>OY783225.1:31399546-34172879 GCA_963678685.1 Patella ulyssiponensis | reverse complement strand
CCACAATACAGGGCCAACACTGGCTTTCAATATTTTGTATACAAAAGTAGATGATAATAATAATATTTTTCCCCTGAACTAAAATATTTTTCTGCCAAATACGTGTGATAAAAACGTCAGCATGCAACAATTCTATTTCTCAGGTAGGGCTATTATAAACAGTTACCGGTATAATATACAACCGATTTTATTTTTGGTGACTAAAGTCTATTTACGCTCGTATTGCACAATGTTATGTTCATGTACCGTATAGAATGATATAAATGGCATTTCATATTTCTTACAGATTTAATAGGGTAATTTATATCAGAAATTCAGGTACTCAGCAAGTGGAATAATCATACATGTACACATGAAATAATTGATTTTTCCTGTTAAATTTTTAATTTCTTGTAATAACTTTAATCTCCGTTTAATATATATGAATATTAGGGTACATACAATTGATAACAATGTAACATTATACATATGACATATTTACTTTGATCTGTAAAATGTCACCTAATCATGGTATGCATTATATACATAAAATACTTACTTTGAACTGTGACATTTTTATCTTCTTGTAAAAATGCTGAATTAGTAGGTACAGTAGGTTGTCCAGTTGTTATACACTGATATTCAGCAGTATCATTACAATCAGGATTATTTATAACAACTTGTAGGAAGCTTTGGGTTGGTTGTTGGGCTATATCATAAGTACCAGACACTGTAAATTTAGGTGTTGTTATTCCGGTTCCAGGCCTAGTCCCTTTCCCATTTATTACTGCCATGGTCGTTGTTTGTGAATTCTGTAGCAGGGTACGTTTGTTTATCGTTATACTGTATAGTGTACTATAAACAGCATTAGAAACAGGTGAACATCGTAATGTTAAAGATGCAGAACCTGCTGGAAGATTCTGGGATGGTGTTATTGTCAGTCTAGCAGTTTCAACATCTGAAAATGTATAACAACTAGGTTGTATGATTTGTATATAAATACATCATTTGTGAGTCAATTAAATCTGATGAGATTGTATAAGCAATATTGACAATTAGCCAATTACACGTTATTGCAGTCTACACAAAATAATTCTGTGAAGGTGATTTTTTTTTTTATAGAGGAGCTTATTTTGTATACAGTATACAAAATTTATGTAACTTTAACCAGACCTATTTATAAAGCCCCGTTAAACGTAAAGAATATCTTACTACGCCCTTACTACGATCAAATTATATAGAGCGGGGTGAGGTCGCGGTGAATTATGGAAAAAGAACTCAAGTGTAAAGGCAACTACGCTTTCAGTACACGCAAAATCGCAGAAATATATTCAACCTTTCCACGTTCTCATTACGCGTACACAAAGCCCTACGTTACCTCCGTGCTAAACCACGTTTGCACAAAGCTCTAAAGATTCGGCCACGCTGGCACGACGCTCTTACCACGTGATTGCCAAGCTGTCACAACCTCCCTCACGGAATTCTTGTAGATACAAGAGTTACCAGTTTTCATCCATCAAGACGCATGGAGAGATTGGTGAGATGTTTATTCGTTTCTGGAGTTTAACGTCCACTTCCACCTCGGGTAATATAGCAGACAGATGTTTCCAATCTTACATATGGTAGGTAGAAAGTCTAACTGTCAACCGGGAAGAACGTGAACGCAGCTTACAGTCCGTGCCACTGAACGCTGCCCAATTGACAAAACATTGACCACGCGTACTTCTTGCCACGACTTCACCATGTCCTCACTGCGCCACACCATATAGAATTTTGAACGTAGCGAACACGCTTGAGAACTTTGATATGTGTGAAGGGTCTTTTTTTGAAACAAATGTAGGAACGCGGTCTGATTGGTCACTGAAAGAACGTGACATGGCGTTGTGTGCGAAGCGTGGACGTGACCCTGGGCGTTCTCCCCGTTTTTGTTGCACTCCACTCTCACTGCATTTATTTTCCACCACTACATCACACACGGACCGGGTGTATGTTCCATACCCACGTAGTGCGGTCGTGGCCTATCACGCCCTCAACGTTCCTGCCGCTCCACAACACGTGTATCGCAGTCGTAGTGAGTATGTGAAGGGATTATAACCAGACCTAATACCCCCGTCAGACCGGGGTTGCGTCCTTACTGCGCTTCCACTGAGACATAAAATGGTCTCAGAGCGAGTCAAGATCGCCATAAGCGTGGTGGAAACGCTAGATATCGTGCTGTGGTCTCCATGGTCGCCAATGATCGCCGAGCCACGCCGTTTGTTTTGAACATACTCATATGATCTGAAAAGCTGCGAGAACGTGATGGGGTCGCAAAGGTCCTTACTGCGCTGCTACGGCGACACAAAATGGTTTCGGAGCGTGCCAAGATCATCATAAGCGTGGTGGAAACGCGAGATATCGTGCTATGGTCTCCATGGTCGCCAATGATCGCTGAGTCACGGCGTTTGCTTTGGGTATGTTCAAAGCAAACGCCAAGGATCTGCCATGTAACCTGGAAAGCTGAGAGAACGTGGTGGGTCGCGAAGGTCGCGAGAGAAGCGTGGTAACATCTCTATGAACGTAGTACACCCGCAGTAAGAACGCAACTTTTTTTAGTTTGTAATTTTGGGGCATTTTTCCGCGTTGTGTTTACACCCGCCGACGACCTTGTGTATTTCCAGGCCGCCGTTCGGTCTCAGAACGCATTAGGGTCACCACTCCGGTCTGACGGGGACATAACCAAACTCTATAGATGTCATCTTACCTTGAATCACAGCAGAAAAAATCAGTACAAATAATAAAACACTTTTCCCCTCCATTATTTTCTGTATCAACTGTTTTTCCTGTCGTCCTATAGACTCTATGGTACGATCTACTTCCTGCATGTACGGCATATATATGTTTATATTATTTTGTTTTATATAATATAATCCTAACTGGGGCTACGGTGATACAATTACACCTTGTGTCCTCTAGCCTATATGTTACAATTTACTAAACCCGTACATCCACCGTCAAATTTCAGGTAAATCTGTTAGCAAGGTAGCAGCTCTGGCACTGTTCGATCGTCGACCGTGTCCTTAGCAAGAAATAACGTCTTAAGGAACAGATTTGAAGTACAATGTTCTTATAACATATCAAATTAATGAACTCTGTATAGGGCGCTTTATGGTTGTCTATCCAATCACGCTGTTGAAAACTTATATACGCATGCCCTAAAATAGTGATGAATTAATTTAGTGTTATTTTGGGGACTCAAACAACTTCCTTGAATTGAGTTACTGGGAAATGTTATACTGACGAGTTAATGGACAAGCAGCATACGATTACACTTTATTTTCGATAGTAGCTTTTTTCTTTAACAGGCATTACTCTAGACCCGATCAATGGAAAAATAATTATTTTAACGACCAGTGACAAAAAAACGTGTCTTTAAATCCAAACATATACAAAAATCCGTTTAGCTAATCGCCGTTGTGTCGCGTTTTAATGACGAAATAGAGAAATGTGAACTATGAATCTGAACATTTATAACAACCCGTTTGGTTAATCGCCCTTGTGTCGCGTTCTAATCGCAATATAGAGCAAAAAGACTTTTTAAAGCTTAAGCTGATCACAATAATGTAATTGATTACATCTGAATGACACATAATCATGTGCACCAGCTTTCAATCTATCAAGACAGATGCCTATATAAATACCTTTTCCGTTTTAATTTTGATTAATGCCTTGGTCGCATTGAAAGGGTGGGGGGACATCAGCGATGCGGAAAAAAACAAAATTTCTCCCGATTGCTCCAGATGGGTCCACATGGTTCATGGTTCCACATGGTCCGCGACGCTTCCGATGGTTTCACATGGTTCGCGACGCTCCCGGTGGTTGCACATGGTTCGCGATGATTCCACATGGTTCGCGATGATTCCGATGGTTCCACATGGTTCGTAACGCTCTCACAATTTCACGTGGACACCCAGCAACCTATTCCCGAAGCTCATCAATTTTCGTCAGTAGTACATCCTGGAGGCGAAAATGTCCAGTGGCCTCTAAGCACATGAAAACGTTCACCAGTTCAAAACGAAATGTACTTAAGAAGAATCCTGCCAATCAGCGCAATTGGAGAATGCATATTTCAACCGTCGCCGCAATTTGGGCGAATATTCGGGAAGTTTACCTCGAGATCAGTAATGTTACATCGAAAGGTCGTTGAATAGTCACCCACCTTTAGCCGAGAATTCAGATATCATAGAAGCTCCCGTGATACTTTGGTGATACATCGGAGATTTTCCCCCCGCCTGCTTTCCCAACAAAGAGCTGGCACGCATCTGAAAAAATGGACATTTGGCGAATTCCCCCTTTCCTCCAGTAGTTCCACATGGTTCGCGGAGATCACGAGGCTCCTTAATTGCCATTGGCAGTATATCCCCGAGGCAAACATAGCAGAGTTATAGCACACTGATCAGCAGTGGATATTCACTAGGTCGTAATTCTCTGGGTAATAATGGACAGGTGAATATAAAGATCTTTCAAATCAGGATACAAACACCAAAATCTGCACGAGAGTCCGTTTAGGGTCATTTATAAAAAAATCCCGTTAGTCAATTTCCAAGCTGCCATTTTCGGCTTAGGATAGGTTAAAAGGATTTAAAAGGCCAAATTGCCGTGTGGATGTATTCTGCTACTGGGACATCATGTCATAGACTTCTGTTAGGTTCATCTCTTCTACATCTAAAATTGTACAGTATTCTGCTACTGGGACATCATGTCATAGACTTCTGTTAGGTTCATCTCTTCTACATCTAAAATTGTACAGTATTCTGCTACTGGGACATCATGTCATAGACTTCTGTTAGGTTCATCTCTTCTACATCTAAAATTGTACAGTACACCCCATGTCTTAAATCATCAACCCATTTCCTTGTTGATATCATGGGCAGACACAAAGATATTGCTTTGAATTCCGTGATGTCTAATAACTAGAACATCATGTTATCATGGAAGGTCACACGCAGAACAGATGTCCATCCTTGTGTTAGTAATTGATTACTTTTATTTATCTTTATCTAGGGTCGAAGTATGTGGTTGTCTTTCTCTCCTAGTCATACAAACTATGTTCAATAATCCTGTAAATGTTGGACTTGGGTAATGTCCAGGAATTAATTTAAATATCTACGATACAACAAGTTTCGATTCCAAATAGAACCCGGGAACTTTAATTATTTAGGTTGCGTATGGTTTGGAAGTCTATTCTTATAATCAAATGGTAAATTGACACATGGGACTTTCAGGTTATGTGTGGAACCAGAACATCGTAACCTACTGGAAGATTCTGAGGGGGGGGGGTATTGTCAGGCTAACAGCTTATTCACATGAAAACGTATATCAACTGCAGTATAGTGTGTGTAATATGGTTGTATGGATTTGTATATAAATACGTCATTTGTGAGTAAATCAAATCTGATAAGATTGTATAAACAATATTAACAATTAGCCAATTACACGTTATTGCAGTCTGAAATTATTACAACATTCTGTGAAGGTGTTATGTGCTCATTTGTATTCGCCCACTTTTTCACGTGGGCGTATATTGTCGTCGCCCCTGGCCGCCCGTTCGTCCATGTAGAGATTCTACAGGTCACATTTCGTATCCGAGTTTGTCGAAACTTGAAATATAGGTTTATCTCCGAAAGTTCCGTACGATATTGGTACGTGTCTGATCGAAACTTCATGGATAATGGTCTTGATTTAACGAAAAATCACGTTTTTAGCTTGTGGACACTCCAGAGGTCACAAATTTCATCTGAATTTGATGAAACTTACAATGAATGTTTATTGCCCGAAGATATTGGATTCTATCGATATTTGCGCATATCGTATCGTAACTTCCTGAATTATGGCCCCTGAGTGTACAAAGAATCGAGTTTTTAGCTTGTGGTTCATCAGATTATGTTAAAATATACATTCATATCACAAATATCTCAATCCAGTTCGATATTCGCGCATTTCAGATTATAAATCGCTTTGTGTTTTTAGCATGTACTCTATCCATCTCTTGCAAAATGTGGGTGTATCTTGCCTGGTAGCCGCTGGTATATTTGTATACGTGCTTACTACGCCCATAATTATATAGAGAGTGGTGAGTTTGTAGTGAAATACGTTAAGGCAACAGAAATGTTTAACTTTTTCCACGTTCACACTATGCGTACATAAAGTCCAAGGTTCCATCCACATCTACAAGACGTTTCGCGCTAAACCACGTTGACACAACGCTAGAAGACCGCGTCGCGCATGCATGACGCTCCAGCCACCTGATTTCTAAGCTGCCACAACGACCTGCTTGATAGATAGGTACCAGTAGTCATCCATCAATGTTTGTATTATAATATACTAGGGCTATGGTGATACCACACTTATATCTACGTCAAAAGAAACAGAGATTTGAAGTGCCATGTTCGCATAACAGATCATAATTTTCTGACGTAATAAAGTTTATAGAAAGCACACAATGGTGGTGTATCCGGTCACGCTACTGAAACTGTATGTATACATGCCCCAAACCCAACCCGATTACGAACATTTTGATGAACAAACATTCAGTTGACCCGAAGCAAACTGAGTGCAAATATTGAAGAAAAGGCACGCCTAGCATAGACTTTAAATAATATGACGGTCACATGCACAATTGGCGAGTCGGGAATAACTTAACACAGAGGTCTAACCGGATATAAAATCATTTTTGTCAATCACGTACATAGTGCTTTGTCTGATGTGATGTAACGTTAACCGAAAATTAAAGGGTAATTCAACCTTTCTATTAATGTTCTGGGTTACTTCTCTCAATGTATACCAGTAGAGGATAGCGCACACGAGGCCTGCTATAGTGGTATTAAATAGAAGATATTGGTCTATATATGTCTTTATTCATTATACTTGCTATTTGGGTGTTGAATAACCCATAGGCCACGGGTTGCAATCGCATCAATGTTGTTACAATAATCCAGTATTTCAATTAGGTCTTTATTTCATTCTGGAAGCTATTTAAAAACAAACATAAAACAAAATATTTAAAAAATTGCCGTGAAAATTTGCGCTGTGATGTTATGTCTCAGCATATGAACCATCAGCACTCTTATCTTTGTTTACTTTACACAGGCATTATTTAAGAGCTAAATCTGCCAATTGCAGGTCTTTTTTTAAGGCCATAAATGTTATATAATCTACCAATGAGACATTTATCAACATGACAAGACCGTAATCAGCTCTCAATGTCATCCGATATCTCCGATATTAAATATATTAGAACGATTTGGCCATGTATTGATTCAATGTGCACGTCAAACCTTCAAAAGCTAATATCTTCGCTCAGAATAGAGTAATTTGAATGAAATTTTTAATATATTCTTTTTTGCGTTATTCACTTTTGACATAATATTACATCACGAATTATAAGGTCTTTATCTAAATCGTACGCAATGCCCCTTTAGGTTTTAGTGATTAAAGTCCCTGGTTCTACGTTCACATTTTATTGTGTCATTAACAAATATTTTTTCGCGTTATATTTTAATTGTAGCCAGTGTGACTTGTCAAACTAAGCCATTCCAAGTTAAAGTCTCTACCTTTTTGCAAGGTGAAAGATGAAGGAAGGACATCTGAACACAAACCTCTTCAAGATGTTGTTAAGACCTTAATCAAATATGAAAATGAAATGAAATGAGGTTTAACGCCTGGACTAATGACATACGCCATACAGTGTGATATGAGGGAAATTTTGTCCGGACAGCGGCGCCACGACCTACTCTTGCATCGAATTTCAACTGCCAAGGGATATTTTATGTGCACGTGAATGTGTTCACGGGACCTCGATGTTTTGTCAGTACATCACTTTCAAAGGGAAACTACGTCAGTTAATCTCGATGAGGTTTTTCGGCCAACACTCTGAGCAAACTCGTGACCCCAGCCTAGAGAGCCAGTGTCTAACCCACTTAGCAACCGTGGCTCCCGTAATCAAACAAAGTTTTAGGAGACATATCCATCAAACCCTGTAGTTTGTAGTTGATGATCGTCGAAACTTTGAGACAATCTGTTTATAATGTCGGTGGTGATGTGTGAATTGCCCTTTAAATAACATCCTCCTAAAGACCCAGATAGTATATACTTGGAGTGTAGCTCACAATCAATGATATAGTATAAGTCTGAAGTAACGTTGCTTCCAGGATAAACTGATCATGTATCTTTGGTTATTCAGTGTATGTATTATCCTGTGTATCGTTAAAGGTAAGAACGATTAAGTTCAGGCGATATAAGCATCGCCAATACTAACATGTCAATATTTCACTGCCGACATTTATCATAAGACCGTAAATTTAATCCGACTCCTAGTTTCGACTAGGAATCTTTAGACTATATCAAGCAATATACATTAATATTTATTCTCTAACACTGATTTTAACTCGGGAGAAGTAGATGACGATCCAGTTGCATTTAGTACTAATCGGCGTTCTGGAACACGTCTCCACACATGACATCATTTTGTACGGGAGAGTTTACAAGCGGATGTTAAACACCAAGAACAAAAACAATCGAAGGAGGCTGATACCACTTTCATTAGACATATTGTTTCCGTAACTAAGTTTATTTGTTGTACTTTCAGATACGGAGACCGCCGTTCTTGATATAACACCATCAGAAACTATACAAGCAGGATCTACATCTTTAACTATACGATGTTCCCCAGCCTCGGGTTATTCTTCGATTTATACGATACAGATGAAGATGCGCTCTCTGGGACAAAATCCCCAAACAAAATTACTGGGGATGATTGATATATTAGGGCTTTCACCTGGATCGAAAATATCTCAACCAAAATATGATATTACTGGGAATCATCAACTAGTGTCACCAGATGAGTCGTATTTACAAATCATCATCCGCGATCCTGATTGTAACGATGCTGGGGAATATCAATGTATTACAAACGGAGTTAGTAGTTCAACTACACAACTCTTACAGCAAGACAAAAATGTTACGATTCAAAGTAAGTTAAAGCGGGAATTTCATATTTTCAAAGAAAGTCAAAAGATAATTATTTCTATGTCTTTTGCTCAATAGGTTGTTAACTCACTATTTATACGACCATAGGCATTATTCCGCATACTTAAAAATTATTGACACATGAAATAATAACATAATCACCTCCCTTGTTTTTCTATTGTCCCCAAGCAATAGTTATCTTTAAACGTTTGAATTTAAAGTTGAAAATGATATTTTTGCCAATTTCTCAACTGGCAATAGTGAATTATGGGATTAATAGGATTATTCTTTAACAAAGTAGGACTGTTTGTAGATGGCATCTATTTTAAGGCTTTATTTCAATAAATGTTAAAAATATAACTTAAAAATATGAAATTGCAGCTTTAACTAAGTCTTATTGTCGCCCACCTGGAGAAGGTAGCAGAACACTTTTAAAATGGATGAACGCCCGTCTAGTCTATATGCCCATTTGTCTGCATGTTGTACTTTTACATGTAACCTGCTAGAATTTTGGACTTTGGTGTAGTTTCTGGGACACAATAACTTTGCTTCTAACCTCTGAGCTAGAATTTTCAACACTGACACAGTTGTTCTTTGGGTTCTATTATGGAATTTTCTGATGAGGCTAAGCAAAGGTAAGCAGGTCCATTGATCGAGGATTTGGGATACAGTAAGTCTACTTCTACTTGATATTTTTTAGATTGGTTTGGCTCGATGATTGGCGTTTTATATGTGTAGTCGAACGCGAATCTTCCACAATAGTTAGGACACAAAAACTGCTTCTAATTGAGGTAGAATGTTCAAACTTGATGTAGATGTTCATTTGATTGATTAGGGTCGCTGACGTACGCTCTACGAAGCAGCTTACCGTGTTTTCTTTCACAATATTTGAAACAAAATAACTCTGCTTCTAAATGGGATGAAATTTAGATATGGCTGGTTGTTATGTAAATTTCTTCCGTATGTGCGATTGTGAACATTTTCTGCTAATCCGGCGCTTATCTATCTAACTGATGTGTGTATGTTGGGTGGGGGGGGTGGATAATGTAAAGTATCTTCACACCAATACTTTGACTAACATAAGTTCGATAATGAGTATTTACTGCTTAGGTGAAGCATGGTGGTGTGCGTGGTAACTTGTTTAGTGTTTAATAATCAGTAAAAGGGATCGAATTCAAATTATTAATAAAGTAACCCATACTTTTTAAAAACACCTCGAAGTTACATACTGACCCTCTTCTTGACATATCATTCATAGAAAAATCTGAATATATCACAGATAAACACAGAGAGTGTGAATTTGAATACATGTACATTGTGCATTAGAAGGCTTTCACATTCAGGATGTCATTCTTTTGTATAATCTGTTTGTACCACCCACTCAGACACACAAAAGCATTCCTCTTTAGAGATTAAAAAGCAATCGCATGAATGATAGCAGTGAATGGAATATGAAACGGGTATAAATTTACTTCAATAAGGATGTTTAAGATATTCAAATCTCGAATGTATTTGGTCATAAATCTTATCCTCTTTATATTATCCATTATTTACATTTGAAAGCCTATATTTCTGAGTGGGCGTTTTGTGTCGTTTATCATGACAAATGCATTTTTAATGCGATGACACCTACAGTTTTGAGGTAACTGGGGTCCTGAGAATGGGGCCCCTGTTGATTTTCAACATTGTGCAAACTTCCCTTCCACAGTTGTCAATGGATTGTATTTTAATTTTTCAAATTTGGTTTGAAACGTTCCGTTCAGTATTTACAAAGATATGTTTATTTGATATATGTAGGCGAACACAATCGATAGGCCTAGTCTAAATCCGATTGAATTCAAACCAGTAGGTTATCTAACGTTGGTATTTTGATTTTTGTTTCTTAATCAGATATTTAAAAAACGGGGTTCATATTACCATGGATTAAGCCGCAATAAATTTCAGATTTTATCCAAAACTGCCAATGATAAATCGTTACTTTAATTGATCTTGCACGGGTATATCGATGTCCAGGTCGAGAGGAATGCGGGAATATGGTTAGCGCCTTTATCAAGAGCACCACACACGTCTACAGTCAGAACTGCATGTTTCTTTCATTGAATCAGATATTGTGGTTTATCCGAGGACCGTATGTTGCAAAAAGTAGGGTTCTCACACACCGTACGTGTTAATACGGGCAGTCTACGGGGGAAATTTGAGTTAACCTGTGCATGAGACTTACGCGTCACTTGCGTGTGTTCGGCAGAGTAGACAATCACATAGACAATCTATATTTTACTGTCTTATATTGTCTTATTTTTACCTGTAGTCTGTTGTTTAGTTAATAATTTATGATTATATTTTTATTTTATTATGTCTGTGATACTGTATTGTGATATTTTATAATGTTTTGTAAAGCGCATTTGAGCACCCAGTGAATTGTGCGCTATTAAAATATTTATACTAATAATCAGGGGCGGATCTAGGAATTTTGAAAAGGAGGGGGGGGCGCCGCAAAATGAGGGCAGTGACTGCGGAGACGGGGCACGCCGCTATGGGGGGGGCGTCCTCCCAAGAAAATTATCCGTCATTTCCTTTCATCTGTAGCTATTCCAAGAGCTATTTGGCTGATATTTTCGTCTAAGTAAATGTTCGGAACGGACATATTTGGGTCTGAGAAAAGGCACTTTCAGCAGTAAAAAAGGGCACTGTCGAAAATTAGGGGGGCCCGCCCCCCCATTGAGTCCGCCTCTGATAACAATAATAATTATTCATGCACATACAAAATTTTCACACGGTTTCTTGCAGTTGGTCTATAAGCTACCAAACCTTACGGTCCGTGCTTGTCAAAACACATGCGTCGGTTTGTGGGCTAGGCCTAACATGGCTGTCGGGTTTTCTCCGGCTGGCAAACAATACATATTAAAAACTGATTCAATAGTATTATCTCGGAATGACCTAGATGTGTTGACTTGTTTTCTATTGATATGTTCTATTTCTCAGGTAACCCAGGTACCATAGAGCTGACCAGAGTTCCAGATAAACCAATTTATGACGTTGGTGATACGTTATCAGTAAAGTGTAGTGGCGAAGTTGGAAATCCCCCGCAGTCCTGGACATGGGAATCAAGACTATCCCAGTCTTTCGTGTTTAAAACAATAACAGAAAATGTAACAGAAGGTCAGGTCGTTCCATCCTCAACTAGTAGGTGTGGTTATAATTCTACGAGTGTGTTGATGTACTCGGTAACTGATATTAATAATGGTACCGAAATAAGATGTCGTGTTGGCACGTCACAGCTGTACGCTGTTAGCACGATCATCCATGTAAAACGTAAGTAATCTTGAATACCGTTGAAATTGGATGATAACCTATTTCTCCTACAGGTACCCCACGCTCTCAATATTAATAATGAATGTAATACTAGCATCCAGCTGTAGTGGAGGTCAAGTTATTACCGGAGGTTGAAGATGTCACTTAATTGGTCACTTTTCCTACGAATCTACAAGGTACGCTTTCTTGTTGTCTGCCACGACTACATTGCTAAAGGGGGAGAGAGAGAGAAATGGGGTTTAACGTCTACTTGACACAAACTAGGTCATTTCGGGACTAACATATGGTTTCAATTTTATTTCAATAATTCGTTTGCGCGTAGGGGTCTTTAGCAGTGGGAGGAAACCGGAGTGCCCGGAGGAAACCCACGAGGTTGAGAAGGCGCCCCTATCTCCATGCCACATACGCTCACACCAGGGATCGAAACCACAGCTGCAAGCCAGAGGTGACCGGCAAGCTAGAGGTCGAAGCGCGGCACTCTAGAACATTGCTAAAGGATCTGTACCACAAGTGATATGCCACAGTCTTGATCGTACACTAAAATGTTAACGTAAACCTATTTCCTTTCAAGACGCCTACATATGCTTATTGAATGTTTTTCTGTTGGAAATTGTTGAAACTTTATATCACTTCAGATTGTGATAACCCTTGTTTAAATATACAACTTGGCAGAAACACATCCTGACTTGGGTTCATGATCAATGAAGCGAAAATGCTATAATGGGGATTTAATCTCCCACTTTTCTGTACCGACAAGGTTAACGAAGACAGACATATTCCGTGCGGTGTACTTGGGTGGTATGAGGGAAATTTTGCCTGAACAGCGACGCTACGGCCTACTGTTGTTTTGAAATCCAACTGTAAAGGGTCCATAACAAAATTTACACTGGACCTTGATCGTATATAGTTTATAGCTTGTTGAAAATGATCAATAGACTTGAAAGGGGGCGTTGTGTTGAAATTAAACCACGTTAAATAAATCAACTTAAAAATGTTAATTATTGCGTTATTCTTATTTTCCAGCTGAAACAACTGATGATGTTCAGAAAAGATGGCTACTTGCAGACATTGAACGGATCAAGTTGGAACAACAAAAACTAAAACTACAAATATCGTGTTTAACAAGAAATGCAACAAACTGTAATTGTAGTTGTAATTAGTTACACGTCAGATTGTACACGACCAAACTGTAACTTCAGTTGTAATTAGTTACATTTATATTATTGGCAGATACACGACCAAACTATAACTGTGGTTTCAATTAGTTACACATTCCTACTACCGAAATATCTACCTGGTTCTAGAAAAAATGCCTTCCCTCGTACAAACTGTGGGATTAGATAATATATTTGGACTGAAAACACTATTCAAATTAATTAATTAATCTATCAAAAGTTAGCTCTAAATCCCTCTAAAAATGTTGTAAACCGAAGAACACTACTCCCTGGTGCGGTAATCTTCTTTTAACTTTGACTTGATCGGGGGCGAATGAATTGTGAGCTTTTTTCGTCGTTAGTCGATATCCGTTTACAATAAATATCGCAGTAAATTCCTGGATTATCCTCTGTTTACTACTTTTCCCGGCGTTTAATCGCAGGATCTGCTGAAATTTTTAATTATCTCAATGTTAGATTGACATAAACGATTCGCCTTTTTAGTGACACCGTTACCATTTAGTCCTTTGTTTTCCAGAGATTCCAGTATTTGTCTAGTAAGATTGCTTGTGCTGTATCTACTTCCCGACCGGTGCAGATCACTAGGAAGTTTTCATATTATACCAACATTGCCATAGGTGTATTGGCATTAACTACTCGATAAATACTTTCGGGGACATACGCCGTACAGTGTGCTATGAGGGAAATTTTGTCCGGGCAGCGGCCTACTTTTATATCGAATTCCAACTGCCAAGGGATCTTTTACGTACATGCCAATGTGTATACGGGACCTCGGGTTTTCGTCTCATCCGAACGACTAGACAGCTGTCCTTGTCAGGCCCTCCGTTCTGCATTACTGACAAGGGGAAACCACGCCGGAAAATCGAGATGAACTTTCTCGGCCAATGCAGAGATCGAACACCCACTTAGCCACGTGATCCCCGAATCCATCTTTAAGGTCTAATATGAATAACAAAAATTCAAATCACAACAAAATTTGCCTCGTAAGACAATCGGTAGTACAACAAAAACTAAACCCACAAAAATATTCAAATATTATTACCACAAATCAATTAAGTCTATCAACGCGGAACTCCTAATATCCCCTTGTAACGATCTCAATTTCTTTTATTTTACTTAATATGATGTTAGAAATATCGCTTCCATCTAATTTATCACTCTGGTAGATATTATTAATAATATTGCACTTGTGTCCCAAAGTGTATATTTGTTATTGTCACGGTACACTATGTGATGTGAAACTTATAAAAATGTATGTATGCGTGTTTGCAGTTTTCTGCTAATAAAAATGTCAGATAAAGTGTGTTTTTATTGATTTAATGAATTTTTGTTAAAGCATCATTGTGCCATTTTAGCGTTCTATAAATTTCTTTCGTACAAGAGTATGAAAGATAGCCCACACAAAATGGTTCATTTCCGTTTATTTTTTTTACAGAAATATGTTGAAGCGAAATTTATACTATTCGCTGAGTAATAGAGTAATAATGCAACTCACGCATTGTTACTTTAATTTAAGGCATCGTGACATTCACATTTCTTGTACACCAAATATAAAGCAACCCTGGGTCCAGCTTACATTTGGAAAGGAAATTGAGTCTAAACGGGAATAAGCACTTCGATTGTACCTAATTGGAGGGAACCTCCGGTTTCTCCCAGTAATAAAAACTATTTTTGAAATAAATGTAAACATATCTTAGTTTCGAAATGAACTTAGTTTGTGCCGAGTAAACGTTACCCCCCCCCCTCTCCCTCCCTCCTGTTCTCGGTGAGGCAAGACGAACGGCCTTCAGCAACATATGTTCCTAGTCGTTCGGGTGGTTCCAGGTCCACGTTGGCATGGACGTAATACTTTCTTCGTTATTCCACTTTAAGTTGTGTACTTTTCTGGGCAACCCGATATCAAATATATAAGATATACTACCCGTTCCACAAACAGATAATCTTCGATGTCCGTAACAATACTTATTGATCATTGATTGTTTCATTTTAAGAAATCGATGGATCATAAAGAGAAGGAAGTTATAGATGTTTTTTGAAAGCATCGTATGTGTCGATTATTTACCAATATTTATTATAAATACTTGGCATCGATCAGTGTCCAGTATGGGAATTTGAAGTTTACATTGGTTTCCTATGATTTCACACCGACAAACGCTTCTCATCTTGACCTTTTTTGAGGGCTCCGTGGCCTTCGTCATTCAGATCAATATTCTACGAATATTAGTCTGGCTGGGTTGTCAACATTTGAGAATAACTCGGTCATTGGCAAGATTATCCGGTCTTTTATATTATCATAAACAAAATCTAAGGTGGGGGGGGGGGGGTAAGTATCCCTAAAAACAAGATGTCGACGCCCAGAATATTAGATTAAGAATTGTCATTTCAGAAAAATCTGTTTATGTGGTTTATTATCTAGTAAATTTCGCCAAATGTCGACAGCAGGCCCAGACCTTCCGTACTTCGAAGACTAGGAGATTCTCGGTAACCGAAACTAAAGCTACGCCATTTTAACTATACGTCCGACAATAAACTTGGCATTCCTGTTCATTTGGCAATATGACATCACAATTCCAAGATGGTGACGGCGATGATGGTTCCTGCTCCACATTGTACAATTAAACTTGCTGTAGCTCTTCAACAAAAATAGCAGTATTTAACACCTGCTATACTAACGAGGTTGTTGGGCGCCCCGGAAACCATGGTACCATTCTATATCATTTACCCCTCCTGTGATTTATCTACACTTACCTAAAGATGCATCATGAAAGATTAAGAAAAAAGAATCCGACAGTTCCTGCTATGAAACTGCAAAAATACACAATGAAAAAATAAATATTATATTGAATATTTCGTTCAAATTGGTTCATGCGTATCGAAGACATATTGTTTTGAAGTTTTGGCAAGAATAGCTAGATTATACTTTTATTGCTTCGGTGATAAGCGAAATCTCGGTTTTCCATTATGACGCATGTGTACTAATCCATTTAATATCGCTGCCATCCGGTTGTCTACAACACGGTCAATATGTCGAATGATCAATCGTCGATCAACCATCGCCATGTCATACACCAGGGTAATATTTTGTTGAATGGTTGCGACGGGGCATCGTCCCCTAAAATGGAGATCATGTTTTGAGGGTTAGTCCTTTCAGTTGCAAGTACTGGATGACTGCATATGGCCAGATTTGGCCATTTCTGGGCGATTTCAATTGGTAGGTATGGTACGAATACAATAATAACACAACAGTTGAAGTTTATTTGTTTATGCTTCATTTAATGATTGTACTTGTTGGGAGCAAAATTTTGTTTCAATCCAATAGATGTAATCTTTTCAGAAACGCTCGTAAATTATGCTTACCATAAAATAATATATATATAAATGAATTAACAGTTGTGTATTTCACTTTCGTTACCTTTACCAAGAGGAAGCGCGTAAATTTCACCACGAGAACGCATCTTTAATAATAATAATGAATATTGATGCATTGTTAATCATTATATTTAATTAATGTCAAGATCAATTATTTGATGATTATCGAGAATTATAGAATGTATTCAGTCGATATTTAAGCAATAATATAGTAATTCTAGTCCTTTTTAATTATTAATTATTCAAATGTCGTTATTTACCTTTAGGGCGTTCCAGACAAAAAGGCCTCAAACATAAATTAACCGTTAAAAACAAACTCTTATAAAACTATCCGTTCTAATTGGGTCCAGTTGCTGATGAATATGTCCGTTGTTTCTGTGTTGGTTCTGGCTATGTATGTGCAGGGTAAGTATAAAGAAATAACTTATATAGTATTATTTGGTTGTAATTTTGGAATTAAAGATATAATTTATACGATGGGTAAGTATATGAGTTATAAGGTAATAGCCGGATTAAAGATATGATCTATATACAGGGCAAGATTATGTTGTAATTTTAGGATTAAAGGCATCATGTAAATACAGGGTAAGTATGTATTATATTGTGACAGCAGGATTAAAGATTTAATTTATACTCGGGGTAAGTATTTTTATATCGAAATAGAAGGATTAAAGATATAAACTATATGCCCGGTAAGTATGTATTTTATTGTAACAGAAGGATTAAAGATATAATTTATGTGCAGGGTAAGTATTTTTAAATCGAAACAGAAGGATTAAAGATATAATTTATGTGTAGGGTAAGTATGAATTATATCGTAATAGAAGGATTAAAGATAGTATTTATATGCCAGGTAAGTGTATATTATATTGTAATAGAAGGATTTATATTAAAAATATTATTTATATGCCAGGTAAGTGTATATTATATTGTAATAGAAGGATTTATTTTAAAAAAAATATATAACTTGTATGTGGGGTTTGTATGCATTATATCGTAAAAGAAGGATTGAGTGTATAATTTATATGCGGCGTAAGTGTTAATATATCGTAATGAAGGATGAAAGATATTTATATTCTATTGTAATAGAAGGATTAAAGATATAATTTATATGCGAAGTAAGTATGTGTGATATTGTAGTAGAAGGGTTAAATATATAATTTATATTATGGGTAAGTATCTATTATATAGTGATAAAAGGATTAAAATGTAGACGAAACCACCACAATCGATTTGAATGCAGGAGGAGTCCTTATCTGTAGCGTTTAACAAGTGCGAAGGCGAAGATAAGACGCTGCGACTAATGGTCCTGTTAGCGACTTGTAAAATTAGATTTTCTCGGAAATGCACAAGTATCACTCATCTAAATATAAAAACGTATCACTGTTAATATTATGTCGTCGCCCAGTCCGTCGGTCCACTGGTCCATCTTTCAATAACTGGTTCGACGGATTCTTTTCAAATTTGGTGTGAATCATTGTGATTATGAGAAGACGAACCCTGTCGATATTAAGCGTTCTACAACTTAAGGTGTTTATTTCGGATAAGCTGCAGCTGTGTGTGGGCTAAATTTCCACATTTTGCGTAGATATCTTCTATTAAGATTGAGTTTGTCTGCATACCTTGAATACGAAATATCCCATGCATGAGGAGGCGGGTGGCCATTTAGCGAAATCCCCTCTTCTGTGTTCTGTGGGCGTTTTTTCCGAGAATGCAGTATTTTTCTAGTCTCTGGGTTTCATATATACCAACTTTGAAACAGTTTTATTTTGGCCTGACTACCCTATAGATAATATTGTGGGAATGTATATCTAATACAATATAACCCACTTTGCTTTACTGCAATAGTTATCTTAACTCATTCAATTAATTACCAGAATTCTGTGGAACATGTTTTCAATTGGAAGATGTTAAATATCGCTGTATGTATACATGTTGTTTCTTAACAGGTTTGAGGGCGTTAACTCCGGCATCGTGTTTACAAGGTACAATCCACGATGCGGCCAATGGTAAATGCTACATCATCAGAAGTAAAAATGTAGAAAGAGATGAAGCCGAGAGAAACTGTGAAAACATGGGGTCTATTCTAGCCATTGTAAACAGTACCTCAGAACAGTCATTCTTGAATTCAAACACAAAGTAAGTTCCTTTAACAAATATATGAAAGAGAAGGGGTATAAGTCAAGCTCTAATTTTTACGGCAATGTCCATTTAAGATTAAAGATGCAATATGTAATATTATACAAAGAACTGACCGTTCTTACTATACTGGTTCTAAAATGAATTTATTGAACATTTCAGTCAAAGCATGTAGTTCAGAGTGTCAAATACCATTGCTACGATAATAAACAAAGTCTCGATTATCCATTCTAATTGCAATTATTAAATGGCAATCATGTTTTAATCCATTAAAACTCGCGACCATCTAATGGTCTATAGAGTTGACTATGGGTCCCCTTTAAACAAATTTTTTTAAACGAATTGATATTTCGTTAAAACGAATTGATATTTCGTTAAAACGAATTGATATTTCGTTAAAACAAATTGATATTTCTTTAAAACGAATCAATATTTCGTTATAACGAATTAACATTTTGTTGATGAAGCCTGTATCATTGCAGACCGGTGAATATACAGCGCAGTGGACGCGTACGGTTTGCCGTCGGATCCATTCATTTGATTTGATATTTTTTGTTTATTTCCTGCCATGTTTTTATAGTTTGACCTGTCCACAGATTGGTCTTATTGATTTTGTTTGCGTATAGTGCGCTCTTCTTGCACTCTTATAATATTTGATTTCACTGATCTACCCGATAAGGGGATCTGGGTACCCCCTAATAAGCCTCTTTGCATGGCAACCTTTTTAAACCAATGAAGTTCGAGTAGGGATATTGTGTCTACCCTTGCTATTTTTATCTCTTAAAGATACATTATGGGAGATTTTTATAAGGAGTTAGTTATTCTTGCTATAACAATTCAAAAATAGGTGATGAAAGGAGAATATCATGAAAATTTCAGTCAAATTACTTTGTTCAACACTGTTATTTTTGACTAGAAATGGTTTGATTGACAGGCGTTAACTCCACCTACATAATCTCGATTATCAAGTAATGTTTGCAATGACTGTGGTAGGCCTACATTTAACCTATTAAAGTTTGAAAGGAATGGACCAAATCAATGAGGCAGTATTGTAAATAATTGTTCTATGGTCGACTTCTTCCGTTGCCTGCGTGTATTCCTGTACTTTAGGTTGACCTACGTAACTCCCGAAGCAGGCGAACAGAAAAAAGTGATCCGATGGGGCGGCAATTCAGCTGGTTGATGTTAGCTGCGATGTTTAACAATTTCCATAATTTTACTGTAAACGCAAGTAACAAAAGAGCGACAGCGTGTTGACCTAATTACCCAATCTGACTGCCCACAACACGTGCATTGACTTCACGTGGCGTCTGTCACTGGCTCAACGGATCGTGCATTGTTTACTTAACACCTAACTGCTTCGGGTAAAATGATGCATTTTACTCATTTTAATACCCATTTATACTAAATAGGAAATATTTTTTAACTACAAATATACTATTCAAAAAAAGTAGGGGATATTTGATTTTGGGGGCATAATACTAAAATATGCAATTGACTACGAAAAAGGTCACTATAGAACCTAACAGAAGAAACATTTCCAGTTACATGTGACGCCCAAACGCACCAATAGCTACCGCATGGAATACAGGTGATGCTTGGGATCATCATGGGGGTCCAACCCAAGATTTGCACGACTCAGACTTTGAATGTTACAGTCATTGTGGCATTGAATTCCAGGGTGGAAACATCAGTTTAATTGTTTTAGTGACCAGAAAACAAATTTTGATATGCGTCGGCTTACCCAAAATGAAAGGTTACGTGCCCTTGGCATGCTACAGATCGGCACAACACAGGCGGTTATGGCGCGGACGATGAATGTTTCTCAGTCTGTCATAAGCAGGCTATGGTCCAGATACCGTGATACACAATCTGTACAGGACAGACCACGCTTTGGTCGACCAAGGGCGACAACTCAAGCCCAGGATCGATTTATCGTGTCATCACAGCAAATCAGATCAGCGCTCGTCTTCAAACAGACACTGGTGTGAGAGTGAGTGGCCAGACGATTCGGAATCGACTGCATAGGGGTCACCTTCGCGCCCGACGTCCTCGCGTGATCCCTTGTTTGAGAGATCATCACATTCAGGCAAGACGTCGTTGATGTAGGGATCGTCAACACTGGGATATTCGACGCTGGAGCAATGTGATGTTTTCAGATGAGTCAAGGTTCACTGTTGATTTTTTGGACAGACGTAGGAGGGTGTGGCGTCGTCGAAACGAGCGCTTCCAAGACGTTAACGTCATCAGACATGATCGATTTGGGGGTGGTTCTGTTATGGTGTGGGGAGGCATCATTGTTGCTGAAAGAACGGCTTTACATGTTGTTGCAGGGCGTGTTACAGGCCAGTACTACCGGGACAACATCTTGGCAGTCCATGTTGTGCCGTTCGCACGACGTCATGGCCGCCGTTTCATCTTCCAGGATGACAACGCAAGATGTCACAGGGCCAGGATCGTTACAGGTTACCTCCAACAACAGAACATCACCACATTACCTTGACCAGCACTGAGTCCCGACCTCTCCCCCATCGAGCATGTCTGGGACATGCTTGGACAGAGGTTACGTCAACGTTAACAACGTCCTGCCAATGTCCAAGAACTTGCTGCTGCGTTGCAACAGGAATGGGACAATCTAGACCAAAATGACCTTAGACGTCTCATTAGGAGTATGCCACGTCGGATCAATGCTTGTTTGGCAAACAGAGGAGGATTTACCCGTTACTGACTTTGTTGTGATGCTGTGGTAACTTTGCTGTTTGACCCCGGGTATCATTTTACCCTTATAATGGTCAGTCTGTGCCTTACTTAGTCTAACGATCATTTGGAATAAATCGATGAATGTGAACTTCATTTCATTTTGTCATTTGTTTCTTCGTCAGTTTCATTAGGTGACTTTAATAACATTTAAAAATCAAATACCCCCTACTTTTTTTGAATAGTATACTTCAAACGTCTTTATTTATTTTTCTTATACTTCAAAAAAATGTTTGAGAATTTAATTTGTCGGAGTAAAAAAGTTAATATGCCGACCTTATTATAAGTCTCGTCGATGTCATGCTTATCAGTGATTGTAGCGGCCAAGCGAATATTCACTGCGGGATCAGTTTGCTAACTACCTCGCTCAACAGCGACTTCGCTTCATACACTCTATCATTAATAGCCTCGATCTAGGAGTATGACCTCAACCTAACTGTTAATCTCCTCTCACGACGCGATTTATAATTAAATCGATCAATGAAATCCTGTTTAAATCCAAGCTCAATCCAAGCCATCCGTGGGTCTACAGGGTTGATTTTAAGCTCTTGCATAATGTATGTTTAAGTAAAAGTTAAATATTCAATTTTAGCATGGGCAATTTCATATTTACCGCATATTAATAGTTGGTGAAATACTAATCTACTACTACTGTGTAAACTTTTAAAGATACATTATTGGAGAATTAGATAAAGAGCTTGCAGTTCTCACTATAATAGTTAAAAACTAGATAATGTAAATGGAATTTGCTGACAATTTCAGTCAAATTGACCCACGCTGAACCGAGAATTTAGTGATTGAATTTTCGGCCTAGCCTCGTTCAATATTACTAAAGTTGATACGATAAAAATACAAAAGTCTCGATTATCCATTAATGATCAAATCATGAAATTAAGTTGAGCTGCAAATCGGATCCTCATCCAGTAAACATCGCAGGCTAGCGATGACATCGAGAGTTGATAATGGTCTGGATAAGTTAACTAATAAGTCTAACTAATATTAGTAATAATTTAGATAACATAAAGAAAGACCTATAATAGGATGATTTAGCTCTTGCATAATGTATGTTTAATAGTTGGTGAAATAATAATAAACTGCTATAGTCAATATTGTATATAACATGTTGGTGAAATATTAATAAACTACTATAGACAAGATTGTATATTATTAGCTCGGTGAAATACTAATGATCGAACTACATATATTTCATCGAATATTTGTATTAATAGGTCAGTGAAATACTGGATTGGTATTAACGACCAGGAAACCTCGCGTGTGTTTATGAATCCCGATGGTAGTGCTGCTACATATTTTTATTGGTACTCAGGGCAAGGACAACCGAATGATGATATGATTTTAAACAATCAACCGTGTGTACATATGCATGAAGATAAATTCTGGCACGATGATGAGTGTTACAACAGAGAGAACTATATCTGCCAGCTCCATCAAACACGTCAGTATGCTTTTTTCTTTATGAAGTGGCGTTTATCGTCCTACTTTTCTGCATGGACACGGGCATACGCCATGATATTTGCTATGAGGGCATATGCCCAGACAGCGGCGTTACGGCTTACTCTTATATCGACTTTTAACTATCAACTTTTACATGAACGCCAATGTGTACAAGGGACCAGGCCTTCCATCCTACACCACTGACAAGGGGAAATCCAGACTAGCGAACCAGTGTCGTACTCACTGAGTCACGCTCAACATCTCCCATTTCTTCATTAAAGTGGCATTATGTAAGAGTTAAATAATAGATACTAATTCAAAAGTAGAAAATGAAAACTGAATTTATTGATAATTTCATTTTGTGCGATGTTATGAGTGCTTGGACATTTTGTAAAGAAAGGGCTGATCGTGAAGAACCATTGCTATTATAATAAACGACGTCACGATTGTCAGCCCACTTTCACACCGATTACATGGCACGGATGGTTTAATCCATTCAATATCTCAGTCGTCTAATTGTTTAGGGAGTCAATAATAATTGATATAACACTTGAGGCCAGGAAAAGAACTGCATTACGCAAAATATTTTGTATAATATATTAATATTTATGACGCTCTGTTCAATATTGGCGGCTACACTAGGGCTGTCCCAAAGCTGAAATTTGGTGTATATGGGTAGCTCCGACCAAGGATTAACATAGGCGTGCTGGCGTGACTGTCGTCTATGCCTTTCTTCGACTTGTGATAATTATTTCAAATGATCAATTAACTGACTCTGGATCACTGTTTATATTGTTACTATGTTTATAAATCGAATACAGGAAATTACAAAGGTTACATACAGGAAACTACAACATCTACTTTCAGAGTTATTAAAATATCAACGATCTAAGTTTAATATCCGTTCTAGCTCAGACCCAGTGGCTTAAACGTGGCAAGCACGCACTTTTTGTTAGTTATGATATATAACGATCGCGCTAAGATGATGTGTTCATCCCTAGCCTCTAAGCCAATGAGGCTATGATGCTCCCCTCTCGGACCATCTATGATGTCTGAGGTAAATCAAACCCGCGTTAATGCGTTAACTATTAGGGCGTGACAATTACCATTTTGGGGTAAGTGTTTCGTAAAGGCAGCGTTTTACGTCATTGCTATTCTAGTTAATTGTACTAATCTGCGCACGAGAGGACTGGGCGATAGTTACCCGCCTTTTCAGAAATTGATAAGGACATAACTTTCGGTGAGTTAGTCTAAGATAGTAGTAGAATAATCCAAGCAAGCAACTCCATTACTCTAGTTTTCGTAACACATCATGGAGGTAAAGAATTTCTATATTAAACAGAACACCTTTCTTAGAACTAAAGTGACTCTATAGTATTATAACCTTCAGAGTTATACTACTTCATGTTTATGGCCATACCTGTGTCACGCCGGATCAACAGCTAATCTTGAACTAGCTAAGCCTCTAATTCAATATAATTCAAAGTTTTCGACATTGGAAACACAAATTATTTGTCAAATCAAATCAACATTCATGTTGTGATGTTATCCAGTATGTATTGAAGACAAAATTAACATTTTAAAGTTGCAATTTCATATTTTAAAGACATATTTATAAAATGTATCAGAATAAAGACCTCAAATAGGTTGTATCTATAAACAGTCCTACCTTGTTAAAGAATAATCCTATTAATCCTATAATTCACTAATGCCAGTTGAGAAATAGGCAAAAATATAATTTTCAACTTCAAATTCAAACTCTTGAAGATAGCCATTCCATAGGGGTGAATGTAAAACAGGGTAGGTAATTGTGTTATTATTTCCTGTGTCATAGATATTTATGCCTCAAAAATAATGCCCATGATCGTATAATAGTGAGTTGACACCCGTTTGAGCAAAGGACATAGAAATAATTATGTTTTGACTTTCTTAGAAAATATGAAATTCCCGCTTTAACAATGGTACACGCATCGTGTACGATAATGAGTTTCAGTGCCATCTGTAACAAGGGACTCGTAGAACGAGGCTAGCCACATTCCTTGTCAAATTATGACGACATATTCTTATCTGGAGAGCATGCGCAATAAATAATATCGGCTTAGACTGGAGTAACCAGACGCTAGAGATTGCCATTCAGTTGAGACTTCTTGCGTGTTTCGCCGAACATAACTGATTTAGAGTAGAAACAGAAAAGATTGAATGTAAATAAGTTTATATATATATTCATATTACATTATAATATATGTGGCGACCCCTTTGTGTCAATTTCTAAGTGCGAAATATTAGCGATTAGTGATATTCGAAATAAGAATAGGCAGATGTACCACAACATAGTACTCAAAGCACACTGTATAGCATAATATGCCAGTCGCCATATAAGTAGGGCGTTCAACTCCTTTTATTTCTGCCATACACTTTGACCGGAGATCTCCTAGATCTGGAGGCCCAAGTCTCCCTGCTGCCAAGTTTATAGCTAAATCCTAATAACCACAGCACAAAATTTACTTTTGAACTAACGTTTGGAACTTAATCCCATTATGGTGTGTAAATCTAAACATGTTTTTCTTCGTTTAGATTGATTACATTGCTTTGGTATTTTCTTTTCGGACTGAATTAACGTCTGATTCACCTTTCATTCGAAGAACTCATACAAATGATACAGTCAATATACACTGTTTTGAAAGAGGGTTAGACTTCATAAAATTACTTTAGGGGTTAAATAAACTTTCGGTGAATTAAGAACTAAGAATTAAGAACACTGAATAAAGAGCTGTTTGGTCTTCCATAACTTCCCATCCAAGCATTTCAGTTAGTCAATATACCTGTGTTGCAAACACACATAAATCCATAATATTCCTTATACACAGATAGTGAAATGTTATTGTTTAAGCTTTTCTCATGAAATAGATATTCGAAAAAAAGACTTTTTAAGAAAGAAATCTCTGTTTTTGCGAGTACTTTCCGCTTTATTAAGATTCTTCAGGCAAACTTGGCCAGTTCCAACAATTTACATATATATTAATGTTGCATGTTTCTGTTCCAGTTCCAGTAGTTCAAGTAACTTTTGCTCGTCTATCGAATCAACTGTTGAAAGATGGTGAACTTTACGAGATGTATACGGTTCGAAGTCGACTAACCTGTCAAATTGAATGTGTAAAGTATCAATTATGTGTTGGTTACGTGTATAATATCTTACAGAAATATGACAATTGCCAGTTAATTACACCCTTATTGGACTCGGACCTCTCATTTGCGAATCCAGGAAACCAGGTTTATGAAGCTGTTGAAAGATGATCAGGGATGCATATATCGTTTAGTAAACAATCATACAGGATGATGGACGACTCACAGAATATCTAAAATGGGAAATGGCTATAGATATAGTTATGAAATATAAGCCGAGAATAAAACACTATAACCATGATTACTGTTACCCGACCGACCGAACTTACAGATACATAATGGGATTAGATAAAGAATTGACAGTTCGCACTATAACAATTGTAAACTAGATAATGTGAAGGGAATTTGATGAAAATTTCAGTCGAATTTATCCACTATGAACCTAGATGTTAGCGATTGAATTTTAGGCCTAGCCACGTTCATCATTACTAAAATCGGACGATAAAAACATACTCTCGATTATCCATTTCATGATTAAATCATGAATGACAGTAGAGCAGCAAATAGGATCCTAATCCAATAAATATCGCAGGCTAGCGTTGACATCGAGAGTTGATTATGGTCTAGATAAATTAATTAATGTCTAATTAATGATAACATTTCAGGCCTAATGAAGAACCGACAATATTCAAATTTAGCTCTAACATAATGTATGTTTAAGCTGGTCTCTAATTTCTTTACAATAGCAAGTCTAATCTAAACCCATGTTTAAGTCACTATATTCTCCGCTTCTCTTGCAAACTTCACCTGCAAGCTACACAGTACATCATATCATGTATTATCGCCTTATATATATTGTATTAGTAATGGAATAGTTACTATTTTTATATGGTATGCATTTGTATGCATTTATATATTATTACAAGAGCTTATTGAAAATTACGTGGTCAAAAAGTTAATGCGCGTTACATAAGGTATATCATTGAGTCAAGTCGCCTGTCTGTGCGGTTTCCTCGTGCACATCAAGAACGCGCCATCGAATTATTGAAATAAATGCGAATTATTGAAATACCTAGTTTGTGTCTAGTGGACGCCCCTCTCTCTCTCTCTCTCTCTCTCTCTCTCTCTCTCTCTCCTAGGGATACGCAAAGGGGCGTTGTGGTGTCCGGGGCATGGGGTCAATTGGTAAAACATGGGAAAGTTTTGAAAGATACATGATCTTTAGTGTCATTTTGGCGTGTATCTGTGGAAACTGGAGGTCATTTACTAAAACACAGAAAGTGAGATTTAACACAAGATATTCATGACCAGATGTAAACGAATTTGACAGGAAATACATTTGAAGCAAGCAAACAAATTTAAAACCAAAGAAAATGTTCGATACAAACAGCTTACCTGGAGAGCTCAAACATAACCGCGCGCATAATCACCGTTCTACAGGCTCGGACAAGCCCCCCCCCCTCCCGGTTACTTGCCGTGATCCGGATACCCGAATATCCGGATACCAGCATTCAGAAAAAGTCACCGTTTTTGATCAATTTTGCTATCAATTAACATGTATTTGTTTTATTAATTTATACCAACAATAATTGATTTAACGACATTATTCGGCCCAAGCTGTACCCCCTCTCATGGGCCCTGGGTCACAATTTCAGCATATTCATAGTGCACCATTTTACATCACATAAGGGCACTTGACAAAGTGACAATATAGTCATCAATTTGACAATAAAAAAGTTGTATACACAGAGCCAGTTAAGAACGTGTTTAAATAAATGTGTTTTAAGTTTTTTTTTGTAAAAACAATATAGAGAAGTAAAGCCTATTATATAAGCTAAGAGGTAGATATATATAATATGTTTTTCTCTTTTTTGAAATATTTAAATATGTGTTTGAAATTTTATTTAAGAATGCATTATGTAAGAGCTATATATACAAGTTTTTATTTTGGCTTCAAATGTAATATTATGAATCATTATTTTTAGACATTTATTTACACGACAATTTTAAGCGACCATAGGAAGGTGCAGATGTCAACAGATTACGATAAATCGCTTTTTGACGATTAAATTTAAAAATGGAGAAGCGGGACCACGTCTCGATTAACAAGTAACGATAATTGATAAACAATCTATGTCAGAACTTTAAATGGTGATAGCCACGCTCAAAATAAAGTAATTTGAATGAAATCTTCAAAAAGTATCTATATGGGAACACTTATTGCATGAAGGATTAGCTCTTTATCCAAATCTTACATAATGCATATTTAATAATCTATCGTATTTGTTTTTTATTTATGTATATAAAATATTTTTGTGTTTACATTTAGTTCGTATTATGTGTTTGACCAGATTGGTCCCGCCGTGGCATTTAAATTCATTCTGTCCATTCTTTTAACTTTTGTTGTTGACAATCGAGATAAAAACATAATACGCATATAACACATCCACACTTGGTGACAATATTGCTCTAAGTTCTAACACTTCAAATGAAAACTGTAAGTGGTGCTCTTAGGTTTTAGATCAAGTTACGAATTTTCTGCCAATTTTCGTGTTTGTATCCTGTTTCTTTAATAAAATATTGAATTTAAAAACCAAAATACAATCTGTCACACATAAATTCTTTCATACAATTGCCTACAGACAAGAAACCTGTGATGTGTTGTTTATTTTATGATTAAAACAGTAATTATTTAGCAAGTTGTGATCTATATAAGACCATCTGAAATCGTCCATTTGAATACAGTTACCTTGTCGTACAAAGAGGAAAGAAGACATCCACAAGGTGAGCCAATTTTATATATTCTGTGTTGAGATTTATTTATCTTTTTATTACACTATAGCAATATATCATGTTACCCTGTATTCATATCGGCGTAGCAGAGGGTACGGTAGTATGCCTAACCGTGAGGGTTTTCTCCGGGTGTGTCAGTTCCCCCTCTACTCAACCAAATGTTAGTTCCGAACTAATGTGGATGTTCACCTCTCTGTTCACCTTAAACATGTTATTGCGTGGAAAACCACTTATCGTTTATTGACTTGCAAGGGTAGGAGACTATACTGTTCTCGTCACACGTTTTGCGACATTAATGCCTGTCCTCTTGCATTTTTGTCGGATGATACAAGAGCCGCGGTAGTTTAGTGAGCAACGCGCCTTCTCGACCCCGGTGTTGGCGGAGATTTCGTCGGAATGTCAGTCGTATGTAAAGAAATAGGGGTAAGCTACTGTCCGGGCAAATTACATGTATCCCTAATAGTAATAGCACATGGCGTATGCCTGTCTTTATTAGTCATGACAAGGCAGCCTTTTGAGTTGCTAACTTTATATCTTCATAGAAAATCAGATTAATATGCTTATATTTCTGGTTCTTTTGCTTCATTTTCCAGATGAAGTTGGCATTTGCCTTATTAATGATAGCTGTTCTAGTAGCACTGATGTCAACACCTACTGAGAGCTGGGGAAGAAGGCGGAGCTGGCGTGGAAGACGAGCATGGGAGCGTGTTAAACCAGTTGTCGCCCCCGCCGCTATAAAATATGGAGTAAGCTTGCTCGGACGATCTGCTGAAGTAGATCTGAATTCCTTGGCCAAAAAACTAGAGTTGGATCCCCAGTCTCCTGAATTTGTGCTAATAGTTGCATCACTGGACGCAGATGGTAAGCTATTACTACTAGTAATAATAATAATCCTTTTAATATTGTGCCAAAATAAGTTTCTATTGTGCATTTTCAAGTTTTTTCTATTGGACTATGAAAGACGCCTCCATAAGCAGAGTTTTTAGCTCAGATTTAAATGTATTCAATGGTATAATATTGTGAGGTATTGAGACAAGCAGAAAATGAGAAGGATCTTTTTTTTTAAGATTCGATGATGGTTGATGCAGAAATTGTTTATCTGAGGATCTTAGATTATTGTAGATTTGTATGGCGTGATACATTTTGATCGTTGCTAATTTTAACGCCCTGAAAATTAAATTTTATATCTTGAACTTAATCGGAATATTATGCATCACTTATTCACAAAATCTACTTAGTGTTTCGGGGCTTGATGATATACTTATTAGGTGATCTTCGAAAAAGTAAATTTGAGATAGTTTATAGATTCATTATATACGAGTTAAACATGTCATTATAGGTCTTTATTTTGGCTTCATATCTTATATAAAACATAATTATTTCGACTCCAAACGGCGATAACTACGCGCAGAATAAAGTAATTTTAATGACATTTTCAATATATTCATTTTACATTATCTACTTGTGGACGCGGATTTGCGTGGCCGAATGATAAACACGTGCGCGTTACATCATAAGGTCTGCCATTGTGTCAATTGGCGTGGTTTCGATTACCTCGGGCCTGCAGGGTGCCTGTTCAACCTCTAGGCGGTATTAATATCGGAATAGGTTGTCAATTGCTTTACATTCCAATATCATGTAACATGCCGTTGGAAACCATGACAATATATCCTTGCTTAGACACTGGGTGGAATTAGTTTGTATGTGAGGTGGAGGTACTGTAGATAAAGTGTTAAAAACACGTCTGCCAAAGCTTCAAAGGATGATGTCAAGGCATAAAGTAGGTTTAGAGGGGTTTTTTTTTACAGGGGGCTAGAAATAAACATATTTCCGATACCCCACTGTTAAAGATACATTATGTTAGATTTAGATAAAGTGCTAGCCATTCTTGTCGTAATAGTTCGAAAGCAGATAATGTAAAATGAATAATTTGAAAATTTTATTCAAATTACTCTATTGCAAGCGAAGATATTAGCCTTTGAAGCTTTGGCAGACGTGTGCAGTAATTTTAACCACCGCACTGGTTGATCGAAGCTAAGTCTCATTCCTCCATGTTTGCTTAAATCACAGTATCGCTAAACCGTTGTAATCTTTTTAATATCGGAGAAATCTGATCAGTAATTGATGTCTAATTAATACTTTAAAAAACATTTCAGGCCTTAAGAAAGGCTCGCAATAGGCAGATTTAGCTCTTGCATAATGCATGTTTAAGTTTTGAATGTAACTGTAATCTGTATTATTTCTTACAGGGGACGGGATAATCACACCGGAAGAACTGAAAGCATCACAGACTTTATGAAATAAATAGCAAGTATGATTATGGTAAGTTCAGTCCAATATGTTTCTCGGGATAACTGAAGTTTTGTTTCCAAGAACGATAAACCTGTCGCATTGTTTCGGTTCAGACCTTCAAAACCTACGACCAATTAAATAGCATCAGTGGATTCCTGATTAGGCGATGTCTATATTATACTATCATATCTTGTTTACGTGTTATTTGCTTTTAATGTTTATAGGATTTATATCAATGTATATATATATATATATATATGTATATATTTTATTACAGACAAACGCATCAAGATCACCACTAAACAAAACATTTAAACACCATCCCATGGATCCATGGTACAGCTAGCTATACGTATTTTAATAAATAATCGAGCATTCTCGTAAAGTGTTACTATTTTGTTCGGCACACTGATCCAGCAACTATCCCAGTGAGGTGATCAAAGGAAGTAGAATGCCCTTCCCACTCCCCCTCTGTCATCCCTAAGCCTTGGATAGTCCTTAATGCCTCGGTGAATAAGGCGGTTGCTCGCTATATTTGAGATTCAGATTTCGATTCCGATATTGGCCGAGCAAAATCCTCGTGATTTTTTGGTGTGGTTTCATCGTGTTTGGAACAGCGTCAAATCATTCGGATGTAACGACAATCCGAGGTTCAATGTACGTATTGGTGTGCACGTCAAGGACCCCTGATAGTTTGAATTCCAACTAAAGTAGACCGTAGTGCAGCTAATCCGGCAAAATGTCCGTCATGGAACACGGTCTGTTATAGAGAATACCCGTCTTCATTAGGGCGTTAAAACCGATTCCATTTCATCATATGGAGCAAAATGATTTAGAATAGTACCAACAGAGTAAATCTACCACGTCCTTGCAAACGCGATTGATGAGAAGGGCTTGGTCCAAAAATTTCAGCAAGGGATGGGGTGGGGCAAAAATTTCAGATCTCAATTGAAGTACTGTAATGATCAATTCTCGATCGCCAAAGCCGCGAATTCTACAACGACCCTCCTCCACTCACTTTGGTAAAAGGAACGCTGTAAGTAGCATTTCGGATCGTACTCCGAAATAATGTGGTTTGCATGTGTGGGTGTGAGTGGTCTGTGCCTATCCGCGTAGATCCATCACACCCCGCCGTAGCTAAAGCTAGTAAACCATTTTAAAACATTTTCACTTTTCGGTCCAAATGTTTGAGATTAATTAAAATATCTTAAATTTTGTATATTCACTCAAAACATTTACACGAGCACATTTGCTGAAATCTAGAGTCGATATGCTGGATGGTCAGCCCGGAACCTCCCTAATTGGCAGAATTACAATCGTGCGACGCGGAGGTGGTGCGAGTATCGTAACGAAATTAAAAACAACAATTAATGTGTTTCATTTGTAATGGTTGGCTGATAAATTTTCTGATGCTCTCAATGTACGTATGCGTTGCACCCTAAAATCCATTCAAATTTTGGAATTGAGATACTCCAGGTCCGGAACCCTCAATAGAGTATCCCCATTGCTTTGAGGGCATAAGGGGAGATATCTTATCGAAAAGAGCAGTTCGGTATCGTTACTGTATCGATGGATAGTGAGTCGTTATAGTCCGTCGGCTCAGGTTGGTCATTATCACCATGAACCAGACATTATGCAGGATTGAAGCATGCTATAAGCGCGGATCATCGACTGGCCACAATGTTGTAAATGTCCCATATGTAGTCCCCCCCCCACACACACAGACCCATACAAACAGGTTGTGGACCACGGAATTGTACGTAAAATAATTTTAATATTCGATTATCTCCCTTGCATTTATATTGGTATACTCGATTGAACGTCCCGGAATTGAATTCTTTGAATTAATAAACATTGTGACAATCGAGTGAAAAACGGTATTTCGATCAACAAGGCATGAACTGACTGAAAAAGACCAACAAAGAACGCTGAAACATATTTGTTTTGCTAAAGTATGTCAACATTCAACGGTCCACTTATTTCGATTTGAAGTGGCTGAATTGATAATAGCTAAAATTGGGAAAGCATAGTCTGTTCAATATTGCGTCGAATATAATAAATATAGTGGATTTAACACTAAAGTGAGATTGCCACTCAGATATGATGTACGTAGAGATTGCTACTGAGATATGATTGTCGATGGGAGGAGTTAGGCTGGTCCTCACAACATTATGGTCCCAAGGGCAAAACAGTGCACTGCGGCCACTACATTCACAACCAGGAATAAAAATATAAAATTAAATATATATTTATTACATTGGTAACTAGATGATTAGATGATAGTAAAATCACACATGTCAGACAATATGGGCCTTTAACTCGTTAGCGGCGGTTGGAGACGATTATTTCAGCAAACTAAACTATATTTAAAGACAAACTATATATTTCTGGACATAGGAGCGGATGAGTGATAGGAGAACACAACACATATCCCTATCGCCCATATTTTTAATAGATGGATGAAGAACAAGCTAAAAAGAAAGTGATTTTTCTTACAATCAAGGGCCATAATTCATGAAGTTACGATTCGATATGCGCAAATATCGACAGGAATCAAAATCTTTGGGTTATAAACATGATTTTCAGGAAATTCGAATTCATCCTTCCTTACGGTGTAACGGCGATATAATCAAATGTTTTTTTTTAAATTGGATAATAATTGTGACCTCCAGGGGGACCACAAGCCATAAAAGGCGATTTTTCGGACAATTAGAGGCCATAATCCAGGAAGTTACGTAAATATCGAAAGGAACTAAGATCTTTGGATTATAACATGCATGTCAAGTTTCATCAAAATCGGTTCAAAATTGTGACCTCTATGGGGTCTACAAGCTAAAAACGTGATTTTTCATACAATCAGGGGCAATAATCCATGAGGTTTCGATCCGATACATGCCGATATAAAAAACAAATTCTACCCGTGAAACAGGAACATAAGCTCCACAAAACTAGGCGATATCCAGTTTAATCCTTTAGTCGTGTTTATAGCTGCAACCTGTGACAGCGCAAGCGCATATTGTATATTCTAAGCCATCCCTAGAGCAGCTACAAGCACACGTACAACTTGAGCTGTCACCCTTGCATCCACATCTGATGAGCCACGTGGCAGACTCCGGAGCAAGTTGAACATTTGTAATTGGGTATCCTTCTCTCAGCAATACTGTTCCAAATCAAGTTCCGACGACACACAATAGCTTGGTAATGAGCTCTTTCTACGTTCTCTGCAAATGTTTTGGTGGAGAATAATGACGAAACATTTGAAGTTGTAGATGTCCAAACCTCCCAGCGTGTTTCAAACATGGATTTCTGGAACTCTGTCCATAACAAGCTGACTTAAATACAGTGGCCTGTTAGCTGTGTAAGCAATGATTCTATTGTAGTGTCTATTGCTCCGACGAGTGAGAGAATACAAAGCTCCAACCACGTTCATAGCTGTTCCTTTCTCCACGGCGTAGCCGCATGTAACCGTGTCACATCCAGGAAGCTTGCAGGATTTTAATGATAATTGACATGTGTTTCTCCGTAGTTTGACCAATGTCAACGGTTGTTCTTTCCTCGATTGGCGATTCCAGTGTAAGATTGTTTGTACCTAACTCTTACAAATCGATGACTGAAACACACTGGGGTATAGGCATCCAAACTGGACATGTATCGACATCTCCCCATACCATGTAGTCTAGCTCCAACGAATGATGCATTTGTAGCGAACGAAAAAAAATATGTCTTCGTAAAGTAATTGAGTGGCGTTCACTGGGAGATCGGAATCCACCGAAAAAATTGATCCGGAGCTGTAGTGCTGAGATTATGACACTAAATTGAAAACATTACAACCGGTAAACGTGCTCCGGAGTCTGCAATGTGGCTAATCAGATGTGGATGCAAGGGTGACTGCTCATGTTATACGTGTAGCTGCACTAGTGATAGCTTAAAACATATAATATTCTGCGCTAGTGCTGTCACAGGTTTCAGTCGTAAACACAACAAAGATTTAAATTGGATATTGCCTAGTTTTATGGAGGTTGTTATCCTGTGTCTCCCTTTTCAGGACCGAACCATGTTACTCTGGGAACCCCTGATAGAGATGTGTGTGGTGTTATCCTATCACTCATACGTTCCTATGTCCAGAAATATATAGATTGTCTCTAGATATAGTTTGGTTCGATGAAATAATCGCCCCCAACGAGTTAACGGTCCATATTGTCTGGCATGTTTGATTGTACTATCATCTAATCACCCCACAATATGATAAATGATTTCATTGTATTCCTTGATCCTGAGGAACGTGCGGTACGATTAGACACCTAGAATAAATACTATGGGAGCTATAGTGGGTTATTTGATATGGACGCTATTTTAAATTTGTCAAAAACGATCAAGGGTGACCAAGTGAACCTCGGCAAATTCTGAAAGAGGACACCCTAAGCTACTGAAATTGATCATAAAAAAACTGTGCATACAATTTCCAGGTTCAACCATATTTCTGTCGGACTTGGTAGCAATTGCTACCAGGAGACTCGCTAGGGTGAATTGGCATCAAGAGAATGACTTTATTGTGGTCTTGAAATATAAAATGTTAAAATGGACGGTTGCATTGTTATTCCTGGTAAGACAAACGTCTTCGGGGTGTTGCCATGTCTAACCCACGCTAACTTTGCAATTAATTTTATATTGTTTTTCAAACTTAGTTCCACATAAAATTGGTATGATCATTAAATAAAGCTATGATTTACGTCATAGCTTAGGTACATATCTCTTGAGGTTTAAAAGATTTGAAATTTTGAAATTAGCTTAAAAATGATCAACTTTCGTCATAGATCTAAAAAGTTCCCAGTCTTGCCTGATCCGAATAACAGCGAGTGTTAAATAAAATTACAGGAGTGTCTGAAATAAAATCTATTTCATATAAACACCATTGGTCCCATAGAAATGTTCCTCCGAACGTAAGCTAATTTGATGCCAATGCCAATTTTGTTCAAATCGGTGGAATAGAACTTGTATTTTTTTTTTATCGTTTTCCTTGGTTACAAAATAGGTCCTTTCAAATCAAGACGTATTCGTGTAATAATTAATGTTATTTGTAAAAAAAATGGACAAAATATCACGATATAACAATGAGTAGACATTGCCGCTCCTGTCTGTGTAGTTTTTGAAAAATAATATATCTTCGTCCCACAAAACAAAAAAAATGAATAGAGCCATTTTTTGTTATTGGCAGCTGTCAAAAAGACTGTTAATTCGAGAACGAAGGAATCCCCCCTAGTCTAGTTTCTGTGTACCAGAAATGACCAAAACCAGGCTACAGAAACATATTTAAATGCAGAAACAAAGATAGACGAACAACTATACCTTACCATAACGTTCAAAACAAATTCGGATACTATTTTTAGATCAACCAAGGTCAGGGATTCCCTCCCTTTGACCAATTATCCTGACCTATCCAGCGAAGTGAACGTCTTTCTCTGTTGAGGATTTATGTTTTTAGGAGGGGGGGAGTAGATATGTACTAAAGCATCAACGCAAAATAGTTTGAAAACTTAGTGCGAAACTTAGACATGGCAACGGCCTTCCCTACTGAGAAGAAAAACATCTTAACTGTTTTTATATGAAGAAGAGAATACACAACGTGAAAAGGACATTTGAAATGTCAATAAACAATTATTACAAATTCTGTTTTAAAGATGTAGCAGAAGAGATTATACGTCGCACGTAAGATGTGGATACTTTCTCGAGTATTTCCCACATCTAGCTTTGCATAGCACTGCATGGTACTACACAACCGCGTGCACAATATTATTGATGAGTTAACCCTCGAGGCCATGCATAAGGTAGGAAATCAAGTGGATGTGATTAGTCTCATGTAATGAATATCAAGAGCCGTGATGGCTCTGTAAGTAAGATGTCAGTTAGTTAACCTGGAGGTGTCATGTTCGATCCCTGCGTTGTCCAAGAAAGTTCACCAGGAATTTCCGGCGTGGTTCAGTGATGCAGGACAGTGGGCTTGGCAAGCAATAACGTAAGTCGTTCGTATTGGACGGATATCCGAGGTTCCATGTACACATTGGAATGCACGAAAAAGATCCTTTGATAGTTAGAATTCGATATAAGAGTAGGTCGTAGTGCCGCTGTCCGGGCAAAATTTCCCTCACAACACACTGTTTCATTTCATTTCATTTGTTATGTATCACAAGACATTTCCTCCCGATTTGATTCCAGTCATCAAAAGTAATTAATTTTATATTATTATTATACTATTCAAAAAAAGTAGGGGATAATTGATTTTTAAGTGTTATTAAAGTCACCTAATGAAACTGACGAAGAAACAAATGACAAAATGAAATGAAGTTCACATTCATCGATTTATTCCAAATGATCGTTAGACTAAGTAAGGCACAGACTGACCATTATAAGGGTAAAATGATACCCGGGGTCAAACAGCAAAGTTACCACAGCATCACAACAAAGTCAGTAACGGGTAAATCCTCCTCTGTTTGCCAAACAAGCATTGATCCGACGTGGCATACTCCTAATGAGACGTCTAAGGTCATTTTGGTCCAGATTGTCCCATTCCTGTTGCAACGCAGCAGCAAGTTCTTGGACATTGGCAGGACGTTGTTGACGTTGACGTAACCTCTGTCCAAGCATGTCCCAGACATGCCCGATGGGGGAGAGGTCGGGATTCAGTGCTGGCCAAGGTAATGTGGTGATGTTCTGTTGTTGGAGGTAACCTGTAACGATCCTGGCCCTGTGACATCTTGCGTTGTCATCCTGGAAGATGAAACGGCGGCCATGGCGTCGTGCGAACGGCACAACATGGACTGCCAAGATGTTGTCCCGGTAGTACTGGCCTGTAACACGCCCTGCAACAACATGTAAAGCCGTTCTTCCAGCAACAGTGATGCCTCCCACACCATAACAGAACCACCCCCAAATCGATCATGTCTGATGACGTTAACGTCTTGGAAGCGCTCGTTTCGACGACGCCACACCCTCCTACGTCTGTCCAAAAAATCAACAGTGAACCTTGACTCATCTGAAAACATCACATTGCTCCAGCGTCGATTATCCCAGTGTTGACGATCCCTACACCAACGACATCTTGCCTGAATGTGATGATCTCTCAAACAAGGGATCACGCGAGGACGTCGGGCGCGAAGGTGACCCCTATGCAGTCGATTCCGAATCATCTGGCCACTCACTCTCACACCAGTGTCTGTTTGAAGACGAGCGCTGATCTGATTTGCTGTGATGACACGATTTCTCAAGGCCAAGGTACGGATAAATCGATCCTGGGCTTGAGTTGTCGCCCTTGGTCGACCTGAGCGTGGTCTGTCCTGTACAGATTGTGTATCACGGTATCTGGACCATAGCCTGCTTATGACAGACTGAGAAACATTCATCGTCCGCGCCACAACCGCCTGTGTTGTGCCGATCTGTAGCATGCCAAGGGCACGTAACCTTTCATTTTGGGTAAGCCGACGCATTTCAAAATTTGTTTTCTGGTCACTAAAACAATTAAACTGATGTTTCCACCCTGGAATTCAATGCCACAACGACTGTAACATTCAAAGTCAGAGTCGTGCAAATCTTGGGTTGGACCCCCATGATGATCCCAAGCATCACCTGCATTCCATGCGGTAGCTATTGGTGCGTTTGGGCGTCACATGTAACTGGAAATGTTTCTTCTGTTAGGTTCTATAGTGACTTTTTTCGTAGTTATTTGCATATTTTAGTATTATGCCCCCAAAATCAAATATCCCCTACTTTTTTTGAATAGTATATTTCGACGAAGAGACTGTGATGATAACTTCGTATTTGATTTGGCTGATTTTCTATTACTTGGTCTCGGTAGATATAAGTGCTTATTGCAGCGGTTTACAGTCATTGTAGATATAAAGAAGGCAATACGCAATGCAGTGTGGTTTGTTTGGAGGGGGGGGGCATTCTTCCGGACATCAGTGTTTCTACAACTTTTTTATCGAATTACAACTGCCAGTGTATTATCAGGATCTCGGGTTTCCGAGACCGGGGTTGAATGTTTCGAGAAGCTTCTGTGTCAACATAGTTTTAGTTAGCAAGCACATTAGTCCCTGAGCCACCCCGCCCGGATTGTGGGACTTTATCGGAACACAACAATGACTCTATAATACGAAGGCTTGGAGGAGGTAGTCATTGAGCCACCCGGATTGTGGGACTTTATCGGAACACAGCAATGATTCTATAATACGAAGTCTTGAAGGAGATGGAGAGAACTTGAGGTGGGGTGGCATTTTATGCAAATTCATTTTGGTAAAATACGTTACTGGATCACTGTGCCGAACAAAATAGAATAACACTTTCAGAGAATGCTCGATTATTTATTAAAATACGTATAGCTAGCTATACCATGGATCCATGGGTTAGTGTTAAAATGTTTTGGCCTATGATGATCTTGATCCGTTTGTCTGTAATAAAATATATACCATAAAATAAAAACGTCTAAATTCTATTAAAGACGTAACTTATTAAAGATGCATTATGTAAGATTTAGATACAGAGTCGATGGTTCTCATTATAACAGTTTAAAAATAGATAGTGAAAACAGGAATATATTGGAAATTTCAGTCACATTACTTCATTCTGGGCGAAGTTATCGGTCATTAAATTGCCATCAATGATGTTTGACACGACTGGAATTAAAAAAAAAACTAGCCAATCTACTGCTGGTGCCTGCTGGTGCAATGGAAAATCTTGAGTAGAAATTCTTAAGTAGAAATTCGAAATCGAAAAGTTAACTGTAGAAAGCCGAAAGTAAAAAGTTGACAGTAAAATGTAAAAGTCTTGTTCATGACAATATTATAATTCTGACGATTTAAAGCTTGATGTTTTTGCAGATAATAATAACAATAATAATAATAATAATAACATTTATATAGCGCTATTCCAAATTATAGGTGTCCACTCTCCTCCATCAAAAATGTTTTTTGGTTCTACTGTTTACTGTAGATCACCTTTTACCACGTCATAAAATTGGGTTTATAGGGTTTAAGGCATACAAACGATATCATTTTATTCTGGCTGCTAAATAAATCAAGCTAATGCTAAGGTTATTCCAAAAGCACAATGATGAATATACTGCACTTACGATACTTGTTAGTTAATCCAAAGTCTTTACTTTATCTAATTTTGATAGCTCGTCTTGGCTGATTTTGCCGTCCCCTGTAAAAAAAAATAGTTCAGATTAGAGCTAACTTCAAAACATAACAGCAGGGTATCAGAAATATGTTATATTTTCTAGCTCATTTTTAAAAATACCGAACTTCTGTTATGGCTTTATATCATCCTTTGACTCTTTTATTTTATGTTTTAAACATACAGTACCCCCCACTTCACATACAAACTAATTCAGATCAGCGTCTACTCTAGGATTTATTGACATGATTTCCATTGACATCTGTTATGGGATATTGAAATATTAAGCGATATATACTGGATTAGTATCCGATTAAATCATGAAGTTGATTATCTAGACTATTTTTTGATGGTACCGACTTTGGTAATGGTGATCGAGGTTAGGCCGAAGATTCAATCGCTAAATTCTCGGTTCAGAGTGAATCAATTTGACTTAAATTGTCAGCAAATTCTCTTTATTTTAGTTTTTAACTATTATAGAGAGAACTGACAGCTCTTTATGTAACCTCCCATAACGTATCTTTAAAACCACTGCTTAAGTTAATTATTTCGAAGATCAAGTAGATGTTCTTTTATTCTGACGATGTATGGGTGTGCACGAAACAGGAGTATGATTGCTCTATCCAGAAGACCAGATAAGACTTTCTACAGTCATGATCAATGGCTTACCATCTGTGTCCAGTTCCTGGACTATATCTTTAAATTTTTGAGACTGAGGATCCAATCCCAATAAATCAGCCAGGTCATTCAGATCAACGCCGGCCTCTCGACCAATAACCTTGATTACAGCGGTTTTGATAACAGCTGGCTTAACGTATCGTCTCCATACTCGCCGCAAACGCCAGCACCCAGAAGGTAATATCAGTGCTGCCAAAGGCAAATACTAACTTCATCTAGGGAAAATAAAACAAAAGAAGTAGAGGTATGAACATTTTGCGAGTTTCAAACGTCAGCATTGTCCGAGATATATTTATATTAATAAGAAAACAAAACGGCCATTGCTATGATAAATCCTAAGGCATTCCACATAATCGAGTGGCGTGATTTCTACCTCAAACCTGTATGTGAAAAGATTAAAGTCATTTGCCCAACATTGCAGACCCTGCTAAATACCCCTTTGTTCAAGCGAATTATTGATATAACAAATATGTACCAAATATTAGTCCCGAAATGCGCTAGTCTGTACCGCGTGGAAGTTAAACCCCATTTATCCCTTTCTGTTTTCAAAACCAAAACCTTTGTACCCAGGAAGTGGTAGGATCGTCTGTCCGGTGTGTTCCCACTATGCCGGGAGACTGTTAATCCTTTAATTGATCTTTAAACTATAGTCTGTTTAAAAGTAGTCACTCTAGAACTGTTCACTAGTGTTCAGCGTTAATGAGCTCTTCATCCCTCTTAATAAAATGATGGTACAATCTTATGTCGAAATTACCATTTCACAGATAGTATTTGGTGGTACCAAAAGGCCTCGAGTTAAGAAATATCGACAACTTGATACAATAATTTACCATTTGAAAACACAGTTATTAAATGGCACTTTCAGTGTAAATCAGTATGGAACAAATATTTCCTATTTAGTGGGTTGTAAAATGATTGTTATGTTGTAAGGCATTTATTTATAAATTATATAATGCTTTTTAATAAAAGTTAAATGTGTAAATTGTAATGCATTTTTATATGTGTAAATTATTTCATGTTATTTAATAAATGATAAATTTGTTAAAATCAAAACATTTTTTAAAAGTGTAAATTATTTAATGTTTAATAAAAGTTAATAATTTGTTAAAATCAATATAGTTTTATTCTTAAAAAAAGATATGGACTATAGTTTATAACACCATTGTTCTATGATCAACTTCCTCCCACTGCTAAAGACCCCTACGCGCATGAAAATTGAAACCATATGTTAGTCCCAAAATGACCTAGTTTGTGTCGAGTGGACGTTAAATCCCATTTCTCTCTCTCTCTCTCTCTATGATCAACGCTTGATTAGCGGCAACATTTGACATAAATCTCGCCCATCTCAAGATTCATAAACGCGCAAGCGAATTATTGAAATAACATTGAAGCCTTTGTTAGGTTCGAAATGACCTAGCTTTTGTCGAGTGGACGTTAAACTCCACTGCCACCAGGCTGTAATATAATTAAAGGGGCTATACCGATTTGAACAGATTCTCAAAAATGAAAGTCGGAGTATCTATGAAATTTAAGCCCAAAAATACAGAGGAGTGGTTGTATTTAACTTGTCTCAAAATTTCAGCAGAAAAACTCCACTGCCACCAGGCTGTAATATAATTAAAGGGCCTATACCGATTTGAAAAGATTCTCAAAAATAAAAGTCGGGTTATGTATGAAATTTAAGCACAAAAATACAGAGAAGTGGTTGTATTTAACTTGTCTCAAACTTTCAGCAGAAAAAATTGAGCCCTTTTTCGTTGGGTGACCTGATAATCCATTGCCGTTCCTTTAGAGAGAGAGAGAAATGGGGTTTAACGTCCATTCGACACAAACTAGGTCATTTGGGGACTAACATATGGTTTAATTTTATTTCAATAATTCGCATTGGGGGGAAACCGGAGGACCCGGAGAAAACCCACGAGGTTGGACAGGCGACCCTATTCCTTGTCACGCACAACCGGGGATTCGAAACCACGCCAGTTGACTCAATGACGGGCCGTATGATACAGCGCGTGCACGCTAACCATTCGGCCATCCATCCCCCCCCCCCCGTTATTTTACGAAATAACTATTAAATAACCAAGAAGAATCCCCCAAAAAATTTGAGCGGCGTTTGGTGACCAGTTCCTGACCCAAAACAACAAAGCCCAAATATTTTTCAACCATTGGGCTAATGAAGACGTGTGTACGCCACACATACTGCTATGAGGGCAATTTTGTCCTGGCAGCGAGGCTACGATCTACTCTTATTTAGAATTCCAACTGTCAAGGGTTTTTATTATGCACGCCGAAGTGTACACGGGAACTTTGAATTCGTCCCAAGGTAACGCCTAATTAGTGAGCTAGTGCCTTTAGCACTGAGCCATCGCGGCTCCAAATCAACAAAATGACACATCAGAATGGACAATATATAATGTTGGCCTACCTTAATATGCAGATAGTTTCTTTCCTCTTTTTACGATAAGGTAACTGCTGTAAAATGGATGATTTCGGGTGATCTTATATAGATCACAACTTGCTAAATAATTACAGTTTTAATTATGAAAAAAGCCAACACATCACAGGTTTCTTGTCTGTTGGCAATTTTATGACGGAATATTTGTGTAACAGATTGTATTTTTATATTTTAAATTCGCCATTTTGTAATATAAACCGGATTCGAACGAGAAATTTGGCAGAAAATCCGATATTTGATCTGTATTGGACGGCCACGACTAACAGTTTCAATGTAAGTGTTACCACCGATAGCATTATTATTATTATAAACTACACCCAACATGGATTATATGCGTAATTAATTTTTACAAAATGGATATGCTGGTGGTAGTAAACAAATTCGCTTTCTGAATATAACTTATTACTTATGAACCCATCCAGACAAACAAACAAAAATGACCCGAACAACAAAGCGACTGGCCGGTGAAATGTTTATTTTTGCCTGATAAAATAAATAAGATAAATTATTGCAGGATGCCTTTCACTTTTTAAATCGGACTCGAAACCAGACCACTTGACTCACTGATATGGCACGCGACACGCGTTATTCTATTCGCTCCACGCCCCATTTTGTCCTCCCAGGATACACTTCCCCCGCAGCAGTGACTGACACTCAGACAGGGCCCGGTGACCCTAAGATCAGTGTCAGCATCCTCTCAGTGTGTAGACCTACGAGGTGTATTCTATTCATGTGTCACATATGAAAGCAAAGGATCTAAGAATTTTGAAAAGGGGGGGACGCAAAATGAGGGAACTGACCGCGGAGACAGGGCACACCACTGAGAGGGGTGGGTGGGGGGTCCCCCCAAGAAAATTATCCGTTGGGTGGGGGGTCCCCCCAAGAAAATTATCCGGAGACTTTAACGTACAATAATTGAATGCGTTAGTAATCTAGGTCATTACGGGACTAACACATGGTTCATTTTTATTTCAATAATTTGCTCGCGCGTACTTTAGCTGTGGGAGGAAACCGGAGAAACTCATTCATATGTGTGGAGTATTACTGCCTACAGTCTGGTCACTTATATGTTAGATTGGGAGCACACACATTCTCAGGGCCCCAATGCCCCATCATAGTTAAGCAGGCGCTGGTCAAGTGCCATGTTTCGATTACCAGATATCCAGCAATCCCCCCCCCTCTCTCTCTCTTTTTCTCTTTTCTTTCTGTCCCTCTACTATAATTCATTCATGATAAGGTCGCCGATTTAATAACATATAGAATATAAAAACACGGCGCGTCAATACCAACTAGCTGTCACGTGACAAACAATTGAATGTGTTAGTATAAAGAAGAAAAGAAGACTGTAATATTTGTAGAAGATATTGGCTAACTGACATGCGTTTACACATTGTGTCAATCAGTATGGATAAAGTCAACATAATTTTACCGTTTCTCTTCCTCAGTTTGTTCTTCACACCAGGTTAGTAAATGGACGGTTAGGGAAGAGGGGTTAGTGCTAGTGGATGAGGATATCTTTAAACCAGAGAGAGAAAGAGAGGGAGAAAGATAGACAGCCACACGGGGATATCATACATTTCGCAATAATTCCTTGCCTAAGGGTCTTTAGAAATTAGAAAGCGGGGGTTGCCAGGGGCATTACATCTTGTGACGTAAGCCAGCAAGAGTTGGAATGATACCACGCTATTTGACTAAAACACAGACCCAATGATCTAACGTGCACGCTGTAGATCACTCGGGGCCGAAACTCTAGTCGATGTGTTAGGGATAGTACCGTGGGTAATTGTAAGACTTACATTTGATAGGATTAAAAACTAGACAGTACTCTAGTCTTTGATGCGTGTGTGTGTTGGGGTGGGGGAGGGGGTAGATAATATTATGTAACTTAGCCGTCAATATCACCCATTAACTCGCCATATTAACTTTTTTTTCTTCTCCCGATGTAACAACACACGTGTTATAGACGCTACAATAATGTGACGTCATGTCAAACGTAGAACTTTACTGGTCGTGACCTTAAACGTCAGTAAAGTTGTAGAGTTAAACAAAATGTGTATCATCTAATTTATCCAAAATTAGAATTCGTGATCGGGTTTAATCGATGCGTTAAGAATTATCGAAATTCACTGTGTGGGTTTGGCGGTACGTGCACAATAACAACTAAAATGATGCAATCCTTTGAACTGATTTCCATCCAAAAGGCATCGTTCCCTAAAGGCTACGGTTAAGTTTAAGAATTTGTAGGAAAGGTTAAGTTTTCACATAAGCACTGTGCTAGGATGATGGAAACTTGGTTCGTGATATTTCCTAGTTTCATACAAAAACATACAATATTTGATTTCGCTGGGGTTTTTTTGGTGTTAGTGGTGGCGATGTACATCCTTGGGTGGTGCGTTCGATATTCTGGTTTTTTTTTTCTGAAAATTAACGTATACCTTTTTTAGTAATTTAAGATAGTTTCCGTATAAGCGGTTATACCTCAGCATATCGAATAACCGTTTAATTTGGTTCTCGTGTACGCATTGACATTTGGTTTTTTCCTCATAGCAGAGACGTAGGACGTTAAACCCCATTTCATTTCATTTATTATACTCTAGGATATTGCCCTACTTCGCCTGATTTGTGGAACATAATTCTGATATTAGGATAATGCAGTAAGACCTGAAGAAAACTCACGAGGTTGTACAAACGAAACCACAAGTTGGGAAATCAAAACCACGCCACTTGACTGAACAGACCTGGTGATATAAAGTACCCGCTTTAGATTGTTCGGTCATTCAAAATAATGGAACTATACGGTAATCAAAATAAGTCAGTGCTACCCATATTCTTCGCTGATGTCATCTGATTTGCCTCCCTTTTATCCAATTTTAATCCATATTAACCATGATTGAATATTAAATGATAAATTTAAATTCATTTTAGAATATAGAAGAGGTTAGCCTTAAACATACATTATGCAAGAGCTAAATCTGATTATTGCAAGTCTTTATTTAGGCTTAAGATGTCATAGAAATTATAAATTAGATCTTTATTTAAAAAAGCATAAAATCAACTCTGTAGACCCACGGATGACTTGGATTGGGCTTGGATTTAAACAGGATTTCATTGATTGATTTAATTATAAATGACGTCGTGAGAGGAGATAAAGAGTTACGTTGACGTCATACTCTTAGATCGAGGCTATTAATGATACAGTGTATGAAGCGAGGCCGCTGTTGAGCGAGGTAATTAGGCCAACACGCTGTCGCTCTTTTGTCACTTGCGTTTACATAAAATTGTGGAAATTGATAAACATCGCAGCTAAAATTAACCAGCTGAATTGCAGTCCCATCGGATCACTTTTTTCTGTTCGCCTGCTTCGGGAGTTACGTAGGCCTACAATACTGTCTCATTGATTTGATCCACTCCTTTCAAACTTTAAAATTCTGTTGCCGACTTTCTCTTCTTATCTATATATTAAAAGTCTTAATTCTAATTTGTAGTAGAAAATAAATGTAATACGAGTTGAATTACAGCCCCGTCTCAAACCAAACAGTCATTGAAAACATTACTTGATAATCGAGATTATGTAGGTGGAGTTAACGTCTGTCAATCAAACGATCGGCAATCGGTGAAGATGGAGTTCTATGCCATTTCTAGTCAAACATAACAGTGGTGATAATTATCTTCAGAATAAAGTAATTTGACTGAAATTTTCAATATATTCTTCTTTCATCATCTATTTTTGAACTGCTATAGCAAGAATAGCTAACTCTTTATAAAAATCTCCCATAATGTATCTTTAAATGAGGGTCAGAAAGTTTAATATAAAGTTTACATCTATCTTTCATAAACTAATGTATAACAAACAATTGCCGACAAAACAATTACAAACATTAACATTTTATAAATAACTAGAGTCAAAATAGCAAGACATATATATATATATATATACCAGAAGAATAGTTATGTGGGCCTATATTATATAAAGGTGTAGGCCTAGCTATTTTATATATTATTATTTTTAATTTAAAATCACAATACAGACATTTTTAATTTGTTGGCGAAAAAAATATGTTGAGTGAAATTTAATTGAAAATCTGGCTTGAAAAATCGAATCCGGTGTGAGCTTTGGGCATGTGGATTAGGTCGCTCGTGGTGTTGGCTGAGAAAGTTTGGTGGGGCGAAAACCGAGATAAACATTGGCGTGAAGGTAAAAGAGCCTATGACAGAGGAATTATTTTACATAAAACTATGTCAAACATTATCATAACCTAAAAATAGATGCATGACATATAGTAAAGAGAACGATGCAGGATTATATTAGGCACCCAATAGACTCAATGGCCATTAAAACATAACAATGGATTGTACAGACAAAAAATATATAGGTTAAAAAAGTAATTATAATACTGTAAAAGGTGTGGTATGCTGAACATACTGGCTTATTGAATTTACAGTTGACATTCCTGCTATCATATTGTCGTTAACTATTGTATATTATTACAATTTACACGGGTCATGTCAGCCCGTAGAAACATTAACGGTGATAAAAGCGACCCTTGCAACACTACGAGAGAGAATTAGACAACACTGCCTGTCATTTAGTCAAGTGGTGTGCACGTGACAAGGAGTAGGGTCTCCAGCCCTATCTCGCTGGTCTCCTTTCCCTCCTACTGGTAAAAACACCGTCGAAATTACTTGTGTCGAGTGGACGTTAAACCGCCTCTCCCCCTCCTACTATTAAAGACACGAACAATCACTGATAATCAGTAGGCAATGATCCCACACCCCTCTCTCTCTCTCCCTCTCTCTCTCTCTCTCTCTCTCTCTCATACACATGGATAGGGTTTATCACGTTAAACCTCAATTCATTTCATTTTTAATTAAACTTTGAATAGCCATAAATCAAGATAGAATTTATTGACTGATAATGATTTGGAACCAAACTATTCATTAAACCAATGACAGTATAAATGCCATGCTTATTAACTATTTCTTGGTATGGTGAAATGAACTAAAGAGTTTTGCCTTTCTTTCTTAAATTACAAAATCAAATTCACTAACAACGCTCAAAACCATTTTAGAGGAAGTATTGGTTCATACATCATTGGTGAGCCATTCAAATAAACAATATTGGCTGTAATGAAAATTATAAGTAGAATTCTGCCCGTGAGTTATATATAGAGCTATACAGGACAATAAAGAATAATAAACAGAAAGGACTGTCATTTTTATGAGATATAGTGGTGTATAGAAAGCTGAATACACTTTTCTTAATACACTTCTCACAAATATTATAAATAACCAATAGTGATCCGTTCATTGACCTTTTGATAGTTACAGGGTCGTGGCTGTATTACATTGCTTTATTGGGGAATTATTGGGGAGGGTGGGGTGTTATGGATTTGTTTTTTTAAAAAATTAGAGTGTGATCTGTACTCTTCTGTGAGTCCGTCTGTCCCTCACACTTTTTTACTGTGTGCCTTTTGTTTGTTTTTCTTGTTCCATGTAGTCTTGTTTATTGTTTGTTTGGGAATTTTATATTGTAGGGGGGGGGGGGCGAATGGTTAGCACGTGCACGCTGTATCATAAGGTCTGTTATTAAGGCAAATGTCGTGGTTTCGATTCCCCGGTTATACGTGGTAAGGAATAGGATCGTCTGTCCAACCTCTCGGGTTTTCTCCGGGTCCTCCGGATTCCACCCACTGCTAAAGACACTTACGCGCAACCGAATTGTTGGTATGCAATTGAACCGTTTTTAGTCCCAAAATGACCCTGTATGCGTCGAGTGGACGTAAAACCCCATTATCCTATTTTTTTATAATGTGGATGGTATTATCTGTTTTATTAGAGTATTATCATGTTTTTATTGTATGATCCGCACAATTCTATCTCTGTACCTTTCCCGGTCATTTCTTATTTATTGTGTGTTATTTTTATGTGTTTTTAAAATTGTTTTTTGCGGTCGTTTTTATCATATGTGGTGGGAGTGGGGGTATATCTGTTTCATTGGAATATGGTAGAATATTTGTCGAAAAGTGACGTCGAATGAGTATAACTGTCCTCTAAATTTCCTGTGCGACTCACTACGAATAAAGGCAAAAACTTCTACACCTCAAAATTTTATTGTGGGAAATCTTCACGCTATTCTACTTGTATGCCATTACCAGTGAAATTCAAGTATCGCCTTACCGAAACCGGCACTCCCGTTTCTTTTAAATATGATAAGTTAAAGTCATTTCATTGTTGATTTGAAAAAAAATGGTTGCTACAAGATGACGATTTTGTCAAATTCGAAGATTTTCAGCAAGTTAATAGAATATTCCATCTCATTGAACTCCCATATGACCGCCAAAACTGATGGTCGTATATTCTTTCTCAGACCCCTATATGTCAGCGAGGTACCACATTCCACAAGCTTTTTGATATGGTATTTTGTGTTTGTGGTGATTTTTTACCACAGGAATTCGACTTTATATCAGACTTTATATTCCAGGTTCAGATGGAGCCAAGCTTAATATTTATCCAACGCAAACTTTAACAATTGGAACCCCAAAACTGATTTTTAATTGCACAGTTGCTCCAAACACAAATTTGCTGTTTATAACAACCCTGGCAATTAAAAAAAAAATAACTAATCCGCCTGCAGTGTTAACATACGCAGAACTCTCTTACCTTCGTCCGACTCCAGAATATGGTTCAGGAATATCGCAACCTAGATATCGAGCATTTGGACAAGTTATTAGAGACGACGTACCATCATCCTATTTACAATTAGAGGTTACAGATCCAAATTGCAGTGATGAAGGAACGTATGAATGTTATGATTCTGGATCTACCAATCAAGGGTCTGTCACAACTCACACAAATGAAGACAATGTCATAATCAGAGGTAAATATATTTTTAGCACAAATTATGTAGTTTCATTTCGCCAAAATAAATTTTACTTATATATACTTAAATATGTATCTCAAAAAAATAAATTTTCACGTCAATAAATATCAGTTAAATTAGACATGCATTATGCAAGAATTAAATCTGACCATTGTAGGTCTTTCTTTAGGCCTGAAATGTTATCTTAAGTATTAATTAGACATTGATTAAACATACATTATGCGAGAGCTAAATCTGCATATTGTAGGTCTTTCTTTAGGCCTGAAATGTTACTTATCCAGACTATAATCAACTCTCGGTGTTAAGGCTAGCCTGCGATATTTGTTGGTTTATAGTTCGATTTGCTGTAAATGGATAATCAAGACTACTAGTTTTGTCTTACCGACTTTAGTAATGATGATCGAGGCTAAGCGGAACCTTCATTCGCTTAGTTCTCGGTTCATAGTGGATCAATTTGACTGAAATTTTCATCAAATTGCCTTTACATTATCTAATTTTTAATTATTGAAATGAGAACTGACAACTCGTTATCTAATCCCCCATAATGTGTCTTTAACGTATCCAGGTCATAGTCAACGGTCGATGCCATGGCTAGTCTGTGATATTTACTGGACTTGAATCTGATCTGCTGCTCAATGCTCATTGATGATTAAATCAAAAAATGGATAATCAAGACTATGTTTAGTAATGATAATCGAGGCTTAGTTCAGAGTAGATCAATTTTAACTATTATAGCGGGAACTGCTCTTTATCTAACCTCCCATAATTCCCCTTTAATCAAATATATCGGAGTGTCCTTAAATTTTAGTTAAATCAATAACAAGTTTGAGCCTTCAGAAATATCCGTTCAGCCTGCAAAACTCCAGTTAAATAAATTTTCAAAAAAAATCAGTTATGTTTTTGAAGAATCGGAGCGTTCATCAATTTGAGTTAAATCAATAACAAATTGGAGGGCCCATAAATTAATAACAAGTTTGAGCCTCCAACGATATCAGTTAAATTAACTTTAAAAAATATCAAAACGTCCATCATTATCAGTTTAATTATTTCAAAGCGTTCATCAATTTCAGTTAAATCAATAAGAAAATTTTAGCGTCAATAAATATTAGTACACTCAGCTTTATATTAAATTGATAACAAATTGGAGCGCCTATAAATATCAGTGGCTTTATGTTAAATTAATAACATACCATAGCGTCCTTAAATATCAGCAGACCTAGCTCTGCCTGAAACTGATGACAACTCGGGGCACTTTAGTTAAAGGGACAATAACACTCTTACTGGCTTGGCAACTCCAGAAAATAAATAATAGCCTTATTCTAAGTACTAGATGTTTAAGTTTCCTACTTGTTGTGTATATTATCCATTACATCCTATTTTACTTGCCCAGGGGGGTCGAAAATATTTTAAAATCCAAGTCACATTTGAGAAGGTTTACGTTAACCTTTTCAAATCATGTAGTTGAATTTTTCCAATTATTTAAATTAGGTGTGTTAAGATGAAATTTGTATCATCAATTAATTGGAATATTGTAAAATAATACAATTTGTTGACCATAATAAAGATTGGGACATATTATTAAGTTACAACAAGAGTGGTATTGAGCCTTTAAATTTAAATCGGTTTTGTAACAAGAATTCAAAATGGATTGTGGTTATTATTACAATTATCTTTATTATGAAGCTGTGCCTGGAAATTTGGCGATGTCTGTCTTACCAGAACAACAAACATACTTAGTAAACTCTGTGATGAATATTGTTTGTAGCGGAAATGTTGGCTATAAACAACAAGACTGGACTTGGCAATGGAGAAATGATACTAACGAAACATGGTTTCCGTACCCTGATGCTTATAACGTAACTTATGAAGACATAACACCTCCAGATAGTCGGTGTAGCTACGTTTCAAGAAGTACGTTAACATATGTAGTGGAAGACAGAGCAAACGGTATACAATTCAGGTGTATGGTGGGAGATCTAGAACAATTTAGCTTCAACTTGACCGTATACACAACGGCAGGTAATAATTTAAATTTGTCTCAATAAGTAAAACCATAGGTGTTAAAGAACCATAGATGTCGCGAGTTGGGTCGCAAATAGAACCATAGGTGTTAAGTTGTCGCAATTAGAACCACGGGCGTTCAGTTCTTTATAAGTGTGGTTAAGCCTTCGGGCAATCCCACACTTTATCACATACAGGCTTGGGATCGATCCTTGTGCTTATAGGTACACGCGTTAGACCACCCCGATCTATAACCCACAAGCCCACATCACCATTTCATTCTTATAATGGTGGACATGCAGGCTTAAGAAAGATAATTTATTTGTCACGAAATCTCTCCGGCGAGAGAAAACAGAAAGCTTTTTTTAATCATACAAATTGATCAAGGCATATGACTCTATACGCTGGAATCTTACAATAGAGATATGGGTTTTAAATCTTATATAAATTATATAAATGTAATATAAATGTATATAAAGTGATTTATATTCACATTTTTGTCAATTTTGTAATTTTTAATCAATTATGATTATGAAATACGTGAACTGTCCAAATTGAACGTTGCACGCTGTGTCAATATTATTATGTGGTTTGTGAATCAGCAATTACTGATTACTTCCGCATTATATTGTAGGAAATGCTTTTAAATACACGAATCTTGTACTAATTATAACGTGTTCATGGCGTATTGAATATTGGATATTAGATAGTGACACCTACATTTATTTAAAGGGACCAATATTGAATTCTTATTCGTGTTTTTAATTTCAAATATCATGGAAAATATTGAGTTTAGATCCTCATTCACTGACGAATGTCAATACCCACATATAAAAAAATATTTGTAGTTTAGTAAGCATATAGTTATTAACAGCAAGTCACAACATGCATATTCATTGAGTCCATATGCTCGTGGAACTCCAGGCTCTAGCCCAGCGTGCCCATGTGTTACGACGGCCATCTCTTATTTTTTTCCCGTTCTCCCTGGTATAATAACATTAAGATTTTATTTACAGTAGTGAATCCGACGCTTGGTCCTACAACGGTTCAGCAGCCAGGTGGTGAGTCATTTTATAACAGTAGGCGAAATGCGGTGATTCATTGAGTAAGACGTTGGCACGTTCACCAGGAAGTCCCGTGTTATATATCGCTATTGTCATCTATCCGTGCAAAAGTCTTATCATAGCACACTGTAAAACGTTAATCCCATTTCATTTCATTTCAGTTCATTTCATCAATTATAGTAGTAGCTTTGTTACTGATTTTCAATTATAACAATTTTAACTTTCATATATATAAATAAAGTTATAACGTAAGTACATATATAGGATATAAATATTACTTGTGTGGATTTAATTGAAGGGCATTTGTAATTCAGGTGGAAGTGTGGATAATGATTCTGGTATAGAAGTAGTTGGTATAGCTGTAGGCCTGGTATTGGTAGCCATAGTGATCATAGTAGTAGGCGTTCTGCTGTATGTCATCATTTGGAAGAAACGCAAACTTAAAGGTAATTTGGAAATATTCTTCAGAAATAATTCGAGTTTCACTTCGTCTCATCGAGTGAGGGTTGGGGTTGTGTCTAATGGTTAACGCGTGTGCTATGAATCATAAGATCAAGTAGTTTGGTTTCAATTCGCAACGTATACCTGACATAGAGTAGTGTCGCCTGCTCAACGTCGTGGGTAAGTCACAAAATGGTATAGTTTGTGTCGTGAAAACGTTAAATTCATCCACACCCCTGGTCTCTCCCCCTCTTTCACTCTCTTCCTTTCTCTCTCTCCCTCTCTCTCAATACTTTGATCACTCTGGGATTAATGTTATTTGCTATGTTTTCGTATGAAAGTCATCGAGGAAACCATTTTACACACAGAGATCCATCTGCTTTATACTTTGAGAAAAGATCTCTCTCTCTCTTGAATGCCCGCCATATCCTTAGTATATTGTTTTGTAATGCGTTTCTGCCCAATTTCACATCTGTCATAACATAAACACAAAGACTAAATAAACCTTTTCATTTTCATGAAATAGGAACAGAATAGATACTTCTCAAAATCGTCGAAGTATACTTAATGTTTTCGACTAAAATCGTCCATTTAGTACTTAAAATGTCGACCAACTCTTAGTCTCTGTTCTCAAGCGGTGTTAACTGTAAACAGGTAGCCTAAGTTTAGTATGTGAGAAGACGTTTGGTCCGTAAATAGTCTATACAGGAGAATCTCGTTTTTTTTGTTCCACCCGAACGAATGGGCTTCCATTTTTCGGAACCCCGCAGTCGAATGTTTAAACGTAGTAACCATTTATTTGTATATATTCCAGTTACAGACCAAGAATATGACATGTAAGTATTTGGAATATCAAACTTTTTACCGATACAAATACGTACAACGGCAATATTGTTAAAGTTGCAATTCTATCAATCCGAAAATGATTCAATTCCTTCTATTATTTACAAAGATGTTATGACGCTTAATTCCATCCATCTTTGATGCTCTCTGCGTAGCAAGACGGTCACCATCTTTATTTGTCATGGATCAAATCAACGGGACTGTGTTAAATCCGATTGACTCCAGGACGGGGAATTTTCTAGCGTTGATAGCTTGGGTTTGTTTCAAAGATGGTTAAAAATCAATCTAGGTTCACATTATAGTGGGTTATGCAGTGAAAATGTTTCCGATAATGCAAATCGTTACTTTAACGTATTATATTTCAGTGGAACAAGTAAAGTACCGGTTGTCTCTAATGGAGGTAAGTACTTCACAATTTAACGTTCTACCGTTCGGCTTCGGCTGGGTTAATGAAGTCGGACATATGCCATACAGTTCTTTAACGTGCACGCAAATGTGTATGGGACCCCGATTTTATGTCCCATCCGAATGCCTCTGCGTTGTCCGTTCGCACACTCTACTCCCTGAACCACTCCGGAAATTCACGATGAACTTCCCGGCAAACACCAGGATCGAACACTGGACCTCCAAGTTAGCTAGCCAACGTCTCACTCATCGATCCGCGACGGCTCCGTAAAAATAAAAGTAACTTATTTCTTAGGTGTTGGTTGAGAGAGAGAGAGAGAGAGACAGAGACAGAGAGACAGGGACAGAGAAATGGGGTTTAACGTCCACTCAACACAAAATAGGTCATTTCGGGACTAACATATGGTTTAATTTTATTTCAATAATTCGCTTGCGTAGGGGTCTTTAGCAGTGGGAGGAAACCGTAGGACCCGGGGAAAACCCACGAAATGAGAAGTCGATCTAACTCCTTGTCAAGTACAACCGGGGATTCGAAATCACGCCAGTTGACGCAATGCCAGGCTTTATGATACAGCACGCACGTGCTAACCACTCAGCCCCCCCCCCCCAGGCGTTGGTTGATGACTTAACCGGGTTTACGGACACAGACTCTACTATCCTATTTGTGGGAGGGGAGGGGGTGTTGCTACTTTGGGTTTTAACTAACCCATTTGACTTAATTTTAGTGTGCATTATGCATAGATATTGACCGACAAAATGCAGAATGCAGATGCTGATCAGTGGCATTGATTGTTTAACTTTAGTATATTTTGGTTTTTTAATTATATTTTCAGTGCCACCCTCATCGACAAAATTGTGATCAATACATTTTAAAATTTATCATGTCCTGACGAAATCATCTTCAAATGTACGGTGAAGACCAGTACTAATAAACCGACATTGGTTACTTCCCTTTCTCACCAAGTCTCGATTGTTAATCCAATCGCTTGTGACAATTTATTATACAATACAATGCAATATGATTACCCAGTGAAATCCACAAAAGATATACTTTAGTATTTTGAGTCATACGACCGGATGTGTTTTCTGCAATCAGAACATTGATAAATACAAGACGGACTATATAGGCACATTTTAAATTTCCATTGCGTCCTTTAAGCGTAAAGGGAGTCCCTTGCGAACTACAATATTGTGAAATATTAATCTCTAAAGGGAGTATCTGACCAAAACGTTTCAATTCCGTTCCGTACTTACACAGATATGTTTCATCGCTTTGTAATTGGCCTACTGCCATTGTGTTGTGGCAAAAAACTGGATGTCATCGTGTATCAAGACACAGAAAAATACAAACAATACTAAACAAGGTTATACAATATTCGGTGACGTTGATGATAACCCGGTCTGCTTCTGCGTTCACAACTTCGAACATACCGAACAATATCCGCCTGCATTCTCGTTTGATATAGATGTACGAATTCAGACAACCACCAACCTGAATTATGATTGTCAAATTACCAGATGTCTACTGTTCCAGACAAATGCATTCATCTTCCAAAAAGTGCCAATATGTATTCACCTGTCATTCGAAACTAAATATACTACTGAGAATTCGTGGATTGTTTTCAGATCTGTGTCCAGTCGTCGTGTATCCTCACCTTTCCGAGCTGATTTTAGAGAGGTGGTGATGGTTGTGCGCTGCTTACGGCTGAGACGTTTAGTATTCTCTTTAATGAGATTGTTTTCAGATCTGTGTGCTGCCATGGTATATACTGACCTAGTCCACCTGATTTTAGAGAGTTGGCGATGATCTATGGTTGCACGTTGTTCGGACCTAAGGCGTTTAGGACTCTCTTTTTAAAAGATTGTTTTCAGATCCGTGTGCAGTCATAGTGCTCCTTCGTCTATCCCAACTGATCTGGAGAGTCTGCGATTATCGGTGGCAGTGTGGTTCTTAGGGTTGGGACGTCTGGGATTATCTTGAATGGAGATTTGAACTACATCAAACAACAACGGGACATCGTTCCACGCCCACACCCATAACTACTCCCGTCCATTCAATATTAATAAACAATGTTTCTATATAATGTATTTTATGTATATTATTGTATGTTCTACAATATGTAATAACATATTTATGTGTAAATATACTGTATATAAATCGACTGATCCAATGAAACACTGGTGATAGTATTAGAGTTAGGGCCCTTGACATTGGAAATACTGGAAACGCCCACGGCTGTTGGGCTAAATGTTATGGAATAACTTGGACTTTGATGCCCAGACTTTCATATGAAACACGCCCATCACGAGTAATCGGCGAACTGTCGTGTTCTTAAAACACTTTTTGCGGAATTGGAGTATGAAATGAAATGGAATGGGGTTTAACAACCTATTGAGGAACGTGGTAAAGGTCTTTGCTTTTTGCTGTTTAAGTAGATGAAAGGAATTGGTCTTGTTGACATAGAAATGGGCGTTTTTCGTCAAAAAGAACAAACATGATTCCATACTGTGAAAGCCATCGCTCTGGCAAATAAACATAATATTTAGACAGCGAAAGATGCATAGTCCCTACCTGGTGAAATGTATTATACAGTTTGTCTGGATTACACAACGGACAGTAGACTAAGCCGATTAGTAGTCTTCTAATGGTTTGTTTATAACGTGTATTATTAATATTGGTGATCATACAGAGAAGTATTCAACATCAACTGGCTTTAATAACATATTCAGACACCAACTATGACGTTATTAGGGGAATTATAGGTTAGGTTTTGTAACCAAAGGACTACTGTCAAATATACACGTCTAACAGTGTAACATTTTCCGGCTTCAGTTAGCAACTTCAGATGACATATGTGGCGTAACAATCGGGACAGACAGTGCTCATAAATACTCCACAACAGGTCTCTTTATTTGCCCAGTTACATAACGCATGTACCACAAATATTCACGTACATAACACAACCACGTGTCTGTCAGAGAACGTGGTGCGGGTTTTGTTTATAAAAAGTGACTGACATAATGACGTCAGAAACGTCCATTTCAGTTGCCAAGTTACATGAAAATAAAACAATCAATACAGAAAATTCTTTCGAAAGTTCTTTATTCCCATGGACCCCAGACACCGCCATGTAAATCTGGATTAGCTTGGGGGTCAGGATCGGGATAACTGACAGGAACGGCAGTATTACTGTAATAATCGAGTCTATCCAACATAGATTTAACTATATCAGGATATACAGCTGATAATTCTCTTCTTTCATTTGGATCATCTTTAATATTAAATAACCAAAGATTCTGATCTTGATTGTTAGTACTTGGTAATGTCAGGTTCTTGTCTACTTGTAGATGTGGTGGTGGAACCCAGTGGCTATCACCTAAAATAACATTATGTACAAAAATTATAAATCCCCGTCCTTTATAAGATTATCACAGATGTGATGGTAGAACGTAGTGGCTACCACGTAAAATAACATTATGAACAATAGCTATAAATCCCCGTCATTAGTAAGATTATCACAGATTTGTTGATAGAACGTTGTGGCTATCACCTAAAATAACATTATGTACAAAAATTTTAAATCCCCGTCCTTAGTAAGATTATCACAGATGTGGTGATAGAACGTAGTGGCCATCACCTAGAATAACATTATGTACAAAAACTATAAATACATGTCCTGACTATATCTCAGAAGTGGTGCTGGAATCCAGTGGCTGTCACCTAAAACAACATTATATATACAAAAACCAATAATCCCCGTCCTGACGATCTGTCAGATATAGTGCTAGATAGAATCCAGTGGCTGCCACCTAAAACAACATTATATATACAAAAGCCAATGACATACTGTAATGTACAAAAACTATAAATCCCAGTCCTGTCGACCTCTTTGATGTAATACTAGTCTCCAGTGTCTGTCACCTAAAACAACATTATATAGATAAAAAAAAACCTTTAAATCCCCGTCTTGGCGATCTGTCCGATGTTGTGCTGGAATCCAGTGGCTATCGCCTAAAACAAAGTTTGGTACAAAAACTGTAAATACCCGTCCTGGCGATCTCACACCAGTTTAAGACACATAGAATTGGGCAAGATAAAACAATTTAAACGTCAATCCGTATGTACTGTTGACGAGATTTCTAGATAAACTGGTACAATGACAGGTTGAGAGATAACTGCAGGATTATGATAAAACAAGAATATTCTTTGAATTGCGCTTAATAATCAAGACATAATCAAATAATTAAAATGAAATGGGTTTTACATCCATCTGTTCTGATTCGATTGAGCTAATGAAGCCGGACATACACCATGCAGTGTGCTGTGAGGGGAATTACCTGCCAGGCATACCAGACGTAAGACAACGGAATGTATTAAGAAATAGGGCACAGCCGATATTATTGGTACTGTTAGTAAAAATCTGCACCGCCTTTCTTGTACATTATACGTACAATAATAGAATAGTATATCTACCTGGATTACCGGTGAGTATTTTCCAGTCACCAACTCTAAGAGCAGCTCTAATTCTATTATCAAATGTGCCAGGATACATTCTTTTACCAGCTAGACTCGTCATCGGATCAATGTTGTGTAACAGTTCATTTCTAACTGCAGGTGCATTTTCACTATACGAGGTACAATGGTAACACACAATTAACAAAACAACTACTGCAGGTGTTCATTGGAATCTAAACTCTTATACAACTACAGAAATTTAACAAAATGTATGATAATCTGGTCTGTGTTTACTGAATGGAATCCCCCTAGCAACAGAGAGCCTAGCGCGAAAAATCTCCCTAGTAACGGACAACATAGTGGAAACCCCCACTTATAACATACAGCATAGTGGAAAATCCGCCTAATAACACAAAGCATAGTGAAAAATTGCCTTATAACATACAGATAGTTGAAAATCACCCTCATAACAGACAGCATAGTGGAAAATCCCCTTTATAACAGACAGCAAAGTGGAAAATCCATCAAACAATAGACAACACAGTGAAAAATCCCCGTAATAACAGATAGCTTAGTGGGAATCCCACAGATAGCACACAACATAGCGGGACATTCCCCTAATAACAGACAGCATAGCGGAAAATTGTGATTCAAAGAACCCGTTGAAGATTATCGGATGTTAATTACCTGATAGTTGCCCATTGATCAAAGCCATCTAATGGTAATGTACCATTCAGATTACCTCCCCCTAATTTCACTAAAGTAGGATACCAATCAGAAACATGAATCAATGCATCATTCACAGATCCTTTATTTTTTAACGCTTGACCATGTACAAAACCTACTCCATGCATTCCACCATCCCACAATGATCCTTTCCATCCTCGTAATGGCCAGTTGTTACCACCTGCATACACTTGACCTCCGTTATCTATCGATAAAAAAATGTACATTCTGTAGAAGAGAGAAGGTGAGAAAGAGAGAGAGAGGAGAGAAAGAGAGAGAGAGGAGAGATAGAGAGAGTTTTATTTCAATAATCGACCTACGTATAGCAGGCTTTAGCAGTGAGAGGCAACTGGGGGACACCAGCGATCCCAGGATGGATATGCGACACTGCTCCTTGTCATGTATGAGCGGGGAATCGAAGCCACGCCACTTCAGTCAATGAGTTCATTGGATAGGAGTTTTAATATGATCGAAATTTGGAGATTACACACTGCAAGGGAGGTAATCGCATATGGAGAGTTACATTGTTTCAGACGTTTAATCCTTTCCCATATTGACCCCAGGGTTAAATCCATGTCATTCTTTGTCCTGTTACCATTTACAAAATTCCAATGATGTTAATATCTGTACGTTACAGTTTGAAATGTTCTATGGCAACCGTCACTGCGATTTGTCATGCATAAAAGATCGTGAATTAGCAATATACTGCACTTGATACAGATCTGCCTTAATCGTTCAGGTTATATCATATGGTCTGCCATTGAATCAAGTGGCGTGGTTTCAATTCCCCGTTTCCCGGTCCTCTGGTTTCCTTCGATAGCTTAAGACCCCTACGAGCAAGCGAATTATTCATATAAAATAAAACCATATGTTAGTCCCCAAATTACCCAGTATGTGTCGAGTAGACGTTAAATCCAATTGTTTCTCTCTTTCAACAGGAAGTTGAAATAAATTCAGACATATTAGTTATATTTACAAATAAATTATCTGATCAATATTTAAGTGTAATTTAGTTGTTAGAATAAAATTTGAAGATTGTTTGTTACAAACTGACCTGTTGTAAATATCATGATTGTATTGTTCCATAAACCGGCTTCCATAAAAGCATCAGTAACATTCTTTACACCTTCATCCATACAGGTTACCATACCTGCCATTGATTGAAATATACATTATACTAGCAGGACAGAACATAATACACAAATATATTATAAACAATAAACAAGAAACGTATATCGGATTAAATGAATGGGTCCTAAGGCTAGTCGTAAGAGTCCGCTGGGCTGCACCAATAGTCCCCGGACTGTAATGATAACTAACGTTAAATGTCACGTCGATATTTCTGTAGAACTGTGGTTGGACAGCACGTTTATGCTTACTCTTCTATGTATTCCGACTGCCACATCTGTCGGCATGAACCAGTTCAGACAGCACAGCTTCTCGGGGACGAGACGTTACATACCAGTTAGTTCTGAGGCAACAGATATCACTGTTAAAATATCTATTTTCATAACTTTATAAATCACCTACCAGCGTATATTCGTCTATTTTTATCTTGAATAAAATCATATTGTTTTACATAACTGTCAGGAACTTGAAGTGGAGCGTGAACGGCTTGGTATGGTAAATACAGGAACAATGGCTACAAGTAAAACAAAATAATAGCAAATTATGAATTATTGACAATTATTTGAATACTTGTACAAAGGAATGTGACGTTAAACCCCATTTCGGTGTAAACTGTTTCAATGGCATTTAGTAATTGAACTAGAGTATACAGGTCACAATTCTATGGAATACAATTACTGCTTATTACTGAGCGACGTTTCGACTAGGCTTCTCTAGTCGTTATCAAGCAATGATAAAATCTATACATGTACATAACAATACATTCTTAATGCTGACAAACAAGAGGATACTTATCGAAACGTCGTGCTTTTAGAATAAAAACTAGTGATTGTAACCCATAAAACTGTGTTCGATTAATGTGTTTACCGATCGCTAAATGCCACTTAAAGATTAGAAAATAACAACACAATTACCTCACTTGTTTTTTCCATTTCCCCCATGGTATAGCTATCTTCAAACGTTTGAATTTAAAGTTGAAAATGATATATTTGCCAATTTCTCAACTGGCAATAGTGAATTATTGGATTAATAGGATTTTTCTTTAACAAGGTAGGACTGTTTACAGATACCATCTATTTTAAGGCTTTATTTTAATACATTTTTTAAGAATATAACTTAAAAATATGAAATTGCAGCTTTAACTTGTAACGTACCTTATTCTGATCATGCTGTTTAACTATATCAACAGCTCGTTCTGTAAATAAATGTGTTGAATATCGACCAGTTTGATTGGTTACCGTCAAATTATCTCGCAAGTCGTAACCACAGTACTTGGGTAGAGTTGAATTCGAATATTCGTGGCTGTCGCATAAAGTATGCAAATAGTACTGCTCACTACCACCGAGGTAACCTACAAAAAGGATGATGAACAATAATATAAAATAATGAGTGCCAGTGAAAATGGTGGTTCAGGGGTATGGGGTTTTATGTCCACTTAACACAAACTAGGTAATTTCGGGAGTAACATGTGGTTCAATTTTATTTCAATAATTCGTTTCCGCGTAGGGTTCTTTAGCAGTGAGAGACAAGCAGAGAACCCCGGAAATTGGACAGGCGACCCTATCCCTTGTCACGTACAAGCTGGGAACCGAAACCACGCCACTCGACCCAATGACAGTACTAGTCCATCTAGAACAATCCGCGGTTTCCAGCGAAATGGAGAGAAGAAAAAAAACCAGAGAGGCTAAGGGAGCCCGTATGGTGCTCGAGCCACGGGATAAAATACAAGATTAAATATCACTGAATGTTAACTTACCAAAGTATGAATCAAAACCTCTGCTTGTTGGTAAATATTCCTTTTTATAGAATCCAAGATGCCATTTACCCACAGCATGAGTTGAATAACCAGCTTCTTTTAGTTTATCAGCAATAGTTGGACTGTTCAATGGTAGACCATTGGGTTGAGACCACCAAATTATACCATGCTGTAAACCTGTGTGTATCTAGAAATATTATTATAATTAGCTTGTAATGGTTTTATTTATAAAGCACGACGTTTCGATAAGTATCTTCCTATCATATCAAGCACAATGTCATTTAGTTAACTTGAGGTTAATATATATAAAATATTCATCTATATTGGATGCTATAAATTAAAATGTCTTTACACCCGGGAGGCTTAGATGATTCTTAAAGAATGTTTATATTTGACAACAATCAGATGTGAGATCTTAACACATCGCTACCTGAAAAGATGAAGGGGCTGTGCTTATTACGAAAGTGTTATGCCATGCGCTTGATAGAAGTTTTGCTTGATAACGCTAAGCGGTCTCTTATCGATTATTTCCCATAAAAAATGTCATAATTAGGTATGTTGTTTAGACTGCCATATGGTAAATCTCTGTATATATATCCCAGTCGTGGATTCCGACAACCGGTATTATATTTCAAATATAGCGATGTTAATTCTTAACAATCTAAATGGATGTATTATCCCAAAAGAGCGGTAAAACAATGTATTAATTGATCATGTATTTGCATTATTCAATATAACATTATAATGATGGGCAGTCTTTCTAATTCTTTCATAGAATCTACCCCGAATAATAAAATAAAGAAATACCTGATATCGCCCTGATAATAATTGACTTCTAGTTGGTGTACAGATCGGTTGAACATAGTAATTCTCCAGTTTAATCCCTTCCCCAGCCAGTCTATTTAATGTTGGTGTTTTAATCTCTGAATTATGGTAACCAATATCATGAAAACCATAATCATCAGCTACTACCAGGAGAATATTGGGTTGTTTACTGTACACGCAGTGGATTATACCAGACAATAATACTATATTGATAATACTGAACATCTTCCTGTAACATACAACAATACTACATTTATAATACTGAACATTACTCTGTAACATACAACATTACTATATTGATAATACTGAACATCTTCCTGTAACATACAACAATACCAGATTGATAATACTGAACATCTTCCTGTAACATACCACAATACCAGATTTATAAAAGACAATTATACCAGAGCTATAACAATGATCATCTTCCTGTATTAGATAATGATATAGTTATGCAATAATAACAAACATCTATACTGTCCATCTGCATGTAACATCAAATGGTAATGGTAAACGTCTATCCAAGGTATAATAATCATCTTCTGTAGCAACAGGTGAACGCAAACGGCAATAATAAACTTTTATCAAATTATAAAAACAAATACCAATTTATGATGAGAAACTTTTACCAACTGGTATGAGCAAACTTATTACTAATGTTGATAACAAACTTCTACCAGCTGGTAATACATGTAACAAACTTATACAAACTGATAATAACAATCTTCTTCCATTTGTTAATGGCAAACTTATACCAACTGATAATAACAAACTTACATAACTGATAACAATAATTTTCTAAAAAATGATAACAGTAAACAGTATACATGCTAATAATAACAAAGTTCTATCAACTGATAATGTCAAACTTATACCAACTGGTGATAACAAACTTCTACAAGCTGTTTCTACCAACTGTATACCCATTGATAATAATAAAATGTATTATACTGATAATAACAAACTTATACCAAATGATAATAACAAACGTATACATACTGATGATAACAAACTCATAAACTTATATCAATAACAAAGTTTTACCAAGTGATCATAACAAACTTCCCCCAAACATAATACATTTCTATTAACTTTAAAATAACAGACCTTTTTAACTGATAATAACAAACTTGATTATAACAAACTTTTATCAACTGATAGTAGCAAACTTCCCCGGACTGAAAACATATAATAGCAAACCTATACCAACTGATAATAACAAACCTCCCCCGACTGAAAACAAACTTCTATTAACTTTATGATAACAAACTTCTACACGATGATAATAACAAACTTCTACAAGCTGATAATAACAAACTTATACCAAGTGATAATAATAACGTGTATCAACTGTTAGTACAAACTTCTACCAAGTGATAATAATAGACCTCTAGCAATTGATAATAACAAATTTCTACAAGCTGATTATCATAAACTTCTACCAACTTATAATAACAAACTTATACCTACTGATAATATCACACTAATACCAACTGATAATAACAAAGTTCTGCCTACTGATGACAACAAACACCTACCAACTGAAAATAACAATCTGATAATAATCAGCACATACCAACGTATACCGTACATGCCCTTGTTTCTATACTTAATAAAAACATGGTAATGCACGCACCCTTTATATTTTTCTCGTTTTCTCTTATCTAATGACAGTAAATTATTGTTTTGAATTGTCATATATTTTTGGACTTCAAAGAAATTATTGGTGAGCAGAAATTCGCTCTTGTATTTGTTATCACTGGTTACTTCAGTCGATTATATAGAAGGATAACTCGTGTTTTCTGTTTGTTAAAATCTTCATTACGCATCTATAGTATCAATGACATCTGTGTTTTAATTTAATTTGAAACGTGTTAACCAGTTCTACTTGTCATAATGACTGAAACCAATATTACCCTTTAGTGGTCGCGTGTCAGTCCCTGCGCCAGAGTGTACGGATTCTTGTAGCCCTTTCAGACGCTTAAGTGGAACTGGTTTAAAAACCCCGGGGATCGTTAACCAGTTTAAACTTTGTGGTCTGAGCGCAAATGTTGGGCAAATAGACCAGTTTAAACACCCCAGCTCGCGATCTGCCTTCGAGAAGGCTTTTTATTTTAAACTGGTTCATCTTGGCCATCTGGGGGGTGGGGGTGGATGGCCGAATAGTTAGCTTGTGCGTGCTGTATCATAAAGCCTGTCATTAAATCAACTGACGTGGTTTCGAATCCCCAGTTATACGTGACAAAAAGTAGGGTCGCCTGTCCAGCCTCGTGGGTTTTCTCCAGGTCCTCCGGTTTCCTCCCACTGCTAAAGACCCCTACGCGCAAGCGAATTATTGAAATAAAATTAAACCATATGTTAGTCCCGAAATGACCTAGTTTGTGTCGAGTGGACTTTAAACTCAATTTTTTCTCTGTCTTGGCCGTCAGTGTAAAGCAAGGCTGACCCTTGCACGATTTCGTGGCACGAGTCGTGCCAGTGCACAAGCTAGTCGTAAACTGGCGTGAAGTGTGCGTAAACCCGTCGTGACTGCGTGCCATGTCGGGACGAGAATTTTGAAGTGTTCAAAATTTTGGTCACGACAAAATTTAGCGACCGGGTCGTGAACTATGCGCAAACTGTTCGTGAATGGAGGATGGATGCGTTCCAGTGCGCTTCATGCCACGACTGTCTCTTCCCTGTAATGATTGTGTCAACATGTTGTCTCTTCCACAGCCAATCCAAAAATGACCAGGGGTTCGTTCGTTTCTAGGGTTTAACGTCCACTTCCACCTAAGGTGATATCGTAGACAAGGGGTTGGGAAGGCCCCCATTTTATGTGGCGTGCCCAAGTCGGCACGACACCGTCCGAATTGCGCAAACTAGTCGTGCCAATGCGGGAAGTGCGTAAACAATGCGCAAACTATGATTGAACTCGTCGTGCCAGTTCGTGTCAATGTGGACACTAATGGGCACGCATTTGTGAACTCGTCGTGAACTATGCGTGAACTAATCGTGAACAGTGCGGGAGCCTCCCAGTTCGTGCCCCAAAATGGCACGATTTGCCACGACAAAATCGTGGCCAAAAGTCGTGCAAGTGTCAGCCTGGCTTTACTGAAAGCGTGCGAGAACAAATAAAGAATGTGAAGCTAACCAGTGTAGTTAACTCTAACCTCCGACCGAAGAGGTCAGTATCTTAAACTGGTTTGGTTTATTCTACGTGTGAACATAATACGGCCCTGTCTGAAAAACCCCGCCGATTTGAATTGGTTTAAAAAGAAGGATCTGAACGGTATATTACGTTCAGAGCCTATAGTTTGCCAAACCTATAAGGGTACATGTAAATCCAACACTCGCCAGCTCATCTGTAGAGCTAATTCATTCGTACATTGTATGCCTTGCACCTTGGAATTTACCGCGATTAAACGTGTACGTGCTGTGGATTCGCCATATCATACTTACATAATAGCGTCTCAATGAACTTTCATACAGTAACTCAAATAATATCCTTTACGTTTGTGTTGATGGCAAGAGTTTTAACAAGATCGAAGTTGCGATAAAGGTCTAGGTCATTTGATAACTGTTAAAAATGATATAAAGTGTTTACTCATGTGATAGTGTTAGGTATTTTTTTTTTTGTCGATAGGATTTAATATCTATAATTAATTCATATACACCAGTTAGAGAAATGAAAATAAATGAAATGTGGTTTAACGTCGACTCGGCTAATAAAGATGTTCATACAGTGTGATATGAGTTCGCTTGAGCCTAACCTTATTTCGTCTTATGGTTTCGATTCCCCGGATGTATGTGCCAAGGAGTAGGGTCGCCTGTCAAACCTCGTGGGTTTTCTGCGGGTACCCCCCCCCCACTGCTAAAGACCCCTACGCGCAAGCGAATTATTGAAATAAAAGTGAACCATATGTTAATCCCGAAATGACCTAGTTTGTGTCGAGTGGACGTTAAACCCATCTCTCTCTCTATTTCGTCTTCCAGCTCAACCTGTGAAGTGTTGTTTAACGTGCACGTCAATGCCAGTGTATAGACGAGACCACCGTTTTTCGTTCAATCCAAACGACTATAGGAAGTCCCCTTTCTGGCCCCCTGTTCTGCACCACTGTCAAAGGGAGGGGGAGGGGGAAATCACCATGGACTCTCTCGGACCAAGCGACTGCAGCTCTTGTGTTTAGGGAAGAATACGGATGGCCCATTAAAATATTTTAACAATACTCCTTTTATATCATATGCAGGAGAGGCTGAATGTTGACAAATTTTCAATTCATCATATCTTTGTAAATACAATATGAAAATGACCAATCTTCGGGTTCATAAAGTCAACTTTTAATCAAAATAGTAAAACATATAAGATACAAGAAATTAAATAATTGTAATATTCTGTTTATTGGCATACATAATGGTCATCAGATTTGGTACATCAGATTAAATACATAGTAATAGGTATGTAATGGTGTAATAATAACATTGGTACATCTTAATCATTAGATTTTGTACATCATAGTTATTAGAACTGGTATATAATAATCATTAGATTTGGTACATAATAATAATTAGATTTGGTACATAATAGTTATTAGAATTGGTACATAAAAGTGAATAATTGAGACATAATAGTCATTAGATTTGGTACATAATAGTTATTAGAATTGGTGCATAATAGTACATAATTGGGACATTATGGTCATTAGATTTGGTACATAATAGTTATTATAGTCATTAGAATGGTTTATTCCCGCGAAGGCGCAGTTATTGACCGTAACGGATTAAAAAAGGTCGTTTTCGACGCCTTAACGGGAATCCAGCCCTAAGGATTAAAATGGATTAAAAACGTAACAATGGTGTTATAGATTGTTATGATAAGAATTGACACTTTCATAATCCCCACTGTAACTAATTAACCAACATTTTAGCATCAGATAAGCAATAAAAAACATAACTATACTATAATATAACAAAAATTAATTTAATTTCGTCAAATAAATAAAAAAGATAATACTATAACAAAAATTAAATTTAACTTCGCCAATAAAAACAACTATAATATAACAAACATTAAGGGGATTTTATATCTTTAAAAATGACACTGATTGTGTGAGTGAGCGAATAGGTGAATACTACTTGGGTGATTTGATGATATTCATCGTTAGTTGGCAATTGGTGGATAAAATTCAGAGTTAACATAAATTCATAAAATCTTTAACACCGTTAATTGGGTCCTAATAACAACATGTCTCCCTTCAAACGAAAGCCGACACGTCGATGTCTGCGCCTTCGCGGGAAGGATTAATTTTGGTCACGCTCTGTAACTGCGCCTTCGCGGGAATACACCATTAGAATTGGTATATATTAGTCATTAAATTTTGGAACATAACAATGATTAGAAGTCGTACTGAAGAGTTTTTAGAATTGGTACAGAATAGTCATTAAAATTGAAACAAAGAAACCTGTATCGACCACTGGTTCACAGACTTATGTCTTGTCAAAATCAAATATCTGAAACACAAACCATAATTATTTTCCTTCAGTGCAAAGATTCAAAAACAACAAAAACAGCACAGAATAAGCACAATTCAATTTTCTAAAACATGCTTCGTTGATGTTTAAGAATATCTTCACCCCACCCGAAGAGTCAATATCCAAGAAAATATAAAATTTATTTACTCCAATAATGGCCTCTACTTACTTATGTTTTAGTCTAACGTCTTCGAATAAATCAGTTGTTTTACAAATTGACTCAGAGTATCCTGTTGGACCCGATGTCTGTACAGTTTGGTGTATTTTGAAACGGGTATTCGAGGTCTCTTCCTCAAATAAACCCTCCAACTTCTTCTTGTCGAACATAGACATGTTACACACAATGCTAAAATTACTAACACCACAAAAACTTTCATCTGGGAAAACAAAAATAAAATAATATTGATGAGTCGCTTGGTTTGAGACAGCCATACTAAACCACCATTCTCTATAAGCCTTTGACGCTTTGGAGGCTTCGTGTTTTATCCCGGTGACAGTATATCGGGATTTTCCGGTGTTGTTCCTCCTTGTCAGTAGTCAACGTATAGTCGTTTGCATGGGACAACAGTCCGAGGTACCGCGGTGTACACATAAGCGGACATGTAAAGTAACCACTAACCATTGACAGTTGTAATTCAAAACAAAAGTAATCCATAGTGCCACTGTCTAGGCAAAATTTACCTCGCGCCTTTCATCATTAGCCAAGTCGGTTCAGAAAATTGAACGTTAAATCCTACCCATTTCATTACTGTTCATATACATGTACATGCATTATGATTAAAATAATCCCCATTACCTTAAGATAGTCAGCTTATGTGCCAAACCTCAAATTCACCCTTTCACTGCACTCAAACTCCAAACTATACAATTAGACGTGGTGTGTAAAACGTGTGTTCATTAAAATACACACCCATTCATATATAAAATATTGAATAATTAATTGCATAGCTGTTAGTTTCCATTTTCAATATCGCTAGAAGTATGTTGTGTCTATAATTAAAATATAAATTGAATTGCTGGTGGCAATGCTTTTTTGACAGCTTGCAGGTGGCAATGTTCGTCTGTCCAACACCAATCTGGTTGTACAACGTTATTGATTGTGTATATTTGGTTACCTGAAAACATGAGAACTGCGGTGGCTCAATGAGTAAGATGTTGGCCCGCTTATCTGGAGGTCCAATGTTCGATCCCGGTGTTGGCTGAAAATGTTCTTCGGAATTTTCGCCGTGGTTCCCGAGAACACGAGAAAAATAGAAATAGTCCATACATTTACAGACTTTTTTCTATATTTTTGCGTTTTCTCTTTTCTAGCGACAGTCAATTTCTATTTTGAATTGTCAGATAACCTCTCACAGTCTCATATAACAACACTGTTGGTCTTAGTGAGCAGAAATTCGCCCGTGTTATAACTCGTCACTTCAGTCAGTCATATAAAAGGATATCTCGAGTATTTTCCTTTCGCGTTCGTCACTTCCGTTTGTTGAAACCTTGAATATAGGACAAAGATCACCAAATATTCATGGGCCGTCACACGAAACAAGGTCAAAGTTATTTTTAGTCTTCTCTCCCTTTCCCTTTTTACCCTATTACAATATTGTCCTGTAACTGTTTTGAACATTTCTTACGACCCATGTTGCCCATAGGTCTGAAACTCTGTTTTAACACTATGTGAACCACGTAGGTCAAAGCAGTATTATTACCGATTGAAAGTGTACACCAATTGGCTAATTGCTCTAAATATCATTTAGTGTGTATATTACTGGGGTCATAAACCGAACTAATATAAAGACATGCACAGTGAATATATAGGACAGGCGTATACAATGAAATTGTTGCACCATGTACATGTATAGGATATTAACCTATCCGAGGTTGATATGATAAGAGAACACGCGGGCGAAGCCCAAGGGTTCTCTATCATATCAATCCGAGGTAGAGTAGGTTTATATCTGACATATACAACGTTCACCCTTAAATTTAATGGACTCTTCTAAAAAAGGCAACAGTGATTGGATAATTGCTCGACATCACGTGCACGTGTTTGTTTATACGTCGCCATTTTGTAGTAATTGAACTGAAGAAAGCTAAAACAAAATGGATAGTAAAACGAAGTCAGACGAATAATCAATCCTTTTTTGTCATCATATTAACGATAGAATAGATGTGAATGCAACTATGATGAGGATCTATACAAAGCCTGAAGAAAATTTGGATCAAAAGGCAATCTTTTCCGATAATTGTGACAATTAACCGTGACTGAAGGTTACTTTGTAACTTTTAGGTATGTTCAGAGAGAGATTTGACCGACTGTTTTGAGTGGACTGTAGCCGTAGCCAAAAATACTTTACAAAGGAACTCTTGGGTGATAAATATTTTCAAGTCTTGGAAAGTGTGGAGAAATGATTTGGGCAGAAAGAAAATTCTGAAAGATAATCTTAGACATGGACTGGAGTGTGGATAACCGATTTAAATAAGCCGATAAGTACGCCGTCTATTTCGGCCCTGAATGCTACAAACTACCAAAACCTTTTTTTTTTATTGTCAAAAGAATAGAATTTTATTTCTGTGTTCTTTGTATTATTTCGATCATCTACGTCAAGAGCGGTTGATATGAGCCGAATATATCGACCTGTAATGACGTCATCAGCGGTTGATATGAAATATCAACCTGTCAGGACGTCATCAGCGGTTGATATGAACCGAATATATCAACCTCTGATGACGTCATGAGAGGTTGTTATAAGATATAACTGATATGGACATCAAAGAAAAAACTACAGCCAGTTGTATATGTATAAACATGACGCATCCTAGATAGTATATTAATTAGATTCGCAATAAAGATAAACATGAGACCTCTATTGAATCTTTAACACCACGTTTCCCTTGGACTGACTTAAGTTGCAATAAATGCGAATAGGTGTCCGGGCTGGTGGAAAGGGGGAGGGCGTGTATCTTTCACACACAGTACAATCCATGACTGGCTTGGTTTATCTTTATTTAAATAATGCGCTTGCTCGCAACAGTTTTCACAGTGGGGGACAGTGGCATTTTAATCAAAACAGGAAACAGTTTACTCATTGCTTCAAACCAAAACAAGAGGGGTGGGGCTGCTATTCAAAGCCACCATTACAACATTCACGATTGCGCAGACCGGAGGAACTTATTCTTGGCGTGAACAAGTTAGAACTTACAGTTCAATTAAAGTAAATATTAACTACATCATAAAGACAGTTTCATCTGGAACCAATTGCGTCTACTTTAATGACCTTGTCCTTTATTATATTTTATCATTAAATTTGACCGAATTGATTTGCAAGGATATTTCCTTGAGCTACATTATATTTAATGATACACAAGATGTTTGATTACACTAGCCTTGGATTGTTTTATCATATGTATCTGTTCATATAGAATTATAAACCGAGTGTCTGGGATCTATCTGCTAACAATGATTTTGGACAATTCGGTTATAAATAGGTGTTACCAAATGTTATGAAAGAGAGAGAGAGAGGGAAGGTTAGAGAGAGAGAGAGAAATGGGTTTAACGTCGGGACTAACATATGATTTTTAAATTTTATTTCAATAATTCGCGTGCGCGTAGGGGTCTTTAGCAGTGGGAGGAAACCGGAGTACCCGGAGGAAACCCACGAGGTTGAAAAGGCACCCCTATCTCCATGCCACATACGCTCACACCAGGGATCGAAACTACAGCCGCAAGCCAGAGGTGACCGGCCAGCTAGAGGTCGAAGCACGGCACTCTAGACCACTAGGCCATCCCAACCCCCCAGGGAAGGTTAGAGAGAAAAATTGGGTTTAACGTCCATTCGACAGAAACTAGGTAATTTCGGGACTAACACATGGTTCAATTTTATTTCAATAATTCGCTTGCGCGTAGGGGTCTTTAGCAGTGGGAGGAAACCGGAGGACCAGGAGAAAACCCACGAGGTTAGACAGGCGACACTACTCCTTGCCACGTGCAACCGGGGAATCGACCCCCCCCCCCCCAGTTGGCTCAATGACAAACCATTCGCAGTTAATTCAGATATTTTAGTGTCGATCGACAGTCTTTAAAATATAATATTATCTGATTTTAAAATAATATATTAATAATCTGGCTTTAAGAATTGAATATTAGTATGAATGAGCACTGAATGAGCATTGGGCTAGAACATCTGACACCATTTTTCTCATGTTGAGAGTATACATGGCTAAAAATATTTCAGTGTCTAATGTTTTAAATTAAGAACTTCCAATGACTGAGTTCGGGAAGTAAGAGAGAATGTTTTAATCCAATGTAAGGAAGTAGACCGTAGTACCGCTAGCCGGACAAAATATCCATCATAGTACACTAGTCCAGCTGTTGCAGAAAAGTAGCATATTAATGTACATTGTACTACAAATGTTAAACAATGGGTTGTGAAGTTTTAAATAATTTTTATCTACTGGTCATATTAATGTGTGGTTTACTGTTATCAATTATATTTGAACATTGATCCTCAACACAAATAATATCAAAGTAGAATGTGATACAGAGACAAGATGGTGATATATTTAACAACCATTGTTTTGTTAGTCGGCTATAGCGGATGTGATTTGGTAATTTATCCATCCCCAGGAGTAGAGCCGTCTGAGAAATTCCAGGTCCGTCTCCAGCAAGACAGCCAACCGTCGAGAAATTCATTTGTTTACATCAGCCGATCAAACAATCGCATGGGCCAGGATAGATCTGTCAAACCAAACAGAACCGTATCTTGGACATCCTTTGCATTTATCGGAACACCTGTTAAAGCAGTTGTAGTAACCCCGGAAGATTTTACACAGTGTTTAGTCCGCCCAAAACAATATGGGATTAACTGTCAAAAAGCTAACAGCAATACCGCTATTTTTACTATTCGGGAAAATACTAAGATGATGTCTGTGGAATTCGACTACGACTACGGGAGTATTAAATCGGACATTGTAGATAAATTATTAATTTTTGCTGATCCTTTAGAAGAGAATGTGCCTGATGCAAATGATCCAAGTGTTTTGTTCTACGGCCAAGGGGTGCATTATCTTGATGGTCAACTACACATAAACGAAACTATACGTCACGTATACCTGGCACCAGGTGCTTTTGTTGAAGGTGGATTCAGAACGATGACTCCACAACCTGTTAAAATAACAGGCAGAGGTGTTCTTTCAGGGGCTAAATACCCTTTTCATGATCCCCGATTCTTATGGGGGATCATAAATGTTGATATTGGTTTGAATCAAACAGTTGAGGGTATAACTATGGTTGATTCACCACAGTTCTTCTACCGTGGACAGAGTTCGTATAACACTGTACGGAATGTAAAAACAGTTGCACCTTGGACGTTTAACTCTGACGGAGCAGGAATTGGGGCGTATGGAACAATAGAAGATTCTTTCTTTCAGACAAACGATGATACATTTAAGGTATTTCATCCTTTGTGTGGTTTTATTTGTGGGTTTATTCACAGTGTAGTGATAGAAGAATGCATCATGTGAAAGTTTCTTAAATTGTCACAATTGATGGGAAATGATATATGCTTCAGAGCGAGGATACACAGGTTCTTGTATGTCACTACCTGTACGTATGTCTGTAGCTACTATCACCCCATATCTTTTCATTGACAATTATCTTGTCTGAAAATCCCATGACGTGTCCAATGCGTTCCCGTCTGCACTTCATAGTAGTCTTAAAGCCTTCGGTTCCGCATACCACTTACTCGATCATCTTGCGTTTCGCTTTATGGACGCTTTGTATATTGCCCGTACAATATATCTGGGAATACGCAAGGGTGTCGTATCTTTCACAAAATAATAGTATCATATACTTTCAGGTCTACAACGACGGCCTGGTTGTTCGACGATGTGTCGTTTGGCAGTCACAAAATGGTGCCGTTTTTCAGTTCGGTTGGTGGCCATCACGAAAAGCAAGAAATATCTCAATAAGTGAAATTGATGTCATTCACACTGACTGGTGTACCTTTCATGGCGATCGCTGTAAAACGTCCGGTAATGACGCTGTGTTTGATCTGGCTGGTAAAACAACCGCCTTCAATACTACTAATGTAACCATATCGAACGTGAGTGTGGAAGGTGATTGTCCTCGAATATTTAACTTTGTCATGGATCCGATGGCGAAGGGAACAATGACTAAAGTTTATCTTAATAACTGGACTATTGAAAGGTTAGCGCCGTATTCCGCCATGGATAATGCATTAGGTGGGGCATATCTTGGTGGACGACTAGCATCATGGTTTATAAACAATATGACTGTAGAAAACCAGTGTATAGCAGATCCTTCTCAAGCTAAAATAAAAATAGATGCTAAAACAACCAGGAATATTAACTTTTCATGCTGATACAAACACACCTATGGTGCCAATTACCTACATTCTTTGTCATCTTAATTCTAACAATATCTTGGATTTTATAAACGAATCTTATTGAATCGTTACCTTAACAAATAGTCAAGCACGGTCCAGGAATAATGATACAATATAACACTAGATATTTTGACTACGGCCAAGCATGGTCCGAGAATATTGACCTTTCGTGCTGATAGATACAATATAACCAATGTTATAACTGATTTATCTAGAGCTAGAATAACAATTGGCATTAAACAACATACACATGTTTTCAGAGAGGGTGAGAAAGGTGGTTTAACTCAAACTAGGCCATTTCGGGACTAACATATAGTTCAATTTTATATCAACAATTCGCTTGCGCGTCGGTGTATTTAGCAGTAGGAGAAAACTGAAGGACCCGGAGAAAATCCACGAGTTTGGACATGCGACCCCGCCCCTTTTACATTTATATTCAATCGCTTCATATAGAGAAAACGTGTATATTCTTCCTTTGACCATTCAAATCAAAAGTGTCAAGTTTTTTTGGATGGGACGAAAAACGGAAGTCCGGTTCATAGGCGGTAGCGCCAACTTCTTTATAGCACATACCCTTTTTATAGTCCAGTCAATAACACCAGCAAAATACCTACCAATTGTGCTTGGAATGCATTATTCAAGTGATACAGTACTCAGTAGGCCGTGGAGCCGCTGGCTGGACACAACTTCCTTCATAGCACATTGTATGCCTGTTTTCACTAGCCCAATTATAGCAGAACAGTAGGACGTTAGAACCCATTTTCATTTTATAACTTGTGCCTCATCATTTTGTAAAATTTAAATTTTGGTCAGTTGAATAGTTGATTATAACTTAATCAACCACAGACTTACAACCAGTGTCTGAGTGGCATCGTAATTCCAAACACATCCTTGCTTTATTACACACGTTACTTTGAATCTTTATTCTCTTTAGGATCACCGATACTTTGTTATATGACAGAAGATGATCGATTTTATTGAATATCGTGAAATATTTATTATCTATCGAAACACCATCGATTATTTAGCCGTGTTACTTAATGTCTATTGGAATAGTATTATTGATTTCATTTATCTGATTTCTATAAAATAAATAAAACTAATCACAGAATTGTGTATTTAATATTTAATGATGTCCGATGCTTTCGCAATATTTGTATTAGCTTATGGATAGATACTAGGATAGTGATTTTGCCCCCCCCCTCGTCCATCATGCCCTCCTGCCTCCGGGCTGTTAAAACGGGTTCATGCGTTCATCTGCTATAAGTTTTGGAAGCATTACACGCCTCGGTGAAGAGCATATGCTGCTTGGGCTATGCAGATATTAATCGATTCCCTTGATCGAGTCTTTGAAATACAATAATTGAGGTAGAATGTTTATGTTCATTAGTATAGTTTGGTATGAACGTTTACTGCTGAGCCTAAGCAACTATCGCACATCCTGGAACGCAACAACTCAACTTCATATTGAGGTAGAATGTGATACCACTGCTTCTAATTAAGCAGGGGTTTCAATAAATTCGATATTGAGCATTGGTTATATACAGTCGATTATTTATTTACACTGATTAATGATTCAATTGGTCGAGCAGCTGGAGTGTTTACTATACTATAGCCCTACCACTGAGAATTGTAAATCAAATGGTTAAGTTAGTAAGGCACTGGTTCAATAACCGGGGGGTTCGGGGTTGGATCCTCGGGCAGAACAGTAAGATGACAAACACCTTATTCAATTATTTTTAAATATAGGCTCATCAATGCAGGGTGATAGACGCAGTTCAACAGGACATTGGGTTTACAAGCACGATACCAAAGGGATTGTCTTAATAAATCGTTTTTTACTTTTGATTTTTCTATCCATATAAGAGATATTTAACTACACGTGTAATATAGAAAGGATTGGAACGAATCCGCACTGGAACGGCTGATATGATTATACGCAACAGAATATAAAATATTTATAGAGGCATCATTTCAGCACGAGTAATCTTAAACAACCCTATATAAAATACAACCAACAATGCCGGCAAATAATTGAGCGCACTGGAAACATGCTAAGATAATATTTAAACTGTGTTTAACATCTAGTTGTCGATTGATTGTTCATACATGTAAATCAATTACAAAACGTTAGTATCTTCACGGTTTATATAACAATAATCTGTGTTAGTTATATTGATCTTCAGAGATATTAATAATAAACGAAAGGCTTTGTATTTTTTTACATGTTATTGGATAAACATGTTGGAGTATTGCTTCAATTGAAATCAGTTGAAATAATAAGAACGATTACTTAACGTCATAGGGATTTGTCAAATAACCGATTATTTTAATATATTATTTTAGTATATTATTTCTAACAGTAGCATCACAACTTGTATATTACTTGTGTCAACAGCAATCTAATTCAGTTCGGATATTTAAGGGACGCTATTGTTATATTATGATTTTACAACCCAGTGAATGATGCAATGTTCCAGAGAATGTGTGTAACACGCCAATTGCGATTCTGGAAAATGTGAACTAAACTGATATAAGAGTGGTACGAGCCTTGCTAATATTCCCGGATTCCTTTACATTTATATCAACTAGAGGAACATGAAACCAGCTTTAGCTGATCCATGTTCGGGCGTGATGTGTCCAGAAAATCATAAATTAATGGTACAGGGTGTGCACTGGTGGATTTGGGTCTGCTCTCTGATTACAATTATCCAGCGAATTAACCTGAATGTTGATTATGAAGAAATAGTGATTGGAAGCAAAGCATCCATTTATTTTTTTATCTTACCAAAAAGTAAAGATCTGTAATAACCCGGGCAGGTGGGTAGACCTGTAAAGTGGATTGTTGTATGTTGTCCAATAACTAGAAGGATGTTTATAATAGGAACTGTCATTGGAAACAAGACAATTATTTCTTTGCTTTCTTTCTGTTATGTAGTTGTTTGTAATGTCAAGGTTATGTGGGGAGATTACGCTTGGACCTATAAAATGTCGGTTAAACATAAAGCTGTCCTAGATACATTAGGACAGAATATTGGGCAAGGGTCTTTCTTGGGATGGGGATACCGGATTACCCTCAGTAAACCAACGAGGTTTTTGTCCGAAAGCATTAAGTTACAATTATAGTGATTGTTTGTAGGGTTTAAAGTCAGCATCTACCGAAGGTCAGGTCGCAGAGAAGTTGTTCAATATTGGGAAAGGGTCTTTCTTGGTGTGGGGATACCTTCAGTAAACCAACCACGCTAAGAAGGCGCACCTATTTCCAGCCAAATACACTAGGATCGATACCGACGCGTTGGAGCTTGAACTTTACGTACGCATCCACGTGTTATGGTAGTTGTCTCGCAGTTTGACTTAGTATAATTATTACTGCAGAGCATATTTAAGAAGTAAATCAGGACAACTTCATGGAAGCTTGCAGTCATATCGATATATTACATCATACTTTGGCTTATTATTTTGCAAGGTTGAACAAACATGAATATGCTTTAATAGAGCTTTGTATCTGTTGACAAAATATTATCGGATGAATAATTAATGTCGAGTGTTTGTTAAATACTTGGGTGTTGGTTACCGATGTTACAGCAATTGTTGTTTTTTTGGAGTAGGCACTTATTCGCTAGCCTGGAGTTCAGGGGTCCGATCTCGGTCGTCGCCAAGACACCGTCTCTAGATTTCCGATGGGTTTTCCTCTGGTCAGTGATGTAGGATGGAGGGGGGGGGGCTGGTAAAGAACAGCGTCTAGTTGTTCGGATTGTACAAAATATTGTGGTCCTGTATAAACGTAATAGAGCAATTGAAAGTTGAAATTCGAAATGAGAGTATGCCGTAGTGCCACAACTAGCACACTGTGTGGCATATGTCATGTCATCTTTAGCACAGTCGGTGCAGAATAGAAGAAAGTTTGTGGGGTATTAAAGGGCTAGTCCCGATAATTTTTTGGAGAATAAAACTGTTAAAATCGCTTAATATCCTCTACCTAAGAGCAGAGAAACTAACTGAGTATTTGTGATACGTTTTGAAATAACTTAAACTAGTCAATCTTCATCTAGAAAGGAAACAAGTGTCCCAAGCAGTATTGTGCGGTGTCTACGTAAAACCAGGATTTTTTATAAAAAATAATGTGTAGGTGAAATTTACCTTTCGATATCAAGTACAGTACATGGGTCATTCATTATATAGACCTCTCAATAAACGGGAGTCGATTATCAGGTCATCAATGAAAAAATAGACCTGGATTCTTAAAAGGATTATGTGTCCGGATAAGCAGCTTTGAGGTTCACACCCAAACGACTCAATATTTTGAGCTGAAATTTTGAGACAAGGTAAATACAACAGTCTTCGATATTTTTTTGACGTTTAAATTTCATACGTACTCGGATTTTTATTTTTGAGACTCCGTTTAAAACGGGATAGTCCCTCCTTTAATGGATGTTTTAGAGTATATAGAACTGTGGTGTGAAGTATTGGTGACTGTGGGGTATTGGTGACTTGTCTAGCGTATAGGACAACTGTGTGGGGGTTGGTGACTACTCTAGAGTATAAGACAACTGTGTGGGGGTTGGTGACTAGTCTAGAGTATAGGACAACTGTGTGGGGTATTGGTGACTAGTCTAGAATATAGGACAACCTTGTGGGGTTTTGATGACTAGTTTAGGGCGTACAACAATTTGGGATACTAATGACTAGTCTAGGGCGGGCCAGTAGTATAGCCAGCTCATAAAATTGGGGGGGGGGGCTACGGAACTTTTTGGAGGGGCTAAGGATGTGGCCGGCTAAGAACAGTACTAAGAAACAGTACTAGGGTATAGGATAGATGTGTGGGGTATTGGTGACTAGTTTAAAGCCTAGAAAGACAACTGCGTTGAGTAGAGTACAGTACATACGTATTGGGTATTGATGAGTAGTCTAGAGTGTAGACCAACTGTGTGGGGTAATGCATGCCCACAAACACATGTGACCGAACTCACGGACGTACGCAGCGGTGACATAAAACGTCCACATGGCGACATCGTCATATACAAAATGCACGCTTAATTTATATGATACGACAGTTAGATAAGTAGCAGAGATTCGGGGTTCGATCTTGTTCTATAAGCTCGATATCAATTAGTCTTTGAATATCCTCTATGCATATGAACCATATTTAAGCGATACTTTCATATTTTCTAAGAATACCAATTCTACATAATGGACGAGCGAGGTTGGTTGTCGTGATAGGATACCTGATTGTCATGGTGATTTTATAACGTTCTATGACGACTTTGGAGGTTATCTCCCTTTATCGCCTGTGAGTAAATGTCTACACTTGAAGAAAATTGCACATGCTATATAAAGTAAACGCTAAATATAGATATTATCACATAACATGTAGCTTTTATTATACGATGCTTAAACACATTTTATGGGTATTTGTCGTCCGTTTACATTTAATATAATAAAATATATATATATATATAGAAAAAATCAAACCTGCATTATCCTTAAAAAAGACATATATAGTGTTTAAAAAACGACAGTCCAGAACTAAAATTATCCTTTATTTTAGTGAGTACATAGTACTCTTATTTTTATTATAGCTTTCCAACACATATTTACCGGCACTATTAACGCAGAAACGTTTAACGATTTCCGAAAGTAAACCCAAACACCCGAGATTGTTTTCATTAGCTAAAAAGGAATATGGTAAATTTAAACGATCGTTCCAGAGTGGCGGGTTTGATGCTTGTCATTGGTTACACTGTGACGAGGTTGGTGACAAGGTTTTCTGCCATACGTGTGTACCACGAATAAAGAGAAGACATTCATTCTTTATGGGTTTTCTAGCTGGAAAAGGACATTGGATCGATTCCGGGAACACCAGAAATCAACATGTCATTTAACAGCAGTAGACGCAAATAAACCGCAAAATGCTCAAGAAAATTTTGGAACCGATGGAATATCAAATTTTGTTCAGCTGTTCAAACTAAGAAAAAATGGCGATCCCGAAATGTTAGACTGGTCGAAGAAAAAATCTGATAAAAACACATCTCATGATATTCAAAATGAGTTTATTAATACTCTTGCACGTCAGATTATTTGCGACATTTCAGAAAGCATTAAACATGATGTTTTGGCTCATTACTGACTGACGAATGCACCGGTATTTCAAATGAAGAACAACTGGTTAATTGTATACGCAACGTTGATCGATTTATTAACGCTTTTGAGGATTTCCATGTTTTCGGAGTTTTTTTTTTATCACATCCCAATTATCAATGCCCACATAATAGTTGCAGCTATGAAAGATGTCTTATTCCGCATGAATCTTGATCCATCTAACTGTCGTTGACAATGTTATGACGCCAGTGGTCCTATGACAGGTTGTAAAAATGGCATTGCTGCACAGATTTTGACTGAATCCCCGACTGCTACGGTTATGCCTTAAGTTCAGCTGTACATGATATGACAGCTTCAGTGATGACTTCGTCCCCCAATTGTCAGCCCCCCCCCCCACTCCGGAAACCGCCCCGCGACTTCTGAATATGCTTATACCATAATAATTCAGCGCGATTGATCCTATCAACACTATTTAAACTAAAGTCAACAATGTCGACCAACAATGATGTGGACTGAAGACATGCGCAGATATTATTTAAACTGTGTTTAGCATGTAGACCGGATTGATTATTTTAATCAATTAAACCCCGGAGTCTCTTCACAGTTTCAATAACAATAAACTTCCTTGATTACAGTCGTGACTGATCTTTATGCATATTAATAATAAACGAAGGGTTTTGTATTTTTTACAGGTTATTTGGATAAACACGGTGGGGTATAAATTCATTTGGCCCATACCGACAGAAGAATCAGTTGTAATAATTGTAAGAACGATTACCTAGTTGCCAAACTACAGATTACTTTACAGCACAAGGATCGATTACAACTGTAAGATCAAGCTACAACAAAAGGACCCGTTACAAGTCAATATCATGTTACACATAAGGAACAGTTACAAATGTAACATCCCGCTACAACAAAGGGGTCCGTTACAACTGTAAGATCACGTTACAGCACAAACCCCAGTTACAACTGAAGGATTACATGTCATCTCACAATGACCCGTTACAATTGTTAAATTATAGACCACGTCACAGCTGAAGGACTAGTTACAGTTGCAAGATCCAGTTTAAGGACATATAGTCCAGGGCTTCTTGTCATATTGAAGACATTTAAACATTGAATCTGAATAAATCAAAAAAATATATCCAATAACCAGGAATATGTTTAGTCTTTATATCGGAATGTTATTTCTAACCGTACTGGCAACACCTTATCAATTTACTTGTGCCAAACTCAAACTCTTTCAGTTCGGATATTTAAGAAACGTTACTCATTTAGATACTATTAGAACACAAGGTTTGATGCACTGTTCCAGAGAATGTTTGTACCACACCAATTGCGATTCTGTTAACTTTGATACGACGTCTGGACAATGTGAACTCAATAGATACCAGAATAGTAAGAGCTTTGCTAATAATATTCCCGGGTTCCTTTATACCAACAAGAAGAATATGAACCCAGCTATTGCTGGTCCATGTTCAGGCGTGATGTGCCCAGAAAATTATAAATGCGTTCCTTTGATTAATGGTACAAAGTGTACACTGGTGGATTGTGGTCTGCTCTCTAACTACAAAGTAAAAGTAAAATATAACGGAACCGTAATTGGAAGCAAGGCTACTGCGTATTACCGGTATGGCCGAAAAAGCGGCCGTATAGTATGTATTTGTAATAAGAAGGGCACATGGGTGAACCTGTCAAGTCGACAGCATAAATTCGTCAAATACATGGAATGTTGATTATGTAAGAACTATCATTAGAGGCAAGGCGAATATTTCTTTGTTTTCTTTTAAGTGATGTAGTTGTTCGAAATTGAAAGTGAGCAGACATTACGCCAAGACCTTCAAGGTATCGCATTATATTACATCTAATTTGAACTACCAACACATATATTTATAATATTAACTTTAATTTTGGGTATATGTTAAAGTGGCATTAGATAAAGAGCAGCTGTTTTTCGCTATAATAGTTACGAAAAAGACACCGATAATGAAAAGGGAATATGCTGTAAATATCAGCGATACGATTCAGTTATCGTCCAGACTCGATTGTCATTATTAGCGTTGCTTCCACGCTAACAGTAACTGTAGCGACCACAAACTATATTTAAATCTACTTATATTGCAGCCATCCGGTGGCATTAAGAGTTAATTATGATTTGGTAAGTTTATATAATATGTCTAATTAGTAATTTATATAACATTTCATTCCTAAAGAACGACCTGCAGTGGACAGAATTAGTTCTTGCATAATGTATGATTAATATTTAGGATGGAGCCACGCTGGCACTATTTTTTGACACCCAGCACAAAGAAAAAATCGAAGAAAGCTAACTAGTCGCATTTTAACCCCTACATCCTTCTCGTTCAAAAACTGAATCTATAAACCATATTACCGATATATTGTTGTTATATGCATATTACATTGCAATAAAATTTAACCATATACTATTATATTATTAATTATAAAATTCTTGGTTGGATGAATTTGGGGTTTTCATGACTAAAACTTTGACTTCGTTTGTCAGTACCATTTTAGTATTCCGGGTTTCCCCAGATACAGTTATGGGACTTTGTTGTTTGTCAGAGTGAGGGAAGTGGGACTGGAGTACCCCAATTGAATTAGATTGAGACGGCGCCCTTATCCCCAAGGCAGAGGTGACGGGCTAGCTACGGCTCGAAGTTTTTATACGCATTCGCCTATTACTGGTAGGGACACAGTCCGTAAATCAGGGATTAAGGTTTGATATTGGTTTCTGATAGAAGATATTTGTTGTGTGCTAAAACCGGTGGGCACGCGGATCACGGGTATGCCCATGCAAGCTTGTGGAATTGATGGGAAAGGATGTAGCATACACAAATTGAGCATTTTCGCTTCAGATCTAGACATGTAATGCTTACTACTATAACTTTTTCCAGACATCCAGGAATCTTATCCTTTACATATAACAACTACCACAATACATTATAATGCTCAATAGAACAATGTATTCCTACGTATGACTCTGAAATCTCAGAAAACACGTCTCAAGTTTTCAGTCATTTTGGCAGTTATTGACTGAGACGTTATTAAAACATCATATGAACAGTGCCTGCTCTCTACTTCACAGCTATGCCCAAAGGTCGGTGTAATGAAGCATAATCTATTAATTGTAAGCTCATTTGAATTTTTCTCTTACACCATCGTGATCTAGTGGTATACGCTTGGTATACGCTTGGTATTCGGCTTATTCACACGGCCAGTAGCCATTAGTTTTGTCGTTTATTACCTTTATGCCCAGTTCAGATTCGTCCGCTGACACAGCATAATACGTTCACCTGAAGATGTCGTGGCATTAAAACTACCGCACCCTTAATTTATATGGGGTTCGATCTTAAACATGACGTGTCACTCAAACAGTTTCATATTTTTTTTATTTTACAAAAGTCAAAAAATATTTCAATGTCAAATCACTATTATACAATCATAGGAACCATGATACCCCTTAAAAACCTTCAAAAAATCTGAAATATTTTCTACTCGCCCACGGTACTTATATCATTTGTCAATGGAAAGTAAGTCCACAGAATGGAATTGGTCGATTGTCGAGGTCTGTGGTTAAACATATGAGGATAATGATGCCTTTTTGACCGAGGCAAAACTACCTAACTACCCCCTCCCCTTTGTTTTAATGACTAAAAGAGACTTTCAAAATCAAACGTTTTTCTTTCAACCAAACAAACAAGAATATTTCTAGCAAATTCTCAATTGACAATGGTGAATTATAGGAATAATGGGTTTAATTATTTAACGACTGGTGCTAACAAACCTTTATAATACAATCAAACAAATCGGCAAGTAATTGAGTGCACTGGAAACATGCTAAGATAATATTTAAACTGTGTTTAACATCTAGTTGTCGATTGATTATTATATAAATCAATCACAACATGTTAGTATCTTCACAGTTTCAATAACAGTAATCCGAGCTTAATGATTGTGATTGATCTCTATGGATATTAATAATGAAAAAAAGTGTTATTAATTTTTGCATTTCAGTGAATATACACGATGGTGTATTAATTCTTTTGAAACCACACTGGCATAAGAATCAGAACTAGGATCCTTTACGACGGCAGATCAATTACAGCACAATGATCTGTTTCAACCGTAAAGTCACCTCACAGCACAAGGTCCCGTTTCACCCGGAAGATCACCTCATAGCACTAGGCTCCGTTACATCTCTTAAAGGTTCGCGAGCTATGAGGCTTTAAACACCATTTTTTACGACTATCGATCACTTCAAGGTTCTTTACAACTGTGCGATCACTGAAACTCACCTGACGAATCATTACAACTCAATGATTATCACATCACACCACAAAGACTCTTCTCCAGCATAGGAATCAGTTCCTCACCTGAAAGACCTACAATAGACAGATTTTGCTCGTGCATAATGCATGTTTAATAGCAAGTGTGAACTGGTGGATTGTGGTCGATTCCCTGGCTACATGAAGGTCAACGAGCATCCCAACTTTGACAACAAGTTCATCCGTCGATTCACAATCACGTTCGTCAATGCCAAATATGCGAATAGCTTCACGTCTTCTATATTGTTCAAGTTGGTCTACTTTATCTTTGAAAATGTCTATATCCCCCACCTTCTCTGCCACTTTGTGTTCTAAAACCTTTACTTTCATGCCCAAATGTTGTACAGTTGCTTTAATTTCTTCGTGTATTTCAGGCATAAGCACGGTGGCAATTGCATTGGTAATAGCCCCGAGAACTGCCTTGTATTCTAAGAGTCATTATCAAGCTGTCTATAAGTACATGCATACTTTGTTTATTAGTCAATCCCACTTCTGGGATCACTGGGTCCAGCAGGTTATGATCGTTATCTGAATCCACTGTGTATTAACTAATTACGAGATTAATGTTGTATCCGTCTACTGTGTTGTATATTAGTTTAGTTTTTGTGTAACACCTTCTGGTATTTGGAAATTATTCTACATGAATAAATATATTTTGATAACAATATAAGTAAATTAACAACATTGATTTTTTTTTCTTTTTTTTTCAATTCTTAATCAATTGTTTTGTTTTGTTTAAATTCATTAGCAATGGATTGAATGTTGTCACATCTACTATTTAATTCTGGTATCTCAGTTTTAGTAGCATTTATTTCAAGGCCCAATTTCTTTAAAATTTCTAAAGTTATGCTGATTTGAAATCGTTTAGTAAACAAGTTTGTCACCAGTAAAAGCGATCAGTTTTTGTCCAAGTGCTATACCTTCAATATATTTACAGTGTCTAATATTCTGACATTTTTCTAGAATGGGATTAGAAAGGTTTGATCTACATGGATAACCCTATACAATCAGTCTTAATCCACACCAAAAAGCTTTTTTGAAAGCCAAATGTTTAAGCACGGAAAACAAATAATTATGGTCGACATTGTCGTGGACTTTCTGGAAGTCTAACGGTAATAATATTCCAGTGATTTTTTATTTGGGATGCTTGAGTAAAACAGTCAGTTATCCTGGTATTCTCCTGTATGGACCTTCCAGGCACTCAGTCAGTTTGGTGAGGACACATAAGGTCGGTTATAAGAAACGGTTTTATTCCTTTGTATATCATGGATTTCATTTACATTTTCACGTGTACATTAATTAAGCTAATTGGTCCCCAATGTAGCAATATCAGACTTCCTTGTTGTATTTCCTTTGCGATCGTAAATAAAACTACAGGTAAGTTGGCTTTGAAGGTCCCCCGTTCTCAATAAAGAATAAATGATAGCTGCTCGGAATATCTAGGTGAGCTTTGAGCTCGTTTATACCCCCTAGGTCTGTAATTTATAGACTGACCTTCGCGTTGAATTTCTTCCCAAATATGGAATAAACGTCCAGGCGGGGATCCAGGATTTTTTGCAGGGGGGGGGGGTAGATTTGATAATTGCGGTGGGCGTAGCCGCTCAACCAATTAACGGGAGGTTGGTAAATTAGATTCAATTTGGTGCATTCTGGCGTATTTCCGGAAGGTAAATTCCAAAATTACAGGTCTAAAAATCGCCAATAAAATCGCATAAAAAATTTTCAAGCCTGAGCAGGGGGAGGGGGGGTCCGGACCCCCTGGACCCCCCCTCTGGATCCGCGCCTGACGTCTTCATTCTCCTAACACCAGGGGCGTGGGCATTACTTTATTTTTGTACGTTATAGACTGGCCTTGGCGACGGTTTCCTTCCCAAATACGGAATAAACACCCTCGTTCACCCAACCCCAGGGGGAGAACATTACCTCATTTGGTCTATCATCCAAGTGTGATAAACAGATATAATTTGATGGATATTTTGACAATGGTAAGAATTTTACCAAGATATCACTATTTTTATAAACCTGTCATTCATGTTCATCAGTACATGCAATTTGACTCTATAGAAAGTGTGAACCAATAATTTAAGATGCAAAATGATCTTAAATACCCAAAATACTACACCAATTAATCGGTTGAGTTTTATTTTTTTTAACGGATTTTGGAATTAGTTTTATTACCAATTAACTCTGAAAAGTAGATAAGGTTCCATTTTCGACTGTAAAATTGAACGAATTTGATACATGGATCCTTAGAATTGGCCACTGATGTCTGTAAAATTCAAAATTAAGCCCCTTATTACCCGACGGTTTGTTGTGTTTGAATGATTTGAGAGCAGTTTGGCATTCACAATCAATTACTAGTTGTTGATTATTAAAATATTTTATGTTTGTATTGATTTACAGGTTTGTGAATTCAGTTTTTCATACAATTTATAAATTTAAAACTGTATTTTATTACAAACGGAAATCATTTAAAGGGAGAGTCCCGATTTGAACAGAGTCTCAAAAATAAAAGTCTGAGTACATATGAAATTTAAACGCCAAAATATCGGAGAATGGTGCATTGACCCTATATCAATATTTATTTTAGGGGGTTGGGATGGCCTAGTGGTCTAGAGTGCCGCGCTTCGACCTCTAACTGGCCGGTCACCTCTGGCTTGCGGCTGTGGTTTCGAGCCCTGGTGTGAGCGTATGTGACATGGAGATAGGGGCGCCTTCTCAACCTCGTGGGTTTCCTCCGGGCACTCCGGTTTCCTCCCACTGCTAAAGACCCCTACGCGCAAGCGAATTATTGAAATAAAATTAAACCATATGTTAGTCCCAAAATGACCTAGTTTGTGTCGAGTGGACGTTAAACCCAATTTCTCTCTCTCTATATCAATATTTCAGCTCAAAATATTGAGTCGTTTGGACGTGGACGTCAAAACTGCTTATCCGGACACGTAACCCTTTTAAGATCCGGGCTAATTTTTTCGTTGGTGACCTAATGAGCGATTCCCATTCCTTGAGATGTCTATATAGTGAATGGCCCATGTGCTGTACTTGATAATGAAACGTAAATTTCACATACACAATATTTTTATTTAAAAGAAAACCTGGTTTTACGTAGACACCGCATAATACAGTTTCGGACACCGGTCTCAATTTTCAGAAGAAAACTGGCGTGTTTAAGTTGTTTGAAAGCGTATCACAAATACTGAGTTAGTTGCTCAGCCCTTTGGTAGGAGATTTTAAGGTATTTTAACACAAAATTAAGCAGTTATATTCCTCAAAAAATTATTGGGATTAACCCTTTAATTGTGTTTCGTCGTTAGTCGTTGAATAACAGTGTTTATTTTCTTTCTGTTCCTATTCCGTGTGCGGGGGGGGGGGGGCTGAATGGTTAGCACGTGCGCGCTGTATCATAAAGCCTGTCATTGAATGAACTGGCGTGGTTTTGAATCACCGGTTGTACGTGACAAGCAGTAGGGTCGTCTGTCCAACCGCGTGAGTTTTCTTCAGGTCCTCCGGTTTCCTCTACTGCTAAAGACCCCTACGCGCAAACGAATTATTGAGCACAAGCAAATTATTGAAATGACCTAGTTTGTATCGAATGGACGTTAAACAACCCATCCCTCTCTCTCTCTCTCCTCTCTCTCTCTCTCTCTCTCTCTCTCTCTCTCCTTTTCCGAGGAAAAATTTTGTATTTCTGTCTTCTTCCTCTTACCATTGATTCTGAGCAAGTAGGATAGTCCATTTAAATTAGTTTCATTCTAATGGATATTGTTCAATTTAGTTTTCACCCGCCAATATCAATCAAAATGTTTTCAATATATTGTTTACTGTTAATACTACACTGTTAGAAATTTATGTAAAATTACAGAAGTACAAGTGGTTTTTATACCTTAATTGTCGGTATATTCTCCACAATATAGTAGTTTTACCAAGTGTGGCGTATTTTTACGGAGTTTCGTGTATATTTACGGAGTTTCGTGTATGTTTACCGAGTTCGTGTATTGTATCGAGTTTCGTGTATATATACCGAGTTTCGTGTATGTTTACCGAGTTTCGTGTACGTGTACCGAGTTTCGTGTATGTTTACCAAGTTCGTGTAAGTGTACCGAGTTTCGTGTATGTTAACCGAGTTTCGTGTCTTTTTTTATAATAAACGGTGATGAAATCAAAAACACATTCAGAATCGGTAAAAATACATTCTTACATATGTAATATTTACAAACTGAACCGGAAATAAATAGGCAAGCATGTAATTTTACAGATCTTAAGTTTAATTATTCACATTTTTTTTTGTAAATTTACTTTTAGGTTAGAAATATAATAGCTAACAACTATAAGGCTGCCGTCATGGAAAAGCTGGTGCATGACTACCTGTTGACACTTTTCATTTTACAATGTATTTAATTTAGGTTTAATTTCATACCCCTATATTTCAAATTAATTCGTATCATTTAAATTAATCTTCTTATCAATTTCAATATGTTACGGCATTTCATCTCATTTTAAATTAATTTGTATCAATATGGTACGACATTTCATATCACTGCATTTCAAATTAATTTGTATATTTCTAAATTAATTTATTTTTCCACTTTAGCCTACTTGGGTATTAAAAATTATTTATTTAATTGTGTAACACTCGATTCAGTGTGTTAAAACTACTAATACATCTGTAGCAAAGCATCTTGTCTCTTAGGTGGGGGGGGGGCTTTCCTAAGACTTCCGACAGTCGATTAAATATAGCAAATGATGGTGAAAATATTAATCGCCTGCTGCGTGGTCCAACAGAAGAAAAACGGATTCTACATGTGCAAATGTTAACATTCATGGCTATTTTGTATAGACTCGTTTGTCCCCCAATTAATTTTTCTGTAATATTCTGTTACGGGCTGCATAATTGAGCATAATAACTTTCGCGCGTTATAAGGCCAAGGATCACTAATTATTTCCCCATTGACTTTAATGTTAATTCTCGTCTCTTAGACCGGCTGTAACTTGTTCCCAAATATTCGTTGGGTAGAACCCTTTATGCCACAGATAGAGCAACATGTGGCAAACTCTGGCCCAAAAGCATGTATGAGGTTCACCATGAAAAACTTGAGATACACAAGCTGGAAGTAGAGACAACTAAACAAGCAATTTTCGAACCTCCCTTTCAACGTAACCAACCTCACAACTCTTGTATCCTTCCGCCTCAAAATCATGAATATTCACCAAAACCTGGCAGGAAATGTATTTTCAAACCCTTTTCTTCGATTCTACACCAAAAAGTCGAAAAAATCGCCATGCAAAAAGGGAAAATGGGAAAGGGAGAGGGAGACTAAAAATAACTTTGGCCCTACATTCGTGGGTAACGGCCAATGAATATTTGGTGATCTGTGTCCTATAACGTAAACTAGCTGCGATTGTCACCAAACACACAACGGTAACATATTTAGAGGTCTGGTTAATCCCGATTGATTTTGTTACACAATTAGGTATTGGTTGTTAATCGGACTATTGACCAGTCATAATGTGAAACAGGAATTTGCTTTCGTTACAGCAGTGTTTGAGTGGGATTAGCTATAATCGAACGAAACACTGAGAGGAGTATGATGGCCCTTTCTTCTGTACTGTCTGTGGAGTACAGCCAAGTCTCTGTGCCTGTCTTCTGTACTGTCTGTAGAGTACGCCCAAGTCTATGTTCTTCTCTTCTCTACTGTCTGTAGAATACGCCCAAATCTACGACCCTGGTCCTGTACAGTACACCCACGTCCATGGTTCTAACTTATTGTTTTATTTTTGGTTTTAGAATTGACGCCATAATAATAATAATAATAATGATAATACATTCTTAATACAGCGCATTCTACAAACATAACATAAATATATACAATAGAATGCATGGCAAAGCATGGCTAAGTCCCAGTTGTGCTTTACAGAAACATGAGTTATAAAAATAAATTATGATTTAAAAATAATTCAACAATGATGTGGTTTTCATAAAATAACGTCCGGTGAATAAAAATACATGTATGTAAAAGACAGTAAAAGTGATTTTGACTAGAAAGATATTTCGTCACACGTTTCAGAGAAATGGCCAGCAAGTGAAATGATACTTGAAGAGCATGGTGTTAATTGAGCGTTTGAAACTATCAATGTCATTCTCGGAGCGAATCTAACTAGGGAGATTATTCAATAATGAAGGTTCACAGTGCCGAAAAATCCTATTTCTATAAAATTTATTGTTCGTTCTCTTGTGTTCCCAGTTGGGATAGTCCAAAGATGGAGCTTCATTGAATCTGGTAGGTTTCGGGGGTTGTTTTGCGGACAGGAGTTCGCTCAGATAGGCTGAATCCATATTGTTCACGTCTACGGATATGCGCTGTCTTGAACGGTGCGTACGAAACACCACGACAAGTCTGCTGGATAAAACTTTCTACGGAACAATCTGAATTAAACATTACACCAAGGTTTCGAACTAAATTCGAAGGTAGAATAAAATTATCACCGACTCGGACTGACTCATTGGATTTAGTGTGATCAAAACGAGATTTGAAATTAATAATTTCAGTCTTGGAATCATTAAGCACTAGTTTGTTATCAATCAGCTATGATCTTAGCTCATTGATACGGGCTTCAATGGCTTCTAACGATAAAGATGGAACCTTGCACGTAAAATATAATTGACAATCATCAGCATAGATCATATTATCAAAACCATGTTTAGTAGTAATTTCTTCGATTGGATTGATCCTCGCACGTAAAATACAATTGACTATCATCGAAATAGATCATAGCATCCAAACCATGTTTAGTAATAATTACTTCGGTTGGAAGGGTATACATAGTGAATAATGCGAGGCCTAAAACTGTGCCCTGGGGTACTCCACGCTTTAACGGCATTTGGCGAGAAATACTATAACCAACAATAACTAACTGACTTCTGTCCGAGAGATATTACCCGAACAAGTCTGTAACTGTTCCTAAAAAGCCAAAGCGGATCTCTAGGCGAAAGAGACACTAAGGTCGAGGAATGAGAGAATCACATGAGACCGCGAATCGTGGGCATTGACTACAGCATTGTGCACACGGAGTAGAGATGCCTCGCAGCCATGTTGGTTTCTTTGGGAGAAAGAATTGCCCCACCCGGCCACCAGTTTGTTCCTCTTACTTACTAATTTTATAATTACCAGATTCGGCGATCGTTGATTTGTCGCTAATTTATTCGACATGTTGTCCAGCTAAAATGAATCATCGGGATAATTATTCGCATGCAGCATATCAAATTTTAAAAAAATAGACAAAATATATCAATGAAAACATCTGCCATCCTGTTGGATTATTAAATACTACAAAGTTTACGGCTAACCGAACAGCAAATATATTAACCAACTTTCAAAATCAATTTTATACCGGTGTTGTTCTGCTGATGTTAGTTAAATATATTCTGGGTGCGTCGTCTGTGTCTTTCAGTGGTCGGATAATTGCATAATCATCTGTATATTATTGATAATGGTTCTAGTCCTATATCTATGCATGTCTATCCTATTGACGATACAGACTGTAAAGAACTGGTATTGGTCATCATGCAAGTTTTACCGTTAGTTCTTGTACTTTGCATCATCGCACTTGTATCCAGTAAGTATTATTAGCATTTTTAATCTAATGTTTCAATCATATAGAAAATAAGTCTCGGCAGATGCACTAGAAATTAAATGGGATATAACACCACACTTTTCTGCATTTGCCAGGACAGCAGCGCGGCGTCTGGGACAGCTGGGCATCTGTCTAGAGAATTATGAAAATCTTCTTATAATATCTCAGTCACAGATGACTGTCTTAACCACGTGCAATGACACCAGGTGGTGTCAATCATTGGCTCAATGGGGCTTGCATTTTTTTACATAATACTTAACTGCTTCGGGCAAAATAATGCCTTTTACTCATTTTGATACCTATTTACACTAAATAGGAAATAGTTTTTAACTGCAAATACTTCAAATGTATTTATCAATTTTTCTAATACATGAAAATTTAATTTGTCGGAAACAAAAAGTTAATATTGGGGACTCATTAAGTCGCGTCGATGTCATCCTTATCAGTGACTGTAGCGGCCTAGCGAATATTCACTGCTGATCAGTGTGCTGTCTACTGTCCAATGTTCGATTACGTATACACTATGGCGCCGGTATACGAAGCAGTAGGTCCCGGGTTCGATTCCAGTTGGTTGTCCGATTTGTGCAGGACAGACGACAAGAAAATTGTTTGGATAGCCCAGTCGTGACATGTTGTTGTTCAGAATCGTTGACTGTTGGAAATATGTATAGATGACCATTTTCAAACTTGAACTTAAAAACGTTAATAAATCAATGCAAGCCAGTATTTGTCATTATGCTTATTGTTGAATATGTATAAATTTAGAAATTCTAACAGTCTAAGCTTTGGTATTTGCATTCTTCTTGAATGATGTCTATTGTTTATCTCTGTATCATAGTACTACCGTTAACAAACTATGGACACTGTAAAATGGCTACAATTGGCTTCCATAGTACCGCGGTAAACAAACATTTTTTTGGTAGTCTACCAATTTAAAAAATAGATTTTTCTATCGTTGTATTTGAGAAATTTGGAGGTTTGGTAAGATTCTATGAATTTATATGACCATAATATAGCATGTTTTAACTCAATACAAAGGTTGGTTAGCTTTTATGGTAAAATAACAATATTGATACTTTAACATGAACTTGAAATAAATGTTGTTTTGTTTTCTAATACAGGTGCAAGTATACCAAGTGGTGGTGTTGGATCACTACAGTCAGGTATTATTATTCATTGTTTTATCAATCTTGGTAAATCTCCCTCAATGTAGGGAGTCGTAGTGGCTCAGCTGGTAAGACATTTGCTCGCAAACCTGGAGATCTCGTGGTTCGCTCCCTAGGTGGGATGATAACGTTCCTTAGGATTTTATTGCGTGGTTCCCCCTTGCCAATGGCGCAGAACGGGTGATCTGACAAGGACAGCTGTCTAGTCGTTCGGATGTGAGCCGAAATCGATGTCCCAGGTACATATTGGCGTGCACGTTAAATAACCCTTGACATTTGGAATTCGATATAAGAGTAGGCCACAAGAAAATTTCCCGTCTTCATTAAGGTAGAACGTTAACACCCCCACCCCCCCCCCCCGGCACTGTAGTGCAGAATGACGAGAACACCCCATGCCTTTTCTCAACCAATGTCATTAAATGTAATCATTGTTTGTCAGTAACTGTAACGATTGTCAGTGGTATTCCTGTAAATCAACTCCTGGCAGCTGTAGCTGAAAACGCCACTGGCCCAAACGTTGACATTTAGGGACTGAGAAATAGTACAGATTTATTTCAATATGTCGCTTGCATGGAGGAATCTTAGCACTGAGGTTGAGGGAAAGGGTGTTGGTTCGTTTGTGATAGACATCACGCCGCTTGACCCAATGACTAATCGTATGATCTAAAACGTGACACGTATGTGATAATATAGTCTATATATTTATATTTCAGGAAAAAGACTCGTTAAACGTAGCAACGAACGGTGTTATATGGATGGGAAGGCGTACAAACCCGGCCAAAAAGTTGACGTTGTTAATAATTGTGACAGAGGTTGCGGTTGCTATACAATTATGGGTCAAGCTATCCTAAGATGTAGAAGACCTGATTGTCCGGCCTGATTGAAGTAGATTACAATTGTAACATGAATATGTTATGTTAATTAATTATCAATTATTGATATCATGTAATAAAGTATGTTTAACGCATTTACACTAGTTGATAAATTGTTTTAACGGGAACAGCTGGGAGGAGGTGAAATCAGGCTAAGACGGCGATCCTACTAAATGCGACCTGCATCGATCGTATCATCACAAATACTCATCAGTGGTTGATCGATAGAATAGAACTGGTTCACTGTACTTTATGGTCATGTGTCCAATGGCAGGCCTTGTGGGGGGGGGGGGCTAGTGGTCTAGAGTGCTTCGACCTCTAGCTGGCCGGTCACCTCTGCCTTGCGGCTGTGGTTTCAATCCCTGGTGTGAGCGTATGTGGCATGGAGATAGGGGCGCCTTTTCAACCTCGTGGGTTTCCTCCGGGCACTCCGACCCCCCCACACTCCTAAAGACCCCTACGCGCAAGCGAATTATTTAAATAAAATTGAAACCATATGTTAGTCCCAAAATGACCTAGTTTGTGTCGAGTGGAAGTTAAACCCCATTTCTCCTTCTCTCCGGCCTATTCTTATATTCGTACTCCAACTGTCTATCATCTTTTACATACGCTACCATCTTTTTCTTCCGTCCCTACTCAGCCCACTCGCCGTGTCGTTACTGTGGCTCTATATATTCTATTGTCTATGGGTTAACCAGGAAATGGAATGGGGTTTAACCTCCCACTGTTCTGCTCGGACTCGGCTAATGAACACGTGCATACGCCACACATTGTGTCATTTTAAAGTGTAGTTTTCGTGAATTGAAATGTGACTTAACGTCCTACTGTTCTGCTTAGTCTGAGCTAATAAAGACGAGAAATTTTGCCCGAGCAGTGTGACGTTACCACTTACTTCACATCAAATTCCAATTTGTGCAATCCAACGTGTATACGGAAGCTCGGTTTGCGTATAAAATCGTGTGTTTAACTCGTGGATCTAAAACGCACAATTTTTGTCTGATTTTTATGAAACTCTAAATATATGTTTATATCCCTGCGATATTGGTTCCTTTTGATATTGACGCAAATCAGAAAATGTCATACTGGGTTATGGCTACTGATCGTATGAAAAGCTGTTTGGTTAGCTTTTTTTCCCTGTCCATCTCTTGCAAAATGTGGGTGTATCTTACATGCCAACCGCTTGCGGTCATATCTAAACACTGTTTGTTTTCATGTCCTCCGTCCTACACCACTGACAATGGTAATCCCGACTGGGAAATACAGAGAACCAGTGACATATTCACTGACATTCAGGTCATTTCATTTTAACTTCAAATGATACTGATAGGCTGGTCCATGTGTATGATGTGAAATAGGGGTTTAACTTTATTTTGTTTCGTTTTTTATAGTTTAAAATTTCGTTTTACTTGTCTTCACAACACTAGGATGTGGAAGAGTTGTTATATAGCCTGTGTTTTGGTTGAAGAGAGAAATTATCCAATGAAACGGTCTGTGGTGCGTGTGGTGCATGGAATGTGGGTAATTCACTAGAAACATCAATGCTGATTGATTAACCAATGTCTAACGTCATAGGTCAAAAGCCATTAGTACGACCCCAGACGCGACTTTCCACCACACTCGGTCAGATCTTCATGTAGTGTTATGGGCCTGTCACACATTGACGTATAGCATCAGCGTATGCCGAAGTATGGGAAATTTAGCAAACACGCTGGTGTACGTTTTTAACAAGTTACGAGCATGCTGAAATACGATGGTATAAGTTGCATGCACAAAATTTTAAGCGTATTCCGACGTATTGCTTACACGTTAGGCGTAAGTTAGAAGTACGCGACGGGTAAGGTATGCATGCGTTCACGCACGTTACATGTAAGTTACTTATAAGTTGACATACGTTGGCTACCAGCAGGGCAATTGAGCAGCGTACGCGTAACTTATTTCTAACCTATAGGCAACGTACTTCTGGCGCCCTTAGAACTTACTGAACGTATGAAATGATTATCCAACAAGCTGGCATACGCTGAAGCTGAATTTAAAAATCAAGAGGACGCTCGTTTTGGACGCATATATTATAACGTTCTTCTAACGCGCTGAACGAATATATAACCTATGTTTAACGTATGAGTAACTTATTCATAACGTATAACTCCAACGTAAACATAACTTATACAAGCATATGAAAGCGTGTGCCCAGCGAATGTTTAGCGTTCTTGACTTACGCGGAACTCGTGCAGAACGTGTTGGGACATAATTCGACGACCACGTGACGTCAGATATAAAAGTGGAGGGTCCGCCATGATTGTAGACTTCTGCACATGCGCATCTCTACACACGTTTCAAACACGCTCAGGACGTCAGAAGTAACTTATGAGTAACTTATATGAACCGTGCCTGAACGCGTGCATATCTTACCCGTCGCGCACCTGTAACATACGCCTAACGTGTAAGCAATACGTCGGCATCTGCTGAAAATTTTATGCATGCACAAAATTTTGGGCCGCGTTCAGCGTACAGCAACTTATACCATCGTTTTTCAGCATGCTCGTAACTTGTTAAAAACGTACACATAACGTATTCGACGTACACCAGCGTGCTCGCTAAATTTCTCATACGTCGGCATACGCTGATGCTATACGTCAATGTGTGACAGCCCTATAATGTCTTGTTGGTCTAGCGAGCCCCAGCGTATATATTTGACCTCACGTTGTCGTCAAAATAAGCCCCAACACGTTATGGATAAGTTAGGCCTAAGGTAGACTAACGTTGTACATCAGTTCTTCATCAGTCAAGAACGCTAAAAATTCGTTGGGCACACGCTGTCATATACTTGTATAAGTTATGTTTACGTTGGATAATAAGTAACTGATACGTTAAACATAGGTTATATATTCGTTCAGCACGTTAGAAGTACGTTATATATGCGTCCAAAAAGTGCGTCCTCTTGATTTTTGATTTCAACTTCAGCGTATGCCAGCGTGTTGGATAATTATTTCATACGTCGGAATAAGTTGTCTAAAACGTTATAGTGTGACAGGCCCATAAGCCATCGCAACTATAAAAATGAGGCAGAAGTGGGGTTAACGTCCACTCGACATAAATAAAGTTATTTTGAGACTAACATATAGTTTAATTTCATTTCAATATTTTGCTTGTGCGTAGGGGTATTTAGCAGTGGGAGGAAACCGGAAGACCCGTTGAAAACCCACGTATTACCGGAGAATCGAAACCAAGCCAGCTGACTCAATGATCAGCCTTATGACAAAGCGCGCAGATGCTAACCATTCGACCATCCAACACCCCCAAAAATGAAACGAAATATAGATCTTTATTTTAATTAGATTTCACTCATTGTACGTTTGTGTGTTTTATTTTTCTAATGTTGGGCTATGAACCACGACCACAGTGGACCAGACTGGAGGTATACTTGTGGGAGATTATAATTATCATAACAATATCAAAAAATAATACTTTAGTCACATGTAACAAATACAATCATAATACTGTTTAAATCAACATTTGCAGATGAAAGATGAATATATTCAAAATTTCAGTCAAATAACTTGAGTATGAGTATAGAGGTGAATGCGTATCGTTCACCAAGCAATTATGGTTAAATTTTTAAATCTCACAGGCGTTCTAATCTATTTAAAGAAGCTAAATCGCTAATATTTGGAACCTAGAAATTGACACAAACGGGTCGCGACGCATATAATAATGTAATATGAATGTATATAAACTGAGTTACATTCAATCGTTTCTGATTTTACTCTAACTTCAAATCCGTTTTGTTCGGCAAAATATGCGAAAGTCTTAATCAAATGGCAATCTCTAGCGTCTGGTTATTCCAGTCTACACCGGTAGTATTCAGTGCGCGTGTTCCCCTGATAAAAATATGAGTCGCCGTTCTTCTAGTCCTTTGTTACAAATGGTGCGGAAGCGTCTTCTGGTACACGATTCGTGTACCAATGGTACGGTGTTTATTTTGGCTTAAATATTGGACAGCAGAAGCCCATCTTTTCCCGGTAAGATCACAACATCAATGTTGATTTAACTTGACAAATAATTCGTGTTTATAATGTCGTAGGCTGTAGAAGATATTGAATTAGAGACATGGCTACTTTATATCCGGGCCAGTCGAGAGTTGATTACGGGCTTAGTTCGGATTGATGGTTCATCCACACAAATTCCCATCCACGCCATCAGATTGTCATACTATTCCATACGGACACCCACATATATTATCCGATACAGGTGAACCTGGAAGCAGAACCTCCTGTGTCATTTCACAAACTGAATAATCGGCACACGACAACGAAAAGTCGAATTTCTCATTATAGGTAACGCTTGGACAGGATTTACAAACGGACTTTCCTCCTTTTTATTTGGCATTGTTTCTCCATGCACACGCTCATATCACATGGCTGACAATTCAAATGATTCGATCTGAGGACCTGAAAGTATAGAGTAAAATATAGAGTAATAAGAAATTGGCTTTAAATTCTTGATTCTTATGGGTAAGTCCTCGTTATAATACTGGATTGAACGGGGGAATTCTGAGATAAGAAAAATATTAAACATAACCTTTTTTAAAGTGGTATTATATGTTAGATTAAGATAAAGAGTTGGCATTTCATAGCTCAAAAAAGAAAATGAAAAAGCAAAATACATTGAAAATTTCAGTTAACTTACTGTACTCTGAGCCAATCTGTCAACTGGCGTAGTTTCGATTCCCCGCTTGTACGTGAAAGGAGTATTGTCGCCTGCCCAACCTCGTGGGTTTTCTATGGGTCTTCCGGTTTCCTCCCACTGCTAAAGACTCATACGCGCAAGCTAATTATTGAAATGTACGATATTGCCAAAAAGGGACGACATGGATATTGGCATTTTTTTCAACACATAGTTAAATATCACGATATTTAAGGAAAAAAAATGTCACTTTGCTATTAAATAAATTAAATATAAATGCATTAAAGCTGACTACAGAGTGGGTAAGAATTGCTTTATTCATACACTTTAACCTTTGCTATTTTTATTTATTAGATTTATTAAAATGTACCAAATGTCGCTTTTTAGCATAAAAACGTTTCAATGCATTTAAGAAGGTTGAAATTATTAGCATTGGCCTGGAACATGGATGAAAATCTTTTCCTTGATCCTTCCTGTCATCTCGACATCTTCATCTTTTTCGGCTAATATGTCATCATTTAAAAGAAAAAGCATAGGTATTACACTGGACACACTAACATGAAGTTCAGCACGAAGTGCATCAGTGAAATCAGCAATAGGCTTTACTGCTTTATAAATAGCCTCTAGAATTTCCATGTCCTGCCATTTTGGAAGTAAATAGGTCTACTGATAACACTTGCTTAACCACCTTCTCTTGCTCCAAGAACCGTTCTATCATATTTAACGTGGAACCCCAGCGGGTTTCACAGGCAGTAATTAAAGAATGGCTAGGTAAGTCCAGGTCTGTTTGTGCTTTTGCCAGATCTCTCTTCTTCTTCCAACTATAACAAATGCACTGACCACTTTCTCACAAACAGCTATTGCTCTGTCCATCCTTTTATCATTCAAGCTATTAGTGGCCTTGATAATATTTGAGCCATTATCTGCTGTTACACATACTTGAAATTCTTCTTTCAAATCCCATGATTCAAGACTCTATTTTAGACCGTTTGCTAAAATACTACCAGTGTGATCTTCAGATGTATACGTAGTTTGAAGATGACGTGTCATTAGCTGCCAATCATTATTAATATAATGCACTGTATATCTCATGTACGGTGCCATAGTTTTACTACACCATAAATCAGTAGTTGCAGCATAAAACGTAGTTCAAGTAGACATTTCCTCCTTGACCCGCTCTTGTAAATCAGAATACAAATTCAGAATAGCTGTGCTTGAAAAATAAGCCCTTCCTGGTACTTGGTAACGAATGTCAAATATTTTCATCATTAGTCTAAATGCTGGTTTCTCAACACGATAAAAAGGCAGCATACAACTGGCGAGGAGTTCTGTAATACAGTTGGTTAGGCTCATCCATCTTTTAGTCCCCTTTTCATATTGCATACAATTTGGAATGGTCTGTTGATCTGCTTTCTTCTCTTCTCCTGTCCTGTGCCTGTTGACGTAGTTGTACCACTGCTACCGGTAGTGCTTTTGCCATTGCTACTCGAGGAAGGCCTATCCATGCTGTCATTGGAATTAAACTCATTATAAAAAAACTGGGTGCCTAATTCTTAAATGATGAATTAAATTACTAGTATTGCCGCTCTTTGGCGCTATAGTCTTCTTACAAAACCGACAGTAAATTGTTTTTTGTTCCAAAATACAGCCAAACATGACTTGTGCATTTCCCTTTTTCAACTTGAACAAGACTCTCCACCTCCATAACTTCCTCCGTTTGAGTCTACTAGTACTACCAGAAATAGCTACATTTTCCATTGTTATTAATACAACCGCTGGCGCTTGTGTTTAAAAACTAAAAGCGTCTGCTTGTGACCTTGTGTCAGAAAATTCTGAAATATCACGGTGCAGCGGCACTCGGCAAACCTCGACAGATTCCGGAACATACATCTAGTCTCGGCTGTATGACGAATTCCGCCATATTTGAACTACTTTAAAGGTCCCGGGTGAAACATGGCTGCGCCCACGGTGTCTTGTTTGCTTGTAATAGCGTCAAGTTTTCCTGTTAAAGTAAACCGGTAGCCGCATAGCAAATTATGGGTGTAGGTAAATATCACTTACTGTCATACAGCCGAGACTAGATGTAGGTTCCATAATCCGTCGAGGTTTGCCGAGTGGGTGCAGCGGAAGTAAGACTGTAAGTAGATGCGGTCTTCATGTCTTGTATTGTAAGTTCACACAGTTTAACAAATACTAAATGATCCGGACTATCTTCTATTCAAGCATTCGATTGGCTGCGGTATTCCTGGTCTGACAGTGAGAGTAATCTATTTATAGACCGTTTTATTCTTGCTTTCAGAAGTTAAGTTTTCTTAAAATATTCTATTTTTAAAAATATGACAACCTATCTATAGCCTGGTAATTAGCCGCGGTAGTGGGAAATTTCAGGCGTTTAAGTAGGCCTAAGCTTTACACGTAATAACAACTGACAATTTATTGTCGACTAAAAAGAAAGTAAAAGTAACGCATACACGATGCAGTGAAAAACGGATGCGAACACTTCGCAAGTGTTTTCATCTTTTAACGATTCTCAAAACATTAGTTTTATTATAGTTTATTGCCGTCGGCTAATTTACACTGCTGTATAGTGTATATATTATCTATTTTTATGATAATATTTTTTGATATTTGAAGTTTTTGGCGATATTCAATAAACCACTATATCGACGATTTTTGGCCACATGATCCAGTAGTTGGGTATGAAAATACCATATCGCGATAAATGACTATATTGAAAATATCGTACAGCTCTGCTTCTTGTTTGTGCCGATTGGGTCGTAAACCTCTCTCTCTCCCACTTGTACGTGACAAGGAGTATAGTCGCCTGTCCAACCTCGTGGGTTTTCCATGGGTCTTTCGGTTTCCTCCCACTGCTAAAGACTCCTACGCGCAAGCAAATTATTGAAATAAAATTGAATCATAATGACCTAGTTTGTGCCGAGTGGACCATAAACCTCTCTCTACCCTCTAAAGGCCTGACGCGCATAAATCCCCTCCCCCGCTCTCTTTATATCTCTCTCGAGTTGATTATTAAGGTGGGTTGATATTCCTGGGGTTGACATTTGGACTTGTCGAGACGTTAAGAAAATGGTATTAAAGCAACAATAAAAGAATATCACATCTCTGGCTTCAATTGCGTTTGAGGAAACCTTTTTTCACCACTTTTTAAAAACGAAATCGTTATAGTATCTTTTCAAATCCCTAGTTTTTAAATGAAAACACATGAAGGGAGTCAAAGATCGCGCTCAGATAAAATGTCCATCATAGGTTTCACTGTAATGACCTATAGAAGCAAATAAAAAGGTCTCTTTTGTGACTTAGAACTTTAGTCACGATATGTTTGTGCCTTGGTTCTCGTCCGTATACCATATAAAAGTCTTAGAAGTCAGCTTCACAGCGCGTTCAACACTGTGAGAGTGTGAAGGTAGTTCAGGTACATCCAGCTTGGTACTATTCAGCAATGCCTCCCGCAGTTCCTGGTCAGAAAAGTTCTATATGTGAGAGCAGATTCACAAATGCCATTTTGAAAAAGATGGATTAGTTCTGACCAATGTTTAGCTTTAATGTTGATAGTTGTGATTTTCTTTAACCCTTTCTTCTCCAACTCCACCTTGTTGATCACCAGAACTTTCTTCGGAGCAGGTTCTCTCAATTTCAAATCACCAGACTTAATAATAAAGTATAGCATGTTCTCTGGAAGTAGACCGAAAACAAGCGTCTAGTTAAAGTTGCTGAAAGCAACGTTGTGAGTATCTTCAGTAGCAGTTTAATTCTCTGAATCATGCCAAAGATATGCTTCTGCTGGTTGTCTACCGCGGACAAATCTCCTAGTCGAGGGACAAGTTTCAACGCCTCGCAGACACAGCAGGCCGCTCGACCGAGTACGATACCCCGAATTTATCAAGTGCAGGATTTCTGTGAAGGTTTAATGGTAGTTTGCTCTTCGTTGTTGGTTCAGCGACTTGGAAAGAGCGCCCACCAAACGACTTCAACTTCCACATTCTTTTCCCTGATTAATTTGGCCAGGCAACCGGTACGAGTAGCTGAATTTTGGATACGTTGATTGAAGACGTTTTATTTGATACTTTGGTATGCCGACATGCAGACTTTTACAATAGTCAAGATCACCTCATAGCATTAGGCTCCGTTACAACTCTTAAAGGTGCACGAACTGTGAGGCTTTAAACACCATTATTTACCACTATCGGTCACTTCACGACACAGGGATTCTTTACAACTGTGAGATCACTGAAACTTACCTGACGGACCATTACAACTCTTAAGATTATAGACCATATCACGACACACAGACCCATTCTCCAGTATAGCAATCAGTTAGTACAAATTCGCGAGCATAAGCTTCAGTTATGAATAAATATTGTGGCTGAATTCAGCAAAAATATGCAATAGCGGAACATGTTGGGTGTTTATATTGGGAATCTGTTTCTAACCGCACCGACAACATCACATCAATTTACTTGTGCCAAGCCTAACCTCTTCCAGTTCGGATATTTGAGATATGCTTCTCATACAGATATAATCACAACTCGGGGGTTGATGCACTGCTCAAGAGAATATTTGTATCACACCAACTGTGGTTTTGTTAACTTTGATAGCACGCCTGGACAATGTCAGTTAAACAACGATGGGGTATTGGTACTTACCATACTGCTGACCCCGGATCCCTTTACGTCGACAAGAAGAACATGAACCCAGATTTAGCTGGTCGATGTGCGGTTGTGGTATGTCCCACAAATTATAAATGTATGCCTTTGATTAATGGCACGAAGTGTGAACGAGTAGATTGTGGTCGGTTCCCTGACTACATGAAGGTTGATTATGATGGAACAGTGGTTGGAAACAAGTCAACCTTTCATTTCCGAATTTATACATAAAGTAAAGGTTTGCAATGACAAGGGCAAGTGGATGGATTCAAATTAGCGTTGTAAAGCGTCCAGTGTGCGTACATTTTAATTTTAACAACTAATGTGAGTAATATGATGAATTTGTACATCACAATACTGATATATATTATTCTGGGCTGAAATATTTTTCCATGGATTTGTTGTATAGTTTATATCGATTGAATACTTTTCAGAAATCATTAAAGATAACAAAGTGGACTATCGAAGCCGCGGTGGATCAGTGAGTAAGACACTGGCGAAGTCATAAGGTATACCATGGCGTGCACGTAAGCGAACCCTTTGCACTTGTTATTCGATATTATAAGAGTAGGCTAATCCGCTACTGTCCGCACAATGTAAGCCCAGACGATGCAGAAATGTAGGACGTTAAACCGCATTACATTCAACCTGACCTGCGCTCTGGTATTTAAAATTACGACTTAAGGTGTATGTCTTAAGTAGTTGGTATTCGGATCGGTTCAAGTGTGTGGAATGTGCTGGAATATCCATAATATAAAGTTTGGATAAAAAGCCGATAGGTGTAGACATCTTCTACGCAAAGGAGTTATTGAATTGTTTAAGCAGTATTTAGTATACTTTCCTCTGAATTACCGTCTTGCCTATAGATGTAAGTATTGCAGGCACAGTGCTTCCTTAACGGAATTATTACATATATCAAAAACTCAAACAATGGCAAAGATGTGAACTTTATTAACATGATCTGAAACACTGTACATTGACTATACCCACTTCATCCCACAACACATTTCGCTCAACACATTTCGCCCCACAACACATTTCGCCCCATCACATACTTTCCCCATTTAACCAATATAAATTACTGACATTGAAAAGTTTTCTATCATGTAACAATCGTAAACTTGGATTACCCCAATGATTTTAGTCTATTACAGAAGACTACATTAAACCTAAATTGCTAAGCATTAAGCGTTTACCTTTTATATTCAAATGCAGTCCGTCTACCAAATGACGTCTTGTTATATTTTTATGACTTACGAACATAAATCCCAATTGTTTACATTGGCATTCCAAATAAAAATTAAATTTGGTTATCTGTTGTTAGACGTCATAATTATGCCCGAAATTATGATTGTGATATTAAATGTTGTATGATTATATTTCAATAAAGCCAACAAATTATCTACTTCCCTCTTACAATTAAACAGACTTTTGAACCCTCTAAAATCGTTAATACCAACATGGACAAAAAGATAAATCGGTTTTCCATGCTAGGCCAAAACATTATGCAATTTCTCAGCTAAACCTGAAATCCGTATACCACTGTAAGAGAGTACTTTAAATTTGTCTAAGACTAACTCATCTAAGCCACGAACAATTGAGTCTCCAAATATTGTAACGGAATGGTCATAATTATAGGCGAAAGACTTTAAACATTTAGGCCCAACATGAAATATTACGAAGTCCTGCGGTAAACCTTTTTTGTCACGCAGAAATCCCTTTTTTGAGGGATACTTTAGAATAAATTTATCGCCACGAACCCCCAATAAGAATATACTACTACACAAATCCATGAGTTTTGGCCACCAAAACGGCTTCGGAGAGAACACTGGCAAAATCATTGAACCTATCAAATTCTGCTGTTCAAAAAATTTTAAGACAGATGGAATCATACAAAAAGGGGGAAGATGTAACAAACTTCATCTCGAGATATATTTTGCGAAAACATGTCCACACCCGAAGTCTTAGGGGTTACAAAAGGAGTAAAATGGCGCGCTACCAAAGCATTTGAATCAAGTGCCATCAAGTCAACCGTGTGCGGAGTTTGCCTACTATGCTGAGCTCTGAACCAAGCTATTTCCGAGAGCATAACATCTTCTTTGCTGAATACTCGTGAGTAACCATCAGCAGCATTTAGTTTAGATTGGACATATTGGAACGTTAAATGCACACGATAATCTCTAATAAAAACAAATATATCTTTCAAGATGCTATTTAACGCAGCCGATCTCGACCCCTGTAAGTCTGGAATCCGAACAAAGTGTATCTAATGATTTCAACGAAAACAAAACTGCCTTAGCTTCCTTCAGGATTATAGGTAACCCTATTTCCTCATCGGCCCAGTAATCTCCGAAATGTTTAGTAACGCTCCCCGACTTAAAATTGCAAGCCCACTTAAATTGTGATGAATCCGTGCAAATATTCAATAATGTGTGTTTTTCTTCCTTCCAAGGGAGAAAACCCTCCATAAAGTCAAGAAAACGCCAAAATTCTATTTCTTCCACTAACTCTCCCTGAAGTTTAAAAACATTGCGACCAGATTTGAAACACGATGAAATTGCGACCGAACACGCAGTAGTAAATAACTTTGCTCCCGGTACTGCTAGCATAAAAGATATACAAATTCCTAGGAATTTTTGAAGATCAACAAGCGTACAGTTGGAACTGGCAAGGATATTTTCCCTCAAACTTACGAACTTATCTCTTTTCTTTTGTGGCAATATAAAAGCTTGTTTCTCGGTATCAATTATAAAACCCAAATATACCAGAGAAGTGGATGGTTGCAATCTCGATTTACTCAAACCAATACAGTAACCTAACCTGATCACAATTTGACAAGTCGCGTACAATGCCACAATTGATTTTAACAAACTATAATTCGTTGGGTACTCTACTGCTTCCCCAATTAGCCTATCATCAATGTAAATCAAATTGCAAATACTCAAGGACCGTAAATATGAGGCAACAGACAGATTTAATGAATGATATATATGGGCCGAATTTTTCCACCCAAACGGTAATGTGTTACATACATAAAACTGACCTTTCCATGAGAACCCAAAATACTGTTTTGATATTTCATTCACAAACACGTGGTCGTATCCAGACTTGTCGTCTAATTTAGATATAAATGATTTTTTATTAATAAGACGTTTAAAGAATCGAGAGAAAAGGGCGAATCCATTATCCAGCAATTTAACAGCCTCAGATCAATACATAATCTTGGTTTGGACGGCTCTACGGATCATCCAGCAATTTAAAAGCCTCATATCAATACATAATCTTGGTTTGGACGGCTCTACGGTTAAAGGGGAACATAGATATGGCTGTTTTTCCACTTCTGAAATCGCCCCAGTTATAAGTCGGTTTTGTATCTCAGAGTCAATAAATTCGACAAAACTGTCACATGATTTTGAATTTGGTAGTTGAAAAGACGGTGGCTTAAAAGAATTATATGTCACTCGGTTAAACTCCCCTTTAAACGGCTGCATAAAATTATGAATATCGACTTTATTCTCGATGATATCAAGCAACTCATAGTTATCTGTTAAGACATGTAAAATCCTTCGCCATTCGTTAACATAATTATGTAGCCTACCAGCACGGAAGTGATTTGGATCCCTAAATGACAAGTAATGAATGTCTGGTGGGTGTGTACCTTTAAGTACATCCTCAGCAGATGGTGGACAAGTCACCTCTTTCACAAAACCCTCGAAGGAGACCCAACGTTCATCAATATCAATCACAGGGCCATAGTTCGGTAAAAGTCCCTACAAGGAATGAACAAATACATATATCAATAATTCACAGAACAAAAACAAATATCACTACCCAGTTGGAACGAAGTCAAACTACTGGTCATTCTTGGGGCAAAACCTCGCTATATGGCCGTACCCTTGGCAATTGAAACATTTACCCTTCATGGTACCTTGGAAACGAGACTGGTTTGCATTCATGCTAAAACGCGATGGACCGGCCTGTTGACGCATATAACCTGAGCTCTGAAACTGCTGTATTGGATTAACGGATTTGAGGAAACTTTGTTCTTTTTTCAAAATTTTCGCTTCGTTCGCGGTGGAAAGCATTGCCACTACCATACTTCCAACATGCGGACTATATTTTAATGATGGAACCTCTGTATGATGAATGAATAAGAATCTGCTTCCGGATGCGAAGACTTCCTGGCACGTTGCTCCAGTATCAAAAGCTTTTGTAACAGTACATCAGGATTAAAGTCATATGATCGCGACTTCAATCGAACCCTCTGTCATATCCTTCTGTTGATCCGCTACCAATTTCTTCAGCTCTTGTACTTCCTGCTCTAAAGATTTCGCCTTGTCGTTTTTTATTTTTTTAGCAACCGGCCCCGCCTCAGAGTCATCAGGGTTCTCTTTTCTCTTCAATTCTGTTTTCGGTGTTTTCAAATGTAATACAAGAATAGCGGCAACGACTAGTTCAAGATAGTTCTCTCTTTTTTGTTCTATATTTAAAATTTCTATGGCCTCTTCAATGTCAAAATTTATATCAACCGCAAATCTTTTCAAATCCGTTATACTTAAAGTCTCAATATTCACGTCGGGTGTGATATTGGCTAATTTCTTGGGGGGCGAACCATTTTCTCTGAATGCCTTCAGAACACTTATTTGTGAAGGGTTTGTTTCCCCGTTCCATGTGGTTCTCGACATTTCACAGAGCGTGCACCTGACTTGTTGCCGATCCCAGTGTTTAAGACCAAGTGATGTTACGTTGTTAGGACACTTCCCTCTTGCGGCAAGGGCCGATAATTCAGTGAATAGTAACAAGAATAGTAGATTGGAGATTGTACATACGTAATATGGAATAATGAAAACATTAATATACAACGACAATCAATTAGAAATCACCAAAGTTTATTTCTAACCGGTTGTGATTGATGATCAGTTATCTAATAAGGACAAATCTTTTCCATGTTGTGCTCATGTCACGTTCTTAGCGAATGTTAAACGGCTGCTGTTGAGCGTGTAACTGCTGTACGGGGGGGGGGGCATATTATACGGTTTACGTTCCCTCAGGTATGCTGGTAGTCAATAGTTAATCGGCTTTGTCACTGCGATTGACATTAGTCGACAGAAAACCACAGAACAACGACCGACTGATTCGTAGATTCCCCAAAAGCCTTTGACAATATTTAGCGATAAGATTCGTTTATAATATTCTTATTAAACATAACGTATATTTAATGCTAGGCGTATATATCCCACATGCATGAAGAAGACACGTACATCACATCAAACTACCCAACTGGGCACCTTGTCTCTACAATCTCAGCTACGGGCGTAAGCCAAGGTAGTTTTCTAAGACCAACACTTTTCAATGTTTTCTTTAAAGACTTTCAAACCTATTTAAGCAATCCTGATAATGATGTCCCACCTCTTGTTAATAAAAAGCCTTCAAATATAATGGAACTTTCTTCAAATTTAGATATTTCCCGCACAATCAGTGGCCATTTTGGATTTTCGTCAATTTGGCCCATTTGGACGCCGATTTTGGACAGGGACGTTTGTGATTATATACGTCTCGACCCTCCATAAACCGTGGTCGGCATTGCAAAACCTACCCGGTATTTTTCTCTATCGCTCGTTTTCTCCACATGTGAAGTTCATTTCGTATTTCCATATCTGAAATATTATTATTGTGTGAACCTGCATGTTATTTAATGTAATCTATTTTGCATATTGTTATTGATCCATTGTTAATATGAAAATTTATTTCGTTATATAATCGACGTCATCTAGGGACATACATTAAATGTTGTACTGACAGTATATTAAAGGGGCTGAACCTCTCACTGAACATTTTCCATAACATTTGAATAATTGAAGGTGCCCTTTTCAGTGACATAACATTATAATTCACGTGGGGATAATGTCCCTGTTTATTTTAATGGTTTCAAACACGACAAAGCGTAATATATTGCAGCAACACTCGGACTAATGCCATCGTGCAGTATTAATATGTCGCTTAATGTCTCACTCTTGATCAGAAATAGGAACAAAGCTGTCGGACGTTAAACTCCATTTCAATTCATTTCATTTCTCGATTATTAAACAAAAGTTTTGCGTAGATTCTCGTTAATTAGTTCGGTACCAGGGTCACGGTGGCTAAGTGGATAAGATGCCGGCTCTAGCCTGGAGGTCGAGCGTTCGATCTCTACATTGGCCGAGAAAGTTCATCCAGATTTTCCGGCGTTGTTTCCCCTTGTCAGTGATGCAGGACGGCTTGGGCTGACAAGGACAGCTGTTTAGTCGTTCGGATGGGACGAAAAAGTGAGGTCCAGTGTACACATTGGCTTACACGTTAAAGGATCCTTGGCAGTTGGAATTCGATATAAGAGTACGTCGCGGTGCTGCTGCCCGGGCAAAATTGCACCCATAGCACACTGTAAGGCGTATGTCCGTCATCATTAGCCCTGTTCAGAGCAGAATTGTAGGACGTTAAACCCCATTTCAATTCAGGTCGGTACCACGTTCAGGCACACTTGCTTTGATTCCACTAACTTGGCATAAGACTGACCATTATTACCATATGTACTAATTGTCGAAAATAGTGTTAAGGAAGGTTAGGAAATTGCCACTATGAAACGCGACCCAATGACTCATTGACACATGACGATATTTAAACATAGCTCTATATGTTATATTGATTAAGCTTGTACACTAGTATACATGTATTTATTAAGGGCAGTAAACAGCCACCTCGTTGTTTGTTGGCGTTCTGCATGGATGGATACTGAAAATGTGATACGAGTGTAGGGGGTTTTAACTTCGCACACTTGTGTCTAATATTGCCCATTAGCGGTATTGCAGTGTCAATAATTATGGGTAGTGATGCATGGACCAGGTTTTTGATTGTCTAATCTTGATAAGCGACTATTAGTACACTGTTATCGTGTTATACATTTTGTCATGTGATTACATGTATGCGTTTCAATATACAGCTTAAAGGGGTATTGCCACTTCAAACAAGATAATAAATAACATTGAATAGAAGATAAAAGTAGGAAGGTTAATGTCATAGGTAAGTAACAATACACAAAGGAGCTAAACTGCTTTAATTCAGGCCAAATTTAGTAATTGTAGTCTGTAAGTATGCACTTACTCTGCAATGTGCAGCTTTAAAGCAGTGATGTCACTCAACACAAAATGTTAAATAAACCCTTTTGGTTTGGGCCAAATCTAGTTATTGCAAACTGTAAGTATGTATTTACTTTACAATATACAGCTTTCAAGGGACATTGCCACTTAACACAAGAAGTCGATCTGATGTGTAATACTGATAACAAGTTCTTTACGATAATAGATTGTTTCGGCGTTTAAGCGGGTATCCATTATAACTCTGGCATTCTTTTCTAATACTGGAAGATGTTCAGTATCAGTACTGTCTGCTACAGGAATATGTTCCGTATTTTAATTCTGGTTTCATTGTCAGGTATAATCCAATATTCTGCTGGTAGTATGGAAAAAATGAAATAGAATGTGGTTTAATGTCCTACTGTTCTGCTCCTGACCTGGAATAATGAAGACGGCATACGCCATACAATGTACTATGAGGGAAATTTTGCCCGGACAGTGGCCCTGCGGCCTACTCTGTGTCTTATCCAATAAGCCACGTGATCCCCCTAGTATTAAGGTCTAATACAGGAAGATGTTCAGTATTAAAACTCTGGTATTGTTTAATGTTGGTTTAAATAGTACGAAAAGGTTATTTACAACACTGATGTAATGGATCAGAAAACAAGCCGAAGCTTATAAATTCCTCTACATGTAAAATATTGTTGTATGTTACAGAAAGATGTTCAGTATTATAAATGTGGTATTGTTGTATGTTACAGAGTAATGTTCAGTATTATAAATGTGGTATTGTTGTATGTTACAGGAAGATGTTCAGTATTATAAATGTGGTATTGTTGTATGTTACAGGAAGATGTTCAGTATTATCAATATAGTATTATTGTCTGGTATAATCCACTGTGTTTACAGTAAACAACCCAATATTCTCCTGGTAGTAGCTGATGATTATGGTTTTCATGATATTGGTTACCATAATTCAGAGATTAAAACACCAACATTAAATAGACTGGCTGGGGAAGGGATTAAACTGGAGAATTACTATGTTCAACCGATCTGTACACCAACTAGAAGTCAATTATTATCAGGGCGATATCAGGTATTTCAATAGCATCTTTTAATTTAAATTATGTGGAATACTTGAAATATAATGGAGTTTAACGATCTACTGCCAAGTCTCGACTGGGCTAATGAAGAGGGCAGTGACGGAAAAGATGTTCTGGGTGGATTGAAATCAGAATTATATGGATTGACTGATAGTCCAACATAATGATTCTATTTCTGCTTGCGTTTCGCCTTGTTGCTATTGGGTCTGTTCTGAACATTGATCAAACGCTGGTCATTAACTAGTGTTGTTCGTGATACGCTGGACACCCAATCCCCATTTCGGTTATACAGAGGATTGCTGTTATAAAAAAATTTTCTATATGTACACAGCATCTATAATATGGTGGTTTGAACCTAATATAATAATATTTCTAGATACACCCATGTTTACAACAACAATATGGTGGCTGTATCCTAATTGTAATTATATTTCTAGATACACACAGGTTTGCAGCATGGTATAATATGATGGTCTCAACCTAAATATAATAATATATCTAGATACACATAACATGCTATAATGTGGTGGTTTCAACCTAAATTTAATAATATTTCTAGATACACACAGGTTTACAGCATGGTATAATATGGTGGTCTCAACCCAATGGTCTACCATTGAACAGTCCAACTATTGCTGATAAACTAAAAGAAGCTGGTTATTCAACTCATGCTGTGGGTAAATGGCATCTTGGATTCTATAAAAAGGAATATTTACCAACAAGTAGAGGTTTTGATTCATTTTTCGGTAAGTGGGTAACGTAATTAATATTTGTTTATTGATACTGTCTGTTGAAATTTGGGATTGCTACTACTGGAAGGTGATATTGCAGAAATACGTTTCCTAAGAAAGCCACCAAAAGATCAAGTTATTATAGTTTCAAGTCCGGAATGGAGTAGAAATGAGAGCACAAAAAGGAAATCGCAGCCCGTCATTAATGGCGCGTAGTGCTGGACTATATCAGGGTCGTTGTTTGTTGCCTTTTAAACATCATCTAGAATTAAACTATTGAGAATGTTACGTTGAAAATAATATATTCTTTGATTTTGTTAAAATTCAAATTTAATTTGTGACGGTTTAAATTTAATAGTAGACCCTCACTATAATGGATAATCGAGACTAGGGTTTTATCGTTCCGACTTCAGTAATGATGATCGATACTACGCCCAAAATTAAATCGCTAAAATCTCGGTTCAAGCTGGATCGATGTGACTGAAAGTTTCAGCGAATTCGCTTTACAATATGTAGTTTTTAACTATTATAGTGAGAACTGCCAACTCGTTAGCTAATCTCCTATAATGTATCATTAAAGTTAGATATTTTATTTTATAGGTTATCTAGGAGGCAGTGAAGATTACTATGCACATACTACGTGTGCTTCTCTCATTCCAAAAAGTTGTGGTTACGACTTGCGAGATAATCTGACGGTAACCAATCAAACTGGTCGATATTCAACACATTTATTTACAGAACGAGCTGTTGATATAGTTAAACAACATGATCAGAATAAGGTACGTTACTTATATAGTTTAACAACATGACAGAATAATAAGGTACGTTATGGTTATAGTTAAACAACGCGACTAGAATAAGGTACGTGTTACTGATATAGTAAAATAACATGGCAAGAACAAAGTAAGTAACTGATAATATGGTTGAAGATAGTTAAACAGCATGATCAGAATAACGTACGTTATGGTTATATATAGTTAAACAACAGATATAGTTAAATTATAATTACAAACGCTGGTTACATAAAGTACGTTACTAATCAAACCGTTGGTATGATTATAACAGCATGATTGCAATCGCATGGTTACATTAAAGTACGTTACTTATAAAACAGTTGAAAAATTACGAAAGCTGCCACAATAAAGTACGTTAAACAGTTGTTAAAGTTACAAAAAATGTTCGGTATTATTTGACCTGTTGATATCGATTAAACATACATTATGCAAAAGCAAAATCTGCCTATTTTAGGTCTTTCTTTAGGCCTGAAATGTTATAAAAACTAATAATTAGACATTAATTAACTTATCCAGACCATAATCAGCTCTCGATGTCAAGGCTAGCCTGCGATATTTGTTGGATTGTAGTCCGATTAACACTCAAAACTTTCCGTCGTGGTAAACGATCAAATGGATAATCGAGACTATTAATTTTGTCTTGCCGACTTCTGTAAGGATGACCGAGGCTAAGCGGAATTTTCATCCGCTTAGTTCTCGGTTCATAGTCGATCAATTTGTCTGAAATTGTCAGCAAATTGCCTTTACATTATGCCAACTCGTTATCTAATCTCCCATAATGTATCTTTAAACTATTTACTCTGTTGTACCAGATGTCCTCTGGAAAGGGGGTACAAACTACATGTATTCAAATAATTGACTATACATAATTTGCTTTTATTTTGTTTTACATGCAGCCATTGTTCCTGTATTTACCATACCAAGCCGTTCACGGTCCACTTCAAGTTCCTGACAGTTATATAAAACAATATGATTTTATACAAGATAAAAATAGACGAACATACGCTGGTAGGTGATACATAACCATGGTTACTATGAAATTAAATGAAATAGGGGTTTAATGTCCTACTCTAACGCGCCATTTAAGCTAATGAAGACGGACGTAAGCCATGTAATATTATATATGGGGAATTTTGATCTGGCAGCGACCCTAGGTAAATCAATGAAACCAGAAGCAATCTAAAACGCCTAGACTTATAGCGGACTGTAAAACATTCAGTTTTATTACGGAAGTCTCCATCTCAAAGCATCTAGGAACAGAATATTTCAAAGTCAGTGTGCGTGTATAAAATGCCTCTAAACAACAATTAGTTTATTTTTAAATAAGCAAAATGATAGATGACCAATTAACGAAAATGGTTGTATATTGACATTTATTACAGGTATGGTAACCTGCATGGATGAAGGTGTAAAGAATGTTACTGATGCTTTTATGGAAGCCGGTTTATGGAACAATACAATCATGATATTTACAACAGGTCAGTTTGTAACAAATTGTCATGCATATTTATATTCGAGAGTAATTTGCCCCTTTCTTGAAACAATAATGTTCGTGAAATATTTATAACTCTGAATATGTGATTATCTCCCTTTAATAGTGACCGCGATAAGGCTAGTAAAGGTTTTAGACGTGCATTACTGTATATTATTCTATATCAATAGATAATGGAGGTCAAGTATATGCAGGTGGTAATAACTGGCCATTACGAGGATGGAAAGGATCATTGTGGGATGGTGGAATGCATGGAGTAGGTTTTGTACATGGTCAAGCGTTAAAAAATAAAGGATCTGTGAATGACGCATTGATTCATGTTTCTGATTGGTATCCTACTTTAGTGAAATTAGGAGGTGGTAATCTGAATGGTACATTACCATTAGATGGCTTTGATCAATGGGCAACTATCAGGTATGTATCTTTAACATTCAATGATCTACAACATGAATTTGGAAACAGAATTTTCAACTATGATATCTATATTAGGTGGATTTCGTTCACGAATCCTAGACTAGGTTGTCATAAATTAAGTAGTCAAGGACTGTACAATTTCTAGAATTGTGTTATCATTCAGATTCTTTGGAAAACCTACAGTAGGGGATTTGTTATATGTGTTTTACCATTTTACCCCATATAGTGAAGATGCACCTGCAGTAAGAAATGAGCTGTTACACAACATTGATCCGATGACGAAGTTGGCTGGTAAAAGAATGTATCCTGGCACATTTGATAATAGAATTAGAGCTGCTCTTAGAGTTGGGGACTGGAAAATACTCACCGGTAATCCAGGTAAATATACGAGTAAGTTCGTCGGGGATGTTCTGCCGTAGTTTTTCAGTGGTGCAAGATGTGGGGGCTGGCAAGGAACGCCGTTTATTCGTTCGGGTGAGACAAACAAACTACGTCATTTGTACAGGTTGTTGACTGACGGTTGGAAATTGAAATAAGATTTGGCCGTAGCGCCACCGCTCGGTAACAATGTTCGTTATATCACACTGAATATTGTATGCCCATCTCCATTAGCCTGTTTGGCACCGGAAGTTAGAACATTAAATCTCATCACATTGTGTGCCGTAAGTACAGTCCAAAGGAGGTAGTTTACAGTTTTTGTACATAATGTTATTTTAAGTGATAGCCACTTCGTTTTACCATCACATCTGTGATAACCTTACTAGTTATTGCACATAATGTTATTTTAAGTGATAGCCACTTCATTTTACCATCACATATGTGATAATCTTACTAGGTATTGCACATAATGCTATTTTAAGTGATAGCCACTTCGTTTTACCATCACATCTGTGATAATCTTACTAGTAATTGTATATAATGTTATTTTAGGTGATAGTCACTTCGTTTTACCATCAAATATGTGATAATCTTACTAGATATTGCATATAATGTTATTTTAAGTGATAGCCACTTCGTTTTACCATCACATCTGTGATAATCTTACTAGTTATTGCACATAATGTTATTTTAGGTGATAGCCACTGGGTTCCACCACCACATCTACAAGTAGACAAGAACCTGACATTACCAAGTACCAACAGTCAAGATCAGAATCTTTGGTTATTTAATATTAAAGATGATCCAAATGAAAGAAGAGAATTATCAGCTATATATCCTGATATAGTTAAATCTATGCTGGATAGACTCGATTATTACAGTAATACCGCCGTTCCTGTCCGTTATCCTAATCCTGACCCTCGAGCAAATCCTAACTTACACAGCGGTGCCTGGGGTCCCTGGGAATAAAAATAACATTGTGATAGATGCAGTCTGGCGTCCGTTGTAATAAATCCGTTTTTGTTTGCTTCGTTTTTTTTTTGTTTTTGTTTTTGTTGCAAACATGGATCTTTATAAACCCGCGCTGAAACATTAAACTATATATATGTGGATTTGGTAAAACGAAGGGATTAATTAACTACTAAACACAATAACGTTGATTAGTGTTTATTTCACTCTCTAAAATGGGTAACTTCATTGAATGCAGAATTAAACGTTTCGGTGACAAGGCATGAAATCTCATTAAAGTTAAAGGATATGGATTCAGACTAGTTATCATTTGCCCATTGACTTCGTTGTTAAATGACTTTAACATCATAGGCTGCAGCTTTTTGCTCAACATTCCATTCGTTCGAATCTTTATAAGAACGTAGGGGACCGCATTTGGCAATCTCCACATCATAATTTTTAGGGGGTTGGTCGTTTATTTTTTTTTTTTTTTTTTTTTTTTTGCTACGAGGATTTGATGTTGATTGGGATCAAATCTCTATTCCGACGCAATGAATGCTCTGCAGAAAGACACTTTACACCACCCACTATCCCTCCGCTGTAATATCATCAGTATTGCCTAAAACTGCTATGAAATTGCACAGTCCAATCTAGAATAAAAAAAACAGGAGAAGTGGAGAACAAATTTAAGTGAGAAATTGTTTATTTATTATCCGCACTAGTCTTAGCCCATATGGAGGCAGACCACCATTAAATTTCACCATCTCGGTACCCACAAATTGTAGTTCGTCTTTTTATAGCAATTCTCTCTCTGTCTCTTTCCTCCTCTTTTGAAGAGGGTTTGAATTAAGATGTTCTGCCAGGTTTTGGTAAATATTCATGAGGCGGAAGGATAATAGAGTTATCAGGTTGGCCACGGTGATATGTACGGCAACTAGTTACGTGTTTTAATATGTTTCTTCAAGTTTGTGTATCTCAATATTTTGGTCGTCAACCTCATACACATTTTAGCGCAAAGACAAGGCGATTTAATGGTGGTCCGAACCAATATATATTATATAGTTACATCCCTTTACGTATTTCTCGTGTAGAGAAATGGCAGTTAACGTACCATTTTTCGTCACCGACAGGGCTAATGACGAGAGAGAGAAATGGGTTTAAACGCCCACTCGACACAGACTAGGTCATTTCGGGACTAGGCTAATAGTGTACCATGAGGGAATTTTTGGGCCTTTACGACTGGCTCCGGGTACCATTTTCTTGATTGCAGTGTTAGCAGCTTTTGTTTTCTTTTTTTTTGTTTTGCATGTGTGGTGTGGTCCTCCTGTACTCAATATTATCGTAGTTATCTCCCATTACATATCGCCATGCATTGTTAAATTACACACATAGCAAAAAGTACATCTTAAATGTTTGCTCACTACACTTACGTTCTCACTCATGACATCAACTGGCAGTCAAGATCGGCTGCATTGCGACTTTCTTGTAAATCTTCTTTTATTTCATTTTAAGGGAAGCCTGTATTATTAGGATCCATTCACTTGATTTTATATTTTATTTCTTGCAATATCTGTGTAGTTTGTCTAAAAAGCATTCCCATATTCCGTTCTGCTCCACTAAGCCCTAAAATTCCTAAATTCAAATCCGTAATGTCAAAAGACAAATTGGTGTAATAGTACGCGGAATTTACCAATGGCAACGTGGCAGGTGTTTCGAAACCACCAAGGATCAGGGTCGGATTAAAAGTGTCTTTATTGTAAAATCGTCTATAGATAAGTGTAAGAAAGGTAGAATATCACGACAAAATTATTGTCGGATTGCAACTGTTGAGGGATCTTTTACGTGCACGCTAATGTATTCGTCACGTTCGAACGACTTTACGTTGTCACTTGCCAGACCCTCGACTGATTCTGACACGAGGAAACCAAGAGTGAAAATCGCGAGGAACTTTCTCGGCCAACATCGGGAACGAACCCAAGACCTCCAGGCTAGCTCGCCAACGTTTTACTCTCTTTGCCAAAGCGACTCCAATACAATAAAAAAAAACCTCATTGATACATTCCTGGCGCTTATTCAACATGAAACTAGTATCCAGGAATGGGGCCTAATTACCCCCCCCCCCGCCATATTCTTAGGTGATAGTATATCAAACATCATCTGAATATTCCAACCATACGAAGTTATACCTTTTTTATTTCTCCTACTTGGGAGACCAAACAAAAAGGATCATTCACCTTCAGTTTCTAGCTGTTGAAGTGTCGTTTAAATGTCTCAGAAAAAAATGTCGAGACATCAGAAATTTCTATTTGTGATTGTTGTCTGTTTTATTATTATTGAACAACCACTGGACAGAGACCCCCAGAATAGATATTAAAGAGATATAGAGCGGAGATAAGAACGCAGTCAGACCTCGACACAATGAACTTCTATAATCAGAAAGACCCCACGTAAAGAAAGATATATTAAGATTTGTTAATTCTCACAGGGGGGTAAGAGGCACAATTATAGTTTTGTTCCTGTATTCAGGGGCGTATTCAGAAATTTGAGCAATGGAGGGTACCGGGTGCAGACGTCAAGTTTTGAGAGAGGTTGGGGGGGATATCAGACATACTATTACCTATATTCATCGAAACGATGTCGAACAAGAAGACGTGTGAAGCACTGCCATTGTTTTCCCCTCACTCCGCTGTCGGATTAATGCTCAGCTAGCCCTTGGGCACAGTTGGATAGGTGGCCTGAAACTACGGATATTTTGGGTTAACCCATAAAAGGAAGAAAGTTAAATTACAACAGAAAATTTATTATAAAAATATTTTTTTGACAATACTGTAATTACTATAAGATTACAGTAACACGATTACAATCATATTTACTTAATATTGTTGTAGCCTGGATTTGTGGCTGACCCCAGAACACGGGCCTTACTTGCCTAGTCCGGCACTGCCCCACTCTACTCTAATCATACACATGTATGCACCTAAATGGGCAGACATATTGTCTCTGCACAAGCAGAGGGGGTCGAACACCTCATTCCTACCCACTGGACATGTGCCTGGGTTTTTTTCATTCTGACAGGTGTGGTTTAAGAGATACAATTATAGGTCTGTTTCTGTTTTTATTCCAGATTGACCACCACCTTGACACCAATTTGTTTACCTTTAGTCAATACAAGCTCATCAATTAACACTAGGGGGTATGTTGTTCAATGTTATTTTATGATTTATCACGATTTGTGAATTGTTGCCATCATCACTTAGTGAGTCAAAAAATATCTTAAAGTTTTGACAATCTCACTAAAATTATGATTTCTTTAATTCTGATTTTTGAATTATTCGTAGTGAAATACTTATTGTTATTTAACAATATATAATTGGTGTATATTAACAACGTTGTTGCCTTCATGGCTTAACGCGCCAGTAAATTTCCTGAGTGTTGACAATATTAATGGTATAGGATGTCTGTTATATATCGTTTAATTTGATTAAATTTCTACTAAATGTAATGTAAAAATCGGAAGCAGAAGAAATATACGAAGACAAATTGCTGCAAAATTGTAATTTGACTGATTTCCTCCTCCTAATCAAAATATAAGATTTAACAATTAGAAAAAAATATTCATATATTGGCTGAATTTAGAATCGAATGGCCAATCGGCTGTACTCGGCAATTTAAGCCCATTCTGGCTCTTGTTTATTTTGATTTTTGAATCATAAATAATATAAACGAAAAGAGCGTGATATATAGAATAAATTAATCAGATTATCACACTACGATAAATCAAAACCGACATTTATTATAAAGAGGTTGTGAATTTCGTTTGATTTTATTTTTGATGTTGTACTTAACATCTGACGTATTTCCTTTGAAGGTACACGTGGATGTATTGACCAATAGAATTGATGGGGGCGTGAAGTTGCAAAAGAAACTAATACAGGTGAAAAGTAATTAACTGATTCAATATGGCGGTCCCAGGAAGTTTCGGGGGTGCATGTAATAGGAATGTGACACCAGGGAATCCGAAACTGAGATAAGCTAAAAAGAAAACCATTTTTAATAACTGCTCAAATTTGACAACAATTTGATGGCTTGCAATATGTCATTTAATAATGGCAAATGAAACGAATTTAGAATATTTAAGATGGCGGAAATTCAAAATGGCGACAATCGAAATGGCCGTTTTTCAGATAATTTGCCTGTTTGGTATGGCTAATAATATGTCATTTATAGGGTTCTCTGCGCCACGGAACTTAACGTTTACCCGTCAATTGAGTTGGCTTGTAATCGCCGGAATCCATCACATCTCATCTTAAATCCATAAAATAAGATTAAATATCCTCCACATTAGTTCTGGAAATATAGCAACGCATTCGTTATATCCAGTTGGTAATAATTTAACACTCTTAGGGTGATTCGGAAATGACAATTTGAGCCATTTTAACATCAAAGACTATGTTCGTACATGATATATGAATGGGGTTGGTGGATAATCTTAGCCTGTGTAAATACCCTCTCCACGGACAGATGGGGATCCCTGTTTCATGATTAAAGCAGTTGTTGCGATTACCATGGTAATTCCAATGAGATCAGTGATTGTAGGTACATAATCCACTAGACTGTACCAGACATTGCACTACCGATTCGTTCATGGTTCTCTTTTGAAATGTCATGGCCTGATTTCACAAAGCGGTCTTAAACTTAAGTTACGAATTTACTCAAAATTGTTTGCCTTATTTGAACTAAAATATAGCCCTTTATGAAACTTTTGTTGTTTTAATGTATCAAATACATCAATAAGGCACTATGTGCAAAGTGTTGTGTTTCTGGGTCAGAGACATTTCTCATAAACAGTGATTGACTGTTGAGAAAATTCTTTAACTTCAGCGTGAGAATGCTTTTTTTGAACGTTAAACCACATTCCATGTGTACTGATGAGTAGACAAAAAAGCGTGCCAATACCCTATACGATGACGATGCAAGTCAATTGATAAGGGGTCACAAACCTGGAAATCCCGTGTTCGAAACCCAGTGTTGACCTAGAATATTCATCTGGAGTTTAAGGTGTGATTCTCCTTGTCAGTATTGAGGGCCTCGCAAGGGACGAATCTACGAGGTCCCGTATACACATTGGTGTGCACGTTAAAGAACCAATGGCAGTTGGAATTCGATACAAGAGAAGACCATAGCGCCGCTGATCAGGCAAAATATGGATTAAGTCCGTCTTCATTAGCCCAGTAGAACGTTAAACCCCAATTTCATTTCAATGATAAATAAAACAACACCCCCGTCAACAAGACACAAAGAACTGACGAGAATTTGAACAATCTATATAGTATAAACAAATGGTTACCAACCATAAAATGATGTACGTCATCTAATCCCGTAATCTGATCGACTAGAAGGGGGTTTGTTTTGATTAATCCTGATTTATTCGTTATAAATCTCGTTTCAAGTATTCAATAGATGATGATTGAGAATTCAATTTATTATATATACTTGTAGGTTGAACAGTATATTATTACGACCTAAGATGATCTAACCACAGAGATATCTCAAGGACACCGGTATGTTAAAAGCTATTGATTAAAAAAATACAAACGTCAATCCTATAGGGCAACCGTAATACAAACAAACAAGAATAAAAGAACAGATTTTTACCTTCAGTTTGGGAATTTCGGGTGTGTTAGGATGTCAACACCCAAATGAAAAACATTACAGGACATGGTTGGACGGAACATGTGTCTGTGTCGTCAGGTAGTGTGTGCTTACTTGTTAGGAACTTGCCTAATTATTTCTGAATTCTTGTTATGAACTCACACAAGATTACTTTTCTTGATTTTACAGCTATTTTGCCATGGTGGTAGCAGTAGTAGTAGTATCTTGGTTCTCTAACGTGAGACAAGACGTAGGACAGCCGAAGCTTCTTTCTGTATACTTAGAATATGATGCAATCTTTCGTTCGTTCGTTCGTTTATGGGGTTTAACGTCCACTTCCACCGAGGGTGATATCGTAGACAATGCAATCTTTCCATTTATGGCCCTTTTTAAAATAAAAACACGTCATTGGGTAAGCTTGCACTACCTCCATTGATGACACAGCCAATGCAACATCAACCAATCATGTCTTGGTAATAATCACGTGATTAATGGAATGGTATCTGCATGTTCTGTATCGTGTTCTGATTGCAGTAACATGGTCTGATTGTATGATCGTGTTGTGATTGCAGTAACGTGTTTTGGTTTAATTAACGTTTTTTGATTGCAGTAAAGTGTTCCGGTTTTATTAACGTGTTGTGATTGTATTAACCTGTTCTGGTTGTATTAACCTGTTCTGGTTGTATTAACCTGTTCTGATTGTACTAACTTCTTTTGGTTATTAAGTTATAAATACTAGCGTGTTCTGGTTGCATTGACGTGCTCTTATTGCATTAGCTTGTTCTGGTTGCAATAGCGTTCTGATTGTATTAGTCTGTTGTGTATGTTAGCTTGTTGTGTATGTTATAGTTGTGTCTGTCAGCTTGTTGTGTATGTTAGCTTATTGTGATTCTATTAACTTGATCTGTTTGTGTTGTTAAGCCGTTGACATGATGTTCCATAAGCTGACATTTTGGTCATTTTATTTACTAGATTTTTTTTTTTTTATTTATTAAGAAATATATAATTTTGTTAAGTCGTAAACGTATTTTTAATAAAGCCATCATATTTTGTAAGATATTAAGATTCTGGTAAGGAAAGGCACATGGGACGCCATGTCGAAGTCCCGCATACACCCCAGGAATGTGCGCAAAAGAACCTCTGATACGTGGAAATCGAAGACGAGTAGCCGGTCATTGCGTGCCACCATTTTAATTAGCTCAGTTGGCGTAGGAAGTTAAACCCCATTTCATCTCGTTCATAATTTTAAAAATGAGTAACTGTTTCTAATGAACCCATATTTTGAGATGACATTAAGAATAAGATAATACAACAAAGTGTAAAGTAATAAATGTTCTCAACAACCGGATAATATATTATTTGATAAGACAAAAAAGTAGATATAATTTTTTTTACCGTGCACTCGTGTGCGATGATGTAATGGGGACGATAGAGTATCTAGGGCACGGGTGTGTTTATATACTTTGGGCGATATTTAGGTCTTGACGTAAAACCAGTAGAAATCACCAATTGAATTTGTGGGTCAATATCCATAATATTGATAAGAAAGGTCATATATCATACGGATTTGTTTATTATCATTTCATCATGGTATAAATGTCTAAATCAACAAAAATATTTGCTTGGTTATTGTCTTCGTGTCACCGATCACATACTTTATATTTCAAATCCAATACAAAACTTATATTGGCTAGGTTTTGTGGGGTTTGTTTCTGATGTTCTTTATTTTATGTTCATTATTGAAATGTGTATTTCCGTTGTAAAATATTGGCTAGGGTTTAGTGTCTGCAAATGTTCTTTATTTTACATGTATTATTAAAATGTGATGCATTTCTTTAGATAAAATGTAAGCTATTGTTTAGTCCCCCCCCCCATTCCCACTACGCCGAACGCTGAATGTGTATTGAATTATTGAAGAACAGCAATGGTTCAGTGAGTATGGCGCTGGGCTTCTGGATTCAATCTTGATGTTCGTCGAGAAAGTTCGTCAGGACTTTCAAATCTGGGTTTCCCGCTTAAGGGTACAGGAAGGAACGAAAATCAAAAATCCCGTGTATTGGAAGCACGTTAAAGGTCCCCTGAAGTAAGAGTAGGTCGTGATATATTTTCAATTATTTATCTAGAAACATGTGGGCCATCTCATTTTGGACCAAATATTTTTTTGTCCATGCAGTCTTACACGAAAACAATAAATTGACCCCCAAAATAACCACAGATACGTGTAAAACAATTAACTGAATTCAATAAATCGTTGGTCACATCTGTCTTCATTATCCCAATTCCATTCCATTTCTTTGGGCAATTTGGTTCTTAAAATCAGATCCGCTTAAAGATTCGCACGTATGGATATCTGTATTACGGGTGCTCTCCTTCATTAATGTTATCACACCCCCTCTTAATATAATATCTATATAACCTACTGGGTATATGGTGGGTGGTATATAATTATATATATATATCAGGAACTTGGTATATCACGATATTAACCCTGTTATCATTATGTTTCATTTCTATACACACCTAATTACAAATTACTGTCAGTCCATATGTATATGACATTTTTATTATTATCAAAACTTTATCATATTTCTTTGTAGAATAAATAATACCTATGCCATTTGCATTTTCGAAAACATATCAAATTTCTCACGACTTAAGCCGCCTAATATGTACCCGGATTGATTAATTAATACTTTAGTTGAGAAACAAGATCAAATACAGACGTTAGATCCGCGTTTCTCAACCTGGGGTGAATTCACCCCAAAGGGAGGAATGGCTCGCGTCCAGGGGTGAATGACCACACTCCCAGTAACTTCAAAGATAGGCTGGCACTGCCAGACAGGATACGCCCACATTTTCGAGAGATGGATAGAGAACAAGCAATACCGAAAGTGATTTTTCCTATGTGCAAATATCGAAATGAATTAAGATCTTTGGGTTATAAAGGTTCATTTCAGTAGGCTTCAAATTCGACTGGGGATCATGTTGCTAAGTGGGTAAGATGCTGGCTCGGTAGCCTTGAGGTTAGGTGTTTGATCCCTGCATTGGGTGACAAAGTTCATCTAGATTTTCTGGCGTGGTTTCCCCTTGTTAGTGATGAAGGATGGATGGCCTAACAAGAACAGCTGTCAATTTTGGTCCGATTTTCACGAAATTCGACCCAACCTTCATTACGATACGGTGATATAATCAAACGTTTTTTTAAATGGGATAATAATTCTGACCCCAGAGGGGCCAAAAGCTAAAAAAGGGTCATTTTTCGTACAATCAGGGGCCATAATTCAGGAAGTTACAATCCGATATGCACAAATATCGAAAGGAACCAAGATCTTTGGGTTATATACATGCATGTCAAGTTTCATCAAAATCGGTTCAAAATTGTGACCTCTATAGGGTCCACAACCTTAATATAACGTATTTTCACACTAATCGCGTACAAACGGCGGCCATTTTGACAGTCAATTTTGGTCCGATTTTCACAAAATTTTACCTCAATCTTCATTACCATGTAACGGTGATATAATCAAACGTTTTTTTAAATCGGATAATAATTTTGACCTCCAGTGGGACCACAAGCTAAAAAGGGTGATTTTTCGTACAATCAGGGGCCATAATTCAGGAAGTTACGAATCAATGAGCGCAAATATCGAAATGAACCAAGATCTTCGGGTTATAAACATGCATGTCAAGTTTCATCAAAATCGGTTCAAAGTTGTGGACTCTATAGGGTCCACAACCTTGATATAACATATTTTCACACTATTCGCGTACAAACGGCGGCCATTTTGTCCGTCAATTTTGGTTTGATTTTCACGAAATTCGAACAGAGCCTTCATTACCATGTAACGGTGATATAATCAAACGGTTTTTTAAATCGGATAATAATTTTGACCTCCAGAGGGACCACAAGCTAAAAAGGGCAATTTTTCGGACAATCAGGGGCCATAATTCAGGAAGTTACGATCCGATGGGTGCAAATATCGAAAGGAACCAAGATCTTTGGGTAATAAACATACATGTCAAGTTTCATCAAAATCGGTTCAAAATTGTGACCTCTATAGGGTCCACAACCTTGATATAACATATTTTCACACTATTCGCGTACAAACGGCGGCCATTTTGTTTGTCAATTTTCACGAAATTTGAACTCAGCCTTCATTACCATGTAACGGTGATATAATCGAACGGTTTTTTAAATCGGATAATAATTTTGACCTCCAGAGGGACCACAAGCTAAAAAGGGCGATTTTTCGGACAATCAGGGGCCATAATTCAGGAAGTTTGGGTAATAAACATACATGTCAAGTTTCATCAAAATCGGTTCAAAATTGTGACCTCTATAGGGGGAGAGAGAGAGAAATGGGGATTAACGTCCACTCGACACAACTAGGTCATTTCGGGACTAACATATGTTTTTTTTTTTAAATTTTATTTCAATAATTCGCTTGCGCGTAGGGGTCTTTAGCAGTGGGAGGAAACCGGAGTGCCCGGAGGAAACCCACGAGGTTGAGAAGGCGCCCCTATCTCCATGCCACATACGCTCACACCAGGGCTCGAAACCACAGCCGCAACCCAGAGGTGACCGGCCAGCTAGAGGTCGAAGCGCGGCACTCTAGACCACTAGGCCATCCCAACCCCCCACCTCTACAGGGTCCACAACCTTGATATAACATATTTTCACACCATTCGCGTACAAACGGCGGCCATTTTGTTTGTCAATTTTTACGAAATTTGAACTCAGCCTTCATTACCATGTAACGGTGATATAATCGAACGGTTTTTTAAATCGGATAATAATTTTGACCTCCAGAGGGACGACAAGCTAAAAAGGGCGATTTTTCGGACAATCAGGGGCCATAATTCAGGAAGTTTGGGTAATAAACATACATGTCAAGTTTCATCAAAATCGGTTCAAAATTGTGACCTCTATAGGGGGAGAGAGAGAGAAATGGGGATTAACGTCCACTCGACACAACTAGGTCATTTCGGGACTAACATATGTTTTTTTTTTTTAATTTTATTTCAATAATTCGCTTGCGCGTAGGGGTCTTTAGCAGTGGGAGGAAACCGGAGTGCCCGGAGGAAACCCACGAGGTTGAGAAGGCGCCCCTATCTCCATGCCACATACGCTCACACCAGGGCTCGAAACCACAGCCGCAACCCAGAGGTGACCGGCCAGCTAGAGGTCGAAGCGCGGCACTCTAGACCACTAGGCCATCCCAACCCCCCACCTCTACAGGGTCCACAACCTTGATATAACATATTTTCACACTATTCGCGTACAAACGGCGGCCATTTTGTTTGTCAATTTTTACGAAATTTGAACTCAGCCTTCATTACCATGTAACGGTGATATAATCGAACGGTTTTTTAAATCGGATAATAATTTTGACCTCCAGAGGGACCACAAGCTAAAAAGGGCGATTTTTCGGACAATCAGGGGCCATAATTCAGGAAGTTACCATCCGATGGCCGCAAATATCGAAAGGAACCAAGATTTTGGGGTTATAAACATGCTTGTCAAGTTTCATCACAATCGGTTCAACATTGTGACCTCTATAGGGTCCACAAGCTAAAAACATGATATTTCGTACAATCAGGGGCCATAATCCATGAAGTTCCGATCCGATACACGAAAGGAACCGAGATCTTATGGGGATAAACCTATATTTCAAGTTTCGTCAAAATCAGATAAGAATTGTGACCTGTAGAGAGTCCACAAACAAATTGTGGACGGACAGGGGCGACGACATAATACGTCCACATGAAAATGTGGGCGTATAAAAAGGTGATTTTTCGGACAATCAGGGGACATAATTCAGGAAATTACGTTCCGAGAGGCGCAAATATCGAAAGGAGCCAAGATCTTTGGGTTATAAACATGCATGTCAAGTTTCATCAAAATCGGTTCAAAATTGTGACCTCTATAGGGTCCACAAGCTAGAAACATGATTTTTCGTACAATCAGGGGCCATAATCCATGAAGTTTTGATCCGATACATGCCAATATCGAAAGCAGCCGAGATCTTTTGGGGATAAACCTATATTTCAAGTTTCGTCAAAATCAGATAAGAATTGTGACCTGTAGAGAGTCCACAAACAAATTGTGAACGGACAGGGGCGACGACAATATACGTCCACATGAAAATGTGGGCGTATAAAAATGGTCATATAAAGGTTGTGCAGTTGTTCCAGCAGTCCTATGAGAGGTGAAGTTGCATTTCAAGATTTCAGTTGTCAACTTTTTCTCAGTTTCAATTTGAATTGATGATCGTGCTCGATCCAGGCAGCTTAGACCTCGATCTCGCGATCCGCCCATCAGTGGTTGCTGTGTGATAGCTAGTTTACTTGGCTGTGTGAGTGGGTAACGGTGCAGGTGTCCATTGTCATTGTATGGCTAGCTCATTCAACAGACGAATCCCCAATTTAGTTTCAGTTTGAATTCTTATACGTGCTTTTGATTCCATGTGATTTTGATTCAAAATCATGCCTCCAAAGAAGCGTAAATACCAAGAAGAGTATGCGTATCGTTCGATAACAGGCGCGGATGGCGTCGAGAAGCCTCAGTGTTTCATCTGTGGTAAGGTTTCCGGGCTTCGCGACTACGGAGCTCGCGGTGAGCGGCTTCGCCGGCCACGGCTCCACGGTCAGTAACCTCCTCAAAATTCTTGGGGTAAATGGGTCGATTGAGAATTCATTTAGGGGTGAACGGTGAGAAAAGGTTGAGAAACGTGGCGTTAGATAATGCATACATTTCGATTATTTCCCCATACACAAGACTTGAAATAATGTATAGCTCAAGAGTTCTTTTTGTAAAGTATTTTTTGGGTCCAGTCCACTTAATACAGTCGCTCAAATCCTTCTCTGAACATCGGAAAACATTGCCTTTTAATCCAAATTTTCTTCATCCTTTTGACTTGTCACTAGTAGATTTCGTCGGAAAATGCATTCACATCTACATTGTATTCCACCGTCAATCTGTTGGCTAAAAAGGATTGATTATTCGTCCATTACTATCCATTTTGGTTTTGTTTTCAATTTAGTTGAACCTACATTTACTCCAAAATGGCGACAGTATTTGGGTATAAACAACAACATTCACGTGCATTCACGTGATTAGTTCGGTAATTTTCGTTATATGGCGGAAACTCTCGAGCAATTATCCAATCATTGTTGACTTTTAATGGGCGGGTCCATTTAATTTAAGGGTGATTAAAACTGTGACGTTGTATATGTCGATTATAAACCTTCTCTACCTCGGATTGATATGATAGAGAGGAGCTGGACTTTGCCCGCGTGTTCTCTATCATATCAACCTCGGATAAGTTAATACCCCATGGGGTGGGGTGGCAGAATTCAAACGAGTCTTCCATATGTTATGTTTACTGCATCACTTACTGTAGTAATTCTATGGTAAGTGTTTGGGTTCGGTGAGTCCAACCCAGTACTCATATTACCCCTCCGCCCATACATAGTACAACTGATAATATCACCTTTAAATAGAATCTAATCACGTTTTGTTGTTATCTTTACATTTCTATACACAGCTAGTCATCATAAACAGTGTTTACAGTTTACCATATATGGACGAATGGGGAAGATGACCCGCCTTCTGTTCTCACGACAGCCAATTTCAACACTGTGTTTTAAAGTGACATTTGGATGCACAGGAATTTTTTTATGTTTTTTTTAAAAAAATTTATATTCCTATGTAAATTAATTAAATCAACCTGTCCATAATATCATCTATAATGTAGTGAACGTTAATTTGCACTAAAAAAAAACTACATAGTCGTTTGGATGGGACTAAAATCCAGGTCCAGTGTACACATTGGCACACACGTAGAAGAACATTTGATAGTTGGAATATGAAATAAAAGTAGACCGCAGTAATTCCGCTGTCCGAACATGTTCCTCATAGCACACTGTAGGGCAATCGCTGTAGCAAAGTAGGACCCCATTTGATGGCAGATATGTTTTTATTGGTGGAAATATTTAGATTTAATAAGGACTGAAATTTCCTTAGAATTGTAACTAAGAAATATTGCATATTAATTTTTTTAACAAAAACGCATAATTACATATAAAGCGTAGGTATTAGAATAACGTTGGGGTTACATATTTTCGTGTTATGCATGCGTTCAATTCATTTCCGTTACTATTAAAAGCTTTTATGATTCTATTATTATACAATTTGTAAGTAAAAGGAGGTAACGTACTTACATATACATTGTACATGTTAATTCGTCGGTGTAAAGAATATACTAGGTGTGCATTCTTGTCTCACCGACTAATGCTTCATATATTCCAGCTTTGAAAAATTCCCCCAAAATGAATCTTCTGTAATATTTAATTATTTTGTAACTTCCACGTTGAAATATCATGTTTTGTATACTTAAATTGACTACTGAAGGTCGTTTAAAGAATAATTTTTTTGTAATATAACGCAACTTCTTAATGTGGCTACAAAGGGTCTAAATACGGATCGTGTCGATATTGTGGGTTAAACCTCTTCGTGTTATACATGAATCCAATTGAAATCTGTTACTATTAAAAGTTATTATGTTTTTATTATGTAATTAAAAGGGGCGACGTACTATACGTGTTTCGTATACAATTAATTGACTACTGGGGATCTTTTAAAGAATACATTTTAATTATAGTGTAACTATTATATTGATAAATAATGATTCACATTCTTAATGTGGCTATTGAGGATCTAAATAAGGATCTTGTGGATGTGTACTTTATATTTTAAAATATGTATACTATTTGTGGTATGTAAATTATCTATATTAACATAATGTTATTATGTAGAATATCTATGAACATTAGATGCCCAAATATATGATCTTGAAGAGTAAAACGCCCACAGATTAAACAATGCTAAAAGATAATTCGTCAACCAATTGATACAGGGCTATGATAAGAAAGTTCTGGTTATTGGGTACATGTAACAGTCTGGTTTGAATAGTGATTAGGTCGTCAAGGACGCTGTTAGTATGTTTATACTTATACAACATACAAACAACCATAGGTCAATGAGTACGCTCCAGCCACAAAGAATTGAAATGAAATTGGTTTTAACATCTTACTTTTCTGCACCAACGAAGCACGCACCATCAGGTGTGTTATTAGAGAGTTGCCCAACTGTTTCTCTTTCACGTTCACTCCAACTTGCATACGGAATCTCGGTTTTTCGTCCAGCAGTAAAGAATATCTAAACTTACGCATACGTGAACAGAGTGCACGACATTTAAGCACTCGACTATGGGTGGGTTTTAACCCTAACCCCACAACACTTAACCCATATGCATGTACATGTTTAAAGTTACATTATGGGAGATAAGATAAAGAGATGGCAGTTCTCACTATACTAGTTAACAACTAGATAGTGTAAAGGTAATTTGCTGAAAATGTCAGTCAACTTGATCCACTATTAGCCGAGATCAAAGCGAGTGAGATATTCACATAGCCTCGGTCATCATTACTCAAATCATTAATATAAACAGCATAGTCTCGATTATCCACTTGATTGATTTAATTATCAATGACCATTAAGCGGCATATAGGAATTTAATCCGCCAACATCAAAGGCTAGCCTTGACCTCAAGAGTTTATTATGGTCTGGATATGTTAATTAATGTCTAATTGATTATTTAGATAACATCTTAGGCCTAAAGAAAGACCTATAATAAGCAGATTTTGCTCTTGCATAATGCTATTTTAAGGAAATGAAATGGGTTTAAAGCCTACTGCGCTGCTGACTAGGCTAATGAAGACGGGAATACGCCATACAGGGTGCTATGGGGGAAATTTTGCCGTGACAGCAGCACGACCACCCACTCTTGTATCGAATTCCGACTGCCAAGGGATCTTTTAGGTCTACAGCGGGGTCGACACGGAAGCTACGGTTCCTGAGATATGATCCACTCAATTGTGACTCAACACAAACCGGGAAATTTCTGGACAAACACATAATTCAATTTTATTGCAATAAGTAGAGGGTCTTTAGTAGTGGGGGGGGGGCATGGACCCGGAGAAATACCGGGAGGTTGGACAAGCGACCCTATTCTTTCGACCTAAGCTAACAGCAGTGGAAAACAATCGGCCATATGTCAACATTGCCTCTTCCCATGGATTTAAAATTTTAGACGAGGAAAAATAAACAGTCGGCTTATAAATCAAAACACCAAATTTTATTGGTTTTCTTGTTACACGTATCAAAGACGTTTATCATCTCAATAGTAAGTGCATACAACACAAATTTATTGACAAAACACAATACGCAAAATCACAAAACGTAAGTGAATGGATCGGAGGGGGGGGGGGGGGGGGTAGCCGTAAGTGTTCACTGCGCTGTACCGCCCCGGACCTGTAGTGATACATTTTTCACTCAAAAATTAAAGGTCACATTACATGTAATATAAATGTAAGCACATTCAGGGAAAAATACCTATATGAGTAACCATATCGGTGAAATGTAGTAAAAAGCCAAGTAGAACCAAATGGCCTATGTTATAGTGAATGGGAATGAATGCTCATTAGTCCGCGGGGTTATTAGTCCACCGATTTCTATTATTAAGGTTTGGGTTACAGTGGGACATAATGCCGCCCGCTGTTCAGGCAAAATTTCGAGATTTGCCCAGTCGGTGCAGAACAGCAAAACGTTAAACCACATTTCATTTCTGAGAACTATGGGGTTGAATATTAGATGATTGGTAATATTTGAAAGTTAACGTACATTACCGGAATAACAATTTAGTTATTCAACATTGAACTTGTTGCACCCACGATCACTAGCATTCCATTTTCTTTATAGAATTATGAGAGAGGGAGAGAGAGAGAGTGGGGGTAACACCCACTCGACACAAACTAAGTCATTCCGGGACTATCATATGGTTCAATTTCCCGCGCGTTAAGCCTTTCCGTTTAGGTAAATGTGTTAATGTCTGCGTTCTTTATTATTACTATTCAGACATTCCGGGAAGGTTTTTACGTATTTATGCGTGATTATCAAGTCTTTAAGAGATTACATTATTGTTATGAGATGTTAATTGGCTTGCCACTGATTCCGGATATTGCTGCTCAACTTTCCAATCGTCGAATCTTTTTGCACGATAATCATCTCCAGTCCAGGCGTGTCGATATAAAACAATTGACCCAAGATAATATAGTATTGAAACCTGTCAAAAGTCACCTACTCCAAATTCTGATGACGTCAGCAAAATTGTTGTACCGAGCTAACAATACCTGGTGACGTCAAAGCACTTGTTCGAGTATCAAATGTCGACGTTTAACCAAAATCCCGGATGCAGTGATAATTATCATAATGTAGGTTTTGGGTTGTTTTTTTAATCATATAATGTGAGAAAATTTGTGAAATATGAACCGATTTACTGACAAAAAAGTACAAACAACCCGGCCCTTTAAAGACACAATGTTATCAAACCAAATGTATTATAATTCGATTGATTTATAGATTAAATGGGCTTTACGTGAGATTAGATAAAAAGCCGGAAGGTTCTGGCTATAATAATTAAAAATTAGATAATGGAAAGGGAACATGTTGATAACTGTCAAATTACTTTACCCAGGGCCTAGTTATCGGCGATGCAATAACATGGTAGGCTGTGATTCCCACCGTTAGGGTTATGACATCAATAGTTGATTATGGTTTTCATGTATTTAGGACCTAAAGAAAGACCAGCAATAGGCAGATTTAGCTATTGCGTAATGCCTGTTTAATAAAGTAGAAACAGGATCACGGCCAAATGAAATGAAATGGGGCTTAACGACTGTGTCGACTGGGCTAATAACGACGGGCATAGACCACGCATTTTTCAAGTGCTGTTTCATGTGCATTGCATAGTGTACACTCGCACGACTAGATACTATTTGTGTCCAGTAAGGTCCTTCGTCCTGCACAACTGAAAACAAGGATCGAACCCTCGCTTAGGCACCGCGGTCCCCATTTTAAAATTTGATGTACATTTTTGGAATTTTAGACCATTTAAATTGCTAAAAATGTGGTAATATAATGAGATGTTCCAACTAACATATACATATTTGTACGTCTATACCCATTTGTACGTATAGGCTCGCTAGTCTGGTGGTCGCGGGTTCGCTCCCGGTGTTGGCCCAGAAAGTTCGTCAGCAGTGGTTTCCCCTTGTCAGCAGTGTAGGACGGAGGACCTGACAAGGACAGTTGCCTGGTCATTCGGATGGTACGAAAAACCAAGGTCCCGTTTACACATTGCCGTGCACGTAAGAGATTTCTTCTATACAAGGGTAGGTAGTAGCCCCATAGCACACTGTATGGCGTATGCCTGTCTTAATCAGTCCAGTTGAAACAGAACAGGAGGACATCAATAAACCCCATTTCATTTCACGTGACCCCCGTCTCCCATCTGACGAATGAAAATTCACGCAGCGGAGAAAATAAAATGAATTGCCATTACATGCAGGTATTTTCACAGGTTAGAATTACATCCTGGCTATCTATAAAGTCTATAAAACAAAACAAGTCTGTTTCACAATCATTACTTACGTAACAATTTCCGTTTTAACTTATAGCCAAGGCGTGTAAATAATAACTTTATTTGCATTACGAACAAGAATAATGTAAACGCATAATGTAGACACAATCATACAGGTGCATGCCTACATCAATACAACACTGGGATCTGGAAGTTTTGTTGCATAACAGGCGTTCTAGTTGGATGTGAGGAATTAGCCAATGAAACGGTCTCATGCGGCAAGTTCTTGGCCTGCTCTGCACGGAACTGTGGGTAAACCCTTGAAACGTCAACGTTGATTGATTAATCAATGTCTGACGTCATATGGTCAACGCCTCGATCTCCCTGTACAACAGATCAGATCTTTATGAAGTGTAGTCCATCGAAAGTATATAAAAACGAAACGAAATATAAATATGTATTTTTATCAGATTGCAAAGACAGTTAAATCTCATTTACCATTAATTACCGGCAAAACTGCCACTTCCCGTCTCCAAGCTCTATCTGTCTCTCACTCTCGATACCCCACCACCACCACCACCCCGCACGTGTATTACCAGTTGACTTAAATATCAATTTTATCAGAAGTCATTGATTAAAATGGGAGGTTTATGGTGATACCTAAAATGTTCTCGTCATAAAAGGCTACTTTGGTTTACAATAATATTACCGCTACCTAAAGAGATGAAGGGGTCAGTGACTTTTGTATTAAGAAATCCTTGTGACATGCGTTTGATAAAGGTTCTGCATGCATATATTACCGGTGTAGACAATGTGGAGCGAGTGTACAAAAAAATTCGCGCTCCAACAAAGTCTCCAGTCTTGACCATGTCCAGATAGAAAGAAAGGCGATGGTACACGGAAAATTATTATTGTATTAAAGTATTGTCCTTATCCATGTTATGTATAGACATTTCTGAAAACATCTCTTAATGCTGGGGAGTCGGTTAAATATGTAACAACCAACTGATGCATGCATTGTTTAATTTGGACATGCAAGGTGCATAGTCAAATTAACGTACATGGCTGTGCCCATCAGCCAATATCTGGTTCTGAATGCCGTAATAAGGTCATTTAACATGCGTTTGGTCGTCTCCAAACCGTCGTAAAATATTTTTGTCCTATATCAAATAATCATATATTAAATACGCGTATAAATATTCTTGACATATATTATTCTTAATTATTGGTAAACATATAAAAACTGTACGTAAATTGCGGGTTAAAGTGACAACTGGGTACAGCATAACCCGATTTATTTCCACGAAAAGAAAACACCTTCTTTTAGAAAGTACACATACGACCTTCAATATAGTATGTTTTATTTTTATCTGGGGTAATGTGCTTTTATACAATAAACGACAGAATAAATTAACTCTTCCCATAAAACCAGTCGAGCGTCACCACCAGTAGTGTATACGAAGACCTTCAGTGTAAAGTTGCGTCTTTCAATAGGAGCCGCGGTGGGTCAGTGAATAAGACGCTTGCTCACTAGCATGGGGGTCTTGCGTTCGTTGCGGTGTTGGTCGAGAATGGTCCTCGGTTTTCACGGACGGAGGGCTTGACGAGGACAGGTATACTATTCAAAAAAGTAGGGGATATTTGATTTTGGAGGCATAATACTAAAATATGCAAATGACTACGAAAAAAGTCACTATAGAACCTAACAGAAGAAACATTTCCAGTTACATGTGACGCCCAAACGCACCAATAGCTACCGCATGGAATGCAGGTGATGCTTGGGATCATCATGGGGGTCCAACCCAAGATTTGCACGACTCTGACTTTGAATGTTACAGTCATTGTGGCATTGAATTCCAGGGTGGAAACATCAGTTTAATTGTTTTAGTGACCAGAAAACAAATTTTGATATGCGTCGGCTTACCCAAAATGAAAGGTTACGTGCCCTTGGCATGCTACAGATCGGCACAACACAGGCGGTTGTGGCGCGGACGATGAATGTTTCACAGTCTGCCATAAGCAGGCTGTGGTCCAGATACCGTGATACACAATCTGTACAGGACAGACCACGCTCAGGTCGACCAAGGGCGACAACTCAAGCCCAGGATCGATTTATCCGTACCTTGGCCTTGAGAAATCGTGTCATCACAGCAAATCAGATCAGCGCTCGTCTTCAAACAGACACTGGTGTGAGAGTGAGTGGCCAGACGATTCGGAATCGACTGCATAGGGGTCACCTTCGCGCCCGACGTCCTCGCGTGATCCCTTGTTTGAGAGATCATCACATTCAGGCAAGACGTCGTTGGTGTAGGGATCGTCAACACTTGGATAATCGACGCTGGAGCAATGTGATGTTTTCAAATGAGTCAAGGTTCACTGTTGATTTTTTGGACAGACGTAGGAGGGTGTGGCGTCGTCGAAACGAGCGCTTCCAAGACGTTAACGTCATCAGACATGATCGATTTGGGGGTGGTTCTGTTATGGTGTGGGGAGGCATCACTGTTGCTGGAAGAACGGCTTTACATGTTGTTGCAGGGCGTGTTACAGGCCAGTACTACCGGGACAACATCTTGGCAGTCCATGTTGTGCCGTTCGCACGACGTCATGGCCGCCGTTTCATCTTCCAGGATGACAACGCAAGATGTTACAGGGCCAGGATCGTTACAAGTTACCTCCAACAACAGAACATCACCACATTACATTGGCCAGCACTGAGTCCCGACCTCTCCCCCATCGAGCATGTCTGGGACGTAGTTCTGCTCCACCTGGCATGATGTCTCTCATAGTATACTACGTGCCGTACACTGTTAAAAATAATTCTGTAAAAAAACAGAAAAATTCTGGCAGCAAAATTTACCAGATTTTTCTGTAATTTTTATTGTCTTTTAACAGATAATTTCTGTTAAGTCACAGAAGCATGTATCTGTAAATTACAGGAAAAATCTGGTAAATCTGCTGCCAGAAGATTTTCTGTTCTTTAACACATAATTTCTGTTTAGTCACAGAAGCATGTATCTGTGACATTACAGGAAAAAATCTGGCAAATCTGCTGCCAGAAGATTTTCTGTTCTTTAACAGAATTATTTTGGTTAAATATAAAACAAAATCATCCGCAAAAAAAAAAATTATTTTCTGTAAATGCAATTTTTCAATATGAATGTACAAAGATATCAAACATAACCAGAAATTAAGAAATCGTAAATGGCTTCAAATTTTGAATTTTCTGATGGCCAGGTTTACTACTTTCTGCCGTTCCACTGTCCTCTTGCAAATTCTGTTACTTCCATACAAACCTGAAACAAAATGATGAAGCACTGCATACAGGACATGAAATAAAAAGGCGTTAATAATCCAGCATCCTATTCTCTGAACCATTGCGTTTTTTACACTGTAATATTGTTTACTTGGTCGATTTCAAATTCACAATACCGGAACACACATTTGCATGAATGCCACTGTGTACATTGATCTTGGATTCTAAACATAAAAAACTAGCAAACTAAACAGAGGTTGCGTCTATAAATCCAATAACATACGCAGTATCTACTTATGCTGTATATTTCCCTTCACACATAAATATTATTAGAAAGACCTACCTTCACATTTTAGTGTTAATTTCCCTCTGTTCTTTATTCTGCACCGTCAGTGCACATTCAAACATTCGCCGCCATAAGTTATGTGTACGACGCGCATGCGTTAACCGAATCCAACAGTATAACTATGTGAATTAATAGAACAGTGTCGTTAATATACAGGTTATTCTGGAATATTACAGGTCGTTTGATTAATAATACAATTTCTGTTGTTAATAAACAGTTTCTGCCAGTTAATATACAATTTCTGTTGTTTATAAACAGTTTCTGCCAGTTAATATACTGAAAAGTATTTAAAAATACCGACGTTTCTGTCCGAAGACAGGAACGCATGTAAAACAACAGATTTAATGGTAAAAATACGAGTTATTTATCTCAAATCACAGATATTTCTGTGATAATACGGATAATTTCCTTCAAATAACAAAAAGTAGGGATTTTAAAAACAGATATTTTTTACAGTGTATGCATAGTCGGTTATGAAAGTAGAACGTTAAACCTTTTTTTTCATTTCAATACTGATTTTATTTTGAGATGACGCGATGGTCTTTAGTCTGCCTTGGAGTTTGTTCTTGTGGTTATTGGAATTACATCTCTGTGGGTGCTGAGTGGTTGCGGGGAAATCTTTGAAGAAGCTGAATTCTTATGGGGAATTTGATCTTTGGGGAAGCTGAGTTGTAATGGAGAATTGTGTCTTTAGGGTTGATGAGTGTTATTTTGGAATTTAATCTTTAAAGTTGTTGGGTAGTTGTTGGGAATTGAATCTTTAGGGTTGCTCAGTGGTTATTTGGAATTGGATCTTTCAGATTGTTGGGTTTTGTGGGGAATTGGATCTTTAGGGTTGTCGAGAGGTTGAGGGGACTTGGATCTATGGCGTAGCTATATGAAGTTTCCGTAAACCTTTCCTGTCTCAAAAGGAATAAGTATAGCTATTTAGGTAGCAGTGGAAGGGAATTTGGGAAAGTTTACCTGATTGATTACGAAAATCGTGTTCTCGGTATAATAAACATCAAAGTTTATCAGTAGTATTGGTTAATCAATGGGCGTTTATCAACACATTTCAAGTTTGCTTATCAATTTTTGAAATATTTTATCACCTTCAAGAGGTTTCTTGCCGTCCGTACTATATTAGGGGTCGAACTGGGTGGAGAGAGGCTTTGAGAAATGGGGTCTTAGTTATAAAAGGAACCGATGGACCCCGAGAAAACACGCGGAGAATTGAAAGCACGCCACTTGACAGGCCCTATGATCTACATCGCACGCATTAAACCATTCAGCGACCCAACACAGGGGTGGGCAGTGGTTTTTATGGCACAAGGTATCTGGTGGTAACTTTCTCGATTACAAAATATGTGATTCGGACATTTTCAAACTACCCCACGTTTGCTTTATGTCAGGACTGGGACGCTAGGGTGTAGGCGTGTGCCACCACTTATCATGTATATCCCTGATAAACCCTAATATGCGCTTTCGTTATCTGAAAAGTCAAATTATGAAACCATATGTATTTTTATAACACCGTACATTCCTGTCCTGAGCTTGTATCTTAGTAACCGCGGAGCTTGATTCACGCTGTAAACTTAGTCTTCTCGTCGCCAACATTCTGCGAAAAGCTATGACCTCGCAGATCCCAAGCACTGTTATAAAAAAAAAATCCTCAAAATAGTATCTCGGGATAAATATACTCTAAATTTATCGGGGAACCACGTTGATCGCTAACCTGGAGGTCCCGTGTTCGAGCCCTATGTTGACCGAGAAAGTTCGTCGCGATTTTCGATCGTGGTAACCCTCGTCCGTGGTGTAGGAGGTAGAGACTGAGAACGGACAAAACACTGAGGTGCCATGAACACATTGACATGCGCGTAAAAGAACTCTAGACAGTTGGAATTCGATATGAGAGTAGACCGTAGTGCCACTGCTCAGGCAACATTTCCCTCATAGCACACTCTATAGCGTCTTCATTATCACAGTCGTTGTAAAACGATAGGACTTTAAACCCTGTACCATTTCATTTGATTTTTAATGTTAGGGTGCGTATAAGAAAGAACATGTAACAGTGTCAAAATATTATACACTTTGGTCGGAGGACCCTATAGAATCTTGAGGAGCTAGTAAATAACCTGCTAAACCTATAGGTAAATCCACAATTGAGTATTTGTATCACCTGGGAGGACGGTGTACAGGCACAGAACTCCGTCGAGAATAGATCTCTGCCCTTTCATTTTCTACAGAGATCGTGGAAGTTTATCAAACATACACCTGTTAAAATACCGTTAACATTCCGATAATTGCTATAATTTGATCATTGATTAGCAAATAAAAGAGAATCATTATATTTGATTTGATCATTATGAAGATGTTTAAATTTACATACAGATGAAATAAGTACTGCGTAGTAATATTTTTAAATCGGCGTCGCGCGCGAAAGCAGGTGCTTGATATACCATGGATATTTTTGTAGAGATTCGTGAGCTATTATTCGTCTTGTTCAAAGGGCAAATATGTTTTTGTACCATCTACAAAGAGAATAAAGGTCTCACATGTAATAGAGTGCTTCGACGAGGTTGTTATAAATAATGATGATATGTCGCCAATAATAAATCCCCTATAACAATAAAATCACTGATCCACGCGATAGTTTTCTATTCTTTTTGTTTTGTATTCATATTCTGATAAACCATTGCACGCGACCAGCACCCGCGGGCGATATAGACCTATAAAATTAGGGAGCGGTTATTGAGTACATGTTGTAAGCCTGACCAAACGAGTAGTAATTGTTATTTAAATTGAAAAGATTTTGGTGGTTTGGTGTAGATGTTTTTCGGTACATTTTAAATATTGATGGGTTGGTAATACGTAGTTTGTAATATTAGATTTATTTGATGAAAACTCGGAGTATGATGACTAACTTGATACTGTAATGTAATATATACGTACTTTATCGGTCTGTAGCTTACCTTTTGTGTGAAGCGAAATAAATGGGGGTTAACGTCCTACTTTTCTGCACCGACTGGGCTAATTGTGGAGATCATATCCCATACTGTGAGGGCATAGTCGTCCAGGGGGGGGGGGGGGGCAGGAACAAAGGTTCCGTGTACACATTTGCGTTGGAATTCAATTAAGTGTAGGCCGCTGTCCGGGCAAAATTCCCCCCATTAAGCCACAATGCATGTCTGATGCTCGTTTTCCTTTGCCCCGTCGGGGCGGGACAGTGGGACGTTAAACCCTATTTCATTACATTTAAACAACATCCACGTGATTGTAAATACGACTCAGAAGAAATTTTAAATTAAGTGAATGGATAATACCGCTGACTATAATTTTACAAGTTGGCGAAGTGAAATAGTACGTTAAACCTATTCTTGATAGGTCAACCACTGCCTGAAGATCTAACTACTTCCTTATAAGTTATTTATTCTCGGGTCTGAGCCATTTTGTTTGATAAAAAAAAACATTACTGACACCCACAAATTATCTGTTCATTGGCTGAAGACCAACCCCTCAAAGATATATTTCAAAGTTAAAAGGTAGGAAATTTAAAAGTAATATTTCATGTTAACAATACTATATTGTACACACATTCCGTATTATAACCAAAATAGTTACTAATGTGCGTGGACTATTCCAACTCATAATTAATAACTACATGCTATTTGACATGTCATCATGAGTTAAAGCCTAACCCGGACAGAAAGGTGTCTCAGTTATCTTGGCATATCGTATTAGTCTTCAACGAAGGCAGGGTATGGCTGGGTTGCCATTTTCTATAACACGTTCGCTGTAGATCATAAGGTCTGTCATAGAGTCATGTCTCGATGCCTTGCTGTCCAATCTCCTGGTGTCTTCTCCGGGTCAGTCGGTTTCCTCCCACTGCTAAAGTTCCGAAGTGGCCTAGTTTGCGTCGAATGGACGTCAAACATAAATGCGGACGTACGCAACGCAGTGTGAAAAGCGTACACGTGATCTTCTTCATCCGTCACTGACATGGGAAAATCAACATCGACAGGGGAACTTTCCTACACCCAACGTCGGGAACTTTTTGCCCAGAACATTCCCCAGTAAAGAGTGGCATGCATGTACTAGTCAGAAGCAAACTTTACGAAATATAACCAAAGTTATAACCAAAGTTCATTCACTAGTTAGAACCGAAGTTTGTAAATAACATTCCCTGGTGTGAAACAAAGATTATGAACAAATATTTTCTTGTAACATGTCCTCGTGAAGGTTTAAGGAATAACTTGCTCTTGTCAGAACCAGTATTTATGGAATAATGTTCACTGGGCCGAACCCAAGTTTACCCAGCAGCATATCAGAACCTGGGTTTACGGAGTAACATGCGCCTTCGTCGGGATCTGGGTTTCTGGCGTTACATGCCCTACTCAGAGCCTGGGGGTTTACGTAGTGGTGTGCCCTAGTTAGAACATTCCCTAGTCACAACTTAGATTTCGGTTAATATTCCCTAGCTAAAGCCCAAGTTTACGGAATAATATGCCCCCGTCAGAATCAAACTTTACGCACGATATAGTACATATTACTTTATCTGCGTATTACTGACAGGTGGTGTTTAACGCATTAACCTCTTGCTCGCCTTAATGTCTTATGTTTTGTATTTTATTGTATGAAACTGTTTATTTGTTCGGTTAATCTCCTGATCTATGTATTCTATTAGTCTGTATAACACCCTCTGTGTTTACCATACGAAATGAAATGGGGTTAAACGTCTTACATTTCTGTACCAAGTTGAGGAAAGTTTTGTACAGATAGCGTTCATTCCTTCTCTTCATCAAAATCAAACTGAGAGAGGGGGGGGGGTAACGTTCACTCGACAGAAACTACATGTATTTCATTTCGGGACTAACAAATGGTTCAATTTATATTTCTCTAATTCCCTTGTGCGTGCGGGTCTTTAGCAATGGGGTCAACCCGGAGAAAACCCACAAGGTTGAACAAGCGACCCCACTCCTTACCACGTACACGTTGGGAGTCGATACCATGTCACTTGACTCAATGACAGACATAATGATGCAACGCACATGCGTTCATTTGGTTTAGAGGGCTGCCCTTTGCTGGTTCTCTTAAATGGATGTCTTCTTGGTGCTGGTATGCTATACAGAGCGGTCACAACGATGCATACGAGTCTGGTTATATACTTGTAACAGTGCAGGACCTAAGGCCTTTCAGGGGACAGTCGCCAGCGAATAGTCGTTCGAATGGGACGATAACACATTAGTATGCATGTAAAAGATTCCTTTGCAAATGGAATTCGATTTCCCCAAAGTACACTGTACATGGCGCATGCTCGTCTCCGTGCCCCCCCCCTCCAGCACACTGTATAGCGTATGACGCCTAGACTTACACTAAAATTACGCGTAAATTTGTACTTGTAACGCCTGGATTTACACAAATAATTACGCTTAAAGTTGTACTGATTTTTTATATTACATATTGATATACAATGATATAACCCACCTTGCACTTGAACCGGATAATAGTCGGTTTCAATATAATGAACTTTATTATTCCATCGCACGCGCCTAATAACCCACGCATTACTAGGTATCTATACCTGTTTATTTACCTATATTTAAGCTACCTGGCCTTGTATATAGGTTACTTAATATTCAGTATATCAGTAAACGATATATATACGCACTATTTAACCGTTCGTGGAGTCATTTGGTACAGTGCAACTCACTAATCCCATTATGTGACAAACGCGTCTACATTCGTAGTCTTGTTTATCCAAATACTTGTATAAAGTTGGGGCTTGGATGAGAGATAAGATGGTTTACCTGGTCATCTTAGCGCAAGATGATGTCATGGGATTCCCTTCGACCATGCGATATGACGCTTTAGGAATCCCGTTTGCAGAAGACGATCTGGAGAGGTCTGTGATTGGTCGGATGATTTGATTGGGTTACGTGTTTTTGTACTTAAGTGATTTTGGAGGTAGAAAACGGTATACATTCCAATTTTATTAGCGCTAGTATCATTTAATAACGGATATATGTTAAAGGAACAATTAAATAGTATGCTTGGTGAGTACACAATTTTTAAAAGCGGAATCAACAATTGTTTTAACAACAATCTATTACAATGGCGGTTATACAATTCGGGCCACTGATGACAAAGCCGTGGTGCAGCGCGTTTTTAATTGCATTGTGGCGCTCTGAAGAAATCCAAAATCAAAGGATTATCATTGTTATCGCTTATTACTTCTTCGGATTTTGATGAGTATTTATGTATGAAATTCATCGTAATATTAGCACCGCTTCCATATTAAAGTCAGTTATGCATCTTTTGTCTTGTCTTATAATAAAGTTTGTTTTTGTCATTTCTATATTTTGTTGGACCCACACTATTATGCATAGTGGCGATAATATGAGACCTTTCCATAAGCATTGCATTCGTATATCCACAATAATCATTTTCTAGTAATATTAATTATAAAAGCATTTTAAATTTTTTAAAACAAATCACATTAACCAGGGGACGCGACATTAGTTTGTTTATTTTTGTTTTTATTGAATTATAAATAATTGAATTATGTCCATTTTTATGACTTTTGTATGAGCATTGTAATGGTATATCCACAAAAGTTGGCTTCTAGTTGTAATTTTAAACGAATCTTTAACCACATTAATCCGTTATTTCTATGGACGCGGGAGGCGATGTTCCTGGTTCGTCACAATTAGTGATTCATAACACCATATACTTTTCCACTGAATCATTACTCTCTTTGTATTATCTGATTTTTAATTTCTTGCAAGCTTAAATATATTAAAGAAATATCAATTCTAGAATGGGTTATTTCCATTCAGCATTTAAAACGATACTTTGAATTTAAACATAAAAAGGATATGGACAAAAAGGACAACACTTTTGATGGGGCACTTTTTAATCTGTTACTCCAAGTCGGAGGATTGCCTGCCTTTGATGTTTATTTGGAATTTCTAATAAAGAAATTTAGCAGAATTTAGCGTGAAAATTTAAGTATTGTCCGAAATATGCAAATGGCAGTTTTAAGTTAGATCAGTGGCTCATATTCCCAATTCCATTTTACTTTTAATGTTATTGCTATAAGTCCTAAATACAACTTTTTTAAGAATAGTTATGTCGATTTATACCTTTCGAGTAAATGTATTGAATGTCCATAATACAGATAGTTGCTGATAGATATGTATTGTACCTTCTATAGACTGGTTCCTGAAATGCGGATGATCAATACAGAAAAAATGAAAAATACGCCCAGTTGACGACTTTTAATCCTCTCTTTCTGATATACATCGAATCCTAAAGCTACATGCCTGTACTTAACGAGCGTCTTTAGATGCACACACACAGTTATATAATGGAATATATTAATTGTAAATGACTTATATAGTAATTAAGCGACAGATGAATCCTTATAGTCTGTATTATTTCACAAAACGATAACCAACCTTCATTATAAGATATTCTACCAGATCAAATGTCTTTAATTTATATTTTTAGATTGCATCTTGGAAAATATATACGTCTGTGCACTTAATAACCCTGCCTGCTTCATTTTTTGGAGTTTTTTAAAAAAAGATTTGCACTGTATAGAATTTAATCATGCGTAACTACTACGAGTGAATACTTGTACAATGTTACTTTTACGTCATCATTTACCTGCTATGCTATTTTAAAATCCTTCGTCATTATTTGAGTAATGGTTAATCCTTTGCAAACTACAATTTTGTGGAAAGTAAATAAAAGTGTTTCAACGTCGTTCAGTATAGGGGGAGGGGTGGGCGAACTTGATCAGAAGGTCTGTGACAAGGAATATGGGCGCCTGTCCAACCTAATTGATTTCCTCCGGTTTCTAGCTGCTAAAGACCCCTACGAATTGTTGAAATAGGTTAGTCCCGGAATGACCTAGTTTGTGCTGTTTTGACTTGTATTCTTAATGAAATGTTAAATAATAAATTCCATGTGCTGTTTTTCATATTCTTTTCACCATAATATGTAAACGATATTAAAATGACAACAAGATATACCTTACCAACCGGGTTCAAATGGTTTAACATTGAATGAAAAGTTTTTGTAAAATAAATTTTAAGGATACTGTTAATTTTGTATTTCGTGCAATCTTTAATTATGAAACTGACAATAAAAGACTATTTATGTTACTTAATGTTCACCTGTGTAACGTCAGGTAACATACTAGTTCAGCTCTGAACGTCGATCTCATTACACTCGCCCTGAACGTTCAGAAACTGTCCCATTCAATCAATGTCGAAAGAAAATGTTCGCCCCAGTCAATTTTACTGGGCAACTTTTCACTGCTAAACGATGGGGTGTCAATCCGTGTGGACGCATGTACAACGTAAACGAACATCTTAGTGAGAAAATAAGACCTTGCTTACTTCGCTAGATTCAGTATGAGCGAAACAACACGCTGTTAAAAATACGTCCCCTCCTATCAAGTTACAATTTCGCAGCCATGACACTCTTACTGTAGGTTAACGTCCACTTCAGGAATGTCAGTCATACAAGACGAAACGAAATGTACAGGCTTAACATTGTACAGGCTTTCACTCGGATTGACACCCCGTCGTTAAGCAGTGAAAAGTTGTCCAGTAAAATTGACTGTTCTCCAACTTTTTTCGACATTGATTCAATGGGACAGTCCCTGGACTAGTAACATACCTATACATAAAAATATAAAACGTAAGAATTATACATGGAAGTTTAATACTTTATAAATTAAGACCATATAGCAGAATTATAAATAAAAATATTATTGGTTTTAATTTAAAAAGAACGTGAAATAAAATGACTACGAAAACATAGTGGTATCTACATGATGACTTGTCACAAATTATACATGAATTATGTATATATATATCCATGTCATTGTGCTAATCAGGAAGGAAAATATATAAATCCTTTATCCATTAATAATCAGGCTTGTAAAGGGCACGGACATTTTTCTTTTGGAAAATGAAAATGGTTTTTCGATTTTAATGTACTCCATTTTACTGAGTACAGCTAGGATTAACCGTACTTTATTTTGCTAAAACCCTTTCTTTGTAATTTTAAATTCGATATGAAATATACAACACAAAATTCAAAAATAAAAAATATCTTCAATTTGCTGTAATGTGCTTCCCCTCGGTGTGTAATTTGGTACTTAATTTGCTCAAGTTATTTCTTTCTTTAAAAAAGGAACACATTTGATTCATGTCGCATTTGTACAAAAATTAAAAACTAATAGATATCGTCAATATGCCGGAATGTGCTGCTTAATATCTATCACTACAACGTCTTCCTTGGGGCATACCTGTTCATGTTAAAGATTTGTAACGAGATTTGTCAACATAATCAATATAATGTTCATCTTACTTTAAACAGACATTAAAACATTTCAAAAAATCACAAAACTATTCATGTCTAACTTTTTCCATAATTTTATAATTATTTTGTACCAAGTAACGTTTAGAAATACATGTAAATGAAACATTCGAATTGATTTCTCTTTCATTAATTTGGTGATGAATTAAAGAAGTGGCCCACATTCTATTTCAAAAGGTAAAAAAACATGTAGTATTTTAATATAAAGACTCTTATTGTTATGTAATTAAGTACATCTGTTTTTAAAAATGCCCTTCGTGAACAATGTGCTTGATTGTTTCAAGTTTTAAACCCTTATATAATTAACCATTGTGTTCTAATATGTTAAGAATTTCAGATAACTTATTTCTATGGAAATGTAGATTGTATTACTAAATGTCGTGCTTTTGTATCGTCCTCTTATTCCTTATGAGAGCCAAGGTAGCTAAGTGAGTAAGACGTTGGCTCGCTAGGTCGCGGTTTCGTTCCCGTTGTTGGCCGAGAAGGTCCACCAGGATTTTCCGGAGTGGATTTCCCTTGTCAGTGGTACAGGGCGGGGACCTGACAAGGGCAGCTGTCTAGTCGTTCGGGTGACACGAAACACACATTGACATGCACGTAAAAGATCCATTGGTCGTTGGAATTCGATATAAGAGTAAGCCGTAGAACGGCTCTCCGGGCACAATTTCCATCATATATAGCGCACTGTATGGCGTATATTTCAGTTGGGGTAGAACATTAGGAGTTAAACTCATTTCATATCATTTCATTTCACTTATTCCATACAGAACACCAGATATCACTTTCCATAATGTAACTCTCCACAACTGGTGAGTCTACAATTTTCTAACTACGATTATTTCAAATATATTATATATAACTCAGAACACGATATATTAGTTTTAATAAATTATTATTACTCATATTTATGTAACGTATGTAATCGGTTATAGAAACAGTTTGGTATACTATTTTCAGTCGTTTGACTGACTCATGGGTTAAACTGATTTTAAAAATATATTCACTAAAATTGAAAAGGTGCATAAGGAAGAGTATCTATTGATATAACCATATATGTACATAGGTTATTGCAAAGAAATTTTAAAAAATTATGTAGTAATTTATGAGGCTAAATTGTGTTTGAAAAGTGCATTAAGGGAAAAGTATCCAAGAATTGCCTAATATGTTCATATGTGATTTATTTCCGCATTAAAAAATATATCCTCGTTATGATTGTAACTCACGCTATGTAAAATATATATCGTTCGATTAATGTGTCCGTTTGCATTCTCTCGAATTGTCCGTAAAACATTTTATTAAATTCGCGTATGAGCCTCTTCATCGCGATTTGCTGGGTCATAAATTTCAAAAGCCGTTTAGGAACCAGTAACTTGATCCATATGGGGGTTGGGAGTGCTTTTTTATTATCTGGTATAAAATATATGGAAGAAGCATAAATATTACATTTCATCATGACTTGCAACCGGACGTTTACATACACAGTTATTTTGTTGAATGTATGATCATTTGCGTTATTTGATGATATATTTTGACAAAAACATATTTAAACTAGTATATCCATCAAAAGTTTGCTTCAAATCCTTCCCAAACCAATTTAATTTTTTGTATCCGGGGTGTTTATCACGTGTCTTGAATGAAGGAGCATCAATTAGAAGTTCGCATTTGTCGTTAGTCGTTGTCCTTTTACTTACCATAAGTATCGAAGCCAAAGTAAATTCCTGAATTGTTCTCTGCCAACTTTTTTCCGTTGTAAAATCACAAAATCCAACGGGCGTTTAATTTTCTCAATCACGTCACAAACGGTAGCCATTAGATCAACACATTAAAAGCGCTCCTTGTATCACTTTTTATTAGGAACACTCCCACATTTTGGTCCTGTGTGCGCCCCATAAATTGTTTTCAGGGAATCAAGTCTAGTTAGGTTGGGTGTCTCTACTTTCCATACATACCAAAATTGTGATATATGTATTGGAAATAACCATCCAATAAATACTTTCGTGGGGATGTATCTTTAAAGTATCAAATAGTCCCCGCTGTCGAGAAATCTTTTTACGTAGTCTGCTAGTGGCATTGTTTGAAGGGGGCTTAAAGGACAATGTTCGTGTCAACCAATATTACATTAGCCATAGAACTGGCTGAACATATTCCAAATATAATTTAAACATAGAGGTCCGTATTACCATTGATCCGAGAATCCGGAATTAACGCAGCAGAGTGACCAATCGTAGCATAGACGTGTATGTTAAAGTTATATTTGGATTGTGTTTCGCCAGCTGTAAAATTGGCGAACACCAACATTATGGAGACTGTATTGTCATTTATAAACATCAGAGTAAATTACTCTTCCTATATTTAGTAATATTTCATAAAACAGATATTTAGATTGTGTTATTTTTGCACAATTGATACTCACCTATTTTTAAAATATATTTACAAGTCCTGTTCCCATTTAGAATGTTAAATGTCAATGAATTTTTTTTTATAAAAATCTATATTTTGGTTAAACGGGTGGGAGAGGGATGGGGTCGTTGTTTGAGATTGGGGTATTCTGTGGGGCAAGATGGGGAAGAGTCTGTTGTATTATAATGTGGACAAACTCCTGTCCTTGGTAAGCCTGAAACAATTCCGACTTACGTTATAATCTTTTCATGACCTATATCCCACTTTAAAACAATTAATTGTGTATTTAAGAAACTGTTGCTTAAACAAGAACATGTATATCGTCACCAGACTTCGTTCGTTTCTGGAGTTTAACGTCCACTTCCACCAGGGGTGATATCGTAGACGACATCACCAGACTGATTAATATGTGTTGTAAAACAGCTTTGTAGATTTGATATCAACCAATCACTAGCCTAGAGATAGCTAGGTACGTCTATGATGTAATGGTCATCACAACCAATGAAATAAGTCGTTTAAATTTCAAGGTCTTTTGTAGTTCAGTTACTTCAGTACATGATGAGTAAGCGGGTAACCTGTTTTCGTTTACAATGAGCAATTATAATGGGCTTTTTTAAATGTTTTCTCTTCTAAAGATTGCTATGAATTGTTAGATACGCAAAACTGCTGACCTAAATGACACCGTTATAGCACTGTTCAGACACTATAATAAGCATAACACCAAAAGTATGTTCTTTTTGAAACTAACAGTTGTATTGTTTTTAAAAATGTGATTTAAGTTGTCTTTTGAAAGAATATAGAGATGTACAACATCTTAAACTACAGGGTAGTTTGTTTCATAAAACAGTCGTTGCACAACGCTTATACACATGACCATTTCATTAGTGTATAAATTAGGGTCGCCCTTCATTCTTGACTGTCATAGTATGATGGTACCCGTATTCGATCTCGATGTTGGTCATGAAAGTTTATCGGGATGTGCAAACCTGGTTTTCCCGTAACGGATGGATAACCTGGCGACAAAAACGCGGTTAATCGCTCAGATGAGACGAAAAAACAAGCTCCGCCCGGGTACAGGTTGGCGTGCACGTTAAAGAACCATTGCCAGTTGGGATTCGATGAAAAGTAAGCAGAACAGCCGCTGTTTGAGTAAACGATCCGCCAAAATAAGCCGAATCCTCCCCCCGCCCCCATGTTCGTCTCCATTAGCCCCGTTGACTCAGAAAAATAAGACGTTAAACCCGATTTCATTTAATCCGACGTAGAACGAGGGCTTTCTAACATACATCGCCCAAATAATATGTGGGTAATAGTCCAAAACCAAAACAATATCACCACCGTCATTTAATACAGCGAAGGCTCGACATGAATCGATGACAACAATCACGTTCAGTCAATAATTTTATATTTAAACAAATAAAGAGACTGATCTGCTTACTGTATAACTCGATTAGATACTTGTTAAAGGTATGACCTAGTTAAAAACCCACGTGGTATATCTACCCCCGCCTACTGTATGTATTACCTGTGTATATGTCCCGTCATCTGAGTCATCTGACAGTTGAGTGAAAACTACATGTATGTCCAATATCTAACTCATATCGTTCACATACGTTGATAAACTAACATCTCTCTTATAAACTAGCTGATTTTAACATTAATATAATACTGATAAAGAACTACTGTTATATAACTATTATTGTAGCCCGGTGATATTCTGATAACTGTGATATTTACAATAAGGTAAGAATAGTTTCTAATTTTAACATAACACAGTTTTATGGATAACAATCACAGTATAACACTATTTAATTATTTAAGTATAAACAATTGCAAAAATGAATATTGTATGCTTGATATTTTACTGTGATATTTACATTATGCAAGACTAGTCCTTAAACGCTACTTATAACATAACTCAGCTTTATGGATAACAATTACTGTTATAACAAGTTTTAATTAGTTGTTATCAAGCATTAGCGGATTACAACAATGAATGTTATATGTTTGATATTTAACTGTGACATTTACAGTAAGTTAAGAATAGTTTTTATTTTTAACACTACACAGTTTTATGGATAACAATTAATATTATTATATAAACACGACGTTTATACATTAGTCGTTTTTAAACATAAACAATTGCAAAAATGAATGCTGCATATCATACTAGGTGGAAGAGACGGGCAAACGCGTCCGTCAGCGTTTGACACCTCACAAACGTTACTGTAAGATTCAATCTGTCATCATTAATAACAGAAAGCGAAACTTATCTTTTCAACGGCCTCCGCGTATTAAAGCTTAATGCATCATATAACTATTCATTATTTATATTTTTCCACGCGTTGGTCGTGACACGGACTTTCTTTGTGTTAGTGTGTCTTCTTTACTTTATTTGTTATTTCTTTATATCATATTAAGTGGGCTTGGTCCAGTATTTTCCTTGCATGTTGTGTATGTAGTAGATTAGCCAGTTATTGGTCTGTGATGCTGCTATGGTTAAATACCTTTATGTAAAGATTGGAAAACCTAGATTTTCAATGGAATGAATTTCATTTTTCCAGTTCCTTGCAGGGAGGATGGGGGTATTGTTTTGTTTATAACGGTATAGTCTCTTATTAATAAAGGATCTCCGATATTTTTTTTATAAAAAATAAAGGGGGCAGATCTTATGAATTATATAAGCAGTAAAGATTTACATTCCCAAATGTTACGTCATATAATTGGGAAAGCCCAGCTGGTCGCCGAATGAGATACATGAGTTTTTGCTACCTGTTGTATCTACATGTAGAGTACAAGCTATATAAACTTATACAGTCATACTAACCCCCAACCCTAGCTTTTCATACCCATAGATCCCGTTTACTTACTGACTTTATATTTTATATTAAGAATAATCATCCGAGCATTACTTTACACACACCCATAGAGTATTATGACCAACAATAAATCATGGTCATATCACATTCGGTTATCTCAACTTACTTTTTTATCTAAAGTGACTAAAACGATTGAAATGTTGAACCATTTTTTCACACAGTGTGCACACTGTGGCTTATATTGAGAATAATTGAATTTTATTCCAACATGGTAATTTTATGTCTCTTCAGTTCTTTTGAGACGAACGTGGTAATTTTATGTCGCTTCTGTCCATTTGAGACCAACATGTTAATTTTATGTTTCTTCTTACCGTTTGAGACAAACATGGTCATTCTATTTCTCTTCTGTCCGTTTGAGACAAACATGGTAATTTTATGTCCTGTCCATGCGTTTGACACAATCTAGGTAATTTTATGTCCCGTCTGTGCGTTTGAGAAAAATATATGGTAATTCTATGTCTCTTCTGTGCGTTTGGGACAACCATATGGTAATTTTATGTCTATTCTATCCGTTCGAAGCAAAAATATGATTTTTTTAAAATTACGACCACTAGGTCTGTATAGCGCGTTTGAGTAAATCTGATTATCCCACCTCGTTCTCCAACTTTCAAGGGTTCTTGACGTGCACGTGTATGTGTACATGGGTGGACCCCCATTTTGTTGTCCGGGCTTGAAATATCCCGGAAAATACGAGTCAAGAATCGACCGATCAGAAACAGTTTCTAGTCGTTTGGATGGTACGAGCAAAATGTTCTCCATTACAAGACGCTAAACCCTAGTCTGCGTGTCATACAGTGTAGTAGGATGGTAAACCCCATTTATTCCCCATACAGTATATTCAATGGTTGAAAGAGGGTTTTACGCACGTCTACTCTAGCGGAACGATATTTTTAAATCTTATTAGATATATATACGGCGTAGAGACGTGGGATGTGTTGTGACCGTGTTATTACGCCCATTCATACATATGAATATATCATACTATACCATAATTAGGTTATATCAATATAAACTAAGGAGTAAGGCCCTATATCTAATATATATACATTACGTCATCACTCCCCCATCTTAACATATATATTACAGTCTTATATCAATAAATGGCAAAACAGAATGTTGTGAATTAAGATAATAAAATCAGTTAAAGAGCCAGGCCTTCACTTGTCATTTTTATATTGCGATCAGAGGTTTGAAACTGTTAACATGCGATTTCTTTAAATGCGGCTTGATTTTAAATTACTGTTTGTTTCTCTTCTTTCAGCAAAGCGTGATGGGGGGAGTGCGTGGCTGAATGGTCTAATGTGTGCCCTTTAGATCATAAGAGCTGTCATTGTGTCGACAAGCGGTGTATTTTTAATCTGACACATGTGCGTGACAAGGACAGAGACGCCTGCAAAACCAAGTGGATTTTCGCCGTTCCGTCGGTTTCCTCCCACTGTTACCCCCCATCCCCCACAATTAACAAAATTTTATTTGTCTCTAAGGTAACGACAACCATTTTATATTTTTCAGCCATGATGCTTCAGGAATTAACATTCTCTCTAGAATTCGACCAGACTGTTCCCCCATTTGATGACTATCAACGATCTCAAGCACCCACTCCAGATCTGTATTACCCAAACAGTCTATCTTCTAGTCCTGTAATAGGACGCAAGACTTGCAGTCAGGCTTTAACATCAGCACCACCACAGCCACCACCATCTTACTATGAGCACATGAGTGCCGCTTATAGCACCACGAGTCTTCACTCAGATGACGGCTTAAATCTGGATGACGTCATGGAATGTATTCAAGCTGATAACCAATCAAAAACATCAACATATGGGGATGGTGGTATGTACTCTTATATTAATACCATTGACTCATCTGTGATCCATGGCAGGGGTCCTACATGTATTGACTTCAGGACTTTGGTGAAGATTGAAATGTCATTGTCCTGGCAAATATCCGTATTGTGTAATCATTGATAATGCAGGTTCATCAGATAGATCCATCCAGTACAGATCCAGAAGCTATCCAAATGCCTCTTGCTGACCCTGCATCTTTAATTTCTTTTATATATACACTCCTTACATATTTTATATCTGTATTACAGTTCCAAGTCCGGTCAGTTATCCCAGTCCACACAGAGACGATGCAAGTCCTATCCGATACCCGAGTCCACATATAGGCGATATAAGTCCAGTTAGATACCCCAGTCCTCATAGAGATGATATATGGACGGACGATTATGGTAAGAACTCTTATTTGTCTCTTTACGGATTAATAGTCCTACATCCAAAAGCTTGTATTTTCTACAGTCATAAACTTTTACACACATTTAGAGTCGGTGCCATTTGTAATTCACCACATGCCTTAAAATAAAATAGCTTTAATTTTCAAATATTTAAGAGAATAGTAAGATACCCCACTCGTCATAGAGATGATATATGAATGGACGATTATGGTGAGAACTTTAATTTGTCTCTTTACGGATTAATAGTCTTACATCCAAAAGCTTTTACACGTGTCGTTTTTAATTCGCCGCATCCAACAACATGAAATAGCTTTAATTTTCAAACATTTGAGAATAGGTTACAAAAAACATATTAAATTGGGTTGCAATGAAATGGATTGGGGTTTAATTTGAAGACTAACATAGAGTCCTTTATATATCAATGCGTCGGGGTGGGGGGAAATCTGAAAAAGTCCGAGGGTCCTTATCAGCCAGTGCAAGGATGAGACCTGTGCCCTGCCGCTCGGCAACCGCGGCCATCTCTTTGAGTTGCATTGTTTGCTATGAGGAAGTTTGTTTTATTCAACTTTTATGTTATCTCTATTACTGTCTTCCATTGTAGTTCAGTCCTGGGAGAGAACAGAAAGAAGCAATGCAGCTAAACAACGAGAAATGGCCAACTTTGTATTGGCAGGTAAGACATAGCTTTACAAAAGGTTAGGTCACTCTAGAACCCCAGTCTAATGAGTCGACGCGCTTACATTTGTGGGTGACATTTTTCAAGCTTATAAAGTTCATTTCGAGTTTAATTTCACAAATAAGAAGCCCCCCATTTGGACCGAGAACCAAGGATGACAGTAACAACGTTACTGATTTTGAAACAATTTCTGTACTGAACTCACATTGACTGTCATACACGAATAAACAAAGAATGTGTCTTTAATGGACGAATTAACTAATTCTGTTTTGTGTGTGTTCTTTTCAAGGTAGCGGACAAGTTCAGCTATGGCAGTTTTTGTTGGAACTCCTGACCGACAGTAGTAATGATGTTTGCATCAAGTGGGAAGGACCAAACGGCGAGTTCAGGATGGTGGACCCTGAAGAAGTTGCTCGACGATGGGGTGCGAGAAAAAACAAACCCAACATGAACTATGATAAAGTTAGTCGCGCCATGAGATATTATTACGATAAACTGATTCTTTCTAAAGTTCATGGTAAGAGATATACGTACAGATTCAACTTCCAGGCCATCTTGAAGCAGCAGAAAATGGGATCTAGTCTAAGCTCTTTAACTGAGTCTCGCTCAAACAACTCAACTCCACGTGATCTCTTAAACCGGAAACTAGAAATGGGCATGAAGGCATCATCTGTACAGTGTATCTCCCCAGCACAAAGCAGCCCGGAAACAACAGGCTCGTGGCACGAAACGTCCCATAACGAATTTTATGCGCCTGGTAATTACTCACATCCATCACCACTAAATGTTTATCAAAAGATGCTACGAAATGATTCCTGTCAGCATTATGGCAGTCTTCCATATTGACTCAATCATCCAGATAATGGCTGATGATAATTTGTTCTTTGCTCAGTGATTAATTCACTTACTGTCTCAGTGATAAGTCTCAGACAGATATTGTACCGTGAAACGCAACCAAATGTTGGGTTCTAACGTCATCAATTTGTGGTGTGAGTGACGTCATCTTGAGACTCAGGATTGCTTGGTGTGTTCAATGATTTATTTTGGAAGTGCATTGATGGTATACGAAAGGAATACTTTTCTAATGCAATTTAGATCGTAAATAATAATCATTCACATCGATGCGAAGACCGCGGACGTCTTATTAAATGGCCATATTTCCATATAAGGGGCATTAACATTTAAACAAAAAAAATATCATGCGCAGTTTGGAGGTACGCAATTTGAAGTGTACCAAATTCAAACCAGATGAGTTTTTGACGGTTATTAATACATTAATTGTTTACATATCGTATAATATATTATATATATACCATGTGCTTTGTTGATCTCCATTATATATAGTATTAAATATTCCGCAATAGAGAACGGATAGTTCTAAAATCTTGGTGAACTAATACACGGTGGTGTCCAGAGGTTTGGTAAAAACAGGGGAAATAAATTTTTTATTCAAATTAAGAAGGCAACTAGTACAAATATGTTAACAGAGATTTCAAATTATTCTAATTTTACTCTGGATCACTGATTGGATTCCCCCCCACCCTGAAATGGATTCCCGGCCCTTTCTGGACACCACTATATACACATGAATTCTTAACAGCCATATCCTTATGATTATTGGTGTATATTCTTAAAAACCAGTTGTAGTAAGTGGTCTTGATATTATTGACTACTACCTTTGTTAATTTGTATTTTATAGAATAGATTAACAGTAATGATTAAACTTGGCCATTGACCCATTCTCAGCTCTTTTGGCATGCATGAGTCTCGAATACCCCAAAAGCCTCATGAATTTCGATTCCCTGTTGCGAATGAAGGAACCGAACCAAACTGGGTATCGAGTCAAACCGCTTCATCGGAGCCATACAAAAGTTTCTAACTCCATATCGATTACGAAATATCGATATAAAGCTTAATTGAGAAAAACAATATGGCCCCGGGCCCTGGTTTCAACAAATTTTACAGTTTAATCTACTTAAGGATATTTATTATTTAATAATATTAATGTTACCAATGTATCTTAGTTTTATTATAGCTTTGTATTGTTGAAGAGTTCAAAACTCACTTTGTTAACTAAGCTCAAGAGAATTTATTAAACATATCTAAAGTTCTGACCCCAAGCTCACAAACCATTCTCAGACTTAAATTAAGAATTTACTCAAAATTGTTCGCCTTATTTTAACTAAACTATAGTCCTTTATAAAACTTTTGTTGTTTTAATATATAAAACACACCAATACAAGACTATGTGCAAAGTTTGGTGTTTCTGGATCAAAGATATATCTCATTAATAGTGATTGAAAGTTGAGTAAATTCTTAACTTACGCCCGAGAATGCTTTGTGAACTCGTGGCCTGAAGTAAGACTTTACAAAGACATGTTTCAGCCTTTAATTATAAGACAGTTTCTTGTAATTTTTGTCAACAAAATATGTTAAGATACAAAAAATGTTCAGATACGAAACGGGTTCAGATATAGAACACTTTTTTGTTCGAAGCCCTTTCATGTTCAAATCATGCTCATGCACAAATTATGTTCATTTTCAAATCATGCTCATATGCAAAATATGTTCATATCATATGTTCATAAGCAAAATATGTTCATATCAATTGTCCATATGCAAAACATGTCCATATGAAAAAAACATTATTTTTCCAAAACAACTTCATGTTCAAAACATTCCCGGTAAATTGTTTGTGTTTTTATTTGATTGATTACAGGCCTTACGTGTATTATTAATATTTAGTTCAGATTCGTTTCGTATTAATTTTACACATAGCCATATCATTGTAAGGTCTATTATATTTTGTCGCCTATATTCGTTGAAATTGTGCAGTAGGTTGATTAATAAAGACTTCGGCAGATAGGCCCCGACTTCTCTTTGCTTTGTCAACTAAACTTTAGTCTGGAAGCAGACGGCTGTCGGGCATTAAGACAGATTTTTTGTGAGGCAACTTGCGATGTCCAAAGAGTGGAGGGCTTAAAGTATTCAATGGCTTAAGATCTGTCTATAGTGCTATTCTAGAAATAAGCAATAAGCAGAGACTTTAGGCCCATAAATATTAATATTCATAAAGTATTCAAACACCTGTCTTTTTTACTATTTATGAATTGTCCGGACACTGAAGACCTGTTTTTGTTACTATTTTAAAGTGTTCAGAACCTGTGTACATTATTATTCATAAAGTGTTCAAACAACAAAGACCTGTTTATATTAATATTCATAAATTGTTCAGACAACGAAGACCTGTTTATACTGAAGAATTGTTCAGATGCTGAAACGATAAATTATATCAATTGGTTTGTTTCCAAGATTAATGTGTTTTACCACCTTCCCTGTGATTATTATTATTTTTTAATTTTAAAAGGTTTTATATTTTACGAGAGCTGTTTGTTATGTAAATATTGTTACTTAACCTGTATAGATATAGATATATTTTAATAGCCAATATTTTACTCTGTTAGATATTTTTGCTACAACAAATTAAATATTTTGTATAATTCGATAATCCTTAGTTGTTGTTTTTATGCAATGTGTGTTGGTGTATATTTTTAAAATCGATGTTTCAAGCGTGGGAGTGGCATGTCGGTCATAAAGGACATGTGTGAACAAATGAAATGTGGTTTAGGTTTTCGTCAATGCAATATTCGGGTTAGATGAAATCATTTGGCAAAGATTTTTTAACGTTTACGTCAATATTTACAGAATCCGAACCGAGTCAGTATACGATCGACTTATTATATGAAAGTTTATCTCCCGGGTATTAACACGATCGCCGCGACAAGCGCCCCACCCCCAACCATCTCCGTGTCGCATTTGTGTAGACTACGTGTGTATCCTAATGTGTTAACTGTCATATACTTTACTGTGTAAACTGATGCATTACTAACCTACTGTGTAAACTTGTATACATTTACACTAAATTATGTTAACTGGTGTATCCCTACCCTACTGTCCAAACTGGTATATCCTTAGCCTACCCCCCTTGTCAGAGATGCAGTACCGAGGTCTCGTGTACACATTGGCGTGTACGTAAAAGATCACTGGACAGTTCGAATTCGCTATAAGATTTGGCCCATAGCCAACTGTGTGGCGTATGACCGTCTTCATAACTCCATTTCCTTTCATTTCCCTAGTCTACCGTATATACTGGGATATTCCTTACCTACTGCGTAAACTGATCCTTCCTTTCCCAACTGTGTCAATAGCTATATCTTTACCCTACTGTGTAAACTGATATATCTTTGCCCTACTGTGTAAAGTGATATATCTTTGCCCTACTGTGTTAACTGGTATATCCTTATCCTACAGTGTAAACTGGTATATTTTTACCCTACTGTGTAAACTGGTGTATCTTAAGGCTACTGTGTAAACTGGCATATCCTTACCCTGCTGTGTAAACTTGTATATCTTTTACCATATTGTGTAAACTGGTATACCCTTTACGCCACTTTAAAAAAAAAATAGCTTTTAAATTTTAACTAAAATGAAAAAAGTCCTTGGTATTCTCCAGTAAAACTTTGCAATTTGATAAAACTTATAATGGACAATCCTTTGTGTACTTTAATCTGATACAAAATAATAACACAGCTGTGGGCGCATAAAATGTTTTAAACATGATTAATATGAGCAAGTATATCGCCACAAGAACGTACTGTGTAAAGTAGCATTTCGTCCCACCCTACCAAACTGGTGTATTAATTGTGTTCTGTATAAACTGGTGTATCAGTTGGGTACTGTGTAAACTGGTATATAAGTTGTGTAATGTGTAAACTGGTGTATCTTGTGTGTACTTTGTGTGTGTACTTTGTGAACTCGTGTATTTCTTGTATGATGTGTAAATTGGTAAATCAGGTTTGTACTATGTACACTGTTGTTTAGATGTGTACCGTGTAAACTGTTATATCAACTGGGTACTGTGTAAACTGGCGTATCAGTTATATGTAGTCTATAAACTGGTGTATGAATTGTGTAAATTACTTTATTAATTTTGTACTGGGTAAACTGGTATATTGTTAATATATAAATTGGAGGAGAGTATGACAGGTATAAGAAGCTGCGAAAAGAAACCCTCTAGTGTTTTGTTTGTTTTTTTAAAAAGGGGCAGTAATATATAACATTAGACATACCAATTATAATTTGCATTTATGTTATATAGGTAGATTTCTTTAGTAACCCCGTCTTCACATCCCTGTTGGTGCAGTACAGTTGGACGTTAAACCCAATTTCATTTAATCTGTTAAATTAGAACAGGATATTATAGGCTCGTCTAATTATTTAACAAATATATCATTTGTTAATAGCTGTCCACCCACGATCAGCAGCTCTTCTATGATTAAAGTAAATATTATGTTGGACACCTGTTACTGGATAAAGTGCTGTATAATGACCACAAGACTGAGTAATATTAACACTATCAAAACAACACTGTGACTAATTGTACATGAAACCAATAGAACCACAAACATGACTCGATTTAAAACAAATAAACCCCAAATCTAAGTCTGTTCATTGGTTACATGAATAGCACAGCTTTGTGAACGACGTGTCACTTATGGTTGTCGTGGGTGTTCGGGTGACCCGCTTTTAAAATTCAGCACACCACCGATAATATTGTGTTCGATTTCGGGAATTGCTACCTGGAATATATGACGTTACCTGTATTATCACCATTACTACAGTCAATACATTATAGACATTTATAATAGTCATTACATTATAGCCAGTACATTAAAATCGATACATTATATAGTCATTACATTACAGTCATTACATTATAATAATTATTGACATTATATTCTGGTCATTAAATTATAGTCATTACATTACACCATAAGGGGGTGGGGTAATGGCCGAATGGTTAGTGCGTGCACGCTGTATCACAAGGTCTGTCATTGAGTCAACGGTTGTGGTTTCGATTCCCCGGATGTACATGACAACCTTGTGGGTTTTCTCTGGCTTTCCCGGTTTCCTCCCACTACTAAAGACCCCTACGCGCAAACGAATTATTGAAATATTTGAACCATGTATTAGTCCAGAAATGAGTTAGTTTGTGTTGAGTTGACGTTAAACCCCATTCTTCCCTCTCTTACACCATATAATAATTACATTGTCGTAATTACTGTAAATTACATTAAAATAAAGTCATATAATTGAATTACAACGATTATATAATCACTGTCAATGAAAAATATCTCCTTGTTCGGGTATGAGTACCGCGTAAGTAGGCCGTAGCGTTGCTGTCCGGGAATAATATCCTTCATAGAACACTTAATAAAGCATGCCAATATTCAATATCCAAATTGATCCGAGAAAAAAAAGTAGATCGGTTTAAATTCTGGCAAATGTTTACATCACAAAATCAAGTAAGATTGTCTTTGGGTGTAGGATAAAGCACGAGACTGGGGTTATGCTGGGGACAGAAAAACTCAAGAAAATAACCCTGAAAAAAGAAAAACCCGGAGCCGGGTGGCAGAGATTTTTCGTTCCAGGGGTTTTTCTGAAGTCTTTCGTTTCCAGCATACCCGAAGTCGAGGATTGTATCTCGCTTATCTCACGTTTTCTCATGGAAAAAAGCCAACCTTGGAAGAATAACCCGACACAGGTTTAAAGAAAAACTTTGAGAAGTATAACCCATATTCCCATGTAGATATTCAAAGCCACCCCGACATTCAGACCGCAAGTTATTCTGGGCTTAGAATATACCCTAAAGATGAAAAACATTGACCGTTTTTGGTTTATAATGTTTTATTATTAGTCTATTCGCGGTTATTAATAAACTGGTAACCCGATAGTTTCTGTATTATGCAAATATATCACACCATTTCCTGTAAATTTCTTCATGTAACTATATATATCACCTTGACTTTAATATAACTGTTTTAATATAAAAAACTGTAAGATTAATTCCGTCTTTTCTGAAACTGAAACTGAGACACAAATGTGTCCTCAGTTGTTATTATCCCAAGTACAGCTTCTGGACTTTTTTTTAAACGAATGAAAAGGGGTTTAACATCCTATTATTCAGCTCCGACTAGGCTAATGGAGACCGTAACACGTCATACAGTTTGCTATGAGTGAAATTTTCCCGCACAGCGGCGCTACGGTCTACTGATATATAAAATTCTAATTACCAACGATCTTCAACTCACGCCAATGTGTACAGAGGCCTCGGGGCTTTTTTGTCCCATCCGAACGACTGTACGTTGCCCCTTGCCAGACCCCCTGTCCTGCACTGCTGACAAGTGGGAACCACTCCGGAAAACCCGATGAACTTTTTCGGGCAATGTAGAGATCGAACACGGAACATCCAGGTTAGCAAGCCAACTACTTACTCGCTGAATCACCTTGGCCCCCGTTATTATCACAAGTACAACTTTTGGTGTGTTTTTGTTTCTTCGAAACGAATGAATGAAATGAGTCTTAACGTCCCACGAACACCCGATCTCCTGGTTAGTGAGCCACCTAGTACCTGGGCCATCGTCAGTCCTGCTGTGTTGTTTTTTTTGATAGGAGAGTAACAGCAAGACCCTGTACCACTTTTAAAATTGAGTTTGTATAATTTTGCTAAATCGTGGGGGGGGGGGGGTCCCACGATATAGATACATCTTATTAGGACTGCCCGTCTTCAGTCGGAACAAAACAGGAGGACGTTAATCCCCATTTCATTTCATTTGATGGGACAGCATCTACACACATATCAATCAGATATGACAAATTTCAACCAGATGTGGCAAATATACAACAATGTCTAACAGATGTGGCATATACAAAAATATCAACCCGATATAACATATATAAAAAAAAAAGATGCACAAAAGTATCAATCAGATGTATTTAACAATGAGATATCGGTATCCCAGAGGATACTAACTACTAGATTTAATTCTTTTCCCTAATTAATTGCTTTCACTAGATGTTTCAGACAGACGGTGTATTCAAGAAATTGCCGAGTTGTTATTTAAGAATGCCGAAAACAGTAATTTGGAAAGCCGACCATTCTGACGCATTCATGTGTGCAGAATGTATAAAGAGAGTCTAACATATGGTTCAATTTCATTTCAGTAGAGGTTTTTAGCAGTGGAAGGAAACCCGCGAAATTTGGCATGGGACCCTACTCCTTGTCAAATAACCGCTTGGCCCAATTACACCAGACATTACTCTTTACAGCCCCCTTCCTGGTTCTCTGAATATATATGCAAATATCACACAATCTTCCATAATAAAGATGATGATGCATAAGAAAGGAATTAGTTGGTTACCATACTTCCGTAGCTTTTTCGGGTTCATTGTAAAAGATTGTAATGGGGTTTTATTTTAAATAAGTCGGTCAACATCAGGGTTAGTACTTCGATGATCTCTTATGAAGAGGGGAACATAAGAGGATAGGGATTTGTGCTTGTTGGCAATTTCTGCATAGGTTAATTTGCGGTTATATTGTGTGGTTAAAATTCCTACAGGTGACCTTGGTGGGTAACCACAAAACTATGACCACGATATTCATTTCAAATATTTTGTAAAAACTTTTATTACGCAGATTCTAACCTTCCCCACCCATCTCAAATTACAACTTGGCCTTGATTAACATCCGAGCTAATGGCTAAAAATAGATTCAGTGTCATAATTGACAATAAGTGTGAAGTGCAAAATATGTCACAGAAGAATGCGCATTCAATGCAAATGTTTATTGCAAAAGTAAAAAACTTTCCTAACCGAGAAATTTTATAAAACTGCTAAGAATTCGCAGTATTCCCACCTTCATTGAATATGTGAATGCGTAATACAATGCTATTGACTGAGATAAAATTTGGTGCTGCACAAACCGTGCATTTACGGGACAGTGGCATTTCCACCCATTCTTTCACGCATTCCACCATCAACGATTCTTTCTGGCCCCGTCAACGAATATACGACTAGACCTCTGTTTTGTCGCATCTAACAAAAATGCATCACGGACAAGGAACGACCAGACTGTACAATATTGGGACCTTTCTTGGCCAACATCTTGATCGAAACCTGGGCCTCCTTGGCAGTGAACTGGCGCCATTTTCGTCGAACACATATGGCCCAAAATGAAAATGTCGAAGCTGTTGGCGACGTGACCACTACCACAAGAAACCAACATTCGCCAGTATCAGCTTCTGAGAGAAAGAACCAGCGGTTGCCAGGCAATATATACTCACATTTTATAAAAGATGGATAGAGAACAACTTAAAAAAAAGGGACGATTCTTCTTACAATGAGCACTCTTGTGTAATAATGTCTCATATTTATCCCGCATTATTCAGGAAGGAAATAAACTACGCACATTCAATCTAAATTTGAACAAACTTTTTTCCCATTTCTTATTAAAGGTACTGGTGTAGTTGTTTGTAACTATCTGCAATGACTGCTAGAATCAACATATTTCTATATTCTAACTTCATCTAGATAACAGTGACAGCTGCTAGAATCAACCTTTATCTATATTCTAGCTATATAAATCGATTTCTGTAATCCCACATTAGAGAAATAACCATGGTAACTACTAGAATCAACCGATTTCTGTAATCTCACAATAGATTAATAACCATCGTAACTACTACAATACACCGAATTGTGTAATCTCACAATATATAAATAACCATCGTAACTACTAGAATAAAACGATTTCTGTAATCGCACAATAAATAGATAACAATCGTAACTACTATAGAGTCAACCGATTTCTGTGATATCACAATATATAGCCATGGTAACTACTACAATCAACCGATTTCTGTAATATCACAATAGATAGCCATGGTAACTACTACAATCAACCGATTTCTGTAATATCACAATAGATAGCCACGGTAACTACTACAGTCAACCAATTTCTGTAATCTCACAATAGATAGATAACCATAGTAACTACTAGAATCAACATGATCTATCTACATCTAGATAACCATAGTACCTACTAGAATCAACCAATTTCTGTAGTCTCACAAAGGATAACCATGGCACCTTCTAGAATCAACCGATTTTTGTAATGTCACAATAGACAGATAACCATCGTAGCTACTGTAATCTCGCTAGTATTCTAACAATGGAAAGAATATAATGGTATCTACCAGAATGAATCGATTTCTGTAATCTCACAATAGATAGATAACCATGATAATAATGACAGCTACTAGAATCAAAAACTCAGTGACAGACCGTATGATCTAAAACGCACGTGTTAAACAAAGTCGCAAGATGGCCTACAATAAAAGCTGTACTGACTACACTATGCAATCACGAGAATTCCGAAAAGCGGACCCGTGGAAATGAACAAATGCTTTTAACTTTTATCAGAACATGTCGAGATGTGGAATCCGGGATCCTAAGGTTTGTCTTTGAAAAACAAGGAATGGCATTTATCGGGGGCTATTAGGTACATCGACCCAATTAATAAACCTATCTTCCTTTTCTTATGTCATATGAAGTCGACGTAGATCTGTATGACATCAAACATTTGGGGTAATTTGGTTCAAAACCAACTCTTTTTCCAAGAAATTCTTTCCCTCATTACAACAAAGTTTTTTGATTGAATATAACTGCGAATAATGACAATACAAAATTATAAATATGACAATTTACATATGTCTATAATTTTACACTTTTGTTGAGGTTTTTTGGCTTGAGATCAAAAACAATGGAGGTCCATAAATAAACCGCAGCTTGACAAGTACTGACGTTGTTACTTAAGGTCCTTAGTTTACTGACGTCATAGTGTATAAACTCAACCCTTTACTGGGCAAATAGTGTGCTATAATTGTATGGTAATAATGTAACTGCTATGCCACTTTCAATAATCAAGCAATAACATTGTAATGAAGTTGTACCGTTCTGTTATTGTTTTATTGATATGATTTTCTACAAAACCATCCTATCAGTTCGAAATCTTTCCCTTTTTTGGTAGGTGAAGGTTGTATATCACGGTTGCATTATTCCAGAGCTATTTTTGCCCATGAAAGGTCTTTATTTAGGCCTTAATTGTTATATTAAATATTAACTAGACATAATTTGTTAACTTGCCATGACCATAATCAACTCCCGATGTCATCGGATTTAAATACGATTGTCAGTTCATGATTTTAAACGAGTCTTTGTAACAACGGCAGCATTGATTATCGTGCTTAGACTGTTATGCAATCGACGAGAACTTGGAATGAAGAAATTAACTCAATGACAGGTTTTATGATACAGTGCGCACGTGCTAACCATTCAGTCATCCACCCACCCACCCCTACAGCCGGTCAGCAGGTGGATGACATCAAAAGTGTTAAAAAAAAGGAAACTAAATATGTCTGTATTTTAATCAGATCGTTTTTATGTTGCGTTGCAACATCCTACTGAATAAGTATGATAGCACTATATGAACAAGACATCGCCACCATCTTGGAATTGTGTTGTCCTACCAAAATTTGAAGTATGTCCTTCAATGCGCATTGTCTAAAAAAACAACCATGCCATGTCGATCGTACTTAAAATACCGGAGAAATACTTGAATTACTTTTTCCCTGTTTCATTCCCCGGTATTACGAAATACACGAATTTCCACACGATGAAAACGAGCAATGTCGGGTTAAGATACCCCTGCCCCATAAAAAGACGGTTATGCGTCATGAATTATGAATGTAGATATTTTTTACCTACCGGGCTGTCTAGTGTATTTTGTACAGTGTTTCGTTTTGCCGTACTTACAAATATATACATGTTTGTATATTTATCCTTTTTATTTCAATAGACAATTTAGAATACTGAATATTTTGTTCGGCATAGGAAAAAATCACGGCAGCTGGTTGGAGCCCTGTGAGCTGTAACCCCTATAGCCCATGCCTTGACCCAGCCCAGAATACGTTACAATAAATTGTATATGTCCTCGTGTACAGTTAATAATCAAAACTATTTCACGCAGTATATCTATTTTAGTGACAGTGGGCGTTGTCAATATCCCTCCGATATTCTTATACCCTCGTGACCTTCGTTTACTATATATGTATATGTTAACCTTATATGGCTCAACCAATCAGTGGTGTAAATGGCTCGTGTTTATGAATGGAATATTTGTGTGTGTCATTATGTATGTGGAGTGGAGTGGGTTTAGATCAACCGTATTTTCGAATCGAACAATTAATAAATTCAATCGATCATACCTGATAGAGCACACGGTAACGTCCCGGGGTCACATAAAACCCCATAACATTTGTGTATAACGCTAATACAAGAAGTACATTAGTATTATTATGTTAGTCGTGTAAACTGGTATCAGATGATGTCGAACCTGTCCCATGCACGACACCCACCAGTACTAGTTCACTGGTGGTGAGCTGAAAAATTAACATACCGGCGAAAACCGTGGTGACATTAGCGATGTTTGAACTGGAGGAGGGAAGGGGTGTCTAATGGCTTAACGTGTGCGTGTGAAAACATAAGGTCTGTCATTGAAACAAGTGTCGTCGTTTCGATTCCTCGACAAGGAGTATTGTCGTCTAACTACTCTAACCAACCACGTGACAACTAAGGTGACATTACCGTTTTATTAATTGAAGCGTGGGCTACAGTAAGAAAAACCCATGTTACTAAGTCTGACTATTGACACGTCTTGTCAACAGAGTCGATATCGGCTAGTCTATTATCTAACATAGTTTTACATCTTGCCTTATATCTCTTTACAATGTTATTTATAAATACAGACAAAACATCTTGGTATTACGCAAAGTGACATATAAATGAACTTATAGTTGGATCATCTAATTCAAATCCTAAATCGACGCTTTTAGTAGAAAACACTAACTATATTTCGAAAATTTTGAACGGAATATATTATTTGGCTTTTATTCAATAAAACGATAAAGGTTTAATTAGTCTTTTTTTTGTGAACTGGAGCAGGACCGTATTACATGTAATTGTTTGGATATGGTGGCCAATTAGGGTAGAGATCTATTTTCGAACTAATTATCTGTCTGTGGAATGGTGGATCTTCCTGCCCACCGACCTTCCGGTTCAGCAGGTTAAAACCCAGCTTCTCAAGATCTTAGGGTCCTCCGACCAAAGTGTATGATATTTTTGTTACAAGTCCTTTCTTACAGGCACCGTAATCTTAAAATGAAATGAATGGGATTTAACGTCCTAATGTTCTGCTGCGACTGGGATAATGAAGACGGACATACGCCATGCAGTGTGCTATGAGGAAAATTTGCCCGGATAGGTGTGCTGATGCCTGCTCTGTGACTAAATCCTCCATGGCCGAAACGCTCGTCCTATGTCTGCGTGTGAGTTGGTGTGTGTGTTTTTTAACGTTCGCTTACTCAGATTAACCGACTTCGCAGACCCAAACCCAACTCTACGAATATAGGATTGTAAAATTTGTGATCCGTTGACTAATTTAATGCGTATAACCAATTCCCACAAACATTTCAGTACTTCTCATAAACACACACTCATATAGAAAAAGGGTCGATAACAATTATTTCACGTTGAAAAACAAAATATATATACACGACGAATTAAATCCGAGAAAGCGTGGAAACAAAGCTGTATTACTGTCAACGGGTCAGGGGTCATGTGTCATCCGTTAACCTACACCTACACGGGTCACAGTAACATCCCAGATAAATATTATTTAGCACCGTACGACCCAGGAGCTCGTTTCAGCTGTTTACAGAATCACGTTACAATCTATTCATGTATATATGTATAATTATATGACAGTCACTTACTGAAACTGATATAACAGATAACGATACAATATGGGAGATTAGATAACGCGTTGGCAGTTCTTACTTTAATAATTATTAAAAACTAGATAATGTAAAGGCAATTTGCAGTCAAATTGATCCACTGAACCGATAATTAAGCGATTGAAATTTCCGTCTAACCTCGGTCTTCATTACTAAAGTCGGTACGATAAAAAGCATAGTCTCGAATATCCATTTCATGATTTAATCGTGTAGGAAAGTTATGCTGTAAATCGGATCATAATCCACTGAAGATCGCAGGCTAGCGATGCCTTCGAGAGTTGATTATGGTCTGGATAAGTTAATTAATGTCTAATTAATAATTCAGATAACATTTCATGCCCAAAGAATGATTTGCAATAGGCAGATTTAGCTCTTGCATAATGCATGTTTAATTTGAACGGGAGAGGCGGGGGAGTCAATCCCAGGGCCCGCGACAGAGCCTGGAACAAATCTACGAGGGATGGGTCTGATGAGGTTAGAGTGGGTCCCAACAGGTGGCTTATAGTTTTTAATACAACTTTTTCTTCAATAAAAGTGGACTAACAGAACCCGATTCTAATCCAACCCACGTCACTAGGTACCCACCTTCGGAAATGTCATGGGTTTTTTTCTTCTTTACCATCAATTAATAACGATGTACTTTTCAAAAAATAAAAATACTAGGCATACATCCTGAACCATCTTGGCTCCGGGACCCTGGACAAGTGTCTCAGTTGCCACCCCCCTCCCCTCCCCCTGTCTCGCGAGCCCTGAGGTGGATACTATCATCAGATAAACCTTTTTTTTCAATTATTCAATTTTTAAGCGGATATACAGTATGCTATGATCGAATGCTGTCGGATAGGTGTACTTTTATCTGCATGCCAAAAAGTACATAAACTGAACCATACCAACCAGTAAAATCTTATCAGAATCTGCCTTCTTATTATCATCATCATTAATCATCCACCACCCATCAATATCATCATCACTTTAGCTTTCGGAAAACACCTATACATTGCTGTTGATGGCTGTTTAATAATTAATCCTTAACAAGAAGGTAAAACGTTATGTCCAATGGGCGATTTTTGAAAAAAAAAACCGGAAACAAACCCCAACATGAATGATTTAATGAAAATATTTGAATTGTGAAAACTATCAACATGGGACAACCCTTTGGATGCCTTCGAGGGTTGTTTTACTTCTATTTGCAAAGATTCGTCGGCTGGCCTCAACATCTAGGATGCCTCCGGCCAAGGTGTGTAATGTTTTTGACGCTGTCATAAGCCTTTCTTACAACTTCCTCTGGTTTGTCTGCGATATCAGCCAAAATGGAAGCGGGCGTGAAACTCTATCAAACGACCAAACGAAGGGGATTCGGAGAGACCTCAAAACTAAAATAACCTATGGCCTGTCTTCATCAAAATTAGGAACTGCTGCGGTTTGCCTCATGAAGTCAAAAAAAATTGAATCTTTAATACATTATTTGGTATCTAGGGTTGTTTTGTGTGTATGTCTATATTATGTCAGTTTGGAATGTGTAATAAATATTGAATATTATAAATACCATGTATATATAATTATGTCTACGGGTTTACACCTTTATTTGTATACAGGTATACACCGTCCTCATACCAGACTAAAAGCTGTGTATATTATATAGGTATTATTGTTAAGATTATTTACATTATACACACTTGTTATTTATGAATCGTCAACATCTGGTCTTCTCGTCAGGTATCTGGAATGTTAGAAATGTCCTCAAGATATTCTACAATATTTCAAACATACAATAATACTCGTGTATTATCTCGTTGTGATACACTATTGCCATTGGAGACAGACCATCATTGTTTTCCCTTTTCTCCGAGTTTGGGGTAGCATACTATAAACATGTAACTATCTCCGTAACAGATCTCTTAACTCGGTCGTCCACCCTACCCTAAACCAGAGGGAGAGAGAAACAACAACAACACATACTTATGGAAAACAGCTACTAGTGTATTTTACGGCGATGTTTCGTGGAGTATGTTCTCAACTTTTTCTAGCTGAGAGAGAGAGTATTAATAGAGAGAACTTCTTTGATCCGTGAGTTCTCTCCCCGATAGAGGTCGCTGTAGTCGAGAGGTATGAGGCTCGTATATCTTGGATTTTAATTCCGATGTGGGTCGGCAGCGAAACACCGTGCGTTATCCAAGTCCCGGTTCAACCTTTCAGCTTTGCTCGCTAACCTGGAGGTCCCTTGTTCGATCCCTGCGTTGGCCTAGAAAGTTCTTGGGGATTAACCGGCGTGGTTCGGAGTATAAGCGAAATAGCCGAGGGCCTCTCTACATCTAAATCCACTATCAGGCACAAGTACACATAAACCGAACATTTTACTATTCCCAAATAAAGAATTGAAGACCAATGCATTTATCGCCAATATTGAATATTTTGCCTTAGGAAAATGGATGTATTCTTACTCTAAATTATCGATGGCAGGCTAAATATCAAAACACGATTTTCATTATAAAAGTACAGTCCGCGTGTCAAGGACATATCTCGGTAACGTCAATATTGACGTCATTGTTTGATTTCGACGGATGTTCGAGAATAATGATACAATTCATATAATGTCGACATTCCGTGCAAGTCGCACTCATGGTGATCCAGGGGGTACGACCCGGGTGTTGACTGAGAAAATTCCAGGGGTTTCCCCTTTGTCAGTCATGCAGAACCATTGGCGAAGAAGCCGTGGGGCTGGGGAGGGGGGTGGGCGCTACCCCAGATATCATGAACTGTCCATTTTTCGGGCAATGTATTTCCATTTTTCGGACACAAACAACAGAGAATGAGACCATATATTATAGAAATATAATTGTATAATCGCTCGCGGTTTACGTTTTGAATATTATTTTACCTGTTCGGAATATCATACCCTTATGGTTACGGTAGTTTTCCCGACCAGCTACTATAGTGCACGATTGGACCTCAGGTTTGTTCTCTTACATTCATCGAACAAACTTGTAAACGTCTGCCGCATAGCCTGCAGTTTTGCCCACAAAACATCACGCCAACCTGGACAGTCCGCTGTTCCTAAACAAGTCTCTGAGTAGTGTACGAAGGACAGAACTTCCTGCACATTTGTCCATGGTTCGATAATCATAAGGTAATAATCTGTTTACTGACCTTGACATTTGGTGACTAATATTGAGCAATAGAAGAGCTCTACAAAATTAAAATCATGAAAAATATTTTGTTATAAATAGAATGTGAAGATTAATTGAAGGTCGCGCGTGACCAAGTTTCGTCTTTTGAAAGAGAATTACGTAAAAATAGCAACACAATGTCCTCAGAGAATTAGGTGACTGATTTTGTGCAACTATAATGCACTCTAAAAAAAATTATTCGTGAATTATAATTTGATGACTAAGGTAGAGATATATATACATGTAGATCAAGTTTCAGTTTGATAAAGTTTAGACTTCTAAAATTTAGGTTTAAATCATCGATTGTGTTTGCTTTAAATAGTGACGGTCATCAGCAGCGGTACTTTTTCGGCGATATAACTACGGTTGAAGCGGTCGAAAATTAAGCTAATTCGCACACAATGGCGATACCAGCCAAGTGAATCCCCTTAGTCAATCCTTTTGGACGATTTTAATGCTAGAGATGCACAAAAAAAATCCTTTAGAGCAACACCTAGAAGCTATCGGTGACATGTAAGTTTACGTCTATCCAGTTCAGTCTTTTTCAGTACCTAAACACAGTCTTCCAAGATTTGGATTAACTAGAAAGTGTGCCCTGTAGACCAATGTGAGGGGTATGTCCTCCCAAGTCCTTCACAGCATGGGGTGTCATAATCTTGCTAGTGTACTTGATCTATATCTCACGCTGCTAACAATTTTCTATGTTTTGCAATAATGTTGCACCCGACTTCCTCTTAGCAATAGCATGTCCAACCTTATTAGTTTTTGGTGGGTCCTCCGGTTTCCCCCCAAAGCTAAATACCCCTAGGCTCAAGCCAGTATTTGAAATAAAATTAGACCATGTTTGTTCCGAAATGAGCTAGTTTGTGGCGAGTGAGCTTTAACCCCCCCCCCCCCTCTCTCTCTCTCTCTTCCGTGTGTACTTAGTTTCTGTTATTTCGCAACATGTTTGTGAAAGTCAACGATTTACTTATTGTACTGTTTCGCTTTACATTACGGAAGTAATTTTGTCGGGGGAGGGGGGGGGGGGGGGTAAAGATCAAAATCATCTGGGTCACTTACGGAAAACTTAGTAAGGGCTCATTAACCAGGGGGTCAGTTGTTCGTCCCGGGTGTCGGTCGAGAAAGTTCATCGGGCTTTTAAGGCAAGGTTTCCCCTTATCAGTGTAGTAAGAGAAGAAGGCCTGGCCCGTTTACATCGAGAGAGAGAGAGAAATAGGGTTTAACGTCCACTCGACACAAACTAGGTCATTTTGGGACTAACATGTGGTTTCAATTTTATTTCAATAATTCGCTTGCGCGTAGGGGTCTTTAGCAGTGGGAGGAAACCGGAGTGCCCGGGGGAAACCCACGAGGTTGAGCAGGCGCCCCTATCTCCATGCCACATACGCTCACACCAGGGATCGAAACCACTGCCGCAAGCCAGAGGTGACCCGCCAGCTATAGGTCGAAGCGCGGCACTCCAGACCACTAGGCCATCCCAACCCCCCTCCCCCCCGTTTACATGGAGGTCCCGTAAAATATTGCCGTGCACGTAACAAACACCTATGGATTTGATATACGATTTGGTCATAGCGCCGCTGTCCAGGCAAAATGTCCATCATTCATAGCACACTCTATGACGTATGCCAGTCTTCATTAACCCAGTCGGCTCAGAACAGTCGGGAGTCAAACACCATTTCAAACCTGCGTTAGGCCAGGATTACATATGTAGCACAGCCCACCACCAATATAACCACAAATCCCTGCTCACAATCACGGAAAAGTAAGGACCCCCTACGCCCCTCCCCCGCCTGGCAGTTTTGGTTGGTGTTATGATCTAGAGTGCTCGAATTGATATCACTGCCAGTTCTGGTGAATACTCGGGATTTGGTGACGGGAGGATAACGGAGCTGTTAATGTTGAAATGGAGAACCGATATTTACTTCATTGACGGTCCTTGTGATGAACACGAACTATAGCAATGTACACCAAAAGAATACGTGACCGACCGGAAGCATTATATGTACCGAATGGCTCCGCCATTAAAATGTTTCGCTGCATATAATGCATGTCATTAAAACTTCACATGCTACAAACTTGGAAATTCCGGGGTCAGTCTTCTCTGATTTCAGATTTCGCCATCTCTTTGTTATGTAAACTCAATATTATTTTTAAATCTTTTTTTGAGTGCGTGTGAAAGATTATAATCGTCATGTGTGATTTTAAATACTTTACCTTGATAAAATGACAAGCTTGAAATATTCGGTTAATGAAGATGATACCATTATATTGTTCGTATTTATAGCCCGTTTAAATAGTTGGCTCGGTGAACATGACGTTAGGCGATGGAGCAGGGGCACTACCCAGATGGTTATCCGAGAAAGTTCCATGCGATTTTCCAGTCTGGTTTCTCCTTGTGAGTGGGGCATGTTAGAGAGAGTGGGGACTGAACCCAATTCCCATATCTACAAAAATGTAATGATCTATTACAACAGTTAGATATCTTGCCGGGTTTATCATACCATAATTCGTGTTGCAAAAAAGACCTGTACCAAATGTTCCATAAAAAAAAATTAATTTCTCATTTTCCCAGTGGGTGATCGTTGGAAAAATTCTAAGATTGATTTTTATCAAGTTCGACCAACCTGCCATGTCTTTAACATTACTATCGTTTAGTCAACAGGATAGATGTACAAGTCATATTCTGGCTATGAATGAAATTGCAAAACTAGACGTTATGTAATCAATAAGAGGTTATTTATTATAACTGAATGGAACTTAATTCGTCCGAATAATGTTGGACTAGACAGACCGTAGACGTAAGGTTGGTGAACCATCAGCCCCACCACCATCTCACGGCCTGCCGAACATGATTGCTATATCTGCCAGGGAAGAGTCACCAGTATCAGCAACACTCTATCAGTATGTGTGTCTAGAATCAAAAGTCTCAGTCGATAAACCCGTATGAACTAAGTAAGGTTTGTAGATGCATAGATAGAGTGAAGTATATAAAAGAAATGGCAGACTTGGGCAAGTGACATGGTTAAAAGTAGTAGCGGACCTTAGTTGATGGAGTGAAGTATTTAGAAATTAAATGTAGTTTAACGTCTTTTTTTTGCACCGACTGGGATAATTAAGACGGGAAGTGTGTGTAAGAAGTGGAAGACCAGCATGGATTAAGTGCAGTGTCTAGAAGTAGTGAAATATGTACTTATCTGTGTGAGGTCGAGTTTCAATTTTCCTGACCAAAGTTAAACCAGGTGCACTCATTGCAATAACAATCACTTTATCTGTTGGCGATTAAAAACGTTTTCTTTTATTCAAATATCAGCTGAAAGATAAAAAGCTGACTAGAATATTTAATCTGTATTGTACCCCATTTACAAATCTATAACAATGACTCTTTAGTCGTGTATCGCTTTGGTTTTTTGCTTGTTTACCTTGCCTTGTGTCACCGTGTCTACATTTCGGGTACTTAATGTAATATAATACACTAGTTGACTAGACGTGGGTATTGTTACACATGTAGACATATCGACACAATAAACGCTTTAATATGAATACAATCTTTCATCCTGGCTCAGTGAGTAAGGCGCGGACTCACTAACCAGGAGGTCTTGGGTTCACTTCCGGTGTTGCCTAGACAGTTCCTCGGCTTTTTTTTCATTTTCAGTGGTGTTATACGAAGGGTCGTGTACGTAGAACGTAGTACATTATTGCGTATGGCCACTCTCATCCCAGTCGCTGTGGAAAAGTAGTGCGTTAAACCCCATTCATTTTATGTGAACATGTCTTTACAGTCTACAATTTCTTCAGTTAAATATAAAAATAGCTCACTAAATAAAACAAGTTCTAATGAAATGGGGTTTAACGTCCTATTGTTCTGCTCCTAAACTGGGCTAATGAACACGACCAGTTCTAATGGTTTTTAAACAGAATTGTGTCATTTATATCGTAACCTATTACTGATTACCCCGTAACACTCCCACGCGGTTGTATTTACGCTGGTGAAGCGTGTTATCATATCCTGTATTTATTATATAATTTCTGTTCATTGAATGATTAAAATATCAATGTTTAAATTAACACTCCCACGCAAGATGTCATGCTGTGCCTTAAAGTGGCACATCCTACTTTCAGGTAAAATTCGGCGACTATTATTCTGGATGGGTTGTCAACATTTAAGAGCAACTAGGTCATTGGCTAGATTACCCGGTATTTTACATTATCATGAACTAAATCTAAGGGAGGTAACCAGAAAAAATAATCAAGAATTGTCATTTCGTAAAAAATATATTTGCCTGTTCAACATTCAACACCCCTCAAAGACCATATCTAAGTTTTTTATTAATCCTAATTCGTCGTCATGATTCATATTTGTTTATAATAATTCATGGATTTTTGGGATTTATTTCGGGATTGGGCGCAACTCTTACATGAATTAAGTTTAGAAGGTCTCCCTGACCATGTGTAACCGGAAGTTTGTTTCTTTTTGTGGTTGGTTATCCAGTATTTCGTAAAATGTTGACAAATGACCCAGTCCCTCCGAACGTCGATGACTAGGACTTTCTGGGTGACGGAGAGGATCTGTTTTCATAAAAAGACGATATACTATACTCTTCAGATTGCAGAGCGACATTCAACTCTCTCTCTCTCTATCTCTCTCTCGCTCCCATTGCAAAGCTAGCCTGGGGGTCCTGTGTTCGACCCTTGCCTTAGACAGTTCATCGGCATTTTCCGGCTTGTTTCCTACTTGTAGGTAGTGCAGGACAGGAAGCAGCATGTAGTCGTTCATATAAACCTCATTTCATTTTATTTGTATCTCAATGAGGCTTAAAGTCCGCTCCCACCGTGGATGATATCACAGACAAGCAACATACCATGCGAATTTGCCCGATTTCATAGAAGTCTCTCAATCACAATATAAGTTTTACATCTGTTTCAAGACCAAACTGCTGTGCAAAATATCTCCCACGCTTGAAATTGAATGAGATTTGCCCACAGTAAATGGATACTACCCGGCAGACTTAGAGAAAATCAAACATTGTTGTATTTAATTTTCATTATGAGCTCCAGGGGTCATTGTCCCCGCCTTCTGGTCGATGCTATGGATTGTGTTCCTTGTTTTCCATATCGTGCATCTCTTCGAGAATTTGTTTGACGTTCCTGGCGGCTCGACAACCTACCCTCTACAAAACGTTGGCACCGAAAGTGTAGTGACTACCTTAAAGATTGGGAATTTACAAACCTTCTACCGAAACTGACCACCCAGTATTTATATGCCAAACATCTCCAGAAAAAAAACAATAACTCAACCTAACTCCACGACCCTACGTAAACCATGATTTAGATTTTTATTCTTCAATATGTATATAGAAAACTACCAATTTACATGTATAACCTTTGTATAAATTATAAACTGGAAGTGTTTATCGGTACAATGGCTCAATAGTTTAAACATTTCTGGTGGTCAGGTTGTGGGTTTTTTAATTTTACACAGCAAGGTTTTTTTGTGGTTTAGTACCACAAAAACCACAACAAACCATCTTGGTATAATGGGACACCTATGGCGTGTCCACACAACACACATTAGATTGTGTCTCGATTGTCATCTTTGTCTTGTTGAAAAGGGAGGTCAATCTTAAATAATTTCTGTACTTGTAAATCCAAATCAGTTGTAGTTCAATTTTATGCTCTTTGAGAGTCCAAGCACTAGATAATATTCTTTAGCTCCACCAGTTCGGGTTCGGTGAAAAATAAACTTGTCATGGTGGTTCTTTGGGCAATTTTTAGCACTGATTTGCCATATGACATAACAATTTAAAGTTGATAACGATGGGGCCCGGTTCGGGTACAGTGAAAAATAAACTTGCCATGGTGGTTCTTTGGCCAATTTTTAGCATTGATTTGCCATATGACGTCACAATTTATGGTTGATAACGATGAGGCCCGGTTCGGGTACAGTGAAAAATAAACTTGCCATGGTGGTTCTTTGACCAATTTTTAGCATTGATTTGCCAGATAACGTCACAATTGAAAGTTGACAACGATGAGGCCCGGTCATATAGTTTGCTAAATGATCTTCGACTCTTAGAATGAATGCGGTCGTACTAAACTGCATATTGAGTTTATTCGTTCGTTTGATCAGGTAGACTGTATTCCGTGCCGCAAAAAAAAATTATCATGTCAGCAAGAGGGGAGGGGGGGGGGGGGTAAAAATACTTATTTAATACAAACATCTTCTTGTTGTGTGTGTCTTGGGTAGGTATTTCAATATCCCAAAGGTAGAATTTCCCTGGGGGTGACATACAAATACAATTTCACGAAAAGGTTCTTCTAGACCAATACAAATCCAAAAAGTTTCCAATAACTCGAGACTATGGACCAATTACCTATGAATTTACAAGGAAATGTATTAGTTAAAATATCAAGTGTCTTTATGACCTGACGTTTGATTATCAAATTTTGGTCACGGTAAACAATAAACGACTGTTTGAGTTTTTATCAACTGTAGGATTATATCTACTCTCCGAGTTACATAACAATATCATCTTTATATTCATACCCACTCCTTTAAATCACCCTCCATAAGTATAAATGTTTGACAATAACAAAGTTTATTTTCTTAAGGGATCAAATTGAACAGTAGACCAATTGTTCGAGGTCGATTTTTAAAATTGAGTCCTTTTCAGCTATTATGTTTTTTCTCACTCTTTTGAAATCATGTTTTGTATTGAACACCTTCTGGATGGTTGATTATTACGGGAAGACAGGCATTCATATTCCTTTTCGCTGATCTTACTTCACAAGGATAACCTGTCTGTGACACTTTGACAAATATCTTTGTTAATTGTCTTGTTCATACTGAACCAGCATTTTTACACGGATTGAATTATCAATGAATCTTTGTCGAGCATTATGTTTTAATACATGTTTTATTAGTCTACTGCAATCTGAATGGTCTCTTGGATGGAATACGGTAGACCTCCCCCCCCCCCCCCAAATAAATGTGTTCCACCCCTCCCAAGTTCTCACACACCCGACCCTCGTGAGTAAGCTAGATTCGCCCCCGTTGTAAACGTGACCTTGTACTTAATGATTCCATACATTCCGAGACACCAAGATACCATAAGTCGTCCATTTTCTAAATTCACGACATTCCATGACATGATATTACGGTCTGTAAAGACACAACAATGAACTTACCTGACACCCAAAAGGACACGACCAGTGGCTGCAAATAAACTATAAATCATTTCGCGTTTAATTGGCAAACTGAGACATCGAATGTGGCATTAATTTAATGAGACGGGCTAAGATATATTTCCATGAACAACATAGGGTAGCTTTGTGAGAAAGACTAGTCGAAGGGTTTTTTTTTGAAGAAATATAAACTCCCCGTGACGATATAGAGTTCCATACCATACAGTTATCTGCATAGCATAGTGGTATGAGATTATCACGACAAGAAATACTTCTCACAAAAAATTAATGATGTGTACTATCTCCTTTTCTTGAGCGTGATCTGAAAATGGCTTAATAATGAAATAAAATGTTGTTTTACGTCCTACTGTTCTGCTTCAACTGGGATAATGAATACGAGCGTAGTCATACAGTATGTTATGAGGTAAATTTGGTCTGGCTAGCGGCACTGACCTATTCTTATATCGAATACCGACTGCCAAGGAATTTTTTTATGTACACGCTAATGTCCTATCCGATGGACTAGACAGCTGTACTTGCAAGGTCCTGCTTGCTGCCCCACTGACAAGGGAAACCACTCCGGAAAATCTCGATGAACTTTCTCGGCTAACACTGGCTAGCGAGCCACCGTGGCTCCACAAAATGGTTACATATAAAAGATTGTACCATTTTGAATTTTTCTGAATTTTGTTTACCCCGCGTTCACTTTAATATGTAAAACAAAACTTGTTTTCATTGCTGCTAGAGTCATACATATTGAACCTTGACGTTTGAGCTTTAATTAACCTCCAGTTAGAAAATTGTCCTGGATAATAATGAAGTGCACGATTATAGATAAGGTACATATTTTCACGTATATGTTGCATAGTTTAACAGTAGCACCTCCATACATGAATTAATGAATTACGGTAAACATGATGATTAAATTAACCTGACATATCCTTTGAACTTATTTACCGTATTTATAGTATGACTATGCAGTATTTTATGTGTATTATCTCTCCCTCTCATTGTGGGTAAGATCTAGATATACTATTCAAAAAAAGTAGGGGATATTTGATTTTTAAGTGTTATTAAAGTCACCTAATGAAACTGACGAAGAAACAAATGACAAAATGAAATGAAGTTCACATTCATCGATTTATTCCAAATGATCGTTAGACTAAGTAAGGCACAGACTGACCATTATAAGGGTAAAATGATACCCGGGGTCAAACAGCAAAGTTACCACAGCATCACAACAAAGTCAGTAACGGGTAAATCCTCCTCTGTTTGCCAAACAAGCATTGATCCGACGTGGCATACTCCTAATGAGACGTCTAAGGTCATTTTGGTCCAGATTGTCCCATTCCTGTTGCAACGCAGCAGCAAGTTCTTGGTCATTGGCAGGACGTTGTTGACGATGACGTAACCTCTGTCCAAGCATGTCCCAGACATGCTCGATGGGGGAGAGGTCGGGACTCAGTGCTGGCCAAGGTAATGTGGTGATGTTCTGTTGTTGGAGGTAACCTGTAACGATCCTGGCCCTGTGACATCTTGCGTTGTCATCCTGGAAGATGAAACGGCGGCCATGACGTCAAGCGAACGGCACAACATGGACTGCCAAGATGTTGTCCCGGTAGTACTGGCCTGTAACACGCCCTGCAACAACATGTAAAGCCGTTCTTCCAGCAACAGTGATGCCTCCCCACACCATAACAGAACCACCCCCAAATCGATCATGTCTGATGACGTTAACGTCTTGGAAGCGATCGTTTCGACGACGCCACACCCTCCTACGTCTCTCCAAAAAAATCAACAGTGAACCTTGACTCATCTGAAAACATCACATTGCTCCAGCGTCGATTATCCCAGTGTTGACGATCCCTAAACCAACGACGTCTTGCCTGAATGTGATGATCTCTCAAACAAGGGATCACGCGAGGACGTCGTGCGCGAAGGTGACCCCTATGCAGTCGATTCCGAATCGTCTGGCCACTCACTCTCACACCAGTGTCTGTTTGAAGACGAGCGCTGATCTGATTTGCTGTGATGACACGATTTCTCAAGGCCAAGGTACGGTTAAATCGATCCCGGGCTTGAGTTGTCGCCCATGGTCGACCTGAGCGTGGTCTGTCCTGTACAGATTGTGTATCACGGTATCTGGACCATAGCCTGCTAATGACAGACTGAGAAACATTCATCGTCCGCGCCACAACCGCCTGTGTTGTGCCGATCTGTAGCATGCCAAGGGCACGTAACCTTTCATTTTGGGTAAGCCGACGCATATCAAAATTTGTTTTCTGGTCACTAAAACAATTAAACTGATGTTTCCACCCTGGAATTCAATGCCACAATGACTGTAACATTCAAAGTCAGAGTCGTGCAAATCTTGGGTTGGACCCCCCATGATGATCCCAAGCATCAACTGCATTCCATGCGGTAGCTTTTGGTGCGTTTGGGCGTCACATGTAACTGGAAATGTTTCTTCTGTTAGGTTCTATAGTGACTTTGATCGTAGTCATTTGCATATTTTAGTATTATGCCCCCAAAATCAAATATCCCCTACTTTTTTTGAATAGTATATTAAGGCTAACTGCGGATTTGGTCAAAGGTCACGAGATGTAAACAGGGCTAACCTTAGCCCCGACCCACAATCTCGTCAACAATCACGTGCCCTACCTCTATTTATGTTTCGCGGACCTTGACGAAATGTGCAGCTGACTTTAATCTTTAATGACTTTCCTGGATAGAGAAAAGAAAGGATGTTTCACTACAGTAAAATAAACATGCACATGATTACAACACAGGTCATCTCTATTATCTAAGTCAATGATAAAACGAGAGCATGACCATCGATAGATCAGGAGGATATAGACCTGAATCAACATTTCCTCAAAGACGGCGACAATTGGTGGTTTTTACTAGAGTGCTATATTTTCACCTGGATGGGACGAAAACCTATGACCCGCCCGTGTACACATTACATTAACGAGCATAGACAATAACACACGACAGATGGAAGTTGAAGGAGAGTATTAGAAGCGCCACTGTCTGGCTAAAATTCTCCTATCTATTTCAGAATGTTAGGACCGCAAAAATATTACTGAACATCAATAATTGTGTACAGTACCACAACAACTCACACTTCTGTTTATTACCAAGTGTATATATTTTGATTATACAAATTATCACTCCATATACAAAATACCATAATATATTCCTCGTCAACCACCCGTCATGTTGTTATCCAGTGAATGTTTAAGTGGTTGAAGGAAGTAAAAAATCACATAATCCATTTATTGTCAGTAATAACGGTCTTACCATTGAATCGCGTCAGCTAATCTTCCTAACCATAAAACAAGATATGGCCTAACACCAAACCTTGTGGTACACCGCATTGTTCGCTGAGGTTGTATTTCTAATGATAACACTATGATTTCGTTCGTTCTTTAACAGTAGGGGTTAACTGGGGGACTCAAAGAAAACCCGCGAACTTGTACAATTTGAAAGAGACATAGGAGAAGTTAACGGGTTAAAGTTCACTTGGTCATGTCGGGATTAATATGTGCCACAATTTTATTTCACTAATTCACTTTCGCGTAGGAGCTTAGCAGTGGAAGGAAATTAGAAGAACCGGAAAAATCTCCAGAGGTTGAACAGGCGACTCTTTACCTTGTCAAACGGGGAATCGAAACCATACCACTAACTCAATGACAGGCGGTAGCGACAGATAAATGGGGTTTAATGTCCAGTAGACACTAACATCAGTAAGAGCAAATGACATTGAAACTCAAGAAGGGACATCAGTAAATATATTGTAGGTCCAGACTTTGAAGAAAACACTACTGGACAATAGGTAATCGGGGGGGGGGGAATAGGGTTCAACGTCAATTCGGTGGTTATTTCAACGATTAAAATCTATTATACAGAGAGAACCCATGTGGTTAGGCAACCAAAACTGAAGGAGACAACCGCCGCCGACATAATGTACCGTGTGACATCATCTTCTTTCGCCATTTGCACTCTTTGTGTAAGTTATAATTTTATGCAGACATTATAGATATTAAACCAGTTTTTATAATAACTAAAATGAGTATCTTTTAGAAATAATACAACAGCTGATTTTATCAGGATTTACTTAAAAAATCAAAGAGCCAGAAGCTATTTTTTTTCGTCTGTTATTACGCATTTATTTATATTATTTAGGGATGCATTATGTAAGTGCTTAGTCTGCCTAATGCAGGTATTTTTCTGGTTTTAGATCGTGTATAAATAAATAAGTTATTTATGCACATGATAATCCTATAATCAACTCTTTAGATCATCGGAGGGTAGGGATTTAAATGGATTCAACCCATCGCGAGTTTTAGATATTTAACGATAAAATGGATAATCCCGACTTGTTCACGGTTATCAAGTACAGCTGCGATGATGATAAACGGTACATTCTACATCTTCAAATCGACATAGCTTCGCCATGAATCAAGTAATCTGGGTGAAATTTTCAATATATTCACTTTCCATTACCTCTTTTGAACTATTATAGCAAGAAGGACCAACTCTTTATCCAAGTCTTACAAAGTGTATCTTTGATTACATACATAATCAACTATAATATATAGATTGGTTCAAATTTCAATAGATTTGCACCGTATACGTTTCTCATGCAAATAATTACAAAGTAATCATTTCATCTCCTTGTCCTGTCAATTAAATTAATCATTTCATCTCCTTGTCCTTTCCGTTAATTTAGTCTTCTTTATTTAGAACTTGAATAAAGAGAAATGTTCATATTTCAAACAGATTCGTATTATGGTTGCTGAACAGTGTGTACAATGCTAATGCAAAATAGTTAAAAGGTTATCATTTCATCTGGCGTCCTTTTCATCTGTGGCTTTTGATTGGTTTTATGCATCATGTAACAAAAAGAACAGTTTCAATAAAAACCGAAAACATATATCCCTGTAAATATGATATACTTTGAAGATAATCTAAATGTAGAAACATATTGTAATACATATGTTTCATCTACAAGAGATGTACCTTGAAGATAATCATATTGTTAGTCAGTGGCTGATCTAGGTATATGGGCCTACCCCCCACCCCCTCTACACACTCACACACACATGCGCGCTTAAAGCGGAATTTAAAGCGGGATTAGGGCTGCCAATTCTTGCCAAAAAGATTATGAAAAGACAATATGCTAAACAATTCAGTCAAATTATTTCTCACTGAGGTTAGATACCGGCTGTATTATAATAGCATGTCATTACTAACGTTGTTACGATTATAAACAAAGTCTCAATTATCAATTTTTACGGTAACCGCATCGATCAGAAAATGTATTTAAATCTACTTATATCGCAGCCATCCGATGAAACCGAGAGTTGATTATGGTCTTTGTAAATTATTAAAGCGGCATAATGGAAGATAAGATAAAGGGTCCACAGTTCTGACTAATAGTTTAAAAACAGAATATGCTGACTATTTCAGTCAAACTACTTCACTATGAGCCGAGAAAACCGAATTTTAAAAACACTGTAGCCCCGATTGTCGTTGGTATCGTTGTTCCGATAATAAAAAAAAAAGTTTTGTTTATCCAATTTTATTGGTAATCATGAACAGTCCTTGAATCACAAATAAGATTCAAATCTGTTTATAATCGTACCCATCATATAGCATCAAGGGTTGATTATGGTCTTGTCGTGTTAATTAATATCTAATTAATAGGTAATATAACATTTAAGGCCTAAAGCCAGATTTAGCTCTTCCACAATGCCTGTTTAAATGACAGCACTATTTCATTGATTTATCTGTTTCTAAAGCCACTGCCACTTAGCGAAGTGTTGAAATTACGCACACCCAAATCTCTTTGTGGTTTTTTCACCGCACTAAACATTGACTATAAGGTACACGGGGACAGTAAGACCACCGGATACGACCCCCACCCAACTACTGTAAATTGATGTAGTTTGGTAGATGCGAAAGGTATTGGATCCATAATGCAGTCTATTTAAAATGTATTTATCTCATCAAAGGTGCTTTACAACATGGTCTTACAAAACGAATGAATGAATGGAATTGGGGTTAACGTCTTACCTTTTACATCGGGGAGACAAGGCGGCTCAGTGAGTAGGCCACTGGCGCGACAGCTTGGGGTTCGCTAGTTCATTCTCGGTGTTGGCTGAGAAGGGGGTCCAGATGGAGTTTCAGACAAGAACAGCTGTATAGTTGTTCGGATGATAGGAAAAACTCAGGTCTTGTGACACTTTGGCGTGCACGTAAAAGATCTCTTGGCAGTTGGAATTCGATATAAGAGTACGTCAGGGTAAAATTTTCCTCATTTTCTGTGTGGCGTATGATCGTATTCATTAGCCCCGCCGTACCAGAAGAGTAGGATATTAAACCCCATTTCTTTTCTTTTTAATTTCACCGAGGAAAGAAAAGTGGTATTGGATATGGTGAAATGAAATTAATTCCTGCTGTTCTGCGCTGACTGGTCTAATAAAAAGGGTTCTCACTGCCGTGCGATGCGTTGCGGTAGGATTGTCCCTATTGAGTCCACGATTTGTTACGTGCAGATGAGTTTGGATTAATTTGGATACGACCAACACAATTGCTAAGACTGACCCCAATAATATATAATAAGACCTGATACGATCACCACAATTATTCTTAGATCAAAACCACGATTTCAATCGCATCACGAATCGTGTTAGTGCATTACGTACCGCGTATAATCACGAAACCTTGAACAAGAATATCGTTAGCTTTGAAGTTTTTCAGGGGAACATCAAACGATCGCTAAAGGACCGCACATGTTGTTTCGAACAAGGCGACTTTTTGTCCAATTGTCATGATAATCTTTAACAATTATTCAATAGATATTAAAAACATCTTCAAGTCTATTATTAACATATCTTTGAAACCTGAATGTTCTGTTAACGTAACCACATAGACTTCGGTGAATCATCAATAGCTAGTACAGTAGTCATATCACCAGGTTGTTAGCTTACCCGCTATAAGCTTTATGCGGTGTCGCCGTGGCTCATTAAGTGAGGCGCTGATATAGAGCATAAAAACAATACTATATAGGTTCCGTGCGACTTTGGGCCCCGGGCCAAACCTAGTATCTTGCTAGTAAAAGATATAATAGACTTGGAATGATCCAATCACTGTCATTTCTCACATTATCTCCTCTATCAACTAATTTTGTCTTCTAGGACATTCCATTTCTTTAAAGATGCACATGCCTTTTATTCTGATGGTTTTCTATATGTTCCCCAAGATACATGTAATACGAGTGTGTTATTTTGTGGATCAACAGTTGAAATTCGTAGTAGCACAATTTATAACCTCTATCTGTCTTCGACGACATGCCATTTCTTTAAATATGCTTAGCCTATTCCTTTAATTCAGAAGGAAGGATATTTATTCCCATATTATTTCCTCTAATTCTCATGCATAATTCTCTCAAGGTACAAATGATACGTGTATATGTTATTTGGTGGTTTCCCTTGCGCTCGTATGAAACATAAACCATTGACTGTTAGATCTAATTGATAAGGTCAACTTCAAGTTTGGCCAAAGGTCACGACTATGCATGGACCTAGCCCTAATGCTTACCCTAACCTACAGTCTCGCCAACAATCACGTGCCCTAACCTTATTTACATCTTAGCGACCTTAACAAAAATTGAGCTGGCCTTAACAATTAGATTCGTTGGAGAAGTTAAATTAGACGCTAAACCCCATCTCATTTTATTCTGTTTACTTGGCTTGGTTACAGGTCGACAATGAGAGCATGCCAGTGTCTCTTTAAACAGTGTGTGTTCCGGCTTACATCACCATTTACCAATGTATGTACATGTATATAGATGATAGGTATTATTTCATATACTAGTATGTAAATAGTTTAAATACTTTACGTCTGAGCTGAGATGACAGAAAATTGATAAATATGCAACCAAAATATGTTTGAAACTGACTCACAAGACTACGGGAAATTTATGGGGTGACTCAGTATCTTCATTTGGAGGTCACTGATCTCCATACTCATTGAAAGAGCCATAGAACCAAATAGCTGACCATGTCAAGGTAACATACGTTAACCACTTATTCGCCACTTAGACTTATCAAATTGAAATATATACTTTTCTGTGTGAGCATCTTTAACATCTTAGGTATACATGTCCTAATAAGCTTAGAAATGAAATGAACTGAAATGATAAAAAGAATGGAATTTAATGTCCTATTTTTCTGAACCGGCAGTGTAAGGTCCACATGTCCTAAGCTTGAAAATGTAATGAATTTAAATAACAAGACATTGGGTCTAACATTCTACGGTAGTTTACAAATAACTTTGATTCTATATAATAGCAAGTATAGAAGAACCGTATCACAAAGCCTAGAAGTCAAGCTGTGGACTACACTCTTGCAGTGAACAGGTGCGTGAAATGAAAGTGAAGCAGGATTACCGACTGGGTTAAAACGACAGGCGTACGCCATGCAGTTTGCACACAAACAAATAAAGTGAATGGGTCCGGGGACCGGTTTTAATAAGCGTTTAATGACACCAAGGGAGGCAACCCAAAAATGTACGATCCAGAGGCATCCAGACCACTATTTATGATCGCTCCTTCTCCTTTCTGTTATCATTCCCATCACTGTGGTCATAGAGGGGGTTGGGTTACTGAAGGGATCATAAGGTCTTCCAATGAGTCCATAGGCGTTGTTTCGATTCTCCGCTTGTGCATGTCTCGACCTTTAACCATGCTTATGGGGGGCGGGGGGCAATTTCATTCTCGGCAGAATAACGTAATCGGCAAATTGGCTGTTCACCATGTAAAAAATACATGATGAACAGCGGTAACAGATGTCCAGACGAGGGTTAAACCGGGTAGAATAGGCCTACGTTAGAAATTAGTCGTGTTTAGAGGCTAGTCCAAGATTGGTAGAACAACAGTGATAAAACGAATCTGTTGTAGTTCGGGCAAAAGGTCTGGCAATTAGTGGCGTGATTATCCCCTTGTATGTGACGATCTTGTGGGTTTTCTCTTGGTCCTCCGGTTCCCTCCAGCTGCTCAAGACCCTTTCCCACTGAATAGCGAATCATTGAAATGACATAGTTTGTGCCAAGTGAACGTTAAACCCCATTTCTGCTATAAAAGCACCGGTTGACATTAGTGAACTAGATATACTCGAGATATAGGTTATATGAGTTAACTTGCTACACCTAGTGGTTAATAAAATAAACCTCAGCCAACTATGTAATATATATTGTATAATATACTAATACTGTAAGTGCGTGGTATACAACAGGATATATTATACTCAGTCTGTTTACTACACTGTGGTGGTTCATTGGGTAAGCGCTGGCTCACTAACCAGGGTGTCCGATGTTCGATTAAGATGGTGACTGAGAAAGATTCTTGAGTTTTTCCAGTGTGGTCTCCCCTTGTCAATGGCGGAGGACGGAGGGCTCGACAAGGACGGTATCTAGTTGTTCGGATGCAGCGAGAAAACCGACGTCCCATGTACATAATTCCAAATAAGAGTAGACCGTAGTGGCAAAACCTCCCGTCTTCATTTTTTAGTTCAGTCGGTGCAGAAAAGTGGGGACATTAAACGCCATTTTATTTCTTTTACTGCAGAGGGTTTGTGTGGTCGAATGATCAAACGATCATATAACATATGTCACTTAGTGGAGTGGCTTGGTTTCGACGCCCAACCTTGCACGTGCAATGGAGTAGGGTCGCCTGTCTAATCTCGTGGGTTACCTCCGGCTCATCCGGTTATCACCCACTGCTAAAGACCCCTACAAACTCAGTTCCGAAATGATCTATAGTGTGTGTTGAGTGGCCGTTAGAGCCACCTCTCTCTCTCTCTCTCTCTCTCTCTCTCTCTCTCTCTCTCTCTCTCTCTCTCTCTCTCTCTCTCTCTCTGTTTACTGTGTATCCAAAACTCTCCTTGAAAATGTTATTTCCAAGAATTTATCGTGTAAACATCAGACTGGGGTTAACGGGTACAGATTAACCGCGAAAACAGTCGGTTTTTCAATTAAAAATTTAAAGCAAAATAGTTCACCACACACATAACGATGTTTTCAACCCATACTGGGTAATGCGTAGTATAACTTAAGATATACAAAGGCTGAATATTAGAAGAAAAATCAGGCAGTACGGGTTAAAAAAAAATAAACGAGGGAGATGAGGTCCTCCGAGCGTCTTCTTCCCAAACATTATCTCTTGTCTGAATTGTGTCCGACGAAGGCGATGAGATCCTCCGAGCGTCTTCTTCCCAAACATTATCTCTTGTCTGAATTGTGTCCGGCGAGGTGGAGATAATTTGTCTGGATATGTTTACACAGAGAGAGGGAGAAATCGGGTTTAACGTCCACTCGACACAAACTAGGTCATTTTGGGACTAACACGGTTCAATTTTAGCGGTGGAAAAAGCTCACGAGGGTAGTAGCCTGAGAGATCAACGAGCATTAAGGTCCCATGCTAGTATGTGTATGTTGTGACTCGCTGTTGTTCAAACAGTTGTGTTTATTATTTGCTGCACACCGAATTTTTAATGACTTTGTTACAAGTGCAATTACAAGCGCGAGTGTAAAGCTTTGCCTGTGGAGTTGTGGGGTATAATACTACTAAGACTGCCCTGGGAAAACCTCATTAAAGTATTCATACATATTGTTATTCTGAATATTTTAACATTATTTCATACACCATCTATTCATATATATCTAAACAATTTATTTTTTATACAAAATTGAAATACTACGTTCAGGGGTGGATCCAGAGGGTGGGGGACCTTAATCCCGCCCTTCTCAGCTATATAAAAAAACCTTGTAGAACAACATTATGAGAAAAGTGTAACGGTTGTGAGCTTTATCCTTTATCATCAGATGGTTTTGGCATTTTAAGCGCGAAATAATGATATAAACATGTGTGATATCACAATAATTAATGTTTTGCAGCAATGAAATGGAATCACAATGTGATCCCATTAATTCATTCTGAAAATTGGCGTCAATCTACTCAAACGGGGTGTTGAATTTCTCCCCTCTAAAAGCTCATTGTGTATGTATGCATCATGCATTGTCATCATTCTGTCAAATCTCTTTAACGGGAGCCTGGCAAACCCCCTCCTGCAAAAATTCATGAATCCGCCCTTGACGTTATTTGAATAAAGTTGTGACGGGCCATCTTCGCTTTGGATTTATTCGTAAAGGATTTTTATTCCATGGGTTGTATATAGTGGTAAAGTGAATATAAAAGACCCACGTATAAATAAACATCATACGATTTGTTATTTTATATTGTATTATGATTAAAGGGTCCTGAATCAATTCGTGTATATAATTAATAATATGGACATTCCCCCGACACAAACTAGGTTATTTTGAGACTAGCATATGGTTCAATTTTTATTTCAATAATTCGCTAGGTCGTGGGGGGGGGGGGGGTCTTTAGCATTGGGGGAAACCAGGGGATCCGGAGAAAAACCACTAGGTTGGACAGTCGACCTTACTCTTTGTCAAGTACAAGTGAGAAATCGAAACTACGCCACTTGACTCAATGACAGACCTTATGATCCAACGCGCACGCGTTAACCACACCCCCCCCCCATCACGGAAACAATAAATGCTCCATTATGATGTCTCATAATAAGCGAAGTATGATGCTGACAAGACGCTACTGCCGATTCCATAAAAGCTGGAGAGGCAGGATGAGTGGAGTATGGTGCTAAAGAGACGTAACTTCTCATTCTATTAAAACAGGACTAGTCGACTTTATTCGGGATATTTCTTCAATCAGTTTAACTGACATTAGATCAAACAAACAGAAAATAGTGTACTGAACACTCCTTATAGTCTGATGCACAGTGTGACATTACGCGTGTAAATTTAACATTTTCCGGTGTTCAAATATCCTTTATGGCCTACAGTTGATTCCACACTGTTTATAGAATTGGTGTATTGGTATACGAAACAGGAGATAGCGAGATAGAGAAATGAGGTGTAACGAACCAGTCGACACAATAAGGTCATTTCGCGACATATATATGGTTCAACTTTATTCTAATAACTCGCTTGTGCGCAGTTGGTCTTCAGATGTGGGAGGAATCCAGAGGACCCGGAGAAAAACAACGAGGTTGTGCAGATGACCCTTTCCTCTTCACGTACCTGCAGGGAATTGAAATCATACTACTTGACTCAATGACAGATAATAATATGATCGAAAGCGCACGTTTTAGCCCATTATACAAAACACTACATTCATCTTTTTTTTTATTAAAGGGTTTTTTTTTTATATCAAGTCATATGTTTGCACCGTCGGAATAGATTAATTATTAATGATATAGTGTGATAGGGTCATCCCCATAACTACCCAACCCACCATGGCGTAGGTTAATATTGTCACACAGGATGTTAAATTGGGAGAAAAATTTATTTTAATTCTAAACTATCGATCGAACAGAACATATTTTGGCGAAAAATGACCTTCATCTTAACATATCGAGTTTTCTTTTAAGTTTAATTTTACCAAGATTCTTTTTATTTTATCAAATTATATTGTTGCACCATTGAAATAAATCATAATAATGATAAAGTATTTGTTTTAGGGTCAGCCCCACAACAAAGCCCCGCCCCACCCACTAGAGTCCGTCACGTGACAGAATGAACATAAGACGCTACCTCAGTAATTACACCACTCCTTTTTTTTCAACCAAATATAACTGTGTTAATTGAACATCCACGCTTCGTATTTCCTATGTCTCATCATAGATTATTATATTTACTAATAAAATGATTCATTGACATTCCTCTATTCTTTCCGGTTGTCGAACTTAACAAACAACTCTTCGTTGTGAATGCCGCGGAGTTACATTTGGTACCGTTATCGCGATGGGGACTACACGTGGAGACATACATTGGATAAATTCACGATTCTATTATGAAGAACGAGTCAGGTTTGTGTTAGTGCTTTGTGAATTATATTTCCATTTAAATTATTATTGTCAATTATGTTTTCTTCGGAGTTGTTCTTTCGTAAATTGTATTTTTATTTACAGTAGGAGCGATGATTATATATATCTTTCGTGTTTTGCAAAGCCCGTTAGTTTTAAGTATTCGTTCCATTACTAATAAACGATATCCTTTTAAAAATGTGGAGCGAGCGAATAAAGGGATTATTATTCGGGTAGCCTTTTTAATACTGCTTTTGTTTAAGTGATTTACTAATAAATGTGAACATACATGTATATGAATAGCACCCTGCAATACAATATATATAGCTAGGTTTACAGAATGAATATCTAATCAAAAAAAGATTTATGTTCGATTTAATCAATATGTACTAAAATACATTCTTTTTACGACTTTTACGTTACAGTTTCTTTAATAGGGTATAATATACAGTCTTCAAAATAATTACCATGAAGAAAATATCTGGGGAAATAATAATATATGTATTGTCTCATTTATTAAAGGAGACAAGTCGCTAACTCAATATTATCCATAGTCTTCGACATTGGAATCACGAATTATTGGTCAATTTAAATCTACTCTGATGTTATCTTACTGTGAACAGATGGGTTTCTGATATCCAATATTTAGGACAAAATGAAAATTTTAAAATTAGCACAAGAATCGCGTGCTCGAATGCTTTCTAGCGCCATATGTAATGAAGTGACCCAATGAACGAGGCTAAACATACCACCACACATGAGAATACTATCTGTGTGACTCGAATAACCAGACGCCAAAGAATGCCATTCGAATTTGACTTTTGGCGTATTTCGCCGAACATAACTGATTGGAAATTACAGTAAAAACAGAAACGATTGAATGTAAATCGGTTTATATCTGAAGGTCCGCTCAATTGACACATTCCACTTATCATAAAAGTTATTTCTCATTTTTAATTGTGAATTTGGATGCAGTATCTCTTCAAGATTTGATAATAAAATATACCTTTGTATTTACATTTGTTTAACAGATAGGTCTCATAACAATGTGGGTTTTTATAGCAGGACATAATGATGGCTTGTGACACTACAGTACCGGGCTAAAAAAAACAGAGCCATCAATCCCAAAATATCTTTATTTTAAATACCTACTGAAAGTAAAGTATGTGCAACGCTATTTTGGCGATACTGGACTTCAGTTGTTTGGTACAGATATACATGTAATGCACGAACACCCGACTAACTTTAAGCATTGGCGCACCTTTAGAATCACCAAGGGTCAAAACCACGGGAAGTCCATGGAATATGAAGGTGCGGGAGTTGCAATACATCCGCTTTTATATATAGAATAATGGATCAGGCGTACGTTGTTTGTCAAACAGTTCTCTCAACATCCGCTGTTTTTTCTGTTTTGTTTTTATGGGGTTTTATGTTTCAAAATGACCGATTGTAAGTGCATATTAACTTTAACCGTACGATTCATCGAACAATCGATCAAAACTGCCAACGCTCTATATTTAAAATACAAAGTTAAAACATATTTTGAGTATGTGGACATCCTCGAAAACATATTTGGATAATTTATGTTTATTGTATTTAGCTGTATTGTATTGTGTGAAAACCAAAATTTAAAATGTAACGGGAGTTATTTAGTTGACTGAATTTTTAAACAATAATTTTTTATTTTCTGTATCCTGCATGCAAGTGTATAATACCAAGACTTCCATTGATTGTAAATATACCAATTAATCCAATGAAAATGAGTTTTACACCAGTTTGCCATTGACTAATTTTTATTCCAATTTTGCTATCTTTTTTTTTTATATTTATTCCCACTGATTTGCTTTTGTTTTTTTTTTTTGTTTTTTTTTTGGGGGGGGGGGGGTCTTGTTGGGGTTTTTTTACCGAGATTGTTGCCGATTGCTCCATTTTGACAGGCTGTGAATCCCTTTGGGCGGGATTGGTTTTGGGATTTTTTTATTTTTCTTTTTTTTTTAATTATTTAATGTCGCGGTATTTTTGAAAGTTTTGAATATATTGATATAATTACTATAAAATACTAAATAAACTATTTGACTTTTACAGCGTTGAAGCTGGTAGTCAATAGGCTCTATTATAAACTGCATTTTTAATTATGCTTTGCGGTTTTCTACATTGCATCTTTTTTATAAAAGTTTTATAAATTAAAATCCTCATATATATTATAATAAATCTTCCAAACTATGTGTAATTATATTTACGGTGTTGTATCTTTAGCGCAATAAATTTACGAAATTTTCTTAAACATTAATAAATTCGAAAACAAAATATAAACGATATATTATTATATTATTACATGGAATTATTGGGATCATAAATTTTTCATTTTACACAAAGTTTTGTCTCTTTGGATAAATTGTTAGCACGCCACCATTTTCAATATTTGCTTTCTCAACAACCCCAAATGATAATAAATGAAATGTAATGAAGTTTAACGTCCTACTCACATGATAAAAATGTTACCTGGTACAAATGCAATTTATCTAATGTAAGTAAAAAATGATAGAAGATACCCGGTACAAATAGTTGCCTGGTACAAATGAAATGTATCCAATGTAAGAAAAGCAAATTAACAATAGTAGGCATATTATTATTGTAAATAAAAAGAATAATATTATATAACAAATAGATTTTTTAAAATTACATTAATATATATTTATTCTAACCTTGTAATCTCCCCAAAAATAATATTTTGGAGTTTGTTTTGTTTTAGGTTGTTTTTTTTTTAAATTCCACTAATACATATTTATTTTTAATCGATTGATTTAACTGTTAGTTAACACTTCATAACAGAGAAATTTAGCTTTTTTGATTGATTTAGAAAAATATTTACTGTACATCAGTAGGGCCTACATGTAATTGCTTGAGAACTGAATTTTACAACTGCCCATTTTTTAGAAAATAAAATTCAAAGAATATTCAGAAAATAATGGCGTCTGAAAATGGCCGACTCCGACGTATTTATGTATTCCGTGGGGAGGGGGGGGGGTAGATATATAATTTTTTTATATTAAGATAACTGAAATAATACATGCTGCGTTATATTGGGATAATTACTAACATTAAACGCTGTGTTTTTAAATACTTTTACAAAAATCCACATTCATGATTATTTAAACCTCCACAAATCTTCCTTCTACTTTATAAAAATAACACTTTAATTTCTTGGAGTTTGGGGTACATTTTATAAAAAAGAACATTTAATTTTATGACACATTATAGTTATGTCTTTGATTTTCGTTTTCATTTTGTGGTTGGGGTTGAGTACATTTTGTTTTAAGAAGGTTTTGTGTTAGTAATCATCTGTGACATCAATGGTTATGGTTGGTTAAGTGGTTATTATTTTTCAAAATTATTTTATTGTATTCTTTAAATTTGAGTCATACTGGCCTTTTTTTCAATTTGTGGGTGGGTGAGTACATTTTATTTTTGGTGTGTTGTTTATATTTTTGGAGGGTGTAGGGATTTCTGATATTTTATTATCGAATTCTGAAATATCTTTTTTTTTTATATTTCTCTTTTTTTAAAGAAAAACTTTCAATAACAACCCAAATGACTGAGTTCTCATTTTATTAATATGTTAAAGGTTAAGTTTTATTTTCCGCTTTTGAACGAGATTGAAAGGATAATGTCAAGTATTTGAAATTTCCTGTCTTCATTAGCCCAGTCGGGGCAGAACAGTCGGACGTTAAACCCAATTTCATTTCATTCCATTTATTTGAATTTTTTGTTCACAAATATTTATTAAGCGTTATATTTTACTTACAGATTGTCACCGCTCGAATAAAAGTCTTTGCATAATGTGTAAAGTGATTAGTTCGTATGATCCTAGTGAAAACATGACTGAACCAAACAGAGATCCCTGCTGCGACCCTGTTCAGGACACAGTTGTCCCTGTGTCTATTTTATTTCCCCTTGAATTTTTATAATCTTTTATTTTCTTGTTTTGGTTTTTTAGAGATTTTTTTTGTTTTTTTTCTTTTGCAATTCATTACCCACCATTCATCCTGGTCCAGTAGCTTTTTTTTCAAAACGCATATACAGACAAGTACATGTATGTGTGTATGTATAAAAGTGGTCAGAATAAATTTACATGTAATAAAAATGTTTACAATTAAAACTGAAATTTCATTTATGAAGTAATGGGGAACCGTCTAAACAAATTGTATGCAATTCAAATCGCGATAGATTACCTCCAAAGCCAACTTAATGAAATAAATGTTTTACATTGTTACAAATTTGTCAGTGCAGTTATCCTTGAGTGTCACCCAATAACGATTTATTCATTCAAATTGTTAAATTTTTAACCCGATATTTGAAGAATGTGTCAACTTAGGCAATCGGTACAGGATCTAAGTTTAAGAATTTAAATGTCGCCTTCTGTGTTTACAGGAGACTTCATGTCATTTTCACTTCGAGATAAAACAGATTTAAGGAATTTCAATTATTTTCTTCATTTTCAAGTGCACTTCCAAGAACGCCTTTATTATTTATCAATGACTTAGAAAATCCGATCGACCAGAAACAAAATGACGTGTAACTTCTTTGTTCCTATATGAAATTGTGTTTTTGTTCTTAATTCCCCGTATAGTTTTAATTTATACCATTTAGATAGCACAAAAAAAACAATTATTGAAGATAATTATTGAATCTTTTTTTGTATTATTAAGTTTTGCCATATGTTTAGTTTATACCATATTTCTTATTTTAGCGATTTCATCCCATCGAATATATTTTATTTTATTTTATGGTTTTAATTCTACTACCTATATTTACATGTTGTAGTGAAGTAAGATTTTCTAGCATCCTGTAATATTGGGGTGAGATTATCGAAATCAGGAAAATCTTAACAAGTCTAACAACTACTGTTTGAGCGTGTTTTATTTCCTCAAATTTTTAGTTTCACAATAATCTTATTGTTATGCTAGATTGAACATTTATTATATTATTATTGCGCACATGGCTAACCATTTTTTTGTTGTTTCATTATTTATAAACCATGTTTAATATTTGATAATCAGAAAGCTGTTCCAAAAATAACCGGTGGTTTTAGCTTTTTGATTGATCATTCCCTCTTCCTTTTTTTTAAATAAAAACTTTTAATAAAGATGAGATATCTAGTCTGAATAATTGCACAATACTTTGTTATTTTTCTTTTAACTTTTTTTTTAAAAAAAAAATATGTATTTATATATATATTTGTTTGGGGATTTTTGGGGGGTTTTTTGGGTTTTTTTAGAAATTAATATTATTATTTTGTAGGCACTTCACTTCTTTATATCTTATTCAAATTTGTATTAGTAAGCACTGGCATTTTAATAAACTTGTGTCTCTTTTTTTAGAACATATTTATATTTTATCTTTATTTAATATCTAATTGTATTATTATAATTGTTTATTAGTATTATTAAAATTGTTTATTAGTATTTTCTATCTAGGGCTGTGAAATGTGATTATTAAATGCGCTAGAATTTGTAGAATGTTTTTATTTCACTTTTAGACCTTATTCGTAATTAATTTTTTGATAATATACGTTCTACCTCATGGTGACAGGGTATTATTCATATTATTCACAACAAACCGGATCAAGCTGAAATACGAGTTTGGAAATTTGCTATAGGGTTATTTCTTAATAAATTATATTATAGCAATGTTATGTTCCCTCAGGCGATTTCAGGGCGAATTATTCGGCGGTGGACAACGATTAGGTCCGTACAATATTTAATAACTTAGAAGTAAAGTATTTATTAAGATTGTATATAGATCTTATTGTTTTAAAGTAGAACGATGTATACGTAATTGTTATTTTAAAATTGATAATATACGATACATAAATGGTGTCATTTATGTTGTACGACATTATTGTATCGATATAACTATAATTGTTCTTGTAGAATTAATAACAGGTTCACATGGATGGTGCTCTGTATTCGAGATAGGCGACATGGTTGTGTCGAGGTAAACGATTTAGTTGTTGTTGTAAACGAAATCAAAATAAGTAAAGAAACTGCCCCCCCCCCTCTTAATCTTTCGAAATTAGAATTTAATCGTATAGAGATTTGTAATCATCACTAACCAAAATTTCACACCAGATCTCGTGTCGAACAGCGGGACGTTAAACCCCATTTCATTCATTCCAACTCAATACTTTATTTTGACCTAAATCAAAGAGATTTACTTATATTATTATTTACTTGACGGCGATAACTGTGTCGGAAGCGGACGTTAAATAACCCTATTTCACACACTTTTATTGATTACCCTATTTTGAATTATTGATTTTCATTTTATTTTGTTATTTTACAGATTTTCAAATTTGTATGATCAGTTTCACAATTTGATCTCAATAACTATTTCCAGATTTTTGTATATTTAGATGGTTTTTTTTGTAAATTTTAGAAAATCTTATCATATATCCAGGGTTTCTTTTGTAAATTGTCGAAAATCTTACCATATATCCTGGTTTTCTTTTGTAAATTTTAGAAAATCTTACCATATATTCAGGGTTTCTTTTGTAACTTTTAGAAAATCTTACCATGTATCCAGGGTTTCTTTTGTAACTTTTAGAAAATATCTTATAATCTAGTTTTAAATATTAGTGTGGTTAATTGGTTTTAAAATTCCATTATGAACATTTGATGTAAAAGCCAATTTGATTATATAATGTATTTATTATTATTGTGTGTGTTATTTATTTATGCTCAATTCAGTTGTGCCAAGGTATTGCCAGTAGTGTATACATATTATTATTATGCTATTAAACATTTCATGTAAACTAGTGTGTAAAGCTTAAAGATGCACTTTGTAAGAGCAAAATTTGTCTCTTGAAGATCTTTTTTCTGACTTAAAATTTTCTTTGTATTATTCTTTAGACATTTATTCACATTGCAAACCATAAACAACCCTCAATGGCGTCGTATGACTTGGAAATTTATTCGATTAGATTATTCGCGCCATTTAATTGGTTAACGAAAACATGCAAAACCGAGACTTTATTATTGTAGCAATGACAATCAAGAGTACGCTTTTCTGTCAAAACTTCCAACATTTATAACTTCAATGGAAATAAGGTTACTTGATTGAAATTTTCAATATGTTCATTTTAGATTAATATCTATTATTAAAATGTTATAACAAGAAAGGCCAGTTCTTTATGCAAATCTTACATAATGCATCTTTAAGAATCAAATGTGTATATTTTTTAATATTTTATTTACAATATTGTTTCAATCTTATCAATAAATATTATATGTACTTGCACAGTATGAAATATTCAATTCATTATTTGATGTAAATATATTGCATGTACTTGCTGATTATGGAATATTTCATCTGATAGAGATCTTCATGATAAATTATGCATATACGGGCATATTATTAAATATATTTTACTTATAATACACTATGACATAAATCTTAATGATACATTAAAATTAATAGTGTACGTTATGAAATATGTTTTTTATAAATAGTGCAAAGTATAATTTCTGACTATCCTGGCTACATTTTCTGCCTTCAGGGCAGTTTTTTTTTTTTTTTGTTCATTTTAATTTAGATAACCCTTAAGGACTGATACAAGGATATGTGCATGGCAACAGTGCAATCTAATTCAAGGTGCATAAATACAAAATGAACAACTAGAAAAGTAAAAAATGGTTTACGAACCATACTCAGAAACTTGGAACTTCTTTACAGGCGAAGCAAGATGTTTGCTGTGTCCAAACACATAGAGAATGGGTTTTAACGTCCACACGACACAAACTAGATCATATCGGGACTAACAAATGGTTCAATTTTTTTCAATAATTCGCTTGCGTCTAGTTGTGTGTGTGTGTGGGGGGGGGGGGGGGGGGCGCTGGTGAAAACCCACGAGTTTGAACAGGTGACCCTACTCCTTGTCACGTACATGACTTAATGACAGACCTTATGAACTAACGGGGTGCGTGAGATTTATAAACAGCATAGGCTGGTGACTAAAGGCTATGTATATGAATGGGATTGTTTATGATGGGATAATGAAATTCACCGCGTTTATTCAAAGATGAACCTAAGAGGGTCATTCTGCTAATTTTCTGCTACTGACATTAGCGAACGTAACACACTAATGTTTGCAGAGGTGGTTTGTCCAGGCAAAAGGACAGGGGCCAGCTGATACCTCGCTCCGCTACACAGTCGAGTCGCGGTCAAAATTTGAGAGTGTGGCCCGATATGGAGCCACAGTGGTTTAGTGAGTAAGATGTTGGCTCGTCTAAACTGGAGGTCGCATGTTTGATCCCGATGTTGGAAGAGAAATTTTAGTAATGCAGGACAGAGGGCCTGACAAGGACAACGTATAGTCGTTCGTGTGATACGAAAAACCGAGGTACCGCGTACACGAAGTTTTGTCAGTTGGAAATTGATATACGAGACGGCCGTAGTGCCGCTGTCCGGACAAAATTCCCCTCCCTGTACACTAAATGGCGCATGCTCGTCTTTATTAGCCCAGTTAGTGCAGAACAGTAAAGTGTTAAGCCCCATTTCATTTCATTTCATGTCCCTTTATTGTCCGTATATATTGTAAAACACGGCAATAAATAAACTTTAAGTCGGCTATATAAACTATAGAGGAATGATTCATACAACACGTGGATTTAATCTATACAGGGTCGGTGATACAAGCCGAACAGATTAACCCCAACTTTACATTAAAGAGGCTATTACACTTTATATTTGCAGACAACTTTACTAAAAAAAATTTTTCTCTTGCTTAACTCAAAATGATGTTAAACTGGAAATACGCGGGTCACAATTTTATAAGATACAATTACTGGGCCAGGTGTCCATAACTAACTTGCAGATAATCCGGCCCTGGCCGGGTCGTGCCCGTAGATCCAAAACCGGAAGCGGTAGGCCCACTTCACCTGGGCTATGTTAATTCCCCGGCGCGCGCTACCCCAATACATCAAATTTCAGCCTTGGGCAGCCTCAATGCAGCCGACAACCCTGAGCAGACAATTATGGTATAGAAAAACAGTAAATTGTTTTTATGTCCTGTGTATTCCTCAACATCCTAGACTTAACGCTCAATAGTTCCAGTTGTAAAATTTGTCGACCCGAGGGGCCGCAGAGGCTCAATGAGTAAGACACTCTCTCGCTGGCCTGGCGGTAACGTGTGTGATCCCGGTGTTGGCCGCGAAAGTTCATCGGGATTTTCCGTTGTGGTTCCCCTGTTCTTGATGTAGTGCGTAGAGCCATATACATTCATTGGGATATGACGCAAAACCGAGGTCCCTTGTACACACCGGCGTGTACCTTGACAGTTGCAATTCGATATTAGGGAAGGTAGTAACGCCCCTATCCGATTCACATTTATCCCATAGCACATTGCATGACGTATGTCCGTCTCCATTAGCCCAGTCGATTTTGCTGACACGACATAATACAGTTATGCGTATTGATACCTTAGTAAAAAGCGATTGCGTAATGCTATTTTGGTTACAGAATGTATGCTTATCTACATTACACCATGTTTCAGTCATCGCATTCCAGTGGGATTACTCGAGTATAGCAACTAAAATGTTTGAATCGAGACAGTATGAATTCTGTAGCGGGCGTCAACTATTATCTATGTTAATGAAACGTCATTTTGTTCCGGGTTTGTGTTTATGTCGATTGATCTACAGATAGATTTGTATTGCACACCTTCAGTAATGTATGTAATGTGATATGACCGACTCCGAATCTGTACCCTAATCAAAACGTTTGACAAAAGCATATTCTTGCGACATCGGTTGAAATGCTTTGAATGGTCGTCTAATGAAGGTCACGGTTTCGGTGGTAATGAAGAATTAAAGGGGCCTAAAGTAAATGAAATGAAATGGGGTTGAACGTCCTACTGTTTTACTGGGTAAATCAAGATGGGCATACACCATACAGTGTTCTACGGGCCTACTCTTATTTCACATTCCAAGGGCACGTTTTACATGTACGTCAATGTGTACACTGGACCTATCCGAACGACAATACATTGGTGCTTGTCAGGCCCTCCGTCCTGCACCACTGTCAAGGGGAAACCACATCGCGAAATACAGACGAGCGTTCTCGGATTCTCGGCTGTCATCTTTCTGTATATTCTACGCGATTTTCCATCCTTCGTCAGCGGTGCCAGGGTGGGACGGGAAGCGAGGGTCATTGTACATCAATAATAGTACACACGGCGTAGTTGGTGCAATCCCATTTCATTTCGGATTTCTGACAGGTCCACCACTAACTGAAGATCTAATTACTTCCTTAATGGTTTTTCTCGTAAAACATTAATGACACCCAACAATTATCTCTTAATTGGTGGAACCATCCTCGATATCCCCAGTGGTCCCATTCCGTTCCACTCCACTATACCCACGTTACATCCATTGGGAGACACGTATTCAAATTATCTATGGATATCGAGGATGTGGCTGAAAACAAACCCATTAGATATACAGTTGGGATGTACTGTAGTGTCAATGTTGACAACATTAAAACATGAAAAGTCTAGACTACGAACACCTCAGACTGAGATAGTAAGACCCCTTTTAAATAGTATCAGTGGCGACTTGTGATAAGTACATTGTATAAAGTGGTTGAGCTGTAGAATCAGTGACTAGACAAACGGCTTGTCGACTGTTTGAACAACAATAGCCTCCAGATACTGGTCCTATAGTATAGACATTAAACTCTTTGTTATACACTGATATCATACACAGCATAAATATATCCTCTTGGTTTTTCCATCTTTTCTGTCGGAAGGGGCGGAGATCGTCGAGTGTATGGATACTCAAATACAACATAAATCGTTAGTCATGGGATGTGGTGTTTCCACGATATATAAGAGGTGGTATAAGGTGTTTTATGAAGCAAGAATGGATATACAGGAGGTAGTTACTAGCCGGCATCACTGTATTACTTCCACAATCTCTTCCACCAGCATAGCCTCGGCACTTGATGGACTGTGTTCTATGCCATTTAGTAACATTTTGAATTGTGCGTCACCTTGCGTCGAGTCCACTCACATCTATTGTTTCTTTTAGTGTAACGTAATTGGTATTTCAGCAGCGACGTCTCGCGTCTTTGGAAAGACACATTTAAATTCACCAGCACAGTCAGAACCCCTTTCACCTATTGATTAAGATTTCAGTTGTGCAGCGCCCAGAATCAAGACTACTCAAAAATTATCATTTTGCATTTATGAATTTGAGTGTCTTTACAAAGCGGTGGTATGCGATCAGTTCCGTTACCTAAAAATTAAAAGCCGACAGAGGCGCTTCGGTCTATTCTTCGCTCCTTTACCTCGAACATGTCCGACCCGGTTGTAATTTAGATCTGCGGTGGCTCGGTGGGTACGACACTGTCTCACTATCCAGGACGTCATGGGTTCGATCAGAATCAGTGCAGAACATTAGGAGGTTAAAGTCCACTTCACTTGATTTCGTTTCATTTTGTTGTTATCTGACACTTTCTCAAGCATCCGCCCCCAGTTTAAGTCTCCAGTCACATACTATATATACAGCGATAATAGGATGAGTAATGCAATACATACTAAAGGTCGTAGGTCACAATATAAGTGACAAACATGTCGATTATTGTAGCCGACTATATAGACTCGGTTTTTTGTCTTTTGTTGTTGTACACTTTACGACCTTTTAATCTCCCTTGTACCGCGAACCAAACAATATACAGGTATTGTCGCACTCATTACACTCCGTTAATCAAGGATACTTAATTTTGATTACATTTTATTATCCGATAGTTTTAGCACCATCTAGATTTGCTTACACTATGTCGTTTAGCACCATCTAGACTTGCTAACTCTATATCATTTAGCACCATCCAGACTTGCTGACTATATCTTTTAGCAACATCTTGCTACTCTCTGTCTTTTAACACCATCGAGACTTGCTAACTCTATGTCTTTAAGACCACCAGGCTTGCTGACTCTAGGTCTTTTATCACCATCCAGACTTTCTGACTCTATGTCTTTTAGCACCACCCAGACTTGCTGACTACGCCTTTCAGCACATTTATACTTGCTGACTCTATGTCTCTTAGCAACATCCAGACTTGTTGACTATATACTTTAGCACATTCTTGACTTGCTTACTCTATATCTTTTAGCACCATCCAGACTTGCTGCCTCTATATCTTTTAGCACCATCCAGACTTGCTATCTAAATGTCTTTTAGCATCATCTAGACTGCATGACTCTAAATGTCATTTAGCATCATCTAGACTGCATGACTCTATGTCTTTTAGCACCATCCAGGCTTACTGACTCTAGCACCTTTATGTAACTTTATGTATTTTGTGCTGAAATCTACGATTAAATGCTGAAGTAGCAGAAATTGTATGTCTGTTTTGTCCTGTTTGTTAAGACATGCTTTCACTGATTTGATCAGAAGCACGCTCTGGTACTCTTCTGTTAATGTACTTGGTGTGTGCGCGTGAACTGCACCACGGTTATAGATACAACGTCCATTTTCCCACGCTTAACAAGATTTTGATATCAAGAATATAATACCGGCTTATTCTGGTCACTTACGGTTGAATCCGGTGACACAGTAGAAAAGAAGAATAAGACTCGTTGTGGTGCTAGCGTGGTAAAAATGTAGAAGATGCAGATATGTAAATCCTGTATGCACTGATTACATCAAATCCGTAATCGGCGGAAGAAAGGCTAAATCATTGCGATTTAGTACTTCTTTATACCAAGAAAACAAAAGAAAATACCAATCAAAATGTGCATCAATTACAAAACAAAATTGAATTAAGGTAATTATTCCCAGTATCTCCATGGAACAATCTGAACCAGAAAAGGTGGACATAATTATCAGCGGACAAGAACCAATACTCGAACGCCAATCCGTCGACGTGTATAGGTTCTATGCCCGGTTCCGTGTTCTGGTTTCGTGGTTCCAGTTCTTACGGCCGGCCAGTGGATCGATTCACTTGCTTTGATATGTATGGTGATTGTTTATTGCGTGCAATGTCTGTGTTATGTGCGTGTCCCAGTGTCCGCAGCTTTATCTAATGTGGTTTTTGTGTGTAGTGCTGTCCCCATACACCTATATTAGACCTCTATTTCCAGACCGATCCTATTCTAAACACGGCGAGGAGTCGCCGTGGCTAGGTGAGTGAGGCGTTGACTCAATAACTTGGCCGTTCAGTGTTCCATCCAGGTATTAGCCGAGAAAAGCATCGGGATTTTCTCCGGCGTGGTTCCCCCTTATTTTCAGTGTTGTAGAACGGAGGGCCTGGCAAGGGATAACGTACAATTGTTCGGTTGGGACTGAAAATCGAGGTCTCGTATACACATTGGCTTGCGCGTAAAAGAACCTCTGTCAGTTTGAATGCGAAATAAAAGTAGGCATTGTTTCTGTCTCCACTAGCCCAGTCGGTGCAGAACAATAGAACGCTAAATCCCATTTCATTTCATTTCTCAACACGGTGAGTGCACCACGACATCCTGTTCAAAATTCCAGCATTACGTAGCGAAATCCGTGATATATTTAATTCTTATTACAGCATTATCACGCAACCCTGTGGTAGATCTCCTAAATGGTGTCATTTTGAGAAAAGATAATGACCATCGCGCATGACTATTAGTAAAACTAACGGGTGGTCTTCGTGTGCAACTTTTCGTGGTGGTCCGGCTTTATAGTTAATACTTTGACATCCCATCATTCTACTTGTCAATCACACACAGAAATCTACATTCACTCTCTTATTCTTTTCATACACAAACAGAAAACACGAGTTCATTTTTATCCGATATTCTATAACTCTTTCATCCAGTATAATCATTGAACAACAAATCTCCGCGTATACACATACATAAAAACTACATACATTCACTCTCATAGTCTTTTGACGCACAGACACAGAAAACCTTTTTATCTGATTTTCTATAACTCTTTAATCTAGTATAATTATTGAACAACAAAACTCCGCGTACTTAAATATTTGTATAGGTCGAATTCTTGACATCTTTTGGTTTACATCAAAACAAATAGAAGCCCAAATGTTACCTACCTCAATGACAAATTTACAAGATCAGTACAAACTGAGGAAGAAAGTGTGACTTTAATAGAATTTCTCAACATGAAAGCGTATTTTATATAAAGTTTGTTCTGATTTCACATCCATGCATCAAAATTAATCTAAATGTCGTGCCTTCATCGTCATCGAATAAAAACATCAACGACTGTTGAGAAACTGGAGATAGGTTTGTCAGTTTTATTATTTTGTGAGAAGATGTACAAATTCTCTTTCATAAAAACATATACTGAACACAGCGGGTGTTATTTGCACTCAACTCTCGATTTGATTGTCCGGGTTCGAATCCAGGCTTCTGCTGAGAAAAACATATGGATTTATTGAGACCAGTCTCGAATTTGCTAGGGGTAGTGCAGGAAAACGAAAAAGCCAAAGTTCACAGTTGGAATACGATAAGAAAAAAGGCACAAACACGTCACTGTCCGGTCAAAATTTGTCTCACCTATCCGGGTCAAGTTGCGTTTAAGAGATATTAAACTCCAGACAGTTGACATCTGTGTCTTCATTTCTCCAAGAATAGATTTATTTATCTTATTAATGAAAGGAGATGCTATGACAATCAAGGCTATGTCCACATGATAACCCGATCTACCCGCCCACACCGTGTCACACCGTGTCAGAGCTCTGCTTATTACAATAGAGACATTGTTTAATTGCAATACAAGTAGGTATGATATACGATATTGTAGCACCTGCTTACACCTGTTTATAAACCTCTTTATAATAAATGTCGAGGGTGATTTACTGGGCTGTGATAATCTGATTAATTTATTCTATATCTCACGCTCTCACATCATTTACTGTGAATCATTCAATAATCAAAATAAACGAGAGCCCGGATGGACTTAATTGTCGAGTGCAACCAATTGGTGGATTTTCAATTCTGCCCGTATATTAATAATTATTTGATTAAGAGCTTTTGCATGGGGATTTGAGGATGATTTGAAGAAAATCAATCAATTTAATAGATTACGATTCGGTTGGGGTTTGTAGTTGTAGCACTTTTGAATTGTTTATAATAAAATAAGAAGTTAACGCATTACATTTTTCAAATATACCTGATTCGATGCTCTTTTCAGCAAAACGCAGAGTTGTTTAATTCCATTCCGTTATTAGTTAGTAGAATACTACAGTAATTTGTGTGCTTTAGATGAAGGTTGTACAGGATATTGGCCCAAGGACTAAGCCTTGTGGCATGCCATATTTCTCGATATCGGATATACCCCAACCCCTCTCCCATACTCAAAACAAAATGTTATACATGATCGTTTGTAGTTTTTTTTAAATACAAAAACGCCAAAATAACAAGACATAAACAGATATTTATTTAATAAAATTTATAGAAATATATTTAAATTATAAAATATAATCATATAAAATGGATAAAATATATTTATAATATAACAAGCATTGTATAATGGGACATTGAAATATATGTACATATTTATAAATAATAAATTTTAGCAAAAGATAAAACTATTAAAACATTTAATTGGCACTTTATAATTGGTCTCTTATTTATTTATTCTTTTATTTAATTATGTATTTATTTATTTATAAAACAAACAATGATGATGAGCATGGAACATTATAATTGGTCACTTTTATTACTTTATTCATCTATCTATTTACATAAATAATAATTTTTGATTTATCATACAAATGATGATATGATGATGGTGATGATGATGATGATGATGATGATGATGATGATGATGATGATGATGTTTCATTGTCCTTCCTGACAAGAGTAAGTATCCGTTTCGACGATGCTTAGTGCCACGGTATAAGTTAGGTTATATACAATGATTACGATGCTAAAAGGTAGACGACCACTCAGGTTAAAATTCATCACAGAAAGTCATAATTGAAATTACAATCATACGAGTTATTGTCATCGGAATAGTAATTAAAGGACGTGTTGTACTGATCGACATGTGTCAAAGGGGGACAACTGGGGTTATTGGTATAATACTGTTGATTGAAGTTGTAATAATCCATGTTTATGTCACACGGTTGCTGATTGATTGCGATTGATTTCCTCGCCTCTCCTACTGGTTGATTATAAACTGTCGTCGGTGACGTCGACAGCTCAGGCGAAGGGGTTATCTTACGTGGAAGTTTATTAACGACAATCGGAAATCGTTCTGATGAGATCACAATTCGTTCCAGTTCACTGCTCTTTGGTTTAGTGACGGGAGTCGTAAAATTACGCTGCATTTTTAACAACATTTTAAAATTGAACTTGTAAGTGTATCTTTTCCCCGCCACTTTCGTTAGAATCAGACGATCGTAATAATATCGCATAGCCCGACTCACTTTATCGTACGTCATGTTCTTGCGATTACGTCTTTGACCCCATCGTCGTGCTACCTCTTCCGGGTCAGTCATTCTGAATTCTCCATGTGTCCCTTCCCATTTAATACAACATTCATTCTCTTTCTCTGTCAGAAGTTCCAACAAGAATTGCCATAACTGGAGTTGGCCTCCGCCTAAAACAAAGATACGTGAACATTTAATATTGTGTTTACGATATATCTGATACATAATGTTATTGGGCATGTCAATCGTTTTCATTGGCTACAGGGTTTACTCGTTGACTATTCCAAATCACAAGATAAGAAAGCCAGCCCTTCAATGAAAATTCTGATTGTCAACTACTTTTCGTGTCTGGTGATTTTGATATGTCACAAAATTAAGCACCCTCTTTATAATGTTACAATGACAACTTAAATTAAAATATTTTAAAGATGCAACCTTTTCATTGGTTGAGATTTAAAATCCTAAAACAAAATGTAGCCCTTGGCCAGTAAAACGGGTTTAGGGTTGAATAATGCCCCAGATAACAAAACTGCGGAAAGATGATTGTGATTTGCTAGAAGACGTCTATATGACATTTAGAAAACAATTTGATCCTGTTTTGAAATTTTAATCATAATTCAAACAACACCTCAGTCAGAAAATGAATAAGAAATGAAATGGGGCTTAACGTCCTACTGTTCTGTACCGACTTTGCTTATGAAGACGGACATGCGCCATACAATGTGCTTAGAGGAACATTTTGGCCCGTACATCAGCACCAAGGCCTACTCTTATATCGAATTACAACTGTGAACGGTTCCTTTACGTTCACGACAACGTGTACGTGGGACCTCGGGTTTCCGTAACTTGCGAACGACTATACGTGTCTGTTTAAACTTACCTGAAACTAGTAGTGTTGCTAGACGTCTGAGTTGTACCAAGGCTGCTTTCGTACCTGTAAAAGATTAAAATATATTATAAAATATTCCATCGTCAATTCGAGTGAGGGTGGGGTATATCGCGTGCACTTTGTATTCTAAGGTCTGTCACTGGGTCGAGTGACGTGGTTTTGATTCCCGGGATGTAAGTAACAAGGAGTAGGGTCGCCTGTCAAACTTAGTGGGTTTTCTCTGGATCCTCCCATGTCCTCGTAAGCGATTTTTTTAAAATCAAATAGTGTCACATATTAGTCCCAGCATGGCCTGGTCGAGCGCACGTTAAACCCGATTTATCTCCCTCTAGCACACTTTCAAATAGTATCCAGATAATATTGAACCAACATTGACATGGAACTCAATCCTAATCTGTGTTCATGTTTGCATTATAAAATGTTTTGGTCGTACTCAGGCCTGGGTGTTATTTTTTGACACATCATTGGACATTAGAACTTACCCTTTTTCTCCTCCTCTTTGGATTTTTCGGACAAGATGCAATCCATGACGTCACTCAGTAATCCAGACACCGCATCATCTGATTGGCTTGTGGTTGTCATGGGCGTTGGGAGAACTTTGTTGGCTTCCATTTGCATATGTTCTTCATAACTTGGTGGGCGTTTTAATGGCAATGGACTTTGATAGGCTTGGTAGGACGGTTGAAAGGTCGTTTCGTAACATGACTGTAATTGTTTGACTGGCTGCAAGTCCTCGTATAAAGAAGGTTCGTTAAAACTGTTGAGAAAATCTGTAAACGTAAGATCGGAGTAGTACGATTCAGTTGAAGGAACTCGGGTATCCTGGACAGAAGGAAAATCATAGACTTGATGAACGTTGCCGCCTACATTATAGAAATCTGTAGAAGCCATTTTCATTTACTCTTCTTCGTTTTCTGCAATTAAATATAAAATATAGTTATTAACAGTAGGAACAACACTTTGGAATTAACGCACCTGGTACATACATGGTCATTCTTGTCCGATATTAGGCTATCTGACCATTTTTGTGTTTAATGTCCAGACACAAAATCTGTAATGCCACTTTCCGAGCAAAATTCACCCCATAGCATACTGTATAGCGTATGCCAGTCTTCATAAATGCATTTGGGGCAGGGAAATATATCACTTTAAACCTCATTTTTTTCTGTCTTTAAACAAAAATAGGTCTATTGCTTTTTTGTCTAAGACACTATTATCAAATCCATGGAGAGATATAATTTTAGTATTATTATAATATATCATTTTAATGCGAATCATCTGGCTTGTAAATGTATATAGGATGGTCCGTTTTTTATAAATATTTGCACGTGCACTTATAGTCTTAAAGATGTATTTAATCGGTCATATTGTAGTCATTAGAATCTTTGTCTTTAATCTGGAGTATGTTCTCTGTAAACTATTTACATCATCAATTGCCGAACTTCTGACTAGTTATAAGTGAGTCAATGTGAAAACTTATACAGGAATAAAATGATTCAATGTTTGGGTGTGAGAAGAGAATCTGCTGAAATGACGAAAAGTCGTCACGTGTTAGAAATAAATGTTGATATAATAGATTTAGTCATAGGTTTAAATTTTATATTAGTCACTATGGGAAAACCAAATCTATAACAACATCTTGCTCGTCAATATTCCATAATCAAACAAGGCGTTTTTGTTAGGACATGTCCGTGGGAATAACCGTATTCATGGTAGACACGAAGCTCGTCAATGTACCGTAATCAAATACAAAATTATTGTTAATGAAGACGTTTCGAAGGACACATTTAGCGCATCAATATTCCACAATCAAACACAGATTTATCTAAGACATTTTTAAAGAACAACATAGATCCGGTGTACACATTCGCGTGCACGTAAAACGACTTTTGGCAATCGAAATAAGAGTATGCGCTGTATGGCGTATGCCAGTCTGCTCAGTGGGAGTAGAGTAGTAGGACGTTAAACCCCATTCCATTTATAAGAGACACCGTGCTGGTCAATATTGCATAATGTATTAATAAAATAACAGATTCTAAGACCACGGGGTATCTGAATAAACTCACAGTTGTGGCTTTAAAACAAATGGAATTTTTAATGTGGGTAAGAAAAAAAGTCTCTGCTGGGATAACGTCCCTGTTGGAATTAATTTCATTTAAAATAGGTATTTAATTTGTTGCTCCATTTTGTTTAATATATCGATTGTGGCAGTCTATCAACATGTATAAAGAAAGGTTAAGTCTAAATATTAAGGTCGGCTGCAGATTTGGACGAAATCTTCAGTTAGCTTTCATTTTTAGACTTTACCATAAAGACTTTAAGAAGCCAGGGCAAATTTTATCCAGTTCAATATAATCATGGCCAGTTTTTAAACGTTTTTAAAATGTTATGTCAACATTCAAATATCAATCAATTGCTCAATCTACTTTTTTTTTTAGAAAAATACGAAGTGAATATGTCTTAAAAGGAAGTAAAATAACGGAGATTTGAATATCAAAAACTAAGTGAATGATGTCTGTCTATTGTTATAGTCAAGTATATGCTATAAATAAAAGTTGGAAGTTTTGTGCAACTGTATCGCATGTCCTTTGTTGAATAATTGCCAATAATTTACAGGTCAACCAGAATAGGCTACATTGACACAACGGAAATTATTTCCTTTAATAGTAGGCTAAGTGCAGGAGAACCGCACTACACACAATTAAAATTAATAAGACAAACCTGTGGACAAGACAAACTACACAAACATTTCAAGAAATAAATTTAATATCAATTCAAGTGGATGCATATGCTCAATTGAATGCCTTATTAACCAGTCGTTCTCCCTGTTTAATGAATAACTTATTTATTCTATTTTAAGCGCTGAAATGTCATTGTGACTATCGTTCATAAAATATATTAATTATAAATTGTTTTCACATCTGCTGTGAACCGGATATAGTGTGATTGTGTACATATTAAATTATATTGAAGTAACACGAATTAAAATAATACAATTAAAGATACTTTCCATCGTTATATTATTATGTCAGATCTTTGAAACGCTGCTCTGATTTGGTTATGTCAATAGACTATATTGTCTGATTTTGTACAACTTTGTCTGTAAGGCTTGGTGGTATTATATTTTAATATTACCAACGAATGTTTTTCCCGGTTTTATCTTTGCTCATTTCAAAACGTCCTACTTTTCTTAACCAATCAAAGTAATGAAATAGGGCAAACGTCATGCATTGAGCAAAGGTCAACCCTTATTTCGATTTTCGGGCTGGGGCGAATGGTTAAGGCGTTTGTTTATAAGGTCTGTCTTTGAGCCAAGTGGCGTTGAATTCGATTCCCCGCTTGGACGTGACATGGAATAGGGTCGCCTGTCAAACCTTGTGTGTTTTCCCCGGCTTCCTCCCATTGCTAAAGACCGCTACGTGCTACCGAATTATTTAAATTGGACCATATGGTAGTCCCAAAACGACCTAGTTACTCTCTCTGTCTCCCCCCTCCCCCTCCCTCTATCTCTCTCTCTCTGGTTGTGTGTGTGTGTGTGTGTGTTAGGGGATCGTTTTGTACCACCCGAGCGACTAGACACCTGTTCTCTGCACCACTGAAAAACGGCCAACATGAGGATCGAACATTTATATTGAGCTGGTGCCACACTCTCCAAATCACCTTAAAACAATTTTTTAATGATATTTAATAGTTATTAACACAGAGAATAAAATAAAAGACTTACCTTAATGTGTTGATCTGTTTGGTACAATAACGTGATTATATATTTATTTTGATGGGAGTTGATATATGACTCTTCACGAATAAGTTGATTAAGTTATCCCATTCTCACTCGCAAATATTATATAATATACTTATAATATACTAACCTAAAGTTAGATATCGCGACCTGACACCAGTCACTAGAATATATGTAATAAACGTATATTACTAAGTGAACGGGGTTTTTGTACAATTTGCCGGAAAACTCTTAAACCACAACATGAGTCACCAATTTATTTAGTTTATATTATAGTTATAGCGTGGGTGTGAATCGAATAATAACAGAACACTATCTTTACTTACTTCAAAATATAACTACTACATCCCACAGAATCCGTTTAAAATCTGATTGAAGTGTAGATAAGAATTAATGCCCAGATTAAACGTATTGTTGTAGTCCAGGGCGACGATCCTTATTGTAGTAGAAGATTTAGAGTGACCGCCCTTTGGACATTTCGCGGGAAAAGAAAATGCGCGTCTTTAACAAGATGCAGAATCTCCCACGGTCTTTGTATCCGGAGTAAAACCACACGGGTTACAAGGACTAGGCGAAATTAATTGCGTTACGAAATGAACTTTGTAACTTTGTTTACTTAAGATTTAAACTGTACTATTGTTACGTGAGCTGGAATAGTAGACTTCATCATTATGTGGGACTGGGGAATCTGTAGTCGGTCTAGTCATGACCTTTAGGGGTCACTTTGATAGGATGGTGTAAGTTAAACTGTCACTAAGTTCATACTACAAAGCATACAGAGTTAATTATGTAAGTTTTTTGTAAACATATTATAGGGAAAGGTTCAGTCTCTGTTTGTTGTTATCATCAGTACCGGAACTAGTTTGACCGAGGAGGTGGTGCTTACGTTGATGATCCTGTGTTCGGACCCGAGACTTGTACGTGCCTAAACTCTTGGGTTTCCATGGGTCCCAATGTGCAAGTGAATTATTGATATCTGTTCGTTCCGTAACATAGTTTGTGCTCTGTCTCTCTCTCACCTAGTCTCTCTCTCTCCCATTAAATCATTTTCGGATTAGGGCCGGGAACGAAATGAAATGGGGTTTAACATCCTATATTTCTGCACCGACGGGGCTATGGGAGGCAATCTTCCGCCCAGAAAGCAGTGCTACGGCCTACTCTTATTTCGAATAGCCAATGTCCTTACCAGACAGAGAAGAACTTTCTCTGCCAACGGCGCGAGCTAACCCGAGACCTCATGGTCACCGAGCTAGCATCTGACACACTGAGCACCCGCACTCCCTGGGGCGGGGTACATCAACCTCGCTGTTAGCTTGCAGTATTATGAGAGATGCTAGGGAGATGCTGGGAATAATAATAATAATAATACAATCTTTATGAACTAATTCTTAGAACTATTATTTGGCCATTATTGTGAGAATTATTAAAGTTGTAAATTGAAATAAAACGACGGATGTGGTGAACACCAGATGTCAAAATGAAACAAAGTGTCGTCTTGATCTAATTTAATTTGTAGGCGAGGATAATATTTCCGTTCAATCAATATCTTCTATCTTATGATTTCCGTTTTAATTAATTCAAGGAGATCTGTTCGTCTCTTCACAGACGATCCATTGTTTCAAATTGTGTTTCAAGTTGTCATTGCAGTTTAGGACTGGCAATCGTAAGATGTACTACATGTGGGCTGTAAAGTTGTAAGTTGTAAATTCATTCATAGATGACTATTTCTTTGTTTTTGGTCTATGGGAGGCGATGGGTATTATCCGCTCCACGCCGTATGCTGCAGGCGTTGAATGAATAGAAGAATACGTTTGAATGTATTGGAAATTGAACGAACAAATGAAATGAAATGAAAAGGAATTGAACGTCTTATTTCCCAGCACCAGTATAAGCTTGCAAAGTGGTGTACGGCCGACCTTTGTTTCGTATTTTAACTGTCAATGGTTCTTTTACGTGCACGCCGACGTGTGGACGGGGCCTTGTCCTGTATCACTGAAAAATGAAATGGGGTTGAACGTCTTACGATTCTGCTCCGACTGGACGTATGAAGACGGGCATACGCCATGAAGTGTTCTATGGGGGAATTTGGCCGGACAGCGACGCTACGACCTACTCTTATATCAATTTCCAATATTGCCAAGGGATCTTATAAGGTTACGCCAATGTGTACATAGAATCTCGATTTATCGTGCAATCCAAATGACTAGACAACTGTCCTTGTCAGGCCCTCCGTCCTGCACCACACTGACACGGGGGAAGCCACATTTATGACAAATAGCTGTAAATAATTGTGTATTGATTTGTATCAGTCTGGTCAGTTGGGCAGTGATATAGACCGGGAGTCCAGGGGGTCAACCTAGCTGAAAGGTGTACCAATTTTCTTCTTTATGTTATCGATGCATGTATGTCCGGTATCATCAAAATGTAAGGCTGCCGGGTTTCTGGCGATTGGTGTGGTATGCGATACCCCTCAACTAGTCTAGATTAGCTCAAAAGTGTACTACATGAAATTCGCACAGCAGTGTACCGTGCATCTTCAGGTATCACAAAACACTCTGACAGACATTTCTAGTGGTGGGTACCCCTGAAAGAGCTATGTAATTACCAGACATGTGTAGTGTTGGAGTATCCCTGACAAGAGATATCTAATTTCTAGTCAACAGCTTGAAAAAATTGGTACACTTTTCAGCTAGGTTAACCCCCTGGGCTCCTGCTCTGATACCAGGAAGCTTCTTAAAGTTCGAAGTTTCTTAATCGTATGGGCCGTAATAATATTAGCATTAAAAATAAAGCACAATCGTAGCTGAATTCGGTAAATTTGAGTAACGAAGAAAATGTCGTAATGGAAAAGGGTACCAGGAAAGCATTCCCTGTGACGCACACGATACCCTCAACTTCGTTTGGTGTTAAATCAAGAGCCGAGTTTTACTCATCAAGAACCGAGGTAGAATTGTGTTTGAGAAATTCGTTGAAGTACACTATGAGACAAACATACCATTGCCGTGGATCAATTATGGTCACACTGATCAACGTTTAAATTAGGTTCCTAACATTGATTGATAAAGAATAGAAAAGCCTAGCCGAAACGTCGGTCAGTAGTATAAACAATAGTTGAACACCCCAGAATAATTCAATAGGAACTGTCCCTGAGTGGACGATGTCCACTGACAGTTCCTACCAGGCCTTATTATGTAACTGCAATATGAAATAGACATATGGTTTGCGCATGTTCGAGTCTCGTAATGGCGGATTAGCTCAAACGTATTTTAATTTTAATTGTCAAATTCTACTTGAAAATGGTGTTTAATCATTATGAATTTGTTGCAAGAAATGATTCCTTTGGCGAAAAGAGTAGCGTCAAGGTGAAAAATAGTAGGTAAGGATTTCAAAATAACCCTAGAACAGAGGTGGGGAAGACAGTTCCTAAAAGAACTAATCACGGAATGGTGTCTTGTATATTTGGAGTTCAATAACAAAATGCTATTGAAACAATTTATCAGACCACCAGAAGTGTTCAGCTGCCATTGACAACTGTACCGAGTGTCCTGGCAACTGTCTCTCTGGGAGTCTCTAATATATTTTGTGGATGTGTCATAACAGACATAATGATATCATTACCAACGGTGTATATAAAACATACACATATACAATAATACACAAAAGATACTTGTACTCGATTCACCCGTTTATTATTATAAATCGGCACCACACATCTACCACAACGTCGACTCGGGCTTTTGGTATGTAAATACACATAATTGTTATTAATCTACGACCGTGACTAGCTATTGACGTACGTATCTGTGCACGACCATGCGTCGCCTTCGCGCGACAATGTACCAGTGTTTAATCGTTTTTTAATAAAAGGGATAAGTTGAAAGATATACTTCGACTACTTATAATTAATACAGGTATATCATAGACCAGGTATTTCATGCATCAGTGACCGTCTTCAATCAAGTTGATCTGTTGATGCTCTTGTCTACTGGTATTCACTCCACCCCTCCCCTTAATAATTACATTATCACATAACAAACTTTTACTGTACATAATGTTTTTCGTATAAAAAATAATATTATCAAAAAATAAACCGAATACGATTAAATTTAAAGATACCACCCGCTTAAACCAAAAACATATTCAAATTAATCTTTCAAAAATTTGCTTCAAATCCCTTTCAAAACTCTGTATTCCGAGGAGATACTCCCAGTGATAAAAAAAAAATCTATTTTTAGAAACCATGACTGTCACTTAAAGCGGGGATTTCATATTTCTGAGAAAGTCAAAACATACTTATTTCTATGTCTGTTGCTCAATAGGTTGTCAACTCACTATTATACAATCATAGGCATTATTTTCCACACTTAAATATCTTTCACATCGTAAATAATAACACAATTGCCCCCCTTGTTTCTCCATTCCCCCCATACAATAGCTATCTTCAAACGTTTTCAGAGAGTATTTGTCATTACCTAATGTCAATTTACCATACTTTTTTCGGCTGTTTAAGTGTAGAGCCTGTTATAGGTTTACACATATTAATGTTCTCAAAACCGCCTATCCATTTGATCAAGAAATAAAAACCGCTTCCTAAGTCTAGCTGGTGGAGAATAAACCGTCGGGTTGCCAGTTTCTGATACTAGTGATATTTTGCCCAGTGTACTTGCCCCATGGGTGTTTTTCGGGTAATCCAGTATGTTTCTAGTAAGATTGGGCGTCTACACTTTCATTGGAAATAACCACCTGATAAACACTTTCGTGAGAATGTATCTTTAAAAGACGTACAATGATTGCAACAAACATTATAGGACCGTTTATTCCATGCAAATCTGTGAGACGTTAACTTTTACTGCAAAACTTTTTCGCGTCCAGAAAAATATTCTTGAAAAAAGATTGAAAACGATTAAAAAAGAGGTTAAAATTTTAATAAAGATGATCGGAAAAGAACGTAAAGAGGACAATTTATTCCATATAAATCTGTGGGACGGTGAGGGGGTTATTTGGGCTCTCCAGATTTAATGGCTAAATTTACAGTGATCAAATTCTAAAATAAAAAGACAATTTCATTCAAATCTGTGATTTGTTGAGTACAACAATCATTTTGACAATAAAACTCCTGTAGGGGGAGGAGGGGATAGGGCTCACGCGGGCTCATAAGATGACTAAAACTACGATCGTCGAAATAGAACAATGTTGCTGTCCACTATCTACCAATATTACATATGATAGAACAGATCAAACACATTCCAAATATCAATTTAACTCAGTGATATTTGCTACGTTTTATCCTTAACAGAAATTTGAAGAATCGAGAAGTGACGTCAACAAAGGAAAGTACGTGTAGTTGTTGTTACCGCCTGAAGTAAAGAACGATAACAGACAAACAGACCATTTTAAGTTCTCTTTAATTCAATTAAAATCTATAAGACGTTCGGGATGGGGTCGATATGTAGCAGTGTCAAGTGTCTGCTTACACCTACTAAAAGATTTGATACCCCTTTTCAACTTTGTACAAAGCTAACCTAATCAAAATCGCGAGTATCTGATGCCATCGAGAGTTGATTAAAGTGTTGTTTTGTTAATAAATGTCTAATGAATAGTTTATATAACATTTTAGGACTAAAGGAAGGCGTGTAATAGACAGATTTAGCTCTTGCATAATGTGTATTATTGTCAGAAAATAATGAAAATGAAATAACAATAAGCGACTTTTTTCAATGTAAGCTAAATGACATTTGAAATAAAACTGATTGATACGATTGGTTGATTCTCTAAAAAAAAAGAATTTTTTTCTGCACAGTTGTATTCAGCCGTCAACGAAAAAAAAACTTGAACCAGTTATAAATACTTTTGATTTTTCGGTAGATTATTTTTGCTGTAGAAATAATATTAGGGAGTCTTCTGTCTGTATTTATCAAAAAAGTAGTTTTACGCTGGTTGATTTTTAAATGATTCATGATGGCGATACGACAATAAAGTTAACATACTGATCAATGCCTGGATACGAGTATCACCGACACGCGATACAATCAAATATGGCGACAAACAATTTGTCCAGACTGCATTACTGACGTATGTCGCTGGTAGGCCTAGTAAGGGTTTTAAATTGAATTGTACCATTTTACAAAACGGACGAAACAATTATTTTATAATTATTGGCTATGATTATCATTCGTTCAAGAAGTGTCATGGTGTTTCGTGATGTTATGGGCATGAGTAGAAACATTGGAATTATTTTTTAAACAACCAATTAATTTGTGGAATTTTATGATTGTATTTAGAATTCAATGCGAAATCAGTCAGTGTTTTAAGAACCCCTTGGGCCACTACGGGAGATTTTAGTCGTGTCTTGGTACAGGCGATTAAAATCATATACCATCATAAATAGACATTGTTGGGCAACCTTCGGGGCAGAGAAGGTCAACAATAGGGGTTTCTAAATGGACGATCATCTGTGCCTAGATCCCGTCAGATCTTTTGTCTGAGTCACTAACCAAGTATGTGTTTCAGTACGACCCCGAAGTAATGTTTATATTTTTCTTATATTTTCATTATCTATTTTTACACAAATAAAACGAGAACTGTCAACTTTATATTCAGATCTTACATAATGCATGTATCTTTATTCATGTCCTTACTAAAAAAGATATATGATTAACATCATAAAATTACGGCTCAACAGCAGACGTCTGGTTCTCAAACATTCAATCCCTTCAACTATCTTTGAAATTGTTGTCATATACATGTAGGTGAAAACATTGTCCATGAACCTTTAGAAACAATCATTTGTAATTCTAACAATCTGCTTCAAGTCTAAAGCTACGTTCACACTAGGGGTTTAATCTGAACTGAATTCAGAATAAAGTCTTATTCCGGACTTTGGCGTCACACTCAATTCGACAAAAACCGAACTGAATCAGAATTAACGAATCCGTATATTTTTCTGGTCTCCGGAATTCGGATTGGTTTTTCAAGGATTAAAAGCGGTGCGTCATATTGCAGTTTATTCGGATTTAATTCAGAATTAAAAGCGCCACACTGAATGCGCCAGACACTGAATGTGGTTTTATGCTGCTTATGTTTAATTTCCCGAGGCAAGCAACGCTACATCAGCGACCCCGGGTCTTACATCCCCGCCTTGCAATACTGGCATGGGGAAACCACGCCCGAAAATCAAGATGAACGTTTTCGGTCAACACCGGGGGCGAACCCGGGTATCACCGGACTAGGGCAGAATAGGGCAGAATTTAGTGTGTTGTAAATGGAAAGTATGCCACAACCCGTGTTGACTGTTCGGAGGGCTTAGCGCTGAGGGGGTAAGTTTCGTTGCCTGACAACCTATGTTTTAGCTTGTTATGTTACCACAGTATTTATCATGGCGAACTTTTGGGAAGAAAGCGATCGGCGAGAGAACCATCGCATGCCAAGGGCTACGTTCGAGACAATATGTAGTTTGTTGAGGCCAGCCATTGCAAAACAAGATACAACACTCCGGAGGCCAGTGCCATGCCACGAGCGACTGGCTGTAACACTTTGGAAAATGGCAACACAGTTACATGACTCTTGGGCAGAAATTTGGACTTGGACGGCCAACAGTTTGATCTGAATCAAGCGTGTCAAACTCAAATCTTGACTGTGAATAATTCGTTCGGAATAATTGTTCCGGGTTGAATTCGGAAAAATATACGGATTCGTTGATTCAGATTCAGTTCGGTTTTTACCGAATTAAGTGTGACGCCAAAATCTGGAATAAGACTTTATTCTGAATTCAATTCAGATTAAACCCCTAGTGTGAACGCAGCTAAAGCATCGTTTATTAGTCAGTTGAAGCAAGCTTCGTCAAGCATGTTTGTTGTACAGAGAACCCGAATCTAGATAGAGCGATATTTTATTGTAACGGTAATTACAGATAACCCGAATCAAGAGAGGGAGATATTTTATTGTACCAGTGATTACAGAGAACCTGAATCTAGATAGGGAGAACTTTTATTGTAAAATTGATTACAGAGAACCTGAATCTAGATAGGGAGAACTTTTATTGTAGCAGTGATTACAGAGAACCTGAATCCAGATAGGGAGACCGTTTATTGTAACAGTGATTACAGAGAACCTGCAACTAGATAGTAAGAACGTGTATTACCAGAATGATTCATCATGACACTCTATCCTTTACTTTAAATAACACGTGTTCCAGGATTTCTACTAAATCATAAATATATTACTAATAGTCCCCATATGTTTAACTCTATATGTCTCCAAGACATTTTACAGCTCCAATAAGTTCATGATAACAAAAGCACGGTTATTATACATAATCGTCATTTCGACAATTTCTTTTTTATACATCGAAAGAGAGAGAGAGAGGGGGGGGAGAGAGGGGAAGATAGAGAGAGAAAGAGAGAGAGAGCAAACTATGTTACGGGACGAACATATATCAATAATTTACTTGCACCTAGGGATCGTAAGTGGGGGGAAACCGGAGGAACCATGGAAAACTCACGCGGTTAGGTACGTATTAGCCTTGGTTCCAAACATAAAGATTATCAACGTAATCACCATCTCGTCGTTGAAGCTAATTCCGGTACTGCACCTTCCCTTTCAATATGTTTACAAAAAAATTACATAATTTTGCCCGGACAACGGCACTAGGGCCTACTCTAATATCGAACTCCAACTGCCAAGGGATCTTGCGACCTCCAGGCTAGTGAGCCAGCATCTTACTCAATGAGTCACGATTGCTCCAGAGATCCGGAGAAAACCCATGAGGCTATGTCCCTTGACTCAATGGCAGGTCTTATGATCTAAACCGCACGCGTTACACCACCTGCTAGAATCGGGAACAAACTGTCTATTGAGAGACGACTTTACGGTGGTATTTATCTTAACAACGCAAATATTTTATCATAAATTATTGATGTAAACTTCAAACAAAGATGTTATAAGATTCTAGATATACATGGTCAATTTCTGTGGTTAAATGTTTAAATCGTTTGATAATAAAATATGATTGATTGTAAATGTCTTCTTGTTTGATACTTCATCTCATCATATAATACATATCATGGTAATAAATATCTACGTGTGTTGACTGGTACATCATGTTGGTTGGTTATTAATAAAATAAACAAACTATATACAGGTGTTTGGTAGTCGTGGGAGGTATCCCTCTACAGGTGTATTTTAGTTTATATTATTTATTGTATTTCCCTTTGAGTGACCCACCGAGGTCCCGTGTACGCATTGGCGTGCACATAAAAGAACCCCTGCCAGTTGGAATCAATATAAGAGTAGGTCGTTATAGTGCCACTGTCCGGGCAAAATATCCCCCATCGCACACTGTCGGTGTAGAACGATAGGACGTTAAACCCGATTCATTTCATATTTTCTTTTTGTGAGACCATGTTTTTAGGTGGTCTGATACCAGATTATGACGTGATCTAATAGTTTAATGTCCTGCGCGCCGCTGTCCTGGAAAATTCCCCTTGTTGTAGAAAAGCAAGACATTACATTCCACAGTGTTTTGTTTGACCATGTTTTAGGTGGTCTGATTCCAGTATATGGTGTGATTATAAGTATGACGGTTTAAATGATCCGGGTACTTTCTGGGTGGTAATTAGTAAGGTGTTGCGTGGTTTTGTGGTTAGAACTAACAGGTACGCTAATCGGTTACAGCGTGGTGAATTACACGATTAACATAAATCACTAATCTCCTTTATTACAGGTAAGTCGTATAGCCTTTCCCTGATAATATCATACAATTACCTGATGTTTTGCTATTACAAAGCAGGTTGCTTTCATTATCCCAGTCAATGTAGAAAGGTAGGATACTAAACGGTTAAACCCCAGCTCATTTCACACAAAGAGGCAATTAGACCACACTGAAATGTCGTGCGATATAAGTACGGTACATCTTTAATAAGTAGCACGATTCACGCTCTAAAGGACCTACGACACCCTTAACTTTTACCCATTTAACCGTTCTTGCTAAAGTTTACAAACTTAGACAATGAAAAAAATATAATGAAAATTTCAATAAGAAATACTTTGTTCTGAGCGAAGTCATGAATGTTTCGATGACAGTTGGGACAGGTGTTAATTTATAATAAACTTAAATAATTGTCATACAAGAAATGGAATGAAATGAAACAGGGTTTAACGTCCTACTTTTCTGCAACATTTGGACTAATGAAGATAGGCATGTGCAAGTAAAAGAGTAATAATGCCGGGCCGATAGTGTGACGACAAATAATCACAATTACCGTGTGCCTTTGACCTAGACTATTTGGGACAATCTGATGAGTAGATTGTGCCATCTGTTCAATTGCGTTCTACGCGTGACGTCACATCACATGGCGTCGATCGTTCGCTAGATCACAGGCGCCTTTTTTAACATGAAAAATATTTCAAATATAACATTTGGCCTAAGCTATGTGACTAAGTGTAATGTCTAAAATCGGTTACGACGTCTGAATCCGACTTCTAATTCAAAGCGAGAAACGGGGGGAATTAAATAATTGGGGTCAAAGTTGACTACTCAATATTCCATCAAATCGTCTCTACGGTGATGTTTAAAAATTGTCCACGTGACTTAAAGAGAATTGGTTTCAGGCGAGTTATTTGCTCTTAAATTAGAAATCGGATCCAGACCATACGGGGCGAAAAGTAGAAATAGCGAATGATAATAATATAGGCTTCCATAAATAAGTGATTAGTTTGAGATATCAATTATTAAGGAACATTCCACCTAATATCTGATTTCTGCTCCCTTGGTTCAAAGACAAGTGCCCAGTCGATTCCCATGGACTAGAGGTCAGCCTAATGGGTTGATGAACTAGAGATGATTCTTATTTACAATGCTCACTTGATTGACAGTTTTATTCTATAGGTAAGCCTACACAAGGCATGACAGGATGATCACTCAATAAAAATAAAGCTTACAATACTACGGTATTACATGTACATAAGACAATATGCAGGTGCATTATGTTTATGTGTGACAATATGCAGGTGCATGATGTATTATTGACAATGTGTAGGTGCGTGATGTATATATGACAAGATAGGTGAGTGATGTATACAACTCAGGTGCATGATGTATATAGTAAAACATTAAACTTGTATTATCGTTATTATTTCCCCAGGGCTAAACATGAAAAATGTTAACTCAAAAAGTAAAAAAAATATCTAGCATGCTATCCATGAAGGGTCTTTAAAATACCTTGCTGGGTTGACTTCAGATTACTTAAGCTTTTGTGGCTTGTGTGTCTGTTCTTCCTGTTCAATCAAATCTCTCCTATTATACAGCAACAAGATAGAGTGGATAACATACTCTAAATGACGTCAGACTGATTCCTAAGTCACTGCGCTATTCTAATTTCAATGCCTAATCTGGGTATTACCTTAAAATTTGGAATGTGTATTAAAACGGCGAAAGTATTGTGTCTCCAGGAAGTATTGTTTACATTATTTGCCGTTTTGATACCCTCGTTTGTCACGCAATTGGTTTTTCTGCAATATTCTACTAGTACTATGTACCATTGGGCGTAATAAATTTCGTGAGTTATGTCGACGTAATGTTATGTTTAACCATAGATTATCTATGGTTTAACATATATCTTGAGCTCTGTTTGAAGCCTAACGATATTGTTACGCAATTAAGTATTGGTTAGAGCAGAAATTTGCTGTCGTTACAACAGTGTTTGAGTGGGATTAGTATGGGTATGGGTTTCTTGGGCTATAACATCAACAATTTGTGAGTTATGGACTGTCTGTAGGTAGGCCTGTCTGTTGTTATTTCTCTAAATATAATAAATACTTCATCACAGTTGCTATTAGAAGATGGTTAGGCATTTGCCTTCTTCAAGAAATGTCACCTCTCTAATATCACAGCCACAGATGTGACAGAAGGGCCTCGCCATACATAAAATCATTAAATATGAAAAAACATATATGATAGAATCTTTTTAAACGGGTAGGCAGTTGGGGCACGTATGCGGTAATTTTTTTTCTGAACAGCGAAATTCAAACTCACCAGGGTTCTTTTATGTGCACGAGAACTTGCAAACGTGGCCCATTTTTGTTCCATCCGAATTACTAGACGCTACACTATTTTTTACACACGCGAACACTGGGGCAGAAACAGTGTCCATACTTTGAAGACAACTGGTTTATTAAAGGGAGATAACTCCATTATCTGTGGACGCGAATTTCCATTAATATCATTTTTCTTAATACAATACCGTGAATTCTCAATTTTGAATTCTTTAGAAACACTAATTTTCTACTATTTATCTATAAAAAGCAAATACTTATTGATAAAATAACTGTTATATATGTTTTATTTCTGAAAGCCGTGAAAGTGATCATGTCATTAATAGTATGTTATGTATTTTACTTTCTAAAGCTTAACACTTCTGAAATTTTTGTGGGTTCGGTAGTGTAGTGGTTATCACGCTCGCCTCACACGCGAGAGGTCCTGGGTTCGACCCCCAGCCGAACCATTTTGCAACTTAAAGAATTTTAATCAATTTCAAAATTCATGAAAGATTTTGACCTGCCCCAATTCGTCATGAACATTTGATAAGCCGATCTGAGGCAGAAAAAATTAAAACAATTTATTATCGTTACCCAGTGCAACACGCACGCTGTTTGTTTTGTTAGGCACCCATTCGATCCGAATTTTGAAATATTTGTGCATGTACAGAGCTACAACGTTATGTAATGGGGCCTGCGTCTGGACATCATTGGAACTACGTCTGGGGGTATTGGTTTTGGGTAGCATTTCGTGTTTGGCTCTAGTTAATTATTTTTCCTGGAACCGTCACCCTCCCAAGTGGTCTAGTGGTTAGGATTTCGCGCTCTCACCGCGACGGCCGGGGTTCGATTCCCCGCTTGGGAAGATGATTTTTTACTCTCAAAGTACCCCTCCTTATATCTCTCATTTCGTCACCATCAAGGGAGCTTTCAATTTCATTTTTCATAAACATTTCCAGAAATAATGATTTAAATAAAAGCAATTACAGAGGCTAAACTATATCAATGCCATCAGCGTCTATAATTTACTTTGACCTTATTCATAGGTTACCTCCCCTTGATAACGAGATGTCGGTTGGTAATGTACTTTCAGGCTCTTTCGAAACACACCCGGAATTTTGAAAATAAACTTGGTTAATTTGCTTGATTTAGCGATATATAAGTGCTCGCGCACAGAATTATGCGAACATTCCACTCACAGATATCCATTATAATCAAAACAAAAAATAAACCAAGGGTCGTAACTCTTCAAGGAATACAGTATCGTCGCTGGTATCGCAAAACCTCACATCGATCATTTTTTCAAAAAGAAATTGCGGGGAAAAATCAAAAGTTCGTATTTTATCATCCTGCATATTCTCTCAAAATATTAATTCTTTATAACCAACAGATTTTTAGTGTTGCGTTTTGCAAATAAATTCATAAATTTCAAAAACTCATATCTGAGATGTGAGCTTTTGTTTTTTGACTGGAACTTTTAATTGAACATTTTTGTCCAACAAAACCTTATATCTTATAAATAAGTCGCCATTTTTTAAAATAAACAGGGACAGATTAATGTTGAATTATCTCACCAAAAGAGAATATTACAAGCAGAAAAAAAGATCTTGGCGTTAATTCAATAAGATACCATACGAGTAGTTTTAACAGGTCAATAAGACAACCACAAAGTCCTGCAACCAATTGCCACACAAATCTTTTTCAACAAAACCGGCAAATCAAGACAATGGTTGCCCGAAGTCAGATACAGGTTATGTAACACATGTATCCCGAAATAGACAAGGGCTAAATACAATTGTGACTAAATCAAAATCAAAAGATGTTTGTGATATTTCTTCTGTCTTGCCTGATGTAAAACAAAACACACCAACTATTATGGATTCATTGAAATAAAACCAACATTTGGTCAAACGAACAACGTACCAATATCCGAATACCTGAACATATACTGCGTAACTTACTTAATATTCAGATATCGATGTCGGTCTGGGTCAAGTTGCTGAGTTTGGCCACTAAGCTCCAAAGATTGGTCACATCCACATGGAACAAAGTTGAAATGGACAGGAAGATATCATTGAGTACAACTCAAGACTGGCCCTGCCAGACAAATTATCCTCTGCTTAAAGCTCCCCAGACGCCACACAAGGGTTCCAAATTTGGGGCTATAGATTGAACATTGGAAGTACCACTTTAACCTCTACTGACTAAAATACCTAATGCCAGACAAATTCTCTGTTGTAGAAGTCCTACCAGATACCCCAAATGATGCAAATGTTGAAACCCGTGGACTGTGTTGGAAATGAGCTTTATCAAACATAATAGGGATACCATAGAACCAACTTAAATTAACTGGTGCATCATTTGAGTGCAAAAAAGGCTCCGCCAGACAATTTCTCCTCTTCATAGGCCCAGGGAGTGTCCCAAATTTTGTGATAGATTAAACAAAGGAGGTACCACATGAAAAAAAGACAACACGAACGGCTAGACATCCGCAATTTTTTGCTGTATAAGCCCCGCCAGATATACGCAAAGTTGGGCGTGGATACTATGTTGGGCGGGTCGACATTGTGTTGCAAATGGACTGGATCAAACAATATGGGCCTTCTAGATTAGATATGAGTTTACTTTTTATTTTCACTTGAATGTATGTTCATGACCCAAAGATCTCGGTTCCTTTCGCTATTTGCTTGCGCATATCGGACCAGGACTTCTTGCATTATGGTCCCTGATTGTAAGAAAAATCGTATATTTTAGCTTGTGGACACTCTAAAGGTCACAATTCCTATCCGATTTTAAAAACCGCTTAAATATACAGTGGACTCTGTCAATTCCGACATCGTAGGGTATCGATCAAATATCACCGTTACATCATGAAAATCGGAACAGGCTGACCGACAAAATGGCCGCTTCTTGTACGCAAATAGTGAAAAACTATGTAATACGAATATAATATGTTTATATCCCAAAATTTCAGTTCCTATCGATATTTGACCATAACTATATATGCATTATGCCCCATGATTTTACAAAAAAATAACTTTTTTTTTAGCTTGCTCTCTATCCATCTGGTATGGCAACCGATGGTTGGTGATTCTCAACGAATTTGAATAATTTGACACCAATGGTTTGAAACTAAAAATAACATGGAACTGATATCAAATTGACCTTTGTTTCGTTTTTTATTTAATTATTTAATTGATTGATAATTTTTGCACTATACCTGGACAACACAGGTTTTTATACCAGTGTTCACATTCGATCAAAATAGCTAACAGCACAAATAAGTTACAGAAATTGGTTGATTTATTTTTTTTTTCTCTATCTTAAAATATGTTATTTGCCATAATTATGAAAGTTTTCTTTAGGCACAGAAATTGACATTACTATTTAATTATTTTCTTTTAAAAAGTTGGAGTTCTGCAAAGGGAAGGTATATTTCAAAAGTTTATAAAAAATATATTTGTAAAAAATCAAATAATTAACTGAATATTGGTATAATCATACCTCATATTTCATAACAAAACGTCATATCTACAATTTAGGTCACAGAATAAGCTAACAAAATCTGACCTCAAGACCACAGATCCCCGATTCGGCCTGTCAAAATCTCTTTTGTGCTGGTTTCAAGCGAATAATGTAGAATTAGCAAATATTACTGGTTATGTGGTTTAAGTTGTATTCCAATGATCAGTAGCAACTCGTGTCTTACTACATGTTCCTTAAGCAACGTCCGCGAGTTTTACAACATCTAACCGTTGCTTCAATACTTAGCAATTCCCAAACTTTTGCACCCGTTGTGTAGACACGTGACTAATTAGCATTGTCCAATCCGAGGTCGTGGCACGTAACACACTGTAAACAAACAAGTATACAGCCGTTGAAAGTTGTTTTTATACGCCCACATTTTCATGTGGACGTATATTGTCGTCGCCCCTGTTCGTCCGTCCGTCCGTCCGGACGTCCGTCCGGACGTCCGTCCGTCCGTCCGTCCACAATTGTTTGTGAACAGTCTACAGGTCACAATTTTTATCCGATTCAAATGAAACTTAAAATATACGTTTATCACCCTAAGATCTCGGTTCCTTTCGATATTGGCATGTATCGGACCGTAACTTCATGGGTTATGGCCCCTGATTGTACGAAAAATCACGTTTTTTAGCTTGTGAACAGTGTAGAGGTCACAATTTTGAACCGATTTGGATGAAACTTGAAATGCATGTTTATAACCCAAAGATCTTGGTTCCTTTCGATATTTGCGCCAATCGGATCGTAACTTCCTGAATTATGGCCCCTGATTCTCCGAAAAATCGCCCTTTTTAGCTTGTGGTCCCTCTGGAGGTCAAAATTGTTATCCGATTTAAAAAAACGTTTGATTATATCACCGTCCCATGGTTATGAAGGTTGAGTTCGAATTTCGTGAAAATCGGACCAAAATTGACGGACAAAATGACCGCCGTTTGTACGCGAATAGTGTGAAAATATGTTATATCAAGGTTGTGGACCTTATAGAGGTCACAATTTTGAACCGATTTTGATGAAACTTGACATGTATGTTTATAACCCAAAGATCTTGGTTCCTTTCGATATTTGCGCGCATTGGATCGTAACTTCTTGAATTATGGCCCCTGATTGTCCGAAAAATCGCCCTTTTTAGCTTGTGGTCCCTCTGGAGGTCAAAATTGTTAACCGATTTAAAAAAACGTTTGACTATATCACCGTTCCATGGTTATGAAGGTTGAATTCAAAGTTCGTGAAAATCGGACCAAAATTGAAAGACAAAATGGCCGCCGTTTGTACGCGAATGGTGTGAAAATATGTTATATCAAGGTTGTGGGCCCTATAGAGGTCACAATTTTGAACCGATTTTGATGAAACTTGACATGTATGTTTATAACTCAAAGATCTTGGTTCCTTTCGATATTTGCGCCAATCGGATCATAACTTCCTGAATTATGGCCCTTGATTGTCCGAAAAATCGCCCTTTTTAGCTTGTGGTCCCTCTGGAGGTCAAAATTGTTAACCGATTTAAAAAATCGTTTGATTATATCACCATTCCATGGTTATGAAGGTTGAGTTCGAATTTCGTGAAAATCGGACCAAAATTGACGGACAAAATGGACGCCGTTTGTACGCGAATTGTGTAAAAATATGTTATATCAAGGTTGTGGGCCCTATAGAGGTCACAATTTTGAACTGATTTTGATGAAACTTGAAATACATGTTTATAACCTAATGATCTTGGTTCCATTGCATATTTGCCCATATCGGATTGTAACTTCCTGAATCATGGCCCCTGATTGTCCGAAAAATCGCCCTTTTTAGCTTGTGGTTCCTCTGGAGGTCAAAATTGTTATCCGATTTAAAAAAACGTTTGATTATATCACCGTTCCATGGTTATGAAGGTTAAGTTCGAATTTCGTGAAAATCGGCCCCAAAATTGACGGACAAAATGGCCGCCGTTTGTACGCGAATGGTGTGAAAATATGTTATATCAAGGTTGTGGACCTTATAGAGGTCACAATTTTGAACCGATTTTGATGAAACGTGACATGCATGTTTATAACCCAAAGATCTTGGTTCCTTTCGATATTTGCGCCCATTGAATCATAACTTCCTGAATTATGTCCCCTGATTGTCCGAAAAAGCGCTTTTGTGAGCTTGTGGTCCCTCTGGAGGTCAAAATTATTATCCGATTTAAAAAACCGTTTGATTATATCACGGTTTCATGGTAATGAAGAGAGAATTTGAATTTCGTGAAAATCAGACCAGAGTTGACGGATAAAATGGCCGCCGTCTGTATGCGAATTGTGTAAAAATATGTTATATCAAGGTTGTGGGCCCTATAGAGGTCACAATTTTGAACTGATTTTGATGAAACTTGAAATACATGTTTATAACCTAATGATCTTGGTTCCATTGCATATTTGCCCATATCGGATCGTAACTTCCTGAATCATGGCCCCTGATTGTACGAAAAATCACCCTTTTTAGCTTGTGGTCCCTCTGGAGGTCACAATTATTATCTGATTTAAAAAAACGTTTGATTATATCACAGTTACACCGTAGTTATGGGTGAGTTTGAATTATGATTTTCTGATGATTACTTAAAATGCAACAGCTCTTGTTGACTGCCCGGACGATTTGGCTGCTGTGTGGGCGTATGTTTCGTTGCCTGGCAACCTATTTTTTTTTTTTTTAATTGAGAAACTCGCGGAAAACCAGTAACCTTGACATTGATTGATCTTTGAACTTTGCAACTCGATTGTCACATGTACACATTTTAGCTAGAAGCGCGAGTCTTATTCACGGCGACCGATGAATCTGATAGGTTCCCAAGCTGGGCTTGTTACCCAATCGAACTTAGTGGCGAAATATGCAGGGTATATGTAAAAACCCGCCTATATGAACAAAAAAACATAATTAAATGAAATGAAATGGGATTTGGCGTCAAATGTTCTGCTCTGGTTGGGCCAATGAAGACAGGTTTACGTTATACATTACACTGTGCTATAAGGGACATTTTGCGTGGACAGAGAGAGGCCCAATTTAAGAGCCTACTCTTATATCACATTCCAGTTGCCAGAGTTCTATTACATGCATGCCAAAGTGTAGAAAAGTGTAGCCACACAGTGTGCTATGAAGGAAATTTTTCCCGGAAAGCGGCATTATACGGCCTGCTGTTATTTTGAATTCCAATTGTCAAGGTTTCTTTTACGAGCACGTCAATGTGTACACGGAACCTCGATATTTCGTACCATCCAAATGACTAGAGGCTGTTCCTTGCCTACTACTTCAGCCTGCACCATTGACAAGGTGAAACCGCACCGGCAAACCAAGAAGCATACCTTCTTAGCCAATACCGGGATCGAAACATGCAGGGTCGATAAATCGGTAGTTAAGTCAAACCAACTTAATTTTAGGATGGAGGGCCTGACAATGACAATGTCTAGTTGTTCAAATGGAACGAAAACCCGAGTTCCTGAGTACACATATAGCGCCACTGTCCGGGAAAACTTTCCTCATGACACATTGATGCCTGCTGTCTTTAGACGCAGTCGGTGTCAAAAAGGAGGACATTAAACCACAATTCATTTCCTTAATGAATCACGGTGCCCCCACCCCCAATACAATTTGGTCTTGTGTATCGTGGACTTTATTTTGCAAGTTATAATCAATAACAACACGTGAACGTAAATGTTATATATTTATATGACCTGCAATAAATGTAGACTTTGGTTTCAAGTTCTAAAGTTCAGAGATTGCATTTATTTATGTTTAAAATAAAGTCCTTTCTCTGTGATAAGTGAGTACAAGTATTTCTTTGATCGTTTGATTATTATTATATTCATATATATATAAGATTGATAATTAATCTAGAAGTTACCTGTAAAATTAACGTCCTACCTCGCTGTACCGACAAGGCTAATGAAATGAAAGGGTGTTTAACACCCTTTATGCTCCGGATGGGCTAATTAAGACGGACATGCGCCATGCCCTTGGTTATACGAGGGGCATATTATTGCCCGGACAACGGCGGATGGTCTACTTTATTCCAACTATACCGCGGGTTCGTTTTACGCGCATACCAATGTGTACACGGGACGTCGGTTTTTCGTGTCATCAGAACGACTGCTGTTCCTCTATTCTGCACGACTCACGAGTGGGAATCACACCGGAAACTCTAGATGAACACCGGGATCGAACACGAGACCACAAGTTGGCAAGCAAAGGTCTTACACACTGAGCCAGCGCTGATCCCGATAAGGCTAAAGAAAACAGACAAACTTAATGTAGTGTGCTATATGAATTTGAATTTTGTCCGAAAGACCGCGTTGGTGCATTGGGCTCGGGGTGATAATATCACGAGGCCCCTGGCTAAAAACGTCAGCATGGGCCAGTTACGTCAACAGTGTCAGATATTTCGTACAAATTATTTACAACATAATCAATTGCATATTTATTTATGGTATAAAATAATTCAAAAAACTACTTTGGGGTCCCTTTATAACATTAGGGTCCTGTCTGCAGCCCGGTCAGCCCCCTCCCCCCTCAATTTGGTTCTGTCTGAAAATGTGTAAACCAAGTTCATCCATGTACTTTGCTATATGTAGTTGAATTAAAATTATGACAATTATTTTAAAAAATTAATTTTCGGAATTGGCATTGTGCAAAGATAATTTTATCAATATATTGAGACCAAAATACGATAGGCCCTATTATAATATGCAGGTCAACATCACTGAGTTTTTTCTCTATGTGTTGATTCTTGGACAGGGGAGATCGGAGCGTGTCACCCATTCTGGAATTTTATTGCACAGCAAATTATAGAAAGTACATTAACATAAAGCGAGAAAGATTTGGTTTAACGGATACACTCGACACAAATTAGGTCATTTCCGGACTAACATATGATACCATTTTATTTCAATAAAATTCGCTTTAGCAGTGGGGGCAAACCTGTGGGGAGGGGGGAGGAAAGCACTCGAAATTGGACAGGTGATGTTAAGGAAGAAGTTCGCATTTCCAATTTCGGTCCCAGTCCCATAATTAATCAAGAAATTCGTTTTCATATTAAAGCCCCAATAACACTCTTGTTGTAATTGAATAATATGTCCCAATCTTTATTCTGGTCAACAAATTGTATTATTTTACAATATTCAAATAAATTGATGATACAAATTTCATCGTAACACACCTAATTTAAAAAAATTGGAAAAATTCAACTACATGAATTGAAAAGGTTAACGTAAACCTTTTCAAATGTGACTTGGATTTTAAAATATTTTCGAACCCTCTGGACAAGTAAAATATGATGTAATGGATAATTTACACAACAGGTAGGACACATAAACATCTGGTACTTAGAATAAGACTATTATTTATTTTCTAGAGCTGCCAAGCCAGCAAGAGTGTTATTGTCCCTTTAACATTTAATCTCATTTTACATAAATGTAATGAGGTTTAACGATCTTTAGCGTTCTTCTCCGTCTGATCTAATTAATACGGGCATACGCCATGCAATGTGCAATGGGGTAGATTTTTTGTCCGGACAGTTGCGCTACGGCCTACTCTTATATCGAATTCCAACTGCAATGGGGTTTCTTACGTGCACGCCAATGTGTATACACGGGACCTCGGTTTTCCATTCCATCCGAACGACTGTGCACAGTCCTTCGTCCTGCACCATTGACAAGGGGAAACCACACTGGAAAATCCCGATGAACTTTCTCGGTCAACACCGGGAGCGAACTCGCGACCGCCACGTTGTAGCGAGCCAGCGTCGTTCTGACTTACCAACCGTGGCTCCTCATGTACATAAATGATAAATTTTGTCACACGCGTATAGAAATAAAAATGTCATGTTCCTTTCGTTTATTCACATCAATTTCGTCTCATTGATAATAAAACATGTTTTTATCGAAATTCATCATGGACTTAAAAACATTTTTAACAGCAGCCATGTTTGCAATAAATCTACCTTATTCTTATTCATAGGCGTAGGAGCTCAAAGTAATTCAGGGGGGCATAAGAGAAAATTGCCCGAAATCAATATAATATAATCAATATAGTATATATATCGAAATCAATATGCTCAATATATAGTATATTATATTGATTATATATAATCAATGTAATATAATATAAATCAATATAATTCGACCACTATTATAGGTATTAGATTAATTAAACAATATTTTGATATTCAGAGATAACAATAGCAACATTCACCGTACATGTACTAGTTTTAAATCAATGAAAACACTGAAATATCGTCTCATCCGTATAGCTAGTAATTTTAATTTTTGAAAACAATTTAAAGTCCGGTACTGAATCAAAAGTTTTAAATGCGATATAGGTACCTCTACTTCTGCAATGTTTAATGTGACTGTATGGATTATACTCTACTATAACAGTTTTCCATTTAGCTCGTTTCCTCTGCCGTTTTCCGGCCCGATGCCTGTTTTTCGGGCAATACCTATTTTCGGGCATTACCGTTTTTTCGGGCATACCTATCATAAGAGAGCTTCGGGCATATTTTCGGGCATGCAGTGGATAAGAAAAAGACGAGAAAATACTTTTCGGGCTGTGTGTATCTCATAGAAATAAGTTAGTTATATTTTTTCTCTAAACGTTAATAGAAAAAAAAAGGTCGTCGAATTTTTCATTGCCCGAAAATAAATTATTTCGGGCATACCTATCATAAAAGAGCTTTGGCATATTTTCGAACATGCTGTGGACAAGGAAAAGACGAGAAAATACTTTTCGAGCAGCGTGGATCTAGAAATAAGTTAGTTATATTTTTTCTCTAAACGTTAATAGAAAAAAAAGGTCGTCGAATTTTTCATTGCCCGAAAATAATTTTTTTTTGGGGGGGCATTTGCCCCCGGCTCCTACGCCTATGTTCTTATTTTTAATTTATTCTTAACCATGGCCTTTTCTTTCCCTTCTGTGAAATGAAATGAAACGAAATGAAATGGGATTTTACGTCCAATACTTTTCAACTCCAACTGCAGGACTAATGGAGACGGGCATGTACCATAGCCTACTGTGAGGGAAAATTTAGCCCGGACAACAACTGAATTCCGCGACATTTTTATCCCACTCGAAGGACTAGACGCAGTTCCTTTCCTTATAGCCCTCTGTCCTGTACCACTGACAAGGAGAAACCACACCAGACCTTCCCTTAGGTCATGTAGTTGTCATAGCTTCTAGGTACATGTATATCTATAGCTTTAACCAAGCCCTGTATTACATAATTACGAATTTAAAAGGGGCGGGGGTAGGATATGTGTGTAATGGGTAGATAAGCAGAACAGTATAAATTGTGGTGAAATATTGAGAACTGTGTTTTCTGTTTCAGAATACGTCCGTGAGAGGACCATGTATTTTTATGTGATAGCCCGGGGATGGGCGATTCGCTGTCGATGTGGGATGACTTTGCGGTCGTTTATTTGTATAAATGTTGGTTTTTTTTTAAAATAGATACCCAATTCGAGATCCCAAAAAAGTTTGTGTTCAAAAGAATGTTGACTTTCAATGTCGGGCGGGAGGCCTGGTAACGGACAACGTTTCTTTTGGAAGGTGTCAAAAACCGAGGTCAAGTATTGGCGTTCACGGTTCACGTAAAAGATCTTTGAAGTTGGAATTCGAAATAAGAGAGTATAGCAACGCTGTCCAGGAAAAATTTCCCTCATAGCACACTCGACTGCATGACGACATGTCGGCCTTTATTAGCGCAGTCGGGACAGAACTCATGCGGGACGTTAAACCTCATTTCATTTAATTTATAACTCAATATTTCCATAAACTCGAATTATAATTCAATATTGGTCAATTTGGGATCCTAATATATCTGATAAACATTTTATAATCAGTACACGAGTCGTGTATAAAGGTTCCAAGAATAGAGCCCTTAAATAATCTTGTTTTAATGAATTTGTTTGACGTTCGTAAAAGCGGTTTGCATTATATTTGATGTTATTATTAACATAATTATGAATTACAGTAGAATCCGTATGAGCAGCCACTCCTATTCAGCGACATCTCCTTGTAAGCGGTCACAATAAATTCCCCCCGTAAAAATTCTATTGTTTCATTATCAGCACTTAAAACATTATTTAATATATCCATCTAACGTTTTAAATACCGGTAGATCTTCTCAGTCTATGAGCTATACCTTCAAAGTAAATATTGGCATGTCCGTTATTGGTCATAGAGAGGGGTGTGGTGTGGTGGGGTGGGGTGGGGGTGGGGCATACGATCTGCCATTGATAGACCAGCCATTGGCAACCAAATACACTTTACACAAAGAGTGATTACATGTATTCCGAAAAAGCGGCGTAAGCGACAGTCTTTGTTTTTTGGGGGGGTTTTTTTGTTTATATTAAGTTGACTTTTGGCCGTTCTGGGGCCTTATTTACATTTGGGGGAATAGGCCTATGCCTAGAACCGAATAAAATATTCGGTGGTCAATCAAAATATTTATTTTCCGTTCAGCATCTAATTTACTAATTTAGAGACATTTTATTATTGACACGGAACAAATAATAAGGGAAATTAATTTGAGAAAATATCAATTTAAAAAAAACCCAATAAAAAAAACAAAAAAACAAACTCAACACAGTCGTAGATTTTAGATGTTGATAATCCAAGCCCAGTAGTTTGAAGTTGTGGAGTATATTATTAACCTGTAGGCCCTATGACCTACTAAACTATAAATAAGTGGGCATTCTTTAAACAATACTATCAATTGCAACAGCGGTTCGCAATTGTTAGTCAAGAAATATTTATAAACAAACTTAACAAAGGGAATTTTAATATCCCTTTTTAGTTAGGCCTACGCGTAGAGAAATCAACCTATCGAATCGTTTAACAAAAACAGCTAAATCAACAATGACACGTCGGCTGATGTCGATGAAGCATTCTGACAACTCCATTAATTAGATTATGACCTCCAAACAGCTGATTATAATGTGCCGATAAATTTATACAGTTATGTAACAAGCTAAAATAGCGGTATTCACCACCCCGAGGTTACACCGTTACCAAGACAACTAGCCTACGCGTCAGTCCCAGTCAACACCTAAAAATAGTAACACAACGTTTGATTGGGGGATGTCTGCGCCATTTTGGAATCCCAAGTTTGCTGAGTATTTGTCGCTTGACGATATTTGTGTATTGGATGTTTATTCGCCTTCTTAATGAATTTATGGACAGTGGAATGGCTTCCTATGTATTTGCCGATGTAACAGATATCCAGTAATGGAATAAAAATGGATTTATGGCCACAAAAGCCAAGTGAATTTCAAATCGACTATTTGCGCGCCATTTTGTATCATACACACCGCGTTTGAGGTCAAGTTGACTCATGCTCTGTTTATAATTTTGTGGCAGATCATATCGGCATTTTTCTACCTTGGATACAAACTTAAAATCAAGGTAAATGTTTATTTTATATGTTTATATGAAATTATTTTGTTGTTTTAGCGATTATGGGAGTAGGTTTGGCGTTTGAAAACATGTTTTGAGTCGGTCGGTGCGAGAAACGCGACACGACTCTTTCGCAATGCAAACACATGGATGGACCATGCGTACTTGAGGTTATCTCTTTCCATTCATTCAACCTTAACAAATTAAAGACAAAAAATATTTTCTGTTGAGTTCAGATTGTTGCTGTTTATTTGTAGAAGATTTATTGATCATTTTTAAATGGATAATTGTTGTAAATTTTACGTTTTCTAAGGAAAATCTGCTCTCTATTAGCAGTTGCTACGGTGAAGCCAGCGTGTGAACTAGGTTGAGTTTCCCCGTCTAGACTTGTTCTATTGGCTATCGATTTTTGCTCGTGTTCGATTCTCCAAAATCGTATTGAATACACAAGAAAAAATATTGGTTTTTGCGACTTATTATTCCCAATTTTATAATTAATTCGTCATGGCTAGGATGAATGAATGATTAAGATTGTGAGCGCATTCTTAGTCATTCTATCTACGTTTTGCCGCCGACCTTAACAAGCTTTCCCCTCTCCCGCGTGAGACAAGTCTTATCAGGTCGACGTGGCATGCATCTAAAATCTTTCTTTGTCAGTAACCCATTTGTCTGCGACACCAGAAATTCGCGAATATTTGTAAAACATGTAATTTGTGTATCGGAATCCATCCATGTGGCGGACAAAACTGATAATGACCTAATTTGTATCATAACATTTGTCATGACCCAGTCACGTGGTGCACTTATGTCGTAGCCTACTCAATTTGGTTCTGAAATTCCTCAATTTACCCTGACATTATCAGTTGAAAACATCGTCTTTATTAAATATTATCACGAAAAATGGCTAGATTAATTTGTCAACCTCATTCTAATGTTATTTTTGGTCTCGGAATATGCGCTTTTCTTGAGAACATGTGTTGCCTTCCAGTACACATGGCTATGTTTTGGTTTTGGGTGAGGGTCATTGCAAATGGCGGCCGACAGGAATGGCTGACTTACTCATAAGTTCACGCAAATTTTGTTCGAATTAGCATGTACCCCCAGTGATGGAAATGATGCATTTAATGTTAAAGAAATATTTGCTTTTAGACCTATTTGTGAAATAAAATTTGGTCATAACAATTTATTTTGACATTTTTTAGAAGGGTAATGGGTGCGCTTTTGAATTCATCCTTTCCTTCCGTTAATTGTCTGCACCCATTCTTCTCCCCAATTACTGTCTGTCTCAACGCGATAAGAATTACAATTTGCTTAGGGCAGTGATCTACAATGCAAAATAATAGTGTTCAGCCTAAATCAGCAAATAACAATGTACAATTATTATGTTGCCATTTGCCATTCACATTTTTTGAAAAAGAAAAATAGGAATTTAATAAAAATATGGAAATTATTATGGAGTCTCCCACATGGAAATCTTAAAAAAAAGAGTAAAATTTTCTAAAGGTTTGGATAGTTTGAAATACATACTTCCTAGTCTTTTGTTTTTTAAAAAAAAGTTTTTGTTAATTTAATGTCATGAATGCAAAGTTAATGGAAGTTGATAACAACAGATGAAATATTTAAGATAAGAATAAGACAAATATTTTTGAAATATCCTGGTCAAGGAAAAAAAAAATAATTTGAAAGATTCGATGTGATTTCTGGATTTTGCCTTTTCTATTGATAAGTATTTGAAGGATAATGACATGGAAAATTAATTCAAATAATAGAATAACTGACTACCGATGTTTCAGATTCTTACCCTAAGTGGCTAAGGCACTGGCTCGCTATCCTGGAGGTCGGGTGTTCGATCCCTGCATTGGCCAAGACAGTTCATCTCGATTTTCCAGCATATTTCCCCTTGTGACTGTCAGTGATACAGAACGGAGGGCCTGTCTGACAAGGACAGCTGTCTAGTCATTTGGATGGGATGAAAAACCAAGGTCCCATGTACACATTGGCATGCACTTAAAAAATCCCTTGGCAGTTGGAAATAAAATTTCCCTCATAGCGCACTGAAAGGCGTATGCCCATCTTCCATTAGCCCAGGTCAGGTGCAGAAGCGTAGGACGTCAAACCCCATTTCATTTCATTTCATTTCAGATTCCAACCCACAATATTAAATTAATTTATTTAATTATTCCATTCTTGTCGAAACTTATTCATGGTTTTTCATAAATCCAGTTTTTTGTAAACCTGTATTTTGGAGCAAAATACCTGTAATGTGATGTCTGTGACATTCAGGTATCGACAATTGTCATGAATGGTTTGATTTCACTGACTAAAAAGAAACCCCTGTTATTTAACTTGTTCTCAAAAAAATGTGGAATTTCATAGACAAGAATCCTTCATTTACAAGCCTGGAAATAAGGCACCTTTCACTGACAATGTCAGGCACAGATTCAGGCTTTGTCAGGCATAAAACCTCTGGTGTCTGTCATTTTGTCCGGCACTGAGTTGTCTTTTTTATTAATATTGTTAATTACAAGTCCGACACGAAGTTGAAAATGTCAGGTACTACATGTACGGTATTTCATTAGTGCCTTACATTTTGTCAGGTACATCTAAAACCGTTATTTCCAGGCCTGTTCATTTACCATTTTACCAGGTATTTTTAAGTAATAAATATGGTTAAAGTGTTCATAATGACAGTCGTTGTTTTTTGTATTTCAGAGGAGAGCCAAAAAAAGCTCCCCTCAATCAACAAATTGAAAAAAATGGCTCTCCTAAAAGGTTCTCCCAGTTTCGATAAGAGAAATGCTTTAGAAATTAAGGAGAGTGATTTAGAAATTAAGGAGAGTGATCTGATATTAAGGAGAGTGATTGGTAGATAAATGTTAATAAACCCCCAATGACTTTGTAAAGGAGAGTGATTTTCAATTTTAATGGGAGGGAAAAAAAACTCCCCTCGGTCGACATTCAGGTGAGCTGTAGGCGCTCGAGAGCGATCACTCGCCTTAAAAAACAATGACTGTAATGATATTGTATGGAATTTAGAAGTGTGATTCTACATTTGTTCCCGACTCCATTTGCTGCAATGTTATATTTTTGTGTCTATAGACCTGTTTACATTTCAAGTGTGCCAGCAAAGGCTCCGAGAACGGAACAGTAATTTGTTTTGTAGTGTATTTTAAACAGGTCAAACAATCGTTCCATCCTGAAAACCATTTCTAGTTGGTACACAGAAGTGAGAGGGTCTTGGATACATGTATATCGGGACGATTCTCAGAATAAGCACTGAATTTGCTGTAAGTTATAGTATTGACATACGGTACATGTAGCATGCATGGCAGGCATTGTTCTATTTATAGAATGGGTGGAAACCCCCTACCATTTTATACAATGACGAATAAATTGTCTCCAAATAAAAGCTTTAGAAAGGACATCACACATATGATCACTCGCATACATGTAGGTAACCTATATATTGTGTCCTGTTGTATTTTGGATTGGTTTCCTCTTTTCATTGGTGCCACGGTTGACATGGGTAGAAAAATCAAGCTCATGTGTTCACATTGGCATGCATGTAAAAGAAAACTGTACATGTATGTACTTAAAATTAAAAAATAGTACCGGTAGGTGTATGTCTATCTCCGTTTGCCCGGTTTGGACAGAAAAAATAATATTTTAAACCCCTTTAATTTGTATAAATTAGATTTGTAATTTAAATAGATTATTATGTAATTGTAATACAAATGCATGTATTCCTGTCCACCATGTCCCAGAATTTTATCTCTAGTCTAAAGGCATCCACGCTCGGTCACAGTGAGAAATAAGACAGGATTGCAGCTTGTCAGATTTGAAATTCAAACTTGTTTTTGTTACAAATAAATGTAGGAGTGACAGTCAAGCTAGAAATAGCCAATACCGGAAAGCTCATATCAGATCTATTTCTTCATAAACAAAATAAATCAAGTCTCAATTTTCTCTTTATTGATTTGTTTACATCTAATGTTGTCACTTGTGGTTTAAAAATACCAGGTGACCAAGGGTTTACTCCCTCTCCTCACAATCTATTTTAAAGGGGAATAGGCTAGTAGTGAGCATCACAGTTTATGATGCAATCAGACCTTGTGTTGTTAAAAAGAATTTGAGGTGAATAAAGGATTACTGCCTTTCTCTTGATCTGTCTTAAAGGTGTGTAGGGGGCCTACAAGCATCACAGTTTATCCGAGTTATTCAATTTATCTACATCTAACGGTTATAACTAACTTATAAGCCTTCATTTATCAACTACAACAGCAATTTTATTTTTAAGCCAGAAGACTGGTCACATACTAGTAAAGAGCAAAACCAGCTTGATGGTCAAGGCTTTATAATTTAAAATGTAGTTCATTACCAGATCTTGCAACAGTATTTATCTACAAGCAGATAAACCAGTATTTTTACAAATTTATTGACATTTATAATAGAATATAATTTCAATGACTAATTATTTAGCAACATTAGGTGACAAGATCTTGACTCATTGACACTATAGTGACTCATGTCATAAACAATCTATATTTTATTGTTTTCATTTTTCATATATATATGATTATTTTATTGAAATTGATGTATGTAAAATTCGTCTTTGTTTTGGGTTTGGTATAGACTTAGACAGGAAAGGATCTTCGTATTTGGTGGTTAAGAGGTACAGTAATTCAGTATTCAGAAATTAGTGAAATCAGATTCTAAAATCAACCTTGATCTTTATTTTGGTAGTCTTATTGGCTGTGACTAAGGACCTTAGTAGGTGTAGGTTTCCTTAGGCAACCAGGATTGTTCAGCTGCTTTTTGTGATAAAATAGAGTTCTCTTGTTTACCCTTGATAGCAAATTGATCATGATCCCTCGAAGAGCAGAAATGAAATGGGTTGGGTTCAACGTCCTACTGTTCTGCTCCGACTGGGCTATCGAAGACAGGTTTATGCATACAGTACTCTACTGTAAGTGTACCTAGTGTAAGGGTATTTTTGTCTGGACAGAGGCGCAACAGCCTACTCTTATATTGAATTCCAGTTGCCAGGGTTCTTCTACATGTACGTGCTTGCCAAAGTGTAGACAAGACCTCATTCTTTTCTTCCCATCCAAACAGGTTGTGGTACTACTGTCACGACTAAAGTACCTCCTGGTATAGGCCTACACCTGTCTTCATGCTTTAAAGTCAATTTCAAACCCACTCTTATTATAATATTGTATGTAATTTATACACATTCAATAAACATTAAAAGGGAGATAATTCTGATTGACTTTGAGTTGGGGAATGTTTTGATAGTGTTGATTAATAAATGGATAAAACCCACTAATTATTTATTATAACTGAACAATCATCAATTATTTATATTTACCAACTTGTAAACATGTATTGATAACAGTTAAAACTTGTTAATATTTTGGATGTTTTTATTCGTTGAAAGTGATAAATGATGCATCAGGCCTGTAAACTGTAAATTGTTAAACTATGCCACGGCAGGTTTTGTTGTTTTACTTGTTTGTAACCTTTCAGACTCTCTTCCCTTTTTTTTGGGCGAAATTTAAAGTGTAAACAAGATATTTCCTGAAGTTTTGGTTTGACTCTAGTCTTGGTGTAGTGTAGTTGACATGAAGCAAAGAAAATAGTTGAAGAGATTATAATTTTTCTTGTATTTGAAGCATGTGAGTAATGTGTCATATAGGAATGTCGTCTATACATGTATCAGTTCGGTTGTTAGCTAATTGGTGAGTTTCTTACATTCGTTATTGCTGCTATAAAAGGTATTATATATTGTTATTTACCATATTTCTCCGATTACTTGTAGACAAAAAATAGGAACCCAAAATTTAAACATGCATTATGTAAGAGCTAAATCTGCCTATTTCAGGTCTTTCTTAAATGTTATATAATTATTGATTAGACATTTATTAACGTGAGATCATAATCAACTCTCGATGCCATTGATAACTTCGCTCAGATTTCAGAAATAGTAATTAGAATGAAATTTTCAATATTCATTTTGCTTTATGTATTTATGTATTATTATAGCAAGAACGACTAGATTTATCTTAATCTTACATAATTCCCCTTTAAGTAAAGAAAAGTTTAATACATGTAAGGTGTAGTCATTCTAAATTAACCATAGAGTCACTCAAAATATAGTGTTAATATTGCAGATGGTAAGATCCAGGTAAAGAGCTGTTAACTTGATTCTAGGTGAAGTTATGAGTGCTTGAAGTTGTCACAATATAGCCTTGATTGTCAAGTATCATTGCTACGATAAGGTATTGACTCTTGGTCTTGATTATCCCATTTTAACATTAAATTATTAAATGGTGTGGTTGTTAAATATGATTGATCTAATCCATTAAATATCTTGGCCATAATGCCTAATTTATATACCGGGTAACATGATGTGAAGCTAGAAAAAGACCTGAAATGGGCAGAGTTACATGTATGTAGCTCTTAGTCTTACATAATTTTATCTTTTACATGTATATTAATATCAAGAATTATGATTTGTCCCCTTGTCATAAAGATATAAAATAATATATGTCATTGAGCTTATCATGGATTGTTTTGTTTACGTTCATATTTTATCTTTTGAAACTTGGAGATTATAAAATCTAGACACATGATTTGTATGATACTTGACGGGCGCGTTGGGTGTTCTAGTGGATAAAACTCAGGTCCTACTTTTATGCACCTACTAAAGATTACACTCACAGGCCAACATTTTTATTTCAATTTTCTTCTCGTCAGGCGTTCTTTTGTGTGTACACGAACATGTACAATGTCCCTTGATTTTTCATCCCATCTGAACTAAACGTTTCTTGCTAGGAGAAACATGGGGAAAACCCGGAGGAACTCTCTCAGCAAACACCGGCAGCGAACCTGAAAAATCCAGACTAGCAACCTAGCACCTTACTCATCGAGTCACTGTGGCTCACATAGTCTATTGTAAAATGTATTATCATACTTGAAACAAGCTGTCAGTCATATAGACTAACACCAACTTGTACTATACTCTCTAGCTCCTTCAATAGCCCTTATAATTCAATTCATACCCTCTTGTTATCTCCTATACAATAACTTTATTACCCTACTATTGGTCCTTCAAACTTATAATCATTGTCCACCCAAATTAAACTTATTATCATTTGCTACAGGCCCTATGGACGTAAATCCCTAGTTGTAACAGAGTTTATGCATTAATATTAAATGTCCCTACTCCCTGTGCATCGTTTTGATTAACTTACATGTACTTTATGCGCCTAGTTAAATCCCAGTGAATCGAGGCCGAAAAGTTATCGAGAATTGGTCCTTTTGCACATAATAAACATAGATCAAGCTGCAAGAAATTTGATATAATACTAATTATAGTGAAAATGCAAATGACACATATCTAGGCTTATAACTTAACAAGATTTCCCTTAAATAGCTATATTTCTTTCAGTTTTGAAATCCTTATTCTAAAGCTCACACCTTAGCCTTAGACCCTTCAGTCCCCCACCCTTATGTAGCTTACAAGAAATTACCAATCACTTAAATAACTATCAAAAACTGTCGTCTGTGTAATCACCGACGGAAATTGTTGCATTTAGATTTAAATTACTTCTACAATTTGTTTTTTCTTCTTCTACAATTTATGGCGTGAAGAAATATGTTGAAGATAATCTCAAGTGTTTTGATAATTTTATAATGAGATTTATATGTTATTCTATAAATAGACATATTAGATAATAATTTATCTTCTTGCTGAGTGCATGATGAAAGGTGAAAGTACGTCTGATAATAAAGGGGTTGAGTTAAGGTTCTTGTTACAAGGTTTAAAAATGGAACAGCTGATCAGAGTTCATGAGTCACATTTCTTCTGTCTTGGCTTAACATTGATAGGATACAAGATACTGACAATATCCTCTCTTCCCTTGTCTCTCTCTTTCCATTGTTTATTGTTCTAAGTATCTGTCTAGTCTCTTACACTATCTCTACATCAGATATGTCCACTTGGTATACAGCAGGTCCGGTAGCCCTGCCTAGCATCCAACACTCAAACTGACCTAAAATAGAACTGTTAAATACATATGTAGACCCACTTATCTTCCCACTTATACATAGACTCCCAATTCTATACCACCCTCTCTCATTGGTCGGTTATAAATAACTTCACTGGGTCAACAGCTGTGATTGGTTGAGAGCTGGTAGATCCAGAGGGTGGTTTAGGGAAACAACCAATTATGGTTGGCTGTTAGAAAGAAGACGGGCATCACGTTGCTTTTATCATCATCCATCAGGTCGGGTCAAAATATACTGGATATATCTATCTAAATAACTAAATGAAACTGAGGCTGGCATGTTCAGAACGGACACCTGGTTAAAGCAAGGACCACTGACCAGTGGAAACAAAGAGTAGCTGGCTAATTGTGGATTAATGACTGACTTGGTGTTACATAATACAGTTGTGTTGAGGCTGGTTATAACATCTGGCCTATAAAACATGGTATACTGGTTAATATACTTGTCATATACCTGGGGGGGCGTGGCACCAAATGACAATAGTGTTTAAAGTCCTACCGATCTATTGTTGTTTTGTATTTGTGGTGATGTGGTGCAGCTATTAATCAAGTCAACAACAATGGAATTTATAGCCGTATTGTGTAAAAACTAGCGATATTATTGTTCTTGAGAGACCATCTTGTGTAGAGAGCAGTGAGTGTAATAATACTGTTATGGATGATTGAAACATCAGCCGGTCTCGACTGTCTGAATTCTCTGCTAGAGGGAAGTGGGTGTAAAACGCTAAACGTTATATATACATGGATGGATGGAGGATGAATATAATACTCCAATAACATGGATAAAAGCTATTCTGTCAACCTGACATTTCGATTGACTGACTGACGTTGTTAATAACCGTCTTATATTCAGACAAGAATACACACAAATTTCTGTAGAAATAATTTCTAGAGAAATGTTTTATTCAAATTTATGCTATCTGTAAGTGTATATTGAAATTGTGTGTATCATTTTTTCAGACAAGTGTTTTTGGAGTAATTTGACCCTTTCTCAATTTACATTTTCGTTTGTTTTTTTTTCTAAAAGAAAACGCTGAAGATATCGTTAATCTTGTGTTTCGTTTCTAAGTTAAACTTATGAATATTTATAACCAAACTCTCGAGTTAGTATGAGTGGATTTATCAGCTGAGAAGTTGTTAAAATGGTAACTAATACTTGAAACTTCATCAATATGTCAAGTGTCGTGTTCTATGAATTTAACGGTGACACTATGTTTATATCAACATCTACAAGATCTATATTAGACACCTGAAGAAATTAACAATAGGCCGATCAGAAAAATAATCTTGGATTTTTTAGATTTTCCAAAACATTAAGACAAATTGCGGATTTATTTGATTTCAAGATTTTGTTGTTGTAAAGAAAATATATATTTTAACTCTCCGAGTGTGAAGATTTGTAAAGATATCGGGAAACTAACTTGAAGACCTCCATCTTTGGATATTTTTCGGGGGGATCAAGCAAAATACAAAAATTTCGATTGATGACACACGCGTTATTGCCCAAAACGAGATCGAACATGAATGCATTTTGTCCTGAATGAAAGAAAAGTGAATAAATAAATGTGGAGTGGGTAATTGTAATCTACACATTTGTACTGGATTGACCTTCTATCAAGTGTTCACTTGAAGAGAAATAAAACTTTCTATCCAGTCTGCTCTGGCTGTGGTATATTTATGGCCTGCTGGGAATTATTAAGTGTAAGTTCCCAGCAAAAGGCACTCGTGACCTTGTTATAGACTAAACACCATAGAGTCAGTGTGTCACTTTCAGTCCACAGTAATAAAAAATATTCTTCCAAGAACTAAAAAAAATATTCATGAAGTTGTGACTCCACCAATAATTAGGAAACAGAGATTTCAAATAAATAAAAATACAAATCAGTGCTTCGTTTTTCTTTATCAACAAGAATTGAAATAGAAAGTAATTGAATTTATTTCATTTACGATGGGTTATATAATAATCTAGGAAACAAAATTTGAAGTGGATATCCTGAAAAGATAACAATAATTTTCTGATCTGATTTTTCCTGTTGGAATTTACTTGCTGTGTGTGTTGAAATGGATTAATATTAATTCCTTCTTTTACGGATGGTCCGCGACAAAAATCCGGAAGAAATGTTGGAAACGGAAGAAAGTGGATCGTACACGGATGAAGCTGTTCTGCTGACCCGTTCGATGTGGTTACGACATGAACAGCAATCATATGAACAGACCATGCGCTTAAAACGTAAGATTATGATTTTATTTGTATACATTTCTTTTTGTGTTCCCAACCTCAATAACTACTGAAAAATATGCCATTTTATCAGCCTAGACAGAGTGAAAATGTCATTCAAGAAATAATTATCTGAAAGATATTAGAAATATAGAGAAAGATACATAAAGACAGATTTATGTACATTGTATAATTTTCAATATAATATTAACAAAATAACTAAATTACATGTATCTACAAGTTGCTGGGCTAAATACCTGTACATATGTATTTGTACAGATACATAATCAAATGGTGCAATTTGTAGTTTTTGGGATGAAGATATCTGTTGGTCTCAGAATGACTTTAAAGTATACTGAGTTGATATTACAATTGTACACAGAGTGTATGTTGATGTAATAACTTCATAAGAGTTAATTATTACCACCATAGGATATACACAGATTGCTTGTTGATTGATAATGTAATAGAGTTGATATTATTACTACAGTACCATACACTTGATGAGTTGATGGATAATGTAATAGAGAGTTGATATTACTTCCATTGTTGATGGATAATGTAATAGAGTTGATATTACTTATATAAATGCAGTCTTGTTCATTTTGTGTACATGAAGTGTGTATGTTATAGGGTATTGTAATAGTTAATGTTATACCCACTGTACATGGAGACAGGAGTGTGTTGATAGGTAATGTAATAAAGAGTTGCCAGTAGAGTACAGTATGTGTAAATTTCTTAAGTACATGTACATACATGTAATAGATCCCATTTCAGTGGTCAACTCAATGTCATCCATTATCAGTTGTCAATGTCATCATCATTGTCTTTTGTTTTCATTGATATTGACTAAAAAGATAATGTTTATAGGTTATGTACACTGTTAAAAACTTGTGGGTTCGGAATTTAGTCTCAGGCCAATAACTTTCTGTTGGATTAATTAATAGAAAAGTGTGTTAACATCAACTATAGGTCGAGAGAGGGTTTTTTAATTGAGGTCCATCTTCCTGTAGCATAGCCAGCGACTCGCCAGAGGGTTGGTTGAATATAATTATATAACTTTTATCATCCTTCGATTGACTGGACATTGTAAACTCTTCTTTCCTTCCCTTCTCTTTGATCGAATATAAATAAATAAAGAGACAGACCGACCAACCTATTTTATTCTTATATAAAGACTTCCAATTAAACAAACCAAATGTTTTTCTGTAGGCCCTAAACTTTAATCAATTAGTTAAACATTATAAATTCTAAGGTAAATATACAAACGACGACCTGTGGAATCTTTAAACTCTATGACTTGTTTATAAAAACATTGTGTTAGTTTCAGTAGTATACTAGACATGTGTATGGTGGTACATATCAATGTTGTCGTGTTATATCGTAAATGTCAACTATAAAAGTGACTTTAAGATCTACATATTTGTTCATTTGTTTCCCTCATTTTTCAAAACTTGCTCTCAATATTTAGGAGGGCAGGGATGGAAATATACGTGGAATGTCTGACACTTTAGAGTTTAAACTTAGTGTAGAGAAAGAGGGTTTAACACCAGCTCAACACAGACTAGGTCATTTCGGGACTAACATGGTTCAATTTTATTTCGATAATTTGCTTGCATATAGAGGTCTTAGCACTAGGAGGAAACCTGAGAATTCGAAGGAAAACTACGAGGTGAACAGTAGACCCTACTGTGTCATGTGCAAGTGCGGGAAATTGAAACTGTAACACTTGACTCAATGACAGACCTTCTGATCCAAAGCTCACATGTCAAACCATTCAGCTACCCATGTTGCTCAATAAAAGCAGTAATGGTATTCCATAGATCTGTGACATATATTATATTTTATAGTTGTTGTAAATAGTCGGTTATGTACTGCACTGCTGCATGTACATTCTACATGTACGCACATGTATCTGAATAAAGAAATGAATTGGATTAAAAAGTATAAAGTATATTATGATTATAAAGTTTGCTCCAAAGCATACAAGTGAATTATGAAAAGAATTCAAATTCACAAGTCATATACCGTACTATGATGAATTTATACCCTGTGAGCTTACAATCATGTACTGTATTTCGGCAATAAAATTCGTGATTTTATCTTTACTAAATATGAAACTTTTTGTAAACCCCCCTGAAAAATAACCATAATAGATTTCAGGTCTATAATGTGATTTTATTTTTAAGGGGAATAAGAATTCTGTATGACGTAATATTACATTACAAACAAGGTCTAAATAATATGATATTATTTTTTGGTTTAATGAGAATTCTGTATGAATGAGGTACATACTATTTTGATTTTAGATGATTATTTATATACAGTCCATCCTGTGTGATGAAATATTTAACCCGGTTGCTAAATGATGAGTTGTCTGTTTATAGAACATAATTAACATACCATAAATTTCTGATACACTATGACCCTTGACCTCTTAATCAGTGTTGATAAGGTAGCAATTGAGTAGAAATGAGTCTGTTACTGTTAGTGGCTTTATCACTGGAGGGGGTGGGTGGAATGGCCAAGTGGGCCTGTTTCAAACTCTAGCTTGCCGGTCATCCATGGCTTGCTGTCAGGGTTTCAAACCCACTTAGTAATGTTATTGTAGTGTTTATACATGTATTTTTTAAATTAAACCTTAATATTCCAATTCCATAGGCCGTGAGAATCATTGAAACAAAATGTATTGTATGTTAGTCCCCAAATCAACAAATCATATGTTTCGGTCATAATCCTTTACATGGAGAAATGCATGTATGGTGGATTTTCGATGGATAATTTACATGTAACTGTACATGTTATCCCTGATTTGAGCTGGTTAGGGCTGAGGGGACATTTCTAGTAGTCCCGAAATGACTCGGTTAGGGTTCAGGGGACATTTCTAGTAGTCCCAATATGACCCAGTTAGAGTTGAGGACATTTGTGGTACTAAGTAGTCCCGATAAGACCTGGTTAGGGTTAATGGAATAGGTCTAGTTTCAATAATTAATTACTAACAATTAAGTCAAAGGTTAAAAAGAAAAGTAAAAGTGGTCATAACCGTCATAAATACGTTTATTTTTTTTGAAAAAATATCAATTAAAAATGATGATTGCGTAAATGATGAAATATCTGTTTAACTGTGAGAGAGACTATAAATTTTAAAATATGTGGGAAAACAGTTGTCAAAAATATTTGGTGACATTTTTGAAATATGTGTAATGATAACTGTGGGAGTTAAGTTTTAAACTTAGAAATGTGAAAACATTATGATTTGAAAAATTTATTTCTATTACTGATGAGAGTAGCTGTAAAGTATTTAACATTCCAACAGGCAACAAGTTGTGACCCTATAAACAAATCTAAACAGATATCAAGCACTGGAAATATAAACAGGAAAAATGAAACCAAGATAATATTCAAATGAATTACCAGTATTTTGGGTTGTTGTTTTCATTTTTCTTTTTTTACACTTGCTACACGGTATGACCAGAATACCATGCGTAATAAGTTCCGGCCCAGAAATAACAGTTTTATTAATTTTAGTTTGTTTGTACCAACAATATTTACTTGCAAAATCAACAAAAATACAGAAAATAGACAAAAGTTCAGAATTGGTTAAAGTTTCTTGATCAAAAATATTTCTTTTAAATAGTGAGTGAAAGTTGAAAATGTTTGCTTGGATTTGTGTATGACAGATAACCTTATACACAGTATCCGATGATGATAATGTCCACAGGTTTTTACTTCTATTTCTTTCGAAATTCAATTAAGAAATTTTGGTTTATGTAATTCAAGCAGCTTATATGTATCACTCTTGCAAAGATATAGTTTGCTTTAGAATTATGGCAATACTTGTCCAGACTTGTGCAACATATTTTAGTTTATACATGTATGTATGATGAAATTCCTCCATCATCATATCCAATGTTCAGTATGACGTTATACATGTAGCACTAGATATTACAGATTGGTATAGTCTAATTCTTTACCAGTGTTCACACATTCATTCAATCAAGGCTATTTGAACAGATTTTAAATATATTCAGACATTGCAAATAATGAACACCAATCAAGTCAATGAACAGATATCCGATTCAGGGTTATTGATAATATTAGTTAATAGAAATTTTTAGAAATCGGAAACTGCATAAGAAAGAGTCCACATCAAGATTAAAGATGATTTTTGAATTGCATTTGAATAATGTCATAGAATATTCAAATAACATGTTAAATAACATTTGAATATTTGAATGACCTTGAATAGTTCATTCGATTAACGTTGAATATTCCAAAAACATTTTGAATAATGACATATATGCGTGTATATTTATATCATTTGAATGTTGTAGAATATTCCAATATATCATGTAATATATTTTAATGTTATCAAGCCGGATGTAGTAGACATGCAGATCAGGAGAGGATATGTCATTTTGGATCTACATGGATAACATCGTGCGGAGTCACACCACTAATTAATTCTTACCTTGTATCAATCAATATTTCTGATAAAATCAATCGGCCATCTGTATCAGTCTGACCTACGACTGGACATTATGATGTCGTATACACTGAGCTAAATACACAATAAATTATTAACATATCTTGTCTCTGATTATAAATTGTCTCTTGGTTTGACTTGCTAGGAGACTAGTATAATAATATACGTACATGTACCTCTATTATTGTAATTCATTGTAAAGTTATCAACTGATTCATAATTCACTTCGGTGAAAGCGAATGTTACTACGTCACACACATGTACACAACTTTAGTGATTTGTATATATGTCCATATTGATAAAATTTTAGAGCTGTTTGGTTTTTAAGGCCGTTTTGTCTTTATTTGCCCAATTGGTGCAAAAAAATAGGAAATTGACTTCTTTCCTTTTCATTTTTAAGATATGTACATTATACTGTACTTGTAAAGGAAGTAATCTACGTATGAATTATTAAAGAGTTACTGTTTATATCTATGTACATAATATACATATATTTGATGAATGAAGGCTGGTTTAATTGGACTATAAAATTTGTATAACGTTTTAAGTGATATGTTTATTTTATGATTATCTTTGAACCCAGTTGTTAGTAAAACATAAATAAACTAACATGGTGGCAGTTATAGGCTCGTTAATAGATATAGGTTCTAGCAGAGAAAGTTGTCAGTGCCAATTTTGTATTGTAAGAGTTTAGAACGGAATGACATGGAGAAGTTAAGGTGGTTTTATGTTTTATATATATGTGTGTGTACATGTATATACCGAGAGTCAGTGTTATTGTCTGGGTCAGTTAGACCTGATCAAACTCTTGTTACCCTTGATACTCATAGTGGACAGATTCTTCTTTTATACTGTACATTGTAGTTCTTCATGGTTGGTGGCTGACTTACTGCCCTTGATACTCGTAGTGGACAGATTCTTCTATTAAATTGTAGTTCTTAATATAGGAGGTGGGGGGGCACTTGCTACCCTTGATACTCATAGTGGACAGATTCTTCTCTTATACTGTACATTGTACATGTAGTTCTTCCTGGTTGGGGGCTGGCAGCTGACTTGCTAATCATAGTCACTTAGTGGACAGATTCTTCTATTAAATTAAAGTTCTTAATGTAGGGGGGGGGGCAGGAGGCACTTACTACCCTTGATACTCAGAGTGGGCACATTCTTCTTTTATACTGTAGTTCTTCATTTCTTCATTGGGTTTAGGGGTGGTCAAAGGGTCTTACTTAACACATGTGCTTTAGACCATACGATCTATCATTGAGTAAAGTGGTGTGGTTTTGCTCCCATGACAAGGAGTAGAGTATCCAAAGGTTTAATGTCCCATCACTCAAAGTTTTATCTGTTCTTACACATATACATGTACACGTGTGTACAAATAAATATTTCACAAATCTGTTTTTCACCATGTAAATATTCTATCTGTGGGGTTGCCTTGCCTGCCCATTCTAACCTTGTGGTTTTCTCTGGTTATTCTGGTTTCCTCCCACTGCAAAGCAAATTATAGAATTTAACTTGTTTGTATGGGATTTATGTTAAACCCCATCTCTTTCTCTGATTCCTTCAAGATATAGTCAACTGTTATTGTATGACTAAGGGGGGTTGGATTATAGCCGAATGGTTAGCATGTGCATGCTGTATCATAAAGTCTGTCATTGAGTCAACTGGCATGGTTTCGAATCCCCAGTTGTTTGTAACAAGGAGAAGGGGTGGCTGTCCAGCCTCATGGGTTTTCCCCGTGCAAGCGAATTATTGAAATAAAATTAAACAATATGTTAGTCCAAAAATGACCTAGTTTGTGTTGAGTAGACGTTAAACCCTATTTCTCTCTCTCTATTGTATGACTAATGAGAGGTGGTAGACATGAACACATTAGTCACAATGAGTAACTGAAATATTTTACCCAGTTAATCACTTAATCAAAGATAAAATGATTCTCTAATTTGTCCTATACGTCATTCCATTCAGATCAGAAAAGTACTACTTAATAAAATACATTTCATTGCTACTTCATTCCCTGTCTTCATTCCCTGTTTACTAAACTTCCCATACCGGTAAATAAAAAGCGGTATCAACACCCTCTCGTAGTCACAGATTACCAGTGCCAGTGTCATGAAAATTTAAAATGACCCACCAACATTGGAAGGTCTAGGTTAAAATATAAAGTTTGGTTAGTTGTTATCGTTTAGGTAAAATTATGACCTAACCCACCAATCCTACTAGTACTAAGCCGTGGTTATAATATTAAGTTGAGATGTTCAGGTAAAATCTAACCTGACCCACGAACCGTGTTAGGCCTTGCTTAAAAAATAAAGTGACTTAAAATGTTAGGCGTTCATATTAAGATGTGGAAATAATTTTCAAATAAACATGATGATGTCACTCAGGTAGTTTGTCACGAGACAATTGATATACCTGTATAACAGTCACCTGTCTGTATTTATCATAACACCTGTTTTGTATACATGTATAAACCACACCCAACCACATTTAAAACAACAACACATTTAAAGATGCATAAGCTTATGTAAAAACACAAGATCTGTCAATTGCAGGTCTTTGCTTCTGGATTTTTTTAGAAAATTATTTACATGGCAGCTTATAAATATCTATCTAGAATGTACAGATATTGAATGGAGCAGAATACAACCATGTCATTTAATAAAAATGAATAAGCAAGACTTTGTTTATTATCGTAACAATAGTACTGGACAATTGAATTAAGACAATTTTATTTGTCAAAATTTCAACATTCATAACTTCGCTCAGAATAAATGTAATTTTACTGAAATTTGCAATATGTATTCATATTTCGTTATCTATGTTTGAATTATTGTAACAAGAACAAACAACACCTCTTTATCTAAATCTTAAATGATGCATATTTAACTAGGCTACTTACATACCTAGTTTTTAAATTAAATGTCAGAGGGTTTTTTTTTTTTGCGGTTGTCATGAGACAAAGGGAGATGACTGACATCTATAATAAATACTGAACCTGTCAAGGGACCCTACCATGCATGTAGATTGTAGATCATTTAAAGGGGCATTATTTAAGCTTAGATAAAGAGCTGACATGTGTGTATAAACCAGTGATTGTTTTTCCATATAAATTGTGTTTTTAATGTTAAATTTTATGTCCGTTGGAAGTTGGAATTCAATACAAGAGTAGGCCTTAGTGCCGTTGTCCTGGCAAAATTAGACTTGTATCACACTGTATGGCTAGGTCTGTCTTCATTAGCCCATTCTTTCCAGAACAGTAGAATGTTAAACCCCATTTCATTTCAATGATAAAATATAGTGTAGGTAGTATGTAAGTTTGAAATTTTTAGACATGCATGATTTAACTGTAAGATGACTTGTATTAATGGATTACATGTGTCTTATCTCTCTACATGATTGATTGTATCTCCGCAGTTATAATCGGGGGATTTCCCTAACGACAGCCACTCATTCAGTATCCTTAACTTACATGTACTTGTAAAACTACACACTTGATATATAGACATGTAATTATAGACTGATAAAACCATTAGGCACTTTGAAAGTATTTGATTGTTGATTAAAAATAATTTTGATTTATTAGGTTGCATTCAAAAGCTGAGATAAATCTATCACAAAGTCCAACTGTGTATGTAAAAGAACTGATAATTGGAATTCGCAGACATAACCCATGTTAGTCTACTATTGGTTAGGGTCAAAGTATTCTGTTGACATGACCTAAAATTCCATTCTTGATGAAAGTTGTAGTGCCACATACCACCATTTTTGTGGGACCTGCAAAAAATCAATGCTTGCTTTTGATGCATTAATAGTATACATGTAGAAATTTTACCTAATATGAGATCGTTTAATAATAATAGATACATGTATAATGGTGGATATTCGCCGGTTGATAGGATTAGTACAGATGTACCAGACAGTGTATAAATGGAATCCCATCTGTTATAATCAGTGAATAAATCAACATGGATGACACAGTTGAAAACATTGAATTTTACATACATGTATTAATTATTACTTTAACCTGTTTACATAATGTAATCCACATGTGTTGTGTACAGTTATAGTATATTATTAAACAACTACATTAAAGGAGCTAAACCCTAAACTGGATATTTATTATATTCAAAATTAAGAATCTGAATTAGATATGGATTCTTCATTTAATACTTAAGACTCAATGAACATTTTAAAATCAGTACACAACGTCATATACTCTATGGACATTATCTCAGAAAAGAATGTGGAAGCAATTAAAGATACTGATTCACAAATGGCAAAAATAATAATACAAAAAAATAACCATAAAGTACAATAAAATCACTCTATTATACAGTAGACCCTTTTTCAACTTTTTTTTTAAGTTTGGTAAAAGATGATATACTAACTTAAGTTAGTAATATTCACATATTCTCAAGTTTAAATATCAATGTTGACATTACAAGTTACTAGTAGTATATACTGTACTTGATATACATATACAATTATACAATGTACATATTTACACTGGAGTGTGAAACAACTTTATTCTTACAATGTACTTTACCTGGGCCCTGTTTCACGAAATCTTAAGGAAAGATAAAATTCAATTTTTAGTAGATACTTTAATTTTGATTGGCTAAGCACTAAAATCAATGTAATATTATCCAATTAAATTACTAAATTATCTTTGTTAAAATTTCGTGAAACAGGCCCCTGGGCATTAAATCATACTATATTTTACTTGGACTTTTAATACTTTACCTGTATTTTAAATCATACTTTACCTGTACTTTAAATCATACTTTACCTGGACTTTAAATCAAACTTTACCTGGACTTTAAATCATACTTTAACTGTACATTAAATCATACGTGTACTTTACCTGTACATTAAATCATACTTTACCTGGACTTTAAATTTATTCTTTACCTGGATCCCATATCATACTTTACCTGGGCCTTAAATCATACTTTACCTAGACTTTAAATCCTACTTTACTTAGACTTAAAAATTAAACTTTACCTGGGTGTTGAATCATACTTTACCTTGGCCTTAAACCATACCTTACCTGGACAACAAACAGGCTCTACCTGGACTATACATGTACATCATGTTTTACGAGGCTGTTAAATCATACTTTACCTGGAGATTAAATCATGTTCTACTTGGGAGTTCAGTCGTGCCTTTAATACCTGGGATTCAAATCAAAGAAAAATTTAAATTTCTGGTGTAAAAATATAGATTTCTACTGACACAATACATGTATCAAACACTAATGAAGAACTGGACATTTTGAACTTTCGTGTTGGACATGTATTATTAGTATGTACTGGTATTTAGATATAAAGATAACAAATATGTGCTATACATGTATATAATGGCAGACTTCAGAATGATTGTGCCTGACACAACCTAAATTCGTGCCTGACAATGTTTGTGACAGGTGCCTTAATTTGTTTGTGCCTGACAATATCTGTGACAGATGACTTAATTCCAAGACTTGCCTGATCTCTTGAATTAAGATCAGCTGAGTGATAAATTAGGCCAAAATATGGTTACTGAATGGAATTTTAGTGCCAGGGCATGTCATAATACTCACCCGGAAATATAAATGGTTTATAACTGCTACAGGGTGGTGTAGATATAAATAAATTGAAGAGATATTTAGGAAGTGTGTCATAGCAGTATTATTTCCAGTATGCATGGTAAAATAATAAAGTTGATCTAATTTACACCATGCCAATTTATCTACATTGTACTACAGGACAATGGTTAAAGTTAATAATATCATCACATGTAGCCCAGTTGAGGTTAATATATTACCCACATGGAATTGGACTAAGTTTTATTAGGAGTCAGTCAGTCAACATCACAATTTGATAATATCCTTATGCACGAATTTAAATGTTCAGTCTATAGTATGTAGCTGTATGTTACTTACACATGTATAGGTGTCTTAACTTAAAAGGTCAATAGCACAGGACATAAGACTGTCAGAGACAGTTGGAGAGAAGAGAGAGGGAGGGTATAAGAGATAGAGAGAAAAGAGCAAAGGAGGAGAGAAAGGGAAAAGGGGAGGAAGATAGCAAAATAAAGAAAGTCCTAGAAATGAAGAAGAGAGAGAATTTAACATCAACTCAAAGACCAGGAGAAATAAAATCCAACAGAAGGGAGGGGGCACTAAAACTTATGGTAATTTGTAACCCCCCCCCCTCTTCCCATCTCCCCTCTTCCCATCTCCCCCTACATCTATCCATCATTAAATCAGATGACTATTAGTAAAGATAATATGAAATACAAGCTGTAGAGAATGGTGCAATAGATAATCTGTGTGTAATGTTAATGGTGATGTAGGAGAGAGAGAGAGTGTGTATGGTGTGGGGGAGGATTAAATCTAATATCATCAATCAATATTTCACTCAGGTTTTATACCAGGTCATCTTCATCTTTATAATATCATTTATACTCTATCAGTTTGTATCATTTATTATACTCCTTGTTGGTATCATTTATACTCACCTAGTTTGTATCAATTATTATATTTCCCCTGTTGGTATCATTTATAATCTCCAAGTTTATATCATTTATTGGGGGTTGGGTGGCCGAATGGTTACTGGTGTGGTTTCGAATCCCCAGTTGTAGTGGCAAGGAGTAGGGTCGCCTGTTCAACCTCGTGGGTTTTCTCTGGGTACTCTGGTTTCCTCCAACTGCTAAAGACCCCTACGAGTGGACGAGTGGACGTTAAACCCCATTTCTCTCTATATATATATCATTTATTATGCTTCAGTTGGCTATCATTTATAGTTTCAAAGTTTATATCATTTATTATTCTCTCAGTTTTTATCGATTGTTACATTATCACTTATACTCCCAGTTTGTATCTCACATGTTATGGTCATCTACAATCGGCATATTATTGAATCTTACCAACTTCTAAGTTTCTATCCATTTGAATGTAAGGTTTGTTTACAATTAGAATGAGTGACCTCTATTAATATAAACAATGGGCTATTATTCAAGAATATTGTCTCCTGTTAGAATTGCTAAACATATTTAGCAATTAGTTTGATTAAAAGCTGATTAATAATGATAAATTTTATTGGTTTTCATAGAATTATTGACACTTTCAAATTTTCTTTCTAAAATACCAGTTGTATTTTAATTGAGATAACATACATGTACCGTATAACATGTCATACCTTCGTGGAACATATTAATATGTAATAGATGTACCTGCAGTGGAACATATAATAATATTATGTTATACATGTACCTGCAGTGGAACATATTAATATGTTGTACCTGCGTGGAACAATAATATATTAAATATATTATACCTGCAGTGGAATGTATATCAATATTTTATGTTTTGTACCTGCAGCTGTACATAATGTCGTACTGCAGTGGAATATATATAAACATGATGTACATTGTACATGTACCTACAGTGAAACATTATTCATTTATAGAATAAATATTTATTTACATGCATATCTCTATACAAGATTTACAAACCATAAGTCAAGGTTTAAATTTTATATGAGTTGGAAAATATTTTTATAACTTTTTAAATTGATTAAAAAAATACATTTATTATTTGATCTGAAAGAATGAAATTCAAGAAGAAAATTTGAACTCAATGGTTGGAAAAACCCTTTCGGAAAAGTTAGAGGTTAACTCTCGTTTCATTTCTCATACAAAATATTAATATATAATATTAAGGATTATTAATTTTGTGTGTTTATATTGTACAATCTAAAAATACAAATGAAAATGATGAACTATGTAATATTGTAATAATCATTCCCCTGTATAAATATTATGTAACATAATTTTATGTGGATTATGACAAGAATGTTGAAAATGCGTCTTATATAATTTGATCCCTTTCTTGACTTGGTATTACAGAGAGATTAGACGACTCCTCTGTTCTGTATGAAACAACATAGGTTAATTATCATGATAAACCCCCGTTAATATATCATAGCTAGGGTTATATATATCCCCTATAGTATATATAATATACCACGGCCTGTATTCTACCCTGTGAATGTAGAAACCACGTGGCTCTTCACCTTAGCTGATTCTGTACTATTATTAGAAGTAATGCACAGCAACAAGCATGTACTTCATACTACTCTACGCTCATTGGCTCAAAATCAAAGTTCAAGGTTGAAGTTGAGCTGAATCATCTTATGATCACATGATCCAAGTCACATGATATAAACAAGCTCGCAGGGAACACGTTGTCAATGGAGTAGATTCACATTCCAGAATAAAATAAAAGTAGACATCTGTTGGACCGATTTGTGTATGAAATATTTATATGTTTAAGGAAATGAATTAACAATGGTTTATAATATACAACATATTTTCATTGTTTACAGAAGGTATTAGAATTCTATTGTTATTTAGCTTGAACAAAAATCCAAAACATATTTTCAAAAAATAAAACCACCAAAAAAACCCTCCACTTGTTGTATTTCGGTTAATAATATATAGACATATATTTTGTCTTATGTATTTATTAGTGACATGGTAAAATACAATTATTTGAAGACAGAATTCCATTAGAAAATTATCGACTTTGTAATATTATATTTTCTAAAGAGCTTGTATATTTTACAAATAAATTTATAAACTTTTGACATGGGATGGCCGATGGGAATAATAGGATTATAATATTTGTTTGATAAAAAAATGAATTGAAAATTGTGAAATTAAGATTACTATTAAATGATTGTACATATTAGTTAATTGGTACATATTAGTTAATTTTTAAAAAATAGAATTGAAAAGTGGAAGGATGATACATTAGATTGTATTGTTAAATTTGAAAGAAAAAAAAAATAGACACCGCTGTATATAAAATATTGAATTTATTTTTGATATTTTAATGATTTTTCTATCCAGTTTCTTTGTACAGATTATCTTTTTGATACTATAAGCTTATTGTTTTCTTTTATTGATTACTACACACAATATATTATGTGACATTTTCAAAAGTGTCAAACTCAAATTTGGTATAGAATACATTTATCTACAATCGCACAGAAAAAACAAATCAGTACTGTACAAAATCACAAGAACCTGAGGGATTGTGTGTGTAAAGATTGTGTGTGTTTAATTTGCACCGGACAATGTCTTTGTTGACAGATGCCTTATTACCAGACTTCCTCAGATTCATTCACAAGATTCCATAGTTCTTTTATTATTTATTACTTACAAGGTCTGTTTGTGACATGTTTTGGTGCCTTATTACCAGGCTTCCTTCCTCAGATTCATTCATTAGATTCCATAGTTCTTTCATTATTTATAAGGTCTGTTTGTGACATGTTTTGGTGTCCTCAAGATTGTTGACATTTGGTTGTTACTATTGGTAAAATGATCAAATCAAGAGTTGATTTAAATTTTGTGATCTGAATATGAACAATCGTGTTAATTGTTGAAGCTGCGTCATAAGTTATGATCGTACAAACATATAACTTCTATCTAAAATAATCCTCGGATTTATTGGCCATCTATTTATAGAATATTTCCAATTAGTTTTATTACTGAGAGTATCAAAAGGTCGACAATAGGTTGTTATATTATAGCTTGTGTTGTTGCTTCCAGTATGCCTGTAGTCACACGGCAGGACAGAATCTAGTATGCCATATGGTCTGAAACATAATCAATATAACCATCTCTTAATATGATAACTCTCTAATTAAGATATAACACAATACAGACTGGATAATCTAGTAATATACAGGTATTGTTAATTGTTAGTAGTATGGATTGACTGGATAATCTGGTAACAGAACACCATTACAGTCCCTTGTCTGTTGTTAACTTGTCATGTACTCCGTGACCCCAGCCCACAATGCATTGCAATGTTTTGATCTGACTGAGAGGTTGAAATGATCTGCAAAGTGAGAAGAAAAATTTCACATCAAAATGGTGATTGTTTATATTTACATTTCCTGGATTTGGTGTAAAAAATGGATTAGTTTTATTGAGGATTAAAAAGTATTTGTATTGAAGAGGATTAGAGAATTGTGGGGACAATGTAGAGAGAGATTTGTTTTATCGTGAACAACTCATGTCTAAGCCTGTTTTAGATTTGGCTCTAGTATCCTAGCCATTAGAGTAAATGTCTGTAAACAATAGATTGGAGGTGGTTAGACAGGTAAGTTGTTACCTGGTTTGTCTTTCCTGTAATTACAGGTGTGTTAAAATGGATTGTCATCTACTGTATATAATACATGGTTGTATATATAAACATTGATATAGGCCTGTAGAAATAAATCAGTTTGTTTACATGTTAGCCAGAGTCAAAGGTTAAAGATAAATCTTGTTTTGTTTCTGAGATAGATGATGTTTAACACCCCACACAAACTAGGTCATTTTGGGACTCAATTATTGCACTAATTTGCTTGCATGTAGGGATCTTTAGCAGTGGGAGGAATCTGGGGAACCCGAAAAACCCCCACAAAGTTGGACAAGGTAACCCTGGAAATCCAAAAACACACTACATGTACTTGACATGAATGAATGACCAACCTTTTGATTTAAAGCGCACACATTAGACCATTTGGCCTGACAACCACCAAACCCTCCTTATTTTGTTTTTATATAATCTGAGATGTATCAGCCAATTATCTAATAACGATATAATTGTAACTATTTAAAACATAAGTTTCTCTGTTAGTGTTATTAAATAATGATGATGTTTACAAAAAATTGTTATTAGATTACAGAGAATTAGTGTATATAGTAGATATAAAACTACATGTGAAACACATGGAAGAACATGAAGCAAATAGTAAATTAATTAATACAAAATGTGAGGCAAATCTTTACTAATATTTGTTGACTGTCGTTTGTGGGGGGTTGGTTAGCACGTGCACGCTCTATCATAAGGTCTGTCATGGTTTCGTTTTCCGGGTTCATGTGAGTAAGTTGTGTCGCCTGTCCAACCTTGTGAGTTTTCTCTGAGAACTGCAGTTTAATCCCACTGCTAAAGACACCTCTGCTCAAGCTAATTGTTGAGATAAAATCGAACCATGTTTTAGTCCCGAAATGACCCCATTTCTCTCTCTCATTTGTACGTTTGTCTGTTAATGGTAGATGCTAGTGCCGAGGCTGAAATTTGGTGTATAAGGCTAGCTCAAACCGTTAAGTAACATAGGCCTGGTGGTGTTGGACTACTGCTTTTGGTTTCAGAGTCATGCTACTTTCGGTTCATGGCTATACCAGTGCAACGCAGTGTCAACCGTTAAGACATAATATAATTGTGTTAAAGTATTACATGTAGTTTATTAATCGATCCAGTCATTAAATGGAGCTAAAACTTTTAGAGAGTGAGCGATAGATGGAATTTAACGTCCACCCAGTAGGTCATTTTGGGACAAACATGTGAACCAATTTTATTTCAATAAATCACAACCATGTAGAGGTCTGTAGCTGTGGGGGAGGGGGGGAAACTGATTATCATATAATGTAGACCATGTGTTTCTGTTGTGACTAGTTAATTGAATTACTAGATGTAATTTAAAGAATCAATGAAGACCTATCTAGCTAGATAATATTATACTTATGATCTCAGAGTCACTCCTATATACTTATTGTAGACTTATCTTTTGAAACAATCCAAGAGACATCTTGTTGGAGGCCAGAATAACATTTTCAAATTATGTTGTGATAAAATGTCTTTTGTAGCTAGAGATTAGCCTCTTTTAACCATGATTTTGAATGAGATTAGTGTCCTTTAACTATGCTGTATGTTTTGGGGCGAGATTAAAATCCTAGTCCTTTAGCGATACTTTTACCTGAGTACAGGTGATTATAATCATTGGTATGTTAGGTTCAAGGTCAGGTCTTTAGGTCAAAAAAAATGTTTCATTAAAATCACATATGACACATTCTTTTATTGGCTATAAATATAAAGTAAATCAGTGAATACATAAAACAATGTAATACGAATGACAGAATTCTGTGAAATGACATGAATAAATGGGTTTTATAACATCCTACTTTTCTGCACCAACTAGGGTAATGAAGATAGGCATTTCTCATGCTGTGCAGTTTGATTCTGCTATGAAAGTTAATCACAAGCATGGTTTCTCCTTGTCAGTGGTACAGACAGATGGTCTCACAAGGACAGCCGTCTACTCATTTATATGGGACGAATACTCATGGTTATGTGTACACATATATACATAATAAAATCCCTTGGCAGTTGGAGTTTGATATATAAGTATAGGCGTTAGTGCCGCTGTCCGTGCAAAATTTCACTCACAGCACACCATTTTCTCGCAGAACAGAAGGACGTTAATGTTAATCACATTTCATTTAATTTCCTTTCTAAAATGGCTGTAAATGTTTCAGATCAATCGGTACATGTAGGTATCTATTTGTTTATTTTAGAATATTAGTTGATTGCATTGAATTAATATAGTAAATACTAGTAAAACTAAATATTCCATAGGAGCACAAAATATAGTAAAACGTCATAGCGACAAAAAATGAATAGAAGTAAGACAAAAAGACATAGATACATGTAGTCAAAAGTCATAGAGAGAAAAGTATAAACTGTCAAAAGTCATACAGATAAAAAATATAGAGACAACAAATAAATATTTTAAAAAAAGTCATAGAGACAATAAATAACTAGTACACAGTCATAGGAGACAAAAAATAGATAGAGATAAAAAATAAAAAGTAAAAAGTCATAGAGAAACACTTAAATAGTAAAAGTTATAGAGACAAAAAATAAATATTAAGTCATAGAAACAAAAAATCTGTAAGAAAGGCAAGAGAAAACACTAGTGTAGATTAATTATAGTAATTTTATACCTCCCAGTCATCATACAGATACAGAACACAACATTTCATCCTGCACCCACAAGCGTTAATTATGAATATTTGTGTTAAATTAGAAGTATTGAGATGTTATTTTAGGTACAGATGATGTGACGACATTTAAACAAATTAGCAAGAAAATAAAACCGCCTGTATTTACATGTAAATATAAACTGTACTCGGTGTACTATGTAGATATACTTATCAAATTTCTTAAGGCTTAATACATGCTTAGTATGTAGTCGTATTGATTATTTAACAGTAAATTAAGAAAACAAAATAAAAATACACATTGCATAGTTCCTTTGATAAACTTACATTATCATTTGAAAATGTTAAATGTATAGGATTCTGAACTTAAGGATCCATACTTGATTGATATAGTTTGACACAATTAACTGTGGTGTTTTCTCAATGAAATTGTAGTATGTCCACCCAAGTGTGGCGTCGGTATAATGATAATTCGATGTTAATTTTGGCGTCGGTATAATGATAATTCGATGTTAATTTTGATGTTACAAGATTATCACAATGTATTATTAAAACGTTGATCTTGATCATGCTTTTATTAATTATTGGATTATAAAGGTCCAGTGTACACATTAACGTGCACGGTTAAGAACCCTTGACAGTCGGAATTCGAAATAAGAGTAGGCCATAGGCAAAATTTGCCTTTTGGAGCAGAACAGTAAGATGTTGAGTGTTACATGAACTTTATTCTAATAGTTTCATTACATCAATACCTTGGGACAAGATGATCTTGATTCTGTCTGATAGAGAGTGATGAACTTTACTGTATAGTTTGATTGCTCGATACTTTTGAAAAAAATAAATGTGAGATTAATTAATGTGTCATCTATTTATTTTGGGATTTCGGTGGGGGACATCAGCCTCACTGTTGGCTTGTGATAATGGACAACAAGACAACATCGTCTTGTATGTGCAATGAATAATTCTCCTCCGGCTGCGCATGTTTTATAACAAGGACGTACCACATCATCCACATCATGTGACACACATGGCTTCGTTTAAAAGATTTTTTTATTACAGGGGTATTCTCTGACAAATACAATGTTTTGAGAAGGAGTTGAAGCACAAATTTTTGATAGATTAATTAGTGTGAATTTGTTTTTATTCGAAATTTATCATAATGTCACCCAGTTCAGTTTGTGTGCACCTGGTATCTTTAAGAATATTTAATATTAAATAATAACAGTTTGTCAGATTACCTAGTGAACTCAATTTAATTTCAGTTTTTAATGTAAACGTAACTAGACTTATATAAAACAATCGCCTTACAGAATTAAATAGGATTAAATGCTTCACACACAGCAGGGTGATGACATACATTTTTAAGTACAGTTTGCTTGTAGGAAATTATTTTAATTAAATTTGAAATGGAATTAGATGGGGTTAAACGTCCTACTTTTCTGCACTGACCAGAGCTAATGAAGTTCCGTTAACATAAATTTAAGGGTAGACCCACGGTCTGCAATGTGCAATTTATATTACTGTAATCGCTTTGGGAAAGGAAAAGAAATTGGGTTTAATGTCACATTTATATGTACCGTGTGGGTAAAGAAGACTGGTGTGCGCCATACAAGTCGCCATTAGGGAAATTTTGCTCAAAATGTGACCTACGACCTACTCTTCATTTGGAATTCAACTGTGAAGAGTTCTTTTATGTGGATGTCAGCATGGACATGGGACCTCTGTTTTTTTTAAATCCATACAAAGGACTACAGATATATTGATTGAACAATGCCTAAGCTGATAAGACACAGTGTAAATTGTATACTATGATACAATGTATAAAATCATCTCATAAAAAAAAAAAAAGATACAAAGAAAACAAAATGTTGTTTTTTTTTTCTTTTATGATTTGATGGTCATTTATATTTTTTTTACTAGCAATGCCCCAGGGCAGGTAAACCTCATCGTTAAAGGTGTTTTCCCTTTGATGTCAATGGTAAACAGTTTATTATTCTTTGATCTGGTGAAAAAAACTGTAAAACCGTGTTTTTATCTTGTGTGATGTGTAATTTACCATGGAAGGGCACCTGTCAAATCACAAGCCGAGCTACCTGATCTACAGGTCATACAATTCTTACTAAGGATTGGGTGGTCAAATGGTTTAACAAATGCGATTTAGATCAGAAGGTCTGTCATTGAGTTTGTGGTGTCGATTCACCTACACATCTGTAGCTAGCACATAAAAAAAAAAACCATGTAGGGTAGTTGGAATTTGAAATAAGAGGAGGCCGTAGTGCCAGTGTCACTGTCAGTTACAGTACATGTAAGTCCCTCATAGAAAGTAGCTTTTGTATGCTTGTCTTCATACATGTAAATCCAATTGATGCCGAAAAGTAGGACGTTAAACCCCATTCCATATCATTTGTCTAAGAATAATCTAAACAATGTAAGAACAGGTTCCTACATGTAATTCAACTTTAAAAGTGATCTGGAAGATTTACCATATTTTGAAAAAAAAAAAAAATCATTTTTTTATTCTTAAATTTTATTTTGAGTGGTCTGGGAGATTGGTTCTGTTAACTTCACTGTTAAGCCCATGATTTACCATTTTTTCAGTTTTATTCTTTAATTTGAGTGGTCTGATTTTTATAGATCATTCGGTCTGATATAGAACATATGATTATTGATACATCAGCATTTAAGCTTTCAACTTTATCCACACATCTGAATGTCTGGTCTTCACTTCAAATATAATATATGAATAGTCTGTGAAATGAAGGGCAATAACGGAGGACGATGACCGGCTCAGAGAATTACATGACCTTAGATAATCCAGACAAACTAAATTACACTATACAAAGATGTAGAAATGACATACAGACATACTTATTGATTTATTCCTATGTTTTGACGAGTGACTCTATTATGTTGGTTTTCATCCCTGCGTTCATTCTGACCAGACACCGAGCTGGTCAGTTGATGGTCAAACGACCGTCAAACGTCATCAGTTTCGATCGACTGTATAGACAAAGTCATCACATTCAATAAATGGCTGCCATGTTCGTGTAGATAGGTCAATGAAGGCCGCTATGACGTTAAAACCAAAGTCAGTTCACAAAATTAGACAAGTTTCTCTCTGAATATAAGGAATAAAACTCTACACTTATTGATTAGAAAAAAAAAATGTTCTGTAAAGGGATTTAAAATTTGAATAAATGACCATAAAAGTCTAGTAACAGTACCAGTGCCATGTTTGATTGTCAGAAATATCAATATAGTCAAGGTCATGGAGTTAGTTTGCGTAATTGACAGAAAGCAAAATCATCAGAATTACATCGTATTTAGAAACTTTACAAACAGTATTTAATTTGTCACAGCATTAAGATACATGTAATCCTTATTAAGTCATTTCTTGTTTTCAAAATTAAGTGAAGTCTGTGACACTGCAGGCCCTAACCCCTCGATCCTTTCACTCTTTTTGAATTGTTTGTTTATTTGTGGTTGCTGAGACTTTTCTGAGTGTTTGTTTTTGTGTAAATTATGTGTAGTGCAATTAAAAACATAAAATTAAAGTATCCACATAGATACATGCACTCTCCCAGGTACATGTCAGGATATGCTTGAGAGAACATCCAATATCACTTCCCATTTGAGAAGTCCACAGTTGATAGATCATAGATATTTAAAGTAACAATGCATGATTTCCATTTTTCACTAAAATATCAAATTGAATATTTAACATTTTATTATGAAATTTAAATGCCAACACTAGATAATTTCCCTGCTTGGATAGAATTGGATAAAATACATCAATTATGTTCATGAACCACAAAATGACTGTTTCTAATTTCTCAGTTTTAAAGCTGATGAAATGTGAAAATAGGTTTTTAACTTGTGTATTGTTGTTTAAAGTTTATTTGATTTTATTTTTCAGGGAAATTGTGGAAGAGTCGTCAACTATCTGGTACATATGGGCAGTTAGGGGTCAACAATCTAGTCATTATGACAGATAACCTACAGCAAGAGGAGGCGGCCATGCAGCACCGTATCCCCGTCTCCTTCCGCGAGCCCTCAGCCGCTCCACTGCGGAAGCTCAGCGTTGACCTCATTAAAACTTATAAACACATCAATGAGGTTAGTTGGATTAAAGCATTTTATAAAATAAAGGGCTCTGATTGGGCTAAATCATTTACATGTACTAAAATACATGGCTTCTGATTGGGTTAAATCATTTATTAAAATACACGTCTTCTGATTGGGTTATATCATTTATTAAAATAGACGGCTTCTGATTGGGTTCAATCATTTATTAAATTACACGGCTTTTCATCTGAATGTGTTATTATGCTTATACCCCCAGTACATTTTTGAAATTTTCGACTTTCGCCAATTTATACAGGAAATGAAGACGATCATATCCCATACAGTGTGTTATGAGGGAAATTTTGCCTGAAAAGCGGTACTAAAGCCTAATTTACGTAGGACGTTTCTGACATATCGGTGCGCAACATCATCCTTGGGTCAGAGTCTATTAAAGCATCCAAGAGTCATCCTAGATTAGATGATTTGGAAAGGACCTGATTTGTCCCTTAAATGCAAGTCAAGGTTTTGTAAAACAAGATCCGCTTTAATTCTCAGACTTAAATTAAGAATTTTCTCATATGATCGCTATTTAATGATTTAATTTGAAAATAGAGTTTTAAGCGAGGCTGGGTCGTGATTAACATGTAACGTTGATGCGATAATAAACAAACTATTCAAAGTCAAATCTTCAATCAGTGATAATATCACTCAGACTCGGAATAAATTAATTTGAATGAAATTTCCAATATATTAATTTTGAATTATCTATTGATAAAATTTCATTAGTTTTGAGAAGTACCGGTAGTAGCAGACGTTACATACCAGGTACCTACATCCTCAACACCGGTTTAAAATAAAGTTTCGTTTTGATGTAGAACTTTAAAAGATTTTCTCACCTCCCCTTCCTAAACATTTTAAATAATAAGCTTCCATGCTTCAATACATGTAATGAGATAAATATCACAATGGTTTTCACTTGTCTCGTTAAAAAGGTGTGTTGATTTGTAGTCACTACACAATCACTAACTAACTCTACTGCGCAAATCTCAACATTTAATTCATCACATAACTATGTCTACTACGGATGTATCCTAGTAGTAGCGACTGGTTAATCTTAATGTAGACTAGAACAACAAACATGCACAGAGGTACACATATTAGTAAGCATCATCTGGCTCAGCTGTGCACTGGTTGATTGTGTATTATAAAGTAGTCTAGATGGAACAATTAGCAGACTATGAATGAAGTTGAGTTAGTACTGTGGCGATATGTAACCACAGGCCACCACTTCATGAATCATCATCACCATCATGTAGTTCATTTCTACCTGTATCGCTCTATCTCTTCCCATTTCTGACACTTTTAATTTGTATATTTTGGGAGGATGCCCGCTAAAAGTAATAGGATATCATCATTACAGATATCATGTAAATTCTGTATATATCAGACTGCCCTGCCATGATTCAAATTCTTAGGCCATAGCAGATGGCAAAGCACACTGAGAGTGCAATCTCAATGATAAACACAGATTATATTCTGGCTTTTAATAGAAAATTTTTATTAAATGACAAAAACAAGTTTTGAGGTGTTTTTTTTTTTTTAAAATTCATTCATGGTTTTACAGGAAATTTATGCGATAAAATACGTTTTCAACGCCCATTTGAACTTTGTGTAATTTGTCATGGTGACCGGCTTGTTAACCAAATTTTAGAACTAGGAATAAATTTTTAACAGGTGGTGGAGAGTGAAATAGAGGCAGTGTGTTGGTTGGTGTTGTGAATGGGGTGGGAAAGGTATGTGGGTTGGTAAGAAAAGTGTTGAGGGGTTTGGGTGGACTTTTGTCAAGGGGGGGCTGAAAATACTGTTTTGCTTTGGCTGCTACTATTAAATACTCTGAATGCCATTTTTCGTTACAATGTACTCGTAATATGATTTGATTATGTTTAATCGTTGGTCTGGAATCAGTGTTAGATTAAAATTTAAAAATAGGTTTAACACATCATGAAAACTCAGCTAGACATTAAAATAAATCTAATACTAGAAATAATTCTATCGTATCACACAGGAAGTTTATATTTAATCGGTACCTACAGATATTTTATATTTTTTATTAATATTTAACCTTAAAGTTGGATCTATAAATAGCATATATATATCACATTAACGGAAATTAATTTGAAAACCTTAATGCATCGCCAACACCACCAATGATTTTTACTAAATTCTCTTGATAATCATAAGGCCTGTCTTGGAGTCAAGTGATGTGGGTTCGATTCCCAGTTGAACGTGACAAGAAGTAGGATTGCCTGTCCAATCTTGTGGGTTTTCTCCGAGTCTTCCAGTTTCCTCCTACTGCTAAAGACCTCTACGTGCAAGCGAAGATGGACGTTAAACCGTTTAACGTCCATCATACACAAACTAGGTCATTTCAGGACTAATATATGGTTTAATTTTATTTCATTAATTGTGATATTTATCTCATTACATGTATTGAAGCATGGAAGCTTATTATTTAAAATGTTTAGGAAGGGGAGGTGAGAAAATCACTTAACTTAAACCCCATCTCTCTCTTGCTCTCTCTGTGTGAAACCTCATTTCTCCCACTCCCTCTCTCTCTCTCCTCCCCCCCCCCCAATGATAGTTTTCTTAATGAAATGTTAAATGTAGAAAAAAAAAAATCAACAACAAACCAATGAAATAGGAAGGAAAACTTTATAAAGTGTGAACTGTTTTATCAGTTGATGGTTTCTCTTCTTGTTTCCATGACGTCAATACCGTCTGTTACCCCCATGATGTTACTATACATAGAGTCTTGTAACCTAGCAACAGTTTACAGGCAGGTACCAAAAGACAAGCAGTATGTAAATTAGACCGTGTTAGGGAGAGATAGGTAAGAGAGAATTCTCGGAATGGTGTCAGAAGACGTTGACTGCTGCTTAGGTTAACTTGGCAGTCGGTCAATTTAGCGGGGAATCCTGTTAATGATGTAAATGTGACGTCAGTGAAGGTGTCGTGTTATTCGGTATAGAAGGTCAGCCTGTTATTGATTTCCTCTGACTTTCTGACGATTGAAACTTTTAACGACTTAACTCAGTAACTCGATATACACCAAATCCAAACTACCAAACACTACATTTCTTACATTTCACATCAGCCATCTCATATTTCAACAAAATTACTAAAAAAAACCCCAATGAATTTCACCTAAATCGTGAAGGAGCAGATCTAAAAATAAGTGTAAATATTCTTGTATCTAAAGAGTTTCTAACTAACTCAACAGCGTTTTCTGTTTAAAGTCAAAATTCTTTCTTAAACATGCAATCAATAGTTATCACACAAGTCGGATTTTATTGTCAATGTGAAGAGATTTATGTTTTAGATTAAGTTTTAATGACGTACATGTACATTAACAGCTTTGTGTTTTTTGGATTGAGGGTGGGGTGGGGATGTACACATGTAGGCATTGTTCTTCAGATTCATGATTGTAAGCCATACATTTTTTCAAGTTTGATGATTACAATCCCAAGCTTGTGAGGTTGATTTTTGGGGGGTAAGGGGTCCAATATGTGCGTTTTAGATGGAGAGAAATTGGGGTTTAATTTCTACCTGACTCAAACTAGGGCATTGCAGGACTAACATGGTTTAGTTTTATTTCAACAATTAGCTCATTAAAATAGGTCTTTAACAGTGGGACCTGGAGAAAAGCTACAAGGTTGGACAGACGACCCTGCTCCTTGTCATGTACGTCATGTACAAGTGGGGAACCAAAGCCACACTGCTTGACTCCGTGACAAACCTTGTGATCCAACCATTCGGTCACCCAAGAACCCATTTTAGATCTGAAGTCATAAGGTCTGTCATTAAATCGGGTTCATTGGTTTTGATCCCAAGCTTGTACATGTACGTGGTAATAAGGAGCAGGAGCACCTGTGCAACCGCCATATTTTGATTTTATTTCTTTATTAAATGTCAAATAATCAAGTTGCGTCTATTGTAACGAAATCAGTTATTGTTATAAAGATGCAAATCAGCTTGAATTTAACGTTATAACATGGAATTAAACCGATTCAACACTTTATTATATTTTTCAAAAATATAACAATCGTAGGCTGTTGCGCTGCTGTCCAGGCCAATTTCCCTCCTAGCACACTGTATGGCATCTTAATTAGCCTAGTCGGCGCTGAAAAGTATGATGTTAATTTCACATTTAATTTTAACCCCTGTGATTCAAGGAGCTCTAATTCTTTAACATTAATATCCAAGTATTTCAATCAAGTCAAGTATTTTGTTCGTGGTCTTAAATCTTTATGTGTTATCGAACGCAAACACTCAGTCCTAGTTTTGTAACACACACAGCAGATTGTCATACATTATTTAATACATGTACCTTGCCTAATGGTACACACAAGCAACTATTTTTAGCCAATCAAATAGCAAATTAGGCCATGCTGCTTCATGGTTGAATAGCAAGCTGTTATCCAATGAAAACACAGCAATTAGCATGTAGAACAGAGTGCTGAATGGATTTCACTTGTTGTGGTCTTTTATTCGGGTCGTGTGAGTGACACTAAATTTAGGTCACAACCCTGTCACATGTCAATGAGGAGAGCTAAAGGATGTAACAAGGAATATTATTGGACGATATTATATTGATGTTTATATTTCTTTTGAGTGTTGGATGTTTTAAATGTCAACCTGTTAACATTGTGAAATATTTTCTATCAAGTAAATTTTCTAAATGATTGATTTTATGTGTTGACTTTGGACAAAATTTGAAATAATTGTTATCAACCATTTCTTACTTTGTAGGTTGACATGATTTAAGAAATAACAAATTTGTTGGTTTGCCTATCACTTAATTAGGGTATTAGAAAAAAAGTTAAAAAGATTTCTTCTAATTAAAAAAAGATAATCGTATTAATTTATTTTAATCCTGTCTAATTAAAATCACCTGTGATGTTTCATTTAAAGATCAATAGACAGGAAACCTTGCGCATGCAATTATAGAAAATCAAAGAAAAGTAGGTTGGACTGCGGCTATCTCGGCAAAATTGTCCTACCTCACTTCGCAGAGGTTTTGTCTCTAAATGAATAGAGTAATGAAGACCTCTACGACTGACAAGGGGAAACAACGCCAGAAAATCCTGTGGCACTTTTCTTGGCCAAGACCTGGAGTGAAAACCTGAGACCCCCAGCCCATGTTTGAATTTAGAATTCATGAAACATTTGAAATTTTATACTTTCTTGGGGACATTTTTTATGCAATGTCTGGATATTGGACCAAGCCATGAGAATTCACAAATACTAAATACAAAATGAAAGCACTCTGAATAATATGACATGAATGAGATGTTTTATGTCAGGAATTCAAAAGTCAACATGAAAAAGACAACATTTAAATAGAAACAGGTTGTCTGAACACTTTCTATAAATAAACAACACAAAGATCATTCCCGTATGTCACACGCCGTCACACGCCGACTTCCTCGCGTCACATTTCTACTATTTGAAATATTTAGAAATTTGCTCCGATAACAAAAATCATTTGACAAATAAAGTACATGTACATGTAGCAGCAGTCCTGGATATTCTAGTTCCTTATATTTTCAACTTAATTTGTGCTGGACAAAATGACAGACGTCCGAGATATTGTGCATGACAATGTCTCTGACAGGTACCATCCAGGCTGGCATAGCGACCAAGACTATATTATGTACATATATCTATTACATGTATCACTTAAGTAAAATTATCTGTAAAAATCTTGTCATATGCTTTATTACCATAATTGTAACTAGGAGAGAGGTCATATAGGTTTGTTCCTCAATATCCCTTTCAGTTTCTGAATAAAATCAAAAAAACCAAAAATATGAGACAAGCTTCTGTGAGTTTTTTTTTATTGGTTTTCTTGACTGGCTATCAAGTCAAGGGCATTATGTACAAGACAAACTTGAACAGCTGAATTCCTTGGTATATATATTATAAATGATATAGGATTATTGTCTTGACATTTACACTACCTTCAATACATCTCTGTATTGTTTTTCTTGGGAGATATTATACATACTGTTCATGGTAATAACGCTACACATAAGATATTATTAAACTTCTTCAGTGATATAATAAATACTGTTCGTAATACTAGCACTACAAATAAAATATTGTCTATATTCCTGCAAACTTGACCAGTTCTACTTCTAGTAAAAATATTTTTACTTCTACCAAACAAATGTCAGCCCCCATTGAAGTGTATACATTGTGTCGAACACTAAACATAACCGTAAAAAACACTGAAAAAAGGACAAGTCTTGTATGAAACAAAGTACCATATCAAAGCCTGAATTTGTGTCTGACCATGTTAAGACCGGTGGCTTATTTCAAGGCTTGCACAATTCTACATATTCACCTACACACAGATCCATGACATTTGGTACTGTATAAAAAGAGTAGACATTTAAATGCTGCTTTCATAGAATTCCCCAGCATTGTTTCTAGAAAAAAAGAAAAGAATATATATTATACATGTATGTATGTTATTTATAAGCTGTCTTGCATTGATGGAACTTTAAAATTCCATTCTTCTTTTCTACAAACACTGCATATTTCAAACAATATCTAGTTTTTCACCACTTAATCTTGGCATCGAACGAAATAAAAGAAAATTGGATTTAACAGCCTACTGTTCTACTCAGACAGTATGCTATGTGGAAAATTTTGATCAGGCAGCGGAACTATGGCCTACTCTTATATCAAATTCCAACTGTGTAGACAGGACCTTGGATTTTCATCCCATCCAATGATCCAATGACAAGGTGGAAAGGTGGAACCATACCAATGCAGGGTTGAACACGCAACCTCCATGTTGGCAAGCCAATATCCTACCCGCTGAGCAACTGTGGCTGCTGCAGGCAAGAAACACTTGACAGTCTGAATACGATAAATAGTAGTTGGAAACCCTGCATAACACTGCATAACATAATAATGGTTGAATCACAAGATCTGTCACTAAGTCAAGTGGCATGGTTTCGACTCCTCGATTGTTACTATGTGATGATGACTATCCTACAATTCCAAAGATCCCTTTGAGTAAGTGAATTATTGAAATAAAAATGAACCTGATGTTACATGTAGTCCTGAAATGTCCTAGTTTGGGTCAAGTGGATTTTAAACCCCATTTCTCTCTGTCTCTCTCTCATTGGTTGAAAAAATAAGATGTTAAACTCCAATTTCATTTTGTGTTTTATCTTGTGTAATGGGCCAATCCTTGCTGTGTATACATGAAGGATTGGTTAAATCATTGACTGGTGCAGACTCTACTAATCATAGGTGGAGGAGTGGTTATATATATCATTGACTGTGGTATTGTATACTCCAGTATTGAAACTCTTAGCTTCATGCTTATACTTTTACCTACATGTGTTTTGACAGACGAAGGGTGATTGACCGCAATATTTGACAATTATTATTATTATAACCTTCCTAGTTATAGGCTGGTTATTCAACTTAACATAAAGTCAACAACTACCCGTAATCTCTCTTTCGGCCTCCCCCATCAGCAATTCTAGACACTTAGACAGAGGACCTGGCAAGGAACAAAGTATAGTTGTTCGAATGAGACCTAAAATCAATGTCCTATGTGCACATAAAGATCTCTTGGAAGTTGGAATTTGAAATAATGTCAATCAAAGCACACTGTCCCATGTACATATTTGCATGCATGTCAAAGAGCAATTGGCAGTGATGCCGCAGTCAGGACAAAATGTACCCATAGCACACTGTATGGTGTATGATAATTGAAGTTGAAGTAAGAGTAGGCCTCAATGTCGACGTCTAGGCAAAATGTCCCCATAGCACGCTGTAGGGGGTATGTGCCAAACTTCAATAGCCTAGTCAGAGCAGAACAGTTAGTGTCAAACGTCATTACATTTTATTCTCTGTCGGCTGGTTATTCAACTTTATATTCAAACATTTTCCCCCGGGTACTCAGGTTTCCTCCCACTGCTAAAGATCCCTACGCGCAAGTGAATTATTGAAATAAAATTAAACCATATGTTAGTCCCTAAATGACCTGGTTTGTGTTGAGTGTACTTTAAGCCCCATTTTTCTCTCTCTTTATATCAAAACATAACCACGCACACACCCACCATTTTATTTTATATAGAGAAGAAATGTCAGTATGACTTGTTGAGTAGACAGTGTAACAGGTGGTTATTGGCACTGATACCGTCCTTGTCTTCCTGTTAGACTGTAATAAATAACAGTCTCTTATTATATCATAACCTACTTCTAGCGGGGAATTTGTGACATACGATTTCAATTATCCCAGAGGGGGGTGGATGGCCGAATGGTTAGTGCGTGCGCACTGTATTATAAGGTCTGTCATTGAGTTAACTGGCGTGGATTAGGGTCGCTTGTCCAACCTCGTGGGTTTTCTCCAGGTCCTCCGGTTTCCTCCTACTGCGCAAGCTAATTATTGAAATAAAATTGAACCATATGTTAGTCCCGAAATCACCTGGTTTGTGTCGAGTGGACAGTAAACCCCATTTCTCTCTCTCTCTCTCCAATTAGCCCTTTCCCTCCCACTCCATTCCCCTTGAATGCTAACAGAGCAATCGCTAGCTCAGACATTTTATACCTTTACTCATGTGACACATATACACTCTCCAATTAGCCCCCTCCCCATAAATTCCTTTTTACATACCACTACCGGTACATAAATATATACTTCGTTGATCCAATGAAAATTTTAAAATATTCAAAATTGGATGCATTGTGATGTGGAATTCATAAATGAATGTATTTCATGAATGATTGAAAAAGTCATTGTACATGGCAACAGTTGTCATGGTAATATGAATATGGTTTTATTTTAAAGTCATGTTAAACACGGCTATAAATAGACGTAAATATTAAAATAACCATTAATAGGATTGTTCATCAGGTCAATGACTTGTGTTTAACCTTGATCGATATAACTAGAGCAACATGATACATTTTACTTCAAGATCATGCTTTAGTTCGTTTTGTTTTGAAAGTCAATGTATTGAAGTTCATTAAAAAGTATAAAAGAGAGAAATGGACTATAAATGTTTTAGTTCATTTTGGGACTAACATGTATGATAATTTCATTTGTACATATGGGCATTTTTGATTACTCACATATTTCCAGCTCGCAAAGGGTTCTTTTACATGCAATTATAGATGCCGATGGAAGGAAATCAGTTTTCCATTCCATCCAAATGACTGCTAAATACTTGTAGGTGACCACAATATTAATATAGTTTGGTTTACCTCCATATAAAATTTAAGACTTTACGTGGTTGCCTTTATATATTGAATAATAACATTTCTTCTTTAAAGATACAACATTGTTGAGGGTTTTTTGATAAATTAATAATATTATTTCCACTTGAAAGATAATTATAAGACATTTTTTTATTTTTTTTGTTTTGTTTTTTTTAGATTAATAATATTTCCACTCTAAAGATAGCACCTGGTTGCTGGTTCTCTTTTAATAACAATATTTCTACTTTAAATTTAAAGATAGGACATGGTTGGGTGTTTTTATAATTAATAACAATATTTCTACTTTAAAGATTGGACATGGTTGGGTGTTTTCATAATAAATAAGAAAATTTGTTCTTGAAAGATAGGACATGGTTGGGTGTTTTTATTAATTAATGATAATATTTCTTTAAGCTTAACATCAGTCATAAGTGATATATGTTACTGGTTTGTGATTGGGTGTGGTCGAGTATATAGAACAGCTTGTCAGCATTACAGTCTACTTTGTTCATCATTAAAACAATACTAGATATTAAAGAACAACTCCTGTCTCCTGATGTCCATTTAAATCACATCGAACAGCGGGTGGTAGTTTGAAAACACACACAAATGACCTTTTACTTTTTTACGGAAATACTTATTTACCCTAGTGACCTAGTCTAACATTTAACAGACTTGAATAACTGAGTCACCTACTTACAGATAAACTCCAAGCACCTGTTTTACTCACTAAGGGGGTTGCACTTAGGATCTTAAAGTCTGTCATCGGAGTCAAGTTGCCTGGTTTTGATTCCCCACCTGTGAGTGACCTGTCCTACCTTATGAACTTTCTTCAGGTTCTAAAGTGTCCACGTACTGCTAAAGAGCTCCGTACTTGGGGGGAATTGTTGGGTTCCAAAATGTCCTTGTTCGTGTTGAGTGGATGTTAACCCCTCCCTCTCTCTCACTCCCTCTTCCCGCCCCCCTTCTTTATTTATGAATATTTAATAATTTTGGACCAGCAACTAGGCTGCAACTTACCAGGTACTGCAACTTACCAGGTACTTTCTTTGCCCTTGTTCTTTGGACCAACGTGGTTCACAGACAAAAGCATACAGATCTCCACCAATTCCAGTAAGATTGACATAAAACTTTGCATGCTTGTTCATTGGACAATTGCACATGGATTGACCGACTTTGGTTCCATGATGGCGTCCATGATGTTATGTCCTGGTTCATAGTACATGTATGTACATGTTCAGAAATAAATCATTTTGATGGCATGAAAATGTGTCTTGTGGCATAAACATTGCGTCTTGTGAAATAGATATAGTGTCTTATGAAATAAATATAGTGTCATATGAAATAAATAATGTTTGTGTTGTTATTTTCAGGTGTACTATGCAAAGAAGAAACGTCGAGCTCAGGTAACTCAGGGTGACGAAAGTGGCAATAAGAATCGTAAAGTTAATGTTCATTCGTATAACGAGGGTTACGACGACGCTAATCATGATTATATGGTGAATCCTGGAGAGAAATGGTTAGAACGATATGAAATAGATTCATTAATAGGAAAAGGATCCTTTGGTCAGGTAAGCTATATAAGCAATTTCTACATTCTGTAGATAGAGTGGTTCAGAGACACAATATTTGTCCTTATAAAAACTGACCCGCTTATCTGTGTGATTGCTCCATCGAGAAATCTTCTGAAGTGAGCAGAAGTTAGCGCCGCGCACGTGGTTTAGGAAGTCGCAGCAAATATACGTCACATGAGGTATTTTTACAAACATGTATTGGTATATAACGCCGAGTAAAAAATACACTCATTACGGGCTTCGACTTACGTGTTTATTTAATAGCGAACGTGAGCAAAAATTTCGATTTCACTCCTTGATTTGATTTTTGATTTTGGTGATTTAAATACAGAGCTAGCTATAATAGCTTCGTTTCATTTCTAACTTTCAAGTAGGTGAAAGCGCCCAGATAAATTCACTACAACCTTTCGAGATTTACTTTTATTAAGTGGCTGCATTCTTGGTTTACGCTGGCGACTATTGTGGTTAGGAAATAAATATTTGTTAGCTCTAAATACGCAGAACTATTTGAGACCGGAAAATAACCGAAACAAACTTTTTATTTGTAGTCTTTATTTTCCAGACCCTTTTCGGTAACATGGTGTAAATTATTTTTATAATCATAGTATATTATCTAACCATCCTGTAGCCATAGGCTTTGATCGACGGACTTATTTTTTTCTAGATTTGAGACTGAGCCCTGCAAGATATCGTCCACGGATGATTTGCTATCCAGCATTGGATTGGACAAATACCCCTATGATTTGGGAACTGTAACAAACTACCTATGACAAAAATCACAAATAGGCTTTATGCTAGACAAATGTTAATAAATTCCCGACAACTTCGGAGCATCGGTCTATCATGACTGCTTTACATGACGACTGTGTGACTTTTGGTGACAAATACATTCAAAATAGACTGGTCAGACTGACGACAAAGACTAGGAAGGTGAGTAAAAGTAAGGTTAAGTCCACTAAAATGTATGAAATCATACGATGATTTTCTTGACACCCCATTTTTTCCGTGATAGTTTACGTTACTCTTTCGGCAGACACAAGTGAAATTAATTTAATAAACAGAGAGACTCGGACATCTGCCGATGCGACCTTAACTGATTTAGATAGAAAGAAAAGTATTTGCGGCGATTGTCATAAAAGCACAATCACCAAGTTTAAAAAAAAAAATCAACTTCCGAAGACTAAAAAAGAAATGATTCGCATGAAGGCTAATAATGAAAATAAAAAACAATTGGCAGGTAAAAAGAATGGTTGCAAGTCCAAACCTTTTTAGATGAACGAAGGAATTTAGTATGATGTCAAAAATCAAAGATACACAGCAGAATGCCATAATTTGGTCATGAAACTTAAAAATCTAAACGTTTCCAATGGTAACGTAGCAGTGGTTATAACCGCATGTTTGGCTCTCGCGGAAAAAAAAATATAATTACACTCCATCAAAATCTACAGTTCAAAGAATATCATGTGAGCGCGTCGGTGTCCACATGTTTAGGAAACCTTGAAGTCGGCGAAAAATACCACCCTTTATAGGCCTACAGACGAAACTACAAAATTTGGCTCTAAATTTGGTACATACTCAATAATCGCTGGCTCGGCGCATACGCCACTTACCCAGCAATGTGTTTTTTTTTCATACCAAACATCACGCAGTACAAAATATTTATTTATCTGAGGGACAAAAAATAAAGTCTTAAATTAATAGTTTTATTGGGGTGTTTATCCCTCTCTCTCACTCCCCGTATTACATGTCATTATATTTTCCTCGTACTTTACCCGGCAATTTATTTTTTCATAACAAACATCGTACTGCACAATATAATACTTAGTTATCTTTGAGATAAACATTAAAATGTTACATTATTAGATTTATAGACCCCTCTCTCTCCCTCGCTCCCTCTGTATAACATGCCGTTATAAATAGGCCAGTGTCTGGGTATAAATAAGTAAACGCACTGTTCATTTTAATATATGTATGAGGCTAATCTTGAAATAATTCATGTCAAATGCCGATCTTTTCATCTCCAGCTTAACATGTATTTTAATTTCTACTGTAGCATTATAAACACAGTTAATATAAAGACATTTGAAGGCGCGAGTTTACTGTTAAAACAACGAAGCGTTCGCGCATGCGTACATATGTCAAATCCAATCGTCTCATAGAGTGTATTCGGTTACTTTGCAGTATGGAAATAAACAATATTTTCCGACTGTGATCAAGTTATTTCGTTTCCAGGACGTGCGTAGCTTGGAGCATATTTTTTTAAGTACAACCAAGGGACATAGCTCTTATTCTCACTAAGAGATAACTCCTTTGATTATGGAAGCCGGGAAGATTTTGAGCCATTTATAATATATGTCCAAATGATTATATATCCTCAAAATTCAGAAGTGGCCAGACTTCCATTATTGATCAATGAAGTTTTTATAGTAAGTCTTATCATATAATGTCTTTACTGTCCCGAAATAGTGTCTGTTTGTTATAAAACATTTTTAGCCTGAACCACTCTACTGTAGAAAGCCTTCTTTTAACTTTGTGCTGTGCAAGATGACTGACCTTTGATTAAGTTTATATAGGTTCAGCATCGATAACATGTGCCCTGTTTATATTTTACAAAATGTTCGTCATAGCAGAATTGATGCCTTTTAGTCATTTTCCGCCTTCACATGCTATTTTATATACCGATACAGTTCATAGGAAATGTTGTTTTATTCAGACAACTTTCTCTAACAAATATACTTTTTGTATTAATAATTTAAGAAATTGTTTTAGAAGTTAGGTTGCATCAGGTTGTAATGGAGACACGTGATCTGAAAACTTGGAGTTTCGTTACTTGTTTCTATTTATTGGTTCCTACTGGTAGTGGTAACCTTTAAAACACCATGTTAAAATGAATCTGATTTATACTGAGAAACGAGTGATTATCTTGATAAAATGTGTGAGTGCGTGTGTGCATGTTTTGATGCCTATAGAGAGGAATGTACCTATCAGTGTGGAACATGTTTTAATGGTCGAGGAATGAAGAATAGCAGACAGATCAAATCTTGATTGGTACCATCTTGTCTGGTTGCCATATACACACAGGTCATAGGTCGCCGGATAAACATTACACCAGCATGTAATACTAGTCTTGATCTCCCAGATGATTATGTCACTATTATACAAGAATAGCCTTGTTTATACATGACCTTTAAAGACATGAAATGTATTTTAGCGGAAGTAAGCTCAACAAGAAACAAAGTTCATCGGAATTAGCCCAGTCTTTGCAGAAAAGTATGACGTTAAACCTAATTTCATTTCATCTCACTAAAGATAATTATAGACAAAGGATATTGCGATTTGAGTCTCTAATGCCTGGATATGCAAGCCTTCAAAAATTTAAAATTAGAATTAGAATTTGATATAAGATATGAAATTATTTTATGATATATACCTAGTTAAAAGTTTTATATCAAAGTGGATTTCATTTAAATTTCTAATCAAAAAATATTATTAGAAATAGAATGTACTAAAATGAATTAAATATGTTTTGATTTTTGGGTGCATATTGCATGAATTTGGTAACCGAGTACAGTGATATTTAGTTTAGTTTAAAAAAATGTTTTATATTCTACTAAGATGTCATTTGCTCTGAGTAAGGCTTTGGTCTCTGGGTTTTACTCTGGTGTTGGCTGAGAAAATTCCTTGCTCTTTTACTTTCCACTAGGGTTTCTTCTTGTCGGTAGTCCAGTACCGGTATGTGGGCCTAGCAAGGAACATTGTTATTCAGATGGCACCACAAAAAAAACCAAACCCAGGCCAAGTGCAAGAAAAAAGAAATGTCTTGTTCAGACTAGAACAACCAATAAAGGGGGGTTGTATGGCCGAATGGTTAGCGTGCGTGCGCTGTATCATACGGCCTGCTATTGAGTCAACTGGTGTGGTTTCGAATCCCCAGTTGTACGTGGCAAGGAGTAGGGTTGCCTGTCCAACCTCGTGGGTTTTCTCCAGGTACTCCGGTTTCCTCCCACTGCTAAAGACCCCTACATGCAACAAATTATTGAAATAAGATTTTGAAAAAAACATGTTAGTCCCGAAATGACCTAGTTTGTATCAAGTGGACGTTAAACCCCATTTCTCACTCTCTCCAAACAAAAAACCAAACCAAGGCCAAGTGCAATTGAATAAAAACCTCAACAGACAAAAAAATTTCCCTCAAGAAAAAAGAAATGTCTTATTCAGACTGGACGAAAAAAAATCGACGTTCTGTGTAGCATACACATTAGCATTCACTGTTCGAATTCAAAGTAGAGAAGCCACTCTCCAGGGAAAATTTCTCTCATTCCATGCTGCAGTGCAAATGCTTATCTTCATTAGCCTTGTTGAATACATGTAGTTGATGCAGAAAATAAGAACGTTTCATTTCTAAGAAAATTTCTTTCATTCTTTTAATTTTGACTACTGGACGTCATAAGATTAATAAGTAGAAGAATCATTGTCAGTCTTGTTTGTGTCCAGTGGTCAAAACATACATTCAGTAGGACCTACTTGTTAAACCGGTTTCATTGCCATAAACAACAACTGGTCACCATATTGTGGCCTCTGACCTTTCACCTTATTTGACCAAACCCACATTGGATGAATAATTTTAAAGAGTTCATTGACCTTGTTAATTACTATTGAAGTTGAAGTAATTGAGATAAATGCGTTTGAAGTTGAGTTAGTAGTTGTATGGAGTAGCTTTTTGAAGATTTTACTTTTAGAGTTTACTTTTGAATTGAGCGAAAGGAGATTTAAAAGATTTTTGTTAATTTGACAATTTTGCAGCATTCGTCTACTCGACTGACAGTTTAAATAAGCCAGCACAACCTGAATAAAACAGGTCCCGTGTTCGATCCTGGTGTTGACAGGCATTCATTTGGACATTCCGACATGGTTTCACCTTGGTGATGGTGTAGAACGAATGTCATGGCAAGGGACAGCGTATAGTCAATCAAATGAAAGGAAAACCAAGGTCCTGTGTACATATTGGTATGCACGCAAAAGAACCCTTGACAGTTTGAATTTGAGTTGGCCTTATCACCGTTCTTCATGCACAATTTCCCTCATAGTATAGCACACTTTGTACAACATATGTAAATCTTCATTAGCCCAGTTGAGGCAGAAAAGTAATCTGTTAAACCCCAAATAACTAGCCAAGCTAAAAACCAGTGCCTCGCCTTAAACCAACCAGACTATAGGATACCGTGTATAGACGTCTATTTATACATTCCAATAACTGTATACTACTGGTCAGTGGTGTTACTAGCTGGACCTCTATCTGGGTCATTTGGTCACTTGAGGCCAGAGTTTTTTTTATACAATCAACTCTGACCCCTGACCTATAAAATATGTATGGAATGTAAATGTTTGTTGGCCAGTTAATGGGAATTTTTTTTTATGGAGATGAGGTTTTCTAGTTCAGCAGAATATTTTAATAAAAGATATTTATCTTAGTATTCATATGGTTAATTGCAATTTAACATTGATGCCAGCTCTGAAGCAGTAGAAGAATTAGCTTGGATTTTTCTTTGTAGGGGGGGGGGGCATATTATTAATTGCTAGAAAAATGTTTTGGCAACCATATTTATTTATTAGTAGAAAGATAAAAGTTGAAATATTTCTAGAAAAGAAAAAAAGAATGAAATTTTTTTCACTGTTACATGTTCATACGATTTGATACATGTATTGAATTAAGTGTTCAACTGATGGATGAAGATCTAATTCAATCAACCATGTTTTGATTTTGTATGCCCAACCTCGTAGGTTCTCTCCTGGTCCTCTTGGTTTCCCACCACTGCTAAATTAACAGGGTGCAGGACGGAGGGTCTGGATTAATTTGGATTAATGATCCCATGGCAGTTGTTCTCACAGCAAAATTTCCATCATACCACTCTGCCTGTCTTCTTTAGCCCAGTTAGACCAGATCATTAGGACGTTAAACCCAATTTGATTTCATTTTCTTTATCTAACAATTGTATCCTGTTTTAAAATTGTTGAAATAATGCTTCCATGATATTCAAATTTTGAAATTAATTTTTTGTAAGAAATATTTATCCAATGCTATATAATGATTATGTGAATGTTAAAAAAGATAAAATATCAGGGAAAAGACTTTGATTTAATATAAACCTGACAAACGTAAAAACTTTTATATCATATTAATAAGCGTTTAATATTGTACAAATGCCAACGAAATAATCAAATGATTATCTTGTTCAATAACAAAGTGATAACTCAAGCATATTGCCTAATTCTGACCTTAGGCAGAAGCATCATTATCGACTTTAAATTGTTTTAAAATCTTCATTCTCCACGTCAAAACACCTCAATATTTTGTTGATTAAAGATGGCCCATATTTTTATCGAATATGTTTTTGTAATAAAAAATATTTTTTCCTGTTTGTAACATTTTGTTGATTACGAGTATCTTTCAAGTAAGATTATAGTAATTATATATTTATAAATATAGGCTGTTATCAAAAGTATTATCAAATATATAATTTTTTGCCAAAACATGCTGTGCTCTGAAAAGACTAAATCTTCTGGAATTTTTAACAGTTATGAACGTTTAAGATGATGCTTTAAGAATAACAAGACATTTAAATTTGTTTCATGACATCTACATGTACAAGCATTCTGCACACACAGAGTAGGCTACTGTTTTGAGAGTCTCTGTGATTGAATGGCCACCATTATTCTACTAATTTGTTGTGTGATTCTAATCTGTTTTCATTGTTCATAAACACATTGTCTAAATAAAAATTTTCAATTAATTAAAAATCAAAAAAAATCATTAAATATGTTAATGGAAGGGGGACAAATACTTCTCATAATTATCGAACTGTATTATTTAATAGAAGCAGGACAAATACTTCTCATAATTATCAAAGTGTATTGTTTACCTTGAGTTGTTAAATGACAGGAAAGTAGTTACTGTTGTGATTACAGAATATTTAAATCAAACTCCAATATTCTAAAGATCAATTTGTTTGGAAAAATATCCTAAACAGGCACTGCAACAATTTAAACAGTGTTTAGATTTGATCTTTTCCTGATATTTGAAGCTATGTTATTTTGGCAGGACTCTATTAACATCTATGCTCAGTGTGTAAAAAGGGGGGGAAAGAAGTCATCAATAAATGAAAGAATTTGATATGATGTCAACACCTGGACGTTCTTATCTATAACAATAACATCCAGTTATTGGTTTGTATAGAATTCAACTTAACTTTTACAACAGCTGGTTTTATGATTATTCTTTCAAAAATCTCAAATATTAACAAAGTTTTTAACAAAGTGTCACGTCTTCAACAGGTAACATGTTTTCAAGTACTTACATCAGGTTTATACAAACAACAAGTTTACATGAATCCTGTATTGAAATTGACCTAGTTTAATTTGCCAGGTTTATACGACTCCTGTATTGAAATTGACCTAGTGTAATTTATCACTGAGTTTACACGACTCCTGTATTGAAATGGACCCAGTTTAATTTACCAACAAGTTTTATGACTCCTGTTTTGAAATTGACAAGTTTGCATGACTTCTGTATTGAAACTGACAAGTTTATTTGACTCATGATTTGAAAGTTACCTAGTTTGATTAAAACCCAATCTTATTCATTTATTATTCATTAGCCTTGTTGGACGTTGTTGCACCAAAGTAGCTCATTAAATGCTCTTTCAGTTCAAACGTTAACCACTGTTTGATTTTTCACCACTTAGATTCAATCAGGTTTTAAAAGAGGCCCATTGCCCATCAAATGATTTTATTTAACCCAGCACTTATTGTGGTGGCGCTTGATTGTTTATATATCTTTGTGAACTTAACTGAATTGATGAACTGATTCAACTTAAAATCCATCCAATGACCACCAGCTGGTTTTAAGTAAATCTTCTGATTCTGACGAGGCTAATTATTGACCCAATACCTGGTAGCCTTCTGAGTTTAACTGAGACATTTTCTCGGCTAATGTATCAAATATACAAGACGGTGCGTGGCGGCCATATTGTTGTTATGACTGACACCCATATTGGCTAGTTTGTTCCGGGATATGGTCAGTAGGGCTGACTCAGTCCACATTTAGTCTTGATAAACAAGCGATTGGTCAGCTAGGTAAACAAATCTGACCCATAGTCGTCTGAACAGGTTGGTTCAATCTTAGCAACATGGATTTGAGTTAAATACCTGTGGACATAAGTCATTAAGCCTGGTTGTCAGTAATCTATGAAACTTTTGTGTTAAAGGTACTTTTCTCCGTGTCGAGCACAAGCACAGTAATCACTACACTTTAAAGTATATTTCTACATGCGTAGGATAAAACCTGAGAAGCATAATTAGACGTTGCAAATGTAGGCCTACACTACTTGGTGGGGACCAGTAACGTGTTGAATAGTCTCATACAGAACTATATTTTACAAACAATTTTAATAATTTTCTGTCTGTTGCGTGTAAAAGTCCCTGTATAAAGTAATCTCAATTTTAATATTATTTACAAATATTAACCCCTGTTGATGGATGTTTTGTTGCCTGGCAATCCTATATGTATAGTTGAACCCAGTCGGGGCTGAAGAGTAGAAAGTCAAATCGAAATTTCATGTTGTTGATAGTGGTAGTAGATTTGTTGTTTATTGTAATAGCTGTCTAGTATTGTTGTCATGGAAATAATATTTATTTATTGTAATTGCGAATGTGACTAACCGGTTCCTAAAAACACCAGCATGTAGGGTTAATATTGTCATGATCCGTAATAGTTCACACATCAATATTGACTGGTCAGTGTAGTCTGTGTTTTATTAATCAAGTTAACTCGCTTTCGGTCGATGTAGAGAGATTAAAAGTACTGTTACCTTTCAACTATTGCTGCCATGTTGCTTGAATGGAAGTTTAACTTTAACATTTTTGACAACCTCCTATATTATGAAGAGTAGTGCGACAAATAGTTGAACCTTGCACTGCATATATATTACGTGAACCTTAAAAAAGAAAATTTAATGTCTTGGTCAACACATTTTAAAACTATGGGCCATAGTTTTAAAATGTGTTGACCAAGACATTAAATTTGAACCCATTTCTATTTGCAAATGATTTTCAACAACAGCAGAATCTGAAATCAAATCTGAAAAAAAAAAAAATGGGGAGTAATCTACTTGCGTGTCCAGAGGATATTCACCTGGATTCAATTTCAATAATGAGGAAGAATCTCGAGTCCATTTTAATCATATTCCTATACATAAGCAGAAATATTGTCTGATTTGATCAAATTCACGGACATAATATCTTCACCCTGACCTCTTACCCCCTGTTGAAATTCCTGAAAATGTCTCTGTAATCTTGACACCATGATATTTAATATTTTTCTGTGATATATTTCAGGTGGTGAAGGCGTATGATCATAAAGACCAAGAACAAGTGGCCATTAAAATCATCAAAAATAAGAAACCATTTTTAAATCAAGCCCAGATAGAAGTCAAATTATTAGAATTGATGAATAAACATGATACAGAAAATAAATATTATATAGGTTAGTATTGTCCTTAACCAAATATCAACACTATGATGATGCTTGGCTATTTTTACAGTCATTGTTTTCTATATTTGGGTGGTGAGCTGAAAAAAGGTTTCCTTAAGTTTCGAAAGTCTCTCTACTAAAGATCTGTCTCAATTTCGACATGATGTTAGCATTGTTAAATGAGTATATTGAGCAGAGTGATTCCTTTCATTAGTGGGGGGTAGGTGGTGGAATGGTTAGCACGTGAGCACTATATCATAAGGTCTGTCATTGAGTCAACTGACATGGTTTCATTCATTGATTGAGCTCCTTAACAAAGTGAGTATTAAGAGCAATCACAGCTACTTAGGGTAAAATAGTTAAAAACTTGAATTATTTAAAGGTAAACTAACTTGAGATCCCCGTTATTTTAAACTGTTGGAGTGTAAAGCATTTACATGGACAAAACCTTGTTTAAAGCGAGGCCATGAGGCCTTTTTACGGTGGTTAACACCAAATGTAAGGGGGGGGGGGTACATCTCACTCGGCAAGACTGACAAAAAAGAATTTGTGTTAAGGTGTAACCGTTGGTTGAACTAAAAACCATGATCTGTTGGTGTACGGTATTTAAAGATGTATTATGTAGATTTAGATAAAGAGCTGGCCGTTCTTGCTATAAATAAATTTTAATTATTGAAAATATTGATGTTATCACTGTTTGAAGTTTTAACATAGATTGTTTATTATTGTAGCAAAGTTAGCGGTACATGTTGAATAATTGAAGCCAAAGTAAAAACTTGTATCAGACTTAGCTGTTGCAATATACATCATTAAGCCTGGTATTTACATATGAATATTAAATGAAATATTATTATTTTTATTTTTCAGTTCGGTTGAAGAGACATTTTATGTTCCGTAACCACCTGTGTTTAGTGTTTGAACTATTATCTTATAATTTATACGAATTATTACGGAACACAAACTTTCGTGGCGTCTCGTTAAATTTAACCCGGAAATTTGCTCAACAATTGGCCACGGCATTGTTATTTTTGGCCACCCCAGAATTGAATATAATACATTGTGATTTGAAACCAGAGAATATTCTACTGTGTAACCCAAAACGTAGCGCAATAAAATTAGTGGATTTTGGAAGTTCGTGTCAGTTAGGGCAAAGAGTGAGTATAGTCTTTATTTCCATTTTTATACTGCAACATTTATATGTGGTCTCACCGGCCATCTGTTGGCCTCTTTTCCTCTATTTGTTGTGGACGCTCTTAGAGGCCAAATTAATCATCCGATTGACCTAAGATTTATACACATGGTTTATCTTCATGATACAGTATGAGGAAGGCCATTACTCCCATTACCTAAATAAAACAAATTAAGGACAACCTTGTGGACTCGCTCGACCACCAAGCTATTGTGGGTGTATGTTTCGTAGCATGGCAACCTATTTATACTGTATAGACACTGATACAGTATTCCTTATAATCTCTTGTGAAAAAAACCCCAATTTCTTTGTCTTAAAATAACCAGTGCCTAATTTATAGAAATTGTTCAAAATGATATTTGTAATCTTAAATTCGTTAATCCTAAAATTATGGACTTGGTATCCATGTATTATAAGCTTATCTGGAGTGAACATAGATATATCAGTTAAGTTAGTTGGAAATATTGACAAGTGTTTTGTGTGAGTCAGGGTATACTTTTTCATAATATAACATCTTGTACCACTTCTCATTCCTCTGGAAATTTTACACAGCTAAATATTCAGGTTGAAATGTCAAAAATGGTGAGAAAATTCAGAAAAATGAAAAGAAGTGACCTAACCACATTCGTAACCGATGATATAAAGCACAACATAGAAATATTTGTTTCGCATTCTTTTCTTTGTTTTTTAACATTTTTTTTTTCAGATTTTTTTTTTGCGTAGTTTGAATTCTTTAAATTGTTTTTGTCAGAAGAGTAAATATTGTTTGTTTACCAACTATGTGCAGCACAGTCTAGGATGTGACATAACCACCTTTACAAAGATTAATTGTAAAAAAATTCCTAAATTGACGAACGGCTGTAAAAGATTTGCTTTGAAATATTTAATCAGCTAATGAACTATTTAACGACGATGTGCTCCTGTGTAATTATTAATAATTTTTGTTAAATTGATGAATTTTGACGTCATGTTAAGCGTGCTTTAAGCAAGTCAGTATCAGATTAAGAGATTATCTCTTCCATATCAGAAACCAGAAGACTAAAGTTCTCCTTAATCTATGATAAAGTGTTTTGATGTTATGTTACATGATGATAGCTGAAATTTATTAACTTATTCCGATAATAAGAAATTTATAATAGATAATATTTAATATTAAAAGTATATGGTTGGTTGTCGGGAGGGTTTGTTAAGAAAATATGTCTAGTATACAATTGGTAGCATGCTAAAACATCCCATGACCGTTTGAAATTGAAATAGGAGTACATGTAGTTCATAATCATATCTGTCGGAGCAGAATTTCATACATACCGCATTTGTCTGTCTTCATTGATTAGCCTGGTTGTTACAGGGGAAAAAAGTAGGGCGTTAAACACTTTTTGATTTTCAAAGTAAAAATACATTTTTTTGTTCGATTTCAGACTTGAACTTGAACCAATTAGGTGTATATAAACCCTCCAAAATCAGGGAAAAACTCTGTTGTAAACCAACAAATATGCAATCTTTGTTTATTGTTTAGAGCTTGGTTTCAAAATATAGACTTCCCCAGCACCCAAGTCCCAAATCTTCAGTTAGAGATAATGATAAAAAAATGAACATTTATAAAGCGCTAATTCCAAAAGATAAATTGTAGCTCATAATACAATACACAAGTGTCAGACTTCTATGATGGACTTTTATTGAGGTTTTGCCGTCTTTATGATCCCAGTCGGAGCAGAAAAGTAGGACGTTAAATCCCATTTTATTTCTAGAGAGGTTTAGAGGTAGATTATTCCAGTTTGTAATGGCCTTGACAAGTTTGATTATCCAGATATTAAATTGGGATAAGCTCAAACACGCAGTCATTCTTATAATTTTAACTTGAAATTCTGGTCTGTAGGGCTTGGTTACTAAATAGACTTCCTCAGAATACAAGTCCTCTGTTAATTAAGATAAAATTAAACGATGATCGGGATATTAAAACTTTATTTTCAAATTTGTTTAATTTTTCAGATATACCAGTACATTCAGAGTAGATTTTATCGATCACCGGAAGTGTTATTAGGCATTCCATATGATTTAGCTATAGATATGTGGAGTTTAGGCTGTATTCTTGTTGAAATGCATACTGGAGAACCATTATTTGCTGGCTCAAATGAGGTGGGTTCTAACTCGGTATTCTAGTTTGTATTTTATTGACCATATGGGTAGTGAACTGGAATTAAAATTAGAAATTTCACTAATGTAATTTATATATTTATAACCCCTCCACCAATAAAAGCAATCCATCCCCCCCCCCCCCCCAAAAAAAAAGATGTACATACTACACCCCCACCTCCCAAGATTTTACCACCCCTTCCACCTCAACCCTTACCCTCAATCCCAATAAGGTACTCATCCCTCAATAAGGCCTTGTTTGTTATTACTCTTCTTGCCACAGACTATTTCAAGCAGTAGAAATCCCTCCCTAAATGAAATATTCACCTTTTCCTTAAATAACTTATATAGTTAAAATGAAAATATTTTTTTCTTTTTTCAGTTTGATCAGATGATGAAAATAGTAGAAGTTCTGGGAATACCACCGGATCATCTGCTGGACCAGGCACCCAAAGCTAAAAAATATTTTGAGAAAAGCCCAGATGGTTCTTATGTGTGTAAAAAACCTAAAGATGGAAAAAAAGTAAGTAATGGATTTCAGAAACAGAAAGGTTAGCCTGGAAACAATGCACCTGTCACAGACATTGACCTGAATAAATTCAGGCACAAATGCTGGCATATATTTCAAATTGTCAGGTAGCCTACAATTAAAACAGTCAGGCCTGCAGAGCTGCCCAGACTGTATTTGATATGCTCACTAATATGTCAGAGTGAGAGTGTATTTAATATTCCCAGACTGCTCATTATTATATCAGAGTAAGAGTGTATTTATTATGCCCAGACTGCTCATTAACAGAGTGAGAGTGTGATAAGCCCATTTATATTTGTGGTAAATTTTTTCAACAAGATGGAACAAATGGTTGAACTTCAAATGTGGTCTAAGGGGAGATAACTATGATATAAGACAGACTTGTCTATGGAAGGAAATTGATCCCTCCTTCCCACATGAACTCAACTGTAATTTAACAAGTTGAATAACAACTGACCTCTTGATACAAACATGGTAAAAGAACATGATGAAGGAACTGTGCACTTAATAGGCTGTTAAATTGGCTACTTGCGTTCAAATATCACATATTCATTAGCTCAGTTGGAGTAGGACCTTAACTCCCATTTCATTTCAATTTATTTCTTCAAATGTTGTTTCCAAGCTGCTTTATAAACTACTGATTCTGGTCACATGTGGTCCTGTCAGCAAGACGATAATTACACCCAGTATGGTACTAGTACCGATATCAGGAGGGTAAAAATTAAATGTTTGTGGTTATTGCGATCAATCTACATAAGCCCAGTTTGTGCTGAAAAGTAGGATGTTAAAACCCATTTAATTTCATTTGTTTATTGTGATGATATAAAAGGATGATTTATCAGGTTTAATTTTTTGTGTAAGATCATGCCTTATTATTCCATTTAATTATTTCAGTATAAACCGCCAAATTCACGACGTCTTCATGATATCATTGGTGCCGAATCTGGAGGACCGGGAGGACGCAGAACGGGAGAACAGGGTCACACTGTCGCTGACTATTTGAAATTTAAGGATCTGACGTTACGAATGTTGGAGTACGACCCAAAGAAGAGGATCACACCATACTACGCCTTACAGCATAATTTCTTTAAACGGACAACAGATGAAAGTACGAATACCTCAAATAGTACGTCCACTAGTCCTGCAATGGATCAGACTGTATCGAGTTCTACAGGTAGTGCTCTATACACCCCCCTTCCCCATCCCCCCAAATTCCCCTGTCCTTTCTCCATACCCCCCCTCCTCCTTCCTACAGCCACGTAACATACACTAACCTTTTAATACTCCTGCCCTGATCCTCTCTTCCCATCCCATCTCTCTCATTTCAAATTCTCTGTTCCTTAATTTTGGTTCTCTTTTTAACTTTTTACCTTGCTGTCTTTCTTCTGTCTTCTCTATGGTCATATAATATAAATAGAAGTTAGAATTCAGTGTTACATCATAATAGAGAGTGTTTAATAGTACATAGAGTAGACTTAGATAATATAAATCATTGTATTAGATAATAGACAGATAATTAACCCAATGGACTTAGATGATATATAATCAATTATATTAGATAACTATTGAACTTAGATAATATATATATATAATCGTTAATTTGTATTGGATAATAGTCAAATCATAAATCAAATGGGCTTAGATAATATATAATCATTTCAGACAACTGTTGGACTTTGATAATATATAATCATTTATATCAAAGCTAACTTTCTTACACTAAAAAAAATCATTGAAGTATAAAAACTTGAAAATTTTCTTTGACTAACGAGATGTGCAGAAGATATATTTTAATTACAGTACAGATTTCAACTTGTATAACACATTTGTAGAAAAATAAATTAGATGTACTGTAATTTGGGTTATAAGATTCTTCAACTGAAGTTAAAAAAGATTGAATACCTTCTTCAAGTGAAGTTAAAAAAAAAGTTTGAATACTTTCTAAAAGTTAGTTAAAAAAAGATGGATACTTTCTTTAAGTTTGGTTTAAAAGTTTGGTTAATTGATTGAATACTTTCTACTTGTTTGTTTAAAGATTAAATACTTTCTGTAGGTGTTTAACTTAAAATAGATATCTTAATATTGTGTAAACACCAAGAACAAGACAGGTTAAACATGATTTTATCTCTGAATAGAACAATAAAATATCAACATTGGTAATTAATTTCATTTAAGAGTCGAAGAAAAAAGTAGTTTGTTAAGGGTTATTCAATTTTTTGGTATAGTTAAACAAAACAATTTAAAAAAATATATTTATTTGTTTAAAAAATTTCTAAAATTTTGGAAGAGTGGTAACAAAATTGTTTCTTTAATTTTAATTTCGTTTTTTGTTTTCTACAAGCGTTGTTTTGGATTTAATATTAGTGTTTGTTGCACAATTCTATTTATTGTTGTTTTGGATTATTAGAGTTTTGCGGAGTTTGTTTTGATTTATTTATTTTGGATAAATTTTTATTTTTAATGAGAAAATGATTTTAATATTTAAAGAATATTAGTTGAACTGAGAATTAAGTGTAAATGAAGAAAGTTTTGTCTGTTTTTATCGCCTGCCTGTAGGACTCAATAGTCTAAATAAATACTACGGTTTGTATTCTATTCCATCCAAGGCTTTCAAATTTAAATTTATTTTTTGATGGGAGGGGGGTGGGTGTAATGCATGCATGTGAAATCATAGGGTCTGTCATTGACTCAAGTGGCATGGTTTCAATTCCCCACTTGTACATGACAAGAAGTCCTAATGTTCTGTTCGGACTGGGCTAATGAAGGCAGGCATACCTTATGCAGTGTGCTCGCTCTGATGGAAATTTTGCCCGGATAGTGGCACTACAGTCTACCCTTATATTGAATTCCAACTGCCAATATGAGATCTTTTATGTGCATGCCAATTTGTAACCAGAACTTTGATTTTGTGTCCCATCCAAATGACTATACACTGTTCCTTGCCAGGCCTTTTGTCCTGATCCTCTGTCAGGGGGTACCACACAAGAAAATCAAGATGAATTTTCTTGGCTGACGCAGGGACTTCTAAGTTTACAACCCAACGTCTCCTACCCACATAAAAGAATTTGACTAAGAGTAGTTGAAAAAGCTATTGTCTGTGTGCAATATTACTCTTCAAAGACACTGTGTGGCATATGTCCATTGTTGGAGCACCAATGTAGGACTTCAAATCCAATTTCATTTCCTTCATTGAAATGAATTGATAAGCATAATATGTTGAAGAGGGTTTAATAGACCCACTATTCTTCCTGAAAAATTGACTGTGAATGGTGCTTTTTAAAGTACATCCAGAGACTGTTTAATAATTCGTCGAAAATCGACATAAAAATGGAACTCAAAAGAAGTGAGAATAATAACATGGTTAGGGTCCCCTGAATTTTGAGTCATCCTTGGAACCAGTCAGACTCTATACCCCATTTTATCTATAATCGAAGATTATTCTGTCATTTATGATATAAATGTGTATATTGGATGATAGTGTTGATATCAAAGTAACAAGACCTTGGATTGTATTAGAATACAAAAGAATTGTATTTATCTAGGCTAATTATATGTTTATGTATGTGTATATACGGACCTGAAAATAAGGCTTTTAGTTAAATCGGACAAAAACTGAATTAGTGACAGGCACTAGAGGTATTGCTCCTAACAAAACCTGATTTTGTACCTAACCATGTGTGTGACAGGCACGAGAGGGACTGCCCTAAACACAACATGAATCTGTGCTTAACATTGTACGTGACAAGTGCTTTATTTCCGGGCTTGTATATATAGATATATATATATGTTGTATTGACCAGCTTCCTCCCATATCTTATAGTCATATTATTATTATTATTATCTAGGATTGGAGAAAACATCGCAAACATCAAATATATTGCCCGTCTTTATTAGCCCAGTTGGAGCAAAAACGTAGGACATACATGAAACTCTGTTTTATTTTCATATGAAATATCTTATAGTCCTATTTTTATTATCTAGTAGAAAACATCGCAAACATCAATTATCTTATATTGTCATTATTATTATCAAGTAGGTTTGTTAGAGAAAACATCGCAAACATCAAATCATGTTTACATAGACATGACAACTGTAAGTTCCCCAAAACTCTCAACTCTCAAACCTTCGTACTTCCCAACTATTCTCAGTATCGGGCAATCGAAAAGAGTATCGCGTATATTGACCAACTCAAAAGGAGTATCATATTTTTCCAGGTAGACTTGATCTCAGTATTAGGGGATTTTTTGGACCATCAAAAAGAGGATCACATTTTATGATCTTCACCTAATCTTAGTATCAAGTAGTTTTATCAACCAATCCCCAGTTGTACATGTACGTGGCAAGGAGTAGGGTCGCCTGTCCAGCCTCGTGGGTTTTCCTTCGGGTACTCCAGTTTACTCGCACTGCTAAAGACCTCTACATGCAAGCGAATTATTGAAATAAAACCCCATTTCTCTCTCTCTCTTTATCAACCAATCAAAAAGACTGTCACATTTTTCCATGTCTACTTGGTCACAATATTAGGGAGTTTTATTGTCTAGTGTGTAACTTCTGTAATCGATGTTAATTATTCTTTGAGATTGCCCTGGAAACCTCGCTGACAACGTCCTATTTTGGTGCAAAAAATACCCAACCTCACATGATTCAGCAAGACTTGTTTTGACATGAATGGATTGCCTGAAGGGAAATTTGAGGGTTTGAGAGATGTTGATTTGTTGAGGTTGAAAGTTGAATTCAGATTACAGTTAAATCATTGAATGTTTCTCGTTCTTTCGATGTTTGGTTTGGTTCAAAATTGTTCAAACATCAATTTTGTTTTTAGTTCAATGTTTGGTTATTTAATTTCATGTGATCTATCATTTTAAGATTTTACTAATAAATACATATGACACAACATTCCATAACCAGATGGGGCTGATTGGCTTAATCATACAGTGTCAGATTAAGGCATGGACTGTTGGGGCTGAATCCCACTGGTCTCCGGAGATTGAGGCATGGGCTTTAGGGGCTGCATCCCGCTGGTCTCAAGAGATCGAGGCATGGGCTTTAGGGGCTGCATCCTAGGAATCTCCAGAGATTGAGATATGGGCTTTAGGGGCTGCATCCCAGAGATTAAGGCATGGGCTTTAGGTGCTGAATCGTAGGAGTCTCCAGAGATTGAGAATTGGGCTTTAGGGCTGCGTCCCACCAGTTACCAGAGATTGGTTCATGTGCTTTATGATCTGCATCCCACTGGTCTCCATAGATTGAGACTTGGGCTTTAGGGCTGCATCCCACCGGTCTCCAGAGATTGAGACATGTGCTTTATGATCTGCATCCAACTGGTCTCCGTAGATTGAGACTTGGGCTTTAGGGCTGCATCCCACCGGTCTCCAGAGATTGAGACATGTGCTTTATGATCTGCATCTAACTGGTCTCCATAGATTGAGACATGGGCTGCAACCTACCAGTCTCCAGAGATTGAATGCTGAATCAAAGTATAAATACTCTGAATTATCCAATTAAATCAGAATTCAATTGATACACCATTCTTTATTTTTGTAGTAAGCATAATATGCCAAAAAGAAACATTATTTATTCTGTACCAAGGGCAGTCAATGTGTAAAAAATTGCAAGATTCATAGCACATATCTTAATCTACTGGCAGCCCTACAGAAAAACGTGCATAATCTTAATCTGGTCCTGTACTGGTCCTAAACAATTACTATAGCAAGTCTCATCCATAAATAGTGTTCTAAATTACTTTCAAAGAATATAACTAATGATTTGTTTATATTGTTTTTCAGTGAGTTCTAGTAGTGGAAGAGCCCGCTCCGATCCTACACATCAACATCATCCGAACGTACAGCCTCACTCTCATTCAGCTCATCAAACACGTACCAGTCAATATTCTACTAATATGGAGTGTGAAAGTCCTGCGCAACGACCCGGGGCCAACATTCTACATCGACATTTAGAACAACAACAGAGCTGGTCAGGGGTCGAAGGTCATGGACGTCATAGTAACGGATCACATTCCCACTCGCATCGTCATTCACATCATAACATCCAGCATCAGTCTCCCCCGTCTCTCATGACGAACAGTCACATGAGTAGCAGATTGCCGCCTACAGGAAGTATTGTTATAGACAGTTCGAACTATGGATCGCGGCACGACTACACTGGTTCTGTGTCTTCCACTACGTTAGACTGTGATAGTAATTTATCGAGCGTGTCACAGGATCAGGCCACGCCCCTAGCTGGAACGGTTAATATGCAACTGACGGGTTATCCAGCCCAGTATAGTCAGTTTCCTCAACAAACATGGCCATCAGGAACTTTCCCCTACTCGTTAACAACTTCGACGGGTCCTGGACTAACTGGACACGAACAATCATCACAACATGGCCGGACTGCTAGTGAACGTAGTGACGAGTCACCCATGATGGGCGTGTGTGTTCAACAAAGTCCTGTCGCAAGCCATTAACGGCTGGCCCCTTTCTAGATTTTTACTCAAGTTATAAATATCAAGGTTGATAAGAATGAACAACGTCTTGTGATTACTTCCGAGTTAACAGATAACGAAATGTTTAGTTTTGTACGACAGCCCCGAAGCCTTGATGCTCGGTGGTAAAATCGCATAGTTTGCTTATCTGTCGGCTGCAGTTGGATGCCTATATAAGGTGTTAAGGGGAGATAATTGCCAGGTTATTGGTGACAAAGTTATGTTGAAAACTAAGGAATGTGGTTTATGACGCCTAATACGTAAAAATAAAACTGACAAAAATATGGTTCTCAACTTTTAACTATAATCACACTATACGTACATTTAACGTAGAGCTATGCTTTATGGCCATTTGACTGTGTGACGTAAGTGATACATTTTAAATGATGATTTTTAACATAAAAAAATAGAACATAAATTTTAATGCAAACTGGGAACCTGGAATGAAAGTGATGACGTATTAGTGAAAGAAATAATTATCTTGTAAACCAAACGTGAATTAGGAATAGTGACTGGCAATGTGCGCGGGCTGCTTGTGCTCACCAAGACGTTGAGTAAATCGCGGGTAATGGTTACCTTGAAGCGATGTCAGAAGGTTCACGACAGGCAACATTGGAGAAGACTTTGAAAATGGGCAATACGATGCTCGAGATTGAAAGGGCATTATCTCAGCGAGAAGAAAGAGAACAGAGTTGAAATAGACAGAGTCCTGAGAACAAATTATTATTACAAAACCAAACTACTTGTGTTTTTTAAAAAAAAATCAGTCATGATGCTTATTTCTGTTTTAATATAACTTGTTAAAAACAAATGTGACCCGATTTTTTTATGATAATGTACCTGGACTATGTCCATATTTGTAAAATGATATCGTACGTGTTGTCTATGGAATCGCGATGTTCGCGAGTAACGTTTAAAACCAAAGTCGAGCTAGTATTGAACAAAAGATAAAAAAATCACTACTAACTGCAGATCACATAAAAGACGAAAATGAAACTGAGTCAAGCTTATCATTGAATACCTTATTAATTTAAAAGACTGGTGTGAACATGCCTACATTATGTATGAACAATCCAGTCTTTTATCACTATGTGTTACATATGATTTTAATGAATGCCAAATGGGCTCATTGTAAAAAGCTAGGTATTGACAATTCATTGTAAATATAGCAACCATGTAAATAAATATATAATATGTGGATTTCGATTGGTCCTGGGTTTGTATTGGTAGCCAATTGAAATGTAGCGAGAATGTTGATGATATTCGCAATAAATTGACAATGAAATTGGAAGTAGAAAATGATAGATTTACAAACGAAAAGCTAGGATCTCTTCCATTTCCTCAATACGTTGTTATAATCATTTCATTTATTGCCTACACCTTAAATTTAACCACCTTAAAATAATAAATGAATTATAACCCAATTAACGCTAAAATTAAACCAGACAAGTTACTAGATACGAAAATAAAATACTTTGATAAATGAAACAAACTGTAAATGATTATCTTCTCAAACACAGATATTTTTTTTTTATAAAGTACAATGTAAAACAAAATACATTATCTACTTTTTTTTTTAAAAGCATCCAGCATTACTGGCTAGTATGCCATGCCAAAATTATGTTGAATAATGGACAATAGAAATACATTTTATATAGAAATGGAATAGTTGTTGCATTTTGTATGCCAGTTATAATATTGTATATTTACAAGTTGAAATTTGAAACCATCTTTTTCAAGTCTGGTTATCACTTGATGATATTGTGTCGTAGCACATCTAACTCTAACCCATGTATTTGCAATATGTCAGCAGTAGTTGGAACACAGAGTACAGGGGGTTAGGGATCAGATGATCTGCGACAGAGTTTCATAGAGTGCTGACCTGGCCTGTTAGTTTCCACTAAACTTGTTAAAACTGGTTGGTAATAGTGAATGATTATAACAATGTATATATTGACTAGTCATATGTTATATGATATAAATAGAATAACTCACCAGCTATAGATAAATACACCCTATACACATACTGTATATACATACAACTATCAACATCTACTCAAACTCTACTTGCATTTTAAATCTACAGTTATTTTACTGCCAAAAATCTGATTTGATTGGACATAACTAGAATGTGTAAAAGTGTTTTGATTTGTCTATACCCCACCCACAGTAAGAATTTTAAATCTATTTCCATTCTCTGTTTGATTGGACCTAACTAGCACATGTGACAATGGAAACTGGATAAAAACATTGTGTTCTAACTAAAATCGTCAAATGTCAGTCAACTAGCTTCATGTCTGTTCTCAAGCAGAGTTTGTTGTAGACAGACAGCATTCTAATTTACCCTATAGTAATAAACACCAACAAAGTATTCTTACTTATTTGCATAATAATATTTATAACACCAGTAATTCCCATTTGATTTTAAAAACATGCTTTGTTTTGACTGTTAATTTTAAGTTATTGTAATATAAGGCACCTGATTTTATTTGAAAATGTTATTTTAATTAAAATATAATCCCAATTAGGAGGTTGCAACATGCAAGCTTGATCAATCTAAAAAAAAGCCTATCTTTATTAGAACAAAAGTAAATGAATAAAATGTGTATTAGTCTGTTGTAAATCAAAACCTGATAATCTGCTATCAAATAAATTAAATGTGTATCAGTCAGTTGAAAAAGTGATGCCCTGATTTGCATTAATCTCTACAATGTATCTTGGGTGAATCAATTGAAAGGGCGGCGGGTGGCTGAATAGGATCATAACTTTGTGGGATTTTAAAGGGTCCGCCCATTATTAAAGACCCCAAGTTTGGAAGCAAATTATTGAAATAAAATTAAACCATATGTTAGTCCCAAATGACATAGTTTGTGTCGAGTGGACGTTAAACCCCTCTGTTTTGCTGAATTAATAAAATGAAGTTAATATGAGTAGTAGTACATGTAGGTGTTGATAAGTTGTGTATGTAAAGATGGCTGCTTTATGTAAATTTAATGGTGTGTAAAGCTAACCATTGATATTTGAATGTTTTTAAGGAACGTTCATACCATTATATATAATAACACTGTAATATAAATATAAATATATATATATATGTAACGATCATTATTTATTAAATTCATGGTAAAATTTTTAAAACAAATATGTATAAAATAACAGAATTTTTAAAAGAGGCTTTTTTTTTTGTTTTAAACTTTTAACCCCCTGTTTCTTTGTAATAGATTAATTTTTTTTTAATCCCTTATCTTAATTAATGTAAGACTATTCTGGAGTTTATTCATTATTTTAAAGACTTTTGCATGGTTGAATTTTTCTCCCTCTCTTTTGCTTTATACTTGATTTAAAGTTCATTAGTAAAAAGAAAAGATAACTTTTGAAAATATCAGCTACTATATAATGAAGAATCATTTAGAAACTATCAACTATCTCCAAATGTTAAAGATTTCCGAAGTCTTATTCACAAAAGCTTTGATCTCTTAAAATGGATTATGAACGAGGAATCCTAAGTTAATGTAACTGTATTCAGCAGGGTTTTTTTTTTAAATTGAATCAATTTTAAGAGATTTAGTTTTTGTTAATAACAGACTTTTGTTATTCTCAAATCAAAAACTAATAAAGAGATATTAATTCTTAATTGAGTTTTAAAACTCTGTAGTTCCATTTATTAGTATAAATCAGACTTTTCTGATTAGCAGTTGAAAATCGTTCATTTTTTAAATTGTAAAATATTACTTTTAAACTCTGTAAACATGCATTGTGATTATATAACCAGATTGAAATTTTTAAGTCCATTTAAGAAGTTTTTGCTACTATTTTTAGACAGAAGAAAAGGTTTTATTTTTAAGATGGGTATTTATGCAATAACCGTAGCTGCTACTACCATTCCTTACTCTTATCTTTTCATTGGATTACATCAAATTTTGTCAGCTGAACCCCTTGTTAGCTTCATTTGGAATAATTTCTTCTTTTTTCTTATTTGTAAAAAAAATCATGATTCGATTAAAGCAAGAAAATTTTGAAAAGTTGAATTTATTTGTTATATGAAAAATATATAATTATTTTGAATTTTTAATTAATTTTTTTTTTCTTTTTTTTTTAAATACATGTAGATGATATTTTCAATTTGTTTTGTTTTATCATTCATAAATTCTATGTTTCACAGTCCTCAGGACTTTCGGAAGTAGAGGTATTTCAATTTTCTAAAGACAAATCATAGAATTGAACATTTGTTTTATTTAGTTAAAAAATTAATTCTATTAAAAAGATTTTGAAAAATTGAATAATATGTTTGTTTTATCTGTAAGTGCATGTCAGTTATGTCGACAGAACTTGAAATAAATCTGTAAGTTTTTCTTCTTGTAATAGTTTGTCCGTGATAAGTAATTATGTTTAGTTTGAATTATGAAATGGTTTTAATAACCATACAGTAGCCTAATCTTGATAACCCCTGGAAGATTGAACTACTCCTATATTGTATATTAAACATGAACAGTTTTAGACAAGTTCATATTATTTTAAGGGGAGTTCAAGTCAAATAAATAATATAGAAATATAATAGTTATATTGTGTTAATTTATTCTTCTAATATAAATAAGATATCTTAAGTTTAAAACTGTTCTCACAGGATCTCTCTTCATTTGGGTTTTATTCTTTGAACATTGAAGAGAAACTTGACCAAATCCGTTATTTTGCAATCTGAGATCTTTTTACACAAGGATATGATTTCTTGTTGACCCATACCCCACTTCCTGTCACAAATCTGTCAAGAAGTTCTTATTCGTGAATACTTCTATCTCCCTTTAAACTTAGAGAATGTTATTGGTAATATGATTATAATTTTAGACTGATTTCTTAAGTCAAGACCTTGAACTATATTACAAAGTGGCCTGACTTGCTTCAGATTATGGATAAGGATCAAAAACAAATTACAACTTGTAGTGGAAACATGGCTAATGGTTAATAAGAAATAAAGTAAGTGGAAGCCAATCTTCATGTGCAAACTATTTGAATCAAATGAAGTAGTTGTCTATGAGAATGAGTTAATAAATAATTAAGTTTATTATTAAATAAAGTTTAGTATATTTTAGTATAATTTCTGTATAATTTATAAGTAATTACAATATGTAGTTTTATCAACTACCCTGCTCATCATTGAACGCCTCGTACCTTGTAGTTTTAACAATACATGCATTAAAATCAAGCTCCTGCTTGCAAAATATACCAAAGTGTCTTCTTATTTATTATTTTGGGGTGGGGATGGGGGCGGATGGTTTGCATGTGCGTGTGGTATAAAGCCTGTCATTGAGTCAACTTGCGCGGTTTCCAATTGGGGGTTGTATGTGAAAAGGAGTAGGGTCGCCTGTCCAGCCTCGTTTTTTCTCCAGGTCCTCCAGTTTCCTCCAACTGCTAAAGACCCCTACGTTCAAGTGAATTATTGAAATAAAATTAGTTCTCTCTCTCTATTTATTATTTCATCGATGGGAGACGCTGTGGTTCAGGATTGTAGTGATTGTAGATAGCACTGATATGTCAGATTAATTCCAAAATGATCTTGTGTTAAGTGGATACAAAGCTGCATTTGCTCCTTGAACGTTACCAATTTAAGTCCCCGATTCATGCGTTAAAATGGAGATGCAATGTAACAATATTTTAATATTATGGCAAATACTGCCATTTTTTTCTCTTTGAAATAATAAAACAGATTAAACTCAAAATCTGTTGACAGTATATTATTTATGTTCCATTATACCTGAGTATATAAATGAAAACAGGTGATCAAATATATCGAGCACAACAGTGTTGTAATATTTATTCAATGAAAGAAGCATCATTATAGTTGACAGTGAAAAAAATATCAAAAGAATAAAATAACAGAATCAAAAATGTAACAACAGCATTCATAAATTATATTACAATAGATTTAAGTAAATTGGGTATATTCATCATAAACTGAACTGAAAGCATAGGATATCTTCTACCTGGTAGCTATGGCTTTTTAAAGAAGCAAAATGAAATAAACTACTCAATATACCAGATAATGTACAATATTATTCATTATCCTTAACTAGATTATTAGTGGTAATACAGAATGCTGATATTAGTATTCGAATAGTCAAAGTTGTTATTCGAATACTACTACTATTTGGTTGATTTTTTGTTTTCATTTCCCTTTAAATATTAGTTAACATCATTGAACTAAGATAGTAAATATTTCTTACAGGAAGCAAAAACTGAACAAAGTTTCAATTGACACTGAGTAAATCAGTTTGAAATGCCTTTAATACGAATAGTCTTATACATGTGAACACTACTGAGGGTTGATAAAAATACAAATATGTTTTGTCTGGGGTTTGATGAAATAATAATAAAAAGATTCTTCCACATATCACCGGAATTATTGATGATCAGAATAAAGAGAGAGAGAGAGAGTGGAAGTAATAATGATATGGACACAGATCAGGGCGAAAGTTATTTTTAGTCTTTCTCTCCCTTTCCCGTTTTCCCCCTTTTCCATGGCGATTTTTGTTGACTTTTTGGTGTAGAATCGAAGAAAAGGGTTTAAAAATACATTTTCTGCCAGGTTTTGGCGAATATTCATGATTTTGAGGCGGAAGGATACAAGGGTTGTGAGGTTGGTTACGTTGAAAGGGAGTGCCGGAAATTGCTTCTTTTGTTGTCTCTACTTCCAGCCTGTGTATCTCAAGTTTTTCATGGTGAACCTCATACATGCTTTTGGGCCAGAGTTTGCCACATGTTGCTCCATCTGTGGCAGAAAGCGTTCTACCCAACGAATATTTGGGAAAAAGTTACAGCCGGTCTGAGACGAGAATTAACATTAAAGTCAATGGGGAAATAATTAGTGATCTGTAGCCATATGATAAACGTAGCTCATTGCCAGGTAACTTTATATACACCCACCAACACCTTAGTCGTCCAAACACTTATAATGTAAAAAATCCATAAAATTTCAAAAACATCAGATCATAATTATGTGCTAACATGATTCCACAATAAAGATAAAGGGAAGTAAATCGTTAAAAATCCATAGGATTCTTTGTTCCAGTGATATATTATATAGCCATATATAGAGATGGTGGCTTAGTAAGATGTTGGCTTGTTAACCTTGAGGTCCCATGTTCGATCCCATCATTGGCCGAAAAAGTTCATCATGATGTTCCAGCGTGGTTCCCCTTGTCAATGGTGTAGGATGCAGGGCCTGGCAAAGGAACGCGGCTGGTGTCCACAACCCTTGTATAACAACCCTTGACAGTTGGAATTTGAAATAAATTTCCTTCGTAGCACACTGCATGGCATATGTCTGTCTTCATTACCCTGGTTGGTGAAAGATATATCAATAATTGTCAGCTCTAGTGCACTAACAAGAAATATTAAAGGAGACCGACGGACAGGGTTACAACAATATACATTACAACTAAAAGATATCCATGCCCATTTCAGTATTTCAGTAATCAGTGAGGTGTATGAAATCTTTTTAAACATAGGTTTTCTTGAGTAGGTTTACATACAATGCTCAATTTAAACGTCATTACTGAGTCATGATAACGTATGTTGTGCCCGTTTACACTCTCTCCAAACCAGTCATGGCCACTACTGATATAAACTTACTGAATGTTTCTATGTCCAGACCTAACACATTCCAATTTGTGAAGTTATACTTAGTTAAAGATTTACAAATTTGTGTCATACTCTTGTAAATTTCATTTGTCTTTGTGAAGAGTGCCAGATCTAATAACTGAAAGTGTGTATTGTAAAATGTTGTGTAAAAGGCTATACAATAAATAACATTTGATCATTGGCTAAATAATTTAGTTTTATGTAACACCATATATAAAGTTGTCAGATACTTTTAAAGTAACAATCCATTATTTGCATTTTCGCTAAAGTACCGAATTTCTCACAGCTTAACCAATACTAATGTTTAACATTTAATTAAGAAATCAAAATACCAACGTTAGATCACGTTCCGGCTTGGATTTAATGTGATTTAAAACAGGCCTATCAATAAATGTTTTGCAGACAACAAAACGGCCGCAGGCTTTTTAAATAGCGAGCAGAATAAACCGATGATATTTCATTTCCTTATACCTTTGTAAATATTGAACAGATTTGAACCATTTTAGACACATATTTCTATTAGAGATTCATCTTTAACAATATTGTGATTTGCAAGTGATTCCTATAGCGCTAAAACAATGCATCAAGACTAACAAAGATAGTATTGGCATCCCTATTGATATAATTAAAAAAACAATATTGTGCTAACTACTCTTCCCAACACTTTTGGGACAGAGACTTGATGGATACATAATTGCAGTCCTGTTAATATACACTGTATGTGCTAACTACTGTCATCTGCTACGACTACAGACTAGAAGTTTCAACATACTGAACTCAGTTTCAAGATCTAATCATATATGTTTATATATTTAAAGATGCACTATGTAAGATTTAGATATAGAGCTGTTTGTTCTTGCTATTTTAGTTCAAAAATAGATACTGAATAATAAATATATTGAAAATTTCAGTCAATTTACTTTATTCTGTGTAAAGTTATGAGTGTTTGAAGTTTTGACAATCAATTGTCAAGTAATATTGCTATGGTAATAAACAAGTCTCAATTATCCATTTTTACATTACATTATTAAATAGCAAAGGTATCTTAATCTATTAAATATCAAGGTCACCAGATGAGTTGATTTTGGGGGTGCCACATCAAATTAATAAATAGGATAACAATTCAAGCCAATGAAAGACCTACAAATAGACAGATTTCGCTCTTACATAATGCATCTTTAAATTAGATCTGGGCAAAATTTCCCTCATAGCACACTGTATGAAGTATGTCTGTATTTATTATCCCAGTACGTGCAGAACAGTAGGATGTTAATCCCCATTTTCATTATTATCTACAATGCCCATATAAAAAATGAAAATGCTGATAGCAACACAATAAATAACAAGGAATAGTTTCGGACAGTCCAGGTGCTAAACGGTTAAAAAAGTTCACCACAGACCTCTTCCGAAAATAAATTTATATTTGATTCCCAAATTAATTGCAAACTTTATGTCACCGTATTATAATAAACCAAAATGGCCATTACTATTTACATATCATGCCCCCTACATCCAAACAGCTGAATCACACACTAACAATATCAAGTAATAGTAACAAGGTCCTTCTGTACTAATCTATAATCAAGCATATATAATTAACAATACATGTCAATGCTAACCTTACAGATCACAAATTTGTAATTAACATTATGTTAATACAAATGGTATCCTGTTGTATAGATTAAAGGGACTATCCCAATTCGGACATGTAACCCTTTTAAGATTTCGGGTGATAACAAAAGATACATTTCACCTTTTTATCAAAGAAAAGTCTGGTATTATCCAGACACTGCATAATACAGCTTGGGACATAGGTCTCCATTTCCAGATGAAAACTTGACAGGTTTAAGTTGTTTGAAAAGGTATCACATAGATTGGTTTAGCTGCTCGGCCCTAATGTAGTGAATTTTAAGGGATTTTAGCACAAAATTAAGCAGTTTTATTCTCCAAAATATTATCGAGATTGGCCCTTTAAACACTTATCATTATTTTAACAGCCCAAGAAAAATCACAAACTTGTTGATAATACATAGGAAAAAACTAGGTTGTTGGAACACATTGATGACTCCATTGAGATGTGAACATAAGGCTATGGTGATGATACATGGTCCAACAATCCATCATTCAGACTTTGTAAAAACTTGATTCATCCCACATATATCCTGCATAGTTTAAGTAACGATGATTCTTGCAGTATTACCCTTGACTTCTGATTGGTTAATGTTCAGTTTATAGAACCAATAGAATGTGACGGTCTACTCTGTGTTTTATAAGCGTTGACTTCAGAGGTCAGTGTAAGAATACGTTTACCAAGTTGAGTGTTGTGCTGCTTTAAATAACGGATCATGTCCGCCTGTTTCTCTAAAACCTGGTCCACAAAATTCTCATCCCTAAAAATTAAAACAGAATTAGTTAAAGATAATTGTGAGACTATATTTAGTTGATATTGTTGTACCACAGTGAGTCATCTAGCTCAGAATTTGGCCTGCTAATCTCGATGTCCTGTGTTTGATCTTGGTATTGACTGAAAAGGTCCATAAAGCTTTTGCATGTTTCATCTTGTTAGTGGTACAAAAAAGAGCCTGGCAAAGAACAATGGACAGTGGTTTGAAAAAAAAGTCCTCTGTGCACAGTCGTCCACTCAACACAAACTAGGTCATTTTGGGATGAACACATGGTTTATAATTTTATTTCAAAAATTAGCTTGCGCATAGGGGTCTTTAGCAGTGGGAGGAAACCCTACTCCTTGCAACGTACAACCTGGGAATCGAAACCACCCAAGTTGACTTAATGGCAGGCCGTATGATACAGTGCTAACCATTCTGCCACCCAACCCCTAACTTTAGATACCATTTCCTTACCAAACTTCCATTTGCAGTGGATGCTTACGACTGGCCAGTCAGATCCATTCACTTGAATTGATATTTATTGTTTATTTCTTGCAACCTGTCCGTAGTTTGTCTTTTATTTTGTTTCACATGTACATGTAGTGCTGTCCTCCTGCACTAACTATTAATTGAAAAATGATAAGAGTCTGGGGAAAATAACAGTACATAAAAATTTCTGCTACTTACTTAAAGCCAACATCAGAGGCCATGGACTGAGACTGTATAAAACTTGTCAACATTTCATCTTGTGATACATCTGGGTAAGCTTTCTGACGATTGAACTTCACTGTGCGTACTATAAAATAAAATGTAATATGTTTAAGTGGCATTTAGTAAAAGGAAAAATATACAATCTGATCAAAACATAGATCCTATTTCGTTTTATTTTCACAGTTCAAAATTTCATTTTACTTGTTTTTGCTACACTAGGATCTGGAAGATGTGTTCTGAATGGTGTGAGGTATTAGTCAATGAAACGGTCTGTTACTGTGAAATTTAGGCGTGTTTGCATGGAACTGTGGGTAATACACTAGTAAAATCAATGCTGATTGGTTAATCAAATGTCTGAAGTCATAGGGTCAGAAGTCGCTCTGACGTGACCTATCGCAACAACCGGTCAGATCTTCATGTAGCGTAGGCTATCGAAAGTATAAAAAAACGAAACAAAATTTTAATCTGTATTTTAATCAAATTGAGCAATGTAAAATAATACAGACAGAGAAAGATAGTCTGAAATACACATTAACTACCACATTTAGTGAGAGAGATGGGGTTTTAACGCCCACTCGATACAAACTAGGTCATGTTGAGACTAACATTTGGTTAAATTTGAATTCATTTATTTGCTTGGGCATAGGAGTCTTTAGCAGTGAGAGAAAACCGGAGCACCCAGAGAAAAAGCCACAAAGTTGGACAAGTGACCCTACTCCTTGTCACTTATAAGCAAGGAATAGAAAGCACACCAACTGACTCAATGGCAGGCCTTATGATGCAAGGCGCAAGCGTTAACCATACGACCACACAACTCTCCACATTTAGTGAAAGAGGAACAGTTCCAAGAACGGTTACTATATAGCCACATAAATGGTGTAAATGCAGTTACAGAGAAACTTAACTCAATTGAATTCAGATATCCTGAACAAAATATTTTTTAAAAAAATAATTTGCTTTGGGAAAAGAATGAATAATGGTACCTAAATATAGGACAAGTACAGGTAATACCAGTATAACCTCTATCGCTATAACTATCTGGATATAATTATCTCTGTCTAATACTGTACATGGTTTCTCTGAACTACAATATTTATCTACCACCCTTACTACAACTACAGCTAAAGCATTGGCTGAAATATACAAATATATACAACATTAACTCATTAGCACCTGGTTATAAATTTTGACTACCTGGCCAGTTCCCTGAAAAAATGATACTTCTTACATTCGTTTTCGAAACTTTGTCCAGTTCCAAACTACCCAAGTCACAAAACTCATATAATGGTCCTTAAATGTTTCATAGCTATTGACTTGACTTTGACAGTTTGGGTAGTAGAAAGGTTAGTAGCAGAGGTGGGAACAGGTCCCAGGACTTTAAGTCTGTGTGGAGTCCCAAGTCACCGCACCATGGGGTCTGATTTAAGTCCCAAGTTGCTAACTTTAGTATTGAGTCTAGTAGTCTAGTCCCAAGTCTTCACAAAGCCTGAGTCCTGTTCAAGTTGCCAGTTCATCAAATGAGTCAGTAATTGAGGGCAAATAAAGGTAAGAAGGTAAGTTAGACTTTGATTTCATTTCTTTTATGGCTTACAGGGTTCTGTATATAACAACATCTTTCTTCGTTAGAAAAACATTTTCAGGTCCTCTCCAGCAGGCTTGATTATTGGGGAAAGAGGTCAACATAGGCCTTGTTTATGAAAAATTTAGATTATTAGGGTTATTGTGCTTCAATAACTTAAAAACATGGACTGGAAAATAACAGTTCTAATAAAACAAGTACTTACCTCCTGAATTTAAAGTAAACGGCCATCGACGAATATATCTGGTTTTTCTGTAGAATTCTAAATAACCCTGTAGACGACTGACGTGGTGTTTATGTCGGAAATAACGATCAAATACTAGTAATACACACCACATACCACCATGGGTATATACTACTATAGAAAATGGATCAGTTCCACATTTCCCCCCGTCACATAATACTGGCACCAAAAACGATGCCAATATTAAAATGATCTGAAAAATATCAAAAGCAATAGTATATTATAATTATATTAAAGACAATTATGGGAGATAAGATAAAAAGATGGCAGTTCTCACTATAATAGTTAAAAACTAGATAGTGTAAAGGTAATTTGCTGAAAATGTCAGTCAAATTGATCAACTATGAGCCGAGAACGAAGCGGGTGAAATTTTCCCATAGCCTCGGTCTTCATTACTAAAATCATTAATATAAACGGCATAGTCTCGATTATCCACTTTTTTGATTTCATTATCAGTGGCCGTTAAGTGGCATATAGGAATCTAATCCAGCCAACATCGAAGGCTAGCCTTGACATTAAGAGTTTATTATGGTCTGGATGAGTTAATTAATGTAAAATTGATAATTTAGAGAACATTTCGGGCTTAAAGAAAGACTTGTAATAAGCAGATTTTGCTCTTGCATAATGCATGTTTAAGAATAGTAATACTCTATTTTTTTTTAACAAGGTTGGAAAATCAGGCCCCTGGATAAATATGATATGTGGTAAATAAATGAATGGTAACGCAAACAATTAAACACATTGGCCAAGTAGTGAAATGAAATGGGGTTTAGTCTGACAGTACTACGCCGACTGGGTTGATAAAGATGGACGTACACCACACAGTGTGCTATGAGGAAAATTTTGCACAGAACTGAAATGGAGTTTAATGTCCCACTGTTCTGCACCAACTGGGCTGGTAAAGGCGGGCGCAAGCCATAAGCTTACTCTGTTATGACATTTTGTTCGGACAGTGGCACTATAACCAATACTCTTATATTGAATTCTAACTGTATTGTGTTCTTTTACAAGCAAGCAGAAGGTCATTGGTTTTTGTATCTTCCAAACGACTACATGTAGATGCTGTGAGTGAAGGCTACTGAATAACTTACAAATAATATCTTAACTGCAATTATGGCCCAGATAATATTTATTTTCCTGAACGGAGGATCTGTGTCGTTAGTTAGTGTTAAATGATCAACCAATAAATCATCATCACTATTCTGTACTGAATCATCATTAAAAAAATAACCCTGAAAATATAAAACTTACACATGACACAAATATCAAATTATAAATCACTAGAGGATAACTAAATATTAAACCAAAATAATGTTGACAGATTTTCATTTCAGAATGTTCAAATGAGTAGACTTTATCAGTTTGGTTTTATAGATTGTTGCCTTTGTCATCTTACACTAGTGCCGGTAGGCCAAATTGTGAAGAGGTTTGGCCATGATATACATTTAACATTATACATGTAGTACTTGAATATTTCCATATCATGAAGCCTTAGAAAAGAGGTAGGGGAAGAGTTGTATTTTCATACTGCAGCTTAAATAAACTAAATTGCTATTCTTTGGCAGTCAGAAATGGGGACAAGGGTTGCAACGCATAATAATAAATGTACTGTAATATGAATGTATATAAACTGATAATGATATACATTCAATTGTATCTGTTTTGAATGTACCTTAATTTCGAATTGGTTATATATTCAGTCAGGGGTCGAAATAACGCTTGTCTACTTGTCGAATCCAAGTAACATTTTTAATGGACAAGTAGAAAAAATATCTACTTGTCGCCGGCGACAACTAGATTAATATCAATAAATATTCAGGCTAATAATGTCTCTGTCTAATTTATCCATTCCAATAAAATTGGAAGAGGGGAACCTTTCATTTTAAAACAAATTAGACGTTATTTAACAGCACGCGACAAGCTGTCCGTTTGTCTCCTTAGTAGCGTGGTGGCTAATTTCTCCCCGATTAACAAGACTGAAACTTATATGGTCCTTTTAATTTCGTCCTATATATATTATACGTCTGGAAAAGGTTTCTTTGCATTAAAATAGTAACACTACCGATACTGTGAAAGCCGCAATGCCATTGGCTATTCCTTTTAAATCCCCCAATCACAGTCAATATTGCAGAACTCTATGACAATCAGGGCTCAGCTGGAGGTCGTCAAATTTGCGTTAATAAAATGGAAGTTGTGATTAAAATATAATTTTGGCGATAATGTTTTGGGGTACATGATGTTAAAAAAATCTTAAAATTCTAATTGTATATATATATATGTGTCCTTGCTTGACGCCTAATTTAATTACATTGAAATTTGAATGCCAATCACAACCACGTGGCGAACAGGCGGTGGCATTAAAATGCCTGTCATTTGAATTTGATGTTTCGTTTTGTCTTAAAAAATAAAGTAAAATATATCTGACAATTCTTTCCGAAGAGAATTAAATATTTTGATTGTTGAATTCCGTTTACTATGGTTCATTTGGAATGTAAAATATACAAGCATGCCCGATTGGATACTGTATTATTTCAAATTATATTATGCCATGGCATGGGTCGGCTGTGCGGACAACGAATGAGTCGGAATAGCGAAGATTCTCGATTGAGAAAACGGTCGTCATTTGTTTCATTACTTCCGCCAAAATGTGCTAAGGTGAACGCGGATTCTGATTGTAAGCATCTCTTACAAATGAAATTGAAATAGGCCTACAATAAGTTTATTTATATTTTTATTTTATTAAAATTAATAAACGAAAATCAATGAAGACAACTTGAAATGACCAAGTGACAAGTAAAAAATATTTCTACTTGTCACCTGAGACAAGTAAAATTTTACAAACATTTCAACCCCTGAAAGTAAAAAATATTTCTACTTGTCACCTGAGACAAGTAAAATTTTACAAACATTTCAACACCTGATATTCAGTGAAATACACAAAGGTTATTCCAGTCTACAAGGGTAGCCTAGTATTCTCAAAAAAATGTCGCTTGAAGACAATGTGTGCCAATTATAAAATTTTCACCGGCCAGTTGAAATTTCGCGTTGCAGTTGGGTTTCAGCAAATCATAGATAATTATGCTGTAAGTGTAAGGCTTCACAAGTTTTGGGTTAGTTTATGTGTAAATTAAGGGAACTATGGACCAGTAAACTTTTTGTAGTCATTTGACTAAAAAATTTGTGCAAAGGAACTCTGTAGGAAAAGCCACTACTTTGCCTAGAGTAAGACAGAAGACATGAGCGTGGAACCATTGCTAACAAATGCTACCTATAGGCCTAACATAGCACTTTAGAAAGATAGTCCAAACTTACTCCGGAATGTCTCGCATTAGTCGAATCATTTCCTAAACTGACCATCTTGTCCACTTCAAGTCTTTCAACTAGCCTATATTTGATGTCTAAGCTTTCATGGTTACTTTTATATCGATAAATAATTAATTTAAAAACAAAGTCACGAGACTTTTATTTGACAGATTTGTATACCAACATCACTAATTCTTCCTCCTCGAATGAGAATAACTGATGAGGCAGATAACTCTTAAAAGGGAGTTGCCTCCCCTCCCTTGTTATTGTAAAAAAAACCTTTACAGGCAAACGTCACTTTATCAAGAGTGGACGCTGCCGGCTTGAATTGAAGGCAGGGCCGGGTTAGGGTTGGTGGGGATGAGGTCGCTAACTGGGCTGCAGCCAGTGGTCCTCAAATTAGTTATTTCTAAAACAAAAATAACTAGGCCTATAACAAACACACATGTACATATATTTATCTGATAATACTGAAATAGACTACAAATTGATTTGTGTATTATGACGGGTAATGACCAGAATAAGCGCCCTTTTCACCGTTGACGCAAGGGCCCCAGTAACATTTACTGCAAACTTAATTCGACCCAGATAGCAGATCCTAAAAATTTATTCTGCTTCAAACTGCTAGGTCTAGCTGTATTCTCATTTAAGAAATTCTCAAATGTTTACTGTTTAAACGGGGACCCAATTTTTTATCGCGATATCTTTGTCTGAAAAAGGTAAGTGCAGGGTGACCGCACCACACACAAACAAGAAATTTCTATATGGACAGGACACAATATACAGACACCAAAGGCAAAAATGGGGAAGAAGAAGAAGGAGATGAAGAACAAACGCAGATTTCAGATCAAGAGTGAATAACTCGATGTTTGTTGGATGACGAGTCAGACAGTGTATGGTTAGCTCTAGTGTTGTAAGTTTCCCATCATTATATTAATTACCTATTTTTGAATCATTTAATTCGGTCGATCCCCAGCTCGATATTTTGTAGGCTACGACAAACCGTATATAAATGACAATTCATCAATCACCGTAATGCTAGTAATAAAATGAAATGGGATTTTAAGTCCTACTTTCATTGGCAGTCAATAAGACGTTAGCTGGCTAACCTGGAGGTCCTGTGTTCGATCCTTGCGTTAGCCGAGAAGTTCATTCACATTTTCCAACAAGGCTCCCCATTGTCAGAGGTTCAGAATCGAGGAGCTGACAAAAGACAACAAAAAGTCGTTCGGTTGGGACGAAACAAGAGGGCCTTGTATACACATTCTATGTTGTACACGTAAAATATCCCTTGACAGTTGGAATTCGATATAAGAGTAGGCCGTAGCGCCACTGTCCGGTCAAAATTTTCAACATAGCGTATAGCCGTCTACTTCATCCCAGTCGGAGAAGAACAGTGGGACGTTAAACCCCATTTCATTTTATTCCGTCTTTTCTGCACCAACCGGGATAATGATCTGGAATACCCATCATGTAATGTGCTTTAAGGAAAATTGTGACCAGGCAGCGGCGTTTCAGACTATTTTTCATCGAATTCAAACTGTTACGGGTTGTTTTACGTGCACACGGCACCAATGTTTTTGTCCCATTCGACACATTAGACGCATTTCAAACGCCCCCTGCATCATTGCCAATACGACACATCATAATTGATTAAAGTAAAGGACTCATTAATAATAACGATAATTGTCGATTTTAGTTTGACAAGTCTTAACAAAATTTGACCCGGATTTCGACATTTAGGCAAGGTCCCACACCGAGTTTCACATGACCTTTTAGCGATATAATATCACCAAATGTGTAGGAGTTAAAATAACTAGATTAATTAAGAAATACAATGTAATGAAATGGGGTTTAACGCCCTACTGTTCCTCTCCGACTGGACTAATGAAGTGGGCTATTAGAAAAATAAGACTCGGACAGCGGCTCTATGGCCGATTGGGGGGGGTGTCACGGTGGATAAGTGAGTAGGACGCTGGCTAGCTAACCTGGAGGTCTGGTGTCCGATCACTGCATTGGCCGAGAAAGTTCATCCATATTTTCGGCGTGGTTACCCCTTGTCAGTGATGCAGGACGGGGGCCTGTCAAGGAAAGTTGTCTAGTCGTTCGGATTGGACGAAAAACCGAGGTCCCGTGTAAACATTGGCGTGCACGTAAAAGATCCCTTGACAGTTGGAATTCGATATAAGGGTAGGCCGTAGTGCCACTGTTCGGGCAAAATTTCCCTCATAGTACATGTTCATTAGCCCAGTTCGGAACAGAACAGTAGGCCGTTAAAGTTAATAAAGTAGTCAATAAAAACATGTAACAATCGGGGTAGTCAGTATGAACATGTATCAAGGTGGGTAGTCAATATAAACATGTACCAATCTGGGTAGTCAATATGAACATGTACTAAGTTGGGTAGTCAATACTAAGTGGTGTAGTCAATATGAACACGTACCATTCGGGGTAGTCAATGTGAACATATACCAAGTGAAGTAGTCAATATGAACGTATACCATACGGGGTAGTCAATATGAACATGTACCATTCGGGGTAGAATATCAACATGTACCGAAGGGTAGTCAATATGAACATTTACCAAGTAAGGTAGTCAATATGAACATTACCAAGTTGGGTAGTCAATATGAACATGTACTAAGCTGGAAAGTCAATATGAACTTGTACCAAGTAGGGATGTCAGTATGAACATGTACCAAGTTGGGTAGTCAGTATAAACATGTGCCAAGTTGGGTAGTCAATATGAAAGTATACCAAGGTGGGTAGACAATATGAACATGTACCAATCGGGGTAGAATATGAACATATACCAAATGGGGTAGTCAATATGAACATGTACCAACTGGTGTAGTCAATATGAACATGTACCAAGTTGGGTAGTTAATATGAACATATACCAATCGGGGTAGTCAAAATCAACATGTACCAAGTGCTAAAGGGTTAAAGTGTGAAACCAGCATCGCCATACAAGTAGATTATATTGGTATGAATTGATGAGTTAAATACGTGTATTGGAAGGATAATAACAGGATGTCATAGATTATAGGGGGTAATAAACCCACTGTTTTAAATATCTGGATTATTCTAGACCAGGACTGTGACCCGAATAACATTCTCATCATTCTCCGTGTTTCTCCACAAATTTAGCTACAAGGTAAGTAGATGTGTGTTGTTATTTTCTTTTACGTATTCACCTTGATATAAATCAAAGCAGCTTAAATTTAACTAATTGAAAGTAGGATTAAGGGTTTGTAGTTTACTGGGCTACAGTGTTCACCGGTACCCCTGGGGTCTGTTTCACGAAATTTTAACTAAGATAAAATCCAAATTTTAATAATTGGATTGGATAATATTAGATTGATTTTAGTTCTTAGCCAACCAAAACTGAAGTATCTACTAAAATTTTGATTTTATCTTTAATTAAAATTTCGTGAAACAGGCCCCAGGTATATATTATAGTTGTTCTTTTTACCGAATTTACCTAGAGTCTGACAAGGGTCAACGTATTGTCATTCGGATGGGGCAAAAACCCGAGTTCCTGTATACTGTACACATTGGTTTGCATGTACAAGAACCCTTGACAGTTGGAATTTGAAATACGAGTAGGTCACAGCGCACTGTAGGCTACAGCACACTGTATGGCGTAAGCACATCTGCATTAGCCCAATCGGCGCAGAAAAGTAGGACGTTAAACGCCACTTAATTTTACTTATCGACTATTTGCCATTTACGAACAACGAAAAAACGTGTGAAAATTCGGACCATCAATCAGTTTGGTTTTTTTTTCAGATAGTAAAAATGAAGTATTTATTATTAATAGCATTTTTACAAGTGGTTCACACAGGTAATACTATTTATAGTTTAATGACACTAAAGATACTGTATTTCAGCACTCTAAAGTTATTTGATCAAACTAAAGTTATTTGAAAACCGTAACGACTTTTGTACACTCTAAAGTTATTGGACAATCCATCACAATCCAGAGTTGTTTGGACACATTTCGTCTTGCAAATTGTCCAAATATATTTAATGATTAAAGCTGCAATTTCATATTTTTAAGTTATATTCTTAACGTGTACTGAAATAAAGCCTTAATATATATGGTATCTATAGTCAGTCCTACCTTGTTAAAGAAAACTACTATTAATCCAACAATTCACTATTGCCTGATGAGGAATTGGCAAATATATCAATGAAAAAACAAGGGAGGTAATTGTGTTATTGTTTCCTGTGTCAATGATTTATTAGTGGTGGGAATAATGCCTATGATCGTATAATAATGAGTTGACCACCTATTGAGCAAAGAACATAGAAATAAATATGTTTTGACATTCTTTGAAAATATTAAATTATCGCTTTAAAGTTATTTGGACAATCGAGTTTGCAAGAAGAAATTCGGACACTTTTTTCAGTCTAAACGTCTTATTTAGCCATGAATATATGAATCGAATCAGTCGGCATATATTGAGCTTGGCATATTTGACTAAGTTATAAGTTTTCGTTTTTTTTAAAACAGGCACAGTTAAAGCTATAAAGTAAGTAATTTTGAAATCTTAAATGTCTAATTCTTACAAATTCCCAAATATCCTTTCCCAATGACCAGCGTAGATCAATGATATCCAATAAGATGTAAAGGCAATCTGATCAAAACACAGATCCTATTTCGTTTCGTTTTTTATAGTTCAAAATTTCGTTCTACTTGTCTTTACTACGCTAGGATATGGCGCATCGATTCACGGCTTTCGATTTTTGATATGACTACACAATTCCAAATGGCTGCTACGACGTCATACTCGGTTCCTGGTCCATGTAGTACTCTCGTGTTTGTTAAAATCTTCTGTTAGTGTTTAACGTCCACTTCCATTCATGGTTATAATATCGCAGAGAAGTTGTCTTATGCTTAGCGCAATCGCAGGGATCTTTCTTGTGGGACGAAACCGGGGTACCCGGAGTAAAACCACGACAAGTCACATACGCCAGCTAGAGCTGGAAGTGCGATACTCTAGACCCTATCTTTAATGAAACATGATATAATGAACCTAACTAACCTAGCGAGAACATATCTGGAATGGAACATGATGTGATTGACTTAATAACATTAAAAATTTGGTACTTAACAACGTTTTGTCGAAAATGCCCAAATCGTTAACTCTGGTCATTTAATTGATTCCATTTTATATTCTTGTAATTAAAGGTCAGCAGAAGCAGAAAATACGTTAACTAGAAAACTACGAGAGGAATTAGATTTAATGACTAGGGGTATGTCTATTTATTATCACCATAGTTACGATTCGTTTAGATTGAATAACTACGGGCAAGTCTATCATTTACCATAGTTACCATGCGTTTAGATTTAATGACTAGAGGTATGTCTATTTATCAACACCATAGTTACCATGCGTTTAGATTTAATAACACAGGGGATGTCTATTTATCATCACCATAGTTACCATGCGTTTAGATTTAATGACTAGAGGTATGTCTATTTATGAACATCATGCGTTCAGATTTAATAACACAGAGGATGTCTATTTATCATCACCATAGTTATCATTTGGTTAGATTTAATGACTACAAGTATATCTATTTATTATTACCATAGTTACTATGCGGTTAGATTGAATAACTAAGTTATGTCTGATTATCACTAGCATTTCTTTTACCAGAAATGTTGCTATTTAACCTGTGTCTTTTGCTCGTTGACCTGGAGGTCTCGTGTTGAACTGGAGGACTCATGTTGACCTTGTCAATGGTACAGGACGGTTGACCTAGCAAGGGACAGCATATAGTTGTTCGGATGGGACGAAAGAACCAAGGTCCCGTGTACACATTGGCGTGCTCGTAAAAGAGCCCTTGTTAGTTGAAAATCGAAATAATAGTAGATCGTAACACTGCTGTCTGGGTAAAATTTCCCTCATATCACACTGTATGGTGTATGTCCTTAATTATCGGAGTCGGTGAAGGCGCAGTTGGACGCTAAACCCAGTTTCATTTTAACCCGTTTTCCTTATTTTAGTTAATTATTGGATATTGTATTTTGAAGGTGACTGTGGTGAAGGTATGTTTAGATGTGATCAAGGAAGATGTATAAAACATGAATATATGTGTGATATGGAACACGATTGTTTTGATGGCAGTGATGAATCTGTTGACGCATGTGGTAAGTAGTAGTAAAACAGGAGATGTGGTAAAGATGTTGTTTATATTTATTACATGTGAGTGTATGATAAAGGCGTTGTTTATATTTATTACAGCGAAGAGGGTGTGGTAAAGGCGTTGTTTATATTCAGTAAAGGAGAGTGTGATAAAAGATGTTGTTTCTTTTTATTACATTAAAGGGAGTGTGATAAAAATTTGGTTTATTATTATTACAACAGTAAAGCGAGTCCTGTAAAGATGTTATTAATATTTATTACAATAAAGTGCGTGTGATAAAGTTGTTATTTATATTTATTAGAGATGGTTAATCAGATGGTTATTTATTACATTAAAGCGAGTATGTTGTAAAATGTTGTTTACATTTATTACAGTAAAGCGAGTATGTAATAAAGACGAATATTTTAGATGTAAAGATGGGCGATGTGTACCACTTAGGTGGTATTGTGATGGTGATAACGATTGTCGTGATGGTAGTGATGAGCCTAACGTCTGTGGTAAGAGACTACGGAGTTTATGGTATCCTGAAATGACCGTGTGGCATTACATAATCCGTTATTTAAACGTACATGTACATGTATTAAGTTATTAAAAAGCCTAGCGAGGTATTAATGGCATCCTTTCTCAACAGTATGACTACGGTTGGGGGCAATTAGATATTTTTTTTAGTTCAGTTTTATTTTTATAACCGCTAAGACTTTGAAAAATTGAAAAATGTTTCTCAGTCCTCTTGGGAAATAATGATTTCAGTGCCCATCCTTGTTGATTATTTCACAATTTTCACCACCGGAAGTAACATTATGTCGTATACTTGTATTTAAGGACAGAGATCGACTCTACACGATTACCACGAATCGTTGACATCAGAACGAGCATCAGAATGTTCTTCGGATAAAATACGATGTAAAAATGCCTATTGTATACCTAAGACATATGTCTGTGATGGCGCTAATGATTGTCCCGAACATGATGATGAACAGAACTGTAACAGAAAAGGTATGTTGAATTTTTATAGGACATCTGTTTTGTTAAATAAACTGTCGTCACCCATGTCCGTTTTGCGAGCGTGCAGGTGAAATTTTCTCTAAAGCGGAAACTTTATATTTTCTAAGAAAGTCAAAACATAATTATTTCTATGTCTTTTGCTCAAAACCGAAAATCGCCGTGTTTGACCGGAATCAACCATCCATAACCGGAATCAGCTGTTCTTGATCACAAATTGACGAAGCTCGCCAGAAACTGCATGTTTGTTCTAGACGTAGTTGGACTTTTTCATTTTAAAGCAATGCTGACCGAAAGTAATTTCAGTACGTTTGTTCTCTCTTTATTTCAGAACGAGCATCAGAATGCTCCTCGGGTAAAATACGATGTAAAAATGCCTATTGTATACCTAAAACATACGTGTGTGATGGTGCTAATGATTGTCCAGAACATGATGATGAACAGAACTGCGTGGGTATGTGTATATGTGTATACTATATGTTTGTTAGTTTGTTTCGGTGGGGAGCTAAAGGGGTTCTGTGATTAGGGCACTGGCCCACAAAGAAGGATAAGAGTTGTAGCTGTTTTGTGAGGTCGCGGATTCGTCGTGAAAGTTCCCAGGGATTTTCCAGGCGGTTGTTCCGTGTCAGTGGTGCGGAATTGGGGACCAGGCAAGGACAACACTAGTTCTAGGTGTTCGGGTTGGACGAAACACTAAGGTACCCGTACGTAACAAACGTACGAAAATTAAATGTTAGCTGGCTTTTGTTCGCACGTATACAATGAATGGCCATTTTGCTCAGTAATTCCAGCCAGAATTTGGCTATTTTTTAAAAATTGCGTAAAAGTTTTAAATTTTTCTTCAGAACTGAAATAAATTAACTATTAGTCAATCCCCATGCTAAAAACATTAACAGAATTGATTGTGTATATCTGAAATAGACACGACCGAAGCACAAAATAGTGCCAATATGCCGACGTCAAATCTAGAGTTGTAGATGTTATTTCTGTGAAAAATCATTGGAAGAAGTGATAATACGTACGGGTTATACAGTCCTAAAGGCTACAGGAAGGCTTGTTTACAATGTAACATTGTGTCTTGCAATGTTGACATATTATTTGTTGATGTGACCTCATGACCTGTGACGTTTAGATAACGTCATATGGATATCATGGCTATTCACTGTGTCAGAGTCACTTCTCTGCAGGTAGGGTGAGTCTGACGTTCAGATTGTAAGGTACCGTGCACACACTGGTGTGCACGTAACAATATTCTTTAGAGTTGGAATTCGTAGCGCCACTGTCCGGGCAAAATTTCACTCATAGCACACCATGGCGTTTGCCCGTCTTCATTAACCAAGTCGGGGCAGACGAGTAGTTCGTTAAACTCCATTTATTAACTAGGACTAGGAAGTTCCAAAGTTGACCAAGCATGCTTAGTCATGGAAACAGCGCATTATAAGTATACTATTATTATATTATATTATGTTATTATCGTACATTTGTCCTTCGACCATTTCTTATGATCTTTTCCACCCAAACAGGGCCCTTCCTATGTCCATTTTCGTTGCCTCTTGACATAACTCACTGTTGATTATTCCATATTATTCCCAACCGGAAGTAACTTTATGATAAAAACCAAAACAGACTGATCACAGGTCTATTTTCGTTTGAAACAAAACGTTTTTCTTGACTCTTGTGCCTGGTTACCAATGATACCATCTTGAGTTTCCGTTGATTATTACAAAAATGCCTCAATGGAAGTACCTTATGACTTTTATTTTTTGTTTATTCTAGGACAGAGATCGGATCTACATGATTCCCACAAATTGTTGACGGCAGTACGAGCATCAGAATGTTCCTCGGGTAAAATACGATGTAGAAATGCCTATTGTATACCTAAAACATACGTCTGTGATGGCGCTAACGACTGTCCTGAACATGATGATGAACAGAACTGTAACTAAATAATAAATGACATATTCTGAGCTAAAAGGTTAATTACGGTAGTGCCCTACCGATATTATATTGTAATAGTTTCCGCTATTTTATAATGTGAAAATTATTATTCTAGTCAGCCAAAAAAGGGTTAAAGTTCACACTTTCATTTTAAGCTAATCATATTGACAATTATGACAATCTGTATAAAATACAGGTTTAAATGTCGCGTTCGTTCTTGTATAGTACAGTTTTAATGGTTTCTATTAAGACTAGGGAATCTGTTCTGATGACGTCACGCTCGCACGTACCTCACCCTTTAGTCAGACTTATGTAGCGCTGTGCGGTCTGTATAACCTGTTTTAATACGTCAGACTCGCTCTCATGTCATGCTAAAGGGGATCCACGCCGGAAACCTATAGATGGACTTTCTCGGACTACACCAGGATCGAACACGGGACCTCCCGGTTAGCTCGCCATAATTTTACTCACCGAGTCACCGCGGCTCCCCACAAAAAAAAACCCCTAACCCACCAATATACCCTCTCACCACAGGCCCCAAAACCCCAACTCATCAATATACCCTCTCATCTCACACCCCAAAACTCCCAAAAATAAACTCCACGTCCAAAAACACACTTATGTAACGAATGGAAATGAAATGAAATGGGGCTCAACGTCATACTTTTCTGCCCTGGCGGAGCTAATGGATAGGGACATTCGCAATACAGTGTGCTATGGGAGAAAGTATGCAGGACGTCTGATTACAATACAGATGTATATTTCGTTTCGTTTTTGTTAATACTTTCGATGGCTTCTACTACATGAAGATCTGACAAGTTGTAATGGTAAGTCGTGTCAGGTTCACACGAATTACTATTGACCCTATGACGCCAGACATTTGATTAACCAATCAGCGTTGATGTTTCTAGTATAATATCCACAGACCGGCTCATTGGCTAATCCCCCACATTAACCAAAATGCGGGTTGTATAACAACTCTTCCAGATGCTAATGTAGTAAAGACAAGTAAAACGAAACTTTGAACTATTAAAAAACGAAACGAAATACGATCTGTGTTTTAAGCAGACTGCCTTTGTAACGAAATAAACAAGACGACATAAGTTGGTATTTGATATATTTGTATTTTTTGTTTTTTAACACGTGGACTAGAAGTACAACTACTGGTTTTATCAATAGATTTAAAAAATCAATAAAAACTACAATATTTACAACATCCATGTCATCAATATAAACATTTCAAAAATACTTTGCAAAAAAAAAAGAGTTAATTTACAAAATTATTACCAAATATTCTGAGGTTAAGAAATAAGATACAATCAATAAGAATATAAATATAAACACTTTACAATGTGTTAACGTTAATTTACAAATTATTAAGAAATAAGATAGATTCAACAAGAATATGAATACAAACACTCTACAGTTTTGTAAAAAAAAAAGTTAATTTACAAATTGTTACCAAATATTCTGAGGTTAAGAAATAAGATACATTAAATAAGAATATAAATATAAACACTCTACAATGTTTGAGGGTATGAATATTGAGAATCAAGACATTGAGAGACGAGATTTTGAGGGTGAAGATATTGAGAATCAAGGTATAAAGAGTCAAGATTTTGAAAGCTAATATATTGAGAGTGAAGATATTACGCGTCAAAATACCGAGTTTAAAGAAAAATTGAGAATCAAGATATTGAGGATGGAGATATTGAGAATCAAGATATAGAAAGTCAAAATTTTGAAGGTGAACATATCGAGAATCACGATATTGTGAGTCAAAAGTTTGAGGGTGAAGATATTGAGAATCAAGATATTGAAAGTTAAGATATTCAGAGTGAAGATATTCAGAGTAAAGATATTGGAGTCAAAATGTTAAAAGGTATTATCCGATTTTTCCCATTTTTTCAGGAGCCCCCCCCCCCAAAAAAAAAACATACCCAAAAACGAAACTAAATCGGAAACAGTTAAGAATCATGCTACTGTACAAAATGACCAAATTATATGACTATTAAAAAATAAAATAATTGATTTATTACCAATCTGCTTTTAATTTTCATCTTATATTTCAGTACATTTACAATTAAACCCTAACTAAAAAAATATATTGTCACTGCGGCCCTTGGAGCATTATTTGTAATTTTGATACATTTATAATAAAACTTTGACTAAAAATAAAACTACCACAACGGCCCTTAGAACACTATTCGTTATTTCATTTCAATTTAAAAAAATATAACCACCAGCATAAGATCGTTTTCTCTGTCAAAATAATAATTACATATACTACACTCTTTTTCCAACTAGAAGGTGCGTTGTTTTTTTAAGGGAAGACGAGTCCACCTTGTGCTCCGGGGGTTTGTATATTATTATTCATTCCACCAGTAGCGCCAATGGGAGAGCTGAGACCAGGACTCATGCCACCGAAATTACCTCCAACACCACTAAAAGAACTTCCACCGACCATGCCTCGAGATAGAGAGGGAGCGGCTGTCTTGGCATCCCTAGCTATGGTGCAACACAGAGGAAGAGAAGCGCCCACACATCGATTACCAACGATCTGGTTACAAATGGCCATGCCACTTCCGGTGAGTCGAGAGAACGACATATTCTCCAAGATATCTGTCATACTCACAGACTGTCCACTTCTTAATCCGAACACGGAACCAATGGTAGCGATTTGACCTTGGGTATTTTGCTGTTGTCGGTTAAATAACCCCATTCCCATCATATTCTGTTGTGTTGATCTCAAAGACATGATGGAGCCAAGAGCATTGGGATCACACATTCCATCGATACGTCCCTCGTTTGTGATAACCAGGCGAAAGTTTCCGGCTATCTGTGAACTGGCACCAGCCTGGATGTTGGCTGTGACTCGGATTTCAGGACTAAACCTTGTACCACTGGAAGAGAAGGTAACTCTCAACTGATCGTTGTTGGCTGTTTGTCCAATGCACGTGAGGTATCGAACAGCAGCAGATGGCTGTGCTTGTTGTATTGGTCTGGTCTGAGCCTGGTTAAAGCCAGTGCCCCATTGTGACCCCCACATCTGCGCAATCGCTCCATTATAGCAGATTGTGGCAATGGCTAGAAATGCAGCGAAGAAAGTCATCTTTGATGTGTTGGTAGTTGTGATGTCCAAAGACAGAATGATCATACATTTTCTGTGCTCGTCTTTTATAGTCCGTTGATAAAAACCAATCAGAGGTCAGCCATTTCACCCATCAATCTTAACCGTACAGGAGGTAATTTAAAGGGACATTTCATCGATACATATTCAAAATAGATTTGGAAGGAGTAAAAACATAAGGACTATGATGCTTTTATATATATTTACAGGGAGCAAAACACAAAAAAACTATGAGGCATTTATATATAATCATCGAGTAAATAAAGTTTGAGAAACATACAACCAAAAAACAGATATAATGCTGAACAAAATGTCTCTTTAAGTATCAAATTATAATCAGCTAGTTGTCTTCCTGATTGAAGACACGCAATGGTCGCCACATCACCCGGATAGTCCACTACTTCCTGCCACCGGTGTTGACCATTACATAATACCTTATTACATCAAATATATTGCATGTTAATTAGATAAATAGTAATTAATACAAAAGCCCTGGAGCGATGTACTTTATGATAGCGAGAGAGATAGGGAGAGGGAGAGAGGGAGGGAGAGAGAGAGAGAGAGAGAGAGAGAGAGAGAGAGAGAGAGAGAGGCGGGCATAGAGGGAGGTTAACTACCACCCAATACAAACTAGGTCATCTCGGGACTAACATATCGTACAATTTTATATCATTAATTTGCTGTAGATTGAGTTTCGAATTATCACACTCGCGTCTTCTACAGTATCCATGGTCTTATTTAAAATGGCGACTCGGTATTGAATACTCCGGTTATTTGGAGAGAAACATGGTAATTTATATTTATATAGTTACTTTCACAATGCGATGGATGTGGGTATCCGGTTTTCCTCCCGTCCGAACGACTAGGAAAACTTTGCTTGTCAGTCCTGCAAGCCCAAACACTAGAACGTAGAGACCTAGCTTTAAAAATCTTATTAAGACAATAGATGTATTTTTATATACAAAACCTATAAACGTAACGGGGACGTTGGGCTCATGAAGACGAGGAGGTGGGGCGGATGGCTGAGTGGTTAGAACGTGCGCGCTGTATCATAAGGTCTGTCATTGAGTCAGCTGGCGTGGTTTCGACTCCAGGGATGTGTGTGACAAGGAGTACGTCGCATGTCCAGCCTCGTGGGTTTTTTCCGGGTCCTGCGGTTTCCTCCCACTGCTAAAGACCCCTACGCGCAAGCGAATTGTATAATTAAAAGTGACCTATGTGTTAGTCCCGAAATGACCTAGTTTGTTTTGACTGGACGTTAAACCCCCTTATGAAGACAGGTATACGCAGGACAGCGGCACTATGGCCTACTACTCTTATTTCGAATTCCAACTGCCGCGGATTCTTTTACCTACACGCCAATGTGTAAACGGGACCTTGTTTTTTTTTTGTTTTTCGTTCCATCTGAACGACTATAAGTTGTCCCTTGCCAGACCCTTCCGTCCCATATCATTGAAATCTACAACGCAAAATGACAAAAATTATATATAAGTCGTTGAACCCTTCACTCCAGATTTGTCATCCATCTTTTTTTTAACAGCTGTCGATTGTGCAAGTTGATACAATATGTATCAAAACAAAAGGAATGTTTCTCGTCATAAAACTAAGCAAGAGTGATGGATGTTACCTCAAGAGGTCAGTAACTGATAATATCCGTTTTATTTCGGTATGCGCATGTTTACCCACCCGGGAGCCGCGGTGGCTCAGTGAATTAAAAGTTGGCTCGCTAACCAAGAGGTCTCGGTTTCGCTCCCGGCATTGGTCGATTTTCCGTCGTGGTTACCCGTTGGTGCAGAACGGAGGGTCTGGTCTTAGATAGAAAACGAGAAGTCCCGTGTACACGCGTCTATGGAAGAAATGAAATGAAATGGAGGGGAAACAATGTCGGAAAATACCGATGAACTTTCTCGGCTAACGCCCGGAGCGAACCAACGACCTCCAGACTAGCGAGCCTGCGTCTTACTAACTTAGCCACCGTTACTCCCGTCTATGCCTGTCTTCATTATTCCAGTCGGTGCAGAGAACAGTATAGAATGTTAAACCGCATTTCTTTCAAACCAGCAGAAATAGTTAGACGATTTCGGTATTTGATAATAAAACGTACCCATAGCTAGTAAATTTTATTGTACCTTAATTTAGTATCTTAAATGATTCTAGTTGAATGGTTAATGTTAAAATGAAAGTTATGAATTTAGACATCCCTCTGACTGTGGCTTTAGTTAGAAAGCAAAATATTAGGCTAATGACGTAAAGACAATAATATGACGTCATACGGTAAATGGCGACTATCTTTTGGCAAGAATTAATGTAAGGACTAAAATTGCACTACACGTACACGTACATGATACAACGAAGTTCGACATCTGCCAATTTATCAGATTCAAAACTATTCTAGAGTTTTGTCGATTCATACAGGTGGGTAATATAGAATTAGATATAAATTATTAAAAAATGTTTCGCAGTTTCCAATGAAAGTTGAATAATTTAGACGAATCCAAACTTTTAGATCCAAATCGACTGATTGTTGCAAACATTATTTTTCGTCAAAAGACAGCCGGATACATGTATTTGTAAAATAAACTTATTTTATGTTGATATCATAAATAATTAAATATTATGCATAAAAACTAATTTTAAAAGAAACACAAATGGGTCTCTTGCACTGTAAGAGAATATCATGACGTCATAGAGGGTTAGTGTTTTCTATCAGGTCCGCGCATCCAATACTTATAGAACAATTTTATTGTTTATTCGCACTTTATCAAAATTTGCACGTTCTATAAACGCGTGAGTTGTCTACCATCATTTTGATTTGATTTGATTTGATTTGATTTGATTTGATTTGTTATTTGATTTGATTTGATTTGTTATTTGATTTGATTTGATTTGATTTGCTTTTGATTACTGAATTTGTTTATTTTTATTCTCTGTCCACATTTTTATTTCTATTATTTTCTGTCCACATTTTACGATGTTGGACAGGCGACCCTTCTCCTTGTTAAGTACAAGTGGGGAATCGAATGACAGACCTTATGATGCAAGGCACATGCGTTAACCATCGGGCCCTCAACCTCCCTTTTTGAATAAGATGAAAATAAAGTATGTCATTACAATTCTGTTGCGGAAATCGGCTTCTACGATATAAAAAATGCTAAAAAAAGTTAGTAAATTTTTTCACAGTCTGATCAAAACACATATCCTATTTCGTTTTTTTTTTTTTTTATAATTCAAAATTTCGTTTTACTTGTCTCTACTACATCGAAAGTATAAAAAAAACGAAACGAAAAAATGGATCCATATTTTAATCAGAATATGAAAAAAAAAGTTAGTAAAACATTCGGGTGACTGTGGCCGACAGAAGCTGAACAGTATGAAAGTGGATTTGCCTCCCTTGTATCGTCCAGTTTTTAAAATATTCGGTATGTTTCACAAACGAAAACACTATCTATGCATCGATAAATTAGATCACAATCTAACTACAACCGATGTATGTCACAATATCACGCCAGAGAGGTTTAAAAGGAAAGTGAGAGCAGCCTGTTTTCACCAGAGTTTTTAAAGATCACGTTTTTGGAACGTTTTTGGACCTTTTTATTTTGTTTTTTGCAACAAAAACTAGCTTAATAAGCGCGACCGAACGTATCAGGAACCAGCTATCTTGACATGGTGACGTCATATCAAAATTTTCCATGGAACAAGGTTCATGTCGATCGTGTTTGACATGGCGGAGAAGATTACCGAGTATACAGATCCAGTTCCATAGACGGAAACCCACCACCAACGCAAAATTCCCCTGATAGCACACAATACATGTCAATTGAATAATAAACATGAATTGGTGCTGGACTGTAAGTAGAAATGAAATGAAATAGGGTTTAACGTTCTACTGTTTTGCTCGGACTGGGTAAATGAAGACGGGTATATGCCATACAGTGTGCTATCATGGGAATTTTCCCGGACAGCGGCGCTACAGCTTATATCAAATTCCAACTTTCAATATATCGTTTACGTGCACGCCAATATGTACACGGGACCACGGTTTTTCATCCATCGGAGCGGCTATACACTGCCCCTTGCGGGCTGGTGTCCTGCACAACCGACCATGGGCAGAATGAGCGGGGAAGGGGGGCCAACACCGGAAGCAAACATGGGACCCCCGGGACAGCGAGTCGACGACTTACTAACTGACCCACCGCGACTCCCTGCACATGAATCAATGACGTGTACATTTCCGTACCGATGGGAAATTAGATTTGTTGTACTTCTATCGCCACATGCAGTGTAATAGACAGAATAATTTACCCCACGTTTTTCACGGGATGTTTGTCAGACTTTAATATATATTTCATTTTTTTAAATTTCTACCATTACACGGCGATTATTTCTGTCTCGTAAATAGAGAATCACAAAGCGATGATTAAATCCATCAAAACTGGATTTGGTGTAATTAATATGGGAAATATAACGAAATTCGGTTTACGCCATGCAGTGTACGTGGTATCAGGGTAATTTTGTCAGGACAGTGGCGTTTACGCCTGCTGTTCATCGAATTTCAAGTATCAACGGCTCTTTGACATTCACATCCACGTGTACATGAGACCTAAATTTATCGTCCCATCGGACATATTTTCCTCGCTTCTGACGAGGGGGCACCACAATGAAATGATATCGATCCAGCGACGATATGGTTAGTGTCTCACAGTTTGATGTATAATTTACACGTGCCTCTTCGATAAAGTCTGCTAACACGTTTCTGAATTCTCGCCTTGCGTATAGTATATACACGTGATTCTTCAATAAGGTCTGCTAAACCTTGCCTGAATTCCGGCCTTGTGTACAGTACACGTAATTAAAGTCCACGGGCACCACCCCTAAAGACCCCTACGCGCAAACGAATCATTTATATAAAACTTTACCAAACGTTAGTCCCGAAAGGACAGTTTGTGTTGAGTATGCATGTACGTTAAAGCCATTTCTCTCACTCATCGAAGAAAGCTAGTTGATTTTAAACGTAAATTATAGAAGATCACGTGACGAGTGTATATAGACGATGTAAATGAATGGTGATATGTTTTGGCGGTGCTAGCTGTGTTCAGTTTAAAGGGGTGATATAAATAGCCTAGGTTTCAGTACCGTGTTTAAGTTCAGACAGTCCGTGTAGAATATACACGAGGTTATAGAATCTTATATACTTGTGTTATAAACTCAATCTTTATTCCTATCTCTTTATAATCGTGCTTTCCGACATTACCAGGAACCATGTAAGAATATCAGGTACCGACTCTACAGTAGTATAAGTACCATAGGTCTGGAGTACATATAAAACGCTAGAACAAAGAAAGCACGAATTCTGAATTATTGGATTAGAAAATATCTATTCAAAATGTAGAACCGTAGGAATACCAGGAATTGTTTCATGATTTCAGGTAGGCCATAATCGCAGATTGTGACCAGATTCGTTTCTTTGTTTATAAATTGGCGAGTCATTGAGATATACACAACTGCATCTATAATAGTTATTTCACAAATAAATTGGACGTAGTATCAGATGTTCAAGCTAAAGTAAACGGTCGAAGATTAGGGTTGAGTTATAGATAGCATATTGGACAGGGATTACGGAAGAGTTTCTTTCTTTTATATTGTTAATATAAATGATACTCTTTTAAGACTAACAGGAATGTTATTGATAAATACCGGGAATCGTTGAAGGGTTAGCTCGCGTTAGTGTTTCTATATTCGTGTAAACAAAAGAAAAGAAACCACGTGTGGAGCAGAGTTAAGATATATAAGAACTAGCTTATATACAGAAGTGTTATATTCTAATATTACCAAGACTACCATGGAATATAAAAGCAAGTATTAAACAAATAATTTCAAACATGGCTACTAGTTTCAGTCGGTGAATGCAAACCGGCTTCGTGATATACTGGTGTATACTAATAGTATCAAGGAAAAGAAACATGTGAGTTGAAACAAATAATTTCAAACACGGCAACTAACAACAGAAGATGAATACCTTCAGGATAAAAGTAAGTAGACGTATTTTCCAATAAGTTGTGGACCATCATAGAATAGAAAAGCGTGTTTTAAAACAAATAATTCTAAACACGGCAACTAAAATCAGCACATGAATACATTCAAGGAATAAAGACGTGGGAAATCAAATTTGTCTTTAAAATCATTAAAAACACGACTACTTATCCGGATCATCAAAACCGCCCATTAGACTCAAGACGATCAGCATGCTTAACATAGAATAATGGTAAGACAAATTTAAAGTTTTTCAATTTCTATGTTTTTTTATATGTACTTTTTTATTATGACTTGGCACATGTAAATCTGTATAACAATGTGCGGGCCAATAATTCATTTATTGTCTGCCATTAAAACTCTTGACCGTTTCTAAAATTGAATGTAATTAGCCAATTAAAAACAAAACAAAATACAGCGGATCACAGCACACACTTCCACACACCACAACATCGCACCCCACCACACACCACAACAGAGCACAACACCACCAACCACACCACAAAATAAAACAGAGTAGAGCACAGCAATGGACAGCACCACACACCACACCACAAAACAAACATTAGATAGTATCAATGCAATTATTCAAGCCGATTACCACCACCACCATGTACACCACATACCACCACACACCATTACCTCCACACCGTACCACACATCACCACCACTAGGGGCAAGCAATTCGGTGATGGGGTTGGTCGGGGGCAGTCACTTTTAGGCGAATTTTTCATTTTTGAGAGTAATGGATATGTTTGTTAAAATCATTTTATTGAGCATGTCGATACTCCAATGGAAGCTCTTGGACAACTGCGGCAGTCATTCCCCGTCGGCGCCAGATGAACAATGAACGATTACAGGGCTTTAAAAGTATTTTTTTTCAATACATTTTTATAAAACAGATACTAATGTATTTAACAACTGGTAGTAAACACCATTATGAATGAAAAGGAATAAAAATTGCTTGTTTTTTTTATATTCTACGGTTAATTTACACCAAAATGGGAAAATTACAGGTTAATTTCATGGGTTATTGTTTCTTTTTCCTAGTTTCTGTCAAGTCGATTCCGGTCATTTTTATTTTTTGTATCAAATGTTTGGAGGTTGTTTGTTCACGCGATCATAAATTTTTGAAACCCACCCCATGAAAGAAATAGCTATAGGGCATCAAACTTTGGTTGACGAAAAATGGGGAATTTAGACAGGCTTTGATATCCAGTCCGTATACAGATCTCGTTCGCCAGAATCGTCTGAAATTAATTTTGTGGTAACATCACTAGGTCATCTACAAGCTGTGTGAGTTTGGTCGTTTTGCCACGTACAGTAAAGGTGTAAGGACTTGCCAAAGCTGGTATTTGAGAAAAAACAGATTTTGGCAATTTCACCATATGAAAAATGTTTTTTCAATTTTCTCAGTCAGGAATTGAAAGATTTATCTGACATTGCACAATATATGTGTTTTGGGACTATTACAATGGCATGTTGTTTGAAAAGACGATAGATTTATATGATTAATAAACTAGCCAGGCGATGCATGGGGGTATATAGACCTAAATGGCAGAATTGGGAGGTCAGCTTAGATCACATTCCTAAGGACAAACCTTATTTACCTGTATTTGGATATTTGAAGACACTATTGAGCATTGAACCAATATTGTTATATTAATTGTCTGCTGTAATTTATGTTGAGTAATATTAACGACCAACAAGATTCTTGTCTTTATTTAAGTTCAACTAGGAAAATACACGGAAGTACACAAGATTTGTACTTGTAAAATACCTATAATAATTATAATCATTTGATATTTAATTATTTAGTTAAAGAAACAAAATCAAAAGATCAAAGTTTAACATAAATATATTCTGGAAACATTATCACCTTTCGTAATATATCGAATCGTCATTTGTTTCATAAGAATACAATTTATCCCTGCTAACATGCAGTGCTTAAGATTTACAAAAAAAAAAAAAAAAAAAAAATAGCAAATCCCCCCCCCCCACAACTAATACACAGATAATAAATCCCACTCTGATGACCATATCTCGAAATTCTTGTGAGCATGACCTTAACCCTGTGAATGTTTATGGAATCGGCCGAGCTCTCACGTTCCCATTTTGTTATTCTTGACTGATATTAACATGTTACTCACGGTAATAACCTGTGTGGATGATGGATGTATTTATTTATATTGTTTATAGTTTCAGTAAGGTTAATTACAGGTGTAATTGTTTAGAACATATTTAGACGATGATGTGTAGGTGTATATATGAGTCAGGCGTAACTAGGTATTTAGACCTTAGTAAAATCAGGGGCGGATCCAGGATTTTCAGAAAGTGGGGGCGTGTTGCACCAAGTTGGGAGTGCGAAGCCCGACCCATGATTTTTGAGTGGACAAAAATGCCCACAAGGACTAATTTCATACTAGTACTGTAAATTACGATTTCCAACCTAAACTGTTTTGTTCTCCTTTCCCACGAGAATATATGGAGCTAAAAATTGTTCGCCACCGCAAAAAAATAGAGGGGGCGTGCGCCGGGTGCCCCCCCCCCTCTGTATCCGCGCCTGAAAATAATAAACAATTTAACTTCCACTCCAGATGGGACAGAAAAACCGAGGTTCCGTGTACACATTGGCATTCCCGTAAAAGATCCCTTGGCAGTTACAATTCAATATAAGAGTTGGCCGTAGCGCCGCTGCCTGGTCAAAATTTCCCTCACAGCACAGTGCATGGTGTATGCTCGTCTTCATTATCCCAGTTCAGGAGCAAAACAGTAGGATGTTAAACCCCATTTCGTTTTCAACAATTAATCAACATAAATTACAGTAGGAAATTAATATAACAAATATTTGGGAACTAACGTGTACGAAGGGGTCAGTGGAGACTTTTGTCAAGCGTAAATTCCTGGTCCGTATCGTGTATCCATATAAATTTTGCGGGTGAAGTCATCAATGCGTGATACGACACATAGATACGACAGCACGTATCGAACAGCTTTCATTTGGAAAAGGTCAGTGCATTTGTCTTGTTACCGTATTTTTTGCTACTTTTAGACACTGAAATGTTGTGCCGTAGCGTTTTTATGAATCTATGTCTATCCCATCCCATCTTCGCCGACTATGGATGGCTGGCGAATATGTGTCTATCCTAGAACACGAAGGTGTATATTTGATGTGATTTTAACCATGATAAAGACTGGAATTTAATCATTGCTTTTGATGAGCTTTCATATTTTTCCTCCCTAAATTCAGTATGATGGGAACTTGTAAATCTGTAAAAGGGGTATATTTCTGAAATGATACATTAGTGAAACCAAAAATTGCTGTTAAGTCGGAGTCGAAGATTTTTAAAATAAGATTCGGCACTAATTGTTTTAAAATTTCAAGCTGCTCAACGACTGTCGAGCGACTTTCTCCCTCAGGAACTCGTAGGCTCAGCACTTGACTAGTACTGATGTTGATCTTGGTAGATAACTCTCATCATACTGTAAAGGAACTAAGTTCAACTCAGCTGCCCATACGTACGCGGATTGAAGACCTGCCAAAATTCAAACACTTCATTGACGCAACGTATCACGTGACGATACGCATAGGTGATATAAATAGGAAACATTCAACTTGCCAAAAGTCGCTATTGTCAGCGGGAGGAAACCCAAGAGATTAGACGGGCTACCCTACTCCACGTACAAGGTGGGATTTGAAACCACGCCACTTGCATTAATGACAAACCTTATGACCTAATGTGCGCGTAATAGACAATTCGCTCCCACCACATCCGACCTTGCCATCAAATACCTAACCAAATGAAATAATTTGGAGAATAACGTCATATTTTCCCGCAAAAAATCGGGCCATAGTCACACAGTCCGGGCGTCGTTTCTGTTTACTTTTCATGCAATTCCAAATGTCCAGGTTTCATTACACCCCCACCTTTTTTGTTCCACCCGACCGACTAGATGCTGTTCTTTACAAGGCCTGCACCACTGGAAACTTCCATGCTTCAATTAACACACATCGCCTGGATTATAACAAGGGGGGAGGGTCCGCGTCCTTTAATCCGATCAACTAGGGGGGCTGGGTGGCCGAATGGTTAGCGTGCGCGCGCTGTATCATACGGCCTGCCATTGAGTCAACTGGCGTGGTTTCGAATCCCCGGCTGTACGTTGCAAGGAGTAGGGTCGCCTGTCCAACCTCGTGGGTTTCCACCGGGTACTCCGGTTCCCCCCACTGCTAAAGACCACTGCGCGCAAGCGAATTAAAATAAAATTAAACCATATGTTAGTCCCGAAATGACCTAGTTTGTGTCGAGTGGACGTTAAACCCCATTTCTCTTTCTCTCTCCGATCAACTAGGAAATATCAGGAACGAAATTTTCATTATCCTAGGTCAATGCTTATGTGTAGACCTAACCTCTCACCAAAATTCTCAAACCTAACCCGGGACGTAGCACAATGCTTACCCTAACCCTAACTACAATCTCGCCAACAATCACGTGCCCTAACCTTATTTACACCTCAACGACCTTAACAAAAATTGTGTTAACAGCGTGAAGCTTCGCCGCTGAACTCGTGAACTCGCATAAAAGAGCTCTAAAAACTAACGCAACTCTTACCAACGCCCTTTCCCCAGTTGCCCAAAGCGAATTATAATGGAATACTCGCGTCAATTTCGATCGCCGAATTATGATGAAATACATTTACATTTTCTATCTAGATAACACTAAAATATTTGACAACCCATTTTGTCTTGAAATAGGCCTAACACGATCTATAAGTTGCGTATTATTTTATTAGCGTATCATTCATTTTATACGTATGCTTATTTCGAGCCTAACAGACCACCAGTAAGCCCACGAGCGATTCCACCAGTAAGACTACCAGCGAGTCCAGCATTACCAGTCATTACACCAGTTAGTCCGGATGTGGAACCCAGTATGCCATCTGAAATGTATTAAATATATAGGTAAATAGCCAGATTGTTAAACTTGCTGGACAACGGACTTGATATCAATTATAACCCGTCTCTTTATTGATGTGACGTAGTAACAGAGAAATAGTAAGGTTATTTAACTTGCTGGAATAATCTCATTATTATTATGTACAAAAAAGTTGGGCCAAATTATGCAAGTTCAGCCGAAAGGCTGAAGACACCGGTTTGCCAATTCACTGTGCAAGTGTTTCAATGATGTAAAACTTGGACATTTCTAATAGGTAATATTTAGTTAAATTAGATCAAATTTTATTCTTGGCATAGTTGGTAATTGTTTAATACTATTTATAATTTATTTTCAGGTATCATTTTGATATTATTATATATATTATGCTTCTATGATTTCATTTTTATTTGAAATATGAAAGAGTTGTAGTTATTTTACGTTATGCTTACCTAGATTAAGACCACCATCAAGACTTAGAATTGCATTAATATCCAGTTTCATGAGGGCTTCAAGATCCAGTTTAATCACTGTATTTAATAGCTCAAGATCAATTGTTATCCCACTTCTCTTAGCATCAACCAAAGCTACCACAATTGCCATATATCTACTAGTCCTTTCAGCAACAGACAAGAAACCGTCAGCTGTAAGATACATATACATATATCATCTCGAGACTCTCTCTCTCGCTCTCTCTCTCTCTCTCTCTCTCTCTCTCTCTCTGTGCGGCATTAAATACCAATAATTGATCGAGGTGAAAATATCAAACATTAAACGTCAATGTAATTCAATTTGATTAAAACACTTACCGTTAACATCAAATTCTGCTACAAGCGCATTTGCAACGTCCATATCAATGCCAAGTCTCGTTTTCAAATCCATAGCCGATAACATAGGAACCAGCATAGCTTCAGTATTTTGAGCCAGAACCATGGCTAGGGTTATTACCAATAAACAAAACATCCTGTAATAGAACTAGTAAGCTACGTCAACTCCTCAAACGAGAAGTGGTACAAAGTATAATGGAAAGAATAAGCATATCCTGTACTGTGTACTGTGTCATAAATTGTAAGTAATTTGAGCGATAGATTGTAGCTAGATTTACAATAACATAATCAATCAAGAGTTTTAAAATGTATTTAACGGTAATTTATCTATATAAGTTTTCAATATTTATATTCAATCTTACCTGTTGATTGTAGATCTGTATACAATAGGGATACTGTTCTATTGTACATTCTGTGTCCACTTATATAGTAAATCATGTGATAAACAAACTAATTACCTATCTGTAGATTTCACATATCAAATCAGGAAACAACACCTATCACTAACCGTTACGTTGATTAACATACGAGATTAGATCATTCTATGTTAATAAATTGTTGCAATTGAATCAGGAAGTCGAGGTGACAATACTAATGGAAGTTTTCACTTTCAAATAAAAGATTAAATCATTATCTCATGAATATGGATATCTATATTATTATCAAATATATGACCAACACTGTATTGCGGAAGTCTGACTATATTGTGTAAAATAAGATTCGTCATGTAGATTTTGTCAAAGTTAACCAAATTGATTTCCTTATTATAAACACGTGTTACATTCAATAGATTGGAAATTATAGATACGCAATAAAGAGATATCTAAGTAATAGAAAGGGGAGGGATTTGAAGTATCGCCAGCATAGTCTTCCGGAAATATGAGACTGACACATGGTTAATTGTTGTGGTCCCTTACTCTATACAGTGACATTATTTATGAATAGTGCCGAAACGGACAAAAAGTACATTAAAATGTTTTCAAACCAGCGTTGAAATGGAGTGTTCCCACTTTGCCGACAGGCTTTGATGTCAAATTTTGCCGGTAGTCCTAGAACAATGGTGTTATAAACTATAGTCCATATCTTTTTTTAAAGAATAGAACTATATTGATTTTAACAGATATTTAACTTTTATAAAACATTAAATAATTTACACTTTTAAAAATGTATTGATTTTAACAAATTTATCATTTATTAAATAACATTAAATAATTTACACATATAAAAATGCATTACAATTTACACATTTAACTTTTATTAAATAGCATTATATAATTTATAAATAAATGCAATCATTTTACAGCCCCACTAAATAGGAAATATTTGTTCCATACTGATTTACACTGAAAGTGCCATTTAATAACTGTGTTTTCAAATGGTCAATTCTTGTATCAAGTTGTCGATATTTCTTAACTCGGGGCCTTTTGGTACCACCAAATAATATCTGTGAAATGGTAATTTCGACATAAGATTGTTCTTTTTTTTTATTAGGTTAATGAACTTACCATCATTTTATTAAGAGGGATTAAGAGCTCATTAACGCTGAACACTAGTGAACAATTCTAGGGTGACTACTTTTAAACAGAGTACAGTTTTAGGTCAGTTGAAAAATTAACAGTCTGTCGGCATAGTGGGAACACACCGTTGAAATAAGATTTTGTCGGCATACCTTTTATCTTTTCATGGTTTACCGTAAACAGTAGGTTTAACAGAATTGGTTGATGTATAATATACAGTAGGTTTAACAGAATTGGTTGCTGTATATACAGTAGGTTTAACAGAATTGGTTGATGTATATACCGTATGTTTAACAGAATAGGTTGATGTATATACAGTAGGTTTAACAGAATAGGTTGATGTACACAGTAGGTTTAACAGAATTGGTTAATGTATATACAGTACGTTTAACAGAATTGGTTGATGTATAATATGCAAGAAACATGAATCGTTTGTTAGGTGTAAAATGGATTTGTTCAATTGATAAATTTACATGGTTTATTTGGTAAAACCGTAAATCTCCGTTAAACTTGCATTGTGCAAGAGCAAAATCTGCCTATCACGTGTCTTTCTTTAGGCCTGAAATGTTATCTAAATTATTAATTAGACATTAATTAACTTATCCAGACCATAATAAACTCTCGATGTCAAAGCTAGCCTTCGATGTAAGCTGGATTAGATTCAAATATACCGCTGAACGGGCATTGTAATTAAATCACAATATTGGATAATCGAGACTACTCTGTTTTTATTAATGATTTTAGCAATGATGACCGAGGCTATTCAGAAATTTCACGCACTCCGTTCTCGGCCTATAATGGATCAATTTGACTGAAATTTTCAGCAAATTACATTTACACTATATAGTTTTTAACTATTATAGTGAGAACTGCCAACTCTTTATCTTATCTCCCATAATGTATCTTTAAGAAAAGAATTGGGTTTAAAAGGCCTACATTTCTGCAACGACTTGGTGGGCTAATAAAGACGGAAATTCATCGAAACTCCATCAATTTGACTGTTCTACTACACTGCGAATACAACATACATAATTTAAGAGACATTCGTCAATCCACAACTGAGATACAAAGCGTTAAATAAAATTGAATAGATTTTCAAGCCCTGCTTTTTAGTACCCACTCTGTTTCTTCCGTCAATCTCCATGTGCTTTGATTTGAGTGTTGTTTTTTTTCCAGACTGTGGCGTTTCAGTCGCTTTATGTCGCATTCCACCTGCAAAGAGATCTTTTATATACAGACTTTACGCTTTTATTAAGTGAAAAACGTATATTATTTTATTTGAAATGACATGAAATGAAATGAGGTTTAACGTCCTACTGTGCTACTCCGACTGGGCTAGTGAAGATGGATATACGCCATACAGTGTATAAGAGGAACATTTTGCCAAGGGTTCTTTTACGTACACGCTAATGTGTACACGGGACCTCGATTTTCCGTCCCGTCGGAACGACTATGCGTTGTCCTTTGCCAATTCTTATGTACAATGCAGCACCGAACAGACTGGAGTAGACCTAATTCCACCGTACCATACACAAGGAATCGAGTGTGATGTCATCGCAGCTATCTTGCAATCGTGCCATCATATCAAAAATCGATTCTTGCTTACGTGTAACTGGTCCGAGTTCGCGCGATTGTCAAGCGGAAACCGGGTACCGAGTCAAGCCGCTACAGTGGAATATTGCGCGGAAATTTATTTTCTATACACCTCTCCAAACCGAGGTGTTCACGAAACACGAAGTATAATATTATATGCTAATTGATTTTTCACAATTCTTTCTAAAATTAATAACGAGGAAGAAATTATAGATTATGACGCCAGCTGCCTTCATTGTTTACTCTAAAAAACTACAATAATGTAAAACATGGAAGTTAATTTAGGCTACTGCTGTACTATTTATAGGGATCAGCCGGGGATCAGTGAGTAAGACGTTGGCTAACCTATCGATGCCGTGTTCTATCCCGGTACTGAGATCGTTCATCTTGATTTTCCGATGTGTTTCCCGCCCATCAGTCGCGTAAAGTAATTCATGTTATTTGAAATTCGAAAGAAGAGTAGGCCGTAGCGACTCTTTCCGTGCAAAGTTTCCCTTATAGCACACCGTACCGCGTATATCCATCTTCATTAGTCCCTTTAGTAAAGAAAAGTAGGACGCTAAATCCCATTTCATTTTATTTCTGTAAGATATTTTTATTTAATTTTGGATCTTTTAATGTGATGTCATGTAATTGTTCTGAATCACGTATCTCAAATAATCCTAACACCGGATATTAATGTCTCATTGCGTCGTTTCAGCCAGGCGCGGATCAAGCAAACGCCCCAGAAGGACAAAGTCCCCTCAGTCATCAGTTTTCCCTTCTCTGTCATATGGGGCAACACACTATATATGTTATGTCAACTCTCACAAAACAGGCGAATTTGACAGACAAGCCTCGAGATTCTTTCCAATTTCTTTTTCTCTCACTCACGAGAATTTACTCACAATTTACCATGACATTTACTAACATTTTCAGGCCCAGACCCAAAGAATAAAGATCAGTTAAATATAACGCGTTGCGGCGTTCGATACCTTTATGGCATCATTCTTCCACTCCTCAGTGTTCTTATACTAGCTCTCGGCACTATCATATTCGCAGTTTTAGTGAACCGGCCAGTTAATTGTAACGTTAGTGCAACGGTCGCGTTGCGACGGACTATTATTTCAATAATTCGTATGCATATGTATGTATCGAGTGGACGTTAAACCTCACTTCTCATTTCTCTCTCAACTGAATTGTTTGCCTGTTTTCTTTTAAAGTAGGATGTTTTATGGAATAAGAATATCAAATATTAATTTCACAAAATAACCTTGATGAGATCCGTGGACCAAACGGAATATTACAGTGTCCTAGTTAAGCTCATTGGTCAACTTAGGCCTAATATCGCCTCGAGTAAATATTAATAATATTTTGATAATGTCTGGTTGCTAAATATTCACCTATCAGTCCACATTCCTAAACAGATCTCACTCGATCTCAACAACTCGCCATTTAGGAAATGTTTACAAAATCTCCCACTGTTTAAAACCCAGTTGATTTAACAGACGTACAATCAATATGACGTCATATTAAAGAATGGCAGACAAATAGACATGTGGATTTTCTGTATTGAAGGAATTCCTGGAATACTTAGCGACTTCTACTTTGTCCCTAAAATCATTCCCGATTGTTTGTTTATCGCGACCTGTTCGTCTGACCGACTCATGTTTCCGATTAACAGAACAATAAATAAATAACAAAATGTTGATAGTTTTACTTGCTCGGAAATGGATGGTGTCCGATATCTGTAGAAAAATCTTTCACAATTTCTTTCTTGGTTTTAGCTTTAAATTATTGATTGATTTATGTAGTCGGCTTGTTGTTTATTTTAAAAGGGAACCGATTGAATGATAAATTATTCTTGAAGCTAACAGATTTAAACACCCAGAAAACTTCAATTGTTGTTTTAGCACTTTATTTTTGATCCCCGGTTGTACGTGACAAGGAGTAGAGGCGCCTTCTCAACCTCGTGGGTTTCCTCCGGGCACTCCGGTTTCCTCCCACTGCTCAAGACCCCTACGCACAAGCGAATTATTGAAATGAAATAAACCATATTAGTCCCGAAATGACCTAGTTTGTGTCGAGTGGACGTTAAACCCCATTTCCCTCTCTCTTGATTACAGAGAGCGAGAGTTGTTCGAGTTAGATAAACCTATATCCCATTATTAGATCAATGATAGTTATTCGAGTTAAATAAATCATTATATTTATAGTTGAACATATCGAAAATGTATAACGTGCAGGAATGCATTGCACGTGTAATTTACCTGCAGGTGAGGGTATTATATATAGAAGCCTACAACTACCATTCATAATTTCTACTTTTCGCCCCTTCAAAACACGAAAGTCGAAAAGTAAAAGTTACGACAAAATGAAAGGCGACAGCACGGTATACAAGCCAAAATGCAACTCGAAAATAGGAAATTAAGAAATAATCATTATTTCCTAATTTCTTATTTTCAATTTGCATTTTGGCTTGTATACCGTCTTGGCGACATTCGACTTAGTCATATTTTTGTATTTATTGATGTCAGTGAGAAGGCGACAACACGCAAACTGTTTGCACGAAAATTTTCTTTGTCACCCGAATTTTCAGAATGAATGAATCATTAACTAAAACGAATTTTCCACAAATGTTATTGTGTGAGGTCCTATTTAAAACTTAAACCGAGGGAGATTTCATTTTACAATTATACTTCTATAATGGTCTCATTCTCTGTTGTTTGTGCACGAAAAACGGAAATACATTGGCAGAGCAATGAATATGACGAGTCATATGACTGTTGTGATATCACACCCAGTTCCTGGTCCATAGAATGCTCGTACTTGGTTTTTTTTTTTGTTTTTTTTTTCAGACTGGTTTATTGTTCATAATTCGTAATGTATAACAGTAATATACATTAACAAGTACATAAAAGAAGCAATATAGACACATTCAACATCATAATCAGTTCATGATGTTAGTAAACTTTACAATCTAAACTGTTCAAGGGGGATTAGTGACTTAAAAGGAATTTCCATTTTTCTAATTTGTCCTTATCTACTTGTGAGTCTATCTTTGCTTTTGAATGCAAAAAAGCCATGTATCCTTCTCTAGTTGGTTGATTAGATGTGATTTTTGTTTTATAAATATAAAATTTTGTTAATATTATTGCGTGATTTAAAAAAGAAAGCTCAGACTGGTTTCTGAATTTGTCGATGTCTTCGTGCCCATTATAGTATCCAAAGTGGATGACCGGAAGAGTCAGGTTACAATGAATATCGTTTTTTTTTCAATATTTCATTCAATGAAGCCCATAAATTTTGGGAGTGTTGACAGTGTATAAACAAATGGTCGATCGTTTCGATGTTTGATTGACAAAAATCACAAAAGGTTGTAGAGACCTTTCCTATTTTAAAAAGCTTAAAATTGGTGTAAATTATTTTGTGGATCTATTTGAATTGAAATATTTTAGTTTTTATGTCGGTACACGTGTTATTAATTAAGTTAAATATTGACTTCATTTCATATTCGTTGATTTTTTTACCAAGTTCTTCTTCCCATTTAGTAATTGCGCATGGAATAGTTGTGTCGGAGTGAATTCTTGTTTTGTAGATGATTTTTGGTTTTAAGTTTTGTGTTTTAATGCCATAATATGACATTAAATTTGTCATAATATTATCATTGAGTACATAATATATAGTTTCGAGGTCACTTGTTCGATTACAGTCATCGTACAATTTAATCTAATTGTCTTTTACTAAATTTAAAGATTGGTCTTGGCACAATCTGTTTGTTAAATTCTTATAAGATTTTTAAAATAAGATTCGGCACTAATTGTTTTAAAATTTCAAGCTGCTCAGCGACTGTCGAGCGACTTTCTCCCTCAGGAACTCGTAGACTCAGCACTTGACTAGTACTGATGTTGATCTTGGTAGATAACTCTCATCATACTGTAAAGGAGCTAAGTTCAACTTAGCTGCCCATACGTACGCGGATTGAAAACCTGCCAAAATTCAAACACTTCATTGACGCAACGTATCACGTGACGATACGCATAGGTGATATGAATAGGAAACATTCAACTTGCCAAAAGTCTCTATTATCAGCGGGAGGAAACCCAAGAGATTAGACGGGCTACCCTACTCCACGTACAAGGTGGGATTTGAAACCACGCCACTTGCATTAATGACAGACCTTATGACCTAATGTGCGCGTAATAGACAATTCGCTCCCACCACATCCGACCTTGCCATCAAATACGTAACCAAATGAAATAATTTGGAGTATAACGTCATATTTTCCCGCAAAAAATCGGGCCATAGTCACACAGTCCGGGCGTCGTTTCTGTTTACTTTTCATGCAATTCCAAATGTCCAGGTTTCATTACACCCTACCTTTTTTGTTCCACCCGACCGACTAGATGCTGTTCTTTACAAGGCCTGCGCCACTGGACGCTTCCATGCTTTAATTAACACACATCGCCTGGATTATAACAAGGGGGGAGGGTCCACGTCCTTTAATCCGATCAACTAGGGGGGCTGGGTGGCCGAATGGTTAGCGTGCGCGCGCTGTCACACGGCTTGCTATTGAGTCAACTGGCATGGTTTCGAATCCCCAGTTGTACGTGGCAAGGAGTAGGATCGCCTGTCCAACCTCGTGGGTTTTCCACCAGGTACTCCGGTTCCCCCCACTGCTAAAGACCACTGCGCGCAAGCGAATTAAAATAAAATTAAACCATATGTTAGTCCCGAAATGACCTAGTTTGTGTCGAGGGACGATAAAACCCCATTTCTCTTTCTCTCTCCGACCAACTAGAAAATAACAGGAACGAAATTTTCATTATCCTAGGTCAATGCTTATGTGTAGACCTTACCTCTCACCAAAATTCTCAAACCTAACCCGAGACGTAGCACAATGCTTACCCTAACCCTAACCTACAATCTCGCCAACAATCACGTGCCCTAACCTTATTTACACCTCAACGACCTTAACAAAAATCGTGTTAACATCTCGCATATGAACTCGCATAAAAGAGCTCTAAAAACTAACGCAACTCTTACCAAAGCCATTTCCCCAGTTGCCCAAAGCGAATTATAATGGAATACTCGCGTCAATTTCGATCGCCGAATTATGATGAAATACATTTACATTTTCTATCTTGATAACAACAAAATATTTGATAACCCATTTTGACTTGAAATAGACCTAACACGATCTATAAGTTGCGTATTAATTATTTTATTAGCGTATCATTCATTTTATACGTATGCTTATTTCGAGCCTAACAGACCACCAGTAAGCCCACGAGCGAGTCCAGCATTACCAGTCACTAGTCCAGTTAGTCCGGATGTGGAACCCAGTATGCTACCTGAAATGTATTAAATATATATGTAAATAGCCAGATTGTTAAACTTGCTGGACAACGGACTTGATATCAATTAATTGTAACCTGTCTCTTTATTGATGTGACGTAGTAACAGAGAAAAAGTAAGGTTATTTAACTTGCTGGAATAATCTCCTTATTATTATGTACAAAAAAGTTAGGCCAAATTATGCAAGTTCAGTAGAAAGGCTGAAGACACCGGTTTGCCAATTCACTGTGCAAGTGTTTCAATGATGTAAAACTTGGACATTTCTAATAGGTAATATTTACTTAAATTGGCATAGTTGGTAATTGTTTAATACTATTTATAATCTATTTTCATGTATCATTTTGATATTATTATATATATTATGCTTCTATGATTTCATTTTTATTTGAAATATGAAAAAGTTGTAGTTATTTTACGTTATGCTTACCTATATTAAGACCACCATCAAGACTTAGAATTGCATTAATATCAAGTTTCAGGAGGGCGTCAAGATCCAGATTAATTACTGTATTTAATAGCTCAAGATCAATTGTTATGCCACTTCTCTTAGCATCAGCCAAAGCTACCACAATTGCCATATATCTACCAGTCCTTTCAGCAACAGACAAGAAACCGTCAGCTGTAAGATACATATACATATATCATCTCGAGACTCTCTTTCTCGCTCTCTCTCTCTGCAGCATTAAATACCAATAATTGATCGAGGTGAAAATATCAAACATTAAACGTCAATGTAATTCAATTTGATTAAAACACTTACCGTTAACATCAAATTCTGCTACAAGCGCATTTGCAACGTCCATATCAATGCCAAGACTCGTATTCAAATCCAAAGCCGATACCATAGGAGCCTGCATAGCTTCAGTATTTTGAGCCAGAACCATGGCTAGGGTTATTACCAATAAACAAAACATCCTGTAATAGAATTAGTAAGCGACGTCAACTCCTCAAACGAAAAGTGGTATAAAATATAATGGAAAGAATAAGCATATCCTGTACTGTGTACTGTGTCACAAATTGTAACTAATTTGAGCGATAGATTGTAGCTAGATTTACAATAACATAATCAATCAAGAGTTTTAAAATGTATTTAACGGTAATTTATCTATATAAGTTTTCAATATTTATATTCAATCTTACCTGTTGATTGTAGATCTGAATACAATAGGGATACTGTTCTATTGTATATTTTGTGTCCACTTATATAGTAAATCATGTGATAAACAATATAATTACCTATCTGTAGATTTCACATATCAAATCAGGAAACAACACCTATCACTAATCGTTACGTTGATTAACATACGAGATTAGATCATTCTATGTTAATAAATTGTTGCAATTGAATCAGGAAGTCGAGGTGACAATACTAATGGAAGTTTTCACTTTCAAATAAAAGATTAAATCATTATCTCATGAATATGGATATCTATATTATTATCAAATATATGACCAACACTGTATTGCGGAAGTCTGACTATATTGTGTAAAATAAGATTCGTCATGTAGATTTTGTCAAGTAAACCAAATTGATTTCCTTATTATAAACACGTGTTACATTCAATAGATTGGAAATTATAGATACGCAATAAAGAGATATCTAAGTAATAGAAAGGGGAGGGATTTGAAGTATCGCCAGCATAGTCTTCCGGAAATATGAGACTGACACATGGTTAATTGTTGTGGTCCCTTACTCTATACAGTGACATTATTTATGAATAGTGCCGAAACGGACAAAAAGTACATTAAAATGTTTTCAAACCAGCGTTGAAATGGAGTGTTCCCACTTTGCCGACAGGCTTTGATGTCAAATTTTGCCGGTAGTCCTAGAACAATGGTGTTATAAACTATAGTCCATATCTTTTTTTAAAGAATAGAACTATATTGATTTTAACAGATATTTAACTTTTATAAAACATTAAATAATTTACACTTTTAAAAATGTATTGATTTTAACAAATTTATCATTTATTAAATAACATTAAATAATTTACACATATAAAAATGCATTACAATTTACACATTTAACTTTTATTAAATAGCATTATATAATTTATAAATAAATGCAATCATTTTACAGCCCCACTAAATAGGAAATATTTGTTCCATACTGATTTACACTGAAAGTGCCATTTAATAACTGTGTTTTCAAATGGTCAATTCTTGTATCAAGTTGTCGATATTTCTTAACTCGGGGCCTTTTGGTACCACCAAATAATATCTGTGAAATGGTAATTTCGACATAAGATTGTTCTTTTTTTTTATTAGGTTAATGAACTTACCATCATTTTATTAAGAGGGATTAAGAGCTCATTAACGCTGAACACTAGTGAACAATTCTAGGGTGACTACTTTTAAACAGAGTACAGTTTTAGGTCAGTTGAAAAATTAACAGTCTGTCGGCATAGTGGGAACACACCGTTGAAATAAGATTTTGTCGGCATACCTTTTATCTTTTCATGGTTTACCGTAAACAGTAGGTTTAACAGAATTGGTTGATGTATAATATACAGTAGGTTTAACAGAATTGGTTGCTGTATATACAGTAGGTTTAACAGAATTGGTTGATGTATATACCGTATGTTTAACAGAATAGGTTGATGTATATACAGTAGGTTTAACAGAATAGGTTGATGTACACAGTAGGTTTAACAGAATTGGTTAATGTATATACAGTACGTTTAACAGAATTGGTTGATGTATAATATGTAAGAAACATGAATCGTTTGTTAGGTGTAAAATGGATTTGTTCAATTGATAAATTTACATGGTTTATTTGGTAAAACCGTAAATCTCCGTTAAACTTGCATTGTGCAAGAGCAAAATCTGCCTATCACGTGTCTTTCTTTAGGCCTGAAATGTTATCTAAATTATTAATTAGACATTAATTAACTTATCCAGACCATAATAAACTCTCGATGTCAAAGCTAGCCTTCGATGTAAGCTGGATTAGATTCAAATATACCGCTGAACGGGCATTGTAATTAAATCACAATATTGGATAATCGAGACTACTCTGTTTTTATTAATGATTTTAGTAATGATGACCGAGGCTATTCAGAAATTTCACGCACTCCGTTCTCGGCCTATAATGGATCAATTTGACTGAAATTTTCAGCAAATTACATTTACACTATATAGTTTTTAACTATTATAGTGAGAACTGCCAACTCTTTATCTTATCTCCCATAATGTATCTTTAAGAAAAGAATTGGGTTTAAAAGGCCTACATTTCTGCAACGACTTGGTGGGCTAATAAAGACGGAAATTCATCAAAACTCCATCAATTTGACTGTTCTACTACACTGCGAATACAACATACATAATTTAAGAGACATTCGTCAATCCACAACTGAGATACAAAGCGTTAAATAAAATTGAATAGATTTTCAAGCCCTGCTTTTTAGTACCCACTCTGTTTCTTCCGTCAATCTCCATGTGCTTTGATTTGAGTGTTGTTTTTTTTCCAGACTGTGGCGTTTCAGTCGCTTTATGTCGCATTCCACCTGCAAAGAGATCTTTTACATACAGACTTTACGCTTTTATTAAGTGCAGAACGTATATTATTTTATTTGAAATGACATGAAATGAAATGAGGTTTAACGTCCTACTGTGCTGCTCCGACTGGGCTAGTGAAGATGGATATACGCCGTACAGTGTATAAGAGGAACATTTTGCCAAGGGTTCTTTTACGTACACGCTAATGTGTACACGGGACCTCGATTTTCCGTCCCGTCGGAACGACTATGCGTTGTCCTTTGCCAATTCTTATGTACAATGCAGCACCGAACAGACTGGAGTAGACCTAATTCCATCGTACCATACACAAGGAATCGAGTGTGATGTCATCGCAGCTATCTTGCAATCGTGCCATCATATCAAACATCGATTCTTGCTTACGTGTAACTGGTCCGAGTTCGCGCGATTGTCAAGCGGAAACCGGGTACCGAGTCAAGCCGCTACAGTGGAATATTGCGCGGAAATTTATTTTCTATACACCTCTCCAAACTGAGGTGTTCACGAAACACGAAGTATAATATTATATGCTAATTGATTTTTCGCAATTCTTTCTAAAATTAATAACGAGGAAGAAATTATAGATTATGACGCCAGATGCCTTCATTGTTTACTCTAAAAAACTACAATAATGTAAAACATGGAAGTCAATTTAGACTACTGCTGTACTATTTATAGGGATCAGCCGGGGCTCAGTGAGTAAGACGTTGGCTAACCTATCGATGCCGTGTTCTATCCCGGTACTGAGACCGTTCATCTTGATATTCCGATGTGGTTCCCGACCATCAGTCGCGTAAAGGAACTCATGTTATTTGAAATTCGAAAGAAGAGTAGGCCGTAGCGCGCCTTTCCGTGCAAAGTTTCCCTTATAGCACACCGTACCGCGTATATCCATCTTCATTAGTCCCTTTAGTAAAGAAAAGTAGGACGTTAAATCCCATTTCATTTTATTTCTGTAAGATATTTTTATTTCATTTTGAATGTTTTAATGTGATGTCATGTAATTGTTCTGAATCACGTATCTCAAATAATCCTAACACGGGATATTAATGTCTCATTGCGTCGTTTCAGCCAGGCGCGGATCAAGCAAAGGCCCCAGAAGGACAAAGTCCCCTCACTCATCAGTTTTCCCTTCTCTGTCATATGGGGCAACAGACTATATATGTTATGTCAACTCTCACAAAACAGGCGAATTTGACCGACAAGCCTCGAGATTCTTTCCAATTTCTTTTTCTCTCACTCACGAGAATTTACTCCCAATTTACCATGACATCGACTAACATTTTCAGGCCCAGACCCAAAGAACAAAGATCAGTTAAATATAACACGTTGCGGCGTTCGATACCTTTATGGCATCATTCTTCCACTCTTCAGTGTTCTTATACTAGCTCTCGGCACTATCATATTCGCAGTTTTAGTGAATCGGCCACTTAATTGTAACGTTAGTGCAATGGTCGCGGTGCGACGGACTATTATTTCAATAATTCGTATGCATATGTATGTATCGAGTGGACGTTAAACCTCACTTCTCATTTCTCTCTCAACTGAATTGTTTGCCTGTTTTCTTTTAAAGTAGGATGTTTTATGGAATAAGAATATCCAATATTAATTTCACAAAATAACCTTGATGAGATCCGTGGACCAAACGGAATATTACAGTGTCCTAGTTAAGCTCATTGGTCAACTTAGGCCTAATATCGCCTCGCATAAATATTAATAATATTTTGATAATGTCTGGTTGCTAAATATTCACCTATCAGTCCACATTCCTAAACAGATCTCACTCGATCTTAGCAACTCGCCATTTAGGAAATGTTTACAAAATCTCCCACTGTTTAAAACCCAGTTGATTTAACAGACGTACAATCAATATGACGTCATATTAAAGAATGGCAGACAAATAGACATGTGGATTTTCTGTATTGAAGGAATTCCTGGAATACTTAGCGACTTCTACTTTGTCCCTAAAATCATTCCCAGTTGTTTGTTTATCGCGACCTGTTCGTCTGACCGACTCATGTTTCCGATTAACAGAACAATAAATAAATAACAAAATGTTGATAGTTTTACTTGCTCGGAAATGGATGGTAAGGTCCGATATCTGAAGAAAAATCTTTCACAATTTCTTTCTTGGTTTTAGCTTTAAATTATTGATTGATTTATGTAGTCGGCTTGTTGTTTATTTTAAAAGGGAACCGGTTGAATGGATAAATTATTCTTGAAGCTAACAGATTTAAACACTCAGAAAACGCCAATTGTTGTTTTAGCACTTTATTTTTGATCCCCGGTTGTACGTGACAAGGAGTAGAGGCGCCTTCTCAACCCCGTGGGTTTCCCCCGGTTTTCTCCCACTGCTAAAGACCCCTACGCACAAGCGAACTATTGAAATGAAATAAACCATATTAGTCCCGAAATGACCTAGTTTGTGTCGAGTGGACGTTAAACCCCATTTCCCTCTCTCTTGATTACAGAGAGCGAGAGTTGTTCGAGTTAGATAACCCTGTATCCCATTATTATATCAACGATAGTTATTCGAGTTAAATAAATCATTATATTTATAGTTGAACCTATTGAAAATGTATAACGTGCAAGAATGCATTGCACGTGTAATTTACCTGCAAGTGAGGGTATTATATAGAAGCCTACAACTAGCATTCATAATTTCTACTTTTCGCCTCTTCAAAACACGAAAGTCGAAAAGTAAAAGTTACGACAAAATGTAAGGCGACAGCACGGTATACAAGCCAAAATGCAACTCGAAAATAGGAAATTAAGAAATAATCATTATTTCCTAATTTCTTATTTTCGATTTGCATTTTGGCTTGTATACCGTCTTGGCGACATTCGACTTAGTCATATTTTTGTATTTACTGGTGTCAGTGAGAAGGCGACAACACGCAAACCAAGCCATAATTTCTACTGGAAAAGTAGAAATTAACAAATAAACACACGCGCTATTATTTTCGACTTTTCGCCTCGGAAGTTGTAGTAGTCTCTACTTTCCAGGTCGCACTTGAATACGTACAACCAGGGCTCACACTGGCCTTCATTTGTTTTCGCCAAAATGGATAAAACATTTTATTCCAAAAAATTATTCACATTTTTATCTCCTTCAACTGTAATATTTAATCTGCAAAAAATGTCTGATTACAAAACAAAAACAAAATAAACTTACGACAATTTAATTTTCGAGTTGCATTATGGCTTGGTATGCGAGTTGCCGCCTTCTTACAGACATCAATAAATACAAAAATATGACTAATTCGAAAGTCGCCAAGACGGTACACAAGCCAAAATGCAAGTCGAAAATAAGATATTGGGAAATAACGAGGGGCGCTATTATCGCAGTGTATTATTTCTTAATTTCCTATTTTCGAGTTGATTTTGGCTTGTATACCGTGCTGGCGCCTTACATTTTGTCGTAACTTCTACTTGTCTACTTTTCTTTTTTTTTTATATATTATATCTGGAGTGTACAAATTGTATGTATATACCTTGAGTCATATATCTTTCATCCATCACAGAGATATAGACGTTTTAAAATTTCCAAGAGTCGTAGCCTTGGGTGGTGTGAAACATTCTGCGGATACTTTATACACTGTCTTTCAACCAGGAACTGATTCACACATACAACCAATCTTCTTGTTCTTGCTGTTGGTCTTGGGAACTATGCATGGACATTAAGCGTGGTATGCGTTGTTCTTGATACAACCGTGCATCGATTGATGGGCTTTGATTTATTTTATGATGTGACTTATAGGGGGCAAATCTCAGTATGTGGGGGGGGGGGACTGAGTCTGTTTGCACGAAAATTTTCTTTGTCACCCGAATTTTCAGAATGAATGAATCATTAACTAAAACGAATTTTACACAAATGTTATTGTGTGAGGTCCTAACTATTATAGTATTTAAAACTTAAACCGAGAGAGATTTCATTTTACAATTATACTTCTATAATGGTCTCATTCTCTGATGTTTGTGCACGAAAAACGGAAATACATTGGCAGAGCAATTGATATGACGAGTCATATGGCTGTTGTGATATCACACCCAGTTCCTGGTCCATAGAATGCTCGTACTTTGGTTTTTTTTTTTGGTTTTTTTTTCAGACTGGTTTATTATTCATAATTCGTAATGTATAACAGTAATATACATTAACAAGTACATAAAAGAAGCAATATAGACACATTCAACATCATAATCAGTTCATGATGTTAGTAAACTTTACAATCTAAACTGTTCAAGGGGGATTAGTGACTTAAAAGGAATTTCCATTTTTCTAATTTGTCCTTATCTGCTTGTGAGTCTATCTTTGCTTTTGAATGCAAAAAAGCCATGTATCCTTCTCTAGTTGGTTGATTAGATGTGATTTTTGTTTTATAAATATAAAATTTTGTTAATATTATTGCGTGATTTAAAAAAGAAAGCTCAGACTGGTTTCTGAATTTGTCGATGTCTTCGTGCCCATTATAGTATCCAAAGTGGATGACCGGAAGAGTCAGGTTACAATGAATATCGTTTTTTTTTCAATATTTTATTCAATGAAGCCCATAAATTTTGGGAGTGTTGACAGTGTATAAACAAATGGTCGATCGTTTCGATGTTTGATTGACAAAAGTCACATAACTTATGTCATAAGGTTGTAGAGACCTTTCCTATTTTAAAAAGCTTAAAATTGGTGTAAATTATTTTGTGGATATATTTGAATTGAAATATTCTAGTTTTTATGTCGTGTTATTAATTAAGTTAAATATTGACTTCATTTCATATTCGTTGATTTTTACCAAGTTCTTCTTCCCATTTAGTAATTGCGCTTGGAATAGTTGTGTCGGAGTGAATTCTTGTTTTGTAGATGATTTTTGGTTTTAAGTTTTGTGTTTTAATGCCGTAATATGACATTAAATTTGTCATAATATTATCATTGAGTACATAATATATAGTTTCGAGGTCACTTGTTCGATTACAGTCATCGTACAATTTAATCTCATTGTCTTTTACTAAATTTAAAGATTGGTCTTGGCACAATCTGTTTGTTAAATTCTTATAAGATTGAAATATAAATAGTTCATTGGATGTATAGGGTTTGGGTAAAGGTTTAAATGTATCATAAACAAAGTATATATTTTTATGAAATAAATCCGTCGTTTTGTATTTTGTAATATTTAGATTTTTGTTCATATATAATATTTGTTCATTTATTTCTAATTTGTCTAAATTCGAGTTATAAATTTTATGCCAATTTGCAAATAATTGTTTGTAAAATCATGATGAGATTTTAATCTGCCGAGAATCGTAATTTGCAGACATCAAGATGAACGGATTATAAGGATATAAACTTTCGGTCATTAAATTTACCCAAGGTTGATTGTTTCTGCTTAGAATTTTCTTTGTCCAAAATAAAGATTTACACCTGATATGTTCATGAATATTGACCATTTTTAGACCACCTGAGCTGTAATCCTGACACAGTGTCACCCTTTTTATTTTATCCTTTCCCTCCCAGAGGTAATCATAGAAAGTTTTATTTAATTTATCAATTATAGATTCTGGGGTATATAAACATTGCAGTTGATAGGATATTTTTGACAAGCCAAAGGTTTTAATTATTAAAATTTTTCCACTTAATGTAAGGTTCCTCATCCCCCATTTCCTTAATGTTGTACTTATTTTGTTTAATATTTTGTCGAAATTAAGACTATTTTGATAATCTTTATCCGAAGAAAAAAAGATACCTAAAATTTTGAGAGCTGTAGTGTTTAGTGTTAAATTAATTGATTTAAGAACAGACTTCAAATTCTTTATGTTAGAATTCAAATTATAAGCTTCTGTTTAGCCAAGTTAACAGATAAACCTGATATTAATTTAAATTGTTCTAGGACTTCTATGAGGTGTCTGGCAGACTTAAAGTCCTTTAATAGGCATGTGACGTCGTCGGCGAAGGCAGCAATTTTAAGACTAGATTGGCCTAATTCAATTCCTGATATATTTTTATCATCTCTGATATTTGTACATAGAGTCTCGATGACCTTATTGAATAAATTGGTTGACATAGGATCTCCTTGTCGGACACCACTTTCAATGCTGAAGTACTTTGTCGTATAACCATTGTTAACGACAGCACATTCAATACTGTTATATAAAGTTTTAATCCATCGGATGAATTTTTTTTGAAACCGAAGTGTTTAAGGACTTGGAACATATATAAATTGTCTACTTTTCGACGTTCGTGTTTTGAAGGGGCGAAAAGTAGAAATTATGAATGGTAGTTATAGGCTTCCATAGTATTATCTGTCTAAACTTTATTGTTTGTGGAAGGTGCCTGCTGTGTGAACTTTTATTTATAGATATGGTGAAATGATTTAGTCTGTCTTCTTGTGTAGTATGAACGGCAATATTTATAGTATGGTGTTCTATTTCGGCCACGTCGTGCGTCGCCTTTTTCAATGTTAAGCTATAGGGAGAAAAAAGCGACGCGAAGATTTTAACAAGACGTCGCCTTTTCTAAGGTGGTGAAATGCGCATGTACCAGGAGAATTCATTTGCAGTTTATTTGCCGTTTGGTATTTTATCTTATATACAGTAATTTATTTTGGACACAAAGAACTGCCATTAGTATAACTGCCATAGTACACTATTACAGTTAAACAAACGATGACAGGGAACTGCTAACGATGTGGGTATGGTTTCCGTTATTTACGTCAGTTGTTTTATAGGTTCTCTAGTGTTGTATTACTTATAGTATGAACATTCCTTGACATTTATACAGACAGAATTAATATGAGGATACCAGAAGACCAATATATTAGCAGGGGGGGGGGGGTGTACTGAGATGGGCTAACGCTCGGGGGCGTCTCTGCTTGGGGGGGGGGGGCAATTAACTAAGTGCTCACCTTGGAGGCTGAGATAACATCAAGTAGAGGGGTAGAATTTTCTAAGACATATTATAGTGTTTTTCGATCAAACGGAGAGTTGACGGGAAAATAGATATAAAAAATTTAATAAATTTAATAAAGTTATTTAGACAAGGTGTTAAAAGTATAAAAGATGATATTTTAAAATTTTTGTGATCATCATAATTCAACTTAGCGAAGATATTGAACAAAGCAGTTACAGTATGTAATGGTTGGGTGGGGGGGGGCGTCATTAAAACGTTTGCCCTGGGGCGCCACATAGGCTTGCGAAGGTCTGCTAGTAGCTGTCTGTGTGACTATGTTAACTAGTGCAGAAGTGAACCTAATCTTGGATTCTTTCAAACTCGATCTTAACCTGATTTCTATGGGGTAGCTAATATATTCGTCTTGGAATATCTATAATAAAACAAGAACTATTTTTCATTTTAAATTAGCATTGATGTTGTGATGTTACTGGGAAACGATGGGCAACTGATATCCAATGTTAAAGACAAAATAAAGATTTTACCATTGGTACACGATTCGTGTACCATAATGTGTTTCTGTGCCATTTGTTACAAAGGACTCCCAGAACGAGGCTAGACAAATTTCAAACGTCGTATCAAACGTTGGCATCCTATTCTTATTTGGGGATCATGCGAAGTGAATACTATCGTTGTAGACTGGAATAACTAGACGCTAGAGATTGCCATTCGATTGGGACTTCTAGTGTACTTCGCTGAACAGAACTGGTTATAAACTGCAGTAAAACAGAAACGATTGAATGTAAATCAGTTTACATAAATTCATACTACATTATTATATGCGTTGCGAGCCATTTGTGTCAATTTTTAGGTCTAAAATATTAGCGATTAAGCCCCTTTAACGTGTCGCCTAACAAGTACTCGGGTGAAACGCGGGTTTTCGTGCAATCTGAAAGACTGGACGTCGTTTCCTTACGAAGCCTTTCGTCCTTGGAAACCAGGCTAGAAAAGCTGGAGAAATAAAATGAAATAGGGTTAAACTTCGTACTATTCCGCTCCGACTGCGATAATGAAGACAGGAATACGTCATTTGGTGTGCTATGAGGGAAATTTTGACCGGACAGTTGTGCTAAGGCCTACTCTTATATCGAATGCCAACTGCGAAGGGATATTTTGCGGGCAGTTGCTGTAATAGAAATGCAGACAACGGTTTATGATCGGTCTAAAAAAAAGTCCCAGGCCGAAATCCGTGCCCAAACGGGTCAAATTGGCCAAAATCCAAAATGGTCGCTGGTTTTGGCTTGTTAATTCCGATTTCCATTCAATTGTCACAATATGATCGAATTTGGTGTCAAAATATACGTTTGCGGGGTAACTGAATCCATTTCCACACATCTTTTTGTGATAAGTGTTATCGCTGAGTCAATATTGGGGGTTATTCAAGATGGCGGTTAGTTTTGGCGGGAAAATTTAAATGTAACATAACGATCAACTTTGGTCTCAAAATATACGTTTTCGAGGTGCTGAATCCATTTTTGTACATCTTTTAGTGATAAGGTGATTCCCTGAAAAATTCCAATTAGCGATTTAGATTTCCGATTAGGGATTTGAGATTATTGTTACTCATACCTTAGACCTAATATGATGACATTCATCCTGTATCAACTAAATTTCATTTGGAGTGTCTCCCAGCCCAATGCGATAGCGGCTTAGGGGCATGTCGACTGACACCACACCCAAGTCACTGCGGATGTTGGCCGTGCCTTTTTGAAGGACGTGGCGAATTTGTTTCACAAAATGGTTCAAATGTTGAGACGCAGATGAATACAAGATCGCCTGTTTGTCAGATATGCAGTGAACCATTTTGATAATGAACAGCCCACCGTTATTGCTCAATGTTGTAAGGCTATTGAAATGGAGGAGCCTGTATCAAGATCTAGAGGGTCCGCGGTGCCAAAATTCTGTTGTCTTCTACATGGTCTGTAGGAAAGACTAGAAGACGGTCCATTACAACATATATAATCGGTGACCGCTGTTACAACAGTAAACAGTAGAACTCGCAATACCTGTTTTTTGGACATGCCAAGAAAGGACAAGTGACGACAGCACAATAATGTAGTTGTATTTAACAAAATTAAGGCTGGTGTCCCTAAGTAGATGACATTCATTAATTACTTGCACATCTAACTTATTTATAATACATACGAAACTGGAAATGGTTGATAACGCTCGAATCCGATGAGATTTCCTAACAGGGTATAGAGGATGGAGCAGGGTTGGCTATGTGCCTCCTTCCGCAAATATGCCCTTCCCTTGTTCCAACAAAATCCAGAGATACTATAAACCACACTCAATGTCCGTATTTCATTGATGATGTAAGGGCTCCACACAAGCTCAATCAGACCCTGATTCCACAGATGAGGGTATACCGACAGCGAAATTTCACTAGACGTTTGTTGTTTTCAGGGGTACACGAGTACACTAGCCACTAGACTACTGGTAATTTTACCAAATATTCCAGATAACTGAAAGAACTTGGTTAATGTCTGGTCAAAACCATACTGGGGAGTCAAATAGTTCCTTCAAATTTTACTTTCTATAAACTCTTCTTGTTTGCGATGGTATTCCCAATCTGGAAGAGGGGTTGGGTGACATAGTGGATTTACGCGTGCGCGTTGCATCATAAGGTCAATTGGGCGTGAATAGGGTCGCATGTTATCTCCAGGTCAAATGTTAGATACTCTCACATTCCTAACAATTCTCACTAGGCCACAAACATAAACCATATGCCAGTCTCATATTTCCGAAATTCTATTTCCCTTCCCTTTCTATTAGAGGTATGTTTATTGTTTATCTTTAATTTCCAATCTATTGAATGTAACACGTGTTTATAATAAGGAAATCAATTTGGTTTACTTGACAAAATCTAGATGACGAATCTTATTTTACACGATAGAGCCAGACTTCCTCAATACAGTGTTGGTCATATATTTGATAATAATATAGATATCTAACAGAACCATTAAAACATGAGATATTCATAAGATAATCATATAATCTTTTATTTGAAAGTGAAAACTTAAATGTTATCCATTAGTATTGTCACCTCGACTTTCTGATTCAATTACAACAATTTATTAACATAGAATGATCTAATCTCGTATGTTAATCAACGTAACGATTAGTGATAGGTGTTGTTTCCTGATTTGATATGTGAAATCTACAGATAGGTAATTATATTGTTTATCACATGATTTACTATATAAGTGGACACAGAATGTACAATAGAACAGTATCCCTATTGTATACAGATCTACAATCAACAGGTAAGATTGAATATAAATATTGAAAACTTATATAGATAAATTACCGTTAAATACATTTTAAAACTCTTGATTGATTATGTTATTGTAAATCTAGCTACAATCTATCGCTCAAATTAGTTACAATTTGTGACACAGTACACAGTACAGGATATGCTTATTCTTTCCATTATACTTTGTACCACTTCTTGTTTGAGGAATTGACGTAGCTTACTAATTCTATTACAGGATGTTTTGTTTATTGGTAATAACCGTAGCCATGGTTCTGGCTCAAAATACTGAAGCTATGCAGGTTCCTATGTTATCGGCTTTGGATTTGAAAACGAGACTTGGCATTGATATGGACGTTGCAAATACGCTTGTAGCAGAATTTGATGTTAACGGTAAGTGTTTTAATCAAATTGAATTACATTGACGTTTAATGTTTGATATTTTCACCTCGATCAATTATTGGTATTTAATGCTGCACAGAGAGAGAGACAGAGACAGAGAGTCTCGAGATGATATATGTATATGTATCTTACAGCTGACGGTTTCTTGTCTGTTGCTGAAAGGACTGGTAGATATATGGCAATTGTGGTAGCTTTGGCTGATGCTAAGAGAAGTGGCATAACAATTGATCTTGAGCTATTAAATACAGTAATTAATCTGGATCTTGACGCCCTCCTGAAACTTGATATTAATGCAATTCTAAGTCTTGATGGTGGTCTTAATATAGGTAAGCATAACGTAAAATAACTACAACTTTTTCATATTTCAAATAAAAATGAAATCATAGAAGCATAATATATATAATAATATCAAAATGATACATGAAAATAAATTATAAATAGTATTAAACAATTACCAACTATGCCAATTTTAGGAAATATTACCTATTAGAAATGTCCAAGTTTTACATCATTGAAACACTTGCACAGTGAATTGGCAAACCGGTGTCTTCAGCCTTTCTGCTGAACTTGCATAATTTGGCCTAACTTTTTTGTACATAATAGTAAGGAGATTATTCCAGCAAGTTAAATAACCTTACTTTTTCTCTGTTACTACGTCACATCAATAAAGAGACAGGTTACAATTAATTGATATCAAGTCCGTTGTCCAGCAAGTTTAACAATCTGGCTATTTACATATATATTTAATACATTTCAGGTGGCATACTGGGTTCCACATCCGGACTAACTGGTGTAGTGACTGGTAATGCTGGACTCGCTGGTAGGCTTACTGGTGGTCTGTTAGGCTCGAAATAAGCATACGTATAAAATGAATGATACGCTAATAAAATAATACGCAACTTATAGATTGTGTTAGGTTTATTTCAAGACAAGATGGGTTGTCAAATGTTATCTAGATAGAAAATATAAATGTATTCCATTTTAATTCGCGATCAAAATTGACATGAGTATTCCATTATAATTCGCTTGGGGCGACTGGGGTAAGAGTTGCGTAGGTTTTTAAAGCTCTTTTATGCGAGTTCACGAGTTCAGCGAGGAATCTTCAAGCTGTTAACAGTCTACGTGGCTAAATGTAAAATGAGTTGTCAAATATTCTAGTGTTATCTAGAATATAGAAGATGTAAATGTATTCCATTATAATTCCGAGTCAGAATATGGGCGATGAAAATAGATGTGAGTTGAGTCGAATCTGCTTTGAGCAACTGGGGGTGGTGGGGTGGGGGGTTGGGGGTGGTTGAGTGGGTTGCGTGGGGTTTTAATGCTCTTTTATGCGAGTTGAACATAGTGGCGATGATTCAAGCTGTTAACAGTCTATACATCCCTTCGGGGTCTAAGGCGGGGCTATATGAAATGGAATTAAATGATGTTCAACGTCATACTTTTCAGCACCAATCGGGCTAATGGGAACGGATATGCGCGTCTGTCTACTTGTCTTCGTATTTCAAATGTCAAGGATGGGGGTCAACTATATACGAGAACTTAGCTAAAGCGTTGGAATATACTGCCTATACACTTGCCTATACACATGCGCATCCCAATTAATCTACTGAAACAACTTTCATTCATTGGCAAATATTGTCAATAAAATAAATCAACGTTGTGTTTATCAAAATTGATACATACATTCATAATTACGATGTATTATTTCTGCGCAACTCGGGTTATTATCACTGTTATTAACTATTGTACACGGGACAGTCTATATTCGCATCGATTTAAAAAGAGGGGTTTATACATTAATCAATCGTTGTTTTACAGGAAAAAAATATGTTAATTTTGCTATTTGAAACCCGATGTGTTTTTCGTTGGGTTCTGCACAAGAAACTATATAGCACCATCACTTATCTCGAAACACGGAGGGTTGAGAGATGAGGTTTCTTGTCTACAGGCCAACATGTAGACGAGACCTCGGACAGAATGTTGACACATTTTAACAGTAAAAAGGGAGAATCACATTTGCAAATATACTGGGGCTTGTTGTGTTGGCCAAGAAAGTTTATCGGGATTTTCCGGTTTCCGTCGCCCCCGCAAACACCACCTCTGCCCCCCACCCTCCCATGCCCCTCCCCCCCGTTAGTAGTTCCTAACAGGACGAAAAACAGCAAATAAAAACAAAGTTGTTATATTGTTACATTTTTTATTGTGATAGTCAATGTATAATATTATATTTTATTGCAAACGTCAATATTAATTAATATATTGTATTGCAATAGTCAATATTATTACATTTATTGCCAATGTCAATGTTAATATTTCATTGTAATGATCATTATTTATAAGAAGTTAACTTGATGAACAGGCACCTTTAGTTTTCACGTGTAAACTTCTGTGCGTGCATCTTTGTTTTTCATATTCACACCTGGAAAAAATGAAAATGCAACATTTTAATTTCTGTTTCTTAAATTTATTAATTAAATAAATTATAATGCTTTTGACAAGTCTTGGTAGCTTATTGATAAACTATACAATTGAAATAGTATCAGTATTCTCCCTTTTTACATCAGTCGTGGTAAAAAAGAAAGATATGCTATGCCATTGTATTCAGACGACACCCAATGGAAGGGATCCATAAGCGGGGCTCCCAGAGGGGTTACGATGGTCGGACAAACCTACGTCAACGGTTTTGGAAGTGGCTGTTTGTGTAGCCAATGCTCAGGGCTTTATAATCGCATAGTCTTGTGGTTAGAGATTACCGAATACTACTTGTACCCAGGAACAAAGCCTTTGGAATGATTCCGTGAATGGCCTGCGGCATCACCATTGGGGCATTGTACCCAAAATAGCACGACCGCGCCTTTAATAAAGGAAACGAAGTCGGTAAAACTTTCTTTATTGCTCTTCTATTTCCAACCTGCGTTAACGAGCATCACACCTACCACTGGTTCTTCCTTAAAGTTTCCAAGCGGAGGTTATATGCATAAATCTGTTCATACGTTTAATTTTCTACTAATCTCCAAGTACGATAGACGCGACATGTTAGTTCATTGGACTCTTATCCATTTGCTGCAGGATTTTTGATAGGAGACCGCTAAATCGGCGACGGTCCAGCACATATGACGTCATATGTGGATTGTGCGTTAGGGTTAGGGTAGCCTACGCCAGTTGGGGACGTAGTAATTGTGTCTTGTAAATAAACAATACAAAGGCTAAGATAAACTATTAGGTTATATTATGAATGAATATTGTGTACAGAAAAATATGACTACTCGATTCGAAGAGTAAAGAGAGAAGGGAAATAACTCGCAGAAGTGACAGATCGATTACTCTCGATGAGAACAGTTCGGTTATGGATTAATTAACTTAAACAATAACTGATATTGATGGTAAGGGTTAGGCTTGGTCCTGGTTAGGGTTGGGGTTAACGCTAGTCCTGTTTACATCTTGAGACTTTGGCGAAATCTGCACGTCCTAACCCTTACCCTAATCCTACCCCACACTCCACATATGACATCATATGTGCTAAAATTTGCAGGGCCGTCGCCGATCTAGCGTTCTCTTTTTATATGACGTTATAATTTTAAGATGGCTAGGATGACGTCATGGACCGTAATGATTGGTTGATTGAACATATTTAAATACTACTTACGTGTTTTGATAAGTGATGCCATCTGTGGCACACACTTCATCAATTGTTGTGGGACATTCCTCGTGAGAAAGCTGAACACAGAGATAATCTAAAGCTGCTTGATCACCATCAAAACCAGGCATTGTCTGGTTAGTACTGGTTGGTGTACAACTACCTTTATGGGCTATATCTGTATGGATACCCTGGCATCTGGCTTGGGTATAGTCACACCTGTAAAAACAAATTCAGATTAGCTGGGGCCTGTTCAGTAATTTGAACATGAAAAGTAATTATATTTCTGTTATTCAATTAACTCGGGATCACGTGGCTAAGTGGGCATGACACTGGCTCGCTAGCCTGGAGGTCGGGTGTTCGATCCCTGCATTGGCCGAGAAAGTTTATCCAGATTTTCCGGCGTGGTTTCCCTTGTCAGTGTTGCAGGACGGAGGACCTGACAAGGGCAGCTGTCTAGTCGTTGGGGTGGGACGAAAAACAGAGGCCCCGTGTACACATTGGCGTGCACGTAAAAGATCCCTTGGGGTTTAACGTCCACTCGACACAAACGAGGTCATTTCGGGACTGACATACGGTTTATTTTTATTTCAATAATTCACTTGCGCGAAGGGGTCTTTAGCAGTGGGAGGAAATTGGAGGACACGGAGAAAACCAACGTGGTTGGACAGGCGACCTTACTCATTGTCAAGTACAACCGGGGATTGAAAACCACGCCAGTTGACTCAATGACAGGCTTTATGATACAGCACGCACGCGCTAACCATTCGGCCATCCAACCTCCCTTTCCAAAAAAAACCCCCAAACCTGGAGTAACTGATAACGATTTATAATTACGGCCTGCAAGCCGAAGACTATTTTAAAATTCTTGCTTATGGGATGTGTTAAAGAGTCACAGTCGTACGTTTAATATATATAGGCAACACCATTCCATGACGAGGAGGTCTGGATGTAGAATAGATTTTTTAAGATAACTCACTGGTTAATGTAGGTAACACCGTCCGTACCACATTCAGGGACTTTAGGAAACGAAGTACAATCTCTTTCTAATAAAATTCTACAAAAGTGTGAACCGAGACGGCCACTAATCTGGCAATTGACAGCTATTGAAATAAAGAAAACATTACATATAATGTTATTTATATTTGAGCACCATGAAATAAAATGTGGATGAAACATACTACTGTCCTGCTCCTACTGGGCTAATGAAGAAGGCCTACTCTTAGATAGAATTCCAATTGCCAAAGTTTCTTTTTTCGTTGTTCCTTACCCGAACCTCTTTCCTGCACCACTGACAAGGTGGAACCACGCCGGAAAATTGTGACATCAGCTGACGATAGTTTGTCTCTATATTTTTATTTAAAATATATAAAAGCATGGAATTTTTATTGTCGAAAAGTTGACGAGGAAACACATTGATAAATTTACCTGAAAATGCCATAAGTAAGAAAATAATTGGTAGCATGGTGTCGTGTCCTGACACAATATCCAGTGTCGCGTATAATATGAACACCTTTTTTTTTATCTATTTACTGGGTCTAGTTTTAAGATAAGATAAACACAGAGATCATGTCTCGTGTTGTAAGACAACGGATCGCCATAACGATTTAACGTGGCCAATATCATGAACTTGGGCCTACAATAACGAAAGGACATCGATATCCCCAGCAACCCGAAATGAAATGAGATAAAATAAGATTACAAGTCTTAGTTGTGTACACGATCCATTGTCATATACTTTGAGGAGACAAGATGCCTAAAGGCCCGGTCCCACTGCACTTACGGATGCAAAGATGATGTAAAACGGGAAAAAAACGTGCCCTCCGTTTGAAAACGCCATGCATCCGTTGTGTACTCATTGCATACGCGTTTCATACGCTCTATCCATCGAGCATCCGTTCACTTTGATTTCATCCGCGCAAAAAGTTTTGAGCTGCACAAAACTTTTATAACGGGTGAACTTTCTGCCGTGTACCATGTAAATGCGCGACATATACGAGCAACACACGTTCCATGCCCATTATCATCCGTTAAACGTCCACTGTATCCTCTCTGCATCCTCTGGGCATCCTCGTAACTTACATCCGCTCCAGCTGAAAACGGAAAAAGGGAGGAAAGATAAGGTACGTGGAACGGCTATACATCGTTAGTAGCACGGAAATAGCAAAGACGTAAGCGTATGCATCTCGTATATAAAGTTTTCAAAACGGACAAAGCGTTTGTATCTGGGATGTCTGCAGTTTGCCTAAAGTATGTACATTTATACAGACAGAATTAATATGAGAATACCCGAAGACCAATATATTAGCAGGGGGGGGGGGGAGTGTACTGAGATGGGCTAATGCCCGGGGGCGTCTCTGCTTGGAGGGGGGGGGGCAATTAATTAAGTGCTCACCTTGGAGGCTGAGATAACATCAAGTAGAGGGGTAGAATTATGATTTTTCTAAGACATATTATAGTGTTTTTCGATCAAATGGAGAGTTGACGGGAAAATAGATACAAAAAATTTAATAAATTTAATAAAGTTATTTAGACAAGGTGTTAAAAGTATAAAAGATGATATTTTAAAATTTTTTTGATCATCATAATTCAACTTAGCGAAGATATTGAACAAAGCAGTTACAGTATGCAATGGCTTGGTGGGGGGGGGCTGGCGTAATTGAAACGTTTGCCCTGGGGCGCCACATAGGCTTGTGAAGGCCCTGCTAGTAGCTGCCTGTGTGACTATGTTAACTAGTGCAGAAGTGAACCTAATCTTGGATTCTTTCAAACTCGATCTTAACCTGATTTCTTTGGGGTAGCTAATATATTCGTCATGGAATATCTATAATAAAACAAGAACTATTTGTCATTTTAAATTAGCATTGATGTTGTGATCTTACTGGGAAACGATGGGCAACTGATATCCAATGTTAAAGACAAAATAAAGATTTTACCATTGGTACACGATTCGTGTACCATAATGTGTTTCTGTGCCATTTGTTACAAAGGACTCCCAGAACGAGGCTAGACAAATTTCAAAAGTCGTATCAAACGTTGGCATCCTATTCTTATTTGGGGATCATGCGAAGTGAATACTATTGTTGTAGACTGGAATAACTAGACGCTAGAGATTGCCATTCGATTGGGACTTCTAGTGTACTTCGCTGAACATACCTGATTATAAACTGCAGTAAAACAGAAACGATTGAATGTAAATCAGTTTACATACATCCATACTACATTATTATATGCGTTGCGAGCCATTTGTGTCAATTTTTAGGTCTAAAATATTAGCGATTAAGCCCCTTTAACGTGCCGCCTAACAAGTACTCGGGTGAAACGCAGGTTTTCGTGCAATCTGAAAGACTGGACGTCGTTTCCTTACGAAGCCCTTCGTCCTTGGAAACCAGGCTAGAAAAGCTGGAGAAATAAAATGAAATAGGGTTTAACTTCGTACTATTCCGCTCTGACTGCGATAATGAAGACAGGAATACGTCATTTTGTGTGCTATGAGGGAAATTTTGTCCGGACAGTGGTGCTAAGGCCTACTCTTATATCGAATGCCAACTGCGAAGGGATATTTTGCGGGCAGTTGCTGTAATAGAAATGCAGAACACGGTTTATGATCGGTCTAAAAAAAAGTCCTAGGCCGAAATCCGTGCCCAAATGGGTCAAATTGGCCAAAATCCAAAATGGTCGCTGGTTTTGGCTTGTAATTTCCGATTTCCATTCAATTTGTCACAATATTATCGAATTTGGTGTCAAAATATACGTTTGCGGGGTAACTGAATCCATTTCCACACATCCTTTTGTGATAAGTGTTATCGCTGAGTCAATATTGGGGGTTATTCAAGATGGCGGTTAGTTTTGGCGGGAAAATTTGAATGTAACATAACGATCAATTTTGGTCTCAAAATATACGTTTTCGAGGTGCTGAATCCATATTTGTACATATTTTAGTGATAAGGTGATTCCCTGAAAAATTCCAATTAGCGATTTAGATTTCCGATTAGGGATTTGAGATTATTGTTACTCATACCTTAGACCTAATATAATGACATTCATCCTGTATCAACTAAATTTCATTTGGAGTGTCTCCCAGCCCAATGCGATAGCGGCTTAGGGGCATGTCGACTGACACCACACCCAAGTCACTGCGGAAGTTGGCCGTGCCTTTTTGAAGGACGTGGCGAATTTGTTTCACAAAATGGTTCAAATGTTGAGACGCAGATGAATACAAGATCGCCTGTTTGTCAGATATGCAGTGAACCATTTGGATAATGAACAGCCCACCGTTATTGCTCAATGTTGTAAGGCTATTGAAATGGAGGAGCCTGTATCAAGATCTAGAGGGTCCGCGGTGCCAAAATTCTGTTGTCTTCTACATGGTCTGTAGGAAAGACTAGAAGACGGTCCATTACAACATATATAAACGGTGACCGCTGTTACAACAGTAAACAGTAGAACTCGCAATACCTGTTTTTTGGACATGCCAAGACAGGACAAATGACGACAGCACAATAATGTAGTTGTATTTAACAAAATTAAGGCTGGTGTCCCTAAGTAGATGACATTCATTAATTACTTGCACATCTAACTTATTTATAATACATACGAAACTGGAAATGGTTGATAACGCTCGAATCCGATGAGATTTCCTAACAGGGTATAGAGGATGGAGCAGGGTTGGCTATGTGCCTCCTTCCGCAAATATGCCCTTCCCTTGTTCCAACAAAATCCAGAGATACTATAAACCACACTCAATGTCCGTATTTCATTGATGATGTAAGGGCTCCACACAAGCTCAATCAGACCCTGATTCCACAGATGAGGGTATACCGACAGCGAAATTTCACTAGACGTTTGTTGTTTTCAGGGGTACACGAGTACACTAGCCACTAGACTACTGGTAATTTTACCAAATATTCCAGATAACTGAAAGAACTTGGTTAATGTCTGGTCAACACCATACTGGGGAGTCAAATAGTTCCTTCAAATTTTACTTTCTATAAACTCTTCTTGTTTGCGATGGTATTCCCAATCTGGAAGAGGGGTTGGGTGACATAGTGGATTTACGCGTGCGCGTTGCATCATAAGGTCAATTGGGCGTGAATAGGGTCGCATGTTATCTCCAGGTCAAATGTTAGATACTCTCACATTCCTAACAATTCTCACTAGGCCACAAACATAAACCATATGCCAGTCTCATATTTCCGAAATTCTATTTCCCTTCCCTTTCTATTAGAGGTATGTTTATTGTTTATCTTTAATTTCCAATCTATTGAATGTAACACGTGTTTATAATAAGGAAATCAATTTGGTTTACTTGACAAAATCTAGATGACGAATCTTATTTTACACGATAGAGCCAGACTTCCTCAATACAGTGTTGGTCATATATTTGATAATAATATAGATATCTAACAGAACCATTAAAACATGAGATATTCATAAGATAATCATATAATCTTTTATTTGAAAGTGAAAACTTAAATGTTATCCATTAGTATTGTCACCTCGACTTTCTGATTCAATTACAACAATTTATTAACATAGAATGATCTAATCTCGTATGTTAATCAACGTAACGATTAGTGATAGGTGTTGTTTCCTGATTTGATATGTGAAATCTACAGATAGGTAATTATATTGTTTATCACATGATTTACTATATAAGTGGACACAGAATGTACAATAGAACAGTATCCCTATTGTATACAGATCTACAATCAACAGGTAAGATTGAATATAAATATTGAAAACTTATATAGATAAATTACCGTTAAATACATTTTAAAACTCTTGATTGATTATGTTATTGTAAATCTAGCTACAATCTATCGCTCAAATTAGTTACAATTTGTGACACAGTACACAGTACAGGATATGCTTATTCTTTCCATTATACTTTGTACCACTTCTTGTTTGAGGAATTGACGTAGCTTACTAATTCTATTACAGGATGTTTTGTTTATTGGTAATAACCGTAGCCATGGTTCTGGCTCAAAATACTGAAGCTATGCAGGTTCCTATGTTATCGGCTTTGGATTTGAAAACGAGACTTGGCATTGATATGGACGTTGCAAATGCGCTTGTAGCAGAATTTGATGTTAACGGTAAGTGTTTTAATCAAATTGAATTACATTGACGTTTAATGTTTGATATTTTCACCTCGATCAATTATTGGTATTTAATGCTGCACAGAGAGAGAGAGAGAGAGAGAGTCTCGAGATGATATATGTATATGTATCTTACAGCTGACGGTTTCTTGTCTGTTGCTGAAAGGACTGGTAGATATATGGCAATTGTGGTAGCTTTGGCTGATGCTAAGAGAAGTGGCATAACAATTGATCTTGAGCTATTAAATACAGTAATTAATCTGGATCTTGAAGCCCTCCTGGAACTTGATATTAATGCAATTCTAAGTCTTGATGGTGGTCTTAATATAGGTAAGCATAACGTAAAATAATTACAACTTTTTCATATTTCAAATAAAAATGAAATCATAGAAGCATAATATATATAATAATATCAAATGATACATGAAAATAAATTATAAATAGTATTAAACAATTACCAAGTATGCCAATTTTAGGAAATATTACCTATTAGAAATGTCCAAGTTTTACATCATTGAAACTCTTGCATAGTTAATTGGCAAACCGGTGTCTTCAGCCTTTCTACTGAACTTGCATAATTTGGCCTAACTTTTTTGTACATAATAATAAGGAGATTATTCCAGCAAGTTAAATAACCTTACTATTTCTCTGTTAGTACGTCACATCAATAAAGAGACAGGTTACAATTAATTGATATCAAGTCCGTTGTCCAGCAAGTTTAACAATCTGACTATTTACATATATATTTAATACATTTCAGGTGGCATACTGGGTTCCACATCCGGACTAACTGGTGTAGTGACTGGTAATGCTGGACTCGCTGGTAGGCTTACTGGTGGTCTGTTAGGCTCGAAATAAGCATACGTATAAAATGAATGATACGCTAATAAAATAATACGCAACTTATAGATTGTGTTAGGTTTATTTCAAGACAAGATGGGTTGTCAAATGTTATCTAGATAGAAAATATAAATGTATTCCATTTTAATTCGCGATCAAAATTGACATGAGTATTCCATTATAATTCGCTTGGGGCGACTGGGATAAGAGTTGCGTAGGTTTTTAAAGCTCTTTTATGCGAGTTCACGAGTTCAGCGAGGAACCTTCAAGCTGTTAACAGTCTACGTGGCTAAATGTAAAATGAGTTGTCAAATATTCTAGTGTTATCTAGAATATAGAAGATGTAAATTTATTCCATTATAATTCCGAGTCAGAATATGGGCGACGAAAATAGATGTGAGTTGAGTCGAATCTGCTTTGAGCAACTCGGGGTGGTGGGGTGGGGGGTTGTGGGTGGTTGAGTGGGTTGCGTGGGGTTTTAATGCTCTTTTATGCGAGTTGAACATAGTGGCGATGATTCAAGCTGTTAACAGTCTATACATCCTTTCGGGGTCTAAGGCGGGGCTATATGAAATGGAATTAAATGATGTTCAACGTCATACTTTTCAGCACCAATCGGGCTAATGAGAACGGATATGCGCGTCTGTCTACTTGTCTTCGTATTTCAAATGTCAAGGATGGGGGTCAACTATATACGAGAACTTAGCTAAAGCGTTGGAATATACTGCCTATACACTTGCCTATACACATGCGCATCCCAATTAATCTACTGAAACAACTTTCATTCATTGGCAAATATTGTCAATAAACTAAATCAACGTTGTGTTTATCAAAATTGATACATACATTCATAATTACGATGTATTATTTCTGCGCAACTCGGGTTATTATCAGTGTTATTAACTATTGTACACGAGACAGTCTATATTCGTATCGATTTAAAAAGAGGGGTTTATACATTAATCAATCGTTGTTTTACAGGAAAAAAATATGTTAATTTTGCTATTTGAAACCCGATGTGTTTTTCGTTGGGTTTTGCACAAGAAACTATATAGCACCATCACTTATCTCGAAACACGGAGGGTTGAGAGATGAGGTTTCTTGTCTACAGGCCAACATGTAGACGAGACCTCGGACAGAATGTTGACACATTTTAACAGTAAAAAAGAAGAATCACATTTGCAAATATACTGGGGCTTGTTGTGTTGGCCAAGAAAGTTTATCGGGATTTTCCGGTTTCCGTCGCCCCCGCAAACACCGTCTCTGCCCCCCACCCTCCCATGCCCCTCCTCCCCCCGTTAGTAGTTCCTAACAGGACGAAAAACAGCAAATAAAAACAAACTTGTTATATTTTTACATTTTTTTATTGTGATAGTCAATGTATAATATTATATTTTATTGCAAACGTCAATATTAATTAATATATTGTATTGCAATAGTCAATATTATTACATTTATTGCCAATGTCAATGTTAATATTTCATTGTAATGATCATTATTTATAAGAAGTTAACTTGATGAACAGGCACCTTTAGTTTTCACGTGTAAACTTCTGTGCGTGCATCTTTGTTTTTCATATTCACACCTGGAAAAAATGAAAATGCAAAAATATTTGAATTTCTGTTTCTTAAATTTATTATTTAAATAAATTGTAATGCTTTTGACAAGTCTTGGTAGCTTATTGATAAACTATACAATTGGAATAGTATCAGTATTCTCCCTTTTTACATCAGTCGTGGTAAAAAAGAAAGATATGCTATGCCATTGTATTCAGACGACACCCAATGGATGGGATCCATAAGCGGGGCTCCCAGAGGGGTTACGATGGTCGGACAAACCTACGTCAACGGTTTTGGAAGTGGCTGTTTGTGTAGCCAATGCTCAGGGCTTGATAATCGCATAGTCTTGTGGTTAGAGATTACCGAATACTACTTTTACCCAGGAACAAAGCCTTTGGAATGATTCCGTGAATGGCCTGCGGCATCACCATTGGGGCATTGTACCCAAAATATCACGACCGCGCCTTTCATAAAGGAAACGAAGTCGGTAAAACTTTCTTTATTGCTCTTATATTTCTAACCTGCGTTAACGAGCATCACACCTACCACTGGCTCTTCCTTAAAGTTTCCAAGCGGAGGTTATATGCATAAATCTGTTCATACGTTTAATTTTCTACTAGTCTCCAAGTACGATAGACGCGACATGTTAGTTCATTGGACTCTTATACATTTGCTGCAGGATTTTTGATAGGAGAACGCTAAATCGGCGACGGTCCAGCACATATAACGTCATATGTGGATTGTGCGTTAGGGTTAGGGCAGCCTACGCCAGTTGGGGCCGTAGTAATTGTGTCTTGTCAATAAACAATACAAAGGCTAAGATAAACTATTAGGTTATATTATGAATGAGTATTGTGTACTGAAAAATATGACTACCCGATTCGAAGAGTAAAGAGAGGTGGGAAATAACTCGCAGAAGTGACAGATCGATTACTCTCGATGAGAACAGTTCGGTTATGTCACGCACCAACTCGCACCGGGAGTGGCTTAATTAACTTAAACAATAACTTATATTGGCGGTAAGGGTTAGGCTTGGTCCTGGTTAGGGTTGGGGTTAACGCTAGTCCTGTTTACATCTTGAGACTTTGGCGAAATCTGCACGTCCTAACCCTTATCCCAATCCTACCCCACACTCCACATATGACATCATATGTGCTAAAATTTGCAGGGCCGTCGCCGATCTAGCGTTCTCTTTTTATATGACGTTATAATTTTAAGATGGCTAGGATGACGTCATGGACCGTAATGATTGGTTGATTGAACATATTTAAATACTGCTTACGTGTTTTGATAAGTGATGCCATCTGTGGCACACACTTCATCAATTGTTTTGGGACATTCCTCGTGAGAAAGCTGAACACAGAGATAATCTAAAGCTGCTTGATCACCATCAAAACCAGGCATTGTCTGGTTAGTACTGGTTGGTGTACAGCTACCTTTATGGGCTATATCTGTATGGATACCCTGGCATCTGGCTTGGGTATAGTCACATCTGTAAAAACAAATTCAGATTAGCTGGGGCCTGTTCAGTAATTTGAGCACGAAAAGGAATTATATTTCTGTTATTCAATTAACTCGGGATCACGTGTCTAAGTGTGCATGACACTGGCAAGCTAGCCTGGAGGTCGGGTGTATTGGCCGAGAAAGTTTATCCAGATTTTCCGGCGTGGTTTCCCCTTGTCAGTGTTGCAGGACGGAGGACCTGACAAGGGCAGCTGTCTAGTCGGTTGGGTCGGACGAAAAACAGAGGCCCCGTGTACACATTGGCGTGCACGTAAAAGATCCCTTGGGGTTTAACTTCCACTCGACACAAAAGAGGTCATTTCGGGACTGACATACGGTTTAGTTTTATTTCAATAATTCACTTGCGCGAAGGGGTCTTTAGCAGTGGGAGGAAATTGGAGGACACGGAGAAAACTAAAACCAACGTGGTTGGACAGGCGACCTTACTCATTGTCAAGTACAACCGGGGATTGAAAACCACGCCAGTTGACTCAATGACAGGCTTTATGATATAGCACGCACGTGCTAACGATTCGGCCATTCAACCTACCTTTCCAAAAAAAAAACTAACCTGGAGTAACTGATAACGATTTATAAATACGGCCTGCAAGCCGAAGACTATTTTAAAATTCTTGCTTATGGGATGTGTTAAAGAGTCATAGTCGTACGTTTAATAAATATAGGCAACACCATTCCATGACGAAGTGGTCTGGATGTAGAAGAGATTTTTTTAAAGATAACTCACTGGTTAATGTAGGTAACACCATCCGTACCACATTCAGGGACTTTCGGAAACGAAGTACAATCTCTTTCTAATAAAATTCTACAAAAGTGTGAACCGAGACGGCCACTAATCTGGCAATTGACAGCTATTGAAATAAAGAAAACATTACATATAATGTTATTTATATTTGAGCACCATGAAATAAAATGTGGATGAAACATACTACTGTCCTGCTCCTACTGGGCTAATGAAGACGGCCTACTCTTAGATAGAATTCCAATTGCCAAAGTTTCTTTTTTCGTTGTTCCTTACCCGAACCTCTTTCCTGTACCACTGACAAGGTGGAACCACGCCGGAAAATTGTCACATCAGCTGACGATAGTTTGCCTCTATATTTTTTTTTAAAATATATAAAAGCATGGAATTTTTATTGTCGAAAAGTTGACGAGGAAACACATTGATAAATTTACCTGAAAGTGCCACAAGTAAGAAAATAATTGGTAGCATGGTGTCGTTTCCTGACAGTACAATATCCAGTGTCGCGTATAATGTGAACACCCTTTTTTTTATCTATTTACTGGGTCTAGTTTTAAGATAAGATAAACACAGAGATCATGTCTCGTGTTGTAAGACAACGGATCGCCATAACCATTTAACGTGGCCAATATCATGAACTTGGGCCTACAATAACGAAAGGACATCGATATCCCCAGCAACCCGAAATGAAATGAGATAAAATAAGATTACAAGTCCTAGTTGTGTACACGATCCATTGTCATATACTTGGAGGAGTCAGGATGCCTAAGTGATTAAGACGCTGGTTCGCTAGGCTGGAGGTGGGGATTTTCCGGCGTGGTTTCCCCTTTTTAGTGGTGCATGACAGCTATATAGTCTTTCGGACAAAAAAAAAAATCAAGTTCGCTTGTACACATTGAAGTGCAAGTAAAATACCGATTGGCAGTTGGAATTCGAAGCGCCGCCGCCGGGAAAAACTTCCTTCATAGACGTCGCAGCAGAAGAGTGAGACGCTAAACCCAATTTCATTCTATTTTTGGTCTGTTTTTGCTTTTGGGGATATCGTATCAGGACAATGGCGTTTCGCCTGCGCTTCATCGAATTCTATCTGCCATGGGGTCGCAACAACGAACTACGTGCGTCTTCCAGGCTAGCCTCACTGCCAATGGGTTACCACAACGAACTACACACGTCTTCCGGGTTGCCTAGGAGAGGGGTGGTGGTGTTGGCAGGACAGTTTGCGTTTCAATGTCGATTGACATGAATGATTTACGCGCAGGCGTACGTATACACAGAGCATCGATATTCCTGGGCCACCCGATTGACTAGACTGGTATATTGAAGGTGGTGTAGTATATTGAAGGTGGTGCAGCCTATTGTATAAGATATTGGACGTGGTGTGGTATATTGAAGGTGGTGTAGCATATTGTATAAGCTTTTGGAGGTAGTGCAGTATATTGGAGTTGATGTAGCATATTTAAGTGGTGTAGCATATTGTATAAGCTATTCAGGGGCGCCGGAACCCGGATACCAGGGTATACAAATGGTACCTCCTCCTTTCTGGAGTATATCCATCTCTAATAGGGAAAGTTTTCAACATTTTTACTGGTCTATTTAATTTTAAATGATAGATATGTAATTGCTCTCTGATCGGTCGCGAATCATGTATTTTAAATGGTTTTATGTTGGAATTTGGAATGCTATATATTGAGCATGTTGCCAGACAAAAATTACCGAACATCAATTACTGTCAAATCCTTCACACACTGATAGTTGAATTTACATACTTGTTAGACGAACATAATATAGATCAATATAGAATATCCGTAGTCTCCTCTATATCATAGTTAGACAGACATTATCTTTCTCCTCCCCATATCATAGTTAGTGATACTCACCCCACCTCTGACAAGTTAGTGATGCTAATAGTAAGTGCAGGAGGACCACACTACACGCAAAACAAAAATCTACAAGATAAGCCTGAGTACAAGACAAAAAAAAAAGACATTGAAAACAATAAACAAATATAAAATCAAGTGAATGGATCCGGGGTCCAGTCGTAAGCTCCCACTGCGCTGTACAGTCCCGGGCCTGTTATGGTACAGGCTTCAATAAAATCGATTTACCAAAAAAAAAGAAGACGTAACAGAAATAATGCGACCAATCTTGACAATGGCCGTAGTGATATCCGGTCCTAAAATGACAAATTTCAAATATCATGGTTTGAAGGACAGCCACGGTTGGCTCGCTAGCCTGGAGGGGGGTGGGGGTTGGGATGGCCTAGCGGTCTAGAGTGCCGCGCTTCGACATCTAGCTGGCCGATCACCTCTGGCTTGCGGCTGTGGTTTCGAACCCTGGTGTGAGAGTATGTGGCATGGAGATAGGAGCGCCTTCTCAACCTCGTGGGTTTCCTCTGGGCACTCCGGTTTCCTCCACTGCTAAAGACCCCTACGCGCAAGCGAATTATTGAAATAAAATTGAAACCATATGTTAGTCCCAAAATGACCTAGTTTGTGTCGAGTGGACGTTAAACCCCATTTCTCTCTCTCTCTCTCTCTCTCGCTAGCCTGGAGGTCCCGTTTTCTATACCTGTGTTGGCCGAGAAAATTTATCGAGATTGTCAGTGGTGCAGGAAAACGTGTAGTTGTTCTGATGGGACAGAGAATGGGGTTTAACGTCCACTCGACACAAACTAAGTCATTTTGGGACTAACATATGGTTTCAATTTTACTTCAATAATTCGCTTGCGCGTAGGGGTCTTTAGCAGTGGGAGGAAATCGAAGTGCCCGGAGGTAAGCCACGAGGTTGAGAAGGCGCCCCTATCTCCATGCCACATACGCGCACACCAGGGATCGAAACAACAGACGCAAGGCAGAGGTGACCGGCCAGCTAGAGGTCGAAGCGCGGCACTCTAGACCACTAGGCCATCCCACCCCCACCCCCACCCCAACCCCAACCCCAAAAGTAGAGGTCCCGTGCACACATTGGCCTGCGCATAAAAGATGCCTTGGTAGTTGGAATTCGATATAGTAATAGACCGTTGCGCCGCTGTCCCGGCAACATTTCCTTCATAGCACACTGTATTAGTAAGTGCAGGAGGGCTGCACCACACACAATTCTACACAAAAACAAATATATGGACATGACATCATGCTCAAAGACCACAAACATAAACAAATCAAAGAGAGTGAATGGATCCGGGGGCTAGCCGTAAGCGTCCACTGCGCTGTACAGTCCCGGGCCTGTGGTGACACAGACTTCACTCATATTTGAAAACAACTGGGAATGCAACCCAAAGAAATAATTATATAGTGTCAGCATGAGTCATGATCTATTATATGTTGCAAGAATTACGAATGCAAGCATATTGTTGTATAAATTCCGCTACACAAGTAACCACATAGTTAAATGTATCAGAAGTAGGCCTAGTTCAAAACTAAATCAATAAAAGGATTGAAGTATATTAAATGCATTTAGGACACACATTACAACCGTCACAGAAACAAAAACAAAACTGAATACAAAGAAGCAAAGGAATATAGACTATCTAGGGAGACAGCCGTCTGCTGACTGAGTGGCGTGACGTGAATCTGCCGTAATAGTTGTTATGACGTCGTGGTTTAGAAGGTGCAATTTCCCAATAAAAGGGCGATAATCTAGATAAAATAACGTTGAAATATAAAAAACTATTAGTTTTTAAGACCATGCAATTGTACAAACCATAGTATAATTATTATATAATGTCCCACGTAAGAAATGCAAAACAGGAATGCTAAAGAAATCGTATGACTGTTTTCATTAACCCAGTCGAAGCTGAACAGTACTATATCGTAGCAACGCTACATCTTGTCAATCCGGCGTGGTTTCACCTTGTCAGTGATGCAGAACGGAGACCCTGCGAGGACAGCTGTCTAGTCCTTCGGATGGGACGAAAACCGAGATCCCGTGTACAGATTGGCGTGCACGTAAAAGATCCCTTGGCAGTTGGGATTTGATATAAGAGTAGGCCGTAGCGCTGCTACCAGGGCAAAATTTCCCTCATAGCACACTGTATGGCGTATGCTTGTCTCCCATTAGCCCAGGTTAGCTGCAGAAGAGTAGGACGTTAAACCACATTTCATTTCATTTATTCGCTGAGAATAAAGTTATTTTTTGTTACCTATTTTTGAACTATTATAGCGAGAAAGACATGCTATATATCTAAATATATAACATTATCCGTCTTTAATGAAAAAAATTTTTTTTTGGGAAAATGTCAACTATTTGTGAGATCTGTCTGATGTAATTAACACCCCAGTCGATTTAAATATGGCGGAATGTCAGGTTCCGGTTGATTCAAAGTTTTTACTTAGAAATGTCAAGTATGTATTGTAAATATCATTCTATTAACTTGACTATTTATAGTTTGAAGATAGACATGTGTAGGTGTAGATGTTATTATACAATATCTGAAACAACTCGGGTTTCCTCTTACTGTCAATTTGATATTATTATTATTATAGTGGGGTTGTCAACAATATTAAATTATATTTTACTGACTCTCGCGGTGTATTGATTTTGTGTTGTTTTTGTGATATAATGAAGTCAATGTGACTCGGTGGATAAAGTGCTGGTTCGCTAAGAAATGAAATTAAAGGGCAGTATTTCACTAAGGTATCCCTGCTTTTCATTTTACCGACCTTTTAGGTTTTATGTGGACTATTTAGACTCAAATAACGAGTCATTAAAACGAAATCACACACACTGAGAGCCCTACTTAACGCTCACTTCCTTTCGAACACCGAGCGTGGAATAACTGACCCCGACGAAAATTATTATTATTATTACGAACTGCAACGTTGGGCAGGAAGCTCGTCGAGTGAGAACTGGTCTTGGTCTCTTGTTGTTCGACAAGTAGCTGGAAGAGGTATGTTACTGGACCATTACCAATGAAATAGAGAGTTTAACGCCTACTATTCTGAAGACGGGTATACGCCAAGCAGTGTGCTATGAGGGAAATCTTTCCCCGACAGTGGCGCCACGACCTATTCTGATATCGAATTCAAATTGTTAAGGATTCCGGCTGGCATAAAAGGGTGGTCAAGATGTCCCGGGTTCGATGTCGCTGTTGGCTTAGGCAATGGTGTGTGATATAAAAGAAACATTGCCAGTTAGAATTCGAAACAAGAGCACAGCCTGGACAAATTTCCTCTGCTGCATACTGCTTTGCGCATACCTCTCTTCATTATCTCGGTTGGTACAAATAAAAAGGATGTTAAACCCCATTTCAACCAGTTTTATGAAATTCATGCTTGTAACTGAGAACTACCGAACATTATGCGGCATTTAATAAATAATTTGTTTTTCAACTCCAATAGACTGAGATGTAAGGCATGTTTGCATTGGCTGTTAAAGATGGTATGGTATTTTGAAACGGGTGTTTGTATTGGCTGATAAAAGCAACATTCGTTCGATTGATCAACATACGTCAGATAATCGGAACCCGGAACAATGGTATGTCCCATATTTGCCTCGAGTGCAATTAGGTCACCCCCGGATAACTCACTTTCCTACCGTTTGAAGTTAATCACATTCTGAAAGTTAATATCGTTGCACCCATTCCTGCATGTTTTATATTGAAAAACCAAACAAATCTAAGCTAAACGTGTGATGTTAAAGATACCATACATTGGTTTAAAATACCGATGTGTTAAGGATGTTTTTGATCGATCGTTTCATGTTTTAATAGTGTCATTCACTCGTCGATTCTCGGCACGTTTAACATTATGTACTAGTTGCATACTCAGGTCTATTAATAGTGCTGTGAAGTGATAAAACTGAAAACTTTCATCAAAAAGGTTCTAAACAACAATGTTCACGTGTTGCATTTCGGGGACACTTACACGCTCGGTTTTCCAGTGCGACATTCCGCGAGTTCGTAAACCCATAGTGATTTAGAGTTCGAGTGTAAGATGCAATGCATACAATGATGAAATCGAAATTAAAGTTGTATCGTTCTTTTTATATACCGGTTGCTGTTCATAAAAAGTGTTCATTAAGTCGTAATATAATCGGCATTGTCGATTTTAAAGTTAAATCGTTCTTCGTATACATATAATGTATTCGATAGCTGTTGCTATTAATGTTGACTACGTCATTCGAATATGACGAACATCTGTGCCCCACTCGTGTACTCATTGGTGCGCAAGAACCCGTGATTAACAGGCGACACCGCTGCTCGTGCGAGATTCGCCCTGTAGATGTGATCATAACCATATTGTATAGTCTCAATTATAGCGAAATATTGCGTTGATAATGGAAAAACTTTCATATCGACGCAGCTAGTGTCATACTTCTATAGCGATATGAACGATGCAGCTAGTGTAATACTTCCATTACGGCATGAACGACGCAGCTAGTGACATACTTCCATTACGACATGGACGATGTAGTTAGTGACAAACTTACATTTTGACATGCACGACGCAGCAAGTGACAGCCTGCCATTCTCGCAATAACGGAGCTGCAATGATCGGAACGAGTTGTTTCCTCCATGACGTTTCGGTTTTCCCGAATGCAACTGTTTAAGGGGTAGCAGGCACGGGATTTTATCGTGGGGTATTGTGAGATGTTAGCTGGCAACACATCTTCAAAAGTACTCGACCCCGCACGGCATAATATTGTCGATAATGTCGTGTGCGAGGTGGTGGTAGGCAAGACAGACTTAAGGACATCAAAATTACCCTCGGAATATAAATTGAACGAAATGGGCGACAGTTAATCGTCTGGAAATATAGTACGTCATTTAAAGATGTGTTCACATGCAGCAGAACATATTTACAGGCTTGAGGGACATCAAAATTACTTCTTCGACTATTTTTATCGCAAATTAACTGAAATAGAAAACACGGACGAAATTATATCTCGATTAGAACGAGAGTGTAGGTTTTTGATCTATAATTAGTCGGAATCTAAACTTGGCACAGAGTCTATGAATGAAAGTCTTGGGAGTCTTGTATTGATTTATTGACTGGTTCCAATGTTGGTTTTCTCTAATCTCTAGTAAATATCTCAAGACATGAGCCATTAGAGACGACTCATCACATAGCAGACGACATATCGCACGGCAGACGACACATCGCAAGCAGTCTTCATTAGTCAAGTCGGGGCAGAACAGTAGGACGTTAAACCGTCTTTCCTTTCATTTCATTTGACATCGCTCAGCAGACGACATATCTCACAGCAGACGACATATTGACCAGCGGACGGCCCCCACGTCCCGCATACGTTCTAAATAAATAGTGATCGACTCCGGTGGATTAACCGTTTTTAAAGGTAGGCCTATGATTACACTAAACTTATACGGAATTTCCTGTTAAATTCAGGAGGGGGGAGGGGGGGTTGATGCTCGCATTAAATGTACTTGAATATGGTTGTGGCCGTAGGTCAGTCCAGGGACTATTGCGCTAATATTAACAAGATCTATTCATTTAAAACTTAAAATAAACGAAAATGGCCTAAAAGCACACATTGATGTAATATGAATGTTTATGAAGTGAAGTGGCATGGAGATAGGGTCGCCTTCTCAACCTCGTGGGTTTCCTCCGAGCACTCCGGTTTCCTCCCACTGCTAAAGACCCCTACGCGCAAGCGAATTATTGAAATAAAATTAAAAACCATGTTAGTCCCGAAATGACCTAGTTGTGTCGAGTGGACGTTAAACCCCATTTCTCTCTCTCTCTCTTATTTGTTAATTATTATTTTTTTGTTTGTGAATCATCCATTTTAGATCATATCCTTATTGCCTTCTGGGATTTGTTTATACAAATGTCGCTCGAAACCATTATTTCCATAGAGTACACGACGTCGAGCACTGATTCTGAGAATGTGTATTATGTCTTAAATATTGGATACAGGATTTCATATTTTCATAGTAAGGTAATGCTGATTGAATTGGGCCAATATTGAAATTTTAATTTCGAATAGTTAAGTTAGAGAGGATCAATACTTTTAACAATCAATATGAAATCGTCTTACCCACTGATCCACCGGGAGGATCCCCGCGAACAAAACAGGTTACTGAGTAACGGGTTTTCACGATGCAGGCAATACAGTTTAGTGCGGGGTGTCGGGAGGAGGGGGGGGGGGTGGACTAGCAGGTCTAAATATCAAGGCCAATTGCAATCTTTTTCAAACGCCACAAACACACACACACACAAAAAAAGAAAAACAAAGAAAGAAAAAAAAAACCCAACGAAACCAACCATGTATATAAATCTAATCTATTCCCCAAAATTCTTAAACTTAATCCACATCACGCCCTAGCCTCTTTTACATCTGGTGACCTAGACTGAATCTGAAGTTGGCCTTAATATATAGATTTGACCAGGAGTCGGGGTATGCAGGTGTCGAGGGAGATAAATGCCAGACTTCAAGTCATTTCATCTTCATATTTATAAACAAGTGAAAGTAAAATCAAATGATATAATTAGACCCGTGTGTATTGATATGATATAGATATCCACATTTACGTCACAGAGACGATGTTGTCCTTTAGGAAAGGCTTTGTGTTTGATATTAGGGAGGGGGTTTAACGTCCACTCGACACAAACTAGGTCATTTCGGGACTAACATATGGTTTTGATTTTATTTCAATAATTCGCTTGCGCGTAGGGGTCTTTAGCAGCGGGGAGGAAACCAGAGTGCCCGGAGGAAACCCACGAGGTTGAGAAGGCGCCCTATCTCCATGCCATATACGCTCACACCAGGGATCGAAAGTCAGAGGTGACCGGTCAGTTAGACCACCCCAACCCACCTATATCATTCAGTCCAGCGGCGTTATTTCATAACATGAAGTAGGGTCGCCTGTCCAGCCTCGGTGTTTTTTCTGGGTCCTCCCACTGCTTAAGATCCCTACACCAAGCGACTTTATCTATATACGGCTTTGAAAAACCACACACATGACAGCTGACGAGTAGGCCATCTAAAGTATAAAAAACGAAACGAAATATAGACCTCTATTTTAATCAGATTGGGTGTCTTACTTATAAGTTTTGGGAGGATGCCTATTAATCCACCAATCCAACTAAAACGACGGCATTTATCTTTAAAGGGCTAATGCCGATAATTTTTGGGAGAATAAATCAGCTTAATTTTGTGCTAAAATCGCTTAAAATACTCTACCTAAGGGCAGAGAAACTAACTCAGTATTTGTGATACGTTTTCAAACAACTTAAACCCGTCAATCTGGAAAGGAAACTGGTGTCCTAAGCTGTATTTTGCGGTGCCTACGTAAAACCAGGCTTCTTTTATAAAAAATAATATGTAGGTGCAATTTACCTTTCCATATCAAGTACAGTGCATGAGCCATTCACTGTATAGACCTCTCAATAAACGGTAGTCGATTATCAGGTCATAAACGAAAAATAGACTCGAATTCTTAAAAGGGTTACGTGTCTGGATAAGCAGTTTTGGCGCTAAAATTTCATTCGTACTCGGACTTTTATTTTTGAAACGCTGTTTAAAACGGGATAGTCCCTTTAAGTCAAGTGTACGAAGATGGAGATGTTTACTCTTGTTGTTGAAATAATTGATAACGCAGTGCAAAAAACTACAGAGAATGTTATCCATAAACAATATCTTATTTATTTGAGTGTGTCCAAATGACTAACTGCCATTCTTAAAGAGTACGAGACGCAGTATGGTTTTGATAGTGGTCCAGAATAATCTGGTATTGAATCAAAATGATCGTGTTTTATCCTATAGCCTATAATCTAGTATAATCAACCAGTCAACACAATCAAATCTCTCTAAAGTCTAGTCAAATAACCTCACATTCTTTACTAATACATATAGCTTTAATCGTGGGAGAAAATAAAAACCACACATTAAACTGGAATTATATCGTATCAGAAATGAAACGGGGTTTAACATTTTGGCTCCTAAACTGGGCTAATGAAGACGGGCATATGCCATACAGTGTGCTATGAGGGAAATTTTGCCCGGGCAGCGACGCTACGGGTTAAATTTATATCGAATTCCAATACCTAAGGGATCTTTAACGTGTACGCCACTGTGTAAGTGGGACCTCGGATTTTCGTCCCATCTGAATGAATAGACAGCTGTAATGGTCAGGTCCTCCGTCCTGCATCACAGACAAGTCGAAATATCGCATCAGAGAGAGAGAGGGGGAGAGATAGAGAGAGGGAGAGAGAGAGAGAGAGAGATAGGATTGTTGGAACTTTAAACACTTTTCTCTCTGTGTCTGTTTTAATCAGTTCAGTGGTACTTGTTAAATCTTGGTGGTCGATGAGCAAGATTAAATGTTCACCCAACATTTTCAATTTTACTTCAATAAGTCACTTGTACGCAGAGGTTATTCGCAGTGGGAGGAAACCGGAGAGCCAGGAGAAACCCCAAGAGGTTGGACTGGCGACCCTATTCCTTATCACATACACATGGGGAGTCGAAACGACGCCAATGTCAGACCTTATGTCCTGTCTTTTGCTCAATAGGTTGTCAACTCACTATAAAACGATCATAGGTATCAACACCAACACAATTACCTATTACCTCCCTTGTTTTTCTACCCCCACTACCCCCATGGAAAAGCTATCTTCAAACGTTTGAATTTAAAGTTGAAAATGATATTTTTGCCAATCTTAATTCGCGCTTTAAACTATCAGCGGTTGGATAGACTAATAAAATAAAAAAACACACCTTATACTATCAGCAATATGATTACAGCCTTCAAAAATAAGGTGCCGACCCACCAAAACAAATGCCCTTGACCCCCCCCCCCCCTGCTTTATTGATCTTAGTGGTGAGGGATAGGTGGCCAAGGTGATCTGGTGGTAAGAGAAACCGACGTCCGGTGTGCACTAAAAAGAACACTTGACAATTGGAATTCAACGCCATGCATCCCCCGTCTTCCGTATCGCGGACAAGGACAGTTGTATAGTCGCTATGGTGAGACGAAAAACCGAGGTCCCGTGTACACATAGGCGTGCACGTAAAAGATCCCTGTATAGTCGCTATGGTGAGACGAAAAACCGAGGCCCCGTGTACACATAGGCGTACACGTAAAAGATCCCTTGGTAGTTGGAATTCGGTATGATTTGGCCGAAGGGCTTCTGCCCGGGCAAAATTTCCCTCATAACACACTGTATGGTGTGTGACCGTCTCCATTAGCACACTCGGAGCAAAGCCGTAGGACGTTAAACCCCATTTCATTTCATTTCCTTGTCGCAGGTGATGCAGACGTGGAAATAGTTTTAATTTTATATTTAAATAAAAGAATGAGAGAGATGGATATTATGAAAGAAATAATGGAGGTTAATTTTCTATTTTCAGATGATACATGACGTAGAAGGCTGGGTGCTAGCAGACACGTGATGATACATCACTGACCATGTTGTTCTTGACCCGTAATGGAGGGTCACAAACGACCCCGGGTGTTCTTCAAGTTCCTCGCCGTGTTTCTGTTCGTAACGCTAATTCTAATTCTGTACTACAACAACATCGAACGTACGAGTAGCCTCACCTCGACACTCTTCCAACACCGACCCCGTCCAGGGAGGTTAAAATTCCTATCAACGCATGTCTGGTCAACTAAAATCCCGACAAACTTTACTGGAAAAATCGTTAAAGAACGAAGTGGTTCGGATGGGAATGCTAGAAAGCATTCAATTGTGAAAAGAAAATCCTTTAACTATACATTTAACTACGTCGAGGCAGTAAATTGTAAGAAAATGTTAAAAGGGGACAAACCGGAATTGGACAGAGCTAAATCGTTTTTATCAAATAACTACAGAAATTCAATTTCGAACACGTGGTATTTCGTTAAAACCAAAAACTGTGATAGTTTCATCTCTGAACGTGGTTACGTCACTGATTCTCTGACGTCAGAGGAGAGAGATTTCCCCATAGCTTACAGTATCTTGATGTTTAAAGATGTCGAACAATTTGAGCGGTTATTGCGGGCCATTTACCGACCACAAAACTATTATTGTATCCACGTAGACGCAAAGGCTGCAGAAGACGTCTATAACGCTGTGCGGGGGATTGTGGGGTGCCTTGACAACGCGTTTATGACCCGGAAGTACGTGGACGTTCAATGGGGCACGTTCTCCGTGTTGGAACCCGAATTAATTTGTATGAAGATGTTGTTTAAATATAAAAATTGGAAATACTTTATCAATTTGACAGGACAGGAGTTTCCATTAAAGACTAATTATGAACTTGTTAAAATATTAGAAACATATAATGGCGCTAATGATATGGAAGGAACCGTTAGAAGGTAAGTATAATAATCTCATGTTTAAAGACACATGATGTAAGAACTAAATCTGCCTATTTCAGGACTCTTTTTTGACTTTAAATGTTATAAAATTTATTATTAACATGGCAAACCTGTAGTCAACTGTCTAGATCATCGGCAAGCTGAGATTTAAAATTTAACGATAAAATGGACAACCGAGACAATATTCGCCACATCTTGTTAAACTCCAAACACTAATCACGTCGCTCAGAATAAAATAATTTAAATACGATTTTCAATATATTCTTTTTTCATTATATAATTTTTGAACTGTTATCGCGAGAACGACCAGCCCTTTATCGAAATCTTACAAAATGCATCTTTAATATTCAATCCGTAGCCAGTGTTTGAATTAGATGACGATAGGCCGTAGGTTATTCAACTGATGAACGTCCTTCACTACTACAGGAAGATGAAAGTGTGCTTTAAGCATAACTAAGCAATGCCGAGGATGGTGATGGATGTTTAAGACTACACTGCGTGAAGAAATATGGAAGAATAACGTTGTCGTAATTATTTCAATGTTCACGGTCCAAAATGCATTTTAGTTTTATCTTTTACAATTTCCAGTTTTCCACTACACCATTGTCACAGTGTTAAAATGCACCTTTCGTTAATATAAAATGTAGTATAAGAGTGTCATGTATTTGTTATTTGGCACATTACACTTCTCCATTCTGCATTATAGACAAATGTATTTGGGACTCTTCATTTTTAAACGTATACCGTCTATTAAACTCGCACACGGCAAACCTCGGCATATTCCGGAACCTACATCTAGCCTCGCCTGCATGACAGTAAGTGATATGTACCCACGCCTATACAATTCAGATGCGGCGCCGGTTTACTTATTAGGAAAACTTGGCGCTTTTAGAAAGAAGTTCTCAAAATTACGTCGTTCGAAGGGTGTGTAGAATTTTCCGTGCAAACTTGTCCTTGTCTAAAGAAAATCGGATAAACTTGAAAGAAAAACAGCTCCAAACTTTGAAAACTTTGTAAGATAAAACGTTTTTCAAAGGCGTCGTCATGGGCAACGCCGTTGGTAATCTGTGAACTTGAAAGTAGTTCTAATGGCGGACTTCGTCATACAACCGAGGCTAGAAGTAGGGTACTGGAATCTGCTGAGGTTTGCAGTGTTAAACTCGGCGAACCCCATTTGCATATGGTAAAAGTGCGGATTAAGTTGAGAATCCAGGGACGGATCCAGGAATTTTAGCAGGAGGGGGCTTGCCCGGTTTCTGTTACGGAAATCTGCCATCATCGTCTCTAAATTACATAGGCATACATACAAACTGAGCTTTTAAACAGAGAAATCGTTTTTATACTGATGTAGGATTACTTTGTGATGTAATTTCATTGATGCAAGGCATTATTTTATTTTATGTAGCTGAGCAGGGGTGGGGTGGGGTGGACCCCCACCCATTCTGGATTAGCCCCTGGAATCAATGATAATAAACATTAATTTCATGGTTGATATATTGGAAAACAACAACCCTGTTTGAAGAAAAGCGCCGTATCACTGTTGGCTTGATATGTTTTTTTCAGGGGCTGTTGGTTTGTTTCGGTCCCCAGGAATAATGGTATTTATAAATCAGTAATAGAACATTAATTTATTCAATTTCAGGGCCAATAAAGCAAGATGGTCTAAAGTCGGAGTCTCACCACCCCATAATATACGACCAGTTAAAGGATCCGTTCACATCGTGGTTAATCGAGATTTTGTAGATTATGTCCTGAACAACAAGATTGCCACAGACTTCCTGGAGTGGGTGAAAAACGTTGACGTACCAGATGAAACTTATTTTAGTAGTCTAAACCACAACCCACATCTTGGTATACCCGGTAGTTACAAAGGTAATATGGAACTTATATGAGAGAGAGAGAGAGAGAGAGAGAGAGAGAGAGAGATTGGTGGACGAGATGAGTTTAACGTCCACTCGACAGAAACTTCACTTCGAGACTAACATGGTGCAATTATGTCTGAACAATTTAGTTTGTTTGCACTTAAGGACCCAGAGAAAACTGAAAGAAAGCCACTGGACTCAATGACAGACCTTATGATATATGATATAACACGTATGCGGAAAACCAATTCGGCCACCTAACCAACTAGAAATGGTATGAAATGAAATGGGGCTAATAAAGGCGTTAGTGGCCCTGTACAGTGTCCGGACAGCGGCGCTGCGCCCTCTCGTTATTTCGAATTCTAACTGACTAAAGTTCTTACCAATATTTACACAGCACAACGGGTTTTTGTTCCATCCAATCGACTAGACACTATTCCGTTCTACACCACTTACAAGGACAAAACACCCCCCAAAATCACAAGGAACTTTCGCGGCCAAAACCGGGATTGAACACTGGACCTCCAGCATCTTACTCACTGAGCCAACGCGATTCCAAACACATTGGGATATACCTATTAATAGTTATGCCATATCTTGGTAAACCTGGTAAAGGTTATATTCACTGAATAAGGTAAGCATTGAACACTTGTGGTGAAAAATTCTACTCAAAGCGCTCAGACCTTGCTATGAATGTAATGTACCACGCCTTGATATACCTGGTTTCGGAGCACCACCGGACAGACCCTATCATAACACGCTGCGGAACAGGAGAGCATGACAAGGTACATCCGGCCGGTACAAAAACAGGCGTCCCATGTTGACGTTACCAGTTGGAATTCGACGAAGAGTCCGTATAAAATTGCCCATACAGCACAGTCCATGGCGCATATCCGTTTTTATTAGCCCCTTTGAGGCAGAGAAGTACGACGTTAAACCATAATTATTCCATTTTCTAATATAACGACGGTTTTTTTTCTTCAGGGGTATCTGAACTACCCAATGCTTTAGCGAACACCTATGTTTGTGCCTGGTTTTAAAAGAAAACGATAGTTTTGCAACATAAACATTTTAAACGTTATTTTATTTGATTCTAATTTGTTTTTGCATTTTAATTTCAGGAATTCCCGAAACCACTAAAGATAAGAAACCATTCCTGGCTCGCTTTAAAAACTGGGGTCGTGAGCCGTTTGATTGGCCGTGTAAAGGAAAGCGAGTTCGCCTTATTTGTATATTCGGTGTTGGTGATCTCCCTTTGTTGGCACGACGTAAAGAAATGTTTGCTAATAAATTCTATTTAAACTTTGAACCATTCGCCTTGGACTGTTTAGAGGAGTTGCACCATAATAAAACACGTAACGAGTATCTGGGATTAGTGAAATTTAACACTAGTTATTATCAGGGCTTGGATTTTATTAAAAATAAAGTATGATAGGCAGAAAAAAGGTGAACGATATATAACGATTGCTGTATGAAGTGTGATAGACAGACACAAATTTGAAAAAACAGATGAATGAAGGATATGAATGGATGGATTTTATAAGCGGTGATGATCTTAGACGGAATTCCCCCCGACATCAGTCATCACGCAATCAATGCTAGCACCTGGAGTTTCCATTGGATAAATTTGGGGTACTTACTGGAGAAGGAACACGACCGAAAGAGACGATTGAAAACGGAACGATTGTGTGGGTTGATCCACAGTGACAACCCGAGCATTAATATGGACTTTTGTCGCATTTTCATAACAATATTCGGAGGGGTCTTTAGCAGCGGGGGGGGGGGGATGGAGGACCTGAATAAAACTCTTAACGTTGGACAAGCAACCTTATTTTTTGTCAAATCGAAATTACTTGACCCAATGACACACATTTTGATCTATCGCGCACGCTATTAGCCATTCGGTCACCCAATCTCCTCGGAGTTATCGCCCTTTGATTGTTTGACGACAGATAAAGTACACCCGCCATGGTTTTTGATGTGAAAACCTGTGACTTATTCAGTATGACACAATTGTTAAAGTATGAGTGTTAATAGCTAGCGAAGTGCATGACAAGTGACGAACGCAAAAGGAAAACACAAGTTATCCTTCTATATAACTGATATCCTCTCACAGCCTTGCATAACAACTTTTAGTCTTCGAAGAAATTGTTAGTTACCAGAAATTCGCCCATATGTATCTATTATCACTCGTCACTCCAGTCAGTTATAAAGAAGGATAACTCGTGTTTTCCTTTTGCGTTCGTCACTTTCAATTGATAAAACCTTTGTTACTCATCTATCGTAGCAATCATCTCTGTGTTAAAATTTTATTTGGAACGTTTTGAACCAGTTCTAACACATGTTATAACGTCTGGCAACAACACTGTCCTTTAAAATACATAAAAAAATTAAATATGTACTCATAAATATATTATACCAAAATAAGTACATATTAATATAAGATAAGATTGATAGACGGACTTAATAGATATTTTATGTATATTAATTTATATTTATAATAATGAATTCCATTGTTTGTGTATAGATGCCAATAGACGATAAATATTAATATAAGAAAACATAGATAGACGGGCTTTATAGATATTTATGATAATGGATTCCAGTGTTTGTGTATAGATGCCTATAGAAAATAAATATTAATATGAATTAACGCAGACAGGGGGCTTTATAGATATTTTATGTATATTAATAATATATATTTATAATAATGAATTCCAGTTTTTGTATATAGATGCCTATTGAAGACAAATATTAATATGAATTAACGTCGACAGGCGCGCTTTATATATATTTTATGTAAATTAATATCTATTTATAATAATGAATTCCAGTTTTTGTGTATAGATGCTTATAGCAGATAAATATTAATAAAAGATAACGTCGATAGACGGGCTTTATAGATATTTTAGTTATATTAATATGTATTTATAATAATAAATGTGTTTGTGTAAACATTAAACATGCTTATACGAGATAATTATTTGATATAAGACAGATGGACGGGCTTGATATATTGATACTATTGTTTTCATTTGTAAAATAAATGGGCCTATATATTGTTTTAATCCCCGTTTGTTCTGTAAACAAAATCACAAGTAAACACTGTTGGGTTTATTCCTTTAAAACCATTTACGTGGCTGTTTGACGAAATGGTTTTAAACGTTATACTGTTCTACTTCGACTTAGCTAAAGTGTTCTGTAAGGGAAATTGTGTCCGACAGCCCAACGATCTACTTTTATATCGAATTCCATTTGCCAAGGGTTATTTTATGTGCCCATCTTCATTAGGCCAGACGGAGCAGAATAGTGGGACGCTAAACCCCACTTTATTTCGTTTTTACGTACACGCTAATGTGTACACGGGACCACTGACAAGGGTAAATCCACGCCGGAAAATACCGATGAACTTTCTCGCCCAACACCGCGATCGAAAACGGTAGGTCAAGGTTAGCGAACTAATATCGTTTTTTCTTGTAGATATATTTATTCACAAAATATACGAAATTCATTTTCATTCTACAAGAATAATATCACATGATATTTACAAATTATATAATGTATATAAATATATACATACATTTACATACACATATACATACATGCAAATTAAAGTATATTTTTCAGTTGATATATCATTTGAGAATATATCTATTTTGTTTAGGTTAAAACTTACCTGTTATAAGAAGTAATAATGTAGTCGAAGTGAGAACGACCATCGTGTTAGAATGGAATGAAATGAAATGGAGTTAAACGTCCTACTCTTCTGCAACTAACTTGGGCTAATGGAAGACGGGCATACACCATACAGTGTGCTATGAGGGAAATTTTGCCCGGGCAGCGGCGCTACGGCTTAATCTTACATCGAATTCTAACTGCCAAGGGATCTTTTACTTGCCCGGCAGCTGTCCTCGTCCTGCATCACTGACAAGGAGAAACCACGCCGGAAAATCGAGATTAACTTTCTCGGCCAATGCAGGGATCGAACACCCGACCTCCAAGCTAGCGAGCCAGCGCCCTACCCACTTAGCCACGTGATCCCCCGGATCGCGTTAAAGAATACCACGAATGAAAACATATTGTAAAACGTTTCGTTCTTAAACAAAATAAAATCCTACTTCTTGCACGCTGACGTACTCTATAGAGGTGTACGGATTGTGTATCTGGGATGTCGACAAAGCAGTGGTATGCAGAAACGGGGGCGGACTCGACATAGTTGCATGGATTCCATAACCGAGGTCTCGACTGGAATGACGACAAACCTTGCCCTGTTTTAGCATATTTGAAACGCCCTCCTTTGTCACTAGGCCTACTGAGCTCTGTGGAGTTGGCTTCGGGCATTACCAAACCTCTGTACACCACTGCGACAAGTATGTCCGTTCATCTTATGGGTCTGACAGTTGGAGAAAAGATACATTATGGGAGATTAGATAAAGAGCTGACAGTTCTCATTATAACAGTTAAAAACTAGATATAATGTAAAGAGAATTTGCTAAATTGATCCACCCAGAACCGAGATTTTAGCGAATGAATTTTTGGCATAGTCTAGATCATCATTACTGAAGTCGGTATGATAACAAATCATATTCACGATTATCCATTTCATGATTAAATCATGAATAAAAGTTGAGCAGCAAAACAGATCCCAATAAAATAAATATATCCGGCTAGCGTTGACAACGAAGAGTAGATTATGGTCTGGATAAGTTAATTAATGTCTACTTAATAATTTAGGTCCTAAAGAAAGACCTACAATAGGCAAATTTAGCTATATTATCAAATTAATGAAATAAATATTTTCAAAAGTAACAAACTGTCCTGAATTACTTACCTGAAGTCGATTATTGTCAAAGATGTTGCTTCATGTCCAATCGATATCAACTAGGTCATTTCGGGATTAAGATATGGTTCAATAGTGGTCATGAAGGGGTCTCCCGAGAAAACTCACGAGGGTGGACAAGTGACCCTAATCCTTGTGGTATTCAAGCGAGGAATATAAACCACGGTAATTGACTTAATGGCAAACCATGCGCCTTTGAGAGAGAGAGAGAGAGAGAGAGAGAGAGAGAGTATGTCATTTTGGGACTAAGACGTGGTTCAATTTTATTTTAATAACGCGCTTGCTTGTAGGGGGTTGTATGGTGGGAGAAAACCAGAGGACCCAGAGAATACTCACGAAGTTGGAGAGGCGACCTACTCCTTTTCATATACACGCGGGGAATCGAAAATACCACATATGACTCAATGTCAGACCTTCATATAGTTTAACGCGGTAAATCAAACCACTACCCCCATCCCCATCCTCTAACTGCGTTTGCTCCGTCTCCTTATCAAATTCCGTCTATCAACGGATCGTTGACGTGCATGCCAACGTGTACCCGGGCAAGTAGACGCTGCCATACACTGCCAAGGGGAAACCACGCTGTAAAATCTCGAGGAATCCCCCCCCCCCCCAAAACAAAACAAACAATTCGGCCATTCAACACCCCCATCACAGAAATAAACCAGCCAAGTTCACGACTCCAAATATAGGTAAATAATATCACAAACGTCTGCTTATCAACGACATTATCGACAATTATGGTGTCAAAAAGAAATATGGCGGACATTATCGTCTAATTATTGGCTACTTATTAATCAATTAATCACCGATATCAATTAACATCACGACGTTTCCCTTTAGCGGCTCCCACATTCTCAGCCATTAGGTAACAAAGCAGGATATCACGTGACGTGACGTAGCGCATCTAATGATGATGAGGTATAGGTGACGTAGTTTTAACAATTTAACATGATATATAAATCCAACACTTTCTGTACCTCTTCACTTTCACGTGAAGTCAAGAAAACATACAAACAAAAATGGCTGTCATTTCAGTTATTCTTATCGCCATAGCAACCATCCTCAACCAAGAGGTTCAAGGACAGGGTTTCCCGTTTCAAATGGGTGCGCGCAATGGTATGGGAATGTTCGGCGCCTCAATGTGGGGATCAAATCCTGTGCAATCTTCATCTTATATGACTTGTATTGGATCAACGGATACAGATGACGAAATGAGAATAACTTTCTCTGATGCCAACCAGAACGCATGGAGCAATTGGGGAATGGCGCAACAAGACGAACTGGAAATGGAGGCGAAAATATCTGCCGGTATGAGCTCACCGATTCATGGTCACTTTCAACTAGTCATTACAGAAAACGGCCATATTGAAGGTTTCTGTGACGCTCAATTATTGGGTAGCATCATCAACACAAACGTGAATCAACCAATGGGTGTTGCTCTGTGGTTCAATGTCGGCCAATCGCGACCAACCGGTGTAATTGGACGAGCGTTTAGTTTAAGCCCAGGACAAACCGTCTCCATGATAGAAAGTGTGAGCAACATCGATATGGATCGTCTGGCCGGAAGTGGTATCGCCATGTGTCCTAGTAACCAGGTTATTGGTACACAGTGTATAAATCCTATCCCACTCTGCTGTACTCTAACTAAAGATAGCAAACCTGCTGAAGCCCTACCAAACCCCATGATGCAAGGTAAGAATGTATTTTGTCTCCCCACCTTTGTTTTTGAAAACATGAACCGTGGTGTCTCAGTGGGTGAGGTTCTGGCTCACTTTGTAAGCGATCTTGGGTTAGCCCCGTATGTTAGTAGAGAAAGCTCATCGGAATCATCCGCATGCACCCCCGCCCCAACTTTCCTCTTGTCGGTGGTTCAAGACGAGTGGTACGGCAAGTACAGTGTCTAGTCGTCCGGCAAGGGCAGTGTTCTGACAAGGACAGTTTCTTGTCGTCCGCGTGCACCCGACAGGTAGAATTGGAAATAAGAGTAGGACGTACTGCAGCTACCAGAGCAAAATTTCCCTCATCGCAATCTGGATGACGTATGTTCGTCTTTATTAGCCCAGTTGGAACAGAAAGGGAGAATGTGAAACTCCATTTCATTTTAACATTACATGCTGTTGGGTATAACGCCTTACTCGTGATTAACCAGCGTGCTACGAGGGGAGTCTTTTTTGACCAGGTCATTGGATTCCAACATGCACTGTTTCTTTTTTACGCGTACACCAACATGTAAATAGGTAGATCTATGATTCTCGTCCAGGCTGGAAAACTCCGGGAAATTTTGTCGACCAACACCGGTACGTATGGCATGGTCAGCCAGCCCTTGCCTCACTTAAACCCCACTTCATTTTATTTCATTAGCACACAGTTCTACAGAAAGATGCCCTTTTTACTTACACTGGGGAATGGGTTAGGTCAATGATGCCAATAATCCAGTCACCTACGCGCCACTTGAGATGCCCCTTAATCTTAGGGCCCTGATAAGTAAACCGTCGGTACTCATTAGGTACAATAAAAGAAAGAATATCCATTAACCAGGCATTATTCAAAAGCTGGATCTGCCTACTGCAGGTTTTCCTGTTCGCCTCAATGTTACATGAACTATTAATTAGGCTATAATCAACTCTCGATGCTATAGGATGCTTTAGATTTTCAATCGACTTAAAAACGATTGGCGGTTAATGATTTAATTAAAACATGTATGATCGAGACTCTGTTTACTATCGTAACAACGGTAGCAGTAACAATCGAGACTCTACCACTATCGAAATAGCCGTAACTTAGTTCAACATATTCCCTTTTCATTATCTATTTTTAACTATTATTGCGAGAACTGACAGCTTTTTATCTTAATCTTACATAATGCATCTTTAATAATAATTGTGACTATGTCGCAATGAATCTGACTTCGGGGCATGTTTTGTACAATTTGTGACGATAGTTACGGCTAATCGCAGATTACCTCATAATTAATTACCTACTATCATTACCTACCGTAAAATCTGTACTCAACAGCTAATCAAAGGAGGTTCATGACTGTCCGCTTAAAGCTACATTATGTAAGAATTAGATAAAGAGGTGGTATTTCTCGTTCTGTGCTGAGTTGTCGTCGTTTGAAGAACAGTGTAGTCTCTACTGTCATTGCTACCGTTGGTACGATAATATCAAAATCTAGTTTATCCATGTTTAAATTAAATCATTAACAGACAATTGCATTTAAGTCTGTTGAAAATCGAAACCAGCCGAAGTTCCCGAGAGTTGATTATGGGCATGGAATATAAATAAATGTCTAATTAATGATTTATATTACACTTGTGGCGTAACGAAAGATATATAGGCTATATTTAGACAGCGATGTTCACCAAGTCACCCATACGTCAATGCAGGAATCATTTGGTTTTTTTTGTTGATAACACATAATAATAGAAAATGTGTCATACCATTCTGCACAGAAAGAACGATCTACTGGAAATTCCGAGAAATTTCCCCGGCGACCGTTTTCCACAACTTGTCTAATTTAAAGAAGAAGGACGTTAAATCTCATTACATTTTTTACTTACACTGGAGACTGGCTAAAGTCAATTGTTCAGCATTCCCAGTATCCCCTATTGGTATCGTTCCGTTCTACTCCACTCACCTCTGGGTCCATCCACGGGGGAGACACATAGACAAATTATCCGCCCTTTAAAGCATGGTTCCACTAGAGTGATATCGCACACTATGGGGATGCTCGATTCATAGTTCCGGAATTGAATACCAAAACTGGTGTCAATCGAGTGAAAAGGGGAATTTCAGAGTACAACGCATGTGTAGACTGTAAAAAAAATATCTCAACCAATCATGACAGCTAAAACATATTTTTTACTTAGAATACGTCACGATTTTACTCACTCCACCTCGGCTGTGGGGACTGGCAGAACTGTGACGGGACTGAATTCCGCGTTACTCGATTGTAATTCTGCCAGTTCGGAACGTTCTGGACTGTGAATCGAGCATACTTTTGCTATTTTTATCGAACAATCGAGTGGGCGAAGGGAAGTAACTCGCATGTTATTGTAACTAAGATTATTGTGTTGAACTACGCTGAGACTGGCATGTAAACTGTTTTTCTTTTGAATGGTTCGTAGACTCAAGCAGCGGTCAAGGACAGATAAATTGAATTCGCGAACCAGAGCTGGTGAGTGGAGTAGAACTGGGCATATCGTCGTACTTTTCTGCACCAGTTGGGCACTTGGCTAATGAAGACGGGCATTCGCCATACAGTGTGCTATGATGTAAATTTTGCAATTACAGCGGCACTACGGCCTATTTCCACTGTCAAGGGTCTTTTTACAAGGGACCCCCGTTTGTCAACCTATCCAAACCGCTATACGTTGTCACCTCTGAGAAGGGGGCACTAAGCCGGAAATCAAGAAATCGACCACGGAACCTTCAGGTTGGCGAGAAAATGCCTTACTCACTGAGCCACCATGACTTCTAATGACCGATGAGACATGTGATAAAATATTTCGATTATGTTTGTTTTGTTTATTATAGGAAACCCGATGGGCGGTGGGTTTGGAAGCGGACAGATGGGCGGTATGTCTCAAATGGGACCGATGGGACCAATGGGCGGTATGTCACCAATGGGCGGTATGTCACCAATGGGAGCTGCTGGATCCATGCGGCCAATGGGTAACACCGGACCAATGACTCCTATGGGAGGAATGCCAGGAATGGGTTCAATGAACGGTATGGCCGGCAACAACCAAGGTATGCAATCTGGACCCATGGTAGCGCAACAACAACAACAGCAGATGGGATCAAACACCGGGAACATGATCTTCCCTGGCGTTAAAAAATAAAACTGCTACTATACTTACCTTGGCTGGCTTGAATTCGAACCAACAATAATCATTCTTCTTACATATAATAATACCAATTGTAATTTTGACCAATACCAACTGTAACTCGTACCAACACGAACCGTAATTCTGGCCAACAATTGCAAACATACCAGCAGCAACCTTAAATCTTACCAACAACTGCACTACTTCCCAAGACCAACCGTAACTCTTGCCAACTCCAACCGTAAATCTTCCCAAAAACTGCAATACTTCCCAAGACAAACTGTAACTCTTACCAACTCCAACCATAAATCTTACCAACAACTGCTATATATACCAGCAATAACAGCAATTCTTACCAACCATAAGTAGAGCTTGATCAACAGCTAGCGTGTTTGTTATCATTAAGAATCATAATGCTTATTAACACTGCAATGTTTATCAGCAACCATCGACTCTTATCCACAGAAACCACAGTATCTACCATCCACCACTCCGACTCTTTATCAACAGCAGCTACAGTTCTCATCATTGACCACTCCGAATCTTATCAACAGATACCTCAGTTCCTACCATCTACCGCACGACTCTTATCAACAGTAGTTAGAGTTGGTAGCACACACCATCACTCCGACTTTTATTAACAGAAACCACGGTTCCTACCATCAACCACCCGACTCTTATCAACAGCAGTCACAGTTCTCAACATCCACCACTCCGACTATCAACAGAAACTACAGTTTCTACATTCCACCATAGTGACCCTTATCAACAGCAGCTACAACTCGTACCATCCACAACCACGGCTCCGAAACGTAAATTCCTCAAAAGCAACAATATCGATTCCATCAACGACTACATTTTATACCAGCAATACTCATAACTTTTACCAGTAACACAGGTAATAAAAGTCACACCACATCTAACTCCTGCATATGATTATAATTGTACCAACAACAACATTAATATTATGGTTTGTAGCTAACTGTCATCTCAGTCCTTGTCAACATTGAACGTAGCTGCGACAAACCTGGTACTCATATCAAGATAAACTAAATATATAGTGTACCAACGACTACATTTAATAATACTACCGTCTGCAGAATACCAGAATTAACGTAACTTCAGTTTCAGATGTCCTAGATTTAAATGAATTTAAACACTCGTGAGATTAAAAAAATTAAGGATAAAATTGATGATCCAGGCTAAGTTTCGGTTGTCAAGTACCGTTGCTACGATAATGGACGATCTATACTTCATCTTAAAACGGGTATAACAGAATAAAGTAATGTGAATGAGATTTTCAATGTATTCAAATTTTTATTATCCATTTAATTTTTTAAATCTTACATATTGTATCTTTAACTAGTCTGCACGTACATCAAACTATTTTAATGAGAAAAAATATTCAAACATTATTTCAAAGTATTGTATCTAACTATTTTTACTCCGGGTTCTAGTCGCCGTTGGCCTACTCTTTTCTCCAGTTTCAGTGTGACCGCAATTTGACACCACGGGATTGTTCAAGGTGGAGTTAAACTTGTTCTTATAAGCATGGTTTGATTCCAAATAATCTGTTTTGCAGTATATGTTTTGTAAATATTTAAGGAAACGTAATTTATAGGAAGGGTTGATATATCTAGCATTATTTAATAAATTATATTTAATGAAAACTGATTTTGTTTCACTCATTTCCTTTTTGTTTAAAATAGTTCTCTCTGGTCTTCTAGTGCGGTGTCCCCAAGGCTATGCAGGATGGAGCGCTTAGCAAGAAACAAAGGCTAAAAGTGTCTACACCACACAATCCGGGCAAAATTTCCCCCATAGCTCTCTGTATGCTGGTCTTCAGTAGCTCTTAGTGCGCCCCAACTGCTCTCGGGTTTTTTTTTCAGTGCGTCCAAGTCGCCATCACTGCGACCAGGGCATAAGTCCACTGAAACCTCTACCATACACACTTCCAATATGAAAGCGTGAGGCAAGGCGCAGCTTGGTTTCCGAGAACGATTTAGTAACGCAGTATGAGTATATGTATTATAAAATATCGGTATCCTTAGTGGTCCCATTCCGTTCTACTCCACTATACCCTGGGTACATCCATGGGGTATTAAAGTATTTACATTAACTGCCCTTGATCGTAGCTTGATTCTATAAACCAATCAAAACAGTTTACAAACCAGTCTTAGCCTCATTGCTTACGTTCACAACAATATGGCGACTTGTTGGATGCAACAAGGTTAGAGTTACTTCCTTTCACCAACTTTCTTTGTATTTAACGATTTTTTTGACTGGTCGATAAAATAGAACAATGATCAAGGTCAGATGATTTGAATACGTTTTTCCCCCGTGGTTGAAACATGGGTTAGTGGAATGGAACGGAATGAAACTACTGGGGATACCGAGAGCGGACCGGGGTTTAATGGCACAACGAATATATAGCCACCATACTTTCCCACTGTAAAGACTTGACAATATTCCTTGGTTAACAATGCTTGGAGGTCACGTGTTCGGTCCAGGAGATGGTCTATAAAGTTCAACTGGAATTTTCCGGCGTGGTTCCCCCGTGTCCTTGATGCAGAACAGAGGGCCTCTACAAGGTACAACGTATAGCCGTTCGGTTGGTACGAAAGACCTGTAAAAAAAATCTACGTCAAACGTATTTATTGTGGTTGTCTCCCTTTCTACCTCGAACCCAGCAGAAACTAATTTTCAAGAGAAATGAAATGAAAGAGGATTTAACGTCCTACTGTTTTGCTCCTAACTGAGCTATTTCAAGAGAGGTGTGGGTTTATGTTCACTCCACACAAACTTGATCAAATCGGAACAAACACATGGTACAATTATTTCGATAAAACCAAACAGCGTTTTATTCTATGTTCTTAATTCTTAGTTCTTAATTTATAGCCCTTAATTCTTATTTCTTCATCTGTCGTCGTATTTCGACATTTGTACACTATCACTAATATTTGTATCTTAAAACCAATATTTGTTTCACAAATCAGAGATTTTGTCATATAAGATATATTCAATTGTATTTCAATATAAAGATAAAATTTATTTTCTCAAATCAAAAAAATAATGCACATTTACATTCATCATAGACATACACCGAAGAAAACAATTCCAAATACAAATCTCCAAATACAAATCTTGCAAAATATTTCTTTAAAAACATTTTTCCAAAAACATTTCTTCAAATACATTTTTCCAAAAATAATTATGACGACACGAGGGGAAACCAGTCTAAGCCTGGCATACAATAAGTCACCATACAATAAAGGAGAATCGAGCAAGCATTTTTACAAGAAAAATCGTCCAATGACCGTAACGTTAGTGAAATCACGCGCGTGTTATATTTCTATATATAAATATAAATAAACTGAAAGTTGTCTATTTTTAGTAATTAGGTTATTTTTTGATAGCGACATATTTCTTTGGATTTTATCTCTTCTAAATCATGTAATCGTGAAGAGTTATAGACAAATACTTTCCGGTGATGCATTAAGGGATAACTGGAATTTCATATAAAGACGCGTATTTTGACTTTTAAATACGCCACCTCCTCACTAAATCCAAATTATATCTGCTTTAATAAGGTGGGTAAATATCAATATGTCAGAAAATATTTTAGAATTTTGAAAATGTAGTTGGACCTTCTTAATGGTATGCATCCCGATATCTTGTAGTTCGTGTTATGGCCCCAGTCATTCTTTATCAAGGTATGTAAATATAAATTTACATTTTGTAGCAAGCAAAAAATCATACTTTCCAGCAGTATATGAACAGATATCGAGAATTTCTTATTTAGATCGTTTTTTAAAATTTAAATACCCCCTCCCCTCACTTAATAAATGAAATGAAATGGGGTTTAACGTCCTACTGCTCTGCTCCAAACTGGGCTAATGAACACTCGGCTAATCTCGACAGATTCCGTAAACTACATCTAGTCTCGGATGTATGACAGTAAGTGATATGTACCTACGCCCATACATTTGCGATGCGGCTACCGGTTTACTTTAACAGGAAAACTTGACGCTATAACACAAATTGGGAACCTATTCGGCTAGCGACCTATTCGACCGATCGAGCTGCAACCTGTTCGTTGGAAACCTATTTAGAGTAAAGACAACAGTCTCTATTTATCAACCAATAAAATCCAACGTTATGTCTATCAAATGAAAGTAGAATATATTATTTTTTTATCCATTCCTTCAGCTCAGAATAGAAGTGTAATTTCGTCATTATCTTACAGCTGGATCGGTCGAATAGGTCGCTAGCCAAATAGGTCGCCAACTTGTGTTTGGAATGGGCGCAGCCATGTTTCATCCGGGACCTTTAAAGTAGTTCCTATATGGCGGAATTCATCATACAGCCGAGTTTAGATTCCGAAATCTTCCGAGGTTTGCCGAGTGGGCTAATGAAGAAGGACATACGCCATACAGTGTGCTATGAGGGAAATTTTGCCCGGACAGCGGCACTATGGTCTACTCTTATATCGAATTCCAACTGTCAAGGGGTCTTTTACGTGCACGCCAATGTGTACACGTGACTTCCCGTTTTTCGTCCTATCCGAACAACTAGACAAATTTCCTTGTCAGGCCCTCCGTCCTGCCATACTGCATCACTGACAAGGGGGAATCGCGCCGGAAAATCTAAACGAACTTTCACGGTCAATGCAGGGATCGAACACGCGACCTCCAAGCTAGCGAGTCAGCGTCTTAACAACTTACCCACCGTACCCCCTCACTTAATAAAGTTTAGTATCGGAAAACATTGATCTTTTTTCAAAGTATGTAAATTACAAATGTACCAGAAATTAACTTGAAAAGATGTATGGTATTAAACTCTGTTAAGTTATGGGGAGGGGTAGATCGGGTCTTAAATGTCAAAATAAGGACCGTACTACGACATTCAAGACATCACACAAAATACTACAAAAGGAAATTTCATTTACCTTTTCAGAAGTTACGTTCGGATTTGCGCGATTATCAAAAGGAACCAATATCGTTGTGTGTAACGGTGATATATTCACACGTTTGTTTGTAAATCGGATAAAAATTGTGACCTCTACAGGGACCACACTCTAAGCGCGTGATTATTCGTAAAATCAAGGGCCATAATTCAGGAAGTTATGATCTGATATGCGCGAATATCGGAAGGAGAGGGAGAAATGGGGTTTAACGTCCACTCGACACAAACTAGGCCATTTCGGGACTAACATATGGTTAATTTTAATTCAATAAGTCGCTTGCGCGTAGGGATCTTTATCATTGGGATGAAACCGGAGTACCCGGAGAAAACCCACAAGGCTGGACAGGCAACCCTACTCCTTGCCACGTACAACCGGGGATTTGAAACCACGCCATTTGACTCGATGGCAAGCCGTATTATACAGCGCGCTAACCATTCGGCCACCACCCCTACACCCACCCCCACCCCCACCCCCCCCGAATATCGAAAGTAACCAAAACCTTTAGGTGTTTCATGTAACATTTTAATCGGATCAAAATTGTGACCGCTAGAGGGTCTACCCCCCCCCCCCGAACTGAAAGACCGTTAGGTTACCAACATGTGTTTCATGTTACTTTACATTAAAATCGAATCAAAATTGTGACCTCTAGAGGGTCCACAACTTTGATTTACTAGATTTTTACTATATTTGCGTACAGGAGGCGGCCATTTTGTCTGGCGTTACGGTGTGATGGGGGTATATTCAAGCGGTTTTTCAAATCGGATAGTAATTGTGATAACCACAGCAATGTTGTGTTTCATCAGTAATGGTGAATGTCGGCTCTAATGATACCCCAGAGGCGGGGTGATCCGTGCTCCGCGAGGGCATCGATCCGGTGGGGTTCTCTCCGAACAAGCGCAAAAACTGACTGTAAATTGTGCTTTATACAGTATATATTGGTGTTTCAAGCTTCTGAACATATATAACTTGCGACAACCTTAGAGGGGACTCCAAACATTGCAAGAACACGAAATAGTTTCTGGATCCCTGCAACTACCATACTCCTGTTCAGCCCATACCTAAAAAGGAAGGAGAAAGCTGGTGCGAATCTAGGATTTTTTTGCAGAAGGGGGTTTGCCAGGCTCTTGTTATAAAAACTAACAGTTGACAATGCATGATGCCATCATCGTCTCTAAATTACATAGGCATACATACACAGTGAGCTTTTTAAAGAGATAAAGCCAACACCCCGTCTGATGTACCCCCCCCCCCATTCGCCCTTGGAAAGAAAGGATTTTAAAACGTATTGCAAATTTCTGCATTACTTGAATCGTCAGCAGAAAATTCGCTGACAATTCATATATTATTTATCAGCTACAAAATAGAAAAATAATGTTTCCATTTAATCAAAATTCCAATAAACAATTTATTGCTAGTTCGAGGAAAAATGTTGTTTAAATGCATAGTCTGCAGATAGTTATTTATATGGAAGGCCAACGTGGATATAAAATAAGATTGAAAAGGGCGTCCTGAATACAATGTAACATAGGAGGCTTATGAAATTTTGCAGTCTATTAGTTTAGTCCAATCTGATTAAAATACAGATGTACACCATGTGAAGATAGGAAATGTCATAGTTAGAGATCACGTACTTAATCAGCGTTGGCGTTTCTAGAGGTTTACCCATAGTTCCTTGCTACAAAAGACCGTAACATATCATTTCATTGTCTAATCGCTCACATAATCCAAACACGTCAATAACAACCTTTCCATCTCCTAGTGTAGTAAAGACAAGTAAAACGAAATTTTGAACTATAAAAGCGAAACGAAAAAGGATCTGTGTTTTATTCAGATTAAGTTTATTCATCCCTTGATTCTGTGAAATAGAAACACATTTTGCCACCAAAGCTGGTTTGAATACTATTTGATGCGAAGTAAACGTACCCTTTTCTGCGTGCCTAGTTTGTGATATTTTAGTATATTTAGGGTAATAACATGTCTTAAAATGTTTGTATTATAAGCGGGGGGGGGGGGGGGGTGAATGGTTAGTACGCGCGCGCAGTATCATAAAGTCTGTCATTGAGTCAACAGGTGTGTTTTCGAATCCCCGGTTGTACGTAACAAGGAGTAGGGTCGCCTGTTCAACCTCGTGGGTTTTCTCTGGGTTCTCCGGTTTCCTCCAACTGCTAGAGACCCCTACGCTGCCATACTAATCCGACAATCGTCGCCTTCAGTTTTTGTCGATTTGTCGGGTTCATTCAGTCGACTTGTCGCCTTCAACTTATTCATAACCCGACAAGTCGATAAAGCGAAACAATTGTACACCGGACCTCGGATTTTTGTCCCATCCGAACGACTAGACAGCTGTCTTTGTCAGGCACTCATTCCTGCGCCCCTGAAAAGGGGAAACCACTCCACAAAATTTCGAGGGAGGTTCAGATGGTCGAATGAATAGCAAGTACGCGCCGTATCATAAGGTGGTTTCGATTCCCCGGTTGTACGTGATAAGGACAGGGGTCGTCTGTCCAGCCTCGTGGGTTTTCTCCGGGCCTCCCGTTTCCTCCCACTCCTAAAGACCCCTATCCGCAAGCTAATTATTGAAATAGAATTTAGCCATGTGTTAGTCCCGAAATGACCTAGTTGTGTCGAGTGGACGTTAAACCTCATTGTCGCTATCAGACAAAGCCTAATTTCTGAAAATAGACTACTTTCAATTTATTTTCGTTGTCGAAGGCCTGGTCCGATTGGCCGCACTAAGCACGTGGTTTCACGGGAAATGAAATGTAATGGGGTTTACCGCCTACTATTCTGCTTTTCAACTGGGCTAATGAAGAAGGGCATACGCCATACAGTATGCTATGAGAGAAATTTTTCCCGGGTAGCGGCGCTACACCCTACTCTTATATCGAATTCAACTTTCAGAGTCGCGGTCACCGAGCGATTGTTCTTATTGTACATATGCTTAATCTCGATTCCCATTATTGTATGGTGACTTATTCTATGCCAGGTTGATTTCTAATGTTCCGGTTCGATGAATTTCGAGAAATATTTTTGGAGAAATATTTTAAGAGAAATGCTTTGCAAGATTTGTATTTGGAAATTTGTATTTTGAAATTTGTTGTTCGAGATTTGTCTTTCGTGGTATTTCTCTAAAAAAAAACCGACAAAAATCTTTTATCAAAATATTATTAAGTTAAACAAAAATACATTTTATAAATCTGACAACAAATGAAGAAATAAGAATTAAGGAATATGAATTAAGAACTAAGAACTAAGAACTAAGAACAATGAATAAATAGCTGGTGGTTGGTCTTCCATAGCAGGGGTCTGTTGCACTTGGGTTGGGTGGGGTGGGGTGGTGAGGGGTGGTTTTCAAATACCGGTTTAAACGTGCAGAGAGTTCTTTAGCACTGGGGTTAGGGTGGGGTAGTGAAGGGGTGGTATAACAAGATCTGTCAAGTGGCGTGGTTTCAAATACCAACTTGAACGTAACCTTGAAGTAATCTGCAGGGCGACCTTCGGATGTAGACTATAGTTCGGACTGCAGTCTGAACTATCCCGTCTGTGCTCTATCGTATAGTATGGCTGGTCACGACCACTTGTTGAACTAGAGTGCGAAAATCCGTGCAACTGAAGGTCGCCCAGGTGTGCTTTAATATTTAGATCTTACCGTAGTGAACTAAAATAACGAAACGAAATAGGATCTGTGTTTTAATCAGATTGTGTAGATTGTAAGCCAGAAATACACACGAACAAACACACTATCTAATTTGAATTGTTTTATCAATCATCTTGTAACATTTGTAGATACAACCCTCCACTCACAAACTGACATTCTTCTTATCTTTTATTTCAGTAAAAACAAAGACTTAAAATAAAACATCCATACGTATATCTGAAAGGTTATTACTAATAATAACATTGCTTATCTTTTTAGCAAATAACACAATTTGATATAAACGTTTGGCTCTGGAATGTTGGTATTTACAAATCATTGATGATTTTTTTAAATTCTTATTGAGTGTGTTGTTATGGTAGACCAATTCGGATTTGTGATTTGAAATGTTGATGATTACATAATCATTAATGTTTTTTCCTTTTTTTTGAATTCTTATTCCGTGTGTTGTTCCTCTAGACAAATTTGGATTTGTGTTTTTGATGCAGTGCTGTTCCACAGGAAAACATCCTCGGCCAAGACTGGAATCGAATCCGAAATAAGTTAAATGGTGAGCTCAGAAAGTTTTAATCCCTTTAATGACTCGTTGTGTCATTTGGGCCTGTAGTGTTCCTGGTAAAATACAATTATATTCTGAAAATTGAATATATAATCCGAATATCAGCCAACAATATTACAATTCAATTCAGTATATACAAAGATATGTTGAATTGAAATTTCATCGATAGGTATGTAATAAGGCCATCGCCATTTTGTTCTTAGCGAACATACGTGGTGGGCATGTTTAGAGTCCGACTGAAACCTAGTTGGGAGGTTATCAAGCGTTGGTATTTGGATTCTGTTCCTTAAAATAAATATTAATTAATCAATCTGAGTACATATTAATGTGGGTTAAGTCGCTAGAAATTGGGTATTTAAGCGAAATATGCAAATGATTTTAAATGAAAACAAACAAGCAATTGTCAACGAATAATTTTTATTTCTGCATCACAGGTCATGTTTTATTTATATCAGGAATGAAAATATAATTGAGCATTGAATATGGCAAGTAGAGATATAACGTCGTAATTTACATAAAAATACAAAACATTCTCGTATAATAATATTAATAACAACAAGTTCAATATGGACATAGAACCGGATATGACATCATCGCCACCATATTGAAACCCTGACGTAATAACAAGAATCAAAGCCCGTCAATCGATGCACAGTAAGGACGAAGTATGTTAACTGTCGTGTCGATCGCGCTTGATTTGGGGAACTCATAGGGGTTTTTTTTTCGAAGAGCGCCGCCTCCATAAAGATGAAGAACAACGAAATGATCCGATAATAATAATAAATAATAATAGTATAGAATAATACTGACAAACAGTTACAAAGGTTTTTTTTTCTAAATTATTTGTTTATTGTTTTATTGTCTAAAATACTTTCTAGTCATAATTAAAACATGAAAACAAAACTGATATTACTTAATAATTGAATTCTCTGCTAAATTAAAGAACGTCCTATTTTTCTGCACGGACTGGGCTAATAAAGACAGTCTGCTATGCGGAAAATCTTGTCGGGAGGGGAGAACTACATCCTACTCTTATTTCGAATTCCAAATGTGAATGTGTCTTTTACGTACGCACCAATGTGTACAGGAGACCTTAGTTTTCTGTACAATCCGAAAGACGAGACACTTTCCTTGTCAGACCCTCCATCTACATTACTAAAGTCACATAAGGAAATGTGAATTTGCCTTCGAGTGCATCGCGACGAGTTTAATGTTTAAATTGATTTAAATAATGCTAGCTAGCCTATACGCTGACGTTTATCATATAAAATTGTTTTGATTTTTATGGAACTTTGAAATGAATAAAAAAAACATTAAATATAAAATATATCTTTAGGCGTTATGTGAATAAGGCGATAGCTACAAGTGGTGTATTATTGTTATTGAATTAAAAAACACACAAAAAAACACGCAAGATAAGCATATAAATATAAGATTATCAAATCACCTGGGGTATTAGAAAGTGACGTCACATTCATGGTGTTTTTCAATGGCACACGTAACAAAATACAACGTATCTAGATACTGACTACCACACAATTCAGCATGTATAGGGATTAAAGGTCTAATACTATAGGAAACCCTTTCAAACTATCATATGGTCAAAGTATAATCCCTAATAGGAATTTCAGTCCAAAATGGTCCAATTCCGTCCCATATTTACAAACATCGATCTATGCATCTAGAGTTTATAACAATAGACCGCCACTTTGTATTCGCAACAGAAATACCGGATACGCCTTGCTTTAATCCTATTTAATCAAAGCCGGAAGATTCTCTTGCATTAATTTTGTTTCAACGTGACAACATATTTAGTGTACATTAAAGCCGTGAGGCATTTGAATTTTTTTTTTTAGCGAAAAGATAAATGATGTTAAAGTAGTCGAAATAATGCGTCAGATGTGTAAATCTGTTAGCTGCATCAAATGTGTAAATATGGCGGGTGTGGTGCCAGGCAGGGTAAGCATACTCTTGCAGACACTTGTTACCACTGTTTGTCGTGAATTGTGTGGACCGTGAACAATCCATTAATTTTGCTGATTACACTGTTTTGCCATACGATTTTGTCTTACGGTTTGGATTGTTCGTACTTGGTTTCATTTTATTATTACACGATAACGATCAATGTGATTTTAACATATCTATGTAATAGAAAACGTGCATAGAAATGATTCTGAAAGATTTTATATGGCATTATCACTTACAAGAAGAAGATAAATGTTTGGATATTCGCAATCAGGGTCGTACGTAGGATTTTAAAAGTGGGGTGTAACAGAGTGCCTTCGGCAATCCTCGACAGATTCCGGTTCTAATCTCGGCTGTATGACAGTAAGTGATATGTACCTGCGCCCATACATTTGCGATGCGGCTACCAGTTTACTTTAACAGGAAAACTTGACACCGTGGGCACAACCAAACTCAAATTGGCGACCTATTCGGCTAGCGACCTATTCGACCGATCCAGCTGGTAACCTGTTCGTTGGAAACCTATTCAGAATAAAGACAACAGTCGTCCAAGATTACCTTTCCGATTATATATAGCTGGATGCTCAGAATTCTGTACGATGGTCCGAATTTTGACTCGGAATATTACCGTTCTTTCACTTTAAAATATTGAAAAAATGGCGACCCTTAGGATGAGAGAGCGCCCCTTTGATATGAATGTGCCAAGTGTTACTAATAATATTTAGAAAACTTATTCAATTACCTTTCAGAATATATATGGCGAAATTACACTTCTATTCTGAGCTAAAGGAATGGATAAAAAATAATATCAGTGTATTCTACCTTCATTTGATAGACGTAACGTTGGATTTTATTTGTTGATAAAAATAGATGAGTTTGGGCGACTGTTGTCTTTATTCTGAATAGGTTGCCAACGAACAAGTTGCCAGCTGGATCGGTCGAATAGGTCGCTAGCCGAATAGGTCGCTAATTTGTGTTCGGTGTGGGCGCAACCATGTTTCATCCGGGACCTTTAAAGTAGTTCCAATATGGCAGAATTCGTCATACAGCCGAGTCTAGATGTAGGTTTCGGAATCTGTCGAGGCATGCCGAGTGTAACAGAGTGGTTGGGCGCCATAACCTCCATTTAAGAGATATAAGAAAGTTTGGACCAAGGCAAACGAACCCATTGGTGTATAGCGAGCTTAAAAACCGACCGACTGATCCGTGCCTTGAGAGCATCACTGCGTGATCATAACCAAGTGTAATACGTTATAAATGAAAGATTGTCGAATTATTTTGGGGGGCATTTCTCGGGACGCCTTATTTTTTTGAGGGTGCAATGTAAACCCTGCCCCCCGCTAGGCACGACCCTGTTCGCAATAACCGTATTTAATTATTGAAAATCCAAGCTATTAGCCTGCATAGAGTAAGGCATTGTGCGTGAACGTGTGTTATGATGTGCACAATTGTCTTCATTATTGACATTGTATTACATCTCAGTATAACGTCATTATCAACATTGTATTAACAAACAAATCATATACAGAACTATCCATTAATTGTATCGATTACATAGCCTTTATAGAACTATTCAACGGTTTTATAACCTATATATACATGTATTACTGTTTGTTTATAGCCACATAGAAATATTCAATGGTTGGTTTTATAAACCATATATCATTATTCAACGGTTTTATAGCTTGCATGTTATATTATTACCATTCAACTTTTTTAAAAACCCATTATCTCATTATAGCGTACATATATTATTACTACTCAACGGTTTTATTATAACCCACATATTCAACGGTTTTATCACCTAATATATGATTATTCAACGCTTTTGGAACCTATATATTACATTATTACTATTCAACGGTTTTATAGTCCACACAGAACTGCGGTATACATGCGGACAACTTGCGGCAACTGCGTTTGTATACGGAATAACAGGGGAAAACTTGCGAATGTTACGGATCGCTCCCGGTTTAACTGAGGAAGAGCACGAACAAAGTTTTCCGCAAACGTTCTTTTGAACATGTTCAAAAGAACGTTTGCGGAAAATTTTGGGCGCGCGGAAGGCTGCGGATGATGTGGAATTAATACGGATTCACTGCGCTTCCTATCGGAACAATACGGTACAACAGGAAAGACATGCGGTACTTTGCGGTATAATTGCGGATTTGCTTCCGCAAGTCTTCCGCGGTCTAGTGAAATGGGGATATAAGTCCGTGCTTTCTGTCTTCAAAACAATGACTTTATCGGCGGAATCCGGTGTCATCCTTTGATCTTTACCGATTTTCCGCAGGTACGTCGCGATTGGTCCGAGACGAAACGCGGCTGCCGAATATGGTCCGCACTTGTTCCGCAGTCATTCCGAAGTTCTACCTTGCCAAAAAGATTAAAACCGCCAGTTACCGCAGTTATCCCGCGTATTTTCCGCTATTGTCGAGTGTAGCCAGCAAGTTGTCCGGATATCTTGCGTGACGATCCGGGCGCATTCCTAAGTGTTCCGGAGTTTCTCCGCCGCTTCGCCGTGATTTGTACCGTAGTTTACCCGTATGTGTTCCGAAAATACCGTGACTGTTCCGAAGGTATTCCGAGAGCGTGTGAAATGGACATTTTCCGTGGATATTTTTTCCCACTTATCCGCGTAAAAATGCCAAAGCTCTTCCGCAAAAGCCATTCCGCGGAAGTCCGTGAGTACCGTAGCTTTCCGCAGCTCAGTGAAATGGGGGTAATACATATATAATCATATTCTATACAAACACAACATCTAATATGTAATAAACGCTGGACAATATTCTAAAATGTAATCAAGTCTGAACAGCATCTAAAATGTAATCAAGGCTGAACAGCATCTAAAATGTAATCAAGACTGGATACCATCTAATATGTAATCAAGAGTGGATACAATCCAATATGTAATCAAGACTGAACAACATCTAATATGTAATCAAGGTTGGACAATATCTAAAAATATAATCAAGGCTGAACAAAAGCCATTAAATCTTCAATTGCAATAAAATCTGAGGTACAAATCCGTAAATGGAGGTAATTGAAAGGCGCTGCTATCGGCAGATCAACGTGACTATGTAATTAGCACTCTAGGGTTATCATAGTAACACTAACTTCCGGGTCACCGGTCGAAAGAGTTGCCCTTTGACTTTCTAAATTAACCGTTAAGACAACTATTTTTAAATTCACTTCCGATGTACTATTATAAATCCAAGTGAGCAGGACAGGAGGTGGCATTTTAAAGAGATACGAGATTTATTATAAGAAACCGGAAGTATAAACCTTTTTATCGAAAGCCCAGATTATTAGTGAGAGTCAAATTTAAATTACAAAAACATTGTTGCTCCGCCAGCAGCACCTGTTTGATTTTAACAATATAAAAAATATAATTTACTCATTCAAAATAATTCATTAGATACAGTATAAGACCTAGAAATGGATGGAAGCGTGTTATTCCTGGAATGCTGATTGTCCTTCAAGTTAATTTCATCTAAGGCTTCGTAATTTATACAACTTAAGGCCTATTGAACTGTGTGGTCTCTTCATTTAACATATCGAATGAAAACAATGAAAGGACCTTGGCCATTTATAGTAGCAACTATTTGGCCTGTTTGGCATTATGTCGCATGTGGCATGGTGGTGATGGGGTGGGATGTAGGGGAGGGAGCGTACAGTACACTCGGTACAGAACCCGAAATTAGGCCATTTCGGGACTAAATAAGGTTAAATTTTATTTCAATAATATGATGGTCAAGCGACGCTATTTCTTGTCACGTACAAGCGTGCAACGGAAATCACGTTACTTGACGCGTTAAGTCATTCGGATACCAAACTTGACGCGTTAAGTCATTCGACCACCCATTCCCCGCTAGTGATCATAAGCTCTGTCTTTGAGACAATCCCACACTTGTATGTGACGAGGAGTAGGGTCAAAGTGATTTATTGAACTAAAATTGAACCCTGTGTTATCCCGAAATTACCTTGTTGTACTGAGTTGACGTTACCCCCTCCTCACCCCTTCCGTGGTTTGTTTCATCATCTAAACGATTGGTATTATTTGTTCGGTGTGTCTGTGATAATATTTCAATTTATGTTTATTGATCCTCTATGGCCTGACTGATATGACCTAGTCTATCAGATTTTCCAAATCATCGTCTAAATAATCCATTTCCTGCTTTGCTAGATAGTATTCTTTCTTTGAATTTGTTTTTCTCTTCTTAAACTTACAATAACAACACAACGTTACCACAGTTACCACAATCACAATCAACACTACAGAAGACGCGATTATACAAGTTTTAAAATGAAACACCATTGGACATCGACATACTTTATGACTTCCATGTCCATTAAGGTCACAGTCTACACTTTTATCAAAAGGCCCGTGGGCCCGCTGGACAATCCAGACACCGTCTAACGCCATACCGGAAGTAACAGCGATTTGTTGCCAGTATAAATGACTTGTGTTGTGTATATGGAGCTTACCATAAGAATTATCGCGTGGCTTGGAATTATCGATAAACGCTGACCAGGATTCTGAAAATACAGAGAACACCAGCCATTAATTAAAAGATCGATTGTTATTATAACATCAGAAATAAATTCCGAAAAATCACTTCTGACGTTTCGCTTACAGTTCAAGGGGCTAAACCCCTAACTCAGTATTATTCATAATATTGGAAATTAAAAAAACAAGTTTGAATTCAATATTCGTCCTTAAATCAATACTGATATTGTTATCAGTACACGACTCTATAGACATACAGGTTTCGAATAGCATTTGTAAGGAACACAGAAAAACTTTTCCAGGAAAACAATGCGGAAGTAATCAAAAATGGTTGATTAGCAAAGGACAAAAAACCCTAAACAAATAAACGTGTAGAATGGACTGTCGTTCACTATGGATTGTTCACGTATTGCATCAAACATAAATGATTAGAAATTACAATAAATAATAATGAATATAAATCATAATGTTCCCTTTAATGGGAGTTAACTGCTTCCGTGGGAAGAGACACATCTCGATATGCGCGCACGCGTGTGTATGTGTGAGAGAGAGAGGGGGGGGGATAGATTGGTGGAACTTTTAAACTCTATTTCTCTCTGTGTCTGATTTCAACAGCATAGTGGTACTTATGTAATCTATGTGGTCGACGAGCGAGATTTAATGTCCATTCCACACAACACAAACTAAGTAATTTTGGGATTAACATATTCAATTTTATTTCAATAATTCACTTGTGTGCAGAGGTTATTCGCAGTGGGAGGAAACCGGAGAGAGAGATGAGTTTAATTAATGTCCACACGACACAAACTAGGTTATTTCGGTTTGAACATAATATGGTTCAATTTTATTTCAATAAATAAACTTGCAGGTAGGGGTCTATAGCCCTTATCTTCATTTCAATTCATATCATTTCATATCTACAATATTGAGCCAGATGTTTTATAAAATAAAAGAGTTATTGATCAGGCACTAGTATAGCGCTTGATGATCTGTTTTAATGATAATATAATGAGACAGTTAGTTGAGCTATTTTAGTTGATTCGTCTGGATGACGTAGACTGAATGAGGACGAACATTAGCTTGATAATCGAGAACTATAATATACCCCAGGCTTCATGTCGATAATTATACACTATGATGTTTTCATATCGTGAAATGATACTGATTGCGATCGAACATCTACCTTATAAATGAAAGGAAATGGGCTTTTAAAACGTTCTACTGTTCTGCTCCGACTGAGCTAATGAAGACGGATACCCTTTAAAGTCGAACGCCTGTCGTGTCTTATATTTGATTCATAATTATCTAAAATGGCTTCCAAATTACACATCACGAAATAACAAGTCATGCATGCAAGATACGCATACATTTTGAAAGAGACGAACTGAGTACGAGCTAAAAAAAAGCGATGTGATAAAGACAGAGGGAGGGAGAGAGAGCGAGTTGACCCAAATTCAAATGACAGACCTTATGATACAACGTGCACAAGCTAACCATTGTCGTATATGACGTCATTAGTGGAGTTATCTTCTGTATTCACACAGCCACGTACTAAACCGAGCATGGAGACTTACTATTACAGAAAGAACACGTGTTTATAAAGAATTACTCAGATGATGTCATAACCAACATCTTAACTTGCTAAGTAATGCCAATTTGAGCATTTTTGAAACATTGAATAAAATATAAAAAAATGAAAACGGTTAGATGACTGGCGTTCACTAATTCACAATGTTATTATTTCCTGACCAGTAAATAGATTGTGTAAATTTCGCTTAAAGTTTTGTCAGTAAATATATATTGTGAACTTAGATTTCCGGTTTGTCAGTAAATAGATAGTATTAATAAAAATGAAATAAAACCAAGTACGAATAATCCAAACAATTAGACGAAGTTCCATTCCGAAAAAAAACGGCATAGGCAAAATACACGACAAACAGTGGTAACAGGTGTCCGGAAGAGTAAATTTACCCTGCACTTATGACGTGTTGTCAATAAATAGATAGTATATAAACCTAGCTTTATCTGTTGGCAGTAAATAGATATTGTAAATATAGCTTCAACCGTTCTCAGTAAATAGATAGATAAACCTAGATTTAACTGTTGTCAGTAAATAAATGTTACGAACCTAGACTTAAGTTTTGTCAGTAAATAGGTAATATAATCCTAGCTTTAGGTTTTGTTAGTAAATAGATACAGTAAACGTAGATAAGTTGTCAGTAAATAGATAGGATAAACCTAGCTGTAAGAGTTGTCAGTAAATAGATAGTATAAACCTAAATGTAAGTGTTGTCAGTAAATATATAGTATAAACCTAGCTTTAAGTGGTGTTAGTAAATAAATAGTTTCAACATAGCTTTAAGTATTGTCAATATATCTCCCGTCAAAAGGCAACACCTAGTAACTTACTTTTTTTCTTATTTTGAGAAAACGAAGGAAAACAAAATTAATGAATATTTTAACCCCAGGTAATACTATTGAGTTACTAGGTGGCATGATAGGCAAATGAAGGAAGTTAGTAGGTTACGTCATGGGTGTAACTGCTTACAAAATCAAAAGATTGGAATATCTAGTACAACGAAAGGAAACACATATCCTAGTAACTACAAATTTGGTCTTAACTCAATTTTGACAAAAAAGTTACTAAAGATGTTGCCTTTTGGTGGAAGATATAGTGTAACCATAGCTTTCCGTTTTATCATTAATATATATTGTAAACCTAGCTTTCAGTTTTACGAATATACTATATCATATAAAACAATGCGGATCTACATGGATAATTGGTAATGGCTGATTGACAATCGACAAAATAATAATAAAAATGACGAAGAACGCGTACACGACTGCCGCTCAATTTTATTAGAAATTATTGATTAGAAATTACAACAATTTGTATACAAATTGAATATAATTCACTTTATAATATGTGTTCATATAATATTAATAATGTGCTTTTAGACCCATATTTGTCTATTTTATTGTTCCAAGAAATAGAGCTTTCGCAATCAATAATACATCATTCTAAAGTAGATATCGCTTCCGTTTGTTCCTGAAGTTTTACGTGGTCTCGTACACAAATGAAACTTGATCCAGCTTTTTTCGGTAAGACACAGTGTCTTTGCAGGGAAGCGCCCATGGTGAATTTCATCAAAAGGAGAAGCCTTGTTTTTTTTTACTTTAGCGTCCTCTCGACACGAACTAAACAATCTCGGGACTAATATATGATTCGATTCTATTTCAACAATTCGCTTGCACGTAGGGTTCTTTAGCAGTGGTATGAAACCGGAGGACCCACAAGCAACCCTACTCCTTGTCATGTATAAACGAGGAATCGAAACCACACTAAAGTGTGACTCAAAGATAGACCGTCTGAACCTACGCGCACGCGTTAACCACTCGGTCACCCATCCCACCATTAAGTAACAGAAAGACCCAAATACAGTAAACTGCTAAAAAAAAAACCCAGTATGTTTATAAAAACCCAAATACGCGAATAGAAAAAAATATATGTTATAAATTTAAAATGGGGTATATTTTGCATCAGCATTTTTGTTGCATGCGAGTCGCGGCAAATATATACCAGCTACGTTCTATTTCAAAGTCAAAAATCTTGAAATTTATTCTTGAGGTAGTTAGTAAATTATGTTTAGCCTACGTTCTTGCATTAGAAATAATTCTAAGGAATTTGCTGATTTTATAATATAATTTAGACAAATTGAAGGCTATAGTTTAGACAGATTATAGCCTCTGCTCCGACGATGCTATTGTCGAAACTAAAAGTCCGAATGACTTTGGGGGGTTGGGATGGCCTAGTGGCTAGAGTACCGCGCTTCGACCTGTAGCTGGCCAGAGGTGACCGGCCAGCTAGAGGTCGAAGCGCGGCACCTTAGACCACTAGGCCATCCCAACCCCCGATGCATTATATAAGATCTAATGTAGATATTTCGTTTGGTCCCAAAAGTTATGTAAATCATTAATTATACATTTATTCACACGCCAAGCCCATAATCAAAGGATTCAAAGACGGTTGTAAGTTAATGATTTAATTAAAACATGGATAATAGGAACTTTGTTTATTGTTTATTATCGCAACAACGATAGCAATGACAATCGAGACCACACTGTTCTTCAAACGACAATAAACACAAAGAAAGCAGTAGTTTTACGGAAATTTCAAAATAGGCGTACGAGCCGGGGTGGGGGTGGGGGCAGCTGCTCTCTATTTCTCAGGCAATCTGAGTTTACGGACGGGCGGGTACAGTGAAAAAAAATGTAATCAACCAGCCATATATTTATCGTTGATCTTATTACTACGTATACAATTTCACACACCGTCTTCATTATATTGTTATTATTATTGCCATACTTCTTCAACAAGGATGTTGCTAAAATATCTATACCATTTTTACAGTCATGTGACGGCGTTATTCGGTGACGTGTTGATAGAAATATAAGATGTCTTAATCCTATGTTCCCACTATCAAGAATTGAGACAGAAAAAAACGCAAATTCTCTCGGTGTGTGGGGGGGGGGGGGTCTACACAGTAAGCTCCGCTCCTTCACCCCTTCGGAGACGACCGCGACATTTCAGGTTCTACCCTCCTAACATTCATCGAGTACGCCTATGATTTTCTACACATCTCCTTTTCATCATCTATTCTTAAACTATTATAGCGAGAAGTGTCAGTTATTTACCTAAATCTTACCTAATATATCTTTAACATCCCATTCTTTTACACACGGGGGTTGGGTAGCCGTATGGTACAGCGCGCGCACGCTAACCATTCGGCCACCCTGTCATTGAGTCAACGGGCGTGGTTTCGGATCCCTGGTTGTACGTGGCAAGGAGTAGGTTCGCCTGTCCAGCCTCGTGGGTTTTCTCCGAGTACTCCGGTTTCCTCCCACGGCTAAAGACCCTACGCGCGAGCGAATTATTGAAATAAAATTAAACCATATTATGTTAGTCCCGAAATGACCTAGTTTGTGTCGAGTGGACGTTAAACCCCATTTCTCTCTCTGTCTCTCTTTCTTACAGTAAGATAGAAAACAATCTTAGTTTTAAAACTTTGAAGGGTTTATAATCCTCTTAACTACATCGTCGCCTGGTTGAACCCTGTGATGGAAGTTATGCGGTAAATATGTATTAATTAAATAGTTTAGTGACAAATTTGACCCTTTGGCTAGGCTATCATTACATCCTGGTCTAAACGGTGTTTTGTAATATGGTTTAACTGGGTTGTTTTTGTTATATTTACGTTCGTTAACCCTTCGTGAAGATTTTAAATTGTATACTGGATTTAATTTAAATGTCACATGCCGTACTGGATTAAATAATTTAAAAATAAGTTAAGTCGTGTTGCCATTTTCCTGGGATCACTCAGTACCTAGGACCAGCTTTCTAACATCGTGCGTTGATTTCCTTTTTAGGGGTGGGGGTCTAACATTGGTTTAGCCCGTGCGTATGCACACTAAACAGTATGCGCACTGTTTAGGACTCATGTATACAAGCGTATTATTGAAAGACAGTTAAACTATATCGTTCCAATATGGCTTGATTTCATTTTGCGTCATAATTCAAATCAAAGTGGGTTACTACTTGAGGATAACCCCCCCCCCCCCATACACACACACTTAAATTTAACTTAAATAATATACCTCCGAAATTAGATTTTACGCCCTACTAATGAAAATAGACATATGCCATGTAGTGTGCTTTGAAGGAAGTTTCGCCTGGACATCAGGGCTACAGTCTTTTCTTATTTCGAATTACAAATTACTGTCAAGGGGTCTTTTACATTCACGGGTATATGTATCTGGGAACTCGGTGTTTGGTCCCATCCCAACTAATAACACCCTGTGGGCTGAAATATACATTGGGCGGACCTGTTAACTACTTAAGTATGATGAAGACCGATTTTATCTTTTATTTCTATGTGCACCTATTTATTATACACCATAAATCAAACGGAGGCAGACCACCATTAAATTTTACATCTCGGTACCCACAAATTGTAGTTCGTCTATTTATAGCAATTCTCTCTCTGTCTCTTTTCTCCCCTTTTGCATGCCCATTTTTGTTGATTTTTTGGCCTAGGATGGACTAAGAGGGGTTGAATTAATATTTTCTGCTAGGTTTTGGTAAATATTCATGATTTTGAGGCGGAAGGATAACGGCGTTATGAGGTTGGCTACGGTGATATGTACGGCAACTAGATACATGTTTTGAGTATGCTTCTTCAAGTTCGTGTATCTCAAAATTTTGGTGGTCAACCTCATAAAAATTTTAGTGCAAAGACATGGCCATTTGTTCCTCTGTCTGTAGTGAAAAGCATTTCGCCCAACGAAAATTTGGGGATAAGTTGGAGGTGGGCAAAGAGTCCAGAATTAACATTGAAGTCAATGGGGAAATTAATGGTGGTCTGCCTCCTGTATGTAAACAAACTGACGGCGTATGAGAGGCCTAAATTTGATGCTATGAGCTCCAATTTGTCAGAAAATGTGATATATGACATTTTGATAATAAAAAAAGTGAAATGGTTAAATTTCTAAAATATTTGACAAATTTGGGAGGGGAATATTTGATTTTAGTCCAAATTTTGTGATTTTCAGTGTTTATTTGCTTTTCAAAATGAGTGAAAAATATTTTAATGTGTAATTTTGACTTTTTCTGCATGGTAAAGGTTAGATGGGAAGAAAGTATAATAATTTCACTCAATTTTGCCTAAAAATCATGATAATTTGTCTGAAATTCTTCAGATTACCCCCAATATTACTGTCAAAATTTTAATTATTCATCTGTTTTAAAATGAAACAAAATGTCTTGCATGTCTTTATTTCCATTGTTAAATAACTTGGAAAGGAGCCATGTGTTTGTCAGATATTGAAAAAGTATCTATGATTTTAATAGAAATTTAAAAATTAAGAAATTTGGTCTAATTATGTACTGCTGAGGCATGTTAGAATTTTCAAAACATGAGTGAACTGCATTTTGCTTGGGTGTTCCTCAGACTTAACACAATTTTAATGTTTTAAAACCTGCAATTGTTGCATTTCCCTTCTCGAGAAAGTAAAATCTGTGTGTCTGCAGGGAAATTTCTCTGTCTTCATTTCATTTAGACTGGCTCAACCTCCCCAGCCCACCCATTTTCTTAAACATGATATTTGGATATTCAATTGAAAATATATTGACTCCGAATTAACAGTAATTGGATTTTGTGCTTGAATTGTAACCGAGCATTTTATTTTGCTCAAACAAATAGTTACATAAAAGATTCCATGAATTTTTAAGACTTTTTGTTTATGGCCAAACATGTTATTCTATGACATTTTCCCCAAATGAGTCCACACCCCAAAATGGATATGTTGTAGATGTGTCTTTTGCAGCTTAATGTTTGACATTTTTGATGTAAATCTATTATTTGTGGTGATCTTTTGAAATGTGGCACTTACAGAGCAATGAAATATTAATTAATAGCCTTTTCATACTCCTTTTATGCAATGAATTATGTCATAACTCCCCTTTTCCACCTCATTTTGTCAGGAAATTGATGTAAAGATTAAAACAACTTGCTTCCACAAAATATTGACACTATATAATTCCAAGGATACCTCTGATTGTTAAAGTATTTTGAATACTGAAATATTCCCATTTTTTAAAAAAAAATAGAGCTTTGTGACCCTTTTGTTGGAGTGTTTGTATGTATGTATACAAGCCAGGGATAGAAAAATGTGGCTTTTAGCCATATTCCATCAACAGTATTACTTATGTGGACACAGGTTGGATTTGTTATCACAGCAACATTTTCGGGGGGTGGGCTTACAAGTTTCATTATAGTTCCTTACAGTTACCCTCAATGCAACCAATTTGCAGCTTGTCTTCTTGTATACTGGCCAAGGTTTCTAGAAATAAATGCCTTTCACCTCAGAGTTTCCAAGAAATAGGGAATTATTGGCATTTGGAGACATACAAAGTGTCAAAGAATGGGCCATTTTGTAAAAAAAGGTAAAATAAGGTCAATTTTTGAAAAATATCCCAATATTTTGAATATTTTTGATGAGACTTGTTTGAAACTCTTTAAATCTTTTTGGGAAACTCACATTTTGACAAAATTAAGAAAGAGTCTTCAATTCTAGAACAAAAGGCCCATGGACTTGATCTGCAACCCAGCATGCAAAACAGTACATAACTTTAAAGGGTCACCATTTCTTCTGCAGTTATTTTTTTTTGATTCTGTATTATAATAATTTTGCAAAAATAAATGTGAAGCTATAAAGAAAAGAATTTTGATGATATATGAACTTTTAAAAACATATAGGAGGCAGACCACCATTAAATTTTACATCTCGGTACCCACAAATTGTAGTTCGTCTATTTATAGCAGTTCTCTCTCTGTCTCTTTTCTCCCCTTTTGCATGCCCATTTTTGTTGATTTTTTGGCCTAGGATGGACTAAGAGGGGTTGAATTAATATTTTCTGCTAGGTTTTGGTAAATATTCATGATTTTGAGGCGGAAGGATAACGGCGTTATGAGGTTGGCTACGGTGATATGTACGGCAACTAGATACATGTTTTGAGTATGCTTCTTCAAGTTCGTGTATCTCAAAATTTTGGTGGTCAACCTCATAAAAATTTTAGTGCAAAGACATGGCCATTTGTTCCTCTGTCTGTAGTGAAAAGCATTTCGCCCAACGAAAATTTGGGGATAAGTTGGAGGTGGGCAAAGAGTCCAGAATTAACATTGAAGTCAATGGGGAAATTAATGGTGGTCTGCCTCCAAACCTGACATTAAGAATCTACTTACCTCCCTTTGCTGGCTCTTCATCCTTCCCTTCTTGACAACCACCAGCACCGGTTATGACGTGTACCGGTGCACGTGGATTGTTGTAATCAAGATTTATGGGTTGCCGTTTGTACATCGGCCAAGATCGTTCGTAAGAATGCTCGTGACCTTGAAGTATAAGGTCAACTCCCTGAGAATAGAACAGATCTTCAAGCCTGAAAGGAGAATTGAAGAGAGTTTGTTACATAACACAGCTATAATATTTTATTACAAACGTGATTCTGAATATCAATAAACCTCGATATTGTTGACTCTCTGTTTGTTGTCATAGAAATAATCAAAATATTAAATGTTCAGCATAACTCAAACCTCTGAATATCCATAAGGTTTGATACCGGTCGCCTACGCTATCGATTTAAAGATGTAGTATGTAAGAGTGACACCTGTCTACTGCCATATAGTTCCGAGTTTACCATCGTGCAATGTACAGGATATGGTCACATGATACCACTTTTGGTCTATTAAGAAGGTTTTTATACGAAATGAATTTGGGTTTAACATCCTACTGTTCTGCTCCGAACTGGGTTAATGAAGACGGACATACGTCAAATTCCAACTGTCAAGGGGTCTTTTACGTGCACGCTAATGTGTACATGGGGTCATTACATGTCAAGTGGGCCAGGGATAGGAATCGACCACCTCGTAAAATCTGGAAAAAATATGTTATTGTACATGTAAAAGCTAGAAACCCTGCAAAATTTGTGGCCTGTAGCTTGAAAATTGATTGAGATACGGGCATTTGAGTTTCATGAGTTACCCTTAAGTTATCGAAACAAAATATGTATCAATATTCACTTGAGTTTCAGATATCTTGATTTTACCTTTCTAGTGAAGATATTTAGTATTCTTCAAGAGCCTTTCGTGTAGATTATGAATCTGCAATCAGATAACAGGTGAGTGGTATAGGGTTCATGAAAACCGAGTCAGAAAAATATTTGTGTTTATATCTGTTACTTTGTAGCTCATTGAACACTACAAAATCCAGAAAATAAACAATTACACCAATTTCTTTTCGGTTTTCATGGCCAAGTAGCATGCGAACCCAGATTTGAGCTGTATATCTTCACTAAGAAGGTAAAATCAAGACATCTGAAACTGTAGTAAACAAATATTTTGTTTCGAAAACATATTGGTAACGCATGAAACTCAAATTAATGCCCGAATCTCAATCAATTTTTATGCCACAGACCACAAATTTTGCAGTTTCTACATTTTACATGTACAATTACATACATCTTTTCGATATTTTTTCGAGGGGGTTAATTTCCCAAATTTCTGAAAATTGACCCACTTGACATGGAATGACCCGTAATCAATTCTCTGGATTACACTAGTCCATAATCAATTCTCTGGATCACAAAATGGCGGGAATATTGAATGGTTAGAAACCCACGCCATTTAATAATATGACAACATGGATAATAGAAACGTTGTTTATTAACACAGTCCAATATTAATTGGTTACTGTTGATCAAAAGAAAGTTTAATGACGTGGAGGCGGCATGACGTCATTTTGGTGAAGTCATTGGCGCCGTATTGGTTAACCCAAAAAAGCGTCTTTCTGTTTCTATTGACAATATGCCGAGCTGATCAGTGTACCCGTCTAAAGTGAAAAAAAAAATATATTATTGGGGAGTAAATCCTTTTGCCTGCTTGTCAACAAAATCAAGTCCCCGAAATCCCAAGATGCACTGTGCGTTTGTGTTCGTTCTATTCGAGCGTATCGAGGACTGCATATTTGGTGAAACTTTCAAGCTATTATGTAATGAACAAAACACAAGGCAAAGTCGACTAGAAATGACATTTGTTGCATTAAAAGAGTTTTTTTTTACAGTCTGTGTTGCAGTTTCATATGTTCCCACAATATTTCCAACAAAGAGATGTAAGAAATGAAAAACAGCCAAGTTCAAAGCGGGCCGAATCCAATAATTGTCTTTTAGGTCTTTGAAGCTTTATAATTACAAATATACTGTTCATGTTTTTATATAATAAACAATATTATATTTAAAGATACATTATGTAAGATTTAGATAAACAGCTAACCATTCTTTCTATAATAGTTCGAAAGTAGATAATGTAAAATAAATAATTTGAAAATTTCATTCAAATTACTCTATTGCAAGCGAAGATATTAGCCTTTGAAGGTTTGACAGACGTGTGCAATAATTTCAACCACGGTACTGGTGATCAAAGCTAAGTCTCGGTCCACCATATTTGACTAAATCAAAGGATCGCTGAACCATTCTAATCTGTGTAATATCGGAGAAATCTGATGATATCGAGAGATGATTAAGGCCTGGATCAGTTAATTAATACTTTAGAAAACATTTCAGGCCTAAATAAAGACCTGCAATAGGCAGATTTATCTCTTGCATAATGCATGTTTAATATATCTCATGACATTTTATGTAATTGACACTCAGTTGCATGCATAAAAATTGCAAAAGAGGTATTTAAACGGCCAATTGAATTCCATCAAAATATGAAATAGACACATTTTATGTGTATATAATGATATGCCAAACGGGGCGATGCGAACAACTTTATTAAAACGATAATAACATTTTCATCTTCCAGGTGACCTGCCTACGTCTAGATTCTTATTTAAAGGGCCAATATTGTCTATATTTTGGAGAATGAAAGTGCTTAATTTTGTGTGTAAAGCTCTTAAAATCCCTTTCCTTTGGTTCGAGAAAAATTCAATATATGATGTGATACGTTTTCAAACAACTTCAACCCGTCAATCTTCATATGGAAACGGGAACCGATGTCCCGAGCAGTATTATACGGTGTCTGGATAAAACCAGGCTTCTATTCTATAAAAAGAATATTGTTTAGTTGAAATGTACCTTTCGGTATCAAGTACAACACGTGGGTCATGCACTGTATGGATTTGTAAAGGAACGGCAATAGATTATCAGGTTACCCCCCCCCCCCCAAAAAAAAAACCAAAAGAAGAAATTTTATTTACTCCACACAACCAATTAGTTCTAATATTCTGCGTTAACCAATATGGCGTCACTGGCTTCAATCGTCATAGACTCATAATGATAAAATGACGTCATGCTGTCTTCTGTACATTAAAGCATAGAACTAGAGTCAACGCCGGATTAACCATGGTGGGGGCCCTGGGGCCTGGAACATGTTGGGGGGCCCTGACCACTGACCCCCCCCCCCCCCAGAAATTTTCAGAAATTGGAGGCCAGAAACGTGATTTCCTGGCATTTCAGGCACTTGTGTTGGAGCCATTTAGAAGTACTTCCCCAAGAATAAATAAATTCTGCCACCAAATTAGCGCATTCTGGCGTTATTGCAGTGGAACAATCCATGCGAGTGCTATGAAATGATGACATTTCTACAGGAGGGACTGTAAGTGAGCAGAGCGGCATCAAACCTAATTTTGAAGTCGCTCAGTGATAAATAACGGGGTTACTTGATTCGGGATCGTATTTTACCTCTACGATGATTTGATGAATGGAGGCCGTAACGTTACGACCAAGCCGGACTCGATGTTTGACAAACACAATGGTAATACGAGATTTAATCAAGAAATATGAATATTTCGTGTGATCATGGTGTGCATCTCATCAAATTCAGCTTATACCCACAACAAATATCAACAACAACAACAACTACAGCTTATATACAATCGTACGTCAATCTGAGGCAAAATTCGCGCTACTCGAAATGATGGGGACGTGTAATTTGTTCGAGTTATACGATAATTCGAGTTAGACGATGGTCGGTCCGATAGAAGATCTCACGACAATAAAAAACGTGTTATACCCATCACCGGATTACACCGAATTCTCGGATGTCGATCGCAACACACCATGGATTGAGGGGGGCTCAGGGACTTCCGATGGAGGGCCCCGTCACTAAGTCACCGGCCGTTGCAGTCCTCGGTCACACCATGCTCGAGGCGCGCAACTGAGATTTTTGTGAGGGCCCCCTAATGTGGTGGGCCCTGGGGCCTGTGCCCCATGGTTAATCCGGCGTTGACTAGAGTACTATTCTAGTTCTGTGATTAAAGCTTCTTGGTTGATCCCTAGCAAGAAGATAACTGGAGATGGCATGACGTCATTTTATCATTATGACCAAAGCCGTATATAGATATACCAAAGCCCTGTATAGGGAAAGTTACGACAACTCATTTACAGGCGCCATTGTGGGTCCCAACTATGACGCCATAAAAAGTATGACGTCATGGCGTCATATAGCTTTACTAAACAAAACGTTTATCTTTTTCTTGGGGTTACGTTTTAAGGGCTATACAATTTATAATAAACAAATTGGAAAAGAAACCAATATCTCGTAATCAGTGTCTTTCAGTGGTGGGAGGATAAATAATTTCTTTTTAAATTCCTCAAACGCAGGTACCAGGATGGATCGGGGGTCGTGGGCATCTAAACTGTAGTTCGGGTAGAGTCTCTAAACAATGACACTGAGACTCTAAACCATGATGTATCCTGTAGTTCAGACAGTCTCTAAGCCATGATCTACCAGGTAGTCTCCGAAACTTGATGTACCCTGTAGTTGGGATAAACCATAGTTTTGTAAATATGAATTGTAGCCTACGATATGTTAACCCAGAAATGATATAGTTACTCTTATATGAATATATTGTTAACGCGCTTTAAATATCTGGATGCAATAGACTTAGTGAAGAAAATTCTAGGTACACACTGTTAACCACCCATAGATGTTTTAATGACAAAAATAGTAAGTACAGCAGGATCGCACTACACGCAAACCCCAAAAAATCTTAAAGATAAATCTGCGGACAAGACAGTAAATAGACAATGCAAAAAATAAACAAATCAAATAGTGGGACAAATCATAATTTATTCAGCTCAACAGAGCGCTATGTACAATGCCGTCTTGTTGCATACCGTTTATATTTTTATGATATGATTCAACTATATAAATGGTATGCAACAAGACGGCATTGTACGTCTTATATACTATTCAAAAAAAGTAGGGGATATTTGATTTTTGTTATTAAAGTCACCTAATGAAACTGACGAAGAAACAAATGACAAAATGAAATGAAGTTCACATTCATCGATTTATTCCAAATGATCGTTAGACTAAGTAAGGCACAGACTGACCATTATAAGGGTAAAATGATACCCGGGGTCAAACAGCAAAGTTACCACAGCATCACAACAAAGTCAGTAACGGGTAAATCCTCCTCTGTTTGCCAAACAAGCATTGATCCGACGTGGCATACTCCTAATGAGACGTCTAAGGTCATTTTGGTCCAGACTGTCCCATTCCTGTTGCAACGCAGCAGCAAGTTCTTGGACATTGGCAGGACGTTGTTGACGTTGACGTAACCTCTGTCCAAGCATGTCCCAGACATGCTCGATGGGGGAGAGGTCGGGAATCAGTGCTGGTCAAGGTAATGTTTGCATATTTTAGTATTATGCCCCCAAAATCAAATATCCCCTACTTTTTTTTAATAGTATATGATATCGTTTATTATATAAAAACATGAACAGTATGTTTGTAATTAGAAAACTTCAAAGACCTAAAATATAGTTATTGAATTCGCCCCGCTTTGAACTTGGCTGCTTTCATTTCTTACATCTCTTTGTTGGAAATATTATATTGCGTGAACATATGAAACTGCAACAAAGAATGTAACAAAACTCTTTTAATGCAACAAATGTCATTTCCAGTAGACTTTGCCTTGCGTTGTTCCTTACATAATCGCTTGAAAGTGTTATCAAATATGCGGTCTTCGACACACTCGTAGCGAGAATTGTTGGGGGGGGGGGGGGGGCAGTCACAAAAAAGACAAGGCAGGCCGCAACGGGAATGGGGAAGTGACACAAATAAAGCAGGTAGGGAAAATGGGTGGACACCAACATTGTTCTTCAAGATGTGTCTATGCCGATGGTGGATTAAATGATTTATCCTAATCAGACCCTAACTTGAACTTAAAAAAAAAAAAATCCCACGGGTAAGCTGTTGCAGTTTATTAAGGCCCGGCTTTACACCAGTTAGTTGCGGCCCAACATTATTGGCCCTTGAGGCCTAAAAAATAAGGCGTGGGTTTGCAACAGTCGGTTGCGGACCTACGGTGTACTGACGTTCAGATGTGAACTGTTATGGCCTAAAACTATTTTTAAGCAAGGTGGAATATATCATTCTGGAGCCCCTTTATCATTAAGGACCCTGACAATTGTACTTCATTAGTTTCAAAGTAAATCCGCCCCTGGTACCTGTAGGGGATATCACGGAAAACTTACCCATATCTCACGAAGCCACTTATAAATGAACGGGTACAATCGTCACTGTTTGTGTTAGAGCAGTACATTGGTCGATGTCCCATGGCAACAATCCATGGACGCTTAGAGCGATTTTGATTGGCTCGGATTAAATCTTGTAGTAACCAATTATATTGGTCGCACACAAAATTTTGATCATGGACAAAGTATACCTCTGTCGAATAACTGAAATATAACAAACATAATTGTAGTGTGTCGTTTTGTTTTGATTTTATTAGAATAAATAAATAAAGTCATTGATGATTGAATGCCTTTATGCATCATAACTCTTGTATTACAAGACGCATTATTTCCATTAATCCTTTGAAGCGCATACAAGTAGATAAACACGCGTTTCTGAAGTTGTAAAACTAGTTAAATTAAACTTACCTAATAAAATGAACTAGTCCAATATCATAACTATAATACATTTGTTTTATCGGAATAGGCCATCGAGTATTAGGGATGCTAAAACGAGTAGAATAGTGCAGGAAATCTCCATAGAGTTCTGTTAAAGAAAAAAAGGATATACGTATGACATCAAATTTAGTGGCGTATAAATATATGCTAAAAAATAATGCGTATTGAAGAGCCGTCGTATAAACACAGCTGACCTGGCTCAATACTCTCCTTTTCATCGACTCCGCCCACTATAAGGATTTTACCTATCAGCACCGCGGGTTACAATTTTCCGCGAGGCGATGTGATGTCATCATGATTCTTTGACTTGGACAAACTCTGTAAATTTGGGCATCAATACTAGGGAGAGAAAGTTTATATCCGACATATACAACGTCATAGTTTTAATCACCCTTAAATTAAATGGACCCGTCGATTAAAAGTCAACAATGATTGGATAATTTCTTGATGGTTTTCGCCTAATAACGAAAATTGCCGAATTAATCACGCGAATGCACGTGAATGTTATTGTTTATACCCTACATTTTGGAGTAAATGTAGGTTCAATTAAATTGAAAACAAAAACAAAATGCACAGTAATACGTCAACTGGCGAATAATCGATCCTTTTTGGCCAACTGATTGACGGTGGAATAGACATGAAAGGGATCAAGGCAATGTTTTCCAATAATTCTGACAGTAAACCTTGAAGGTTTTTGTTGTGTTCATAGAAAGATTTGACTATGTTGAGTGGACTGGACCCAAAAGTACTTTACAAAGGAATTCTTGGGCTTTTAAAACTTTCAAGTCTTGGAGTGTGTGGAGAAATAATCGAAATGTGGACGAAAAGAAAATTTTGAAACATATCTTAGACATGGATAATCGATCTAAATATGCCAATAAGTACGCCGTCTATTTCGGAGCTGAATGGTATAAACTGTACTACAAACATTTTTAATTGTCAAAAGAATACAAATTCATTTCTGCGATCTTTGTTAATTATTTCGATCATCAATCGAATATATCAACCAGAGATGACATCATGACAGGTTGATATGAATTGAATATATCAACATATGAGGACGTCATGCCAGGTTGATATGAGATTTAAAATCTATGAACGTCAAACAAAAAAATACCGCCACGGAATTCATAACGGAGATAGCGGTATCCGGCGTGGTTTCGAATTCCCTATTGTATGTGGCAAAGGGTTCGGTCGTCTGTCCAGTCTCGTGGGGTTTTTTCCGGGTACTCCGGTTTCCTCCCACTGCTAAAGACACCTACGCGCAAGCGAGTTATTGAAATAGAATTAAACCATATGTTAGTCCCGAAATGACCTAGTTTGTGTCGAGTAGACGTTAAACCCCATTTCTCTCTTTCCATCAGGTACCCTGACACTACTATATTTATTGATATCGCGTGTTGCCTAACTTCCCCAACCTACGCGTGATGAATAGTTAACAACGTCGGTTCGTTCCTAATACATGTACAATCATTTCAAACTTCTATCGAAATAGTTATAAATTTTAATACCTTTGCGGATAATTACTACAGCACTTCAAAACAGAGATGTAAAATTTCTAGACACGCCTCAGATTCCCCCACACCCAATTTTTGAAAATCTTGAATCCCCCCACCCACCCAAATTGAATATATAAATTTACCTGTACCACGTCAGTCACCTGTAATTAAGAAGGGGATCGATTGTCTCTTTATTTGACGGTATTGATCCACAGTAGCCATTGCGAGTTTTTAATGACCAGTTAATAGTGGTCATTATATGGCCAGTGAATCAATAGTGAGTAGACTACTAGTGGTCGTTATAAGGAGGTGGATTAATAGCGGGCGTTATAAGTACGTGGTCGTTATAAGGGGATGGATTAATAGCGGGCGTTATAAGTAGGTAGGCTTTACGTGGTCGTTGTTAATAGGTGGACTTCTCGTGGTCGTTATAAATGAAATGAAATGAAATGAAATGGGGTTTATCGTCCAACTGTTCAACTCGAATGGGATAATGAAGACGGTATACGCCATACAGTGTGCTATGAGGGAAATTTTACGGTCTACTCTTATATCGAATTCCAACTAACAAGGCATCTTTAACGCGCATGCCAATGTGTACACGTGATCTTGTTTTATCTCATTCGAACGACTGGACGGCTGTTCTTGTCAGACCTTCCGTTCTGCACACTGACAAGTGGAAACCACGCCGGAAAGTGGTCATTATGAGTAGGTACACAAACGCGGGTGTAATTTGTTCTTATTTCATTAATTTCAAACCAAACACTTCAGGAAACTTGTAACTTCGGACTAAGGCAAGAACAAAGGCCATGTTAGTTGGTTGGAATGGGGACCGAAACCGATTGAAAGAACTGAAAGTGTATCATAACGCAAGACACAAATTGCCACCTTATTCAGAAGAATGTTCCCCTGTTGATGTAAATGTAATAAAACGTTTGTAGTGGTGTAGCTCATCCCAAAACCCTTACAGTTACACCTATCCTGGTGTTCAGTAATCATGAATATGGATTACAAACCACCAAGCTTAGATAAAAGGCATTTGTCACAGACAATGTCAGACACAGATTCAAGCTTTGTCAGGCACAAAACAGCAGATGTGATGAAAACAAGTCCGGCACTAAGTTGAAAATGTCAGGTACTATTTCATTAGTGCCCGACAGTGGGTGTCGGTTCCATTCTAGATCCGGTTCCTGGTCATAGCTTACCATGATTTCCTGGAGACGTCATATAAGGTAGATAAGCTGAAAGATGTTGTATTTCTCTCATGAACTGATCACCGATCTGAAATCGATAAATACCACATCATAGTCACCAGATAATACCAGTGACAGATTAAGATGAAGACAGGCCCTACGCTAAAATTCACTTTCGACCCCTCCCAAACCCCATCCTAAAGACTAGGGGTAAGGAAAGATGAAACCGTCTTCTTAGATCGGCATTTAGTAATTGAACATATTATCAAAGCCGGGGATGATATAAGATGTTTATGTCCAAGATGTAAAGATCGCTTATTTTATTGAAATAACATAGTTTGTGTCGATTCTCTCATCAACTGGGTTTCCAGTTATGTCACGTATGAAACGGCTCGCCTACACTTACAACGATACATAAGAATAATATGTTTTTAATCGATCAACTCAAGTTGGGGGAGGTTGATTTAATTCATTTATTGTACAATTGTCAATAAATCTATAAATAGTGCATGGTTAAGTTTCCTCATATCGTTGAGTTAAAGACCAGCATATCGATTTAATACTCACGGATGCCCATTGGCAGCCAATACCAATAGGAAGTAACGCTGCTAACTGGGCAACATGTCCCTTATATACTGTAGCGTATTTATAAATTGATGATAAAATTGGAATTACATCGATTTATGCTGCTTCAACGTATAACATCTTTCATTGGCAGCGGAGAAACCTGTTTGGCATCAGTGACGGATCCAGGAATTTTTGCAGGGGTGGGGGTGGGGGTGGGGGTTGGTGATGCCTTAAATTTTTATAGCATACGACCCTGGCACTTTTCTCATAAAAAAGAGTTTTACAATTTTTATGCAGCTGATTCGGCGGGGGGGGGGCAGTATCAAGATGTGAGATACTTAATATTTATACGAAAACGCAAATGACGCATCGAGGCTCTAGGGGAAGAAAAAACTCATGGTTTATCAGTGGGACGCTAAACCTCATTTCCTTTCATTATGTTTTTGCATGTTTATTGGGTAATTAGCATGCAATGATTTCGGTTATCCAGTCCTGCATCGTAAATTACACGGAACGATCACACTCTTGCAATTGAGCAGATTAATAAATCAAAGCTACTTACCGCTCCCCCATCTGTGTGTAAATCATAAGCTAGATCTCCTATATGCCAGATACACGTATATTCATTGGTTTTTATCTCCTCTTCTAATTTACTTATGGTATTAACACCGAAACGTGCTCCCATATCACCGTATACCAGGAAAGACATGGGGGATACCTGTAATACCACATGATAGGGAAGTGGGCTTAACTAGGAGTAATTAGAGAGAGAGATAGAGAGAGGGAGAGAGAGAGAGAGATGTCGACCACAAACTAGGCCGTTCGCCATTTTTGTCCCCGCCCCTTTACCACCCATCCTCCTGTGTCAATGACAGGGGGAAACCGAATCTGATTGAAATATCGATTTATATTTCGTTTGTTGTTTTAATACTTTCCATGGTCCACTAAATGAAGATATGACCGGTTGCAGTGAGCGGTCGCGTCGTGGGTCATACGATCAGCTTTGACCCTATGACGTCAGACATTTGATTAACCAAAGAGCATTGGTGTTTTAAGTGGGTATTTGGAAATACAACCTTTGCTTCGTCTTCGCTGCGAATGCCGTCTTCATTAAACCAGTCGCAACAGAATAGTAGGACGTTAAACCCCATTCTATTTCATTTCATTTCATTTCGCTGCGAATTCCGACCAACGGGTCGTAAACCGCGCGCCAGGAACTCGCAACCACAGACCTTTACATTGGTTAATTATCCCTTAAACAGAACGCAGGCTATATAACAATTCATCTAGGGGATAGAGTAGTGAAGGAAAGTAAATCGAAATTTTGAAAAATAAACCAAAAAACGAAATGAAAATAGGCTTTGTTTTTCATCAGATTGGAGCAAACCAGGCTGGAAAATCTCGACAACCATTTCGACCCACTAAGCACATCTGCTTCGTATGCAATTAGTAAATTATGTGAATTACTCAACTGGGAGTTGAGTGGCCGACTGTTTTACCACGTGTATTCTAGATCATAAGGTCTGTCATTGAGTCAAATGACGTGAATTTGATTCCTCGCAGGCATTTATAATGATACAATACAGTGCTACTTAGTAAAAGTAATAAAGGAATATAATAAATAAATAACGAATACAGAAACATAGACAAAGAGTTGGGCTGTTTTAAACATCCGTAGTGTTTCCTAGAGAGCATAAAAACAACCGTAAGGCAGCTTAATAATTGATAATTCAATCCTTCCTCTGCTGAATTAAAGGTTCTATATGAAAAACAAATGAAATGAAAAAATCTGATCAAAACACAGATTCTATTCCGTGCGTATTTTATAGTTCAAAATTTCGTTTTATTTGTCTCTCCTGCACTTGGATCTGGAAGAGTTGTTATATAATTTGCGTTCTGGGTGGAGTGAGGGATTAGCCAGTGAAACCATATGTTACGGAACTATGGGTAAACCACTAGAAACGTCAACGCTGATTGATTTATCAATGTCTGACGTCATAGGGTCAAAAGCCGTTCGTACGACCTCTGACGCGCCTTTTTTTTAAATGTATATAAAAAGTAAAACGGAACGAAATACATGTCTGTATGTTAATCAGTTTGCCATCAATCAGAATGGTATGGTTTATGTTATCCAGTCCTTTCCCGTAAACTAAATGAATTATATATAATCTGAAATGTACACTCACATATTGGGTCTTTAGAGTTGTAAAGTTATACTCGTTACTTGATATGATGTTTCTGTTCAAACACTGTGTTGATATATAATAGCTATATACGTTGCCTTCTTCTAAGTTCTGATCAAAAAATATAATAAGATAACACAAATAATGATTATAAAAGAAATGAAATGGGGTTTTGCATTCCACTGTTCTGAACAAGTGGTTATATCATGGTAGAAACAATAGTGTAAATTCAGTTAAATGAACCCTGTCTTCTTCTTAGTTCGAGTGGAGGGGTGGGGGTAGTCTTGGAGGCACATTAGAACATAAGTTCTGTCAAGTAGCCTGGTATCGATTCCCATCTTGTACAAGCCCAGTCTCGTAGGATTCCTAAATGCGCCATTGACATTTATCGCTAAAATATCAAATTTCGAACGGCTTAATCCACGCTGACATTTACATGATTATTTAACATTTAATTATGAAATCCAAATATCAATGTTAGATAACGTTCCGGCTTGGATTCAATCGGATTTAAAACATGCCTATCATTACATTTCCGTGGATAACAAAATGGCGGCGGATTGTTGCACTACGAGCAGCACAGATCGACGAAATTTCAATTCCACATATCTTTGTAAATACTGATCTTAACTGAATCATTACTGGACTGATATTATAGTAGTGCACTGAAACATCTTTCTTTTGACATATTTGAAATGTCAATAGATGCGAAGACGACAATCATAAAATAATGGGATATTGAATGTGAAACGAAGTATATGTTCTGTTTAGTCTGTAGGTCGGGGTCGATATCGGTGCAGACCGGGAAAGTTCATCGAAAGTTGCCGCCATGGTGCCCCCCTTGTCAGTTGTGCCGGGTGGATTGCTTGACAAGGACAGCTGTCTAGTCGTTCGGATGGATTGGAAAACCGTGTACATATTGGTGTGCGTATAAAAGGGAATTCGATATAAAAGTAGGCCATAGCGCCACCGACCGTGCACAATTTCCCTATAATAGCACATTGTATGGCGTATGCACTAATCCAGTGGGCGTAAAACAGTATGACATTGAACACCATTTCATATCAGTTTTCGGTTTGGCTGACGGAATGGACGTTAAACCCCATTTCTCTATTTGTCTGTTTAGCTGACATGTTGTGTGCCTACCTGTAGTACAGCTTTGTGTATAAATGGCAAAGCATTTGAAGCATCTTCGGTCAGCTGCCGAACTATACTGTAGGATTTATACGATTTTTGATCTCTAATTGGTCTATATTCAACCCAACTTGTTGTATTAACTGGGGACGACCACATAACTACCATCTTACTATAATCATCACCCAAACTCAGATGGATCTGCTCTGGTTCCATACATAATTTATCTGTAATATAATAATATATAACATTACAATAACATATTATATGTCATATAATACAATATAACAATACAATATCATAATATAGAATAACATTACAATATGATAATTTATCACCCAATAATACATTCTACAGTAGCATAATTTATCACCCAATAATAGCGTACATAACATTACACTCGCATAATATATCTGTAATATTATGTTAATATTAAACTGTGTCGGTAATATAACATTCCAACATTACAATAACATAATGCATCTGTAATATAACATTGTAATAACATTATATACAACATTACAATATCACATATATTCTACAATATCATTATATATCATTAAAATACATTACAATATAATAATATACCATTTCAATTCAACATTACAACACCATGATATATCTGTAAATTAGCATTACAATATCATACTATAACTGTAATATAACATTACAGTATCATAATATATCTGTAATATAACATTATAATATCATAATATATATGTAATATAACATTACAATACCATAATATATATGTATTTTAACATTAAAAAATAGTATATATTATTATCTGTAATATAACACAACATTACAATAACACAATATATCCGTAACATAACATTATAATAACATAATGTATCTGGAATATAACATTATAGTGCTAGTTGTTAAAATACATATTATTAATTTAGAAATTCTAGAAGACTTTTAAATAATATCTCTTTCTTAAGCTATTTTAATAGTCAACTGTTTTTTAAGAGCACGTTGGTGATTTTCAGGCAGAGCAATCTGTCTATATAATAACATGCTTCACAAATATTGCACATGATTAGAGTTTTATATATACATTTATAACCTTATTAATAACCATAATATTCCTTTATCTTTATTAATTCTTAGCATTTAAAATATACACCTGTAATGCTGAAGTTTTAGAGTAATCGGTTCAATAGCCATATCTTCTTCTAAAACCGATAACGTGTACACATGAGCGTGTACGTGTAAGAACCGTTGGATGTTGAAATACGAAATAAGAGTAAGTCGTCGCGCTGATGTAGCGCACAATGTCCCACATAACATGCGGAATGCCTTGACTTTATGTGAGACTTAACGTTCGTAGACAAAAACACACTGCGTTGCATATGCCTTTATGGGGCTATGGTGGCAATTCGGGCTGGACATCATTGGTACGACATACACGGGCCATAACAAATTAGAAATGACATTGCCGTATTCAAAATGACATGACAAAGGCTACGCGATACATTTATCGATGCAATTTATTAATTCACCCGACTAAACCTGTTTTTTTTTACCAAGTGATCGAAAACTCGGGTATTATCAATTTTTTTGTCCCAACAAAACTCTAACGTGTGTGTGTCGTAGTTAATATGAATATGCACAGCGATTCACGAAAAAAGAGAGACGGTTTTCTTACCAACGGACCCAATGTTTATTTGGCCATGTTATCGCAAACATGGGAATTTTTGGGTTTTGCCTGACATAAAAATAGATTCTTCAACATGTATCGACAGAAGTGGAGTCAGATGTTCCGGAAGCAGTGAGGATACCTCGCCTAAAGTTTCTCATTAATGTACCGACTCTACCCTCTGTTTCTAGTTCCTTTACCCTGTGTTTGAAAAACCACGAAATGTTATTACATATGGCTAACATTGTCTCTTAATAGTACATTTGATCACGAATTTAACATTAGGTATACTAAAATCACGGGTTTGTATGAAATTGAAACCGTGGTCGGTCTAGTGTCAATATAGAAAAAAGGAGTTAAAATGCCTAAAGAAAGTATTATTGTTTAATTGTCTACATGTTTCGCTTGAGCTTTTCAAGACATACAAACACTTGGCGAGATCAATACAAGTACTTCTTTGTTTACGTTAGATAAATGCATAAATAAATTTTAAAAAAATAAATCCAGGAAAAAAATCCCCTCTTTACTTCATTCTGACATACATTAAATCGTATACCTTGACGTATTTTTTAAATTTATTTATGTATATATATCTTTATTGATCCTCCAAATATGAAGAGTATAACAGAATAATGAACATAACAAAAAGAAAGAAATTGGGTTTAACGGCCACTCGACACAAACTAGGTCATTTCAGGACTAAGACACAACACTTCACTTGCGTGTTGGGGTCTTGAGCAGTGGGAAGAAACCGAAGGACCCGAATGACTCAATGACCTTAGCACACGTGCTAACCATTCGGTCATCCAACCCCCAACGAACATAATAATAATAATAATAGTAAACAACTAATGTAAGATACAATTATTACTGTAATTATGGACAATTAATACCACAGTGTTACTATGTAACTAATTGGGTATAAATTGTTGTATTTTGATCATATCTATAAAATGACATTTTTTTCTGACGAACTCGCCGTTGAGCGATAAAAAAAACCCATTTAACTGTTGTCCGCATAGCTTTTATCTTTTCATCGTCAGAAATGAAATAATATTACCTTATATTTTTGTACAGAGGCGGTCAAACAGATTTGTGGAAAAAATTCCCCTACCACACGCACCACACACGCCACCAATAATAATTATAAGCATTTAATGAACTTGTATAGCCCCAAACAAAATCCAGCTTGTAAAACTGCTCAGTGTCGCGTTTTCAAAATAAAAATACCCGATAATGTAAAACAATATAGATAGAAAATCATAAAAAAATTAAACATTTGATAAAACAAAATAACAATAGGGTGCAGGTATGTGGTAAATGAGATACAGATGCTCAAAACTTTTATCTATTACTGTACCCAATAAAGAACGCACAAGCGAATTATTGAAATAAAATCAAACCATATGTTAGTCCCGAAATGACCTAGTTGTGTCGGGTGGACGTTAAACCCCCATTTCTCTCTCTTTCTCACCCAATAAAGATAGTTCAAAAAATCCATCAGATCACATAAAAAATCATTAAAACAGTAGAACCACCGAGGAGCAACCACATAATCTGAACTCTTACATCCATAATCTAAACTATCGCAGTTCTACTGGTAATAAAGTTTTATCTTTACCCCAGGTCTCATTGATCTGACTTGCTTTATATACAATCAATAGGACTTTTACAATTAACCTGGGAGTGTTAATGGAGTGGATAGAAACTTGGATTACAATTTTACTCGGTCTCCACGGAAAGTCATTTCCCAAACATCAGTTAATAAATACTCAAAGATCACCTAATAAATATTCAAAGATCACCTAATAAAATCTCGAAGATCACCCAATAGTTACTCAAATATCACTTATTAATTTCCCAAACATCACTTAAAAGATCACTCAATAGTTACTTAAAGATACATTATGGGAGATTTTTATAAAGAGTTGGCCATTCTTACTATACCAGTTCAAATTATTAATTAGACATAAATTAACTTATCGAGACCATAATCAACTCTCGATGTCGAGGCTAGCGTGAGATTTTTGTTGGATTGTAGTTCGATTTGCTGCTGTATTTTCCTTTGTGATTTACCGATTAAATGGATAACGGAGACTAATCTCCCATAATGTATCTTTAATTTGCCAAATAGCATTTAATAAATACTTAAAGATCACTCAATCGTTACTTAAATGATCACTGAATATTTTCTTAAATGTTACTCAATCATTACCAAATACAATTTAATAATTTCTAAAACTCAACTTCATAATTACTCAAATTCCACTTAAAGTTGCATTCCCGGGTACAAACTGGGTGATTTGATGATATATATGGACTAAAAACATATTCAAACTAATTAATTTATCATAATTTTGCTTCAAATCCTTCTCAAAACACTGTAATTGCCAAGTATATCCTGCTATGAAAATCGATCAAAAGAATCCATGTTTGCGTCAGGGGATTACCCATCTCCGTCCCTATGGCAACGGCGGGCGGAGACGGGTTAGAATTCATTGCATACACAAGACGATGTTGTATGCAATCGCTGACTATCTATTACAAATATCGAATCCTAATTAAATTCTAGGATTATCCACTGCCCGCGTCTTGTTCCGTGTTTTTTTTATCTCAGAAAGTGTTGTACGTCTAACTCTTTATAGAGTTTATCAACATGTACACAAATCGCTCAATGTACTCGTGCAGCCTTCGACGTCACGCGTGGGGATAGCCCTAACTGTCGGGCTGTTGATTAGGGGAACCCTTACATTTTTGTCCTGTATACGCTCCATGAGTGTTTTTCAGGGCATCCAGTATTTTTCTAGTAAGATTGGATATCTTTACTTTCCATATATACCAAAATTGCCATACTTTTATAGGCAATAACCACTTGATAAATACTTTCCTGGGAACCCATGTTTAATAATTACTCAATTAATGTCCTTGCATAACTTCTCAAATATTGCTCAATAATTTATTACCCAAATACCACTTAATAAGTACTCATGTTCTATTACCTAAGGCTACAATACGATATCTACGATTTAAGCAGGAAGTGATGTACTAACTGTCAACTCGAAAAATAGCGCACGTTTTAGACCAAACGGCCACCTAACAAAAGTTACATGATAAACTCAAGTCCTTTTGTAGTACATGCATTTTGCTTGCACGGAATAAAATCATTAATATAGTTATTTATGTATATCAACATATGATTCATATTAATGATGTGTTGATGATCTTTTCATATAATATTCAATATCAGCCATTGTGCTTCTTATTGACATGGGCATATGGACTTGCTATAGCTACGATTGTGTATCTACATTTCGAATCGCGAAAGCGAAAATGCGCCTTTACGAATAACTGCCTAAAACAAGTGGTGGTGGTGGGGCGAGTGGGGGTGTTTGTGTGTGTGAAAGTGCATTTAGCTAAACTTTATTTGGATTCTAGACATCCGAAATCACAAATTTCAGAAATATTCAGTTATCTTCCAACATATGGTGTTTGTAAATATACGTAAAATGAATTTAAAACCTATAATTAAACATATTTTATAACGATTGGGGAACAGTAAAAGAAACTTTCCTTTTAAGTATGTGATTTTACACCCTAATGTTTGCTCCAATTGGGATAATAAAGATGATGAGGGAAAGTTTGCCTTAACAGCGACACCACGTCCTAAGCCGTCGGATATTTCATTTCATTTGGATAGTTGGTTATTTATAACCCATCCTCGATTCCCCCAGTTTTCTCATTCCGTTATTCTCCACTATATCCTGGTTTCATCCACGGGGTATTCACGTAACGACATTTTCTGTTCTTGACCGTAGCTTGATTCTACGAGCCAATAAAAAAAAAACAGTTTACAAACCAGTCTTATCCTCATTGTGTAGGTTCCCAACAATGGCTTGTTCGCTCGATTATGAGAAAGTTTGCAAGAAGTGTAATGTATAAGAAGTGACATACACACAAAAGGCGTCCTAAAACATATTTTTGATGTGAAAGTTTCTTTGATGTCAGTCAAAATATGCATTGCCAAAGTTTTATGCTATCAAGCATTTTTGGCGATAAAAATAGCCCAATTATCAAATGCAGAATATGTGTCTCCCAAGGTATAATGTAGTGGAAGGAATGAGGTCACTGGGGATACTGACAATGTTTTTAACCATCGGCATATTGTTTCGTTATTTATTTAAATCATAATAAAGTCAATAAATGTCCACATCAATACAATCAACATTAAATGCATATCATGCAATCTGTATTCGACAAAACTATAATCATAACGTCCACGTTTCTCTTCAAAGAAAATGCCAATGGCAACAGAATCAATCATCAATAATTATCAAGTATACCCTCAACTATCTGATTTTATCTTCAACTTGTTTATGATTTTTTGGGGATGGATCTAGCGAAGCTTAAAAAGACGTTATTCAAGAGCTAAACCTGCATATTGCATGTCATTTTTTTAGGCCTTAAATGTAACACAAATTATTGATTCGAAATTTACACAACGAGACCACAACGAGACCATAATCAAATTACAATACTATCAGATGGCTCTGATTTTAAGTAGACTGGAAGGGTTCGGGCATTTAATGGTTTAATTTAAAATTGGAGAAGCCTCGAATAACCGGCACCGTGGTTACGATAATAAACTTCATCAATGCACACCTATTTTAACACTACAGACATGTATAACTTTATCTTTAAGCTTTAGTGGCCCCAGTGCCGGACTAGGCTCACCTATCCACCTATGCACCTGTCCGTGACAAGTGGGCCTAAGTTCATTAAAAAAGGTGGGCCTAAGCCTACAAAGAAAAAAGAGAAATAAAAAGAAAAAAGAAAATAGAAAGAAAGGAGTGGGGGAAGAAAAGATAGAAGGAAGAAAAGGACAGGACCGAGGATAGGAGATCTCAAGTTCATCTAATGATAGTGCTCTTAGGCCATTCTGATATCTAATTGTATCAGGAAATCAAAAATTTGCCTTCTTCTGCTTCGGTTTGAAATGCTTGGAAAATGGGCTTGCGGTTGTCTATTTTCAAAATTTCCCAGACGACCCTTAGACGCTCGCGCGCCTTTTGCGCGTACTTGTGTTAGTCAATGACCTGACACTGAGTGGCCTTAATCCCGGAAAGACCCTAGAGGGTAGACAAGCGGTCCCGTGTGCGCGATAGATTATATGAATGTTAACTTTGAGAGTTTTGAGGCATCGGCCCCTCGTTTGAGCGTAGCGAGTATGGTAGGATTGCTTGACCAACCGCCCTGGATTACTTGGAACTCGAAATAGTCAATAACGCTGATGTTCTTGCAAAATAACCCGAAATGGACAGAAGGAAGAAGGTTGGGTGGCCTATTTATCCACGTGGGTTTCCTCCTACTGTTAAAGACCCCTACGTGCAAGCAAATTATTGAAATAAAATTAAACGTTAGTCCCGAACAGTCCTAGTCATTAAATCATTTTATTTAACTAAATCGTTGCAATTAAGTCAGGAAGTCGAGGCTAAAGCAATATTAGACTTTCAAATAAATATTAAATCATTATCTCATGAGTTTCTTTCGATGTCATTACAGGATAAGATTAAGGCACAGACTAACTAGGCCTAGATCTTGCCAAGTTAATTATATGGATTTCCTTATTATGTGTTACATTCAATATAATTAAAATTATAAAGACACAATAAACCATTATTGAGTAGAAAGGTGACGGGTTTAAAATATCGTATTTCGGAACAATGATACTGACATGTGGTTAATTTGTTGTGGTCAAGTGTGCAGCAATTTTAGGGATGATAGTTCACCCATGGCGTCCATTGAAAACATCTGCATTTTTGGCTTATCGGTATTTACCTGTATACACGTGTTACACCGCATCTCTCTCGTATATTGACCCATCAGATCATCCGTTATTACTCTATATATTATTATTACCCGTTACTTAAAGATACATTATGGGAGATTGGATAAATAACTGGCAGTTCTCGCTATAATAGTTCAATACTAAATAATGAAGTTAGCCTCGATCGTCATTACTGCCATTGTTACGTTAATAAACAAAGTCTCGATTACCCATTTTAACGCTAACCGTATCCACTAGAAAAAATATTTGAATCCACTAAATATCCAAGACATTCAATGGCATCGAGTGTTGAGTATAGTCTTGGTAAGTTAATTATTAATTTAGATAACATTTCAAGCCTAAAGAAATACCTGCAATAGGCAGATGTAGCTCTTGCATAATGCATGTTGACTCATTATCTTCTGTATTGGTGGTTATCACTCCTAGATCGTATCGCTTTCTCTTACTAATTGACCCATAGAACATGGCGAGAAAATTAAACACTTCTCTCGTCGTTATTTAAAGATATTATGCTTGAAATACAATAGGGGTTGAAGGGGTGTAGAACTCTATTCTGCGAGACCTTAAAATGAAATAGGTATTTAAAGGGCGTGTAGCTCTATTCTGTTGAACCTTAAAATGAAATGGGGGTTTAAAAAGTGTAGTTCTGTTTTGTGAAACCTTAAAATGAAATAGGGGTTTAAAGGGTGCGTACCTCTAATCTGTGGAACCTTAAAATGAAAAGGGGGTTTAAAGGGCGTGTAACTCTATTCTGTTGAATCTTAAAATGAAATAGGGGTTGAAAGAGTGCGTACCTCTAATCTGTGGAAGGGCGTATAGTTTTATGCTGTGGAACTTTAAAATGAACTAAGGGTTTAAAAAGTGTGTAACCCAATTTGGGGGAATATGAATGTATATAAAGCGATGCTTTTATTTTAAAATCAATTATGTTTGGTGAAATATGTGAACATTTCAAATCACACTGCAGTCGTTTGCGCCTGGTAAGTTCATTCTGCACAACTTTTAGGTTATTATTTTGTCTGTAAATCAGCCATCACTAATTACTTAAAAATTGGATGGGGAAATCTAATATTTTTACGGCAAAATATCAACATCCGTGTAGATTGAAATGAACCAATACGAATTCTAATTCGTGTTTTAAATTTCGAATATTATGGATAATATTGAGTAGGGGGTTTAGTCCCTTTAAGTTTCTGTCATGGAGACGGATATACGTCACCGAGTGTGCTTTTACGAAAAGAAATGAAGTGAAATCGGGTTTAACGTTCTACTCTTCAACTCCGACCGGGCCAATAAAGACGGGTATACGCAATACATTGTGATATCCGGGAAATTTGACCAGTACAGTCGCGCTACGGCCTACTCTAATATTAAATTCCAGCTGCAAAGGGATCTTTTACGTACACAGGAACTTGATTTTTCGTCCGATATGAACGAATACAGGTTGCTCCTTGCCATGCCCTATTTCCTGCTCTACTGAGAAATCAAACCGCCGGAAAATTATGCTTTGAAGAAAACTCTGCTCGGATACCAGTGTTTAAAACTCGATTTCCAACTGTCAAAGGTTATTTTACGTGCACGACAAACACGTACATCTAGAAGGCAATATTTCGTCGTTATGATAAAATAAAACCAAGTACGAACAATCCAAACCATTAGACAGAATTCGAAGTCATAAAAAAACGTTATAGGCAAAATAGTGTAATCAGCAAATGGACTGCTCCCCGTGTACAAAATACACGACAAACAGTGGTAACAGGTGTCCGGAAGAGTAAGCTTATGATCTTTAAGTACTTGACCCGTGTGATCTTTAAATAAGTGATATTATCATATCCGACATATGTTCCGGTAAGATTAAAATATTGAAAATTCACCATTTCTCTTAAATTTAATATCTAAAGGGACTAAATGATTTTAAATCAGGCCCCGGGTTCGCGTGCCTAAATAAAAAAAAAATAAATAAAATGAATTCTATTTGGACACACATTTTAAGAGCTTGTCCCACCATTAATTGACAGTTATTAGATTAATATTTACATATTGTGTGATGTTAAAACTAGATTGTCCCGGAGTTCACAAACTGTTCTCAGAATCAAGTTAAGAATTTACTCAAAATTATACGCCTGATTTTAACTAAAATAAAGCCTTTTATAAAACGTTTGTTGTTTAAACTTATTAAATACATCATTATGTTCAAAATTCTGTGTTTCAAGATCAAAAATATTTCTCGTAAACAGTGAATGAGTAAATTCTTAACTCTGAGAATGCTTTGTGAAACCGGGACCACACTTGTTTCCAGATCACAGAATTATATATTGTCAAATAATAATGGTGGGGCACGCTCTATACACTAAAATTATTTATTAAGATATGAAATATATATATGAAAATTTCAGCATGGGATGAAATAATCTGTTAATATTTCTGAACATTCCCAGCATATATTTTCCTACTGAACTGCATTATATAAGAAATTAAATTCCCGGAGTAGAATTCATTTTTATTTACGTTGAGCACATCCACAATTCTTTATTTATTTATTTATTTATTTATTTATTTATTTATTTATTTTTTTATTTAAATTAATTCACTTACTGTTTAATGTGGTAGATACACATACCGAAGTTGATACCAGTAACATCAACGACAGGATACTACGTACGACATTCATCGTATTAATACCTCAGTGCATCCCTTGTCTAATTGTCAGTAAACTCTGGGTATTTATCTCCTTGTTTATTACCAAAACTCGTCTCGCGGTATTGATCGAATAGCAGTAAATGAAACGGGGTTTAACGTCCTACTTTTCAGCACGGAGCGGGCTAATGAAGACCCATAGACAGCAAACTTCACGCATGTACATCTCGTCACATTAACTTCTAACCAATACAAGTCTCGGTTTGAACTTCCTGTATCTCTAGTTTACATTCCCGTCTTAATCCACTGTTATTACTGTCTATTAGGCGTATTGTAAATGTATATTTCATTTGTTTTCACAGACCAAAGCTTTGTATAAAAATACTCTTAATTAGTAACTATATCGGATAACTGTATTAGTAACTATACCTTTCAATAAGGTTACATTCTTGGAGATATTAAAGCAATTATTCACAGATCTAGGCCTTCAACTGAAATAATTTTAACTCCCCGTATCTGCTAATACGATTTTATTACTTTTAATAATTATGACTTCGATGTTTTATATTCCTGGAAACGTTAAAGCAATTGGGAGAACCCGCACGTCATCGATCAGGGCATTCTACTTTTAACTGTTCTGATTACGGTTCAATCTGGAGCCGTGTTATCGAATCGAAGCACTCGTACATCTGACTCAATCGCCCTCAATTCTGAAGACTCCACCTTAAAGGTGCACTATTTATTTTTTTAAATGACCCATTTATTGAATCAGCACCATAATAAGGCGATGAGACGTAGCGTTTAAAGTAATCATTACATCGACATCAGAAGGCAGTTGCACCTGTTAAACTGTATCATATAGACATATTCCATATACCACCTCGTATAATATAATATCATCGCTACCTGGCTAAAGTTACAAATTAGCTGAAAGACACCAGAACATATTGATAAATAATGCACAATGCTTCTCTCTCGCTTTACACTGTACAGTTATGTATTAAACGTATGTCTAACTGGTCTTATACCACTGATGAGAGCGAAACCGTTATACTTGTAATCACTCATGAAAACACTAAATCCCTTCACTCTGCGACACAGTCGACCCTACAACTTCTATCACAGCTCTACGTTCAACCATTTTACATGCTTCACTATACAGCCGCGTGTACGGATTGGAATCTAAATCGAAGAGGGCGTGGTCAGTGTTAGTAGGCAACTTGCGTGTAATGTTGGATATGGTCACGTGTGTAGTGCTAGGGAGCAGCGTCTCAGCATTTCTTCATCAATTTTCACCCGCCAAGGATTCTTTTACGTAAATGTCAACTTATACACGGGACCTCGGCTTTTCGTACCATCATAACGATAGGCGTTTTCTCTGTTTACGATAACACGACAGTCACTAATGGAAACCACGACTGAAAAATGCCTTTACGGCCCAGTGAACGGCGAAATTAACACGCTGGCCAGGCGGTGAATATCTTGTTTGTTTATTAAGGGCTCAATGTACCGTTAACTTTTTATTTGACACTATATAGCATAATACACAATTACTTGGAATACAAACAACTTCAAAAATTCATTACTGGCGCCGTTTCGACGAGGGCTCTCCAGTCATTATCAAGAAAAATAAAGACGAGAGTACCCTAGTCGATACGTCGACAGAAATAAATCTTATATTCCACATAATTGCCATGTCTTATTCCCACCCAGTTACAATATTACAATATTATATAGCTGTGTGTAGCAATAGTGCATCACGTGTTATTGTTGTTTACAATTGATACAAATCACGTGGTGTAAAACAACACGCAAACGATGTTATCAACATTTCAATTGAACAGATTTAGAAACGAAACTAATATATTGTATTTTGAAAAGAGTGAGAAATGAGGTTTAACGTCCACTCGACACAAACTACGTCATTTTGGGACTAACATAATATGGTTCTATTTTATTTCAACAATTTACTTGTGCGTAAGGGTCTCTTTAGCAGTGTATGTGAGGGGGGACCCGGGGAAAATCCACGAGGTTAGACTGGCGATCCTAGTCCTTGTCACCTACATTTGGGGAATCGAAACCAAGCCAGTTCACTCGCTTATGATAGCACGCGCTAACACTTCGCTCATCACCCCCTCCCCTTATTTGGATCTGAATGCTGATAATATTAGTGAGTCGTCTAATACTGGTTGGTCTAATTCTCAAACTACACAGTAAACTACCGAGATTCGGAAAGAACAGGCGGGTAAGAGCCGGGGTGGCTCAGTGACTAAGACGCTGGCTCGCTAGCCTGGACAATTGGAATTCGATAAATCTTAGCGCCGTTGTCCGGGCAAAATATTCCTCTTAGCACACTGGTTTTGTTAGCCCTGTTGGAGCCGTGCAGTATGGCATTTCACATCACATTGGTAAACCTCTGACACTAGTGACACCGCAGTAAACATTTGGATGAAACGTGCCTAAACCTCAGACATAGCTATACACAGTGCTACACATACCACCTTGTAGAATGATAATCCAAGCTCTAATATAATAATCATCAACATTTGTATATTAACACACGTGATGACGTAAACCTGTATACTTATATAGCATTTAATACAATCTTGTTGAATCCCCTGCCAACCACAATAGAACTACCAGTAAAATAAATGGTTTAATTCCCTTCAGTATTGACAAAGATATGTTGAATTGAAATTTCATTGATTCGTGCTGCTCGCTATGTAATGAGTCCACCACCATTTTGTTGTGGGCGAACAACATTACTAGGCCTCTTTTAAATCCGATCGAATCAAAGCCGTAGGTTATCTATATACTGGTATTTTGATTTTGTGTTCTCAATTAAATATTTAAAAATCAATCTGAGTGTAGACCGGAGCGCCACTATCCGGGCTAAATTTCCCGCATAGCAGACTGTACGGCGTATGCCCGTCTTCATTTATTAATCGGAGCTGAATAGTACCGTTGGAAATTAAACCCCATTTCACAACATATAAAATTCTGATATGCATCAAATAATAAGCTGGTTATATGCCCTTAATGGGCCTCTGCCGACATTTTAATGTATATCTAAGTTCTGAATCTGTCCATGAGCGTCTGTCGATATTGTATGGTATTAATGGATTTGTTGAATAGCAGATCAAATGTTATTATTAAAATCCAGCGCGGTGACATCTGGGCTATTCATCTGATAATACCATGATTCATTAACAGAAACACTAGAAACAGAATCATTTTACGTGTACGCCAACTTGTACACAGGTCTTAGTTTAGACCTTATTTCTTGCAAGGCATTTAAGGTTATGCTTATCTCTACATTAGATTGCATTGGCCGAGAAAGATCATCCAGATTTTCCGGCGTGGTTTTCCTCGTCAGTGGTGCAGAACGGAGGGCCTGACAAGGACAGCTGTCTAGTCGTTCGGGTGGGACTAAAAACCGAGGTCCCGTGTACACATTGGCGTGCACGTAAAAGATCCCTTGGCAGTTGGAATTTGATATAAGAGTAGGCCGTAGCGCCGCTGCCTGGGCAAAATTTCCCTAGTAGCACACTGTATGGTGTACGCCCTTCTTCATTAGTCCAGTTTAGGAGCAGAACAGTAGGACGTTAAACCCAATTTCATTTCATTTCTACATTCGATAGGTAGTCAAGCGATTTACCTATTTACTAAATAATGTACGTTAACTGTTATGGCCTTCTTGATTAGACAAGTCAATGCAGAAAAGTAAGACGTTATTCATACTCTTAGATCGAGTTCCAACTTCCAAGGGATATTTTACATGCACTCCGATGTGTACACGGGGCCTCAGTTTTAGGTAACCATCCAAATGAATATACATTGTTCTTTTCCAGGGATGCTATCCCCTGCACTTCGAATGTTAAATCACAACAGGACACCACCAATTTCTATGACTATAGGTATTAAAATTCTTATCATCTGATATATATATGCGGGCCCCGAGTTCACAAAGCATTCTCAGACTGGAGTTAAGAATTGACACAAAATTGTTCGCCTTATTTTTACTAAAATAAAGCCATTTATGAAACGTTTGTTGTTTTAATGAATCAAACACATAAATAAGACACTATGCTTATTTCTCATACACAGTGACTGAAAGTTTAGTAAATTCTTAACTTACAGGAGCTAAATCGCCAATATTTGGGACCTAGAAATTGACCCAAATCGTCGCAACGCATAAAATAGTGTAATTTGATAGTATATGTACTGATTTACATTCAATTGTTTCCGTTAATTTCAAATCAGTTATGCCCAGCGAAATGCGGCATTTGTTCCAATCCAACAAGTGTCTGGTTATTCCAGTCTATTGCGCATGCTCTTCCGTTAAGTTATGGCGTCGCCTTTTGACTGAGTTGTGGAATATGTCTAGCCTCGTTCTTTCTGGTCCCTTGTTACAAATGATGCTGAAACGCACTATGGTACACGATTCGTGCACCAATGGTAAAATGTTTATTTTGTCTTAAACATTGGATATCAGAAGCCTACCTTTTCAAGGTAAGATAACAACATCAATGTTGATTTAAATTGACAAATAATTCGTGTTTTCAACGTGCAAGGCTTTGTTTGGATGATACTGAGTTAACACAAACTCGGTCATTTCGGGACTAACATTATTTCAATAATTTGTTTGCGCATAAGTTTTTAGCAGCAGTAGGAAACCTGAGAACCCGAGGTCGGGCAGTTGACCCTACCCCTTGTCACGTACAAGCGGTTAGTTGAAACCACACCATTTGACAGACCCCTTGATGTAACGCGCACCCATTAACCATTTGCTCCCGCTCCCTTAGTGGAGTGGAAATGAAGAATACTATATGCTAGTAATATCTCTTGTAATTAACGGATTGGTAAACAAAAGCTGGACGTTAAACCCTGTTTCACTTCATTTCATTTCCTTCGTTCCGAGGCCCATATGTTCGTTATTATAAGCATACCAATCCTTATCGTAACAATCAATGGAATGTAAATGAAGGATGTTATATAAGATAATGTTATATAATATTATTGTCTCGTGTAATTAACAGATTGTCCGGTATTGACAATAGATTATTAATGATGTTTGTGGATTACAAACTACTCAATAATTAATGATAAAGTTGGGAACATTTAAAGAAATTCAAGATAATGTCAGGTTTAACATCTTACTTTCCGGCACCTACCACCTGGAAAATGAAGACTGAAATAGGCCATGCGGTGTGCTTGGAGTTACTTGAACCTGGACATTGGGGGTTTCCAGCTTCTTCATCGAATCCCAACCATCAAGGGTGTAAAATACACTATACGCATTAGCACGACGGTAAAACGATCAGAGAATGCTCTTCGAGATTGTGCGTGCTACATGTATATGTGTATAAAACAGTAAATGTTGTGAAATGTAATGTGTTTAATCGCTAAATGCTACACAAGGATTTTCATGGCGCGGGGGGGGGGGGGGGTCTTTGACGTACACAATCAATCATGGTTTTTCGAGACACTTGGACGACTAAACGCCCTTCCTATCATGTACGAGAAACTGGAAGATCTTCCTTGGTCGACGCCAGGATATACCGAGGAACACCTGGCGAGTGACCGACCTCCTGAAGTTTTGGAATAATATAGTCTCGATGTCGAAGTGTCATTACTACGATAATGAATAAAGTCTGGATATACCCAAGACTTCCTGGTGAGCGAGCAATTATTACTGAATGTCAGCCAAATTATGAGTGTTTGAAATTTTGGCACATAGTTTCAATTGTCCAGTGCCATTGCTACGATAATAAATAATGTCTCGATTATCCATTTTAAAATTTAGTTAGTAAATGGCGATTGTGTTTCAATCCATCTCAAATCGCGACCACCCGATGTGCTAGACGAACTCATGGCGGTTGGCAACCAATCTGTTGAACAGAGGATTACGAAAGTCTTCTAATAGTAATATCTCTGTAAAAGATTGGTGCTTCCAACACGTGACGTCACATCACACGGCGTCAATCATTGGCTCAAATGGCGCAAAGCCCTGTATAGGGAAAGTTACGACAACTCATTTACAGGCGCCATTGTGGGTCCCAACTATGACGCCATAAAAAACTATGACGTCATATAGCTTTACTAAACAAAACGTCTTTTTCTTGGGGTTACGTTTTACGGGCTACAATTTATAATAAACAAATTGGAAAAGAAACCAATGGTGTTTGGTTCAATGATAAAAATGTCATACAAATTCATACTCAAAATCGGCCAAGGAAAAAATGAGGTAATTAACAAAATTCAATACGGCGTCGCGTTCTCAGGAGATTATCGGAGGGCGATATCTCGTAATCAGTGTCTTTCAGTGGTGGGAGGATAAATAATTTCTTTTTAAATTCCTCAAACACAACTACCAGGACGGATCGGGGGTCGTGGGCATCTAAACTGTAGTTCGGATAGAGTCTCTTAACCATGCCACTGAGACCCTAAACCATGATGTATCCTGTAGTTCGGACAGTCTCTAAGCCATGATCTACCAGGTAGTCTCCAAAACATGATGTACCCTGTCTGTACTTGGGATAAAGCATAGTTTTGTAAATACGAATTGTAGCCTACGATATGTTAAACCAGAAATGATATAGTTACTCTTACATGAATATATTGTTAACGCGCTTTAATTATCTGGATGCAATAGACTTGGTGTAGAAAATTCTAGGTACACACTGTCAACCACCCATAGATGTTTTAATGACAAAAATATTAAGTACAGCAGGATCGCACTACACGCAAACCCAAGAAAATCTTAAAGATAAATCTGCGGACAAGACAGAGAATGGACATTGCAAAAAATAAACAAATCAAATAGTGGGAAAAATCATAATTTATTCAGCTCAACATATAAGACGTACAATGCCGTATTGTTGCATATAACATTTATAATATAGTTGAATCATATCATAAAAATATCTTAATTTCATGTAGTCTTACGTATTTGTCAACATCAAGGTGAACTTGCTCCATTTAGCCTATTCAGAATTGTTCAGATGAATCTGATTTTTAATACATAGCGCTCTTATCAGTCTTATCTGGTGATCTTCTATTTTATTTTCTTATGAATAAGTTATTATATAACAATAATATACTCTTTATGTTGTATAATAATATTAATAATGATAGAATGTTCAGCTATACTTTTCGGTTTAAAAATACATGTTTTGTCTCCAATAGAATCTTTTTAGCAGAAATCTATGACATATCTATCCACACCCTATATGTCTGGGCAGCCAACTGCGACAGAACAATAAAATAGGGCATATTATAAATAGATAGTGCGTAGGTACTTGGGACCCAAGATGGCGTCTTTTTACACATGTCATATTTTCATGACGTCATGTGAATTCTCTGGCTTCACAGTTGTCGCAACTTTATCTATATACGGCTTTGAAATGGCGCATGCATTGTTACATAAGACGTTACTGGTTCTGGCAGACAGGTGCATTTTACTCATTTTAATACCCATTTACACTAAAAAGGAAATACTTTTTAACTACAAATACTTCAAATTTAATCATACATAAAAAAAAGGTTTTAGAATTTAATTTGTCAGAAGAAAACAAATATATTTGGGACTCATCGATGCCATCCTTATGAATGATCGTAGCGGCCTAGCAATATTTACTGCTGATCAGTGTGAGTTGGCAACATGTATTTGGAAATACAACACAGTGTATGGCATACGCCCTTCTTCATCAGCCGACTACTGCAGAAAAGAGAGACGTTAGGCATTTACGATAGAGTTAACGTGACGTCATTAATCCATCGATCGGAATGCCGAGTCAATAAAACATTTATATAATGATAAAATATTTATGAAATTATCTATATTAGACGTCATAAACACACGCCATAGGTTGCCACGGGGGAGAGACGCCTGTTACTTTTACCGGTCAGAATTTCAAATTTAAACAACCGCCGTGTAAGTAGTTGCCGGTAGGGCCATTTGATTTACTCTGTCTACGGAGGCAGATCTAAATTAGGTATTTCCGTCTCGACACCCACAATTCGTAGTGCTTTATATTCATTTTCTCCCTCTCTACCCTTTCTCCTATTTTGCATGTCCATTTTTATTGCTTTGTTGGTCAAGAATCAAAGACGAGGGCGTGAATGGCATTTTCTGCCAGATTGTGATACATGTTTTAGTGTTAGAGGCGGAAGGATAACAGAGTTAACAGGTTGGTTACGATGATATGTATGACGGATAGTTACATGTTTTTGGTATGCTACTTTAAGTTTGTGTATCTCAAAACTTAGTTAAAAGCTTACCGGCCAACGAAAATTTGGTAAAAAGCTGGAGCCAAGCAATAGGCAGATTTAGCTCTTGCATAACGTATGTTTAATAGTGTTGCGTAATAATTAATATATTCTTGTTAAGAGGTACATGAGCTTACTAAAAGCATATTAGCACCTTGACCACATGTTATTGCACCTAGGCCTGTTCCATAAGATAAGAGAATATGGGGCGATTATCCAAACAACGATATTACTATATTGCCTGCACCAATCCGTTTTATTACACGAGACAATAGAGAGAGAGAGAGAGAGAGAGAGAGAGAGAGAGAGAGAGAGAGAGATTGGGTTTAACGTCCACTCGACACAAACTAGGTTATTTTGGGACTAATGGTTTCAATAATTCGCTTGCGCGTATGGGCATTTAGCAGTGGGAGGAAACCCACGAGGTTGAGAAGGCGCCCCTATCTCCATGCCACAGCCGCAAGCCAGAGGTGACCGGCCAGCTAGAGGTCGAAGTGCGCCACCCCAACCCCCCACACGAGACAATAATCTGATATCTATCTTATATAACATTCTTCGTTTGCACTCCATTCATGGTTATAATGAGGATGACTGGGTGGTTAAGGATGATGAACTTGTTGCGATTGCACGAAAGATTTGGTGTAATGTCCTAATTATCGTGGTTTCGAATCCCCGGTTGTACGTGACAATGAGTAGGGTCGCCAGTCCAACAACGTGGATAAAACATGTGTTAGTCTCGAAATGACCTAGTTGTCGAGTGAACGTTAAACCCAATCTCTCTCTCTGTCCTTACTGTCTGCACCAACCTGGCTAATGGATATACCCATACAGTGTGCTACTAGAGAACCGTTGCTCGGACATCAGATCTTAATGGAGTGGCTAGCCGAATAAACCGAGCGGAAATAAGACCTAGTTCTAATAAGATATATAGAAGGTAACATCGGTTCAGTGGTCACCGCTCATACAGATTTCCTGTGTAATTAGGAGAGTCGAGTGGTCAATGGGTCTAAAAAGTGCGCTGTAGATTACAAGATCTGTCATTGAGTCCAGTTTGTACGTTTTACGACCCCAAACCTCGTGTTTTTTCTAGGGGTTTTCTGGGTCCATCGGTTTCTTCGGACTGGAAAGTAAAGATCTAATTTGTTAGCCCTGTCTGTCTCTTTCTCCATCGACGTGCAGTTGCCCAAAGAGCAAACAATCCACGTTTATTTTGATCGTATTCGCAACCTCTTGGAACATTATAATTATCAGCAATTCCTTTCATACGGGGTTACCTGCTACCACTCTAAGACATTCCCTACATTATACCTCTCCCAAATTACAAAGAATCCATTCTGTATTTTTAGTCAAGTCATTTTGTATATATTTGATCGCATTGAAGCATAAAAACATCCCACCCTAAAGACTGATCAAAGAAGCACCGAGGAAGTCGTGATCTTGGTTATTTATAGCAAACTGATTGACGTTTGCCATAACATGACTCCGAAAAGGTAAGGGAAACATGTCGCCAAAGACGAGTTTCGAGAGACATATGAAACAGGATCTTTTATAATTCCTGGCCAGATTCAAATGATGTTTAGTTGTGGTTAAGTCTATAATATCCATATTTAGAATAGAAATGTCGAATAAAGTAACAGAAAACGATCAAACGTAATCAACACTATGGTAAGCTAAAGCGGAATTAATTGCAAGACCGTTTATCTGTATGGAAAGAGAAAAAATCGAGTATATAACAATTTTTTCATCACCTTCCAAGCATTTTTCACATGTCAAGACAAACAAATACACATTAAATTGACGAGTAGCTGTCCGGGGAACGCCTGTCTTTATTAGCCCAGTAGAAGCTGAACAGTAAGCCGTTAAACCCCATTTTATTTTCAAACCTTCGTATTAAAACTCGAATATCGGATACCGTCCATTATAACCGACACTGTACACTATGAACCTAATGTGCGCATTGTCCTTCAATGAATAAAAAATTCTAATATGGACGATGTCGAGCAGAATATCAATAAGACTTAAGCTCCAATTATTAATAACACAATACATATTGAATTTGTTTAGTTTGAACGGCCGTGTAATTTCTTTTTCATTATAGACTAGTTTATCTGCCAATCAATCTAATTGCGACCGTTGTCAATGGTTACACATCAATACAAAATTACTTCGTTAGTAAACACTGACCAACAAAAACAATGCCGCCATGAAAAAAAAAAAAGCTTCAAGGCCATTTCTATATAAACTAACATGTTATATAAACACAACGTATGACAGCTACCAACCCTAGCGAACAAATGAAATAAAAACAAGGGTTTCACGTCCTGATGTTCTACACAACCTGGGCAAGGGGCGAAATTCTGCGGGGGTCCAACTGTCAATGACTCCTTTACGTGCACATCAGTGTTAACATGGCACCTCATTTTCCTACCCATCGCAGGATATCCTTGCCCAGCCCGTCATCCTGCACCACTGACCAGGAACATGTCTCGGCCAACACCAAGTGAGAATCTCGGACCTCCTGGTAACGGGACAGCGTCTTAAACACTGAGCCACCGAGGGTCCAGATGTTAAACTATACAAGTAGATCTATTACAAAAAATAATTTATGGCAGATGCATTATGTACAGGTTAATAATGAAGTTGGATTATACGTCATACTTTTCTTGGTTGATAATGACCTTAATGTAATTTACGTGTTGGGTGCTTTAGGTGTATTCCCGCGAAGGCGCAGTTACAGAGCTTGACCAAAATTAATCCTTCCCGCGAAAGCGCAGATATCGACTTGTCGGCTTTCGTTTGAAGAGAGACATGTTGTTATTAGAAACCAATTAACGGTGTTAAAGATGTTATGAATTTATGTTCATTCTGAATTTTATTCACCAATTGGCAACTAATGATTAAAATGATGAATAAGATTGTATGAATTGGAAATCTTCCCAAATACAGAATGGAAAGGCTGTTTTTTTTTTTCATTTTACTCAGTGTATTTGAAGACGAACACAGAATGTTGGTCTACAAGTGCATTATAGAGAAGACTAAGTAAGAAATACAGAAGGTGGTACGGAGATTTGCAGCTCTACCGTTGGTACCAGTAGAAAGGGTAGGTGTATTATATTAAGTCTTGATGTATTGATCTTCAATTTCTCTTATTGGGTAGACGTGGAACGTTTTGACCACTCTGGTCGTCACATTCGTATTTGTTATCAAATTTATTTACCAAGTCTATTTTACTTGCAGGTTGAAGATGCCTACCTACACATTCTTGCAGAAATGACAGCCAATCCAAAAATAACCGAATTGGCCGACTACATAACGAATCAATGGTTCGAGGGTGAATTTTCAATTCGTCAATGGAACCACTACGACACCGAGGAGCACAGGTAACAACAATCTGGAAGGACGGCATTCAAGAGTCAAGAAACAAGTTGGAAAAGCCCATCTGAATGTGTTTGTAATGATCGCATTTTTGCAACAAGAACAAAATATTAATGAGAAAAGAATCGTCCAGTATGCAGGGGGACAGGAACCACCAAGGAAGAGGCATAAATATACCCAAATCCAAAGTCAGCTCCAGGAATTGAAAGAAAGACACGGGTAAGAAGAATTGAATTTAATCGAGTATTTAGACAGGGTGTCTTATTTGTCGAAATTAAACTAATTTGTTATAGTATAGTTATGTTTTTATTTCTAATTTGGCGAAATTAAATTAATTTTTTTTAGTCTAGTTATGTTTGTAATACTTATGCTAAAAATGATGCTAAAAAGTTGGTTAATTAGTTACAGTGGGGATTATGACAATGTAAATTCTTATCATAACAATCCATAACACCATTGTTACGTTTTTAATCCATTTTAATCCCTAGAGGCTGGATTCCCGCGAAGTCGTCGAAAACGACCTCTTTTAATCCGTTACAGTCAATAACTGCGCCTTCGCGGGAATAAACCACGTGTTGGTGTAGAAGAGTAGGATGATAAACCCACTTTCATTTAATTTTTATGTAATTTCAAACACGAAAGGTACGGACTACTCCAAGTATCTCAGAAGTAAATAGTAATAAAAAATCAAAATGCGTTTGTTTCATAAAGATTGTAATGATATATTCTATCCTATAATAAACATACGAAATGAATCACGGAACAACAAGGACTGTGTTTGAAGTCAATCGATTTATGACCATGAGTTCTTTTTGTGACCTTTAATCTTGTTTATTACAATCATTCACCCTTTTCACCAAAACTCTTCAGTAAAATCATTAATAAGCTTGTTTGTGAATGGAAGTCGGAGACTACTACTAGTTCTAGGACAATACATTAAGTTTGATATTCCGTCAGATATATCTACTATACTTCTCATGTAATTCTTCCCTCGACTCCGACAACTCTATAGCGCTTTACCCCCCTCACACACACACACACACATCAGATTGTCACACATCAAATTTGTGCATAATTTTTTTAATATTTTTAATGGGGTTTAACGTCCACTCGACACAAACTAGGTCATTTTGGGACTAACATATGGTGTCAATTTTATTTCAATAATTAGCTTGCGCGTAGGGGTCTTTAGCAGCGGAAGGAAACCGGAGTGCCCGGAGGAAACCCACGAGGTTGAGAAGGCGCCCCTATCTCCATGCCACATACGCTCACACCAGGGATCGAAAACACAGCCGCAAGCCAGAGATGACCGGTCAGCTAGAGGTCGAAGCGCGGCACTATAGGCCATCAAAACCCCCTAAATTTGTACATAAGCTAGAACAGTCAGGACATACTATAGAAAACAAGAAAATACAGTCAGTTTTTCAAAAGAAATTTCGCACCGGAGAGGAGAGAACTACAACGGATTCTTCTGGAGTGGAAACCCCTCGCGAGGCCAGGTTCAGTTCTTGCAATTGCCACGGTAATACTGTTTTACCCAGGCTTATATTTGCTCTTTGAGGAGAAAGTCGGGGATTTCTCCAACCAGACTCGAAATTTCTTTTGAAAAAAACTGACTGTAAAAGGTGCATGCTTGCAATATTGAATTATGCTTATTACGTCATTTCGCCTTGGCAGACTTCGACTGAATTTAAGTATGATGCTGTCCAATTACAGGCGCAGATTACACCCCATACAGTGCCCGCGCCACTCCATGCTTCTATTGCGTTCACAAATCCCCACCTCCTATAGCGTCCACTTTTCATGCTGCTATAAAGCGTTTACAAGCTCTTACAGCGAGCGCCCACACCTCGGCATGCTTCTCTATCGCTCACGACTCCCCATGCTACTATAGTGTTTGTATGGATCCCCACAAGGCAGATAACCTACGTAACAACAATGGAATCTAGAGGACATTGAACCCCATTTCTATTCGTTTCTTTTTCTCCGATTTGAGATTTAAAGTTATGGATACAGGAGTTACTTCCCTTCAAGCATTGGTACTAAACCTTATATTTGTTTAACCCATCACTTATTTTACGAGCATTGTTTGAGTAATAAAATGAAATGAAAGGGGCTTATGCTAATAAATGGGGTATACACCATACAGTGTTCTATTAGAAAAATTTTGCCCGGACAGCGACTCTACGACCTACTTCAATTTCGAATTACAACTGTCAAGGGATATTTTACGTGCACGCCAATGTTTACAGGGACCTCGGGTTCACTTCCAGTCAGAACGCCCAGAAACTGTTCCTTGTCATTACCCTCCGTCATGCATCACTGACATAAGGGAGCCACGGGTGAAAATCTCCGAAGACTCTTGTCTGCCAACACTTGGCCTCACGTCCACAAAGCATTCTCAGACTTCAGTTGAGAATTTACTCCACTTGAGTAAATCCTTGACTTAAGTCTGAGAATGCTTTGTGAACTCGGGGCCTGGAGTATACCTATGTTCAAAAGATCTCAAAATGACTAGACACTGTTCCGTGTCTTGATCTCCCGTCCTGCATCACTTACAATCTAGAGGATCTTTCTCGGCCAACTAACTCCCTCAGCCACCGCGGCTCCTTGTTTAGGTAACACATGTCAACAAGTTGGCTCTGGCTTTATGAGACGCATGTTATTAGAGACACGGTCTGAAACTCGTAGCAGCAGTAGGGATAGGTTTAAGACCATAATGGAGATCTGCAAGTGTGAATACGGTTACAACCAAGAAGTTTTAATGACGTGGAGGCGGCATGACGTCACTTTGGTGAAGCCATTGACGCTATATTCGTTAACCCAAAACAGCGTCTTTCTGATTCTGTTGACGATATGCCGGGCTGATCCGGGCACCCGTCTAAAGTAAAAAAAAAGAAATATAATTGGGAGAAAATCTTTTTCCCTGGTAGTCAACAAAATGAAGAGCCCAAAATCCCAATCTTCATTGTTCGATTGTTTTCGTGCTATTCATTTAATTAATTTTTCGCAAATTGATATCTTTAAATTGAAAATGGATAAAAAAAAATAAGTTAAATTCAGTGTGATAAACAGTGTCTAGCGCCACTCTAAGACTAGACACTGTGCTTATGGGGCGATATCCCCCCCACCCTAAAAAAAAAACAAAAAAACAAAATGCAAGAAATTTTTGAGCCGTAAAGAATGCATGTTCCTGAAGCAATGACCGGGAATTTACAACCTTGATATGATATAGCATACGGAAAAAAGCCCGCAGCCTGCCTCGTCTTGTTTGTGACTGACAATCCCCACCTCCCACCGCGTGCGCGCTGTATGATAAGGTCTGTCATCCAGTCGACTGGCATGATTTCCATTCCCCGTATGTAGGTGACAAAAATAGTCGTCTGTCCAACCTATTTGGATTTCTCCGGTTTCCTCCCAACGCTAAACACCCCCTACGTGCAAGCGGATGATTGAAATAAAAATTGAACCGTATGTTTGTCCCGAAATGATTTAGTTTGTGTCGAGTGGATGTTAATGTTAAACTTCCTCTCCCCCCTCTCTCTCTCTCTCTCTCTCTCTCTCTCGCTTATTCGTTATAAGAAGTTGAGTCACCTGTCCATACACAGAAATGAGAATGTTAATACCATGCCGAGTGGACGTCAAAACTCATGGCAGATGGAATTTGAAAAAAGATTAAACGATGAAATTAAAAACAAAAATATATAGTCTAGGGCAGAATCTATGGGATCGGTGGTTGTCTCACTACAATTAAGAGGAGTCACTCTAGCTATTACTTAAAAGTGTATTATGTTTTATTGTCTTCTGCTAGATTTTTGTGATTAGGAATTATTACGTTTACATTTGAGGAAAATTGCGCCAGCACTGCCGCGCTACGGCCTATACTTTTATATCGAATTCCAACTGTCAAGTGTTAATTTACGTATTCATGGGAGCTCGGTTTCTATCTCGTGCGAAGGAGAAGGTTTCTCGTCCAACACTGGGTTCAAGCCAACGTTGCACCTTTAGGATAATGGGACACATACAGACGTTCGTTAGGGGCAATAAAATTATATTCCCGCTATAGAACAGACACCTCGCGCAGTAATAACCCCAGTCCCCCAATACCCATTATTTTAGGATTACAGTGCGCAGTTCATCTTCTAACCGGATTTGCTTCCAGTGTTGGTCGAGAAAGATAATCGGGATTTACCCGCGTGGTTTCCACTTGTCAGTGGAACAGGACACAGGGCCTGACAAGGACAGCTGTCTAGTCGTTCAGATGGGAGGTACAGCCGAGGTCCCGTGTACACATAACATTGGCGTGCACGTTAAAGATCCCTTGGCAGATGGAATTCGATATAAGAGTGGGCCATAGTGCTCATGTATGTGTAAACATTCCCTCATAATACTGTATGGCTCAAGCCTGTCTTCATTACCCAGTCGGTTCGATCCCTCCTTGACCGGGAAAGTTCATCTCGATTTTCCGGCGTGGTTTCCCCTTGTCAGTGATACAGAATGGAGGGTCTGGCAAGGACATCTGTCTAGCCGTTCGGATAGTAGGGCGTAGCGCCACTGCCCGGGCAACATTTCCCTCATAACACACTGTATGGCGTATGTCCGTCTTCCATTAGCCCAGGTTAGGTGCAGAAGAATAGGACGTTAAACCCCATTTTATTTCATTACCAAGTCGGGGTAGAACTGTAGGACGTTAAACCCCATTTCATTTCATTTCCCGTCATCCTCATTGAAGTGGCATCAATTTCTAAATAGCGTTATCAATATCTGTACCAGAAACTGGTTCCAAGCGCTACTCAACTCATTGTTCATCTTGGGAGCAACGCCATTCAAAAAAAAAAAAAAAAAAAAAAAGATTGTGGTCCTGTAAATTAAAGTTCAATGGACATGCCGCTGTTCCTGGGAGAAATGTGCAACAATTGACGGACTTCTATTTCAAGATGTCGGTGATGACGCCTTGTTTTAGTCACATGATATTTACTATTAAATATAACGCCATAATATATTAGACAAAGACATCGACTTTACTAAGAGTTTAAAAATACATTATACGAGTGTGATGTAAATAAACAGAGTTACAAATACATTATAGGAGTGTGATGTACATAAACAGAGTTATAAATACATTATAGGAGTGTGATGTACATAAACAGAGTTATAAATACATTATAGGAGTGTGGTGTACATAAACAGAGTTACAAATACGTTATAGGAGTGTGATGTAAATAAACAGAGTTATAAATACATTATAGGAGTGTGATGTACATAAACAGAGTTATAAATACGAATTTACATCAATTTTTTAAGAAAGAATAAGGCAGCAGTGAGTGACATCACAGACAGGCTGATTTTAGCGTTGCACGCTCCTGAAATTTATATTAGAAGTTTTAAATATTAGAAGTTTTAATCTTAAAATGTTTCAAGTTTTAAAGGTGAAATACTGGCCCCAAGTTCACAAAACATTCACAAAACATACTCAACTTTCAATCACTGTTTATGAGAAATATCTTTGATCCAGAAACACAAAACTTTGCATACAGTTTCTTATTAGGATATTTGATACATTGAAGCAACAAATTTTTTTATAAAGGGTCATGTTTGAGCTACAGTAAGGCGAACAAATTTGAGTAAATTCTTAACTAAAGTCTGAGAATGCTTTGTGTACTTGGGGCATGTTTTTATTTCAGCAGCTATGAGGGAAAGTTTGCTTTGACACAGGGGTCGAACAGGGTTAGGTGGCAGAGCCAGCGTCCTACTCACTCAGCCATCGCGGCTCTCAGTGTTGAAGATGCTGGCTCGTTAAATTGGAGGTCCCGTGTTCAATCCGAGATTTGGCTGCGAAAATATACGAGATTTTCCCGCGTGGTTCCCCCTTGTCGGAGATGTAGGACGAAGGGACAAGCATAGTCGTTTGGTGTGCACGTGATGGAGTCCTTGACAGTTGGAATTCGAAATAAGAGTAGGCCGCATTTCCCTCATAGCACAATGCATGGCATATGCCCATCTTCATTTCCTAGTTCGAGCATTTTTACCCGCTCCATTAATTACTACACCGTTTCTACCGTACCTGGGGGTTGGGTCGCGAATGGTTAACACTTGCGCGCTGTATCATAAAGCCTGTCAGTAAGTCAACCGTCGTGGTATCAAATCCTCGGTTTTACGCGACAAGGAGTAGGGTCGCATGCCCAACTTCAGGGGTTTTCTCCGGGTCCTCCGGTTTCTCCCCGCTGCTAAAGGCCCTTACGCACAAGCGAATTATTGTAATAAAATTAAACCATAGGTTAGTCCCGAAATGACCTAATTTGTGTCGAGAGGATGTTAAACCACGCTTCTCTCTCTTTCTATCTCTACCTAAACTCGACCTAAATATACTGAATGAATAAAGGCAATGAGGATGAATGGCACGTCACCAACCGTCATATTAGAGACTTTTGGCAAGCGTAAATTCTTAGTACGTATCACGTATCCGTATGGATTTTGTGTGTGACGTCATCAATGTGTGTGTATTTCAAATACGTGATGCAGCACACGGATACGGCAGCCCGTATCGAACAGCATTCATACGAAGAAGGTCCGTATAACATTGTCGTCTTTTTAGACGCTGAAATGTTGTATCATAGCGTTTTTATGAATCTATGTGTATCATAGAACACGGAGGTGTATATTTGATGTGAATTTAACCATAATAAAGACTGGAATTTAATCATTATTTATGACAGGTTTTTCTCGGAATTTTCATACTTTTCCCGTCTGTCTGTCTACACGCTGGTTGTTCTTTTTGCTAGATTTAGGTAGATATTGGACCTTGCAAAGCTGTAAATGTGATTCTATGGTAAAGGGGTGTAAAAAGAGGCGACATTTTTTTTTTATTATAGCTCAGCGACTGTCGAGCGACTTCACTCACTCCGAGAAATTGTAGGCTAGGTACTAGACTAGTATTGATGGTGATCTTGGTAGATTACTGCCATCATGCTGTACAGAACTAAGCTCAGCTCAGTGACGCATACGTACGCGACACAAGAATCTGCCAAAACTCTAAAACTACTCTGACGCAACGTGTCACGTATATGATACGGATACGTGATACGGATAGAGAAATGCCACTTGCCAAAAGTCTCTATTATGCTGGGCCAAACTTACGGTGATTTATACTGAACTATCTAAACTCACCACATTTGGCGGCTGAAAGAGCAGAATTATATCCACTTTCAACAGTTCCGCTAAGACAGGATGCATCAGTTACACATGTTTTATACGTTGCTAGTGTACTATAAAATAAAAAAAAGACAAAGAATGAATTAAATGTAGATTTTCTTCAGCACATTCTAGTCACATGCTGATGGGCCCAATATGATTTAAAACCCGCCCATTTGTATGTGATTGGAGGTCGGGAAACTGATCCCGCAGTGAATATTCGCTTGGCCGTTACAATCACTAATAAGCATGACATCGGCGAGACTTAATGAGTTCGGCATATTAACTTTTTACTCCGACAAATTAAATTCTCAAACATGTTTTGAAGTATAAGAAAAATAGGTTGCCAGGCAAAAGAAACATACGCCCACACAGCAGCCAAATCGTCCGGGCAGTCAACAAGAGTTGTTGCATTTTAAGTAATCACCAGAAAATCATAATTCAAACTCACCCATAACTATGGTGTAACTGTGATATAATCAAACGTTTTTTTAAATCAGATAATAATTGTGACCTCCAGAGGGACCACAAGCTAAAAAGGGTGATTTTTCGTACAATCAGGGGCCATGATTCAGGAAGTTACGATCCGATATGGGCAAATATGCAATGGAACCAAGATCATTAGGTTATAAACATGTATTTCAAGTTTCATCAAACTCAGTTCAAAACTGTGACCTCTATAGGGTCCACAACCTTGATATAACATATTTTTACACAATTCGTGTACAGACGGCGGCCATTTTATCCGTCAACTCTGGTCCGATTTTCACGAAATTCAAATTCTCTCTTCATTACCATGAAACCGTGATATAATAAAACGTTTTTTTTAAATCGGATCATAATTTTGACCTCCAAAGGGACCACAAGCTAACAAAAGCGATTTTTCGGACAATCAGGGGACATAATTCATGAAGTTATGATTCGATGGGCGCAAATATCGAAAGGAACCAAGATCTTTGGGTTATAAACATACATGTCAAGTTTTATCAAAATCGGTTCAAAATTGTGACCTCTTTAAGGTCCACAACCTTGATATAACATATTTTCACACCATTCGCGTACAAACGACGGCCATTTTGTCCGTCAATTTTGGTCCGATTTTCACGAAATTCGAACTCAACCTTCATAACCATGGATTGGTGATATACTCTAACGGTTTTTTTTAAATCGGATAACAAGGGCGATTTTTCGGACAATCAGGGGCCGTAATTCAGGAAGTTACGATGCGATGGGCGCAAATATCGAAAAGAACCAAGATCTTTGGGTTATAAACATACATGTCAAGTTTCATCAAAATCAGTTCAAAATTGTGACCTCTATAAGGTCCACAACCTTGATATAACATATTTTCACACCATTAGCGTACAAACGGCGGCCATTTTGTCCACCAATTTTGGTCCAATTTTCACGAAATTCGAACTCAACCTTCATAACCATGGAACGGTGATATTCTCTAACGGTTTTTTTTAAATCGGATAACAATTTTGACCTCCAGAGAGACCACAAGCTAAAAAGGGCGATTTTTCGGACAATCAGGGGCCATAATTCAGGAAGTTACGATCCGATGGGCGCAAATATCAAAAGGAACCAAGATCTTTGGGTTATAAACATACATGTCAAGTTTCATCAAAATCGGTTCAAAATTGTGACCTCTATAAGGTCCACAACCTTGATATAACATATTTTCACACTATTCGCGTACAAACGGCGGCCATTTTGTCCGTCAATTTTGGTCCGATTTTCACGAAATTCGAACTCAACCTTCATAACCATGGATTGGTGATATACTCTAACGGTTTTTTAAATCGGATAACAAGGGCGATTTTTCGGACAATCAGGGGCCGTAATTCAGGAAGTTACGATCCGATGGGCGCAAATATCGAAAGGAACCAAGATCTTTGGGTTATAAACATGCATTTCAAGTTTCATCCAAATCGGTTCAAAATTGTGACCTCTACACTGTTCACAAGCTAAAAAAACGTGATTTTTCGTACAATCAGGGGCCATAACCCATAAAGTTACGGTCCGATACATGCCAATATCGAAAGGAACCGCGATCTTAGGGTGATAAACCTATATTTAAAGTTTCATTGAAATCGGATAAAAATTGTGACCTGTAGACTGTTCACAAACAATTGTGGACGGACGGACGGACGGACGGACGAACAGGGGCGACGACAATATACGTCCACATGAAAATGTGGGCGTATAAAAATAAATAAAGACGTTTGAAGTATTTGTAATTAAAAATATTTCTTATTTAGTGTAAATGGGTATTAAAATGAGTAAAATGCATCATTTTGCCCGAAGCAGTTAGGTGTTGTGTAAACAACGCACGAGTCGTTGAGCCAATGACTGACGCCAAGAGAAGTCAATGCACGTATTGTGGACAGTCATCTGTGACAGAGTTAATTCGTAAGTAATTTTCTGTGAAACAGATTGACCCCAACTTAGTTGTCCTCGTAACACACTGCATGCGCCATGCCTGTCTTCCTTGGCCGTTTGACGCAGCAAAATATGACGTCGCACCCAATTTCATTCATTCTTGATATGTACAGTTTATTGGTTTGTGTATTTAATTTGTGTACCAATTTTCTTCAAAATGTAAGTTTTTAATTAGACCCCCGTCAGACTGTGGTTGCGTCCTTACTGCTCTTCTACTGCGACAAAAATGGTCTCAGAGCGAGTCAAGATCGCCGTAAGCGTGGTAAAAGCGTGATGAAAACGCTAGCTACCGTGCTGTGGTCTCCATGGTCGCCAATGATCGCTGACTCACGGCGTTTGTTTTGAGTATGTTCAAAGCAAACGCGAAGGTTCTGTCATATGACTTGGAAAGCTGAGAGAATGTGGTGGGTCGCGAATGTAGTACACGAGCAGTACACACGTGGCAAAGACGCTGCGAAAATTGTAACATTTGCAACGGTGCATTCATGGCGTCTTCACCACAACCCTCACGTGTCGGCCGCGACCCCACCAAGCGTTCTGAGTCCTTATGGCATTGTCATGGGGATGTTACGATGATTCCACCACTTTTGCGCGAATGCACCACGACCGCATGGGGTAACATCTAAGCATATGGCGACGTTATGAGATTCCTACTACGTGTATGGAGTTCTTAATACGACCATGGCGCGGTTACCAAGCTTGTATTACTCGCCTATGACGACCATGCTTTTCATGTACGACTTGCTTTGAAAACGGGCGATTCAAAGGTCCTCCTGATATTTCGAAAAAATCTGACCAGCTTATATAGTCGCCGTGATGACGCGGTGGAAACGCACGTGTAGTCCAGATAAGACGTGTGGTTGAGCGACGCGGGTTTTCGATGACCGCCGTTGCCAAGCTTATAGATCTCAATAGATTTGATGGATGTTTATCTACAGAATGTCTCCATAACACATTTGATTAAATGAGTGATCTAAAACGAACTAAAGATATCATAATTCAGGATGCCTGAGCAGTGGATTCATATAAAAACTGCTCATACGTCCTAGTCACGTATAACAGGGGATTCGAAACCACGCCAGTTTACTCAATGCCAGGGCCTTATGATACCGCTCCCACGAGCTAACCATTCGGCCATCCAAACCCCCAAATATAAACAAATCAAATAAATATAATCTGAATTTGCGCCTTCCTAGAGCCATTCAGGATCTGCCATATTTGTTTTAAAGCCACCCTGCCTTCTACGGGAGCGTAACTTAAATAAAAGTCTAGTGGCGTTAGATATACCAAAACATTACATACGTGCAAATATTGGCTGAGCCGGCAGTTGGCAAAGTGCAACTTGCAAAAGCTAGAGCGTCACAAGCATCTACGTATGATCTTGAACCAATCACTGAAAAAAGTAAAATACAAAATAAACGTCTTTACATATTATTATAGTAGGGTGAATTACGGCCCAATAGTAAATGCTTAATACGTCGTGCTAATCCGCACAGTATTACTTAATTTTGAAGGCCATATTTTAATGGATCTTAATCCACCTTAATTACTCCCATTTATATACATTTATATTGTCTTATATATCTCATTAATCACATGTCTCCAGTATTCTTTGTTTTACACTTTAAATCTATCTTATTAATTGTAATTAACGTCTTCAGGCTATAGCATTTTAGTTGCCAACGTGTACTGTTTGTAGACGATAGATTTATAGGATTAATGCCCTAGGCAATGCATGGGTATATAAAGACCCAATTGACAGAATTAAAGAAAACCTGGCTACACACCTGTCTTGGGAGATCAGCTCAGATCGCATTCCTAAGAACAGACCTGTATTTGGATATTTGGAGACATAGTTTATGTCATTTCCCATATTCATATTGGAGCTTATTTACTATTAAGCATTTAACCAATAATTGTTATATTAATTATCTGCTATTAGTATTGTTTACTAAAGAATATATCGAATTATTAACAACCAACAAGAGTCCTGTCTTCATTTAATCTACAACGAGATTCCAGAAAAATACACAAGAAACGCACTTTTACATTATAAACATGATACTTGGCATGTGATGGGGATTGCGGGGTTTTATGCAAGAACATTGAATGTCAGTGGTGATTTGTGGCACACTTCCGGATCCGAAAAAAAAAATTCAATTTCATCGCTTGTATCATCCAAAAAACCCCTCAAATTTGCAAATTTCACAGAAGTACGTGGGTGGGTGAGAGCTCTAGGATTGATTTTATTATCTGTATTTATCATAATGTCAGTAACACATTAGGTGACCACCACACATTACGTGACAAAACTCGTGTTTGTCTATTGTTAAAGCGACTGCATCAGCACATAATCTGTAATGAAATGATGGGGGTTAACGTCCTACTGTTCTGCTCCGACTGGGCTATACAGTGTGATATGAGGGAAATTTTGTCAGAAAAGCAGCGCTACAGACTATTTTATACCGAATTCTAACTGCTAGGAGATTTATTGCGTGTACGTCAATGTGTGCACGGGACTCTCAGTTTTACATGCCATCCGAAAAACTAAACATTTGTCCTTGTCGGGCCATCCGCCTGCATCACTGACAAGGGGAAACCACACCGGAAAGACCCGATCAACTTTCTCTGGCAACATCGGGGGTGAGGCCGCTGATGAGCGAGGCAAGCATGTGTCAGGCCGCGTGTTACTTAGGTGCAGTCTCGATCACTCAGTTCCTAGGCACATATCGAGTAACGATAGGTTTATAAAGGGACTGGGTGATACAGACTTCTTTTGACCTCATTTCGTCGTACTTCCGGTCCGTTCAACATACGATCGTGTGTTGAATAGCCAAGTGACCACGCTTCAAGTTTGATTTGCAATTAATAACGCTGTAAAATGACCAATTTAACTACATTGGAGGGTGTATAATGATCAAATAAAGTCTCGTTGGCAGTCAAGCAGTAGTAAGAAGTTTTATTTTAATCCCTTCAAGCGCCTGTGATCCAACCCCCCACATATACAATTGTCTAAATTATATAGACGCTGTTGGGCAAAGGAACGACGTATTTCTTAGTTATTGAGTTTCCTATTTAGAATTTTATTTTTTAAGTCTGAACTTAATGGTCTTTTTTTTTAGATTAATTTTAAACTTTTATTAATAATATTAAACTTTTATACATAATTTTAAACGTCAGTCAATAATGTTTAAACTTTAATTATTAACCGTAAACTATTCATGTGTGGTCCCTACTGATTATTTAAAATCATTTACCAAATTTACGCGTTTTCGCCAATTTTGTATTATGTTTTAAAAATAAAAACTACCGGACATTTAAAGTAGCTAAGTCTCTAGCTCAGTATCATCCAATATCTTCGCAGTGTGCGGTGGAATAACCACAAGCTAGAGATTGCGATTCGATTGAGACTGCTGGCGTATTTCGCCGAACATAACTGATTTGAAATTAGAAACGATTGAATGTAAATCAGTTTATATACATTCATATACTGTATTATATACGTTGCGACCTATATGTGTTAATTTCTCGGTCCCAAATATCAGTGATTTAAATGAGAATGGAAAGTGAGTAACTTGTCATACCATTAATAAAACGTCTTTTATTCATTGACCTTTCTTCTTTAATATTAGAAAAATAGGCCATACTATCGTCATTGTTTTTTTACTTATTAATTTATTTTAATTCAGACATTTTGTAATCTTCTTTATTTAATTCGTTGTTCGCTTTTATTTCTTTTCTAAGTTAAAATAAATAATACTCGTTATCGATTTTTGTATACTGTGTTGTTTAATTTAGACATCCTGTAGCCAACATAATGTAAGTATTTGTTCAGTTTTATGTGTTGTTTTGTTTGATTTGATTCAGATATATCAAATATTTATTCAGCTATAATTAGTTTTCTTCGACCATTCATTAATTTATTCAGAAGCTGTACATAATAAATATATAAAAACCGGTATGTCCAAGTCTTTATTGATTAGTCAAGTTGGTGTTGAACATGCAACCCCCTTTTTTATTTTCAATTCAAATTAAATTACACTATTTTGATTTTATTCTGAAGACTTTCTAGTGTCCGGTGTGATAAGATTTTAAACTGAAACTGGAATGGTCTAAAATAATACTATTTCATGGAATTATCTAAAGTAATGGTGTTTCATGGTATGGTCAAGAACATTATTCCGTGGAATGGTCTGAAAAAATGGTATATCATGGAATGGTATAAAGAATATGTATTTCAAGGAATGGTCCAAAATAATAATATTTCATGGAATGGTCCAAAGTAACGGTATTAATGGAATGGTCTCAAGTACATGTAATGGTATTTCAAAGAATGGTCTAAAGTATTGGTATTTCATGGAATGGTCTAAAGTATTGGTATTTCATGGAATGGTCTAAAGTAAGTGTATTTCAAAGAATGGTCTAAAATAATTTACCAGTGGTAAATATATGACAATCTTAAAATAAATTTCGTCATGGCGGATTGGAAATTGCATATTAATATTAAGAAAAACAATTTTGATTTTTAAAATGCAGACGCCTTCTAGTAAATCACATTTTCCTTTATATTACACACACGAATACATTAATTAAAAAAATACAATTCAAAAGCAACATAAAAAAAATAATAGGCTTAATTTACTTTAGAAAGACATGTAAGTAATTCCGACGATCAGCATCTATCGTTGATATTTTTTGATTTGGGTTTCTTTATTACAAGTTCAATAATTAATCTGAATACATCTAAGCGTCGAATAAGATGTGGAAAATTTTATGTTTTCCAAAAAAATATTAATGATGCACATACACACCTCAAGGTAATTATTAAAATTTATATAATTTATTATACAAGAAAGTCAAATACACTGACATTAATAAACCGCGCCATTGGCGCTATGTACTATTGTCGCTGTATAATATTTTAAGTTATAACAATCTATTTATTTAAAACAAAGTACTGCATTTATTGTAAATTGTAAATTACATTAAAGGAATAAAAGGAAACTCCAACTGTACCTACCAGCTATAACAACCAATATCAACACCGCCTTCATTTTTAGTTAAATGCCTTTCCGTGTTTGTAACAAATCTAAGATTGAAATACCTGCTTGTTCTGGGCATGTCTCGGGGAGTTGGTCTATTTATATGCGACATTAACCAATGAAACACTAGTTTATTTCATAACCATGACCACCAATAAAACTTAAATCAGACCATACAATTTAGAAACCAAGGAAAGTACCAACTAGTAGGTCATATTTCGCAATGTGTTCTTTCCTTGTCTAAGCAATTGATTTTGTCAAAAGGGTTGTGTGCTTAACATGGGCATCACACATGGGGGGGGGGGGGTCCGGTGGGGGGCTTTTATGAATATACTTGGACCTCCAAAATTTGGCAAAATAAAGTGCCCGAAATCTAATAAAACACTAATTTTAGGACTGTAATACAGTAGTAGTAAAACGCGTTTGTGGCTGTCAAATATTCCAACATTTTCGAGGGGGGGGGGGGTCGGTACAAGGTCAGCTTCGCTTCTTCGCCTCTCGAAGAAAACTGGTGCCGCTGAATGTAAACCTGCTTCGAGCATTTCTAGTTTTGCTTCCATTACTGTCATCGAGCCCTAATAAAACACTAATTTCACTTTTCTTTTAGTTGAATACCACATTTTGTCTGGAGTCACTCTACTTTGTGCGACATTTTCGGGTAGCGATTATTACTTGTGGATGCAACTGCAACAGCATATTCTTGAAGCAATGGCGACGGAATTGGCTCTACTCAAACGGAACACTGCGAGGAGTATGCTGCAACACTGTGGTTGGATGGTTGGAATTCAGAGTGGGATTTCGGTTACAAAACCATTGGATACTTTTGGAGTTGCTTACACGAGCTAGAATATCAAAAAACGCATTTGCGGTGGTTAAATTTTCTAAATTTTCTCCGGGAGGGTGAGGTCCCCATATCCCGCGACGATTGATTGGTTGTTCGGAATTCTGGTCAGCCAGGTAGGCTATATTGGACCAAATTGAAGTTGCTGTATTCACAGGCTGGAATAGCAGGAAAACGCGTTTGTGGCAGTTAAATTTTGAAAATTTTCTCTGAACGGTCCTGTCTTCGTGGATGTAAACGATTGATTGGAATTCAAGTCAGCCACCTTAATTAGGCTATATTAGACCACTTTGAAGTTACTTTGTTCACGGGGGTTGGGATGGCCTAGTGGTCTAGAGTGCTGCGCTTCGACCTCTATGCTGGCTGGTCACCTCTGGCTTGCGGCTGTGGTTTCGATCCCTGGTGTGAGCGTATGTGGCATGGAGATATTGGCGCCTTCTCAACCTCGTAGGTTTCCTCCGGGCACCCCGGTTTCCTCTCACTGCTAAAGAACCCTACGCGCAAGCGTTAAAACCATTTGTTACTCCCAAAATGACCTAGTTTGTGTCGAGTGGACGTTAAACCCCATTTCTCTCTCTCTGATTCTGCCCCCTAACTGTCATCGAGCCCGTACGCCTATGTGCATCCTCATAAACTAAACTTATGTGATCAAGTTTTGTTTCATTTGGATCATAAAAATTCCTTTACTAAACTTTCTCTGTCGTGCACCCCCTGACTTAAAAATGATAAACATTGTATTGATGTGATGTTTTATTAGTTTAACCCCGTAAAATATGCCTCGTGCCTCACAGATTGTCAACATTTTATATAATTTTATTTGCGGACCCCCCCCCCCCAATATATATTTCACGGCTACGCATCTAGTGCTTAAAGTGCAAATGGGGAATGTTGAGATATATGATAATGTATGCGATATCTAGGCCATTTTGACGTGATTTCACAATGGGACCCCCCCCCCCCCCCCCAATATATATTTCACGGCTACGCCTCGAGTGCTTCAAGTGCAAATGGGAAATGTTAATGTATGCGATATCTAGGTCATTTTGACGCGTTTTCACAATGGTCAATAATTCACATATCTATATCGTCCGGTTGCTTAGAGACTTGGCTTGTTTCGTTTGGAGAGCTCAAAAGCTTGATGTACTATTCGACCTTTACTTACAATTCGGGAACGCAGTCTGTTTTTATGCTTGACGTAATGGAGAATGTTCCTGATATGCCTCTTGGAAAAATAGATAAATAAATTAGCCATATTATTCAAGTGCCGTGCTAACAATATTCCCGAATACCGATATGAATCAGCATAGTCAATCATTTGGTATCCACATTTAAATAAATAGTCTTACACTTGCTTATAGTTGGGTTTTTGTTCACTCTAACATTTGGGCGAGAAATTGTCTGTACCGAACAAGGGAGTTTGATTTGTTTGTGGGAAATCAAGATAAAAAAATGCACTGTCACTGATCGAATCAACGCAACCGTTAAATCTCATGCAACCTTTTACTTTTCATTTAAATCAAACAGGGTTTGCTGCAAGAAAACCAAAGCCTCATAATTTTTGATATTCAGGAAGCGCCAGAAAAAAATCTACCTTTCTACTTTCTTTTGTTGCCAGGTGATGTAAAAGCGTTCATGAAATGTGGTTTAACGTTCTATTTTTCTGCACCAACTGGGATAATGAAGACGGACACGCGAATTCCACCTGACAACGGGGTTCTTTTACTTACACGGCACCTCGATTTCGCGAATTATTCGAACTACTAAACACTGTTCGTTGGCAGGCCCGCTGATCTGCATCGCTGACAAGGATTCACCAGACCGAATAATCTGGTAACTTGCTAGACCCCAAATCACATGGATAGTGGGCTAGTCGGTGCCTAAGCTCATTAGTAAAAATTGGGCCTATCTATAAAGAAAAAAATGAAAAAAAAAAAAAGAAAAAAAAGAAAGAACAAGGAAAAGAGAAAGAGAGTAGAGGGGCGAAAAGAAAGAAGAAAGTAGGGGATAGGACACAGGGCAGGAGAAAGAAAAGATAGGAAAAAATGACTGACAAAACACACAAAAAAGAAGTATACAATAAGGAAAGAACTTTATGTAGTTGACCTCATTATACCGAGAACCGTGTAATTCATCTTTTAACCTCTGCTTTGGTCTGAAATGCTTTAAAATGGGTTTGAGGTTGTCAATTTTCAAAATTTTCCTGGGGGAGAACAAAACCAGCCCCCCCCCCCCGACGACACGTGAACGTATCTGGTATTTTAATCATTAACATAATTAACCGTTAAATAAATGAAACGTAATAATATGATACAATCTATAATCCTTTGAATGGGGGTCATTGCGAAATTTAGAGAGAGAGAATGGGTTTAACGTCTACTCGACACAAACTAAGTCATTTCGGGATTAACACATGGTTCAATTTTATATCAATAATTCGTTTGCGATTAGGTTTTTTTAACAGTGGGAGAAAACTGGAGGACCCGGGGGAAACCCACGACATTGGACAGACAAATCTACTCATTGTCACGTACAACCGGAGAATCGAAACCACGCCAATTAACTCAATGACAGATCTAATGATACGGCGCGCACGTGCTAACCATTCGGCCATTCCACCATACCCACCTTCCACCTCTTGCGAAATTAAACCACCCAACAAAATACATAACAAAATGTAATAGCATAAATATATTTTAAGATCAAAAAGAAAAATCATCTTAAGTAACAGGGAAAAAAAGTGATGCTAAAAGCAATATACCATAAAGTGTTTGGTAGGATATCGCTCGTTTGACCTGTGGTACATTTTATATGTGGATTGATTCAAAAATACATTGCTTAATATTTTTCTATTATATTCTTCGAGTGTAGAAGACGGACTATAGTACAAGGTTATTGATCTCTGGTTTGATTGTTTGTTATGAGCTAAACACCAGGTTTTGTAACCACGGGCAACTAAGACAACAACTTAATTTTAACAATAAATGTTGTGTAATCATCAGCTACAGTGGTTCAGGGGCACTTATTAAAACTGACCCACTTATCTGCCTGGTTGCTCCTTCGAACAAAAGTCAGCTCCGCGCACGTGGAGAATTATAGATATCAACTGTATGCGTAAGATCCAACTATGTAACAATTAAAAAGCATCAGATAAGCTACATTTTGTGTTTTTCTCCAGCACACTCTGTGATTTCAATGAAAAAATCGCAAATAGCACACGCAATATTATTTTGGGACAAGTAACAGGTTCCTTGGGGCTACTGACCCTGTTCTTTTTGTGCTCGTGAGTGGTGCTTTCGAAAAAAAGCCTAAGGCACCGTCAAATCATATACGATTAACATAAAACTAGCCACGATGGTTCCTTGGACAATTGCGCCACACTTGACGGATTTCGAGTTTAGATATGACTTCACAGTTCCAAGATGACGCCATACTCAGATTTCGGTTATAGTTCGCTATTACTTGTTATATAACATGGTTTCACAAACACTGCGGGGCCGTAGGCTATGTGTTGTATAGGCCTTTTCTGTCAAATTTATTCACCAATATGCTCTACTGATTAAAGTAAATATACAATTTATATTCGTGATTTGAATTTTTCTGAAAATATCAAGTTTTACATGGCCTAATCCACGTTAATGTGTACTAAAATTGATTATTTAACATTTAACTTAGAAAAAAAATAAGATTAATTATCAACGCTAACTTCCTCCCGGCTTGTATTCAATCAGATTATAACCAGAACCATTATTTACATTTCCCGAACATGTTAAGATGGCGGTGGACGTCACCTGACAACAATCAGCCTACCATAGAATAGGCCTACAACCTCCAAGAAATATAAACCTGTAATGTGCGCAGATTATGTCTAGCAAAAGAAGCAAAATGTATCATTTGTATGGGATTTCGCTTCATCATCTGTTTGTCAACGAATGGTATTTTTAAAACCATTTTTGGACTGAAAAGCCTGTATATCGGTATGTTGCCATTCTTCGGAAAAACGTAGAATCAGTAGTTGGCGACCTTAAAAATCGTTTAACATATTCCAATTATAATTTTAACAAAAAGATCTTTGACATGGTTGATTCGTAGCAACGATTTGAAGAATCGATAAGTGGCGCCAAACATGACTTATCCTTACTTGACTGGTTGAGAAAGTGATTACACACAGTCGATTTTCAACTGAAGACGAAGTATTGTTATACGAGACTGTGAGCTGATATGTGTTCGAAAAGAAAGAGAGAGAATGGGGTTTAACGCCCACTCGACACAAACTAGGTCATTTCGGGACTAACATATGGTTTTAATTTTATTTCAATAATTCGCTTGCGCGTAGGGGTCTTTAGCAGTGGGAGGAAACCGGAAGACCCGGAGAAAACCTACGAGGTTGGACACGCGACCCTACTCCTTGTCACGTAAAACCGGGGATTCGAAACCACGCCAGTTGACTCAATGACAGGCTTTATGATACAGCTCGCAAAAACACTATGACTTACCCAAAAAAGCTGGATCAAGTCTCTTTTGTGGCTTCCTCTCGCAATTAAGTTTCTTGGGAAACACTTGTCTACGACATCACCCTTGATGGAAGTGGACGTAAAACTCATGGAACGAACGGACGTAATCGCTTGTCTCTTGGGTGGACGCAATACTCCCGGATGAAAAACCCTAAGTAAATAAACCTGTCCATACAATGATATTTAATGGCGTAATCACAGTGTCACTTTTTCCACTTCCTGACGGAAAGAGGTCAGAAAACCCTGGGACCCTTAACGTCATTCGAACAGACATTACCAGACAGTCCGTAATCACCCAACTGTCAATTAGTTGTTGTATTTTTGTAGATTTAACGTCCAATACAATAAATATGATATAATGTACATGAGTGACCCCTCTCTCTTTTAAACCTGTGTACGCTCCATGGGTGTTTTTCAAGAAGCCTTAATGAAAGCGTCTTGGTGTTTTTTTCAAAGAGTCCGGTATTTTCCTAGTAAGATTGTGTATCTCTACTTTCCATATATATGTATACCACAATTGACATACTTTTATTGGAAATAACTACCCGATAAATACTTTTGTGGAAAGTATCTTTAATGTTTAATGTATCAAATATATCAATTAGAAACCAGGAGCAAAATTTTGTGTTTCTGGATCAAAGTCAAAGATATTTCTCATAAACAGTGATTGAAAGGCGAGTAAATTCGTAACCTGACAATATTTATGAACCCAGTGTTTGTTCTGTAATAATAAGCCACTTCACGAACGTTGTAGTGTCAAAACGAGACTTGAAGTGGTCTTAATAATATGATTGAACAAACAATGACCGTCGCAACGACGGTAACTCGGGTCATCCACATGTATTAGTTAAATGGACACAGATCACTAAATATGTCGGGCGAAAGTTATTTTTAGTCTTTCTCTCCCTATCCCTCCCCCCCCCCTTTTGCATGGCGATTTTTGTTGACTTTTTGGTGTAGAATCGAAGAAAAGGGTTTAAAAATACATTTTCTGCCAGGTTTTGGTGAATATTCATGATTTTGAGACGGAAGCATACAAGGGTTGTGAGGTTGGTTACTTTGAAAGGGAGGGCCGAAAATTGTTTGTTTAGTTGTCTCTACTTCCAGGTTGTCTATCTCAAGTTTTTCATGGTGAACCTCATACATGCTTTTGGGCCAGAGTTTGCCACATGTTGCTCAATCTGTGGCAGAAAGCGTTCTACCCAACGAATATTTGGGAAAAAGTTACAGCCGGTCTAAGAGACGAGAATTAACATTAAAGTCAATGGGGAAATAATTAGTGATCTGTGGCCAAATCTGGCCATGGTTTCATGGAGTTATTTTTTTACAATTTCTTCATAACAACTCAAACAGCGATGCTTCTTTAGAAAAAAATTGCTCAGAAGCATTAATGATTTTCTATAAATCCATAAACCTATAGATCGCTGTGATGAAATATTTATAAAGTTTCCGGAAATAATAATAGAATATTGTCCGTTGTTGTGAAATAAATTGATTTAAGAGAATTTGTTAGTATTGAGGATCTACGTTATGTATCCAGTAAAAACTTACAAGGGGTAGACCTCTAGTATACGACAATAAAACCACATATTAGAACTTTTATATTGATCCATTCCAATAAATATTGATGTTGTTATGTTACCTTGAAAATGTAATCCTCTTATTATGACACAATGCACACGAAAGTAATGGTCGAACAACAAACGAGAAAAAAAGAGAAATAAACTTGCAGACAGAATTAACCTGGCGCAAACGACTTCTGGTCAATTTTGACGTACATTGTATATCACCAACATCGAATGAGTCCGCGGTGGCTAAGTGAATAAGACTAGTACACTAACCAAGCAGTCTCGGGTTCGCTACCGGTGTTTGCCGAGGTATAGTTCCTTGTCAATTTGTTTGGACAGAACAGTGTCTAGCCATTCGGGTAGAACGATAAAGTGACGTTCCGTGTAGACACAGGGTCTTTATTCAACTATTTTTAATCTGTAGGTTAATACTACAGCTACAGTCTCCGATACAATTAGCCCCGCTTGAGAACAGACTCGAAACTATTTTAAGGACATTTTAATACTTAGCCTACTTAGACGATTTGATAATGATAGTTCAAAATATTTATCTAATTTAATAACATTTAAAAGTCGTAGATTTTCTTGCTATGACAAAAGTACATTTCACAGTACACACTCAATGTCTTATTGTTTAGAACAAGGTTAAATCCGTTAAATAGAAATGATTATTACAGTGTATCGATTGATGTATTGATTTGATGGCCACTGTATATGGATGTTGAAAGGATATAATTTGTGTATATGGCATTACTATAGTAATTATAGGTAAATAGGCCACAACGCGGATAAAACAAACACACCTGTAGCTTCAGCGGCGGTTAAAAAAACCTGCGTATTTGATGGACAATAAGAAAGAAAAGACATATGGTAATGTTTTCTTCAATGCCGTAAATAAGAAATAAAAATAGCTGAAATGAAATAAAATGGGGTTTAACGTCCTACTTTTTTCCTCCGCAACTGGGCTAATGAAGACGGGCATACGCCATACATTGTGATAATTTTTGATAGTATTTTATAATTCCAACATAATAGACTTGTCAGTTGTCCTTCCCTTTATAGCTTGTGTTTATTATTGCTTCTTTCATTGTCGGTGTGAGTTGACCTATGATAAAAATGGTGTTCGGTACCTCTATCATGATTTTCTTTAGTTTCATATTTGTACGTCCACATTCATAATGGGTGATCCCTATTGATTTTTGGTGCATGCCCGACTCCCATTGGCAGAGCCACATCCATTTCTTGAATTTGTTTGTTAGCTACATGCCGTATCATATTGAAATGAAATGAAATGGGGTTTAACGTCCTACTCTTTTGCACCTAACCTGGGCTAATGGAAGACGGACATACGCCAGACAGTGTGCTACGAGGGAAATTTTGCCCGGGCAGCGGCGCTACGGCCTACTCTTATATCGAATTCCAACTGCCAAGGGATCTTTTACGTGCACTCCAATGTGTACACAGGACCTCGGTTTTTCGTCCCATCCGAACGAATAGGCAGGTGTCCTTGTCAGGCCCTCCTTCTGCATCACTGACAAGGGGAAATCACGCCGGAAAATCGAGATGAACTTTCTCGGCCAATGCAGGGATCGAACACCCGACCTCCAGGCTAGCGAACCAGCGCCTTATCCACTTAGCCAGCGTGACCCCCGTATCATATTGAAACTTTGCATATTTATTCTTTGTGCCCCAATGAACACCCCTATTTTGAGTGGTTCATGCCCAGCCCACCAGAAACAGAGCCACGCCAATTTTCAGTTTGTGTGGCTCTGTGTCGCCTACAGGCCACATTTCTTAATCGGTCGTCTTGAATAATGTTCATATTGTTTCTGGTGCATGCCCGACCCCCAGTGGCAGAGCCATGCCCATTTCTTACATTTGTGTGTTTGTCATCTACATGCCACATTTCCTAACGTATCATCTTGAAACTTTGCTTACTTATTCCAATTTATACTAATTGTTTTGAATGCCCAACCCACAGGGGCAGGGCAACGCCCATTTTCTCTTTTTGTGTCACTTACAGGTCGTAATTCTTAATCAATCGTCTTAAAAACTTTTCATACTTATATCCTAAGGCTGACGAACTATAATTTTTGGCGCATGTCCGACCCCCAGGGACAGAGCCACGCCCAATTTTCCTGCATGTCTTGTGTTTCACCTACAGGCCACAATTGGTAACATATTCCTTATACCCTAAGGATGACCCATATCGTTTCATTGATTCCCCGACCCCCAGTGACAGAGCCACGCCAAAGTTTTGTGTTTATCATTTACAAGCCACAATTGTGAATGGATACCATGGTACTTGGAATACTAATTCCTTATAGCCTAAAGACGGCAACAATTGATTTTGGTGGATGCCCCGACCCCAGGGGCAGAGCCACGCGCAATATTTGCCTTTAGCGACCGAAGGCCACAATTCTGAATGGATTATCTTGGAACGTGGTATACATATTCTTATACCCTGAGGACTGCAACTATTGATGTTGGTTCACGACCCCTCCCCTTTCGGCGGTGCCACACCCGCGTTTTGTTGATACTTAGTAAATGATATACATTTTGCAATTATGAACAGATTTATGGGCCAAATCCAGAATGATGAAGCAGAGGGTTTTCAAAATACAGTCGCAGGTGTACCACTAACTTATCTTCTAGTACATGGAAGAGCCGGTTCGGAGAGTCGGAGAGAGAGAGAGAGAGAGAGAGAGAGAGAAGAGAGAGAGAGAGAGAGAGAGAGAGAGATGGTGTTTAACGTTCACTCAACACAACCAGGTCATTTCGGGACTAACATATGGTTTCAATTTTTTATTTCAATAATTCGCTTGCGCGTAGGGGTCTTTAGCCGTGACCGGCCAGCTATAGGTCGAAGCGCGGCACTCTAGACCACTAGGCCATCCCAAACCCCCGAGCCGGTTCGGAACTCTGGTTCGCGTTTTAAAGTCAGTCATAACTAGCATTAATTAACTTTAGCCTCTTCAGTGTTAATAAGCAATTGTTGACTCCGGATGGACGGAGGCGACGAGAATATACGCCCACGTGTCAATGAAGGCGTATAAAAATTGTGACCTAGAGATATCACTAGCTAAAACGGCCTTTTTTATGCAATCAGAAGGGGAGGGGGACTAGATACGGGCCTGGGCACAAGTTTCTCATTTAGAGTGGTGGTCACATGTACACGTCGAACACTCTATCAGCAGGCTCCACTTATTTTCTACTCCAACTGGGCTAATATAGACGGGCATACTTCATACAGTCTGCTATATGGGAAGGGGAGTTTTGCCAGGACAGTGGCGCTTAGATCTAGACATATATATCGAATTCCATCTGCCAGGGGATCTTTACGTGCACGCCAATGTGTACACATGACCTCATTTTTGCCTCACCCGATTGACGAGACAGCTGTCCTTGTTAAACTCTCCGTCCTGCATCACTGGCAGGGGGAAACTCGCCAGAAAGTTCTGATGAACTTTCTAACACCGTGGGCGAAGTCACGACATGTCGTCCAGGCTAGTGAGCCAGTGTTTTACCCATATAAGCACCCAAATATAATAATATTACATAAGTGATATGCCGATTTCTATACCAAATATGTAGTCTTCGTTCTTCTGTAAAGATGTCATACTTTTGTGTAAAAAGGAAACCGAAATATTTTTTTGATAAAATGATTAAATTTACTTATTTTGCAGGTTTGGATGTATGGACCAAGTTATTATTTATCTTGTCTTGGATATATTTAACTGTGTAGAATATTACCAATGTAATATGGGGTGGGTTGTTTTTAGCATAGAAATATATGTTCAATCTGAAACTAGCGGCTGCCAGGCAGGATACGCCCACATTTTGCAAGAGATGGATAGAGAACAAGATAAAACGATACGGGATTTTTTTTGTACATTCGGGGGGCAATTATCCCGAAAGTTATGGTCTATAATGCACAAATATCAATAGGGATTGAGATCTTTGGGATATAAAGATAAGTTTTAAGTTTCATCAAAATTAGATCAAAATTGTGAGCTCTAGAGGGTCCACAATCTTCGTATTTATTTATCATTTATTTTTCCAAGAGACATTTCAAAAAATTACAATAGAGGTGATAATATAAAGTTACATGATAATAAAATGTGAAAGTATCACATGATTTGCGTACAAAGAGCGGCCATTTTGTCTGGCAGTTTCATTTCGATTTTCACGAAATTCGATTCAACCTTCATTATGATGGAATGGTGATATATTTAAACGGTTTTTATAAATCAGAAAAAAATGTAACCTTAGAAAATCCGCGAACTAAAAATGCGATTTTTCGATCAAGAGCCATAGTAAAGGAAGTTACGTTCAGATATGCGCGATTATCAAAAGGAACCAAGATCTCAGTGACTTCTGTTGTATAGCCATGTATTCGTTCTAAGCATGTATTATGGTGGTCTGTATCCTGCTACTAAGGATACATGATTTATCTCCCTTACATATTGCCTGTTGTTAAGACTTGATAATTTGTATGATTAGGAGTGAGCTCCCCTGAGAGGAAGTGAATAAACATGTGCCCATTGACGTCATATATAGATAGACCGCCTATTCGGGTAAGCTTTTTTTTTCCATCCACTGGAGCCAGGTGTTATGTCGTCATATATGGATTGTGGGTTAGGATAATAGTAAGTGCAGGAGGGCTGCACCACACACAATTCTACACAATAACAAATATATGGACAAGACATCATACTCAGAGACCACAAACATAAACAAATCAAAAAGAGTGAATGGATCCGGGGGCTAGCCGTAAGCGTCCACTGCGCTGTACAGTCCCGGGCCTGTGGTGACTTCACTCATATTTGAAAACAATTGGGAATGCAACCCAAAGAAATAATTATATAATGTCAGCATGAGTCATGATCTATTATATGTTGCAAGAATTACGAATGCAAGCATATTGTTGTATAAATTCCGCTACACAAGTAACCACACCGTTAAATGTATCAGAGAAGTAGGCAGGGTTAGGATAAGGGCTGCGGCCTGCAGATTTCGTCACAGTCTCGAGATGTAGACAGGTCTAGCCCTAACCCTAACCCTGGGCCAAGCCTAATCCTTATCTTAACCCACAATCCACATATGACGTCATAACACCTGGTTCCAGTGGATGGAAAAAAACGTTTACCGCCAATTAATTCTAATGTAACACAAAACACAGTTCTATGGATAACAATCACTATATTATACACACACGACGTTTCGACAAGAATTCACTGGTCGTTACCAAGCATACACATTACAAATGAGGAAAAATGTGACAGTGTTATATATAGGTACATTAAACAATAATAAGTGATACCTAAAGGTTTGATTATCAAATCACCAGTTGATTCACCAGCTGCTACCAAAATTCTCTTGACTACAAGCAAAAACCTGGTCCGAGAACGAATCCAGCACCATCGAAATGAAAAACACCGTATATTTAACAGATCTCAAGAACTACAAGAACAAATCAGAAGCAAGTTATCTCATCGAGACTACACCTTGTTACGTGAGATACAAACCAAACACAACAGTCAACTAAACAGCATCATTAAGAAGAAACAAACCAGAAAATTTGAAAGTCTGAAACCAGTGCAATACCAAAAGACCATTAATAGCAACACCAAGACAGAATACTTAACCAAAACCGTAATTAATCTAAGTGACAAAGTATTAACAGATGACCAGATCAATCTACTCTCCCGTGGCTTACAGTTTGTTCCATCTCGCAGACAAACCATGATATCTACATTGCAAACATTGAAAGAGACCTTCGTCAGTTAGCACCTGGGGGCAATGTAGATTATTTACGGCACCAGATCACTCACCTACTTACCAAGAACCAACAACAACCTAGTAACCTAAGTAAGAAAGAACAACAAGCCCTAAAAGAACTGAAAACAGATCGGTCTACCACTATAGTTCCCTCTGATAAAGGCAAGGCTACAGTCATTCTGAACAGTCCTGAGTACCAAACTATGGTTTCCAACCTCCTAAATGACACCAACACGTACAGACGCATCCGCAAGGATCCTACAGAAGCCCATTTGAAGAAACATGAAGAACTCCTTAAAAAACTAAAAGAAGAAAACCAAATAAAAGCTGATGTATATTACCAATTGAGACCTAACCACCCACGACCGCCATATGCAAGAGCAACAATTAAAATCCATAAGAATCCCATGAAAGCTCGTCTACTAATATGTTCTAAAGACTCAGTATATTATAATACCGCAAATACTTGTCAAAACTACTATCACCATTAGGGAAATCATCTTCTTCGTTTATCAAAGATTCAAGCGATCTGTGTCAAAACCTGAAAACCATCCAAAAACCTGGCAAAATGATATCCTATGACGTAGTTGATCTATTCACTAATGTACCACGAAAGGAAGCCCTAGAAACTATTCGAAACAAACTTCAACAACTGGACTGTCCAATTCACCCAACGCTCACAACTGAAACTATCATACTTCTTATTGAAGAATGTATTAATTCCACATATTTTACTTGGGGAGACGACTTCTACCAACAGTTAAATGGTCTACCTATGGGCAGCCCATTATCCCCCTTAATAAGTGAAATCTTCATGTCAGCTTTCGAAGAAACAGCATAGAATCCTCCCCTTTTAAACCTGTATGCTGGTACAGAAAAGTTGATGATACGTTCGTTGTAATCAATGAAGATGGTGACCCTGCAGTCCTCCTACAGCACCTCAACAGCCATCATCAAAGAATCCAATTTACGATGGAAACAGAAGAACAGCACAGCCTCCCTTTTCTGGATATAAACATTACCAACGACAGTGGTAATCTCAAGACATCCGTGTTCCGAAAACCGACACACACCGACCAATATATTCATTTCAAATCTAACCAACCTACAAGTAACAAAATATCTACTATTTCAACTCTAACTAAACGTGCAATTAATATCTGTCATGACGAATATTTACCAGCTGAAATCCAACATCTTAAAACTGTTTTTACCACCCTGAACGGATATCCTGAACAACTTGTTACCAGCGTTATCAATAAAACCGTACATCAACAGAATAAGCCAAATACACCAAAACCAGATCAACCACCAATAAGAGTATTTATTCCATTTAATGGTAAACTCACATACCAAATTCAACGTTTACTGAAGCAACAAGCTGGAATAGAAACTGCGGGCAAATGGCAAACTGAATCCCTCCTCCCCTGTTCCACCTAAAGGCTGCGTTTACCAAATAGCGAACAGACAACACAACATAAATTGGTCAGATTGTTATCCATAGAACTGTGTTTTGTGTTATATTATGTTCAATCGCTAAATGCCATTCAAAGATTATAATTCTTATGTTCTGGGTTAACCAATACGGCATCACTGGCTTCAATCGTCATAATGATAAAATGACGTCATGCTGTCTCCAGTTCATTAAAGCTTCTTGGTTACAACGTTTAAAAACCAATTTTTGAATATTTTAATATCTTTAGAAATAAATACCAAACATAAAAGCCGCGAATACCATCAGTATTATCCCTAAACCATTTAATATTTTCTTTTTTCCTAGGTTTTCTGATAATGACGTCATCTTTTGTCTGATAATGGCGCGTTTTTCAGCTGATAACTTCGGTTTCCGGTCCTTCTGCGTTCCACACAACCAATTCTTTAAAATGTCCTGGTAAGATTTTTTCGCTGCTGCACATAAATAAAAAAGTTATTCAATTAGTTTACTAATTAAATAAGCGTACTTTTGACCTTGAAACATGGCTGCTAAACAGCTACCAATTGAACTATTTTGTCACTGATATCCCCACGCCCCTCCATTCCCGTGACAGAACGATACGCAATAATATGAACATTAACAAATAATTCTAGGAGGATTGTTAAAGGAATACATATGATATATGGCCAAACAAAGTTTTACAATGCATTCATATACCCGAATACGCTCCAGAAAAGAAAAATCAAATGGAATGGGTTTAACGTCGTGGTGTTCTGCTCCGATTGGGCTAATTTAGACGGGCATACGTCATACAGTTGGCTATAACGAAAATTTGGCCCGGACAGAGGCATTATGGCCTACTTTTATAACAAATCCAACTGCCAAGGGATCTTTTACGTGTACGCCAATGTCTACATGGGATCTCGTTTTTTGAACCTATCCGAAAGACCCCCCCCCCCCCCCTACGACATTCACAAATCCCAATGAACTTTCTCGGCCAATGTAGGGATCGAACACGCGACCTCTAGACTAGCAAGTCAGCGTTTTACTCACTTAGCCACCGTGGCTCCCAGAATTCGTTTCAATGAATATATAATCCTAATATGTTATTATAGAAGCACATATGTAAAACTGAATTTGCACTGAATTAAAAATCAAATATACAATATTTACTATAACTCAACAAAGTGCTTAGAACGATCGATCGAAGATGGTCCTACGCATTTAGTACATAATATGAAGTCATATATAGATTACCCTTACCCACAATCCACATGACGCCATAAAATGCGTAGAGACGTCTTCGATCTAGCGTTCTCCACAAAGTGCGGCATATAAGTCAACAAAACATTAGAACGCACACCCAGCATGCCAATAGGGAAAGTATACCTACTTATTATTGTATTTACTCCGTTTCCATTTAGGGGTGATTGGTGATGATGCTCGCCCTGGTTTAAACTCTCTGGGGGTACTTTATCTGTTAAATCAGTGCCATTGTTAGTTTTCGTAATAGCCTCGTTTTCATCATCTTCGTCTTCTGAATCTGATATATCTGGCTCCGTGGAATCATGCCTTGTCCACCACGTGAGTCGTCTTAACTAAAGACAAATAGAGACATCGTTACGTTATAGCTATATTCTGGACAAATTTTGCAACCCCAAAACTTATTTTTAAACAGAAGAGATACAACGATAGGCTGAAAGTAAACGATAATTTACCGCTAATCTATTCAATCGACCAGATTATATAAGGAAATATTCAGCTAAACCTATGGACATATACAGAGTGACATATATACTCTTGTCATTATATCAGCTCACAAAGCTGTTTATCGATGGGTTTGGGTTGGTTTAAAATCATTCTGCTGATTAAAAATTATCATATTGTTTAAACTAAGTAACTAGGTACCTGTTACTTGAAGAACAACTGCGAGCCTAATACATGAACCAGGTACGGAGCAGCCGAACATGACGCAATCGCAGCCATCATCACATCAAACATTAATGCGCAAATTTCCAAGGAACACGCATGCTTTAAGCTATTGTCGAAGAACGTCGCACGACCCCATCAACCCTGCCTAAGAAGAGCATCTCCATAAAGAAACATAATAATATAGCTACGTGTGTGTTTGTGTGGGGTGGGGAACGGGTGGGGTGGTGATTTAATACCCGTGCCTGATATCATAAGATATGTCACGGTTTCGATACCCCACTTGTAAGTGACAAGAAGTACGATCGCCCGCTCTCCCAAGAAGTACGATCACCCGCTCTGGATTAAGCTTTAGTATTTATTACATCCATACCTAAGGGGGTGGGATCTGTTGGTTTAATGTGTGCGCATGAAAGCACAACAGGACCGCAATACACGAATAACAAAAATCTACAAGATAAACCTGCGGACAATAGACAGAAAATAGACATTGCAAATAGACATATCAAATCAAGTGAATGGATCCGGGGGAGCAGCCGTAAGCGTACGTTGCGCTGTACATTCCCGGGCCTGTAATGGTACAGGCTTCACTAAAAATGATTTACAAAAAAGACGTAATAGAAATAATGCGACCCTAACGTCGTGTTTGTCTTACTTTAGTGACTATGAACCGGTTACTAATACTACCATTTCGTTGGGTCTTGCTTCAGTTAATAAATACCAATTAACCGTAACCAGTAAGTAATACAGCCCTACCTTTTCGTTGGGCCTTGCTTCAGTTAATAAATACAAGTTAACCCTAACCAGTTATTAATACAATCTTACCTTTTCGTTGGGTCTTGCTTTAGTTAATAAACTAACTAATACTGTGACTATCGCACAAACACCAGCTATGATGATGGCAAAATGTGAAAAATGAACTTTACTGAGAATCAAAGGCCTTGTATCAGCATCACCGCTCCCACAAAACGGCACCGTAAAATAGATTTCTAATCCTAAACGTATCATACCAACCACTAGTCCAGCCATTAATCCCCAGAACGCTCCCTGAAAAATCAAAAATATATATGTTTATACATCCTGTCACTATATTGTCTGTACAGGAGAACGGCATCACACGCAGAACAAAATTGATAAAACAAACCCGCAGAAAAGGAAATGTACAAAACGTTGCAAACAATAAACAACAAATTTTCATATCAAATAAAGATGTCTAACTGTGCCGACAGGGCTACTACCGCATATACAAATGCTGAATACAATCTAAGACCAAGCGTCAATAAAACTAAAGGTAAAATCAATGGAAATGGCACACTCTTTGAGACATTTAGAGTAGGTTGTCAAGTCTATTAGATTACTAATAACAATACATGTAGTTGGTATGGGTATGACCAGCAAAATGCCGCGCATAATTTGTTTTTTACCTGTTCGGTTGTACGTTTCCAAAATATAGCCAGAACAAACAGAACTGTCCAAGGTGGTGCCATGCAGGATGAGATGACTTGAAGATACATCCAGAGTTGCCCCCCTTGAGTACTCTCTAGTATGGGCAGCCACAATATACTAAACCCCACGCATGTTCCCGCAGCTACACGACCAACTAACATCAGTTCGTTTTCGGATGCTTTATTTCTAAATCGCCGCCATATATCCATTGTAAACATGCTACTGGCGCTGTTGAAGATTGAAGTCAAGGAACTCATCAAGGCTGCCATTAGAGCGGCTAACATCAGTCCACGTAACCCTATAGATATCAATATTATATACACAAACACTGCACAAATTTCCCGTTTAGACAGATATAATAACACAGAATTGACCAATTATTTAACACAAATAGATTGATTTTTCAAAGCATTGTTTATATCTGTAGATATTGTGTGATCAAGGGAGATATATGTTATTTGCCGGACTCATGTAAATACAAATAAATACAAAATACAATTAATCGAACGGGGCTATGGTGGCTCGGTTCACAAACCAGTTGGCGACGGCTTAAGTCTCTGTGTTAACACAGTTGGCTCGAGGAGTATGACACTAATGAAACTAACCATGTGGTTCCGGGTTCAGTCCTTGTATATCCGGAATTTACAGTGTCTTTTCATTGGCGCAGGTTAGACTGTCTGTCAAGGAACAGTGTCTAGTCGTGCGCATGGTACGTTACAAAAACCTAGATAGTTCGTATTGGAAGACGAGTAGGCAGAACCGCCGTTGTCTGGTACAATTTGCCCGATAGCACACTATGGTGAACAGTACGTTAATCCCCATTTCTCAATGATCAACTGTTACTAACCTTCAGGTAGCAGACGAATCACTAACAGGGGGTATGCTATATTACTACATCCAGCTGGATTACTACAAACAGCTTTACAGTCTTCTGGCGAGGCACACGCCACTTCATCTGCAGGATTAATATACACAAGATGCAAGTAAGGGAAGCAGCTCTTTATTTTATTTTAGGATTCAGACTAGTAATCCGTAACATTCCTTTAACTATAATTTTTTTTTTTGAGTGAGGCACAATGTCATGCTACTTCATCTACAGGATTAAATCACACATGATGTAAAGATGGCGTGTTAGGGAAGCAACTCTTTATTTTAGTTTAGGGTTTGAGACTAGTAATCCTCTTCCCAGTGACATTCTGTATTGTCTATTTATTGATGACCGAATTAATAGACACTGACATAATATAAGCGGATTTAAACAATTCAAATTATGACCAACCTGGATATAGAATCCTGCTGATCATCCCCGGGATAATCCACAAGAAGAAGGGTGTTATCTTTAAAAAGGCTGCAAACAAACTACCAGCCTTGGCATGAGTAAAATCCTTTGCTGATAAACATCTCTGTACCATAATCTGCATTAAAACACACAAAATTGTAGACACGTCTATTGTGCACAACATAAAAACTAGCTAAAATTATTAGACTGTCAAACATGTTCCATGTATGATTTGAATATGTTTTCCAATTACACCATTTCTTATTTTACTTTCTTACAATGTAATATTACTTTACTTGCATACATTTGATTATTACAGTAGATTATTAATTTACTTTATTACAGTAGATTATTCATTTACTTTATTACAGTTCATTATTAATTTACTTAATTACATTCCATTATTGCTTTACAATTAAGTAAATTACCTTGAATGAATAGTGCACTTTATTACATTCCAGTATTACTTTACTTCATTTTATTACATTATTACTGCATGTGATTATTTGCCATTATTACTTTACTTTTAATCACACTGACTTATTTTTTCATTTCATTACATTCTTTTATTTAATCAAACTGAATTATTACTTCATTTGATTACATTCCAATATTAATTTATCTAATCACATGAGAGAATTAATTTGCATTACATTATTACTTTACCTTATTACTTTATTACTGTATTTATTAATCACTTTACTCCATTACATTTTATGATTACAATACTTTCGATTCTCGTCACATTTTATTTTACCTGATCTGTGCACCAAACCCATATTCCAAGAATAGTTATACCGAACACTGCACCTGTCCACGGTATATCACCAGTTTCTATATCTCTAAATATATGGAAGGAATCGTTGCGTGGTAAACCACAGCTATAGAAAGTTCGATTTGCTACTGTACTATTTGCTGCTGCCGTCATATACCTGTCCATTAAACCAGTCATTCCATCGACCTCTATTAAACCTGAAAAAATTCAATTGAAGATCTTTTATGATTATATCAAAGTGATAGGACCAAGGAATTTAATATAACTATAGTCATTCTTAACATCTAAATACAAGCCTTGCACCTTTTTAACATTGCAATAAGGGGGGTTGGGATGGCCTAGTGGTCTAGAGTGCCGCGCTTCGACCTCTAGCTGGCCGGTCACCTCTGGCTTGCGGCTGTGGTTTCGATCCCTGGTGTGAGCGTAAGTGGCATGGAGATAGGGGCGCCTTCTCAACCCCGTGGGTTTCCTCCGGGTACTCCGGTTTCCTCCCACTGCTAAAGACCCCCACGCGCAAGCGAATTATTGAAATAAAATTGAAACCATATGTTAGTCCCAAAATGACCTGGTTTGTGTCGAGTGGACGTTAAACCCCATTTCTTTCTCTTTCATTACATTGAAATAAAAACTTACCAATAGTCATTCTTACCATCTAAATTTATACAAGTCTTACCTATAGTGATTCTGAACATCTAATTAATACTATCTTACCTATAATCATTAGAACCGTTGCCCCTATCATTAATATAACAGTTTGTAGTGTATCCGTGTACATCACAGCCGTCAATCCACCTACAACAACACAATATATCACAAAGTTTGTTCATTTCAAAGTTATGAATACCGGAGTTACTTCGCTTAAAGCTTTGTTTGAATAATAAAATGAAATTAAATGGGTGCAACGCTCTAATTTGCTTCACCGACTAGGCTAATGAAGAAGGGCTAACGGCACACAGTGTGCTATGAGGGACTAGGTCTACTCTTATCTCAAATTCCAACTGGCATGGGTTATCTTACGGGAACACCAATGCGTAAACGGGACCTCATGTCACCCGAACGACAAGACACTGTTTTTCCGGGTCCTCCGCCATTCACCACTGCCAATGGGAAATACCCTGTAAATTGCCAGTGAAGTGATCGAACCCGGACACTTGCTCAGCCTCGAAACATAAACACGTGTTTATATGCGTCTCACAGAGGTAGGAGATATGGTGGTAAATGAGAGTAAGACAGCGAGAAAACTAAGAAGTGGGGATTTATGAATGAATCAGATTAGAACTTTCAGATTTAATTAGTGGTCTCAATCCACCTATGGAAATAAATCACAGCTAAGTCTCGTCATTTCTGCCTCCCATCTTTATTCCACTACATTTTTGGCTGACTGTATGTGGTCTAGAATCAATGAAATGGATATGAATATACATTTTTTGTCGGCTTTTGGTTAATATTAGGATTCGTGAGGGGGGGGGGGCATGTATGGGGGTAAACAGACCTACATTGAGAAATTCCATACAACAAATCGTTCAGGTCAACCGTCTTCAAGATATGTGACATGTGGGCGCTATGCTGATGGAAAACTAAAACACCACAAAATGCGTTTTAAAAAGTTATGGGTATAGCTATGGCCAAACCGTTTGCGATATGACGGTGTCAATGCTGAAAGAATTAGTAGTCTTACTCCAACCAATGATTTATCTTCCCGTGTATACACCAAACCACTTACCTGTTATGGTATATAGAGCTGTCACCACCAATATCAGAACAACACACAGATATATATTCCAACCCATTAATTGTTGCATGAATATAGCACCAGCATACAGTTCCCCCTATCATACAAATAAAAAAAGGATTGCGATAATAAAGTAACGGTGAATTGACCGGCTGAAACCCAGGTACCCGTTTACCTGTCAGGCCCTCTGTCTTGTACCGCTGGCAACACGGCCACACGGCTAATTACCTAAAACCACTATCTTGCATCGTTGCATGGTTATATTAAATAAAAATTGATATTTGAAGTTTCTGTCGCAGAGACATTTCATCCCACTCGTCACGAATTGCAACTATCAATGGCTCTTTCTTTTCTTGAGAGGCTTCAACATATGCCTAGCCCGTTTCCCAATCCAATTTTAAATGAAATAATGTATTTTATTATTACATGTAATAATATAATGGTTTTTTAACCTAAAACGACGACATTGAATTATATAATTACTTACAGATATTTTAGTGAGGACATATAAAACTAAAGCCAATGCAGATAAATAAATCCGCAATCGTCGTCCACCAAAACGTTTCTTCAGAAATTCTGGCATTGTATAGGCCTGTAAAACGGAGAAAGCTTATAAAAACGGGTATACTCCATACAGAGGTACTACGGCCTACTCTTTATTTTTAATTCCAGCTATCAATGTTTCATCTATCAAGGATTCTTTTATGTGCACGTCAATGTGTCAAGGGAACGGTTTCTCGTCCCATCCAAACGACTAGACACTGTCCTTGTCAGCCCCCCCCCCAATCTGCACCACTTGCAAGGAAAAACGACGATTGAAAATCCCAAGAAACTTTCTCGGCTAACAGTGGAAGCGAGTCAGCGAACCTGAATCTTACCCACTGAGCACACGCAGCCCCCATTCAAAAACAAATCCACCGTTTAAATAACATAACATGAAAAAGCAACCAGTTTATAGACAAGACTCACCCCACTAGATACATAAACGGGAACAAATAACCAGCCTAGAGCAATCAACAGGAACACAGCCTTCAATAGAATATCATTATTTTATTAAATCTATGCTAATATTTGTGACTGTCGTTTGTTTGTTTGTCTGTCGGTTCAGTTTTGACGGCTACACCAAGGATGTGTAGCTCGGGCCGGAGAGATAAAGTCATTAGACTGTTGGTGATGGCCAAACACAGTAGCGGATTATAAGTGAGGCTGATGAGGCTGCAGCCTCAGGCCCAAAGATTTTGTAAAAAAATTTTTTATAGACTTGTCTGATACGATTAAAAACGCATAGACAATGAATGTTAGGGGGTGGGGTTTAGGCCCAACGAGAATCAACATAGACCCTGATCCAAAAATAATTAGACCCATGCCTTTTTAAATAGGCACTCCAGAAACTGCCGCCTCAGGCCTTGGTGGAGCTTAATCCGCCACTGGCCAAACACGCCCAATTAGCATAACACCCGGGATCTTGACCGTGGGTGAAGCTGGTATCTTTCTAATATTATATCATATAAATAACAGTGTCCGATTTAGATGGAAAAGGCCATGGCTATTTCATCTATGAAGACCATTTCAATCCCGCACCGTCTCGTGTTAAGAAAGATGAAAGTATATTTTAAACACAACTGAGATAAGCCGTGGATGATGACAGGTGTTTAAGATAACAGTATGTGTGTGTAGAATGGCTTATGGAAATGTCAAAAAGATTTTACACCTCGGCCGAAGGGTCGAAGTACCTGCTCATAGCTGGTGAGACACAGTGAGGCTTCTCTTATGATGTCAGTACCTTGTCCCGGGGGTCCTGGGGTTTTTCTCAGTTTCATGCTTTATATTCCAAATAATATTTGATCTGTAAAGGTTTTAGCGTCGCAAGGTATTGGTCCTTTAGCTGTGGGAGGAAAACGGAGTACTCGGGAGATCCATTTCGTTTAACTAGTTAGGCTTTATTACTACATATTAGCATAAATTGTTGTTTATGAACCTTGTATATGAGGATAAATTGTGCGCCTTTAGCCACAATGTGACTTCTACCACATTACAAGTGAATCATTGACATAAATATCTAGATATGCTTCAAAAATAAATTTATAGATTCACATACATACACGTACAAAATAGGTTGCACTGCATAATAGTTTGATCTAGTGCAAAAGTTATTTATAGTCTCCCCGAACCCACCTTTCCATTTTTCCCCATTTGCATGACGATTTACGTTGACGTTTTGGTGTAGAAGTAAAGAAAATGGTTCTGGTCAATATTCATTGTGTTGAGGCAGAAATTAAGAAGTTGGTTTAATTGAAATGTAGGGCGGAAGGTTGCATTTGTGTAACTCAAGAAATTCTACGGTGCCATATTTTGCTCCATCTATGGTTTAAAGCGTCCGATCCCTCAAAAAAAAAGGAAGAAAAAACATTGGGAAAAAGTTAAAGTCGGACTGTGGGAAAATCAGTTGTGTATTGTGGTCGATTAAGGACTTATTGCCATCGGGATTATACCTACATGCCATTCAAAAATGGTGACCGCAAATCCGGATGCAGCAGCAGCACCTGCTAAACCAATAAACATAGGAGCTCCGACATTACTAGCAAATATAGAACAACCCACCTGTAATTATATTATTTAAAGATGCATTTATGGAAGAGCTAAAGATGAATTATGGAAGAGCTAAATATGCCAATTGGAATTTGCCACAAATGCTTTCGAATACGATAGGCATGGGTACTATTGGGTGTTAGAACTGTTGATGGAAATATTAAAGATGTAATCCCCCTCCCCATAAAATATGCATCACATACCACTATACAAAATGAGTAAAAGGCACCATTCTACCCCTACCAGTAACGTTTTACGTAAGCAATATTATTATTATCAGATTCTGTTATTACTCAGCATATATTACACAATATTACACTGTATTACTAGATTCTGTTTATTACTCAGCAGATATATTACACAGAATTATTAAATTCTATTTATTACTCAGCATAATATACTACACAGTATTACTAGAAGATTCTGTTAATTAAAGTTGTAGTAAGTAAGAGCAAAATCAGCCAATCTCTCGGTAATGTCTCTTCTGTAAACAACGATTGTTTTTTGGTTGCAAACTAATTTAAGAATTAAAGTTTTCAAAAAACGTATTCGAGATATAATTTTAAGTAAATAGATTCATATCCAGACAAATACTGGAAGTGATTCGTTTGAATGTAAATAACAATATTGTTGCTTTTATCAATAATTCACAATTAATAATTACTGGGTAATCTAGTAAATGTTACTTACGGGTATCCAGTGCATATCTTTTCCCGCCAAAAAGTATCCAGCCGCACTGTCTCGATGTGGTCGGCATGACGACTGTTCAGATAAAACGGTAGATAATTATAATTACATCCTCTTGAAAACGGTATAAATATCAAACTTTTTTTAGCTTTAGTTGTTCGGATAGGACAAAAAACCGACGTCCTCTGTACACATTCGTGCGCAAATGAAAGAACCCTGATAACCGCCCCCCCCCGCCCCTTAGCACAAATTGAGCAGTGACGCAGCATTTTGGTCTATTGCCGGAGGCGAAATTCGTGGTCATATACATATCTACCGTTACACTGTATATTAGTGATAACAGAGATCAGTGTTGTACAAGATTTACCTTATGGTCAGTTAACTTATGGTTATATAGCGTCCAACAACAGGGAAGGTGATGCGAAAGGGATGCGAACTTCTTACAAGTTCGAGATTTAGTTTCTTTCAAACATAATTTCTAAATATAGTCATTTATTAGAATGTAAAAGGATTTTATTTGAAAGTACTATTATCCTTTTATAAATCCCAAAAGTAGATGATTATTCTATTTTTCAATGATTTTGTTGGTATTATTTCCAGCTTCTGTACATGTAATTATGTTTTATATTGAAAAGTGGTACATAAAAAAAATGCCATACGGTGCGCTATGCGGGAAGATGTGCCCGGATAGCCGCACTTCGACCTACTCTTATCTCGAATTCCAACTGTCATGATTTTCTTTTATGTGCAAGCCCATGTGTACACGGGACCTCGGATTTACGTCCGATCCAAACTAATATACGAGGTCCCTTGCTAGACTCCATTTCCTACACCACTTGGATCGAATACGGGACCTCCAGGTTAGCAAACCAACATCTTACTCACCGAGCCATCGCGGCCCTGGGTACAAGAAAACAGAAAATGTCACCCAAAAACTATGTGCTTGTCTCTTTGTCCACACCATTTTGTACATTTTCACATGCCAGTGTATTACGGTGCTGCAATCATGTTCTTGTATTATTATTTACTTCTTATTACATCTTGTCTATATATACTTACATAAAATAAAGATCGAACATACACGTACGAGTTCATGAAATATAAATATAACGTTTCAAATTATAATCATGAAATTATATTAAGTTTGAATCATATAGATATGTTGTACATTATAAATGCTATAATTTTTCAAATAGTCATTCATTCATTCACTACTTCAAATCCGAAGTGGAGGGCTAATTCCTTTGGTTTAAGGAATGCCTCTTTATTTCAAAAGATATAAAATCATAAATCTATATTCGTTGAAATGTAGAAACTTTATGTCCCGCGATGGTCTTAGTAGGCCTATACTTAATAAATCTAGTACACATTAATTTTTACTGTGAAATAACTATTTTTCCCAAAAGGGAAAACAGATACAAATAGTCGGCGATTAAGAATTGAAGGCTAGGCCACATGAATTATCTGAACAGTGTTTAAAATTGCGACAATTGGATAAATAATTTTTGATTTTCTGCTCCTCTGGACCTTGATAAATAAATCGTCACATGAATTATGTAATTAATGGTGTTTTGTTTGAAATTTTAAAACTAAGAAAAAAAATAACTGAAAGCTTTTGAACAATGCAAACAAGTCCTTTTGGATTATTAATATTTTATTTCCGAAGAACCCAAAAATCAAATTTGTGTGGTTTTATTGGATGATACCTTTTCCTTAAAGTAGAGATACATGGGGTTTAACGTCACTTGACATAAACTAGGTAATTTCGAGACTAACATATGGTCCAATGTTATGTCAATAATTCACTGGCGCTTATGGGTCATTAAGCAGTGGGGGGAGTCTGGGGACCTGGAGAAAACCCCGACGTAGTACACAGGACCCTTGACTCAATGAAGACTGGCATATAGTGTGCTGAGGTAAAGTTTGCCAGGACGCTAAGATGTACACTCGATGCTTTTCCTTGCCACGCCTTTGGTCCTTCGTCACTGACAAGAAACACCACACCTAGGAACGTTTTCAATCAAAACCGGGGTCGAATCCTTAACCCCCTAGTTAGTATGCAAACACCATAATCACCGATCCACCGTAGCTCCTGTAAAAATTAACACAAATATTCTTACCCAGAGACCAACAGCTAAAACAAGTAGGAAATACCCAGCTGTTGTCAAGTAATCACCGATACCTAACACCTCCGCCATTTTATAGGTACTCTGGAATATTAACTGAGTGGTGTACTTTTAAATGATCACCTGTGATGCTATTAACTGACGCTCAACTAATCGGTAAGCACGTTAAAGGGCATATAACACTATCATTTTCAAACTTAAAGATGGCTTATTTATTTAAGAACCAAATCTGCTAATTGCAGTTCTTTTTTTCGTTTGAAATGAGAGACATTTATTCACATGAAAAGCCTATTATCAACTCTCTAAATTATCGGTTGGCGGAGATTTGAACCGATTGAAACACGGTGGCCATTAATGATTTATTTTAATGATAATAAACAATCTGTACTACATCACAGCAGTGATGACCTCGGTCATAACAGAGACATTTGTATGAAATTTTCGGGCTGCGCTATAAACAAAAGAAATCCGAAAAAATATCGAAAAATTCCAGAAATTCCCCCAAGCCCCGAAAAGTACCGAACACAATCTGAAACATACCGAGAAGACACCAACCGAAAATAAAAAAAAAATGTTACTGATTGCGAAAAAGCCTAAATACTGAAAAATCACAAAATGCCGAAAAACAACATTGATTACTGAAAAACCCTAGGCCACACATAAAAAATGTGGGCCAGGCTAGGTCACGCATACAAATTGTGGGGAACTCGAGGTCACGCATGAAAATGGTGAACACTCTAGCTGGGTTACGCTAGACTAGGCATAAATATTACGGGACGCCCAGCTAGGTTCGACATTGGTCACAATAGGTCCCACATAAGACATGCCGGGCATTGTAGGTGGGCCATGGTTCAGACTAGGCCACTTATGAAAATTTTGGAGCCTCTGTAAGCGGGCAATCGGTTAGGGTTCTTTTCAGACGGCAATTTCCCCCGTTTGCACCGGTCAGCACGTCATTTTCCTTCTGAACTAGTTATAAAACACCCCAATGCATGTTGTAAGGATCCTTCAGCGGCATTTGATCTTATATGTTTTATGTAATTACTTATCAATTATGTTCAGTTGTTTGTGCTTACTTAATCCGTTCCACACGTTTTAATTGTGAATAAGCCAAATGATTTCCTTGTTTCTATGCAATTGGCGCTTGAAACTATTCGTCCAAAGGATACTGATTGTGTGTTAAGTATTGGATAATAGGTTCTCATATTTTTATGGTAATACGACAACATCAACAATATTGGTTGAATTGGACCAATACTAAATTCAAATTCGTGTTTTCAATTTCAAATATTGATCTTTTGACTTTGCTATGGTAAACCGAACAAGACACCCGATGTGTAAGTGGAATTTCAGTAGTTTCTCAAATTTATAAACAATAATCTGCATATACATGTATATTTATCTGTTCATTAACTGTTTATGTATAACCGTCTGTTTAATTAGACTGTAATTATGTTTGATAGCCCAACGGTAGCAGTTTTAAATAATAATATTTATCTTCTAATAGGAAGGCTTCTAATCGGAATGCAGGCGAGAGAGAGAGAGAGAATGAGAGGGAGAGAAAGAAAGAGAGATGGGTTTAACATCCACTCGACACAACATATGGTTCCATTTTATTTCAATAGTTCGCTTGGGCGTGAGGGTCTTTAGCAGTGAGGGGAAACCGGAGGTCCCGGAGAAAATCCACGAGGTTGGACAGGCGACCGTACTCCTTGTCGCGTACAACCTGGGAATCGAAACTACGCCAGTCGACTCAATGACAGACCTTTTCCTGCCACCCCACCCCACCCAGCAAACAAAACGTTCACGGAGCTGTCCGCTCTCATCACACTTCTAATATGCGCACATGTTCACCATGTTAGTCCCGTCTCCGAGTCTCCACTCCACCTCCCGTGCTAAAGGTGTCAGCGTGTTAGCGAATGGTTGGAATAAAATTGAACCACACGTTTAGTTATTGTCTTAGTATTGTAAAAAGGCTATTTGAGTATCAGTGTAAGTGTATGGTTTTAAAGGGCATTTGAGTAGTTTAAGGCTGTGGTTTTAAAGGGCATTTGAGTATAATTTTGTGTTAGATAGGTACTGTATATTGATACAACGTGGGGTGCGAATATTTCACATCAATGTGAGTCGCGGAATATTGTATTATTCGAAATCGAAAAAAGTATTGTTCTATATGGTATGATTTTATCTTAGCTTAAACGACGATCAAAGGTAATTAAAGTGTACGTTATTGTCTAAATAAGTCGTTTCAATTTGGCTATAGTCGAGTGATCTGACCTATGTACAATTCATCTGAGAGGACGTTTTTGTTATATGGTTGATGAAGAAAGAGATATGTAAATAAATTCATCGGGTGTTGTTCAAGTTGACCTACCTGTTATATTTTAATACAAAGTCCACTGATATATCATGTTTTATCGGCATAAATTATTTATACTCAATTATGTTTAATGATATAGATTGATAATACTTTGTATTGTTCTATTTATTGGAACATTAATATACTAACAAATTCTAGTAACTGTATGATATATATTTATGCATAAAGATCTTAATTGTAATGACTATGTCAACATTTTAAAAACAGAATCTTGTTAAAATGTGTTTTGTATTTTTGCTCTACTTTTTGGAACCTTAAAGGGACAATCCCGATAATATTTTGGAGAATAAAACTGCTTAATTTTGTGTTAAAATCTCTTAAAATCCTCTATATAGGTTCGAGCAACTATCCCAATATATGCCATGTGTTTTCAAACAACTTAAACCCACCAGTCTTCATCTGGAAATGGAGACGGGGGTCCTAAGCTGTATTTTGCGGTGTCTGGATAAAACCAGACGTTCATTTATTAAAGTAATGTGTAACTGAAATTTACCTAGCATATGGGTCACTCACTGTATAGACCTCTAAAGAAATGGGAATCGATTATAAGGTCACCAAACGAAAAATTGAACCAAAATCTTGAATGGGTTATGTGTCCGAAGGATTTAATATTTTGAGCTGAAATTGTAAGATAGGGTAAAGACAACATTCCTTTAAATTTTAGCGCTTAAGTACTCATGACTTTTTTGATACTCTGTTCAAATCAGGATAGTCCCTTTAAAATAGACGAATTTGGTCTGAACGTGTATTTTAATGCAATATTAGTGTATTTTATAAAATACATTACATTCATACTGGTTGACGATTATTGAACTTCGATCCAATTAGGCCTGTTTACTTTCAACCGATTCTCACCTTTGTACTATTATTTTGATTGAAAGAGAATCGGTTTCTGGCGAGTTATTTGCCCTGAATTAGAAATCGGATTCAGACCACATGGTCCTAGCAGACTTAAGACATTACACTTAATCATAATAGCTTAGGCCTAATGTTGTTTTTGAAATATTTTCCACGTTACAAGCGGCTCGGGCTGCTATGTCATAACAGATTTTTATCACTGTGCTGAGATTGAGATTTGGGAAATATGTTTCTTAGATTGTTCATTTTTTGTTACTTTGTTTTATTTTGCGTGAAGCCTGTATCATTTGAGACCCGGAACGTTACCACGCAATCACTAGATTTGATAATATTATGATTGTGGTGTATTGAAATGTCTATTTATAGCTTGTGCCTTGTCCGTGGGGTTGTCTTGTGCAATTGTTTGGTCCCCCTGCACTTACCCTCTAAGTTTAAATATGCGACAGGCAGCAATAGAAATAGTCAATACTTTATACATTTAGAAAAAGAAACAACGACAAAATAATACGTTTTAACCAACGAACGACAACAAAGTAATAGCCTGTTCAATGAATGTGTAGAGTTTTAAAAAATCTCACTTTTTTTAAAAGATGAAAATGTGGAAGTTAGTAAAACGATCACTAGAACTCTGGCATTTGTGACAGAAATCCGGCAGGATGATTTACCCAATATCGAAGTGTGGCCTGGAAAGAATCTAGTCGCTCGAGTGGGAAGGAAAACTGGCGCCCCATGTGCATATTGGCATGAACATAAACAAATTAGAAAAAAAGAGTAGGACGTAGTGTCACTGCCCAGTCAACAGTTCACCCATAGCACACGGTATGACGTATATGCAAGTCTCCATTATCCCAGTCAGTGCAAACAATTAGTACGTTTAATCCAATTTTATTTCGTTTTGTTTGCACGACGCAGGTAATGACATCTATGACCATCCATAATGGACTCACGTGGTGAAAACTAACTAAAACAAACCATAAGTTCGACCAAAATAACGGTGAAACAGATGACAAATTGAAGGGAGATAACCATTGTCCCGGGCCCTCAAAAAAGAATAATAATTTTACATTTCGGCTTGACATGGATATTAATAGAAATGAAATGGGGTTTAATGTCCTACTCTTCTGCACCTAACCAGGGATAACGGAAGACGGGGGATATTAATAAACGTTTGTGGAAGCATTGCCCATCAATGCTGTGTACGCTTTAGTACATGTAGCTGCTAATCTGCAAAATAAGGTAACATCCTTAGCCATCGGCAATACTTGAAGTGGATTTAACGCCCACTCGACACAAACTAGGTCATTTCGGGACTAACACATGGTTTAATTTTATTTCAATAATTTGCTTGCGCGTAGGGGTCTTTAGCACTTGGAGAAAACCGGAGGACCTAGAGAAACCTACGAGGTTTGACATGTTTCCCTACTCCTTGCGATGTACAACCGGGGATTCGAAACCACACCAGTTGATTCAATGACGGGCTTTATGATACAGCACGCACGCGCTCGGATAACATAAGACTTAAAGGAACAGGAGTTATGTGTAGCATCTAAAGGGACAGGAAAGGTGCTATTTTTGGACAACCAGACATTCTGAGGTAATTGACCGAAATTTGTTTGAAGGGTACCTGATTAGCCTAAATCTTAAACCCTTCCTGGACAGACGGACGTCCTTAACAAATATAGGAAACTGTTATTCTAGCTATATGTTTAATAAAAGATTAAAATGTAAAGCGTATATATTTACAAGATAATAATTATTGTGAGCAAAATTAAAACACATCTTTACACAATTCAACTGTACATAGCAATGTGTAATTATCTAAGTAGTTATATTTACAAAATTATCTATTTATAGATAAAAGACATTTTGTGCCAAAAATATTGAACGTTGTTTTACAAAAATTGAATTACAAAAGATTACTACTTAAAAATCGAAAAGACATAATATTTACAAAAAGTTGCTATTAAGTGAAGAAATGGGAAATATAGGAAACTGTTATTCTAGCTATATGTTTAATAAAAGATTAAAATGTAAAGCGTATATATTTACAAGATAATAATTATTGTGAGCAAAATTAAAACACATCTTTACACAATTCAACTGTACATAGCAATGTGTAATTATCTAAGTAGTTATATTTACAAAATTATCTATTTATAGATAAAAGACATTTTGTGCCAAAAATATTGAACGTTGTTTTACAAAAATTGAATTACAAAAGATTACTACTTAAAAATCGAAAAGACATAATATTTACAAAAAGTTGCTATTAAGTGAAGAAATGGGGAAAGGTATATTTACAAAACGATATAAAAATCTAAAGCGTATTCTTTAAAATTCACTTACAATTAAAGTTACAAATAAATATTTACAAAATTTGAATAAAGGAAAATTATTCAAAAAATGGTAAATGAAACAACGGAATGTTTTAACTAATAAATAACAGGTTATGGTGATAAAACACCATTTCTAATTTATGTTATTACAACCCCGGGGAGATAACTCGGTTTTATTGAAATAAAAATCATTCATTGGCTTCACCGTATTCGAAATTATTGTTTACTCGGGTTCTAGTCAGACGTGGTTGGTGTCAGAAGAGCGGGTGATTCATGTTCCCCATTCAGTTCCTGTTCGGTCTTTGATTCACAGTTTCTCTACCAATGATGATGACACTGATTGATTAGCCCTTATTGGTGGAACAGTAGTTCCATAGCCGTGGCTTTAAACCTCGGTTTCAAGATTCTGGCGAGCATTAGATGCTTTATCGCGCGTCTCTTCGCTTAGATTGCCGTTGTTTATTTGCTGCGTTTTGTTTGAGATACATGTTGAAGCAGTATTTTCATAATCGTGGCGAGCATTAGATGCTTTATCGCGCGTCTCTTCACTTAGATTGCCGTTGGTTATTTGCAGCGCTTTGTTTGAGATACATGTTGAAGCAGTATTTTCATAATCGTGGCTTTCAATCTGTCTTCCAAGATTTTGATATACATTAACTGTTCTGTCTCTCGTTGCTTCATCAAGTTTCTCATAGGTCATAGACATTGCTTGACTACTGATGTTTGGGGAAGCCGTATTCACATAATCGTGGCTTTGAACGTTGGTGATAAGTTTTTGATAAACATTGACAGTTCTGTCTCGAGTTGCTTCATTAAGTTTGTCATAATTCAAAGGCAGCGCTTGACTAGATATGCTTGGGGAGGCCGTATTCACATAATCGTGACTTGGCATATTTGTATGAAGGTTTTGGTAAACATTTACTTTTCTGTCACGCGTCGATTCATTGAGCTTGTCATAGTTTACCGGCAAAGCGTGATCGGTGATGCAGTGGGGAGGTGTATTTTCATAATCGTGGCTTTGAACTTTGTTTTTAAGGTTTGGATGAAGATTAGGTGTTCTGTCTAGCGTCGCGTTACTATTTTCATCACCGTTCACCATCACTGTTACACTAGCAATCTGGTTTGAATCAGTATTCTCGTAGTTGTGGCTTTCATCCTGCGGTTTGAGTTTGACAGAGCTTATCGAAGCGGAAGCCGTGCTACAGCCATCTATATCTCCAATACCAGAACCAGCATCGCCAACGCGCTTAAGTAAGTCTACAAATTCTTTTATTTTTTCATAGCCATCATCTACATCAGTATCAATGTTGTCGTGGTCGCCATTATTATCGACGATATTATCGTTTATTTCATCTTGTTCAACAGCATCAGCAGAATCGTTATTGTCATCATCATCACCATGCGCAACAACATCAGAAGTAGCAATAGCAGGGATAGTGCCCATTACATGATCATCGATAGTACCGTGCATATCCATTTGTTGGTTAGAATCGAATAGTTGGTTAATGATTGATGGAATTGGCTGCACAAAAGCGGAAAATGCGTGTCTTGATAAGGACTCAAATGAATCTATATTAGTGAAGGCTGTGGTAACATTAATTGGTGGAACCAAATCGTAGAACATAGATACCAGGTTAACGGGCGCCGGGGCAGTGTTCAACTGGTAAGATGATATATCTGAAAATGAAATGAAATAAAATGGAGTTTAACGTCCTACTGTTCTGTGCCATACAGTGTGCTACGAGGGAAATTCTGTCCGGACAGTGTGACTACGGCCTACTCTTATATCGAATTCCAGATGTCAAGGGATCTTTTACGTGCACGCCAATGTGTACACGGGCCTTCTTTTTTTTGTACCATCCGAACGAGTAGACAGCTGTCCTTGTCAGACCTGCATCACTGACAAGGGGGAATAACATAGAAAATCTGGCTAAACTTTCTTGGCCAATGCTGGCTCGAGCCAGCGTATTACCCACTTAGCCAGCGTGACCCACATTATATGAAAACAAACCCATCATAGTTCAAATAGATACACAAAAAATCGTACTTATTTTTGACAAATAATTCAATGTATGGAATAGAACAACCTACTCTTATATCGATTTCCAGCTGTCAAGGGATCTTTTACGTGCACGCCAATGTGTACACGGGCCCTCTGTTTTTGTACCATCCGAACGAGTAGACAGCTGTCTTTGTCAGACCCTCCGTCCTGCATCACTGACAAGGGGGAATCACACAGAAAATCTGGCTGAACTTTCTTGGCCAATACTGGCTCGAGCCAGCGTCTCACCCACTTAGCCAGCGTGACCCACATTATATGAAAACAAACCCGTCATAGTTCAAATAGATACACAAAAAATCGTACTTATTTTTGACAAATAATTTTATGTTTGGTATAGAACAGCCTTTGTATTAAAGCCATCAATGGATGGGGATGTCATTAAACGATGTTGTGTTATGTTTTTTAAAAACATCAAAATAACTCACTCCTTGGAAAATATTTCCTGTAGAAGAAAACAGTTGAGCTTATAAATACCGCTGTAATAAGCAATGACCCAGCTATTATATAACCCAGGTGATTTGTTGCTTTAATAAAAATACAAAAATACAAAACATTAACGCTGTATTGGTCTGCTCCGACTGGGTTAATGAAGACGGACATACATAATACAGTGTGCTATTAGCGAAATTTTGCCCGGACAGCGCCATTACGGACTACTTTTTTTTAGATTTCAACTGTCGAGGGTTCTTTTACGCGTGCAACAATGTGTACATGGAACCTCGGTTTTTCTTCACGTGCACCACTGACAAGGAGACGCCACACCGGAAATATTGATGAGCGTTCTCAACCAACACCGGGACCGATCAAGGGACCACCTGTGTACAGCGGTACTGCGATCTTCACTTATTTAGATTATGTCAAGCGTTCTTTTATATGTAAACCACAATTTGCGCAGGGCCTCGGTTGTTTGTCACATTCGAAGACTATACGTTATTCCCTGACAGGCAATACGTACATGGTATTGATCGGGGAAATAAACCAAACTAGCTGAAGTTCCTATGTAAAGTTAGTGTCTTGTCGTAAGTAGGTAGGGGGTTGTATATCCAGACGACCTGAAGTCACTTCTCATTTCATATACATGTAGCTAACAAAACATTATTAATGTGTGGATCAATAACTTTTGACATCAAGCGTTATGGGTTTAACTACCGAGTATTAAATGTCGGACTATGATGTTATCATATAAATAACAGAGTTTAAAGGTATATTTGTGAATTATTATAATCATATATACTCACATATCACACCAGGAATACTATATTTGGTAGTAGTAGTGGTGTTAGTTTGATCAGTTACCTGCGCGTTGATAGTTAAATTAAAAGAGATATTTCTGGTACCATGTATATTGTATACTATACATGTATAAACACCATCATCTGATTCTTGCAGTCCTAGATCTGGTAGATTGAGTTGTTGATTATAACTCAACATCTCCCCATCTTTATACCAAGTGATATTACATGCTGGATTACAATCACTTATACAATTAACTGATAATTCTTCTCCTATATGTTTCGTTATTTCTTCACGGGGTTTTATATTTCTATTATCATAGATTAATGTTGTATTATATGGCCCATCTGTAAAATAATCGTAGTTTAATATCATATCATATGGTCCATCTATAATTATATTTAGGGCAGGACGATTACCCAATAGTACCCAATACCACCATAATGTTGTATCACATGACACATCCGTAATATAATTATAGTTTAATATTATATGGCCCATCCGTATCATAATTATAGTTTAACATTGTCTCATATGGCCCACCCGTAACATAATAAACTATATTTTATGTTGTATCATATTATCCATATTATGTTTTATAATTATAGTTTTATGATAAGGTTAATCTGTAAGATAATTATAATGTTTCTCCAATTTGTTTCCGTACTTCGTCATAAGGTTTTAGCATCGTACGTTCGTCTGAAATATAATTTTGATATCCTATTGAATAGCCTACGGGAACTGTGCACGAAAACAAAGACAAAACAAACATTATAGGGATGGCGTTACTACGGTGGAATATAGCGGACTACAAAACACAGACAGACACAAAAAGGAATCGCTGCATGATTGTTAATTTTAAGATTGTCTTGGATTAGATTCTCTTCCAACAATTTAATCTAATGTTTGGGTAAAATTACTTACACATTGGATGTAGAGTGAACTTTTCAGAGACGCCAAGAATATGTTTACATCTTGGTTCTGCACGAACTAACAGAAAGAAATAATACAGAGGCAAAATAACATAGAGCATCGGTTTCAAAATGAATCTGTAAGAATCAAGACTGATAATAGTGTTACATCAGTGAACAGATTCTAACTCGCACCATATCTAAATATTGTAACGTAAAAATATCTAAAGTCAATGAGATATTCAATCCTCCAAATGTTGTTGTTGTTTATTAAAGATTTAACGTTGAATGCATTAAATATGATATATGACAGGTTTATTAAATCAAATCAAATTATTTACACTTGGTTGGAGACTGGCAAAACCCAAAGTTAAAACAAAACGTCCACTTTATATCAAAAATCGCCTTAAAATTGGTAAAGGCACGAAATAAAAAATTCCTTGTATATCGAAAGTCAGTTAACTATAAACCTCAGAATGCCTCGTTCGGCATTTCTGTCCAAACGAGGTAAAGAAAATGCCTCGTTGTCTGCAGCTCCGAAACGAGGTTTTTTAAATTGCCCTTTTTTTAGAACGAGGTATTTTGTTCAGAACGAGGCTTGGTAAAATGCCTCGTTTACTAAACGTGGTTTTTTGAAGACAGTTATTAGCGTTATATCGGCCAATTTGTAAAAATTAAAATTTATGTTATTTAATACGAAAATAAAACCAGTTCAAACTATATTATTATCAGAGAAATTGACAAGACAAGAATACACACCATCGGTGGAGGTGTAAAACAATTGCATACACACAGCTATACCTTGATTAATTGATTGCCCCCAATAAAATGTCACAACACCACAGTTGTTTCTTAACACCTATACCTGATTGGGGCAATAAATCAATCAAGGTAGCTATGTGTCTGTAATAGTTTTACACCTCCACCGATGGTGTGTATTCTTGTCTTGTCAATTTCTCCGATAATAATATACTTTGAACTGGTTTTATTTTCGCATTAAATAACATAAATTTTATTTTTTACAAATTGGCCGATATACCGCTAATAACTATCTTGTTTAGTAAACGAGGCATTTTACCAAGCCTCGTTCTGACAGAAATACCTCGTTCCAAAAAAAAGGGCAATTTAAAAAACCTCGTTTTGGAACTGCAGACAACGAGGCATAATTTTTACCTCGTTTGGACAGAAATGCCGAACGAGGCATTCTGAGGTTTAAGACACACTATTTGTCTGTTTATATATTCACCCGATGGGGGAGGGGGCTAATGTTTAGCGTGCGCGCGCTGCATCATGAGGTCTGTCATTCAGTCAACTGGTGTGATTTCAATTTCCCGGTTGTACGTGACACGGAGTAGGATCTCCTATCCAACCTCGTGGGTTTTCTCCGGGTCCTCCGGTTTCCCCCCACTGCTAAAGACGCCTACACGCAAGCGAATTATAGAAATGAAATTAAATCGTATGTTAATCCGACAATGACCGCGTTTGTGTTGAGTGGGTGTTAAACCCCAGTTCTCTCACTCTCTCCCCCCCCCTCTCTCTCTCTCATATATATTCGTTAAACCAACCTTTAACTTTTGAAATATGACTCATTGCACCACGAGTGAATGTATACAGATTTATCACAGGATATGAAATTACTCACTCAGACCAACAAGTTCTTTTATATTAACTTATTCACTGATGACTAGATATTGTCGTTTTTAAAAAAATGTTTGCCTGATAAGTTACACCACAATTGAAGGATTGAAAACTGAGAAATCAAACAATGAACTTATAGCAAGCCGTTATTATTATGGACTTCTATTAAAGAGTGCAAAAAATGATGATAAATTTTGATCTAATGACTTAATTACCGTTATATTTTTGTTATTTTTTTTTCTTGCAAATCCTGGCCAAGTTCTATAGAAGATAGAGTGAAACTTACCTGTGTTTAATCTTGAACCAACTGTTAATTTGTTCAAAGTAGATTTACAATCTGGATCATCTGTAGCTATACAGATTATATCATCACCTATATCTGTTATATCAACATCTGTATCTTGTAGTATTCTACCATTACCATAATATACACCATGTTTAAACCATCTATATATCATAGGTAAATTATGATGGGTTGTAGATTTTGATGTACAGGTCAGACTAATCTTCCCCTTTAATTCACCCTTTCCTTTAATTTGCCGTAAAACTGGTTGACGTTGGGTTGGTATGGATGTTACTGGTCTATCTGAAATGAAATAAAATGGGAAATGACGTCCTCTGTTCTGCACCGATTGGTGTAATGAAGAGGGCATACTTTATGCTATGCGAACACGAGACCTCTGGTTTTTGTCCCATTCCAAAATTAGTCACTCGCCATGTCTTTCAACATACATAGCAATACATCTATACAATATTCAACTCATAGGAAATATACGCAGGGATGCTATTACGTACAAGCCTTCAATGTAGTATATGTGTCTACTCGGACTTTTACAAACGAAAACTCGTCATCCCTAAACGCCAATATACGATAGTATTCATCTTTATTCACTTAGTTGTGTTACATTTATAATAATAGTAATAACTAGACCTGCAAGCAGTTATGACGGGTTTCACTGGTGTCACATTACCTTTGAACTTATGTCACTTCCAGTACCAATGGAGCCGGTAAACATATTTCCACGTAAACATTGCACACATCAAATAAAATGAAAGTCGAATCAAACAAATACAGCAATACCAATGTGTTACGTGTAAGTGATCCTGACAAAATTACAGTACTTCCGGTGATAATGAAAATGTTCAATTAGTTTTATGAAATCGGAAATGGCATAATGCAATCATATGGTGAAAATTTTATGTAAATCGAATAATAATTACCTGTTACTACAAGTTCTATGCAGCTAGACGAACCATCTGACAGAACTCTATAAATACCAGCATTATTTTTAGCCACGTTCACTATTTTAAAACTAAGCTGTTCTACGGTATGGTTTATAAATTCATAGCGGTTTTTATCAAAAAAATTCGATCCCACTGATAATTTTGTACTATTAAGAGTTACGAATATCGGACGACCCTTGACCTTGGTAGGTAGATCAACTTTTAATATAACATGTTTGGAAACTTGTGCAGTAACGATGCCACAATCACATATAACTGAAACCAGATTAAATTAAAAAATAATTATATTAGTTCGTGTCTATATATAATTTTACATTATAACAAGTGATAAATACCAACATTATTTATACATACGTACGTTAAACTAAACTGATTTTTGGACTGGTTTATAACTTTATAGTGTTAGTATTCGATAAGATTAAATTTATCCATTCCGCCATTCCAATAAAATCTATCTTCACGTACCATCAGCAGAGCATGCTCACCTTGGAACTACAGCAAGGCATTCACATAATAAAACACCCCAACACTCTGTCTCAGTTGGAAGGAGAGTAATTATCAGGCCCCCATGAGACCATGTAAGGCACCCTAAGATAGTGCCCCCCCCCCCCCCAATTAAAAAAGTTCAGTATATTACATATAATGCTTTACTATCTGAAATGTTTTCGCGCGTACAGCACTCGATCACCAAGCTATCACTCCTCTGTGGTCTTATACTATCGCATCACTGTCATATTCATGGTTATAGTGAACCGTCCAGCCCAGGCAGTAGCACTACCACTAGTGCGTGAGGCGAAAAACTAAAAAATATTCTGTCAACTTTGTAACACAGGCAGAATTTACAGGCAGATCTCAAGATTCTTTTCCTCTCGTCCACAATAATTTACTCCTCAATTACATCAAATGCCAGAAATTGATTCAGATTTTCAGATAAAAATATTACATTTAGAATAAATTCCAAATGAACATGGTCATAATCTGCTAAGATGGTGCATTGAACTGAACATTCCAAACGAACACGGTCATTATGTTCATTGACTGAACGTTCCTAACTAATATGGCGATCTGTCCACTGTCACTGGAACGGATCCAGGATTTTCAGAAAGGTGGGGGGGGGGGCGTGCTGCACCAAGTTGGGAGTGCGAAGCCCGACCCATGATTTTTGAGTGGACAAAAATGCCCACAAGAACTAATTTCATATTAGTACTGTAAATTACGATTTCCCGCCTAAACTGCTTTTGTTCTCCTTTCCCGCGATATTATATGGAGCTAAAAAGTGTTCGCCACCGCAAAAAAATAGAGGGGGCGTGCGCCGGTGCGCCCCCCTCTGTATCCGCGCCTGGACTGACTATACGTTCTAAACGAACTCTCTGTACCGACACGGTCATATGTCGACTGATTGCATGTTCCAAACGAAACCGAAGACCACATGGTCTACTGTGGGCTCCATCTATTTCCTAATGCCAACTTCAAGCGATATCGCTAATCCGAACCTTGGACCTAACCCTAGCTTATCCTAACCCTAACCTACAATCTCGCCATAATCACGTGCCCTAAGCGACTTGCACGAAAATTGAGTTATCCTTAAGAAATACATCTAGCCTCTACTATGTCATTACCCACATAATATATCCAAAATTTCGGGACAGTTCTTGTGTAGTCGAAAACCCCGGACAAACGGACATAATTATTAGGTGCATAAACCAGCCATCTTTGTATACATCATTTGGGTCTAATTACTGTAGGTTGACATAGAAAGTTTTTAAAGGTTGGATCTTACCTGATCCGAACAAAACTAATAACACTAATTACAAACATTAAGGTGCCCACCTGTAACCGGAAGTAGCCATGTAACTGTCAGTAAAATCACTAACATCTTTTCTCTAAATATCTTTTCTCTTAAATAGTCGATTACGTCGACGAACTGCACATTGGAACACAGTTGATATTTTAATGCTAAATAACTTATGTGATTATTATGTGAGTTATGAGTAAGAGGACACTAACAGTTTTTGTGTTTGTGTATCACAAAGAATATTAAAGCTCACAATAAGTTTATCATCAAAGACAGTTCATGCGTTTATACATGGCCGGGTTAGTCACGCAATTAGTGTAATAATTACGTGGCGTAGAACAGGGTTTGGTCTATTTGATAAGGCTAACTTCAAGTTTTGCCAAAGGTCATGAGATGTAAAGAAGACTAGCACTAATCCCGACCCTAACCCTGGACCTAGCCCCAGTGCTTACCCTAACCTACAATCTCGCCAATATTCACGTACCCTAAGCTTATGTACATCTTAGCGACCTTGACGAAAATTGAGCTGGCCTTAACAAGTAGATTTAGCCTAAAAACACAGACGTCTTATCAGCTGTCAACTGAGGACCTAACCTACACAAAACGCTCGTAGGAATACAAATGTAAATTGAACAAATATTTATTGTATTGGTAGACCTACTTATGCAATAAAATCAGCGTTTAAAGCATGAAGAAAACGAAATATTCATGGTATTTATTTATGGAGTGCAAGTCATAACATATATAGATTACCATGGACCACCTAAACATCTGTTAAAGCGGGTTTGGTTCAGATGAATGCATCAAAAATAGTAATACGTGCTTCGGAAACCAAAGCATACATTGTTTCTCGTTTAATACTCGCCACCCAACCCCCAAACCAGTCAACCATACAATATAAAATGCGGACAGATCCGGATAAACGGATGTTTATTGTCGCATCAATCTGCCAATTATTTCACGTTTATTTCATACATGCGATTTTTTTTTATCCCGATGGGTATAGCCCGAAATGCAAAATAATTATTGATTAGCTTATCAACTTAACTGTCAAGTCACTGAGCTAATGAAGACGAGCATGCGCCATACAATGTACAATAGAGGCTTTTGGCAAGCGGAATTTTTCCTATCCGTATCGTAAACGTGATACGTTTCGACAATGTAGTTTTAGAGTTTTGGCAGATTTTCAGTCTTTATCATTGTTAAACCCACATCAAATACCTTCGTGTTCTAGGATACGGGTAGATTCATAAAAACGCGTCTAAAAGTAACAAAAAAGCTGGTAAAAAGACGACAATTTTATACGGAACTTTTCCGTGTGAAAGCTGTTCGATACGTCCTGCCATATCCGTTTGCCGTATCACGTATGAGAAATACACACACATTGATGACGTCACTCGCAAAATTCATACGGATACGCGATACGGACCAGGAATTTACGCTTGCCAAAAGTCTCTATTGAGGGCCTACTTTTTTCTTGTGTACAATGTATACAACGGATGTCAATCCGATCCGAACAACTGTAAGTTGTCCCTTGTAGGGCCCCCTGTCCTGTAATACTGACAAGAGTCAAATACGGTGGAAATTCCTGATGCACTTTCTTGTCCAACATCAGGAATGACGACGGGATCCCAAGTTTGCGCACCGATGTCTACTCACCGAGCCACAGACTGGGTTAATGAAGGCGGAAATTCTTACGGAAGGACTCAGACTAGTAATTATTTGCCCATTGACTTCAATGTTAAATGGCTGTGACATCACAGGCTATAACCTTTTGCTAAATATTCCATTGGTTCCAATCTTTATAGGCACAATTGGGACCACATTTTGGCAATATCCTCATCATAATTTTGTAGGGGAGTTGACCGTTTCGATTTTTTGCTATGGGGATTTGATGTTGGTTGGGGTGAAAATCTAACTTCCGACACAATGATTGCGTTGCAGAAAGACACTTTACATCCCCTATCCCTCCGCTGTAATATCATCAGTATTACCCAAAACTGCTATGAAATTGCAAATTTGATCCCTTCTCTCCAATTCTAGACCAAAAGGTCAACCCAAAAATGCAGGAAGAGGGGAAAAAAATTAAGCGAAAAATTATCTATTTATAACTCGCACTAAGGAGAAATAATTACAAGTCGTAGTAACCCCCCTTTAACCACACTGTGGTGTTATAGCTGTTTAGACTATACCGGGATAGAAATATGTAAAAATCACAATGAGAGAGAAAATCACAATGAGAGAGAGAGAGAGAAATGGGGTTTAACGTCCACTCGACACAAACTACATGTAGGTCATTTTGGGACTAACATATGGTTTCAATTTTATTTCAATAATTCGCTTGCGCGTAGGGGTCTTTAGCAGTGGGAGGAAACCGGAATGCCCGGAGGAAACCCATGAGGTTGAGAAGGCGCCCCTATCTCCACGCCACATACGCTCACACCAGGGATCGAAACCACAGCCGCAAGTCAGAGGTGACCGGCCAGCTACAGGTCGAAGCGCGGCACTCTAGACCACTAGGCCATCCCACCCCCCCACCCCCCCACCCCCCCACCCCCCCAAAAAATCGCAATGATAAATAGTTTGTTATTATCTGCGACGTTAAATAAAGCTATTTCCTACACACTTTGTTAATTGTTCAGTGGCGTAGATTCAATCCCAAGCTTGTTAGTGACCATATGTGTCGAGTAAAAGTTAAATCCTATAGATGTTAGTGTTATATCGGATGTAGGTTTACAATATAACTTCCGCTGTGTCTACATTATTTGTATAGTTTAGCATTTAACTGGCACATATATGTACTTACATCGACCATGTGGTTATACGACAAATAAACCTGTAGGTTAATCGACCATATAACTGTTCGACCAATTCCCCTTCAGGTAAATCTACCATATGACTGTACGACCAATTCCCCTGAAGCTAAATCTACTATGACGTAAAATCAATTCACCAGCAGGGAATTCTTCTGTGTGGCTGTACAACCAATTCCCCTACCGGTAAATCCACTAATAGATTCGTTCAGCTAAATTTAATCTATGGTTGTACGACCTATTCCCTTGCAGCTAAATCTCTATAGGTTTAAGGTAAATATATAAGGTACGATCAATTCGCCAGCAGGTAAATCATATATATGCCATGGCTGTACGACCAATTCACTAGCAGGTAAATCTTGTATATGAATGTACGACCAATTCACCCGCCTGCAAACGGGACAGTTAGAGTATGACCCAAAACCGAAGTTGACCTGTGTACACACATCCGGGCACGTAAAGGAGCCACGAATATTAGGATTGGAATTGAGTTACTGTAAACACCGCTGTCCGGGTAAAATTCTTCATTTTTATTACACTTGTAACCATTAATATGGAAATGATCCCATTCCGTCCCATCACGTATTCAAAATTGAAATTACACATAATACATGTAGATTTGAGATGTATTAGATTTACCAATGAATAGGTTTTTTGTGTTTTATTTTAAATTTTTCTTGTAAACTTATTGTATGCGTTGGGAAAATGGTATATTTGTGTGATTTGATAATGAACGTTAATAGAATTTTGAGAGTTTCTCACATGCCAAAATGACCAAGATATTACTAAAAATTCCATTGACATTATTGGTGTAAGCAGCTGTGTACTTTTACAAGATATATGAATGAAATTTGTATATAACAATATAACCATATTAACAGCAAATTAGATGCCACGATTAATGTAGTTTACATAGATTATTTTCCCTGATTTGAAATGGAATGTGGTTTAGAGTCCTACTGTTCTGCTACGACTGGGCTAATGAAGACAGGCATACACCATTCCGTGTAGCATGATGGAAATTTTACCCGGACAACGGCACCACGGCCTACTCCTTTATCGATTTCCAACTGCCAGGGGAACTTTTGCGTGCACGGGTCCTTGGTTTTTCGTCCCACCCGAACGACTACCTGCTGTCCTTTGCCACGTCCTCTGTACTACACCACGCTGAAAATTCCTGATGAGCTTTCTCGCTCAACATGGGGGCCAGACGTGGGATCTCCATCAGGTTACCGAACTAACGTCGTACACACTGAGTCACAGTGGTTCCAGTACGATAATTTATTGCGGTGTGTCGCCGGCATTCCGATAAGGAATACATCGTTATGCTATTATTTAAAACTGCTACTGGTTGGGCGATCAAACATAACTAATTAAATATAAACGGTTGATGAATAAATATAATTGTATGTAAAAGATAATTGTTACTGTATTATATTCAATAAAGTTTTTTTTTTATATAAATTAGACAAAAGTTCACTTGGTGTTTTGGTCGGCGTGTCGTAGAATAAGTTAAAATCGTCTTAAACTAAAATTTCATCCTAACTTAAGATAGATGAGTTTCACAAAACGATTTTAAGCATTTTAGTTAAGATCCACTAAAATAATATTGTAAGTTAAAATCTAATCTTAATTTAAAATAGTGGCGTTTCACAAACCGATTTTAAGGAAAATTTTAACTAAAATCAATTTTAACTTAGGATAGCCGTCACCCTCACCTAACTTAAAATCACAACATTAACAAACATTGATTAGAGCGACATATGGATATATTTGGAATAATGATAAAATTGTGGACGGCCCGGGTCACATAACAATTCTCATTCAATTCCTTTTCACAGCATCGGTCCACCCGTTTTTTTTTATTGCGAGGCAATTTAAGCATTTGGATGGCGCCCCATATAAGAACTCCAAGAAAAAAAAATCACTCAAAACCCCAGTAACTAAACACTAAATGAAAATAATTTATTTATATCCAATGCCGTGGGAAGAAAAGCACGCTTATCTATAAAAAAAATTATCTTCGTGTACAAATTTTAATATATAGAGAAGTTTCTACTGCAGATCGCATTTTGAACCTGATACTCCGCCATACATATCCAAGCGGTTTAGTTTATCGATACACATTATTTCCATTTGAAGCCTGTGAGTAAATAAAATGCCAAGGTCACGAATCAAATGCAAGTTCAAGGTCAACCCACGGATACTTTTGGAACTAAAAAAAAAAGGCAACAAGCTCATTTTTTCACCTGTTTACGACTGTCTGACCGTGTGCAAATATCGTTACAACGGATGAAACTCTCCCCATTGATATTGCAACCGTAAATTCAACCTGTCAACAGTTTTTAGTTTCGAAGCGTATTTGCTCTCACAGAAAGAAATGCTGCGGAAATGTGCACTGCGCGGGCGCAAGCGATTTTAACTAAAATCTATTAAAATTGTATTTTAAGTTACAATCAATCTTCGTGAAACGCATAAAATTTAAAATTTCGTTTTGATTTTAGTTAAAATCTATTTTAGTGATTTTAGCTTAAGTTTTTGTGAAACAGGGCCCTAAGCAATAGGATATACGCGATCAGTACACCATGTAGAAATGGTTTAAAGCGTCAATTGTAAGAAACCAACGCGATAGTAATTAAATGATCGAAGCAGGCGCATATTATATCGAAAATAAAAGATATGAAATAACAATACTAGTTGTATATACATATAAAATTACTATGTGCCTTATTATAAATTTGCATCTTTTTTATTTTTCAACATAATAGAGCTATAGTCCTTTAACGCGCTTACCGATTAGTTGAGTGGAAATTTATTATCAGTTAATATTTCAGAGTAGCTGTAAATTGACTGAGGTATGTGTTGATCATCTGACTATAGCTAGGTATTTCCTACTTGATTTAGCTGTTGGTGTCTCGGTAAGAATACTTGTGTTTATTATTACAGGGGCCACTGTGGCTCAGAGAGTATACTGTTGGGTCACTAAATAGGAGGCCAGGGGTTCCATTCGACCGAACACCTAAGGCTTCGCCAATTCAAGATATAAAATTGGCAAGGTTGTGATTTGGTCAATTATGCATCGACGTCGGTATTTAATTTGACGTACCACACCCGAGATGGCCATGTTGACTGACGTCATAATCGGTTCCTGTCTCATAGTACGCCTTTGCTTGTTAAATCCAGGTCGTGAAGTTCGTTTATAAATACCATGATCAATCCCTGAAATGGACTTCAGGCATATCTCCTGACATCGTTAAGGCATAACTTCAAGAGATAACGATACTAATTTTAACGCAATAGCGCCACGGCCAAGATAAAGAATCGCACTTGTTAAACTGATATATAATAGGCCTACTGCTACATAACATTTCGAGGAATATAAATTTATATTTGTATTACTTTTGAAATTAAGAAGTATTGCTTAAGCCGTGCAGTGAAAACACTTGAATTTGAATGAATGCATGGATGAATGGAGGGATGGAGGAATGAAATAATGAATATTTGACTAGTTATAGCATTTACACTTTATAAAAATATCTGCATAATTCAAAACTTTGCATACTTTAATCATTATAAATTTGTAACAATGTATTTATATTTACAGAACCCATACTTGTACTTGATATCATTATATTTATGTAAATATTATTGACAAAATTAGTAAAAATAATACAAGCGCATATGGTCTTTAATTAAAATTCATTCTTACAGTGGAATAAATGTCTACTTTTAGAAACTACCATTTTAATAGTGGGTACTGACTTCGATCGCACGGTTTAAGGGTGCCTAGGCATTGAGTGTTAAATGTATACTTCTGAAAATACTATTCGATGCAAGAAGTGCATTGTATTAAAGAAGCTAAATCGCTACTTTTTGGGAATTAGAAATTGACACAAGTGGGTCGCAACGCATACAATACTGTAATATGAATGTATATAAACTGATTCACATTCAATGGTTTCCGTTTTTACTCTAATTTCAAATCAGTTATGTTCGGCGAAATATGCAAGCAGATTTAATCGAATGCAAATTTCTAGCGTCTGGTTATTCTAGTCTACATACGCCGTTTGATTTTTTGCAATGGGTCTAGCCTCGTCCTTCGAGTCTTTTGTTATAACTGGGGATGAAACGCATTGTGGTACACGATTCGTGTTCCAATTGTAAAATGTTTATTTTGTCTGAAATATTGGATGTCAAAAGCCCATCCTTTTCCTGTCAGATCACAGAATCAATGTTGATTTAAATTTACAAATAATTCGTATTTTCAATGTTGAAGATTTTTTGGTGATATTGAGTTACAGACTTCACTACTTTAAAGTTGCCTTAAATGTATGAGCTAAATCTGACATTGGCAGATCATTCGTTTGGCCACAAATGCCTCAAATGTCGTATAAATGATTAATTTATTGACATGACAAACCCATAATCGACTCTCTATCACATCGGATATTTGCGATTTGAAAATTGTACTTAAACTGCCTAATTAAGACTTTGTTTATTTTCATAACAAAGGTAGCAATGGCAATCGAGGTTACCGTTCAATATTTTCCTTTTGAAAATTAATTTGTTGATACGGACAAATATGTAAATTATCTGCGATCAGTTGCTGGTGTTCTGGCCGAGTTACCATAGACGAGCATTATTACAAATATGGACTGGAAGTTTACATCAAAGCGGCTGATAAAATCGAAATAGTAAATTAACATTATTGTGACTTAATCGACCAGACAATTATTGGAATAAAGGTGATTAAACAGATACAGATGTAAATAATATCAATACTAAGTTATCTGGCCCGACTACCACAATGCACGAGGAGGTACATAATATGTGATTAAGTGAGTGTTCCAGTCGGTCTAGCATAGCGTTCAATGACGTAGACGTAATTACCTTTCCCCCCCCCCCTTGTCTTTGAGTGAGTGGGGGTTCTCGTCGGGGTACTATAGCGTGTAATAACGTAATTGTAATAGGAATTACTTTGTCAACGCAGATGAGTTGATCGAATACATCAAGGTCTCCAAAACCAACACGGGGATGACGAGGATGCTGAAGAAAAGCTCGTCCTTTGGTTAGCGTAGACTTTGGAAGAAGGCTCTCTCGTGTTCGACGTAGTCAGCGGCACCCCGATCGTGGAACCGCAGGCCAGCACAATTGAGTTACCAATTGATATGAATTGACCCAAAATGGACCCCAAATGGACGTCAACCGACACCACCAAGACATACTGTGTCTACAAGAGGCGAAATTACAGCTGTTTTGAACGGCATCAGTTTCTCGGATATACATGCTAGCGAATAGAGAAAGCCGACACAAGCGATAACATAGTCTGTTATACCCCTGCCAGACCGGGTTGGCATCCTTACTTCGCTGCTACGGCGACGGAAAATGGCCTCAGAGCGGCTTAAGATCGTCATAAGCGTAGTAAAAGCGGGGTGGGAACGCCAGATATCGTGCTGTGGTCCCCATGATCGCCAATGATCGCCAAGTCACAGCGTTTGTTTTGAAAATGTTCAAAACAAACACAGAGGCTCTACAAAGCTGTGAGAACTCGACTTTTTACAAGTTTGCAATTTTGGGGACATTTTCTCGCATCTTATTTACGTTTGCCGGCGACCTTATGCATTTTCAGATCGCTATACGGTCGTAATAGCGCCGTAAGGACGTCACCCCGGTCTGATGGGGGCCTTAGGAGAAATAGGCATAGCCATCAAATTTAGCAATAATTCAAAGTTCCAGAGGCCCCAATAACAACAGGGTACTACTTAAAAGTAGGATGCCGATTAGCCCCCAATCTAATGCAGTCTTATGTGATTGGAAGGCCGACGACATCATCGAGATCAAGATCGGTGTGCGCTCTGTCAACATCATTATTGCAATCATGATAGAGGCTAAAGACGAGTTTATACGAAATCTTGATGGACGCCAGCGTGTCAGAGACAGTGCGGGATAGAGCGCTTCGTCTATGCAAGCGTCCATACAAAGAAGATAACCACCATAAGATGAGAGTTCTTATGCCATATTATAACCTACTACTAGGGTGCCCCACGTGCCAACTGAAAAGTTGTTCTTGACACGTTGATCCTGCACGTTTTAGTCGAATAACTTACTACTGATTTCTAACAGTCTCGCACACTCGTTGAGGCTATAAATAGCAACAGCATGCGGAAATGTTCAAAACACCAAACACTACTACAGCCGTAAAAAATCTATTGTTGACGATTCTGAATAGCAATAATATTTAACTTTTTGGTTATTAGAAATTACGCTCGTTTTATTTTTTAAATTGCCTTATAATTAGCTGTACCATTAGAAGCTGCATATTTTGGTTAAGTACAAATAATATCTCTGACTCAACGTCCGTACAGCAAGAATATGATACTAGCAGTAGTTTCATTTTACTTTTACAAGGTTCTTAAAAATATTGTTGAGTTGCCTGATGTTGGTGCTTCTAAATTCAATTTCTTGTTCCATGTTTCGTAAAAAAAGTAGTCTTGATTATCCCGACCCGTCAATTAGACGTAGAATGATCGGTAGACTAGTTAAGCGAGACTAATTTCAAAACAAGGGCACGTAACCTATCTTTTACTCAAAAGTGTCTGGATGTTATGGACGCCACTCCAAACCATTTTTCAGTATTACTTATGTATGGTTTAATGATCTTAGCTTATGAAGTACAGCATGGTCGTTTATTTAGTGACTATAAATGTGTGAAACAGATTTAAGGCTTTCTAAATATATTAGTATTGTGGTGTAATTGTCGAGATATTTGGAGATATTCATTTAGGGTGGGGCACCCTACTACTACTGTTTCCTGTGATCTGGACGGGCTACTGTAGAGTACACTACTGTCATTTCAGATTATTCGAGCAACAGTTTATAGCGTTCTTATGTTTTGATCGGGCTATCGTAGATTTTGCTGATGCAATTACAGATTATTTGAGCAAAAATTTATAGCTACACGGTTGACATAACCACGATTATAAATAGATTATTGTCCAAATAAACAAAATGCTTAAACAGACGCGGGTGCTTATATGGTTGATAAAAAGAAAGATATGTAAATTAGTTGTTCTGGTCAGGCTACCGTAGAGTACGCTAAAGTAGGTACAGTTAATAGGAAGCTCATAGAGGTAGCATTCACTGCATACTATGAACAACTAGAGTACCTATAAAATGGCGGAGGTGTTAGGTATCGGTGATTACCTGACAATAGCTGGGTATTTCCTACTTGTTTTAGCTGTTGGTCTTTGGGTAAGAATATCTTAATTTTAAATTTAAACGTTAGTTGTTGGAGATATTTTAAACGTGACATAAATTTAAGCTGGAAATGAAATATATATGTTTTGCAATGAAAGGAAATGAAATGGGGTTTAACGTCCTACTCTTCTGCACTTAACCTGGGCTAATGGAAGACGGGCATACGCCAACAGTGTGCTATGAGGGAAATTTTTCCCTGGCAGCGGCGCTACGGCCTACTCTTATATCGAATTCCAACTGCCAAGGATCTTTTAAGTGCACGCCAATGTTTACACGGGACCTCGGTTTTTTCGTCCCATCCGAACGACTAGACAGCTGTCCTTGTCAAGCCTTCCGTTCTGCATCACTGACAAGGGGAAAACACGCCGGAAAAACCGGGATGAACTTTCTCGGCCAATGCAGTTTTGCTATGAAATTGAATGAAGAGAACTCACTGGAGTGTAATAAATTAAATGTATACGTGAATTACGCCGTTCTGCGTCGAAACGTCCATTCGCCTTACGGCGTGCGCATAAAAAACCATAACAAATTGAATTCGAAATAAACAAATACGCCGTAGCGTCACTTACAGGGAAAAATTCCCCACATAGCACACAGCATAACATATGCCAGTCATCTTGAGGCCAGTGGGTACAGAAAAATAGGACTAAAAAACCCTTCTCATTTCTCTCTTTTTCGTCCGGTTTAAACCAGTCGACTTTTTTTTTAATGAACTATCAAACCGCCGTGTTTACTTTCCAGTTTGGGGCGTTGTCGCACCGGATAGTGTATAAGGTTAAATAATCCCAATAGCCAAACTTATTAACATGTAACTCTAGACTTTAACAGATTAGGAAGTCAAACTTTTTAACATGTAACTCTAGACTTTAACAGATTAGGAAGCTTATATTAGCACATAGAGCAACGCCATCATAACATGGCACAGGTTCAATGTTCCCGGAGTTTTTATAACTAAGAAAAGAACACTTAGAGAAAAACTCACCTCACCTGGGTTTTTTTTATCATACTTCCTGTCAATCATGGAAACCAATTTCCCCCTCTTTAGTTATTGGTTTATATGGGATTGGAGAGGACATTTCCCTATTTTGTTTGCCTATGACTTGAAAAGACATTTCCTTATCTTTAGTCATTGGTTTACCTTTAAGTCATTTGTTTATCTGTGATTTGGGACCGCATTCCCTCTTCTTTCTTCCTTAGTTTATCATTGATTTGGAGAACAATTTCCCTGTTGTTATATATTTCCATGTCTGTGATTTAGGACCGCATTTCCCTTTCTTTCGTCATTTCGTTATCCTTAATTTCAAGACCAATTTCCTTGTCGATATTTATTTGTCCATCTGTAACCTGAGACAGCCATTCTCTATCTTTAACCCTCGGGCTCTGAGTTGAAAAGACATTTTCCATTTCTTGAGCAATTTGTTTCTCTGTGACTTGGAGCCACATTTCCCTTTCCTTAATCATTTGTTATCCGCGACATGGAGCCATATTTACTTTTCCTTAGTCATTTATTTAGCTGTTATTTGGGATCACATTTCCCTTTCTTTAGTCATTTGTTTGTCTGTAACTTGGGACCATATGTCCCTTTCCTTAGTCAATTGTATGTGTGACTAGGACCATATTTCCATTTCCTTAGTCAACTGTATGTTAATTGAGAAAGTATTCCCCTTTCTTTCGTCATTTGTTTTTCGTTGATTTAAATAACAAAATGTCGATTCGTTAGTCCTTGTATGTCTGTAATTTTGAGAAGACATCTATAAATGACTGGGCGACATAAACCATTGCAGAGGGTTAATGTAAGGTAACAAAAGAGAATACCGTGTTTCAAAAACTTTTATATTCACCGTCGTGTATTAATATGTGCTCATACTTTTACTTCACTGATTGCTATATACTTACATAATACGACATAAATTGACATGATACTTTAATTGATAAACTGTTAATCACAATATTAGCCTAGTTTGCCTTCCGTGTATTCGTGCAGTTTCAATGAAAATGTTGGTGTCAGTCAATATTACATATCTGATAGAACTGGTTAAGCGCAGTCATATATTTACTATCATTTGCCTGATACCGTTTAGCGAAAGAAAAAGTTGTCTCGTCTTTTGGATGGGATGCAAAACGGGGCCCCATCTACAAATTGACGAACATTTTGGAATTTGAATTTGAAATAAGAGTAGTTCCAAGATTTTCCTCTTGGAATATAACATGGCATATGCATGTCCTAGTTAATACACCGCAGACCTAAGGGACCTTAAACTCCATTTCATTTCAGAATCGCCATTTGTTATGCTCTTATGTTTGAAACGTCAACATAAAGCGTGAATACATAAATATATTTATTGTGATTTAGAAACCATTTACATTACTGCTTATAAATTGTTCTTTCTATCAGATATGCTCCACATTAAAATAGCTATCCACTTGGCCTACTTTTATTTTGTTGTATATTTTATTTAAATTCTGTACGTATTTTGATAACAATATTTGTAATCCAGGACAAGTCCGTGGCAATGTGGGGTGAGGGAGTCGCGGTGTTCCTGACCAGGCACGTTCAGAGTAGGGGCAGAGGTGGCGACGGACAAGGTCATCGCGTTAAGAGGGCAGCATCCAATCAAATGGTGAAATTAAAATTACGGTTTTCTGCTACGCGAAACAATAGATGATAATTATTTCGTTGTTAAGCTGCCATGTGGAACCGTATTTTAATATAATACCCTTCGAAACGTCACCCAAATAAAATAGTAATTGATTTTCCGTAAGGGGGGGCAAATGATTAAGGTCTATCATTGAGTCGAGTGGCGTCGTTTTGCTTCCTCTCTGGTACGTGACAAGAAGTAGGTTCTCTTGCCAAACCTTATGGATTTTCTCCGGGTCCCCGAGTTTCCTCCCACTGCCCCCCCCCCCCCCCGCGCAAGCGAATTAATTGAATACAAAAAAATTGAATCATTATGTTAGTACCAAAACGACCTAGCTTGTGTCGAGCCTCTGCGCTCGGCAATAACAAACAAGTGCCACCATCTTCTTCTTCATCTTGTACCGGGAGCCATAAAGCATCGGAATTCGTTTTTTGATATTAAGTCATCCTCGGTTGGGTCCTTGTCCATTGCACTCTCGTACGATGTTGTTTTCTTTTAATAAAATGAATGAAACAATTTTAGCATTCAGTTTCAAACTAATTTAACATTGAGAACGACCAATATCCTTTGTTAAAATCGTAAAAAACACCTTTCTCTTAATTCAGGTTTCCTCCAACTGCTAAAGAACCCTACGCGCAAGCGAATTATTGAAATAATTTTGACCCATATGTTACTCCCGAAATGACCTAGTTTGTGTCAAGTGGACGTTGCCTCTCTCTCTCGGCTTTATATATTGTGTAAGACTGGTATAGGATTTGGATTAGTTGTTGATATACTAGTAACAGGTGTTGTAACCTCCACTCGACAGTAAACTGAACCAGTTCGTGACCAACGTGTTAGACCCCGACCCCACCCCATCCAACAGGCATAGGATTTGCTTTTGTTGTTAATAACTTGACTGTCATTAACAGTTTTTTTTATATCGTTTGAATTTGTTGTCTGCGCGGCAAACTGAGATAATAGTCCATCAGCAACATTAGTTAGCACTAATAAGTTTGTCTATAGATCTAAATGAAATTGAATGGCTTTAAAGTCCTATTGTTTTCCTCCTCCAGGCTAGTGCTTTGAGGAAGTTTTTCCCGGACAGCGACTGTATGGCTACACCTTATTTCGAATTCCAAATGTCGAGGGATCGTTTACGTGCGAAACAATTTCTACACAGTACCCAGACTTTCCGTCCTATCTGAACCACTCACCTCATTTTGGATTGGCGATAATCCAAAGTATTCAAAAAAGCGTAACGAAAGTTAAATATGTATTTCTCTTTCACATCGTAGAACAAAGGATGTAATTATTGGGCTCGTTTGTTTTAGTAGTAATATGATTGTGATTATGTACTGTTTTTATCTCTACAGTCGTCATGCCGACCACATCGAGACAGCGCAGCAGGATATTTTTTAGCGGGAAAAGATATGCACTGGATACCAGTAAGTAACATTTACTAGATTAAAGGGTATATGGCTCTATTCTTTAGAACCTTGAAACAGACAAAAATGGTTCTAAAGGCGCATATTAATATAATATGAATGAATGTAAAGTGATTTATATTTGATTTGTGAAAAAAAAGTTGTCATTTCTAACCAATTTTGTTCGATGAAATAAGTGAACAGTTTAAATTGAACGACGGACGTTTACACCTGCTTAATGCTGTCTACATGATTTTTAAATTTTTATTTTGTCCTTCAATGAATCAGCCTCTACTAATTACTTCCACATTGTGTTACGATATGTTTTCTTTGTTCATTACACAATGCCATCCAAATACCATAGGGGACACGATTCGTGAACTGATTATAAAATATTTATTGTGTCATATATATTTGATATTAAGATCCTATAGTTTCACGACAAGATAACAACATATTGAATGAAATTTGTCAATATTGAATTCTAATTCGTGCTTTTAATTTCGAATATTATGGAAAATATTCACTTAAAAGATACATTATGGGAGATTAGATAACGAGTTGGCAGTTTTCACTATAATAGTTAAAAACTAGCAACTGTAAAGGCAATTTGAGGAAAATGTCAGTCAAATTGATCCATTATGAAACGAGAATTAAGCGATTGAAATTTCGACCTAGCCTCGATCATCATTTCTAAAGTCGGTCCGATGAAAACGTTGTCTCGATTATCCATTTCATGATTAAATCATGAATGAAAGTTGGGCAGCAAATCTGATCATCACCCAGTAAATATCGCAGGCTAGCGATGATATCGAGGGTTGATTATGGTCTGGATAAGTTTATTAATGTTTTACAGTTTAATATAATCAGGTTTCGGTCGTAATCTGAAATGTACAAAGAGAGAGAAATGGGGTTTAACGTCCACTCGACACAAACTAGGTCATTTCGAGACTAACATATGGTTTAATTTTATTTCAATAATTCGCTTGCGCGTAGGGGTCTTTAGCAGTGGGAAGAAACCGGAATACTCAGAGAAAACCCACGAGGTTGGACAGGCAATCCTACTCCTTGCCACGTACAACCAGGGATTCGAAACCACACTAGTTGATAAATGTACAAAGAAAAACATATCATACGGGACAATGCGGAAGTAATTTGTAATGGTTGATTCAAAAACGACAAAATAATAATAACAAAACGTTATAGAGTAGACTGAACAGGCGTAAACGACTATTGCTCAATTTGGACAATTCACGTATTTCATCAAAGATAATAGATAAGAAATTACAATAATATTTCAAAACATTAAATATAACCTAAAAGGGAACATCTCACTGTGCCACCCGCTATTGTTCTCATGGGATGATTAACCAAGCCAGGGGATTATCGAATACAATGGTGTTAAATGTATAGTCCGCTTTTTAAAACTACTAGGTTTAAACTAATTAACAACTTTATTTACAATAAATTACATAAAAGTAACAACAAATACATGTATCAAACATGAATCGTAACCCTACTAAATGTGATATGACCTTAGTATATTCAATAGCATTTTTTACTCCATTTAACAGTTCGATTTTTAGATCATTAATAGATTTTTCTACTCTTTTATATTTTCGCCTTTTAGGGGGCAATCGTCCCCCATTATCCAATTGAACTATGGTATTTTCAGTAAAAGGCTGCTGTTTCGACACAATGATAATAAATTTAAATATATTTGGATGGCTTGTTCCGGTCTTCTTCATTTTAGTGTGCCATCCCCCAACACGATTAGATGTCCGTGAACCATCTGTGTTGAATTGATTCCACATACCTCCTCCATCGCTTTCTACCACTTGTTCAATAACATAATCTGCCAACTTTAAAATATTGTCATCCTCCAAATCAGCTTCTTCTAAGGCATTCAACCCAACGCTGTCTATATCAAATAATCTCACAAATGTGAGGCCGGAATAATATTTAAGATACTCGTTAACCGATGAAACGTTAACTTAACTTATATATTTTAATCATTAAATCCTAACTAGGTGAATAGTACTAAAAAGGATACAGTCTATAATCTTTTGTTTACTTAAACTTTCACACCACAACCCTATAACACCAGTTGATTAGGTGGCACAGTGAGATTAAACCATATAAAACACTTTATATATGTTCACATTACATTAATATATGCATTTAGATCAATTTCCGTAAATTTTATTTTTCCAAAGAATAGAAATGAAATGGGGTTAAACGTCCGAACTGGGCTAATGAAGAAAGGCATACGCCATACAGTGTGCTATGAGGGAAATTTTGCCCGGACAGCGGCACTACGGCCTATTCTTATATAGAATTCCAACTGCCAATGTATCTTTTACGTGAATGTCAATGTGTACACGGAACTTCGGTTTTTCGTAGCATCCGAACTATACTAGACAGCTGCCCTTGTCAGGTCCTCCGTCCTCAACAGGCAAGGCTAAACCACGTCGGAAAATCTGGATGAACTGTGTCTGAAGACGAAGTATTGTTATACGAGACTGTGAGCTGATATGTGTTCGAAAAGAAAGAGAGAGAATGGGGTTTAACGCCCACTCGACACAAACCAGGTCATTTCGGGACTAACATATGGTTTAATTTTATTTCAATAATTCGCTTGCGCGTAGGGGTCTTTAGCAGTGGGAGGAAACCGGAGTGCCCGGAGGAAACCCACGAGGTTGAGAAGGCGCCCCTATCTCCATGCCACATACGCTCACACCAGGGTTCGAAACCACAGCCGCAAGCCAGAGGTGACCGGCCAGCTAGAGGTCGAAGCGCGGCACTCTAGACCACTAGGCCATCCCAACCCCCTTCCAGACTAGCAAGCCAGCGTCTTACCCACGTTACCATCGTGACCCCCACCAAAGAATAGAGCTATAAGTTCTTTAAACATGCAATATATAAGATATAGCGTTTAATGATAAGCGTAGTCTTGAATTTCATTGCTACCGTTGTTACGATAATATATACATCATTGATTATCCATATTTAAAGTAGATAACTAAATGGTGATCGTGTTTCAATCCGTTCAAAATCACAATCATACGGGGATTGGGAGATTTAAGAATACATGTATAGTTGATAATGTATAAAAAGACATGCTATAGGTAGATTTCGGGCATACATAATGCATCTTTAATAACGAGAATCTAATTACACTGTCCCGTGTACGCATGCGGAGTAATATATGAAAACGTTTACAAGGAGTGTTTTTATACTTAGCTTTGTTTATTAAGCATATTTTATGGGGGTACTTTTTACATTTTAACTATTTCCAGAAATAGTTTTCAGTCACACCTGTGAAAACTGTAACAATCTGTATTCTGGACAAGTTTGGTCGATGCATTTACGTAGTACATATCGTTAAGGACAATATTGGTTTCAGTCATTATCTTATATGTGATAGAAATGGTTAACACTTTCCAAATATAATTTAAACACAAAGATCATTGCTAAGATAGATGAGTAATAAAAGTTTCAACAATCGGTAGTGACGAATGCAAAAGGTAATCACGGGTTATCCATCTATATAACTGACTGAAGTGACGAGTGATAACAGATACATGGGCGAATTTCTGCACACTAACAATTCCTTCGAAGACCAAATAAAAAGTTATTGTCTGAGACTGTGAGAGGATATCCAGTTCGATGTAATACAACAGTTGGCCTGTCATTCAAGCACAGAGACGTTTCCTGCTTTACCCCGCGGGTTTCCATTGTCTTTCCATAGCTAAATGTCAGCATGGCAGCCCAAACATAATTTTTTACGATAATTGTTATGTCATCGATGTATCGGAAGGTATGGTTATGATTAAACCTACTTTATGCAAGAACTAAATCTGCTCATGCAGGTCTGTCTGTAGGCCTGAAATGTTAGATAAACTATTAATTAGACATAATCAATTCTCGATGTCGTCGCTAGCCTGTAATATTTACTGGAAGACATCCGGTTTACTGCTCAACTTTCATTCATGATTTAATCACGAAATGGATAATCGAGACTATGTTTTTTATTGTGCCGACTTTATGCTGATCGCGGCTAGGCTGAAAATCCAGTCGCTAAATTCTCGGATCAGAGTGGGTTCATTTGACTGAAATTCACTTTACATTATCTATTTTTTAACTATTATAGTGAGAACTGTCAGCTCGTTATCTTATCTCCCATAAAGTATCTTTAAGTTTTTGACTATTTCATAATTAGCTTTCCAGAAAGGAAAATTCATTTGTTATCAGACGTATGTGAAGCAAGGTCAGGCCATTGCAAGGGAAATAGTTTGCTGTAGTATCTGATTTCCATCCTTGAAAATGACGTAGTCAATAAAGGCATTATTTACCTCATAAGAGTAAATAGTCGCCAAGTTTCTGTCATTTTCCATAAACCCCATTGAAAGTATTATGAACAAACCAATCCATAAAATTCTTTTGATCAAACTAAGAAACATGTGAATTATTTGGGTAAACCTATCCAATGTGCACCTCGTTTGTTAAATACGCCAGTTTTTATCTCATTATAGACATATTTACCAAACACTATCAAAATTAATACATAATGTGTAACAATTAAATTTAAAGCGATTTTTTGTTTTTAAAGCTGAAATGAAAATTATCTTAAGGTATGGAGAGTCATTCGCGCTAATATACACTGCCTGGTACACAACATCAATCATTATAGGCTTCTGTCATAATTTAGAGACCCGTCATAGTAGAATGATATTTTAAACAGCACCATCTGTTACCATAACGAGAATTGTAATGTTTGTGGTGAGGAAATGAAAATGTTTTTAACGTTTTATTACATGAAATGTAATAGATTAACGAGATGTAGATGGGTGGGGGGGGGTAACGTCCACTCGAACAAACCAGATCATCTTGGTACAAACATATGGATCGATTTTATTTCAAGTTTTCGTTTGCGTGTAGGGATCTTTAGCATTGGGATGAAATCAGCGGCCTCGGAGAAAACCCACGAGGTTGAACAGGCAACCCTACCACAAGCGGGTAATCGGTAACACTCTACATGACTAAATGACAAACTTTACGACCTAACACGCAGGCTTTAAATAATTCGGTCACTCAATCCCCTGCTACGTTAACGTTTAGAAGTATTTTATTTTCCGAATTGCGCTACATACAAACATTGGTGAAATGTTAAAAAATATTGGTACTGCTATATAGGTTAACAGTAAGAAATATGTCTTGAACTTGGTTCCATACGAATGCTGTTGAAATGCTAGAAGCTTGTTAGAGTGTATGCTATGTTCTGAAAAATAAAAATTGGGTATAAAAAGGGGGCCTATGCATGCCATAAATAAGTTATGTATATATATTTCCATTTTTTCACACAAGTAGTTACATGCACGGTATGCAGATTACCATAAGCATTGACGGTTAAAAAAAACCGCTGATGAATGTGCTGTCTTGGGTTTTTGTCGCTCATAAAAAGTATTAGATATTTTGTATGATAAACATATGTTTAAAACATGAATATTAGCATTACTAGATTACTAGTTTAACTATTTGAATTATATCCTGGAGGTAAATGAGGAAATAAGAATTGACATGGAGTTGTTAACGCCCTGCTGTTCAACAATGGCTGGGCTGATGAAACAGACATTCGGTGCGTTATGTGGGAAATCTTGCCTGGACAGCGATACTATGGCCAACTCTTATTTTGAATTCCAAATGTCTAGGGTTCTTTTACCCACCCCCCTGATACTTAGTTAGAGAACTTACGCTTTACTCACCCACTTAGTAGAGAGCCTACGCCTTACCCACCTCCCTGATACTTTGTTAGAGAACTTACGCTTTACCCACCCTCCTGATGCTTTATGCTTAAAGTAGAGTGCGATGGTCGACGAAAATGTTCGGAATGGACGAGACGAGTTCTCACTTGTAAGGTTTGGCGTCTGCGCGGCGGATTAGAAAATTGTACTTAGTGGTCCGTACTGAACGTAAAACTAGGGTTCGCTCATGTACATAAAAAAAGGTCTTTGCATGTAAGTCGATGGAGAGTTAGTTAAACCGACGGTGTTCAGGTAAAATCCCCTTACGCTGCATTTAATAACTACACGGTATTGGAATAATAGCAGAACAGTAGGGCCATAAACTCCAGTTCATTTCATTACTTCACTGTGAAGACACCAGAGCTTGGTTAGCTAATTTTAACACTTATAAAAATGAATAAAATAGTTTTCCTCTAAGTGTAAATATTTTGTATTTTAGATAAGGTGTGTTTGAAACTATTTTAAGTATGGTTTCAAGGTCGAGAGCTACACCTTAAAACGATATATTGCATTTTGTATCTTTTGATGTTGGTGTAACATTATCTAAACTGGTGAGATATTGGCAGTATGACAATTATTCATTGTTTTTACCAGATGGTGGAATATTTGACTCTTTGTGTTGATTTCTACAGCTCTAATGAAGAAGGGAATACGCCATGCAGTTTGCTATCGGATGAATTTTGCCCGAACAACGTATTTGATGTCGCCAAAGGTTTTGTTTTACGTCCCACCCAACAACTAGACATCATTCATTGTTTTTACCAGATAGCGGAATATTTGATTCTGTGTATTATTATTTATCTAGTAGAAATACAAATGGCGGTTTGAAATCAATAGAAACCATTGAAGGCTTACAGTGACCATATCTTTAATTAGATTCGACCGATTTCAATAATCCCTAGACAAAACATATTCTAATACAATAGTTTTGATAGTGTCCTACAGTTTTAATTGAAAACACACTAACCAATCGGGCATGATGGGGCTTTAAATGCACAGTAGGATAAAGTTCTTAAAGATGCATTATGTAAGGTTTTGACAGTTCTCGATATAATAGTTTCAAAAAAGATAATGGAAATGGAATATGTTTAAAGTTACTTCATTTATGGGCGTTTGAAGAACGATGTAGTCTTGATTGTCATTGTTATCGTTGTTGCGATAATCACCTATGTCTCGATTATCCATTTTCAATTTCAATTATTAACTTGGAATCATGTTTATATCCGTTGAAATTTCGCTGTCGTCCGGTGGTCTAGATAGTTGCTTATGAGTTTAACATATGAATAAATGTCTAATTAATGATCATTATAACATATGCGGCCATAACGAAAGATCTGCATTAGGTATCTTTAGCTGTTACATAATGCATCTTTAGCTGTTACATAATGCATCTTTAGCTCTTACATTATGCATCTTTAAATAATATAATTACAGGTGGGCTGTTCTATATTTGCTAGTAATGTCGGAGCTCCAATGTTTATTGGTTTAGCAGGTGCTGCTGCTGCCTCGGGATTCGCAGTCACCATTTTTGAATGGCATGTAAGTATATTCCCGCGGACAATCAGTGTTAAAATTATTGACGAATTATGTCTACTCAGTGTGTCTGTGAATCTATGAGTAAGTATTTGAGCGTATTTAGTGCCTAATACTAATAAACACGCGTTTGTAATGTGCTACAGAATCCACACAGTCCACAGGGTAATACACGGCAGTTTATATCAGTATCGATTTATATCAATTCTGTTAAAATAATGATATTCTATTGAAGGTTGTGATAATTATATGTAAGATATTTTATAAAGTAACGAAACTCTATTAAAGAGTGTGTGATAATTGTATATAATGATATTTTATTGTAGGATGTGTGATAATTATATCTAATTATATATAATAATATAGTACTTAATAAATGATATTTTATTGTAGGATGTGTGATAATTATATCTAATTATATATATAGTATTTAATAAATCACATTTTATTGTAGGATGTGTGATAATTATATATATGATATTTAATAGAGTAATAATATTATATTGTAGGGTGTGTGATAATTATATATATATATATATATATATTAAGTTTAATAAAGTATGATATTCTATTAAAGGGTGTGAGATGATAATATATATGGTGTTTAATAAAGTATGATATTCTATTGAAGAGTGTATGATAATCATAATATTATATGATGTTTATTAAAGTAATGATATTGTATTGAAGGGCGTGTTTCTGCTGATTGCTCTAGGCTGGTTATTTGTTCCCGTCTATGTATCCAGTGGGGTGAGTCTTATCTATTGATAGCTTATGGTCTCGTAATGAATGTTCTTTCTCTTTCGCGTTTGTCATTTACACGGTGGGTTCGTTTTGCCAAATATTTCGCTACTTTTGGTGCCATGTCCACATCATACATAATGCATCTTTAATCCAATCTATTGTGTCGTATCGTGCACTAAGCAGGAGAGTAGTTCTTTTTCCAGAACAACTGATACCACTTCCAATTTATGTAAAGCAAATTTTATCATAATCGCTCCCCGTTCTTTTTATTTACAGGCCTATACGATGCCAGAATTTCTGAAGAAACGTTTTGGTGGACGACGATTGCGGATTTATTTATCGGCATTGGCTTTAGTTCTATATGTCCTCACTAAAATATCTGTAAGTAATTATATAATTCAATGTCGTCGTGTAGGTAAGAGAGCCATTTTTATGCACAATATTTTATTTCATTTGAAATTGCATTCGGGAAAACAAGTATATTTGCATTTCGATAACGAGTTGGATGAAAGCCATTTTTCGAGCAAAATGTCTCTCGTAGCCCAATACATGGCCCGTGCCCGTTTTTATTAGCCCGACTGGTGCCGAAACGCAGGATATTAATTCCCATTTAATATAAAACCTGGATTGGTAAGAAAAAAACTTGTCTGGGTATGTCCATATTCCGCTTCGGCGTGGTTTTCCCTGGTGCAGGGCTGGAGCTCTGGCAAGGGACAATAAAAAACCGAGGTCATAACCCTTGACATTCGAAATTTTAAATAATGGTAGGTCAGAGCGCCACTGTTGACCAAGACAGAATACACTCACAACACTCTGGTGTGGTGTATGTCCGCCTTCATTTGCAGAGTCGGTGCAAAATAAAGTAGGACGTTAAACCCCATTTCTAATCGTTATGTTACTATGTTCGTGAAATAAGTGATGGTTAAAGAAAAATAAGGAATAGTACTAATGTTGTATGGGAAGTAACTCATGATATACATATATTTTTTTTTATGACAGATGGAACTGTATGCTGGTGCTATATTCATGCAACAATTAATGGGTTGGAATATATACCTGTGTATTGTACTCATATTGGCGGTGACAGCTCTATATACCATAACAGGTAGATGCTTTGATGTATACACGGGGAGATAACTCAATGCGTTGGCCGGAATAAGGCTACTAATTATTTCCAGAATGGCATCATACGTTTTACCATATCTAGGGTTATAACATTGTAAAACACATTTTGGAGTTTTATTTTTTTACCAGCATATATCAAAATCTGGAAGAGGATTGACTTGTTACTATGTGTACGCTAAATACTACCGCTTAAGAAAAAATAGTGAAACAGTTATTTTTTATAAACAGTAATTTCCCAAATGTAGGTCTGTCTACCTCCATGACCTTCCTCCTCATAATCCATAATATTAACAAAAAACTGAAAGAAAATAAAATCTAAATTTAAAAATGTATAGGAATAAAGATGAAACAGGATTAGGGACAGAAATGAGGATAAATAACTGTGATCTAATTCCATAGAATTCATAAGATTGTAATCTGATTCATTTATAGATACTAGTAGATGCTTTATATCCCTCTTTCTCCTCCTCTCTGGAGGTTTTATAAACCCATGTTAATGTTTTGAGCGAACCGAGGTGGCTCATTGAGTAAGGTGGTGGCTTTCGTGTTTTTCCCTTGTCAGAGGTGCAGGACGGAGGGCCTAGCAACTACAATGTCTAGCCGTTCGGATGTGATGGCAAATCGAGTCCTGTGTACACATTGACGTACTCGCCAAAGAACCCTTGTCAGATGGAGTTGCAGTTGCAGATACGGGTAAGCCGTAGAACGGCTCTCTGCAGAAAAAGGTCCCCAGGGCACACTGCGTACCCTATACCCATCTTCATTAGCCTAGTTGGTGAATAAAATTGGGACGTTAAACCCCATTTTTCGCCTAATCAATGTTCGTAAAAAAGGTGGCGGTTAAAAGAAAATAAGGAACGGTACTAATGTTATAAGGAAAGTGACGCCTGGTGTTATAAAGGAAGTAGATATATTGTGTATGTTGCAGGTGGGCTGACGGCTGTGATGTACACGGATACACTACAAACTGTTATATTAATGATAGGTGCAACGGTTCTAATGATTATAGGTAAGATGGTATTAATTAGATGTTCAGAATCATTAAAGGTAAGGCTTGTATTACTTAGATGTTCACTATAGTTAAGGCTTGTATAAATTTAGATGGTAAGAATGACTATTGGTAAGTTTTTATTTCGATGTTAAAATGTTCAGAATGACTAGAGGCAAGGCTTGATTTAATTTCGATGTTCAGAATGACTATAGGTAAGTTGGTATTAATTTAGGTTCAGAATGACTATAGGTAAGGGTTGTACTGATTCAAAAGTTCAGGAAATGCCTAGAGGCACCCCTTGATCCTATCACTATGACATAATCACAAAAAGATCTTCAATTGAAATCGAACCCGTTTTTCTTGTATTCAGGTTTAATAGAGGTCGATGGAATGACTGGTTTAATGGACAGGTATATGACTGCAGCAGCAAACAGTACAATAGAAAATCGAACTTTCTACAGCTGTGGTTTACCACGCAACGATTCGTTCCATATATTTAGAGATATAGAAACTGGTGATATACCATGGACAGGTTCAGTGTTTGGTATAACTATTATTGGAATGTGGGTTTGGTGCACGGATCAGGTAAAATAAAACATATTCATTTTTGTTATGACCTGAGAACCAACCGTGTGTATTGCAATAAATTATGGCTTGTTATGTAATGCACATTTTGTGATATAATTCGTCAATGCCATTACATAAAGTAGTAATGGAATGTAAACAAATGAAGTAATAGTTCACTGTAACTGAGTACAGTAATAATGGAATATAAACATATGAAGTAATAAATGAGCGCGATTAAGTAAATTAATAATTGAACGTAATCAAATGCAGTAATAATTCAGTGTTTTAAGTAAAGCAATAATGGAATGAAATAAAGTAAACTAACAATTCATTGTAATTAAGTAAATTAATAATTCAATGTAACTTGTAATTATAAAAAGTAATAAGTCAATTGATAATTCAAGTTAATTAAGTAAATAACTAATGGAATATAAGTAAGTAAGGTAATAATGGAACATGATTAAATAAAAAAATAAGTCAATGCAAGTAAGTAAATAAATAAGTAAGTAATAATGGAATGTATGTAATAGTGGAATATAAGTGACAGGTAAGTAGAAGAATAATGAGATTATAATTATAGACTGGTACTCGACCACACCGTCATATTGTCCAAATATCTATAATCATTAAGTGTTTTAACAGTTGGATATTAAATACACAACCATAGATTGGACGACAACAGTTGGATATTAAATACCCAACCATAGATCCGACGACATATTCATGTTATACGTGAAAGATGTTTGACAATCCACAATTTGTTACGTTTTTATTGTAGATTATGGTTCAGAGATGTTTATCAGCAAAGGATTTTACTCATGCCAAGGCTGGTAGTTTGTTTGCAGCCTTTTTAAAGATAACACCCTTCTTCTTGTGGATTATACCGGGGATGATCAGCAGGATTCTTTATCCAGGTTGGTCATAATTTGGAATATTTTAATTCTCTAATAATATGCCAGGGTCTATAAAGTTGGTCATCAATAAATAACCGATACAGAATGTCACTGGGACGATGATTACTAGTCTGAAACCCTAAACTGAAATAAAGAGTTGCTTCCCTTACACGCCATCTTTACATCATGTGTGTGATTTAATCCTTAAGATGGGGTATCATGTTCTTCACAATATTGTAAGCCAAGGAATGTTTTGAATTTATTATTGATGTCACTGGAAATGGGATTACTAGTTTGAACCCTTAACTAAAATAAAGAACATCTTTTACATCTTGTGTGTGTTAATCTTGCAGATGAAGTGGCGTGTGCCTCACCAGAAGATTGTAAAGCTATTTGTGGTAATCCAGCTGGGTGTAGTAATATAGCATATCCTTTGTTAGTGATTCGTCTCCTGCCTGAAGGTTAGTAACAGTTGACCATTGTGAAATGGGGATTAACGTCCTACGTTCTATATAGTGCGCTATGAGACAAATTATGCTAGACAACGATAAACATGAAATACTGACATACTCAACTTACACTAAAGAGCAACCTATTCTCCCCGTCTTTTAACACAAACAATACATGATTTTACATAGTATACTTACATATTATTAACGTTACTGATTCGATAGCAAGCACAATATTAACAAATACCCTTCTATGCCCTTCTTAATTGAGGTGGACGAGCTGTAGGTTTAAAGAGATTTGTTGATATCTACAGGGTTACGTGGACTGATGTTAGCCGCTCTAATGGCAGCCTTGATGAGTTCGTTGACTTCAATCTTCAACAGCGCCAGTAGCATGTTTACAATGGATATATGGCGGCGATTTAGAAATAAAGCCTCCGAAAACGAACTAATGATAGTTGGTCGTGTAGCAGCGGGAACATGCGTGGGTTGTAGTATACTGTGGCTGCCGATACTAGAGAGTACACAAGGGGGGCAACTCTGGATGTATCTTCAAGTCATCACATCCTGCATAGCACCACCTTGGACAGTTTTATTTGTTCTGGCTATATTTTGGAAACGTACGACCGAACAGGTAAGAAGCTAATGCTAATCCTTCACGGAATTTGGTTGTCTTACTAATCTATTACACTCGACAACCTGCACTTGGCAAGTTATTCGCGGTTATCCACTCTATTCAATTTACTATCATTCATTTGTTTCTAATCACTATCACACCCATATTTCGTTCCATTATATCTTTTGGTCTTTGCTGCACTTCATCTTGATCTAAAAGCATTGGTTTATACAGCTTCGTCAGTAATGCTCAGATTGCGAATCGTTGACTGCAGATATACAGATCAATCAGTTTTAGTGGGTGTCATGTGCGGGGTGGATAATGCTTATCCCGAAATGACAAGATTAGGTGCATTGGGCCTTTTTCTTTGAGTACTCCTTAGAGTTTATTACTTCCAGTATTTATATGTGTGGTAGTTTGTACTAGAGGGGCAAGCAGTCATTAGTCAATGGCATCAATTCACTTGATTTGATATTTGTTGTCTGTAGATTGTCTTGTCCACAGGCTTGTCTTGTCGATTGTGTTTGGGTGTGGTGACGTTCCCAAATACTTATAGACATTATGGTGTTGCATATATATTTTTTTTTTCAGGGAGCTTTCTGGGGATTAATGGCTGGACTAGTGGTTGGAATGATACGTTTAGTTTTAGAAATCTATTTTACGGTGCCATTCTGTGGTAGTGGTGCTGCTGATACCAGGCCTTTGATTCTCAGTAAAGTTCATTTTTCACATTTTGCCATCATCATAGCTGCAGTTTGTGCGATAGTTACAGTATTGGTCAGTTTGTTAACTAAAGCAAGACCCAACGAAAAGGTAGAGTTGTTTTTCTAACTGGTTAGGGTTGACTGGTATCTAATAACTGAAGCAAGACCCACCAAAAAGGTAGGGTTGTATTAGTAGCCTGTTCATAGTCATATCCAGTATATTAACAAAATCAAGACCCAACTATCGGGTTGGGCAATATTAAGTGTCGGCATTGCAGTAATATTCATTATATTGCATGTAACTGAAGCAAGACCAAACAATTATGGTACGGATATATTAGTAGACAGCCTTACAGTTATGTTCTGTAAATAATATTAGTCAAAGCAAGACATACATTCACCAGTTTTGTGTCCATTTCTAGATGTCAAAGAATAGACATTTAGCTCTTTTAAATCCATCTCACTCTTTGTGTTTAGTTAAGACGGGTCACGTGGTGGACCAGGCATGACTCCGCGGAGCCAGATATATCAGATTCAGAAGACGATGATGATGAAAACGAGGCTATGACGAAAGGTAACAATGGCGCTGAATTACCAAGTAAAATACCCCCTGTGAGTTTTAACCAGGACGGGCACCATCAACAAGCACCTCTAAACGGAAATGGAATAGAAACAATCATAAGTAAGTATATGGGCACTATTTGTGTTAAGGAGATTGGATCGCAGTGTGCGCTTTAGATGTGTTTTGTGGGATTCTATTAATTTTTATATATAACTCTTTGTTGACTAAAAATCAATGCTTTCACAAATTGTAAAGTAAAGCCATTCACCAATTCAGTTTTAGAAATTGTTCCATTTTCCTCTATCAATACTTATTAGGATTAAGTATTCACGAAAACCTTTCTGAAAAATGGCTGAATCGTAAAAATCTGTTAGGGCATGAAGTATTTAGGGGAATTGTATTAGTTCAATAATCTTCTCCCAAAACTTAAAATAATTGATCAACTTCTTTTTATTTATTTGCAGTAGCGAAGAAATCTTATCAGGATATTTTAAAGAATTGGTTGTGTGGAACGCAGGTGAACAGGAAACCAAAGTTATCAGCCGAAGAACGCGCCATTATCAGACAGAAAATGACGTCACTATCAGAAAATCCACGAAAAAAGAAAATATTAAATGGTTTAGGGTTAATACTTATGTTATTCACGGCCTTTATGTTCGGGGTTTATATTTAAAGATATTAATTGTAGAGGAAATAACTGTATTCTACTGTTAAACTATTGGTTTTAATTTTAAAGGGGTTGTAACTGTATTCTTACTTAGGGAGTTTGCAATAAACAGAAAATTACTAGTATTGTGAGGGATACAGATTGAAAAAATGATCATTTTGAAGGGAAAGATATAAAAAAAGTCCAACGTCCTAAATATTTTTAATGCGACTTGTTTGTAAATCTTTACATACTTTTTCAGAATTCAAATTTTGGCAAAATTAACAAAGAATATTAGCGAAAGGTTGGGGAAAAGTTGGAATGGTGGTCTGCCTACTATATGGATACACTTTGTTTTATCTCCCTTTATTTGCACTATGTCATTCTGGTTGATGATAACGTAAACGAGTCTTCAAGGGTTGTTGTTTTTCAGCATTCCCTTAATACCAGTCTCTTTAGAAATATAAAGATTTGCGAATAAGTGTCAAGTCAGGGGTGGCTCTTATTCTACTTTCTATCGTATTTCATTCATTGTTACCTGCAGCACAAATTGGTTCCTTTCATCCCAGTTTTATAATAATCACAACACTTAAAATAGCATTATGCAAGAGCAAAATCTGCTTATTACAGGTCTTTCTTTAGGCCTGAGATGTTATCTAAATAATCAATTAGACATTAATTAACATATCCAGACCATAATAAACGCTTTATTTCAAGGCTAGCCTTCGATGTTGGCGGATTAAATTCTTATATGCCGCTTAATGGCCGTTGATAATTAAATCAATCAAGTGGACAATCGAGACTATGCTGTTTATATTAATGATTTGAGTAATGATGACCGAGGCTATGTGAATATTTCAAACGCTTTTTTCTCGGCTAATAATGGATCAATTTGACTGAAATTTTCAGCAAATTATCTTTGCACTATCTAGTTTGTAACTATTATAGTAAGAACTGCCATCTCTTTATCTTATCTCCCATAATGTAACTTTAATAAAATTATAAGGGCTTTATATGACTCCAATAACACAAAACGATATATACAAGCAGATAATTGTAACTATAAAATATGATTGCATGCTATATACACAAGCTAAAATGTTGGGAGGGAGTAAATCAAAGGACAATATTGGTGCCAGTCATTATCACATATGTGATAGAACTGATTAAACACTTTCCAAATATAATATTAACACAGAGATCATCGCTACCATAGAGGAGTAATCAAGGATTCGTAAATAGGAAGTGACGAACGCCAAAGGAAAACACGAGTTATCTCTCTATGTGAATGACTGAAGTGACGAGTGATGGCAGATAAACGGTCGAATTTCTGCTCACTAATAATTCCTTCGAAGACAAAAAGAGGATATCTGACGATTCAATAAAGTAATTAAGTGTCATAAGATAAGAGAACACGGGAAAAATAGAAATACTCCGTACAGCCCCTTGTTTTTATTCATTCTATAGGGGAGACCGGGGCACATTGAACACTGTAAAGTGTTGGGTTGTATAGTATTATTTATAAAGGATATATCCATGGTGGTTCAATGTGCCCCGGTCTCCCCTACCTTATAAAAACATGGTAATGCACGAACTTTTTTTTGTTTTTCTTTCGTGTTCTCTTATGTAGTGGCAGCCAATTCTTTTTATGAATTGTAAGATATTCTCTCACAGTGTCACACAGCAACTTTAGGTCTTGGAGGTAATTGTTAGTAAGCAGATATTCGCCCATGTATCTGTAATCACTAGTCACTTCAGTTAGTTATATAGAGGAATAACTCGTATATTCCTTTGGCGTTCGTCACTTCCGATTTATGAATCCTTTATTACTCCTCTATGGTAGCGATGATCTCTGTGTTAATATTATATTTGGAAAGCGTTTAATCAGTTCTATCACATATGTGATAATGACTGGCACCAATATTGTCCTTTAAATCTAAATTAATATACCGCAAGTTGCATGGCCAAGTCAAACACCCGATTCCGACTCCGGCGCCATCTGACGATGCTCTGTAGGCTTAGGTGTGTGCATCCCAAATAAGCCTTCCACAGTTTGCTCCACCTGAGAACAGGCCCTAACCTAATTAACCGATATTTTATTTCCTCAATCTACGATTTTTGTTGAAAACACCGAGTATGCTTTTAGAAATTTTTGAAAGTATTTATTTATCTTCTATTTTCATATTGAATGGAAATAAATATGTTTATTTAACCGTTGTGTGCATGAACGACGTCAAACTGATCAGAGCCGAATCACGAAATAGTCCACTAGTTATTCAATATGGCGGCGCCCATGCAAGACAATTTCACAGAAGCAGTTAGGGGTGTCTAACTTTGTTTTGAAAGGCAGTTTACAATGATAAAGACTGCATTTCAATATTATACCCACTAGCACATATTACATATCGCTTTTACCGGAGTGACAGAAGTCGACATTTTGCTAACTTGACATATATGTTTACATAAACCACGTGCTTCGGGTATAGAAAGCAGCCAGTCAAAAATGATCACGTGAGCGTTTTAAAGGGACTGCATTCAGGGTAGTGATGTATCGCTGAATGCAGTATGAGGTCTCAATCTGTTTCACAGAAAATTACTTACGAATTATCTCTGTCGCAGATGACTGTCCACAACACGTGCATTGACTTGACGTGGAGTCAGTCATTGGCCCAACGGCTCGTGCATTGTTTACATAACACCTAACTGCTTCGGGCAAAATGATGCAGTTTACTCATTTTAATACCCATTTACACTACATAAGAAATATTTTTAACTGCAAATACTTCAAACGTCTTTATTTATTTTTCTTATACTTCAAAAAAATGTTTGAGAATTTAATTTGTCGGAGTAAAAAAGTTAATATGCCGAACTCATTAAGTCTCGTCAATGTCATGCTTATCGGTGATTGTAGCGGCCAAGCGGGATCAGTTTGTATGAGGTCTGTGTGAAGCTCCATTGAAGTCATAACGTCAAAGGGGAAAACTATTTAAAGTTTTTTTATTCAACATACATAAACAAATATTACATAAAATCTATTAATACATCATTGAAGTATAGCAAGAATTTTTCGTTTACGGTAACATACCATTCCGAGAACTTGAATGCTGGTTAACCAAGCGTGAGTTTCATCATACCAGTCCAATATAAATGAATATTTTTTTTTATGTTTTTGTGTTGCAAAATTCTATTTGAAAATACTGTTGAATTATCATAAATTTGTGTCAGGTGTGCCGAGAAATGATTCCTTTTGGCGAACAAAGAAGAATCACGATGAAAAATTTGACAGTAACCGTTATTTCTACATTACATTTGTCAGTAAGGATGGGGGGCTAGCCTCTATCAGACATGGTTACTAATCTAATAATATTATTCGGTAAAATACAAACACGAGGAGGGAAAGTAACTGGTTGAATGTATATTGATCTCGGACGGAGGGTATGTATCAGTTGTACATATTTGACGAAATTTTACTGAATAGTCATAAACATAAATAACCCGGTTCTGCATTGACAATGAAACATTTAAGCTAAAGTCAAGAAAGAGTTCCCCCCTTTCACGAAATAAATCCCCAAATTCATGCATTATTATAAACGTGCTCTTTGCGTAGCCTTTAAATAGATATCAGAGTTACAATATTGTAGTTAAAAGTATCATTTATTCAAGTCAATATCAAAATATATGAAATAAATGTGCGAATATATAAACAATTGTGGTTGGTGTAAATAAACAATTATAATCAATTATGGGTGGTGTAAATATGAAAAATATAAACTAAATATAACTCGCTCTGTGTTTTCCGTTTATTTAATCATGATATCATAATTTGATATTTAAGATAAATCGACGAGTATTTTAAATCACGATTATTTTACTAAACAAGTATTAACTAGATTTGTTAAATCATACTTTTCGGCTTAGTAAAATCGTTATATATTTCAATGAAATAACCTATGTTATTCTATTTAATTTAGCTGGTATAAACTAGAAGTATGAAATATATCTTTTATTAATTCAGTTCACCGATGCTATAAAATAACTAATCGAATCAATATCAAATCTTATTCTAACGAATACAAAGTTCATACAATATAAAAACATAGAAATAAACTTAAAACATTTTATATACAATAAATAAAGAGACGTACCTTTAAATAGATATCAGAGTTCCAATATTGTAGTTAAAAGTATCATTTATTCAAGTAACGACTAAACGAATTGTCCGCGAATTTAAAGGGTTGAATTTCCGAATAACACGCCTATTTATTTTCTTTTAATTTGATTGGTGGATGTTTAAAACATCCAGAGAAAACTAAAGGCTTGGCCATTGATTGGTTAAAACCAATCTTGCCTAACTCAATCCTTGACGTGTCATATTGAGTAATTATATTGCCTCTAGTTAATCCCAGCGTATTGTTTAAAAAGTCTTAGGCGTCACCATTAATTATACTTAAAATCAATCTCAAATGATACACAATAAAGAACTCTTCTAGTGTCTCTTTAATACGTCAATATTCTTATATAACAGCGCTAAGCTGTTATTTATCAACGTCAGTAAATAAATGTCGCTTTAGTTTTAAAATAAACTACGTAATTTAAATCATATTAGTTAAATTCGTATGCAAACTATATATGAAAACATACATTATTACAATGAATAAAATACGTAATTTAAATCTTATAATTAAATACGTATGCAAACTATACATAAAAATATACACTACTACATTATTATGAACGACAAATTCAAATTAATTAAAATCATAGATATGATTTTTGCAAACAAATTTTTAGGATTGTTGGATATTGAAAAGGTAATGCAAACAGATTTTCTGAAATGGCAATTCGTACATTAATTTCACTAGTGTCGACAGCCTCGTTATGGGCTTATTACCCCCCTTATTTCGCTCTCTGACTGAAAAAGGTAGATTTTAAATATTATAAAGTAAAAGACCGGATAATCTAACCAATGACCTGTTTACATATTTCATAAGGTCAACTTTAAGTTTAGTCAAAGGTCGTGTGATGTCAACAGGGCTAGCGCCAACCCAAACCTAACCCTGGGCCTAGCCACAACGTTTACCCTAAAAGTTTCGTAGAATATTTGCTTGAGTCATAGCGACTAAAATACTGTCTAATAAAATACAAACAAAAGGAAGGGGGGGGGGGGGTAACTTGTTGGTGACATTAGAATGGGAAGTAACAGAAGCTTAGTTGGACACAGTACACCAAATATTTCTACGCCGTCACCAAATAAGGGCCAAGGCTATTTTTAGTCTTTCTCTCCCTTTTCCCTTTTCCCCTTTTGCCTGGCGATTTTTGTTGACTTTTGGGTGTAGAATTGAAGAAAAGGGTTTGAAAATGCATTTTCTGTCAGGTTTTTGTGAATATTCATAATTTTGAGGCGGAAGTATACAAGAGTTGAGAGGATGAATAGGCTGAAATGTAGAGCCTAACATTGCATGTTTACTTGTCTCTACTTCCAGCTTGTGTATCTCAAGTTTTTCATGAAGAACCTCACACGTGCTTTTGGGCAAGAGATTGCCACATGTTGCTCTATCTGTGGTAGAAAGAGTTCTACCCAACGAAAATTTGGGAAAAAGTTAGAGCCGATCTAAGAGGCGAGAATTAACATTAAAGTCAATGGGGAAATCTTTAGTGATCTGTGGCCAGTTACGGCAGACACCTTGTTTATCTCCCTTTAATTACACTGCGGCATGATGGCTGCTGATAATGGCAACACTAAAATGAAAAAAAAATATGGAAAATTCTACATTAATGCATTTCGACACATAATCTCATAGCCAAAAATATATATGGCGATCTAAATAACTTGTGGGAGGGGGGGGGCGGTGCACGTCTTTCGGAAATGACAAACATAGAACTAACCAATCACGCCGGGATTTTAAAATTATAAAATAGTATTGTTGATTACTTGATCAATTTTTACTAGTAGGTCTCGCGCGAAGGTCAATAAAACATATTGCTTTGGCGGCAGTCGTTAAATTATTACGAGGTACTTCGAAAAACAGAAATGGGGTTTAACTATGTCATTAATAATTGAACAATACGAATATGAGGCCAGATTTCTTGGCTGCACACTGATTATGTCTTGTCTCCGCACTGTCGAGTCAGTGAAGTGAAACCGCGACGGACTGAGATAAGGGCTATTTGAGGTGGGTCTTGACTTCGCCCTCTCACTTTTAGGCCTGCAGCCAGAATTTCTGAAGTGAAGTTCCGATACAAGGTCCTCCCTACTAAACAAACTATACATTTTTGGAAAGCTTATAACACCAAGAACACAAATCCAGAGAGTTCAAAGCAAAATTACTCGATTTAGCGTCAGATGAAAATTGTGACAATTGTTAAGTATATGCTAACAACTGTGCAGTTAACATTAAATTAAATATTGGCGAAAACACCAAATGCCCTCTTCCCCGGCAGGAATATGGTATTGGATAATTGAATTTTGATTTAAACCAAAATGCAGACAACATAATAGACCGGGGAATATGCTGAGTTTGGGAAATCCATTTACGGTGAAATAAGTTATCTGGAAAATATCAATAATTATTGATAACATTATTTTGTTTAAATGATTTTTTTTGATAAACAGAATAATATTGAAATACAGACAAGGGCCTTTATAAGTTCAACATTTTTGTTTTCAGATAGGATTTTCGGCTTAAGTTCGAACAAAAATTTAAGCTGAAAAATAGCATCTAAAGATATTTATTTTTCTCACTAATATTGATATGGCCAAAACTACATAATAATGTAATCGGAGTGACAACATTGTCATGAAGAGAAAAGAAATCAAATGGAGCATAATTTAATGTCTTACAGTTCTGCACTAACCCGTATAGTGAAGATAAGCAAACACCATACATTTTAGTTCGTGTGTGTGTGTGTGTGTGTGTGGGGGGGGGGGGGTACGTGTACAGCTAGTATTCCTGCTTTCCATGCAAGTATCATCGGTAAGCAAGGGAGCCGTGGTGACCCAGTAAGGGGTTGGTCCACCTGGCTCACTTACCGGACGGCCCAGGATTTGATCCTGGTCAGGCGTGATTTCCCCACGTCTTGTGCCTCACTAATCAGGTCCGGGGTCTGATCCCCGTGTTGACCTTGACAGTTCCCCAAACTTTCCAGCGTTGTTTCCCATTGTCAGTATTTCGATAAGGGGAGGCTGTAATGGGCAGCGTCTTATTTATTCGAAATAAAGAGTAGGCCGTATAATTTAATGGAAACATTTACGTGGTTTCAATGCGATTTACAAAATTATGGGCTCATACTGGTCTCCATTACTTAAACACCCACGCACTAACCCTTACAGGCCTCTGGGAGTCGATTAACGGGTTTGTGTGCTCACACGTTGTCTTGTGCGTCATACCGCATCAGCAGTCAACACGCACCTGAAATACTATTATCAATTGCAGACATTTGACAGGAAGTGCCTAACTCTCTATTACCGTTAATGCATTTCCAAAGTTCTATATGTTTTCTACATTTTGTTTTAAAGGAATAATCCCAGCTACATTTTGGGGCTTAAAATTGCTTAATTTTGTATGAAAGGCCTTTAATAACTTATAACTTAGCCCCTAGTAACTACCTCAAGCGTTGTGATACGTTTTCAAAAAATTTCCAATTGTCGGTATTGCTCTGTGTTTGAAGACCGGCGTCTTGGTTGCATCCTAAAAAGTGCCTGGATAATACGCGTCTACATGCTGAGTGCCGCAAGCTCTCTATTTATGAAGTGTACAATAGGTATCGCATGTAGTCGCATTTATCAAGTTCAACTATTTAAAAAGTCTCGTGTCCGGATATTTGATTGTGGTGCGATTTTGACGTTCACGTCCAAACGACTGAATATTTTGAACTGAACTTTTCAGACAAGGTAAATACACAATTCCTCTGTATTTTGGCGTTAAAATTTCATACGTATACGAACTTGTAATTTTCAGATTCTATGAAATTCGGGATTCGCACTTTAAATCAAAATTTAATTTATACCACATGCTTTGCCGAGGATGAAGGCAGTGGGTGTATTCGCCAATATTAAAATTGTTGTCAACTTTACGATTGTTAGTATAGCATTTACTTGACGATTATCACAATTTTCATCTGGTACTAAATCGAGTTATTACAAATATTTCGTTTCGAACTCTTCGGATTTGTGTCCCTGGTGTTATAAGCTTCCCAACAATATGTAGTTTGTTTAGTAGTGGGGACCTGGTAGCGGAATGGTGTTTCTAAGCAAGCTAAAATTTTGACTGCATGACTTTTTGTTAACGTAAAGGCAAGTAAGGGCGTGGAGGTAGTTATCGGCTTCTATAGGTGAGGCATTATAATAAACTCACCTGTTGACAAGTCGAGGTCTACTTTTATTCTGAACTTTGGGTAGCAACCACCACAGTATCCATCCCCTCTAGCTTCAAATCTATAAGTTGACTGTTCTATTATATCACAATACTCGGGATAATTTCCATTGGGTCTGCTCCTCCAGCTATTCTTTAAAGATACATTATGGGAGATTTTTTTTATAAAGAGTTGGTTGGCCAAAATAGATGATGAAAGAAGAATATATTGAAAATTTCAGTCAAATTACTTTATTTTAAACAAAGTTATTACCATTGTAATTGTTGATTAGAAGCAGGAGTCAACTTCACCGTCTCCGAGAATGGCCGATCGTTTGATTGACAGGCGTTAATTCCACCTACATAATCCCGATTACCAAGTAACGCTTTTAATGGCTGTCGTACCGTTAGACTATTCGGTTTGAGACGGGGTTGAAATTACATTTATTTTTTACTACAAATTAAAAATAAGACTTTTAATGTTATAGATAAGAAGAGAAAGTCTGCAATAGGATTTTAAAGTTTGAAAAGAATGGACGAAATCAATGAGGCAGCATTGTACATAATTATAGCCGACTTCTTGTTAGCCTGCGTGTAGTCTTATACTGTAAATGGTAGGCCTACGTGACTCCCGGAGCAGACAAATGGGAATGAGTGATCCAATGGGGCTGCAACTCAACTGGGGTGATGTTAGCTGTAATGTTTATCAATTTCCATAATTTTACTGTAAATGCAAGTGATAAAAGAGTGTATAATATCGAAATCCAAACTCTCATTTTATTAACCACAACTAAACATAATATCAAGGCCGTATATCGAACTGTAAATCAAATTGACTGACATCCGGCTTCGCTCAACAGCAGTCTCGCTTCATACGCTCTATCATTAAGCCTTGATCATCACTGCCTTTTATGGAAAATTTCTGGGAGTATGACACCAACGTAACGGTTAATCTCCGCTTACGACGCCATTTAAAGATTTAATCAATCAATGAAATCCTGGTTAAATCCAAGCCGAATCCAAGCCATCTGTGGGTCTACAGAGATGATGTAGGGCCCATTGTGTAAATAAGGGCTAATTTATGATTTTTATGCAGGTTTAGCTCTTGTATAATTAACGTAGCCTATGTTTAATATATAACATGAACTATATAACCGTATTCTAGAGAGTTCTTAATTAATCTAGCTATGGACATCTTCCTATTATCATCTATCTAAACTAAAATATATCCTGGACGATAGCGCATGGTAAATGTGTAGAAAGTACACAGTATGTAACACTATCAGTCTATAACAGAATATCAGTTTCGTAAATATAAAAGTTATTCTCATCAAGAACAAGACTATAAAACAGCAACATGAACAATTACATGGGTGCATAAACGGTGCATATACTAAAGTCTTAATCGACCTTTATGTCCACTCGTATAAAGTTTATACTATAATTTAAAGCAACAAATCCGGCTATCTACCGAAATAATGGCTCAAACCGGGAATACTAAACAACACGACAAAGGAGAGAGACAGGATAGAGAGAATGGCGTTTAATGTCCACTCGACACAATTTAGGTCATTTCGGGACTATCATATGGTTTAATTTTATTTCAATCAATCGGTAGGAGGAAAACGGGTGATCTGGAAAAAAACCACGAGGCTAGACAGGCGACCCTACTCCTTATAAGCGGGGATTAAAAACCACACCACTTGACTCAATGACAGTCCCTAAAATGCAAAGCGCCCACCCCCTCCCAACCACCGTACGATAAAAGAGTAGTGAATATTAAAGATTCATTATGTCAGTTTTGGCAAGAATCCAGAATAAGTAAAGTGGGTCTTTTAAATCTTCTAGCTAGGCGAAATTGGGCCTTACATATTCACTAAATCTAGAAGATGGCAAGCTATCATTAAATATGAATTTTGAATTGAAATCATATGAAATCAGGTTTAATATCCTGCTGCTCTGACTGGGCTAATGAAGTCGGACACGCGTCATACAGTGTGCTACGGCCTACTCTTATATCGAATGACAATTGTCAATGGATTTTTTAGGTGCACACTAATGTGGCTACAGCTCCTCGGTTTCCATCCTACACCACTGACAAGGGGGGGGGGCTACATCGTAAAATCCCCGTGAAATTTATCGGCTAACACAAAGATCGAACACGGAATCGACAGGCTATCGAGCCAACGTCTTACTCGCTGAGCCACTGTGGCTCCCGTAATATGGAGTCTTATATACCACACGTTATTGCATAGCTGACTAACCCATTAAAGAAATCCTTATGTAGCTCACAGGTAATCCCGATTGTCAAGTACTATTCTTACGATATCAAACAAAGTCTCGATTATTCAATTTACTGCTAATTTATTAAATAGGGATAGTGTTTTAATCCATTCAATATCACGGTCATACATGGGTCATATTATGGACTTTTACATATTAAAAAAAAGTTAATACGAACCAATGGACTTAATTTAAACCCAGTCTGTCTTAAGTCTACCAAAACATAGCCTCTTCTTGGACACGTTTGGTGATTATGAATTCCAGAACATGCTAAAGCTTGGCCAAACCATTGTGCTTCTCCACTGATTTGAGTAGTATATTGGTCATTAGTATCAACAATTTCACCTGTCTGCCGGAAACAAAAATACGAATTATGAAGTGTTGAACTAATTCAGTACACAGACGTACGGATAATGCAGGTCGTGGTTGCAAGGAAAATCGTCTAGGCATCCGGGATGCATTACAATGAACCCTTGATAGTTGGAATTATGTTATTGCTTTCGTATCAGAAGATCTAGTGAACCGAAAGCACCAACCCCAACATTGATACATGCCGGCATGGTCTACACTTTAGGGGATGGTGACCCTTCGTTTTCCACAGTAAACAAGTGGGCTGCGAAGTGCCAACTGTCGATCAGAAACGTGTCAGATTCCTGATGTTCCGCAACAATCTGCGCTGTTTTGAGCAGATCCAGCAGATATTTTTTGTCTAGATTTGTAATCATGGGTGAAACCTGTTTCCAAAAATGATAACAGACGTCATTTCAGCTGTGAACGACTCTGTTTTTACGGCTTCTTTCTGGTCGGCATCTAGGCTTTGCAACATCGTTGGCAAATGTGTGCACACCCCAAGGGAACTATGTATTCAATACACTTAATAGTTCAAATCCAGCCTTTCCAAACCACTATAACACCCAGTGATGGTACTACACTAATAAAAATAGTCGGCTTTCATTGGACCATTGATCATTTGTGCAAGCATTGTTCTAAGGGTTTTTCTTATCGTGTGTAGAATCCAATATGGAAACAATGGATCGAGGAATCCAATACGGAAGTGTTCTTCATAAGATACACATTAAATTAGCTGAATAAAAGAGACACTAACACTGTTTTCGTCGTCAGATATTGTTGAACCAACGTTTTTTCTTCAAGGTAGAATCATTTATATCAACATGTATATTAACACATTTCGTTATCAGTCAAATCTCATCTTCTTGGGGTGTTGTGATTATTAAAACCTGATCAAATCATTATAAATACTCCACAATAAGCCATGTCATTAATCATTTGTGTTTTTCAGTGAAAGGGGTCGTGGATATCATTCCATCTTCTCTTAACTTTTGTCAAAACCTAATAATCATTGTACATGTATATACTCCACAAAGACTTGTCCATTAATCAATTTTTAGTCAAATTGGTCTTATTAGATGTTAATATTAACATTAAACTTCATAATCCTTAATTAAGGGCCCGGGCATCTCACGTTGGTCAGCATTGACTTAGTGTTGCGCACATGTATATATCGTCCTGTTATATTTTATCATTGCTTGATAATGACTAGAGAAGTCTAGTCGAAACGTCGTTCGGTAATAAGGCGTAATTGTGTTCCATAGAATTACGACCTGTGTATAAAAATACATATATAAACCATGGACTTTGTATTTCGCAGATGGGCTTAATTTAAGCTTTTACCGTACATCAAAGTAAGACATTAAAACCCATTTCCCTAATAATTACATGCAAAGAGTTAAATGGTGAAAACAGCCAGATTAACACAGCTATCGTCATGTGATAATTGTCTTAAATGTCATGCAAACTTATGATCCATATGATAAATAAGTCAGTGGGATTTTTAGCAGTGGGAGGAACATGGGAAAACCCTCGAGGATGGAAAAGGGGAGAATCGCAACCACGCCACTGGAATCAATGACAAACCTATGATCTAAAGCGCACACTTTAAAGCCTTCGGTCACCCAAAACCCTAGTGTAATAACGCGAGTATTTCACTAGGAGATACCGTATGGAAGACCAAATGGGACAATATTCATGATTCTTGTTTCTACATTCCAGTTTGAACATTTTAGACACGAACGCAACATTCTAAACTATGTCAACATTTCATGCACAAAATCAACATTTTAAACAAAAAATTGACTTTAGGTTTCATTTTCGGCGTTTTATCGGTAACTTTTACATATCATTAAATATTAAAATTAAAAAATAATTTCTTAATTTTACACGACAAAGAAATCAATTCATTGGTTTCTGAAAGTATCTAAAAAAAAATCTGGAATTCGAACTCTTATGAAATTATTTTCTACCTTTCAAAAAGTCTTGAAGTTAAAATCTTGAAATGAAAATGTCCCGAAAAATATCATGAATTATCAACATTATTACACCAGAGGGCGTTAGCGTATTTGTACAACTTTGATACAGACTATAGATTATAAATCAAAAGTAGACTTTTCCACGAGTGGAAGTGGGCCCCTGTTGTGTTTACAGTAATTAGTTGCATGCATGAAACAGAAATTAAGCTCGAGATATAATAACAATACAAATAACCTCTCAAACTGATCCCGCAGTGAATATTCGCTTGGCCGCTACAATCACTGATAAGCATGACTTCGACGAGGCTTAATGAGTTCGGCATATTAACTTTTTTACTCCGACAAATTAAATTCTCAAACATTTTTTTGAGGTAAAAGAAAAAGACGTTTGAAGTATTGGTAGTTAAAAAATATTTCCTATTTAGTGTAAATGGGTATTAAAATGAGTAAAATGCATCATTTTGCCCGAAGCAGTTAGGTGTTATGTAAACATTGCGCGAGCCGTTGAGCCAATGTGGAGAGTCATCTGTTACAGAGATAATTCGTAAGTAATTCTCTCTGTGAAACAGATTGATAACTTTTATGATTTAAACAGCTTGAAAAATCAACCGGGCGGGATCTCTCACCGTATTCCAGCACCTGGATTCGAGATCAAGTTAGCACACACATTCCTAGCACCAAGAAAAAACTAGTTATAATTATCACGAAAATAATTGTTACCTTTGCATTAGAAAATAAAATTTTATATCTAAGTACATATCTAACAGATCCCCCGATCCCACTCCACACCCCAAAATATACTACTACCGTAAACATACTAAAATATCGCACACCGGGCTAACTGAACCTGCAAAAGAGGTGAACGTCCATTTTGCATCAAAAAGCACCCAAATCAGCTTTGGTGGGAAAATGTTTTTTGTTTCACGGAATGAAGAGATGAATAAACTACTAGAATACAAGATTTTAGAATGCTCCTATGCTGGCGTTTCGAGATATATTACCGTAAACATACTAAATATGTGGGAGAAATCGGGTAGGGTAGGCTCACTACTCACGCCATAACTTCCCAACTAGCTCTGGTAACTTCAATGTCTTTATTGCACTAAATGGACACATGCAAAATTTCACTAACTTTCTATGTTGACCTATTGAGTTATACCACCGCCAAGTCCCTAGCACTCGGATTCGAGGTGGAGTTTGATGGTTCAATAAACAACCGGTACGCCCACGCTGTATCATAAAACGACCCAAATCAGCTTTGGTGGGAAAATGTCTTTTGCTTCACGGAATCAAGTGATGAATAAACTACTAGAATACAAAATTTCAGAAGGCTCCTATGCTGGTGTTTCGTGATATATTACCGTAAACATATGAAACATATGGGGAAATCTGGTAAGGGTAGGCTCACGGCGCACGTAATAACTTATAAACTAGCTCCAGTGGCTTCAATATCTTTATTTCACTAAATCGACAGATGCATTAGGTATGCACATGGGTCATTCCACAAATGAGGGGTCCAAAGTGGGACATGGGTACTAAAATTTTAAGTAATCTCAATCACTGATAAACTTATACCAATAATAGGAGTAATGTATGCCATTTGAGGGACAGTTAATGATTTCTCATTGTTGAGTTCGAAAAAAAAGTAATGAACGATTTTACATGACAGGTTACGTACAGATTTCTCGTGTAAAGGGACACCAAATTAGACTTTTAATGCTAAATTTCTGTGGATGTATAAGACATATTAATGTGTTTATGATGTATTATTATTCAAATGAGGCACCTTCATAAGAAATCTAAGCAGAAATAGTGAATATTTGTGCCAACACCTCTTGTCAGCCAATGTCGATTACATGGATATTCCCAACTTCTCGATACAAACTTAAAAGTGTCTTTAGATGTTTAAAAAAAACAGATTTTACAAAATTGTTGAAGTTTGTATGACCCTAACCCTCGACATGAACTACTGTAGTTGAAAATCAGTATTGTATCATGAAAAATCACCAAGGAAAGGTTTAATGTGATCCGGAGTATTGCAGTTTCACGTGTAAAGGGACACCAAATGTTGACGACTTGCCTACTAATAATTTAATCGAGCCATATTAAGTAGTATTTCAACTTTAAAACTTGAACAATGAATGAACTTTCAAATATTAAAAAAAAAAATAAAACTTTCAACAATCAAAATGAGTAGCAGTCTTTGAGAATTGCTTGTGTCCCTTTCAATAGCTTACGTTGTGAACCCGTTTAGCCAAAAAATTAATTAAAAAAGACTTGAAAGAGCAAGGTAACATTTCAAAATTGTCAGCTTGTCACAGAGAAGCAAAGAAAATAATGGAGCATTAGTTACATACGTGTATACTAATACAATATCTCGTTAATGATAGGGACACGACATTTTTGGTTTCCCATTTTTATAATAATATTCCGACACCGCAACCATTCTGTCACGTGATTCTCGAATACCAAGGAAGCGATAATTTTCAGGTATCGAAGAATACTATTATTTTAGACTCGGCAATTCTAACATTCAGCATTTATACACCGTATGCAAGAGGAAAATTTGCGTCACAACGTAATTTCGATCACAACGTAAATACTGGGACACTAAACTTTGATTCGAACTTATTCAGAAAATATCCATTCGCCGGGCCATCGACTGCTTTGGATATGTGTATCATGTGACCGTAAACTAAACATCTCTCTCTGACGTAATTCACAGGTAATAGACGGCGTTACCGGTGGCATAAACAAGCACTTCGTAAATTGAACGAGGGACGCAATTTTGAATATCGATAAAGCTAATAAAATTTTTACGGACAATTTTACACTATACTTCTGATTACGTATTCGGAATTTGTTATTTATTTCAACGCCAACGAGATGGAATAGAGATGAAACATTTCGGTTTTATTTTTCAAGTTAATATCGTGGCTAAACTGACAAAAATACAACGTAAATATTGGGGACACAAAAATTTACGTTGTGAGGCGTGAATAAAAATCCTCCGACTGAGATTATTTAACATTTGTTTAGAAATGAAAAATTACCGAACGAAATTTTACATCTTCTGCTGCATGTCTTATGAAAATATTTGGAAATATTAGTATTTTGCTCAACATGGTCTAGTTGTTAAAATGTTAAGTAAAAAATGTCCCCAAAACGTAACACAAAATTTCAGGGACACCATGAATTGCAACATAAAATTTTTTAACCACAAACCGATTTTCTATGTTTTTATAGAACATAAGTATAAAATAATAAACATATTACATGATGAATTACTTTTTTAAATAATTGGTGATCAGAAAATAGGTATTTTTGCTGCTTTGAGCAATGATATGTATGAATTTTCAATTGGACCCCTCATTTATGGAATGACCCACATGTAAAATTTCATTAACTTTGTACATGTATGTTGGCGTATGATGGTTCAATAAACAACGGGTACGCCCATGCTGCATTAATATGTTTTAAAAGTTTATTTCTAATATAAAGGTAACAATTATTTTCGTGATAATTATAACTAGTTTATTCTTGGTGCTAGGAATATGTGTGCTAACTAGATCTCGAATCCAGGTGCTAGAACACACTGATCAGCAGTGAATATTCGCTAGGCCGCTACAATCACTGATAAGCATGACATGGATGCGACTTAATTAGTCCCAAACTGATCCCGCAGTTAATATTCGCTTGGCCGCTACAATCACTGATAAGCATGACATCGACGAGACTTTATGAGTTCGGCATATTAACTATTTTACTCCAACAAATTTAATTCTCAAACATTTTTTGAGGTAAAAGAAAAATAAATAAAGACGTTTGAAGTATTTGTAGTTAATAAATATTTCCTATTTAGTGTAAAAGGGTATTAAAATGAGTATAATGCATCATTTTGCCCGAAACAAAACACGCACGTGTTGTGGACAGTCATCTGTTACAGAGATAATTCGTAAGTAATTCTCTGTGAAGCATATTGAATTAGTCTCCCATATTAACTTTTTTCTTTCGACAAATTAAATTCTAAAACATATTTTTGTATGTATTAGAAGATTAAGTAAAGACGTTTGAAGTATTTGTAGTTAAATTCGTAAGTAATTCTCTGTGAAACGGATTGGCGCTGGAATACGGCGAGAGAATATGTATGCTAACTTGATCTCGAATCCGGGTGCTGGAATACGGGCGAGAGATTCCGCCCGGTTAATGTTTCTAGCTGTTTAAATTATAGAAGATATTTGTATTGTTATTATTATAGCTTAATTTCTGTTTCCTGCAACTAATTACCGTAAACACAACAGGAGCCCACTTCCACTCGTGGAAAAGTCTACTTTTGATTTATAATCTATAGTCTATCAAATTTGTACACATAAGCAAACACCCTCTGGTGTAATAATGTTGATAATTCATGATATTTCAAGATTTTAACTTCAAGACTTTTTGAAACCTAGAAAATATTTTCATAAGAGTTTAAATTCCAGTTTTTTTAGATACTTTCAGAAACCAATGAATTGATTTCTTTGTCTTGTAAAATAAAGAAATTATATTTTAATTTTAATATTTAATGATATATAAAAGTTACCGATAAAACGCCGAAAATGAAACATAAAGTCAATTTTTTGTTTAAAATGTTGATTTTGTTTCCTGAAATGTTGACATAAGAATGTAGAAACAAGAATCATTAGTTTAGAATGTTGCGCTCCTGTCTAAAATGTTCAAACTTTAATGTAGAAACAAGAATCATGAATATTGTCCCTTTTAGTCTTCCATAATACCGATGTCGTGTGCAAGGCAGGGTATAATTTTTCACATTTATAATAATCCGACAATTATTTACCAATATTTCTAGCTTCACTTTATGATAATGCGTTTCTCCTGGATTCATTGGAATCGGTGCTGTTTCATTGACGTCGCAACCGCTCCCTTCATATTTGCCACTAGGCAATTTAACAACATTCGGGTGAGGAAAGGTGATAAAGTTCTTGGCCTGTCTTGATAAATCACTGCAATATATCTTCACTCTTCTATGATTAAATATAGGGGGATATAACCAATATTCACCATCAACATAAGATGAGTTACATATCTTTATATCTGCACATGACGATACTGTAATATAAAACATATCCAATATATCTTCACATACAAACCATTATATATCTTCATGTGTTGATATAACTATAATATATAACCATTATATACCTTCATTATTATCATGATATAACTATGTATTAATATAACTATAATATAAAACTTTTATATAGTTGATGATATAACAATAATATAAAACCATTATATAGCTTCATATGATAAGATAACGATAACATCCAACCTTAATTTAGCTTAAAATAATGATATAAGTATACTCAAAGCCATTAAAACGCAACGCCTTATTCGTGAAATATTTCTAGCAAACATTTTCTTGGGCTTTCCTATCTTATGGCACATAGGTGAAGCTTGTGACGAGTCTCTTTTTGTGGAGTTCTGGGTTTAAATATCATCCCGATTCAACCTTAGTTTTACTGATTGACGTCACCGTATCTTCCGACGTCGACATGGACGCTTTGGTCGTAACTGCGTGCTGGAAATGGATCATTTCGGAGGATGTGGCGTCAAGGTTTAGGCCGCTATCAACATCAACTTCCGGTTGGTGGGGGTCCAAGGCAATCCCAACGCTCCACATTATGTTCACGCCACTCTTCGTCCGGTGTTGCTTCCATTGCTGGTTCAACATGGCGTCCGTCAACAGATGGTTTTCCAGCATGACAACGCCCGACCCCACCCACACTGCCAGGTTGACAAGATACTTTCTGAACAATCATCATGTCCGTGTTAAATATTGGCCCGCTATATCTCCGAAATGAAACCGATCGAACACCGTTGGGATGAATTTGGACGACAGGTTCGAACTCAAGCTGTGCCACCACGAACTGTTACAGATTTGGCACAGACACTCTAAATTCATTGGCAAACAATCCCATAGCGTCTCAATCCATGCCAAGGCGACCTCAGGGTAGACATGAAATTATCCTCAGATGCTTGTTATCTCGATTTTTCAATTGTTATGTACATTTGTTGCAGCAAATAAACTTTAAATTTGGCATTGCGTTTTTAATGGCTTTCTAAAGTGATATAACGATAGATATGAACTTTTATATGTGTCCTTATATATAGTAGGATAAAACAAATACTTACCATTAATATACGATGTGTTATATATGTCAACATCTTCAAACGATGAAGTATCTATAATATAAGTTCAGAATATAATTAGGTATATTATATATTTATGTACAATGATACAAATATAATATAGAAACAGCATATGGAATATGTTCACATGATGATAAAAAGACATTATTTATACAACAATAACATTAAACTTTCTATATTTTCACATATAATATACATCATTATATAACTATAATATAAAACCATTACATATCGCCACATAAAACAGCTATATTTTAATATAAAACATTACATATCTTCACGTGCTGATATAACTATAATATGAAACATCATTATATATCTTCAGATGATATAACTATAATATATAATCATATCATGATTTAACTAATTATAATATAGAGTAGATGGCAATATTTACCATTAACATAAGATGAGTTAACATCTTGGCAGGATACCATATCTAGAATTATAAAAAATATGTCACAGGTTTAGATAGGCATATCAATTATCTAGAAATAACCAGGCCTCGTGACTTGCTCGACATTCATGTCGTATCCATCACAGGATCAGGTTGGCACATTAATTATCTAGAAATATCCGGACCTCGTAACTTGCTGGACATTCATGTAGTATCCATGTATTTTAAAATATCCAGTGAGACCTCGTGACTTGCAGGACAATCGTGTGCTGTCATGTATTTTAAAATATCTACACCCCATGACTTACAGGACATCCATGTGGTATCCAAATAATATTACAGAATATCCAGTGAGACCTTCGTGACTTGCAGGGCATCCATGAGATACCCATGCATTATAAAATACTTTGACCGCATGACTTGCAGGACATCCATGTGGTATCCGTGTACATGTATTATAAAATATCTAGACCGCATGACTTGCAGGACAACCATGTTGTATCAGTGTTGGTCATGATATAACTCTCTAGTATTCTTTTCTATGACTACACAAGCACGTGTAAAATATACAATAATCTCAAATAGGGCACCAAGCTCATGTCGAGTATAAGGCCTAAAGTCATATTCATATTATACCAGATTATACAATACAGGAACATGTCACTCATTCGTCTGAAACTGACTCCCAAGCAGATAACAATTTTAAGTAATAGTTATGAGCGACGAGAGATGTGTACATTCTTTCTTTCTCTCTGTAATTTTCAAAAATATCAACGTAGATCGGCCAACATATTCCTAACAAGACAAATACGACGTTGCGGTGATCTCATTCAATGGTTTTAGCTGAAAAGGCGTTTTACATTTCACAGAGAGGGTGGGTTCAATGATTGCGACCTGGGACCGATTGTTCAAAGCTCTGTTAACTTTTAACATGGAATAATAATAAAAATAACATTTATATAGCGTCAATTCCACACTTAAAGTATGATATATGCGCTTTATACACACAATTTTAAATTAAATATAACGTTGAAACAGGTATGTTTTAAGTCTGGATTTAAAACACTCGATAGAAGGCGAACTTTTGATGAACACTGGGGGATCGGTCCATTTTGATGGAGCAAGAAAACTAAAAGCTCTTGCCCCAAATGTTTTCATTTTCCACCTTGGGGTTACCAACTGTATTAGTTGGTTTGGTCACAAGAGCGTTAACTCCGGGAAGGCTTGTACCTTTGAAGTAGTTCAGTTAAGTAAGATGGCGCTAGGTTATTAACACAGCGATAAAATTTTGAAATCAATCCTTTCCTGTATTCGCAGCCAGTGTAAAGACTTTAATTTTGGTGATACATGAGATGTTTGTGGGGCACGAGATACTATCCGAACGGCAGTGTTTTGAATCTTGTGTAACCTCTTGATGGACTCTTTTGATACACCACCTAGAAGGTTATTGCAATAGTCTAAACGGGATAACATTAAAGAGCGGACAAGTGTACTTGTTGCTTCGGTGTTCGATAATATCTAATCCGACTGATATTTTTAAGGTGAAAGTAACATTTTCTGGTAAGATCATTGATATGACTGTCCATACTTAAGTTGGAATCTATGAGGACACCTAAATTTCTGACTGGGAGAGAGTAATTTCGGATTCTTCGACAACTATATGGTTAAAATTAAGTTTGTTCACACGAGTCGGTGGTCCAATGACTATCGCCCCAGTGGGATGTAGCTATAGCGTAAGTCATACATTTAGATTACCAATGTCTGGGTGATGAAGGATCAAATGCTATAGTATTCTGCAGAATTTTGGGGGTCTGTAGAAAGTAATGGCCCCAAATATTCTGTAGTGCAAATCCCATAATTTTTCAAACAGATTTATGCTAAAATTTCTATTTGGAAAAATAAAGTATTCTGTATTTTTTTCTGTAGTAAATTACCTTTTTGTCCTTAATCAAGTTTTGCGAACAGACTATATACAGTTAGTTGTCCCACTGTCTGCAGCTTCTTGTTAATACTGACTTATGAAGTTTTTATATACATGTACATTATATACATGTAAATTTAAAATTCAGTCATTGAACAAACAGTCTTCTTTTGGGTTAACTATAATGAATCCGTTAACTAACGGATAATGAAATTGACTTTTCAGCAACAGAAATTTAACGGACCGTTAACAAACGACTCGTTAACAAGAGGTATCGTATAAAAGGCCCCTTGACAGTTGGAATTCGATGTAAGAGTAGGCCGCAAATTTTCCCTCATATCACTTTGTATGGCGTTTGCCCGTCTTCATTAGTCCAGTCGGAGCAGAAAAGTACCTTTCCTGTAACTTGGACCAGACAATCGCATGCTGGAAAATCCCAAGGAAGTTCTCGGTAAATACCTTGATAATAAGCTATCGTCATAGGCCAGCTAGGCCTGCTATTACTAGGCCATATAATCTGCCACTCAAAACTTAATCAATTATACCCCACCCTAATGTAGTGCTGTCTTAATTCTCTACTGAAATAAAAGTCACAAATAAACTTGAACAACTAACCTCCTTCAGTAATCCAATAGTCAAATCCTTCAGCGTAAACCAGGTTTTGTGTAGAATTGATGTTATACGATAAAGGTATACAGAGCTCGGTTTTATTATTGTAGAAAAAAGATGTCCCATCTGCCTGTATTGTTATCAGAACACATTCCAATTTACTGGTGGTATAATTTACCAGACTTGGGTCAGGTAAAATATAGTTGGACATAAATATAATAAAATTAAAGTCTGCAATATTCATGTTATCTATCTCAGCTATTCTAATCTGTCAAAATAGAAATAAGAACAAAATATGTTATGCAAACTTACAGGTTTTACTATTTGAAATCTTATTAGTTGCTAAAAGTAAAAAACAAAAAAAAAAAATGTTTATGTCAGTTTTGACGAAAATTATATCGTTACTTTTCTAATGAAACACTATGTAGCGTTATGCAGTCTCTGGTTAGATTTGGAAAATAAGCCGGGGAAAATCCCCACATTCAGCGTGTGACGCGTACTCTTTCTTCTTTGCTACATATTTTAGGACAGCTTTGATCGTCGTCGTATTTGCTTCCCCTTCACACGTTTGTCTTTCCGGGAATAGCAATGCCACAGTTCGTTTTTACATTTTATATAGCAGGATACATAGTTACACGAATAGTATAGATTACAATACTTAATTCATTCTCAAACTCTAGCCAGTCAGACTACCTGATAGAAATTGTTACATCTTTTCCCATCCAGAATCAAGTTGCTGTCCTACGAAATCTCACAAATATGATAGTAGCTTTGTGTTTTGACGTTCAATTATCTAATTGGTCAAATATTATGTAAATAATGATAAAGATAGGTTAAATAAGCCAAATGGCGTCGAAACCCACCCTTATGTCGTAAGTGGAAACTTACCGGAGAAATTCCCCACAAGATATCTGTTATCAACCTACAATTAAATGTTTTCCACATTATGACTCTTGTTTATGCAACAATTTGCCATTCATTCGCCAATTTGATTTAAGTACATGTTAGACAATAAGACTTTTATACAATGTGTAAATCTAATAATTAGCCAAAGATATTAGTTAATATATAAAACGTCATCATAAATTATTGGAGCAAAAATTCTAGCAAAAAATTTACAATAATAGTTATTATTTGTCAAATTACTTCATTTTGCACCGATTTATCACCGTTAAATGATCCGTTACTCTCGATTGTCAATTTTGAAATAATTAAAAATCATAAACTCTCAATCGTATTTAACTCCACTGAAAATCGCCAGCATTCGATGAAATCTAAATTGATTATGGGCTTGGTAAATTAATAAATTTTCAATGGACGCGTCGGTGGGGCCAACTTTCGTACCCATAGCCATTACTTCAATTTGTGAATGGTATTGTCTTTGAAGGATTAAATTTGTTAAAGGTTTGTACAATTGCCCTAATAATCTCATTAATCACAGTTCTCGCCACGTCGTAGCTGGATCAAACATGTGCTATATTTCATTATGGACACCGCCAGAAAAACTTCTTTTATAGCAAAACAAGAAATAAATCAAGTATTGTCATTAATCACCTTTGGAATCGAAAGTATGTTACCAACCATATTAATGTATAGATGCACAATTATCATATGGAGACGGAGAGAGTATGGGGAGAGGGAGAGAGATTCTAAAGACTTTTGCCTCTTGCCCAATCCAGTAGCTGTGAAAAATTATTGCTTAAAAAAAATCATCTAACCTTCCAGATGCAAGATTTAAAGAAGGCAAGTCGTTAACTCAATATTATCCACAATCTTCGACATCGCAAAAACAAGTTATTGGTCAATTTAAATCAACAAGGATGTTGTTTTCTTACCGGGAAAAGATAAACTTCGATGAACATTTTATGATAAGCACACGAATCATTCCGTGCCAGAATGCTTTCCAGCGCCATTTGTAATAAATGAACAAGGCTAAACATATTCCACGGGCGATCACCAATGACTTTATTGGAGAAGACTATCGGTATAGACTGGAATTACGGGACGCCAAAGACTGACTTAGGAATCTCCGCGTATTTCGCCGAACATTAAAAATTACAGTAAAATAAGGGGGCTGGATGGCCGAATGATTAGCACGTGGCAAGCCACCCCGTGTTAAGTACACAATATTAAAATGTCAGTCTTTATGTTTAAAATTGATTATTAAATTGTGTGATGTTAATCATAAACATGCATGGAAAAGCATTATGAAATATTATCTATCTAAAGACACATGTTCAAATAATTGTATTGATATTTTTAAACTGAATTTAGATAAGCATACTTTATCAAATCTACCTGATTTTTACAAATATATTTTAATTGCTTGGAATGACTTAAATAATGGAACGAGACCAGATCCTATAAATTTTAATGTTATTTTAATTCAACCTTTATTTAATAATAACTTAATAAAACACAATGGACGAGCCTCGAATTTTAATTTATTTCAGTCATTTGTTATTTATTTTAATTATGATATACTGAGCGCCATAGAAAACGCATCACTTTGTTTTTCGTATAACAAAATGATCCTGTAAACATCTTATTTATTTTGCTTCTTATTGTGAACAATATTCAAATGGGAACACACCAATAACAACACATTTGTACACTTATGGATGTTTAATTTGTAATCAACGGTACAAAGTCAGAGGGGTCAAATCCAAAAGTACGACACAGATGGTTAATTCCATGCTACGTCGCTGCACAGCGTGCGTAAGAGCCAGTGGAGGACACACGCGCTACTGACATCTGTGTCGTACTTTTGGTTTTGACCCCTCTGTTATGTTAAACCCGAAAGACAGTTTGTGCGGTGGGTTACCCCAAACACATCGTTTGACATATCTAAGGAACAATTATAATAATTTGATATTCGAAACAGGTCATTAATTTATTAGGAGAATTAAAAGTTTATAATTGTGTGTCGAATATTTATATCGTTATTATTGGTATAGGCCAATACCATATTCACACAAAATTGAAAATATGTTCGGTTTTATAAAGCAGTGTGTCTCATCTTATTTTTAATAACTGTCCATTATTGGGATATTATAATCTTTTTTCTAGATCCTTACGAACGAACTTATACATGTATAGACATTCAAATCAACCCATTTAAAATGAATATAATATTGTTAGAATTAAAACGATTCGAGTATTTCACTATAATTGAGTACAACTATATAATTACTTACTGTTCATAAATGGAATAGAAACTTTTGAAAAGAGTGGAATATTTCTTAACAGCTGTCTTGCTTTCGTCCTTCTCGGGTAAAGTTCTTTCGACAATTGACAAAGATATCTTTTTTAAAACAATTGTGATTCTACGTATTATTCCCTTCTGAGCACCTTCATTATCATAATGTTTTTTAAAAAAAATCTGCTTGTTGTCTGAGTAAACTACGGAAGGACATTTTGGCCAAGAGACAATATAACTGGAAGTTGTCAGCAGTTACTCAAAATGTCATGTGAATAACTTAACCATATGAAGAGTACAGGGGAAGAACTATCTAAGTCACATTTTTGTCTTTTCGCATAAGAGGCAAAACTAACTTTTGGACGAGAACGCTTGACGTGAACAGAACAACGGGTGGGTTTATTCAAAATTATGTTTAATACGAATCATTATACCAGTACAACAACTGACTTAAACTTTTCAGCCAAATCTGGCAAAATAGAAAACATCTGTTTAATTTGATATGTCAATGCTGTGGATTCTTAGCAGGATATTTAGAACATTTTCAGGGGAGTCGGATACCTACGGAAGGCCATAAGGGTCAATCAAATGAAAAAAATATATTCCGAGTATCTTGTAATAACAAGATAATCAGATTTTTTTTTCATTTGATTGACCGTTATGGGCTTCCGTACATACCAAAACTTAAAAGTCCTGTAAAATTTTTTCCACCCAAGGCAGATTTATGGAGACTTTTTTCTGGAGTAGTACAGACCAACCTCTAACAGAAAAACAACGAATCATCTCTCCGGGAATTATTTCCCACAAATTCAAGTTTCCATCGTTCTCCTACTAGCCTAAATTGTATAAATTCGACCAAACGAACTAATTTAGAATCTTGATAATAAAAATGATTGCCTTGATTTACACGTGTGATATAACATAATAAAAATAACTAGACCTGCAAGCGGCACTGAACCGGCTTTCGGGAATAAAACAGGGTTTTATTCTGATATCATATAATAGTCCATTAACCGCGCTATCCACCGATACCTTATTTTTTTTCATTCGAAGAAGTCTGACGTAGTAATCACTTTCATTTCGCAAGAGCACCATTTTGTTACTTTTTACGTTTGTTTTTTTTTTCAAAATATCGGATTTTTTTCAACCCTTCCGTTTTTTATCATTGTCGGGGTAACTTTAATGAGTGAATTGGATACTTAACGTCTTGTAACAGAAGTGTCAGAAACACCTATCGAGTAGTTTTGGAAAAAAAGACAAATAAGAGAATATTTTTATTTCAAAGATTGGGGCTATTTTTGGACCACCTATATTATTTTAATGCTTTTATTTTGGGATTCACACTCCAGACCACCGATAGGACTCTTTTGATCGGCTAATATCTAACAGAGAAATCAAGTTTTTCGCAAGGGCGCCAATTTTTTAAACCTTTTTTCAATTTTTGAATACTTCCGGTTTGGAGATTATTGTCGGTATAGTTTTAATAACCATATTGTGAAATTAAAAAGTTGCAGGGCTCTGTAATGATATATTACATTATCTGATCAGACAAAATGCCAAAAAATCGAAAATTAAATTTCAATAACTACATACAAATTATACATCGTTAGAATCAGGTCAGCTATCTGATTATAAACCTTTTTTTGAAAATCTTTTAAAATAAATTAATAGTAGAGCACTTCCAAAATTTCACGAGTTTTCGACTTTTTTCGATTTTCAGTCCGTTATTTCACCAATTCCCGACATGCAAAAGTCTTATTGGATGGTTTTATGCACAAGACTACCGAAGGGAGTAATTTTCGAGATACTGGCGGTCCAAAAACACTCCAAATAAAAAAAATACTTGATATTCAGCTTGCCATATTTTGCTGCCTGGTCATAGTATCCGTACGATTTGGGTACCTTTCGACAGCCATATCTCTAGGCCACCCAAAGATACCTGAACATTTTTCATCCGTTAATATTGGCGGCAAAGTCACGTTTTCCCGAAAGCACCCATTCTTTGCGTTTCTTTCAAAATATCAGGCACTATTTCGACTACTTCCGGTTTACGGATCGTTTATGTAATTTCTTTACGTATTGGTTTGACCATAAGTGACGCGCTTCGACCTCTAGCTGACCGGTCACCTCTGGCTTGCGGCTGTGGTTTGATCCCTGGTGTGGGCGTGGAGATAGGGGCGCCTCCTAAACCTCGACACATCCCTGCTAAAACGACAAAAGCTTGGGTTATTAATTCATTTTATAATTCTACAACAATTTAAATCATTTTGTTAAGAAGCAGTCACGTAGCCATGTCAGTTAATGTGAATATCTGAACAATATATGTTATGTTGATAACTTCAGTTTGTCAGTTAAATACATTAATATATCCTGATGTAAAGATAAAAATTTTAAATCTGTTTTACTGATGCTACTGTTGTTTATTCAAGTTTTAGCCTCATAAGAGTATCTCTTTGCTAATCCGGATACGTAACAGGGCAGGGGTCAGTTTATTGGGAACTTGAATAAAATTAGAGCTACCATGTAAAGGTATGAAACAATTCTGTTTAGATGCCAGAATACAACTCTTTGTATATTGTACAAATCAAGCAATATAAAATGCATAGGGCAAGAGCAAAAAATAACATATCATTCTGTAAAAAATCCCTTTCAAGTGTCTTTGTAGTTGTGTTGTTTACGTCTTGAAGCAGCGAGGTTCAGATAAATAATTTGTTATTATGTCCTTGGTACAATTGGTGATTAAAAATATAATATGAAAGGTCGACGTCCCTTGCACAATAATCCAAGTCACAACCAGATTTTTTTATGAACTAAATGTAGACTATTCCTTAACGTATTTAAAATACAATAACCATAGCTACACACACATTAATTAGTAACTTTTCTCTTTGAACTTACATTCCAATTCCAACCATTTCACTCCTAACAATTACAAAAAACACACATTATTTTGATTTTATCAATAATTAAACCTTAAAATAGTTCTTTCATCTTTTCCCGCAATATTCAACCTGTTAGTTTGTAATTGATGTTTGTCAATATAGCACAGACATGTGGAGGTAATTAAGGAGGACGATATTTTACTCATCCATCACTTTATCGTATACATATCTCCCAACCCACATAACAAATAACCAGTTAAATAAAACCAATGTAAATCGCACAATTATTACAAATAATTTAAATACATATCTGAAAATTATATCTACAATTGCAAATGTACAACAGTTCCACGAAATTTGAAATATAGGTTTATCGTCCTGCAATCTCGGTTCCTTTCGATATTGGCATGTTTCGGGCCGTAACGTCAAAGAATATGACCCTTTATTGTACGAAAAATCGCGTTTTTAGCTTGTGGACCCTATTAGATCGGCAGCCCACACATAAGAACTCAAACGAAGGAGATAGCAAAGTTCACCTATGCATTGTTTAGGGGACTTTCCCTGTACAATAAAAGTGGATGTCTGTCACCTATGCATTATTTAGGGGACTTTCCCTGTACAATAAAAGTGGATGTCTGTCAGCTTATATCAGGGGCCTGACCACAGTAGCCCCCTTCAACAGACCCGTAAAAACATTTCTGGTTCCAACATTAGAGGTAATGAGTGAAACCAATTTATACATGATGAATTAGGTGTTTTAATTATGGAAACAGTAATGCCAGACAATATTGGGGGTAACACCCCCTGACAAACATACCCTAAATTTGGGTCTCTATGGGTCTAGATCCAATATTGGAGATACCAACTATAAATTGGGCAGATTAAGGGCCATTTGATGGTAAAACATCTACTATGAACTACATACACTTTAAACAGAACTTGCCGCCCTGACAGACGTCCTCTAGTGACGAATATTTATGTTGGCGCCAGACTCAATGTTTGAGATACCACACCAAATAGATTTCTATGGTACCTTAGTGTACTTTGAATAAGTTACAGTAGTTGACAGTTGACAGACATTTTAAATGGTACTTACGCCCCCTTGTGATCCATATTTATGTCTGTAGATGCCGTTTACTGCGAAAGTAAAGAATTTTTTGCTTTGTTTCTCCCATTGCATAGATTAATTTGAATGAATCAAAATCAAATTTCGCTGTAAAAGGCCGCTATGGCCTATATGTTGAAAATAAATAATCATGTGATAAAAAATGAATTATTTTTCGTTGCTAATAATTTTAGGATAGGGCGTTGGTAAATATTTACATATAGGCTGATAGGAGACACTCCGAAAATCGGAAACAAATGATTTTTGCTCTTTTGTAAGGCGGTATGTATCCTGCATCCACAGAAAAAAAATGTACAGCAATCTACCTTGAGCAATTTTTGTATGGACGATTTATTTTTGGTATCGGACCTCAACATGAATGATTCTTGTAAAACCGCATTATTTAGGTTATCCCCAACCTTTGCGCACCCTAAATGTGTCACCAAATTGCAAGTAACCATAAACGCACTAAACACGATGATTTTTGTTAAAAATATTATTAGCGCAACTATTTTCATCGACTATACTCGTCTGATTCGATAGGATGAACTTCCATTGAATTGTATGCTGACGCGTAAGGGTGATAGCTCAGATTTTGTTGTGCTGACTAGCAAGATTTTCGTTAAATTTTGAAAACAATTGCTGGAGATTGCATTATGTGTAGGATAAAGACTGCAGTTATGCTGGGGAAATAAAATAATGAATAAAATGACGCTGGAAAAAGCAAAATCGAGGCCGGTAGGCCAAGATACACCTGCCGAGGTGTGTTTCTGAAGCTCCCATTAGAACAACCATAGATCATGTATTTTTATACGTCCACATTCATAATGTGGACGTATTATGCCGTCACCCCTCTCTGCGTGTGTGGGAGTGTATGTATAATGTGGACGTATTACGCCGTCACCCCTGTCTGTGTGTGTGTATATATGGATGTGTATGTATGTGTGTGAGACTGTGGGTCGCCTACAGGGCGCAATTCTTGCTGGATTTTTTTGAAACTTTGCATACTTTATCTTTATACCCTAAGGACGATCCCTATTGTTTTTGGTGCATGCCCGACCCCGGGGGCAGAACCACGCCCATTTCTTATATTTGTTTGTTTGTTGCCTACAGGCCAAATTCCTTAACGTATTATTTTGAAACTTTGCATACTTATTCTTTATACCCTAAGGAACATCTCTTTTGTTTGGGGTGCATGCCCCAACCCCAGGGACAGAATCACGCCCATTTTCTTTTTGTGTGTCTCCTACAGGCCATAATTCTTAATCGATCATTTTGAAAGTTTACACACTTATTCATTATATCTTAAGGATGACCCCTACTGTATTGGGTGCATGCCCGACCCCCTGTGCCCATTTCTTGTATTTGTTTGTTTACAGGCTGCATTTCTTAACGTATCATCTTGAAACTTTGCCTGCTTATTCTTTGTATCCTACGGAACACCCCAGGGACAGTACCACGCCCATTTTCTTTTTGTGTGTCTGTGTGTCACCTATAGGCCACAATTCATAATCGATCGTCTTGAAAACTTTTTTATACTTATTCCGTATACCCTAAGGCTGACCTTTATTATTTTTGGTGTATGCCCGATGTTTTTTTGTCTTGTGTTTCGCCTACAGCCTGCGATTCTTAACAGATCCCTTTAAAACTTTGCATACTTATTCCTTATACCCTAAGTATGACCCCTATTGTTTTTTGGTGATTGCTCAACCCCTAGGGGCAGAGCCATACCCATTTCTACTTCGTGTCTGTTGTCTACAAGCCACGATTCGTAATGGATCGTCTTTAAACTTGGGATATGTATTCCTTATAGCCTAGGGACGACAACTGCATGTCCCGACCCCCAGCCACGCCCAAGTTTTGTGTTTGTCGCTTACAGGCAGCAATTCTGAATGAATCAGCTTGGTACTCGGCATATGTATTCCATATAGCCTGGGGCGTCTACTAATACTATTGATTTTGGTGAATTTCCCGACCCCCAGGGTCAGAGCCACGCCAACTTTTTTGCCTTTAACATCTGAAAGTCACAATTCTGAATGGATTATCTTGGTATACTTATTCCTTATATTCTAAGGACGGCAACTATTGATGTTGATGCACGACCCTCAATGCTAAACAAACCAAAAGCCTAGCCTTCTTGATATATCATTCAAATAGTAAGTGCGGGGGGACTGCACCACACACAATTCTACACAAAACAAACATATGGACAAGACATCATACTCAGAGACCACAAACATAAACAATTCAAAAAGAGTGAATGGATCCGGGGGCTAGCCGTAAGCGTCCACTGCGCTGTTCAGTCCCGGGCCTGTGGTGACACAGTCTTCACTCATACTTATAAACAATTGGGAATACAACCCAAGGCAATAATTATATAATGTCAGTATGAGTCATGATCTCTCATATGTTGCAAGAATTACGAATGCGAGCATAAATGTTTCCGAGAAGTAGGCCTAGTTCCAAAAACTAAATGCACTATATCAATAAAGAAGAGGATTGACGTATATTGAATGCATTTAGGACACATATTACAACCGTCACAGAAACAAACAAAACTGGATACATGGAAGCAAAGGAATGTAGACCGTCTAGGGAAGACAGCCGTCTGCTGACTGAATGGCGTGACGTGAATAGCTGTTATGACGTCGTGGCCTAGAAGGTGCAATTTCCCGATAAAAAGTGCGATAATCCAAATGAAATAACGCTAAAAACTATTAGTTTTTGAGATCATGTAATTGTACAAACCATAGCATAAATTATATAATATCCCACGTAAGAAATGCAAAACAGGAATGCTGAAGAAATCGTAGGCTATTTAGTGTATTTATAATGGCATAGTAATAATGGCGATAATCCAGACAGGACTAGACATCTAATTAAAATGAAATATATATTGAATCATTATCCAATATGTAGTCAGTAATATATTTATAAGAAATGTCAAACTTATTATGTTTTGTGTTCCGCCTTTGGTCGTGCTTAAAATTAAGAGTTTTTATTCAGGAAAGAAATAGTTCTTTATTGTTGCATATTTTTAAAAATCGTAATGCCTGTGAATAGAAAACATTATATAGTGTAGTATCTGGTATGTTACTGTAAGCTGACGGGTATTTTACTACTTCAAAACCAATTTGTCTCGAATATACCGAAAATAAATTTATCGTTAATTATATTGATGTCCAGGTCAAGAACAGATAGACTCTTAGTTACCTTGTAATCTGTTTTTCTTTTATGGTCTTGAAAGTCGAATTCGTATTTATATAAATGTGCATTTGCCATAAATGGGACGGGCTCAGATGCTGGAGGAAATTATGTATCGGAATGTTACTGGATTTGTATGAAATTTCGGTATAGAATAAATATAAGGTAGTGCATCTATTTTCACATTGTCTCTATCATTACTCCTGTTAAACGGATATTGGTTATGCAAAATATCTAGTTTAGATAATTCCGTTATAAGTGTCATTATTGGTGTTAGGCCAAAGTCCGACTTCGGTAAGGATATTTTTAATGTAGTACTTTTTACAGATAAAGGCAATATTATTGCTGGCCTTATCGACAGGTGTTAGAACAAATCTCTCTTGAAGAGCAGCAAGACATTCAGCTGCAGATGCGTTTTTTTATGACTTCGAGTGGTGCGTGTCTTGGGTTAAGTTTTATATGTTTGATTCTCTTTGACAAGAGGTCAAAAACAGTGTTTCCCCATTCTCCAAAAGATTCTAAAGCAGGAATGTGGACGTATATTGTAGCGTTAGCGTTATGTTTTATAGAAAAACCCTACCCTGGAAGAATAACCTGCAACTGGTTTAAAGACAAATTTTCAGAAGAATAACCCCAAATTCCCTTGTATATATCCACAGCAGCCCCAACTTTCAGACCTCAAGTTATATACTGGGCATTGAATATACCCCAAAGATCAAAGAGATTTACCGTTACAGGTATATAAAGAGTAAATAATATTATGCAATCTGAACATCTGAGACACGCTACCTACGGAGAAGAAAGCTACCATTTAATTTTCGTACGTCAGTTACGTACGTAATATTATTATGTTCACAAATATTGAGGGACGTACGTAATATTATGTTCACAAATATTGAGTGACGGGTGGTGAGTGTTGTGATGATGGCTTTCTTGGTGTGATGCAAGTCGTTGGTTTGTAATGGAGATACTGGTTGTTGTGGGCTAGTTTCCTATAAATTAGCTTGGAGCGATTTGTTGTTTCTTCTCATAATGATACATAGCAAGGGAAGACTGTTGTCTTGTTAAGTGGCCAAGGTGTGTTGCAGTGGTCTAATAAGGAGGGGGGGGGGCGATTTGGAGTGAAGTGAGAATATTTATTTCGGAAGGTTTTGGGCTGTTTATTAGACGACAGAGTCCCAAGAGCACACGTATAACCTAATTGTGAATAGATTTTGATAGTGGCAGACGTGTCTCGGGCCTTCTGTTTGATGAGCAGAAATGGGGTCTTTCGTTACCCGTGTGTAGTTTGACTCTTGAAGAGTGTTGGCAATGCGTTTGATATGGTCTCAAGGACACCAGACATGCAGGAGAATAGACTGGCAAAGTGTGCTCTTCAGTGATGAGAGTCGCTTTCATCTTTATCACGCTGATGGCCGTCAACGTGTGTGTAGACGTCTTGCAGACTGCTGCGTCTTGGAATCGGATCGATGGGGTGGGGGAAGTGTAATGGTGTGGGGAGGCTTCACATTTCATCACCGGACCCCCACACATTTGCAGGGGTCGCGTTAATGCTGTAGCCTACCGTGATGATGTCTTGCAACCAATTGTTGCTCCGATGTTTGAAGCGCACCCGCAACTTCAGCACTTCCAACAGGATAATACACGTCCACATACCGCACGTGTCAATGCCTTGGACTGGCCAGCCTTGTCTCCGGACATGGCACCGAAAGAACATGTCTGGGATAAGATTGGACGCGCTTGGTATTGGAGACGACAGATGCACACCATTACTGCTCCAAGGATGGAACAATTTGCTCTGACCCTTCTTTCAAACATTGATTAATTCCATGCGACGTCGCTGCACAGCGTGCGTAAGAGCCCGTGGAGGACACGCGCTACTGACATCTATGTCGTACTTTTGGTGTTGATTACAGATTAAATATCCATAAGTCTAGAAATGTGTTGTTATTGATGTGTTCCCATTTGAATATTGTTCACAATAAGAAGCAAAATAAATAAGATATGTTTACAGGATCATTTTGTTATACCCATTCCGTTCTACTCCACTATACCCTGGGTTAATCCATAGGGTTTCCACGATTTCAAATTATCTGCCCTGGCGGATCGTGATATTTTTATCGTCCAATCCCATAAAGCGTTACTTGGAAAGGTAATAGTCGAAGGGAAGTAACTCTCATCGTGTTCCAACAATGAATACCCCAAACATGGCTATCTCAGTCAGTTCTTGCACACTTTGCAAATATGTCAAAAATACCTACCGCGTAGTAGAAAAATCAGTGTCATTTAAGAATAATTTTATGACAGATCTTTCCGTGATATCTTTTCGTGTGCATGTCAATTCTTTTACATTAAATCTTTTCCATTTCTTTGTCATAATCGATCACACAAGCCGCCATATTGTTTGTAAACAGTGTAGTTCTATGACCTAAAAAATGACGCTTAAGAGTCTACGTAAGACTGGTTTGTAAACTGTTTTTTGATTGGTTCGTTCACTCTAACTACAATCAGATAGTTTGAAATCGTGGAAACCGCATGGATTAACCCAGGGTATAGTGGAGTAGAACGGAATGAGTATACTGGGTAGCCGAGGATGGTCTGAACGGTGAGCTAAAATAAGGAGTTGCTTCCCCTACACACCGCCTTTACATGAAATGAAATGGGGTTTAACGTCTTACTCTTCTGCACTTATCCTGTGCTAATGTAAGACGGGCATACACCGTACAATGCGCTATAAGGGAATTTTGCCCGGGCAGCGGCGCTACGGCCTACTCTTACATCGAATTCCAACTGCCACGCCGGAAAATCGAGATGAAATTTCACCATTACACACTAAATCGCAAATTTAGCTGGTGGATTCATATTTCTTTCCTACTTTAACAACCGTTTGTATTTCGGGAAAATGGCCGCTCTTTGTTCGCAAATTGTGTAGAAATGTGTAATACGAAGGTTGTGGACCCTCTAGAGATTACAAGTTTTATCCGATTTTGATGAAACTTAAAACACATCTTTATATCCCAATGATTGCAGTCTCTTTGGATATTTGCACATTTCAGGACATAATTGCCGCTGATTGTACAAAAAATCGTGTTTCTTTTTAGCTTGTTCTCAATCCATATCTTGCAAAATGTGGGCGTATCCTGCCTGGCAGCCGCTGGTTATTGTTTAAATTTCAATCTAACCCATCCTCGTAAAATAAATGATCAACGTTTTTAAATGTATGTGCAGTAGCGAAGAAATCTTATCATGGCATTTTAAAGAATTGGTTGTGAGGAACATAGACGAACAGGAACCCGAAGTAATCAGCCAAAGAACGCGCCATTATCAGACAGAAAATGACGTAATTATAAGAAATTCCACCAACAAAGAAAGTATTAAATTGTTTAGGGTTAATACTTACGTTATTCACGGCCTTTATGTTCGGGGTTTATATTTAAAGATATTAATTGTAGAGGATATAACTGTATTCGACTGTTAAACTATTGGTTTTAAAGTAGCTAAGTCTCTAACTCAATATCTTCCAAAATCTTCAACTTTGAAAACACGAATTATTTGTCAATTTAAATCAACATTGATGCTGTGATCTTACGGGAAAAAGATAGGCTTCTGATGTCCAATATTTAAGATAAAATAAACATTTTAGCATTGGTGCACGAATCTTGTACCATAATGCGTTTCAGCTCCAGTTCTAGCAAGAGACGTGGGGATTGAGGCTTTACACATTGTGCCAAATCAAACGGCGTATGTAGACTGGACTAAACAGACGCTAGAAATTTGCATTCGATTTAGAATACTGGCTTATTTCGCTGAACATAAATGATTTGAAATTAGAGTAAAAACGGAAACCAATTAATGTAAATTAGTTTATATACATTCATAATACAGTATTATATGCGTTGCGACCCACTTTTGTCAATTCCTAGATCCCAAATGTTAGCGATTTAGCTCCTTTAATTTTAAGTTTTGAAGGCGCTGTAAGTGTTGCTGTATTCTAACTCAGGTTGCAATAAACAGAAAAATTATTGGCAATGTGAGAGAAACAAATTGAAAAAAAAATTCGACTAGTTTGAAAATCTTTATATCTGTTTGCCCATAGACCCGAGCTTCAACCATGTTTACAAAATAGCACATTTCTGTAAAGGGCCACCATTTTTGCAGTTATTTTATTTTTATTTTATATTATAAACATGTTGCTAGAATAAATGTAAAGCTATGAAGAAAAGTAATGTGCTGATACCTGTATATACTTACTACACCATATAGGAGGCAAACCACCCCGTCCCTTTAGCATGCGCATTTTTGCTTGTTTGTCTAGAATGGAAGCAGTGGGATCTATTGAATTAACATTTCCTGGCCGGATTTGGTACATATTCACGATTTAGAAGCCGTGTGGGGGGGGGGGTAATACTCGGCAGTAGCAAACGTTCATTCTCCAGCGAAAGGTGTAACACTACAGATAACGGAATATCAGCATAGTTGATAGACCTTTATTGAGAGCATGAAATGGGCATACTCCGGGAGGAGCGCCATTCCAAGTCTTAGATACTGACAGTAAACTGGCTTATAAAGCATAGAATTAATTAAGAAAAATGGTACACGAGCGATGATCATATTATTTGGTATTGTTTATTTATGAGATTATAGTATCTGTAACTGCACTGCATATTTCCTTAGAATAAATAATATGTTTATTGAGATCGTGCCTTTTATCAAAACGAGCAGAGGCCATTCGTGTGTAGTCCGTAAAGACATGTTAAATACATTAGATGTTTTAATAAGTCCGTGTCTTAGAAAAAGTTGTGTAGAGTTAAACATGTCAATATCATTAATGATCAAAACCAGCAGAGGGCAGAAAGTTCTGTGTACCTGTATATGTATATTTCAATTTGATGTAGAGATCACTTTGTCACAAAGGTTGGGAAAAAGTTAAAATGATGTTCTGCCTCCTATATGTTTTATCTCCCTTTATTTGCACCGTGGAATTCTGGTTAATGGGGATAATGTAAATGAGTCTTCAAGGGTTGGTGTTTTTCAGCAGTACATTAACATCAGTCTCTTTAATAAAGATGCGCGAGTAAAGGTAAAGGTGACTCTTCTTATTGTACTTTTTATAGTGTTCCATTGATTGTCACCTGCAGCACAACTTGGATCCTCAGTTTTAAAATAATCACTTTACTGAATTATTTGAGCTTTTTATTATTCCAATAACACAAAACAATATATAAAAGCAGATAATTGTAACTATGTAATATGGTTGTACGCTATAAACACAAACTAAATTGTTGGGACAGTAAATTAAATCTGAAAAAATATATATCAAGTTGGCCTAGTTAATGCATCCGGTTCTAACTAAAGCGCCATCTGACGATCCTCTGCAGGCTTCGTGCTGTGTGGAGACCCATTGAAATCGGTCATTTAATTTTGTGACGTCATGCTGCATCTGGCAGGAAGTGAATAGATTTTTGCTGTACTTCTATTAGCGGACAAACCTGTCAATATGGATACTACTGAACATTGAAGTATAGCAAGAGTTTTTGTTTATGGTAACATTTCATTCCTAGTATTTGAATATTCGCCAACCATAGCCCAAAGCCCGTGATCCCCGTTATGCACAAGCGTGCATTTGATCATGGCAGTCTAATTTCAAATGTATTTGTTGTGGTTTGGAATAACAAAGTTCTACCTTGAAATAGTGTCGAATTATTATTAAATTTGTGACAGATGCACCGAGAAATCATTCCTTTTGGCGGACAGAGAAGAATCACGGTAAGGATCCCAAGATAGCCTTAGAACCGAGGTGGTGTCATTTCCGTATTACATTGTGTATAAGTAACAATGAGGGGCTAGCGTCTATCAGACATCGTTACTAATCTAATTATATTATTTGATAAAATACAAACAGAGTAACTGATTGGATGCATTATATTATTCTCGGACACCCGGAACCTCAACGTCCGGAGGGTCTGGTTCAGTTGACATATTTGACGAAATTGTTCTGACTAATCATAAACATTAAAATCCGGTTCCGCATGGACAATTGAACTTGTAAGCTTAAGTCAAGAAAGAGTTGCGCCCCTTCACGAAATAAAGTTCATTGATGTCGACAGCTTTGTTATGGGCTATTTACCACCCTTATTTCGCTCTCTGACTGAAATTTAGATCGTGTAATAGGTGTTGTATAGTTTTCCTGTTTTCAACCTTTTTAGTTTGCTGCATTTGTTTTAAACGGTGTTAATTGATGATTAAAATAATCCATCCCACAACGTGAAGTCAAAATAATTACTGTAGATGATAAGTAGTAATTAATACTGTTAATTTTAATTAATGGGACAAATTGAGTTATACTCTGTTAATAGTTTATTCTGTTGAAAGTAAATAAATTTTAAAACAGGTGTATACCAAAAGAAGTAAATACAAGTTTAATTTTAAATAAAACTAGATCTGCTACTGTCCCATGCAGATATGAAAGCTTTCATATTCATCGTCACGTGTCATTGAAGAAAAAATTATCAAAATTGGTCAAAAATTCGCGAAGTTACAAGTCTAAATATAGTATGAAACATTGCACCCAGGCATAACAATAATCTGAAAACTAAAGGGAAATAACTGAAACTTGTATTACTGTAATGAGACGGATGAGAAATTGAAATGAAAATGGCGGGAAAAAAAATTAAAAATGGCAGGTTGGACAGGCGACCTTACTCCTTGTCATGTACATCCGGGCATTCGAAAACCCGCTAGTTAACTCAATGACAGGCGCGCGTGCTAACCATTCAGCCACCCCCCCCCCCTTTTGAAATCAGACACGTGCAATATGTCATATAGGAAGAATAAGAAGTCGCTCACAACAAAATGGTAAATTAATGAGTTTAGGTCAAAAGGTTGAGCTACTGTTTTAGTGTAATTAATAGTTTTAAAGAGACACGTTAAGGGTTGTTCATAGTTAAATGAAAGTTTAATTTTAAATAAGACCAATAAAATTAGGATTTAATAATGCCAGACTAATATTTCCAATATGTTTGGTTATAAGTAGGAAATCGTGACGACTTCTTAAACATGTTTTAAACAAAGGATCATAGATTGAATTATACAAGAATGGCACTCTGCAATAAATAAACTGGCCAAAGCAAGATTTCTATGCAGAAATTAAATAATTGCTAGAACCAGAAAAATATTTATCCACTATAATAAATAAGCAACATAGAGAAAATGAAATGAAATTGAATGGGGTTTAACGTCCTACTGTTCAGCTCCTAAAATGGGCTAATGAAAACGGGCATATGCCATAAAGTGTGCAATGAGGGAAATATTACCCGGGCAGCGGCGTTACGGCCTACGAGGTCGGACAGCGACCATACTCCTTGTCACGTACAACCAAGAAATCGAAACAACGCCAGTTGACTCAATGACAGACGTTATGATACAGAACGCACGTGCTAACCATTCAGCCACGCAACCTCCCTAAAATCGGCAAATTGCTGACCTACAGCGAGAAACACTGTACCTTTAGTTATCAACCGAATATTACAAAACTTTTAAAAATAAGCTCCCCCTGACCAGCTTAAGCGTTCGCAATAAACGTTTGCCCCTTAAAATCGGCAAATTGCTGACTTTAAAGTGAGAAACATTACAACCTGGCGAAATTTTCTGTTTTATCACTTTTACAGTACCTTTGATTACCAACCGATTATCACAAAACTTTAAAAATAAAAGAGAAAGAGAAAAATGCGGCCTAATGTCCTTTCGACACAAACTAGGTCATTTCGTGACTAACATATTTTTTTTTTAATTTTATTTAAAAACTCCCCTTGCGCTTACTGGTCTTTAGCCGTTGGGAGGAAACCGAAGGACACGGAGAAAACCCACGAGGTTGGACATCATACTTCATGTCACGTGCAATCTGGAGATCGAAACGACGCTCGTTGACTCAATGACAGACGTTACGATACAGCGCGCACATGCTAACCATTCAGCCATTCAGCCTCCCTGAATTCGGAAAATTGCTGACTTATAGCAAGAAACATTTCAACCGGGCGAAATTTTCTGTTTTAACAGTTTAATGTGCACGGTACTTTAATTACCAACCGATTATTACAAAACTTTTGAAAATAAGCTCCAACTGTCCAGCTTAATCGTATGCAATAAACGTTTTGCCCGAATTGAAAGTTCTGCACGGAGAAAGTTCATCTTGATTTCCCGGTGTGGTTCCCCGTTGTCAGTGAGACAGAACGGAGGGCCTGACAAGCACAGTTGTCTAGTCGTTCGGATGGGACGAAAAACCAAGCTCCCGTATAGACATTGGAGTGCACGTAAAATATCCCTAAGCAGTTGGAATTCGATACCGTTGAATAAGCTCTATACGATGACTAAATGTGTAGATTGTAGTCACCCACACTGCATGTTTCGCTTAACAATGAAAGGGTGCCGTTTTCAATTTTCGATCCTTTTGTTCTTCTACTCCTGATATGTTGGACTGTTGATCGATGGTTTCATATAAAAGACTACCAATAAGACTCTCTGTAGAAGAAGTTCCCAAAAAATATTATGTTGACTTTACGAGAAAGACCTCTAAACATGCTCCAAATTGTAAAAATACGACTTTTTGGATTTTCAATCTCTTTTTTTCGGCTATCCCTGATATTTAAAAAAAAATGATACAATGATTTCAAACAACAGGCTAGCTATTAGACTCTCTATTGACAAAAGTTTCATCGCCCTCCCTTCATTATAACCGAAGTTATCGTGCCCTAAAGAATCAACAAATCAGCATGCTTATCTCTGCTTACCCTAAGCAGAAAATGCTCATCTTTGAACTCAATCATGACATTGACCTAGTGAACGTCTACACCAAGTTTGAACATTGTAGCTTAATTAGAAGGAGAGTTATTGTGTTCCAAAGTCCCGGCCCTTCAAATTGCTTCTATTTTTCATTTTCAATTCAAAATGGTGACCATCACGTGACCGAAATCAAAATTCGGATCCGACAGATTTTTAGGCATTCCTTCAAGGATTCTGAAAATATAACTCCCGAGTCTGTAAGTAAAATAGCAAAAAAGCCTTTTTGATTTTTCACGTTTAAAGATGTTGGCACTTCCGGTTCGATCGACAAACTCCATATTTTGTGTACGAATCAGTAATTACTTCTCTAGTATTCAAAAAAAAAAAGAGGTCATTCTGACCTATATTTCGACGATTTTTTTGAAAACTTTGATCCTTAATTTCGTCAAGGGGAGATAATTTAGAAAATTTTTAATTATATTTTTGATGTCACATCGGTAGCATCTACTTATACACTAAATTTCATGAAAATCGTACAACTATTAAAGAAGTTCTCAAATTGGTCTAAACTTCCGGTTCGAAATCACAGCGACGAATTTTCGAAATTGGAAAATGCGAAACTGCAGATGAAAATGATTTTTTTCAAGGTATTCAAAGAAAAAAGAATTAGTAAAATCGGTCAAAAAATAACAAAGTTACGAGTATGCATTGTCAGTTTTTTCGTTCGTAAAATTCGGTGATTTCGGATTCGTAAAACGTTTTGAAAATATATTTAATCAACAGCCACCACCCATTTTTGGGGGGATAGGTAAAAGTTTCAGAACGATCCTATCGTTAGATTCTGAGAAATCCGATTTGTGGACAAAACACAAAAAAAAAATAACAATAACTAGATCTGCTACTGTCCCATGCAGATATGAAAGCTTTCATATTCATCGTCACGTGTCATTGAAGAAAAAATTATCAAAATTGGTCAAAAATTCGCGAAGTTACAAGTCTAAATATAGTATGAAACATTGCACCCAGGCATAACAATAATCTGAAAACTAAAGGGAAATAACTGAAACTTGTATTACTGTAATGAGACGATGAGAAATTGAAATGAAAATGGCGGAAAAAAAATTAAAAATGGCAGGTTGGACAGGCGATCTTACTCCTTGTCATGTACAACCGGGCATTCGAAAACACGCTAGTTAACTCAATGACAGGCGCGCGTGCTAACCATTCAGCCACCCCCCCCTTTGAAATCAGACACGTGCAATATGTCATATAGGAAGAATAAGAAGTCGCTCACAACAAAATGGTAAATTAATGAGTTTAGGTCAAAAGGTTGAGCTACTGTTTTAGTGTAATTAATAGTTTTAAAGAGACACGTTAAGGGTTGTTCATAGTTAAATGAAAGTTTAATTTTAAATAAGACCAATAAAATTAGGATTTAATAATGCCAGACTAATATTTCCAATATGTTTGGTTATAAGTAGGAAATCGTGACGACTTCTTAAACATGTTTTAAACAAAGGATCATAGACTGAATTATACAAGAATGGCACTCTGCAATAAAAAAAACCGGCCAAAGCAAGATTTCTATGCAGAAATTAAATAATTGCTAGAACCAGAAAAATATTTATCCACTATAATAAATAAGCAACATAGACAAAATGAAATGAAATTGAATGGGGTTTAACGTCCTACTGTTCAGCTCCTAAAATGGGCTAATGAAGACGGGCATATGCCATAAAGTGTGCAATGAGGGAAATATTACCCGGGCAGCGGCGTTACGGCCTACGAGGTCGGACAGCGACCATACTCCTTGTCACGTACAACCAAGAAATCGAAACAACGCCAGTTGACTCAATGACAGACGTTATGATACAGAACGCACGTGCTAACCATTCAGCCACGCAACCTCCCTAAAATCGGCAAATTGCTGACCTACAGCGAGAAACATTTCAACCGGGCCAAATTTTCTATTTTAACAGTTTAATTTGCATGGTACCTTTAGTTATCAACCGAATATTACAAAAGTTTTAAAAATAAGCTCCCCCTGACCAGCTTAAGCGTTCGCAATAAACGTTTGCCCCTTAAAATCGGCAAATTGCTGACTTTAAAGTGAGAAACATTACAACCGGGCGAAATTTTCTGTTTTATCACTTTTACAGTACCTTTGATTACCAACCGATTATCACAAAACTTTAAAAATAAAAGAGAAAGAGAGAAATGCGGCCTAATGTCCATTCGACACAAACTAGGTCATTTCGTGACTAACATATGTTTTTTTAATTTTATTTAAAAACTCCCCTTGCGCTTACTGGTCTTTAGCCGTTGGGAGGAAACCGAAGGACACGGAGAAAACCCACGAGGTTGGACATCATAAACCATGTCACGTGCAACCTGGAGATCGAAACGACGCTCGTTGACTCAATGACAGACGTTACGATACAGCGCGCACATGCTAACCATTCAGCCTCCCTGAATTCGGAAAATTGCTGACTTATAGCAAGAAACATTTCAACCGGGCGAAATTTTCTGTTTTAACAGTTTAATGTGCACGGTACTTTAATTTCCAACCGATTATTACAAAACTTTTGAAAATAAGCTCCAACTGACCAGCTTAATCGTTTGCAATAAACGTTTGGTCTGAATTGAAAGTTCTGCACGGAGAAAGTTCATCTTGATTTCCCGGCGAGGTTCCCCGTTGTCAGTGAGACAGAACGGAGGGCCTGACAAGCACAGTTGTCTAGTCGTTCGGATGTGACGAAAAACCAAGCTCCCGTATAGACATTGGAGTGCACGTAAAATATCCCTAAGCAGTTGGAATTCGATACTGTTGAATAAGCTCTATACGATGACTAAATGTGTAGATTGTAGTCACCCACACTGCATGTTTCGCTTAACAATGAAAGGGTGCCGTTTTCAATTTTCGATCCTTTTGTTCTTCTACTCCTGATATGTTGGACTGTTGATCGATGGTTTTATATAAAAGACTACCAATAAGACTCTTTGTAGAAGAAGTTCCCAAAAAATATTATGTTGACTTTACGAGAACGACCTCTAAACATGCTCCAAATTGTAAAAATACGACTTTTTGGATTTTCAATCTCTTTTTTTCGGCTATCCCTGATATTTAAAAAAAATGATACAATGATTTCAAACAACAGGCTAGCTATTAGAGTCTCTATTGACAAAAGTTTCATCGCCCTCCCTTCATTATTACCGAAGTTATCGCGCCCTAAAGAATCAACAAATCAGCATGCTTATCTCTGCTTACCCTAAGCAGAAAATGCTCATCTTTGAACTCAATCATGACATTGACCTAGTGAACGTCTACACCAAGTTTGAACATTGTAGCTTAATTAGAAGGAGAGTTATTGTGTTCCAAAGTCCCGGCCCTTCAAATTGCTTCTATTTTTCATTTTCAATTCAAAATGGTGACCATCACGTGACCGAAATCAAAATTCGGATCCGACAGATTTTTAGGCATTCCTTCAAGGATTCTGAAAATATAACTCCCGAGTCTGTAAGTAAAATAGCAAAAAAGCCTTTTTGATTTTTCACGTTTAAAGATGGTGGCACTTCCGGTTCGATCGACAAACTCCATATTTTGTGTACGAATCAGTAATTACTTGTCTAGTATCAAAAAAAAAAATTAGGTCATTCTGACCTATATTTCGACGATTTTTTTGAAAACTTTGATCCTTAATTTCGTCAAGGGGAGATAATTTAGAAAATTTTTAATTATATTTTTGAAGTCACATCGGTAGCATCTACTTATACACTAAATTTCATGAAAATCGTACAACTATTAAAGAAGTTCTCAAATTGGTATAAACTTCCGGTTCGAAATCACAGCGACGAATTTTCGAAATTGGAAAATGCGAAACTGCAGATGAAAATGATTTTTTTCAAGGTATTCAAAGAAAAAAGAATGAGTAAAATCGGTCAAAAAATAACAAAGTTACGAGTATGCATTGTCAGTTTTTTCGTTCGTAAAATTCGGTGATTTTGGATTCGTAAAACGTTTTGAAAATATATTTAATCAACAGCCACCACCCATTTTTGGGGGGATAGGTAAAAGTTTCAGAACGATCCTATCGTTAGATTCTGAGAAATCCGATTTGTGGACAAAACACAAAAAAAAAATAACAATAATAATCTTAACAGAAACAATAAGCTTTCATATGTAATATGAAAGCTTAATAACTTTAACAGAAACAATAAGCTTTCATATGTAATACATATGAAAGCTTAATAATCTTAACAGAAACAATGAAAGCTTAACTAGATCTGCTACTGTCCCATGCAGATATGAAAGCTTTCATATTCATCGTCACGTGTCATTGATTGTATCAAGTATCCTAAATAAAAGGATAAGAAGAAAAAATTATCAAAATTGGTCAAAAACTCGCGAAGTTACAAGTCTAAATATAGTATGAAACATTGCACCCAGGCATAACAATAATCTAAAAACTAAAGGGAAATAACTGAAACTTGTATTACTGTAATGAGACGGATGAGAAAATGAAATGAAAATGGCGGGAAAAAAAATTAAAAATGGCAGGTTGGACAGGCGACCTTTCTCCTTGTCACGTACAACCGGGCATTCGAAAACACGCTAGTTAACTCAATGACAGGCGCGCGTGCTAACCATTCAGCCACCCCACCCCTTTGAAATCAGACACGTGCAATATGTCATATAGAGAGAATAACAAGTCGCTCACAACAAAATCGTAAATTAATGAGTTTAGGTCAAAGGGTTGAGCTACTGTTTTAGAGTATTTATTTGTTTTAAAGAGACACGTTATGGGTTGTTCATAGTTAAATGAAAGTTTAATTTTAAATAAGACCAATAAAATTAGGATTTAATAATGCCAGACTAATATTTCCAATATGTTTGGTTTTAAGTAGGAAATCGTGACGACTTCTTAAGCATGTTTTATACAAAAGATCATAGACTGAATTTTACAAGAATGGCACTCTGCAATAAAAAAACTGGCCAAAGCAAGATTTCTATGCAGAAATTAAATAATTGCTAGAACCAGAAAAATATTTATCCACTATAATAAATAAGCAACATAGACAAAATGAAATGAAATTCAATGGGGTTTAACGTCCTACTGTTCTGCTCCTAAAATGGGCTAATGAAGACGGGCATATGCCATAAAGTGTGCAATGAGGGAAATTTTACCCGGGCAGCGGCGTTGCGGCCTACGAGGTTGGACAGGCGACCATACTCCTTGTCACGTACAACCAAGAAATCGAAACAACGCCAGTTGACTCAATGACAGACGTTATGATACAGAGCGCACGTGCTAACCATTCAGCCACGCAACCTCCCTAAAATCGGCAAATTGCTGACCTACAGTGAGAAACATTTCAACCGGGCCAAATTTTCTATTTTAACAGTTTAATTTGCACGGTACCTTTAGTTATCAACCGAATATTACAAAACTTTTAAATATAAGCTCCCCCTGATTAGCTTAAGCGTTCGCAATAAACGTTTGCCCCTTAAAATCGGCAAATTGCTGACTTTAAAGTGAGAAACATTACAACCGGGCGAAATTTTCTGTTTTATCACTTTTACAGTACCTTTGATTACCAACCGATTATTACAAAACTTTAAAAATAAAAGAGAAAGAGAGAAATGCGGCCTAATGCCCATTCGACACAAACTAGGTCATTTCGTGACTAACATATGTTTTTTAATTTTATTTAAAAACTCCCCTTGCGCTTACTGGTCTTTAGCCGTTGGGAGGAAACCGAAGAACACGGAGAAAACCCACGAGGTTGGACATCATACTTCATGTCACGTGCAACCTGGAGATCGAAACGACGCCCATTGACTCAATGACAGACGTTACGATAGAGCGCGCACATGCTAACCATTCAGCCTCCCTGAATTCGGAAAATTGCTGACTTATAGCAAGAAACATTTCAACCGGGCGAAATTTTCTGTTTTAACAGTTTAATGTGCACGGTACTTTAATTACCAACCGATTATTACAAAACTTTTGAAAATAAGCTCCAACTGACCAGCTTAATCGTATGCAATAAACGTTTGGCCTGAATTGAAAGTTCTGCACGGAGAAAGTTCATCTTGATTTCCCGGCGTGGTTCCCCGTTGTCAGTGAGGCAGAACGGAGGGCCTGACAAGCACAGCTGTCTAGTCGTTCGGATGGGACGAAAAACCAAGGTCCCGTGTACACATTGGAGTGCACGTAAAATATCCCTAAGCAGCTGGAATTCGATACTGTTGAATAAGCTCTATACGATGACTAAATGTGTAGATTGTAGTCACCCACACTGCATGTTTTGCTTAACAATGAAAGGGTGCCGTTTTCAATTTTCGATCCTTTTGTTCTTCTACTCCTGATATGTTGGACTGTTGATCGATGGTTTCATATAAAAGACTACCAATAAGACTCTTTGTAGAAGAAGTTCCCAAAAAATATTATGTTGACTTTACGAGAAAGACCTCTAAACATGCTCCAAATTGTAAAAATACGACTTTTTGGATTTTCAATCTCTTTTTTTCGGCTATCCCTGATATTTAAAAAAAATGATACAATGATTTCAAACAACAGGCTAGCTATTAGACTCTCTATTGACAAAAGTTTCTCCGCCCTCCCTTCATTATAACCGAAGTTATCGTGCCCTAATGAATCAACAAATCAGCATGCTTATCTCTGCTTACCCTAAGCAGAAAATGCTCATCTTTGAACTCAATCATGACATTGACCTAGTGAAAGTCTACAAGAAGTTTGAACATTCTAGCTTAATTAGAAGGAGAGTTATTGTATTCCAAAGTCCCGGCCCTTCAAATTGCTTATATTTTTCATTTTCAATTCAAAATGGTGACCATCACGTGACCGAAATCAAAATTCGGATCCGACAGATTTTTAGGCATTCCTTCAAGGATTCTGAAAATATAACTCCCGAGTCTGTAAGTAAAATAGCAAAAAAGCCTTTTTGATTTTTCTCGTTTAAAGATGGTGGCACTTCCGGTTCGATCGACAAACTCCATATTTTGTGTACGAATCAGTAATTACTTGTCTAGTATCAAAGAAAAAAATTAGGTCATTCTGACATATATTTCGACGATTTTTTTGAAAACTTTGATCCTTAATTTCGTCAAGGGGAGATAATTTAGAAAATTTATAATTATATTTTTGAAGTCACATCGGTAACATCTACTTATACACTAAATTTCATGAAAATCGTACAACTATTAAAGAAGTTCTCAAATTGGTCTAAACTTCCGGTTCGAAATCACAGCGACGAATTTTCGAAATTGGAAAATGCGAAACTGCAGATGAAAATGATTTTTTTCAAGGTATTCAAAGAAAAAAGAATTAGTAAAATCGGTCAAAAAATAACAAAGTTACGACTATGCATTGTCAGTTTTTTCGTTCGTAAAATTCGGTGATTTCGGATTCGTAAAACGTTTTGAAAATATATTTAATCAACAGCCACCACCCATTTTTGGGGGGATAGGTAAAAGTTTCAGAACGATCCTATGGTTAGATTCTGAGAAATCCGATTTGTGGACAAAACACAAAAAAAAAATAACAATAACTAGATCTGCTACTGTCCCATGCAGATATGAAAGCTTTCATATTCATCGTCACGTGTCATCGATTATATCAAGTATCTCAAATAAAAGGATAAGAATAACAAACTATCAAAATTGGTCAAAAACTCGCGAAGTTACAAGTCTAAATATAGTATGAAACATTGAGTAATCTGAAAACTAAAGGGAAATAACTGATACTTGTGTTGCTGTAATCGGGATGTTTGAATATGTACGTTAAATATGTAGATTTGGAAAATTATAAAGACATAATATCAAAATCGGTCAAAAACTCACAAAGTTACAAATTTAAATGTAGTGAGAAACATTGCACCCGGGCAAAAAAATAATCTTTAAACTAAAGGGAAATAACTGAAACTTGTATAGCTGTAATCGGGCTTCCAAGATATGTTATATAATTATGGTTTCCAATATGTTTGGTTATAAGTAGGAAATCGTGACGACTTCTTAAGCATGTTTTAAACAAAGGGTCATAGACTGCAATATACAAGAATGGCACTCTGCAATAAAAAAAATACTGGCCAGAGATTTCTATGCAGAAATTAAATAATTGCTAGAACCAGAAAAATATTTATCCACTGTCTGCTCCTACAATGGGCTAATGAAGACGGGCATACGCCATAAAGTGTGCAATGAGGGAAATTTTACCCGGGCAGCGGCGTTACGGCCTACGAGGTTGGTAAGGCGACCATACTCCTTGTCACGTACAACCAAGAAATCGAAACAAGGACAGTTGACTCAATGACAGACGTTATGATACAGAGCGCACGTGCTAACCATTCAGCCACGCAACCTCCCTAAAATCGGCAAATTGCTGACCTACAGCGAGAAACATTTCAACCGGGCCAAATTTTCTATTTTAACAGTTTAATTTGCACGGTACCTTTAGTTATCAACCGAATATTACAAAACTTTTAAAAATAAGCTCCCCCTGACCAGCTTAATCGTTCGCAATAAACGTTTGCCCCTTAAAATCGACAAATTGCTGAATTTAAAGTGAGAAACATTACAACCGGGCCAAATTTTCTGTTTTATCACTTTAACAGTACCTTTGATTACCAACCGATTATTACAAAACTTTAAAAAGAGAAAGAGAGAAATGCGGCCTAACGTCCATTCGACACAAACTAGGTCATTTCGGGACTAACATATGTTTTTTAATTTTATTTAAAAACTCCCCTTGCACGTACTGGTCTTTAGCCGTTAGGAGGAAACCGAAGAACACGGAGAAAACCCACGAGGTTGGACATCATACACCATGTCACGTGCAACCTGGAGATCGAAACGACGCCTGTTGACTCAATGACAAAGGTTACGATACAGCGAGCACATGCTAACCATTCAGCCATCCAGCCTCCCTGAATTCGGAAAATTGCTGACTTATAGCAAGAAACATTTCAACCGGGCGAAATTTTCTGTTTTAACAGTTTAATGTGCATGGTACTTTAATTACCAACCGATTATTACAAAACTTTTGAAAATAAGCTCCAACTGACCAGCTTAATCGTATGCAATAAACGTTTTGCCTGAATTGAAAGTTCTGCACAGAGAAAGTTCATCTCGATTTCCCGGCGTGGTTCCCTTGTCAGTAAGGCAGAACGGAGGGCCTGACAAGCACAGCTGTCTAGTCCTTCGGATGGGACGAAAAACCAAGGTCCCGTGTACACATTGGAGTGCACGTAAAATATCCCTAAGCAGTTGGAATTCGATACTGTTGAATAAGCTCTATACGATGACTAAATGCGTAGATTGTAGTCACCCACACTTCATGTTTCGCTCAACAATGAAAGGGTGCCGTTTTCAATGTTCGATCCTTTTGTTCTTCTACTCCTGATATGTTGGACTGTTGATCGATGGTTTCATATAAAAGACTACCAATAAGACTCTTTGTAGAAGAAGTTCCCAAAAAATAGTATGTTGACTTTACGAGAAAGACCTCTAAACATGCTCCAAATTGTAAAAATACGACTTTTTGGATTTTCAATCTCTTTTTTTCGGCTATCCCTGATATTTAAAAAAAATGATACAATCATTTCACACAACAGGCTACCTATTAGACTCTCTATTGACAAAAGTTTCACCGCCCTCCCTTCATTATAACCGAAGTTATCGTGCCCTAAAGAATCAACAAATCAGCATGCTTATCTCTGCTTACCCTAAGCAGAAAATGCTCATCTTTGAACTCAATCATAACATTAACCTAGTGAACGTCTACACCAAGTTTGAACATTCTAGCTTAATTAGAAGGAGAGTTATTGTGTTCCGAAGTCCGGGCCTTTCAAATTGCTTCTATTTTTCATTTTCAATTCAAAATTGTGACCATCACATGACCTAAATCAAAATTCTGATCCGATAGATTTTTAGGCATTCCTTCAAGGATTCCGAAAATATAACTCCCGAATCTGTAAGTAAAATAGCAAAAAAGCCTTTTTGATTTTTCACGTTTAAAGATGGTGGCACTTCCGGTTCGATCGACAAACTCCATATTTTGTGTACGAATCAGTAATTCCTTGTCTGGTATCGAAAAAAAAAATTAGGTCATTCTGACCTATATTTCGACGATTTTTTTGAAAACTTTGATCCTTAATTTCACCAAGGGGAGATAATTTAGAAAATTTCTAATTATATTTTTGAAGTCACATTGGTAAGATCTACTTGTATACTAAATTTCATGAAAATCGTACAACTATTAAAGAAGTTGTCAAATTGGTCTAAACTTCCGGTTCGAAATCACAGCGACGAATTTTCGAAATTGGAAAATGCGAAACTGCAGATGAAAATGATTTTTTTCATGGTATTCAAAGAAAAAAGAATTAGTAAAATCGGTCAAAAAATAACAAAGTTACGACTATGCATTGTCAGTTTTTTCGTTCGTAAAATTCGGTGATTTCGGATTCGTGAAACGTTTTGAAAATATATTTAATCAACAGCCACCACCCATTTTTGGGGGGATAGGTAAAAGTTTCAGAACGATCCTATCGTTAGATTCTGAGAAATCCGATTTGTGGACAAAACACAAAAAAAAAATAACAATAATAATCTTAACAGAAACAATAAGCTTTCATATGTAATATGAAAGCTTAATAATCTTAACAGAAACAATAAGCTTTCATATGTAATATGAAAGCTTAATAATCTTAACAGAAACAATAAGCTTTCATATGTAATATGAAAGCTTAATTAAGGTTAAGAATATGATTGAGTATAATATGTTTATTCAGTTAAAAGTAATTAGAATTAAGGATTATATACAGGTTTAATTTTAAGTAAACATTTAAGTAAGACATAATCACATCCAATTAAAATAAATGTTATAAATTAATGGTTGTAATTGAGTTGTTAGTGGTGTAACTGAGTCAGCACAATCGTGGTTTACGGAAAGTAATGTACTTAATCCTATTAAAGAGGAACCAAATGGGGGAATAACAGCATGCAAAAAGATATGGTTATGAAGCAGAGTTTGCAGATGTGTTTACGATCACCAAATTTGCAATGCGAGAAACAGAACTATGAATAGGACATGAAATCATTTAGGGTTACAAACAGTGAACTTATTGACAGTGTTTTTTCAATGTGTTGGAACGTTATTGACAGTGAATCAATGGACTTACGATCAATATTGCATGTTTATCGATGTAATGATATTTTAGAATTAGGACTTGAAATTTTAATGGGAATATTAAAAGCTTTTAAAGTATTGTTATTGTATTGTATTTAATGCATGTCAGATAACAACATTGCTTATTAAATTAACACACTGCGAAGGGCTGTATTATGATACTATAGTGTTACTTTATTTCAAAGAAAGATGTTCTGTTTAATATAGAAATTCTTTACCTACATGATGTGTGACGAAAACTAGGCCAATGAAGTAGCTTGCATTATTCTGCTTCTATCTTTGACTAACTCACCGACAGGTATGTCAGTAGTCATTTCTGGAAAGGACGGTTTTATTATCGCCCAGTGATCTCGTGCACGGATTAGTCCAACTAAATAGAATAATGTTGATGATAAACGGTGTCTATACGAAACACTTACCAATAAATATTAAACTTAGACCGTGGATATTTTAACTTCTAATGTATCTGTAATAGATGTTTTAGTTTTACTTGTATTTAACTCTTGTAGTTTGGTGTATTTTTTTAATAAACATAGTTACAACATAAACTGTGTTCCCGGGTCAGTTAATTGATGATTGAAATAATTGATCCAACAACGTGAATTAAAAGAACGTCCTAGACGATAAGTGACAAGGATAGTCACCCCTGTCCCCGTAGTGTCACAACTGCAGACACCTTGGTTATCTCCCTTTAATTACACTGTGGCATGACGGCTGCTGATAATGGTAACACTAAAATGAAAAAACGAAATTCTACATTAAAGTAAATCGATACAAAATCTTATAGTCAAAAATAAATAATAGGTGGGAGGGTTGGCGGTGCATGTGTTTTGAAAAAGACAAACTCAACAATCACTCTCAGGTTTTAAAATCACAAAATAGTATCGATGATCAATTTGTACTAGTAGGTCTCGCGCGCATAGATCAATAAACATATTGTTTTGGCGGCAGTCGTTACACTTAATTATTACGAGATACTTCAACAAAGAGAAATTGGATTAAACTATGCCATTTTTAATTGAACAATACGAATAAGTGGCGAGATTTCTTGGCTACACACTGATTATGTTTTGCCTCCGCACTGTTGAGTCAGTGAAGTGAAACCGCGACGGACTGCGATAAGGGCGATTTGAGGTAGTTCTTGGCTTCGCCTTCTCACTTTTAGACAAAAGCCAGAATTTCTAGAGTGAAGTTCTGCTACAAGGTCCTCGCTACTAAACACCAAATGCCTTCTTCCTCGGCAAGAATATGGTATTGGGTGGAATTTTGATTAAAACCGAAATGCAGAAAACATAATGGACAAGGGAACATGAAGAAATTTGGAAATCCATTTACGGTGAAATAAGTTGTCTCCCGTTTATGGAAAATATCAATAATTATTAATAACAGTATTTTGTTTAAAAGGACTATCCCGATTTGAACAGTCTCAAACTAAAAGTCTAAGCACTTATGAAATTTTAGCGACAAAATATTTACCGTTTCCAAATTCCAGCTCAAAATACTGAGTTTTTGGGGAGTGAACGTCAAAACTGCTAATCCGGACACGTAACCATTTTAACAGTTCGGGTCAGTTTATTCGTTGGGTGACCTGTCGATCGATTCCCTTTCCTTTAGAGGTCTATATAATGAATGACCCATGTAAATTTCACCACATTTTTTTTATTAAATAAAAGTCTGGTTTTATCCAGACACCGCTTGGAACACTGTTCTCCATTTCCAGATGATGACTGGCGGGTTTAAGTTGCTTGAAAACGTATCGCATATGTTGAGTTAATTTCTCGGCCCTAATGTAGAGGGCTTTAAGAGATTTTAACACAAAATCAAGTAGTTGTATTCTTCAAAATATTAACGGGATTGGCCCTTTAAAGAATTTATTCGATAAACTGAATAGTATTTAACTACAGACAAGGGCTTATATAAGTTCTAACAAACCTTTAAGCTGAAAAATAGCAACTACAGATATTTATTTTTCTCACTAATTTTTATATGACCAACTCTGTAATGTGAGTGACAACAATGAGATGAAGAGAAAAGAAACCAAATGGAGTTTAATGTCTTACTGTTCTGCACTTACCCGTATAGTGAAGATGAGCAAACACCATACATTTTAGTTCATATGTGTGGGTGTATGTATGTGCTTGGGATACGTGTACAGCTAGTATTCCTGCGTTCCATGCAATTGTCATCAGTGAGCAAGGGAGTCGCGGTGACTCAGTAGGGACTGGCTTACAAACCAGGCGGTCCAGGGTTTGATTCTGCTCCTGCGGTATTTCCACTCGTCCATGGCTCACTAATCAGGTCCGGAGTTTGATCTCCCTGTTGACCCTCACAGTTGCCCAAATTTTCTAGCGTTGTTTCCCATTGTCTGTATTTCAGGAAGGGGAGCGGAGGTTGTGATGGTCAGCGTCTATGTTACTCGAAATAAAGAGTAGACCGTAACGTCGATGTTTGGGCCAAATCCCCGCTTTAGAATAATGCGTGGCGTAGGTACACCTTCATTATCCCGGTTCATACGCTCCCAGATTCGGTCAACCGTCCATTTTTCGGGCAATGTATTTAAGTTTTTCGAGTACAAACATCAGATAATGGAGAATGCGACCATATATCATGGAAAAATAATGTATAAAATTGTGTAATTAATTCAAATTAAACCACCATTACAGAAAAATTTGTTTTAGTTCATGATTCAATGATTGATTTATTCAGAAAATTCGACTGGGCATTGCCCTTGCCATCCTGGACCACTGACAGGATTGTCTTGTACGTGTAAATACCTATTCTGTGCGAGTGTAGCAAATGTTAAAACGAAACAAAGAGGCTTTTAAAGATAAAGAGGGGGCGCGGGGCAGTTATCGGTGACCTCTTACAACATCATTAACCCACCTGTTGACAAGTCGAGGTCTACTCGTATTCTGTACCTTGGCCAGCAACCACCACAGTATCCATCCCCTCTAGCTTCAAATCTATAAGTTGACTGTTCTATTATATCACAATCTTCGAGATGAGTTGCCTGGGTTCTGTTCCTCCAGACATTCTTTAATAATATAACATGAAATATTTCATCGTTTTCTCGAGTTCCGTATTAATCTAGCTATGTACATCTTACTATTATCATCTATATATCCTGGACGATAGCACATGGTAAATGTGTAGAAAAGTACACCCTATTTAACACTATCAGTCACTAACACTGTAACGAAATATCAGTTTCCTAAATATTAAACAGGAACATGAATAATTACATGGTTGCCTAAACGGTGCATACTAAAGTCTATATCGACCTTTAGGTCTACTCGTATAAACAAATCCGGCTCTCTACCGAAACCATGACTCAAGCCGCGAATATTAACCAGCACGACAAAGGGGAGAGAGACAGAGAGAAATGGGGTTTGATGTCCTATCGACAGAATCTAGGTCCTTTTGAGACAAACATATAATTTTATTTCAATCAATCGCATTAGAGGAAACCGTACTCCTTATAAGCGGGGATTCAAAACCACACCACTTGACTCAAAGACAGTTCTTATGATGCAAAGCGCATGCGTTAACTATTCTTCCCCCCCCCCCGAACCCAAAATAACTAAACTACAGGAATTGTGGCTCTTAGAAATCTTCTAACAAGGGGAAATTGGGCCTTACATATTCACTAAATCTAGAAAATTGCAAATCATCATTAAATATGAATTTTGAATTGAAGTGATATGAAATCGGGTCTAATGTCTTACTGTTCTGATCTGACTGGGTATGCGTCATACAGTGTGCTACGGCCCACTCTTATATCGAATAACAGCACATCAATGTGCACACAGGGCCTCGGTTTTCCGTCGTACACCACTAACAAGAGTGAAACTACATCCCGATCAAATTTCTCGGCTAACACAAAATTCGAACTATCACATATGGAGTCTTATATACCACACGTTATGGCATAGCTGGCTAACCCATTAAAGAAATCCCTGTTATGATATAGCGTACAGGTAATCTCGATTGTTAAGTATCATTCTTAGTCTCGATTATTCCGTTTTACGCTAATTTATGAAAATGGTGTTGGTATTTTAATCCATTCAATATCACGGTCATCCGATGATTTAGTGTTAATTATGGACTTGTAAATATTAAAAAGTAGATACGAACCAAGGAACTTAATTTAAATCCGGTCTGTCTGAAGTCTACCAAAACATAGCCTCTTCTTGGACACGTGGCGTAATCATGAATTCCAGAACATGCTATAGCCTCACCAAATTTTTGTACTTCTCCACTGATTTGTGTAGTATATTGGTCGTTGGTATCAACAAGTTCCCCTGTCTGGCGAAACATAAATACAAATTATGAGGGGTTGAACTAATTCATTACACAGACAGTACAGATAATGCGTCTAGGCATCCCGAATGCATTACAATGAACCCTTGATAATTTTAATTCTCTGACCAATAGATGGAAATCCTGTTGTGTGTTCAACATGTCCTTTATTCGAGGACTGATTGGAATTTCTAAGATCATTGGGTTGACACAAACTTTTGCAACTGTAGTGTTATTGTTGTCTTCGTACCTGGGCAGTCATCAAGTATCTGCTATTGAAACGGCTAACCCCAACATTGATACATGCCTCTTCGTTTTTCACAGTAAAGAAATAGGCTGCGGAATTTATACGCTTATGCACGATGGGGCCAACTGTCGATCAGAAACGTGTCGTATGGATCTTTAGCATTTGGAGATACATGGGAAAACCTTCGAGGTTGGACAACATCGTCACTTGAATCAATGCCCAACCTCAGATCTAATAAGATACTGATGCCATGTACAAGGCAGGGTATAATAATAATAACTATTTATAATAATAATAACTATTAACCAATATATCAAGCTTCACTTTATGATATTCCGTTTCTCCGGGGTCCATTGGAGTTGGTGCTGTTTCATTGACGTCGCAACCGTTTCCTTCATATTTACCACTAGGGAGTCTGACAACATTCGGGTAAGGTAAGGTGATAAAGTCCTTGCCCTTTCTATGTAAATCACTACAATATATCTTCACTCTTCTATGATTAAATATAGGGGGATATAACCAATATTCACCATCAACATAAGTTGAGTTACATATCTTTATATCTGCACATGACGATACTGTAATATATAACATATCCAATATATCTTCACAAGCAAACCATTATATATCTTCACGTGTTGATATGAAACATTATCTTTACATGATGATATAACTACAATTGTATAATATAAAACCATTATATATCTCAACATGGAGATCTAACTATAATATATAACAATTATATACCTTCATACAATTGTATAATTATGCAATGATATAACTATCATATAAAACCTTTATGTAGCTGATGATATAACATTATATAGATTCATATGATGACATAGCGATAATATACAACCTTTATATGATGATATAACTATATATTATAATGATATAACGATAGTATTAACCTTTTATATGCGTCCTTATATATAGTAGGATATATCCAATAACCAGTGAGATAATTATAATATTAAACATTTATAGTTCTCTATTTATATGTGTCATTATATATACATGTAGTAGGATATAAGCAATATTTACCATTAATATACGATGTGTTATAGATGTCAACATCTTCCAACGATGATGTATCTATAATAAAAGTACAGGATAGATTTAAGCATATTGTATATTTATATACAGTGAATCAAATATACTATAATTGATACAAATATAATTATAGTGATATAACGATAATATTAAACATTTATAGTTCTCTGTTTATATGTGTCATTATATATAGTAGGTTTTAACCGATATTTACCATTAATATACGATGTGTTATATACATTAACATCTTTAAATGATGATGTATCAATAATAAAAGTTCAGAATAGATTTAGGCATGCTATATATTTATAATATATAGAAACATCATATGAAACATCTTCACATGATGATATAAAGCCAATATTTATATAACAATAATATTAAACTTTCTATATTTTCACATGATGACATAACTATGATATAACTATAATATAAATCATTATATATACTGACGTCATCATATAACTATAACATTAATACATTACATATCTTCACAATATATAACTATAAATAAAAAAGAAGTACGAAGTATAATATGTACTATAAAACATTTTTATATATCTTCACATGCTTATATAACTATAATATAAAACACCATTATATACCTATAATTTAATATAAAACATTATATATCTCACACCATTATATATTTTCACATAATATAACTATATTTCTTGTAATTATAATATAGAATAGGATATACTTAATATTTACCATTAACATAAGTTGAGTTAACATCCTGACACGATATCATATCTATAATTATAAAACAACATTATATATCTTTAAATAATGAATGACATAACTATAATAAAAATAACATTATATATCACAAGATCATATAGACACATTAACTATCTATAGTTATCCAGACCTCGTAACTTGCTGGACATTCATGTTGTATTCATGTTTTATAAAATATCCAGTGAGACCTCGTGACTTGCAGGACATTCGTGTGGCATCCAGAAATGGCATGCCATAAGGCATCACATGGTGAAAATTTTATGTAAATCGAATAATAATTCCAACTTGAAAAGTGATCGACTTGAAGAAAATCGTCTATTTCTCGACAAGCGTAATTTTAAAACACTACAAATCCGGCTCATTTGAATAAACTATCTGTTTTGAAGGCTAAAAATATATTTTTTGAAAAAATGGCGTTACTTCCGGTAATTATGAAAATCTTAAATTACTTGTATGAAATCGTATTGCATTAGGTATCACACAGTCAAAATTTTATGAAAAACGAATAATAATTGACACTAATTATGGACCAAAAACCTTGAAAATCGTCCATTTCGTCGCAACTGAACAAGTTAGTAACCATTTTGTGATATCTATGTGACCACGTGGGTTCATTCTATTAGTTGCTTGGAATCAAATATCAAAATTTTAAAAATATAACAAATTAGACTCATTTGAATATAATATCGACTTTAAAGATAAAGAAATACAGTTTTTGCCCAAATTACTTCATTTCCGGAGACTTTGAAAATGTTAAATTGGTTTGACCTAGATAAAATTGACATTACGCATCAAATGAAAATCCAAAAGTGACACATGCAAAATTGCCCATTTCTCGGCAACTGCTCATATTACAAACTAATTTTCACATACACTCGCTTCGTGTGGATTATTGCTTCAAGTTTATGAAGTTGTGAAGCAATATTTTAAAGTATGAAAAACCTGAATGGGTTGTGATTAGCTCATTTTTTCACTTTTTCTCACCTTAAAACCGAAATCGAAATTAAAAAAATGAGTGCGATGTTTTCTGCGCCTTTAAATGGCACACCCTTTCAGTCATAATAGATTTTAAAAAAATACTACCTTTCAAAAAGAGGTACCGAACTGTCAAAATTGTAGTTTTTGCTAAATTTACGTCACTTCCGTGTCCAAAACGCAAGTTTACCGTAACAATAACAAATGACATTTTGGACCACGCAGCATATGAACTTTGTTTTATACAAATCGAACAATAAGTAATCAATTCACGTCAGAAAAACTGAATTCGCCTTTCAAAAAGAGATACCAAACTGTCAAAATTGTAGTTTTTGCTAAATTTACGTCACTTCCGTGTCCAAAACGCAAGTTTACCGTCACAATAACAAATGACATTTTGGACCAAGCAGCATATGAACTTTGTTTTATACAAATCGAACAATAAGTAATTAATTCACGTCTGAAAAACTGAATTCGCCAATGGGGGCCAAGGAAAATTAGGTGACATAAAATGTTTTCGTAAAAAAATTTAATTTTCAAATTTTGGCACCTAATATCTCAGACGATTCGTCCAAAATAAAAAATCTAAAGAACTGTAGCTATGTGCCTTGTCGCCAGCTATATCAAAATGTATCAAATATTACAATTCGACAATTATTGATAATATTACAGCAAAATTTCGAAAAACGACAACTTAGGCGATTTCGGACATTGCGCACTGTCGCAGAACGTTACAAATATCTTTAAAATTTAAGTTAAACCCACTTTCGCAGTAAAACCGAAGACATCGAATGGATCCGTCAAGTAGTTTCTGAGACATGCCCAAATGGAAAAAAGTAATAATAACTAGATCTGATGGGCAGATATTAAAGCTTTCACATTCACGGTCAGCTTCTGCCTCATGTCAAGGGTTATATAAAGAATCTCGAAAAGGAAAAAGAATTATTAAAATCGGCCACAAAAACGCACCCAGTTTTAACGGGAAACAATTCAACCGGGCAAAATTTGCTGTTATTTGTTTCGAATTAAATCGGTCATAACAAACAAGCATCACTGCCCATCAGTTGTTATTGATTTTGTCAACAATCTTAACGATTGTTATCAGGGTAAACATTTCAACCGAAGAAAAATTGTCCGTTTTAACTGTAACAATACGCTCCCACTAGCTGAATTAATCGTTTGCGATCAAAATTTGACCCGATTTGATAACTCTCCGCTTTTCTAAAAACTTTAAAAAAAACAGCAATTGACCAGATTTTAACGAGATATTTCAATCAGGCATCACTTTACGTCAGATGTTCGCGATATTGTCAAGAGTCTTAACAAGAAGAAAGAGTTATCAAAATCGTCCAAAACGTCGCTGAGTTGTAATGAGAAACATTTTAACCGGGCAAAATTTTCCGCTTAACATTTTATAAGTTGCATAGAATCAACTAATCAGGTTGCTTATCTCTGGTTATCCTCGGTAGAAAATGCTCATCTTCGAACTCCACCATGACATTGACCTAGTGAATGCCTACACTAAGTTTAAACATTGTGCCCCAATTAGACGGAAGGTTATTGAGTTCCAAAGTCTTTGCCAATCAAATTGCTACTATGTTTCATTTTCATTTCAAAATGGGATCCATCATTGCCAGAAATCGAAATTCTGAAACCTACATTTTATGGAATTTTCTTCAAGGATTCGGAAAATATAATTCCCTTGTATGCAAGTAAAATATCAAAAAGTCTTATGGATATTTCATATTTGAAGATGGCGGCACTTCCAGATTGACCTACGAACTCCATTTTAGTGTACAAAACCCTAGTATCGTAGCTAGTACAGAACAATAATCCAAGGTAATCTGGCCTATATTTCGTCGATTGTTTTGAAAAATTTGATCCTTGATTTCTCCAAGGGGAGTAAGTCTGAGAATCGCGGGTTCCCTCCATTGTTGGCCGAGAAACTTCAGAGATTTGTCGTTGTGTTTTTTTTTTCTTGTCAAGGGTGCAGGAGGGGGGGTCTGACAGTGAGAGCTGTCTAGTTGTTCGGATGAGACGGAATACTTGAGGTATCGCGTACACATTGGAGCAGAACAGTATCTTGACTGTACCTTGGACCAGGCAATCGCAGCCTAGAAATTCCCAAGGAACGTTCTCGGTCAGATTGGCCCGCTATTACTAGACCATACTGGTGCCACTTATAGTTAACTAATTATTATTGTACCCTAATGCTGTCTTTGTAATTCTATAGTAGGATTAAAGCCATATATTAACCTAACGAACTAACCTTCAGTAATCCAATAGTCAAATCCCTCATCGTAAACCAGGTTTTGTGTAGAGTTGATGTTATATGATAAAGGTATACAGAGCTCGGTTTTATTATTATAGAAAAAAGTTGTCCCATCTGCCTGTATTGTTATCAGAACACATTCCAATTTACTGGTAGTATAATTTACCAGACTTGGGTCAGGTAAAATATAGCTGGATATAAATATCATAAAATTAAAGTCGGCAATATTCATGTTATCTATCTCAGCTAATCTGTAAAAATGGAAATAAGAGCAGAATATGACATGCAGGTTTTACTATTTGAAATAATTAATATTATTAGTTGCTAAAAATAAAAAAAAAACATTTTATGACAGTTTTGTCGAGATTTAAATCGTTACTTCTCTATAATATATTCACGTCTGTAAGTATTTGTGTAGGAATTGTGTAATGGTGTTAACATGTAGTAAATTGGAGAAACTGATAGGTGTCAGTACTTCGTTAACAAGTCCAAAATTGGAGAAACTGATGGGTGCCGTACTATTTTAGTGTCAACTAACCCATTTGGTTTTAACAGATACATGATTTACGAAATGTTTTTTGCCTAACGCATATTGTGAATTTAAACTGGCAGTATGTACAATTTGGATAGAGAGGTGAAAGTTCTCCTATATTGTAACACTATGTAGTGCTATGCAGTTAGATGTGGAAAATACCGGGAATTCGCGTAATAAAGCCTTGAGCTTAGCCTTGAGCTTAATTTCGAATTTGACAATGTTCGTGATGAATCAATTCTTGGAAACGGTGGTTTGAAAATTTAGAAGAGAGACCACTCTTACATACATTATAAATTCGAAATTTAAACTCGTTATTGGGCCCATGGCTTAATAACGGGAGGGCTTAAATACGAGGATTCCCGTTATGCTAGTCCAGCAGCAGGTCGGCAAACATAGAAATATAGACCACGTAATGTTTTTTGATGGATTCAGTATGTGTAAGTTCAGAATCCGGATGACGCCACCCTGGCACCCTTGGGAAAATTTGATTATTCAAGATGGCCGCCATGAGGCATTTTAGGGTTATTTAGTGGGGTAAAATTCATGACAGATTCTCTCGGGCCTCGGTTGGAGGTGGTTTCTGTAGGATGGCCGCCATGAGCCATTTTCTGGTAATTTAGTTGTTTAAAATTCGTGTCAGGTGGGTTCCTGTACGTGGCAGGGAGATTACTAGATCTAATTTTGAATTACTCTGTAGCGCCCCTTTTGCAATTACAACCATTTTTGTAATTAAATTAAAATTATTGCAATTAGAGTTGCATTATGGGAGATAAGATAAAGAGATGGCAGTTCTCACTATAATAGTTAAAAACTAGATAGTGTAAAGATAATTTGCTGAAAATTTCAGTCAAATTGATCCACTATTAGCCGAGAAAAAAGCGTTTGAAATATTCACATAGCCTCGGTCATCATTACTCAAATCATTAATACACTCGGCAAACCTCGGAAGATTTCGGACAATCTAAACTCGGCTGTATGATGAATTCCGCCATATTGGAACTACTTTGAAGGTCCCGGATGAAACATGGCTTAGCCCATTCCGAACACAAGTTGGCGACCTATTTGGCTAGCGACCTATTCGACCGATCCAACTGTAAGATAATGACGAAATTACACTTCTATTCTGAGCTAAAGGAATGTATAAAAAATAATATATTCTACTTCCAATTGATAGACATAACGTTTGATTTTATTGGTTGATAAATAGATGAGTTAAGGCGACTGTTGTCTTTATTCTAAATAGGTTTCCAACGAACAGGTTGCAGCTCGATCGGTCGAATAGGTCGCTAGCCGAATAGGTTACCAATTTGTGTAATAGCGTCAAGTTTTCCTGTTAAAGTAAACCGGTAGCCGCATCGCAAATGTATGGGCGTAGGTACATATCACTTACTGTCATACAGCCGCGGCTAGATGTAGTTTACGGAATCTGCCGAGATTTGCCGAGTGATCATTAATATAAACAGCATAGTCTCGATTATCCACTTGATTGATTTAATTATCAACGGCCATTAAGCGGCATATAAGAATTTAATCCGCCAACATCGAAAGCTCGCCTTGACATAAAGAGTTTATTATGGTCTGGATATGTTAATTAATGTTTAATTGATTATTTAGATAACATCTCAGGCGTAAAGAAAGACCTGTAATAAACAGATTTTGCTCTTGCATAATGCTATATTAAATTTGATTATTGCAAAAATGGTCGATATTTCAAAAGCAGGAACATCAGGGAAACATTTTTGCAATAAAAACTATGTTTCCAATAATTTTCTGTTTTTGTCACTTTCAAAAGAACATGGGTATGGATACTACATGCATGATGAATACGGCATTAATGCTTCTGGTAATCATTAGGGTGAACAAATGATGAAAATGATAAAAGAAATTATTGCGAAAATAGTGGTCTAGAGTGCCGCGCTTCGACCTCTAGCTGGTCGGTCACCTCTGGCTTGCGGCTGTGGTTTCGATCCCTGGTGTGAGCGTATGTGGCATGAAGTTAGGGGCGCCTTCTCAACCTCGTGGGTTTCCTCCGGGCACTCCGGTTTCCTCCCACTGCTAAAGACCCCTACGCGCAAGCGAATTATTGAAATAAAATTGAAACCATATGTTAGTCCCAAAATGACGTAGTTTGTGTCGAGTGGACGTTAAACCCCATTTCTCTCTCTCTCTTCCCGTTCTACATATCTAAGCAGCAATTAATATAATTTGATATTCGAAACTGTTTATTAATTTATAAATATAACTAAAAGTTTATAATTTTAATGATGTGTCGAATAGTTATATGCTATTATTGTTATATATCATATTCTCACAAAATTGAAAATATGTTCGGTTTTATAAAGCAGTGTGTCTCATCTTATTTTTAATAGCTAATGTATTTTATTTGAAAATTTCATTAATCTGTTTTTATACCTTACGAACGAACTTATACATGTAAAGACATTCAATCCATATAAAATGAATAAAATTATTAAAACTAAAACGATTCGGGTATTTCACTGTAATTCAGTACTACTATAATTACTTACTGTACATAAATGGTAACAGCGAAGAAACTTTTGAATATTGCTTAACAGCTTTCTGGCTTGGGTCCTTCTCGTGTAAATATCTTTCTACAGTTGACAAAGATATCATATTTAAAACAATAGTTATTCCCATCTGAGCACCTTCATTATCATGATGTTTTTTTTTTAAATGTTAATGTGTTTGTTGACTGAGTAAACTACGGAAGCACATTTTGGCCAAGTGACAATGTAACTGGACGTTGTCAGCAGTTACTCAAAATGTGAAGTAAATAGAGACTTTTGGCAAGTAAAATTTTTCCCATCCGTATCACGTATCCGTATGGTCACGTTGCGTCAATGTAATTTTAGAGTTTTGGCATATTTTCGTGCCGCATACGTAAGTGTAACAGAGCTGAGCTTAGTTCTACTACGTAAGCATGATGACAGTAACCTACCAAGATCTACATGAGTACGGCTGTACTACTACTAGTCAAGTGTCTAGCCTACAAATTCCTAAAGGTAGTAAAGTCGCTTGGCAGTCGCTACGCTATTTAAAATTTTAAAAAAAATAGTGCCGAATCTTATTAAAAATCTTCGACTCAACAACAATTTTTGGTTTCACTAATGTATGATTTCAGAAAGTTTACACGCCTTTTAAATTTGAATTTAGCAAGTAGATCAACGAGCAGAGAGGCAGACAAACAGAAAAAATATGAAAATTCCGCGAAAAGCTCATCTAAATTCCAGTCTTTGTCATGGTTAAAATCGCTTCAAATATACACCTTCGTGTTCGAGGAGACACATAGGTTCATAAAAACGCAGCGGCACAACATTTCAGCGTCTAAAAGTAGCAACGAATACGATAAAAAAAACACGACAATGTTGTACGGACCGTAACCCTATGAAAACTGTTCGATAGGTGCTGTCGTATCCGTGTGCCGTATGAGGAATACAGACGCATTGATGACGTCACATGCAAACTCGATACGGACCAGGAATTTACGCTTGCCAAAAGTGTTTATTAAGGGCAAGGTAAAGTGACACCATTTTGTCACAACACCTGAAATGATGAAAAAATTATTTCAAAAACCAAAACAAGGGCCCTTGGATACAAAAGTCTAAAATTAAAAACATTATTCACAGACCATTTTTTTACTACCACTGGCCCTTTAAACTCATTCTAGGATCACTGAGGCCTAAATTTATGGTGAAAATATCGCAAAATGTCCAACAAACGCGGTTACACCTACAACATTTATTTTAACTTTCTGACGTTACTTATTACACTCAACTATTGTCCCATGGTGTGTACAACAACCGTCAAGACTCGCTTTTTCAATTAACCCCTCTCTTTTAATGTAATACGTATTTCATCACGTTAGGTACATACTCGCATGTGCTTTAGCCATTTTGTTATTTCGTCTCCACCTTCGTCTCAAGAGACCCTCCGTTGACATATCACTGAAGCACGAAAAATTGCCAGGTTGATCAAACCTCCTGACCGAATACAAATCGTGGGGGATCAATTATTTACATACCTATGTATTTTTTAAAGCCCTAACCTTTTCTTTTCCTTTCTGATCACCCATTAAATACAATACATAGTTCCGAAAACAGTGCAAATGACCTTCACCTTATACAGACATTACTCCGCGTTCTGTGAGTTTCTGTCTTAATTTTATAATTCGCTTTTGTATGTGTCATATTATGTGTTATAATGTTTGGCACATATCATTGAGAGTATGTTGCCTCTATTACAATTTGTTGATGAAGTGTAACTTTGGCAATTTACATTGGCTGCATCGGACTATTGCCATTCGCTGCAGCACTTCCAGAAGATGCCATTTGGCCCCCAAATGTCAACAATTATGAAATTTGGCAAAAACTTTATTTTGTGAATATTTTGAGAGAAATGATTTGTAAGGAGAAAAATTGAAAGGTAATGTAGCATCATGTTGCGTGGATGTCACTTGTAATCGGATAGCCGATCTCTGGAGATGTGGGTTTTTTTCGAAGGGTGGAATGAACTGTCAAAAAAGTTTGTACATGTGGTTTCGTCGTCAAGTGACTTCAAATTCGTTGAATAAATTTTATTTTCATATTGGTAAGTACACACTGCATTCTTGCATTGCAACTTATATTGTGGTGATATCCATTTGAGAAAATAATAGTTTTTAATGGCTTGTCCTGTATTTAGTTTGGGACTACGGAACGCCATAGGTAGCACGTGCCAAAGACGACAGTCTTCAGTTTATTTGCTTTTTGAAATTAAACCTTTGCATTAGGTTTATTCATATTGTCAACTTCAAAATTAATTGTTGGATAATTTCAATTTCTTCTAGTGCTACATTTTGTGGGTTTTGTGTATGTCAAAATTATCATGTTTTAGCCTATATTGCCTATATTATTACTAATTAGGCCTAAATTATTTTCTGTGGCTTAGGTATACTTTTAAGACATGGTTTGTAGGGTTTTCATGTTTAAAATTCTTATATAATTATGTGTTGTTTATTTACTCTTCATTGATATAACCACTGGTACATTTTTATTCTTATTTTACAGAATTCGACAAGATAATCTACGCAGATTATGGCGGGCGTGTTGCCTTACAGGAGATAAATATTTGAGACTTAGAAATTGACACAAATGGGTAACACCGTATATAATAATGCAATATGAATGTATATAAACTGATTTACTAAAATTTCAAATCAATTCTATTTTGCGAAATATGCCAGATGTCTCAATTGAATGGCAATCGCTAGCGTCTGTTTATTCCAGGCTACAATGATAGTATTTATTGTACATTTGGTCTCCAGATAAGAATATGAACACCCCCCCCCCCTCCAAAACAAACATTCCTATTCAAATAAAATATGTGAATATGTGTGGATTTAAAGTCCTCCAAACTGATGGCAAATGTATATGGTGGCTGTCTTTTTTTAAATCTAGAAGGCCTAAAGCAACCATCATGCCAATAAAAACAATTTCCTATCTTGACAGTAAAGTAACACTTTTGCAACATGATGAGTGTTGTGCATGGGCAGGATACAACGTACCAACCCTTCTAGAAGACGTGTACATTGTACATCTGTGAATGGATGCGATTCATTTCTGTCAGCATCTAATTAACTAGAACATCTGATATCACCTCCCATTGGAAGTTTGCAAATAATGCTGAATGCTTTACACATGTACATGTATATTAATGTTTGATTATAGAATTTGTGTATGTGTTGGATTTAGAAAATGAATTGAAAAATACACCTTTACATTATTTATTTTTCAGAAATATAGGAATACTTGTTTAATGAATGCCAGGAACTGAGATATGATTTAGGATTTGTTGACTTTAATAACAGGTGCGTATAACAAATTGTAAATAATGTGGATTATTCCATTTGATGTACATACCTGTACATTACTAGATGAATGCTTTTTGAGTAAGGGGAGTTGGATGGCCGAATGGATAGCATGTGCGTGCTGTGTCATAAAGCCTGTCATTGAGTCAGCTAGCTTTGTTTTGAACCCCTGGTTGTACGTGACAAGGAGTAGGGTCGCCTGTCCAACCTCGTGGGTTTTCTCCGTGTCCTCCAGTTTCCTCCCACTACTAAAGACCCCTATGGGCAAGCGAATTATTGAAATAAAATTAAACCATATGTAAGTCCCAAAATGACCTAGTTTGTGTCGAGTGGATGTTAAACCCCATTTTTTTTCTTTTTAAGTAAATTGGGTATCCGAAAGATTAACGTGCACATTTGATCACAAGGTCTGTCATTGAGTCAAGTGGCATAGTTTAAGTTCTCTGCTTGCATGTGACAGGTAGTAGGGTCACCTGTACAACATAATGGGTTTTTTCCCAGTCCTCCTACTGCTAAAAACCCCTACATGTTATCAAATTATTGAAATAAATTTAAACCATGAGTAAGTCCCTAGTTTGTATCCAAAGGACATTAAACCTCTCTCTCTGTCACTCACAATAACACATTTATAAAATTCATGAAAATCCCCCCCCCCCCACACACACATACCCCCCAAAAAGGCTGCTTCTATTGCAATTAGAAGTTATATCAGGAATATGAAAGCTATGCGTATAATGTAGAACACTGGTAAATGCTTCACATTCATATCTTTGTGAAACTCATATCATAGGGCCAATATTGCTATTCACTGTGCCACTAGTGGTACACCATACATCTGCAGAGAAAGTAGTGCATGAAACAAAATGGCCTTTTGTTTACAAAATATTTGAAAACTTTGAGGTCCTATAACTAAGTTTTGATAATTTTTTTTCAGATTTCAAGTCTTGATGGTTGGAGTTTGATTATCTGAGCAACTTTTGGCCGGTTTAGTTTTCCTGTGTTCTTTTTTATAAAGCTTGTAGCTGCGCAGCCCTGACTTAGGAATTTCCTTTATTATTTGGTAAATATTTTATTTCAAAGTCATTTTTTTTTATTTCCATCCATTTTTTATTGTTCTGTATCATCTCAGGCACATTTAGATACCAACATATCAGCATTAAATCTTGTGTAAGTTCCTTTTTGAGAACCCCCCATTTTAGGTGTTGTGACAAAATGGTGTCACTTTACCTTGCCCTTAACTAAACCATGAAATTATGAATCCAAGAAAGACTAGATCGAATACTATATGTAGATTATAGTTTTGGTAGTATTTGTTTATCTTATGTAGTATCTTGTGTCCCAACACATTAGACTCGTCCCGTCCCGGGACATAAATAGGAGTGTCGAGGTCAAAAGAAGTCGCAATCGAAATGAATCGTAACGATTACCGATTCTGCACGACTTATGAGGGTATTATCCTATGTTTAAGAGGAATCGGCCGGATACCAATTACTTGGTCTGCTTCTGGTGTGAGATAGATGTTTCCAACACCTACCATAGGCGGTCGAAACAGCACTCAAATGCGAGAAGCGACCTATACCACGGTACTCTGCAGAGCATCCGAAATGTTCCTGTTAACCCTCACATTGTGCGTCACATTGTGCTTCCCTGAACAGCCATTATCTCGCGCTTGGAATGCTAAGCATGGGGTAGGGGGAAAGGGGTTCAACCTCACAAAACCTCCCTCTAGATTCACCCTTGGAGCGACGATTTCAACCTGTGTTACCTTTTAGTCGACAATTTTTCTTCATCGCCCAAACAGGTTTAGTCGTATGTTTTCGGTAGCTATAACAAGCGGAGTGTTGACTGACTATTATTCAGTTGACATTGTATTTCTCTTTCAAATGATATGATTATGGAGAAATCAGGAATTTAGTCTATGATTATGCATATTATGATATTCTCTAATCAGATACACAATACCTGCTAAAAAGACTAAACGTGGGAATATTAATTCATTTTATTTTTTTTATAATTCTACAACAATTTAAATCATTTTGTTAATAAGACACAGTGACGTAGCCAGATGTCAGTTAATGTGAATATCTGAACAATATATGTTATGTTGATAACGACACACCTTTGACATTAATTTGGTATGTCATTAGCGACTTATTTGTAATATTGTACATGGCATCGTATATTTTATATCGGGGGTGGGGACGGATGGCCGAATGGTTAGCGCGTGCGCGTTGTACCATAAAGCCTGTCATTAAGTCAACTGGTGTGGTTTCGAATCCCTGGTTGTACGTGACAACGAGTAGGGTCCCCTTTCCCGAAATGACCTAGTTTGTGTCGAGTGGACGTTTAACCCTCTCTCCTTGTCTGTCTCGCTGTCTCTGTCTCTTTCTCTGTTGTTTATTCGCGTTTTAGCCCCATAAGAGTATATTATTATTCAATCTGGCTACGTAACGGTGCAGGGGCCAGTTTATTGGGAACTTTAATGAATTTCGAGCTACCATGCAAAAGAATAAAAGAATTAACAATTCTGTTTGGATTCTACAATACAACTCTTGGGATATTGCACAAATCAAGCAATATAAAATGCATAGAGCAAGAGCAAAAAAATCTATCATTCTGTTTCAGAAAAACTGAATAAAAAATCCTTTTCAACTGTCTTTGTAGTTGTGTCGTTTAATCTAGAAGCACTGAGTTTCAGATAAATAATTTTTTATTACATTTTGTCATAGATACTCAACCTGGGATAAAAAATATAATATGAAATTGATACATTGGTCAAGGTAGACGTGCCTGGGACAATAATCCAAATCACAACCTTATTTTTATGAAGACTATTCCTTAACGTATTTAAAGTGCAATACCCATAGCTATACACACATTAATTACTTATTTCTCTCAATGAAACTACTTTCTTCAGTCATTTCACACCTAACAATTATAAGATATTTTGATTTTATCAATAATTAAACCTTAAAACAGCGCGGTCCTGGTGCCACCAGCGCTTGCAGGTATTGCACTTAATGCAATCGATATTGGTGTTCTTCGTACACTTCGGACAAGGCCATCTGCCCTTTGACTAAAACACAACCTTGCTTTTTTTGCTTTTTTTCACAATGAACAGAAAGAGACCGACTGCTTGATGGATTTTCATTGGATGCACGCCTCTTCAACGTGACCTTGAGACAAGGCATATCAAAACTGAGCATATCCAGTTCAATTTTATAAACTCAACTAACAGAGCGTGCCGAATGGGTATCAGCAAGTTACTTAATTAAGTCGAAAGAGGTTCACTAGTCCGCCGCTATGAGAAATATTATAAATATGGGTATTAATAAACATAATCCTAACCTCATCCTGATAATAGACATCTGTGGACTAATAAACCCTAACAAAATATATCGGTGGACTAATGAACCCGCGGACTTGTGAACCTGCGGACTAGTGAGCAATACCCACGGGGGGGGGGGGGGGTCGTTAAAAAATTCTCAGGCGCAGTTTTCCGGTAGGTATTTTAGTAATCTGGAGCTTGGTCTTCTGTGTGGTTTTGGACCAGGTGAGCGCCAATGAAATAAGCCCATTAACATACAAGCGAGCGCTCGCCTACGGTCAAAGAAAAAATTATTTTTTTTTATCAATTTCTTCACAAACAAATTTTTTCTCATACAAAAATTCCCAAAATTTTCATCAAAAGAAATTCCCAAAATTTTCCTCTAAAGAAATTCCCAAAATTTTTCTCAAAAAAAATTCCCATTATCCATTATATTTCTGTTAAAACATTTTCGAAGGAATGTTGTTTTTTTTTTGTAAAATCTTTTTTTGGGTGGGGGGGGGAATTAAAAAATAATATTGGGGAAAAATTAAAAAATAATATTGGACTTTTTTTGGGGGGGGGGGGCGGAAAATTTTGTCTATTTATCAAACGGACACCGTAATGACCTTGACCTTTCTCTTTCAGCGTTCACCTGGTCCGAAAGCGCACACAAAGGGCCAGGCTCCGAGTTACCTTTATATGGTGTTTTCCGGTATTTAGTTTTTTTTCCGATGTTTTCCCATATTCATTATAACATGCTTTTTTCGGTTGTTGTCCGGTGTTTTATTGGTATATAGCTGTATTGCCGTTCTTCTTGTGGATTGTACCGGGGATGATCAACAGGATTCTTTATCCAGGTTGGTCATAATTTGGAATATTTAAATCCGCTTATAATATGTCAGTGTCCATGAATTCGGTCATAAATAGATAAACGATACAAAATACCGGAACAACAAAACGCAGGCATACGTGAGAATAAATGGTAGAAATAAAGATGCATTGTGTAAGATTTAGATAAAGAGCTTTCAGTTCTCGTTATTACAATTCCAAAATAGATAATGAAAAGGTAATGCACTGAAAAGTTGAGCAAATTTACTCTATTCTGGGTGAAGTTATAACTGTTAAAAGAATAGTGTTATTTTGATTATAAACAAAGCCTCGATTATGCATTTTTACATCAAATTATTAAATTTTTAATGGTGATCATGTTTCAGTCCGTTTAAAATCACAACTACCCGGTCGTTTGGAGAGTTGATGACCAGCTTGTCATGTGCATAAATGTCTTATTAATTATCTTCTGAGCATTTAAGGTGAAGAGGTCTAGCTCTTATTTACTGCACTTTTAATAACCAGAACTCTTTAAGACTTCAAGCCGTGCATGACAATCGTGCATTTTTCGTACAAAATATATCTTAAAATGTACTAATGGTGTTTATTAAGAAGTCACGGTAGGCACATCGTAATGTTCAAAAAAAAATGTCATGGATTTAACATCGATGTCACTGGGGACAAGAGTACCAGTCTGGACCCTAAACTGAACTGTTGATATCTATTGGGTTACGTGGACTGATGTTAGCCGCTCTAATGCCAGTCTTGGTGAGTTCATTTTTACAATGGATATATGGCGGAAATTTAGGAATAAAGCCTCCAAAATCTAACTGATAGTAGTTGGTCGTGTAGAAGCGGCAACACTCGTGGATTGTTGTATACTGTGGCTACCGATACTAGAAGGTACTCAAGGAGAGCAACTCTGGGTCTATCTTCTAGTATTCAGGGCGAAAGATATTTTAAGTTTTTCTCTCCCTTTCCCTTTTCCATGGCGATTTTTGTTGACTTTTAGGTGTAGAATTGAAGAAAAGGGTTTGAAAATACAGTTTCTGCCAGGTTTGGGTGAATATTCGTGACTTTGAGACAAAAGGATACAAGAGTTGTGAGGTTGGTAACGTTGAAAGCGAGGGCCGAAAAATTGCATGTTTAGTTGTCTAGACTTCCAGCTTGTCTATGTCAAGTTTTTCATGGTAAACCTCATACATGCTTTTGGGCAAGAGTTTACCACATGTTGCCCCATATGTTGCAGAAAGCGTTCTACTTAACTAATATTTGGGAAGAGACGAGGATAAACATTACAGTCAACGGGGAAATAATTAGTGATCTGTGGCCATCTCACCCGGCATAGCACCACCGCGGACAGTTTCGTTTGTTCTGGTTATATCTTGGAAATGAATAACCGAACAGGTAAAAACCTAATTGTGCGCGGCATATTGCCGTCTTACTAATCTACTAGATTCGCGGTTATTCAGTCTAATCAATTTACTGTGATTTCTCTATAATCAAATTAACGCCAATATTTCGTTGATTTTATTCTTGTGTTTTTCTCGATGCTTTGTGGAGATTAATGGCTGGAATAGTGGTTGGTATGATACGCTTTTGCCGTCTTTTGTAGTGGTGTTTCTGATACCAGACCTTTGATTCACAATAAAGATCATTTTTCACGTTTTTTCATCATCATAGCTGGTGTTCGAGAGATAGTTACATTATTGTTAGATACTTAACCAAGAACAAACGAAAAAGTAGGGTGTTACAGCCCATTCCCTATAGGGTTAGGGTTAACTGGTGTTTATTAACCGAAGAAAGACCCAACAAAGAGGTACGAGGTTATATTACTAATTTGTGTTACAGTCTATTCCTTATAGGGCAAGGGTTAACTGGTGTTTATTAACTGACCCAGCGATAGGGCATTAGCCATATTCAGTATATTAACAACGAAAAGGTAGGGTTATATTACTTACTGGTATAACACGTCATTTCCTATAAGGCCGGGGAAAGGGTAGGGCAGTATTACATGTAACTGAATCAAGACCCGATCAGGTAGGGGTAGGGTTATAGTAGTAGCGGGCATTGCAGTAATATTCATTATATCGCATGTAACATAAAGCAAGACCAAACAATTATGGTACGGATATATTAGTAGCCAATATTACAGTCATATTCTGTATATTAGACGAGGAAAGGCATACGTGTAAGTGCAGGGTGACTGCACCACACACAATTTTACACAAAAACAAATATATGGACACGACATCGTACTCAGAGACCACAAACAAAACAATTCAAAAAGAGTGAATGGATCCGGGGGCTAGCCGTAAGCGTCCACTGCGCTGCACAGTATTATCCACATTTGCTGTCTTTTTTACAGTAGGATACATTTTCTTACATTGGACGAAAGGCCTTAAAAGGGTATTGTTCAAGGACCGACGCTCTTAGAAAAGGGCCGATGGCTCCGCCAATTCAACAACTGTCGACACGAAACTCCAAATGCGTGTTCCTTGGACAATTTGTGAATCGATGTTTGCCACACCGTTATGTTCGACTACTGGTCCACCCATATACATGTAGTTTGTTCGTAGTTGTTTTACAAGTTGGAGTTACCTGAACTAAGTTTAAACAATATATTATTATTCAATAAACTCAACTGGCGTGGTTTCGAATCCCCGGATGTACGTGACAAGAAGTAGGGTCGTCTGTCCAACCTCGTGGGGTTTCAGCGGGTCCTCCGGTTTCCTCCCACTACTAAAGACCCCTAAGCGCTAACGAATTATCGAAATAAAATTAAACCATATGTTGGTCCCGAAATTACTTAGTTTGTGTCGAGTGGATGTTAAACCCGATCTCCCTCTCTCTCTCTCTCTCTCTCTCTCTCTCTCTCACACACACACACACACCCCTCTCTCACACCCCTGTTATCCCAGTTATAAGATAATCAGAAAACCTTATTAACTTTTTTATGAGCTTTACTTGATTCTAAGAACACAAATGGAAAAATAAAAGCAGGTAATTGTAACTATGTAATACGACTGTATGCTATATATACAAGCTAAAATGTTTGGACAGTAAATTAAATCTTAAATAATACATCGCAAGTTGGCCTAGTCAAAGTATCCTATCTTACGATCCTCTGCAGGCTTGGGTTTGTGTAAAGATTCATTGACGACATAAAGTCAACTGACTGTCATTTTGTGACGTCATGTGACAGCTCGCAATAATTAAACTTTACTTTGCTCTCAATACTGATACCATTATAGTTTTTATACATAAAATCCATTCATACATCATTAAAGTATAGCAAGAATTTTTCGCTTACGGCAACATTCCATAACCTCGAACCCTGCGGTCTGCGTAAGCGCGAATTCCATCTTTACAGTCCAATTTAAATGAATGTATATGTGTTTTTAAATTGCAAAATTCTACTTAAAAAGAGTGTTGAATTATTATAAATCGAGAAATGATTCCTGTTGGCGAACAAAGAAGAATTACAGTGAACAATAGACAGTAAGGATTCCAAGATAGCCTAACAACCAAACAAGCGCCAAACAAAACGACAACCAAACCAGCGCCAACTACCTCCAGAGAATGCAGTTTTCGTGGAGGCCTTCTTCCTGGTTCTCCATCACTTGGCCATTATGGAGAGCCATGAGAATGGAACACCCACCAGAAGTTTCATTTGGAAGATTCAAGACCTGAACAAGTTCGTGTAGCCGGCCATGAAGACGCCTACTATAGCCACTACCATTGAGAAAAGGAACTTGAGATGGGCCAAGGACGTCGCCTCATCCTTGTTGACACACTACCGAGCCATGCTTGCGGAGAAACTAGAGTACTTGAAGTCACGTCACTTTACCAAAGACGCTGTACAAGAGCACTCTAGCCACGCCCATGCATGGGCCAAGAAGTCCTACGGCAAGCGACTTGAGGATAGTGTGAAAACTGTTACACATCCTCCTCCATCACGAATGCACATTACACACTACCTCTCCGGGACACATCTAAACGAAACACACCCAACAAGAGAAAATTATCCCCTGGAGATGCACATGCATTAACACTCCCTCGAAGCGTGCAGCTAGATCAACGAACTCGCCCCGGGTTGTGTCTGGTTGACCTACTTCCTCCTCGGGATCTATATCGCCACTGAACGCGCTAGTCGACTGTCTGTCCCCTAGATCACCCATCATTCCTAACCATAGAATCACCACCAGATATGAAATGAAATGAAATGGGGTTTAACCTGGGCTAATGGAAGACGGGCATATGCCATACAGTGTGCTGTGAGGGAAATTTTGCCCGGGCAGCGGAGCAACAGTCTACTCTTATATCGAATTCCATCTGCCAAGGGAACTTTTACGTGCACGCCAATGTGCCCACGGGACGTTCACTCAACCTATTCCTAAAAGAGACCACATAGCTACAAAGGGAAAGACGAGAAGGATTTGTGGTCAACACCACCAGTCAAGACAATGACCCTGGTTATTGGATCCTTAAGCTTGGCTAGGATTGTATCCTTCCTCGAGGACTGGGAAATTCATAGTTATTCTGGAGCCAAGATCAGCCACATTAAACAGATCCTCCAGAACTACATGGAACCTGCACCAGAAGAATTAGTGATACATGTCGGGTCAACAACAGGGAGGAAAGTGGACCAAGGATGCACAAGCAGGTGCTGGATCTACTCAAGGTGACCAGAGCAACTTCCCCAACCAAGCTCTTCACCACACATCTTCCCGACTCCGACAAGAACACCCGATCGCCTACCAAAACCTCACCTGCTACAACCAGTTGATCTCCACTGCACCTTCACCTCACGCCACTACACTACCAACCTTCAAGGGCAAAGTAGAACTGAAAGGTAACGACGCCATCCACTGGAGCCCAGACACAGCCAGAGAGATCATCAACTGCTGGATGAGGAATTTAAACTAGGATTATGGAAAAGGAATGAGAGGTCGCCTTTAGGACAGACAGCTGTCAATTCTCAGCCCCCTAGAAATGAACATTCTGGACAAAGGCCTTAAATTCATCGCAATCCCCAACAATAACATCCATAGACCCCATCACCCAGACAACTGAGCGCTTCTAAAGAACACTTTAGTTGAATTATTTTTTATTCACAGAAAAATCCACAGGGAAACCACCTAAAAAAAACTTTCGATGAAATAAACATAGAGATATCATCCATTCAATCACAGAAACCAAATCTCAACCGAGCAACATAAACAGCATTAAACACCCTCAAAAAAGACAAAAACATAATACTTAAGAAAACCGACAAAAGCTCATGTTGTGTCGTACTGAATCGCGCAGACTATATCTCTGGGACAGAAAAACAATTAAATAATCCTAAACGTTACACTAAATTTGACCAATCCATCTATAAGGACATTGCAACCTAAATAAACAACATCTTACATGAATTGCAAGACAACTAATACATCATAGCAAAACAATATGATTATCTATCCGCTAAATCTGACTGTCGGCAACGATAACTCTATACGCTTACAAAAATACCAAAAAAATCCAGAAACAGAATGGTTTATACCTAACAAATTACCCAAGGGGTGACCAATAATATGAGACTGTGGCAGCAAATCATACAGCGTATCACAATATATAGACTATTTCCTACCTTAAGGACACTAACGTTTTCATTCACAAGATCGACACTAACGTTTTCATTCACAAGATCAAACAGTTAAGAGTGCCTGGGCACACCATTTTAATATTCATTGACTTATAGCGCATGTACACCAATATCGATAATGCCACAGGAGTTGAAGCAGTTAGGAAGGCATTTCTTAGGAACCTGCAAGCATCCAGACCGACAAGAAATCCTCAAATTACTCGAAATTTTTCCAAGGAGGAATGACTTCGCTTTCAAAGACCAAGTTGAAAATGGGAAAATGCGATGGGAAAACAATTTGCCCCGAGTTATGCAAATCTCTTCATGGTGGAGTGGGAAAGGGAAGTTCTGCCACTCTGCATTTCTTAGGAACCTGCAAGCATCCAGACCGACAAGAAATCCTCAAATTACTCGAGATTTTTCTGAGGAGGAATGACTTCGCTTTCAAAGACCAAGTTGAAAATGGGAAAATGCGATGGGAAAACAATTTGCCTCGAGTTATGCAAATCTCTTCATGGTGGAGTGGGAAAGGGAAGTTCTGCCACTCTGCATTTCTTAGGAACCTGCAAGCATCCAGACCGACAAGAAATCCTCAAATTACTCGAAATTTTTCTGAGGAGGAATGACTTCGCTTTCAAAGACCAAGTTGAAAATGGGAAAATGCGATGGGAAAACAATTTGCCCCGAGTTACGCAAAGCTTTCCATGGTGGTGTGAGAAAGGGAAGTTCTGCCACTCTGCCCATTAACACCGGACTTCTATGGACGTTTTTTAGATGACGTTTTCATAGTCTGGACGTACACACTGGACGAATGTTTTTCAATATCCTGAATAATTATCACCCCTCTGTCAAGTTAACCGCAAATGTAAGTCATAGGAGCATAGATTTCCTTGACACTACCGTTTGTAAAAGTTGCAACACCAAAATCACAGACCAACTAGAAACTCAAATATTTTTCAAAGATAGAGCCGTAAATTTATTCCTTTATTCTATAGAAATCAGAAAACCAGAATATCACAAGCAAAATAGAAAGAAGATCATCAGCGCCACCAACACCAAAACAACGAAACCAATTGTGTAAATTAAGCTAATGTATTTCATGTATTTTTAATTAAATTAGGAAATATCACGAACCAAATTTTCATCATCCTAGGTCAGTGCTTATGTGGAGATTTGACCCCTCCCCCAAATTCTTAAAAGTAACCTTGCCAACAAATACTTGCCCTAACCATATTTACATCTCAGCGACCTTGACTAAATCTTGAGTTGGTCTTAGTTAATAGATCTAGCTCGAGAGACCTAGTTGTTTTTAAATGACTAATAGTCATAGAATATTTGTCTGAATGAAAGAGACAAAAATTATATGTAATAAAATGCACACAAAAGGATCGAGAGTAACTTGTTGATGATCTTAGAATGGGAAGTAACAGGAGGTTAGTTAATGCAGACACCTTGTTTAATTACACTCCGGCATGATGGCTGAAGATAAAGGAGGTACTAAAATGAAAAAAAAAATGCATATCGATACATAATCTTACAGTCAAATAATTCATTGGAGAGATAGCGGTTCATGTGCTTCGAAAATGACAAATATAAAATTCATCAATATCTTTGAAATTTTTAAAAGATAAAAAAAGTATTGTTGATCACTTGAACATAACTCAATCCGTATCAATAAAAACATAGAGAAAAATCGAGTTTGAAGTCCACTGGAAACAAACCATGCCATTGAACAATACGAATAAGTGACCCAATTCCTTGGCTATTCACTGATTATGTCTTGTCTTCAGACTGAGATAAGGTCCATTTTGGCGGCTTCTTGGCTTCTCTTTCTCACTTTGCTAACGTGAGGGCGCCGGAGTAGCCAACCTCTTACTGCATAATAAACTCACCTGTTGATAAGTCGGGGTCTACTTGTATTTGGAACCTTGGCCTGCAACCACCACAGTATCCATCTCCTCTAGCTTCAAATCTATATGTTGACTGTTCTATTATAACACAATCTTCGAGATGAGTTACCCGGGTTCTGGCCCTCCAAACATTCTTTAATACATAACATGAAATATTTCACCGTATTCTAGAGTTCCTTATTAATCTAACTATGGACATCTTACTATTACGATTATTATCTATCTAAACTAAAATATATCCTGGACGATAACGATAACGCGTGGTAAATGTTTAGAAAGTACACCCTATGTAACACTATCAGAGTATAACAGAATATCAGTTTCTTAAATATAAACGTTATTCCCATCAGGAACAAGAATATAAAACAGAAACTGTAACATGAACTAATTACATGGTGATAAACGGTGTATACTTATTTAAAGCCTAAATTAACCTTGGCCCACTCGTTTAAAGCAAATACCATTCTTGCGATCTCAAACAAAGTCTCGATTATTCAGTTTTACACTTATTTATTAAATGTTGATGGTGTTTTAATATCACGGTCATCCGATGATTTTGAGGGTCTATTATGGCCTTTTAAATAATAAAAAGTAGATACGAACCAAAGGACTTAATTTAAACCCCGTCTGTCTTAAGTCTACCAAAACATAGCCTCTTCTTGGACACGTTTCGTAATCATGAATTCCAGAACATGCTATAGCCTCACCAAATTTTTGTACTTCTCCACTGATTTGTGTAGAATATTGGTCACCTGTATCAATAAGTGTCCCTGTCTGGCGAAAACAAAAATACAAATTATGAGGAGCTAAACTAATTCAGTACACAGACATTACGGATAAGGCAGGTCATGTGTGCAGAAGGTGTGGCAAGGAAAAATGTCTGGACATTCGAAATGCACTATAATGAACCCTTAATAGTTGGAATTGTATTACGAATAGATGGAAATCCCGGGGTCTGTTCAACATGTTCTTCATACGAGGACTGAATGGAAAGCTCTATGCCTGAAAAGAATAGACGAGTTTGGTTTCAAGAAACAAATTTTGCCACAAACAAGTACAATCATTGAATGAATCATAAACATAAGAACTGCAATTGTAGTGTTATTATTGTCTTCGTACCAGGCATCCACTGAACCTACCCATTCAAATTACCAGAAATGGAAAAACTGGTTACAGAAATGAAATCGGGTTTGAAGTTCAACTGTTCTGCTCCGAACTGGGCTAATGAAGACGGGCATACGCCGAACAGTGTCCTATGATGGAAATTTTGGCCGGACAGCGGCACTGTGGTGTACTCTTATGTCGAATTCCAACTGTCAAGGGATCTTTTACGTGCACGCCAATGTGTACACCGGACCTCGGTTTTTTGTTCCATTCGAACGACTATAAACCTGTCCTTGTCAGTTCCCTCCGTCTTGCATCACTGACAATGGGAACCACGCCGGAAAATCTGGATGAACCTTTTCGGCCAATGGAGGGGTCGAACACCAGACCTCCAGACTGGCTATATATAGTCCCGAAATGACCTAGTTTGTGTCGTGTGTACGTTAAACCCCATTTCTCTCTCCAACTGGTTAAAGTCATCAAGAACCTGCTACTTAAACGACCAACCCCAACATTGCCGACATGGTCTAAACTTTTGGGGATCGCGCTCCTTGTTTTCCACAGTGAAGAAGGGGGATGCTGAATTTAAACGGAGGGGGGGGGCTTAGAGATGGCCCGTGTCCTGGAAGGCCATTCGAGCAACCATTCAAGAAAATATTCCCCGGGTGCAAAAGATGTTAATGGCTGATCGACGACTGACTGATCACTCGATATATTGCCAGTGATGTTGGCATCTTCCTTCAGAGGATTGAGCACATTGTCGCCAACGCGTTGTGAATGACAAAAGTTTCTGTACGATGTTTGCCAACTGCTAGAGTTGTAATCATGGATGAGACACGCTTCCCAAAATGGAAAAGGAACGAGCCGGTCGTCATTTTACTACTCAGCTGTAAACGATTTTTATAAAGATGGCTAAATTAAATTTCTTCCTGACCGGCATCCACAGATTCCAAGCCATGCAAAATCTTTTGCAAGCGTGTGTACACCCCCAAGGGAGTTATGTATAAAAATAAATGGAAATCAGGTCTGTCACAGACAGGCTTAGAACTTTTCAGCCAGCCATGCCGACACACATCTGTCTATGCCTTTTTTATTTACGCCTTTACCATGTATGATATTAAATCCCGTTTCCCTAATAGTTACAAGCAGAAAGCTATATAGTGAAATATTATATATTTATACGGATTCTAAGTGTCATGCAAAGTCCATATCAATAAGTCGCTTGAGCGTACTAGGGGTGTGACAGCGTCTAGTCGTTTGAATGGGACAAACATCCGAGCTCCGTGGACACGTAACGTTGCTGTCAATGGGTCCAATCGGCACAGAACAGTAAGATGTAAAACACCGTGCAAAATTTATAATTACATAAGATTTACTGGTGCCGTGTACAAAGCAGGTTATAATTTTTCACATTTATAGTAACCTAAAAACTATTTACCGATGTATCTAGTCTCACTTTATGATATTCCGTTTCTCCCGGATTCATTGGAGTTGGTGCTGTTTCATTGACGTCGCAATCGTTTCCTTCATATTTACCACTAGGGAGCCTGACAATATTCGGGTGTGGTAAGGTAATAAAGTTCTTGGGATTGGTCCTGTGTAAATCATGGCAATATATCTTCACTCTGGTATAATTAAATATAGCAGGATATAACCAATATTCACCATCAACATAAGATGAGTTACATGTCTTTATATCTGCACATGACGATACTGTAATATAAAACATATCCAATATATCTTCACATGAAAACCATTATATCTTCATGTGTTGACATAACAAAAATATAAAACATTCTATTATATCTTCTCATGAAGATATAATTATAAATGAAACCATTATATATATTATTTCCACATGGAGATATAACTATACTATAAAACCATGACATATCCCAACATGGAGATGTAACAATAAAACTATTATATATCTCCACATGATAATATAACTATTATGTAAAACCAATACATATCTCTACATGATATAACTATAATATGAAACCATTATATATCTCAACATGGAGATATGACAATAATATAAAGCCACTATATATCTCCAAATAACTATAATATAAAAACATTATATACCTTAATATGATGATATAATTATAGTGGTATAACGATAATATTAAACATTTATAGTTTTCTATTGATATTTATCCTTATATATCGTAGGATATAACAAATATTTACCATTAACATATGTGCTATATATGTCAACATCTTCCAATGATGAAGTATCTATAATAAAAGTTCAGAATAGACTGAGGTACCTATATATTATATATTTATGTACAGTGATCCAAATATAATATAGAAACATCATGTGAAAGCCAGTAGATTTCTGAACGTGTTCATATAAAGCCATTGTTGGTATAAAAAAATATTAAACGTTCTGTATCTTCACATCATGATATGATAATAATATTATATTTTCTATATCTTCACATCATGATATAACTATAATATATATCTTCACGTGATGATAAAACATTATACATGTATATCTCCCCAGGATCATATGACTAAAATATATATTAAAAATAAACACAAAAGTTATATGGATAACAATTACTATATTTCTATTAAAGCTACGTTTCAACAATGATTCTCTTGTCGTTATCAAGCACAATACTGATACAGATAGAAGGAATGAGATATATATACTATGTACAATCACAACATTCAATGAAACCATAAATTATGAGATATATATACTATGTTCAATCACAACATTCAATGAAACCATAAATTATGGTTTCATTGAATGTTGTGATTGTACATAGTATATATATCTCATTCCTTCTATCTGTATCAGTATTGTGCTTGATAACGACAAGAGAATCATTGTTGAAACGTAGCTTTAATAGAAATATAGTAATTGTTATCCATATAACTTTTGTGTTTATTTTTAATGTGTCCAATTACTAAATGCCATTCAAACAGTATAAAATATATATCTTCCCATGACCATTTAACTATAATATAAAATTAAACTATTATATATCTTCACATGATAATGTAACTATAATATAGAACAATTACATATATTCAAATTTTGATATTACTATAATGTAAAACATAATATATCTTTGCATAATTATATAACTATAACTTAAAACACCATTATATGTCTTCACACGCTGATATACATGTAACTATAATATAAAACATAATATATCTTCATTTGATCATGTAATTATGAATATAAACGGACTATATTTTTACATGCTGAAACAACTATAATATAAAAAATACTATTCTATATCTTGGCATATAACTATCTTTCTTGTAATTATAATATAGAGTATGAAATAATTAATATTTACCATTAACATGAGTTGAGTTAATATCTTGGCATGATATCATATCTATAATTATAAAACAACATTATATATCTTCACAGGATAAGGTGGGCATATAAATTATCTAGAAATATCCAGACTTGCAGAAGATCAATGTGGTATACAAATACGGCGGGGTGATAATATAACACTATGGTTATAACCGAACAGATTTTCATTTGACAAAAAGGAGTGAGATCAAAGGTTGCGACCTGGACATTAGCTTAATATTATCGTTACAATCGTCTTTTGTATGTGCCGTTTTACGTCCTGCACTTTGAGAAGACACGGTTGCTCAGTGAGTAAAACTATGGCTCGCTAGTCTGGCCGTCGCGAGTTGGCTCTCGGTGTTGGTCGAGAAAGTTGACGCTGTGTGGCGTATGTCGTCCTCGTTAGCCCAGTCGGGGCAGAACAGTAGGGCGTTTCATTTCCTTCACCATAAACAAACACTGGCTGGAAAATCCAACGCCATACTAACACATAGTACCACTTATTATTAGCTAATTATACTCTAATGATGTCTAAATTTCTCTAGTAGGATTAAAGCCATATATTAACCTGACGAACTAACCTTCAGTAATCCAATAGTCAAATCCCTCATCGTAAACCAGGTTTTGTGTAGAGTTGATGTTATATGATAAAGGTATACAGACCTCGGTTTTATTATTATAGAAAAAAGATGGCCCATCTGCCTGTATTGTTATCAGAACACATTCCAATTTACTGGTGGTATAATTTACCAGATTTGGGTCAGGTAAAATGTAGTTGGATATAAATATAATAAAATTAAAGTCTGCAATATTCATGTTATCTATCTCAGCTATTCCGTCATCTTAATCTGTAAAAAATGGTAAAAAGAACACAATTATGGTGGCCCATGGTTATCATAGAGAATGTGTAAGGAAAAATCCCCCCCCCCCCCAAAAAAACCGTAAAAAAAAATATAAAAATAAAAATTAGCCAAAATATAAAATAAAAATAAAGATTTAAAGGAAATGAAATAATTAAATAAAATGAACACTAAATTAAATAAAATGAACACTAAATTTAATAAAATAAAAACTAAATTAAATAAAATTAAAACCAAATTAAATGAAATAAAAACTAAATTAAATAACAATTAAATAAAATAGAAAACTAAATTAAATTCTTTTAATAAAAAAAAATTAAAATTAAAAAAAAAAATGTAAAATAAAATAAATGTAAATCAAAAAATGAAATGAAAAAATTAAAAAAAAATTGAAAATTAAAAAAAAAAATTTAAAACGAAAACTAAATCGAAAACTGAAATGAAAAAAAAATTAAAATAAAAATAAAAAAAAAGGAAATTGAAAGATGGAGCCACTATGACTCAGTGAGTAAGACGTTGGCTCGCTAACCTGGAGATCCCTTGTTCGACTCCTACGTCGGACGAAAGTTTATCGGGACTCCTACGTTGGCCAAGAAAGTTCATCGGGATTTTCCGGTGTGGTTCCTCCTTGTCAGTGGTGCAGGACAAAGGTCCGGGCAAGAAACAACGCATTGTCGTTCGGACGAGACAAAAAACGTGTACACATTGGCTTACAAGTAAAAGACAGTCGAAATTCGATATCGTAGCGTCGCTGTCAGGGCAAAATTTCCCCAATAGCGCACTTTGATTTTCGGATGTATATACCGTACCATGTACGAAAATCCCGATGAACTGTCTGGTCGTGCAGGGATAGAACACAACTTTTTACCTGCCAAGCCACCATGGCTTCCTATATATTTAGATGGGGGGTTGGATGGCCGAATGGTTAGCGTGCACGCGTTGTATCATACGGCCTGCCATTGAGTCAGCTGGCGTGATTTCGAAACCCCAGTTGTACGTGGCAAGGAGTAGGGTCAGCTGCCCAGCCTCGTGGGTTTACTCCGGGTACTCCGGTTTCCTCCAACTGCTAAAGACCCCTACGCGCAAGCGAATTATTGAAATAAAATTAACCTATATGTTAATCCCGAAATTACCTAGTTTGTGTCGAGAGGACGTTAAACCCCATTTCTCTCTCTCTCTCTCTCTCTCTCTCTCTCTCTCCTGTTCCCCTCATCGCACAGACTTCTAATCATTATATACATCCGAAAATGAAATGAAATAGAGTTTAACGTCATTTATACTGTTATGCCCGACAAGACTAACGAAGACGGGCACACGTCATACAGTGTGCTATTGGGGAAATTTTGCCCTGACAGCGACGCTACGATATCGAATTCCAACTGTCTTTTACTTGTAAGCCAATGTGTACACGTTTTTGTCTCGTCCGAACGACAATGCGTTGTTTCTTGCCCGGACCTTTGTCCTGCACCACTGACAAGGAGGAACCACACCGGAAAACCCCGATGAACTTTCTCGGCCAACGTCAGAGTCCCGATAAACTTTCGGCCAACGTAGGAGTCGAACAAGGGATCTCCAGGTTAGCGAGCCAACGTCTTACTCACTGAGTCATAGTGGCTCCATATACATGCGATTATGCGAGTAACTGGATGTAAAATATCACCTTATGATTAGAGTTATTCGTCCACAACAAGTTAGGGGCGCGTTCGATTACTTTTCCGTTTAAATGATAACGATGGGCTGATGATAACGATGGGCCACGTCGAGACATGTGAATTTTAGTTTTTTCATTTCAATTTTCGATTTAGTTTTCGTTTTAGATTTTTTATTCTTTTTAATTTTGATTTTTTTTATATTTTTTACATTTCATTTTTTGATTTACATTTATTTTATTTTAATTTTTTTTTTATTTTTCTTTTTTCTATTTTATTTAATTGTTATTTCATTTAATTTTTATTTTATTTCATTTAGTTTTTATTTTATTAATTTAGTTTTTATTTAATTTAGTTTTTTTTTATTTTATTTTATTTTTTGGGCTAATTTTTATTTTTATATATTTTCTTATTTACAGGTTTTATTATTAGGGGGGAATTTTTCTTTTCACATTCTCAGTGATAACCATGGGCCACCATACACAATACGTCATGCAAGTTTACAACAGTTTTACTTTTTGAAATCTTATTAATTTTTTAGTTGCTAAAAATAAAAACTTATAGACAGTTTTGTCGAGATATAAATCGTTACTTCTCTATTATATATTCACGTCTGTAATTATTTAACTAGTTTTATAATCTTTGTGTAGGAATTGTGTAATTTCGTTAACAAGTAGTAAAATGGTGAAACTGGTGCGTGTCCGTACTGTAACGGTTGGTCTCAATTAATCCATTTGATTTTAACAGATACATGTGATTTGCCTAATGCATATTCTGAATTTAATGCTTTCGTCTCAATCAATTTTATTTATATTTTCTATGATCGCTACTACATGAAGATCTGACCCTATGACGTCAGACATTTGATTAACCAATCACCATTTCTAGTAGGATACCCACAGTTCCGTGAATTGCAGGCCGAGAACTCGCTTCAACAGACAGTTTCAGTGGCTAATTCCTCACCTCAACCTAAACGCGGCTTATTTAACAACTTTTCCAGATCCTAGTGTAGTAATGAGAAGTATAACGAAATTTTGAACTATAAAAACGAAACGAAATAGGATCTGTGTTTTAATCACATTGCGTTCATCTATATTATTTAAAGGGGCATTGCGTAATTTATAGTTCTGTACAGAATATGACCTTCCTATGTTTAGTCATATACGTATACATGTCTTATCACATCTCCCCGGAAAGCTTTTTTCCTAAAGAGTGTAATACTGTGCGTTCTATGAGGCGGTGCCTAGATGTGGAAATCCCAGATGCAAAGGAACTCCCAATAACCGACGGGTGACGCATATGGTCTTCTGCTACATATTTTAATAGCTTTGTGATCGTCTAGTCTTTTTAATTCTTTTCTTTTGGCTATGACCTGCGTTGTGTATACTGATGACAATGCATCAGTTCGCTTCTACATTTTAAATCAAGCAGAATACATAATTATTAAGGTCTCAATGCAAAATTTACTATACAATACTTAAAGTTTTCTCCTAGCATATAACATTGTTAAATCTTATGTTTACAAAAACAATGCTGAAATATTTACGAGCAGTGAGTTACAAACATATATACATTTCTTGGAATGAAGTTTTAAATGTTAAAGTGATAAAATCTTTTGTTGTATTTTAGGTATTTTTGCGCCTTTTGCAATATTGTTAGAATTGGTATCATATAAAATCAGGTCAATTGTAGCAATTTGTTTATGGTGGTATAGATTATTTTTAATAATTGTTCTCGGGACAGAGTACGCTGAACATATGAAAAAATAATGGTTATTTTAAATAAAATAAAATCAAGTTCGAACAATCCAAACCATTAGACAACATTCGAAGTCCTAAAGAAACGGTATAGGCAAAATAATGTACGTCCGTCTGAAGAATTACGCCAAGGACACACGTTTGTTTCACTAATAAAATGGTGGAATAAGTGATTATTTAAGTTACTTGCTATATTTCTGGTGCCAATTGATTCTTGGTGGTCTCTCCAGAATTTAACTGGTCACGGCTAAGGAATGTTCATGATGTCTCAAATCTATAGGACTAGTCTGATTGTTTTAACGTCCGCTTCCACAAAAGTGATATCGCAGACTTAAATCAGTCTTATAGCAATGGACAAATATTACGTAAATAATTATGATGATCGTTTACTAAGCAAAATGATGCAATAGGAATTTTCCAACACAAGCGATAAACATGATGTTCTTGCCTAAACTCTATTATGTTCGTTGTATATTTTAACTGCGTTATATTTTATATTATTATTTTGTATCTGAGGTGCAAATAAAATAGGGCCTAACATTGAACATACTATGGGAGCGATACATCCCGTATAAAATTTGATTAAAAACACACCTATTTAAAGAATATTATGATCTATAAAATATAAAAACATACTGGTACTTTTAAAACCATAATACCATTAGACTGTCTGTAGCCCAATGGGCATGTGATATGTTATTTATGGAGTTTAGCGCGCTAATCTTTTACCATTGTCCATTATTATTATGATCGTATCAACGTAGGGTAATACATGGTTGGTAATATCGAATCGCAAAAATTAAAAACTATCAGTTGTTGTCCTTTTTATCTCATTAATCATATTTCTCGCCATTTCGCACCAACATTTTATAATTATGGAAAACATCATTTATTGCAAACATTTTAAATTTGCTCTTAATCCTTACAAATTAACTCATATAGACATTTAAAACGATTCGGGCATTGAGTACTATTATAATTACTTACAGTACATAAATGGTAGCAGCGCAGAAACTTTTGAAAAAGTATGTAATATTTCTAACAGCTGTCTGCTTTGGTCCGTCTCGGGTAAAGATCTTTTGTCAATTGACAAAGATATCAGATTTGAAACAATAGTAATGTTGTTATTCCCATCTGGCGCCCTCATTATTAGAATGATTCTTTTAAAATGTTTTTCTTACATCAGAAAACTATGGAAGTGCATTTTCGCAAAGTGACAATAATTTATGACTGGAAATTGTACGGCAGTAATTCAAAATGTCAGGTTGATATCTTAAGCATATACTAACATATCCAAGCAAGGCTAAATCAGGTAGTATGCAGTAGTATTTGGTTATATTAGGTAGCATTTTGTGGATATAGTTATTTCGGGGTCGTGTTATACTGATACAATAAATAGACTTTTACAGTAAACATTTGCAAATTATCTTGTATTGATATAATTCAATTATTCTGGTAATTTTTCGCAATATGGAGTTAGTAAGTGTCGATGTTCATTATTACTGGGTAAAATCATCGTGTTATCCTATGTTTCTCTTTTCGACTATTTTGAAGAAATAAGGGGCGGTTGGTTCACCAACGAGCTTATATGTACTAGCCAGCTAGAACATATACTATTCAAAAAAAGTAGGGGATATTTGATTTTGGGGGCATAATACTAAAATATGCAAGTGACTACGAAAAAAAGTCACTATAGAACCTAACAGAAGAAACATTTCCAGTTACATGTGACGCCCAAACGCACCAATAGCTACCGCATGGAATGCAGGTGATGCTTGGGATCATCATGGGGGTCCAACCCAAGATTTGCACGACTCTGACTTTGAATGTTGCAGTCATTGTGGCATTGAATTCCAGGGTGAAAACATCAGTTTAATTGTTTTAGTGACCAGAAAACAAATTTTGATATGCGTCGGCTTACCCAAAATGAAAGGTTACGTGCCCTTGGCATGCTACAGATCGGCACAACACAGGCGGTTGTGGCGCGGACGATGAATGTTTCTCAGTCTGTCATAAGCAGGCTATGGTCCAGATACCGTGATACACAATCTGTACAGGACAGCTAGACCACGCTCAGGTCGACCAAGGGCGACAACTCAAGCCCAGGATCGATTTATCCGTACCTTGGCCTTGAGAAATCGTGTCATCACAGCAAATCAGATCAGCGCTCGTCTTCAAACAGACACTGGTGTGAGAGTGAGTGGACAGACGATTCGGAATCGACTGCATAGGGGTCACCTTCGCGCCCGACGTCCTCGCGTGATCCCTTGTTTGAGAGATCACCACATTCAGGTGTAGGGATCGTCAACACTGGGATAATCGACGCTGGAGCAATGTGATGTTTTCAGATGAGTCAAGGTTCACTGTTGATTTTTTGGACAGACGTAGGAGGGTGTGGCGTCGTCGAAACGAGCGCTTCCAAGACGTTAACGTCATCAGACATGATCGATTTGGGGGTGGTTCTGTTATGGTGTGGGGAGGCATCACTGTTGCTGGAAGAACGGCTTTACATGTTGTTGCAGGGCGTGTTACAGGCCAGTACTACCGGGACAACATCTTGGCAGTCCATGTTGTGCCGTTCGCACGACATCATGGCCGCCGTTTCATCTTCCAGGATGACAAAGCAAGATGTCACAGGGCCAGGATCGTTACAGGTTACCTCCAACCACAGAACATCACCACATTACCTTGGCCAGCACTGAGTCCCGACCTCTCCCCCATCGAGCATGTCTGGGACATGCGTGGACAGAGGTTACGTCAACGTCAACAACGTCCTGCCAATGTCCAAGAACTTGCTGCTGCGTTGCAACAGGAATGGGACAATCTGGACCAAAATGACCTTAGACGTCTCATTAGGAGTATGCCACGTCGGATCAATGCTTGTTTGGCAAACAGAGGAGGATTTACCCGTTACTGACTTTGTTGTGATGCTGTGGTAACTTTGCTGTTTGACCCCGGGTATCATTTTACCCTTTTAATGGTCAGTCTGTGCCTTACTTAGTCTAACGATCATTTGGAATAAATCGATGAATGTGAACTTCATTTCATTTTGTCATTTGTTTCTTTGTCAGTTTCATAAGGTGACTTTAATAACACATAAAAATCAAATATCCCCTACTTTTTTTGAATAGTATATATTTGTGGTGCTGTTAGAGGCCCTGGGTTCACCAATATGCACTAACCAGCTAGAACATATATTTGTGGTGCTGTTGTTGGCCCTGGTTATATTATTGTACGATGAAACCGTTTATATAAGGCTACAAGGGATTTCAGTCAATAATTAGGAGGTACCGATCTCTACCTATTAATATCCCTAAGGTCACGGGTTTCCTTGTGGCGTATATCCTCAGGATTTTATATCCCGGTTCCCCTTTTTGTCAGTGAAGCGGGGCGGATAACTTATGATGAAAAGACATCCAGTCGTTCAGATGAAAAAAGCCCGAATCCATCCGTGTACTCGTTCGCGTTGGCAATTTTCCGACAACTTATTTGCAGTTACTAATGTTGTTATGCTAATCCACTTAATCCGAACGGGTCTTCTTTAGCAATCGAGATGAAGTGTTTTGAAAATAATTGGAACGGGGCCTTTTTGGTTTGTAGTGGATTAAAACAACGTATTTCAATAAATAATAAAGAAGAAATCGCCGCCATCATCCCTGGATTATAATTAGTGGTGCGCTTGTAGGACACTCAAGATCTGGGTGGAAGACTCTTGGGCCCACGTTGTTAGACCTGTGGTCTGAGTGGGTGCATGCTTATGCGGTGTGTAAGTGTGTGAAATGGGGAAAGAGCTAGTATTATTCGATGTTTTGTGTAGAGACACTACTAATGCTGTGGAATTTTGCTGTCGCTGTGGCATAGTTACTCAGTTGCTCTGGTAATAACGTAAATTATATCGGCTGTGCTCTCTTCTACGTTACTGCCAGCTTCTAATGACCAATTGATAATGGTCGCTCTATTCAAATGAAAGTTGTTTATGTTTTTGTATCTCACAATTGTACATGAAACTTCCTTTAAAACTTAGATACACACTCGAGCAGTTTTTACCTCCCAATCATTATTCTCGGAATATTTATATTAAGATCAACTCATACACTATGTTGTTTTTGATTATTTTTTTTAATAAAAGAAAAAAACCCATCTGATCTGGGTAATTAATATAAATGACATAATGTACAAGGTATTAGCAATATAAATCTATATTGGTTATATTAAAATTATGATAAATAATGATTCTATATAAGAAAGTAAATATATAATTACTACTGATACTAGAACGTGTACAGTAAAGCAGGAACGTATACCGTAAAGCAAGAACATGGTGACTGTAATTACACTCTTTAACGTATTCCATCCAGATGATTTGCTATTTGGATGTTCCGAAGGGTAAATGAATTCATTGTTGTGTACAAAGACAACCGGTTACATTTACTCTCAAAGACATGCTTAGTGTTTAGTGGACCAACTTAAAAATAACCAGTTCTAATCTAACATATCAAAATAATTCTTGCTCTACAGTACGTTAACTTGTGTATTTAAATGGACGTAATAATTCTAAATATAGGCACTTTTAATATGTAACTAAACTACAACTGTACATGGGGATGCTTATGTTACCTGTATCAAAAGAGTGGGAGTAGTTCCAATTTTCAAAAGTAAAGAAATTTCCTGAATTACAAACAAAAAGAAATCTATTTTGTTTTACATAGGGATAAGTGGCTTGATACAAAAACATGCACACAAATAAAATAATAGAACTCCTTTTAATACCGGTTATGCCAACGAAACGAGTTGTATTCATTTTTTAGCTTTAGTTTTCTTTCATTTACACTGATAGGTGGGAATATTTGCAATATTTTGATAGATTTCGAGGGATTCTTTTTCTTGAATTCTGTGAACGTTTATAACAACAGATCCATATTCTAGTCTAATTTTGGAAGAGAATTCATGTTAAGTACAAATATATATATATTGACTTTAAAATACTATATCAAATAAAGAATCCAATGTTGAACAATTGTCCCAAGACGTCGATAGGATACACAAATTAGCACAAGAATATGAATGATATTTCAATAATATGTAGTGATTATATACACGGATGTAATGTTTACTATAATCATAGATACAGATATATCTACTACTGATGTACACAGTATATATAATAAAACTTGCAGTATGTAAGAGCTAAATATGTCTATTGTCGGTCTTTGTTCTAGCTTTTAGGTAAATTAGAACAAACCCGGACATTTACCAGTTTCTGACCTTTTTGAACCTATTATAGCGATTACTATCAGTTCTGTATCTAAATCTTACATAATGCACCTATTATAAGTACATGTATAAAAACAACCCAAATATATGGAAGATTTTAAAAATCAAGAGTCAATTTAACACACTGACGGAAACAAAACAGGGGTATACAAAAATAAATCAAAATTTACAATTATGGAAAGTAATCATATGTACAATTAACAATAAAAATTATTAAAGAAAAAAAAACAATGTGTATAGATAATGTTTAATATAATATAGATATTTATTTATCTAAGATTTTAACTAGGGGCTTTAAACATGTGCATTGTGCTATGGTATATATGACATAAAAATTAAAAACAAACATTCCATGTGCGGATAACTGCGATGTGTCTAAGTGAAACGGTCATTTCATGTGTGACCAACTGCAGTGTCAAGCGAAGCAACTATATCATGTGTGTGACCAACTGCAGAGTCTAAGTGAAACAATCACTTGCATCAACACAGTTTTATTATGCAATGAGTCTAACAACTGCAATGAAAGGGAGTTTGCACGGCTGTAATTACTCCAAGGAAAACGGCCATTATATTAACCGCTGCAATGAATTTAAGAAAACTTGTCCATTTCACTTACTACGAATGGGTGATCATAAAACGGCAGCCGTGGTGATTATATTAACTTTCTCTAAAACCAATTAAAATAGACAAATTAGAGTAATTTGTACAATGAAACAAAACTGTTGTAGCCCCTAATTAAAACCTTTATCATGTCATGTTTTATAATACTTAATATACATAAAAGTAGTGCCCAAACGGCTAACTTATTTTCGAGTCAAATTTTACAACCCGTTTAAAAGAATTACCCTATTCATCAACAAACGGAATGGTGTTAACTGTTAACGAATAAATGTTTTATGATTTTTTATCCCCAAATAATAGCAATGGACATCCGGATAACCGGTAAAATACGAAGACACAAACACAATCAGTAACCGTTTGAGCACCACCAACAAAGACAAATAATTGATAGATGTACATATATGGCTTGTTGGTCGGATTCTAACTAAAATTTCCTGACAGTGTGCCAGGCATACAATTATTAATTCCATGTAATTGGTAACTTTGAAACTGCGTATATCACATCGGGTCAACATTCTATGTCGAATATACGATACGGTTTTTAAACTTTGTAAAGTTTCAAATTGTATGAATTCGACCAACCGAACTAATTAGGAATGTTTGATAGTATAAAATGAATGTCCTGATTTACACGTATGATATAACATAATATAATACTATTACTACTATTAATAATAATATGCATTTAAATGCTACGCGATGGATAATATTTACACATCAATGATTATTACTCTTTAACACACCCAGATTTAATATCACCACCTTGCTTTTTTCCTATATCCTATTTATCATGTTGTGGTTCTTTTTAAAGATTATTGGCATGTTTTAAAACTGTATCTATTCAACGGTTTGATTATACCGAGAATTAATTAAGGAATTTAATCTTTTATTATGCATTATGATATTCTCGAATCTGATACCATTGGTAACTCGACACGCTCCCTGCTAAAACGACTAAAGGTGGGGATATTAATTCGTTTTATAATTCTACAACAATTTAAAGCATTTTGTTAAGAGACAGCCACGTAGCTATATGTCAGTTAATGTGAATATCTGAACAATAGATGTTATGTTGATAACTTCAAAGGCGACGCACTTGTGACATTTTATATGGTTCATGGCGACACACCTGTGGCATTTTGTACTATCAATGGGGACATATTTGTGACATTTTGTACTGTAAATGGCGACATATTTGTGACATTTTATATCGTCAATGGCAAGTGTTATTTTGAAATGATAACACATGAACAAAACGATGAGATATTGGTTCGATGAGTCATAAAATCTGAATTTCATATCCATTCAAACTCTCTATAATAACGTTTTGTCCTTTGGATACATGTACATTAATATATCATGGCGTATTTAAGATTGTAAATCTGATTTTCTTTTAATATTCGCGTGTTAGCACCAATAGTGTCTCCCCTTGCACATCCGTCTACGCTACTAGACAGGAAACAGTTTTTGTGAACTAGCTACCTTACAAAAATATAAAAAAAGCTATTTGTGTTTGGATATAGAATACAACAGCTGGGATATTGCACAAATCAAGCAATATAAAATATAAATACCAGGAGCAAAAATAAGATATCATTCTGTTTCATGTTCAGAATAACTCAACTCAATACAAAAGCCCTTTCAAGTGTTTTTGTGTTTTTTTCGTTTCCGTCTAGAAGCAGCTAGGTTCAGATAAAAAAATTGTTATTATGTAATATCCTAGACACAACTGGGGATCAAAATATAATATGAAATTGATAAAAGAGTCAATATTCACGTACCCGACACATTACTACGAGATTGCCTCACCAAAAAAGAACAATTCACAACCAAATCATTATAAATAATTACTAAAAATCAAACATCTATCAATGTGCACTACACCAGTAGTAATCAAGACTATCCCAAATCGCATTTAAAATACAATAACCATAGCTACACACACATTAATTGGTTACTTCTCTCTTTGAAACTACTTTCTTCAATCCTGTCATTTCACACCTAACAATTATACAATATTTTGATTTTATCAATAATTAAACCTTAAAATAGTTCTTTCATCTTTTCCTGCAATATTCGTCCAGTTGTTGTTTTACACGGCGGAACCCAACATGGCGTTCGATCCTCTGATATCAGTGCCGTCTTCGGCTAAGTAGGGATCTCGTGGAGCATCGTCCGAGTCGAAACTGTTGTCCATACCTCGGTTTGTACGACCACCATTTGTCGTGATGGTGTATGGCCGTCTATCTCGATCGTTAGGTGAATCCTCCATAGATTTATTTACTCTACCGCCAACCTCCTGAAATGATAATTACATAACACTTATTTTAAAACCATTAACATGTTATTTTGAAACTAATAAACTGTTTGAAATCAATAAGATGTTATTTTGAAAATAATCAGATGTTATTTTGAAAATAATCAGATGTTATTTTGAAAATAATCAGATGTTATTTTGAAAATAATCAGATGTTATTTTGAAACTAATAAAATAATAAACAGTTATTGTGTGAAATAGTACGATGTTATTTTGAAACCTAAAAGGTGCTATCTTTAAACTAGTAAGATGATATTTTGAAACCAAAAAGATGTTATTTCGAAAACAAATATAATTTATTTCGAAAATAAAAGTATGTTTCTATTAGAAAAATATGTTATCTACTTTGAAAACAATATAGGATGTTATTTTGCAAACAATATACGTGTAATGTGTCATTTTGAAAATAAAAAGATGTCATCAGCGACTTAAGTCGATGAAGATTTCTCACATGACCTTTTAAATTGGATATCGCTTAAAGCGGTTATACGAATGACAAGCAAACACTTTCTCTGTTTTATAAAAGAACAATTAGTTCAATCCACATATTGAACCTTGTGACATTGTGAGTTGTAACGTAGTATAAAATCATAAAAAAACTATCGTCTTTCTATGGACATTTAGTAGATAGTGAAGCAGGAAGTACACAACGAAACTGATGAAACAAATGCAATGGATTTAACATCCTAAGATTGAGCCAATGAAGACGCCATAGATGAAACAAGTGATACAAGATACAATCGTATACCTATTCCCCAAACGATATACAATTTATAACAGGGTGTTGGCACATTTGTGTTCTGTGGAGGGATGCAACACAATTTCACCTGTGCAAAGTTGTCCTGATAAGATGGACAAGTTCACGAAGAAAGAGGTTATCGAAATCCCGAAGGGCTTTTTCGGTTTGCATATCTCCCATGGCCCTACGATTCAATCGCGTCCTACTATTCTGCTCATATACTAGGCTAATGAAGACTTGTTATTACAAATACCACCAGGTGTAACAACAAAGGTCCTTGATATCCCAATATCTGACTAATTTTGGATTTCCTTACCGTTTCGTCGGGCTTATGATTCACTGAAATTCCAAAGATACGATGAGCTATTTTCCTGGTGGAACCAGTATCTGTGTTTGTCTTTATAATTATATAATATAATACATTAATTGCTATAGGACACAGGGTGCATCTATAGGACACGTCGTGAATCAAAGGGAGGCCAGATGAATCAATCGGGCACTGGATGAATCTACACGACACGAGATAAATGAATGGGACACTGGACGCATAGGAGATGAGATAAATCAACAGGACACTGGATGAATCTATAGGAGATGAATGTATAGGACACAGGATAAATCAATAGGTCATTGGATGAAAGTATAAGATATACAATACTTCTGTCTTCTTGAGACTTCATACATTATCATTCTGTGTATATACTGCAAATTGCAAATGAAATGAAAGCTGTTTTATGTAAGCATTAAGTTGCTTGTTACTGTATCCAGTGGTTCATTTTATTATTCCCTTTATAACCAGTAAATAAAATCAATATGAAAAACCGTAAAATTATTACAAACAATTTTAATACATATCTGAAAATTATATCTACAATTGCAAATGTACAAAAGTTCGGCTAACATATAATATTAAAATATTATAAAAAAATAATATACAAGGAATGATTAAAGCTGCATCAGAACTATATGTATATCAGAAAATAGTAATTATCATTAAGCTGTATCAGAACATACATAAAGTAGACATCCTAAACGAGGACAATTGCTTTGATTTGAAGGTGTTATTTCCCGCCAACCAAGATACAAAATCGTAACTCATTATTTTATCTTTAAATTTCAATGTTTATCCCGATACTCCGTGAATATAACGCAGTAAAGGGCACATGCAATTCAGTAATGTTGCAGTGAGTCCAGTGTCCACGATTTTGCACATGTGCAGGCCTATTAAAAGCGCCATCCACAAAATAGATTCAACACCATTTGACTGTGATGAGAGAAAGAGATTCTTTGATTTCACTATTCTAATGTTTGGGTTTTTTGGTCTAGTTAAGTACTAAACATACGTTCTGAAAAGTAGTTATTTTACACATTTCGTGTCGGTAAAATAAACAACTATTAAAGTTGGGTTCCCGGATACAAACTGGGTGATTTGATGATATATTAGAATTAAAAACATATTCAAACTAATCATTTTATCATAATTTTGCTTCAAATCCTTCTCAAAACATTGTAATTGACGAGAATAGCCTGCTATAAAAATCTATCGAAAGAGACCATTTGCGTCAGGCGATTACCCCTCGCCGTAACCAATGGCAACGGTGGCAGACGACAGGGGAGAATGCATTGCATACACAAGACGATGTTGTCCGTAAGCGCTGACTATTTACTACAAATATCGAATCCTAATTAAATTCTCGGATTATCCACTGCCTGCGTCTTTTTCCGTGATTTTTACCCCAGAAATTGTTGTATGTCTAACTCTTCATAAAGTTTTTCAACATGTACACAAATCACTCAAGTTCGCGTGCAGCCTTCAACGCCAAGCGTGCAGGTACCCTTCTTCGTCGGGTTGACCATTAAGGGAACCCCTTACATTTTTGTCCTGTTTACGCTCCATGAGTGTTTTTCAGGGAATCCAGTATTTTTCTAGTAAGATTGGGTATCTCTTCTTTCCATATATATACCAAAATTGTCATACTTTTATAGGCAATAACCACCCGATAAATACTTATCTGGGAACCCAACTTTAACTTCTAGCGACAGATCTGCATGTGTCTAGTCTAAACCGTTTAGTCCAGCACTAAGGTAGGTGACCTAATAATAACGCTAGTCCACTATAGAAAACACGACAATTCAATATTACTGTAGTTTTCTATTTTTGTTTTAAAAAAATAACTACTACTAGTTCTGTTATAAGATAATTCAGAATATAAAATTTATTATCTACATAGTGATGATAGTGAGGTAACATGGCAGCCTAACAAATTGAGCATAATTTTATTGATGACACTTGCTGTTAATTACTGTCCGAGAATAAACGGTTGTATTCTATAGAAAAGTGTCCTGTGTCTCAGTAATAAACAGTGATGGTATTCTATAGAATAGAATAAATAGTAACAAACAATGATTGTATTTTTAGGACAGTGTCCTGTGTCTCGGTATTAAACAGTAATTGTATTCTATAAAATCGCAACCTGTGTCTCAATAATAAACATTGATTTATTCTATAAAATAATGTCCAGTGTCTTAGTAATAAACAGTAATTGTATTCTACTGATTAATGTCCTCTGTGTCTCAGTGATAGACTGTAATCATATTCGAAATAATGCTACTAAATGCCATTAAACAATTATTCAACAATCATATAATAATAAGATATAAGTAAACCGAATTATTATTGCATGGGTCAGAATAATTATGATAACTTCAATACTAAATGTATCTATTAAATTTATATAATGACTAAAGATATAAACCGAATTAGTATTATGTGAATTAAAATAATGATGATCACATCAATACTATATTGAGTAAGCGAATTTTTAAAAAAACATAAAATAAAAAATATTGAAATAAACTCAGATACTGCTTTTGATCGTCTAATTTTGATGGAAGATTCAAATGAATCAGTATGTAAGAACATGTATTTAACCACAAGCAAGACACAAAATTTTGTATATACGGGTAGTTTGAATCAATATACATGTATAACAATGTGTAAAATTATACATATAGGTAAAGATGTGTTATGTAATAGCTAAATCTGCCTATCACAAGTCTTTATTGTGGCTTCAATAGTCATATAAACTATCATTGAGGCATTTATTCACATGACGACCAGGTAATCAACTCTCTAGATCCTGTGATGACCGAGATGGCATGGCCGCCATTTTAATGTATAATTTAATTTAAAATGAATAATCTAGACTTAATCTTGATTGTCAAGTACAGTCTACCCTACAACTTCGCTCAGAATAAAGTGATTTGAATGAAATTTTCAAAATTCATTTGATGTTATCTTTTTAGGACGACTATGGCAACAACCTTCAGTTCTTTATCTAAATCATCTTTAGTCCTGATATTTAAAAAAACTCGAAAATTCATGTAACAATTTAGCAATTCTTGAATAAACGAAATTCTAGGTTAATTTGTATTTCGATTGTCATATGTGCAATGAAGGTGGAACTAATTTTTCCCTACTCTTTATAGTGACAACTTCTTTTACGATGCACGCCAATGCCCTATCTGAAGGACCTGGCACACCTTTCTTGTTGCCTCTAACAGGTCAACGGTCAAGGCAAGACTGAAAAATCCTGAACTTAGATTGTCACAGAAATAAAATTTGAATCCAAAATATAAAAGGTTACATTGGTCTTAAAGAAATACATTGTACTTATGTTAGGGAATATCATAATTTTTGGCAATTAGAAAATGGAAGATTAAGAGATAGCCTTAACAAACATAACAATATCAATGCTTGGAAACACCTACTAGATGCATACATGTGTGTGGCCAATCTGAAAACAAGTTGTTCACTTGTACATCTACAGTACAAGCTTAGTGGAAGTATGAAATACGTCCTTGGTCGGTGTTTATTCCTCTCAAGAATCGCACAGATTTTCCTATATACACATTAAAATTCTCTCATACTACAAAATCCAAAACAGAACATAACAAATTATCAAAAATAATAACAAAATTAAGTACAGTTCAATAAGGCACATTGGAGATTAACATAATAAAATATTATTTGATACATAAATTACTACTATATATATATCTATCTATATGCCAGGGTGCTTATTTACAAAAAACTTAACACTAAAATATCTTTAAAATTCAGTTCTTGCACTGGCCATGAGCTAAAATTTCTGAAAATCAAATGAAATGGGGTTTAACGTCCTACTGTTCTGCTCCGACTGGTCATACGCCACATAGTGTGCTATGCGGGAAATTTTGCCCAGACAGCGACGCTATGACCTATTCTTATATTAAATTCCAACGGACAAGGCATTTTTTTGTGCACACCAATATGTACATGGGACCTTAATGGTTTTCCTTCCTATCCAACGACTACATGTATACATTGTCCCATGTCAGGCCCTTTGTCGTGCACCACTGTCAAGAGGGAAGCATGCGGGAAAATCCCTCCAGGTTAGCCGGCCAACATCCTACTTACTGAGCCACTGTGGCTCCACTGAAATTTGTAGTAGTGATCAGCAAATGAAGTGTTTGCAACCTTAAATTTTTTAGTAGAAATATTTTGTGCATTAGGCCCCAGTTCTTTACAAAGTATGGCTCTTATTTTATATTTTTACTAGACAATCAACTGTTTCCTTATTTTCTTTTTCAAAGAATTTTACCAGCTTTCAGATTAGCAATTTTCATACATAGAAGTAGAAAATATGCTAATAAATATGGCTTTCTAACTTAAATTGAAGCTAAAGCATGTTCAAAGCCTTTTTGATCAATTTCTGTTTTTAAGGGGGGGTTGGGATGGCCTAGTGGTCTAGAGTGCCGCGCTTCGACCTCTAGCTGGCCGGTCACCTCTGGCTTGCGGCTGTGGTTTCGAGCCCTGGTGTGAGTGTATGTGGCATGGAGATAGGGGCGCCTTCTCAACCTCGTAGGGGGTTGGGATGGCCTAGTGGTCTAGAGTGCCGCGCTTCGACCTCTAGCTGGTCGGTCACCTCTGGCTTGCGGCTGTGGTTTCGAGCCCTGGTGTGAGCGTATGTGGCATGGAGATAGGGGCGCCTTCTCAACCTCGTGGGTTTCCTCCGGGCACTCCGGTTTCCTCCCACTGCTAAAGACCCCTACGCGCAAGCGAATTATTGAAATAAAATTAAAACCATATGTTAGTCCCGAAATGACCTTGTTGTGTCGAGTGGACGTTAAACCCCATTTCTCTCTCTCTCTCTCTCAACCTCGTGGGTTTCCTCCGGGCACTCCGGTTTCCTCCCACGGCTAAAGACCCCTACGCGCAAGCGAATTATTGAAATGACCTGGTTGTGTTGAGTGGACGTTAAACCCCATTTCTCTCTCTCTCTGTTTTTACGGTTAAGGAAATTTTTATAGTATTATCCCTATATTTTTACACATAAAAACCAATACATGTACACTGTAATATATGTGTTTATCGTATTTAAGGTTAAATTCCTTGAAATTTTAATATTAACCCTTGTTAATCGACTGAGTGGTAAATTCTCCAGTCAGCCAATATCAATGTTGGTCATTGGCAGTCAAGAATAGGAAACATGTCTTCTTTGTAACAACCCAAGACAGTCTTGGTAAATGGCACAAATGGTAAATATTAATTCTGAGGTAATATTTTCTAAACTATTCTAAAACCATGACTATTCTACCATTATATACAAATATCGAGGTGTAACACATATAGGTATATACATGTATACCGGTAGGTGTAACACATGTGACATAGGCCTATATACATGTACAGGTATAACACATGTGACTTAAGCCTATTTACAGGTGTAATATGTGTGACTTACGCCTATATATATCTAACACATGTAACCAAGGCCTACACACCTGCATATCTAACACATAAAAAAATTACATGGATTAGATACATTGCACTGTATCATCTTTGTCTGATTGTACTCAGAAAGAATGACTTATTCTTCATATTGAAATATACAAATTAAGCTTACTGATTGATATAGATGGAAGTGAGGAACATTTTATGGCCATAACTTACAATACGATTAATCCATTCTATTAGTTTTAGTATGAGTTCCCTTTTGAGTTCTCTTATTGTTCATTGTCTTAGAGTCCACATCTACATTTATATTTGCCATTTATTTTCACTCTTTACTTATGATATAAATCTTAAACCCTTTCAAATAGTTACATGTATCATCCCTATACAACCCATTCAAATATTTATAATCTATTTTCAACCTGTTCAAATATTTCAAATCTGTATAAGCTACAAGTACAACCTTGTCTAGTAATACAACCAAGGCATCAGACTGTAGTATGTTGTTTCAATGTACATACTGTGAAGATGAGAACGAACTAAGCTAAACCATACAAAATCTACACAATCATATTAAAAGTTATATGTAAAAAAAATAAAAATTGGTTGGTTTTCTTTATGTTTTCCAGCTGTCTGTATCAAACACAAATCAGCTGAAGAAATGGTTTCAATTCCACACATATGAATATACATGTATCGTTAAGATAGTATTCAACAACACTGGAACTGTATTCATTGTCTTTCCTTCCAGACTCGCCATAAATATGTTAATGAAACACCACACTCATGATACACGCACAGATGCATATTCTATTGATTGGTCCTCGCTCGATTTTCTGGATGAGAAATCTTCTGGATGATTTTTGCGATATTCTGCCCGCGTTAGTTCGAGATCGGCATAGTGTAAACCTTCGACGTTCTTGTGGTAGCCATTATCAGACTGCAAAAAAACAAAACAGAGGACAAATTCATCATGGCAGTTCTATTTACCTGGTAAAACACATTGGAATCAATAGAAAATCAAATTCATTTTCTAAAATATCTTTTACCATGATAATTACTGCCAAGATTTAAATTTGCCTTTGTCATGTTTTTTTTGGCTTTGATCCTATTTTTCCACACAACCAAACGCTTCAGTCATGGGTCGCAAAATTACATGTGGAAAACCGATAATAGTTAGCTGGTGTGACTGTTATTTCAGCCTATCATGAGTCATTGTAACTTTCTCAATTGCAAAAAAAGACTCCCATCATATCTCATTATTAACTTAGAAAAATTAGCAAGAATTGTCAAAAACTCAAAATTTAAATTTAAAAAAAAAAAGAAATATAAAAAATCTGTGTTGATACAGTTTGAATATTTTGTCAGTATTATCATGGAAGGTGATATTTTATAAAAACAATTTGATTGGATAATTCATAAAAATAATTTACACAAACCAACACCAACAACAGAAACATGCAATGAGTTTAGTAGATTTAAAAAAAAAAATGATATTAAATTATTTGATTCTAATTTCTTGCTAAAATTTCTAATATATTAAGATATACATGTATACAGGTATGTATACATGTAATTAAAATGTAAACAAAGGCACCTGCCATGGAAGGACAATTTCAGGATTAATTTTCTCAGGTATATTTCAGGTAGGCCTACATGTATGTAGCTCTACCATTTGTATTTTTTTTCAAACAAAAGTTAATGCATATTGTGCAAAATCCGGGTGAAACTTGAACCCTTTTCGTTGAGGACCCTTTTCGTTGAGGACAGAATGTATTACGGTATCACAGATAGAATTTCTGTAAAATTTTGCCAAAAATGCACGTAAAGTGGTCATAAATGTTGTTGCCACTGCAACTGAAGCATTTTAAATATCTTAATTTAGAGATTTTAATCCCCTTAATACTATGTTGTTTATTCATCTTCAAGGATGTTGATGATGATGAAGATGATGATTGGTGATTAATGATGATGAAGATTGGTGATTAATGATGACGAAGATTGATGATGATTGATGATGAAGATTGAAGATTGTTATAATATTATCACAAATATTTTGTTGATTGCAAAAATAATTTTCATATTAATAATCTCCTTAATTCTATTTTGTTTATCCAGCTTCAAGGCTGTTGATGATGATAAAGATTATGATTGGTGATTGATGATGATTTGTGACTGATGATGATTTTATCAAGCACATTTTGTTATTAATGATCGTTATATCTATATGTACATGTATATGCAAAACAAAATCTACATTCAACTTCTAATGGTTCTTTTTTTATCAATGCCTATGTGTCCCGTTTGATACTGGATACGGATGGGGGTGGTTGGGTGGGTGAGGAGTCACTTCTGTTTCTGAGTAAGGGGATGAAAGTGTCCATTCTGTTACTGAAGTCACATTGGACACTGAAAATAAGGCTAAGAGAGCCCCTTCTGATACTGAAAATAGGGCTAAGAGAGTTCTTTTTGATACTGAAGTGTGAATGAGATTGTAAATTCTTTTACTTAATAAAGGGGTGTTACTCAGCAAGGTGAAGAGAGAGTTCCTTGTTATTAAGCAGGGAGTCCCTATTGACACTGAGTAAAGGGGTGAAATAGTCCCCTGTTACAGGAAGGTGGAGAGAGTCCCTTATGATACTGAGTAAATACCTGAGAGGGTCCCTTCTGTTACTGAGCAAGGCAGTGCAAGTGTCTCTTGTGTTACTGAATGAATGAATGAATGAATGAATGAAAACATAATCCTACAAAAAAGGACAGTGAGTGAACAGCATTCAACTCTCAATAAGGATGTGTGCCCCTTCCATAAATTGTTGTATTGGTGCTGTGGATTCTCCTTTGTGTTCTGGGATTGGTGAGGTCCTATTCTGGTATTGATTCTAAGCTGTTGTGGACTAACATCCCTTCTGTTACTGGGGAATATCTCACCTCCTGCTGAATCGGAGTCAACCAACTGGTCCCTTCCTCTGACTGAAATGAGTTGGAGAATGGGTCCCTACCTTTGACTGAAATGAGCTGGAGAATGGAGCTGAGTTGGAGCTGGTGTGGGATGACATTCCTTCTGTTACTGGGGAAGATCTCGTCTCCTGCTGAATTGGAGCTAACCAAGGGGTCCCTTCCTCTGACTGAAATGAGTTGGAGAATGGGTCCCTAACTTTGACTGAACAAAGTTTGAGAATGGGTCCCTACCTTTGACTGAATAAATTTGGAGAATGGATCCCTATCTTTGACTGAACTTTTAGAATGACTGAATAGTTGGAGAAAGGGTCCCTACCTTTGACTGTATAAAGTTTGTTAATGGGCCCCTAACTGTGATTGAACACAGTTGAATAATGGGTTCCTACCTTTGACTGAATTGAGTTTGGGGAGGGTCCCCACCCCCAACTTTGACTGAACAAAAATTGGTGACTGAGTCAAAGTTTGTTACTGAATTGGAGGTAGAAAATAGTACACTCACTAGGATCCAATTGCAGTTACTTATAGCTAATGGGTTCCTTCCTTACATATTGATATACATGACTGTATACCTTTGGCTGAATTTGAGTTAGAGCTGTGTTAGTTGATGCAATAGAGTTAGGTAATTGAGTGAATGGGGTTTTAGACTATATGTCTCTACCTTTGATGCCATTTGAGTTAGTCAATTGAATGAATGGGAAGTTAGAGAAAGATTGATTTGCTTTGAATGAGAGATCCTGAAGGAGGTCAAACAATTCTACAAGGACAAACATGTAACTATAAGTGAGGAATGAACAGGGGTATAAATAACACCGAAGCGTTGGGTACAACATGTTCTTGCACCACACTCAATAAGTCAACCAGAAGGATGTAATAATTAGTAAGACTATCAAGTGTCTACAGAACATGCATTATTGAGATAAAATAACAATCTACTCACATTATTTTGTTTATGATCATGTTCTCGTGTGTCAGGTGGCATGTGAGGATTTCTGGAAAACAGAAAAATGTTAAAATGAAGACACATGTGACGAATTAGCTACTAAATGTAGGAGTATATTAATATTCCAGGTAGCATATACATTTCTGATGTCAGTGATAAGAAAGCAAAAAAGTGCAACTTATCGAATAATAAAAAAAGGAAGCCTTGTACCAACATTTTAAATGAAATGGGGTTTAAGATCCTATCGTTTTATATCAACTGGGCTAATGAAGACAGACATACCCCATGTCAAGGGTTCTTTTACATGCACGACAACGTAACCTCAGTTTTCTGTCCCATCCGAATGACCATACCTTGTCTTTTACAGGCCCTCCATCTTGCACCACTGACAACGGGGAACCACCCAGGAAAATCCTCATGAACTTTCTCGGTTAATGCAAGGATTAAACACAGGGCCTTCAGGTCAACAAGCCAAGGTATCACTGAGCCACTGTGTCTCACAAGATGATATATAAAGATGACCATTATTGTATATGAAATACGTGATGTTTAGTCACATGGTAAATGATTAGGTAACACATAAAGTTTCCATTGGTCAGTATCATACATGAAATATATACTCACGTTTGTGGCTTCATACGGTCTTCTTGTGTATCATCTGAAATACAATGTATAGAGTTATTTCCCTTATTACACCATATTTTTACAAACACTATTTCAGGTCCCAGATAAATTAGATTACATGTAAACTCTAGCTAAATTTCAGTCGTCAAAAATGTAGTCTGCCAATAAATCCATTCTAATTTCTTGACTATTTAGCTCTTAATTCTTAACATGAATTTCAGTTCTTAGTTACATTGAATTGAGACCAGGCTGCAGCTTTATTTCAATAAAAGTGTGTTTAGCAGTGGGTCGGTAGGTGTGTTTAGATTTAGAAGTAGGGTGGAACCCAAGGACCTGGCGAAAACCCATGGTCATGACATTGGACAAGTGACTCTACTCCTTGCCATGTACAAGCGCAGAATTGAAACCAGTACCCATGCCACTTGACACCCCCTAGTGTAAACTTTAACTTACAATCTTTTCCAGCAGTATTTTTTCTTCTCTTCATAACCACAACGATGACAACAATAACAATGACAATAACAACAATAACAGCAATAACTATTCCAGCTATCATACCAGCATTATCTGGTTCATCTGAAATTAAACAGCCAACAATCTTGATAAAAATAGATGTTACATGTGCATGAAAATAAAAAATGAAGGAGTACATGTAAATTACATGTACCTTATCTTCATGATAGACACAAATACAAGCAACACTACCCCTAAATTTCAAAACTTTTCATTCAAGGTACCTATGCATGGTTAGGCCTACCATTTAAAATGCAGGGATTTTAGCTAATTTGCAATGTGTGCCGATTTTCAAAACCAATTTTTCTAAAAGCCAACAAACATAATGATTTTTGGCATTTAATGCACCCCATACGTAGTCAACAGTACTTGTTCAGAAAATCTGACGGTGGATTATCAAATTACATAAAAGTTCTTCCAAATCCCCGAAATTGAGGAATACTGTCGAACAAGAAGGAATATAACTAGAAAGCCAAAATCGATTCATAGATTAGTATGTTCGAATATATGTACATGTACTTGTAGGCCTACGGATGGAAGCTCAATTCAAAAGGAGGCCATACTTATATCTCCTTCAATCACATAACTCTGCAGTTTTACAAAGTCTACATGTACATGTATTATAACATCTCTTTCTTTCATAATATTCTTAGAATTGGATCCATTTGACATGGAATGACAAAGATGTGAAAAACATGAAATATCAATTTAATCCGCAAACTTTCAGTGTGTTCAGTGGATGTGGAAGCCTTGCAGGATGCATAGAATTCACACCAGTCTGTTTGGTAACCAACTGCATACACATTTCCACAAACATACATGTAATATTAAAAGTAACTTTGATACTTAGGGTTTGAATACATGTAGTCACTGATGTTAAAGATGAATTATTTAAGATTTAGATAAAGATTGTTATCGTAGCAATGGTCCTTGATAACTCGATTATCTATTTTTATCAAACTCTTAAATGGCCACAGCGTTGTAATCTACTTAAAATTGAAGCCATCTACAAATGGCCAAAATAGTTGATTATTGGATTGCCATTTTAATAGATTTACGTCTTTGAAAATGCATCATGCTCATCTTTGGGTCTGATCAAATCTTGAGATTGGACCTGTTATTTCCAAATCTTGTTAGACATTTACAGTTAGGATTAATGGAGGCCAGAATTAAGTAACCAGAAGTCATTTATCAACTTCAGGAAATATTGTTAAGCTTCCATTAATAAACTTCCAACTGCAAATATCTTTTACATTGTATGTACATGTATTATCATGCTTAAAAAATGGTGAACCTCCCTAATTTTTCCTCATTAGTATTCAAATTTACATCAGTAATATTATTTTTGTAGATTGTAAGTGACAAAACCCAGGTCTCCCTTAGCTATGCAGCTGATGATTATATTCTCTTTAAAACAATCTGCCTACTAATGTGTATAGTGACATTTATTTGCTAATCTTACATTGTAGCTGCATGTGTCATTTTTATTGGACGATACTTTAACAGCCCAAGAAAGAGCTATTATCAAATTGCATCTTAAAGACCTAAAATTACTGAATAGATGTTCAGTCAAGAGGTTAAGACCGCATACATAATTTAAAGCACTTTTATTTTTTTAAAAAAAACAACAAAAAAAAAGTTTTGTGGAAGCATTATTCATATTGATCAATTTTAATTTAATGATCATTTAAAGAGACATTATATAAGCACTAAATCTACCTACTGCAGATCATGGGACAATTTTTTCGTTAGGTGACCTGATAATAGATTCACGTTCCTTTCGAGGTCTAAACAGTGAATGACTCATGTAATGATAACGAAAGGTAAATTTCACCTGCACATTATTTTTATAAAACAATTTCTGTTTCCAGATTAAGACTGGGGGGTTTAAGTTGTTTGAAAACGTATCACATACATGCATATTAAGTTAGTTGCGCAGCCCTAAGGTGGAGGATTTTACGGGATTATAACACATTATTCTCCAAAATATTATCGGGATTGACCCTTTAAGGCCTAAAGAAAGGTCTGCAATAGACAGGTTCAGCTCTTGCATAATGAATGTTTAAATGTTAAATAATCAATCTGAGTGCATATTCAATGTGCATAAAGCTATGAGAAATAGTTATTGCTCTGTCTTGAAAGCTTAATCAGTATTATCATTAATACATGTACACAAAGCTACATATTCTTATGTAAAAGCTCATACTTCTTTAAAATTACGATTATTATAAACAAAGCTACATACATCATTGAAAAGTTCCTACATGTACTCCATTCAAATTGTGTATCATTTCTAAACAGGGGGGTTGTGATGGCCTAGTGGTCTAGAAAGTCACGCTTGCGGCTGAGGTTTCGATCCCTGGTGTGAGCGTATGTGGCATGGAGATAGGGGCGCCTTCTCAACCTCGTGGGTTTCTTCCGAGCACTCTGGTTTCCTCCCACTGCTAAAGACCCCTACACGCAAGTGAATTATTGAAATAAAATTAAACCATATGTTCGTCCCGAAGTGACCTATTTTGTGCCGAGTGGACGTTCAACCCCATTTCTCTCTCTCTGTCTCATTTCTAAACAATCTACATGTACTTCTGCAAAAACTCACTCAAGTTCCTATTCAGTTAAAATTATTATTATTAACCTGCATGTATACTATATCAATGGTACATGTACTTATGTAAAAGTTCCTTCATGTACTTCATGAAAGTTATTTTTAGTATTATTGTTGGCAAAGCTACATGTAAGGTGTACTTCTGTAAGTTCATACTCAATAAAAGTGCCAGTATTATAAAAAAAAAAGCTACATGTACTTCTGTAAACATTCCTACGTGTACTTATTTCAAATAGCCATTATTAAACAAAGCTACAACTATTTCTGTAAAAACTGTTTCATGCATTTTACAAACAATAATTTGATCAATTATAAGCTAAATTTTATTACTTTACATAGATATTAAACCTAGCTATAGAAAAATAATAACGAAAAAAAATAAAAATAATCCTGAATACATATGCACGGCAATCATACCAGCATTTCCTGGAAATAAAGATATATACTACATGTATTTTATAGAAACTAGTCACTAAACGTTCGTTCGTTCTTTAAAGCTTAACCTCCGCTTCCACCTTGGGTGGTATCACAAACTTGGTGTTTCCTAAAAAAAACTTGCCAGACAAGCCAAATAATAGACCCTGTCTAGCGAAGGAAGACGTGAGGCCCATTTGATTCTGATTCCTTTAGTAAAGACACAATGCATTTTGTAGCTTAGCATCCAAGGTCATCTAAGTGTTAACTGTCTCTGGGCATGTGATCACAGAATAACCTTCGTCCCTTTACGTCTTTCTTGTAAATCTTTTATTTATTTTTTTTTTTGAGTAAGACTGTATTATTACGACTGACTACGACTGGTCCCTGAATGCATTCATTTGACTTGATATTTATTGTTTACATGTATGTCTGTGTAGTGTGTCTTGTATTGGTTTGTTTTGTGTGTAGTGCAGTTTGTACACTTATGGATATTTAATCTGTAATCAACGGTACAAAGTCAGAGGGGTCAAAACCAAAAGTACGACAAAGATGGTTAATGGTCAGTAGCGCGTGTGTCCTCCACTGGCTCTTACGCACGCTGTGCAGCACAATTAACCATCTTTGTCGTACTTTTGGTTTTGACCCCTCTGACTTTGTACCGTTGATTACAGATTAAACATCCATAAGTGTAGAAATGTGTTGTTATTGATGTCTTCCCATTTAAATATTGTTCACAATAAGAAGCAAAATAAATAAGATATGTTTACAGGATCATTTTGTTATACGAAAAACTAAGTGATGCATTTTCTATGGCGCTCAGTACATGTACATGTATCTAAATCGGATGTCATTTTGAACAGTGATCGGGTTACAGGGTATGTTGTTATGATGGTAAGATCTATCTCACATGACCACTTGCCAATTCCCCTAAGCTCACAAGATGTAAACAGATTTAGGGCCTGTGACTTTTGCCAAGGATTGTGGTTTAGGGTTAGGGTAAGGCTTAAGGTTAGCACTGGCCCTGTTTACATCTCTTGACCTATGACGAAATCTGCAGGTAGCCATGTGAAAAAGTTCTAACCATACATGTAATCGAACAGGGCTATTCACTTGACTTCAGTCGATGAGGCATCAATATGTTTCAGACTATAACCTTTTTTTTCAGATGCATGAAAAACTGGGATTTCTCATTTACAATATACATGATGTCATAAAAAAAACAACCTTAACCAATATCTGTGATTTTTAAACCATGCTACATATCTGTGTGTACCAGTATAAATATGTACATGCTATAAATATTCCTGGATATAAACTGTACATGTATATCACTGGGTACATGGATAAATGAATACATTGTATATAGATAAATAATAAATATGTTAACACTTTAATCAATGTATAGTTTTAATCTCGCACAATCAGTCCTACATGTAATTTCTATCACCTTTGTTTATTATCAAATTCTTCATTTTAAACTTCATGAAACTAGTTCATTCAAAGTCATATTGTTAATTTGTAGTTGTGTCCGGTTTAAAGCTGACCATTTAATTTAATAACAAGCATCAAATTGGATGTACATAATCCCTGTAAGATGTAAAGCTGTGGCAGGATGATTTATCAATTACTATATAATACCACATACATGTATAATGAGGTAGTTTCAGTAAGTCACCATTGGGTAAATCATCCTGTCTGTGAACATGTATAAGAGGTAAATTCTTGAGATTTATCACATGTCCCTAACTCCATATACTGTGACAAACATTATGGTAAATGTATTCATACTGTATGTACCCAAGCATGCCTGTATATTCCTAAAAAAGTTTAAATATTAGGCCTGATTCCAGTCATAGTCACAAATAATCATAGATACATGTACGCCCTCCATCTTGTGTTTTCCAGTCGATAAGATTAAAGTGTCATGTATATAACAGGCTTCATGCATGTTTTAATTCTTACCAATCCAAAATGAACTACGATTACATCCATCTATGTTAAATAATGGAAATAAAATAATGAATAATACGAAGCATATAGAGAGAAAGTTACTGGGTCTAACATCCACTAAACAAACAAGAAATTTTGGGACTAACATATGGCTTGATTTTATTTCAATAATTCACTTATGCGGTGTGGTGTGAGAAGACACACCTAGTTGGGAATCAAAATCCATGACACTTGACTCAATTATCACATACCTTATGACTTAAAGTGCACACATTTGGCCATCCGGCTACCCATCACCCATATGGGGCTAAATAAGATGGGCATATGTCACACTGTGTGCTTCAAGAGAAATTTTGACCGGGCAGCAGCGCTACAACCTATTCTAATTTCGAATCTCAACTGAAAAGTGATGCCAATGTGTACACAGGACCTTGGTTTTTTGTCCCATCCAAGTGATTAGACAGCCGTCTTTGTCGGACCCTCTGTCCTGCACAACTGACAAGGGGAAACTGTGCCAGAAATTCAAGATGAACACTCTCACTCAACACGGGAGCAAACCTGCAATCTCCAGGCTAGCGAGCCAGCATCTTAACCACTTGGCCAATGTGACTTCCCTCTATGAAGCAAATAGAACCAGATTATAGGGGTAAATTGAGATAAGCAATAGTTATATTTTTGAGAACCGTGCTTGATTTCTTTAAAATTCATGTCAATCGGACAGTCAAGAAAGACCTGCTATACACAAAATCAGCTCTCACATCTTTAAGGTCAATCATGAGATCACAATAACAAGTCAACCTAATGTTTCAGTTTATATAAGGGAAGTAACTCTTTTGATGGCTTAGGTTGTAAGTGGACGGTAGAGGTGAATAAAAATTGTTTGAGAACAAGAACGTACAGTGTAATTAAAATCAGTGCTGAGCGAGAAATAATCCTTTTAGAGGATTTAATGTTCTTTGGTTATTTCTTACATGAAACATTGGCATAGATGTACCTAAATCTGTAAATTTTAATCAATGTGCCCCTGAGCCTAGTCTGAAACTTATCGTGAAAATGTAAAGCTTCCATCACAAGCTCCAATGTACATGTACTTGTCCAATATACAAAACTTGAAAAAATGCTACTAGATTTTTGATCAGCATTACAGCTGTCATTTTCCACACAAATACAAGGCTTTGTGTTTTCTTTCTCATTTTGATAAATGTATAGATTTTTAAAAATGTATCTCTTACCATCACCAGTATTCTCACCAGGATTATTACCGGTAGGGCTACCATCTAAAATAAAAGAAAATTCATCAGGGTAATTGTCAGTCATTATTTATCAAAAAAAAAAATATCTTCTTTGACCATACTTACTTGAGAAATACATGTACATGTACATATGTACATGTTTGTACTTGCAAGAGTGACTGTGTTTTTTGTGACACTATGAGCACAGCTACATGTAACATGTGGATATGAATAGACTAATTATTATTAATTTATTCTTTTAATACCCTTCTTAAAAAATCTCTGGGTAAATACACAATAAGAAAATAATTGAATCGAATAAGAAACCAGGGTTAACTTTTCTGTGTGCTTTGAGGGACATTTTGCCCAGACAGTGATATTTTCGTCCAATCATTCCTGAATTCAAACTGTCATGGTTTCTTTTATGAACATGCCAACATGTCCAATCCAGATGATGAGACCAGATGGCTGACCAGCGGACAACATGCTAAAAATCTGAAGTAACTGTCTAAAACATGTGACATACTAGTTAGTCAGACCTTAGCCACTGAGCCACATGTAAACAAGTGATGTTTAACTGATTGGACAGGTTATGCGTACTCTTACCAGAACCATATCCAGTTAATCTTCAAACATAAAGATACATATGTATATCAGAATCAATACAATATACATCAAACATTATTTGTTTAACCAAATGGATCAAAAATGAGAATAGCAAGATTTGTCAAATTTTCATGAAAGAATAAACATAATAATTCTCACTAAAATTGTACAGTAATATTCACTTACTTGTTAAGTAGATAGTTTTATTGGCACTGTACTGATCTGAGTTATCAACCTTGCATCTGATTTCCAGACCATTATCGTCCTGACCAACGTAATAGTTCAATATACTTCTAGAATAATATCCACATCGAGTTGATGTTGGTGGATCAACCTGGCCTTTTGTTACGTTCACCATTATTTGGTTAAAAAATGAATCACCCACTGCTTTGGATTCCCAGGACCAGAACTTTTCGGGATTTCCAACATCTCCTTGACAAGTAATCTCAATCTTTTCACCAATATCATACCGTATCTTTTCCTGAAATCTGATCATTTCTACCGCACCAGGACTACCTATCAAATATCAAATGGAATGTTAAAACATTGAACATGTACAATAAAGATGAACATGTACATGTATGAATGGCAAAAGACTATTGTTATTACTAAGATAATTATTAAGCTTTCATACAAAGGATATCTGAGCTACATGTAGTGCTTAAATGTATTTCTGAGATTCTCAATTAATCGGGACTTTGACAAAATTCTGGAATATGGGTTCATTTGTGATTGATCAGCAAAATTTGTTTTGCATAGTGAGTAATGTTAATGGGCTACTACATGTATGTATTGTACCTGTAGATGTAGATGTAGATGTAGATGTACATGTACTAAAGCGATAAATTCTGACATCAAAATGAAAATGTTTTGGGACTGTAAAATAATAATATTAATCAGAGCTTCACGTTTAAGGCAAGCTTTCGCTCTTGCTCCTCTCGAGTCGGTCTCCACCCACCTCGGTTTTCCTTCGCGGGAGTCATTAAAGACTCCTGAAAATTAGCTAAATCGCTCTCCTAAATATTGAGATTAATAAACTACTATCAGTTGGTTTTTTTTAAACTGCATACATTTGAGCTATCAGTTTCCATGTTGATCATTCAAACATATTCACCAAATATTAAACAAGACTAAAGTATAAATACAATATGATTACGGAGATTTTTTCTACAGGAGCTTTTTTCTCATTTTTGAAATTGACAGGAGCTTTTTATGGCTCCTGCACAAATTTATAAACGTGAAGGACTGTATTAATACATGTAATAATCCTCTATTTACATGTATGTAGCGCAATACTATTAAAACTAAAGTTTCTAGTGCGCTTTTCAATTTTTTTCTCGATTGAACTACAGAAGCCCCTCTGTAAACAGGAACGTCTAAATTTATGCTGTACATACACCAATGAGATTTGGAATTCGAAATACATGTATAACGCTCACATGATTTCCAAAATTTCAATACAACCAAATAGCTCAATGATTTACATTTACAATATACACTGCACAGTCGAAACATTCTGGATTTAATACGATACAGTTCCTCCATACATGTACATGTGCAATCAATTCTTCACACAGTTAATTTAACACTTTGTCCTGCTTTGTGTTCACAAGCTGTGCTAGATAAAATAAAAAGATTACCAGAAAAGGTACATGTACATGTATGTGTAACTTCAGAATGTACATGTGATCAGAATGTACATGTAGGCTACATGTACATGCACATTAGGGGTGACTATTGTTGGTAATTTTCACTATTGCGATAGTATTGCTATTGGGTAAACAGCTATTGCAATACTATTACTATTGGGGATTAAATATTGCGATACTATTGGACTATTGCGATAGTTTGATCTGTTTATTAGTTTAGGTTTAAAACACACTGTCAGGTATACATTTATTATAACATTTAATCAAACTAAAAAATTTGAAACACTAGAAAGTTCCAGGTAATGTTAGATAATATAATACAAGTAGACCCCGAATAATATAACGGATGTGCATACAACGGACAATCGCTTACACGGACACAACAGTTTGTTCCCGATTTTTGTAATAAAAATTTCTTTGTTTTCAAAGTCTTTTTATAACGGACACTCTATAACGGACAATCGGTTAATTGACAAATCAATATAAGAGTCAATTTTTATAACGGACTCTCGAATAAGCAGAACAAAATAATGATATTACTGATTATATTATGGGTGACTGGAATGCTTTTCCCAGAAAATAACCATACTGATTTTTAGTGTTGTCACAATTACAAAATTCTTGAATAGGGTAATCGCCTCGCCAAAAATGTTATCGGTTGGCCTGTATCAGACATTCCCGCATTCTGACTTACCCCTACTGCTTTAACTGCTAATTAAAAATCCAGTACTGGCAATAGATTACAATTCACTAGTTCAACATCTCCCTCCGTAAATCAGTACGTAATATTTTAACACGGATATCGGTAATCATATCGACAAAAAACGACAGAAGCGACACAAGACGGTACAGATAAAAACAAAAACAACACGTGTCTTCTAATGGTACGGCAAAAGGGTGGGGACGAATAGAAGAGCCTCCTAGCTGGTATCTCGGGTACACGGTAACGTCGCATTCTGATAGTAAGTTAAATAATAAAGTACACTGGGGTTTTTTCTTTATATTATATAAAATGGTATATTACATTGGTAGTTAAGTAACTTGTAAAAAAAAGCATAGCCAACTTTCCTGTCATATGCGGAAGCTTTCAGCATGTCTGTTATTGGCGTACGTGACCATTTTCAGCTTTTTCGCGCCAAAATCAAACATTTTACACATTTCTTAGTAAGCCATGCCTAATATGGTAGACGAAGATTTCCATGTGATATTGAGATCGTGTAACGCTATTTCGCTATTTTAGTGATAACAGAGTAATTATTCGACAGATACGAGTGAATTTGAGCCAAATTACTTTCGCTATTACAAACTATCGAAACTATCGATAGTTTGCTTGACTATCGCAATTTTTATCGATAGTTTCTTTTTAATATCGATACATAATATCGACAGTCGAACTATCGCGATGCATCGATTGTTCGATGTATCGTTACACCCCTAATGCACATGTAAAGGTTTTCGGAATGTACATACATGTACATGAACAAGGGTGTGGAAGAAATAACATACAGGGAGAGAGAAATGGGGACAATGTGGTCTAACATCCACTTGACACAAACTATGTCATTCCGAGACTAACATACACATACAAATTTTGTCAATAATTTGCTTGCACATAGGGTCTTTAAAACCCGGTCCATACCGCTACGACTACACACAACCCGACTGGACTCAGCGTCTTGGGTAGTTGTAAAAAAAAATCAGGTCGCTTCTTTACTTCACCTGCCTGCGATGGTACCAGTCCACACAGGCCCGACTCTCACAGATTATGTGTTGTGAGTTACGCCACTTCCCTCTAGCTGGAAAACAAGGAGCACATGACCTGCACAGTCACATGACTAAATGCTACTCTCTGATTGGCTAAACAACAGTAAGACAATTGATCGTGTTGTGTGAGTGTCCACACAAACACGATGGGTTATGACTGCATCCAACTGATCATGCTCAGTCAGGCCGACGGGCCACAATGCCATGGAAATTGATTGAATCGTGGGACTGTCCGCACGACCCTGATTATCTGAGACAAGACGTTGCGTTGAGTAGTGACTGGGCAAGTGTTGGTTGGTGTCTATCATGGACGAATAAATAAAAACATTTGAAAGTTATGTGAAAGACAAAAACTACAAATCGTGTTATGAAAAAATAAATGTATTGTTAAAATAAATGTATTTATAAGACTCGTACACAATTTAATCAGATGGAAGAAATAGCTAGTACTCGTTGATTATTTTGTTATTTGATTTCAGATCGAATCACCGATGTTTTTATAATAAAGTTAATGTTAATCGTATTGTTTGTATTTCTTTATAACACAATTTGTAGTCCTTTGCCCATCACCTAACAGTCATTGACTTGCAAACGTTTTTATTCATCCGTCGATGATAGACAAACGACACAATGATCACGTGACAACCATAACGGTACTGAAATGGCTATAAAATAAAGTCCTGTACGACTATGATGATGTAGCCTTCAATATTTGTTAAAAATTAACACCCTGTCAATACATACGTAACTAACGTACGAAAATTAAATGGTAGCAGGTAGGGTGAGTCTGTCGTTCAGATTGCCTGTCAATACATGTACATGTAGTGTATAAAATAAAACATAACGCTAACGCTACAATATACGTCCACATTCCCGCTTTGATTGATATGGTACTTTGTCAAGACGACTAGGCGTTTGGTTTGTTTAGCGTTGAGCGTCTTGCATCAACATCAATAGTTGCCGTCCTTAGACTATAAGGAATACCAAGATAATCCATTCAGAATTGTGGCTTTCAGACGCTGAAGGCAAAAAGTGGGCGTGGCTCTGCCCCTGGGGGTCGGGACATTCACCAAAATCGGGCTATAAGGAATGCATATGCCAAGTTTAAAGACGATCCATTAACAATCGTGGCATGTAGGCAACACACACAGACACGAAGTAAAAATGGGTACGGTTCTGCCCCTGGGGGTTGGACAATCACCAAAAAACAATAGGGGTCATCCTTAGGGTATACGGAATAGGTATGCAAAGTTTTAAAAGGATATGTTAAGAATTGCATTCTGTAGGCGAACACAAGACACACAAACATTGGGCGTGGCTCTGTTCCAGGGTGTTGGGCATGCACCAAAAAACAATAGTGGTCAGTCTTAGGGTATAATGAATAAGTATAAAAAAGTTTTCATGACGATCGATTAAGAATTGTGGCCTGTAGGTGTCACAAAGACACACAAAAAGAAAATGGGCGTGGCACTGTCCCTGGGGGTTGGGCATGCACCTCAAACGATAGGATGTTCCTTGGTGTACGAAGAATAAGTATGCAAAGTTTCAAGATGATACATTAAGAAATGCAGTCTGTAGAGAAACAAATACTAGAAATGGGCGTGGCTCTGCCCCTGGGGGTCGGGCATGCATCAAAAACAATAGGGATCATCCTTAGGGTGTAATGAATATGTATGTGAAGTTTCAAGATGATCGATTAAGAATTGTGGTCTTTAGGCGACACACAGACATACAAAAAGAAAATGGGTGTGGCTCTGCCCCTGGGGGTTGGGCATGCGCCCCAAATGATAGGGATGTTTCTTATGGTACAAAGAATATGTATGCAAAGTTTCAAAATGATACATTAAGAAATGTGTCCTGTAGACGACAAACAAACAAATACTAGAAATGGGCGTGGCTCTGCCCCTGGGGGTCGGGCATGCACCAAAAACGATAGGAATCATCCTTAGGGTGTAAGGAATATGTATGTGAAGTTTCAAGATGATCGATTAAGAATTGTGGTCTTTAGGCGACACACAGACATACAAAAAGAAAATGGGCGTGGCTCTGCCCCTGGGGGTTGGGCATGCGCCCCAAATGATAGGGATGTTTCTTATGGTACAAAGAATATGTATGCAAAGTTTCAAGATTATACATTAAATAATGTGACCTGTAGACGACAAACAAACAAATACTAGAAATGGGCGTGGCTCTGCCCCTGGGGGTCGGGCATGCACCAAAAAAAACAGGGGTCATCCTTAGGGTGTAAGGAATATGTATGTGAGGTTTCAAGATGATCAAATAAGAATTGTGGTCTGTAGGCGACACACAGACATACAAAAAGAAAATGGGCGTGGCTCTGCCCCTGGGGGTTGGGCATGCACCCCAAATGATAGGGATGTTCCTTATCATACAAAGAATAGGTGTGCAACGTTTCAAAATTATATGTTAAGAAATGTGGCCTGTAGACGACAAACAAACAAATACTAGAAAAGGGCGTGGCTCTGCCCCTGGGGGTCGGGCATGCACCAAAAACAATAGGGATCATCCTTAGGGTATAAGGAGTAAGTATACAAAGTTTGAAGAAAATCCATTAAGAATTGTGCCCTGTAGGCGAACCACAGACACACACACATACATACATACATACATACATACATACACACACACACACACACACACACACACAGACAGGGGTGACGGCATAATACGTCCACATTATGAATGTGTGTGGACGTATAAAAATCAATTTAGAACTGGTTTATTGGCATAATGCCAACCGATTTGTCACTTTACCAACGTATTACTATATCTTGCTTGAGTCCCAAACGACGTATACCAAAGTCCCAAACGTTGTATACCAAAGTCCCAAACGTCGTATACCCGAGTCCCAAATGTCGCGGTCATATTTTTTTGAGTCCCAAATGACGTGAGTCCCAAATGACATGTAATCCATACATGTACATGTACAACCATGGGAGCGAAACCATGCCAGTTGACTTAATGACAGGCCTGATGATAGAACGCACACATGATAACCGAAGAAATGACATACATTGTACACATGTACATGTATACGTACATTGTACATGTACAACACACCCAACTGTCGTAAAAAAAATACAATATATTTTAGAAACATCAATTCATATACACTGTAAGTATACAGCTACGATGATAATACTTACTTTGAACAGTGACATTTTTATCTTCTTGTAACAATGCTGGATTAGTAGGTTCAGTAGCTCGTCCAACTGTTATACACTGATATTCAACAGCATCATTACAATCAGGATTATTTATAACAACTTGTAGGAAGCTTTGGGTTGGTTGTTGGTCTCCATCAAAATTACCAGTCACTGTATATTTAGGTGTTGTTATTCCATTTCCAGGCTTAGCCTCTGGCCTATCTATTTCTGCCATGAGCGTTGTTTGTGAATTCTGTCCCAGGGTACGTTTGTTTATCTGTATACTGTATAATCTAGTATAAACAGCATTAGAAAGAGACGAACATCGTAATGTTAAAGATGCAGAACCGGCTGGTAGATTCTGGGATGGTGTTATGGTCAGTCTAGCAGCTTCAACATCTGAAAATGTATATCAAGAAAAAATTAAACTCTTGTGCATGTAGTAAATTTTCACTCATACATTATTTTTAACAGGGGAAACTGAATGTATTTCACAAAGACAATACATGTACTTATAAGCGAGTCTATGGTACATGTACATGTAGCAACAGATACTCCATATCATTTTGCATATGTACATGTAATAACAAGCAGCGAGTCGCCACACGAGACACAAATACACATGTATACTAATTCACAGGCATCGATATTTCCGCGCACATGCGCACGGCGTGCGCAGGCACATTTGCTTTAAAAAACTTTTTTGCAGGCACATTTTTAACAAATTATTACTGTCACGTAAATCATGTAAAATAAAGAATACTATATATTTTTTTTTGTTTTTGTTTACTTTGATTACCGTATACTAGAATAAGCTAGTCGATGCTAAGAACATCAGCACGCGACGTTAGCGATTCCACCTGTGACTTATGACCTATCACCTGTGACCTCTGCTTAATTTAGTGACAATTCTAGTCGAATGCCGGGGTCGATCATTAAAAGAATAGCACGCGACGTATGAACTATCACCTCTGACCTCGGCGACCCGTAAACACCAGTACCGTGTAGTAACCACACTTACACCTGATAATTCTATAACGATGGTTTCCTATCGAGTATCAAGTGGAAAAAAGAACAAAGTCTCTTGCCGAGTTTGTGGTGATGTTATTTTTTTCCAAAATTATAAAGTGCATATACAGAGAAATCACCCCGCCGAAGACTGCAATGACCTACGGTCAAAAACAGACAAGTCCATGGCATTCTTTTTCTCAAAACCTGCTGATTCTAAGCCTTCGTTCGCTGTCCGGTTCTCATGATAAAATGGCAGCCATTGTCGAAGCTATAGATGTTGATATGTCGGATAGTGAGCAAAGTACAGAACTTGTTTGAACCCGGTAGTCTTCCATTCTATGTTTATATCAACCCCAAACAACAACAATATGCACTTCAAACATAATCTTTATTATTAAAGTAATCTATAATACATTAATACAATTTAGAAACCATAATAAAATAAGGTACTAAAATTTATTTATAATTTCTTCTTTTGCCGAGTCCCCCAAGAAGCTTTCGTAAGCCCCCCCCCCTCCCCCTACCCACAATCAATCATACTAACTATATACCTGGCAATTGAATACTCTCTTTTTGAGTATGACCCTGCAGGCACATTTTCAAGTGTGTGCGCAGGCACACTCAACTTTTATAGAGCCCTGCTAATTCAACTCTGGGGTGCATACATGTACAGATTCTACTATACATGTATGTACATGAACGTCCACATTTGTACATGACATGTGTGGATGGAGAATAAAGAAAACGGATGGGGCTCATCAGCTCACTGTTCCAATAATGCTTATACATGTACATGTAAGAATTGCCATTTCAGAAAAATCTACATGCATTTGCACTGCTTGTTCAATATCCAACAATCTCAATTTTAAATCGTAAAATTTCTCTCTTCAAGGACAGTACAAGTACATGTACATGTACATGTATCTATTTTTCTACATGTATTAATCCTAATCCGTTGTCACCATGATTATAGCTAAAAATATCCATTGCCCATGTGAATCCAGGAGCTTGTTTTTTATAGGATGTACATGTATCATCTACTAAATTTTGCCAAATGTTGACAGCTGATGCACACCCTCCATAGATTGAAAACTAGGGTGTTCTGGCCAACCTTATGATCTAACTCGCATGTGCTAATCATTTGGCCACCTAACCCAACATCACCATGTCGACATTATCAAAATTGGTGATGAAAAAAGTGGCTTTGAAGTAAATTGTTTAGATCCTAAAGCACACATTGTTCTGTGCATTCATCGACAAACATTTCAAGATATTGACACGATAGCACGTTCAAAATTAGTAGCCTTACATGTACATGTACATGTACTTCCCAAAACAATAAAGATAGGCTGGCACTGCCAGGCAGGATACGCCCACATTTTCGAGAGATGGATAGAGAACAAGTAATACCGAAAGTGATTTTTCCTACATCATTACATGTACATGTAAGTTAGAATTTGATATGTGCAAATATCGAAATGAATTAAGATCTTTTGGTTATAAAGGTGCATTTCAGTAAGCTTCAAATTCGACTGGGGATCATGTTGCTACATGTAAGTGGGTAAGATGCTGGCTCGGTAGCCTTGAGGTTGGGTGTTTGATCCCTGCATTGGGTGACAAAGTTCATCTAGATTTTCTGGTGTGGTTTCCCCTTGTTAGTGATCAAGGATGGATGGCCTGACAAGAACAGCTGGCAATTTTGGTCCGATTTTCACGAAATTCGACCTCAACCTTCATTACGATGTAACGGTGATATAATCAGACGTTTTTTTAAATACGATAATAATTCTGACCCAAAAGGGACCACAAGGTAAAAAAAAAGGTCATTTTTCGTACAATCAGGGGCCATAATTCAGGAAGTTACAATCCGATATGCACAAATATCGAAAGGAACTAAGTTTCATCAAAATTGAATGAAGATTGTGGCCTCTACAGGGATCACAACCTTGATATACCATATTTTTACACTCTTCGCGTACAAGCGGCAGCCATTTTTTCAGTCAATTCGACCTCAACCTTCATTACGATGTAACAGTGATATAATCAAATGTTTTTTTAAATGGGATAATAATTCTGACCTCAAGTGGGACCACAAGCTAAAAAAGGGTGATTTTTCGTATAATCAGGGGCCATACATATAATTCAGGAAGTTACAAATCAATGAGCGCAAATATCGAAAGGAACCAAGATCATTGGGTTATAAACATGCATGTCAAGTTTCAGCAAAATCGGTTCAAAATTGTGACCTCTATAGGGTCCACAACCTTGATATAACATATTTTCACACTAATTGCGTACAAAAGGGGGCCATTTTGTCTGCCAATTTGGGTCCGATTTTCACAAAATTTCAACTCAATCTTCATTACCATGTAACGGTGATATAATCAAACGTTTTTTTTAAATCGGATGATAATTTTGACCTACAGAGGGATCACAAGCTAAAAAGGGTGATTTTTCGGACAATCAGGAGCTATAATTCAGAAAGTTACAATCCGATGGGCGCAAATATCAAAAGGAACCAAGATCTTTGGGTTATAAACATACATGTCAAGTTTCATCAAAATCGGTTCAAAATTGTGACCTCTATAGGGTCCACAACCTTGATATAACATATTTTCACACTATTCGCGTACAAGCTGCGTCAATTTTGGTTCGATTTTCACGAGATTCGAACTCAGCCTTCATTACCATGTAACGGTGATATAAGCAAACGGTTTTTTAAATCGGATAATAATTTTGACCTCCAGAGGGACCACAAGCTAAAAAAGGGCGATTTTTCGGACAATCAGGGGCCATAATTCAAGATGTTACGATCCGATATGCGCAAATATCGAAAGGAACCAAGATTTTGGGGTTATAAACATGCATGTCAAGTTTCATCACAATCGGTTCAAAACTGTGACCTCTATAGGGTCCACAAGCTAAAAACATGATATTTCGTACAATCAGGGACCATAATCCATGAAGTTCCGATACGATACATGCCAATATCGAAAGGAACCGAGATCTTACATGTATGGGGATAAACCTATATTTCAAGTTTCGTCAAAATGTGGGCGTATAAAAATGAATACCACGAAAAGCCAACAAGGAATTATTCGCTTTAATGATTCCATTGATTACTAGTAGGATGGTTATTATGAACTTACTTCAACAAAAATGTGTCAATATTATATCTTTTTTTATTCTCTAACTAAATTAAAATACATGTACATGTACATGTTACATTGGTCCCCATGAGGTAGTCCATCAGACAAACACCATTGGGCCGGATGGGCTACATGTACACTGTAAATGTATCATTAGTGACGTCAGAAAAATAGGTATAATTCCACTTCTCTTTAAGGTAAAGTATTGAAATTCTGTGTGTTCATGGGTTAATATTTGATAAATGAAGTACATGTACATGTACATTGTAGCAAAGATTAGTTATCCTCGATGATTTGCAGCTAAAGTACATGTAATGTAATAAAATATTGTCCCATCGAACTCCACTTTCCCTTATACATGTACATGTAATAACATGTACATGTACATGTACATGTAGCTCTATCTATCATGGAATGCAGATTATTTCTAGGGTTCTACCCTGACAAACCAGTAGAGAACTACATGTAGGTGAAAGTTAATAGTTTCCATGTTCCCGATTCATAACATTTTCAGGCCTGGAAATAACGATTTTAGATGTACATGTACCTAGTGCCCAACATGTATTAATAATATCAATAAAATAGACAAATCAGTGCCGGACAAATGACAAGCACCAGAGGTTTTGTGCCAGACATACCTGAATCTGTGCCTGACATTGTCAGTGACAGGCACCTTATTTCCAGGCTTGTTACATGTATATATCTTTGGTACATGTACATGTATATGCGTACATGTATAAACATTTCAAGAAAGGGAGAGAGAGAGAAATGGGGTTTGGTGTCTACTTGACACAACTAGGTCATTTCGGGACAACATATGGTTTAATCTTATTTCAATAATTCGCTTGCACGTAGGGGTCTCTAGCAGTGTGAGGAAACTGGATACTCCGGAGAAAACCGAAAGGCTGGACAGACGACCCTACTCCTTTTCAAATGCAACCAGGGATTTGAAACCACACCAGTTGACTCAATGACAGGCTTTATGATACAGTGCGCATGTACATGTACTAACCATTTGGCCATCCAACCCCAATGGAGAGACAGTTCAATAATGTTCGCTCGACACAAACCAGATGTATTCTGCACCACTGACAAAGCAGAAAAACTGTATGGGTAAAATAAGTTGGGAATTTCTCAGCCAAAACCAAGAGGCAGTGTCTTACTCTCTGAGCCACTGGGGCTCTCTTGTCATTAAAAGGGAGCCTTAGGAAATCCCAGTGTTAAATTATGCTAGAATTTCACACCAAACTACATTTCCCTTCAAACTTTAGTCGTAGAGAGAAAGTAACTCATTTGTACATGTACAATAACATGTAATGAACTGAAACGTCCCACTTTTCTGCTCCTTTTGACTGGGCTAATCAGGAGAGAGAGAAATGGGGTTTAACATCCACTCGACACAAACTAGGTCATTTCAGGACTAACACATGGTTCAATTTTATTTCAATATTTCGCTTTATGCGTAGGGGCTCTTTCGCAATAGGAAGAAACCGGAAGACCTGCAGAAAACTAACAAGGTTGGACAGGTGACATTACACCTTGTCACGCACAACCAGGGAATCAAGACAGAGTGCTGTGAAGGATATGTTTCCTGGACAGAAGCATGACAGCCTACTCTTTATTCAAATTCCAACTCTTATTTTTTTTATGTTGCATGCCAATGTGTACATGTAAACATAACACAACAAAATAATATATCCTGGATAAGGTTCTTTGAAGAACATGTTGATATTGAAACACAAGGGACATAACTCTTGTATTGCAATAAAACGCTTGTTTGGAAATCGGATATTAAGGGGGATTTTTAAACAAATTCACATAAGAACGGATGTCCTGACAACTCCGGCTAAAGACCACTTGGACCAATGCATTGAAGAACGGCATATTATTAGATATTGGTAGAGATATAAATTATTATCATATGATTTGAAATAATGATGTATATCTGGATAAATCGTACTAGCGACCAAAGACATGCATGTCCTCAACAAATTGTAATTTTAATGGAAGGGACCTATAAATTATACACACACCTACAATGTATAGTAGGCCCTATGCATTTATTCACGTTCACCATGGAATCTCATGTCAAATTGACCATACCATACGTATACCCAAATTCTTGATTTAGCCTCAGTCTAGTTATTTTTTTCTCCCAAAACAATGTTGGTTTGTTTTTAATCACACGGAATGACAGAATTGGGCAAATTATCCTCTCAACATATCGTTCGATATGCCTTACTATTCCCCTGGTCGTGTCTGATGGCTTCTTTCTTCATACACCAGCTGAGATAGATAACCCGTAACATTGACATTAAAGACAGCTTGGACTAGAGTGTCATTTCGGATACCAAATATGTCTAATTCAAATGTACATGATTCATGCATCAAATGTTTAATACGTATATACAGAAAAACTATGAAATCGTAGGTCAAGGGCGTGAATAGTTTGTATATCCTACATGACAATACCTGTTTTAAAACTACAAACTGATATAAAATATAAACTCACACGACATCATTAACTGACCATCTCAAATAACTTGATAGCCATTCTTACCTTTTAATACTAAAATACAAATTAATACAACAAGAGGCAAACACAATAATCCGTTCAATAACTTCATCTTTCTTGAATAAATCAACGGTTATTACAACATAAATATTCCGTTTAAATTTTGTAATGGCGCCCTCCTCTAACCGTTACACCTGTGGTGGTGACTCGTCTTTGAAGTATTCCTACGCGTGTGCACACAGACACTCAGGTAAAAGTGACAATATTTAATAATAATTTCGAACTTTTTATCTGTTTTCCTTAACCAAGTAATCCTTCTGAATTAAAATAAACTTCAAGTCTAAACTACAGGAAAATCACAAAACACAAACAGATCAAGTTACTCTCCGGACTATTTCGCGTTCACCTGTCGTATGTGTGATTTGACTACAGGTATTTTCGTGTTCTAGTTATTTTAGCTTGTCGTCTGTTATCTGTAGCATGTATTGTAATGATATCTATCTATCTCAGCTCACATCGAGGGACAGTTCACACAGCAAAGAATCTAAGCCTTTGTGATTCTTCAATCTTATGTTAAACCTTTGAGTGACCGAGTGGTGATTTCCGACTAAAATGTGTGTGATTAGTAATTTATGATTCACGGTGCATCAACCATCATTATTGACAGTTGACACCATAAATATTCACGAGGCGCCCACTAAAGAACAGATGACACGCCCCCTATTAGCACATCGATGTTAGATTTCGATTCACAAATTTTATTTGGGATTCGATTTCTCAATCAATAAGATGACGGTCTCCGTAAAATTAATATTTGATAATATATAACTTTTAATTAAAAAAATAGTTATATAATTTTAATTGAAGTCGGGGAGGTAATTACCACTGTCGAAGTTTGAATTTTATTTTTAAAAAGTAGCGATTAATGTATTTTGATTTAATGATAGAGGTTCATACCAAAAACAGAAGGACCCTTTATACGAAATACAACAATTAAACACTATACTGCCAAGAAGAATTAAGAATAATGATGGCTTGGTCCATTATTTGAACAAAATAATATAGTGACGAAATTTCCACCAAATACTTTGGCGCAATGTGGCCCGGTTGGACCTGACGTGCCATTAAACAACATTTCATATATTCATTCCACCAAATACCTACTCTCATCTCAGCGACAACGCAATAAATTTTCGAAGACAATCCGCGTGCATTAGAAAATCTACTGATTCTGCACGGAACGAATAATGTGATTCAACGCTGGTTCACCAACGAGGATGTTACACGTTACCCGGATATTATCCGTGTTGGCCGATAAAATGCCTCGGGATTTTCCCAATCTGGTGTCGTCTTTCAGTTGGACAGGGCACGGATCAGTACAAGGAAAAAAGTATAGCCGAGCTGATGGTATTAAAATTAAAAACCTAGATGAACCCATGTACTCATCGAAGTGCACGTAATCGAAGGCTTGACAGTCTATATGAAGAGCAAAGTAAAAATATCCCCTTTATTAGAAGCTGGAGGGGGGGGGGAGGGCTAATGGTTAACGCGTGCGCGTTGAATCGGATCTGTCATTGAGTAAATTTGAGTTGTTTCGATTTCCCCCTTGAACGTGAGTAGGGTCACCTGTCCTGTAAAACCTCGAAGGTCCCCCGTTTTCCCCCACTGCTAAAGACTCTTGCGCGCAGCGAATTTTTTTTTAAATCAAATTGAGCGATATGTCAGTCCCGAAATCACCTAGTTTGTACTAGTACCACAATGCGTGGCACACGTCCGCCTTCATTAACTCGATTGGTGCAGAAAAGTGGGACCTTAAACGATCAGATCTATTTGGCAAGGTCAAATATATATTTCCTGAAGGTCACGAGATGAAAACGGGGTTAGGGCACGTAATTGTTGCTGGAGATTGTGGATTGGGGTTAGGCTAAGGCTTGGGACTAGGTTTTGGGTTGGGGTTAGGGCTAGCACTAGCCCTGTTTACATCTCATGACCTATGACGAAATCTACAGGTGGCCATGTGAAATAGACCTAACCCTAAAAAACACCATTTCATTTCTTTGCGTGACCAACTGGATAACATAAGCGAAAAAAAATAGATTATGAGATAATGGATGTACTCATAAGATCTTGTAAATACTTATCTCGATTGAAATTTATTACAAATTAACTTTGGCAGATTTATGGGGAAATATCGAATGCTTGGTATCAGGGCTGTTGATATATTGAAGTATAATTTATTTTGACATATCAAATAATATATCATTACCGTCCTCGTGGAATGATTCACTCAAAACTCCAACTTACTAAAAGTTATCTTAAATAAATGAAACGTTCTCAATATTTTCCTCGATATTTTTAAGAGACAATGAAGAAGTCTGGTGCTAATCGAAACTGGAAATAAATAAAGCAACAGACTAAACGAAACCAGGAATAAATAAAGCAGCAGGCTAAACGAAACTAGGAATATGATAAAGCTATAAACGGAACTAGGAATAAATAAAGCAGTGGGCTAATTGAAACTAGGAATCTGATAAATCAGTGGGCTAAACGAAACCTGGAATTTGATATAGCAGCGGGCTAAAGGAACTATGTATCTGATAAATACCTACATAAACATAAATAAAGTTAAATACGTCTATAAATATATATATGACAGCTCTGACAGTAATCTTATTAATTATACCCGTCTAATTAACTTCACCCAGGTCTATTATTAGTCTACTTATCACCTCGCCAATATTATTATAATACCTACATTTTATATACTTTATAGAGTTCAGATAAATGGTTTGAACACTTAAACAGGAAAACAAGGCAGAAAGTTACACGTGTATACAACTAGGACTATGCCCATGAAAAGGGCAGGAATTACAAATAAATAGTACAAATAAATATTGACTCTGTAAACACGCCGCGAAGCGCCCCCCCCCCCCGATTTCCCCGAAATGTACCCCTCCCCACTAAAAAGAACAAAACCAAGAAACAAAAAAACATTTTGTTAAGTTGAAAGGTTTCAGTATAATACATCAAGTGATAGTATCAATACTAAGTGTTCTAGTATTATACAATATTGATAAATGTCTGAAAGGATTTTACTATTACGTTATATTGATTTAAATTTTTAATTATTTTCACATATCCATCTTTACGCACTTGATTAGTATCCGTTGACATCGAGGTCACGATAGTATATATCCGAGATTTTTGTTATTTCAATAATCTAAATAACACTAAGAATATTGGCCTTTTCTCATTTTGCCTCTTACATGGGGCATTGTTCGTAACGAAACAACTGCAGTTTAACCAGGATCACGCACATGAAGAATTTAAACTATGAAATACGACGCAGTGCAGCGAAGACAGTATACAATATATAACAGTTTATGAAGATAGATATTCTGAAATTAATTGGCAACGACGACTTTATTTGTGTCTGTTGGGTTAAACCTGCCATTCAGTTATTGCATTCTTCTGAAGATTAGTCAACTATATGGGCTTGTTACATTTTAATAAAGTAACCAATTGGTTTACCAGTTTATTCTAATAAAGTATGGCAGTTGTGATTTTAGAAAGGGAATTATATGTGTAACATTATGTGAAATTATTTCAATTAATTCTTGTCCGGTGAAGTAATAACAATTCTAAAGAATTCTAGCCCTTTATGGGGTTAGTTAGCGGTTGGGACAACAAGAAGTGGGCATTGCAAGACCCCACTGTCACCCCCAAATGCTTCTTTATTTCGAGTTTGATTACCCTATCTCGACTCCCCTTGTCGTCTCTCTCTAATACTCCAGTAATTATTTCCATGTTTAAAGGACAATATTGGTGCCAGGCATTCAGGGGCGTTTTAAGGTTTATCATGGCGGAGGCTACACTATTTTGAGGGCCCTCTTTCGCGGGGGGGGGGGGGGAGGGGGGTTCTGTTGATTGATGATTTTCATGCCAATGCAATGACTACATTCTCACTCAACTGTAGATTCGACAGTAACAGTGTATAGAAAACGATTGACTCAGACACGGGGGCCCTTTCACTTGGCCAGAGGGGCCCCATTTGTCAGACGTAGGGCCCTTTTCTCTGCCTTCAGGGCCCCCTAACTAGGGTACATTTTCATTTTCTCATCGGTTTTAGCATTTTTCTCCCGTTCCAATTTCTTTGATTTTTTTTCGCGAGGAGGCAGGCGCCTCCAGCGCCTCAGCTATAAAACGCCTTTGCAGGCATTATCACATATGTGATAGAGCTGGTTAAACACATTCCAAATATACTTTTAACAGAGAGATCAATGCTACGATAGTTGAGTAATGCATGTTTCCCGAATCGGAAGTGACGAACGCCAAAGGAAAACACGAGTCACCGCTTTATATAACTGACTAAAGCGACGAGTGATTACAGATACACGGCCGAATATCTGCTCACTAATAATTCCTTCGAAGACAAAAAGTTGTTATATGGGATTGTAAGAGGATATCTGACAATTCAATAAAGTAATTGAATGTTATTAGATAAAAAAAAACACGAGAAAAATAGAAATAGTCCGTACATTCCCTTGTTTATATTCATTCTATCCTTATAAAAACATGGTAATGCACGGACTTTTTCTGTTTTTCTTTCGTGTTTTCTTATCTAGTGATAGTCAATTCTTTTTATGAATTGTCAGATATCCTCTCACAGTCTTACACAACAACTTTTGGTCTTCGAAGGAATTATTAGTGAGCAGATATACGGCCGTGTATCTGTTATCACTCGTCGCTTCAGTCAGTTAAATAGACCGGTGACTCGTGTTTTCCTTTGGCGTTCGTCACTTCCGATTCGGGAAACATGTATTACGCAGCTATCGTAGCATGGATCTCTCTGTTAAAAGTATATTTGGAATTTGTTTAACCAGCTCTATCATATATGTGATAATGACTGGCACCAATATTGTCCTTTAAGCCCAAGACATTCGTCTAGCCTCTCCTATCAATTTTGTTTACATTATTAACTGAATAAAAGGAATATAGCAATAGTATATAAGTAACACATTATATGTTTTCCTTTATGTAAAAAACATTTTGAATATTCTTCTTCTGTAACCATTAGAATATGTTTTTTAAAATTTTGAAATAATAAACGCTGACATTTCGTGTGTTTTCTGATCGAGACTTAGATAATAACGACCTGACTTCAAGCCACAACCAGGATTTAATACTTATCTCGACAACACAAATATATACTGAAAAACTATTTCATCCTTTTATATACAAAAAGGTAAGTTAGTTTCAAATTTTCTAAAAGTTCAACAAAAATCTTAACTATAATTTCACAATTTATTTAATAAAACCCAATAAAATTGCTCCAAAACCAAATATTTCATATTTATGTTACTATTTATATTATAAACAAGTTAATTTCACATGATATGTCTTGCAAAAGCTCAACAGAAATCGTTACTTTAACTTCACAATTTATAAAGAAACCACATCGCCGCACAAAATAAAAACATCAAAACTCAAACGCACAGAAATAAAAAAATTAGAAAGTTTCATGTTTCACATGACAAATTCATAGGGGCTTAAACAACGGTCAAGATGGGGCTTGTGGGGCCATTGGATAGTGCGTAAAAGATACACGTATAAAATCAACAAGATATTTGTCGAATTCCACTCTATAAAAGGACACTTTTTTCGAGATTTGTATGTAAGTATTTAATGTATGACAAACGGCCCTTCCTGACCCGAGGCGGACATGGCTCACATCCGTCTCATTGACGCAAGCCTCCCGAAACTTGCACAATCACATTCACAAGGTTAAAAATTCGCGGACCATCAAGTATGTATAGGCCAGTTCACTTGGATGATAATTCAACAACATTTGGCTGTATCAAATACTTATCAATGACTGATTTAATTTGTCTAATTACCAAGAATAATTTATGATCATGAAAGTGGTCATCCATGTTAAATTAATTTTGATTTATGGTAAATTATATATGATTGCGTGACCGGTTACACTTGAACACGCACCTGCGGGTAATTATGATGTCATAGTGTTATCTCAAAGATGATGATTTCATAACTAATTTTATTTTCTGAATTATTCATACGCTCATTATTATTAGCCATATAACGGAAAACTTATCCCTTAATTTATAATAACACGGAAATGATGTAACCTAGTTCCTGACTCGAGTGATTTGATTTTTTATTTTTGTTCAAACTGCGAGGAAGTTATCAGACTTCCTATATCAGGAAGATCATAGTACAAAAACTTTAAATTTCCAAATATTTATAAATGGTGGTAAAGCTACTTTACCAGACCGCCCGAATAAAATGGTTGTTATTTAATATAAATATTGCCTCACAGCTCAATGTATAGCGTGTGTTCGCTTTCATCATCTAAGTCGATGCAAAAAAGTAAGGCGGTAAAACCCATGTTGTCAATCAATGCTTGTTATCTATTCATGAATTAGACACCCTGAAATATAAGCCACGATGATTGAGTGAGTAAGACGCTGGCTCGCTAGTCTGGAGGTCACGGGTCCGCTCGAGGTGTTGGCCGAGAAAGTTAATCGAGATTTTCCGACGTGGTCTCCCCTTGTCAGTGGTGCAGGGCGGAGGGTCTGACAAGTACAGCTGTCTAGTCGTTTGGATAGGTTTGCACGTAAGAAATCCCTTGGCAGTTGGAATTCGATACAATTGTAGGCCATAGCGCAAAATTTCTTTCATAGCACAATGTATGGCTTATCCAGTCTTCGTTAGATCAGTCTGGGCAGAACAATACGACGTTAAACTACATTTCATTTTTGCTCTGAAATCCCACAGCAGTGTGATTCTAAATTAGCGACATAAAAACTAAAGACACCAGGGTAAAAAGGAATCATGTGTCGTCATCAGTCAGTCTTTTAATTATAATAAATATTGAATATGCATATAAATTTGTACATTCCAACATTATATCCTGTCGGGCACTTGCAATATTCCTCAATAATGCCCATTGTTTATCAAATTATAATGTTACTTACCGCAATGAAATGTTATTTTGTTTACAAGTCAGTTTAACAATTGGAATTTTCAAATGTTATTGATCAATGTGGAAATTTGAAAGATTTATGAAATATGTGGATGGGAAGATTAAATTATGTTTTTACTGCATGCAAATGCTAGGTGTGTTATTTTTTCAGCAATCAAAACTAGTGCTGGAACTAGTCATGTGTTATTTACATTTATGCCATCGGAGTGTTTCAAGGCTCGGCCTTGGGGCCGTTTCCATTCTATTTAGCCGTAAATGACATTTCGGTAAAACATAAAGTAGATGTTGGAAGTGACCGATAGCATTATTATTATCTTATATGTCTAAGATAAATAAAGACGGTTGAATAAAATCTATAGAAATCAATAAAATGTAAAATATTTATCGATATGATTTTTTTTTTGTAAATCTCGAATGCTGTTTTTGTATTAACAGTGTATTAGGCATACATGTACGTTTTGGTTTTGTATGGACTTAAGCTCTATATTCAGGAGATTTAATGCACCGTACATGTATGGGCAAATACAGAACAAAAACACAAATGCAAGAAAAGAAAGTGCGATTTATTATTTGATACACGAAACAATACATTTAAAATCTAAAGTTAGTTTTCTTCCAAAAGGAACATGAATAATAGGGCCTACAACAAATGTTCTGTCAATTCGTGTGTGGCTCAAATAGTGCCAAAGGTCCATACCTTAAACGCTGCTCTTTATACCATTTGCTGAACGGATCGGCTTGTAACAATGGTTAAGTTTTAAGTGTATTTTAATTTCAAATTTGTTATGCTGTGATCGATGTTGTAAGAAAGGGGTTGCGTATAACTATTACGAGACCCTTGAATAATTCAAACGATCAAATGTTTATTTAAATAGTTTGTTTATAATCCGGTATCACGCAAATGGCTTTGTCATTCAAATCAACATTTTGAATAGTACGTGCTATTTGTATTTAACTATTTGGTCAGTGTTGTAACATGCATGTATGGATTATAAGGATTGTAACTGAGTCAAGTGGCGTGGTTTCCATTCCCAAGCGAAGTATTGAAATAAAATTGAACCATATATATTTGTTAGTTCCAAAATGACCTCGTTTGCATCGAGTTAAATCATTTGTCGTTCGAATAGGTTTTAAAACCGGGGCCCGCGTACACATTGGCGTGCCCGTAAATCAACCCAGAACAGTTGCAATTTGAAATACGAGTAGGTGATTATGCCGTTGTCAGGGCAAAATTTATGTCAAAAGCTTACGCGCATGTCCGTTTTCATTAGCCCCGTCTAGACAAAATAGTAGGGCGGTAACCCCCATTTCATTTTATTTCATTTTATTCATAATATACATACATGTTTCTTCCTGGTGGAACCGCGGTGGCTTGGTGAGTAGTATGTTGGCTCGTTAAACATGAGATCCTGAACACGAGGTTCCGTGTATAATTGGCCGTTGGAATACGAAATAAAAATAGGCCATAGTGCCGCTGCTCGGGCAAAATTTCGATTTATAACACACTGCATGGTGTATGACCGCTTTCATTAGCTCTGTTGGTGCGGAACGTGGCGTTAAATCCCATTCCTTTCCTACGCCATGTAAATAAGGAGTATCTACAATGCCACATGTTAGACACAATTGGAAGTTAAATAAACACTATTTCATTTCATCTTTATTTAGTTAAGGTGATTTACGAGTATCCTACTTAATATGGATAATGTAAGCCGCATATTTCAGTGATTACGTTTTACGAGGTTTGGTGTCTATTTATAGACTATGATAAAGAAATACAGGTGTACATATCCTGTCAATATGTTTGCAATACATGATTCAAATGATTTATTATATGCGCAAAGAAGTGATTGTGCATGCGCAGTTGGGTTGTTTATGTATTTTATGTCGTTAAGTTGAAAGCATTTAAAGCAGCATATGGAAGAATGGATAAAGAGCTGACAGTTGTCGCTATCATACTTAAAAAATAGATAATGTAAGGACACTATGCTTACAATTCCAGTCAAATTACTTCAATCTAAACCGAGAAAATCTCATTTCAATATCACCATAGCCTCGAATGTCATTGTTACCGTTGTTACAATAATGAACAAAGTTTCGATTATTCGTTTTTACGGTAAATCATCAAAAGCCGTTAAACTGCAGATCCGATTCAAATCCGTTTAAAATCGGACCCATTAGCTGCCACCGAGAGTTGATTGTGGTCTTGTCATTTAAATAAATGTCTAATTATTAATTTATGTCATTAAAGACCCGAAGAAAGACCTGCAATAGGCAGATTTGGCTCTCGCATACTGCCTGTTTAAATGAACCTTCAACTGTTGCGCAATATTTCTGAGCATGTTGATTCACTACAATGTTACTGGAAAATAAGCACGAACCAGTTTAAATGCATGAAAAGGATTGGTTAAAGGTAAACGCCGACCTTTCGCAATTTGTACATACGTCTCTATTTCGATGTAAAGTTAATAAATATTAAATTTCGTATCAAATACACATTTTATTACCAGTCTCTGATTTCCAGATTATTCATGGATCACGAAAAATATGATCATCATACCAATATAGTTAGCTATTATATTTAACAAGTGTGCGTGTATAACATGGGCCAGGGACCCATTTTGACCTCATAGCATCCATCTTGGAATCGTGACGTTACAATACAATCGATGCGTTTACTTGGCATTGGCAGAGTCTTTGGAGGCTTTCTTCTCAAAGCTTCGCCCCCCTGTCCACAAGAAGAAGAACAAACCCCATATGTGTAGCGTTTAGAGACCAGTTGAAGGTTCAATAATTAAAAAAAAAAGAAATTCTCCCGGAAGTTTTCGTGAAAATGGAGTAACTACAGCACGTGGAACTACCACAATGACAAAATCTCATGTTGTAAAGACAAAGTTAAATCATAATTCTGCTGGTTCGTACAATAGGACTACACTTCACGCTACCAAAACCGTCAAGACAAACCTGCGGACAAGACACACAAACTAAACAAGCAATGGACAATAAAGGTATACTGTATTAAAATAAGCGATTGGGTCTAGGGGCTAACTATAAGCTGTATATTCCCAGGCTTGTGATGACACAGGTTTCACTCATAATAAAACCAAACTCGCAATAGACAACAAAAAAGACGCAATAGACGTTAGTTGTGACCCGTCATGGTGGTGGTCGGTCGTCTCGTGCTTTTCTTGAGGGTAATATTCACCAAAAAATGTAATCATACAATCATATGGATACGATTTGAGATCTGATAAAATATATTATTCGTAATTTAAAATATATTGAAGACAAGCCATTGACTCCTACGCGCTTCTTCAATAACAAACCAGCTGTCGTATATCGGATTTCGCGTTTATAGCTTTATTTATATGTAGATTACCCAGATTTTATCCTCGAGGGATGTAACATATTCATTGATATTAAAATATAAACAGTACAATCTGTTCATCTGCAGTTATTTTAAAACATCGATAAAAAAATCCACAAATATATGTCAGATTTCTTCTCAATTTTAAATGCAATCATGCAGAGTAACAAGCTCAAGTATTCACAATCGATTGAAAACCAAAATTTTAAAACTAATTGAAAACCTATGTACCGTTTTTTTTTCTTAAAAAAAAGATTCTGGTCTTAATCCACAGGCAATTACTATATTGTCAAAATGGGTTATTTAACAATAAATATATCAACGGTAATAATCTCCTAGCATGGATTCCTTCGGATTAAAAATAGTAAAATAGATTCATAAAAATATTTCTGGTGATACTGGCTGGTTTATATCGTCTACAGGCCGAAGACGGCGAATATACGAAGTATTCAATTCACCAAATTGTTGTAAATACTGTAAGGAATTAGACCATTTCTGGACTGACATTCCTATTAGGATTCAAATTCCACACTATTGTAGTTGACAAAGGATTAAAACCTCTCAAATGGCATTCAGCGACTTTACACAAGTTGTCGAAAAATTAGCTAAGCCCGGCAAACATACTTTTACAAATCTACAACGAAAATCACTAAATTGGAGCTAAACCTAATAAATGTATCATAGATTTGAATTGTCCTCCTTTTTGTTAGAATTCTTTCTCATAGAGCAAGCGATATGTTTCGTTTATTTTATTTGTCCCCGTGCTAAAGTATAAACAAAGGACATCCTTAATACAATAAAACGACACTTGTGTAATTGTTGTTAATTCAATAAAGGAGATAATAGAACGGTGGCGACTGTTGGCCTTCGGGCGACACGGCGACATGTACAAATCTTTTGTCGGTAATATCACCTCGGATTATAAATATACCTATTTAAATACGGGAGTCAATGGGTTATATCTCTTTTCTTTGGAACCTTAAATAAAACATATTAATGCAATATTATTGTAAACATGTAATAACGTGATTTACATTCATTTTTTTTTTTTTATTGCAATTGCTAATTATGTTCGGTGAAATACGCGAACAGCTAAAATTGAACGGCAGTTGAAATGTACCAATATTGAATTCTAATTTCGATATTATGAGAAATATTGAGTTAGATGTTTATCGGATCGGTGAAAGAGGCGACAATGAAATATATTGCAAACATAGAGAGAAAGAGAGAGAGAAATGTGTTTTAACGTCCACTCGTCACAAACTAGGTCATTTCGGGACTAACATATTAAATAATTCGCTTGCGCGTAGGAGTCTTTAGCAATGGGGAAAACCCACGAGGTTGGAAGTCGATCCTACTCCTTGTCACGTACAACCGGGGATTCGAAACCTCGGCAGTTGACGCAATGACAGACTTTATGATACAACACGCACATGCTAACCATTCGACCCACCCCCATTTCCAACACAGAATACCCCACTTTTGTCAGCGATATCATAGTGTGATAGCAGACGTTAAACCCCACATTGACAATTCACCGTCACTAGATCATGAAATACCCTCCAGGGAATATTTTTACGTTGTGGGATATAGTGTGAATTTATCTTCATTTTTCGGCGACATAACTTCATTGTTGAAGCGGAGGTTAATTACAGCGACTTCACAAACGATTCACCCCCCACTGGTGACGTATTGTTAAATAGAAACACCTTCTGACAAAGAGTTAAATAAATCTCCGTGGTGTCAGTGAAAAACTGTAGAAAATGGTCTAAACCAAACCGATTATCAATTAAAAATCAATGAATCTAAATACCTAGAGCTTCTTTTGATCTTTCTCCTAATCTAAATCCCTGGATACTGTTTCTAAGGTTTACTTCTAAACAATAGCATGTGTAAACTAAAACACAGAAAGCGCAAGACGGGGTGTGATATTGTTGAAGCGGGTATTACAAAACAAAACAGAGAGGGTGTGAGGTAAACTAGATACAGGGGTGTTTGGGATGGGGTGGGATCGGGGTATTAATTACAATGAATGAAATGGGGTTTAACGTCCTCCTTATCTACACTAGCTGGGTTAATGAAGATAGAAAAATGACATAGTGTGTGATGTCAGATAAATGTTGCGCTGACAGTCACGGTTTCGTTGGCGTGCACGTAAAAGAACCTTTGACAATACGAATTCGAAGAGAGTAGGCCGAAACGCCTGTGTCCGGGAAAAATGTTTCTCGTAGCACACTGCATCGCGTTTGATTATTGCCCGGCTGGCGTAAAAAAACTAATACGTGAAACCCTATGGTATTTTTGCTATATGCCCAGATTGATTCAAATTGATTTTAGTTTAAATCGAACCTACATTTAGAAGCGTGACATAACAATAGGTATGACTGTGTGTTTAAACAATAAGACGCCATTATTCAGGCAACACACACAGTATTGATTTTATGTTGCAATAAAATCGAACTAACAGATCAACAACGCTATTATTTGATTTCATTAACATGTAGGCCGTTAAAGTGAAATAGGTGGAAATATGGTTCAAGGCCGCACTGTTCTGCACAAATCTGGATAACGAAGAGTGGATTTAACGTCCTAATTTTCTGATGTTATGGGGGACATTTTGCCTAGATAGAGACGGTAAAGAGAGAGAGAGAAATACGGTTTAACGTCGTCCACTCGACACAAACTAGGCCATTTCGGGACTAACATATGGTTTAATAATTATTTCAGTAATTTGCTTGCGCGTAGGTGTCTTAAGCAGTGGGAGGAAACCGGAGGACCGGGAGGAAACCCACGAGGTTGGGCAGGCGACCCTACTCCTTGTCACATACAACCGGGGATTCGAAACCACTCAATAACAGGCTTTATAATACAGCACATGCGTGCTAACCATTCGGCAATAACCCCCAGAGACGGTAGCGCGTGAAATGAAATTAAATGAAATGGGGTTTAACGCCCTACTTTTATGCACCGACTGGGCTATGTAATGTGCAATGGAGGATATCGGCGCTACGGCCTGTTCTGATATTGAATTATGTCAAGTGTTCTTTTATGTACACACTAATATGTACACGATACCTCGGTTTTTCAATCCGCCACGAATAGAACTTCTGTACCGCGCAACATCGGAAGCACGTATCCTTTGATTTCCAGCTGTCCGGAAATCATAATCTCGTTTTTTTGTCCCATATATGAACGAATAAACCTCTATCCTCTCCGGGTCCTCCGTTCTTTACCACTGGCGTGGGGAAACCAGACTGGAAATGGAGAACCCGAGTAACTTTCTCGACCAACACCAGCCCCATGATATGTACTCCTTTTCAAGATCCCCTGGCAGTTGGAACTCGATATAAGAATAGGCCCTAGCGCCGCTGTCCGGACAAAATTTCTCTCATAGCACACGGTATGGCGTATGCCTGTCTTCTTTAGCACAATTGGAGCATAACAATAGAACAATAAACCCCATTTCAGTTCATTTTCATTTGTCTCCTGAAAGACTGGATGTTTGTGTTCATAAAACAACGACTGCGTTTAGGTTAAAAGGCAGAACAAAGGTTACATGCTGAATGTTCAAGTCAAGTTTAAATCTTCTCTGGTATTTATGAAGTTGGTGAGAGGTCGTCCAGGCTTTAAAATATTTCTAACTTGGCCAGGTCGTATTTACGTGAACACAGGGGCATGGTACGACTTATTCCTCGTCATCGTAAAACTATGCATCACCCATTGTATGACTTATATCCCATAAACTATGCATGTGCCATGTTTTCGTTATTAGTTAAACTTTCTTAGCTAGTTTGTTAAACGAATTAAAATTGTGACATTCTGTTTTGCAAATTTTAATTCTTTTCTAATACGGTCATCAAAAATGTTTTTCTTAAAAGCTTGTGAAATATATTACTTAAATCACCAACCAAAGGAATATTTCGTTAAACTTGTTTAATGAGATGAAATTTGTCATACTGTTAAATATGTAAATATTCCTGGTTTAAAAAGAGAGAGAGATGGGATTTAACGTCCACTCGACACAACTAGGTCATTTCGGGACTAACATATGGTTTTTAATTTTATTTCAATAATTCGCTTGCGCGTAGGGGTCTTTAGCAGTGGGAGGAAACCGGAGTGCCCGGAGGAAACCCACGAGGTTGAGAAGGCGCCCCTATCTCCATGCCACATACGCTCACACCAGGGCTCGAAACCACAGCCGCAAGCCAGAGGTGACCGGCCAGCTAGAGGTCGAAGCGCGGCACTCTAGACCACTAGGCCATCCCAACCCCCCAAGCGGACACGAGTATTTACAATTCGTCATGTTGACAAATATTACGTGAATTGGATGCAGTAACACCCCAAAATGCCTATATAATATTGTTTCTGTAAGATATTTTTCTCGTGATATAAAATTAGACGAGAGAGAGAGAGAGAGAGAGAGAGAGAGAGAGAGGGAAAGTCAGAGAGAGGACAATAACAATAATAATATTTAAGTCACAATGAACAGTTTAAAATCAGTACATACCGTCGTGTACTCGATGGATAAAATAGTTCCAAGCGCAATTGGTATTCAACAGACCGAATGACAGACCTTGTGATCTAATGTGTATACGTTAAACCATTCGGCCAACCCTTGATACTGTCACACTTGCATATGTTATAGGCAATTTGTTTTTATTCATGGTTGGTCATCATTGAAGTAAAACAAAGATGTAGTGGATCACAAGGTCTATCATTAAGCCAAGTTGTGTGGTTTTTATTCCCCGCTTGTACTTGACAAGGTTTCGAAACTCCGGTTGTACGTGACAAGGAGAAGGGTCGGTTTCCCACCCGAACAAGTAAGCAAATGCACTTGTCAGGCGCTCCTTCCCGCACCACTGACAAGGGGAGAACAACGTCGGCCATTACAGGGATCGAACACACGACCTTCAGGCTAGCGAACCAACGTCTTAGCCACCATATGCGCAAGCGAATTACCGGTATGGAAATAAAATTGAACCATATGTTAGTGCCGAGAGTTCATGTTGAGTGGAAGCGGTGGTCAACCCCTACAACTACTACTTCTAGAGCGTCTACTACTAATACTAATACTACTACTATCAATAATGAAACCACATGAAAGCGAACCATTAACTCCTACTACTAAAATGAAACCGTATGAAAGCGATCCATTAACTCGATCTACTGTTACTAGTATAATGAACCCACAGGAAAGAGATCCGTAAAGTTTTTAATTTGTTGGTATTGAACGTGAAAAGCGAATCGACGACGTACTATTGTGCGTGTTAGTTGCAAGACAATAGAACACAAACTAGAGAAAATTTACCTATAGAAGAATGTCTATAATATATTGACTAAACTACAACAAGTATACAAACACTCAGGTGGGTGAATATATAAATCAATATTTCACCTACAACTCTCTGACATCTCAGTAAACAATAACCCAATAAAACAACCAGACGATGTTCCTTGTCACATACAGATTGGGAAACGTAGGGGTGGAACTTCAGGAGATGTTGGGTGTGGGTGGGTGGTGGGGGGTATTAAGATTAATCCCCATTATCAGAATAAGATCGGTAGCACTGCCGTGGAGATAAATATTAGATGTTTGCCGGGTCTAGGTAACAACGCCATGGATACTGAAATGAAATGGAGTTTAACGTCCTACTGTTCTGCTCTGACTGGGATAATGAAAATGGACATGTGCTCGCTAATGAATACATGGGACCCCAGTTTTTCGTTTTTGTCCCATTCGAACGATTAAACAGCTGTCCTTGTCCCAACTGACAAGGTGAAACCACGATGAACTCTCTCGGCCAATGCAGGGATCGAACACGCGACCTCAAGGCTAGCGACCCACTAAGCCACCGCGACTCCCCCACAGGTACTACTGCAGTGTACATATTGTATGAAGTCTAGATAGGGAGAGCATATGCTGAGATAAAGATGAGTCAGATAATCACTAAGGATATTTCAACTTATAGATTATCTTATCATTTAGGTTGATAGATTATTTATAGAGGCAATTTCAATCTCCTTGAACTTAAACTTACTCTCCACTCTCTGTTAGTTAATCATATCTAAATACATTATTGAGGACGAGTAATTTTTAATACGCCCATACAAATTTAATTTTCAGTTCTTTGGGTGTTTTATAATCAAATTTTATTTTTTAGTTCCTTGAGGTCTTCATAAACAAATTTAATTTTCAGTTTTTTGGGGTGGACATAGCTACTTGTAACTGAAAGCATTTGAATAGTACAAACAACTACCTCCGGTTTTTTTTAAAGAAAAAAATAAATTGAAATCTAACTTGTGTAACCTAATGGCTGTTCAATTCTATATATCGCCACTGTCGTGGCAGTATTGTCTACATGCGTAATTATCATCAGTTAGTCATAGATAAAGACAGGAACGTGTAAATGTTAAAAATAGTCGGTGAATAATATGGTCAACACGCCACCTGCATGACTAACAATATTATCTTTTAAAACTTTTCATATGAACAAACTTAAGAGATAAACCAATCCTATCTGTATGCACCATAGCCTACTTGTTAATAGTTTAGAACAAGCCAACAACTAGCTTGGGATATGAACGAGCAGGATAGTGAAAACCTAATTTGCTCAAAATTAAATGCAGTATGAATTAACGCCACCACCCGGGCTACGGATGAGGGGCGGCCACCATGACGCTATGGATAACTCTTACATATTAGTTCGAATTATAGAATAAAGGTTATTGTACGTGCACGCTATGTGAACAGTACCCGTCCGTACGACCAGAAGCTACAGAACATGATCGAACATGTACCCGTATCAATAGTGTGCTTATTACAAAGCTGTGATTAGTTTGTACTGTATCAGAGAATTAGCCCTTTATAACCGACCCTGGAATCAATAATAAACTACATTGTAATATCCTAAGATGTTTTACATCCCCATTAAATAATCATAAAGAATGTCAAGTCTTTGACTCTTGTCATGACTGCGAAAGGGACCTTGTCATTTAGTAATCGTATGTTGGGAGAAACGAGAGTGCATGTTAATGGTTGAAATACTCTCTTAACTCGCGAGGAAAGTTTTCCTAATTTTCATGTCCGGTTAAAACCTGACAGGGGCTAAAAGTAACGACGCAACCATATCTTATTTTCAAGATGACCTATATTTTGAGTGGTGGCGAAAAGTTGTGGCAATACCGTCTCGAGTTATATCTTAAACAGTACAATCAATATCTGGTGTTTTATCTTATCATAGCAACACTCAGAATATTGCGATATCAAAGCTCAATGACATGCTTTATTATTATAGCATACGCCATACACGCTAAAATACATGTTATGTTATATAATACACTATAAAAGTTATCGGGTATAATTTACACGGTGAAATGGAGTTTCACGTCCAAGAACACAAACCTAGTCATTTCGAGACTAACCATTCGACCTCCCACCCCATTAAGCTGTACTATGCGATGGAAAGTAAATATGAGACCGACATGTGGCAACGAAGGATGATAACTTTGAGCCTAAGTTTTAATTAACTATTAATTACATGCGACGGGGAATTATACGGAAACAAATATTAATATATCTATACCATAGAAGGCAGATAGCTAGCTTATATGATTTAATGTATGTCAGAATGAAGTAAAGTGGGTAAATTTTTTTTACCTGGACGTATTTTTTATTTATTTATGCATTTATCTACCGTAAACAAAAAAGTACCTGTACTTTACTTTAATATATATGTACTATTTCACGTTACGTCCAACGTCGAAGTTAATTGTGCATTAACAATCTTGTAACGATTGTGCATCAACCATGACATCCAAAGACAATCAGCAGTTTTGTTCGTTAGCCCCGTGGGTGATAACTCCTAACATTTCTCGAATTCAACTATTTACATGAGTGAGCACATATTTGTATGTGACCTAAAGATATATAATACTAACTTGAATATACTTTGTGTATTAAAGTGTTAAATAGAGCGGATGATATTAGAATAACATTCTGTTCATCATCATGTGTGAACATTTTGTGTCTAGTATATCTCGTATTTTTATCAACTGTTATGTTACACGGTCGCCTGTCCAGCCTCGTGGGTTTTCTCCGGGTCCTCCGGTTTCCTCCCACTGCTGAAGACCCCTGCGCGTAAGCGAATTATTGAAATAAAATTAAATATGTTAGTCCCGAAATGACCTATTTTGTGTCGAGTGGACGTTAAACCCCATTTCTCTCCAAGTTACACTGATTATCTAATATAATGTTAAAAGAAATGGGGTTTAGTCTCCTACTGTTCTGCTCATTAACTGGGCTAATGAAGACAGGCATACGCCATGCAGTGTGTTATAAGGGACATTTTGCCCGGACAGCGGCGTCACGGCCTACTCTTATATCGAATTTCAACTGTCAAGAGATATACTACACATACTGTTCACACATGGACATGATGATGAACAAAACGTTATTCTAATATGATCGCTCTATTTAACACTTGAACAAACATATAGTAGGTCACATACAAATTATGTGTTCACTGATGTAAATATTTGAATACAACAATTATTTTCTATCAGCTGATGTGTCTATTATCTATCGCCTTGGTTATCTAATAATAATACATTAATCTTTAGATAAATAAAACAAAGAATCCCCGATCAAAGCTAAAATTCTGTTAATCAATAGTAACTGTTGGAGGATCGACAAGACAAACATGTGGACACGACAAACTACACAGACATCGCAAGAAATATAAACAAATCAAGTGAATTTATGTAGACTTGGCATCGGGTGTCCAGCTTCAGTGACAATAAGTGTAATAGTATAACGACTTTATCACTGGAACGTTTCGTGCCAATTCTATTAATGTCCCAAAATAAAAGTTGTGTCAAGTGTTCTTAGGCGAAAACATAAACATACAAAATCTCTCACGTATGACACCCATCATACCAACGAGAGAAGAGTTCTTGGTTGTTAATTGGATTGCACACCCAGATCTTACCCAATGGCCATACTATACACAAAGCATTTTAACATTCTCAAACAATTCTGGCATTTACAACTTCGGAACTTATCTCAATTATACAACTGGTTGTTTAACGACAGTTCCATATGTCAGACATGTTGAACGAAAGACCGAGCAAGGAACATTGTCTAGTCGTTTGGATGGTGTGAAAATCAGAGATCTCGTATACCAGTTTGCATGCACGTAAACTAGCCCATGGCTATTGGATGTAATAATGGCTCGTATAGCGCCGCTGTCCCGGCAAAATTTCCTTCGCAGCACACCACTGACCACCCCTCCACCCCATAGCATACTGTAGTAGGAAAGTAGGACCTAAAAAACATCTCATTTTTTAAAACACACTTCATTTCATTACATCTTTGAGATTAAAGTGTGAGCGTATGTGGCATGGAGATAGGAGCGCCTTCTCAACCTCGTGGGTTTCCTCCGGGCACTCCGGTTTCCTCCCACTGCTAAAGACCCCTACGCGCAAGCGAATTATTGAAATAATGTTAAACCATATGTTAGTCCCGAAATGACCTAGTTTGTGTCGAGTGGACGTTAAACCCCATTTCTCTCTCTAATCTCTCTCTCTCTTTCTCTCTCTCTGAGATTAAAACATTCTGTTCTCAAGATAGACATCAATAAATAGTGTATGTTGCTATAATAATTATTTACAGTATTTTATTGATTAACTATAGGCATACATTACAGTAATAATAATCGGACAAAGATATAAGATATCAACGGTTTATTTAACAGATTCATGGTTTATACTGTATTTATTGATAATAGAGTTGTATGTCGCGATGTTTTATAAGACATAATTAGCACATAAGACGGACCTTAGCTGTCATCGGGTTTCTTTCCGTCCCACCTAAATTACTAGGCACCACATGCTCACACAAAATTAAGGTATATATGGATATAACTACTTCTCTAATGATAAGTATATATCACGTAAAAGAGAGAGAGACCAACTAAGTCATTTCGAGACTAACATATTATGGTTAGATTTTATTTCTATAATTCGCTTGCGATGATTGGTGGAACTTGACATGGAGAGGGGTCGCGTGTCCAACCTCGTGGGTTTTACCAGGGTCCTTCTGTATCCCACCACTGCTAAAGACCCCTACACACAAGCGTATTATTAACATATAAATGCACAATGTCACAAAATGACCTAGCTTGTGTTGATTGGGCGTAAACCCAATTATGTGTACTATCGTTCTTCTCCGCACCAGTTTTTACTCCTTTAGATATTAAAATATCTAGTCACAATTCATGTTTTTACTCTCAATATCTAGTCATAATTTACTTTTTACACTTTAATATCTAGTCATAATTCATGTTTTTACTCCCCATATCTAGTCACAATTCATGTGTTTACTTTTAATATCTAGTCATAATTTACTTTTTACCCTCAATATCTAGTCAAAATTCTTTTTAAATACTCTCAATATTTAGTCATAATTCATGTTTTAATCGCAATATCTTGTCATAATTCCATTTTTACTCTCAATTTCTTGTTATAATTCATGTTTTTACTTTTAATATCTAGTCATAATTCCCATTTTACTCTCAATATCTAGATTCTGGTCTTTATTTGCGACCTCCCCTTCACAACACACCGAGTTGACACACTAATAATTGCAGATTATAAATGAAAATAATTAGATGTTATGCAGAGCGAAGGGGTTTAGATTTTTTTCCCACGGTTATAGATATGATAAAAGCCTTTTAAAACCTGTCAACCTTGACATATCAATAAACGTCTTCTTATCTTCCTCAATGGTTGGTGTTGTGTATTGCTGCAGCCTCAGTCCACACAATGTAATAATACATTGCGGGTAACAGCACATAAACACGCTTTGGGAATAACATACAGTTTTATTATTATAATGCTCGCTTGTCCAATAGTAGGGTGATAATTTTACATGGACATTGGCGTCAGAGAGAGACAGAGAGAGAGAGAGAGAGAGAGGGCGAGAGTGAGAGAGAGGAGGGGAGTAACACCAGCTCGACATGAGTTAGGTAATTTCGGCACTAACATATGGTTCAATTTTATTTCAATAATTCGATGGCGCGTTTGGTTGTTAAACCGGATGACCCGCAGGAAACCCACGCGGCTGGAGAAGCACTTGAATCAACACATACATCATGTTCTAAAACATCCTGCATCCAACCCCCTAATATATTAACTATTAACTAACAACAAAAAATATGCCATTTTAAAGTAAAAGAGCACCATTCCTATTTTAGTCGTTTTCTCTGATCAGAAAGTGGCTGTAGAGATTAATCTTGGCGTTACACCTACAGCAAAATTCAAAGAAGGGAGCGATTCACAGGTAGCGAACTGGCTTTAAATAATTACTAGCCTACTGCTAAACCAAACAAGGGAGAGAGACGTGTATTTTTATTTTAAAAAGAAGCCAAAGCAACCAAACAATACATTGCTATCTGTTAGTTCGACATACGCTTGATATCTTTTCTCAGCATGGACCATTTATAAATAAATGTTGACTAGGGATTACTTCACGTTTATAAATATTCACTTTTATATCTAATCACTTTAAAAATGAAATCGTTAAATAAAGAATTTAGCTATAAGAACCCGAGTGGAGTGATAGTGGCGTCGATCCTGTTTACGAAAACAAGACGTATAGGTAAATTATGGTAGTATAGCGTGTGAGAACGGACGGATAACTTGAAGGCTAAATTATGACTTACATACGCTATGTTCGACTAAGACCCTGACTTATTTTCCCTTTCATATATAAGCAGATTGAAAAGAAATAAGATATTCACAAATTACAGAATGTCAAATACCTTAATTTTAAAATATGAAAATTTGATGATGATCACGAATCATCAAAGACAGCAAAATGTCAACATCGCTCAAATGCAAATTTATTTGAGGTGACTCTAGAATCTGTTATACTAACGATCTTACAACTTAAAGTTCAATCGCACTTTAGTGATTCGCAATAGCTAGGAGATTTTGTCTCACCCGAAGGGCTTGACATGGCCCGTCCAGGTCCCCCATTCTGTACCACTGACAATGGGAAACCGTGATATACAAATTGACTAGTGAAACAAATTGACTAGTGAAAAACAAAAATGATTGTTGTACTGTTGTTCGTAGGGTTTATCGTCCGCTTCTACCCAATGTGGTATCGCAGACAAGTTGTCTCACATGTAGCTAGGGTGTTTCCTGGGAGGAAACCGGAGTAAAGTCACATACACCAACACCGACCGTAAGCTCGTGTTGACTGGTCAGTAAGAGCTACCCAAACCCCTCTAATCTGCATTCAGGGCACAGTGTATCAAAATAGAAAGTCTGGATAACTCAACTGCAATCAAGTGGAACTAGATACTAAGTAGACCTATTTATCATAAATCCCCGTGCAAACACAAATCCAGGTCAAATCCAACGCTTCAATTACTGTCAACTAGATGCCAACTCAAATACCAATGATCAAAACCTGGTTGACCGTCTGTAATAAATTAGTCCTTTCATACATAGCTCACAATCCTACAGAATACAGTTACTGCTTATTACTAAACGACGTTTCGACTAGGCTTCTCTAGTGATTAAGCTGACCAACCACAGACAACCTTTTAAGTGCCTTGAAGGATACCTAACTTAATCCTGAAGTTTTGATAATTAGTGTGGACTATTTACTAGCCGATTCCTGTCCACAATTTTAATTTGTCTAGGCTTTAGAATCTGTTCACCAGTCACACTAGCCTTATTGTATAAATAGCCAGGGTAAATAATAGTCACATAAATTTCATCAGTGGAAAATTTATTTTTTTATTTGTGTATATCCGTTCTGTGAAAGTCTAAATCTCGATTGGCAAGCTTCGAAGATAAAGATATTTCACAATAGATTCATGCAGATGTGATTTATCTGATCGTCACATTAACATATTGCAAATTACATAGCATACATATAACATACATATGTATATATAGTAACTCAGTAATATGAATGTTATTTACAATATCTGTCTAGGATATATGTATTATCACTATATAGGTATGTCATATGTCTATATAGTTACTTTGTTTACGTGAATGTTATTTCAAATACATATAAAAGATCAGTTTACATGTCGGTCTATATATATAGTCATACTATCTCTAGGATACTGTATAGATATGTCACTTGCGACAAGGGAAATCAATACTACACGCACGAGAATGTTTAAAAGCATGAACCTCACATATCTTAACTTCCACTCAAAACTAGCTGGCTCATTTAGGGACTAAGGTATGGCCACAGTTTATTTCAATAATTCGCATAAAAGTAGGGGTCTTTCACAGAGGAAGGAACTTGTTGGACCAAGAGTAAACCCACGCGGCTAGGCAGGCGACTGACATACAAAGATAGAACAATTGAATAGTTCATGAAACAAAAGGCAAAATAAAGACATAGACTTCTTGAATGGGTCTTGGGATACGTAATAAAAATAACAAAAACTATTGAGGTGCCTAAAACTGTGCAGTATACCATGTACCCGTTGAAAAGTAAGCATTCACCATCCCATTCGCGACACCCATCACACGACAATAATTCATTACACATTAAATACCGATGATATGTGTAAATCTGAAGGTGAATGCATGTTAGTCATCTACGCAACCAATGACGGGTCGGGACCTTGGGGCGTCCAGTAAGGATCTACATCCTATCTCGTCAACGACTCTCGTGCTTGACCCCTGTCGATATTCGAATCAATGCAAATCTTGTTATGAAAACCGTGTCCTAATTATCGTATATTAAGTAACCAAAACACACACCAACGTTTCCTTAACTACTGTTATCGAGTGTAAGTTGAAGGAGGTACATGCACAACATGCAAACAATACCGATAAGACAACCTACACACTGTACTGTAATAGTCAGTACAGACGGGCGGCAATACATACAAACAAAACCGACAAGACAAATCTGCGGACAAGACACACATTGCACGAAATAAATAACACATCAAGGGCTGGCTGTAAGCGTCCACTCTGTAAGTAATATCAGGGGGACCAATCATGGACATTCTAGTCGTTGGAACCTTGTACATACAGATGTATCCACCAATGATAATTCCTAAACGCTACTGGCACACCGGTGTTCCACAGGGATCGGTTTCCGGACCCCTTATGTTTAATATGCTTACAAATAAAGATTACTGCATTATGTTTCGTATACTTTCATTTGTAACATGGGGGCCCCAGTGAGTAAAACGTCGGCTCGCTAACCTGGTGGTCCTTAGTTCGATCTCGGTGTTGGTAGAGAAAGTTCATCGAGATTTTCAGTCGTGGTTCCCCCTTGCCAGTGCCTGGCAAGGCACAACGTATAGTTGTTGGGACGGGACCTGTCTCTACATATTTGCGCGCACAAAGAACATTAAATTATGACATTTGGAATTCTGTTCTGGGCAAAATGTCTTAATAGCACACTGCATGGTGTATGCCCGTCTTGATAAGTCTAGCTGACACATAACAGTAGGACGTTAAACCTTATTTCATTTCGTAACATGGTGATGTAATAAGTATTTTTAGAATCGAGTAAATATTAGACGCAAGTATATTGTAAGGTATATCTAAATTGCCTGTGTATATATATTGCCATTTCAACTATCTCTATACAAACATAACAACACAGTAAAGATTAAATATGTGAATTTATCATAAACGGAGTGTTACCAGGTGTTGATAAAACAATCATGTCAGGACTATATCCTATGACCACTAGATACCTATATATCGACAGTACAGATAGTCATGGATAATGATTACTATATGACAGCCCTAAATATAAAGATTAACCGACTTAAGATTTATTTGAGAATTATAATTCTTGCTGCCTAACCACGCCTGTCCTCTCGTTCTATTTGAGTATAATATATCTTAGATAAAGACGTCTCTGTTATACAGCTAATCTAAATATTTAATCTGTTCATGCTTACTAAATAGTTCTAGATCTCATGATAACATTTCTTGTTTAGTTGAATACTTCTGCTCTACTTTTTGAAACACTTAATATATACAAAAATTAACAGTTACATGTAAACGTACAACAATAATCAGCTTTCTGCCCCGACCCCACACCTGACGTTCAATGTTCGAGGGCGTTTAAATCTTGGCGTAGAATAAGAAGAATCGAGGGATCTATTTAGCACTGTCCCCTATTGGCAGAGGTTGCACCTTCAGGGCTGACGAGTCTTGAAAGACCCCTTAAAAGTTGGAATTCGGTGACAAATAGGCCGAATGACAAGTCAATCAGAAGTGCCTACAATATCTTGTGCTTGACAAACGTCCCAATAGGATGCTAATTGTAACATAAAAGTAGATGTCAACATCTGTAACTATCGGAGTTACTACATTTAAATACGTAGTTACTTCAAATACGCAATTAACTGTGGTTGTTATTTTCACTGCGTGATTGAGAAGATTGTGCAAATAAACCACCTTGACGTTTGACCCCAAGTATTGAAATGTGGTTAATGTTGGTTAAAATTCCTCTCGTGACCTCCTGATTACAGGTGTCTGGGCGAGTGTAACGAAGCCCTAACGACTTATCTCCCCCTAACAGAAATCAATAACACTGAATAGACATTGATGTAATGAACAGAACATAATTTTTAAAGGAAACAATCGTGCTTTTAGAATTAACCCTGTGGTTATTTCCTATAAAAAATGTGTTCCGTTAATGTGTTTCCCAATCGCTAAATGCCACTTAAAGATTATGACATTGGTGTAAAACTACACAACCTGAACTGATACCACTAACATTATGTTAATAGCATTTAAGAGCCATTCCACGAGAAAACCATGCAGAAGGTGGGGATCGGCAGATCGAGCTCATCTCGGGAGGATTTTATCGACTCCTCAAGACTACTTCACAGCCAGAAGAACCGATCTCAAAATTTAACCGTTACTGAGATATAGCCTCAAACTGATTTTTAGGCATTTTTGCCATTTTTCACGTCATTTTTGGTCGATTTTCAGCCACCTATTCTGGCGAGTCTAGGGTTTGGATGAAATAGTGGTGGTTGGTGATGTTAGTGGGGGTCTTCCTGTGCCCCCATGTACAGACCTTCAGGTCACATCTATTCTCCATGAGTAATGGTCAGCAATATTGTAACATATGACGAAAAAAATACAAAATATACACCTTTGAAGATTAGCCCTAATTTCAAGATGCGGGGGTAGGTCAAAATATCGAAATGGTTTTATGCACAACTCGACCACCTCTATCGATATAAGAAATAAAATCTCTGTCACCTCGTTTCATTCAATGCGAAATCATGAGTCAAAGTTGGTGAATTTTCCATATTATAAATCTCTGATTCTCTATGAAATGACCAACTACTTTCATACAGGGTAAGCCAGCTTTCTCCAATTCTTTGCCAAATCATTCGCCCATGCTCGCTGGTAGCAGCAGTAAACCGACTCTAGCAAAACTGGTCTCTTTGATGAAGCTTGGTATCTAATCCAAGATGACCGCGCCCGGCACAGCAGAAAATTGAGGGTTTTCTTCATTTTTGACCATTGAATGTGGCACATAGCCCACATATGAGAACTAAATGACTTCATACAATTGAAAGAGTGTACTAAAAACATAAAGATCGACTCTTTAGCACATTAAATAACAATAAAATATGTGTGAACCGAATGGGAACTGATTTCTTGGCGAAGTGGAAATTTTGATCTTATTGTGCTGCCAGTCGCTACCGCCTGGATCTCAAATGCAAAAGGACGTAAACATTCCCAGGCATGCTACCACACCTAAGGGGAAATCATACAAAGACTGTGCTGTGTACTAAGAGTGTACTAATATAAGAACATCACAATAAGGTCCGCCCTTTAGCACATTACATAGCAGTAAATGATGTGAGAACCGAATGAGAGCCGATTGCTTGACGTAGTGTATTTTTCTTATCTTGATTCGTCGATTCTAGATGGAAAGGTGATGTGCTGCCCATCGCTACCGCCCCGGTCTCAAACGGAATATTCCATGAGGATGTAAACATCCAGTGCATGATACCACACCTAAGGGGAATCCACACAAAGACCTTGATGTGTCTCTTAGAATCTGCTTATTCCTATTGCATGGGGTAAGTGAAATCAAATACTTTTCAAAAATAATGAGGGAAGAAATTGTGTCTTTGAAATATCGATAAAAAATCTTATATGTGTGCTCGAAAACAATTGACTGAGTCACACGATGGACTTCAGAAGTCCTCAAACTAGCTGCATTGAGTCTGATATAGCTGTAATACCTTTACTGAAGGCTAACTTTGACAGCATTAAAAAAATTCTTGTTAATTTGAGAATTTTTTATTTCTGTTCTAGGTATACGCTGGAAATGTTACAATGTCCATAATGAGGAAATGGACCGTAAAAAGACCCATGTTAGTTCTTCAAATAAATAATATGGTACAGGGTCAAAAATTCAACTTCATCATGTGATTATTTCCCGAGCCCAAAATGGATCTTGACAGGGCTTTTAAAAGTAAATTATTTCACGTGGTTTGATATTACTGTGGGGAATGATGACATCCATCCCTCTGCTACATCATCTGCAGCTACTGGTAGTGCCTCTTACACCCATTATTAATCTACTGCTACTACATCATCTGCAGCTATGGGTAGTAGAATTGACATACCGCCTCCACTTCCTGTAACAGCTACTAGGGGAGGGGTGTCATCAGTAACTTCAAACCTCATAAAATAATTTTCTAAACTTATTCCATATAAAATAATTTACTTTCTAAGTATTTGCATAGATCAAAATTTGAAACATTTTTTTTAGAAATCAAGTGTCCAAATGATCAACTAGCCTGGTCCCCGTTACCAGCGAGTCCATCATTCGGAGACTAGATAATAGAAAATTTACAATGGCAAATATACGTTGCGGTTGATATAAAGAATATTTTGAGAGGTGGCCCCAATAGAAATATCGTCGATGGGGAATCAAAAGGTCGTATCTGGATTTTGCGAAATTGTCCAGGAGAGCCTAAACAAGCACAGAACAAGCATAAGAATCAAAATGATGTCTTATAAAATCGTCACGTCAAAATGTTGTATATGAAATGTTGTATTTCTGAAGCTTTTCTTAAATATTTATTTACAAAATGTATGTGTATATAGCCATTTAAACAGTATGTAACTATCTGCACATATCAAGCTCAACATCTAGTACAGAAATAATGAGTATAAGCTCGTTATTTGCAATTTTATACAGCAAAGACGTATCTCCGGAAAATATTCACCTTTACCTGCTTTAATTTCATAGATTTCACAAAGTAAAGCCTCAACAAAAATTTCAATAATACGCATTTAATCATGAAACACTATATTTCGGTTGATTGTAATATTTAGGAAAGACACAAAATTAATTTTTTCAAGAAAATACAACATTTTCACTCTCAAAATTTTTTTTTTTTGGAACTCCCCATATACGACATTTTGAAACAGTATCTATAAACCTTCTTTTTATTGGCTTAGAAATACGACAACCAGTTGAAAAGATGCGCAAGAACATTCTCATTCTGACGAAGCAAAAACGTGAACTTTGCAAGATATGCTAGATACAACCTTTTGGCTCCCTTTCATGTACACATTTAGTTTTACAAGGTCTGGCAAGATCCATTTTGAATTTTGGGCCCCTGGCATATTATTTATTTGAAGAACTAGCCCGTTTTTTTCACGGTCCATTTCCTCATTATGGGCTGCATAACATTTCCGGCATGTACAGTAGAATCTGCATTAAGCAGCCACCCACGGGAAATTTTAGGATTGACCGCTTAACGGGAGTGGCCTCTTAATAAAATCTCGAGTTTTTTGTGCTGACATCAATTAATATTACGCTTGGGTGCACTTGCATCGGTAAATTTGGCCGTCGCTGAATCTCGGACATACCTTTCGTAAACATGTCATTTTGTCCCAACCTTCAATACTACTGTCTATCATTGTCATGCATTCGATAATATTTATCCATTTTTGTAAAATCTCATGTTTTTTTGTGCTGACATCAATTAATATTACGCTTGAATGCATTATGGAAGCAAACACCAATGCAATACTTCACTTGCATCGGTAAATTTGGCCGTCGCTGAATCGCCGACATAACTTCTATAAACTTGTCATTTTGTACCAACCTTCAATACTACTGTCTATCATAGTGATGTATTCGATAATATTTATCCATTTTTGTGAAGAAAATCGATGAATTAATTTTATTTTATCAAAGAAGCGCACGAACCCAAAAACATCGCTGATTTAGCTACCGAATCACAGGGGGTGTAACTCTGTATGTAATATTACAGGTGGCGCTAAAAACGTCTATTTAACAACATAGCGGCTTTTAGTCGGTACTTTCAGTTTATTCAATCAGTATCAAATAATGTCCCGTTACGTGTGAAAACAATGATCAGGTTTGTCGTTTAATAAAACAAAAGATTAATTAACAGATAATCCCGGGTTAATTGGTATTTTCACATTTCTTTTTATCTGATTTGTGGGAGTCCAGTTAATTGATTACTACTCACGGGATTAGCGGGGGTGTTACGAAGAACGACAAGATGGTATCATTCAACAATGGCCGTTGAATGGGCGATGTTTTGTTAAATTCATTTGCAAAATAGTGTGTAACAGCACACCTCGTTACGCAGGCAGCCAAACCATAATGAACAGAGGTGTGATGCTATGCGCAATCTTCTGGGATTAAGTCGCAAGTTTCTTACTACATGTATACAGGAATAAACAACAAATTCATCATACAAGTTTGAGTTCAATGAATTATCTTTATATCATCATTTCAGTAGTTAGTTGACAGACAATTCTAAGATGAGTGTAGTACATGCATGATGAATATTACGTTGAATAATCAACTATACACAAACACGTGAAAACTGAAATAACAAAAATTAACAGAATTACTAAACGGTACTAATTGATAAAGATAATAATGATAGCACAACGTACAAACAACGTAATGTTGTTAGCTAGGAAACGGCGTTTGACAGTGCCTGCATGACAGCTAATAGGGCCGACAATATACAGGATTTTAAACAACTAAAACGCAACTGTACATACCAAATAAGTGTACTGAAATATACTTAGTTATGTGATGGACATATTAATGTACAATTACTACCAAAAATATATGTTTATAACACAATACCTTTTTGACTTCACCCCTTTCCGCAACGCACGAATTTGGCTGCCATGCTTGATCCCAGACGAAAGACCACGATTTACAGGAGTAATCAATGAAGTACACATACAAATTCGAACTAAATTCTTATAATCATAATTTGATTAACTTAATAATTACGTACGTATTTAATATTAACTCTAAGGAAAAGAATATACTAATAAACATATCTTTACTTCGGATATAAAAGATAATTAATACACTATAGAATGTAAACAATTGATGCTCCCAATAGCTATCTCTAGGAAACCATACGGTCTATACTTGCATTCAGTCAATCGCAACACCTCGGTCATACGACAATTGTTACATGGCTCCTCAAAATTAGTATGCTAATTTTCAACCAAAAACTTAAAATAACCTTAACTATAACTATTCAATATTTCAACGAACTTAATAATAATAAAGAGAGTTCTAATATCAATAAGACAGTTCAGTTGGCTCCTTGGCGGGGATTTCCCTGGTCTTCAACTCCAATAAGTAAAACTAATTTCTGCACCGGACGTTCTAAATACACAGGCGGAATTACATTTTTTCCATCAGAATTTAAATACTTATTACCAATGTAAAGCTTTACTTTACGCACATGATTGTCCGCATCGGGATATGTTTCGACAACACGACACACCGACCATTGGTTTCGCGGAAGACTATCATCTATCAGAAGAACAATGTCACCGTTACAAATTTCACGTTTGGATTCATTCCATTTGGAGCGCACTTGTTGATTTTGTAGAAATTCGCGTTTCCACCGTGTCCAAAACTCGTTGGCCATATACTGCACACGACGCCATCGCTTTTTAGAATAAACATCTTCCTTTTGAAATTCTCCAGGCGGTGGTAAAATAATCTTAGTCTTCATAGTCAACAAATGATTAGGTGTCAAAGGTGCTAAAGATGTGACATCGTTAAGAGTATCTACAGTCAAGGGACGACTGTTCACTATTGCCGCAGCTTCATACATAAAAGTACGTAGAGATTCATCATCTAACTGTGTTCCAGACTGCATCATAAGCGTTGAGAGAACAGCTCGCACTGACCTTATTTGACGTTCCCAGACTCCGCCCATATGACTTGCAGTAGGAATGTTCATTTTAAAAACAAAGTCACAACCATTTTCTAACAAATATTGTCTAACATGTTCATGATTAATCTTGTGAATAAGCTCAGATAGTTCTCGTTTTGCTCCAACAAAATTGGTGCCATTATCAGAGCGTAACTGACGTACAGGACCGCGAATCGCAATAAATCGACGCAAACTGTTAATAAATGAGTCTGTTGACAAGCTATTCGCAATTTCTATGTGAACGGCTCGACTAGTCATACAAGTGTATAGTACACCATAACGTTTTCGTTCGCTTCTTCCCTCCTTAATAGTCCATGGTCCAAAACAATCAACAGCGCAATATGTGAAGGGAGGCGCAGGCTCTAATCGATCTTCAGGAAGTTCTGACATTTTCTGTTCTTGTATTCTTCCTCGCAATTTACGACAGATGACGCAATGATAGATGTAACTTGAAACAACTGAACTACATCCTAATATCCAAAATCCACTGGAGCGTATCTCATTAGTTGTGAGACCTTTACCTTGATGCTTTACAGTTTCATGGAAATGACGAACGATCAAAGTAGTTAAATGGTGCTTCTTTGGGAGTATTATTGGGTTCTTTTCTGCAGGATCCAAATTAGACAATTTAAGACGTCCACCAACTCGAATTACACCATTATGATCAAGATATGGATCTAACTTATATAACGATGATGACTTCATTAGTTTTCTCTTCGCATTATTATCATCAGTCGCGTTCTGTAATTTCTTCAAAATTTGAATTTCTTCGCTGAAAACTTGTGATTGAAGAAGTTTAATGATTAATGTCTCAGCATGTTGTAATTCATCTACAGTTAAAGGTGTGTAACCGGATTTCGAATTCGCATAATTAACTTGTATCTTCTTTCTTAATCGCAAACAAAGGGCAACAGCTCTTTTAACTCGAAACCATGATGAAATATGGTCAAAACGTGATAAGTCGAATTCTACAGGTTTTGTTAACTGTGTGGCAAATACTTGAACTTTTCTTACTTCTGGGTCATCCTTGGAGATTAAGGATTCTTCTTTGAAATCGCACGTTACAGGTAGTTCAAAATTCCACAAAAAATCAGGTCCGGTAAACCATTTCGACTGATTAACCAATTCGTCAACTTCTAATCCTCGAGAAGCTGCATCCGCAGGATTATCAGCACTACGTACAAAATTCCACTGAGCAGGTGATGATGCCTCTCGGATTTGTTGAACTCGATTAGCAACAAAAGTTTGAAAACGTCTGGCATCATTACTTATGTATCCTAACACAACCTTACTATCGGTCCAATAAATTTCATCTATATCATCATAGTCGAGTTCACTCTTCAAATGCAAACCGACTTTAACCGAAACAAGTGCAGCAGCAAGTTCTAAACGTGGTATAGTTATGGGTTTGAGTGGCGTTACTCGTGATTTCCCAGCAACTAGTGAGCAATATACGTTTTGTTGGTTATCAATTAATCGCAAGTATGTACACTGTCCATATCCGTAGGTACTTGCATCAGAAAAGTAATGTAACTCTCGAGTTACTACCTGACCAAAGTGTTGTGGTTTAAAACATCTCTGAATTTTCACTGACGAAAGATGCACAAGATTATCTCGCCAACGTTCCCAGCGTGACCTCATATCTTCAGGAATACTAGTGTCCCAATCAATACGACTTCTACAAAGTTCTTGAAGTATCTGTTTGCCTAATAGTAAAAACGGCGCAATAAAACCCAATGGATCATATATAGAACATACTGTGGAAAGTATTCCACGTCTAGTCAATGGCTTGTCATTCAAAGTTATATGAAACTGAAAACAGTCTGACTCAATACACCATTGTATACCTAATACACGTTCCATCGGAAGTTCATCGTTGAATAAATCGAGATCTCGTATCTCCTTAGCTCGGTCCTCTGGATCTATTGAATTAACAACTGTTTTAGAATTTGAAATAAACTTATGCAATCGGAGTCCGCATTTGGCTAACAAGTTTCTACTCCCGTTTACTAGATTCATCGCTTCTCTTTCAGTGGGAAGAGACTTTAAACCATCATCTACGTAGAAATCTCGTTTCAAAAAATCTGTTACTTCAGAGCCGAATTCCTCTTCGTTATCAACAGCAGCCTGCTTTAAACCAAAGTTGGCGCAACCAGGTGATGACCCAGCACCAAATAAGTGTACTGTCATCCTGAAGTCAGTAGGTTCTTCTTCATCATTGATCCACCAAAGAAATCGTAAATAATTGCGATGTTCTGTATTTACACGAAACTGATAGAACATCTGTTCTATGTCGCAAATCACAGCAATTGATTCTTTTCTAAATCTACAGAGTACACCAGTTAGTGTGTTAGTGAGGTCTGGACCTTTAAGAAGGTGGTCGTTTATTGACTGTTCTTTAAATCTGGCATTACAATCAAATACTACGCGTATTTTGTTGGGCTTCTTCGGGTGGTAAACGGCATGGTGAGGTATATACCATACTCTACCTATATCTTGATGAAGTTCATCCGCAGGAACCTTTTCAGCATATCCTTTGCTTATAATGTCTGACATAAACTGATGATAGTCATGTCGATAATTTTCATCCTTCTTAAATTTATTACGCAACGGTAATAGTCTTTGTAACGCATGAGCTCGATTGTTAGGAAGTGTGGGATCCCTATCTCTAAATGGTAAGGGCATCTCATAGTGGTTATCAGACGTTAAATGTATGCTTTCTGACATTCTATTCAAGAACTGTTTATCTTCCCGTGAATATGTTTGATTACTGCAAGAGTGGAGATCACTAAAGTCCGTTTCTAAGATCTTCAGAATACTAGAAGGGTTTACAATTTCTTTAACTTGAGTTTTAAATGAAATAAACGCATGTCGTGTTTGAATGTTTCTATCTGAGACTTCTCTAATCGAATGAAGTGGTTGAACATTACTCTCAACTTTATGACTACAAAATGTAAACTCATCGCAGTTAAGTTCATTATTCATGTCGGGATCAACATTACCAATAATTCCCCATCCAAGATCCGTCTTCTGACCAAAGGGTTCATTCAATACAGGGGGGATAATTTCACGAGGTAATAACGCACGGGAACAATTATAACCAATAAGCAAACCAATCTCGCAAGAGTTCAGTGACATTAATTCATTCGCAATGGTTTCAAGGTGAGGCCACCTACGAGCTATTTCAGGTGTAGGGATATGAGAACGATTAGCAGGTATTTCATTTCTTGTATACACAGTTGACAAAGGAATTCTAATGTCACAGTTATGTCCTCTGACAATTAAACCAGTCATTTTACGACTATCCACTCTCATATCTTTCGCAGACATTGTTGATAATGATAACTGTAAGTGGGGTCCATCGATACCTAACCGATCGCAAGTCATATCTAAAATGAAACTACAGTCTGACTGAATATCTAAAAGTGCATATACAAGACATTCTAATTCTGGATTTGACATATGGGAAATCCACACAGGAAGAATCATCGTACAACGACTTGATTTATCGCTAATGTCCAATTTACAATTATGACTCGTAGTTGCAGGTCTTTCTGTTTTATCAGGTCTTTCATGCACATCACCGTGTAAAGCTGTTGGATGATACATGTTACATATATCGCACGTTTTTCTTCTTCTACAAAACTTGTAATAATGTCCCGGATTTAAGCAACTAAAACATAATTTGTTGATTCTTAAAAAGTCTTTTCTATCATCAATACTTTTCTTCAGAAAAACAGAACATCTATCCAGCATGTGAGGATCTTTACAGAAGAAACAAACAGGTTGCCTTGGCATATTTTCATAAATTTTCGACCTTGAGGGTATATAGTTTTCAGACGAATTTGTTGCAAATGAACCAACATTTCCAGGAGGTCTCCTAAAATGTGACTTATCTGATGACCAGTTTGATTTATTATTATATCTTAACGAATCTGGTTGATTCAACTCCTTTCCAGGTTGCTGTATAGACGTTACCGGATCACAAGCAATGTTTGATTCTTTATCAATAAATTTGGCAAATTCAACAAACGGAGGGAATGTCATTCTCTCAGTTCTCCAGTCATGGACAATACGTGCCCATCGTGATACTAAAAAATCAGGAAGTTTCTTAAGTAATTTCTTATTTTCCCTATCATCGTTCAAAACACATAAACTTCTAGTAGTCCGCATTGCCACTTCACATTGCCGCAAAAAGTCAGAAAATTTCCGCAAACCTATTCCATCTCTATAATGAATCTTAGGCCAAGCATCAAGTTTATCGCGAAACGCATTGGCAATGACAAAAGAATTACCAAATCTATCATCAAGAAGTTTCTTGGCTTCATCGTAGGCATCTTCTGTAGACAAAAGGAAATAATTTTCAACGCACTCTCTCGCAGATCCACTTAAATAACGCTTAAGATAATACATTCTTTCTGAAACCGGAATGTCTTTCTGGTCTATTAAAGTTTGAAACGCGCTTTTCCAACTTGGGTATTTTAACGGGTCGCCTGAGAATGTACCAGGCTCAGGAGGGGGTAAACGACTGAAACTCGCATGTTCCGCAAAAACTTGTGCTACTCTGACTAACGGATCATCTTCATTACTTGACCTTGTAGGAATGTTATAATCAATCTTTGTTGACATTACAGGATTCGGTTGTTGACTTGAATAAACTGTTGTACAGGTTTCTTGAGATCGCAACGCATGAGGGTTAACTTGAGGTGTTGAAGGGGTATAATGAGGGTAAGACGCACAATGACTAAGTTCAACATTACAGGATGACGCAAACGCAGAATTATTAACTCCTGTATCATAAACTCTCGCAAACGCAAAATTATTATCTTCATTACAAGTTACATGTGAAGGATTATTCTTGTCAGTATCATTATCTAACGCAGACGCACGGTTTGTAAGTTCAATATCACTGGAGGTCGCACGCACAAAGTCAGGTTGAGCTTCGCAGACAGGTGTTGACGCAAAATTAGTAGGTCTGTTATCGCAGTTTGTCACAGTGGTAGTTACAGGTACAGGTTGACTTGACGAATTATTTAATTTGACTGATTCGGGCTCAGAATTGTGCAAAGTGTTCACATAATCTTGAATGTATTCAGTTTTATCCGCTGGCGCAGACAATGCAGAGTCAATAGCACGACTTGTTCTATCATCCTCTTGTTCTATTTTCGTAATAGCATTCAACTTGGCTTCAGCAATTTCAATATCTCTTATTGTTTCTAAACGGTTTAATTCTGACTGTTTTTGAGAAAGTACATCAATAAATTTCAACTTTGACTTTAACGCAGCAGCCTCTGCAGCAAGATCTTTCTTTGAATAACTTGATGAACTTGACGCAAAACTTCTTGTCTTATACGAAGAACTTGACCTTGATTGGCTGTGTGATCTTCTACTTGAATGACTTGACTCCATCGCAAAAATCTTTTCTGTACCGCAATATACGCAAATTAGGAGAAACAGCAACAAGTTTACACACAGGGCTAAATTCAAAGAGTTCGCAAAATAATTAGGCTTATACATTGGCCTACGCACGCAAAAGTTCTACAATGAAATGTTCGCACAAAATATATCATCACTCGCAAAGACGTGAATAAAAGTTTTCACTGTAACAGCACACCTCGTTACGCAGGCAGCCAAACCATAATGAACAGAGGTGTGATGCTATGCGCAATCTTCTGGGATTAAGTCGCAAGTTTCTTACTACATGTATACAGGAATAAACAACAAATTCATCATACAAGTTTGAGTTCAATGAATTATCTTTATATCATCATTTCAGTAGTTAGTTGACAGACAATTCTAAGATGAGTGTAGTACATGCATGATGAATATTACGTTGAATAATCAACTATACACAAACACGTGAAAACTGAAATAACAAAAATTAACAGAATTACTAAACGGTACTAATTGATAAAGATAATAATGATAGCACAACGTACAAACAACGTAATGTTGTTAGCTAGGAAACGGCGTTTGACAGTGCCTGCATGACAGCTAATAGGGCCGACAATATACAGGATTTTAAACAACTAAAACGCAACTGTACATACCAAATAAGTGTACTGAAATATACTTAGTTATGTGATGGACATATTAATGTACAATTACTACCAAAAATATATGTTTATAACACAATACCTTTTTGACTTCACCCCTTTCCGCAACGCACGAATTTGGCTGCCATGCTTGATCCCAGACGAAAGACCACGATTTACAGGAGTAATCAATGAAGTACACATACAAATTCGAACTAAATTCTTATAATCATAATTTGATTAACTTAATAATTACGTACGTATTTAATATTAACTCTAAGGAAAAGAATATACTAATAAACATATCTTTACTTCGGATATAAAAGATAATTAATACACTATAGAATGTAAACAATTGATGCTCCCAATAGCTATCTCTAGGAAACCATACGGTCTATACTTGCATTCAGTCAATCGCAACACCTCGGTCATACGACAATTGTTACATAGTGACCGCTGGCCGCGTTAGAGGAGTGACCGTTGAATAAGGAGATGAAACAATAGAATTTTTACGGGGGGAATTTATTGTGACCGCTTACAAGGAGATGTCGCTGAATAGGAGTGGCTGCTCATACGGATTCTCATTGGATTGGATACCAAGCTTCATCAAAGAGACCAGTTTTGCTCGAGCCGGTTTACTGCTGCTACCAGCGAGCATGGGCGAATGATTTGGCAAAGAACTGGAGAAAGCTGACTTACCCTGTATGAAGATGTTGGCCATTTCATAGAGAATTAGAGATTTACGATATGGAAAATTCACCAACTTTGACTTATGATTTCACATTGAATGAAAAGAGGTGACAGAGATTTTATTTCTTATATCGATAGAGGGGGTCAAGCTGTGCATAAAACCATTTCGATATTTTGACCTACCCCGCATCATAGAAAATATTGCTAATCTCCAAAGGTGTATATTTTCTACTTTATTCGCCACATGTTACAATTTTGCTGACCATTACTCCCAGGGAATAGATGTGACCTTAAAGTCTGTACATGGGGCACAGGAAGACCCCCACTAACATCACCAACCACCACTATTTTCATCCAAACCCTAGACTCACCAGAATAAGTGGCTGAAAATTGACCAAAAATAACCTGAAAAAGGGCAAAATTGGCCAAAAATCAGCCCAAGGCTTAATAACGGTTAAATTTTGAGATCGGTTCTGCTGGGTGTGAAGTAGTCTTGAGGAGTCCATAAAATCCCTCCAAGATGAACTCAATCTGCCGACCCCCCACCTTCCCGATTCTGAATGATTTTGCATGGTTCTCTCATGGAATGACACTTAATTGTTACGGTTTTCAAACCACTTTCCTATTTCTTGGTTAACAGATTAGATAAAATTGTATATAGTTATTGGTTACCTTAGATGTATTTATTATATTTTGGTACGAGCATGTCTCTATAAAGGACATAATTTATCTCTATCAAAAGGGGCGAAAAGATCTATATCCAATGGAGCGAAATAATCTGTATCCAAAGGCGTGAATTGACCATTATCCAATGGTGTGAAATGATCTGTATCCAATAGGGTGAAACGATCTGTATCCAATGGGTGGAAATGATCTGTATCCAGAATAATGAAAAGATCTGTATCCAATGGGGTGAAGTGATCTATATCCAAGAGGGACGGAATCGTATATATCTAAAGGTATGGAATGCAAAATAAGCTGTAAATATTGCTCTCTAATGTATGGAAATCGGACAATGATCGTTGTGACTATTTCCGTTGTTCAGAGCTGTTGCGAGTTATGGAAACGCGTGAAGTGTTTTTAAATACTATTCAATGGAGAACAATCAGGCACTGAGTTCCTAGAACCATGGAATAATATAAGATCCAAGGCAGGGCTAAGCCAAGCATCTCCCCTGTTTGCGCTCTTTGTGTGGGAACTGGTGTTTTGGACTATGATAGAAGAAGATGGTTCGCATTGACTAGTTCAAGTCAATCACGATGGAACGTATTCTTGGATTTATAACTGGGACACTGTCCATTTGTCTGAGAAGGATTAGTATTGTCGACCTTTCCTGAACATCATATTGTTTAATAAGTACATCAGATGTAATTACTTTGCTTGATGTCTCGAATTCGTTCTATGTTGAGGTTTCCAGTCCAATGGATCATTGGTAACACAAGTGACCATCAACTTGTAAATCACCTATAGTTAATAAAATCATAATACAGTATGTGTGACTTGTTAGGCAAACATCGCAGGTGAAATAACTTGAAAGCAAACTTTGTTGAAATAGATACCATAATCTGATCACTAATAATACCATGGATTATGTAATACTGTAAGGTAACAATGTAATGTAATACGCAATGCAATAATAAATTTATAAAATACCTTCCACCACTTTAAAATTTTGTATGATATACAGTAAACTGATAGCATTGTTTATCATTGATCTCTGTAAACAAGTGGTCGTATTGACTAGGTTTCATTGGTGTGTGTCAGGTCGTATTTAATAGGTTGCCGCATTGAGCGGGTTCGATTGGTGCACGGTCGTATTAAACAGGTTGTTGAATTGAGCTGGTTTGGTCCTATTAAACAGGTTGTCTAATTGAGCGGGTTTGGTTAGTGGATACAATGTCGTTTTAGTGGTATTGGCCGAGTTTGATTGGTGTGTGTACCCGGTCATATTCTTTAGATGGTCGTATTGACGGGTTAGATTGGTATTTTTACAAGGTTGTATTTAATAAGTACTAAGCAATACTTACAATCTACTTTGACTGGTACCAGGTTGCTCAATGAAAAGAGATGAGAACTAAAAGATGGACTACCCGGATGTATCTCACAGCCATATTCTGTATCATTATCACTTCCATCCATCACGTGACTAAATGTATAGTCTATAGTAAACGATCCGTTATAGACCAGGCTATAATTCCTCGTCAATAACTTCGTACCAACCTTCAAAAACACAGGGGACTGACTACGCTTAACTATATATACGGTTCCAAGAGGTCTTCCTGCTACACCAGAACACGTTATATTCGCTACCTCACCTTCTTTAAAGGCGCCACCTGTAGGTTGTTTTACAGATATTGTAGAAAATGCCGGAAGTGCTGAAAAATAATCAGGATTGTATTAATTTTCGGGTTTTTATTTTGAAAAAAACGATCCATAACTATTAGAAATCGCCCAAATCTTTTATTAGTTAAAACAAGCAAATGACTATTAAAGGGCGATAATAACTCATTATCTCCCGTTTCGTGAGCGCGGAGCAATGGAGTAGTATTCACATAGCCATCGAACATATCCCCAGAGCGAGGAAAGCCATTCCCCTTGACAACACCTTGACTGTAATGCATCTTTCCCAGAGGCTTGTGAAAAACTTCTCCGCGGTCTTTGAAAATTACAGCTTGTGCAGAAAGTCGGCACTTTTTCATGCACAGGAAAAGTTATATTTTGATTAGAAAGCATTATTTGAAAATAATATTCAAGTTTAATAATGTGTTTCGACGTAACAACGACGACATAATGTGATTGGTGATTTCGTCTTTATTCAACTTTAATAATGTGTTTCAACGTGACAACGAGTTCATAACCTGATTGGTTGGTTTCGTCTTTATTCATGTTTAATAATGTGTTTCGACGTAACAGGTTGATATCGTGTTTATATGCCATACTTATTGGCGGCTAGTGGGAATGGGTTAATTCATAATTCTGTTTTCTTGTGTAAATTTGTTGACAATAATGATGATCTTAATGATGCATTATGTAAGAATTTATAATGAAAATTAAAGGTTCCAACATTCATAGCTTCACTCAAAATATAGTAATTTCAATATATTCCCTTTTCATTATCTATTGTTAAAACTGTTATAAACTGTCACCTCTTTATCCAAATCATACACAATGCATCTTTAAAATGGACCAACATGACGCAAGTAATTAAATGCATTATTATTTCAATGTGCATCTTACCAATTGTCTCAATGTGCGTCTTAAACTCCATGGTGACGTTATTGACGAGAACGTTTACTCCATATCTTCCTTCATCTGCTATAGTGATGTCAGACAGGTTGAATCGTATTCCTCGCTCTTCTATGACGTCAACTTTCACACGGTTCGTCCAATAACTTGACAGTTTCAACTCGGATTCTCCGGTAAAGTTTTGATGAAGGGACAGCAAGGGCGACTTGAGACCATTGCTTTTAAAAATGGAGATGAACACGTCATCCTGGTCATTGAAAGGAACAAATGATATTCCAAACGAAACCGATTTACCCAATTCAGCAATTATCTCTTTTGGGACATAAACACTTGTTGGTGAAACTGAAAGAAAAAAATGAAATAGGTTTAGCATTTTTTTTTCCTAAACTTTTTTCTTGGTTAATGAAGAAAGAGATAGAAATGAGGTTTAACGTCCACTCGATACAAACTAGTCATTCCAGGGTTAACTGGGTAATTGAATAAAGTAACTCCAAGTTAATTTAACTTTCCATTGTGATGTTTGTGAGACACTGCGTGAGACATTGGAGAGAGAGAGAGAGAGGGGTAGGGAGGGGTGTGTGTTAACTTCCACTCCACACAATCTAGATCATTCTTCAACTAACACACGGTTTATTTTTATTTCAATAATTTATGTCCAGCCGGTGTCTAAATCATTTACGTGAGGTTAAAATTGAAACCCTGTCTAGCTTCACTCCAGCATTCGGTTACCCCGACAAGTTACCTCTCATTTACAGTGGCTCACATCAGAATTAACAATACATTGGCCATTTTGGAGACAATGATATCGGGTGGATCATGTCCTGTTTAGGTAATGTAGAGGAAATAAGTTGTTCATGTTTTGCAAACCAAACAAAATTATTATAATCAGAAGGAAGCAGGGATCAAATTGCTCATTATTAGTTTGTTTCAAAGTCGATTCTTTTTAACATATAATTCAATTTGGTTGTGTTATAATCTTAATCAGTTTGTACCATTATATCTTGGTTTTAACATATTTTTCTTTGATATCCTTCCCCATAGCGTAATGAGTCAAGCAATTTGTTTTATGTTTTTTTTAGTAAGTGAATTTGAAACTGGTTATGGGACTAAATAAAAGTTCATGTACATTACATGTTTATCAAGTTTGGTAAACTTGCATTTAAAACATTACGTAAATAGTTTAAAACATTTTAAAATTTATCTTTTATACAGAAACACGTAAAACAATAATTTTTGATATCACAGTAAACCCAATCTGATAAAATCTATATAATTCGTTTCGTTTTTTTATACGTTCGATTGCTTACATAAATGGTTATATTGGGAGTTCACGTCAGGGGTCAAATTAGCGGCTTTTGACCCTATAACGTCAAACATCGATTAATCAATCAGCGTTGACATTTTACGAGTTTACCCACATTTCCGTGCACCAAAAGGCAAAGAATTCGCCGTAACAGGCCGTTTCATTGGCTAATCCCTCAGATCACCCAGAAAACGTCAATGATAGCAACTCTTCTAGATGCTAGTGTAGTAAGGACGAGTAAAATGAAAACGAAACGAAACAGGATCTGTGTTTTAATCAGATTTCAATTTACCATCACAAGTCCGTGAAGTAAACTAAAATTAGAGAGTTAAGAAAACATCCAAACACAAATATTCTACGGAAGAGATCCTAAGGACTTATTTTCTGTCGACACGTTACTACTGTCTGAATACAGATAACACTAACACGTGAATTAACAGAAAGAGATTAATGATAATTTATTTTGTCTCGACACCGGTTACTGTTCAAATTATTGCCTCAATCAAATCCTGGATAATTTTCTATATTAACGGCTGTTTAAACGATTAGGTGTGTAGAAGGTTTGTATCAATACAGGTATATTGAACAGGTAAATATGAGTAAAATCCAAGTAAATAATCGATTAAATAATCAGGTGTGCCGATAGCTAGATATTAAACGGCAAAGTTTAATTATACAGAAGATCAATCAAACGTTAACTACATAACATCACACACGTTTATAGGCTATCACGTTATACCATACTATAATGTCACATTCCTTTATACCACGTTGTACCAACTATAATGCCACGTTCCTACATGTATATACGACATTAGACCGCACCAATTATAATGCCATATTTATATATACTACGTCATAGCAACTATAATGTCATGTTTCTCTATATACCACATTAGACCACACCAATTATAATGCCATATTTATATATACTACGTCATACCAACTATAATGCCACGTTTCTCTATATACCACATTAGACCACACCAATTATAATTCCATCTTTATACTACGTCATACCAACTATAATGCCATGTTTCTCTATACCACATTAGACCACACCAATTATAATGCCATGTTTATATATACTACGTCGTACCAACTATAATGCAACATTTCTACATACCATGTTATAGCATACCAAGTATAATGTCAGATTCCTATACCACATCATACCAAATATAATGCCACATTCAAATATAACACGTCATACCATATCCACTAAAATAACACATTCCTATATCACGTCATACCAACTATAATATAACAACCACGTTATGCCAACTATAATGTCGCATTCCTATATACCAAGTTATAATGTTACATTCCTATATACCAAGTTATACCAAGTATAATGCCACATTCCTATGTACTAGGGGGTTTGTGGCACTACTACATTCGTACCATATTAATAAAACGTAACAGGACGGACAACTGCATATATGTATAAATGTTTAGTTTATATTTAAATCTCAAATAATTATTTTATATTAAATTGTATTTTTATTTTATGTTCTTGTTGTATATGTGATCTGTATGTACATACTATAATGTCACATTCCTATATACCACGTCATACCAACTATATATACCATGTTACATTTATATATACCACGTTATATCAACCACAATATCACATTAATATATACCATGTCATACCAATTATTATATCACATTTTGATATACCATTGTATACCCTATTAACTTTGACATATAACCCCTAAAAAACATACTTACTATATTTTCACATTCCTATCTATATTGCGAATACATGGGACAGAGAAATAGACGCAAATGGGTCGCAACGCATATATAATATAGACTGATCTACATTTAATCAGTTCCGTTTTTACTCTAATTTCAAATCTGTTATGTTCGGCGAAATTCGCCAGAAGTCTGTATCGAATGGGAATCTCTAGCGTCTGGTTTTTGCAGTCTACACCGATAGTATTTATTGTGCGTGCACGATTCGTTTACCAATGGTAAAATGTTTATTTTGTTTTACATATTGGATATTATAAGCCCACCTTTTCCGGGTAAAATCACAGCATCTTTGTTCATTTAATTTGACAAATAATTCGTGTTTTCAATGTTATTGAGTTAGAGACTTGGCTCCTTTAATATCAGTAAGTCCTGTATTTAAGTTATAAAACATCGGCCCATCGATAAATATGTCACAAGAATACAGAACAATCAGAAAAATATCACAATCCAGCACAAGGAAAACAACCTTCTCACAGTTGCCCCATTGATAAGTGGACACGAGATGCCCTAAAATGGTCCATCATCCAACGTCCGTGGTTAATAAAAAAAAACTCGAAACATTAAATATCACAAATTGATGGCGTATTATGATCTCTCATCTTATAGTTACAGTGGAGATCAAAGTGTCTTTAATCAATGTTTTCAACCAGCTAACGTAGGACCCAGTGGTCAAATATACAGGAGAATATGATATACAATCAGACAAAAATACTTTTATTAAACTTATGAACCAAACATTATTAAAATGGATCAATTCTAACAAAACGATGCATCATATTAATATACGGTTTAAAGAAATAGCTGGTCGGACCAGAACGGTAGGACTTCAAACCCATTTCATTTCATTTCAAAAATAGATAAATGAAAAAGGAATATAATGAGATTTAGTTCTTACATAAGGCATCTTTACTTTATGGCCAGGGGGGTTGGGATGGCCTAGTGGTCTAGAGTGCCGCGCTTCGACCTCTAGCTGGCCGGTCACCTCTGGCTTCGGCTGACGATCCCTGGTGTGAGCGTATGTGGCATGGAGATAGGGGCGCCTTCTCAACCTCGCGGGTTTCCTCCGGGCACTCCTGTCCCCCCCCCCAACACTGCTAAAGACCGCTACGCGCAAGCGAATTAATGAAATAAAATTGAAACCATATGTTAGTCCCAAAATGACCTAGTTTGTGTCGAGTGGACGTTAAACCCCATTTCTCTCTCTCTCTCTGTCTCACTTTATGGCCATCTAGGGTTTACACTGGTTTTAATTCACGTCCCACCCTGTCATCTTTATCTGCCTTGACAACTAACATAATAATATTTCATTTTCGTAGAAGCCATTCGATTCTTTATAAAGTTTTATTTTGTTACCAGGATGTATCTAACTATATCATAACATAATTTTTTAGTTAGTTTAAATTTCAGCCGTAGGTGAACGTTCTGGCTGGCTGGGTCTAGAATGTTATGGAATTAGTGACATAACTTAAGGCGTTTTCTCTATATATTTGTTTACAGTCAATTTTTAAAAAGAAACACCTTAATACACAGATTAATCACATCACCTACATGTTGTGTAAAACGTCATCAACCAAGGTCTATATAAATATATCAAACGAATTGACCATGTTAAACATGGCTGATTTTCCGGTATAGCTGCATATAATATATAGACAGCGACAGCTCTTGGTAATTCATAGTTTTACACATTTACTTCAAATGTGCAACTCCGTCTTCCTTGGCCCGGTTGGTCCAGCAAAGCAGGTCGTTTAACCCTGTTTTATTTCATTCAAATATGCACAGTCTTTGGGCCGAATACGACCATGGGAACCTGTCGAGAGCAGAACACATCGCGGTTTAAACAAATCAGTTAAAACTTGGTATTTTACGTTTCAGACCGCCTATTACATTTAACTATGTATTACAGGAATATTGTGAAATAATTACAAAGAGAGGGAGATAACACCTTTAACGTCCACTCGACACAAACTAGGTCATTTCAGGACTAACATGTGCTTCAATTTATTTCAATAATTCGCTTGCGTGTCGGGGTCTTTAACAGTCGGAGGAAACCGGAGGACACGGAGAAATTCCCAGGAGGTTGGGTAGGCGTCCTTACTCCTTGTCAGGTACAATCGGGGCATCGAAACCACGCAGTTGACCCAATGACAGACCTTATGATACTGCGCGAACGTCATCCATCACGCTTTCGGAATAATTACACGACAAGACAATATACATATTCCAAAAGTCTTTATTTCCGTTACATAAAATTATCAAACAAATTGAGATATCGGGAATTTAGTGAAACCTGGATGTTAGAAGGTCATACATTCACCAATCCGATGATTTGAATACTACAATGCAACAAATATTTGCTAATACAGTGGATCCTAAAATCATAAATATACACATAGAATTGGGTTGATCAAGTAATTCCAGATTTTTTTTACATTTGTTTAATGCAGGCTAGAGAATCCTCGTTGAAACGTAGTTCAGTCATAAACAGTCACCGCCTCCCAGTTGTCAGCGCTGCCCGGTCAAAATTCCCCTTATAACACAGCGCATGGTGTATGTCTGTCTTCATTAGCCCAGTCCATGTAGAACAGTAGGACGTTAAACCCCATTTCATTTCATTTAAACAGAATGCCACTGTTGCTGTGTTGTCAAGTTAGTCGTGTTCTGAGTAGAAGGTAATATTGTTGTGAAACCCATCACCGAACTGATATCTTGTAGAAAGTATTTGGACGTGAGGTGTGAACTGACCGTCTTGACCGTCTAGTATTATCAAGCAGGTGTTGACTCACGTTCTGTAAAACGCTAGAACTACCAGAAAAAACCCTTGTCGTTCAGAAGTTTAAATAAAGAAAATCTTTCGCTATGCGCTCATGATACAACGGTTGGCAAATTACTGAGCACAATATTAGAGGACAAATATTTTCCCTTGGGTTAGGGTTAGGGCTAGGTTTATCTAAAACTATTCTGAAGGGTTATGGTTAGAATTGTGGCTATAAACACGGAAAGATATTTCTCCGTTCGGAAAGATCTAGTATCGTGCAATTACTGACCTAAAATGTAATGTGCAATCGGAACACATCGATAGGGCAGTCATTACTGGTGGTGTTTCTGGTTATCTGTATGTCCGAGGTTTCGACCCCTGACGTTTATATCCTTAACTGGATAATACGTAAACTTGGCAATATTTCGCAACTATGTCCGAAACCATATATGGTCGAAATATCGATAGCAAGACACGTCGATGGCACGAACAATCGGTGACACGTAACGTGGGTCCACCGGTTTTGTGTAACTGTATCCCGTTGGTCTACCACTCTCTCGCGTTTTGTTTCTCCATTAACCGACATGTAAAATACAAATTCAAACTTGACCTATTTATTGCTGATTTGGATATTAATATGCGCGAAATGGACTGCCAATTGACCTTTATAGATTTAAAACTGACCTCTATTTTAACGGTATATTATATTATGTCAATTATTGCCCGGATGTATGATTCAGACCGTCATTAAATAGATAATAATAACATTTAATAGTTTCAATTACACTAGACTGTTTTTCTCGACGAAGGAGACATTTTCTAATGTTTATTTTTTTTATAGGTTATCAAATTAGAATTATTATTTTATTGATAAAGGGCCGTTATTGGCAGGTTTTAGATACGTTTTTACTGCATAGTGTAGTATTTTACTGAATATCTTATGCATAATGTAGTATTTAACTGCACAGTGTAGTATTTTAATGCACAGTGTAGTATTTAAATGCACTGGGTAAATTACTCGTGTAATATTATTGTTTTACTGCATAGTGTAGTATTTAACTGCATAGTGTAGTATTTTACTGTATATTGTAGTATTTACTGTATTGTAGTATTTTATTGCATAGTGTAGTATTTACTGCATATTGTTGTATGTTACTGTATATTGTAGTATATTACTGTGTGGTGTAGTATTTTACTGCATAGTACACTATTGTTATTGCGTAGGGAAAGGCAATAACCTGTAATCACCACACTTCATTTAATTTGAAAGCAATGTCGGTAACATGCAGTATATTACAAACTAAGAGGAATGCCAGAAGATTTTCCCGTGTCCCCTGGTTGTCTCCCATAGCTAAAGACCCCGACGCGCAATAAAACTGAATCATGTGTTACTTCCGAAATGACCTAGTTAATGTCGAGTGGACGTTCAACCCCATTTATCGCTGTCTTACTCGCCACGTGGTATAGGCGATAGATCACTGATAATACAAATTCCAACAAAACACGAAATTTTTACAAACACTGAAATAATCACGTTATTTATACCCTTAACAATTTTTATAATTTTTTTTATTAAAACACCGATTTCTTAAAAAAAGTAGTTCATAAAATGTTCGTACCAAGTTTATTATGACCTCAAGCTTGTGTTTGATGTACTCCCGTAAGACGTGATGTACGAATATTTGAAGGAGTAGAAAAAGCGGGTAATACAGTTTGTTAAACGTGGATGATTGTTGACACAAAAGTACCAAAAAACCACTCTAAGTTCCCAAACAATTGCATAACATATCACATCTGTACAAATTCAACAAAGTTTGAAATGCAGACGCCGAGGGTTACTTTGTGGGCATGTATGCCAACTTGTACGCTGGACCTCAGAAGTCGTATAATCTGAACGACTTGATGCCCTTGCTTGCCTTCCCTTCGTACTGCAAGTCTGCCAAAGAGAAGCCATTCTGAGAAATCCTTGGCCAAAACCGGGATAGTGATCCATATTCGCCGAGTCACGTTGGCTATCGTCGTGTGTGCTATGAGGGAAACTTTGCCCAGACAGCAGGGCCTACTCTTCTATCAAATTCCAGTTGTCACGGGTTCGTTTACGTGAACGCGAATGTACAATGGGAAACCACACCGATGACAAGGGGGAAACCACGCCGCTAACAATGGGAAACCACACTGCTGTCAAGGGGAAACCACAACAGCAAAATCACAAGGAATTTTCTCGGCCATCACCGGGAGCGAACCAGAGATCTACAGACTAGCGTCTTGCTGGCGGAGCCATGTTTTAAATACTAGGGTTTGTGACTAGAATCAGAAAACCAACGCAATCAATAAATGATGTACATGAAGAACAGTCGCTCGAAACATTTAAGGATAATAAAGTATTATTTCGGCTCAAAATTATACCAGCTTGATTCTATTTTCATCTGGTCGACTTTTATATAAAAAAAAGACTACATTTCGAATGCACACCAAGAACCTGACAGGTATAGGACGGCGCCCTACGTAGTTTTGAGCGGAATTGCAGAGGCCAAATCGGGAGATAAATAGCGAGTATTTTGTGGAACAACTTCGCTTTACCTTTAATGGTTCCGTGTCATATTGACAGTTGGAAATCAAAATAAGAGTAAGACGTATTGCATTACTGCCCTGGTAAAACTTGTCATATATTACACTGCATTGTGTATATCATCTCAGCTCTCAATAAACGCATAATTTTAGCTGTAACACAAAAATGTCATTAAATCCAGTTTCAAAGCGCTATTTACCTATTGCTTGAAGATAGCCATTGATTTAAATTCCGTTTAAATCGATATCACACTTTCATTTCAAAACATGTATTAAAAATAGAGAGGGAGAGGGAGAGACAGAGAGAGATGGAGTTTAACGTCAACTCGACACTAACCAGGTCATTTCGGGACTAAAACATGGTTCAATTTCAGCAGTGAGGGAGGGGGCGAAGATAACCAACGATATTGGAGAAGCGACCCTACTGATTGTCACTTACAACTTCGGAATCGAAACCACGCCAGTTGTCTTAATGCCACACCTAATGATACAACGCGCACGTGCTAATCATTCGCCCCCCCCCTCCATTAAAAATATATAAAAATCATAATATTTCACTTACCAAATGTCATAAAACATGAAAACAAGCCAATCAAAATGATATGCTTCCCTCGACACATCCTGTCGTCTTAACACTTTAGTTGAAGAATTTGTTGAATAATCTAGTTAAATCCTGATGCTAATATATGTTTTAACTTGGTTAAACTTCGTCAAGTACAGTACACAGTCTGTCCTGTATTTGAGATAGTTAGCGTCGCATCACTTCTCGTCTATAACCGCCTCTCGTTAGCACACTTCGAACGAACTGTCAAAACTATGTTAACAAGCTCCGGGCCTACAACTAAAAATCTTCCTTGTAAAATCCACCCATCTCGTTAAGTCTCGTTAAACACTAATTAATTAAACATCTACAAATTATCCATTTATTTCATATTTATTCTATGATAACGTAAATCCTTTTGAAATGTAAAGTAAAGGGTGTCACACACTCATTACAACTTGCTAAAGATACATTGATTAAGACAAAGAACTGACAGTACTCGCTATAAAACTTCAAAATTAAATCGTGAAAAGAGAATATGCAGAGAATTTAAGTCGAATTGCTTCACTCTGAACCGAAATATTAGCCATACAATCTTAGACTAGCCTTGATCGTCCTTACTAACGTTCGTACGATAATAAACGAAGTCTCAATTATCAATTTTTACATTAAATTATCGATCGCATTCAAATATACTATATACCTTAGCCTAACGATCACATCGAGAGTCTGGATCAGTTCATTAATTTATGAAAGACTCGCGATAGCCAGTTATAGCTCTTGTATAATGTATGTTAAAGGCACAAATATTAATGTATTAGAGTTCAACGTCCTGCTTTTGCACTAACTAACCAGTCCAATGAAGACCTGCATACACCAAGAAATTTTGACCAGTCAGCGGCGCTACGGACTACTCTAATTTCATATTCCAAGTGTCGAAGGTTCTTTAACGCGCACATCAGCATTTTTCGTTCCATCCAAAATGACTAGACGCTTGTCAGATACTCACCACTGGCAAAATGGGCACTACGCAAGAAAATCCGGAGGAACTTTCACCGGATGCGAGCCAGTGTCTTACTTACTGAGTTACCGCCTTGCGGAGCGCTTTGAGAAAATGTGGTCCGGACATTGGCGTTCCCATCTGCCATCCATCGATTTCTAATCTGCAATGGTTCCTTTACGGACACACGAACGTATACACGGGGCATCAGTGTTTCGTCAAATCACAACGACTACACCCTGTTCCTGACCAAACCCTCCCTGTACGTGACAAGGAGTAGGGTTGCCTGTCCACTACGTGGGTTTTCTCGTGGGTTTTCTCGTGGGTCTCCGGTCTCCTCGCACTGCAAAAGACCTCTACGCACAAGCGATCCACTTTTCTCTCCCTCTCCCTATCTGCGTTTCTACTTCTCTGTCCAGAAAGCTAAATATAATTGTGAAGAGAAAATTAAATGTTGAACACCCTTTAATGACAAATCTGATCAGTAAAAGTAATAAAATTAATATTTAGTTTGTGTTGGCCTCTAGGCATCCATGACTTTACGATTTTAACATGTTGACTAAATAAGGTCATCACCACCTTCTACTTTACGTACCAATTTATAGATATTAATCCGTAGCTCTTTCATAGGGTGCATGAAATGCAATGTACTCAACAGAATAGTTATTCTTGCACTTAGTCGTTCGGATAGGACGAAAACCGAGATCCCTGTACACATTGTTGTGTATGTGAAATGACACATGACAATTGGAATTCGTAGTAAGAGTAGGTCGTGTTGCTGCTGTCCGGACAAAATGTCACCCATAGCACACATTATCGCACATGCGCATCTTCATTGGCCCAGCCACAGCAAACCAGTAATATGTTAAACCCCATTTCAATTCATTCATCCATTATTAGGCCTACTTATTGTGATTTAAAAAGAAACACACTACTTATCGCGTATCCTGTTTGATATGGAAAATGTAGGTCGCAAATTTCAGTCATTGTGTTTCACAACAGGAGGACGTTAAACCCCATTTCATTTCATTCCTATTCTTGGACTGATACGGTGAATTGTTTTGACGAATACACGATCGACGTTTCGATCAGCGACGTTTAGACCAATGCCGGACCAATGATATTTTTAACCCTCGGGAAGATCCTCATAAAATATAAAACGCATAGATAGAGGCGTATTGATACGGACATGCCCAGTTCCGGATTTATATGAAGAACAAGTGTGAAGTCTCCGCCAAATATCCAACCTTCGGGACAAGTGGAACATGGGAGTGTGTTTTAAACAAAAATGGGTAGGTGATGACAGGGCTTTGGGGTCCTAGTCTTCGGTCTGCCCAGCCTTAATCTGGCACTGGGTACACCTACGTGTGGCCTTGTGTCTACACGAAATATTGCTATGAATTGGGGGTCTAGTTAAATAAGACTTCTGGCATTTTGAGACTAACATGGATAGTTTCTATCCTGTAATGCGACGTAAGATAATTTCCCATCTGCGCTTTTTCGATCTCAAACTGCCTGACGAATAATCAGACTTTCTTGGCCAATCTTGTTAGTACAAGCCCTGCGAAACGATGTCGGAGCTTGACAAAACCCGAAAGGGATTCTCAATTTACACATAACAGCAGCCGCTAAAGTTGTGATATCTTTAATATGAACACCATAACGCGTGTACCAATACATTGTTTACGAGAACATAGCCTGTTTGTACGGGGGTTTCATATATGAATAACTAGTCTCACTACAAAGTTTACCAATCTTATTCCCATCTCAACCATTCTTACTGTATGTATTAAAATACTACCCTTTGCTTATTAAAAATAATAATAATATCGTCATTTATAAAGCGTATTAATATCCAAGAACAGTGTTTAAGGCGGTGTTGCTTCTTATATCCATCGGTTATTTATAGATTCTGGTTTTGAAACAAGAATGTGTGTGTGTGAAATAGCTTTATTTAACGTCCCCCGCTTCCACCGAAGTGATATCGCAGACACGAACAATAATATTTTGAGTTGTGATTTAACTTGTCAGTTAGTAGTTGAGTATTATTAAGAAACAGTACGTATTTTGTATAGTAATAAATCCACTAATTTTATTGTGTATCCGCCATCACATTGTACCTCATATTGTTGTTCAGATAACATGTTGTATCCTACGAACTGGGGCACATCGTTTGAAAGTGGTTTGAGGGAACTTTTAAGGGTATTATCGGTGCAGCTAAATTTAAGTGCGGGTTAAAAATAAACACACAATACTGTAGGGAATTTATTGGGAATGTTGTCCTACTTTTATTTCGAATTCAACTGTTATGGAATCTTTTACGTGCAAGACAGATTTTCGTCCTACCCGAACTACTATACAGACCCTAAGTCCTCCAGTCGAAAAACTGCAGTAAATTATTCCATTCCCATGCATGTAGAGAGCAGATCGATGCTACAGCATGTGCATACTAAATATTTTTTGCCTCCGACGTCCCGATAATGCATCCGTGACAATTCTTCGGGCAAAACCAACAGAGCACACCACACTGATTTTCCATATCGACGATGCTTGTTTTACCTGTCATACATTGAATCGTTTAAACAAAGCTAAATATAGTGACATTAATCTCAGATATCAATGCGTGCAGTTAGGAATATAGTTATCAACTCATCTAGATTGTCTACCAGAAAAGTCGGGTGAAATCCTTTGGGCCCTACAGTTTACCAAAGATAAATAAATTTTCTTTAGTGATTTAAAATTCCGGACAAATAATCCATGGTAGGCGCTGACATCCAAACTCATTATCAGATTGAGTTACACGTATATTGAATAGCTAAGTTTTGTGTATATAAACTAAATGCTGACAATATGTGGATGTGGCGATTATTTGTTTTATTATATGTAATAATGATTTTATAAAAAAACGATCTTTAATATGTCAGTGTTTAATTTCCTCGGTAAATATAATTAACACTTTTATCAATGGTATGAATGATATGAGAATTTTGGTTTGTGACTTTGACTCTGTAGGAGGTTTACCTCGGTTTAAAGCCTTTGATCATTGTGCAGGACGTGGGAGAAGGGGTGGCGAGAAGGACAGCTGTCAAGCTGTTCGGTCCCATGTAGACATTTGGGTGCACGTAAAAAATCCCTTGATAGTTGGAATTCGATGTAAGGGTAGACCATACCACCCCGCCCGGGTTAAATTTCCCTAATAGCATCCTCGCTTTCCCCAGTGGTCTCATTCCGTTCTACGTGGTTGGTTTTTTAATATTTAATGAAAGAAACAATACCAAAATATTAACGGTAATCTTTTGGCTTGTATTCAATATGCCCAAAAGAATCTCACCATTTTCTGATTGCAAGGGATTAAAGATCTCTCAAATGATGATCAACAGCTATAAGGGTGTATTGCTCAATTTTCTAGAACCTTAAAATGGGCGACAATGGGTCTTACTGCACCTTAATGTAATATGAATGTACATCTATATAAAGAGATTTATATTCAATTTTTAAACTTTTTATTGTAATTTATAATCAATTATGTTCCGTAAAATACATGAATAGTTCAAGTTGTTTGTGCCTGCTTAGTCTATTCTACATGTTTTTAAAAGAAATATTATTTTGTCGCTTGTAAAGTAGTCAATTTCAACTACTACCTCATTAGCTTGTGTGATATGTTTTTCTTTGTTATTTACAAATGGTGCTCAAATACTGGATGTTAGTATCTAATATATTTTTTCGGCAAAATGACGACATGAATATTGATTGAAATGGACCAATTTTGAATTCTAATTCGCGTGTTTAATTTCGTGTTTTATGGATAAAGGTTTAGCTCCTTTAATTTGTGATATCCATCACAGTCCCACATTTTACTTGCTATATTATACATATGTTACTTTATAATTTCGTATTCAAATATTAACTTTTATAATAGCTAACATGACAAGTAAATACTATAAACTTTGAATTACTATAAAATCTATTGTAATTATAAAATTTGTGTCATTTTACCATCATGAAGTTGCTGTGGCTTCTTGTTTGTGGGTTTATACTCATTGTATGGTGCAATGCATTCGGTAAGATTTTTTTTTCAAAATGAAACTCTTCAAATAGCATTGTTTCATTATTCCAACCCTTGCGTTAAGCATTGCCCTGTTATTGTCAGGTGTGGTTTCCTCTACCTCTTGTCAGTTGGAGCAAAAATATGGGTATGTCAGGGAGTCGTATCTAGTCGTTCGGATGGGACGAAAACCCGAGATCCCGTTCACAAATTGGCGAGCTCGTTATAGAATCCTTGATAGTTGGAATTCGTAGTAAAGATATTCCGTGCTAACAGGGGTCTGCCACGGAAAGGTAGATGAATGTAAAATACCCCTGTAGTTTTGTAATTGTGGACATTGCAGTAGACTCCTCGTGTGTATCCATGATACTAGTGGGGTACACAATTTCAAAAAGAATCGACTCTCTGAAAATATGATATAGTGTACATTTTGCTAGGAATTCTCGTATTCATTCGACTAACAGTTTTGGAGAATTCAGTTTCCGGAACGTTCAATTGTTTTTATCCCTTATATCTGATTAGGCGCCGAAAAGAAACAGGGGAGTGAGTCAAAAGAGACGTCCCAGATATTTCTGTACTGGTTAATAGGTTATTAAAAACTAGTTATCTAGTCTGCTTGTTGAAAAGATATTTTGGTATTGAATGATGCTGGCTAATCGGTTGTAAAAAAGCAGCTATCCAGTCGTCTGGCACTATCCCGTAATATTTTCGCAAAAATACATACATTGTCAGGAGGTCGAATTATTACCAACCCAGTACTCATCTTTCTAAAATATGAAACAAAATTCGAGTTCTATGTCTTTCAATTTATAAATGGACGACAGTTATTAGAATCATCGTAAGTAAATTATACAACTTGTAAATTGCTTTGTTATTACAGCCGTAGAGAAAGCAGAAGATGAAGGCATCGAGAAACGATCACTGGGTCGACATCGTAAGTATTAAACGTACTGTAGACCGTGGAGTAGAATGTTTTTGATGTTACAACCCAGTCACATGTTGTTAATGATAAAGATGGCTAGTCCTTCGTATGATACAAAAACACGGGGTTCTACACAGTGTGATATATTTTGATGGTTCCCATTCAGTGAGACGTTAGATCAAGGCGTCAGATTAAACCTTATTCAATTTAAGATAAACTTATGGTAGTATAAAGTGAGGCTTTCATATATATTGATCTGGTTATTCTTGTCTACAGGCTTGGGTTTAAACGTGGAGAAGAGACTCGGTCTACATGTCGGAAGTAAGTTTGCAGTTACAGAATATGTTTGTTTTCACTGAATATATCATTTGTTATCCCTTATATAAATAACAATATTATACTCAGGTTGGTTGTTGGTGGAGGGAATGGGGCAATGATCAAACAAAGAGCTCATCATAATACATAAAGCTATTTAAATTTAATTTTTATATCCCAAATTTCACGATAATCGTGATTTATAATAGTTGTTTTCCTTCAATTTGCCTTCATTGAAAGTTGATGTAGCACATAGCCAACCATGACTCACGCGAGCACGATACAACGTTTGGGAAATGTTGTTAGTTTGATTTTTTTTATTTTGAGTGACGCCTGTATCCCTAAAGGCCCGGTACTGTACAGTACAGTGAATCTGATTTACGTTTGCTGTTCGAGGTGTCTTTGTATTGTGTCTTGTCCGTAGGTGTGCCTTGAGTAATTGTTCATGTTTGGTAGTCCTGCTGTACGTAGTATATAAAGGTGGTTTCTGATACGTATTGAAAACCTTGAAACAAAATAAAATAGCGCCTGGCGCTCATCTTGTTGATGAGGGGGGGGGGGATGGCCGAATGGTTAGCACTTGCGCGCTGTATCATAAAGCCTGTCATTGGGTCAACTGGCGTGGTTTCGAATCCCCGGCTGTGCGTGAAAAGGAGTAGGGTCGCCTGTACAACCTCGTGTGTTTTCTGTGGGTCCTCCGGCGTACCCCCACTGCTAAAGACCCCTACGTGCAAGCAAATTATTGAAATAAAATTATACCATATGTTAGTCCCGAAATTACCTGTTTTTTGTCGAGTGGAGTTAAACCCCCATTTCTCTCCCTATCTTATCAAAACGCCACCGTCATTAGCACAACCGGTTCTGCAAACTAGAACTTAAAAAAAACATTTCATTTGAGAAACTTTTAAACTGATGTATCTATTGGAGTATTTGATTTATTCCTGTAGAAGGAGTTGATTTGTTATAAATTGTTTCGATTTTGTCTTCCCATTAATGGGTGTGATATATTTCGTTGCGTATTTATGAAATTACCCACATTTATTAATAGAAATTTGTTTTATTTCATTTCAATGTACCTTTTAAACTATCCAATTTATTTCCAGGATTAGGATTGGGTGGACATGGTCGATTAAAACTGAATGTAAACCGTAAGTTGATCTCTTTACATGCGTCCCACCCCCTCTCTCCGTTAGGAGACAGTCTAGAAATGCAGTCTTGGTGCGTGTGTAGTTTCATCTGTTTATATTCTCTCTACATGTGAGACGTTAGATCAAGGCGTCAGATTAAACCTTATTCAATTTAAGATAAACTTAGGGTAGTATAAAGTGAGGCTTTCATATATATTGATCTGGTTATTCTTGTCTACAGGCTTGGGTTTAAACGTGGAGAAGAGACTCGGTCTACATGTCGGAAGTAAGTTTGCAGTTACAGAATATGTTTGTTTTCACTGAATATATCATTTGTTATCCCTTATATAAATAACAATATTATACTCAGGTTGGTTGTTGGTGGAGGGAATGGGGCAATGATCAAACAAAGAGCTCATCATAATACATAAAGCTATTTAAATTTAATTTTTATATCCCAAATTTCACGATAATCGTGATTTATAATAGTTGTTTTCCTTCAATTTGCCTTCATTGAAAGTTGATGTAGCACATAGCCAACCATGACTCACGCGAGCACGATACAACGTTTGGGAAATGTTGTTAGTTTGATTTTTTTTATTTTGAGTGACGCCTGTATCCCTAAAGGCCCGGTACTGTACAGTACAGTGAATCTGATTTACGTTTGCTGTTCGAGGTGTCTTTGTATTGTGTCTTGTCCGTAGGTGTGCCTTGAGTAATTGTTCATGTTTGGTAGTCCTGCTGTACGTAGTATATAAAGGTGGTTTCTGATACGTATTGAAAACCTTGAAACAAAATAAAATAGCGCCTGGCGCTCATCTTGTTGATGAGGGGGGGGGGGGGTGGCCGAATGGTTAGCACTTGCGCGCTGTATCATAAAGCCTGTCATTGGGTCAACTGGCGTGGTTTCGAATCCCCGGCTGTGCGTGAAAAGGAGTAGGGTCGCCTGTACAACCTCGTGTGTTTTCTGTGGGTCCTCCGGCGTACCCCCACTGCTAAAGACCCCTACGTGCAAGCAAATTATTGAAATAAAATTATACCATATGTTAGTCCCGAAATTACCTGTTTTTTGTCGAGTGGAGTTAAACCCCCATTTCTCTCCCTATCTTATCAAAACGCCACCGTCATTAGCACAACCGGTTCTGCAAACTAGAACTTAAAAAAAACATTTCATTTGAGAAACTTTTAAACTGATGTATCTATTGGAGTATTTGATTTATTCCTGTAGAAGGAGTTGATTTGTTATAAATTGTTTCGATTTTGTCTTCCCATTAATGGGTGTGATATATTTCGTTGCGTATTTATGAAATTACCCACATTTATTAATAGAAATTTGTTTTATTTCATTTCAATGTACCTTTTAAACTATCCAATTTATTTCCAGGATTAGGATTGGGTGGACATGGTCGATTAAAACTGAATGTAAACCGTAAGTTGATCTCTTTACATGCGTCCCACCCCCTCTCTCCGTTAGGAGACAGTCTAGAAATGCAGTCTTGGTGCGTGTGTAGTTTCATCTGTTTATATTCTCTCTACATGTGTATTTAAAAAGGCCCGATATAACACTGGTTAAAGATGCAATATGTAAGAGATAAATCTGCCAATTGTGGGTCTTATTTCTAGCTAGCCCATAACCAATACTCTACGCCATTAGAATTTGAATGGACGAGAACCATCCCGCCATTTGATAATCTAACAATAAAATGAATAATTAAGATTTCGTTTTTTGTCGTAGCCATATAGCAATCAAGTCAAAGCTATCAAAATTTCAAACAAGTATAACTTCACTCAAAAAAAAGTAATTTGAAAGAAATGTTCAGTACAGTTTATATTTATTGTCCAGTTTTATGCTATTTTAACAAGAACGGTCATCTATATATTTAAATCTTACACAGTGCATCTTTAAAACATGTATTGTATATGGCCCTATATGACGGTTGTAAATGATATCAAAAGAATGATTTACACCGACATTGTTTGTTTACAGATCATGATGACGATACTCATACAGTTTTACGACGAAAAAGTAAGAATCATTTTATTACAAATCTTACCCAAATAACCATAGATTATTCAGACAATTGAAATATAAGCAGACACACATGAGATTCCACCTGAAAATCAATCGTCGCGTTTTAATCTGGGCATGTATACGTACTTACAATTGATTGTTACAATTCAAAATCATAAAGTATGTCATGTCTGTTGAGCATTTATGTAGGGCATTAACATTTTATATTATAATTTAAAGAAAGATTTGGTTGGTTCAAGAAATCCAAAAAGACAAAGAAATCCAAAACGTCAAAGAGAGGGAAATCGATCAAAGGTGAGTATTATTTAAATAAGATGACAGTAGCATATGATAAGAGTCCAATGGAGGTAGACCACCATAAAATTTCCCCATTGACTCCACTGCTAATTCTGGCCTCTTCGCCCACCCCCAATTTTTCGTTGGGCTGAATGCGTTTTACTACAGACAGAAGAACAAATGGTCATGTATGAGGATGACCTCCAAAACCTGGATAAGCATACTAAAAACATGTCGTACACATCACAATGGCCAGCCCGTTATCCTTCGTCCTCAAAATAATGAATATTACCAAAACCTGACAGAAAATGTTACTTTAAATCCTCTTTGTCCAGTCTATACCAAAAAATCAGCAAAATGGACATGCAAAATGGCCGAACAGAGACAGAGAGAGAACTACTATAAATAGTCGAACTATAATTTGTGTGGGCTGCCTCCCAATATAATCAACAGATTTATCTCCCCTATATATTGCTTGTCATGGTTTGAGAGGAGGACCCGAAGAAAACCGACGAGGCTGGACAGGCGATCCTCCCCCTACTCACATATAAGCGAGGAATCGAAACCACACAATTTGACTAAATGACAGACCTTATGATACAGCACTCACGCGTTTACCAGCCCCATCCCGCTTCCCCCGGCATGATGATGATTAGAAATGGTTCCACTACTGCTGTCTTCCGTCTTACTCCAGTCGCAGTAGTGGTTTTTCCTACAGAGTTCCTTCGCGCAAGTTTTGTAGTCAAATGACTACAAAAAGTTTACTGGCCTATAGCTCGCTTAATTTACAAATAAACTGGCCCAAAACAGTACTGCACATAGCTTAACATATAATAAATCAATTCTTATTGAAATAAAGGTGAGACCTTACCGCATAATTATATGATTTGATGAAACCCATCTCCTACTCGAAATTTCAAGTGGCCGACCGTCATGGCCGCAAGTTGTGTAATACGTCATTAGGCCTACAACATAAACAGCGCTATGCAGAGAAAAACTGTTCGGTAACTATTTTAATGGTCCAGTCTTCACTATTTGTGATAAAATTACTTATTTTAATACAAACTGTAATGATGTGTGTTGACAATTGTGCGTTTGAACCTATTTGAACTTGCGTAAGGGGTCGTATGACTGTACCAATTGTTACCTTAAACACAGTTTAAGGTAACAAGTATAGTTACTAGATGATGATGTGAAGGAGGTATCTACCGCATCAAACGATTAGCGTGGCAAGCTATTTACGGAAGACGTGATCTCCTTTGGCAAAGGAATTTTTGACTATGTCAACGTCGCTCGCTTGCAAGGAAAGACGTTATTTGTTCTGAAGGACTGAAAATCCGAAAATTGAATTTACAATAATATTGATGAGACGTTTAACCTTATTGAATTTACCATAATATTGACGAAACTTTAACCCCGTTGTATTGACGAGACGTTTAACTCAGTTGTATTGACGAGACTTCAAGTCTCACTTCCATTTCCACCCTAGTAAATTAACTTAATGTATACCAGCATTTCTATTATTCTATTACCAGGAATGGTGCATAAAATGAAGACAAGTGGACATAAAGTAGCAACTGGTGTGAAAAATGTCATAAAAAATATTGGTTAGTATGTATTTAACTACCTGTCTAACTGTCTGGTTAGTATCAAGTTAACTATCTTCTTAGTATGTAGTTAACTACCTTGTTAGTATATAGTTTACTACCAATAATTAGTATGTTTAGTATAGTTAATTGTTTTGTTAGTATATATAGTTAAGAATCTGATTAGTATATAGTTAACTACCGGGTTAGTGTATAGTGTGGCGTACACGTAAAACAACGTTTTACAAATTTTGCCTCCTCTCTCCACACTTAGTGCACAGGGTTTCTACCTTTGCCCCTACATAGGCTAGACCCGCTCAAAGAGAAATTAAATAGATGTTTATGACACACGCACACATATACCCTGGGAAACCTTGTCTACGGAAACAATATCGGCTGTCCCCCGCCCTTCCCCTTGGACCTGGTTGTAGCTCTTATCCCAAGCTTTTTGTATCTTCAGGTAAGCATCTATTCGGAAACAATGTGCTCGGGAAATCCAAAACAAAGGGGAAGGCTTCACTTGATTTAAAATTGAAAGCTCAAGGTAAATCTAAAAAGGCATCCAAGGCTACATCGAGGAAAAGCAAATCAAGAAGACGAAATTCAAAGAAAGGCAAGGGTAAATCTAAACAGGTGTCAAGGAGTACATCTAAGAAGGTTTCTACGGCTAAATCTAAAAAAGGGTCGAAGGGAAAGTCTAAAAAGGCATCCAAGGCTAAATCGAAGAAAAGCAAATCAGGAAATTCAAAGAAAGGCAAGGCCAAATCTAAAAAGGTGTCAAGGGTCACACCTAAGAAGGCTTCTAAGGCTAAATCTAAAAAGGGGTCGAAGGGAAAGTCTAAAAAGGCATCCAAGGCTAAATCGAGGAAAAGCAAATCAGGAAGACGAAATTCAAAGAAAGGCAAGGCCAAATCTAAAAAGGTGTCAAGGGTCACACCTAAGAAGGCTTCTAAGGCTAAATCTAAAAAAGGGTCGAAGGGAAAGTCCAAAAAGTCGTCTAAGGCTAAAGCTAATAAAGCTAAGAAAAATAAATCGAGAAGACGAAAGCGGAAGAAGGCAGCTGAATCAACTCAGATTAAAGTTAAGAAAGATCAAGTTGTAGTGGATCAAGTGAAGAAAGCTAACAAAGGTAGATAAATATTTTATGCTAGTATTTTTCACACCACTATTTTTTACTAAATGAAATATAAAATTGTTTATAACAAGCAATAATAAAACGGATATCATTAACCTAAGAAATTAAAAATAAAGAGCAATGTATCAAAAGCAGATTTATGTACCACACAGACTCATTGAGAACAAATTTCACCTTTTTCACTAAATACCAATGTAAGATACCACACATAAATGACCATATTATATACAAAATGTTTGTACTAGAAGAATGGGTTTAATATTAGATTCAGATGGTGATAACAGTATTTTCTGTGATATAATAAGTCTTCAAAAGTTCGACTTTGTGATATTTGAACTCACTTGCTACCTTGGTAGACCCTTTACAGTTGGCCCCCGGATCCATTCACTCGATTTGATATGTGTTTATTTTTTGCAATGCCTTTTTTCTGTATTGTACACAGGCTTGTCTTGTGGGGTTTTTTTGTGTGTAGTGCGCCACCCACCCTGCACTTACTATTAGATGTCCACTGCCTACTTAATAAACCCGAAAACAGTTTAATTGGTTGTGATGTTTCGATAATTTTTCAGATTTATGCCAATGTAAGGCCAATGGTGATCCACATTTCCACACATTTGATGGACAAAAGATCGATTTTATGGGTAAATGTCGTTATACTTTGTCCAGATCATTGATACCTGATGACGTGTGTTCCTTTGATGTAGAAGTCAAGAATCACGTTCGAAATAATAAACCCAAAGTATCCTGGGTTAAAAGTGTCTTCTTTAAAATATATGGCGTCGAGGTGAAACTTCATCTCAGGAACAAACTGTTTGTAAGTATAAGCATAATGTTTTTGTAAGTCTATCCGTAATCGTTTGGTAAGTCTAGCCATAATGGTTTTTTAAAATATGACCATATTTGTTTTTAAAATATGACCATATTTGTTTTTAAAATATGACCATATTTGTTTTTAAAATATGACCATATTTGTTTTTAAAATATGACCATTTTGTAAATCTAACCATAATCGTTTTTAAGTCTAACCATAATCGTTGTGTAAGTCGGGCCATAATCATTTTGTGATCATCACCCTAATCTTTTTATACTTCTTACCATACTCCATTTGTAAGTATAATTATATTTGCAAAGAATATCACGATCGTTTTGTAAAAGTATAATTATATTTGAAAAGAAAACCATGATCTTTTGGAAGTATAGTCACCTTGACTTGATTTCTGTTTTTAAGTCTAACCATAATCGTTGTGTAAGTCGGGCCATAATCATTTTGTGATCATAACCCTAATCTTTTTATACTTCTTACCATACTCCATTTGTAAGTATAATTATATTTGCAAAGAATATCACGATCGTTTTGTAAAAGTATAATTATATTTGAAAAGAAAACCATGATCTTTTGGAAGTATAGTCACCTTGACTTGATTTCTGTCCCTAAGGGGCTGTAGTAGTGGTGGGAAACAGGAAAAACCCAAGCAACCCATTCTGTTTGCCAGGCGGTCACTGTCATTTTTAAATAGAAGCTTGGGATCGACACCACGACTTAGTTCGACTAAACAGGTTATTACTTAGGAAATATTCAGACTAACATATGCTTTTCTCAATTATGTGACTTCGTAAATTATTAAGAAGTAATTTTGACCAGGCAGCAGTGTCTTGGGGAATTCCGACCCCCATCCAATATGTACACCGCCTTTCATTGTATTGAAGCTAAAGCACACCCGTCGTAATCTAACATCATTGAATTATATTCTGGTCGTTCGGATGGTCCCGTGTACGCATTGGCGTACACGTAAAAGAACCCTTGACATTCCATCAGTCGGTTCAGTAAAGCAGGACGTTAAACACAATTTTAATTCATTTCTTAGTCTAACGTCATTTGATTATTATTCAGGTAAACGGCAAACGAGCTTATCCACCTGTCAGTCTCGCTGGTGGACGACTCAACGTCATCAAGAGTGGCAAATCTTTAGAAGCCACCACTGATTGTGGTATCAGGGTTAAGTTTGATGGAAATCATCTGGTAAAAGTGAAAGTACCAAAGAAATACGCTGGTCGGTTGACAGGTCTATGTGGTGATTGTAACAAAGAAAAAGATGACTTCCGGTTAGCTAACGGAACTGACGTAACGGAAGTCAAGGATAGATTTGCGTTGATAGGCAACAGCTATCTCGTACCATCACAAAAAGCAAAACCCGAGTGAGTATTATTCAAAATAATGTTATCGAAAACATTGCAAGGCGTTCTACTTCATGATAAACAGATTACAATTTTAGTTTTAAAGATTAAGCGGAAGTTGACTAAGTTTAATATCATTTTTGGCTTGCTCTTTCGAAATAGATAAAACAGAATAGATCATTTTATTTAAAAAAATCGCTTCCGCATACGGGTCTATAACAGTGGAGAAAACGGGGATACACAGAGAAATTATTTATTAATGTATTCCGTTTTCTTTCAACCAGATGTGTCTCAGTTCAACCAACATTAGAATGTAGTAAGAAAGTTTCAAAATTAGTTAGTACTGATGATTCATGTGGGATGATTAAGAACACAGATGGTCCCTTCGCCCAGTGTATCAAAGCACTTGGTGATGATGTCATGGACTATTTTGATGGATGTACGTATGATGCTTGCTCGTATGAAAACCAGCCTGCAGAGCTGCAGTCATCTGTGTGCAAGTCTTTAGAAGCTTTTGCTGCCGATTGTGAAGATGTTGGTATTATCGTTGTATGGAGAAGCGCTGGTTTATGTCGTGAGTACTCTGCTGTTTCTTGTTCATCGTTTAGCTGTTAAATCACCGCCAGTGCACGGCTTTAGGAGATAAGATCAATTCGCTGAGTAGTTTTTAGGAATCGTATTTTGGGTGAATTCAATACCACCCCGCCAAGTTTCAAACGCCAGTCACACAAAAACACCTTAAATCAGATCATTTATTATACATACCAGTACAAGTTCAATACCACTCCCAGCTCACAAACTCCAGTCACATTTAAGAAATACTTAGATCGAGTATTAGATTATCACGATGATCAATGGGAGATATTTCCTTTGAACTCGTCCATTAACACCCGCCCCTCAACTCACTCACCCACAATTCAAATAAAGGTTCATATAACACTGCATATTATATTATTATTCAGAAGGCCATTAATTATATTATATATTTTTTAAATCCTATTGTTTTAGAATATCAGCTGCGTGTGTTGTATATCAATAGAGGCTAACAATGTATGTTCGATTCTGTTTTTCAGCCCTGACGTGTAGTGAAAACATGCACTATAGTCCATCTATATCAGGTTGTCAGGAGACATGTTCTGGTCTACCACCTCTTGACCAATGTCCAGTAGATCTCAGTGAGGGATGTAAATGTGATGAAGGTTTTGTGTTGAGTGGCGAAACCTGTGTTGAAGTGGAACAATGTGGTTGTACAAATACTGAAGGCTTTTATTTTCCGGTAAATATTACTATATTGGGACTAACATATGTGTTATATCCTTGATTAATGTGTTTGAGCGTGAAGGAATGAAGTGTTAGCTATGGGTGGAATCCAGCGCACCAGAATACCAGAACGGTTGTGCAGGGGGGGGGGGGGGTAATAAATGTGGGATTGAACAAAGTAGATCTTTTCAATGACAGGTCCTGTCTAAAGAGTCAGGGTCGCGACAATGTGTATGTCTGTCTTAAATGTATTTTTGTGTGATAGAGATGAATATAAAATGAAATAAAACCAAGAACGAACAATCCAAACCATTAGACGAAATTCGAGTCGCTCTGTAAGTACAACTGTGACTCATTGACCAAGAGTTCCGTGGTTCGATCCCGGTATTTGCAGAAAAATTTCATTGGTGGTGCAGAATGTGGCAAGTATGGACGGGAGGAAACACCGAAGCGCACCAGTGTACCCCTTGGCATGCATGTGATAGAATCCGTGGTATTAAAAGTCTCGGCAAGAATGTCCTCTGAACACACAGCATGCTGTATGCCCGCCCGTCTTCATTAGCTCGGTCGGTGTAGCAAAGTAGGGCGGTACATTTGCAATGCTGCTGGTAGCTTGGGTAGTTTTGGTCACCTGATACGTTTTATTCATTTTATTTTATATCTGCTATAAAGCTTGGAACTGATTACATATCTGATGATTGTTCGGTAACTTATACCTGTACCAACACAGAGACCGGACCACAATTACAAGCTGTGCCCAGAGATGTCGACTGTTCTGATCATTCAACCTGTTCTCTGGACAATGGTGCACCTATTTGTACATGTAATGAAGGCTATACCAATCTTCCAAACGGGGAATGCATCAAAGGTTAATGTCTAATACTTAATTCTATTAAAAGCACAACGAGTCAGATCGTTCTCAAACGTCACTAACATATATTATATTATGTTGAAGACTGGTGAAGACTGTACATATATCGGATTTTCTTAACAGAAACCAATGTATACTTCAAATGATTATACATTAAGTTATACTTGATTGATTTCAGGGCTTTAGGGTCAACATGATTTGTTTTTGATTTTGTACATTTTATCTGAAACTTTTGTCTTTGTAGTTGTACCAATAAAAGAAAACATCGTAGAAATTCCTATCAAACAAGAACAAAAAGTAATAGAGGAACCCGAGCTTTTACCGATTTTTAAAAATACAAAAGTGAAAGAGACACCAGAAGTAGTGGAACCAACTAAATCTAAATCAACTAAAACTCGATCGATGATATTCAACCCGATTCCACCTGTGCGGGAACCACAGGTCGTTGTGGAACCATCACCGGAACCAACACTAGAACCCCAAGTTCTTGTTGAACAGAAACCGCAACCTGAACCAGTCGAACAGAAGCCCGAAGGAGAACTACCAGAACCCCCAATTGTTGTTGCACAGAAATCGGAACCAGAGCCACACGTTGTTGCAGAACCAGAGCCACAATCTGTTGCTGAACCAGAGCCACAACTTGTTCAAAACCCAATAAATGTTGAACAGAAACCAGAACCCTTAGTTGAACCGATCGTTGAAGGACAACAAATCTCAATTGTACCGACACTACCAACTGAACAAGAGGAAGAAATTATTCAAGCCCCACCAGTCGTTACCGAACCCGAAACACCAGTGGTTGGCGAACCACAAGAACCAGTGTTTGCTGAACCAGGTACGCAAGAGGTTGCTGTGCCAGCGGCACCAGTGATTGCTGAACCAGAAACACCAGCGGTGGCTGAACCAAAAGCACCAGTGGTTGTTGAACCAGAAACGCAAGATGTAGTTGTGCCAGACGCACCAGTTATTGCTGAACCAGAAGCACCAGTGATTGTTGAACCAGAAGCAACAGTCATTGCTGAACCAGAAACACCAGTCGTTGCTGAGCCAGAACCACCAGTGGCTGTTAAACCGAAACTGCCAGTTGCTGCTGAACCACCAACGCCCGTTGTTGCTGAACCCAAAACGCCCATACCTGCTGAACAAAAACCAGAACCGCAAGTGGTTGCTGAACCAGACACGCCTATAGCTGTTGAACAGAAACCTGAATCCCCAGTAGGACAGAAACCAACAGAGCCCGAATGGGGGGCCGTCGAGGGTCTGCAAACCTCACCTGTACCACCATTACCCGTTGATCCAGACGAAGAAATTATTCAAGCCCCACCAGTCGTTGCTGAACCAGCAACATCAGTCATTGCTGAACCAGAAACGCCAATGGTTGCTGACCCAGAAACACCAGTGATTGCTGAGCCAGAAGCGCCAGTCATTGCTGAGCCAGAAGCACCTGTGATTGCTGAACCAGAAGCACCAGTGGTTGCTGAACCAGAAACACCAGTGGTTGTTGAACCAGAAACGCCAGCGATTGCTATGCCAGAAGAACCAACAGGTCTGCAAGCCTCAACTGTGCCACCATTACCAGATGAACCAGAGGAACAATTTATTCAAGCCCCACCAGTCGTTGCTGAACCAGCGCCCCCATTGATTGCTAAGCCACAAACACCATTGGTTGCTGAACCGGAAACACCAGTCATTGCTGAACAAGAAACGCCAGTGGTTGCTGAACCAGAGCCAGAAGTCGTTGCTGAACCAGAAGCACCAGTTGTTGTTGAACCAGCAAATCCCATAGCTGTTGAACAGAAACCAGAGCCCCTAATAGAACAAAAACCTGAAGTGCCCGAAGGAGAGAAAACCTCACCTGTACCTCAACTACCAACCGAACCAGAGGAACAAATTATTCAAGCACCACCAGTTATTATTAAACCCGAGCCACTAGTCATTGCAGAACCCGAGCCCCCAGTCGTTGCTGAACCCGAACCCTCGATCCTTGCTGCACCAGAACAAACAGTGGTTGCTGAGCCAGATATACCAGTAGTTGTTGAGCCAGAAGTACCAATTGTTGCTGAACCAGAACCACCAGTCGTTGTGGAACCGCCAGCTGAGCCACCAGTGGTCACTGAACCAGAATCACCAGTGGTCGCTAAACCAGAACCACCAGTGGTCGCTGAACCAGAACCACCAGTGGTCGCTGAACCAGAACCACCAGTTGTTGAACAGAAGCTTGAAACAAAACCTATAAAATTTGGTAATGTTTTCTGCGATATTAGATAATACCACATGGCCTGGATAGCTTAGACAAATAGCCCTTTAATTAATTTATTAACCTTCTAATTTAATTTGGCGCGATCTGTTAGAGTGAAAACATTGGTTGCTGCACCGGAAGCACCAGTAATTGCTTTGTCAGAAGCATTAGGGGTTACTTTGCCAGAAGCTCCAGTGGTTGATGTGCCAGAAGAACCAGTAGTTGCTGAGCCGCTTCATTGGATTTTATGTATTGATTTTGGGGGGGATTGTATTTTCAAGTCCCGAGACAGCAGCCAATGTTGAAACTAAAATCAACAACAGCCGACTATCGCTTCATCTATCAAAACAAACATTATTTTGACCTAATTCAAATAGATCTAGTAGATTGTTAAGGTGAACACAAAATTGTTTAAATATCGAATCCAAAAAAGATTTAGCAAGAATCAATCATGTTAATTGTTATTTAGATATAGAACTGAAAATCTTTCTTCCAGTACCGTGCGAATGTGAAGGAAGAGGGGATCCTCATTATACCACATACGATGAAGCTTTTCTAGAACTGTACGCTGACTGCAAATACACAATGAGTAAAGGGGAGTTGAATGATGGAAATTGTGGATTTGATGTGGAAGTCAAGAACGAGAAACACCCGTCGTCAGGTCATCCTAACAGAGCCTTTACACAATTTGTTGATGTGAAAGTTAGTGGAGAGAAGATACGACTGCTTCATGGTGGACGTGTTCTGGTACATACTTTCATTATTCTTTTTAGTATTCATTTTATTACCCGTGTGGGTGTCCCATGTACCTTAATGTAACAAATAAACCGAACATCCATAGCAAATAGACCGACCCATTCAAATAGATTGATAAATAGCATTTAGATCAATCCATTACAAAAATATAGACCGACCCATTCAAATAGATCGATAAATAACATCTAGATCAATCCATTACAAAAATATAGACCGATCCATTCAAATAGATCGACAAATAACAAATAGACCAATCCAGTACAAATAGATCTATCCATTACAAATAGACCTATCTTGAGAAACCCCCAGGTGACGATGCTTTTTTTGGGGTTCTGAGATTTTTCATGCACTGGTAGTCGGACAGATTTTGATTTTGGTTGCCATCCTTGATTTGTTTCTTATGATTCGTGGGCTTGTGGGACAGCTAGTATAGTATATGTATGTCGATCTACCAACCCAGATTATTCTCGATCTGCATACGGCGAGTTTTCGGTAAGGCTATAACGTTGTCAGTTAAAGGAGAACATGCCACTCCCAGTCCAACCAACTCTCACAAAACATGAACCACAATAAAAAAAGCTTTATTTTCTGTTTTCAGCTGAATGGTGTAGACACCTCCCTTCCGTTTATAACACCGCAAGTCAATGTTACGCAAGCTGGTAAATTTGTGAAATTAACAACACGATGTGGCGTTCAGGTAAGTTTAAACTAGAGTGTGTTAGTGAAATTATGTCTAATCTCCCGGATTGGACGAAAACACAAATGATAATATTTGTAAAGCACACCTGGACAGGTAGACATTTTTTTACCTGTTTGTTGTCATTTAAAAAGTTGAAAAGTTATTATTAAGAAATGATAATTATGCTACTGGCTTTGCGGCGAGTTTTGTTGGATATATGATTAAATATAATATTTAGGAAGTGGTATCAGGTGGTATCAGTATCCAGGATGTCTTGGGTTCTATCCTGATACTGGCCGAGATGGATTACCTATTTGATTTCTATTACTACCATGGCACACGACGGCGGACATGGACTGAACAATATCTTGTCATTTCGGCAGAAACGAAAATCAGATTTAACGTCCTACTGTTCTGCTCCGACTGGTCTACTGAAAAACCCATGGAAGTTGGTATTTAATAATGAGTAGGCGTATGCCCATCTTCATTAACCTAGTTGTTTCAGAAAAGTAGGACTTTTCGCTTTCTTCATAATATATACTATTCAAAAAAAGTAGGGGATATTTGATTTTGGGGGCATAATACTAAAATATGCAAATGACTACGAAAAAAGTCACTATAGAACCTAACAGAAGAAACATTTCCAGTTACATGTGACGCCCAAACGCACCAATAGCTACCGCATGGAATGCAGGTGATGCTTGGGATCATCATGGGGGTCCAACCCAAGATTTGCACGACTCTGACTTTGAATGTTACAGTCATTGTGGCATTGAATTCCAGGGTGGAAACATCAGTTTAATTGTTTTAGTGACCAGAAAACAAATTTTGATATGCGTCGGCTTACCCAAAATGAAAGATTACGTGCCCTTGGCATGCTACAGATCGGCACAACACAGGCGGTTGTGGCGCGGACGATGAATGTTTCTCAGTCTGTCATAAGCAGGCTATGGTCCAGATACCGTGATACACAATCTGTACAGGACAGACCACGCTCAGGTCGACCAAGGGCGACAACTCAAGCCCAGGATCGATTTATCCGTACCTTGGCCTTGGGAAATCGTGTCATCACAGCAAATCAGATCAGCGCTCGTCTTCAAACAGACACTGGTGTGAGAGTGAGTGGCCAGACGATTCGGAATCGACTGCATAGGGGTCACCTTCGCGCCCGACGTCCTCGCGTGATCCCTTGTTTGGGAGATCATCACATTTAGGCAAGACGTCGTTGGTGTAGGGATCGTCAACACTGGGATAATCGACGCTGGAGCAATGTGATGTTTTCAGATGAGTCAAGGTTCACTGTTGATTTTTTGGACAGACGTAGGAGGGTGTGGCGTCGTCGAAACGAGCGCTTCCAAGACGTTAACGTCATCAGACATGATCGATTTGGGGGTGGTTCTGTTATGGTGTGGGGAGGCATCACTGTTGCTGGAAGAACGGCTTTACATGTTGTTGCAGGGCGTGTTACAGGCCAGTACTACCGGGACAACATCTTGGCAGTCCATGTTGTGCCGTTCTTACGACGTCATGGCCGCCGTTTCATCTTCCAGGATGACAACGCAAGATGTCACAGGGCCAGGATCGTTACAGGTTACCTCCAACAACAGAACATCACCACATTACCTTGGCCAGCACTGAGTCCCGACCTCTCCTCCATCGAGCATGTCTGGGACATGCTTGGACAGAGGTTACGTCAACGTCAACAACGTCCTGCCAATGTCCAAGAACATGCTGCTGCGTTGCATCAGGAATGGGACAATCTGGACCAAAATGACCTTAGACGTCTCATTAGGAGTATGCCACGTCGGATCAATGCTTGTTTGGCAAACAGAGGAGGATTTACCCGTTACTGACTTTGTTGTGATGCTGTGGTAACTTTGCTGTTTGACCCCGGGTATCATTGTACCCTTATAATGGTCAGTCTGTGCCTTACTTAGTCTAACGATCATTTGGAATAAATCGATGAATGTGAACTTCATTTCATTTTGTCATTTGTTTCTTCGTCAGTTTCATTAGGTGACTTTAATAACACTTAAAAATCAAATATCCCCTACTTTTTTTGAATAGTATATACAAAATACGTACTGTTTCTTAATAATACTCAACTACTAACTGACAAGTTAAATCTCAACTCAAAATATTATTGTTCGTGTCTGCGATATCACTTCGGTGGAAGCGGGCTACGTTAAATAAAGCTATTTCACACACACATTCTTGTTTCAAAACCAGAATCTATAAATAACCAATGGATATAAGAAGCAACACCGCCTTAAACACTGTTCTTGGATATTAATACGCTTTATAAATGACGAATAATATATTATATTTTAGGCTTGTTTTGATCATAGTATATACTTGTATATTAAAATGATATGTGGTGTCATATGTTCTGTAGGACGCTTCATTTCATTCATACACTTTATTTTAGGTTTGTTTTGATGATCGAATTATTCTGCAGTTATATATTAAAAATGATAAGTGTTTTTTTTTAAATTAGGTTAGTTTTGATGGTCGTATGATTGTACGAATAAAGACTCCTCCAAGTTATAGAAATAGATTAACTGGGCTATGTGGTAACTGTAATGATGACCGCCATGATGATATACGGGTTGATGGTAGAAGTGTCAACAGCTTCCCAACATTAACAGAAGGGTATCAAACTCTGGCGAACCAATATGTCGTTAAAGATGATTCTAATAAACCAAGTACTAATCCAGTGTAAGTACATGTAACAAGTGCGATAGCGAGTATGATGTCATAGCCGCCATCTTGGAATTTTGCCGTCAATCTATGCGCAACTGTCCAATAAACAGCATGCTAAGCGCCGCTTACGACTGGCCCCAGATCTGATATGTACATGAACGACTGATATTTATTACTTGAAATATCTATGCAGTTTATGTGTTTCAGTACCTACGGGTTTTGCTTTCGCTTGCCTGTAGTGCGGTCTCCTGCATTTACTATTAGAATCGATTTACCGTCCTTTTAACCATGCTTGCATTATTTATAATCACGTCTAATGATTCAAACCTGGTTAAATAAACAGTAAATCTATTATAAATCCAATTATAACGATTCCTATTTTGAAATTACACACATGTATTAAGACTGTGTTGACTTTTGCGAACAATATTCCTGATTTAGTATTGCTTTATTTGTCAAAAATAGGTAACGATAACAGTATGAAACCATTGTAAGCTTTAAATAGCCATTAACCGATTTGAATAAATTGTGGATGATGTTAAAGAGTTCTGTAACATATATTATATTTTATATATTTCCAGATGTCAAGTGCAGTGAATTATGGAAGAAATTATTTGAAAGTAGAAATAGCAATTCGTCAAAATACATGACAATATAATCAGAATAAATAAATCATGCATTCATTACTTGAGTTAATATTTACAAGACTGCACACGAGGGATATTTTCACAACAATAAATAGGAGATAGTGGGGATTATTTCATAAGGTTGAGAGAACTAATGAAATACTTGTATGGCCTAACTTTAAATTTTGAGAAAGAGAGAGAGAAAGAGAGAGAGGGAGAGAGGTGCAGAGAGAGACAGAGAGAGAGAGAGGGGGGTGGTCACATTTATTGCGCATCGGGGTCGTTAGCAGGCCCATTGTTAGGATGGTGAATTCTGGCGCATTCCTGGTCCCGAATAAAATAATAGTTATCAGGGCACAACTTTATGCACGCAACAAACTGTTTTGGTGGACATCGTATTTCAGGGCTGGGAGCAGAACATTGTTACTCACTCCCTCCCCGCCTGGTAACGGACTTGCAAGCACAGCTCGATCCGAAACAAATTTGTTGAAATCAATATTGGACAGAGTATGGTCGCCGGTGTTAGAGAGAGATGGGGTTTAACGTCCACTCGACACAAACTAGGTCATTTTGGGACTAACATATGGTTTCAATTTTATTTCAATAATTCGCTTGCGCGTAGGGTCTTTAGCAGTGGGAGGAAACCGGAATGCCCGGAGGAAACCCACGAGGTTGAGAAGGCGCCCCTATCTCCATGCCACATACCCTCACACCAGGGATCGAAACCATAGCCGCAAGCCAGAGGTGACAACTATATACAGAATGTGTGTATAACTTACATGGTAACTATGACAACAGTTGCCATAGTTACCATAATATATTCAGTCATTCTTATTTTATACAGTTTGAATACAGTCAATTCTCACACTCCCCCCTGAAGCAACGAATGCGAGTTTTACAACATCTTGGCGTTGCTGGATTACTTCACAATTCCCGAACTTATAGCTACGTTATCTACAGACAAGTGAGCAGTAGCGTCCAATCAGAGGTTGTGACATCACGACCTCCACGGAAACCTTGACATTGAATGAACCTTGAGCTTTGTAACTCCTTTATCACAGGTAGACATTTTCGCTTGGTATTCGCAAAGATCGGTTAATCTGATAGGCTCACAAGCTGAGCTTGTACCCAATCAAAATTAGTGCCGAAGTATGCAGGGTATTACATGAAAGCTTTGATAAGATGTACGTCATTTCCTTGCATCTGTAGCCATTCCAAGAGCTTTTTGGCTGATATTTTCGTCTAAGTAAACGTTCGGAACGGACATATTTGGGTCTGAGAAAAGGCACTTTCAGCAGTAAAAAAGGGCACTGTATCCGCCTCTGGCAGCGTATCTGAATTGACAACCTTGATATTGGCAGAATTTGATACGGAAAGTGGGAGTATGCTGAATATCGACAGGGTCTGCCCACTCATTTTAACAATGACCGTCATCAACTTTAAAAAACTGTAGCATCTTTCACGAACGAGCAAGGGCGAGCATCTTTAATTCACGAACGAGCAAGGGCGAACAAACACGGTGACGGCTATATACGTGTGGGCGTTTATTAAAAATTGCCTCGTTTATGTTTGTCTTGTGTTGACAAAACCTTAGGCCTCATACAATTTTATTCCCCAAAAGAGTCTATAAATAATTAGCTTAGTACTGTGACTTTGTTTAACCTTGGGAATGTTAATAAAATAACTGTAATCCTATCCATGTTCAGTCTATCAACAGACAGACATCTTTTGTCTTTCTATATCGCCTGTAAACAATAACTCTATTGATAGAAGTCAGTGATCGATAAATCGATATATAAATCAATTGATTGGGATCAATTGAGAGATTATATACCAATTGGTGAACATGTAGCATATTAACAGGTATTAGAACAGGTGATAAAGGTAGTCTTCTTATATTTATATGGCGAATGGTGTAGTCGAGAGAGAGAGAGAGAGAGAGAGAGAGAGAGAGGGGGAGAGTTAGAGAGAGAGAGGGGTGGGGTGGGGTCTTAAGCAGTGGGAGGAAGGAAACCGGAGAACCGAGATAAAATGTACAAGTGCAGAATCGAAACGACGTCACTTAACTCAAATATCATTCAGCCACCATAGAATAGCTTATGGTTATATGATGAAATCTAATTTTGTCTTAAAGAACATGTCCCTTTAAATCTAAACAGATATTGTTTATGACTTATCAGATATAAACAAGTATATTGGTATCGATTATCTATAAATATAGCATGATTATCGAGAAAAATAGTCGATGTTAGGAAAATCACAAAAGCCTTTCCACCATTTAAAATGATTTATTAATAGTGTAATATATAGCTTGGGATCATTAGTGTACAGAAGAAAATGTCTCGGTGTGGAATATTGTTGTACAGTAAGGGGGGTGTCTGTAGAATTATAAAGAAAGATTTATTATGATCTGAATGAACTGATCCAAGTTTCATATATATAGGCCTTTACACTGAATTGTGTTATTTCTACGCTTACTACAGTAGACTGGGTATCGGTAGAGCCTAATTAAGTGTTACACGACATCAATGATAAGTGGTATCAGGTGGTCTAGTACTTGACCCCGTGTTCGTTACAGCAGATTGATTAATGGTGTAGTTAACACAACATACACTAAAAGTGGTATCTGGTGTTCTGGGGGTAGTTAAGATACTTGACTGTGTTTGGTGGAATTAAGCGCATAACAACGTACATGGGGAATGATATGGGATTATCTTGGTGATAGTACCCGACCCCGTGTTCGACACTGTTGAATAATTTTTGTTCTAGTTAACACAAACGTACAGCCTATATAGTTGACTGTATGAAGTGTTCTTGACGTAGTGCCTGACTCCGTGCACGATACCAATTACTAAGGATTTGGATTTCGGAAGATGTGGGGAGGTATTACTGCATAGAATAACGTAACATTCTTCAAACTCATAACTGATATACCAATGGTAAGGTATAGTATTGATCGACTAGTTCTGTTGATAAGATACCGATTCTTGGGTGGCTGAATGCTTTAATGTTTGTGCTTTAGACCATAAGGTCTGTCATTGAATCAAGTTGTGTGGTTTCGATTTCCAGCTTGTACATGATAAAAACCAGGAACACCTGTCTGACCCCAAGTTTTTTCTAATATGATAATATGCTGATGTTTTAATGATCAGATACTATCCTAATTTATGTCAAAACATGACATATCAATCTCTTTCAATTATACCAAGATCGGTCAAGGGGAGCTTATAAAGATCAATATAATGATGAGAACCATCACAATTCACGGTTAAGATGGTATTACACTGCTGCAAGCTGATTATACAGAATAATGGCTTAAAGTACATCCTTGTCAGTCCTGAGATAGAAAATATTTGAACTAAATCAGCTTGTTTGAGATAGTTATTGACCTAAACAAGGCTCTTTTAGAACTAGAACCATAGTGGTTCAAATTATAGCACATTAACATATCAACTTTTCTTCTTTCTGAGGGAAACTATATTAGTGTGGAACAAACATCTGTGGATCAAAGTGGCCGAAGACGCATTTTGTGGAGAACTATTTTGTGGAAAAGGTATAACTTTAGGTCGTTAGGACTCAAGACGCATTCTGGGAGGAGTCATATTGTGGAATAAACATATCGTCGGATTGTTAGGATCCAAGAAGGGAGCTGTAATATGGAAAGGAAAGGCTTACCATTGGATAGTAATAAACCCAAAACGCATTTTGAGGGGTGGAATATGCTTAGCTTGAGATCGTTCGGACTCAAGGGGAGCTACATGTATATTGTGGAATAGGCAAATCTTGAGATCGTTAGGACGCATTCGTAAGTAATATATGTTATCTTCAATGTATCTCCGAGAAGTTCCAGTGTATGTAGTTAGATTCCGATCAATATTGAATAATAGCCCGGTTTTGTCACTTGTCAGGGTTGGAATACGCAGTGGTGATGGGGAAAATGTCTGCCTAGTCATTCAGTTGGGATCCACAGTGCGGATATTGGCGTTTACGTAAAGAGAGAGAGGGAGAGAGAGAGAGAGAGGGGGGGGGGTAACGTCATCTCGATACAAACTGGTCATTTCAGGACTGAAATATACTTTAATTGTATTTCAAGAATTCTTTTGCGCATAGGTGTCGTTAGCGCATTGGAAAAAAATCGAACCCGCTCCTTGTCACGCAATGACAGACCTGATTATTTCACGTACACACACTAAACCACTAGACCACCCAATCAATCTGTACGTAAATGAATGTTTTGCAGTTGCAAATCGTCGAAGAGTAGGTGGGCACATTTTTATCTTTGTTTGCACATACCCAGCTTCACCCGGAGCCTAAGATCTACTTAATCGACATCCTCCTATTTTGCACGCCCCCCCCGCTAGCTTACAATATCTGCTACGATTATCAAACTTAATTACCATGACAACAGAGTTACATCCCGAGAATCGTTAGTAAAACAATACAGGCACAGATGTTTAGCTGTGTTAAAAAAAATATATTATGCAAGAGCTAAATCTTCCTATTGAAATGTTATCTAAATTATCAATTAGACATAAATTAACTTACCCGTACCATATCAACTCTCGATGGCATCGCTAGCTTGCGATTTTGAGTGGATAGTGACCTGATTTACTGCGTAACTTCCCTTCAGGATTAAATCAATAAATGGATAATCGAGACAATGATTTTTATCGTGCTGACTTTAGCAATGATGATTGGGGCTAGGCGGAAATTTCAATCGCTATATTCTCGGTTGACAGTGGATGAATTTGACTGAAATTTTCAATGAATTGTCTTTACATTATTTAGTTTTCAATGATTATAGTGAGAACTGCCAACTCGTTATCTAATCTACCTTAATCTATCTTTAAGCTAATAAATAACCTCGACCTTCATAAATCATGGCCTAAAATATTCATCATACATTAGTTTCTAAATTATAAATTTGTAGGGAAGACGTTAAACTCCATTCCAACCCAATCGAACGAAATTTGACCTGTGTATTTTTATACGAAGACATTAGAAATTGATTTGACCAATAGTAAACCTCGTATTTTATTTTGTCAATTCGGTGTACAAATTAGCGTTGGTATTTTGGTTTTCTGAATTACATGTCATGTAATCAAATAATCCATCTGGGTACATATTAACGTAAAGTAAACTGTGAGAAATTTGATAGTTTAGCGACAATATTGACCTGTCTTTCATGGCCGCCATATCCAAAAATTAGTTTATTGTGGATCCATTCTGTTTCCCATCTTTAATACACAGAAAGACAAAAACCTATTCAATTCCACTAAATGGAAGCAGAAAAAATACTTCTCAAAATTCTCGAAATATTATTAGTATTTTCGACTAAAATCGCCGATTTAGCAATTAAAATGTCGCCCAGCTAGCTTGGTGTCCGTTCTTAAACGAAGCGAACTGTAGGCAATGGACAATTATATATATAGTTTAAGTTTTCGTGAATAAGGCTTGACACAATTTGGAGGCGGACGTAAAACTCTGCGAACGAAAGACCCCACGGATCGTATCTTTTAGTTCTTGTCAATCAAAATGGACAGTTGTTAATAATATATAGTATTAACACACCTTATCACTGTGACTTATCGACTAAAAAACATGGAGAGATATAGATAGGTATATAGTTTAAATAATTAAAGAGATACTGCATTAAGGTTGTAGTTCATCGGGTTTTTTTCTGCTCTGATTCCAGTTTGTCATTGTGGTAGGACAGGGGACTGACAAGAGACAATGTATTCGGATGGGACGAAATATTGAGGTCCAGTGCAGACAATGACCGGCGCTTTACAGTTGGGATTCGAAATAGGAGTATGTCTGGACAACATTTACATCTAAGCATGCTGTCTGATGTATGCAGGTCTTCGTTGTCCAACTCGGGGCAAAAAGGTAGGACCGTAAACCCCATTTTATTCCATGTGGTATGCAGTGCATTGTAGAACCTATATCTGGTGTACTGTAGGGAATATCGTGTATCGTAGGGCCTGTGGTATACAGCGTAGCCTTGTGTCGTATAGGACGTATTCTATACATTTTTTGCGTTTTCGTGCGTACAACATTGCGTTTCGGTGCTGGATGTTGATCGTTGCGTTTTGTGCTGTATGACACCCTTGAGTTGTCGTGATGATTGATAAATAAATTAAATAGTTTTAAAATTCAAATAATAAACCATTCTCACTCAGTCTTACTAATGATGATAATAAGGATGCCTCAGTAGTTCAAAAACTCCAAACGTAAGCATACTAATATCAAAGTTGAAGTACACCTCAGATTGTTGCATAACATGGTGAAGCGGCAAGATCGGTGTTCGTGCATTTTATGTCCGTCATAACACAATACATAGGTATGTCCCTCTTCCTTCATATAAATTAACCCGGTTAAGGGGGCGTGAACCATCAATAATTATTCTTTTCATTTCCGTTTGAGAAAAAGAACAATATAAATTGTATCGATTCTTATACAACGCTATTCATTGGGTAAACCAACTAGGCAATGCCCCGATCAACTGTTTCAATATCAACCCTGTAACATAATGAATTAAGTGTAACCAATAGGTATGTTTGTATAGTTAAAATCTTGTCATGAATAAACTATGAAATATGATCTGATTGACAGAAGTTAATGTTCTTTACACGGAGTATTGTTGGATTAAGATGGGTAGGTATGTTTGAGGGGGGGCTGAACGGGGTTTAATAACATGTATATGAAGTAGGTACTTATTTAAAATGAAGTGCAGTGTAAACCTTACAGAATATATGTAGTTATAATATACTATAGTTTATATATCTATGGCGTAAGGCGCGATGTTTATATAATATTGAATAGAGGTCTAACAAAGATTCATATTGAAGTATAGGATGTTTTGTCTATGGCGTATGGCTTATGGTAAGTTGACGTTTAGTATTAAAGAACCCGTGTGTCTATCCTTCTGCACCAACTTCACAGGGGATTGAAGATAAATAACATGGCACCACCATTAATGCCACTGTCTTTCATCTAAGGAAATGAAGCGAAATAGGGTTTAACGTCTTACTTTTCAGCACCGACTGGGCACACACCATGGATTGTGCTACGATGACAGGCATACGCCATGCAGTGTTTATGAAAGTTTGCCGTACAACGAGGCTTCGGCATACTCTTATATCGAATTCCAACTGCCAAGTGATCTATTACGCGTACGCCAAATGAGTACACGGGACCTCGGTTTTTCGGTCCATACATGATTATTTACTTCAGATATTCTGTCTGTGATATCTTAATCAAATGATAAATAACTAATTTTGATCAATTTTTGGATAGATAAGTTTCTAGTTCAGTGTAATCCAAAGTCTTCGACATTGAAAACACAAATTATTTGTCAATTTACAACAAAAAGTACCATAATGCGTTTTAGCGCCATTGTAACAAAGGCCTCGAAGAACGAGGCAAGGCATAGTCAACAAGCCATGACAAACGATGACTTTATATTCTTATCTGGAGAGCATGAGCAATAAATACTGTCGGTGTAGACTGGAATAACCAGACACTAGATATTGCCACTCGATTGAGACTTCTGGCATATTTCGCCGAAGATAAATGATAAGAAATTACAGTAAAAACAGAAACGATTCAATGTAAATCAGTTTATATACATTCATATTACATTAATATATGCGTTGCGACTCATTTGTGTCAATTTCTAGTTGCCAAAGAACAGAGATTTGCCCCCTTTAATATATTTATATAGCATGAGTATATTCATTTATATCAAGGCTTACAACCCTCTGCATGCATATTCCATTAGCAAATATTTGTGTCACCATATATCACTTAAATAGTTATGTAAATGTATACTCTAATTTGTGTATTATTCCCGATCACATATGCGTATAAGAAGACATTTATGACTTAAAGATTAACTGATAACTATACTGATCAACAATAACGCTTTTATTGAAACTTATTCAAACCAATTTCTATATATTCAATTAACCAGGATATCATTATATTAGATATACAGGTCAAAATATAAATATGTGTCAAGAATAGGTGTTGAGTGGTCTAACCGTTTGCGCTGTAGATCACAAAGTCTGCCATTGAATCAAGTGGCGTGATTTCTCTCCCAAGCTTGTCCAACTTGGCGGGTTTTCTCCGGGTCCTTCGGTTTCCTAAAGCTGCTAAAGCGTGCGATGTCTAAGGTCTGTCATTGAGTCAAGTGGCGTGGTTTCGCTTTCCCGATTGTGCGTGACAAGAAGTAGGGTTTTCCCATGCAGGGTCCACTCTTTCCTCCCACTAATACAAACCCCTACCTACAAACGTGCATTATTGAAATAAAATTGTACCATATGTTATTTCCGAAATGATCTAGTTTGTGTCGAGTGCAGGTTTATAAAGAGTTACTTGTGGGTGGTTATTGGGGATTAACCATGATCACATATTGCAAACAGGAAGTATATTTATATATATTCACCACCTTTATTATAATATTCTAACTGTTATTACAACAGAAAACAGCACAAGCATTAAACTATTTACGTATTAATTCATATAAATAGAGATTATCATTAAATGTTTGACATCGTGATTTTCAGAAATGATGGACACAGCCTAAAATTGATGAGTCTATAATCAGAAGCTTGAAGTTGGTAATTCTACCCCGGTGTATTGTTAAACTTTATTGGTAAAGTTTCAAAACCCATAGATAGGAAATGGTTTATTCTCCATCTTAAAGGTATGCAATGAAACATATTTCACAATCGGATTAAGGGGGGTTGGGATGGCCTAGTGGTCTAGAGTGCCGCGCTTCGACCTCTAGCTGGCCGGTCACCTTTAGCTTGCGGCTGTGGTTTCGAGCCCTGGTGTGAGCGTATGTGACATGGAGATAGGGGCGCCTTCTCAACCTCGTGGGTTTCCTCCGGGCACTCCGATTTTCCCCCACTGCTAAAGACCCCTACGCGCAAGCTTATTATTGAAATAAAATGAAACCATATGTTAGTCCCAAAATGACCTAGTTTGTGTCGAGTGGACGTTAAACCCCATTTCTCTCTCTCTCAATCGGATTAAAACACAGATCTTTTTCGTTTCGTTTTTTGTATAGTTTAAAATTTCGTTTTATTTGTCTTTACTACACTACGACGTGGAAGAGTTGTTATATTACCGAAGTTGTAGTTGAAGTGAGGGATTGGACAATGAAAACCTCTGTTACGGCGAGTTCCTGGTGTGGGATACACGGAACTTTGGGTAACCCACTAGAAACGTCCAGGCTAGCTAGTTCATAGGGATTTTCCATCGTGGTTTCCCTTTGTCAGTTGTAAGATGGTAAGAAAACCGAGGCCCCGTGTACATATTGGCGTACACGTAAATGGTTCCCTGGCAGGTGGAATTTGACAGCTGTCTTGTCGTTCGGATGGGACAAAAAGCCGAGGCCCCGTGTACACATTGGCGTACACGTAAAAGATCCGCTGGCAGTTGGAATTGGATATTAGTGTAGGCCGTAGCGCCGTTTTCAGTGTAAAATTAATATCCCCCCCATAGCACACTGTATGGCGTAAGCACGTATTCATAAGCCCAGTCAGACGTTAAACCCCATTTCATTTCAATCCTCATTTGTTTTTATTTCGGTATCTTTTTATTAAAGCTAAAATTAATGAACACCTATATATATTACTTTGAAGTTGTTACAATGGGATTTAAAACAATGTTTAATAAGATTTACAAATGGGTTAAATTAAAGATAATAAATGCACTTAGTAACAATATTTCGTTACTTGTATTTTTCAAAACAAGGATGTACCGACTAAATCATACAATTTTCGTAAATGTCTAAGATTTTGTTTCAAAAGCATCAATGTTTGAGCGTTGTCGGTGCGCTCTGCATCATTTCTGTAAATTGAATAGTTGTAAACCGCTTTCGTGAGTGTGCTGACGATGAAACGCCGCGTGAATACATAGAATATTTGTGACTCACATTCACATTCTGATGACGAAGTCAGACAAGTAATTAATCTCTCTCCACTGTTAAATCCGTGCCTTCAGGAGGACTACTTTCATAGCTATTACTATTCTTGAGACACTATCTCATTCATGTGGATTGTCTCCCTTGTTACGGAGTTCGTTTTCGTTTTAAGTGAAGCATGTACCACTTCAGACCCAGGAATACACAACACAGTGGCCTCTCACGGTCATCCCACGTAACCATTGACTTGATCTGATATAATTTATAATTTATGTGTTTGTTGTTTATTACTTACACTGCCTGGTCGTCTGGTTTGTTTTGTTGGTGGGTATTTGTTTATGAGTAGTTGGATTTTCTGCACCTACTGTAATATACATGTATAATTTAACATCCATTCAAGACAAACTAGTTCATTTTGGGACTAACATATGATTCAATTTCAATAACTCGCTCGCGCGTTGCGGTCTTTAGCAGTGGGGGGAAACCGGAAAAAACCCACGACAATGGACAGTCGCACCTACACCGTGTCATGTACAAGCTTGGGATCGAAACCACGCCATGATATAAAACCTGCCTCTTAGACTCTTAGACCATTCAGTAACTCCCCCTCCGTCCCCCGCCCCTAACAAGAATACGTGCTTCTAGTCACAATGTAAAGTCCTTTGCTGATTGATACGACACGTGGAATATATACTAGAGACTTTTGGCAAGTGGAATTTTCCGCATCCGTATCACGTATCCGTATCGCCACGTGATAGGTTGCGTCAATGTAATTTTAGAATTTTGGCAGACTTTCGCGCCATGTACATATGGGTAGATTAGCTGAGCTTAGTTCTAATACAGCATGGTGGCAGTTATCTACCAATACCAACACCAGTACTAGTCAAGTGCCTAGCCTACAAATTCCTGAGTGGAATAGAGTCGCTCGACAGAGGCTGAGCTATTTAAAATTTAAAAAGAAATTTAGTGTCGAATCTTTTTTGGGTTTCACTAATGTATCATTTCAGAAAGTATAATATAACCCTTTTAAATAGAGGATTTGCAAGGCCCCACCTCCCTAAATTTAGCACGTAGATCAACCAGCATGCAGATTGACAGACAGTCAGACGGGAAAATATGAAAATTCTGCGAAAATCTCATCAAAAGTAATCATTAAATTCCTGTCTTTATCATGGTTAAAATCTGATCAAATATACACCTCCGTGTTCTAGAGTACACATAGATTCATAAAAACACTATGACACAATATTTCAACGTCTAAAAGTAGCAAAAAGTACGGTTAAAAGACGACGATGTTATACGGACGTTTTCCGTATGAAAGCTGTTCTATACGTGCTGCCGTATTCGTGTGCAGTATTACGTATGAGAAGTACACAAACATTGTTGACGTCACACACAAAATCTATACGGATACGCGATACGGACCAGAAATTTACGCTTGCCAAAAGTCTCTACTATTTAAACAATGTAAAGGACAAGTATCATACAGTTGTTGTTTGTCACCGCGGACGTTGGTTCGCTAATCTGGAGGTCTTGTGTTTCATCATTGCCTTGACCGAGAAAGTTCATAAATATTTTCCGGTGTGGTTCAGTGGTATAGGAAGGGGAACTCTTGCAAAGGACAACGTATAGTCGCTCGGATGGGACGAAACCCCGAGATATTGTGTACCCATTGGAATTCTTGATAGTTGGAATTTGAAATAAGAGTAGGCCATAGCGCCGCTGTCCTAGCAAAATTTCCCTCATGGCACAGTGCGCGATGCCCTTACAGTCCAGTTTGAAGAGAACAGGAGGAGTTTAACCCAATATCATTTCATTTAATTTGACACAGAATTGTAAATCTTATAAACAATATAACTCTAATAAAACCCCATTTCTCACCATAGAAAGCGTTTCACAATTAGAAAATACGTAGTCGGTAATTCAAAAGAGAAAGTGAGGATTTAGTTATCTATATTTGTTCAGACGTAAACATACTCTCTTTTGGGGGAATAGTGGGTCTGACACAGGCATTTTGCCTCTTCTCTGATCTCCCTGACATATATATAATGAATAAAAAATTATTCTCCTTATATACTGTGTAAATATACTTTGTTACTGTAATGTTTATTTTATTGTACGTGTGTGTTTTACCACACGTCTTTGACCTCAACGAATAAATAACTTGGTGAACGCGGTCAGGTCACTCAGAATTTTAAACAATAAAGGGCAGTTCTCGTTGACTTGACTATAGAATCAGTAACAAAATGGGGTTCAAGGCCCTAATATTCTTTTAAAACCGGAAAAATGAAGTCGGGCATACGTCGTCACGCACTGTGCCATCGGGAACATTTTGCCCGGAAAGAGGATCCGCCTATTCTTTATTGACTTCAGACTGTCAAGTTTCTTTGCAATACACGCTAAGATGTACACAGACTGGTCTCGGTATTTTTCTCCTATCTGAAAGACTAGAACCCTTTCCGTGACATCCCAATAACATTCGGCAAACCTCGCCAGACTCCGGTACCCTACATATGGCGGTAAGTGATTATGTAGCTACGCCAATACAATTGTGATGCAGCTGCCGGTTTACTTTTAGGAAAACCTGTCGCGTTGTTCAAAGAGTGTGAATAGTTTACATTGCAAAGTTGTTCTTTGTTTAAAGAAAATAAGATAAACTTGAAAGAAAAACGACTTCAGACATTGAAAGTTTTGTATGTACACAGTGTCTTGGGATAAAACTCTCTTCACAGACGTCTTCAAGGGTGCCGCCATTTTTAATTTGGGAACTTGAAAATATTTCCAATGGCGGGATTCATCATACATCCGAGGCGTCCGGTCCCGGATTCTGCCAATGCGTGCCGAATGAGCCTAACAGATCCGATCCGTGAATCGGGCTTATTAGATCGTCACTACGCTGGAATACTGACCCGAATAATTCTGGGCGAGAGTACAGTGCCCCTTCACTCGACTGACGCGTCTCTTTCCAGAGTTAGTACTAAACAATATTGAAAAGGGTTATGTTTTCTCATTTAAGGTACAGCAAAACCAGAGACCAATGCCCCAGTGGTTGTCGGACACAGAATCTTGATTTGCCCTTTTATTAACTCTACATGCAGGCTAATGATAAATCAAATTACATTTGATTAAAATGAATGGAATACTTGCATCAAAAACTTCTAAAACTGTTAAAACAACAACTTTCTCAGATGTTCCCACAATCCACACATGCGAAGATATTTCAAAATACTTGAATAAAAAGGACTCAAAAGTTAAATTTTCTGAAGGATTGTCCCCTGAAGGCAAACTAGCGATGGAGATGGCTTTAGAGGAGACCAAAGAATCCAAAAGAAAAGTTGTGTTCAGTTTACCCGAGAAAGCTAAAGCAGCAGAACCAGCTGAAAAACTCTCACAGCTTGATCTGGATCCTCAACAAAATGTGACAAGACAAAAAAGCTTTAGTGATGCTTATGAAAAGTCCTCTTCTTTTCGACTGGAGGATGATATCACCAGTGAGAGTTATTCCTCGCGGATCAATAAACCCAAACGTGCTCTAGGAGGAGGGCGATTGTACAATGCTATGGAGACTGTTGAAATAGTGAAACATGGTGAACCGCCACGTGATACCAAGGATGCTGATGATGCCATGGAAGAAACGGCTAAAAGAAATTCGGTGGAGAAATGTTTAGTATGGATGGAAGTAACTGGATTAGCAGCTGATGGACACGTTGATGATCCATGAATTTAAACATGAATAAACGATAGGAACACCCAAAAGCGTGTGTCGGTCTATTAATTGACTTAGAATGCTAATGACCATTGAATGGATTTCAAAAGTATTTGCATTGACCCGTCTTAAAGCGACGAATATAACAACAAAATAATATAAAAAGCAAGCGGAATATATAAACATAGCCCAAACATTTCTGTGATTTTTGCTGTTGTGGTGTAGATTCGGCAGTTCCTGATTCATTGCGTGTGCGTGTACATTTCGTGGCCTCCATTAGTTCGCAAGGACGATCATATTTATTTTAGGTCATGTTATCTATCAATGACAACAGATGCCTAAATTCCATTTTTATCTATGAATCTATGGGAATTCTAATTCAAAATATCATAATAGTACATGCTGTTCTAATACACGGATGGAAAATGTGGCTCAAAAATCAGACTAATGGTGTTAGCTGGCAATCCAACATTTCGGGCAGATGAGTGAAGTGAAAACAAAACTTATTATCATCTAGTTGTTAAAAAAAAGTGCCCCAAATCTAATAAATCGATAATTTTACTTTTCTTTTAATTGAATAAACGAATTTGTGCTGAATTCACTATGAATTAAAACATTTTGTCTTGCACCACCCTACTTTGTGCGTCATTTTTCGGGCATCGATTATTATTTGTAAGCGTAGCTGTATCAGTCTGATTGGATGGTTGGAATTCAGGTGGCCATAGAGAGGGATTTCGGTTGTAAACCGATTGGAAACTTTAAAGTTTAAAGTCACAAGCCAGAATAGCAAAAATACTCATTTGCCCCGTTCCTTCGCCTCTCACAGACGACCGGCAACGCCGTCTCTAACCTGATTTTTTTCGGGCATTTAGCCTCCCCCGCCCCTAACATTCATCGAGCCGTCTGCAGATGGTACCAAAAAGGCAACACGGTATGGGATCTAATTTTAATAAACCAGACCAACTTTTACTTTTATTTCATTAACAGAAACGAAATATATTATAAACAAAACGAAATAAATTGTACTTTGATTTATATAAAACGAAATGAAATAAAATGTGACTCATAAGCCAAACAGAGATTTTCAGTTGCACTTAAGAGTATTGTATTTTAGCCACCTAAAGTTTGGCCAGTCCACCTGTATGGCGATCTACTTCTTCATATTATACTCACTGTTGTGTTATCTATTTTTATGTTTCATAGGTAAAGTCTGTACACACGTTTGTCACGTGACATTCATCTTATCTGTATTCTGACCTCGGGGTAGGTATTTAATTCTCAGGAAAACGTGAAGAAACTCATTTAATCAACATGGCACCGACATCACCTTGTCTTGTTTTAATAATCTTGGTGCTAGCTTTTCATTCCATTTACGGTAATGTTATTATTTATCCGTCACCCAAGGGTGTTAATCCATCGAACAAATTTCAAGTGTTCGTAAGCCAAGGCAATCACCGACAGGCAAGTGTTACGTACATAGCTACGTCCGACATTCGTGCTAAGCAAGCATCCCATGTTGTAGCCGGGCGATCAGTTTCGTGGACATCCTTTGCGTTCACTGGTGGGCCAGTAACTGTTGAAATTCACGCACCAGCTGATTTCAAAAACTGCATCGTGAGACCAAAAAGTTATGGATACGCTTGTAAAAGGACGGGAGCTAAAAAAGCCCAGTTTACCGTTAGTGAAACGAGTCGGATGATGTCCATAGAATTTGACAATGATTATGGAACGACAAATAATGATGATATCAAGGATAAACTTTTAGTGTTTGCCGACCCGCCAGAAACAAACGTACCCAGCGAGCACGATAATACTGTGTTGTATTACAAAGCTGGTGTCCACAACTTGAATGGTCAGCTTCATCTTGATAGTAAGATCAAGACTGTTTACTTGGCTCCTGGTGCATGGGTAGAAGGTGGTTTTATAACAACTGGACAACATCCTGTAACCATTCGTGGCCGCGGTATTTTATCCACGCAAACTTACAAATGGCACGATCACCGATTCGCCTATGGGATGGTGACCATGGATAAAGGCGACCACCACGTGCTAGAAGGAATAACAATGGTGGATCCCGAGGAGTTTTATTTTCAGGGCTTGGGTGAACACAACACTGTCCGTAACGTGAAGATGATTGCTCCCTGGGCGTTCAACTCTGATGGTGTTGGTATGGGGGATGATGGTGTCGTGTTAGATACGTTTATTTGGGCTAATGACGACGCCTTTAAGGTGACATTATATTTAAGTTTATGTTTTACCCTTTTTATATTTTTTAACCTTTTTATATTTTTACCCTTTTATGTTTTTCCATTCTTTTCATGCTCTACCGTTTTTATGTTGTTATCCTTTCCATGTTTTACCTCATATGTTTTACCTCGTTTTATATTTAACCCTTTTTATGTGTTACCACTTTTATATTTTAGCCCGTTTGGGTTTCGCCCTTTTTATATTTTACCTATTTATGCCTGGTTCAATGTGAAAATGTTTATTATAATCCACCCGACCATAGTAACACAAATAATGACTGGATGAAATTGTGTTTAAGGTCTTACCGAGCCATTGAAGACGAGCACGAATAATGTATATTGCACGGACGGTGTTGTGCAATATACACTAATATGGACGCTAGAAAATGTATTAAATGTGTGACATAATCATGTCAACGATTTCTACACAAAGCAGTAAATTCTTACTCTATATAGAACAGCTTATAGCACATCACATTTAAAGATTTCACATATATAACAATTACTGTGTGTCGTCCACCTGGGGCTTGGAATTTGATTTACGGTAAAAAAATATTACGTTTGTCAGTGATGATGGCCTATTTAAGGCCAGGTACATTTATTTAAAGGATCGTAATTTATTATTTAATCACCACCCCCTCTTCACAATGACCATTGACGAATATGGGACCAAGTGATGCATTATAAACCTCTATATCAAACAAACAATTTAATTGTCTTCCGCCTCGGGCTTTGATTTTGATTTAGGTCAAGAAGGTTACGTTTGTCATTGATGATGACCTATTTAAGGCGAGGTGCATTTTTTTTAACGCTTTTCCTTGTCTGGACCACATCCTTGCTACACCGCTCTCGGGCCCAATACCGGAATCGAATCCCGGATCTCCTGCTTAGCGAGCCAGACCTCTAAATTTCCAAGTAGTAGTAGTTATTTCAGGGTCTTATAATATAGGTATCTGGTAGATAGCGGGACAAAACGTATTTCTGACAATCCTTTACAGCCGTAAGAATACATTTTAAATCTCGGGGGTTTATTAGACCATCGAATAAATTCCATAATCTGCATGAGTTTATTGTAGATGATTTTATACAGGTATACACGAGCCGTATGGTAGTGGAACGATGTGTGATATGGTTGGCTCAAAATGGCGCCGTTTTTCAGATGGGTTGGACACACACACGTGACGTGCACAACGTCTCAATCAAAAACATTGACGTCATCCACGTGGACCTGTGTAACTTCCACGGTAGTAACTGTAAACTAGCTGCTAATGCCGCAGTTTTTAATATCGGCGGCCATGTTCGACAATTTAAAGTAAGTGACATCGTTATGTCGAACATTCGGGTTGAAGGCTCCTGTCCCAGGTTAATTTACTACACCATGAAGGATGACGCAACTGGAAGTGTTTCAAATATCAATTTTGACAACTGGACCGTCGATTCGCAACCTATGCATGATAATCTTCATAATGAGATAGATGGATCTGCGCATGGTGGCATGATGTCTGATTGGACCTTTACCAATCTAAAGGTCGGAGGTCACTGTATTACGGGCCCTAAACAAGCGGACTTCTCAGTCGGATCCCACACTAGTAATATTAAATTTATCTGCCATTAAATTCTGGATCGTTCTTATTATTATTTATTATTCACGTGGAATGAATTGGGGTTTTATAACCTACTGGTCTGCCCGGACTGGGTTGATGAAGACTTATGTTGTGATGCAAATATCGCCCGGGCAGCATACAGGTGCGTCACTCAGCACAGTTTCTAATTTTCACCAATTTTGACAGCCCGAAATTCCAAATAGCAGCCCTGTAGCCACGCGTTTCAGGATAGTCTGGTTGGGTTTTAAGCCGGCATTGCCTGGATAGTGCGTAACATACGCAGGTACAATGCGCGAACAGGGCGCAAACACGATATCTCGTGAAATGACACGCCTTGCCACGACGTATTGCACGGTATTGCGGTGATTAAAATAGTGCAAATGTTGTATAACTCTTTGATTTTTTTGTGTATATTAATTAGTTCAAACCTCTTCCGTACACTATTCACGCACCGCTTGTTTTTTTATGGGGCCTTATCGTCAGCTGACACCGAGGGTGATATGGCATCTAAAAGTTTCCTTGTACACCCATCTGGAGCGCATCTTCGGTCCTAATGATTCAATGAATTGTTTATCGCTATAGAGTGACGTTAAAATGGCGAAGATACATCCGCGATGAGAAATTGTACTGACCAATAAATTAAAGTTCCCTCATGGCGTATGCTCGTCTCCAGATACCAGGTTCACGCAAAAAAGAAGGACGCTACATCCAAGTTCCTACCCTTTAGAGGCGAATTATGCAAGAGCAAAATCTGCCTATTGTGCAATGGGGGCGAGAGAGATGGGGTTTAACGTCCACGACACAAACTAGGTCAATTATGTTTGGTGGAATACGCGAACAGCCAGAATTGAACTGGAGAGAGAGATGGGATTTAACGTCCACTCGACACAAGCCAGGTTATTTCGAGACTAACGTATGGTTAAAATTTATTTCAATAATTCGCTTGCGCTTGGATCGGAACCGGAGTATCCGGAGAAAACCCAAAACGTTGGACTCGTCGCGTACAATCGGGGAATCGAAACCACGCAAGTTGACCCAATGATAGACCTTTCGATCAAGTACAGCTGTCTAGTCGTACGGATGGTGCGAAAAACCGAGACCCCGTACACACATTGGCGTGCACGTAAAAGATCCCTTTGGGTTGGAGTTCGATGTAAGAGTAAGCCGTAGCCCCGCTGCAGGGCAAAAGTTTTCTCAGAGAACACTGCAGGCCATATTATACCGCTCTTCATTAGCCCAGTTGGAGCAGAACAGTAGGACGTTAAACCCCATTTCATCTAAACAAACCACACCTGTTCGTTTGGCTTTCGTAGTCTGGAGGTCGAGTGTTCGATCCTTGCATTGGCCGAGGTAGTTCATCTCGATTCTCCGGCTGGGTTCCCTTTGTCAGTGATGCAGAACATAGGGCCTGACAAGGACAGCTGTCTATTCGTTCGGATGGGACGAAAAACCGAGGTTCCGTGTACAATTTGGCGCGCACGTAAAAGATCCCTTGGCAGTTGGAATTCGATATAAGAGTAGGCCGTAGCGCGGCTGCCCGGGTAAAATTTCCCTCATAGTACACTGCATGGCGTATGCCCGTCTTCATTTAGCCCGGGTTAGTTGCAGAAGATTAGGACGTTAAACCCCATTTCGTTTCATTTCATTTCGTTTGGCTTTCAAGCGGACGGATATTACATGTATTCCATTTTTATCTAGCTCGCAATTTGTTTTGCTTATCAATGTAATTTTTGATTGTATAGCCTGGTCATGAATGACATCTGTTTCCAAAACATTATATATGTAAATTCATATATATTCTGGCGAGATTGGTATATAAACATGGCTATAATGAGCGTGGTGAGAGATCAACCAAATACAAGAGCATGTCATACGAATAACTATATATTCATTCTTACTAACAGAATAGCACAAAATAGCCGACCCAGGACGCAGTAATTGTGAGTAGCAGCAATCTTATTAGACTACAGATCTATATTTCGTTTCGTTTTTTTTATACTTTCGATGGCCTATACACTACATGTTTAAGGAGAAGACGTCACATGTGGATTGTGGGTTAGGGTAAGGGTTAGGCTTGGGTTAGGGTTAAACTCCACGTGTATTCGTGTGCCCAACAGCATAACCACGTGACCGCTGTCTACTGCAGGAAGTTCTGGGTAAGATTAATTTATTTTTACTCTGGAATTAATGAAACCTGGGAGTCATGGTGTATGTGAAATGTGATATGACTGACACATGTTTTGGATAAGGCTGCACAGGGAGTTTATAGTACGTGTCGACTGGTAAAGATAAGGACCTGAATCTATCATAGTTTTTCCAAGGGTACTAATATAATATCATTGATATCGGAGTAAATCCTATCACAGTTATACTTAAGAGAGCTGATATCCCAATAAAGGTTCAGCAGAAGTTCAACAATCCAAAATCAGATAGTTTCATTGTTAAATACTGTTTTTAAAAGACTTAATTGGAGTAAATTCGCCACTCAGGTAAGTGACCTTATGTACAGGGCCTACTAAACCCGAGGACCTGGGTTGGATTCCGATATTGGTTCGATTTGATTCCCCCAGTTTGTATTACCCTTTATCAGTGGTACAGGGCGGAGTGGCTGGCGCAAACACCATCTAGTCGTTCGAATGGGACAAAAAGCTGAAGTGCTGTATACACGTTGGCGTACACATAAAACAAACGTAAGTGTTGTTATGTAAATGTATGTATTGTCTTGCTATATATTTCATATTTTATCATTGCTTGATAATGACTAGAGAAGCCTAATCGAAACATCGCTCATTAATAAACAGTAATTGTATTCAGTAGAATTGTGACCTATATATTCTAGTTCAATTGCTAAATGTCCAATTTGAATTGGACGACAAGATCGTGAAAGCACTGATGTCCTGACAAAATGACTCGTTCATACATCTTCTTCATAATATACATGTCTTCTTAGCCTAGTTGCTTCAGAAATGTAACGATACGATTTTGGCCATTTGATATACTCCGATACTTTGATTTTTGAATTCTTTGATTTTTTTTTAATTCTAAAAAAAGCATGTTACGATCAAACAAGACATATTATATATATAGTCGTGAACAAAAACAAGAAAAGGAAAAATTAAATCTTTAATTGGTATAAAATAATACGAAATAGTTTAAAACTAAAAAAAAAGAACGGATTAAAAATATATACGATCAAAAGACGTAGCCTACAGTGGATTAAAATTCTGGATGATATAACGTAAAAAATAAAAATAAGTGTGGTGAATCGCCGGGTGTGGTATAAAAATATAAACGGTGACAAAACAATATGGTGTTTGATGTAATGTTGACTGTTAATATAAGATCCTGTTGTTAAATTGTATATTCCCAACTGTACATGCACTGCGCAGGTACAAATATAGGATTGATACACATATTATAACGGCGCATACACCAGACGTTCAGTTTATTATACGTATTCGGAAGTAGCTAGTCTATATACGAATAACTGCGCCATACACAGCGCACGTACTTAGCCTGACGAGCCTAACTGCTACGTAAATTCTCAGGTAAGATATCAAATTATTTTATAACCCTCCTTTCACAATTAATTACCTATTACATATTCTCAGGTAAGATGCCAAATTATTTTATAACGCTTCTTTCACAATTTATTACCTTCGAAGCGTTTGTTCTGCATTGCGATTTACCTGTGCGGTATTCATGAACCGTTTGTTCGACATTGCTTTATATCACATTCTTGTACATTTATGATGCCAGTTTTTATGAGAGAGAGAGAGAGAAATGGGGTTTAACGTCCACTCGACACAAACCAGGTCACTTTGGGACTAACAGTTTTTATGAACATGTTTTAGTAACGTTACGAAAGTTTGTGTGGTCTTCTGTTTCGAGGGATGGGGGGAATACGGTGGCTAAGTGGGTAAGGCACTGGCTCGCTAGCCTGGAGGTCGGGTTTTCGATACATGCATTGACCGAGAACGTTCATCTCGTTTTCCGGTGTGGTTTCCCCTTATCGGTGATGCAGAACGGAGGGTCTAAGACAGCTATCTAGTCATTCAGATGGGACGAAAAAACCGAGATCTCGTGTACACATTGGCGTGCACGTAAAAGATCCCTTGGCTGTTGAAATTCGATGTAAGAGTAGGCCGTAGCGCCGCTGCCCGGGCAAAATTTCCCTCATAGCAGACTGTATGGCGTTTGTCTGTCTTCCATTAGCCCAGGTTATGCGCAGATAAGAGTTGGACGTTAAACCCCATTTCATTTCTGTTTCGGGATATAAAAAATATTGTTCACGTTGAATTGTTTATCGGATTCATGTAATGTTTTTCTGGCCTACATTTCTAGTGTCGGTTTTTATGAAACATATTTTAGTAACATTACAAACATTTTTGCGGCTTCCTGTTTCAGCATTTAAAACATTGATGATGCTGAATAATGTAAAGTTTTTGTGTTGAAAAGCATTTGTAAAGAAATGCATTTATATGTATATAAAGCAACACGATTCATATAACACGTCGTTTCGACTTGCGTTCTCTTATGGTTCTCAAGGTCACTCAAAGATTGCATTGTTATTTATATTTACCTAAGTTTATTATACAGTCTCTCGTATCCGGATTTACAAAAAAATATTAATGAAGCAAAATGAAACGGCAAACGAATTTTTTTTTATTCAATTTTAGTTTCAAATCAAATATCATTTTGTGTATTTGGGTGGATGGCACGAACGTCCAATCCCTTATCCGGTGACGGTATACGCGCTGACAAAATATAGTGAATCCGGGTTGCTTTACTTATAACTAGCTATATTTCATGTTTTGTTTACAAACCATGGCGCCCAGAAATATACATGTATATATCCATGTACATTTATCATGTCAATCTGACATACCCTTAAAACTACTTTGCTATTGCAATCTCTTCTAGCTCCTGTCTGTTCTTACAGATATGGTATAATTTCCGATCTCATGAAACATAAACGAGATATGAAAAGGCGTGTTTAAGGTGACAACTCCGTTACTACTATTGTGTAATAGTTTGGACGTGGATTTTAGAAGTGTGACCGATAACTTCTAGGTGATATCTCATACCAGCCATATGGAATCCATCATGTATGGATGTCGTAAATGATGCAGAGTATCCACAGTCCACTTTCTAGACTATCTGATGACACTTCAATGATCTACTGATTTGCACCTCTTTTAATTGGCCGGGAATGTTCCGCGGGATTTTCCAGAGTGGCTTTCCCTTGGTGCAAAAGCTCGATTATGTATTTTTAATAATAATAATAATAATAATAATAATCTTTATTCAGAATTCTCATCAGAAGACACATGAATATCTATAATACATAATATAGATACAGTCGAACATGACAATCAATATTTTGAACATTTACTTACAGCTATTTACACATAGTCATCGTGAATACAAGCTATTTACTAAAGTGACTTAGTATAATCGATATAAATTTACATAATTATTTAAGTTTGTGCCTTTAACATTAAATAAATCTTTCATTTTATAGGTTGAGGGAGATCTGTTAAAAAAACGAGTTAAATATTCAGCCCTGTCTTTGAGAAAAAAAGAACATTTGAATATATAATGATATTCATCATCAACTTCATTTTCATTACATAATGTACAGATTCTATGTTCTTTTGGAATGTTTGTAAAAGAGCCAGTTTCTATTGGTAGCAAATGACTTCTGCATCGAAGTCGTGTGAAACTAACACGGTATTTCCTAGGCAGGCTTACTAGGTATTCTTCAAATGTAAGACATTCTTTAAATATTCTATAGTTAAAGCACTTGCTACTGTTGTTTACTTTAGATCTCCATTCTTGTACATTTTGGTCCATTAGTTTTAGCTTAATACTTCCCTTAAGCCATTTGGGATTAATATTGCTGTTAGAGACAAATATCGATGAGAAACCAGTTTCGTCCAAAATACATTTAACATAATTTATCCACTTTGTAGTGTTTTTCTAGTTTAATCATTAACTTATACAATATACATGAAAATTTATTTGGGTTACCAGAACTAATCTTATGCCAGTAGGATATCATTCTACGTTTAACAATAAGTTGAAGCGGAGAGACGCCCAGCTCCCCATATACCATGGCGTTTGGGGTGGATTTCTTGACACCTAACACTATTTTGCAGAATCGTAGTTGTAGTCGTTCTAACAATTGTATATCAGAGTTTCCCCAGACTTCCTAACCATATAGCATAATAGGGACGACTAACGTATTAAACAGTTGAAGCTGTGTGTCAATGTCTAAATGCAGTTTCTTTGCTTTTTTAAGAATTGTAAACATTGCATTACTGGCTTTCTAACATACAACATTCTTATTGTTTTAGTAAACGAGCCGTTGTAGTTAAAGACTATTCCTAAATATGTATAATCATCTACTACATCAAGTAATACATCTCCATACATTATTTTCGGCTTGTTTCTAATTTTGCCCCTTGAAAAAACGATGACTTTTGTTTTCGAGGTGTTTATGTCAAGTTTCCATATATTACAATATTCATGCACACCATTTATTGCGGCTTGAAGATCAGCTTCAGTTTCTGCCAAAATAACAGTATCATCCGCATACAATAATATAAATAATTTTATATAAACGTGCACATCACTACCCTCGTCAGTATTATTAAATGCTTGGTCGTTAAAATATTTTAGGCCTTCGTAATAATTCGAGAGGAATGATTCAAGATCTCGAAGATAGATCGAGAAAAGTAGAGGAGAGAGATTTTCTCCTTTTCCAACTCCAACCATACAGTTGAACATGTCTGACAGTTCATTCTCGTGTTTAATACAAGATTTGGCTGATTTGTATATGTTATAAATGACATTGAAAAGTTTACCTTTAATTTTACAATTAATGACTTTATACCATAGATTTGTTCTATCAACAGAATCAAAGGCCTTCCTGTAATCTATAAAGGATGCATAAATTCGCTTTTTCTTTGATAAATACAAATCAATTAGACATTTGAGTGTGAATATATGGTCTAGAGTTGTGTACCCTTTACGAAATCCCGTCTGCTCAGGTCCAATACTACCCATAGACTCGATATATTTAGTTAACCTTTCATTAACTACTGCCGTAAAAAGTTTACTAAGACAGCTTAAAATTGTGATACCACGGTAATTGTCAAGGTCTGCTCTAGCCCCTTTGTTTTTGTACACTGGACGTATAATACCCGTCAACCATTCTGATGGTATTGTACCCGTTTCTAATATCAAATTAAACAATGCTACACATGTTTGTATCAAAGATTTTTCAGTATGTTTAATATATTCATTTAAAATGTTATCTATATCATATGCTTTATTAGGTTTCAGTTTTTGAATACACTTTGTTATCTCTTCTTCAGTAAACGGCACATTTAGTTCATTTTCGACGTTACCGAAGGATTGCTGTAATAGATACTTATCTTCTAATATATCAAACATTTCAATTTTGCTGTAGTTGGTATTATAGGGTGGTATATATGCCGCACAGAACAGCAATTCATATCCAATGATGATTTTATCAAGCGTAAACCACACAGTAAAGTCATCATTTGTACTATGGATTTTGACATATTTTTGTAAATCGTTTTTAATCAGAACAGCTACTCCACCTGAACTAACTTTAACGTCTTTTCTATAGTTACAGTGAACTTCGAAATTGTCGATTTCTATCGTATCAAGTTTTCCGACTTTAATTTCATTAAGACATAAAATATCGAAAGGTGCGATATAATCTTCAAAGTCCGGTGACAGTAATTTTGATTTAATTCCACATACATTCAGCGAACATATTCTTAACTTATTAGTGTCTGTATTTTGACGATTCAATGGCTATAAAGTCACAGTTTGTGTCTCTTCTTTGTCTTGCCGCATTAAAATACGCCCATTGGAGTTAACTCTAAGTGTTGGTCCATTCGGTAAATGACGGAGGATTGATCTGGCATTCATCTCAATAAGTCTCTCTTCAAATGATTTGGCTTTTGATAGGAAAACATCTTTGAAGGCACCATTCTTCAGATTTGCTTTATTTCGTAGGATTAAGTTTCTCTGTTCAGTGTTTTCAAAGCTTATTTTCACCAATCCGGGTTTTTCTGGGTTTCTTGACTTTTGTCGACACACTCCTGTAATTTTAACATTTTTTGATATCTCGTTACCAACTGCTTTGATAATGAGTGTAGCTTTCTCTTCAATGTGTTCACCATCATCATATTTTACTCCAAATACAACGACTGTGATATCATTGTTAGAGGCTGGGGTTTGGTGAGTAGTAGTATTGTGATTAGCCTTTTCCATTTCAGATACCTTGACTTGTATACCTTGAACCGTATTAACAACCTGGTCAATCCTGTCTCGCTCACAAGCGATGTCTTTTGATATCTCTTCATGTAATATTTTCACTTTTGAGTCAATATTGTTTATTAAATCACGTTTTAAATTATCAAATTTATCTTCGAACATTTTTCTCATACTGTCTTGTTTTTCACACATTTCTGCCATATTTTTCATCACCACTTCAATCTGTTCAGAAATAAAGTCAAGAGATCTGGGTTGTGTAGAATCAGTAATATCGTCTTCCATCCTATTAGTTTTACTGTCTCGTTTTGGCGTTTCACCTTCACTATCTCTCCATCTTTTACTTACTGTCGTATTTGACATAATCTGTATAAACTTTAATGTCAATTACATGTACCCTTTTGTTTGTAATTGTTATATAAATCCTCTGTATTGATGTTATCAGCTTTTATCACGGTTCAGTTGTTCCTCGACATGACTGCAGTGGCCAGTGCATCATATACCAGGACCTGATAATGGCTTGAACTGCAGTTAACAGAAGATTATATCTATTTCATGTTCTTTATAAAGATCTTATCAGTATGCTGATCTTCTGTTATCTGCAGTGTTACATTTGTCTAACGATCATTAGGTCCGGCATCCATGATACTTTTGTGTTTTTATGCCAGACCCGTGCATCATGATAACGAGTATTAGGCCGAGTTCTCAGTTTGAAATTTCGTCATCTTTGCTCCCGCTAAGACGGTATATAAAATCGGAAATTTGTAATCGTGCAATGAATATGTCACCAAAGTTATTCAGTTAAATTTGTATGTAATAATTCAAGCCTGAAATAGGCCCGAAATCGTTGCGGTCAAAAGTTATGGGGTCAAGTGCCATGTCAAAGCATCTGTAAACAAAGCCATGTGTACAATTTACCTTGCAAATTGCTCTTGCAGTCGGGACGAACAGAGATTAAACGAGCCAAATGAACGTTCCATTCGTGTACAGAAATAGTGTAGGAGAACCCCAAAAGATATTTTGGTGACATTAATACAAACTGTGGCAGTCAGTCAGGTTTTTCAACACTCACTAAGGATCGATTTCGCTAGAAAAATGCCTTCATATCAAGGGAGATTACAAGTAGAACAACCATGGGCCAATTGTTCAAAGTCTTTATCTTTATGGAAAGTAAGTCTGTTGTCGTTAACTTGCCGTTATATTAAACGGTGGTGTTGGGTTCCGTTATCTGTTTAACGATGGTACTAGTCGACTGGCATAGATTACAGCGTAATCGCCTATTCAACATTCGAGAGGGTTGGGCAATGGGGGGGGGGATTCCATTTTCTATGGGATGAAATTCTCTAGTATTCTATAGAATTTTGTGGGCCGGTAGGAAATAATGGCCCCAAATATTTTTCAGTTACTGTAGTGCAAATCCCGCAATTTTCCTACATATTAATGCTAAAATTTCTAAAAGACAAAATAAAATATTCTACAGCTTTTTTATGCTGTTTTCTGTAGTAAATGCTACAGTTATCTGTTTGTCCGTAACCAGGCTTTGTGAACAGACTGCACAGTACCGCTTGTTCAACCTTGTAAGTTTTCTCCGAGTCCTCCGAGTACGATCCACTCTTTAGATGAATGCGTGCGTTGAGTCCCACGATCGAGGGAATTAACGAGCACGTTAGAATTGACTTGAAATGGATTTTAACGGTCTACTACTCTACACCGACTAGGATTATGAAGATGGACTCGTGTACGACGTATTACCTTCAGGTTTTGGCGCCAAAAATGATATATAGATGTGAAGATAACAGTATAACGTATATACTTGACATTATATATGGGTATATATAAACATACTTACCTGAGTGGTGTATATACATATAATGGGATGACAGGTGACATGTTATATAACTAAGATAAATAATACTAAGGATATATTTTATTGTTTTATTATGGTTGTGAAGTAAGGTTAAATTGTACCTGTTCCTACTGCTTCTCCTCGCTTTAAAACATTTACTCAAAACACGTATGTGCGCTTGTGGGTGATTGAAATACCTATATTATTGTGGCACTTGTTTAGCGAATGTCGTGGAATGTTCAGGTCGTGAGATCGGATCCGATTGACTCGACATTGTAGTCTGCAGGGATTAATCATTCCTCAAACGATGATTAGGGATGACGTAATTGGGTCGAAACCAGGGGTAACCGGCCATGAAATGCGAGTTGGAAATGCGATACTGTTGACCACTATCGCCCGCGACCTATTATATGTAGAGAGAGAAATGGGGTTTAATGTCTATTCGACACAAACTAGGTCATTTCGGGAATAACATATGGTTAATTCTATGTCAATAATTTGCTTGCGCGTTAGGGTCTTTAGCAATGGACGAAATAAAGATCTGTATCTTAATCAGATTGTAGCAGTGGGAGGAAACCGGATAATCGAGAGAAAACTCACGAGGTTGGACAGGCGACCCTTCTCCGTGTCAAGTACATCTGGGTAATCGAAACTACACCATTTGACTCAATTACAAACCTTACGATACAACGCCATCTACCGCCCCAATCCCCCAACGCCCCGCTTTAATATGCAGCAAGGGTGCTTATCTTGTCAGCCAACTCCATCTGCTAAATATAATGCAATAATTCAATCAAGTTCAAGGAGGAAAAGATAAACAAATAAAATGAGCTATATAATACCGATAAACCCCTGATCAAAAGATTTACATAATATCATATATATCTAAGATATATTACAAAGCAAAATTTACATAATACTAACGTAGTGCTGGTTTTTGGGGGTTGTTTTTAATTCCAATACTAATGATAATAACTCAAGAGTATGAATTGTATTTGTAATAAATGAGTGTTCAAAACTTTTAAGGTCTGGATACAAATCTGCAATAGCCAGAATTAGCTCTTGCATAATGTATGTATAACCTAAATAAAATAAAATTTATATAGTGATACACTATTATAAAATATGCAGAATGTTTTCGGGTATTACTGTCAAATAGTCGCACACCCAACTTTTTACTCTATCCTACTTGAAAAGATGACCCTTTATCTATTTTATGACCGTATTATATAAAAAAAAAAAAAACACCACCCAATACAATGCATATGACTTGATAAAAACAGGATCCAAATCATGGAGTTGATCATATGTGTTTTTGTAGTGAAATGCGTGATCATTATGAAGTTTATTTCGGCGGAGTATTGCTTTGTTCAAGTTGATAGCTGGAAAATAGAGCTATTTCCTACGGTGGTGTGTGTGTGTCGTTGGGGAGGGGTGGGCCGAATGGTCTTAAACGTGCTCTCTCGATCATAAGGTCTGTTATTTAGTCAAGTGGCGAGTTTTCGATTTCCAGCTTGTACGTGACCGGATCATCTGTTCAACCTCGTGTGTTTTCTCAGTGCTGTAGATCCCCCTTAAATTAAAACTGACACATATGTTAGTCCCGGAATGCCTGTCAGCAGTGCAGGGTGGGATGCCCGACAAGGACACTGCATTCTGATGGCATCAGACGTTTGCGTGTACGTAAATAACCCGTTAATTCTATATCAGACTAGGCCGTGATGTCGCTTTTAGGGCAAAATGTCTCATAGCACACCGTATGACGTATGTCCGTCTTCAATAGCCCAGTCGGTGAGGAAAAGTAGGACGTTAAACCCCATTTCGTTTTATCGAAGTTCATATTCTGTCAAGCATGTGTTTATCAGAGGAAAACTTAAAACTAGAACGGGTGAAAAATTACAATTCGCTACTTGAAGCGTTATTTGTAGACGCCAGTTAAATTACATGTACCCCCAGGGGCAGAGCCACGCCAGTTTTCTTTTTGTAAGTCGCCTACTGGCCAAAATTCTTAATCGATCATCTTGAAACTTAAAATACTTATTCCTTATACCCTAAGGATGATCCCTTTTGTTTTGGGTGCATGCCCGTCCCCCTGGGACAGCAACGCCCATTCCTTGTATTTGTTTGTCTGTCATCTACAGACTGTATTTCTTAACGTATCATCTTGGTAACTTAAGGAAGATCCCTATTGTTTTTGGTGCATGCCCGACCCGCAGGGACAGTGCCACGCCCATTTTCTTTTTGTGTGTCTGTGTGTCACCTACAGGCCACAATTCTTAATTGATCGTCTTGAAAACTTTTTTATACTTATTCCTTATACCCTTGGTCTGACCACTATTATTTTTGGTGCATGCCGGACCCCTGGGACAGAGCCACACCCAATGTTTTTGTGTCTTGTGTTCGCCTACAGCCACGTTTCTCAACCTTTTCTCACCGCTCACCCCTAAATGAATTCTCAACCAACCCATTTACCCCCAGAGTTTTGAGGAGGTTATTGATCGCGGAGCCGTATCCGGCGAAACTGTCACCGCGTGCGCCGTAGGCGCAAAGCCCGTCGAGGAGGGTCGGGGGGGGGAGAGTCTCCCCCCTAGCAAATTTTTAGAAATTAGAGCCCGGAAATGTGATTTCCAGCCATTTCAGGCACTCTTCAGGATAGGAACTTGAAAATGGCCTTCTTTTTCTATAGAAGCCATCCGACATGAACCGCGGATCCTTGCACGGGCCTGCACCCCCTGACCACATTGACAAAAATATCGAATGAATACGGATCGAAGGTGAGATTTAATAATCACCAAATTTATATTTTAATGAAAATACGCTGTTTCCAGTTAGTGCGAAATTTGCTCCTGGTGATTGTCACAAACGATTTTTTTTTTATTCTCGGGACAGTGTATGAGAGTGCTAATCTCAACTGCACAACCTTTATATGTTCATTTTTGAAGTTACTGTGAGTGTGGTCATTCACCCCCTGGACGCGAGCCATTCCCCCCTTGGGGGTGAATTCACCCCAGGTTGAGAAACGCGGGGCCTACAGGATGCAATTCTTAACAGATCCTTTTAAAACTTTGTATACCTATTCCTTATACCCAAAGGATGACCCCTATTGTTTTTGGTGATTTCCTAACCCCCAGGGGCAGAGCCATGCCCATTTTTACTTCGTGTCTGTGTGTGTTGTCTACAGGCCACGATTCTTAATGGATCGTCTTTAAACTTGGGATATGCATTCCTTATAGCCTAAGGACGACAACTGCATGTCCCGACTCCCAGAGGCAAGCCACGCCCAATTTTTGTGTTTGTCGTTTACAGGCCGCAATTCTGAATGAATCAGCTTGGTACTTGGAATTTATTCCTTATAGCCTGAGAGCGTCCACTGTGGAATTTGGTGAATGTCCCGACCCCTAGGGGCAGAACCACGCCCACTTTGTGCCTTTAGCGTCTGAAAGCCACAATTTTGAATGGATTATCTTGGTATACTTATTCCTTATACTCTAAGGACGGCAACTATTGATGTTGAGGCACGACCTTCAACGATAAACAAACCAAACGCCTAGCCTTCTTGACAAAGTATCATATCAATCAAAGCAGGAATGTGGACGTATATTGTAGCGTTAGCGTTATGTTTTTAAAATGTAGTATTGTTTTATACTTATTAACCACGCTTTTAAAAATTAAACAAAAAATAAAAAAGGTCAAGAATTATTAATATAAGCATGGGGGTTATGGCGATTATAACACTTAATTTTCCCAGAAAGTTTTTTTCCCAAAGACCCCTCGCTAGGATTCACAGTAGGATTCTAGCAATGACGAGATTCTTACTCTAGGTCTGTTTTATTAGTCGGATAAAAAATAAAAATATAATTGCACGATGAAACCCCGCAGAGAAATAAACTGTGATAATTGAAATGAAATGAAATGTGGTTTAGCATCCTTCTGTAACATCGGGATAAAAGGTTCGATTATAAAATAAACATATTCACAATATTAAAATGAAATGAAATGGGGTTTAACGTCCTACTCTTCTGCACCTAACCTGAACTAATGAAGACGGGGAATACGCCATACAGTGTGCTTTGAGGGGAATTTTGCCCGGGCAGCGGCGCTACGGCCTACTCTTATATCGAATTCCAACTGCCAATACGTGCACGCCAATGTGTACATGGGACCTCGGCTTTTCATCCCATCCGAACGACTAGACAGTTGTCCTTGTCAGGCCCTCCCATCCGAACGACTAGACAGCTGTCTTTGTCAGACCCTCCGTTCTGCATCACTGACAAGGGGAAACCACGCCGGAAAATCGAGATGAACTTTCTCGGCCAATGCAGGGATCGAGCCAGCGCCTTACCCACTTAGCCACGTGATCCCCCAGAATATTAAAGTATATTGTAATAGATAGATGCAAAATGATTTAGACAAACGAATGGAATGAACTGGGGTTTAACGTCCTACTATTCTGTACCGACTGGGTTAATAAAGACAAGTAGGCGCCATACAGTGTACTTTAGGGCACATTTTGTCCAGACAGTGGTGCAACCGTCTACTCTTAAATCGGTTTTTGACCCATCCGAAGGACTATACTTTGTCCTGCACCACAGACCGTGTCGGAAACCTCGCCGGAAAATCCTTATGAATTTTTGCGGCAAACCTCCCGAATATCAAGCAAATATTCGAATAATATATTATTATTCTAAACGGCACACATTTGTTCAATACATGTACTTTAATAAATGGCATTTCATAGATCTCGATCATACCTGAGCCAATCCACGATTTGAATTGGCTAAATTTGGCATGAAACTTGCCTCAGTTTTTCCCATTAACAATCAAGACCTGGTATTACACGCTATCTGCGATGTATGTTTTGATAAGTGATTTTTGTTAAAATAGATTTTTATAAAGGCGATAAACTATAAAGGATGTTTAGACATTCTGAATGTTTCGATTTCAATATCTGTCGAATACACAAGGGCGTTATTTATTCGGGATTATTAGAATATTGACAGGAAATACAGCTGCGACGTAAATTAAAGGAGCTACATCGCTAATATTTGGGACCTAGAAATTGACACAAGTGGGTCGGAACGCATATAATACTGTAATGTGAATGTATATAAACTGAGTTAAATTCAATGGTTTCCGTTTTTACTCTAATTTCAAATCAGTTATGTTCGGCGGAATAAGCCAGCAGTGTCAATCGAAAGCAAATTTCTGGCGTCTGGTTATTCAAGTCTACATACGCCGTTTGATTTGGTGCAATGTGTTTAGCCTCGTTCCTCGAGTCTCTAGTTACAACTGGGGCTGAAACGCATTATGGTACACGATTCGTGTACCAATGGTAAAAATGTTTATTTTGTCTTATATTGGATATCAGACGTTCATCTTTGTTCGGCAAGACCACAACATCATTGTTGATTTAAATTGACAAATAATTCGTGTTTTCAATGTTGAAGATTTTGAATGATATTGAGTTAGAGACTTAGCTACTTTAAATATGGTCATTATTGAGAAGCAGTGCCCTTTTTCATATTTTTGTGCTAATCATAAAACACAAGGTACTATTTTATGGATACACAATTACTTAGTGTAACACTAATCGACGTTTTGACGAGGATACTCTCGTCTTTATTCTTCATCCAGATTATCCGGAGTGGTTCCCCTTGTCGGGGATGCAGGACAGGGGTCCTGAAAAGGGCAGTTGTCTAGTCGTTCGGATGGTAAGAAAAACCGGGTCCCGTGTACACATTGGCGTGCACGTAAAAGATCCTCTGGCTGTTGGAATTTGATAAAAATGTAGGCAGTAGCGCCGCTGCCCAGGAAAAATGTCTCTCGTATCGCACTGTATGACGTATACCCGTCTTCATTATTCCAGTTGGGGCAGAACAGTAGAACGTTAAACTCAACTCGATTTCATTTGCATACGCCATACATATTATTGTGTGATATAAAGGACGTTTTGCCCGAACAGCGGCACGGCCTTCTCTTATATCGAATTCCATCTGAGGGTTCTTTTACCTGTACGTCAATTTGTGCGCGGGAACTCGGTTTGTTTCGTCCCATTCGAACTTTCTTGTTCAACACATTTTTCGAACACGAGACCTCTAGAGTTAGTGACCCAAGTCTTACTCACTGTGTCACTGTCGCGCCTGACCTACTGACTAGATTGAATAAAGTTATCTGTTAATCTATAAGCGACTGGTTTTGTATCAAATAAAGATGTCACCGCTGATCTTTTATTGAGATGGATTATTCTATTTAAATATTGTATAGTCAAATATTTCCACTCACTGCTGATAGACATCGTCCATTCACACGTATGACATTATAATTTACCGTCACAGGTGAGAATTACAATATGAATGTGGATGTAGAGCAAACATTTGTAAAATGAAAGTTAGCCTAGGTATACTTAGGTATTTGAACAGATACACCAATATACACACCCGTGTTCACAATGTCAGTCCTTCTGTCCACTTGAAGCGATAGTACAGTCCATATTAATGGGAAAGCGGTCAAACGGATTTCAATGATAAATCTAAATTTGTCCCATCTTATCTTGTTTCGTTTAAGTATTAAGATTTCGAGAGACAGGGCCCTGGACATTAGGGTGACCGAAAGGTATAATGCATGGGTTTTAGGTCATAAGGTATGTCATTGGGGCAGGTGGAGTGGTTTTGACCCCACATTTGTACGTTACAAGGAGTAGGGGTGCCTGATTAACCTCGTGGCTTTTCACCAAGCCCTCCGTTTTTTTTATCGTACTGCTAAAGACCCTACGATAAAGCGAATTATTGAAATTAAATGTATAGTTACGAAATAACCTTGTATTGACTCTCATGCAATCTGAAATATGGATAGTATTAGAAACGTCACAGTGGTGCTAATTACCAGGAATATAACCTTCTTTGAACCAGGTGACACGTAAAAATGTCGACTTTCGTTTTAAAATGGATCCAGACCACTTTGTAATCTTTGATTTGTGACGTCATATCAACATTGAAAACCGTGGTATTAACAGTGGTCTGGATCCATTTGCCATTGGGGAAGTTCGGTAGCTTGGAAATGAAATTGGGATTATCGTCCTACGTTTCTACAGCAATCGGGATAAAGATGGCGAATACACATCATTAAGTGCGTTATAAGAGAAATGTTGCCCTGACAGCGGTATTGCCGCTAAGTCTTCATAGGATCCAAGCTGCCAAAAATCCTTTACGTGCGTGCCAATTTGTACAATAGGGGCGTTGTGATAAGTTTCGCGCATGCCATCAGTGTATCACATGAAAATCCCCTAGTCACTTACGTTAAAATGAATCCTTAAATTGGCACTCAAAATACCCTTACGAAATATGATATAGTCCCCTACATATATCCTTTATATACTTATGGTGGTATTGCTGTATACTCTCTGATATATCTGAATGTAAATAGACAAGTCTTTCGTCAATTTATGGCCAAGTTGCAATGCTATTAATGGAGAAGTCCGAAAATTAAATGAAATGGGTTACTGTTCTCCTCCGATGAGGCTAATGAAGACAGGGATATGCCATACAGTGTGGGGTAATTGTGCTCGTAAAACCTCGGTAAGGCCGACTCTTTTTTACAAATTTCAACTGCCATGGACAGGGGTTCTTTTAGTGCATGCCAATATGTACACGGGACCTTCTCTTTGACTTGCTCTCCGTCCCGCACGGAAATATCCCTGGACACTTTCTCGGCCAAGTGAAAGATCTGCATTAGGCAGATTTAGCTGTTACATAATGCAACTTTAAAGTAGCTAAGTCTCTAACTCAATATCATCCAAAATATTCAACTTTAAAAACACGAATTATTTGTCTATTCTAATCAACATTGATGCTATGGTCTTACCGGGATAAGATGGGCTTCTGATATCCAATATTTAAGACGAAATAAACAGTTTACCATTTTGTACACTAATCGTGCACCATAATGCGTTTCAGCCCCAGTTGTAACAAGAGACTCGAGGGATGAGGCTAGACACAGTGCACCAAATCAAATGGCGTATGTAGACTGGAATAACCAGACACTAGAAATTTTCCTTCAATTGAGACTGCTGGCTTATTTCGCGAAACATAACTGATTTGAAATAAGAGTAAATATGATATTCATTCACATTATAGTATTATATGCGTTGCGACCCACTTCAGTAAATTTCTAGGTCCCAAATGTTAGCGATTTAGCTCCTTTTAGCTGACATTGTAGCGAAAATGACAATGGCGCATAATATTGATTTCGCCTTTAAAATGGCGCGACATATATGACACACTAGTGACGGGTATTGTTACAATCATTCATACGTAAATAAAGACGAGACTGATCACGTGCGGCGGACAAACATCTAGATTGTGTACTTGGAAGTGAAGAAAAAACTCCTTATATCAAAATTCGTTCAGATATATTTATATTAAGAAACTATCGTGAATTTCTTCTCAGAAGAGGGATTCTTGTGGATTCAATATTTATCTGGATTATATCATTTAGTTTATTCTTGGTAAGTTTGTGATTTAAAGATATTCCTAAATATACATATTTTGCGGTTATATAAACAGTTTTTAAGTTTCCGAACGACTAAAATAACTCAGTTTTTTTTAATGAAAGACATAATGAAATGAGATGTCGGTTAGAGTCCTATATTCCTGTTCCAACCTGGTGAATGAAATCGGGCATGCGCTGTGCAATGTGCATTGCGGGACATTTTTACGTGGACAACACCGTTTCTACCCACTCTTCATGTTTTAAGTGCATGTCAACGTGTACGCGAAACCATCTTTTCCGCGCATATCAACGTGTACGCGGGACCTCGATTTTTATCCCACCCAACGTCCTGCACAACCGATAAAAGCAAACCACGTTGATAAGTCCGGCGGAACTTTCTTCGCCAGCGTCGTGGCTGAATCCTCATGAACTATACAGGTTTGGTATTTCATTCTTATACGCCCACATTGAAATGTGGTAGTATAGTCGTCGCCCCCGTCCGTCGGGGCCGTCCGTCCGTCCGTCAGTCCGTCCGTCCGTCCGTCAGTCCGTCGGACGCTCTAGAGGCTAAAGTTAATATCCGATTGACTTTAAATTTATACACAGTGTTTAAGGTCATGAGACGAAGAAGCCTATTGTTTTTCGGCGATTTCCGATAATAACTACCAGAGTTATGGCCCTTGATCACTTCAAAAAATCTTGTGGACGCTCTAGAGGCCAAAGTTAATATACGATTGACTTTAAATTTATACACAGTGTTTAAGGTCATAAGACGAAGAAGCCTATTGATTTTCAGCGATTTCTGATAATTAGTGCCAGAGTTGTGGCCCTTGATCACTTCAAAAAATCTTGTGGATGATCTAGAGGCCAAAGTTAATATCCGATTGACTTTAAATTTATACACAGTGTTTAAGGTCATCATAAGTAGAAGCCTATTGATTTTCAGCGATTTCCGATAATTAGTGCCAGAGTTATGGTCCTTCCTTGATCACTTCAAAAAATCTCGTGGATGCTCTATAGGCTAAAGTTGATATCCGATTGACTTCAAATTTATACACAGTGTTTAAGGTCATGACGAATAAGCCTATTTTCAGCGTTTTCTGATAATTAGTGCCAGAGTTGTGGCCCTTGATCACTTTAAAAAATCTTGTGGATGCTCTAGAGCCCAAAGTTAATATCCGGGTCATGAGAAGTAGTAGAAGCCTATCGATTAATTATTGCCAGAGTTATGACCCTTGATCACATCAAAAAATCCTCTGGACGCTCTAGTGGCCAAAGTTAATATCCGATTGACTTCAAATTTACACACACTGTTTAAGGTCATGAGACGAAGAAGCCTATTGATTTTCAGCGATTTCAAATAAAGTGGACGTTATTTCAATTTTATCCTACCTGCTATAGTTTTCTTTCCATATCTATGAAATAAAAGTCAGAATGAAGCGGTCTGTCTGAACTAAAGTGAAAAATATATTCATTAAACTTTTATTATTTTTTCACAAAAACTCAATACCCAATTTTTAAAATGTAAAAAAAATAACTCTTCAAAATTAATTACAATGGTATAACAATAAGAAATTTTACACGTTCCATTAGAGTCTTTAACAATCATACATTTACAAAATGAACAGCATGATAACTATTTGGCTGTGCAAATGCAGAGCGACTTTGCATAATATATTAGCCTATACAGACACAAGCACCAATAAAGTCATCGGGAGACTTTTCTACATTGAATTGCGGAGCCACACCATTTTTGGATATTTCAAAGCCAAATTGACATGGTTCTAAATAAATGATTACATTATTAAGACAATGATGTACGTAGGTAGTTAGTATAAAAATATGATCTTAACAACCGAGCTGCATCTCTCACCCATATTTCATAGCACCCGGATTCGAAAGTTAGCAAACATATTCCTAGCGCCAATAAAAACCTATCTATAATCTATACGTATTATATTTAGCACGATAATAATTGTTACCTTTATATTAGAAAATAAGACACATTAAAGATACCTTCCACGGTACAAACTGGGTGATCTGATGATATATTTGGACTTAAAGCATATTCAAACTAAATTTTAGTTCAAATCCTTCTCAACACATTGTATTCGCGAGGAAATACCCGACGCAATAAAAATATATTAAAAGATGTCATGTTTATCAGTTTGTGTCACGTGACTTAGCTGACGCGATACCATCGCGTGCAACCTATGCCGTCGCCCGAGCATACATCCCTAATCGTCGGGTTGCCGGTTATTTTTGTTCTGTATGCGTAGGATTGGAGGGATAGCGTTTTACACCAAACGAATTGCAAAAGAAACCAATAAAGTTTGGTTCAATGATATGTATATCAAACCCTTCTTTTAAAATTCTTCAAACACAAACGGTGATAAGAGGCGAAATGTGCTGAATAACGAATTGGACCAAAAGAAACCCCATACAAAATGTATTTTCATGACAGCTATTTCGTTAGATGACTTTTAGCTATAAGGTTTTCGATGTCTCTGAATTTAAAGATAAATTATGAAAACCCAATACAGCAGCAATTCAAAATGGCAGCCAAAATGGCGGATTTTAAATTAGGCCTAATTGTCATTTTCCCTTATCTCAAAAAATGAAATTCAAGAATCCATGACGGCAGAAATGAAATCCCAAACGTAAGAATTTTAATTAATCGTCATTATGTTTTTACTTCCGTTCGATATGACGTATAATATGTCTTATAGCCTATAGGATAAGGGTTTTAAGGGTGCAGAGCTCAATTTCTATCCACAAAACTAATTATGAATAGCCCATGTGGATGAGGTAAATTTAAAATTATAAAAATAGAATCCAAAATGGCGATTTTTGTTCTTTTGAATACCCCTTGAAAAATAAAGTTGTCAGAGTTACTGAGTTCAATACGGGGTTCAAAAATTAATTTTCGATACGATTGTCAGACATAGAATTTGTGCCCCGGCTGAAAACACCACGACATATCATGAAAGCATCATTTTCAGTCAGTTTTTCAAAAAATTTTGCGCATGTTCGAAGAGAATCCCATCGGATCACATGGACCCCCGGACCGTCCGTGGTATCATCTAGACCACGGGTTCATTTTTGTCTGTTACTCACAAGTAGTTCTTGTGATTACCACAACCATACTGGAGGCTAAACAAAAATCAGGCAGAAATGATGAACCTGTGGTTAACCTCGTTCCTAATGATGCCCATGGGAGTGGTATTCTCTGCGAATAGATGCAAAATTTCTTAAGAAAAGCTTACTGTAAATTGTGCTTTATAGAGTATATCTTGGTGTCTAGCTTCTGCACATCTAACTTGCGACAACCCTGGCAATGTTAAAACGTGTTGCAAATTTCTGCAGTACTTGATTACTTTAGATATCAGTACGCTCTATAAAACAATAATTCGTATATTATTTTACAGCTACAATAACGAAAGAAAGATGTGTTTCCGTTTCATACAAAAAGCCATTTATTGTCATTTCATGCAGAAAGATATGGTGTTAAATCGTGCATGCTTTAAATTATCATATAAATTAATACTTGGTATATTGATACAGTATTTTACAGCAACAAGAACGTTTCTGTTTTCGCCTTTTTATACGCCCACATGGAAATATCGTCGTATGTTGTCGTCGCCCTTTCCGTCCGTCTATCTGTCCGTCGGTCCGTTGGTCCGTCGTCCACAATTTCTTGTGAACGCTCTAGAGGCTAAAGTTGATATCCGATAAAGAATCCTATTGATTTTCAGTGATATCTGATAATTTCTGCCAGAGTTATGGCACTTGAACACTTTGAAATATCTTGTGGACGAAGGCCTTGAGACAAACAATCAAAACAATTCTAATTATTTCTGATAATTACTTAATGGGCTATTACTCGTAATAAGATTTTCATGTGTTGTAAATGTTTTCCTTACTGACAAAAGAAGCAATATGCGACAACCCTTGTTGACTCCCCGGACGACTTAGCTGTTGTGGGCGTATGTTTCGTTGCCTGGCAACCCATCTTCTTGAAAGTTAAAAAAAAAAGCAATTACCAAAAATGTAGTCTTCAAAATAGTTTAAATAAACAGCTTCATTCTGGACTTTATTACATAGAAATTGACGGAAAACTAGAGCGGGTAGGATAAAATTGATATACGGTCGGCGGCCATATTTAATGACGTCATTGTGGAATAACCTACCACGTAGTGAGTATCCACCCAAGTTTCAAATACTTACTTCGGCACCCACTACACATTTTTTTAAAAAAAATCTCCCTACTCAAACTTTCCTACAGAACCATAGTCAGATCCTGGATTATGACGTCGGATGTGGTAAACGAAGTGATGGCACTGCTTCCCATATGCGAGAACCTGTATTGCTACACCCGACAGGCGGTGTACCCTTAATATCTCTAGAACACCCCATATCACCCCATTTGTATTAATTTGCCGTTTTGACTTTTTTAGTGAATCAAGTTTTGGTAGAATACCAGAAGATGTTAATTTTGTTTTATTGTATGAGTTTAATGTTGGCCATCGCTTCTACGGACGGTAAGTTGTCACCAGGACGCATTATGCTAGCCCATCAGACAGTATGATATTTTTTACCCACGTGTTTTCTCGCGCGAGGAAAAGCTAAAATGAATACGAAACGTGAAAAGACGCGGAAACACGTCCCCGTTAAACGTTCAAAGCTGAAAGGGTCTTTATAAACTTACCATAAAGTGGCATACGCACTGGACCTGAAAATGAATAATCAATCAGACACCCGATTTGAAAAGTTAAAATGGATTCATTCTTTTATTATTCAGTTCATCCATTGTAATGCATAGATTCAGTACCGGATCTAGGGGGCAAAGTGTCCCTGCCCCTCACACTGTGGGGTGGGTGGGTGGGCACATCCTGAGTCGACTACAAGATTCAAATTTCCAATGTGCTACTCTCCGATGGAACTGACGCTTTTATTTTTAATTCGCCCCGTCGATGCTTTGGTTTTGATCCCGTTTGTATAATTAATTTGATAACATTTAGACATTGTCCGAAAGATTTAAATTACGACTAGCTAGTGGCTTTAATAAATTGCATATAAAATAAAATGTTTACCTGTAAAACAGAACAGGTGGTCCTGAGTATCTGTTAGGGCACAAATGAAGATCAAGAACCGTGACTATATATTTTTCAGATGGCAAAAAATGGAACGATCAAGCCCAGAAAGAATTGACAGATGCCTTAAATCTAAAACCAAATATTAAGATAGCCAAGAACGTCATCCTGTTCCTGGGGGATGGAATGGGTGTGTCCACGGTTTCGGCAGCCAGACTATATAAAGCCCAGAAGCATAACATCACGGAAGGAATGTCTACTCTGGCTTTCGAACATTTTCCTCATGTTGCTCTAGCTAAGGTATGTTATCATTTAAATTCGCCATGATGGACAGGAACTTTATTTTAGCTCGGTGAACTACCCAATAAGAGAAGTGATGTAACAACCTGTACAACAATCCGTCGTCGTTGGCAGCACAAATTGATCCACTATGAACCGAGAATTAAGCGATATAAATTTCCGCCTAGCCTCGTCGCTTCGATCATCATTTCTAAAGTCGGTACGACAAAAATCATAGTCTCGATTATCCATTTAATCATTAAATCGTGAAGGAAAGGTATGTAGTAAATCAGATCATAAACCACTTAAGCTCGCAGGCAAGCGATGCCATCGACAGTTGAGTTTGGCCCGGATAAATTAATTAATGTCTAATTTATAATTTAGATAACATTTTAGGCCTATAGAAAGCCCTGCAATAGGCAGATTTAGCTCTTGCATAATGTATGTTTAAAGTATGGTGGCTGATTGATATCAAGTCGTGCTGTCGCCAATAAGCCACCATACTTAAAGTGATATTTGGCAATTTTAAAAGGGTGGCTCTGTATGTATGGATCACTAGCCATCGGGGCCGTATTGGGTCCAGCAGTGCAGACGTTGGTCAGGGAAGTTCCTTACAAAGCGAAGTGTATAGGCGTTGGAATGGGTTTAACAACTGATCTAATCGTTGACGTACAAGACCCCTTGGTAGCTGGATTCGATGACGCTGTACTATCAAAAGTCCCCTCACAGCACATCCAATGACGTATGTCCGTCATCCTGAACAAGGTTAGAGCAAGAGAAAATAGGATATCCCCATTTTATGTTTTAACGTTATTCAAAAAAAAACTACAAACAACGATTGAATACTGCCCAAATCATTGAAATCACCGTAACATAGCGTATCCACTTATCATTTTGCTTTCAACCAAAATTATCAAAAATTCAAGCGTCTGTTCACACATCCTCGATATCCGCAGTGCTACACTGTTAACAATATTTTGGTTATTTTACCCTAAAACTACGGGCAGCAAAAGTTGCCCCTAAAACATAGGTAAAATTACACCAATAGTTATTTAACATTTTACTGTAGAAATACATATATGTTTATTTACATTTCTTGTAAAAATACACCACAATGTTAATTTACATTTTTTGTAAAAATACATCGCAATGTTAATTTACATTTCTTGTAAAAATACACCACACTGTTAATTTACACTTTTGTTAAAAATACTAAAAAAATGTAGTGGTAATTTTACATGCAGGATACGGACAACTTTTGCTGAGAGTTAGCAACCGGAAGCTAAATTATTTAGTTATTTATATCGAATATCAATAACCCTGTTTGTTAGACGAGAGCGTGGTTCCAGGCTTTCAGATGCAAGCTCGTGGTACTATCTATTTGCAGGCATTATAACCCTGTTTTACAGACAGCCCAACTAACACTGGCCAATCGGTTAAATTAACCGTCTTCAAGCGAAAGTCAAAACATTTTCTTATAAACGTTTAAGAAAATACTTACAAACTGATTTACGTACGATACATTTTCAGGTAAAAACAAACATTTTAACTGCTGTAATTTTACTTATATTTCTTGCCTAAAAGTAAATTACATAATCGTTACTTTCAGTTCAATTTTATTACATTATATGTAAGAATGTATTTTTACCGGATTTTGAATATGTCTTTTATTTCATCGCCGCTTATTGTCAAAAAGACACGAAACTCGATAAACATACACGAAACTTAGTAACAATACATCAGACTTGGTAAAAGCAGTATATAATCTTGTACAATATACCGACAATTGAGGTACAAAAACCACTTGTACTACTGTTATTTTACATAACATTGAGGTGGAACAACCTCTTGTACTACTGTAATTTTACATAACTTTCTGGCAGTGTACCTGATGGTTGGTTGTCGTAACATCATTTATTTTGCTATTTGGTTGTGGACTTCAACGATCACTGTTAATTGGTTGTTTTTTGAGAAATGTTAACAAAAATATATTTCAGTTTTTGATTTCATCACTATTGAATAAAACATTTCCGTGATATCAACTTTTTACGACAACCAATTTGGTCTACGGTACATCTTACAATAGTTGGAATACACTGTACATTACTGTATTTTGACGTTACGTTTGTAAAATGAATTATTTCAGGGTAAAATTACCTGTGTTATATGGGGGTTTTTACGACTATTTGCGCTATCACTCCTATTTTAGTTAAAACATACATATGTAAAATAACATACAACTACGTAAATATTTTACCACATTTTTATGGCGAATTAACATTTATTTCTAACATTACTGTATTTTGACGTTACGTTTGTAAAATGAATTATTTAAGGATCAAATTACCTGTGTTATATGGGTTTTTTACGACTATTTGTACTATCACTTCTAATTTAGTGTAATAAAACATACATATGTAAAATAACATACAACTACGTAAATATTTACCACGTTTTTATGGTGAATTAACATTTACATGTATTTCTGACAGTGTATCGTTCTCCACTCCACTAATGCTATCCACAGCCTACATCGCTTTATGTTAAATTTATCTAACGTTCAATCTTGTACTTTTCGAAATCATTTCAATCTAAATTTCTTTGAGCTTCCCAATCGCACCAATTTAAATTCCACTCAGAAATTAACGATAAGTTTTCTTTACTGATTTGAATTTAAAAAAAAACACGCTCCATAAATTTCTCGGAGTAGGTAGCTCTCTGTGTGCCGAATGCATAAACCTTGAACCCAGATTTTGAAACTAGTGTCATCATAAAATTAAAACACTTATATGGATGTACTACTTCTGAATTTTAATAAAATTAATTATCTGTGTGTGTTTTGAAACGTAGCATTTCTATATGTCTTTTATTGAATAGTATCGTCATGTTTATTTATACTTCTTTATGTAATATAATATATTACAGTTCTACTTTATGTAAAAATAGTAATATGCAGTTGTATTGCTCAGACCGAACTCGTTTTACTTTTCATACGTGTGTAAAATCATAATATGCGTTACTATTGAAAAAAATCGACAACCGTGGTCGTGTATTTGCATTCGTGAAGATATTAATCCGCCATTAAGCATACAAATCACAGAATAGAAAAGCAGATGCAATAGAATGACAAAAACATGTAAAATAGAGCATGGCGTCATAGTTGTTCTGGTTTGTTCAACGTGACAGTAGGGTCGTCGTTTAAAGAGGAGAGCGAAATGGGGTTTAAGGCCCACTCGACACAAACTAGACCATTTCGGGACTAATCATATGGTTCAGTTTTTTTTCAATAAATCAATCATTTGCTTGCGCGTGGGGGCTTTTAGCTGTGGGAGGAAACCTGGCGACCCTGAGAAAACACACGTACAAGCGGGGAATTCCAACCACGACACGCGTTAAAAATGACAGAGGACATCAGGCTAAATTCAAATGAGGCAATAACATATCAAAATCAAAATATCAAAAAGCTGTTTTTCGTGAGTGGGTGGTGGCGAATGATTAGCGCGTGTGCGTTGCATCATAAGATCTGTCACTGAGTCAGTTGACGTGGTTTCGATTCCCCGGTTGTACATGATAGAAAGTAGGGCCGCATGTCCAACCTCGTGGGTTTTCTCTGGGTCCTCCGTTTTCCTCTCACTGCTAAAGACCTCTACGCGCAAACGAATTATTGACATAAAATAATAATATGTTAGTCACGTAATGTCCTTGTTCGTGTCGAGTGGACGTTAAACCCATTTCTCTTTCTCTCTCCTTCTCTGTTTTGTGGGGTTTGTTCTCCTTTAAAGCGTCTTTTTATATTTTCAGACATATAACTTGGACGCACAAACACCAGATTCGGCTGGTACCGGAACAGCGTTTTTATGTGGTGTGAAAGCTAATGCAGGAACTCTAGGAGTTAATGGTAACGTGCAAAGAAAGAACTGTTCATTAGCAAAAGGAAACGAAGTTATGTCTATTTTACATTGGTCCAAGGCCGAAGGTTTGTTTTTATGTTGACTCGCGTAATTATTGTAATATTCGTGTTTCCCTCTCTAATACGCCTTCGTCAACAATTTCTTGTGAACACTCTACAACCTAACATTTATTATCTGATTGTTTTGAAATTAATCATGTTATTTACATTAGTGAGATTAAGAACCTTTCAATAACTTCCGTTAATTTTCTTCTGCAGTTATAGTCCTAACGACAAAAATTATCGTGGATCTGTATGAAAATTATAATATAAGTGCATCCTTGAAAATTAGTGAAACGAAGAAACCTATTGAATTTCAGAAATTTCCGTTAATTATTTCCGTTAATATTCCATTTTTATATTATGTTTTTCGTTCCATCAGAACGACACGACAGAACTAATGTCGAGGGGGAATGTGGTTTGAAACATCACGGGTTTTGATGCACATTAAATCGTGACTAAATGTCATATATTGATATTCTCAACTGTTTAATTTACAATCTCGTATGAAGTTATCGCCCTTTGTATGTGTTTTGTAGGTAAATCTGTTGGAGTAGTGACGACGTCGAGAATCACCCACGCTACACCAGCTGCAGCCTACGCTCATAGTGCTGAAAGAGACTGGGAAAACGATGCTAATTTAAATGACGTAGACGGTAACTGTACTGATATTGCTAAACAACTGATAATGGACAACCCGGATATTGAGGTTAGTACTCGGATATTACTTGAGTAGGTCAATTTCACATGCAGATTTCCCCAATGTCACGAGATGTGAAATGAAATAAAGTGAAATGGGTTAACGTCCTAATGTTCTGCTCCTAAACTGGGCTAATGAAGACAGGCATATGCCATACAGTGTGCTATGAGGGGAATTTTGCTACGGGCTACTCTTATATCGAATTCCATCTGCCAAGGGATGTTTTGCGTGCACGCCAATGTGTACACGGGACCTCGGGTTTTCGTCCGATCCGGACGACTGGACAGCTGTTCTTGTCAGGCCTTCCGTCCTTCATCACTGACAAGAGGGAATCACGCCGGAAAATCTGGATGAATTTTCTCGGCCAATGCAGGGATCGAACACCCGACCTCCAGGCTAGCGTCTTACCCACCCTGTCACGTGATCTCCCGTCTCGACATGTAAACAGGGTTAAGACACCTGATTATTGCCGATAATTATGTGTTAGGGTTGGTGTAAGCTATAAGACTAGGTATTAGGTTAGGGCTGACGTTAGCCCTCTTTACATCTCGTGCCCTATGACGAAATCTAGATGTGTATGTGAAATAGATCTGACCGATAGGACTTTCCTTCACCTTTAATGAGAATCTCTCCACTTAATTCGATGGTGTGCAGTCGACTCTCCGTTTGTTCAGCCCTGTGCGGTTTAAATCTCTCTCTCTCTCTCTCCCTCTCTCCGCCATTTTCAGGAGTGGGCGGTGGAAAGGGGGTATCAGATGATAGCGCGTCAATACATCGTAGCTGAACCTTGGAGGTGTATGAATTGAATAACAATATCGAAAATTCTGAATTTCTGGGCTCTAACAGCAAAACCCTCGTCATGACCAAAGCTTACGAGCCACAAGGTCCAGAGATCAGTCCGTACTTTCAAGCGAAGTTTATTTAACGGCGCAGGGAGGAGGGTCTGGCAATGAAGGAATAGTGCCTAGTCAAACAGATGGCACGATAAACCGAAGTCCTTTCAACATAATAGTGTGTGCGTAATAGAACCATTGGCAGCTAATATTAGAAATACCACCGTGCAGGCAAAATTTGCCTCATTGCCTATAGTTACTTAATTTGCTATGCTGCAAGAGCTTTTGTCATGTGTTAGATCATCTATGTTTTGTTTTGATTCAGGTGATTTTGGGAGGTGGTAAAAGGAATTTCTTTACAATTCCTGTTGGTCTACGTAATGATAGTCTTAATCTTACACAGGTATGTCTTATTTCTTATATTTCTTGTCTTCCACTAAATCCCAAAGCAACCCTTCACAGGAGAATTCGGGAAAGTTTATGAACAATACTTCTCGTTAAAGGTTGGTTATGACACAATTAGCAAATGACATACATCGATAGCAATACATTTTTTTCAGGAATGTGCTACAATAATGTAATATCAAGATAACCGGGGGGATGACCCAAGTTAGTTTATTTTGAGAGCTGATGAGGCAGCCAATTTAATCGGATATGGTCATGATTTATTGGCTATAGGCGATCACGTGCCATACCGAACATGGTCACCAGCCTCACACTGATCAGCAGTGAATATTCGCTAGACCGCTACCATCACTGATAAGGATGACATCGACGCGACTTGATGAGTAAACGGTATTAACTTTTCTCCTCCGACAAAATAAATTCTAAAACATTTTTTGGAAGTATAAGAAAAATAAATAAAGACGTTTGAAGTATCTGTAGTTAAAAAAATATTTCCTATTTAGTGTAAATGGATATTAAAATGAGTAAAAGGCATCATTTTATCCGAAGCAGTTATGTGTTATGTAAACAATGCACTAGCCATTGAGCCAATGACTGACGCCGCGTGAAGTCAATGCAGGTGTTCAAGACAGTCATCTGTGACAGAGATTCTTCGTAAGTAATTCTCTGTGAAACAGATTGCCCCAGCATCGCCCGAAGCCAGCTGCCATGGATTACCACCCGTATATCTTGAACAAAGGTGGAAGTTAAATCATCTATCTCTCTCCCTACACGTCCAGAAACATATTATTTTTGACCGACGCCCGGCGTAGCGGTGACATGATTTGTCTTCAAACATTTATTTTTACAGATTTGGGAAACAGACAAAAGTACAAAAGGTAAAGAAGGAAGTTACGTCACGACTAAAAGCCAGCTTGATGCCGTCGATGTCAAGAAAACGGACTATTTACTAGGTAACAATATTTATAATGAAGTTTCAATAGGGTTTATCCCTTTCACCAAGACAATAGAATAGATAAAATAAAGTTTATTTTCGTTCGGTTGGGACGGAAAAGCGTTGTCGTGCACGTAAAAGAACTATTTGAAAATTGTAATTAGGTGGAGTCGCCACTTTCCAGACAGAATTCCCCTCAAGGTTATGCCAAGTGGGACGCTACAGGGAGTTGGTTCTAGATAGAAGGACTGGTCTTACACAATGCCTTACACAAGTCATATACCTACCTCGAATTGGAATAGGTTTAACGCCCTACTGGTTTGCGCCGACTGGGCTAATGAAGACGGGTATTGTCGTACAGTGCGCTGTGGGGGAAATTTGGTCCGGACAGCTGCGCTACAATTACTTCGATTTCAACTAGCAAGCGAGTATGCCAGTGTGTACACGGGACGTCGACTGTTCATACCATTCGAGTGACTAGACGTTGTAACTGGCCAGGTCCTCAGTCCTGCACCACTGAAAACTCGGAACTTTCTCGACCAACACCGGGTCTGATCACGAGACTTCCAGATTAGCGAGCCAAAGTCTTACTCAGTGCTAGATTAACCATTAAACAAATTAAGAACGTATTTAGGGCATCATGGTAATTGAGGCGCCACAGTATGTCTGCTTTGTTAGGTGACAAATTTAGAATATTAATAACTTTCAATTACTCTTTCATTGTTTTTTTTTTCTCTTTTCATGCTGTTGCCTGTTCTGTCGCAACTGATAATGACGTGTACAAAATGCCCGAAAAACTCACGTGCTTGGAGGTTGTTTGTGGTTTATTATATTTTGAATTATATATATATATATATATATATATATAGGGGCACCAAAATCGCTATGGTACTTAGGGCCTATTTGTGTCTTAAACTCACTGAGCCACCGCGGCTCTCTAGTCAAAAAATACCAACGTCAAATGGCACACATAACCATGTGTATTGCACATTACCCAATATGCCTCTCATAATAACCAGTAATTATCCATCAGAATCAACCGATTACTGTTATAGAAACGCGACCGAGAAAGGGTCGTGGCACAAAAGCGGGAGATAGTGTTTTAGTATCTTGAATAGGTTTTGATATTTTAAAGCGATCATTTGTTTTATGTTTATTAACTGTTGATATTTCTATAGGTTTATTTGCTGAATCACATATGGAATATGATCTAGATCGTGAATTGAACAATAATTCGCTCGATCAACCCTCTCTTCCTGAAATGACCAAGATCGCCATCGATATACTGAAGAAAAACGACAAGGGTTTCTTTTTATTGGTAGAAGGTGAGTGAAGGACTTGAATAAAACAAAAGATCGGGGTCAGGCTGGGGTTTTATTTTCTGGTGATTATAACACATTGTGACACACTGGCTTTGTTTAAAATGTCTCGTATTGGACATAATTTAGGCAGAGGGAGACAATTCAACTAATTAATGTATGGCGTCAGACTAGTAGGTTTCCTCCTTATTGATATGCACAGTTAAATCCACATCATTTCCTAACTTATAACATTTTAACGTGAATATCACTTCCATCTATTTAACCATAAAGAGTCCAATTGTCACAATCATTTAATAAAAATAGTCAAGGGGTCTAAGAATCTGGATGTTTTCTAGACTTGGCCAAAGGAATCTATAGTATGTGACGTCATTTACGTAGGTGTTTTTCTTAATAGATGGTAATGTCTCCAGCCTAACCTTTTGACGTTTGTCTTATATATTTCTACAGGTGCTCGCATCGATCATGGTCATCATGCCAGCAAAGCCAGGAAAGCATTACATGATACAATAGCTTTTGACGATGCTATAAACATTGCCATGAAAGAACTGGGTACAGAAGAAACACTGCTAGTTGTCACGGCCGATCACTCTCATGTATTTAGTATGGCCGGTTATCCAGAAACCGGAAACGATATATTAGGTACGAAACGTCTTTATCATAAAGTGGAAATTATTGTTTATTGTAGAGACAGCTATAGAAGTATTTGTAATTCGTTCATGCAACATCCTAACTAAAACAGGAAGGCACGGTGGCTCAGTGAGTAAAGTGCCGACTCCACAATTTCAACCGTAGCGCCAATCTCACTATCACGAGCCGTGCTACGTATCTGAACGCACCAGATAGAGTACAAACCTATTGTAACACATCGAACGACAGTGAAACCTAGTACATTTTGACTGTTGTTCTATGTTTTTATACTTGTATTTTGACTATTGTGCTAGGTTTTTATACTTGCATTTTGACCATTGTGTTAGGTTTGTATACTTGCATTTTGACTTTGTGCCCATATTTCAACTTTAATGCTAGGATTTTATTTTTACGTTGTAGGTTTGGTTCACCCAAGATCTGATGGTGAACCTAAAGATAATCTCCCTTATACGTCATTGATCTATGGTAACGGACCTGGTGGTGCCTTGGTTAACGGATCAGATGGCCATCCTGGTCGACAGAATTTAACTGATGTTGATACAAGTACGTTATTGTTTTCAAACTAACAAGCCTATATTCCTATTTAATTCAAAGGGCTGTTTGGGTGCCGAGGTGACTCTTTGAGTACGACGTTGGCTCGCTTACCAGGAGGTCCTGGGTTCATTCATGAGTTGACTGAAAGAGTTTCTCGAGATTTTCTCGTACGATGCTGTGTTTAGTCGCTCGGATAGGGCAAGATGTTCCCGTGTAAACATTTGGAATTCGATACAAAGTTAGATCGTAGTGTCGCCGTATTCCCACAAACTGCATGGCTTATGGCCATCTTCATTAGCTCAGTTGGGGCAGAAAAGTAGAATGTTAAACAAAATAACGTACATGACAAGATGGTATACATATTGCTTTCTAAAGACCCATTGGTACAGAATGAGAGTTAGATATAAAGTCCAAACATGCCATACAAAGGGTTTTGTTTTAAAACAAAGTAATGTATATCTAGATGTACTTCACTACACGATAACAATAGTCTATGAAAGTATATTAAAGTATCCTCTATTACTAAGTTTTGACTCTTGAATTTAACGATCTGGCTTGGCATATATGTTATTAACAATCAGGTTTGAGATATATGCAATGATCTGCAGTCCCACCCAGATTGAGGGGTCCTAGGCCCTCCAACTTATTAGGCCTCTCCCAATACCCCAACCTTACGACCAGAGGAAGATGAAGTTGTGTTCTTACGACTAAAAGTGTGTTTAAACCAAATTGGGGGAAGTCGGGTATTATGTGTGTCAGAAAAGCCCATGGTAGTGTCAACACTATTATACACAATGGCCGGAAGCCCCTAGACTTCGGCCTGTCAAACCTAGCTATTGGTAAATCCGGCACTGATATATGGCAATGTTCTGGCTTGGGATATATATAAATGAGCTGGCTTGGATCCGGATTGAGATATATGTATATATAGTGCCAGGTTTAAGATGTGTGAGGTATATGTAAACAATCTAAATTGAGGTATATGTTAATGATCTGGTTTGAGACATATGTAAACGACCTGGTTAAGATAAGACCTGGCTTGAGATATATGTTAATGACCTGGCCTTAATGTATATGATCTGACTTGAGATATACATGTATATTAATGACCTGGCTTTAGATATATGTAAATGACCTGGTTTTAGATATATGTTAATGACCTGGCTAAGGATATGTGTTAATAACCTTGCTTGACAGTTATATATTTCTTTTTTTGACAGCCGATCCAGAATATGTGTATCAGGCAGCTGTACACATGAGTTCTGAAACTCATTCAGCGGAAGATGTCGGGATATTCGCTATTGGTCCCATGTCACATCTATTCCATGGTGTCCATGATCAGAATTATATAGCCCACGTGATGGCCTACGCTTCCTGCGTGGGAGCGAATAAGAAACATTGTGACACACCTAAAGATGACCCTGTAGGCTGCGGCGTGAGTCATACGGTTGCCTATTCTTTAATCTTATTTTGTATATTACATCACATGAATAAATATTTGTAATAATTATACACGCCCTATATTACATCATGTACAAAATGCACATATTTCTAATAATAAGAAACGCCCCTAATTACATCACCTCAATAATATGTTAATTATATTTTTCGGGCAGGACAATATTCAATATTCCACGGTTTGATCTACATTCAAATGAACTCTTACTGGCAATATAACATTTATTTAATAAGAAAAGGGTCAAAGGGAAATCAACGGGGGTGGGTAATTTGTCATATTATATTTAATCTGTTTTCAATCAAAAGTCTCATCAATAGATATCAACCAATACGTATAGGTGGCGCTGTCTAGTATATATCGGTCCCATCATATATCTGTAAAAACGTGCACGGGAATGAACCTTTTTGAACTGATTTTAAAAACAAAGTCAACAATCAAAATAACTGCACGGGTTAACACTAGGAACCGTTTCGATGTAACCGGAAGAAACGCGTACATGGAACATGAAGGAAGTATATATATTAGATCATTTATCAATGGCACCCAAGATTTTGTGTACATGTATAACCATTAATTTGTTTTTGAAATCCATATCAAATAATATGAATAAGTCATTGTATAGTCATTGTTTTTATATTTGGTATACCATGTTTATGTATTTCTATATATTGCAATAGGTATATATCTGTGTATTCGTTTGTTGGCTTTGGTAACTATGTGTATTCTTTTGTTGCCATGGATATATGTATTGATTTGTTGCCTTGGATATATATACGTATTCGTTTGTTGGCTTTGGTAACTATGTGTATTCTTTTGTTGCCATGAATATGTGTATTGATTTGTTGCCATGGATAAAAATATTTGTTCTATTTTGTTACCAGGGAGACATATCTTTGTTTTCTTTTGTTACCATGGAAATATATTATTATTTCTATTCTGTTTTATCTCGTGAATTGAATGACGAAAGATTGGTATGTTGTTTTTTTTTTATTGTATTCAACTATCAATATATCTACTTATATGCACTATTACTTCTTTATCTTTATTTGTATAGGGTTTTATAAACACGAGACACTTTTATCGAATATTTTATAATACATGTTGATTTATAGAATAACCGATTCTCTTTATAATAACCGGTTATATTTGTTTTTAATGTTTTGAATTTCAGCAAAATAGTCGAAGGGTGAATATGGATTAAGAAACGCAAACGCACGTGAATAAACTATTTGACTATATCACAACTATCTGATTGTTTGTTATTAAATTTGATCATATCTCCCCAGTTCTCTGTTTCCTACACGGGCTGCTCGTCAAAAAAGGTTTATAAGGGTTCGGACTTTGGGGTCCAAACCCCCAGGGGGTTAGAAGGCATTACCAAGGCCTACCCACATGCCACATTTGGGGCCCCTGGGCCCACGGGGAGGGGCAGGGTTTAGAAAAACGTGACCTTGAGAAAAACATGTCTCGGAGGGGGGTAGAAACGGGAATATGGGGTTTAAGGAGGGATAGTCTACCCCCCCCCCCCCCACACACACACACACACTTGATGCTCCTCCAAAGTGGAAATGGAAGGCGGTGGAGCGGGGGGGGGGGGTAGCTGGAGTTTCGAAGGATTGGGACCATTTTTAAAAAAAAAAAATCTGTTATAACAATGTATTAAGCTGCGGTCAGGCAAAGGTGGTCTTTCAGCCATTATGATGCAAAAATCACGATTTCCCCCACTTCCGGTTGCCGAGGCTGAAATGTGAGGGCCCCGGGCGACTCCCCGGCGTCGATATACTTCAAGAATTCCCACCCTCGGAACCGCCCAATGGGTGCATCTGGGTCTTTACAGAACGAAATCGGTTGTTTTTTGGTCCAAATTGGCTAAGTTTGAGCTATTGCCTGAAACGAGGGGCCATGTTTGCGGCCCTATATCTCGGCCCCTATAAATCAGAATCCATTCTCTTCTTTCGGATCAGTAACCAGGCGTATTATCTCCCAATTATTAAAATTCCAAGTCACTGAGCACTACCACCGGGGCGGAGGGACGTCCCAAACATGGCTTTCCAAATCATCCGGATTACTTCGAAGGCCATATATCAGTTCCTATGGGGCGTGCACCCTCGATTTTTGGGAGGGACATGGCCCGAGAGTTCAGAAAAAATTGTCGTTCGACACAAATTTTATGATAAAAAAAACACAAATGTGATGGCATGCACCCCCCCCCACCCTTAAATTTTTTTTCCTGAACACCCTGTGAGAGTACAATGCGAGTAGGTGACCAAAATAAAAAAAAAACTCCCCCCGGGGAGTCAACCCCATATCCCTCAAAACTTGCCCTTACCATCCCTGGGCCCCACGGTGACAAAACTCCATTTTGAGATGATCGGGAGTCTCGTTTTGGCTAACAAACCATTTTTTAATGAAATGTGGTGAGTGATCTGTAGACTATGCTCACGGTGACCTAAGAGAAAAATGAACCAGCAACACTATCTCTCGATCACAAAACGTGAGCGAGAGACAAAAAACCCCTACCCTAACCTACAATCCACATATGACGTCATAATATCCGATCTAGCGTTCTCCGATGACATAGAGCGCTGGGTGGAAATTCAACAGAATCGAAATTATATTATAATTGACTTGGGTGAAAATTAAAATTGACTTGGGTGAAAATTATAAAAAACAAATTATATCAAAATTGACTTGGGTGGAAATTAAGATTGACTTGGGTGGAATTTAAAATTGACTTGGGTGAAAATTATAAAAAAACAAATTATATTAAAATTGACTGGGGTGAATATCAAAAAAAATCAATTTATATTATTTTCCATGTCCCTTATCAGCCACCGTAATATATACCTGATTTGTTTTTTTATATATAAGTATACATATATGCTGGGTATACTGGTATAATCTTCCTTACTGCATGGGCTGTCCGGGCAAACCTTCCTTCATAGCACACTATAATATAGCGTATGTCCAACGTCATTAGCCCAGTCTTTCCCCTTGTCAGTGGCGCAAGACGGAGGGCCTGACAAAGACAGTGGCCTAGTCGTGGGGATGGGACGAAAAACTGAGATCCCTTGTATGCATCTGCCTGTACTTTAAAGATCCCGTTGCAGTTGGAATTCGATATAAGAGTAGGCAATATTGCCGCTGCATGGACCAGATTAGCTATGTCGAAGCAGAACAGTAGGCCGTTAAACCCCATTTCATTTCATTTCATTTTATTAGACAAGTATGAAATGAAATGAAATTTGGTTTAACGTCCTTCTGCTCTGCTCCTAAACTGGGCTAATGAAGAGGGGCATACGCCATACAGTGTGTTCTGAGGGAAATTCTCCCCCGGCAGCGGCGGTACGGCATACTCTTATATCGAATTCCAACTACCAAGGGATCTTTTACGTACATTCCAATGTGTACACGGGACCTCGGTTTTTCATACCATCCGAACAACTAGTCAGTTGCCCTTGTCAGGCCCTCTGTCCTGCATCACTGACAAGGGGAAACCACGCCAGAAAATTTGGATGAACTTTCTCGGCCAGTGCAGAGATCGAATAGACGTTAAATAGGACGTTAAACCCCATTGCATTTCCTAACAGGTTGAAGATGTTATAGAAGTGATGTGTAAATACGACGAGTTCTGTACATGGCACGCAATATAAACAATACTAATGGGGCCAATCATTTAATATAATGTCATCCATAATATCCAAAATTAATAACACGAATTAGTGTTGATTCATTTCAATCAATATTGATGCTGTTAACTTACTGTGAAAATATGGGACCCTAATATCCAGTATTAAAGCCACAATGAACATTTTAAAATAAGTACACTACTCGTGTACTCTATGATTCCGAACGTCATTTGTAGTTTACAAAGCAAAACATAGCCAATAAGACATGGCGGAAGTAATTAAAATGTTTGATTTATAAAACAACTAACATAATTTTATGCAAACGGGTGCTGTCACAATTTGGACTATCCACGTAAATTGATAAGAAAAAAGAAATTCTAAAAATAAGATTGTAAATCACTTTAAATACATTCATTTTACACAAATATTAGACCCCTTGTGGTTTATTTCAAGGTTCCAAGGAATAGAGCTGCACGCCTTTTAAAACACGTTAAACCGGACAGAAGATAAAATTATTTGTCAGCTACTCTGCGGGTATTGAATCCGGAAGAAAAATCGATTAAAGTACGCATGATTTAAGATTTTTTCAAATAATGTTTTTTACTTTTGATTTGATGGATGTTTGACATTCATTAACTTGACATTAGTAAAAGTATATATATCTATATGTATTCTCTTGGATTTAGTCACAATACGGCTTTAAGTTCAGTGAAGTGTTGGGATGACAAGAACAAAACCACTAGAATAGATTTCGTGGTGACCGTCTCTTTTCAAAAAGGCTTTACCGCCAGTCAGTGGTGCAACCTGCTTTGGACAGGTTCTCGTTGTTCGAGAGAGAGAACAACAAATACAAAACTGTAATTTAAGGATTCAATTTTATTTTAATAAATCGCTTGCGCGTAGGGATCTTTTAGTTGTGCGTTGGGGTCGCGGAGAAACCCCAAGAGGTTGGACAGGCGACTCTACTGCTTGCCACATAGAAGCGGGGAATAGTAACCACGCCATTTGCCTCAATGATGACTTTGTAATCTAAAGCGTTAAATCATTCGGTCACCCAACCTCCAATGTATTTACAAATAGACCATAAAATAAGATTGTGCTCCTTTAAGGATAATATGTGTACCATTTTCCATTTGCTTGTTAATTTACTGAATATTTGTTCTTTAGGTACCTAGATAATTGGACGTCCGATTTTTACGCCATCTTGTTTTTGTTCTGATTCACCCAGACAGTAACACGTAGCCTACGTTAGTGATATAACTAGAAATATAATGGCGGATAATAAAACAAAATGGATTGTCTTCAGATTTTCATGTTTTATTGGATTAATAAACACTATAGAAGGTATTCTTATTGTTTTAAATTATTAGTAATTTGGGTGGCCTGCACTTCTTATCTAAGCAAATCGTGTTTTGTTGAGGCGGTTAGTTGGTGGTCACGCAGTCTAACATTTGAGACACGGATCACATTGCCTGTTTCATCTCAATCTGTTTCACAGAGAATTACGAATTATCTCTGTCACAGATGACTGTCTTCAACACGCGCAATGACACCACGCGGGGTCAATCATTGGCTGAATGGCGCTTGCATTGTTTACATAACACGCAACTGCTTCGGGCAAAATGATGCCTTGCACTCATTTTAATACCCATTTACACTAAATAGGAAATACTTTTTAACTACAAATACTTCAAACGTCTTTATTTATTTTTCTAATATATACAAAAAATGTTTGAGAATTTAATTTGTCGGAACAAAAAAGTTAATATCGGGGACTCATTAAATCGCGTAGACGTCATCCTTATTAGTGACTGTATCGGCCTAGCGAATATTCACGGCAGTGGCTGTTATCTATGTAAATCAAGGGTTTATAATAACTGTAATAACTAATACTTTAGGGAAGCTGGGTGGCCATGCGGCCTATCATGTATAAGTTAGATCAGGCTCCTTATCCATGACTTTTTTTACCATTAACAATTTGGGAATGCTAGGTGGCCATGTGGTCTATCGTGTGTGACTTAGATCAGTAGGCGTGTTATCTACGCAAACCATGGGATCGATTTCGAGTTTGCAAGTAACAAGGTGCATGGTCGCCAGTCCATAAACACGATAAACATGAATTCATTGCCGTTAACAAAAGCCTGAATTTTGCTTCTCGTGATATATTTAGGGCATGTACGTGACATAAAGTGGTCGTTGCATGTAAATCTGACTTTGTGAGTCTTCTCCGGGTCATCCGATTTCCCCCTCGACGGTTGAGTGTATATGTCTTTATTTTTTCACAATCACTATGATTTACCATATCGTACTTATTTCATCCCTAGGTTGTTGTCATCATTTATACAACAACGAAACCGGGAGTTGTTATAAACCATTTGATAATACCACCAATTGGTTGACAGCCAAACACATCTGCCATTCTCTAGATGCTGATTTGGCTATAATACGTACAGAATCTGACAAACAGTTCCTCAAATCACAAAGGTAATATGAAACCTGTATTTAGCTTATCATCATCATAATTATCGACGTCGTCGAATTTATCATCACTACAACCAACATTAGTAGCACAACCCCAATCATCTGGAACAGCATCAATATCAACATCCACAACAACATCTACACCTCCTCCTCCTCCCTCTCCTCCTCCTCCTCCTCCTCCTCATCTTTATCATCAACAGCATCATCATAGACATTATAACATGTTGCTTGTATCATATAGTGTTGAAGGATGGATTGGAGTCAATGATCGTAAAGTTGAAGGAAGTTACAGTGATAACGATGGGAACGTCATACTATCAAATGAATTCAACTGGATGAATTCTAAACCTGATAAGCATATCCCCAACAAAGACTGTGTACGGGTTGATCAAGATAATTACTGGATTGACGAAGATTGTGACCTGCCATTTAAATTTATCTGTGAATGGTCAGTAAAAACTGGTAAATATAATTATAAATCGCTTTGTCTTATTTTTTATATTTTTAAGAATTAATCCTAAAATATCATATTTACTTGAATAAAAATTTGCTAATCCAGCGCTTCCGTGAACCGAGTTTATAACTCATTTTCGAAACGGTCAGAAACTCATGCAGAACGACCTCATCGAACCGCCCGAGTCACGGAACTTATATTTTCGCCCTCAAATAGCTCACAGCTTTTAATATATGACGTGAGCTGCTTGATGCACCAAAGATGGCACTACTTTTCGGTGATCCAACTAATATAAGAGATCGTATCATTTTTTTTTTATTTAATTAAAGATGCATTATGTAAGAGCTAAATCGGACTATTGCGCGTCTGTATATTGGCTTCATATATTATTTTTCAGACATTTATATACATGGCTAGCGTATTATCAACCCGAAAATGGATTAAAGCGCCCGCGAGATTTTGAAATTTAAGTATGAAATGTAAAATCAAGATTTAACCTCGATTTTCCCCATTTCTATGATAATAAACAATCTACGCTACATCTTCAAAATAACATAACTTCGCTCAAAATAAGTATTTCGAATGAAATTTTCATAATGCATTTTGTTATTATCTATGTTTTAAATGTTCTTGCAAGAACGGTTAGCTCTTAATCTAAATCTTACATAATGCATCTTAAAAAATATTTTGTGGTTATATACAAGGACATGTGTCGATGCTTGGGTGATTAGTTTTATGGGAGCAGCAGTGGACCGGTTAAGACGTTGATTCGCTAACCTGAAGGTTGTGTGTTCGGTCCCGGATTTGCCAAAGAACGTTCACCTGATTTTTCTGCCGCAGTTCGCTCTTGTCAGTGATGTAGGACGGAAGGTCTACTAGCAAGGGACGATGTATATTCGTTCTGACGCGACGAAAAGCCGAGGTCCCGTGTACACATGTTGTCGGCAACAAGGGATAATCTAACTTCTAAGACCCCAGACAAAAATAGGTTTTTGGATGCATAATTTTATTGAAATACGATCAAATTACAGCTGAATTTCAGGACTGAATAATAATCAAATAATTATTTGAGGTATTAACATTGACGATATGAATTATACGATATTTTTTTGAAACCATACAAATCTACACATAACTTTATCGTCATTTCCATGTAGAATCCGTCTTTCAAATCTGGATTACTAGAATGACTAAAACAATATCACCAATAAGAAATATTCCAAATACAAAGCTTGCATCGATCGCAGAATAGATTAGACACATTGTAACCAGAACAGAAATGAAAGGAAAGGGGAGGGGGGCACACGACCCCTTGTGTACGATAATGTAATACTCATAGTTTCTTGTCAAATGATAAATGCTGCCACTGCCTCACGTCCATTCTATTTACAGCATAATACTCGACATTAAGTAGCTGACAATGTATAAAATTCTCGCTGGACAACTATGAAATGAAATGAAATGGGGTTTAACGTCCTACTCTTCTGCACCTAACCTTGGCTAATGGAAGACGGGATCCGCCATACAGTGTTCTATGAGGGAAATTTTGCCGGGGCAGCGGAGCTACGGCCTACTATTATATCGAATTCCAACTGCCAAGGGATCTTTCACATGCACGCCAATGTGTACACGGGACCTCAGTTTTTCTTCCCATTCGAACGACTAGACAGATGTTCTTGTCAGGCCCTCCGTTCTGCATCACTGACATCGGGAAACCACGCCGGAAAATCGAGATGAATTTTTCTCGGCCAATGCAGGGATCGAACACCCGACCTCCAGGCTAGCAAGCCAGCGTCCTGCCCACTTAGCAGCGTGATTCCCCGGACAACTATGAACCAATTCCTCGCAAACGTTAAGGATATGGTCCTGGGATCCCGACATACCCCTTGTATACGCACAAGGGTTAAAAAAACAAACCCGATTTCCTCATTCTAGTATTTGGGTATATTTAGTTGTGAATTTATCCCGTTTGGTGAAGAAAAGTAGGACGTTAAACCCCATGTCATTCATTAATTCGTATGAATATTTTAATTTATATTGTTTCAGAGTATGATGTGAATGAGAAAGACCTACAAGTATTAAATGAGGGTGTTGTGTGTAATATTCACATCTTGAAATCAATCCAGGTTGACAGTTATCTCCATTGTGCTGTAATCTGTTTACACGAGAAACGTTGCTTGGCCATCACATTTTCCACATCAAATTGTTTATTATATGAACATTACTTAGGATCAAATGTAACGTTGCCCAATTCAGTCGCCATGTTCTATATTGCATAGCGTCATATTTGAGTTCGTGTTGCATATTTGTCGTTTTTTAACTGAGGGGCAGACGAGCGTATGTTTTGGCCCGATCACGCCGATTTTAAAATCGCTCGAAAAATCGCCCTTTTGCCCCGTCACGGCGACAAGGAATCTGCTCGGCGAACCATTCACCCAATCAGTGGCTCGTATGTAGCATGTTAGATATTTTCGGCCGAACATTGTTCGCCGGCGATCAAATTCGCTCGTGTGCCCGTGTTCCGCGCATATTGATCTCAAAATGTCTGCCTCAAACCATTTTTTTAGCCAATCGGAGACATGATTGATATCACATGATCTCAAAATGTCTGCCTCCACTGCGGAAGCGTGAAATACAACTCCTGTGCCACAGATTAAGTTGCGATTTGTTTTTATCAAATAAATAGCAAGCTATAGCAACAATCTTATGATCTCGGCGATTCAATATTATTTAGAAGAAGTCACTTGATCAACGTAATTTACTCACAGAATGGCATACACTCTCTAGACGATCGCTACGTGTGCCTGTTCCTGATTTGTGGCCGTAAAAAAATCGATGGCGAATTCAAATCTGTGCGATCAGGCGAAAAAATGCGCTCATCTGCCCTTAGCATAAGAAAGGTGTCCTATTTTATGTAAAGTTAAACCGCGTTATCTTTGTCGTAAACAATTGTACTTATAACAAATACATGTATTACACAGCAGACTGGTGTGGATTTAGAATTTTCAGTCCGGGTAGTGGTGGCGGGGGCAAAATTCTATTCACATCGCCTTATTGAATGGTTTTAGTGACCATTTGCGAATACACAGCAAAAATGGAAAGATATTGATGCCAATTCAGACCATTTCGGGCCAAAATTGGGCCTTTACACCTCCACTCGTTCACACGCGCCTGTGAATATCTCAATATGAATAAAATGAAAATAGATCCCGTATCCAGAGGTACAACGTTCATTGCTTGTACTTTGATCATTTGTTATAATATTATTGTCTGTGGTGACCTTGTCTTTCTTTGATGTTTTATTCCGGGTACTCTTCGATCTTTTTCTGAGAATAAACATTTGTTTATGAAAAAAAGACAGATCACGTGTCTCATTGCTTTATAAACTATTGAATGATTTACCCGTCAAAATAGTGCATAGTAAGCCACAGATACGAAACTTCCAATTAATCAATCGAAATTAAATATTAGTTTCACCCCTTTTTTACCCAAAGAACCTTGTACATGGTTTTGTCCCATCTCACACTAGTTAATTTAATCCGTTTTATGCATCGGGATATGTAGTTAGTTTGTTTGTCACCTGATAATCCAGTAATGGGTGGGGGGTGCTGTTTCGTCATCGTAATCAAGTTTGGAGGTTTCTGGGATCTCTGTTACATTATTACCACTAGAACGATCGACTCAATCTGTTTCACAGAGAATTACGAAAGTCTTCTTATATCTCTGTAAAAGATGACTGTCTTCAACACGTGCAATCACATCACGCGGCGTTAATCATTGGCTCAATGGCGTGTGCACTGTTTACATAAGACGTAACTAGTATGGGCAGAATGATGCCTTTTACTCATTTTAATACCCATTTACACTAAATAGGAAATATTTTTTACGTACAAATACTTCAGACGGCTTTATTTATTTTTCTAGTATATAAACAGCTGTTTTAGAATTAAATATGTCGGAGGAAAAAGTTAATATGGGGGACTCATTAAGTCGCATCGATGTCATCCTGATCAGTGACTGTAGCGGCCATGCGGATATTCATTGCTAATCAGTGTGCGATCGACTGAGGAAGGATCAGTCCTGTCCTTAATACTAGGAGGCCACCACCATTAAATTTCACCATCTCGGTACCCGTTCGTCTATATATAGCAATTCTGTCTATGTTTCTTTTCTCCCCTTTTGCATGCCCATTTTTGTTGATTTTTTGTCTACGAAGAAGGTTTGAATTAACATTTCTGCCAGGTTTTGGTAAATATTCATGATTTTGAGGCGGAAAGATAACGGGGTTATCAGGTGGGCCACGGTGATATGTTCGGCAATTAGTTACATGGTTGGTATCTTAAAATTCTGGTTGTCAACTTCATACAAATTTTAGTGCAAAAATGTGACCAATTCTTCCTCTGTCTGTAGTGAAAAGCATTCGACTCAACGAAAATTTGGGGAAGAGTTGGAGGTGGGCATATAGGCCAGAATTAAAATTGAAGTCAATGGGTAAAGTAATGGTGGTCTGCATCCACAGGGTTGACATTAAGGTATAGATTCAGATTTATCTCCCTTGGCACCGTCATTTTCCAAACTGTAAATCAAACTACTTCTATATTTAAACCCATGAAGATTCGTCGTTTTGCATAAATTGTCACACAAGGAACAGTGTCTTATTCGTTCACATTGAACAAAAACCAAGATCCAGAGCACGCAAAATACCCATTGTCTGTTGGAATTCGAAATAAGAGATGACCACGGTGCCGCTCAATGGGCAATTTAGGTAAAACAACAGTTGGCAGTTAGAATTCGAAATAAGAGTACGAAGTAGCACCGCTATCCAAGCAAAACTTCCCACATAGCACACCATAGAAATATATATTTCTATGTAGCACACTGTATGGCGCATGCCCGTCTTCACTAACCCAATCGGTGCAAAACAGTAGGACATTAAACCCCATTTCATTTGATTTCATTTTTCTCATCAGGATACATTTAGTATTAACCTTGTCCATTTTGCGTAACTGTTTTCGGACATGGCGGCGTGTAAGTTTCATATTTAATCTAACCCATGTCCACACTTTAAATTTTAGTATAATATACTTTTTGCCAGTTGTACACAATCTAACCACTCCACATAGTCTGTATTTAAATATTTGCTCGGGGCGCAGCGGATTATAACGGCATCCACATCGCAAGGACGAATCATAACAAATTCTGAGCTGGATTTTAAACTATTTAGAATTTCCATATTGTTTAAAGTTCGGCAACTTACATTTCATGAACTAATCAGGTCCACCTAAAGCCCTTTTTACACTGTCTCTTTTTTAAATAAAAACTTTTCGAGTCTGGTTAGAATTAGCCTGGTGATTGAATTTTGTTTTAGAATTGTGTTCATTAACGACCAGTTCAGATTAATAGAAGTTTAATGACTTTTTATGACCATTTTCGTTTAGTGTCGTGGCGAGTATCCAGCTTTAATAGAATATATTGTTTGTAAATAACCCGAATTCCAAATGGAAATAAAACAAAAAAAAACACACAAGAGCAAGCACATTCCGCAGCTGGACACGTAACGACCACACGCAAAACAACCGATTAATCAATTTGCAATAATCGTTGCCATAGGTGTCCCAATTAACCGATACTGAATTGTTTATTGAAAAGTACAGGAAAATATTAAAAATCATGTAAATTCTAAATCTATGATTAAATCCTATTTAAAACAATTCATATAAACACAGACGCTTACCTGCAATAAGATTTTATCTTTTATTTCGCAAACAACATACACCAAGTTGAATACACAGCGGTCTAATGTGTACTAAAATATTTAACAGTTTTAAATTACATGATATAATAACTTATATACGTAATAAAAAATTTCTAATGTATTGTTAGCTTTAATAATTACTCTAAAATGCATGATTATAGCTTAAAAATCCGTAATAAAAATATTTAACAGTTTTTATTACGTAATATACATTAGCTTATGTAATGAAAATGTTTATGTAATATTAGCTTATAAATTATAACATATATTGGCAGAAAATATGCATAATTGTAGCTTAAAATATCCGTACTAAAAATACTTAATATCAGCTAGAAATGTACGTGCTAAAATATTTAATTATAGTTTAAAATATGGATATTAAAAATATTTAATAATAGCTCAACAAGAGCATGGGCTAATAATACACAAACCATATTTAAATTAAATCAAATGGACATTAGAATGGGCTAATGAAGACGGCCTTAAATATCTATCGCAATCATCTGGTTTTGGTTCAAATGGTATGGCCGTTGGTCCACGGTTCATAAAGTTTAGTCTGATAACAACATATATAGACAAAAAATGAAATTTACATGTTGTCTTCGCTTGATATTCAAAAACTAAATATATTTTTAAATATAATTATACGTATATGTACAAAACAATAGTACAATATTATGATAAAATAAGTCAGAATAAAATTGGCGGGAAATAATATGAGTAATAAGTCATTATAGAATTTTTCAATAAAATATTGTTTGAATAAATATCAAATTAATATCGAAAATTAATTATTTATTTTGATAAAATATCACAATAAATTTTGTGAAGAATACTGTTTTAAAAAATTATAAATAACGAAATATTATAATCCATAATTTTGATAAAATGTCATTATAAAATACTGTTCAGGTAAATATTCAATAAATTTCAAATAACGAACAATAATTCAAATTTTGATAAAATAATTCAATATTTTGATAAAATAATTCAATATTTTGATAAAATAATTCAATTCAATATTTTGATAAAATAATTCAATTCAATATTTTGATAAAATAATTCAATATTTTGATAGTATGTCACAATAAACTTCGTAGAGAATACTGTTGGGGTAAACTTTCAATAAATTATTAATTCATTATTTTGATAAACTCATTATTTGGATAAAATGTCATAATAATAACGTAGACTGTGATCTAATCATCTGTCGTATTACCGTGGGCGGTTCCAGGTAAACTTGCTAAGAATGGCCGTCGTCTCACTCCTAAACTCTCCCATTTTACCCACGACAATCTCGCTGTTAAATCTGAAACAAGACAAACATAAAAGTATAATTTAATTCTTTTGTTCGCACTATACGAAATTATGATAAATATATTGTTTGGAATACAACAAACACATATTTCATTAGCTATCTGTAATCTTCAACGAGACGTAGTATCTGGGGTTTAAAAGAACACTAACAATCACATCCAGCCCCGTGTCTTAGTTTCAACTAACAAGATTGTACGATACACTGCCTGAGTCACTTTTACCAACATTCATTGTTTTGTTTAATAAAAACCAATTTTAACGTTTGATCACTTAATAAATTGTGAAATGTGACACTAAAGTGATTAAAATAAAATTGTACAATACCAACACATTTTAAACCTACCGGTACTGAAAATATTATAAAAGTTTTTCAAGTATTTAAAACATTTAGTATGCTTAATATATATATGGGAAAATATCTGATATTTAAACAGTGTTTCGTGAGCTTAAGAATGGATAAAAGTACTTCATCAAATACAAAATATTATATTATAGTCTGGATAATACATATGCTCAAAATAATATAATATCTAAATTGAGCATTGTATGTTTTCACAGGACAAACATTGCAACACATTACATATTCCTTTAATATGCAGTATATAGAAAAATAATACACATGCTCACACACATTTTATACAAAATTAAAATTAATCTATATAACGAAATAACAAGAAATTTAAAACATTGTAACCAGAAATTGAGAGTATCAATCGGAATGTAAATTGATATGAATTGAAAATTCGGTATCTTGTATTTATAATATACATTATGGAAATATCACAATAATAATATATAAAGTAGGATATTAATTTCTTGAAAATTGTAACTGTTAGACTACGACATTTCCTCAGTTATTTTCAAAAATTTTGCTCTTCAGTAAATTAGATAATAGCGTATTTCCTAATAGTAATGCAATGAAATGGAGTTTAAAGTCCAATTTTTCTGCACCACCATGGACTCGTGAAGTCAAGAAAGGGATGAAAATACAAAATGCTATATTTGATAAAATTTAAATAGAAGTGAGGCATTTAGAGAGGAAATTGGGATGATAAATTGGAATATCAAAAATGAAAATCTGCACAATTATTATTATACCACACTAACACAACTGTGCTAAACGGAAAAGCGACTAAAACAGGAAATAGAACGTCTGCTTTTTTTAAAAAATAGATAGTAATTTTTAACATGAACTGGAAAGTCTTGATAGTAATGTGTAATTTTGAAAGGCGAAGATTACATTTTACCACACTAATAAGCTAATCAGTAAAATCAGCCTAAAACAGAGTGTCTTTTTAAAAAATGTTTTATTAAATGTATAATATATATATATCGCTAGTATTCAGAAAATGATAATATTGTGTATTTTTTAGAAGAGAGAACGAAGAAAAAGTTAAATCTGAATAATGAAAATCGTAAAACCTATTTTACCACGTGTAAATGTACCTAGGCTACTACTAGTATGCAAAACTAAACTGATACACCTACAAATGAAAACAGAATATTTTTTAGAAAATTATTTTCAATAGATATAACCTACCGCTGGTATTCCAATCTGCTTTATTTGACCCATCGCTGTCCTCTGTTAATGAAGTTTCTATATATTCTAGTGGATCGTTACCACTCATTAAAATGTCTCTTAATAACGAAATATAGGCAATAGCTAATCTCAGTGTATCTATTTTGGATAATCTCTTCTCATAGGGAAATGTTGGAACATGACATCGCAGTTCTTCAAAAGCAGAATTAATACTCAACATCCGTTTTCTCTCCCTGACATTCGCTGTGCATCTTTCTCCCGTAAATGAAAAATTATGAAATTGTGTGGAATCCATTCCATTAATCTGAAAACAGTTTTCGTCTATGGTTCCTTCAGCGCTAGTATTATTAGTATATTTCGCGTAAACACATGACGGATATTCCTTTTCTTGCATCTGGCATGACGGGTACGTCGTATCGTCCATTTGATATCGCAGGGTCGGAGTGGTGTCCACTTCGTAATTCTCCTGTTCATCCACGAAGAAATCACTTAATTCAGTATAATTTGTCAAAGACATGACTATGCTTATATAAGGTGATTTTGGCAGGAACTTACAGCATCCAAGTATCGAACGTCCAAACTATTTAACTATCATGAGATTTGATCACCGCCGATATTGCAATCTTATTTTTTTCCGGACTAGACCAATCGTATTAGGTAGACCTATTCATCTAAACGAACATTTTAAATTTATGATCCACTATTGGGAACAACTTACAAGGACAGAACTGTCGTCTTTCCTTGTCGTCAAAGTCAGAAAAAAATGCGAATCTCAGAACGTCTGAGAAAAATTGTGAGATTGTATTAGATTCGTTGGCTGTCAGGAACAGATTGTTGAAGTTGTAACCGATTTGAATATTATGACAAGGTTTTAATTGATCTGTGTATTAGAGAAGAGATGTTTATATACCAGACAATCCTCTACCCAGAATACAACATGTCAGCCACACTTGTATCATGTAATTAACTTGCCGTGAGGGTAATAGGTACTTGAAGTCTCGTGAAGAGTAGAAGAAAAGCCGCCATCACTTCTCCCCGAGGAGTCTATCGCCATCTCCAATAAGGGAAATAATTCTCCAACAGCGATACCGTTAAATTCTTCTTTCAACAAACAGTAGGGGAGCTCGACCCCATCAGGTCAACTTTATCCTCTCTACCATAGACGACTAAACTTTGTCACAGTTGTCACTTGACGACACGCGCGTGCTTACATGACGACACATGCGATTTCCCGCCACGACACGAGTTTATGACATCTCTCACTTGTTACAGTCTAATTTTAAATGATGATAGGAAGTGAGCAACAATTAATAGATGATAATATTATATTTAATCAGTTTACTGTAGGAAAAATAAGGCTGTTTTATTCTATTAGCACATACCCACAAGGTATATTCTTCTGCTTCAACTAATCCTTAATCTTCTTTGAAAATTGTTTCTTGGGTTAACAAATAATCTAAAGTTTGCACACAAGCATACATCCTGCCAAAATCGCGGGGTACTGGAGGCAATATGATCTTCTTTTAATTCATTCCAATATAAAAAGAATGAAAATCAATATAAAGATATGACATATGATTAATTCAATTCGTAGGTCTGTAAAATTCATACTCCAAAATACTTTAAAATCGTTATCTGCTAGGACGAAACTATCGCTCTATATATTGAATCTTTGGTAGCTATGGTGTCTTGCACAAAACAGAAATGAAATGAAATGGAGTTTAACGTCCTACTGCTCTGGGTGCACAAAACGGGGTTGGCTTACTAGAACACATGGTAACACTTCGCAATTAAATGTTTGTATTGGTTTAATGTCGTCAACTTATAGAGTAGGGACTTCACCAGGGTTCCCATTCGAAGGTCTTCCTGTTCTTATTAACAATAAACAAACTAAGAAAAACTTTGATAAACTTGTATGTTATATTTGTAGACTGCTAAGAGGAACAAACTGTGATAAAATTTGAATTACCATGTCTTTGAAGCGCCGAGACGATGAATGATAATTGATAAACCACAAGAAAATTTCGGTGTTTATTTCACTTTATTGCATATTGTCAAATATGCACAACCGATCTTAAAGCTTTATAAATTTTTAGCGAAATATGCCATGTTTTCTCAAAATCAGTCGTATGAAATAATGTGACCAAAATCTCAAATTGTTGACACATGAATTACCATTATCGCCAGAAAATAATTTCTAAAGCGATTAAAGATTAGTTGGGGCTGAAGAATATGCCTTGTGGGTGTCGGATGTCACCTTTTTTCCAATAGCAAATTGATCAAATATAATATTATCATCTTTTAATTGTTACTCACTTCCAATCATCATTTGAAATTAGACTTTAACAATCCGGAGTTGTCATAAACTCATGTCGCAGAGGAAAATAGCACGTGCCGTCATGTAAGCACGCGCGTGTCATCAAGTGATAAGTGTGACGTAGTTTCAGTCGTCTGTGGTAAAGAGGATAAAGCTGATCTCATGAGGTCGAGCTCCCCTTCTGTTTGTTGAAATAAAAATTTAACGGTATCGCTGTTTGAGAATAGCTTCACTTACTGGCGATGGCGATAGATTCCCCGGAGGGACGTTATGGTGGCTTTTCTTTTATTCGTGACGGGACTTCAAGTGCTTATAACCCTCACGGCAACATAATTGCAGTACAAGAGAATTAATGTATAATGGGGGAAACAAGCGACTGGGTGATAGAGTCACACTAAGGTCTATCACCCAGTCGTATTTGCGTCTGTAAAGTTTGTTTATGAATAATAAGAACAGAATGGCCTGTAAATGGAGGACAACGTATATAGTCGTGGGACAAAAAACCGAAGTCCCGTTTACATATTGGCGTGCACGTAAAACAAAGTTGGAAGTTGGAATTCGATAGAAGAGTAGACTGTGGCGCCACTGTTCGAGGAATAGCCTACATAGGGCATTTATAAACGTGACAAGCCCATAACCAACTCTAGATGTGATCGAATGCCTCCGATTTTAAGTCTACAAGAACTGTTCGGCCATTTAATGATTTGATTTTTGAAATGGAGAAGCGAGTCTAAGACGTGATTGACCAACACGGTAGATTACGATCAATGCACACATGTTGCCAAAATTACAACCATTGATAACTTTGCTCAAAATTAAGTAATTTGAACGAACTTTTCGAAATATTCATTTTGCATTATCTATTTTTGAAATATTTTTATAAGAACAGCCAAGTTTTTATTTAGATCTTACATGATGGCCCTTTAAGAATAGGCCGTACTGCCGGTTTTCGTCAGGAGGGATGCTTATCTTCAAACTGTTGATTATCTTCCACATCCCAGAAACCACTTTCTAAGATGATTAACGATTAGTTGAAGCAGAAGAATACACCTTATGAGTTATTAGTAGGCCCTATTGGATGTCATTTTATTTTCACTACACAGTAAACTGGTCAAATATGATATTATTATTATCTTTTAACAGACAGTAACAAGCAAGAGCTGCCATAAGAGCTTTCGTGGGGCGGGGGGATTCATACGCGGTCAAGTGACAAGTGTGACGTAGTTTGAGTCGCTTGTAGTAGGGGATAAAATTGACCTGATGGGGTCGAGCTCCCCTATTGTTTGTTGAAAGAAGAATTTAACGGTATCGCTGTTGGAGAATTATTTCCCTTATTGGAGATGGTGATAGACTCCTCGGGGAGAAGTGATGGCGGATTTTCTTCTACTCTTCTCGAGACTTCAAGTGCCGATTACCCTCACGGCAAATCAATTACATGATACAAGTGTGGCTGACATGTTGTATTCTGGGTAGAGGATTGTTTGGTATATAAACATCTCTTCTCTGCGATATCACCTCGGTGGAGGCGGACGTTAAATAAAGCTATTTCACACAATACACAGATCAATTAAAACCTTGCCATAATATTCAGATGGGTTACAACTTCAACAATCTGTTCCCGACAGCCAACGAATCTAATACAATCTCACAATTTTTCTCAGACGTTCTGAGATTCGCATTTTGTCCTGACTTTGAAGACAATGAAAGGGCCAAAGTTGTGTCTCTGTAAGTTCTTCAGATTTAAAAAGTTCATTTTTATGAATTTGTCTACGTAATACAATTGGTCTAGTCTGGAATTAATAAGATGACAATATCGTCCGTGGCCAACTCTCATGGTGCTTAAATATTTTGGACATACAGTATCTAGGTGTTAGAATCCCGCGAAAATCACCCTATATATATATACAGATAGTCATGACAAATTATTCTGAATTAAACGATTTCTTCGTGGACGAACAGGAGAATTACGAAATGGATACTGTTCCGACTCTACGATATCAAATGGACGATACGACTTATCCGTCATGCCAGATGCAAGAAAAGGAATACCCGTCATGTGCTTATGCAAAATATACTAATACTAATAGTACTAGCGCTGAAGGAACCGTAGATGAACACTGTTTTCAGATTAATGGAATAGATTCCGCACAATTTCATCATTTTTCTTTTACGGGAGAAAGATGCACAGCCAATGTAAGGGAAAGAAAACGGATGTTGAGCATTAATTCTGCCTTTGAAGAACTGCGATGTCATGTTCCAACATTTCCCTATGAGAAGAGATTATCCAAAATAGATACACTGAGATTAGCTATTGCCTATATTTCGTTATTAAGAGACATTTTAATGAGTGGTAACGATCCACTAGAATATATAGAAACTTCATTAACAGAGGAGAGCGACGGATCAAATAAAGCAGATTGGAATACTAGTGGTAGGTTGTATTTAATAAAAGCAATACTTTATTGTTTTAGTCTGGTTTTGCCAATTATCCTAGTGTGGTAAAACACAAATTTGTCTTTAACAATTACATTTTATTATACATCATGACTAATTTTTTCATATTACAAAAACAATTTTTAAAGGACAATATGTTCTGGTTTTGCTGTTAAAGCGCAATTGCGAGAGCTAAAATGGGTTTTTAGATTTTCGTCATTCAGATTTCACTTCATCATTCCATTTTCTTCTTTAAAAATTACACAATATTATCTTTTCTATTTAATTCATAAAATATGACATTATTTTCTTCTGGATAGACCCATGACAATTTATAATTAATATACAAAACTTGATGAAATCATTTACTGCACAAATTGTGTTACTTTCGTCTTGTAGTTTTGGAGCAAGAAATTTAAAGATTTTTAAGAAATAAATGATTTTTAAGAAATAAATATTTATTAAGAAATAAATGATTTTTAAGAAATAAATGATTTTTAAGAAATAAATATTTTTTAAGAAATTAATAATTTTTAAGAAATTAGTAATTTTTAAGAAATTAATAATTTTTAAGAAATTAATAATTTTTAAGAAATTAATAATTTTTAAGAAATTAATAATTTTTAACAAAATTAATAATTTTTAACAAAATTAATAATTTTAAACAAAATTAATAATTTTAAACAAAATTAATAATTTTAAACAAAATTAATAATTTTAAACAAAATTAATAATTTTAAACAAAATTAATAATTTTAAACAAAATTAATAATTTTAAACAAAATTAATAATTTTAAACAAAATTAATAATTTTAAACAAAATTAATAATTTTAAAGAAATTAATAATTTTAAAGAAATTAATAATTTTAAGGAAATTCATAATTTTAAGGAAATTCATAATTTTAAGGAAATTCATAATTTCAAGGAAATTCATAATTTCAAGGAAATTCATAATTTCAAGGAAATTCATAATTTCAAGGAAATTCATAATTTCAAGGAAATTCATAATTTCAAGGAAATTCATAATTTCAAGGAAATTCATAATTTCAAGGAAATTCATAATTTCAAGGAAATTCATAATTTCAAGGAAAATTGAGGTTATTTGATTGTACTTTGTATATTTACCGTGCTATTTTCACTCTACATGTATATTATACAAATACAAGACCTTCGGGATGGTATCATTTCATCTGACTCTTATATATTTACCGCCTTCATTATTTCGATTCGGAGCAGAACAGTGGGACGTTAAACCCCATCCCATTTCATTTTGATATAAAGTTATATTTGATTTCAATTATTTAAATATTCAAATTCTCGTTAACCCTATACATGTGTTGCGTTCATCATTAACAGTCTTCTCTTTTTTGAGCTGCATAAATCCAATTTCTATTAACTATTAAACTTTCTGATTATTTTATTTTAATTTCTTTGTACATATATTCAATTTTGGATAGTCGAACACAATTTGATTTCCAATACTTCAGTGTACATTTAGTATTTGTAATGTCAATTACATATTACAATAGCTTGTTTTAATCACTTTAGCGTCACATTTCACATTTTTGAAAAGCTAAATATGACCAATAGTTACAATTGGTTATTAAGTGTCCGCTAGAGGATACCGTATAATCATGACCTGTAATTAATCCATGAGGTAGTTTAAGCGTACTCATTCTAACATTCGATGTCCTTTTTTTCTGTTTCTTACGGTGAGTTTTTTGGCGTGAGATGCACGGGACTGTGGATAAACCACTAGAAACCTCAGAGTTGATTGATTAATCAATGTCTGGCGTCATAAGGACAAAAGTCGCTCGTGTCACTCCTGTCGCGACCTTCACGTAATACAGGCCATCGAGAGTATACAAAAATAAAACGAAAGACCAGAAGTTGTAACACTAACATACTCAACTCAAATATAGCGACATCCGCGGAAGCTTTGACATTGAATGGACCTTGAACTCTGCAACTCGGTTATACCGGTAGAGATTTAACTGGAAAACGCGAGGCTTAGTATTCGCGATGATCTTGGAATCTGATATACTATCAAGATGGGTGAATACCATATTCCTGAAGCAATGGTCCGAGAAATCCCTCTCTGGCCATTGCTAGATTAGCTTCTGATACTTATGCTTTTGAGGGAGTGTGTTTATTCTTCCCATTCAATCAAATCTATCCCAAGTACAGCAACAGGACATCCCTTCGTTTAATCTGAGTCTTTTCTAAGACTTTGGACAGTTTTTTTTAAGGTATTAAAAACAGGGAAAGTGTTGTTCGTCTTAAAACAGTATTGTTTTCATTATATGCTTGTTGATAGCATCATTTGTCACACAATTAGTTTTTCTGCAATATTCTGCTATGTGCTGGTTAATTAGGACCCCATATAGTTGGTCCAATGTGGGGCCCTGTTACGCAGTTAGCTATTGGTTGTTAATCGTACTATTGACCAGTCATAATTTGGAAAAAGAATTAGCATTCTTTACAGCAGTGAGTAGTAGGATTAGCTGTAATCAAACTAAACACTGCGAGGGGTATGGGTGAATATACAATCGAAATCGCTGCCCATTCTATTGAGGATGAGGATATGCGTACTCGTTCTTACACTGGATACCTCTTCCCGTTCGGAGATTTCACATAGCTGACAAATGTTTGCAAGAATGATGTTAGAATATTTATACTATATTTTTGTGTATGTCTTTTTTTCAGATTTAACAGCGAGGTTGTCGTGGGTAAAATGGGAGAGTTTAGGAGTGAGACGACGGCCATTTTTAACAAGTTTACCTGGAACTACCACGGTTACACGACAGACGATTAGAGCACAGTCTACGTTATTTATAAATTATTGAACATTTACCTGAACAGTTTTTCTCACAAATTTTATTGTGACATTTTATCACAATATACTTATTGTTCGTTATTTATGATTTATTGAAGTTTTACCCAAACATTATTTCTCACAAATTTTATTGTGATATTTTATCCAAATAATGAGTTTGTTCAAAAGGTATTCTTCACAAATTGACATTTTATCAAATTAATGAATTATTTTTTGTTATTTATGATTTATTGAAGTTTTACCCAAATATTATTTCTCCCAAAGTTTATCGTGATATTATATCCAAATAATAAGTTTCTTTAAACAGTATTCTTTACAAATTATTGTGACAATTTATCAAAATAATATAGATTATTCTTCATTAATAGTAAGGTTTTTTTTTAAAACAGTATTTTTCAAAAATCTGGTTTTGACATATACTCTCCCAAAAAAGAAACGCAAAGTTACATTTCGTCGTCGGTATATCCTGGCTCTACCGTCGCCTTGTTGCAACAAGAACAGCAACACGTCGCTGAACCAAACTGTCTCCAGTGTTGCTGCGTCCATACCCTCGGTGTCTGAATCCATTAAAGTTTGATTTTATGGTGTCGGCGTATTTCAAAACAGAGGCGCTAGTGGGGACGTTTGCCTCGTTATTCGGTTTCATGTTGGCGTTTACGGACTTTCTGGTACGAGATTTTACGCCGTCCGGAAATTGCTGCTGCAGTAGAGGTCGCTGTTGAAAAACATTTACGCCAATGACGTAACCGGAAGTGACGATCCAGGACCGGTGGGGTCACTCTTGTTTGGCCTGAGCTTGGGCGGTCACGTGTTGAACTTCGCTGTCGGTACCTATCCCAAAGGCGAGAAATAAAACTAAGGGAAACATTCAGCAGCCTAGCTACATCTATCTTGGATTCACCTGCTTGTGATCGACCAATAGCGTTATTGCGTTGGTCTTCGTTCAGATGTGGCATCACTTGGCTCCTTGAGTGTTTACATGTGCAACTGATTTGGGAACCGAGAACCCTGGGATTTTAAAGACCTTAGATGTAGGTTCCATGCGAAAAGCTCGCGAAGTTGTTAAATTCATGTTTCTTGGTGCAATCAAACGATAACAAATTTCGACAAAAATGATGACCAGTCACAATTAGTAACATTACATTTAAAACCAATAATGAATTTCTTTTATCCTTACATAATGACATTAAAACAAGTAAGATTTATGGAAAGAACGGCTTCGTGTAATTAAAAAAATGATGAAAAATGGGTTGTGCGTTTCTTTTTTGGAAGAGTATATTATGAAAAAAATGAATTATTATTGGTTAATTGATGTTTATTGAATCAGTATGTTTAATTAAATTTATTGCGACTTGAAATATTGTTTTTGTAAATATTCTTATATTTGACAATTGTTTAGTTTTAAATGTCAAACGAAACGATACGTGTTAATGGTTTATTTCAATTGATATGATATTGTTATTACGTTTCGCTTTTGGTTAACGCTGTCTCACTATAACTGTGTATTGTGTATGGAAGAACCAAAAATTGGATCAGACGGAAATGCAATGATTATGTAATTTTGGTAAGTACACTTTAAGCTATAATTCTGTATTTTTAGTAAGTATACTGTAAGCTATAATTATGTATTTTTAGTATAGAATACTTTTAGCTATAATTGTGTATTTTTAGTACGTATATTTTACGGTAATATATTAAATCAAATGTCTTTATTACGTATAATTAAGCTTGAATGAAGATTTTACCAATTTTACACCAAATGTCATTATTAGGTATATTTTAAGCTTGAATTAAGATTTTTTCAACATTTATCTCTAACGGTTAATGGAGACACCTGTATTCTTGTATTTTAGTATAATACGTACGGACATTTTACGCCATAATTGTGTACTTTTAGTTCATAAGTATAGTTTACGTATTTCGGTTAAAAGTAAGCGTTGAATTAGATTGGCTACCATTGAACATCACATAAAATTATGTTTCATCTTTATTTCAATAATCTGGTTGCGCATTGGGATATTTAAAGTGGGAGAAAACCGACAGGGTTAGATTAGATAGACGAACCTACTAACCACACGTAACTAACGTACGGAATTAAATGGTAGCTGGCTTTTTTGTTTCGCACGTATACAGTGAATGGCCATTTTGCTCAGTAATCCCAGCCAGAATTTGGCTATTTTTTTTAAATTGCGTTAAAGTTTTAAATTTTTGTTTAGAACTGAAATAAATTAACTATTAGTCAATCCCGACGCTAAAAACATTAACAGAATTGATTGTGTATATCTGAAATAGACACGACCGAAGCACAAAATAGTGCCAATATGCCGACGTCAAATCTGGAGTTGTAGATGTTTTTTTGTGAAAAAGCGATAAGACATTATGGCTGTACGGATTATACAGTCTGCAAGAAGGCTGTTGTTTACAATGTAACGTTGTGTCTTGTAATGTTGATAATGATCATAATGATGGTATTGACACAAGTTTATTGATGTGACTTCATGACCTGTAACGGGTACTTTGACTATAGCATGTCCGGTTAGAATCCCCGCCATGATCGTAAATAACCTAGACCGACCCCCCCCCCCCAGTGAGACTGGTCATTACTGTTCAGACCAGCACTTGCAGCCAGCAATGTGATTCCAGGATTTTAGTTTCTGTTTAGGGTCGGTATGTATGCCGCACCCCCCCCCCCCGACAAAATCCTGTATCCGGGCCTGATGTCTGTTCTATGTTAAACAGTGCATATCCCTATGATAGATCTATTCAACTGTCCTGATATATTTTATATGTGTAAATATGACCAAGAGCTGTTTACATCCGTATTAAATCAATGTCAAACTTGGTCAAGGATATTTCTATTTGTGACCAGCTTTTAAAGGAGGAAACTAATATTAAAATCGGGAAATTCGCCATTATTGGCACTCTAGACATAGACCTATGGCGATTGTTTCTTTACAGATACAGTATGTAAGAGCTTAATCTCCCCATTATATAAATTGTTGAGGGTTGATATACCACGGGCTCTCTAACTGCGCAACATAACCCGAGACACAAAGAACAATCCGAAATGTTATCAAAGGAAAAATACATGTTTTAAAATGTTGATAAATCAAATTTAACAAACCAAATTCACCATCCCCACTCCCGTAAAGTTGAAAAACACATCACGACGAGCATGACGAAACAAGATAATTTATTGCTTGATAATTCGACGTCCTAGTTAAAGTCAAATCGACGACTTAGTGCAACTGTATGTAGAGTGGGATAAATTATACAAAGGTATACGAGAAGTAACAGTAAGTGAACTTAGGTTTTTTTTCTCACTTTTTGATAATTTATTGGTCGGTCATTCGACTAGTTCTTTTCGGAACTGTCTTTGAGCGAACTTCCGCTGACAGTTCTTATCCGGCCTTCTATAACTGCAGTATGAAAATATTGTAAAATACCGCTATTCCCCACCCCTCTTCTCAGGCTGTTTTAGAACCCTTAGGCCCGTATTTTCGAACAGTGTTTAAAATAATCTGTGATTAGGTCTAATCTGTAACTAGCTAGTTAGAGATTAGTGGTTGACTAAGTTTGGTATTCTCAAAAGTCAGATTAGCTAATCTTTGACTATAAATTTTTCTAATCAACGATTAAAATTCAAGGTTTAAACTTTGATTATAATTAAACTTTTAATCCATGATTAAATATAATCAGTGATTAAAAAGGTTTTTATCATTGATAAAGGGGCCCAATTACAGGAAGTAGATTAGAAAAGTACATGTTTTAAAACAGTTTTTCCCACTCAAGAGTCTGTGAAACTATTGTTAGGGTCCGAAAAGTCAAAGGGGCTCATATGGGTGAGCAGGAAAGAAATAAAATGTGTGAAAAAGAAAGTCAAGTAAAATAGAGTTCACATTTATTTTGTTTTCGAAATGAAATGAAATGAAAGTGTTGGGCTCTAGCTGAGCTAAGGGAGACAGACCTACGCCATACAGTGTACTATGAGGGCAATTTTGCCTGGAGACCGGCATTACGGCTTAGGTTTGTTATCCGATCCAAACGACTCCACTTTGTCCCTTGCAAGGCTCTTCATCTTGCACCACCGTGACTGTCTTTTAGTAATCGAAATATGAATTTCTGTTGCTAATATCAAAGTCACATTTGTTCTCCTGATGCAACAGAAGCACGGGAACAGATTAATTTTATGCCTCCTCTTTTCTATTAAATTCCGAAATTATCACTATTTGTCTATTTTGTATAAACCTGCTATATCTGTATTCTTTATTTATTTATTCACATTTAATACTACACTTTCCCAAATTGTAGTGGGATTTTGATGGGTTTTGTTTTCGTATATGGGCCAATTTGGAACATTACAATGTAATTATTATTTATAACAAAGTTTTACCAGTTGTTTGACCTATTGAGACACAAGAAATCTGCAGTTTTTTTTTTATATACAACTGTTGAACTGAGTGCCAAACATATAAAATGTTATTTAGCATCATTAATTATCATATAAAAATGTGAAATGTTGATTTACATTCTTCAAGTTTCAAAGAACACGGCTGTATTTTGTTTCTCTTACATCGAAAACATGAAACATTGCTTGAACAGCTAAAACTAAGAATGTAACAAATTCTGTTTTATTGACAAATTATGCTAAATCAAAAGAAATTTGTATACTATTACTATGCTTCAATATTTCTATTGATTCTTTCATGTATTCGGCAGTAGGCTTGAAATTCATACACATTTATAAGGCCATGAGACACAAAAGCTTATTGATTTTCAAGAATTTCCGATAATTACCTCCCGAGTTATGGCACTTGGTCACTTTGAAAAATCTTGTGGACGCTCTAGAGGCCAAAGTTAATATCCGATTGACTCTAAATTTATACAGTGTTCAAGGCCAGGAGACGCAGGGATCTATTGATTGCTGATCTTTACTACTAGAGTTATTGCCCTTGATCACTTTGAAAAATCGTGTGGACAACCTGGAGGCTAAAGTTAATATCCGATTGATTTTAGATTTATACACAGTGTTTAGGGTCACGAGATGAGGAATCCTATTGATTTTTAACGATTGTCGACAATACTTTCAGCATTATGGTCCTTGATCACTTTTGAAAATCATATGGACGGACTAGAGGCTACAGTTGGTATTTTTGATTGACTTTAGGTTTATACACAATGTTTAAGGTCACGAGATGAGGAAGCCTGTTGATTTCCAATGACTTACGATAATTATGGCCCTTGATCACTTTGAAAATTTTATACACAGTGTGTAGGAAGATTCCTACTGATTTCCAGCGATATCTGATGATAATTACTGTCAATGTTAGTGCCCTTGATCACTTTCAAAAATCTTGTGGTACGCTCTAGGGGCTAAAGTTAGTATCTGATTCACTTCAGATTTATATACAGTGTTTAGGGTCATGAGATAGTATCTGATTTCCAACGATTTCCGATAATTACTTCCAGCGTTATGGCCCTTGATCACTTTGAAAAATCTTGTGAGCACCCCAGAGGCTAAATTTGATATCCGATTGACTTTAGTTTTATACACAATGTTTAAGGTCTTGTAATGAGGAATCCTATTGATTTCCAGAGTTATGGCCCTTGATCACTTTAAGAGAGAGAGAGAAATGGGGTTTAACGTCCACTCGACACAAACTAGGTCATTTCGGGACATAATCACTTTGAGGGAGAGAGAAATGGGGTTTAGCGTCCACTCGACACAGACTAACATATGATTTAATTTTCTATTTCAATAATTTGCTTGCGCGTTGGGGTCTTTAGCTGTGGGAGGAAACCGGAGGTCTCGGAGAAAACCCACAAGGTTGGACAGGCTGATCACTTTGAAAAACCTTGAAGATGCTCTAAAGTTAATATCCGATTGACTTGAAATTTATACACAGTGTTTAACTGAGAGGAGGATGCCTATTACGTTTTGTATAGTAAATGTTCGCTGAGGGCAGAACTACAAGTCAAACAAATTCTATTGATTTCTGATAATTAAATGTGACAACCCTTGTCGACTGCCCGGACAATTTAGCTGCTGTGGGTTCCCTTTTGTGCCAAGAGGTTGATTTGTTCCGCTCTTTGCAATTCCTTAAAGGTTCTTTGACACTTCTAAAAATTATTTGAATTTTGTAGTTTATTCTTTTTGACTAAAATGCACATAATTTTATTTTATATTATAGAGAATGTTTAATATATATAAAAAAAAAAACCTTTTTCAACAGAATTTACGATGGATGTAAATTTGTTACTTTTGAGGCGAAATATAAGTGCAATGAGTCTGAATTCAATGAAAAATAATAATTTCTATAATATTCAATACATTGTAATTGCATATGCATGCACTTAATCTTTCCTTAAACTACCCCCCTGAGATGACTAAATATTGGGGTGATTTAGTCAATGATTAAGTACAAGTCAACGTTCGAGAATACCACATTTTATGGTATTCTCGAATAATGATTAACTCAATGATTAGGCTAATCAAAGTTTATAAAAATCTTAGCTTAAAATTTAATCAGCCTTTCAGAATATGGCTGGTCGAAAAGTCAGAGATTAAATCTATGATTAGCACTAATCCACTTTCGAGAATACGGGCCTTACTGTCTATTTGTCACCACAATTCTTTATTTCCCACCAAAAGGAATCCTTTCTCACTATATTTTACACAAATTTATAATAATTCAATTCCATTTTCAAGTAGAATTTAGCGATGAAATAAACATGTGGTTAGCGCATGTCCGGGTCTCGTAATGTCTTCAGTTTAAACGTATTTGGTGTATATTTTTAATCGCAGAATTCTACTTGTTGAATCTTTATAAACGTGTGTCAGCTGTGGCAAGAAATGATTCCTTTGGCGAATAAAGTAGAATCAAGGTGAAAAATAGTAGGTGAGGATTCCAAAATAGCCTTAGAACAGAGGTGGGGAAGAACGGTATTTTCATACTGTAGTTATAGAAGGCCGGATAGGAACGAATATATCGTTCGCTCAAGGACAGTTCCAAAAGGAACTATCATTCGACATGCTAGTTGAACCCGAATCGATATCTCAGCGCAGCCGTGTAGACTGAGATAAATGATCCAAAATATTACGATGAATAACAGGAGGGTCTTTTTCTCCTCACTTTTTAATCCGGTTAAAAACTTTATCCATTTGTATTCCAGTGTGGTTTATAAAGTTTAAAGTCTGCTGGAACTATTTCTGATTGTCCCAGTCCATATTTATATAGAATACAGTCGCCATTTTCTCCAGTCCTGGTCGTCTTGTCTTTCTTAAAGGCGAACAGTAGGCAAAATAAATCCGTTGTACACAACCTGGCACACCTCAACAAACCGTCAACTGAACTTCTCATCAGTTCCTTATAATCACATAAATTACTGCCTGGTATTGTCTTGAACCTAGAATCTAGACCATCATGTACTGAAATAAAAATAAACTTACATCATGTTCTGATAAATTTACATCATGCATTAATAACACTAAAATATGTTTCATCTATTGAGTAAGGGGCGACTTTGACTCGGTGAGTATGATGTTGACTCACTAAAAAGCCATTCGGGTTCGATCCCGGAATTGACCACGATCCCTGGTTACTCTCATCAGATATACAGGAAGTAGGACCTGACAAGGGACACACTCCCCGCAGTTTTTCGTTTGATTGCAGCTACTCCCACTAAACACGGCTTCAATGGAAGCAAATTTCCGTTCCAAATCATGACTGGTCAAAAGTCCGATTAACAATCATAATATGATGACACTTTAAACCGAGCTCCAAATTGGACCAAATAATATGTTTACACAACGTTACGTCATGACTCGCGATTTTATTATGCCCAGTTAACCAGTGCTTAGCAGAATATTGCAGAAAAACTAATTGTGTGACAAACGAGCCTATCAACATGGATGCAATGTGAACAAGACTTTTGCCGTTTCATACCGTAAATCACTGTCCAAAGTTTTAGGGAATACCCTAGATTTAAGGAAGGGCTGTCATGTTGCTGTAGCCTACTTGGGACAGAACGGACACACTTCCTCGAAAGCTCAAATATCAGAGGTCAATCCAGCAATGAGCAGAGAGGAATATGGAGATAGTGTCTAGTTATGCGGATTCCCAATATGAAACAGGTCCATTAAAAACTATAGACAGCTATTATGGTCATAAAATATATGCTTTTATGACTGGAATTATGTCCAAGGTACGGTGAAACTACCACGGAAGACCAAAAGTTTCATATTTAGCAGCCGTGTTCGAAATATCACCACGCACTGTGCATGCCACATTGTGATTGAAACTGACCTGTAACAAAAGGCCATTCACAGAGCGGATTATGTTTTTGGTCACATGATTTATCTTCCCATTTCTTCAGCAAATCCAATATAACACAATCCTGGTCGTTAGCCATTTTATAATCATTGGGTTGGTTGGCTTTCCATAAGAATGAAGTTACATTATAACCAAAAGCGTCCACATATAACCCTTCTTCATTGATATCATTAACACCAGTCCACCCCGTCACCACACTACAATTACAAAAAAACCCAATATCATCAGAGGCGGATCCAGTGGGGGGCGCGAGGGGCGCGCACCCCCTCTAATTTTCGACAGTGCCCTTTTTTACTGCTGAAAGTGCCTTTTTTACTGCTGAAAGTGCCTTTTTTACTGCTGAAAGTGCCTTTTTTTACTGCTGAAAGTGCCTTTTTTCAGACCCAAATATGTCCTCTCCGAACGTTTACTTAGATGAAAATATCAGCCAAATAGCTCTTGGAATGTCTACAGATGTCCCGTCTCCGCAGTAAGTGCCCTCATTTTGCGGCGCCCCCCCCCCCCTTTTCAAAATTCCTACATCCGCCCCTGATCATTGATGTCATTAACACCCGTCCACCCCGTCAACTCACTACAACTACATAAACATATCATTGATATTATTAACACCCGTCCACCCCGTCACCACACTACAAATGCACAAAACATATCATCGATATTAACACCCGTCCGACCTGTTACATTTAGGGATTCTAGTAAGCGTAGGTCTATCCTGCCCCATGCAGAACACGTGTGCACTTCTTACCGTATAACTAACATAGACCGTGATTTAAGAAATATGAAGACTGCTGCGTAGAAGATAACTTTATATCGATATCTCGGTTCAATATGACATTCCGTCCATCACTTTCGATGTTTTGTAACTCAGATAAACGTCAAGTGGGGTGGTTTCGATTCCCCGCCTGATGATGAAAAAGAGTAAGTTGCCTGTCCAAACCCGTGACTCGAAAGTGCTTAATTTGAGTCTGGTATTTTGTTGACATTCATTGTGAGGTGGGATTGTGGATGGCGCCCTAGACTCGGAACCGCCACACCCAGCCCAGCCCCTGTCCTCAGCTTCTAGATCCGCTACTGAATACAACCAACCTGTACGTACCCGTTATTATGTAAGAAATCCGCGTCATCTTCAGTATCTGGTGTTGCTAGTTCTGCTGATAATACATTACATCTATCTCCAGCAGTAAACCAATCGCTTTGACCAGATAATTTCTTAAAACATTTCCCAGTGACTGGATTATATAGTGCCCCTACAGCTAGAGCATACTGTGGACAACAAGCTGTAATCAATTATATTATAATGTTATATGGTAAAATGAAATGGGGTTTAACGTCATATGTATGAAAATTATCATTTCGGGACTAACTTATGATACAATGTCGTTTCAATGACTCCACTTGTACGTAAAGCTTATCTAGCAGTGGGTGGGAACCAGAGGGTCTTTAGAAAACCAACCAGGTTAGGCAGGCGACGCAACACTTTGTCACGCATATGTACAGCTGTGGATTGATAATATGCCACTTAGCGCAATGGCGTCCCATATGATCAAAACCACACGCGTTAAACCACCCAAGCTCCCTTTAAAAATAAAGACTTACCAGAGCACAAAGATGAGAAAGAGATGACAACCATAAAAACTCCTAAAAATTCTTCCTTCATCGTTAACAATCGTAGTACTAGTTCCAAATATTAGGATATACTATCAATAAGTAAAGCCTGATCTCCCAGCAACGATTGAATTATCCCTATCGTTGAATAATTGGAAAGGTATCTCTCAGTCCGTCAGCAAATATTCATCCAGGAACTGATTATGTTCCAACCAATAATTTTTAAGACCTCTAACTCGCTATGTGCTTAAAAAAAACAACAGGATTTAACATTTTCAAACAACTGACTTGGTTCATAATAAAATTCATCACAAATTACAGGAAATATCATACAGTAGAAGTTATCCTTCGAATGCAACGTAAGATTCGACAATGAAAAAAAAACGTAGTGGCTTTAATGAAACATCATCAATATAAAAAAGGAAACTTGATCTCTTGAATGGAACGTAAAATTGTTAAAGTATAAACAGTAGAAAATACATCTCTCGAATGCAACGTAAATTCTTTAAAGGCTGAATATTACTAATCTATGAAATATAAATGTACAGAAAAGTGGAATCTATGTCTCAAATACTACGTAAGATTCGGCAATTAAAGTGTTTAAAACGCCAGTTGAATATAGGCGTATTTTACCTTTAACGGTCGTTGAGTTGAATTTAGCGTTTGAATAAGTTTAAATACTGTCACTCCAGTCTCTACGTACACCGGTTCGAGTTAACTGCCCTTATAAAAAAAGGTGATATTGGATAAGATCACTTCATGATCGATCAACAAATTTCTTACTGAGGTCAGGCACAAGACCGCTAACGGCAGAAGGCACCATTATACACATTTAAAATTTATTGTGAAATTAACATTAACACAGAGGAAACACTTTGTGGTCTTTTTGAGACGCGGGGATACCGGATGGGTGAGATCTGGTACGAGACGACCAAGGAAGCAAGAACCAATATGATATATATTTAAAATTTACTGTGAAACTGAAATTTAATTTTTAGCATCGAAATAACTGCATCGCAAAGAGGGGGTTGCGGAAGTCCCGAAGAAAGACACTGCCCTCCCGACTACTACGAACGGTTCAATATGAAACAGTTTCTAGTTGTTTGGATCGTATGAAAAAACGAATACAGTATTGGAAGCACATATAGCCGCTTTCTGGAAAAAAACCTTCACTATGTGATGCCCGGTTGCTGTAAAGAGGCACGCTGTTAAACCCTACTTCATTTCATTGTAGAACAAGCATGTCCGACATTTGAAACTTAAAGAGAGAGAGAGAGAGAGAAATGGGGTTTAACGTCCACTCGACACAACTAGGTCATTTCGGGACTAACATATGGTTTAATTTTATTTCAATAATTCGCTTGCGCGTGGGGGTCTTTAGCAGTGGGAGGAAACCGGAGTGCCCGGAGGAAACCCACGAGGTTGAGAAGGCGCCCCTATCTCCATGCCACATACGCTCACACCAGGGCTCGAAACCACAGCCGCAAGCCAGAGGTGACCGGCCAGCTAGAGGTCGAAGCGCGGCACTCTAGACCACTAGGCCATCCCAACCCCCCTTTGAAACTTAAAAAAAAAATACGAAAATATTATTTGCAGTGTGTATATAAACCAATTAATTTCATATGAATATCTTGTACACAATAAGCCAGCCATTCTTTTCAGTTACTATAAACAGATCACTGAAAGACTTTATAATCTATCGCTAATCCGTTATTGAGGTTTGTCATATAATAGTCAAGACCAGTGACATCAAAAAACTTTTAGTTGGCCACATCTACTGAATATAGAATTAACGATATAATGTTGGTCGTTGCCTGGTTCAGACACATCGATTGTTAAATATTCCAGGGAAAACAGTTTTGTTACTAATCGCATTATTTATTTCATGATCATTTATTAAATAAAGTTGAACGAATATAAATATTCAGTAAAGCTTAATTTATAGTATTTATTGTCGATTAACAGAGATCGTATGAACAGCTTATCACCTTAATTAGTTAATTAGCACGTGTGGTCAGTAAAGTTTATTAGAAATGACAAGAAATTGGGTTTAACGTCTTACGTTTCTGCACAATCAATGAAAATGACATGACATGTGGTTTAACGTCCTACTGTTTAGCTTCGACTGTGTTAATGAGGACGGCCTTACACCATGCATTGCGCTATTCCGGGAACTTTTCCCGGATAGCGGCGCTACGTCTACTCTTGTATCGTATTCCAACTGCCAATGGATCTTTTACGCGCATGCCATTAATGTGTACACGGGGCCTTGGTTTTTCGTTTTCGTCACATCCGAACGACTATACGATAAACCTTTGTCAGGTCCTTGATCCTGCACAAGGAGAAACCACGCCGGAAACTCCAACGCAGGGATCGAACAAGGGACCTCCGCGATAACTATAGCCAATGCCTTACTCACAGAATCACCGTCACTCCCCACCGCCAAACTACAAATGTTCACGTAACTGCTATTAGATGAACGCCGGGGTGTGGTGAGACACTCTGGATTGATGCCAAGTGACATGAATATTTAAGATATATGGGACCCCAAATTAATTATTGGTGTATTATGTAAGATTAAGATAGAGAGTTGGCCCTTTTTGTTAAGATAGTTCAAAAATAGATAATGCAAAGAAAAATATACTGCAAATTTCCTCCAAATTACTTTATTCTGAGCGAAGTTATCACTTGACATGCACGTACAGGAGCAGTTGAACTTATTGAGCTACCGTTGTGGCTCAGTGAGTAAGATGTTGGCTCTCTAGCTTAGAGATGCCGGGTCTATCTATATTTTCCGGCGTAGTGCGAGACAGGGTTCTGGCAAGGGACATCGTATTAATAGTCATTCGGATGGAAAGAAAAACCGAGTTCTTATGTACATATATAGGCGTGTGGGTAAAAGATCCCTTTGTATTTGGAATTCGATAGAAGAGTAGACTGTAACGCCGCTGTCCGGGTAAAATTATCCTCATATCAGACTGTATGGCTGGTGTCCGTCTTCATTAGCCCAGTCAGAGAAGAACATTAAAATAGTCCAAATTGAACGATGGTCCTTTTTGAATGGGGTGGGAGTGGATGCCGAATGGTTAGCATGCGCGCGCTGTATCATACGGCCTGGCATCAGGTCAACTGCGTGGTTTCGAATCCTAGGTTGTACGTGGTAAGGAGTAGGGTCGCCTGTCCAACCTCGTGGGGTTTTTTCTGGGCACTCCGGTTTGCTCCCACTGCTTAAGACCCCCACGCGCAAGTGAATTATTGAAATAAAACTAAACCATACGTTAGTCCCGAAATGATCTAGTTTGTGTCGAGTGGACGTTAAGCCCCATTTCTCTCTTTCTACCCTTTTAGAATGTTTAGTCCATCTTCTCTTTTTTATCTGAATTATTATTTTATCATTTGTGAATCATCCATTTTTATTTTATTCTGCGTTGTCCTCTAGGACATGTATTTCGTTGTTTCCAAGATATTGCGCTCGAAACGGTTAGGATTGACAACGTCGTGTTCTGATTTTTAAATGTTGACTGTGCCTTAAAAGATGCATTATGGGAGATTAGATAACGAGTTGGCACTTCTCATTACAATAGTTAAAAACTAGCTAATGTAAAGGCAATTTGCTGAAAATTCCAGTCAAATTGATTCACTATTAACTTAGAACTGAGCGAATGAAATTTCCGCATAGCCTCGGTCCTCATCACTAAAGTCGGTAAGACAAAACCAGTAGTCTCGGTTATCCAATTTTATTGGTAAATCACGAAGGGAAATATTTCAGCGAATCGATCGAACTACAATCCAACAAAAATCTCATGCTAGCCTCAACATCGAGAGTTGATTATGGTCTGAATAGGTTAATTATAATATAATGTATAATTAATAGTTTTTATAACATTTCAGGCCTAAATAGGCAGATTTTGCTCTTGCATAATGCATGTTTTATATTGGATCTTATGATCTCACATGTTCACAATCAAGATATAACAGCATCAATATGGATTGAAATGGACGAATATTGAATTCGCATTTTTAATTTCGAATATTATGGAGAGTATTAATATAGAAGTTCCGCTCCTTTAAACTCGTAATATCGGATAGATTAGTGGTTTTGGTTTAACTTATACTTATCAGCAATCTATTGTAATATCAATAATCCGTTTATACACGTCAAGCTTATAGTCTCGTATCACGTGACATATGATTGACAGTTGGCAGATTAATGCTCAAACTTATCGTCTAATTACTTACTTATATAATATTTGTTGTAAATAAGAATAATCTTTAATTGTTGTTAGCAACAGCGCCATGATTCAATGTAATATAGTTTACCGGCATGTATACCCTAGGTGGAAGCGGATGATAAACTCCGCTGGCTGACTGATTGACCATTTATCATTGTGTCTAAAATCATATTAAGGTACAGAGTAGAGCGTTTATTGATTTTCTTAGTACATTCAAACTGTGCATCGGTTTGTCAATCTGTTATACATTTTCATTATGTCACAATAATCGTTAGGTAAGTCCGAACCGTCGTCAAACTGAGTCCAAAACGTCGTTTGTGTTTAGTCCGAAAGGTCGCCAGACCGAATTATCGGGCTACCATAATCAAGGAGTAAATACTCCTTCACCATAATACAACGAGAGTCAGGACGTTCTAGACTACAAACGTCAGAGAAACGAAATCCAGTAATTCGATTGGCTAAAGTTATACAAACGGAAACACGAATGTTGAAGGCTTATTAACATTTCTCTGTCATTTCTGTGCACTTAAGGTAATTAATAATGATCGTTATGATATAAATTGTACTTCAATTTGAAGCTCATGTAGCAAGGAATACAGTGACTGTTTCATTTGACGATTATCTTAGTCTATTTATGTTTATATTTGATGTGTTCTTGATGTAATAAATCGTAAATCACCACACATTCATCATTCAATGCATAATTCATTCATTTCATGTCATCGTTGTCGATGATTGTCAGTCAGATCCAACGCACTTATTCGTGGGCTAGGCTAAGTTTTCATTTTCTATTTCATTGTAATAATTCTTTATAAACACGTTGAAACCTTTAATATTTTCATGAACTACAGGGGTAACTAACTAAATAGGTCGGTTAGTTTTTCATTACTGTGTCGGCTGTAGAGCGCTGTACGATTTGAGTTGCTATAAACAAAAGGGACGTAACTCCGTTAATAGGTTATTTTTATTTATTTAGGAAATGAAATGGGGTTTAACGTCCTACCGTTCTGCTCCAAGCAGGCTACTGCTGACTGCAGTACATTATAAAGGTAAAAAATGCCGAAACAAGGACACTATGTTAACAGCCTACTCATCGAATTCTAATGGCCAACCTTTAGCCTTCAGGATCTTTAACACACGCATCAATGCCCAATGTGTCCATAGGTCTGCAGTTTTTGTCCCGATCCAAAAGACTAAACAGCTGTCCTTGTCAGATCCTCTGTCCTGTACCGCTGACATGGAAAAATCCTGATGAACTCTCTCAGCCAACACAGGAAGCCAACGTCTGCAAATAGGATAGTGAGCCAGCATCTTACTCGCCTACCCACCGTGTCTCCTATTTATTTAATTAGGACACCATAACGTTATAGAATGATTTTTGATGCTTTTCACATTAGAACATAGGAGTAAATGTCTTCTGTATAATTGCCAAATTGTACAACAATAGCCTAGACTGTAACATATGGTATTTTGTTAATTTTTTGTATTTTACATGTTTGAAAATGGAAACATGTTTTACCATACTCTGAATGTAAACACTGTACATGTGTATTAACTTTTTTCTGTTTCCACTTCAGGTCAGGTCTGGTGCTACACAATATTATTCACCCTGGAAGTGGACTTTTAAAGCACAAGGAACCAACTAACCAACCATCACTCACCAATAGATTGTAGACCTATTCAAGGTATACTGCAGCTTGCGTTATGGAGCCTAACGATTTAGGAGACGGTCAAAAACTTGGTGCGCTGAGTATCGAACAGCAAACAAAACTAAATAACTTTAAGATTCAAACACGATTAGGAAACGAGAAGTATCTGTGTGATCATCCAGAAGTTGAATGTCTACTCGGTGGATTCTTAGCAGATGTGTTGACTAGCAGACCCGGAAATATACAGGAGTTTGCTGCTGAATATTTCACCCAACCGAATCTCAATACCATAGTGGAAAAACAGATGGAGGACAGGCAAGCTCGAATAAAACAAAATAAAGTTCTACAGAAAATTTGATACTATTATTAGTAATGTAATAAATTATTAGACAAATATATTGTTGTGCAGGAATGTAATAAATAAATAGACAAATATGTTGTTGTGGAGGAATGTAATGACTGTGTACCCTGAATCAATGTTTTTTTTAACCTATTTATTGTACTCATACCTCTTGATCGTTCATAATATTTTCCTGTACAAACCTGTCTAAAATGCCAACAATTGAAACATGTTCGGTTTCAAACTGTAAGTAGGCCTGTAGAAGCCATATAACACAGTCTACAAATCTAATTACATCTGTGAAATGCCCATGTGTAAATCTGTTTGACGATTCCATTGGAACAGGAAGTGATGTCAGTCCAAGGATAACATAGCACTGGTGAAATGCATATCACTTCTTGTGCAGTCTGCATTGATGCTTCGTACCCCTGGTTAAGAACCACTGCCCTAAATAATGGTGTAACACATGTGAAACCCATATTGTTGTGTAACCTAGACTGAAGACTCTAGAACAGTATCTATAGATCTACATTAATTTTTATGGTTGCTTACTATAACGTACTTAAAGTCATTTTTAGGGAACATATCAAAAAAAGAAACTAAATCAAAATATCAACACTAGATAACCACCGGGCTTGGAGTGTCAAATTCGATCTAAAACATTCCTATCAATTTGACTTGCTGCAAATAAAGATATCGGATGTTATGTTAAAATGAGTGGGTAAGACGCTGACTCGCCAGCCTGGAGGTCGGGTGTTCGATCCCTGCATTCATCGAGAAAGTTCATCCAGATTTTCCGGCATGGTTCTCACTTGTCAGTGATGCAGGATGAAGGGCTTGACAAGGACAGCTGTCTAGTTGTTGAGATGGTATGAAAACCGAGGTCCTATGTACACATTGCTATGCATCATGTACAAGTTCCTTGACGGTTGGAATTCAATATAAGAGTAGGCCGTAATGCCACTGTCTGGGCAAAATTTCCGTCATAGCACACTGTATGGCGTAAGCCTGTCTTCATTAGCCCAGTTTCAAGCAGAACAGTAGGACATTAAACCTCATTTAATTTCTCTTACTTAGGCCACTTAGGGACCAATTTTGGACTGACCTTCTCTCTTATGAGACCGAAACCTTCACAATCGCTGATATGTAAAGCAAATGGTGGCCTCTCATTGTCAATGAAGCTGCATAATACTGGTTGTAAGTAAGAAATATTATGTAGGGGGTGAACTATGTGAATGATTCAATGAAACTTATTAATATTAATTCAGTCTATAATTTCTAGATTAACCATGTGTATTAATTATGATTGACATAAATGAATAATAAACTATTCTAACTATTCCATATTCGTCTATGAATGACTACATACAGTACTATCTTCTTGGTCGCTTCATTAATATGCTATATACCCAGGCTTAGCCCCCCCCCCCCAAAAAAAAAATCGAATTGGCCCCCCCAAATATTTCGCCAACAATAATGATTTCTTAGGAGTGTTCTTAGCCGGCCACATCCTCAGCCCCCCCCCCCCAAAATCGAATTGGCCCCCCCCAAATATTTCACCAACAATAATGATTTCTTAGGAGTGTTCTTAGCCGGCCACATCCTCAGCCCCTCCAAAAAATTCAGTAGCCCCCCCACCCCCCGAAATATTTAGAGCTGGCTACGGGCCCGTATATACCTACATTATGGTGTCCAGAGAGAGAGGGGGGGGGGAGTTAACGTCCACTCGGCACGAACTAGGTCATTGCAGGGCTATAACATGGTGTTTAGCCGTGGGAGGAAACCGGGGGACTCGGAAGAAAAGGGCGAGACTGGGCAGACGACCCTATTCCTTGACACATATAAACGCAAACTGATCCCGCAGTGAATATTCTCTTGGCCGCTACAATCACTGATAAGCATGACATCGACGAGGCTTAATGAGTTCGGCATATGAATTTTTTTACTCCGACAAATTAAATTCTCGAACATTTTTTTGAGGTAAAAGAAAAATAAATAAAGACGTTTGAAGTATTTGTAGTTAAAAATATTTCTTATGTAGTGTAAATGGATATTAAAATGAGTAAAATGCATCATTTTGCCCAAAGCAGTTACGTGTTAAAGTAGCTAAGTCTCTAACTCAATATCGTCCAAAATCTTCGGCATTCAAAACACGAATTATTTGTCAATTTAAATCAACACTGATGTTATCATTTTACCAGGAAAAGATGGGCTTTTGATATCCAATATTTAAAACAAAATAAATATTTTACCATTGGTACACGAATCGTGTACCATAATGCGTTTCAGCCCCAGTTCTAGCAAGAGACTCGAGGAACGAGGCTAGAAACATTGGACCAAATCAAACGGCGTATGTAGACTGGAATAACCAGACACTCGAAATAGCCACTCGATTGAAACTTCTGGCGTATTTCGCCGTACATAACTAATTTGAAATTAGAGTACAAACGAAAACGATTGAATGTAAATCAGTTTGTATACATTCATATTACATTATTATATGCGTTGCGACCCATTTGTGGCAATTTCTAGGTCTCAAATATTAGTGATTTAGCTCAATCTGATTAAAACACAGATCCAATTTCGTTTCGTTTTTTATAGTTCAAAATTTCGTTTTTACTTGTCTTCACTACTCTTGGATCTGGAGGAGTTGTTATTTAACTGGTGTTCTGCCTGAAATGAGGGGTCAGCCAATCAAATGGTCTGTCGAATCGACCGTTTGACCTTTTCATGCGTGGAACTGTGGGTAGATATTACCAGCCAACGACGTCTATACTAACACCAGCGGATAGAAATCATAACAAAACACAAGTGGATTTTGAAAAGCATGGCGATCGCTAATTGGTTAATCGAATGACTGACGTTATCGGGTCAAATGTCCCGTGCTTGATACCTGACGTCATAGAACGTGAGGGTCCACTATAACTAGTTAGATCTACATGAGTGCTGGCCATCGAAAGTATAAAAAACGAAACGAAATATAGATCTATATTTTAATTAGATTGTGATTTAGCTCCTTTAAGTAAACATTGCACGAGCCGTTAAGCCAATGACTGACGCCGTGTGCAGTCAACGCACGTGTTGTGGACAGTCATCTGTTACAGAGTTAATTCGCAAGTAATTCTCTGTGAAACAGATTGGTATAAACGAGAAATAGAAACCACGTTACTTTACTCAACGATCTGGTTTAACGTAATTAGCTTGCACAGATTAGGTCATTGCCCTTTCTGGATCAAGACACAAGATTTTATTGGACGTAACATATAATTATTCTAGTTCACGTGTTTTAAGCTTCCCTATCTTGTTTATATAAAGATAGACTGATACACAGAATAAATGATTTAATGTAGATTTTATTTACTTATCCTTAATAATAATAAAAAGATTAAACGCCTGACCTCGTGAAACAGAGCAAAGAAATATTGAAAAACTCCCCTGTTATTTAGGTTATTTATTCTTTGGATTTTAAAGGCATTAAACTGGGGTCGATTCGGCTTAAGATTTCTCCAGCGTACAAACTGGGTGATTTGATGTTTGGTTTGGTCTGAAAACGTATTCATTGAGTTACTATAAGTGGTGTGGTTTCCATTCCTACATGAACGTGACAAGGAGTAGGGTCGCCTGTCAAACCTTTGTTGGTTTCCTCCGAATCCCCCCACTACTAGAGATCCCTATCCCTGCGTTCAAGCAATTATTTTAACTAAAATTGAACCATAACTAGTCCCGAAATGACCTATAGTTTATGTCAGTGAACTTCAACCCCATTCTCTCTCTCTTTCTCTTAACACGCGGTTTAATTTTATTTCAATAATTCGCTTGCACGTAGGGGTTTTTAGTAGTGGGAGGACCCGGTGAAAACCCACAAGGTTGAACAGGCAACCCTACTCCTTGTCACGTACAACCGGGGAATCGAATGACAGACCTCATGATACAGCACGCATGTGCTAACCGTTCGGCCATCCCCCACAACCAGTCCAGTACACATAGGGGTGCGGGCTCGATGAGAGATAGGTCTAATAGAGCCTAATTAAGGTGGCTGACTCGAATTCCAATCAATCGTTTAGCCTACATTTGTGAGAAAATTTGGAAATTTAATTGCCGCAAACGCGTTTTCCTGCTATTCCAGCCTGTGAATACAATTACAACGACTTTAATTTGGCCCAATATAGTCTACCTGACTGACCTGATTTCCAAACAACCAATCAATCGTCGCGGACTATGGGGACCTCGTCCTCCCGGAGAAAATTTTGAAAATTTAACCACCGCAAATGCGTTTTCTGCTATTCTAGCCCGTGTAAGTAACCCCAAAAGAATTCCAACCATCCAATCTGACTGTGCAGCTGCCTTCACAAATAATAATCAATGCCCGAAAAATGTCGCACAAAGTAGAGTGGCTCCAGACAAAATGTTTTAATCCATTGTCAACTTACTATCAGTACAAAATCGTGGTGAATTAAAAGAAAAGTGAAATTAGTGCTTTTTTAGGACTCGATGACAGTTAGGGAAGCAAAGCTAGGAATGCCCGAAAAAATTCAGGTTAACAGACAACGGCGCCGGTTTTATTCGATGAGCGAAGAAGCGGAGCTGACGTTGTGTGGACCCCCCCCCCCCCCCAAGAAAGTTTTGGAATATTTGATGGCCGCCAACGCGTTTTACTGCTATTCCAAGTCGTAAAATTAGTGTTTTATTAGATTTCGGGCACTTTATTTTGCCAAGTACCTGTCAGCCTGAAAAGTCAGCTTGACCGAAAGTTAGGGGAGCAGCTGTTCCCCTGCCCCCTGGTTGTTTCAGTACAAAATAGCAATGGGAAGTTATTCCACAGGACAAATTCACACACAAGGACAAGAAAGGAAGGGTTCATGACAAAATGGCACAGGGAAGTAATGCCCAGGAATATTACAGGACAAATGTCACAGGAATTTAAAGTCACACATCGAGCCACTGCGACTGCTAACCAGTGTTTGCCAGGCAAGTTACATCCACACTTGCAAGAGATGTGTAGAGAACTAGCTATAAACAAAAGCGATTTTTCGTAAAATCAGGGAGGCTGAGATATCTTTGGGACATAAACATGCATTTTAAGTTTCATCAAAATTGTGGCCCCTAATAACTATACCATATGTTTGCACCATTTGCGTACGCGGGGCGACAATTTTTTCTGGTAGTTTTGGTCCGATTTTCACGAAATTTGAACTCAATCATCAATCAGGTGTAACAACGATATTTTTTTAATGGATAATAATTGTGACCTCTTGAGGGACCACAAGTTAAAAGCACGGTTTTTAGTACATACAGGGGCCATAATTCTGGAAGGTACGACCCGATGCGCAAATATCGAAAGGAACCAAGACCTTTCGGTTATTAACATGCATTTCAAGTTTCATCACAATTATATGACAATTGTGACCTTAAGCGTGTCCATAAGCTAAAAACGTGGTTTTTCGTACAATCTCGCGCAAAATCCATGAAGTTATGGTCCGATACATGCCAATATCGAAAAGAACCGAGATCATTTAAAGATACATGTAGATCTATAAATCAAGTGTCGTCAAAATCGGATAAAAATTGTGATCGTGGATAGATCGACGGACGAACGGACATGGGTGACGGCATAATACGTCCACATGAAAATGTGGGCAAATAAAATAAATACAAACCAAACATAGATACACACTTTATTTTTAATTAAAGAAAGTTACCATGAAATGTCAAGTAGCATAGCTGAATAAAAAAATAGGCAGTAGAGTAAGAAAAAGATATTGTATACAGCATGCAGTTAAAACTAATTTAAAAGTTTTTAGGGATGTTGTCTCAACATATTTGCTACGGCTGGGAGTTAAAATTAATTGCTTTGCTCCCATGGATGGTGTCGGGATATTTGCTACAACGGGTGTTAAAACTGATTGCATAGCAGCTTTCAAGGATAGCGCCTCAGCATATTTGATACAGCAAAGAATTCCAACAGATTGCATAGTACTCATAGCTGGCGTTAGGATATGTGATAAAGCAGGGAGTTTAAATAGATTGCATAGCTTTCATGGATGGCATCAGGATATTTGCCACAGCAGGAATATAAATTGCTCCAATGAAATTAGGTTAAGATGTATGAACAGCACTGGGATATTTTTTATTTATTCCCATAGTTAAAGCATAATTTATATGAACTGGGTTCAAATCAAAGAAGAATTTCCTCAGGGCGTATATATTGATTTTGTTGTGTTGTGTGTGTGTGTGTGTGGGGGGGGGGCTGGATGCATCCCCCGTTCCCCCGTTCCTGCATCCACTGTAACATTATATTATTTAACATTCATATCCACGAATTTATACTTTTTAATGGACGGTAGAGCCATAGAGAAAAGAAATAATATAAAACAAGTACGATCGTACTGTGGACCAGGTACTGACCATGTTGTTGGATGAAATTCACCAATCTAATTCACAAAATCGATGCAAAATTGTTCAAAGAAGCATGCCAATTCTTAGTCAATCGGTCTTGAATTGACGGAGCCTTCGAGTTTTTCGAAGATCCTCACCAGAACAACAAGTACAACATGGATAGGGCTTAGCGACCAGTTCCTGGTTTTAAAAAAATACAGACACCAATATGACATACTTTCTAGCAGTAAATACCAAAGCCAAAATATGCCATCATTTAAAATAAAGACAATTTATCATATATTTTTTTCAAAATATGTCATGACTATTTATCATAAAAATATATATATCCATGACTATTTATCATAAAAATATATATATCCATGACTATTTATCATAAAAATATATATATCCATGACCATTCATCATTTAAATATGTCATGACCACTTATCATATAAATATGTCATGACAATTTATCGTTATTATTCAAATTTATCATTATCATGACAATTTATCATTATCATGACAATTTATCATATGTCATGACCATGAATTTACGAAATAAAATATATGGCACAACAATTTATCACATAAAATCTTTTCATACAGTAACATTAACCTTATATAAACATTTTTCGTACAATTTATCATGGCAATTTATCATATGTCCTGACCATGACTTTAGAAAATAAAATATATGTCACAACAATTTATGCATAAAATCTTTTCATACAGTAACATTAAGGTTACATAAACACTTTTTATACAATAACAATGTTATTTAAACACTTTTCATACAAGAATATGTTATGTTAGAGCAATTGTCTAATTAAAAATATACCAACAATCGCATTTCAGCATATTGATCAGGTACACATCCACAATTAAGGATGCATTATGTAAAATTTGAAAATATTCCCTTTTCATTATCTACTTTTTAACTATTATAGCCAGAACTAATAGTTCTTTATCTAAATCTTACATAATGCATCCCTAATCTGAACAACATTTAGAGATCTCTAAAGCCATAATGGTTTTAAAATTATGGACATGTTAATGTTAATTTTGGTTAATCAGAGTGCTCTCTGTATAGATTGATATACTTTGGAAATACTTGACTAATGCAGCCTTCGAATTAATTATTCGTTGAAGGCCACTTTCAACAAATTATCTGCATAACTAGCTTAGGTTAGAAATACATGTATAACAAACATAACAATGGTACACTATGAAAGACAACGCACACAAATTGTAAATCATTAAAAAAGTATTTTAAAATCATGTTGTAATCGTTTTGTACATATAGTCCCTCCCTAGCCTCTAATAACAAAGACTTCATCGTCTTTTGCATTTTCTGGCCATATCCAATCTTCACGACTTGGTCATTCAATATTCAATTAAGAAACACAATCTAAACAGGCAATTAAAAAACACATCCATCAAAAGATTTCAGCAAAGACTACAGGTGGCACTGGTTGGTTTTTACCATATCCAGATCAAACACCACAACTCAATTTCCAAATATTTTACTCGCTCCAACAGGAAGATCAGGTTGCAGACGAATTTGAAACAGTATGGAATCTGACAGAAACCAATCACAGGTTTACGCAGATCTCAACATAAATTAAGGTCATAATAAACTCATGGTATAATAGCAACCAAACTGCTGCGACTTTCCATGTTACCAAAACAGAAGGTGCCGCCATTTTTGGATTCCCAACTATTGAAAAACTGGAGCTTCTTACCCTGGACTTTGATATTAGCATTCCCACACAACCCTGACATATATCAAGTAAGATTATCCACAAAAAAACAAATACTACCTGCAGAATACGCAAACAGTTTTAATGGAGTAGGAAAATGCAAAGGCCAGTACCACATAACCATTGATCACAATATACCACCAGTGATATAGCCACCACGAGGAGTTTCTGTAAGTCTTAAAATTGACATCAAGAAAACATCACTCGCATACCATAGGAACAGACTTATTTCAGATTATTATTCAGTTTCCCTTTGTATGAAAATTAACTTCCATCTTGCATCACCGATTAGAGAGAACCAACGAAAAATCTGGAAAGCGAGGCAGTGTTTGTTCAAGACAACTTGCCTCGAAAACATAACCTTGGTGAAGATGACAATTTCGTTGATATTCTGAAGCAACATCCAAATATCCAAAACAGAGCCATGATAATAAACAGTCAGAGGAGTTATCTACAGGTCTATATCCAGAATCCTACAAACAAGAGATGGTAATCAGCTGTCATCGATAATTCAATAGGAGACATTCCACAATCCTACATCATCACAACTCGTCAACTGATTCAGCATGAGCATTAAGCAGTGTAACACTATTTGTAAGTGATGACAGCAATCGGTTTCATAAATGTATGGTTTTATTTACAACGGGAACAGAATATTAAATAGATATATAAATAGGACTACACCCACACTACAAAAACTAGTCTATATAATATACTGGAACTATCTACAGGAACACATCTAAACATATTGCATCTTCCATTCCGTCTCTCTGCCAAGGCAGAGGCTGAACTCGGGTAAGTCCATACGCTTGTCTGTGCGTCTCTCTCAAATGAGAGACCCTTCTCCGGTGAGCTTCCAAGCTCCACTCATTTGTCTAAACCATCACAGCTAATTTATACCAAACTTAGATGTCGTGTAAAGTTAATTAAAGCATGCATATACATATATTATTGATATTAAATATATCATATAAAAAACTACACAATGAATCAGCTGTCACTGATAGATTTTATATTATAAGCATGGTCAGTGGAAGGTCAGCATATTGACTTAATTGAACTCACTCACTCCGTTACAGCAGGCATAGACCACAAATAACATATATTCCACTAAACATGTTCATTTTGAAGATTTTACTGAGCATAATCCACTTCAACAACAATCTGCTAAACAACTACAACCAATTATCCAATGCCCACAACAACAACAGAGAGAGAGAGAGAAATGGGGTTTAACGTCCACTCGACACAAACTAGGTCATTTTGGGACTAACATATGGTTTCAATTTTATTTCAATAATTCGCTTACGCGTAGGGGTCTTTAGCAGTGGGAGGAAACCGGAGTGCCTGAAGGAAACCCACGAGGTTGAGAAGGCGCCCCTATCTCCATGCCACATACGCTCACACCAGGGATCGAAACCACAGCAGCAATCCAGAGGTGACCGGCCAGCTAGAGGTCGAAGCGTGGCAGTCTAGACCACTAGGCCACCCCCCCACCCCCACAACAACAACAACGATGACCTTCACAATTAAACACCACCAAAAACTATTATACAAAAGCAGTGGACACTACTGTCAAAAGTCCAGTGTGTTTGGTTGTATAACTGTGCATATTAACTTTACGAAAAACAAACAAACTATACGTAAAAATTAACTTTACGAAAAAAAAATGTGCTTATTTGAACAATTCTTACCCATTTAAATTCAGTTATTGTCATAATATTAATAATTATAGTTTTTTTTAGAAAAAAACAGGATGTTATAGTTCCAGCTATAACCCCTGTTCATTCAGACTTAGTAGATTGACCCCCAAAACAAGCTTTTTGGAACTTTCTGTTTAAAAATATATAGTACAATTGTTCCACCATGGACTGTATTATAAGGTCCATGGTTCCACCAAATTAAAAGTATAAAACAACACTTTTATGTTTCATTATCAAACAAGATTATGACACTCCCCAGACCTTATTAAATTAGTCACTGGATGATTGAAAAACGTGTCAAGTAATTATAAGTATCTAATGTATATGTTAAACCCCTTTTTATTAATAACCATTTATATCTGATACTGATTTCTTGTTACTTTTTTACGAACTTGAGCAACAGATCAATGATAATGTTTATATGTTTATAGTCAACTTCTTGTGATCGAGGAACATTACGTCTGAATTCGTACAGAAAGTCTAAAATTTGTTTTAATGTTACACCTTTTCCTTTCATCTTTTCCATAATAGCAATGAAAGGGCCGTTGCTGTAATCTCCTTTTCTGTGATACCTTAAACAAACCAAAAAAATAAATTGTTACGTAGCTAGAAAACATCTGCATATAGCCATTTCGTCAACAAACAAACATTGAGGTTGATGTCCTGCCTCAATCCCAAAATACATTGATGATCTTGACCCTCATTATTTACTTGCGCATTTATCTTTTTATGAAGCATCTAGAAAGAAAACTGCTTACTACTATATGCTTAACCTGAGCAGAAAATGCTCATGATCGATCTTAGTCAAAGTGTAACAAAATCAACATTCATCACAATCTGAACAAAATTTCGTTTTTCATGTCTTTACTACACTAGGATCTGGAAGAGTTGTTATAATACTGGCATTGTGGTTGAACTGAGAGATTAGCCAATGAAACAGTCTTTTATGGCAAGTTCGTGGCATGCGATGCACAGAACTGTGGGTAAACCACTAGAAACATCAATGCTGATTAATTAATCAATGTCTAATGTCATAGGGTCAACAACCGCTCTTACAACTCCCGATGCGACGTTCCAATACACCCAGTCAGATCTTCAGGTTGTGTAGGCCATCGAAAGTATTAAAAAACAAAACGAAATATAGATCTGTATTTTAATCTGATTGCGTTCATCATTGTGTTCTAAAGTCTCAGCCAATCAAATCGTTTATCTCTGTGTGACTTAGAAGTAGCCAAGGGATTCCCCCAATAATGTGTTTACCGATTTCAATAACAACTCCACGTTTCCCTGATACATTAACTCAGCCTATTATCAGAAAAAATTGATATTAGTAACAGTTATACCCTCAGTACGGTAAATATGTTTCCAAATTTTGAATATTATTCACCATACCTTGATGTCCGAATTGGCATTTTCCAGGTCGGACATTGGTCAAATTATGTAGGTTATGGACAAACCAGCTTCCATGAGTATAAACAAATCATACTTATTCAGGTGAGCCATTGTAGCTCAGTGAGTAAGAAGTTTACATCAGGTTTTTCTGGTATGGTTCCCCCTAGCCAGCGGTGCAGAAAAGAATTCTTTCATTAGTAGTGCCGCTGTCTTGACAACATATTTCCCACATAACAAACCGGATAGTGTATGCCCACCTTTATTAGCCCAGTTGGAGTAAAACATTAGGATGTTAAACCCCATTCATTTCATTTCCTACTTACTCCAGATTGTGGATGGCCGGAGACTGCATGTGTAAGATTTCTCTAGCAATAACATGCCATGTTACTCTATATTTCTCTTCTTTACGATCAAAATACATTCTTAATATGTCCATAGCAAATGTAGCTTCATAAACTTTTATCAGTTGTCTTGCGTCTGCATTCTCTTCAGGGATTTCTACAAATAGACAAATGTTGTATTAATAAAACAACAGAGAATTAAATCATATTTAATCTTATAATCTAATTGGCAGTCACAGTGGCTCAGTGAGTATGCTTTTGACTCACCAACCTGGTGGTCTTGTGTTTGATCATGGTGTACGTGGACAGGGGGCCTGGCAAGGGACAACATATAAAAGTGCTTGGTCCCGTGTAAAATTGTTGTATATTGTAAAAGATTTCTAGGCAGTTGCTACTGTCTGCGCAAAATTTGGCTCGTAGCACACTGTATGAGATGTATGACTGTCTTCATTAACCCAATTTGAGCTAAAATGTAGGACATTCAACCCATTTTCAAAATGCTTTGTGGTATGAACGAAATTTTGTTTAGATAACTGTGTTTTGTGGAAAATGTATAATAAAAGTTAAGCTAGTTACCTGGCACCACCAGTTCATCTACAACGAGCATATTGGCATCATCATCAATTCCATTTAGTGGGATGTTTTCTTCATCAACTGTTTAAAATAAAATATTTCCAGGTAAAAATACACATTTTTCTCTAACCAATTATTTAACAAACAAAAGAAAGTATAGAGACCCCCGAGAATAAATCTTATAGTTAAGTCATGTTGCGAAAGTTCTTAAGTGTGAATCTATTTTGATTTAAATTAATTATCCAACTGGTAATATCATGTCAATGTTGGGATCAGTCAGTCAGTGAAAGGCCCAATCATTTGTATCGTAACAATTCTACCTGAATGTCCCGCAAGATGAAAGGATTTTAACCAATTTCGGTCCATAATATTTAATATCTGCAAAATGTTCTTTGATTCACTTTGATAAAAAAGCAGGTGTTTTCTATTTCCAATGTATTGATTCTATCACAAGAAGGAATAGGTAAACTATATTTCTAGCCTGGTAATGTAAACAAGCCAACAGTGAGGCTTATGTCCCCTGCCAGAAAATAAATAGATGACACATATTAATTAATTGCACGTTTATCTTTTTGAAGCGTATTGAGCAATTAATGAGATTATCTATACTTTTAAGCATAACATATTTACAACCAAACTCGGTCAAGGTTTTGAAGTACCTGGTAGTGAATTACACACTTAGTTTCATCACTCTCACTTAATGATACATTATGGAAGATTAGAGTAAGAGCTGGCAGTTCTCACTAGTAACAATGAAAAACTCTTAAGCCGAGACAGCCTTATTCTAATATCACTGTTGTCTCGTATGACATTGTTACCGTTGCCACAGTAAACAACAAAGTCTTGATTATCCATTTTTGCGTTTAATTATCAACTGGCGTTGAACAGCAGATCAGATTCAAATCAAATGAAAATCGGACACCTAAGATGGCATGAAGAATATGATAATAATATGGTCTTTTGATGTTAATAAATATCTAATCAACACTTTATATAACATTTAAGGTTTAAAGAAGGATCTTCAATAGGAAGATTTACCTCTTGCAATCTACATGTATATGAATACCAAATTGGTTAAATATACTGTTCAAATTAAAATGTATTTGGACACCATGGTAAATTTGCTGTTCAATTTACGGATTAATTTGTACACCAGTATAATGGTTGATGGCAGAATCAATGCCTTTTAATAGGTTCGTAGAATCAATCCATGTGGCCGATGGAATCATCAAGGACAGATAATTTGGACTTGTGACTACCAGTGCTAGCGGAGTAGAATGGAGTAATTGTTCCCACACAAAATTTACTGATTCGTTCTCAGACAAGTCTTAATGATTAATCCCCACACAAGCCTTTACCTTTACTGATTTGTGATGTCATCTACCAATTTGGTGAAGTATTTAATTTAGATGCATATAAACAGAAAGAGAAAGATTGAGTTAAACGCCAATCATTATATACTAGGTCATATCGGGACTGGTTTGCCCGTCGTGTTCTTTCGCAGTGGGAGGAAACCGGAGGACCAAGAAAAAACATATGAGCTTGGAATGGCGAACCTTATCTTGGGAATGTACAAGTGGGGAATCGAAACCAAGCCACTTGACTCAATAGCTGACCTTATGATCTAAAGAGGATACATTAGACCCTTCAGCCAACAGAATGAAGTTGATAATGTGTAGCCTTCAATAAATAAAGCATGTAAAAAAAAAACTTGTAAAATTTAATTACAGTGTGGCAGCTCGACTTTTAATGGTTGTACATCTTTTGTTGATCCATCGTTCTCCATTAAAGGTTGTGGTCCATTTTCTAATGATTGGGATTCATATTCTACCACTGATGGCTTTGGGTCTAAAAACAGAAATGAAATAGAGTTTAACTGGGCTGATAAACATGGTCACAAGCCGTACACTGACACTGTGCTATGGTGGAAATTTTACCAAGACAGCAGTGCTACAGTCTACTCTTATATTGAACTCCAGCTGCCAAAGGTTTTTCATACCATCCAAACGCCTATATAATGGGCCTTGGTAGGCCCCCGGTTCTGCACAACTGACAACTACAAGGGTTCTTGTATATACATATACCAATGTGTACACAGGACGGGCGAATCAAACCAGATCCGTTATTCGAACTCAACCAACATTACAGTGTAACCGTGATATATTTGAATGTTTTATTTATATCAGATAAGAATTGTGACCTCTAGAATAAAGAAACTAAAACATTACAGTGTAACTATATTCAATAACAATTGTTACCTCTAGAGGAACCACAACCTAAAAACATGTTTTTTTGTGCAATCAGGGGCCATGATTCTGGATGTTAAGATCCAATACATGCCAAAATCAAAATGAATCAAGATCTTTAGGAGAAAGACCAAAATTTCAAGTTTCGTCAAAATCTGATAAAAATTGTGACCTGTAGAGTGTCAACAAACAAATTGTGGTCGTACAGACATGAAAATGTGGGCATATAAAAATGCACCCATTGACTCAAAGACAAGACCATATGATCTAACATGCACACGTCGACCCCTTTACTTTAAAATAGAATCATTCGCTTTATAGACCGGGAGCAAAGGGGGTGAACCTAGCTGAAAAGTGTACCAATTTTCTTCTATATGTTATCAATGTATGTATGTCTAGTCTAGATTCTTAGGAGTAACCCACCGCACAAACTGTCTGGCAGTGGTCATTCATTCAGGACTCCTGTGGTTGTACTGAACAACTCCAAAGCTGTTTTAGGTAGTATAGATTTCAGCTAATCCAGTCTACCTGTTGACTGGAAATTAGATAACTCTTGTCAGGGATACTCCAACACTACAAATGTCGGGTAATTACATAGCTCTGTCAGGGGTACCCCACCACTAGAAGTGTCTGTCAGAGTGTTTTGTGATACCTGAAGATATACGGTTCACTAATGTGTGAATTTCATGTGGTACACTTTGAGCTAATCTAAACTAGTTGGGAGGATGTCATTTTGGGTGTGGAACACCACACCCACCACCCGAAACCTGGCAGCCTTACATTTTGATGATACCAGATTAAACCAAATATACATGCACTGATACCATAAAAGAGAAAATTGGTACAATTTTCAGCTAGGTTAACCCCTTGGGCTCCTGCTCTATTACTGGTCTTTCATTTATTTTTCTTTATTTCATTTTAGCACTTGAACACTGTATTATGAGCACTGGTATCTCACATATGATTTAGAATAGTAGTTCAACATGTTTGTTTACTTACAGACCTCTTGAGGACCCGCTACATAGATTTACTCTTTTCAGTGAAATTTGAAATACTAAAGGCAGTAGAACTTAAAGAGGCATGTCACCACTTCTCACATAAATCCTTGATACATCCTAACTTGTGCCATCTTAAAGCGGCAATTTCATATTTTTAAGTTATATTTTTAAAATATATTAAAATAAAGCCTTAAAATAGATGGTATCTATAAACAGTCCAACCTTGTTAAAGAATAATCCTATAATTCACTATTGCCAGTTGAGAAGTTGGCAAAAATATCACTTTCAACATTAAATTCAAACGTTTGAAGATAGCTATTGCATGAGGGGAATGGGAAAACAAGGAGGTAATTGTGTTATTATTTCCCATGTGAAAGATGTTTCAGTGTGGAAAATAATGCCTATGATTGTATAATAGTGAGTTGACAACCTATTGAGCAAAAGACATAGAAATAAATATGTTTTGACTTTCTTGGAAAATATGAAATTCCCGCTTTAATAGACTTCAAACCACATACATGTATATATATAGCTACCATTCATTTTCATAGAACCCTTAGTTTGAGAATACCAATTTCAATATCATGTTTTAACACTAAGAAAATCTTACCTAGTGGTGAACCACATACTTTTTCCTTTATTTTGGACGGAGATAGTTTAAACCTTTTACCTGAATAATAAAAACACAGAAATGACATGCAGAGACCTTGTCTTAAATTTGATAGTTTGCAGAAATGAAATGTGGTTTAATGTCCTACTGGGCTTTTGAGGACGGGGATATGCCATTATTCACCATATCTTGATGTCCCATTGTGGGCATATTCCTGGTCAGACATGTCCAGCATATAAGGACAAAATAGAATCCATGTTATATTCTTATATCATGGTACGTTTATATGCACGCCAATGTGTACATGGGACCTTGGTTTTCATCCTTTCCAAAATACTATATGTTGTCCCTCGCCAGGTCCTCCGCCCTACACCACTGAGATGAGGGAACCATGCCAGAAAAACCTTGATAAACTTTATGGGCCAACACAGATCGAACACAGGAACTTCAGGTTCGGAAGCAATCATCCTACGCACTGAGCCACAGTTTTGTTACAGAAGTGAGCTATGAACATAACACTTTCAATAGTATGGGTTGATTTCTACTTTCAATGGAGGGTGTTGTCAAATGTTTAAAAAGAAACAGTCATGTTTGAGAAGCGAGCGTATGGTAGAAATTGGAGTACGAAAGTAACCTTATCAGGACTGCCCGGTGTAACCAACCTTGCTCCAATCTAGACAAGGTCGATAATCGATACTTTTATGTTTCGGCCAGGTTTTTCTGTGAGTTAAGATGATAAGATGACCATAGTAACTTTATTGTTACAGTCACTAGACCCAACATCACCAGTATAATATGCACATGTACACAAATAGTATACATCCACATAATTTACAGACATTAAACTATGGAAGATAATTGTTGACAAAATAATAATGATTTTAAAAAAGTACAGATACCTAATAAGGTAGAGCGCTGGGATGGGGGAAAGCAGGTGCTAACTAATCTGCTTTGTAACCTTCGCGTCTAGAGAGAACTGGCACATAGCAAGGTTGTTTACTGCCTGCCAATAGAATTACTGTGTCCAACAGCTACATGTACATTGTAATTTCATTCCCTTGAACCTCCTCACAATTAAGCTTTCATATATTTTTTCATACTTACATAGGAGAGCTACAAGAATCATCAATATTATTATTGAGGAGCCTACACTACCACCTATTATAACCCGATCATCATCTGGTAATATAAAACAGTTCATACATTAGTTTTAATCTTAGAAAATGTTATTCAGCTAAAGTTAGTGGTGGACACATTTGATTTGGAACGATCAGGGTGTCAATAGTGATTTGTAGCACATATCTGGACTTAATATATCATCCCAACCTGAATAGACCATTCAATATCATCAGCTACTAGTGCTGACACAATATATTGTTGATTTGTAATCGACCTTCTCACGATATGCGCATTGAATCGTGAGTGCTGAAGCAATGTAGTGTGAAATCCATTTTTTTGTCGCTTCAGTAACTAACCTGTCACTCTTATAGGTACACAAACACTCTTATATTGTTTTGGCCTTTAACTTAATCCATATCAAAATCGTGGGATGGAATGAAATGAAATGATGTTTAATGTCCTACTGTTCTGCAACGACTGGGCTAATGAAGACCATAAGCTATAAGGGAAATTATGTCTGGACGGCCCCACAACGGCCAAGTTTTATTTGAAATTCAGGAGAACTTTTACATGCATGCCAATGTGTACACAGGATCTGAACTACTTAAGACTGTTCTTTATCACGCCCTCCGTCCTGCACCGCTGACAAGGGGGGGAACCACAACAGAAAATCCAGAGGAAGTCTTTCCACCAACATGTGGGGATACAGCGTCTTACTCAACCAGATACAGCGACTCTCAAGAAACCAATGAATATTAACAGGAGTCTTAGTCTCATAAACATTGTGAATAAAATTCCAAGACTATCAGATAGTTTGGTTTACTTTAAGCACACATTGAGATTAAGAAGTGGAAAATGAAAATTGTTATACTATAATAATACTGGGACTAATATAGTAATGGGAGAGGGGGTGGGAGGGATTGATCTTAGTGTAACATTAAAGTAAACTTTTCTACACTGAACATACAGTGTACTGTGAGGGAACTAGACAAATATACTCGTTTCTGTGTCAAATTACCCTCATAGCACACTGTATGGTGTATGCTCTTCTTAATTAGCTCAGGGGGTGCAAAATAAATAGAACACATTAAACACCATTTCATTTTCATATTGAATTCTTAAATTTTTAAAATGTCAACTCGACAGCAACTCGTAAAATACTATCAAAGATCTCACCTTTCTGTGTATATGATCTCATTTTGTCAATTTCCTCAATGGAGCCTTTTTTTGAGTGATTGCTGGATATTGGCCTACAGACAGGTTTTGTTGTTGGTAACCATGTCAAATTACCAGTACACTGTGATGACGCATACTCAACATCTACTTCATAACCGTTGTCACATTGTAATGTACAGTTACTGCCAATAGTCATGTTACCATACTGACATGTCACATTACCATGCTCATCAGACCACGGCTCACACCCTACATAAACATAAAGTAAAATTAGAAATTAGAAATAAAAAAAACACTAAAAAAAATTCTGGAGCTTTTATACGAATTGTGGACAGACACAGACAGACAGGGTTAATGGACATGTCATGTTACCATGCTGCTCAGACCATGGCTCATGCTCTGTATACAACATAAAATAGAATATGAAAATAGAAATTACACCTTTCTGTGTATATGATCTCATTTTGTCAATTTCCTCAATGGAGCCTTTTTTTGAGTGATTGCTGGATATTGGCCTACAGACAGGTTTTGTTGTTGGTAACCATGTCAAATTACCAGTACACTGTGATGACGCATACTCAACATCTACTTCATAACCGTTGTCACATTGTAATGTACAGTTACTGCCAATAGTCATGTTACCATACTGACATGTCACATTACCATGCTCATCAGACCACGGCTCACACCCTACATAAACATAAAGTAAAATTAGAAATTAGAAATAAAAAAAACACTAAAAAAAATTCTGGAGCTTTTATACGAATTGTGGACAGACACAGACAGACAGGGTTAATGGACATGTCATGTTACCATGCTCATCAGACCATGGCTCATGCTCTGTATACAACATAAAATAGAATATGAAAATAGAAATTACATAAAAACAATCTAATATGACTCTGAAACGCAATGAAGATGAATCAACCACCTCTCATTTCCACCTTGGTCTGTTTTTTGTACTGCTGTTGAGCTGTGATTTCTAAATATCTATTTAGGTCTACACAGATCCTATTTCGGTTTGTTTTTTATAGCTTCAAATTTTGATTCACTTGTCTTTACAACACTAGGATCTAGAGGAGTTACTTATAGCAGGTGAGGAATTTTCCAATGAAACGGTTTGCTATGGCGAGTTCTTGGCTTGCTTGGCAAAGAACTGTGGGTAAATCCCCTAGAAACATCAAAGCTGTCGTATAACTCTGACGCGACCTCCCAGTATGACTGATGAGATCTTCATGTAGTGTAGGCCACCAAAAATGTGAAAAAACGAAATGAAACACAGATCTGTACTTTAATCAGATTGTCTTTTAATCTAGCAACTTCAAAGATCTAATGGCCTGTCCAGCATCTGCTAGTCTTTTAATGAAGTGTTGCAATTCCCCTCTCATTTCCATAGCTCTGATCTCTTGAGCTTTTAAACGAATTATGCACGGACATGATACATGTACCCATGTACTGCACATAAAATGCGGACATATTATCTTAAAATGAAATCGGTGGGCGAGGTGCTAGCTCACAATAATGGAGGTCATGTACTCTATCCCCCGTATGCAGTGGGAATGATTCAGGGTTGTCTCCCCTATATCAGTGGTGCAGGACTGACAGCCTGGCAAGGAACAGCATATAGTTGTTTGAATGGGATGTAAATCGAGGTCCTGTGTACCCGACAACACGTGTTTATTTGACGAAAAGTAAGCAGAAATGCTGGTGTCCAAGCAAAAATGTCCCTCATATCACACTGCATGTCGTATGCCCATCTGAATTTATAGCCTTGTTGGTGCAATAAAGTAGGATGTAAAACTCCATTTCATTTAAAGCCTCCATATTGCAAGGTATGATTTTATTAAACTTTACTTACACGGAACAGGATCTTGTCGTCCACTACACCCGATAAATCTACCAAGTAACCATGACGGCGAAGATTCAGGGCAACCGCTTTTAATCCGACCTTGTGCACTATTTATATTAATGGGACAAATTCGACATGCTAGACATGTTCCAGTATTTGTAATAAATTCACTGCAAAACAAAAACAAATAGAATTTCATAATCCACAAACAAGTATATAAGCAGTCCTTGTTTTCTTTATTTGGCTGGTGAGCTGACAATTGCTCTCCTTAATGTTCTACAGTTAAAGAAGACTGTCTCCTTTCATTCATAAGCCAGTACTAGATTAAATGTCTATATAGCTAGTGAGAGAAATAAATGGGGATTAATGTCCACTCAACACAAACTACGTCATTTGGGGACTAACTTTGGTTCAATTTCTTTCTATAATTCGCTTGTGCGTAGGTTTCATTAGTAGTGGAAAGAAACTGAAGGACCTGGAGAAAACCCATGACACCATGTCACGTGCAAGCGGGGAATCGAAACCATCCCACTTGCCTCAATGACAGACCTTCTGATGAAACGTGCACATGTTAACCATTGTGTTACCCAATAATTACACAGTGCAAGAGAGAGAGAGAGAGAGAGAGAGAGAGAGAGAGAGAGAGAGAGAGAGAGAGAGAGAGAGAGAGCATGGTCACTTCGGGGCTCACATAGGGTTCAATTATTATTTCAAAAATCTGTAAGAGCATAGGGGTCTTTATTAGCAGTTGGAGATAACCAGAGAGGACACAGCTAGACAGGTGATCCCGCTCATTGTCATGTTCAAGCAGAAAATCGAAACAATGCCACTTGACTCAATGACAGACTTATGTCCCAAATTGTCACCCAATGTGTTATTTATGAGAGCTTTTTTCAGTAGAAAAGTACTCGATAAAAAACACTCTGATTCATGCACTTAAGAAGACAAATATTTCTTTCATTTTTCTTCAATGACAGCCCATAAAATAGAAAACGGGTTAAATGTCTACTCAACACAAACTAGGCTATTTTGGTACTAAGATATGGTTCAAACCAGGGATCTTAATCGGCTGATTTTTGTCGGCTTTAGCCGATTGATCTTTAATCTAGCCGAATCGTAAAACAATGAATCGGCCACTATGGTATCATATATCAATCTACTTTCGGCCGATTTACAAAGAGTTAATTATCATGCTGATTGATAAAACAATGAACAACAAGCCACTACGGTGTCATATATCAATCTATTTTCGGCCGATTACAAAGAGGTAATTATTACTCGTCGATTAATTAACCCATCAAAGAGTCAATCAATGCAGTGAATACCTTCAGTGTCAATCCTTCTCGGCTCATTTCGTAAATAAACAACTTCGTTGAGCTTATTCATGCCAAGTACGGTAAGAGAATAGCCGAAAATAATGGTGGCGTTGACCTTGAACTTCAAGCATGCACGTAGACAGTGTATTTGGAAGTTCCAAAAGCTGGAGATCCTCCCACGTCCAATATAGGTCACCTAAAGTTGAAGACTAGAAAATATTTTAGATCCGAATAGTTAGCTCCTTTCAAACATATTTCAATAGCAGACCTTATTGGTGTACTGATAGAGCACTCAACGAAACCTTGTCTGTCTGTTTTGGGATATGTTGTCCCATCTGAAGTCATCAAGAGCCAGAAAGCTAATGGGTCGTTTTCCTTATTGAGATTGAATAAGAATAAAACTTAAAGGTTAGATAATATATATATAGATCTACAAGTACATCGATGTTCTAAGACATCTTTAGATGGCCATAAGTTAAATGAACAGGACAAGGTGATAAGGACTCAAGAAAAGAAATACATTATAAGGAATAGACGATAAGGACACCAGACTTATCTTAACTTTTGATATGGAAACTACAAAAATTTCAGGGAAAATGTTAACTTACTATTTTCCACATCCTACAGCTGACTCTGTGGTGGTGACCTGAAATCATCAGACAAATACTTTCAAAAGAGATGGTGTTATAGCCGAGTGGCTAGTGCAAGGAAGACACCCAATTGAGTACGGTGTGATATTCAAGAGGTCAGGGCATTGAACTGTCAGGGGTGGGGCGAGTAAAGGTATGGTGGTTGGACACTCAACTGAACAACCCTGAAATGGCTATAGTAATGCACTTGTAGCATTGTAGAGAATGAGAAACGAGGTTTAAAGTACACACTACATTGCCTTATAATAATAATAATATGTTTATTTCAGTAATAAGGTCATAGACCTAAAGTACAATTTAACAAACACTTTAAAAAGGTGGGCGACAGCAAGTGTAGATAGATTTTACAATTTATGATAACAGTAAAACAATTCATTTCTTTACATTTCCAATTTTCTATGTGGTAATGCGACATCGATATAGATTTTAATAATCCAATGTCAATTGACGTGCAGATTTTGATTAGTGCCGCTGGACACAGAGAGTGTTTATATAAAGTATTCGGAATGTATAGATATTGTATTTGGTTCAATTTTGGACAATGCCTTATAGGACATTTAGGACTAACATATGGTTCAATTTAATTCCAATAAATTTGCTTGGGCATAGGGGTAATTTATTTATAAGTGGGAGGAAACCGAGGGATAATCTGAATACATGTCCCCCAATGGATGAAAACAAAGGGGATTTGATACGAATACGAATGAAATGAAAAGGGGATTTAACGTCTTACTGTACTACTCTAAACTGGGCTAATGAAGGCGGCATACGCCATACAGTGTGCTATGAGGGAAATTTGTCCCGGGCAGCAGCACTATCGACTACTCTTATATCCAACTGCCAAGGGATCTTTTACGTGCACGCCAATGTGTTCACAGGACCTCCTTTTTGTCCCATCCAAATGACTAGACAGCTTTCTTGTCAGGCTGTCCGTCCTGCATCACTGACAAGGGGACACCACACAAGAAAATCAGGATGAACTTTTATGTCAATGCAGGGATCGAACATCCGAGTCCCGACCTCCAGCGTCTAAACCCCCTATCTCAATCGACACTGGGATTGAATCCACAGCCTCCCTGTGGCCCCGCTGTTACTTAGAGCTAACAATAAGGGTTTGGATAGTATAGCTGTCAGAAAAAACTGAAATATGTGTACATTCAAAATTTATTATTTATAGTCGAGGGCCAAGGCTATACTTACCACAATAATTACTGCTGCTAAAATTGATCTAAAGAACATCCTTTAGAAGATCTGGGTCATGTGGGCAAACAATGTAAATATATATCTACAGGTGTACCAGGTCCTGTCATGTCACATCAAATCTTTCTATTGCAGATCTTTCTTCTGGCCTTAAACATTATATGATACATTATTAATTAGACATTCATTAACATGGCAAGACCATAATCAACTCTCAATGCAATCAGATACATGTAGGTCTGATTTGAAGCAGATTAGAATGGTTCAGCCATTTAATGATTTGCCATAAAAAGTGAGGCTTAGCCTAGAACAACCAGTATGGTGGTTACAATCAGTGCACACATCTTGTCAAACCTTTAAAGGCTAATATCTTTGCTCAGAATAAAGTAATTTGCATGAAATTTTCAATATATTCATTTAGCATTATTTATATTTGAACTATTATAGCAAGAACGGTCAGTTCTTTATCTAAATCTTACATACAGGTAATGTATGTCTAATGTACATGGATATTCACCCAGTATTGAAGATAGTTTTCAAAACGTTACTTGCAAATTTTCTTATTGGCTTTACTAATGGGTTCCACTACATGTATTTACCCAAATCCACCATTATTTCAACTCATATAACAATAATTTATACTGATATCAATATTTCATATTTATACAATGTACTGTTCTTTATGCCAAGTTGTCTTTTTAATTTACAACCATTAGGTATTTGTGTCTTAAAGTACACTGTAGCTAAGTCTCTAACTCAATATCATCCAAAATCTTCAACATTGAAAACAAGAATTATTTGTCAATTTAAATCAACATTGATGATGTGATCTTACCGGAAAAAGATGGGCTTCTAATATTCAATATTTAAGACAAAATAAATATTTTACCATTGGAACACGAATCAAGTACCATAATGCGTTTCAGCCCCAGTTCTAGCAAGAGACTAGAGGAACAAGGTTAGAAACATTGCACCAAATCAAACGGCGCATGTAGACTGGAATAACTAGACGCTAGAAATTTGCATTGGGTTGACACTGCTGGCTTATATCGCCGAACATACCTGATTTGAAATTAGAGTGAAAATGGAAACTATTGAAGTTAATCAGTTTATATACATTCATATTAGAGTATTATATGCGTTGCGACACACTTGTGTCAATTTCTAGGTCCCAAATGTTAGCGATAGCCTATAGCTCCTTTAAGCGGGGCTTATGTCGACTTTGCAACCCAACGCAACTAGTTGCAGTCAGTTGCAAGAGTGCTTATGTCGATCATATCAGCAACTGAATTCGGAGCGCTGACAAGAAGGAACCACGCTGGAGAATACCAATGAACATTTTAGGCCATAGGCCTACACCGGGATCGAACACTGGCATCACAGCTTCATTAGGGTTAAAACAATCCTATAAATATCCCATCTTACTTAGATAAGATACCTCATATCTCAACCCTCCATGTCTCACACAGCCGATTTAATGTTTTTAGGGTTAGGCCTACCATTTAAATAGCAGACTTAAATACTCTGTATCTTTTAAAACGTTAATTTTCAGGACAGCAGTTTGTCAACCATCAAATTGATAACCTTATTATAACTCATTAACTGTGCATGGACACCTTGATTTGCCAATTGGAACTTTGTGATTAAATATAATTACCAAACACAACTTCTTCTTTAAGTTCTTATTCTTCTGTGTGTTCCACTCTAACTGCAGACAACCGGTTTACTAACAGAAATATGAAGGCTTTTTAAAATTTTAATTAAAAGAAAAGGGGATTCCCCTTTCTAAAAATAGAACAGCATCAGTCTGAGGACTGGCGTGGATGACTGGATTTTGGTGAAAGTCCTATTACCTTCTTTCAATATCTACTTTTTTTTAAAAAAAAAACTTTAAATTAGATTTGGTGTTCTTGACTAGTTCGCGCTCGGTACTTCGTCGGTAGTTTACAACGCAGTAGCAGACTTGCTAGTTTGTATCGGCTAGACAATAATTCTACAACTGGGTGACCGAGAGTAGACAGCAAGTCACCTCGAAATATCAGGCTGTTTCGTAACTTGGCTGCTTCGTATTTAGTTCATTCGTACCTCACATGAGCCGTTTCGTATTAACTTGGTAAGAGTGTCAAATCGTCGGCAATATTTTTCTGTTCGGCTACATTTTCTTAAAGTACTGCTAGTTTCAGTGCAAACGATCTGGGCATAACTGTTGTAAACGTATTTAACCCTTGCACATCAATAACTAAGACCACGCTTCATCTATGTGTAAAACATTTAACTGTGAGGTCTAGCACAAGACATGAAGTATTACAATTTACAAAATTTACTTTTCATCCGCATGTCATCAACATAGAAATTAAGTTTGTTATGTTTCTATATTTTTTTTTCAGAAAAATAAAACGCCCCTATATATTATGCTATGGACAGATTTTAACATGAAATTTGTAACAGAATATTAGCAGCTATTTACTTCCAGAGACAGGGAAGACGTTATTACTGCAACTGAACAGTTTCGTTGATGAAGTATTACAATTTACAAAATTTACTTTCCATCCGCATGTCATCAACATAGAAATTAAGTTTGTTATGTTTCTATATTTTTTTTCAGAAAAATAAAACGCCCCTATAATATTATGCTATGGACAGATTTTAACATGAAATTTGTAACATAATATTAGCAGCTATTTACTTCCAGAGACAGGGAAGACGTTATTACAGCAACTGAACAGTTTCGTTGATGGTCCTGAGCAATTTATAAGTTAACCCGATGAGAACCTATATAGTAATATAAATGCATTATGTAACATTAAGATAAAAAGCTGGCCTTTATCGCTATAACAGTTCAACAATTTAGATAATGAAACCATTTTTGTTTTATTAAAGACATATTTTATTCACTATAATTGAATGGGAAATTCAGGAACAGTCATTTTGCTCTATCCATAATGGAACATGAATATATTGAATATTTAATTCAATTCTGAGCACAGTTGTCGCTAAAGTTCTGATAACATGTGGCACGGATTGTTTATTATCGTAGCAACGGTTCTTGTTAATAAAGACTATAAGTCTTGATTCACCATTTTAAAAACTGGTTTAAATCTCCACCCGCCGATACTCTAGAGAGCTGGTTATGGGTTTGTCGTGTGAATAAAGCCAAAATGATTAAGACCTGCAATATGCAGATTTAGCACTCACATAATGGATCTTTAAATGGAAAAAACGCAAAGGAATAAGCGTGATAAACGAGACCTTAAAGCTGCAATTTCATATTTTTAAGTTATAGTTTTAAAATATATCAAAATAAAGTCTTAAAATAGAAGGTATCTATAAGCAGTCCTACCTTGTTAAAGAAAAATCCTATATAATTCACTATTGGCAGTTGAGAAATTGGCAAAAACATCATTTTCAACTTTAAATTCAAACGTTTGAAGATAGCTATTGCATGGGGGAATGGAAAAACAAGAGAGGTAATTGTGTTATTATTTCCAATGTGAAGGATTTGTAAGCGTGAAAATAAGGCCTATAATGATTGTATAATAGTGAGTTGACAACCTATTAAGCAAAAGACATAGAAATAAATATGTTTTGACTTCCTTGGAAAATATGAAATTCCCGCATTAAGATGAAATCTCACAGTTTAGAAATGAAATGAAATTGTTTAACATCAGCTGTTCTGTTCCGACTGGGTTAATGAAGATGGGCATACTCCAATACTCCATACAGTGTGCTACTAGGGAACTTTTGCCGGAACAGCCTCACTACGGCCCTACTCTTATATGTTTTGACTTTCTTAGAAAATATGAAATTACCGCTTTAAGGTTACAATTGATACAGTCTAAGAACCCTTACGCACGTTCAAATAGGTTCAAACGCACAATTGTCAACACATATCATTACAGTTTGTGTTGGAATAAGTAATTCTATCACAAATAGGGAAGACTGGACCATTAAAATAGTTACCGAACAGTTTTTCTTTGCATAGCGATGTTTATGTTGTAGGCCTAGTGACGTATTACGCAACTTGCCGCCACGACACCGGAGCAGTTGGGTTTTATTAAACCATATAATTATGCGGTAAGGCTTCACCTTTATTTCAATGGGAATTGATTTATTATATGTTAAGATATGTGCAAGACAGTTTTGGGATAGTTTATGTGTAAATTAAGGGAGCGATGCACAAGTAAACCTTTTGTAGTCATTTGACTAAAAAACTTGCGCAAAGGAACTCTGTAGGAAAAGCCACTATACTGTGCCTGGAGTAAGACAGAAGACATCAGTAATTGGAGTAAGATGGAAGACATCAGTAGTGGAACCATTTCTAAACGTCCTACTGTTCTGCTCCGTTAGTTTAAAGAGATGGGTCTAAACGCACGTAATAATGTAACATGAATGTATAAAGATTGATATATTCAATTTTTAAAACTGTTTATTGTAATTTCGTATCAATTTCTTAATGTGTTTCCCGGTTCATTTGAAATGGCACCCGAAACGGCAAAACCATTGAATACCCGAATAATTGTTTGTTTGATGAACACATATTTTGACTTTTAAAATTAGTAGTACCGATTTATTAAGAGGTTTATATGCAGCAGTAAAATATTTCGTGATAGTTTAAATAGAATTGGGTTAACAGTATCGTAATTTGGAATTCAACTCATAAACATTCCCAAAGTATTCGCGGGTTTGTCTCTCCTTGTTTTTTGTTTTGACATAGTGCCCCAATATTATGTCATACCCTGATGTGACGGTGGAGATTTTATTTGTTTTATCTTGAAGTAAATACAAGATGACAAAATCCTATTTTAAATTTTGTTTAAGCAAATTCAGATCGTGATCTAAATTATGTTCCAATTGATTTCACCCACAATATAAAAGTAGACGATACAACTTGGGCACGAGTAGCGCTTATAATATTGTTCATAAGGCATGTCATAAAAAAAAACCCGTTCGGTCAAACGCAATGGAAAGGGGAAAGTCTGTACCCGTTAGTCCAGTTGCCCAACCCCATTTTAAACCTTAAAGTGAAAATATAGCCCACCTAATGTTTTTTTTGGAGTTAACATAAAGAGTTGTGTCTTGAAAAACCCGAAGAACCAGTGGTGTAACACATTTATGAAATTACGCAAAAAGTGTGAAAATAATATATATTAAAAATATTTTGCCAAAAATATATAAATTACAATAGGGCCTACAACTATAGAAATGGCTAGCTATTCTGTATTTATTTTGAACGGTTAAATTAGAGATACAATAACAATCTGTTATAGTCGTATTTTGAATGAGAAAGAGAAAGAGGGAAAGAGAGAGAGAGGGGGGGGGTAACTTCCATACGACACAAAATAGGTCATTTCGCGGCTAAAACATTGTTCAACTTTGTTTCAATAAATCGCTTGCGTGTAGGGGTCTTAGCAGTGGGAGGAAACCAGAGGACCCACATAATAACCCACGGGGTTGGACAGGCGACCCTACTCCTTGTCACGTACAACGGGGCGATCGAGACCATGCAAGTTGACTCAATGACAGACCTTATGATGCATCGCGCACGCGCTATCCATTCGGCCATTCAACCCCTTGAATTCAATAAAAAAAAATACATAAAAAAAATACATATAGGCTAGTCTAGGCTATAACTAATTTAAAGTACAAGGTCGTGCTGTTCGATTGGCTGATAAGACCTATTTAGTATTTGGAGCTTTGTATTATCACTGGTTAGATCGAGTAGATTATGGCACACTTTCATAAATTTAATGTAATCATTGGTTACGACTCAACTTGAGCACGACTCTCTCTAGTTACGAAGTATCTTAAATATGTATGAAGGGAGATAACTCTATGAATAACATGAACGATTTCCGGATATTTTTTGCTTACTATTTCAAAGTTTACTATTTAATGTAACTAATTCAGATATTTAAACATGAGTAAGCCAAGGCGTTCTCGGGTTCAAGGTGGATGGGCTGATCCTCCAAAAAAGAAGGATGTCCGTTCGGACATGAGCAGAATAAAGCCTCCTGAAGTTCCGATATGGACTGGAAAAAACATTGACCAAGCGTCCTCATCGTCGACACGATTTCAGTATGTTCAACCGTCAGCAGAGGTAAGATCAGATAGATAGTAGGAATGCATGAAAGGAAATAGTTGGGAGGCTATAGCCATCAATATTAAAATATGAATTTTTCAGTTGTCAAGCTCTCTATATACAGTTTACAGGGTACAGGCAGGGGTTCACGGTGGCTAACTGGTTAAACCATGCAAGGTTAGTTAATTTAAGACGCTTGTCACGCTGGCTCGCTGGCCTTGGAGGATGGGTGTTGGATTCCTGCATTGGTCGAGAAAGTTCACCCATATTTTCCGGCGTGGTTCCCCCAGCTGTCTAGTCTTTTTGATTGGCCAAAAAATGGAGGACTCCGTGCACATAAAAGATCCCTTGATTAAAAATTTGGCAGAATCTTGAGAGCTGCCTGTCAATTCCGCCTGCTTTGTGAGAGAAAGAGGAGCTATCTCGTTCGGGACCTAGCTAGGAACTCCCTATTGCTTTGGTTCACAGTTAATGTCATAACTAGCCTAATATCACATGTTATGAAAATGATATCAAGCAGATTTTCTTTTCTTGTATTTCAGGAATTACAACAGAAACCGTCAGATATTATTATCAAGTAAGAAAGCGATATTTACTATGATGGTCTATAAGAGCTCTAGTACAGTTCCCAATAATACTGGTTTCTTAATGAGTCCATATCCAAGTCATCATGTATTTGCTATACAAATTAACAATCACTGATAGGGATAACATCGGTGTGTCTTAATGACAATGAGCTCGCAATATTTAGATTCTAGAACATTTTTTTGAAGTATTAGAAAAATAAATAGGCCTAATTGTGTTTGAAGTATATCTACTCCAACAGGGCTAATAAAGATGGGCATATGCCATCAATGTGCTATGGCTATGTGTAGTATGAGGGAAATGTACACAGTACCTTGGTTTTTCGTACAATCAAAACGTAACGACTAGAAAGCATGCATCAATGACAAGGGGAAAGCTAGCAGGGAAATCTGATGAACTTTCTTGGCCAACATTGGGAGTGAACCCTCAATCTACATTCTAGTGAGCCAGCTTCTTACATACTTAAACACCTTGGCTCCCTTCTTTCTTAGACTCAATAAACCGAAAATTCATTGTGGAACCTAGATGAAAGGTATGTAGTGATTTTAATGTTCAACAAAGAGTTGTGAATGATAAGTTTTGGGTTCTGCACACTAAATCAAGTATTAAATTATAAAAATGAGGATAGCTTGGAATATTTCTACTAACTTAAGACTGAAATGAAAGATTATTTCATGTGGTTTATTTTGTGTTTCAGTAAAGGAGGAGTTTATGATATCAGTGAAGGTAATAATGGAATTTCAAGGTAAATATGAGGAGTTATTAAAAAATGTCATGTCCACACTATACTTACACTTTTTACATACATGTACAATGCGTCCGTTTGTTAGGGCCGTCTGTCCAAACTCGTGGGTTTTCTCCGGGTACTCCGGTTTCCTCCCACTGCGAAAGATCCCTCCGCGGGAGCGAATTATTGAAATAAAATTTAAACCATATGTTAATCCCGAAATGACCTAGTTTGTGTCGAGTTGACGTTAAACATCATTTCTCTCTCTCTCTCTCGCATCCATTTGTTCACTTAAAAATAAGCTGTACAACTCATATAATCAAGGCCAGACATAAGGCACCTCTCACATCCTTTAATTTATTTGTCAGACTCAATTTATCACACAATAAAATGAAATGGGGTTTATTGTTGTACTGTTTTGCTCTGACTGTGCTAATGAAGACGGGTATTAGATTGTTTTTAATGAAATGAAATTAAATGGTGTTTTACTGGGTACTGCATATGGGCTAATGTAGATGGGCTCTTTGAGGCATATTGAAACTAGAGCTCTCGTTAAAGTCCCATTTGTCTGATTTGACTAAGTGATAGTAAAATGGACTGTTAGTCAATCCATATGCCATAAATAAAATCATCTAAACATGTCTACAAAATTTGGGATAAAGACGAGAGTATCCTCCTCGAAAAGTCGCTTAGTATCAAACTCAGTAATTGTGTATCCATAAAATTGTACTTTGTGTTCTGAGGTTAATTAAGAAAATGTCAACAATTTTAAGGTGAAAGCCCTGGTGCATTGAAAATGTTACAAAAGTACAGAAAATTATGTTTTTGAAACAGTGATGATTAAGGTAGGCCTGCAATAAAAACTGATCCTTCGACTGTCTTTACACATGTACATAATTTAATTCATTGTAGCTTGCAAATCATAAGGTAAAGGGGTGGATGGAGCTGAATGGTTTAATGCCCTGCTTGTACATGACAAGGAGAAGGGTCGCCTGTCCAACCTTTTGATATTTTTTTTCAGGTTACGATTTTTCCCAGATTTTTTACAAAAGGAAGAAGCAGATGGGTATTTTGCAGAATTGTATGAATCGTTGCCGTGGAAGCAGACGACAAGTGTAAAGAATGGAATATCTTATATACAACCCCGATTGACAGCGTGGATCGGTGATTTACCGTACACATACTCGGGTATTACCCATCATCCAGATTCAAAAGTAAGTAGATTGTTATCGCAGTCAGACACATATACAACGTGGGGAGTTGGGTGGCCGAATGGTTAGTGCATGCGTGCTGTATCATAAGATCTGTCATTGTGTCAACTGGCTTGGTTTCAATTCCCAGGTTGTATGTGACATTACTGGGTCGTCTTTCCAACCACATGGGTTTTGTCCCGGTCCTCCAGTTTCCCAACACACCTGAAGACCCCTACACGCAAGCGCATTACTCAAATAGAATTGAACCATGTGTTAGTCCCTATGTAGAATGGACATTAAAACTCATTTCTTTCTCGCTCTCGCCTGTCCATCCTCGTGGGTTTTGACCGCATCCTTAGGTTTCCACACACACCTGAAGACCCCTACACGCAAATGCATTACTCAAATAGAATTGAACCATGTGTTAGTCCCTATGTAGAGTGGATATTAAAACCCATTTTGTCGCTCTCTCATATAAATGCAGCATTATAAATGATGATGTTATGATATCATAGATTTAAGCCATTTCATAGAAAACATACAATTTTGATATATCATTGTATATATCAGTTTTCAAGCGGCACTACAATCTACTGTTATTTCAAATTCCAACCAACACAGGTTCTTTTACATGGATCTCAACGTGTACACAGAACCAGTTTCTTTGTCCTGACGGACTACATGTTGTCGTTGTCTCTTTAGTTTCTGGTGGGTTAAACCTTTACCAGCCATAAAAGTATATTTATTTATGTTAACTGGCAACCCATGTTTTTTTGGGGGGGTTTCGAGTTGGTAAACCGGGTAACTATATCTGTGTTACTTGGCAACTCTTTTGTTTTGTTTCTATGGGTAAACTGGGTAACTTTGTGTTAACTGGCAACTCCTTTTTTATTTGATTCTAGTGGGTTAAACCGTTACCAGATATAAAAGATAAAATAGAAGATCTGATTGGCTATAAGTTTAATTCGTTATTATGTAATTTATATCGCAATGATAAAGATGGTGTTGAATGGCATTGTGACGATGAACCTGAATTAGGACCGCAGCCAATCATAGCATCCATCTCATTAGGAGACACTAGAAATTTTGAACTACGGCAAAAACCTGTACCAGTAAGTTTTTAAACTGTTCAAGCAACACTGTGTATGAAAATTCTTCAAAAGCATTTAGTAACTTGATATATAGAACAGATCAATAAACTATAGCATGTAGGTATGAAAGAACACTACTTATTTTATTAGGTTTACACTCCAAATGAAATTAGTAAATATTCTTCCATTAGTATATGTTATAGGTTATTGCTCCCTGAAGGATGAAATGAAAATGAATGAATGAAATGGGGTTTAAAGTCCTACTTTTCGGAACCAACTGGACTATTGACGTTGGGCATACATCATGCAGTGCTATGAGGGAATTGTTATCGGGACAGCTGGTTTTTGTTGAGTCTTCGTCAAATTCCAACTATGAGTGCTCTCTTATATGTATACTAATATGTGTATGGGACCTCAAGTTTTTGTACCATCCAAACAACTAGACACTGTCCCTTGTCACCCCTCTGTCTTGCACAGCTGACATGGAGAAAATCCTGAGGACCTTTATCGACCACATCAGCGCACACGGATCGCATGTACTTGAATCCTTGAAGAAAAGAGGGAGGCGGGGGGACCAGGTACTTTCACGTGTCTAACCTTGTGAGTTTTCTCTGGGTCGTCTCGTTTCCTCACATATGCCAAAGACCCTACTTGCAAGCAAATTATTAAAATAATTTGAACCATTATATAAATAGGTCCCGAAATTTGTATCAAGTGGACATTAAACCCCATCTCCCCCTGCCCTTGTAGTCAACATATATCCCCCTTTGATATATATGACATCCCATGTATGTATGGTTAGAATTATTTTTAAAAAATTTTGTAGACTCAGATCACATTCATCCCCACCTCTCGTGATCCCAGCTTTCCCGATATTTTGTTTAGTAAGTATATTTTTATTGCAGAATACAGGAGATTATTCATTAAGTCAAGTTGTTCGTATGCCATTAAAACATGGTTCATTGTTAATAATGGAGGGAGCTACACAAGATGATTGGCAGGTAATTTAAATCATATCCCACTTATCCTCATTTCTGATTACTGCTTCAAGAGTTATCACCTAAGATCAATTTGAAAACTGTTGTGGGCACTTTAATAGATGCTAAATATACTGTATTTAGGCTCATAAGACAGAGATGCCAGATGCCTATTGATTTTCATTGATTTATGATTACTACTGCAGAGTTTCTGATTACTACTATCAATGTTATGGCCCTTTGCCAATTTGAAATTTGTTTAGGTAAAGTTATCATCCAATTTATTTCACATTGTTTCTATTCATGATAGGCAAAAACCGACTCTTTTTCATCTTATTACCGTTTTTCTTTTATGTTAGCACTCGAACTAGAAGCCTACAAATTATTTCAGATAATTAACCCCCATGGGTTGCAGAGGTGAAGCCACCCCTACCTCCACCCCTAAATAACTGTATAAATTCTCTTATTATTGTGTTGCTATACATATAAAACATGTAAATTTGGGTTTTTTGTTCGTTAGGGAGATGTAGTTGATGAAATTGAATATGAATTCTGTTATAATGTTTAAACAAATGTCATGCATCTGCCTCTTATGGCTTGTTTACATCATTATCAAGCTGTTGGAAATGAAATGTAATGCAGTTTAACATCCTACTGTTCTGCACGGACTGGACTAATGGAGACTGACTTATACCATCAAGTGTAGGCTACGCTATGAGGAAAATATGATCTACCCTTATTAATATTATTATGAATTTCAACTGCCAACAAGGGCAAGGGTTCTATTATGTGCATGCCAATGTGTAGATGGTACCTTGGTTTTTTTTATCTCATCTCAACCACATTTCCCAGGCCCTCTGCCTGTACCACTAAAGAGGGGAAACAGCGCATGAAAATCATAAGCAACTTTCTTTGCCAATACTGGGAGCAAACCCGAGACCTCCTGCTTAGTGACTCCTCCTGATAATATATCATGTCAATTTAATTGTGGAATGACACACTTTAATATTTTTTTCTATTTTCAGCATCGGGTCCCGAAAGAATATCACGATCGAGACCCTCGGATAAATTTAACCTTCAGAGTTATCTACCCTGCGAAATAGGTGACAACAATACAGAAATTGTGTTAAGGGACTGGCGATATGTTATCTTTATATATATATGGTTTGAAGTGGATGTGAATGTTGCAATATCCAAAGTGGTCAATTTATTTTTATAAACTATGCCTTTTTGCATAATAATTCATTGTACATATGTATATGTTTGATACTGGTAGGACAATTACCCAATACTACCAAATACTACCCCTATACCACCCAATACTAACCCAATTTCATCCAATATTAACCCAATAGTACCAAATACTAACCCAATAATACCAAATACTAACCAAGTGCTACCGAATACTAACCCATTGCCAAACAATACTAATCCAATTCTACCAAATATTAACTCAATACTACCAAATACTAACGCAATACTACCAATGAAATACAACTACATGTTACCTCATTATTTTGAAATTCTGACAGATTACTTTGAGTCAGCAGAATTATTCTGTCATTTTTTCATGATAATGAGGTAGTATTTGATTAATATTGGGTTAATCATCCTGCCCATCTGACACAGTAAAGTTGGCAGCATTCATTTATGAACAAATAGCTTTTGATAATGAAAAGGTCTTACACAAACAGATCCAAATCTACATTTTATATATGTAATGTTGACTAAACTAGTGTTTGTGTATTAAATAGTGATAAAGTTTGCGTATTTAATAGTGATGGGTGTTAAAATTAGTCATGCTATTACTCTAGAAGTGACATCTATTACAGCTAGTTACACCAGGGACCGGGTATCGTCCAGATTTTACGAAAGGGCCGGCGGAAGCAATTCTTGATTGGGGGGGCTTCCATCCTAGGTCCTTATAGGCAAGGGTCCAGGGGCTGCAATAACCTGAAGAAAAGAGTACTTGCGGCCAAATTATTGGGGGGGGGCTAAAGCCTCCCCTAGCCCCCCTACTCCGCCAGGCCTGGTCATTGCTTCATAAGTAAACTTTGTGATTTGAACATTTTATTCTATGACTGAGGTTTTAATGGGTATTTTTAATTATAATTTCAGTTTTATCATTTATTAAAATCTTTTATTGTTATTGAATAGTTTTATTGTAAACTTTCCTAGTCCAAAATAGAAGTGATGTCAATCAGATCTTATAGAAAGAGGGAGCCACGGTGGCAGGGTGAATATGGCATGGCTCACCAGGAGGTTTCGAGTTTAATCCCAGTGTTGGCGTAGAAAGTTCCTCTGGATTTTTTTTACCTTAGTTTTCCCCTTGTCAGTGGTGCGGGAAGCAGGGCCGGGTAAGGAAGAGTGTCTCGTCATTCATATGGCATAAAGAATGAGGCACTCTTCCATAAAAGAGACTGGACAAAATTCATCTCATTGCACACTACATATTCATTAATATAAGGGAACCACAGTGGCTGAGTGAATAAGACGTTGGCTCGCTAACCTGGAGGTCCAGTGTTCCATTGCTGCGTTGGTCGAGAAAGTTCATCAGGATTGTCTTGCGTGGTTCCCCTTTGTCAGTGGTATAGAACAGAGGTCCTGGTGAGAGAGAAAGTATCGTCATTCGGATGGGCAGAAAAACTGAGGTCCTGTGTACACATTGACGTGCGAATAAAAGATCCTTGGCAGTTGGAATTCGATATAAAAGTATGCTTTAAAGGGACAATAACACTCTTGCTGGCTTGAAAATAAATAATAGTCTTATTCTAAGTACCAGATGTTTATGTGTCCTACCTGTTGTGTAAATTATCCATTACATCATATTTTACTTGTCCAGAGGGTTCGAAAATATTTTAAATCCAAGTCACATTTGAAAAGGTTTACGTTAACCTTTTCAAATCATGTAGTTGAATTTTTCCAATTTTTTAAATTAGGTGTGTTACGATGAAATTTGTATAATCAATTTATTTGAATATTGTAAAATAATACAATTTGTTGACCAGAATAAAGATTGGGACATATTATTCCATTACAACAAGAGTGTTATTGGGGCTTTAACGCCGCTGTCAGGTCAAAATTTCCCTCAGCCCAGTTGGGGCAGAAGAGTATGATGTTAAACCCCATTGCATTTTCATTACCTTGGTTGGTGCAGAAAGGTAGAGAGTAAGAAAAGGAGTTTTATGGCAAATTAGGTCATTTTGGGACTAACACGGTACAATTTTATTTAAATAATTTGCTTGAACATATGAATATTTAGCCGGTAAGATTGGAAGGCAACCCTCATTATCATGTACAAACTTGGTATCGAAACTGGACTCAATGAAACAGACCTTAAATTATGAGAGAGAGAGAGAAATGGAGTTTCAGTCCTCCACTCGACACAAACCAGTTATTTTGGGACTAACATATGGTTTCAATTTTATTTCAATAATTCGCTTGCGCGTAGGGGTCTTTAGCATTGGGAGGAAACCCACGAACTTGAGAAGGCGCCTCTATCTCCATGCCACATACGCTCACACCAGGGATTGAAACCGCAGCCGCAAGCCAGAGGTGACTGGCCAGCTAGAGGTCGAAGCGTGGAACTCTAGCTAGGCCATCCCAACCCCCTCTTAAATTATGATCTAACGCATACGCAATCTTTATGATAAATGTTGAAATCAAGGTATTTGGGACAGGCACACCTTTATTGCTTAAGATAGGTACGCTTCTAAACTAATTGATATATTTCAATTGAGCTAGTGGCGTTGTTTGATAATCACAGCAAGGGTGGGGGTGGGGGAATTGTGTACGGTGCCTCAGTAGATGTAGTAGCTAAACCAAACAACTTTCAAGCCAAGTAAACAAGGAAATGTTTGGACAGCAATGTAAACCCTTCAACAGCATTATGAACCTGTTTTGCTGCTAAAATTATTTAAAGTTCTCTCCCCGGATATGTGATGGGTCACTTAATTGCTGCAAGCCAGACATGGGGTTGATCACATTTTCAATGTAATCGATTAAATTAAAATTACATTTAAATTGCACGGCCAATTTGATTGTTTGATGAACAGGTAATTCAAGTCCACATAAAGTAAACAATGCTTGATTTTAATTTTATTGATTCGTAAAAACAAATGAACATAATGCACAGTAGTAGATACAGTATTACATACATGTATACAGTATGTATTGGTAATACACAGTACTGGTAGTAGATACAGTACATAGTATGTATTATAATTTATATATACTTTTTACCAGTAGTTGTTACAGTACATAGTATGTATTATATAGATAATACACAGTTACCGATAGTAGGTACAGTACATAGTATGTATCATATAGATAATACACAGTTACCAGTAGTTGGTACAGTACATAGTATGTATTATATATATATAATACACCGTTACCGGTAGTAGGTACAGTATGTATTATATAGATAATACACTGTTACCGGTAGTAGGTACAGTACATAGCATGTATTATATAAAATATACAGTACTGGCAGTAGGCACAGTATTGTACCCAGTGTATTATAAAGATAGGTTGCCAGGCAACGAAACATACGCCCACAGCAGCTAAATCGTCCGGGCAGTCAACAAGGGTTGTCACATAATTTTACTTCTTTCGGGAATGAAACGTTTGTAATACACTAAAATCTGATATGAGTAACAACTCATTATGTAATTATCAGAAAATCATTAGAATATGCTTGCTTTTTAAAAAGTTTTGCCCCAAGCTAACAATTAGTATACGAATCATTTAATATCATGGATTTAGCTGTTCAGTTATCCAAATTCATTGAAAATCAAAATACTTATTCGTTTCAACACCTTAAACTCTGTGTATCAATCTGAAGTCAATCGGATGATAAGTTTGGCCTCTATAGTGTCACAAGGTTTTTTGAAGTGGTCAAGGGAGATGACTCTGGAAGTAATTATTTGAAATCGCTGAAAATTAATAGACTTCTTCGTCTCATGACCTTAAACATAAATAAATTTAAAGTCAATCGGCCATAACTCTGGCACTAATTATTGGAAATTGCTGAAAATCAATAGGATTCTTCGTCTTATGACCTTAAACACTGTGTATAAATTTAAAGTCAATCGGATATTAACTTTGGCCTCTAGAGCCACCACAAGATTTTTTGAAGTGATCAAGGGCCACAACTCTGACACTAATTATCGGAAATTGCTGAAAATCAATAGGCTTCTTCGTCTTATGACCCCAAACACTGTGTATAAATTTAAAGTCAATTGGATATTAACTTTGGTCTCTAGAGCATCCGCAAGATTTTTTTGAAGTGATCAAGGGCCATAACTCTGGCACTAATTATCGGAAATCGCTGAAAATCAATAGGCTTCTTCGTCTTATGACCTTAAACACTGTGTATAAATTTAAAGTCAATCGGATATTAACTTTGGCCTCTAGAGCAACCACAAGATTTTTTGAAGTGATCAAGGGCCATAACTCTGGCAATAATTATCGGAAATTGCTGAAAAACAATACGATTCCTCGTCTCATGACATTAAACACTGTGTATAAATTTAAAGTCAATCGGATATTAACTTTGGCCTCTAGAGCATCCACAAGATTTTTTGAAGTGATCAAGGGCCATAACTCTGGCACTAATTATCGGAAATTGCTGAAAATCAATAGGCTTCTTCGTCGTATGACCTTAAACACTGTGTATAAATTTAAAGTCAATCGGATATTAACTTTAGCCTCTAGAGCGTCCACAAGATTTTTTGAAGTGATCAAGGGCCATAACTCTGGTAGTTATTATCGGAAATCGCTGAAAAACAATAGGCTTCTTCGTCTCATGACCTTAAACACTGTGTATAAATTTAAAGTCAATCGGATATTAACTTTGGCCTCTAGAGCGTCCACAAGATTTTTTGAAGTGATCAAGGGCCATAACTCTGGTAGTTATTATCGGAAATCGCTGAAAAACAATAGGCTTCTTTGTCTCATGACCTTAAACACTGTGTATAAATTTAAAGTCAATCGGATATTAACTTTAGCCTCTAGAGCGTCCACAAGCAATTGTGGACGCCGGACCGACGGACGGACGGACGGGATGACGACAATATACGACCACATTTCAATGTGGGCGTATAAAAAGTATGAAGTACATTTAGTAGGTACAGTATACAGTAGGCATTATATATAATACACAGTACATGTATACAGTGGCATGTATTATATATACACTGTACATTTAGTAGACCGCACAGTTACACAGTAAGGTATTATATATAATACATTTGTAGTCTGACAACAGGTCGATAACCATGGAAATATAGTCCACTTAATGCTTTTTGAAATATTATAGCAAGGTTCCCTTTACATTATCGTTGGGGACCTGAGCACATAATAGGTCTGACATTAACCTGCGTAATGCAAAAACGACTAGCTCCTTATCTAAATTTTACATAATGCATCGTAAAGCACACTGATCATTATTTAAAACATAATAAAATTGTTTACCCAAGAAAAATGTTGATAGTTGAACGTTCAAATTAACAATATGCCAGCTTACATATTATTGATACAGCCTTAATACAGTTCACATGTAGTGAAGCACCTCTCTGAATTTCTATCAGCTACATGTAGCTAGCCTTGTTACAGTATACAAGTAACAAAGCACCTCTCAGAATTTAAATCAGCTACCTGGCTTTGTTACTGTACACATGTAATGAAGCACCTCTCGATCAGGCTCCATGTAATGAAATTGGTAAAATACTTTTTGAATTATATCACTTTAAATAGTGTACTTTATTTTCCTGGGTCACCTGATATACATGTAAACCGATAATACAACCCATGCACATATACAGTAATATACAATAACAAGCAACATGTTAATTAGCATTTATTATATAAAATACAATAATTGTACAAGAAAATTTCAACAAGCATTTTATTCATCCTATTACACAAACATCTGATACCATGAGGTATTAGACATCTGATACCTTGAAGTATTAATCAAACATCTCATATATGTACCTTGAAGTATTAATCAAACATCTGATTCCTTCAAGTATTAATCAAACATCTCATACATGTACCTTGAAGTATTAATCAAGCATCTGATACCTTCAAGTATTAATCAAGCATCTGATACCTTCAAGTATTAATCAAGCATCTGATACCTTCAAGTATTAATCAAACATCTGATACCTTGAGGTATTGGACATCGGATACCTTCACTGCAATATAGTTTAGTACCATATACATGTATAATTAAAGTTATACGATACCGGTACACAGGTTAATTTCAACAAGCATGTTATAAACATATATATAGTAGTTGCATTTTACAAACGTATAATTACATGTTAAAATATGGTGTAAAAGAAACCGGGAACATTTGAGATTTTTGCTTAATTTAAATTAATTCACATACATGTATTTTTCATAATGGATGTAATATGGTAAGATTCTGGCGGGCCTTGGAAAGAAATTGATCAATATTTCCTTGTTTTAATGATGTAATAGTGTTAAAAATGTTATTCCAATGACCAGTTCATCTTGGCCTAGAAATGACTAGTCATTCCATTAACCGGTTATTCTAGGCCAAGAAATGACCAGTTATTCCAATGACTGGATATTCTAAGCCGAGATATAAGCTGTTATTTCAGGCCTATACATAATGATTCTAGTGACAAAATATAAATACTGAACTAGAACCTGACATTAATATTGTGTCTGACATAGGTATACATTAATAGGAGTCAATAAAAAAAAAATTGAAGAACGACAAATCTGTAACAGGAAAAGGGACAAACACCAGAGGGATGATTATGCCCGACGAAAGCCAGAATGGGGCTGTTAAAGATTCCCTATTTCAAGACTTGCTTCTCATAAATTTCGAACTCTCTTTTAGGTTTTTGTCTATATCTATATATATATTTTATTACAACTTGTATAAATTTCTGCCCAGTTACTGCCCCTTTTTCTTCTGTTTAAAATCTTTTCTTCGTTTCTGAATAGCCAAATAAATATGCGTACAAACGTACATTATCCAAATAAAACATTTCTCGTAACCCGCCTGAATCTATTATCACAAACAATTAAAATACAGTGAGCCTAACAAATCCTGACACTCATTATTACTTTCATATTCATGCATTTATAAAGATAACTTTAGTAGAAAATGTTTATTATCAAGTTAGTGATGGGATTTCAAAAATTTTCTTGTCGGACATATTTTCCCGAAAATAAAGGGGCATAACTCTTATCATAATTTAAGTACATTTACGTACACCAAATTTTATCACTATCACTTTTCGGGACCGTAGCAAATGAAAGAATAACCCACGGATAGATCTGGACCAACCGATCCGATCCAATCCAACCCTGCTTAAGGAGCAACCAATGTAGCTATCCTTGCTGATGGAGTAACCAATCTAGACCATCCATGCTGATGGAGTAAGAAGAAAATGTTGACATATTTCCATTCAAGAGTCATTGTTAAATAAACAATAATTAAATTTTTCTATCCACGGTGATGTTCAACCCCAAAACAAGTGTTGAAGTCTATGATAGTCCCTTAATTAGAATCAGAGTTATCCTGTTTCAAAGCATCAACAAATCAAATTTCTTATCAATACCTTACCACTGCTATATTACCCCAGACATTCACCATTTACCTACATGTATATGTAATTAACACATGCATCTGATCTTCATGTATTTTAACATTCTTGCACAAGCAAAGTTATTGAGTCCTAAAAGTTGAGACAGACAGACAGATAAATGAATGAACCCAATTTATGAGTCCACAGTTTCACCATAAAGGTAGGGGAACAATTAGATTATTTTACAATCATCAGGAAGTAATTTAAATTATGATAGTTTTCTAGCTTACATATAACCATCATATTATACATGTAACAGAGGCGGATTCAATGGGGGGCGCCCCCCCCCCCCCCAATTTTCGACAGTGCCCTTTTTTACCGCTAAAAGTGCCTTTTCTCAGACCCAAATAAAAATTATGTCCGTTCCGAATGTTTACGTAGACGAAAATATCAGCCAGATAGCTCTTGGAATGGCTACAGATGCAAGGAAATGACGGATAATGATCTAGGGCCCCCCCCCCCCCAAACCCCCTCTCAGCGATGTGCCCCGTCTCCACGGTCAGTGTCCCCACTTTGCGGCGCCCCCCCCCCCCTTTTCAAAATTCCTAGATCCGCCCCTGTGTAATGCCATTTAATCTCAATATTACATTTGAACCCGATTTTAACAGAGAAATGGAGTTTAACCTCTACTCAACACAAACTAACACATACATGGAGTTCAACTTTATTTTATATTAGTCATTTTGGGACTAACACGTGGTTCAACATTGTTTTAACAGTTTGCTTGGGCATAGGGGTCTTTAGAAGTCCTACATGTATATTAAGAGTGCTATAACTCATTGACTAATTACCCGTTTTCATTAGGACATTAAACTCCATTTCATTTCATTGGCTGACCTAAAATTAGATGTTCAATTGGGATCAGTTGATATGTTATCTCTATTACAGACCAGACACAATCTGTATGATTAAATTTCCATTCTTGTGAAATTCAGTTTCATTAACATCCCTTTCTTAACAAAGGAAGCCAACTCTTGAACTGAACACAAAAAATCAAAACCCTTGTAACCGATTTAATTTTAGTTTTTCAAGCAGATCACAAATAAATAGCCAACTGAATCTCTTAAAAAAAGATCTTTTGATTAATACTTCTAGACTTTGAAATTTTAAGTTTTACAGATAAGCAGCAATGTATTTTTTCATTTTAAATGATTTTCTTTCCAAATGAAATTGGAATAAAAAAAAATTAATAATGTGTTCCAGATTAACAAAATTTGAAGTTGGTCCAGTCTAAAAACTACCTGGTCGAATAGCCAGATACAACATCATATTCAGGTGAGACTTCAAGAGCCTTTTGGCTAAATGTCCTGGGAATATGTACAATTATCTACAAGCAGTGACTGAGTTATCTGGCCTCTTGGACAGAGTTATATGCCCTCTTGGACAGTTATCTGCCCTTTGACCCTCCCTGTGTCTGAGCTTACACATGGACTAGAAGTTCTTTCAAGGAATAATAATACATTTACACTGTATGCAATGATTAATGAAAGCATATATTTCAAAACCTCACTGATACTGAAACTCTTAATTAAATGAAGGAATAACATGTATAACAATGCATATAAAATTAATCCACCAAGCCATTTATGCCACCATGCATTATAGACAAATAGCCTACACAGAAATGTTCCATTTTTAACATGAACAGACAATAATAAACGAGATACTAAATAACAGTCATGATCATGTCGGTCATACATGTCATTCAGGATCGTGGGCTATAGCACAGGAGTGAAACTAGATCTTTACCCATCAATCATTCTGCACACCGGAAAATAGCATATTTTAAAGTCTTCTTGTTGATTTTAGAAATTCATTCTCTGTTTTCCATGTACATGTATCTTTTGTAATACATGAAATTGCTGTTTATTATACTTTTACTTTATCGAATTTCTACAACGTGGCGTAAATAACAGAGGTCTGTTAATGGAAAATTTCCTTCAAAAACAGGAACATTAATTTTAAGCAACAATGTATGTATTTCTTTTAAAAACATTATCTTTTTTATTGAAACTGGATTGGAAAACAGGCTAAGAATTATGTCTAAAGTCTATTACCCACGTTCAAATGTGCATACATTGTACAAAGGGAGATAATCAAATTCAGGGACAAAATAACTACAGATAATGGAAAACATGTTTTAGATGTGTTATACATGTATGCTACTGAATTTGATTATCTCCCTTACTTATGAATATACAGCTATAATGATAATAACAGCCTTCAGCTTTCTGCTATTTGAAAAAGATTTTCCGTGGGGTATTTTCTGAACTTCATTTTATTTAATAACTCGCTTATTGTATATTCTGCCACTTGTCTCAAATATGGTACTGTTAGAGTCACATATTTTATAATCACAGATATTCCACTAGTATTAAAACATATTATTTTATCCGCAACATCCTGGGTTGGATTTTGACTTCTTGTGAAGGTCAACAGTGTTGCCATGAGCAGGTTTGATGTCCATTCTATCCTCCAATTCACGTAAACGCTGTACAGCAGATTTAAAAGCTCGATCAACATTAGTGGAATCTTTCGCACTCGTTTCAAAGTAAGGACTTCCCCCATTGGCTGCACACCAGGCTTTAGCCTCTTCTTCAGGGACTAATCGATTTTCTACATCTATTTTGTTGCCTAGCACAACAAAAGGAAAACTATTGCCATCTTGGATATCGGCATAAAAAAGGAATTCTTTCTTCCACATCGCTAAATTTTTGAAACTCTGTAAGTCATCCACAGCGTAAGTCAATAAACAGCAATCGGCACCTCTGTAAAATGGAGTACGAAGACTCTTGAATCGTTCTTGACCCGCTGTATCCCAGATTTGCATCGTGTACGCCTCAGAATCCACTTCAACATCCTTGTTTAAGAACTCTACGCCAATTGTATGGAACGACTGCGCATCAAATTTATTACTAACAAAACGATTCATCAACGAACTCTTTCCAACACCCCCATCGCCTAACAAAACAACTTTCAACAATTTTGATTTTCCCGCCATTTTATCTACCTTTGGATTCTGAAAAATAAAACAAAAACACAGAAATGAATTAGTAATGCATAAGCTGTGACCTACAGATTATCTGGCAACAATAATCCTGTGAACAAGTCAATCAGATATTAACTTTAGCCTGTGAAGTGTACCCAGACATGGGTAACGACAATATACGACCACATTCATTTCAATGTGGGCATATACATGTAACAAAATAATATTTTGCTTCCGAGAAATTCCATAAATCCAAACATACGCACACGGCAGCTAGATCGTCTGAGTGGTCGACAAGGGTTGTCGCTTATTTATTATTTTGCAGATGATTGGGGGCATTTAAAAAAAAATTGCATACAGATCAGACTATAATTTTCATAGTTTTAATTGAGGGTTTACAAGGCTCTACAAACTGAAACAAGGGTTTTAACTCTGGAAGTACAATGTAATTTACGGAAATTGCTGAAATTCAATTGGCTTCTTCGTTTCATTAATCTAAATGATGCATATATAAATTTCACACAAATCGAATGACAACTTTTTTTCATTCAAGCCTTCCCAAAGTTTAACAAAGTAAACAAAAGTCCATAACTCTAGACCTAATTAACGGAAATAGGCTTCTTCTTTTCACTAGTTTTTCTGATGCATATTCATTTCATGCAGACCGGATGATAATTCATAAGGGTCAACAAAGTGAAACAAGGGCCATAACAACAGATAAAATTGACGGACAATTGAAATTAACTAGGATTCTTCATCTCACTAATGTAATCAACATATCAATTTCAAAACAATCAGATGATAAATTTACTCTGTAAAGCATTCACAAGAAATTGTGGACGACAGAATGACAGCGGACGGGGGCAACACCATTATACCACATTTTTTTGTTGATGTATAAAACCTAGTGTGAACCTTGTTAGTCCCTAAATAACCTGGTTGGTTTGAGAGGATCTTAAAACTCCATCTCCCTCGCTTCATTTTATTGTTTACTAGCTGTTATATCAATTACAGGTGGGGAGATTTAAGTATTCAACCCGTTAGACTTAAATTTCAATCATTCACCCTACATATGAATCATGAATGACAATACATGGACATGGATTACTTTCAATCACAAGGTTGGTCTGATCGACAAAATTACAACAGTGAGGCTATTGTCGTCCACTGCAATACCCATCAGGCCAATAAATAGATGACTCTAATTAAAGTTCTAATGTGCTATTTTAAGCCGTGGGAATCACTTGCAAACAAAACTGTGACAGATGAATCTATAAATAGAAATATCAGTCCACTAATGGTTTAATTCCAATCAGTATTTACAAAGATATTTGGTATTCAAATTTCATCAAGCTATGTGCTCGCTATACAATAAACCTGCTGCTAATTTGTTGTCCACAAAATTTAATGATAGGCCTCTTTTAAATCTGACTGAATCAATCTCAGAACATTATCTAGCATTGGTACTCTGATTTTGTTTCTTAACTAACAACAAGGATTAATTCCTGAGATATTTTAGAAACAGATGCCAATGGCTCAATCGTTATTTTAAAGCGACATTATCGTAACAACTGCAGTAATGACGATCGAGGCTAGCCTAAAATTTAATCGCTATTATCTTGGTTTCATAGTGAAGCAATTTGACTGAAATTTTCAGCATATTCTGTTTTCATTCAATCTGATTAAAACACAGATCCTATTTTGTTTTGTACAGTTCATGTTTGTCTTTACTACATCAGGATCTGGAAGAGTTGTTATATTACTAGCGTTCAGGTTGAAGTGAAGGATTAGCCCATGAAACGGGCTGTTATGGCATGTTCTTGGTGTGCCATGCACAGAACTGTGGGTAAACCACTAGAAACGTCAATGCGGATTGATTAATTAATGTCTCAGTCCTAGGAACAAAAACTGCTTGTATGATCCCTGACGTGACCTTCTAATCTAACAGAAGTAGTCAGATCTTCATGTATTGTAGGCCATTGAAAGTATAAAAAAGATGCCTCTATGATCCCTGACACGACCTTCCAGTACAACAAGTTAAATCTTCATGTACATGTAGTGTCGAACATCAAAAGTCTACAAAAACGAAACGAAAGATAGATCTGTATTTTAATCAGATAGTGTTTTACTTATCTATCTTTAACAATTATAGCAAGAATAGTCAGCTCCGTATGTAATCTTACCTAATGCCCCATTAAAAAATAGATAACGTTAAGAAAATATGCTAAAAATGTTACGTCAATGTTTAATTAATAGTTTATTTAACATTTAAGGCTTAAAGAAAGGCCTATGATAGGCAGATTTAGCTCTTGCAGAAAATGTCCACCATCAAACTTGGTAACCTCATAAAAAAAACCCACCAAACTTTAAACATTGTACATGTATCACTACCCTACCTCAATTACAGGTTCCAAACAGTGTGACTGATGATAGATAGACGGACAGGTGAAATTATCTTTATAGCACACATTCATTCTTTGGTCGCAAAATTACTGAGCCATTTTGAAATGAAGGTAAATTCCAGATGAGAAATGTTACCGATATCTCATATTTTTGTTGAATCAATAACTTACATGACATAGCGAATAAATGGATGACATTCTTAAGTTAATGAACTTAAAAACCAGAATATAGCAGGACTTATAAGCCTATTAAGTTGTTGAGCAAACAGAAAGACAATATCAAACTGATATGAAAATACTAAATGATCTGTGATCACTCATTAGTACTGTGACATCAGAGGGCTGTCAATCCAACAAGGATAATAGTGTCAAAATATTACAATAAATGGGTCCACCTAAAACTCATCAATCAATCAATCAATCTATACGCCTGCACCTCCATGTATGTGGGTGAGAGAGAGAATGGGGTTTAATATCCACTCGACATAAACTAGTAGGTCATTTCAGGACTAATAATAACATGTGGTGGTACAATTTTATTTCAATAATTTGCTTGTATAGGGAGGAACCTGGAGGAGACAGGGTAACCCCTGAGGTTGGACAGGCGACATTACTCATTGTCATGTAGAAAGTGTGGGTTAAAAAGCACTTGCTCAAGGACAAACCTTGTTGTTTAAACTGGGCTGGGGCAGTGTTTCCACCTACAGTACTCTTTGTCCTATTGTTGGGTGGTCAAACTGCAACATTAGCTCTGCCAATAGTTAAGGCTGTGCAAAAATATCGATATGAATGAATACACAACATCAACACAACAACTATTTTCCCCTCTGCTTACAAACTGGCATATTTTAAATATATTATATCATAGTAAAAAACTAAACTTTAAGATTAAATACATTATTTTAATATTTTATTTTTAGTTGATTTTGTTATTACTATTTGAAACTAAAATAGGTCACGCACTTTGTGAACAATGACAATCGCACATGATATATAGTAAAATTAGAATGATCTCCCTTCATGGACTCGAGTAATGAAGATACATGTAAATAACTTTAAATTTACTTTCGTTTGTTTTTTTTATTACGATTGAGTATTGACAGATTGTATAATAATGTTAATAAATATAATGTGTTTAAATAAACAGTAATAAAGACTGAAGATGTTTTGGAATATTTTTATTATACAATACTATTTATCAAACATGACTGTTGAAGAACAAATACAACAAAATAGTGGCAGCCTGTGTCGACCAACACAAATATTAATAATAGGTCGGTAAAGTTCGGATTTTCCCGGAAATATGATAATCGATTATTATTGATAATCGCTGATAAATTCTTGCCGATAATCGATATTGAAATTTCATATCGAATCCCAGCCTTACCAATAGTGGTATGGTTTCGATTATCCGCTTGTAAGTGATAAGGAGTAGGGTCGCCTGTCTAACCTTGTGAGTTTTCTCCCGGTCCTCCAGTTTTCTAAAGATCTCTCTATGCGCAAGCAAATTATTGAAATAAAATTGAACCATTAGTCCCAAAATTACTTAGTTACTGGCATTTAGTAATTGAACTAGAGTATACAGGTCACAATTCTATGTAATACAATTACTGCTTATTACTGAGCGACGTTTCGAGTTTTCGACTAAGCTTCTCTAGTCGTTATCAAGCAATGATAAAATCTAACAAGCCAACAGTGAGGCTGATGTCCCCCGCCGAAATCCCAAAATAAATAGATGACACATATTAATTAATCGCACATTTATTTTTTTCAAACGTACATGTATCGAGCAATCAAACTGTACACGAAGTGTTTTATAAAGAAAAATGCTAAAACCGACGAGAAAAATGAAAATGTAACCTAGTTAGGGGGACCCTAAAGGCAGACAAAAGGGCCCCCACGCTTGACAAAAGGGCCCCTCTGGCCAAGGGAAAGGGCCCTCATGTCCAAGTCAATCATTTCTATACACAGTTACTGTCGAATCCATTACTGAATGAGAATGCAGTCATTGTATTGGCATAAAAATCATCAATAGAGATGAACCTAAGTTATCTTGTCCCAAAGTATCAACCAATCAAATTGCTTATCTCTGCCTACCCTAAGAAAAACATAACGCTAACGCTACAATATACGTCCACATTCCTGCTTTGATTGATATGGTACTTTGTCAAGAAGGCTAGGCGTTTGGTTTGTTTAGCGTTGAGGGTCATGCCTCAACATCAATAGTTGCCGTCCTTAGAGTATAAGGAATAAGTATACCAAGATAATCCATTCAGAATTGTGCCTTCCTAACGCTAAAGGCAAAAAGTGGGCGTGGCCCTGCCCCTGGGGATCGGGACATTCATCAAAATCAATAGTGGACGCCCTCAGGCTATAAGGAATACATAAGCCAAGTACCAAGCTGCTTCATTCAGAATTGCGGCCTGTAAACGACAAACACAAAAATTGGGCGTGTCTTGCATGTGGGAGTCGGGACATGCAGTTGACGTCCTTAGGCTATAAGGAATACATATCCCAAGTTTAAAGACGATCCATTAAGAATTGTGGCCTGTAGACAACACACACAGACACGAAGTAAAAATGGGCATGGCTCTGCCCCTGGGGGTTAGGAAATCACCAAAAACAATAAGGGTCATCTTTAGGGTATAAGGAATAGGTATGTAAAGTTTTAAAAGGATCTGTTAAGAATTGCATCCTGTAGGCGAACACAAGACACAAAAGCAATGGGCGTGGCTCTGTCCCAGGGGGTCCTGCATGCACCAAAAATAATAGTGGTCAGCCTTAGGGTATAAGGAATAAGTATAAAAAAAGTTTTCAAGACGATCGATTAAGAATTGTGGCCTGTAGGTGACACACAGACAGACAAAAAGAAAATGGGCGTGGCACTGTCCCTGGGGGTCGGGCATGCACCAAAGACAATAGGGATCTTCCTTAAGGTACCAAGAATTAGTATTCATAGTTTCAAGATGATACATTAAGAAATGCAGCCTGTAGACGACAGACAAACAAATACAAGAAATGGGTGTTGCTGTCCCACGGGGGTCGGGCATGCACCCAAAACAAAAGGGATCATCCTTAGGGTATAAGGAATAAGTATTTTAAGTTTCAAGATGACCGATTAAGAATTGTGGCCTGTAGGCGACACACAAAAAGAAAATGGCCGTGACTCTGCCCCTGGGGGTTGGGCATGCACCCCAAATGATAGGAATAAGCATTCAAAGTTTCAAGATGACACGTTAAGAAATGTGGCTTCTACATGTAGACGACAAACATATAAATACAAGGAATGGGCGTGGCTCTGCCATTGGGGGTCGGGCATGCACCAAAAAACAATAGGGATCATCCTTAGGGTGTAAACAGTAAGTATACAAAGTTTTAAGAAAATCCAGTTAGAATTGCGGCCTGTAGGCGACAGACACACAAAAAGAAAATGGGCGTGGCTCTGCCCCTGAGAGTTGGGCATGCACCCCAAATGATAGGGATCATCCTTGAGTATAAAGAGTAAGTATAATACAAAGTTTGAAGAAAATCCAGTAAGAATTGCGTCCTGAAGGCGACAAGATGACCGATTAAGAATTGTGGCCTGTAGGCGACACACAAAAAGAAAATGGGCGTGGCTCTGCCCCTGGGGTTGAGCATGCACCACAAATGATAGGAATGTTCCATAGGGCACAAAGAATAAGCATTCAAAGTTTCAAGATGATACGTTAAGAAATGTGGCTTGTAGACGACAAACAAATAAATACAAGAAATGGGCGTGGCTCTGCCATTAGGGGTCGGGCATGCACCAAAAAACAATATGGATCATCCTTAGGGTGTAAAGAGTAAGTATACAAAGTTTTAAGAAAATCCAGTTAGAATTGCAGACTGTAGGCGACACACAAAACGAAAATGGGCGTGGCTCTGCCCCTGGGGGTTGGGCATGCACCCCAAACGATAGGGACCATCCTTAGGGTATAAAGAGTAAGTATACAAAGTTTGAAGAAAATCCAGTAAGAATTGCACCCGGTAGGCGACACAAAGACACACGAAAAGAAAATGGGCGTGGCTCTGTCCCTGGGGGTTGGGCATGTACCCCAAACGATAGGGATGTTCCTTAATGTATAAAGAATGTGTATGCAAAGTTTCAAGATTATAAGTTAAGAAATGTGGCCTGTAGACGACAAACAAACAAATACTAGAAATGGGCGTGGCTCTGCCCCTGGGGGTCGGGCATGCACCAAAAACAATAGGGATCTTCCTTGGGGTATAAGGAATAAGTATACCAAGTTTGAAGAAAATCCAGTAAGAATTGCGCCCTGTAGGCGACACAAAGACACACGAAAAGAAAATGGGCGTGGCTCTGCCCCTGGGGGTGGGGCATGCACCCCAAATGATAGGGGTGCTCCTTAGGGTACAAAGAATGTGTATGCAAAGTTTCAAGATTATAAGTTAAGAAATGTGGCCTGTAGACGACAAACAAACAAATACTAGAAATGGGCGTGGCTCGGCCCCTGGGGGTCGGGCATGCCCCAAAAACAATAGGGATCTTCCTTGGGGTATAAGGAATAAGTATACCAAGTTTGAAGAAAATCCATGAAGAATTGCGCCCTGTAGGCGAACCACAGACACACACACACACACACCCACACACATACACACACACACACAGACAGGGGCGACGGCATAATACGTTCACATTATGAATGTGGACGTATAAAAATGCTCATCTTCTAACTCCATCAAGGCATTGACCTAATAAGCATACACACCAATTTTGAACATTTTAACTCAATTCGAAGGAGAGTTATTGTGTTCCAAAGTCTCGGCAAATCAAATTGCTTATCGCTCTGCTTACCCTGAGCAGAAAATGCTCATTATCGAACTTAGTCAAGGTATTACTGTAATGAAACTATACACCAAGTTTTAGGGTTGGGCGATATACCGGTATTTCGGTATATCGTGATAAAATCATCGGCGATTTTATCATATCGGACTTACTTAAAAATATCGAAAAACCGGTATATTGTGATAAAATTTTTTTATCGCGATTATGATAATTATCGTGTACCAATATTGATGATAATACCACAGAGTGTGATAATACATGTCGCTTGGACTCGAAAAGGAGGAAAGCGTGTTTGGCAGGTCAAGGTTGGACAGTATTTTACCCCAGTCGCAACTGTCAACTTTTTAAAATGTTCTGATTATTAAGAAGCGATTTTAGAACCCTGCCAATTCTGGTTACATATTTTCGTTATATTAAAACTTAATATTCTAGTTCGACTAACTAGGCTAGTATACCATTCTATTGATAGAATTTAATTCATCTACATGTCTAAAAATAGCATCATTACGTACCGGCATGTCAAGGGTAAATTTCCATCATGGCGTCAAGCTCCGTTAGCAACGATATAACAGTCATAACAAGCGACGATTTGCTGCCTAAAAAAAATTCCTCCATCACAAGTATTCAAATTTTGACTTCTATACACGTGTAACAATTATCACGATAATATCGTTTATCGCGATATTAGATGAATTATTATCACGATAATTTTTTTTCATTATCGCCCAACCCTACCAAGTTTCATCACTCTCACTTAATTAGAACTAAAGTTATCGTTTCCCAAAGCATCAACCAATCAAATTGCTTATCTCTGCTTACCCTAAGCGGAAAATGCTCATCTTCGAACTCCATCAAGGCATCGACCTAATAAACACATACACCAAGTTTGAACATTCTAGCTCAATTAGGAAGAGAGTTATTGTGTCCCAAAAAGTGTGACGGACAGACGGACAGACAGACAGATGGACGAACCCATTGTTGTGGAGTATATACAACAAGTATATACAATCACTCGCATGATCATGCATATATCAATTATTTTTCGTCATAATACAATCAAATCTCATCATGGGAAGTTGTCATTATTAAAACCAGATCAAATCGTTGTATATACTCCACAACAATCAATTCATTAATCATTTGTGTTTATTTCAGTGAAAGGGGTGGTTGATAGCATTTGATCAAATTCCATTTTCTTTGAACGTTTGTCATGATTAAAACCTACATATCATTGTATATACTCCACAACAAATCACCTATTAATCAATTAGTCAGTTTGTTTTTATTTTCAGTTAAGTGGTATTATTGAATGGTGTAAATAGCATTTCAAATTTATACTCCTTAATTAAATTAGATTTCTTTTAGGTACGTAAGGGAGATCCTTGTTTTGTCAGCATTGACAATGTATTGTTATGTACATGTATATATTGACTTGTCTTATTTTTTAGATTTTATCATTGCTTGATAACGACTAGAGAAGCCTAGTCGAAACGTCGCTCAGTAATAAGCAGTAATTGTATTCCATAGAATTGTGACCTGTATAGTTACTGTCAAGTGGACTTTAAACCCCGTTTCTCTTACTCTCCTGGCTCTTATTGCAACTGCACACAGGCCTTGATTTTTTGTATAATCCAAATGACTAGACACTGTTCCTTGCTTGTACACGCTTAACAAATCTCAGCCAAAACCACCAAGTAACCGGTCTCCTTAATTACATGTACAAAAGAACGCAGGTAGACTAGACGTGAGTGGTTGGGACTTTCAGTCAGAGAGAGAGAGAGAGAGAAATGGGGTTTAACGTCCACTCGACACAACTAGGTCATTTCGGGACTAACATATGGTTTTTAATTTTATTTCAATAATTCGCTTGCACGTAGGGGTCTTTAGCAGTGGGAGGAAACCGGAGTGCCCGGAGGAAACCCACGAGGTTGAGAAGGCGCCCCTATCTCCATGCCACGTACGCTCACACCAGGGCTCGAAACCACAGCCGCAAGCCAGAGGTGACCGGCCAGCTAGAGGTCGAAGCGCGGCACTCTAGACCACTAGGCCATCCCAGCCCCCCCTTTCAGTCAGTGTTGTTGTGCCGGGTACCTGACTTAAAGTAGCTAAGTCTCTAACTCAATATCATCCAAAATCCTCAACTTTGAAAACACAAATTATTTGTCAATTTAAATCAACATTGATGCTGTGATCTTACGGGAAAAAGGTGGGCTTCTGATATCCAATATTTAAGACAAAATAAACATTTTACCACTGGTACACGAATCGTGTACCATAATGCGTTTCAGCCCCAGTTCTAGCAAGAGACGCGAGGAAGGAGGCTAGACACAGTGTACCAAATTAAACGGCGTATGTAGACTGGAATAACCAGACACTAGAAATTTGCATTCGATTTAGACTGTTGGCTTATATCGCGGTAGTTCAGCTCTGAACGTCGGTCTCATTACACTCACCCTGAACGTTCAGAGACTGTCCCATTCAATCAATGTCGAAAATAATTGGAGACCCAGTCAATTTTACTGGGCAACTTTTCACTGCCAAACGATGGGGTGTCAATCCATGAGGACGCCTGTACAATGTAAACGAACATCTTAGTGAGAAAATAAGACCTTGCTTACTTCGCTAGAGTCAGTAATAACGACACAAAACGCTGTTAAAAATACGTCCCCTCTTATCAAATTACATTTTCGCCGCCATGACACTCTAACTGTAGGTCAACGTCCACATTCAGGAATGTCGGTCATACAAGACGAAACGAAATGTACAGGCTTTACATTGTACAGACTTTCACATGGATGGACACCCCGTCGTTTAGCAGTGAAAAGTTGTCCAGTAAAATTGACTTTTCTCCAATTTTTTTCGACATTGATTAAATGGGGCAGTCCCTGAACGTTCAGGGTGAGTGTAATGAGACCAAAGTTCAGAACTGAACTAATTTCGCGGAACATAACTGATTTGAAATTAGAGTAAGAACGGAAACCATTGAAAGTAAATCATTTTATATACTTTCATATTACAGTATTATATGCGTTGTGACCCACTTCTGTCAATTTCTAGGTCCCAAATGTTAGCGATTTAGCTCCTTTAAATACTATCTATAGACTATAGCCTAATCAACAAGCGCCTGCCAGTGCCATGCTCGCAACGGTTGTGGTTGATTGTAAATTATTTGCGGTTCAAGTAGTTCCTTTGCGGTTCAAGTAGTTCCTTTACGGTTCAAGTAATTACATAGTGACACCTAACTGTGAACTATACATAAAATAAACAAGATAACACCTGAAATTGTTCTATCGAACGAAGGAAGGGGGTTTGGTAAGTCACAAAGTGTCAAAAATGACAAAAAGTCTGTCAACATCATTCTTCAATATGTTCGCAGACCTACATTTTCTCCTCATCAAATCCGTGATTTTTTGTTGTATATTATAACCCGAAATACTTACAAATATATTCTATATATTTATCATTATCATCAACTCATTGGCTACGTTAAAATACATTAGTTTTACAGAGAAAGAAATGTCACATACGTCCTACTGGCAGACATGATGAATATCAATGACGTCATTTTACTCATGTGATGCGTCACGAGACGGATGGGGGATTCCCTTCCGGTTTTGATGATTCGGTTATCCAGACTGGTTTTGGTAATCACCGCGTGACTAGACACGTGATCCGTAAGGAAACAAAACACAAGAAAGAAAGGGAAGTAGGGTAGTCGGCTTGTTAAAGAGGAAAAGTAGAAGATTATCGGCATATCCAGCAGAAAGATGCAGAGTGAGATTATGTTGTCTTTGATTGCCCTACTGTCACTGGGGTTGGTACTAGGCGATGTGTTAAAATTTCAGCCTTCAAACTATATCCCCGCCAGCAAGGTAGGTTTACGCATTAGTGGAGCTGTTAGGCGCTTCTTCTTCTTCTTCTTCCCTAAAAGACTCGGGTTCCAGTTGGAACGTAATTGAATCTGGATGAAATGCGCAGGTGCGATCGATAAAACGTGTTCGGTGCGGATAAAAGTAATCAGTGCAGTTAAAAGTAGTTGGTGCGGATAAAAGCTGGTTGTCGTTTAAAACTTGAAGTCACCTAGCCCGCGCTTGAACTTAGTCAAGGTGTCTGCTGCGGTTAGGTGGTGTGGCAGTTTGTTCCATAGGTTCACTGTCCTGGGGAAGAAGGAAGTCTGGTGTTGTGTCGAGAGGCATCTAGGCTGATGTAGTTTGCTGCTGCCTCTTGTACGATCACTATCGCCTTCCGAGATGTATTTTAGGCTGATGTCCGTGAGCTGGGTCCGGATCCGGTACATCATGATCACTGATGCCTTTTGTCTACGTGTTTCAAGGGATTCCCACCCTAGGTCTGTAAGGAGGCGTGTGACGGCTCCTGGGGTCCTGTCTCGGTATTCGTGTTTGACAAATCTGGCCGCGCTTCGTTGTACCTTCTCTAGGGTGTTAATGTCTTTTTGAAGGTTAGGAGCCCATGCTGTTGAGGAGTACTCGAGTACTGGGCGTACGAGGGTGGTGTACATTGCCTCCTTTACATGTGGGGTGCATTGCTGGAAGTTCCTCTTTATAAAGCCAAGGGTTCTGTTGGCTTTGGCCGCGGTTGACTCAACGTGTCTTGTCCATTTAAGGTCTTCTGCGATGGTTACTCCAAGGTACTTGCTCGCTGCTTCGACATGTAGGGTGTGGTGGTGTAGTGAATATGGGAAGATGATCTTCTTTCTCCTCGTAGTTGGTGCTATGCGTATAACCAGGCACTTGGTGGCGTTGAATTTCATCTGCCAGGTTGTTTCCCAGTCCTCAAGTTTAGTGAGGTCTGTTTGTAGGGCCTGGCATCCGATTGGGATTTGATGACGCGGTATAGGATACAATCATCTGCGAATAGCCTGGCATCGGATGAGCTGACGTTTTCGGGCAGGTCGTTGATGAAGATCAAGAACAGAAGGGGGCCAAGGACTGTCCCTTGGGGGACGCCAGATAGCACATCTGCTTGATCGGAAGTTGTGCCTCCGACAACAACTCTCTGTTGGCGGTTCGTCAGGAATGACTTGATCCATTGTTTGGTTGTACCGCGGATGCCATAGTGGTCGATCTTTTGAAGTAGCCGCTGATGCGGTACCTTATCAAAAGCCTTGGCAAAGTCGAGAAGGATGACGTCTACCTGGTTGCCTTTGGCCATCTTGCTGGCTATCTCCTGGATGGTGACGAGGAGCTGTGTCTCGCAAGACCTTTTCTTCCGGAAACCATGTTGACTGTCGTGAAGGATGCGGTGTTGGTCAAGATGGTCCATAATGGAGCTGTGCACTATGTGCTCTAAGATCTTACATATGATGGAGGTTAGGGAGACAGGCCTATAGTTAGCTGGCTGATGTTTCTCACCTTTCTTAAATATAGGCACAACTCTTGCATCCCTCCAGTCTCTCGGGGTTTGGCCTGAGTCCAGGGAGAGTTGGAATAGCCGAGTGAGGATTGGAGCGAGTTCTGTGGCTGCTGCTTTGAGGATGCGTGGTGGGATGTCATCCGGTCCTGACGCTTTATGTTCTTTAAGACCTTGTAACAGCTTGAGGACACCTTTCTTATTGATTGATATCTTCTTCATGGCCTGGGTGTTAGAGGGACGTAATAGTGGGGTGTTGGTCGTGTCTTCTTGGGTGAAGACAGATGTGAATTGGTTGTTAAGAATCTCTGCCTTCGCCTTGTCATCGCTCTTTAGGAAGCCATCCTTGTTCTTTAAGGGGGCTACGCCTACAGTTTCTTGCCTTGTGCTCTTGATGTGTTGCCAGAATTTCTTGGGGTTGTCCTTATAATCTTCGCTGATAACCTCTTCCATGTAGGTTCTGGTCTTACTCCGGACTTCTCTCTGGACATCCTTCTGGAGACGTTTATAGCGCTCAGTATTTCTCTCGTTGGGTAATTGCCTGGCTCTACGGTGTGCCTTCTGTTTGCGTTTAATTAAGCGTCTCAGGCTAGTGTCCATCCAGGGATGGCTCGTCCTTGCCTGTGTCAGTTTTTGAGGTACGTGATCCTCGATTGCTTTGTGGATTGTCTGCTTCAATGAGTTCCAGAGGGCGTCTACGTCACCGAATACCTCTGCGTTGAACTTTGCGATGCAGGACCTTATACTTTCAATGTTCGCCTTTTTCCAAAGTTTGATTAGTCGGCGCTTGGGTTTCGGTGGTGTACTGGTGATGGTTGTGTCGCACAGTACTATATCATGGTCTGAGTTCCCGATCGCTGGGAGGGGTTTACATCGCTGTTTGTAGCTGGGGTGGCTGGCCAGGATGAGGTCAAGTGTGGCATCTTTCCTGGTGGGAAAGTCCACTTGCTGTTCCAGATTGTTGTCTGTTGCAGCTTCCATAAAGGCCTCATTAACTCTTAGAGGGTATTGGTGGCCTGTAATCTGGGATTTGCACCAATCAATGTCTGGCAGGTTAAAATCTCCTCCAATGTACTTTGGTGCTTGTTTGTTTGAACCGCAGAAATCGGCTATGTCTTTCTTCGCACCTTCTAGGTAGAGCTGGTCGGTTTTGTCTGGTGGGCGGTAGAACACAGCTACTAAGACCTTCTTGCCTTTGTCTAGGCTTAGGGTAGCACTTATCATCTCAGATGAGTAAGTTTTGATGTCAGTCATTAGAATCTCGTTCTTGGCTGCTATCAACACACCGCCATGAGGGTCTGTTGGCCTGTCCTTTCTTGCCACTTTGTAGCCCATTCGATCCGGGAGGAACTCAGTCGATGCAACATTCCCGTCTAGCCATGTCTCAGTGCCCAATATGATGTCCGGGTCTGTTGAGTCGATCATTGCCTCGAGGAGGTCGCCCTTTTTCCTGATGCTTTGGAAGTTTGCGTTCAGGATCCTAAGTGCTCTCTTTGGGGGGAACCGGTTTTGTTGAGTGGTCCTGTTTGGGCCTGGTGGTGCTGGCGAGGATGTCATCGATGGGCCGGTGTTTGGAGTTGTGGGTGTCGATGAGTGGTGGCGAACTGGGCTGAGGGTACTGGTGACGCTTGCTGGGTCTGGGTGGGTGGACGTGGTGTCGTCTGGGGGGATCAAGTAGATGGTTGACGACGATTTGTTGAGGGAGCTGCAACGGGGGCAGATCCAGTCTTCAACACTTGCTCCAAGCCTGTGGTACTCGACAGCAGACATTGAGACACACCAGCGGTGGAACCAGAAGTCGCAGTTGTCGCAAGCAATATAGTGTGTGTCAGCCTTACACTCCTTTTGGCATTGGCCGCAGGGGTAGGCTGAACTTGGGCCTGGATTGGGCTCAATTCCTGCTATGAGTAGCAGTATGAGGCGATGGATTTTACTTCTGTGTGTTAGATTACCAGATGTCTGTTTGACATGGGAGACCCAGTAAAACACCGCTGTGTATGGGTCGTTGTACACAGGTTCAATGCATGCAAAATGTAAACATTGATGTGGGAGTAAGCAAGAGTCGTACAAGGTCTCGTGTACTATCTCCGTTCTCCAAGGTGAAGTAGGAACAAATAAACGTAACTCACTTGGGTGTCCGCTTCTATCGGTTTGGTTTAGTTCATGGGGGGAACGGTTGTTTGACATGTACAAGAGGAGTAGCAGACGGCAAAAACTCACGTAGCTGGGGAATGCCAGCGCCATTTTTTTTTTTAGGGATCACTTGAGTGTATCTTCGAAAGATCGAGATATTTCAGCCTTTCTGGTCTCCTCGGATCCTTAGGGGGTAAGCCGCTTGTGTTTGGTCTCTCTGTAGGTAGAAAACGTTTGGTATTGGTAGACTTTGAATCTTTTGAGTGATAAATTCAGGTTTTAGTCAGCGCTGATGTGAAAAACACGTCCTATCGCTCGCGCATGTCGTGTTGCGCAGATTGCACTCCGCGCTGGCAGATTGCACCTCGCGCGCGCAGATTACAATCTGCGCTGATGAAGCTGGTGCGCAGATTGCCCACGTTCTATAAATTGTAACCATATAAATCGTAACCACATAGACGGCTCTCGAGTCGGTAAAGTGGTAATTTGGTGTAAAATCTGAACGCCTGGTGTTATAAAACACTCGGTTCATTCTTCGCAAATTTCACTAAGGCAGTGATTACCGATTAAGATTAGGCGGATTATTATCATCGCAGTAATTCATTAAATATTGCCCGGACAAAGTTCACTTCGCGCGCGCAGATTGCTCATCGAAAATTAGACGGAGATTCACGCATGCGCAGGGGTAATCTGCGCAAGGAGAGCAATCTGCGCCTAACAGAGCCAAGATAGGCGTATGTAGAAAATACGGAAGACCATTGTAGTATTAGGCCACCTAAAACAAAAAAAAAATAGTTGGTGATCGTCCTTTTTTTTTCAAAAAATGTGGGAGGAGGGCGGTTTTTATTTTTTTTCAATGAATATACAGAATAGGGAATAGGCAGTGGATATTTTACCGAATTCGGCACTTTACTCTAATTTACTATTTTGCCGTACCTTCCGTTTGACATGCGCAGTTCTCTGATTCCTGGACTTAGCCGTTTTCGCTAAGGCAATGATGCCGGCTATTTTGCCGTCTGACATTAACCCATAACACAAACCCTAACCCAAAACCTAAATCTAAATCTAACACAAACCCTAACCCTAACCCAAGAGTTCTATTCGTCCTGTGTCTAATATTGCTTGTTTCTCCTTTTCTTATAAAGGGACGAAATAGCCTACTTGAATTTCTATTGTAGACTTTGACAGAATTATTTTTAAAAGAAAATAAGATAATAAATGTAAATTGAAGAAAAACATTTAGAATATTACTCTATTTGGGTCGAGGGCGCATTTCTGCGGATTTTGGTTTTTAATTTAAGTACTAAGACTGTCAGTGGTGTTTATGTTTTTCCAGTAAAATCGTGCTTTTCGCAAAACTTGAAAGACAGAGTAATCAAAATGGTGGAATATATCAAGAATTGCACAACTGCTCATGTCGAACGGAAGTGGATATTAAACCAATCAGAAACGATGTACGGTAAAACAGCGAAAGTAGATACTTTGCCGAATTCGGTAAAATATCCACTGCGTAGGGAATATACTTCAGGAATATTAACCTTTTATTTCATGTCAAAACACAACCCATCTGCCCACTGATCGTTATTTGAATCGTCAGATTAATTATTTAAACTTTTAGATATTCCAGTTTGGATTCAATCAGATAATATAAAGAGATTTATCACTGAACACTTAGGCCTGTAGATGGTGCCGACTGGTTTCATGTTGCAGGATATCAAGTAAATTATCAAAATGAGGCGAAAGGAACTTGGCGGAATAAATCACTCGGCAGATTCCAGTACCTACATATAGATTGTACCAGAATCTGCCAATGTTTGCCGACCAAGTTCGGAATAAACGAGACTTGTTTTTATATTACTTTTGTTATTCGTGCTGAATGAGCAAAATGGTAAGTAGAAGGGCTGCGGATTACGAGAGTAGTTATAGGTATACACATAAATTTCTTCACCTCACTGATTTTTGAGGATATCACGGAGAGTGTTAATAATTGTGGCTAACGGTAGGCACGCTTTCTTCTCGGATCAAACAATTTGCAAATCGAAAGTACAATTTCATACTCGGCGTACACACGTACACTCATACAAACATTGAAACAAGTTAGAAATTGTGAGTATATGCACTTTGGATGTAATTTTGTTCAAGACTTTCATGTTTCCAAATTATCCGAATAGTTTGGATAGCAAACAAAAGTATTCGGATCTCAAATCTCGATCTGATTTTCAACCCTAATCGTAATACCATAGAATGAAAGCTTGCCAACTGCTGCCGATCCGTATCTGTTTCAAACTCCCCCAAAATTACCGTATTTTTCAGGGCATAAGTCCATACATTTTTTTCAGCTAAGTCCGGCATTCATCTTCTACTTCGTTTCTATTTATATATGGAAGTTAAAAAGATAACATCCCGATATATATTTGGCAGTAAACCATGGTAATCATCGCTCTAATACAACGAGCGAGTGATACCAACTACTAAATAATTGCATTCGACTCTAGCACGCGCTATCGTCTAAAACAATTAACTACTTACATTTTTCCAATCGAAATATTCGTCAACATTTCTTAGTGTGTTTATTTATTTAAAGACATAAACCCCATTCAAAATATAATCATAAATCCAACAATATATGCCATCAAAATAGGAATCTTTTCTCCGACATCAGGCGTATTACATTCGGCACATATACATCTCTTAATTTCAGGTGTCTCATGAAATTTCTATTTTCATTTTAATTACTGAACTGTAAGCGCCATGCATGTATGTGAAATATCTTTATTTAACTTTGGATTCCACCGAAAAATATATCACAGACAAGTTATCTGGTACAATGTATGTTGATTTCAGGTGTTACCTACTATCAGGAAATTTAACATATATGACTAATTTATGCTGATTTTACTGATCACGCATCCATAGCAACCGCTCATACTACTCATAGCAACCGCCAATGGAAGATTACAAACATTGGTTTGCTTGATTCATAGAGACAATATTCGAGTCTAAAAAAATTTTTATTAACAGAGGAGTATAGTAGCTTAGATCATCAAAAACGACCTTAGATTTCATACTTGTACAAAATATATGCAAGGTATGGAGGAGAGAGAGAGAAATGGGGTTTAACATCCACTCGACACAAACCAGGTCATTTTCGGACTAAGCAAGGCATGGGAATACCAAAATAAATGCGTACATACTTTGGCATAATGTACGAGTTGTTTTCCTTTGAATGGTCTCCGATGTAAACAAAAGCTTTGAATTTTGAACAATGAATCAATTACTGACATGCTGCAAAATTCGGTGACGGACACAGTGACCGGCGCCATGTGATTTGTGCCTGTCAAAGCATGATTTTGTGCCGGACAGTGTCCCAGACCGGCCACTTATTTCCTGGCATACCCATAAGCCAGCCCAGAGAATGAATGAATATTCTTTTTTATTCAGAGTACCGTTTTCGTTGCACTGCAATTATGATTTTATTAGTAACTATCTCTAAATTATACGCATATTGATATTTATGCTCAGAGCTGCGAATTAACTCTCTCTTTTTTTTGTATAATTCAACCAGTGTTAGTATTTCACAATAAACTGGTTAGTGCATGTATGGTCGCATGAAACTACAGAAAGCAATAGGAGAATATGTTAGGCTAGGCCATTGAAGATTGCCATTTTTATGTGAATGTATTATACCATTGCGTCCATATGTGTTCACATTATAGGATGTGAAGAATTAATTAGAACCTACTTATAGGGTGTGAAGAATTAATTAGAACTCATTATGGGGTGTGATGAATTAATTAGAATCCATAAGGTGTAAAGAATTAATTAGAATCAAATATGAGGTGTAAAGAATTACTTAAATCCAATTACAGGGTGTTAAAAATTGAATAGAACCCATATACATCTAAGGAGTGGCAAATTCATAAGAACCAATTAAAGGATGTCACGTTCAGCCAGGTCCCTGCATTCTACTGACCAATGTCTGTTTGAGACACCCAAAATTAAAAATTGAATAAATATGGTCCCAGATCTCTGCTCCTATGCTCTGGAATTCATTGCCCCTAAAACTGAAGTCTGTTGAAAAATTAAATCAAACCCGGTACCTGAAATCTAAATTTAAGTTTAATCTTTTAAAATGTAATCTTTAAAAAAGACATTATCACTTGGTGTGCCCTCAGTGCTTAATAAAGCATGTCCCAAAAATGTGATGTCTATTTTTAGCACATTACATGACTCCTTATCATGATTTGTGAAGAATTAACTCTTGAGAGAGTAATTATTGTATCGCATAGTTTCTTTAAGTCCTTCTTTATAATCTCTTGAGCATACCTGATGTAAATGTTTAAACATGAATTTCATTATCATCAGCATCATTTTTCGGATAATACAGTATCAATGTTCAACAGCTTAATTTATATCGCCTGTCCAACCTTGTGGGTTTTCCACGGTCACTCCGGTTTCCCCCACTGCTAAAGACCCCTACGCGCAAGCAAATTATTGAAATAAAATTAAACATTATGTTAGTCCCGAAATGACCTAGTTTCTCTCTCTCAAAAATATGAATATTAACATTTGATAATAAGCAAGCTTGGGATTCAATCCGATCAAAAAGCTTAGGGTCTGCAGTGTTTCCTGAATGTTGACAAATTTTCAATTCATCATGTCTTTCTAAATACTGAATAGAATTGAACCGTTTTTGTACTGATATTCATTTAAACAGACATTTTGCAAGAGCTAAATCTCTCTACTGCAGGTCTTTCTTTAGGCAGGTCTTTCTTTAGGCCTTAAGTAATTTAATTTATATATAAATAGATATAAAGTAACTTACCAAGACCATAATCATTAATCATCTCTCGATGCCTGCGATATTTAGTGCATTTGAAGACGTTTTGCTGTGGATGAAATAACCATAAACATGGATAATCGAGACCTTGTTTATTATTGTAACAACGTTGGTAATGACGATCAAGGCTAGCCCAAAATTGAATCATTAATATCTAAGTTCAGAGTGAATTAATTTGACTGAAATTTTCAGAATATTCAGCATTTTCATTATCTATTTTTTAAACTATTAGGCCTATAGTGAGAAGAGTCAGCTCTTTATCTAAATCTAACAATGCCCCTTTAATTTTTAAGAGATTTAACTTTCACGATATATATATTGTAGTTCTCAATGGATTCAATATATCTCAAATGACAAATCAGCAATTTTAAGGAAATTAAACTTACAAGATGCATTATGTAAGGGCTAAATCAGCCTAAATTGCAGATTTTTTTTTGGCCTTAAATGTTATATGATTTATTAATTAGATATTTATTCACATGACAGGCCCACATTCAACTTTCTACTAGATGGTTGCAAATTGAATGGATTGATAAATTGTCACCATTAATCAAGACTTTTTTTTATTATCGTAACATGGGTAGAAAAGAAGTAATTTGAATGAAATTTTCAAAATAACTTTCCTCAAAATAAAGTAATTTGACTGAAATTTTCAATATCTTCCTTTTTCTTTGTAAATCTACTTTTAGATTATTAGACGAGAACTGTTAGCTCTATATCTAAAGCTTACATAATACATGTACAATTTAAATGTACATTTAAACTTCCTTAAATTAGATGATTTATGATCTTAAAATACAACCTACTGTACATGCAGCCTTTCTAGAACAATTGAGGAAATTTATTGTCAGTTTCGTAAAATTTTCCCATATCGTGTTTAGTTTCACTTCATGTAGTTGTTTCCTCATTTAGGATTAATTTGACCGAGTGATCTGTATATAAAAATTTCAAGATATGAAATACCTCCTTTAAAGGAGTTAAGTCTTTAACTCAATATTTTGCATAATATTCAGAATTTAAAACATGAATTAGAATTAAATATTGATCATTTTTAATCAATATTGAAGTTATTATATTGCTGTGAAACTTTAGGTTCCTAATATCCAATATTAAAGACACAATTAATATTTTATAATCAGAACACAGGTCATGTACCCTATAGTTTCATCGTTTTGGGTACCATTTTGTAATGAAAAATTAAAAATATATCCTAGACCACAATGTGATTCACAAACAAAAAAATAATAATTTTAAAAAAAAACATGTAGAATCCACTAAGCAGACGTAAACGACTGCTGTTCAATTTGAACTGTTCGTGTATTTCACTGAACATAATTTATTAGGAATTACAATATTCTTTACCAAAATTGAATAATAAACCACTTTACATACATTCATACACCCTTTGATGTCACGCTTCAACAACCTGCTGTTGAACACTAGCAACAATCCCAACTATTTTTGTCCTATTCAAATGAAACTTAAAGACCACATGAAATGTCCCAAAAATTTTCTCCGTACGTGTAGATAACAGTTACTAAATCCATTCTACGGCAAGTTCAAACTAATCTGATTAAAATTAATTCAGTTATTAAGGTTTAAGTATCTGAGAATCAAAAACAGTTTTCAAATTTTCAATTACAACCTTAATCCAGTTGATTGGCTGGTGACGTCACAGGCACTACACATACTACATGTATATATATACATCCTCTATACAATATATCACTACCTGTACAATATAACACTATCAATACACACTATTAGTTGACAAGCGTCTATTGACGGTCCAATCACCATGTGACTTCCCTAATCATAATCACCAAATTATTGTCTTACATCGTTATAGTTTAGACATTTGCAATTGGAATATTTTAGAGTGATTTTAAAATACTGTATCATGCCATGGATCCATTCAGCGTCCTTTGTTTTAATAGGCCGTGTGACAAATGAAAACGACACATGCAATTAGAGTATTTACCGGTAATTTGGATAACCCAGTAATACTTGATATCCCAACCTTTTATCTATAAGTACAGAAATACATATTATGCCAGTCACTTGTCGATATATTCATTATTAACTACAGGGTTCAATTTAAGCGGTATCGCATCGCAAAAAGCGACTCAAATCGCGGTAAAAGCGATAGAATTATTTTATTTATTAGCCAAAAGTTGCTTTCAAACTTGTGAAGTGCGATTCATTTTATTTTGGATGAATCAATTTATAAATGCAGGACTAACTTGTTTAATACTCCAAGTTGTGATTAATTTGAACCAGTTTTTATTTCAATTGTCCGATAACTAGAACACAATGCCGACTCTGTTTTTAATTACACGTGTTTATAAAATATGTTTCTAAAAATAGAATAAAACAACGCAGTATAATATGATTGGTCAACTTAACTGAAAACTAAAAGTAGACATCTCACGAGACGCGTGGATCGTGCCATTTTTGACGAATGTCTGACAAAAATTTTATGCTGATGGCATATTCTCGGGTTGATAATATTTTGAAGGCGGTGAGGGGGATGTTTTTAAATGAAGACATAGACAAGCAAAGCTACGTCTACAAAGATTTCTATTGGAATGGTGAAACTTAAAGTACATGTAGTGTTGTTTTAGACGATTATAGTGCGTCCGGCATCGTGGAGAGACGGTAACTGAATTTTTTTTTATCCATACATAAGTCGAAGCGGAGTTTACAACGAAGACCGGACTTCGGCAGAAAAAAGTATCCACTTATACCCCGAAATATCAGGATTGCAAATTTTTGTGATGTAAGGCTATGTTTTACTGCTCCTCAAATCTGAGCAAATGCTATTCAAATTTTGAATTGATTAGCCAAATTGTGAATCTGTCACAAAAATTTGCTACTCATTGGCTTTAGACTAAATTGAACCCTGATTAACTATATATAACAAAAATAACCATTTCTATACCCAAAGAACAACTTTTATCGTGACTCCATTTGAAATTCACAGCGAATATGGCATAACAATAGATTGCCCTCATTTCTCAGCCAATCAACGTTGGGAATCTTATCAACATGTACGGTTCCTTGCACGATGGTAGAGGGTATTAAAATCGCTGCCTTGAGAAGAGAATGGCCGTACATTATGAAACAAATTCTAAATTGGATCTTAAATTAAAATGAATTAAAAACAAATTATTCCGTAGTCAATTGTTTTATTTCATAAGGGGGATTAAGGAATCAGTCAGGCGTTAATGAATACACACGTCGACTGTATATAGCTTCACGGCCGAGTTGCGCGCTCAAGGAATTTCAGTGCCTGCCCTTCCCGGGTCTGGAATTCTTTGGGCCGACCGAATGCCCGTCTCTGAGTAGGAGAGAGAAGCGGGGGAAGGGACAAGCTGGGCTGTCCTTCCTCGAGACGGCCGATGCGTGACCTCTCGGCCGAGCCTCGGTGGGAATCCCCTGGGCCGACCGAGTGCCCGTCGGAGTTGGAGAGAGAAGCGGGGAAAGAGACGATCAGGACAGCCGTTCCCCGAAAAGGCCGATGCGTGGCTTCACGGCCGAGTCACATTCTCGGGGAATTAGAACCACAATACTCTTCTGACGAAAATGTAGCTCAAGTCTTTTGGACTGCACACGATGGTAGGGGGACTCTATCAAAAAGTCACTTTAAAACACAGTACAGTATTAAAATTGCTGTCGTGAGCAGGGAGAGCGGGGCATTATAAATCAATCTAAATTACAAAACAAATTATTTCGTAATCAACTGTTTTATTTAATTAGGGGGATTAAGGAATCAGTCAGGCGTTAATGAATACACACGTTGGCTGTATATTGGTAATTAAGGAATAAACTTTCCGAATAAGCATTCAGTCACTGTGACGTCACTGGCGTCTGAGGGGATTAAGAATGTTTTTGATAATTGGCAAAGTCGTTTTTATGGGAGGTCTATTTTTACGACTTTGAGTGAAGATAGCTGAATTAATTTCAGTCAAATTAGTGTTAACTTGCGGTAAAGTGAATAAAGTAACTATGGACTACCCATATCGAATAATTTTCAGGTCCATTATATGTGCACTTTAATATATGTATATGCACATCAAATCTCAACTTCTTGTTTAAACATACATTATGCAAGAGCTAAATCTGCCTATTACGGGTCTTACTTTAGGCCTAAAATGTTATATAATTATCAATAATTAAACATTTATTAACATGACTTAAGATCGTAATCAACCCATAGTGCCATTGGATAGCCCCAATTTTAAGTGCAGGTAGATAAAAAGGTTCAGCCAATTCATAATTTGATTTGAAAATTGACATGTTAGGCTAAGACTCACATCACCAGTATTGTGGTTATGATCTCAATGCACACATCTTGTCAAAACTACAACCATTGATAACTTCGCCCAAAATAAGTTAATTTGAATGAAATCTTCAATTTCTTGTGAACACTCTACCGACTACATTATCATCTGATTGTTTTGAAATGGATATATTTTGTTTACATTAGTGAAATGAAGAAGCCCTATTAAATTTCTATAATTTCCGTTTATTTGTTTTGGATTTATGGCCCTTGTTTCACTTTTGAACCTTGAGAACGCTCTTACGACAAATTTTATCATCTGATCTGTATGATATTTAAATCAGCAATATGCAATAATTACGTCTTAAGTAATCACCCTTGTTTAACTTGTGAACATTGGAATGATAAAAGTTATCATCTAATCTGTATGGAATTTATATGCATCCTTTAAATTAATGAAACAAAGTTATCATTCGATTTGTATGAAATTTATATGCACTATTTTAAATTAGTGAAATGGAGAAGCCTCTTGAATTTCAGCAATTCTGTCAATTACATCTACATCTAAATTGATGACCCTTGTTTTATTTTGTTGAACTTGTGAACCTTTAATTGACAAAAGCTATAATCCGATCTATATGAAATTTATATGCATTATTTGAATTAGTAAAACGAAAAAGCTGGTCGAATTTCAACAATTTCTGTAAATTAATTCCAGAATTAAGGCCTTTGTTTCAGTTTGTAGAACCTTGTGAATCCTCAAACAACGAAAATTATAGCCTGATCTGTATGAAATTGTAAATAAATATCCCCAATAATACAACAGAATAAATGTGCGACAACATTTGTTGACCGCTCAGACCATTTACAGTAGCTGCTGTGGGCATATGTTTCCTTGCCTGGCAATCTATTTTTATACGCCCACATGGAAATGTGGTCGTATATTGTCGTCGCCCTTTCCGTCCATCTGTCTGTCCGTCGGTCCGTCGTCCACAATTTCTTGTGAACGCTCTAGAGGCTAAAGTTGATATCCGATAAAATTTAAATTTATACACGGTGTTTAAGATCATGAGACGAAGAAGCCTATTGATTTTCAGCGATATCCGATAATTACTACCAGAGTTATGACCCTTGATCACTTTGAAAAATCTTGTGAACGCTCTAGAGGCTAAAGTTAATATCCGATTGACTTTATAAATTTATACACAGTGTTTAAGGTCATGATGCGAAGAATCCTATTGATTTTCAGCAATATCCGATAATTACTACCAGAGTTATGAGCCTTGATCACTTTGAAAAATCTTGTGAACGCTCTGGAGGCTAAAGTTAATATCCGATTGACTGTAAATTTATACACACTGTTTACGGTCATGATACAAAAAAGCCTATTTAATTTTAGCGATATCCGATAATTACAGCCAGAGTTATGACCCTTGATCACTTTGAAAAACCTTGTGAATGCTCTAAATTAATGGGCTATTACTCGTAATAAGATTATCATGTGTTGTAAATGTTCTCCTTACTGACAAAAGAAACAATATGCGACAATCCTTGTTGATTGCCCGGACGACTTAGCTGTTGTGGGCGTATGTTTCGTTGCCTGGCAACCTATCTTTGAAATATAATAGCGAGAACGGCCAGCTCTTATCTAAATCTTACATGCATGTAATGCCCTTTAATACAGCTTGGGGTTTGTTAACCCTTTAACCTTCAGATGTTCCAATTGAACGTTAATTAGGGGGCCATTTTGCAGGTCATGACCTTTTAATAAACATGACAAAACAGAAAATATTAAATATTTCATACCTCTGAGTAGAGGAATTCAAATCTTTCCAACAATATACACATTTGTATGATTTATTCTTAAATTTAAAGAGTTGTAGGATATATTCTTAACTATATGCTTTTCTTAGTCAAAACCCCAAAACAATTCAAGGTTAAACAGTTAATTTCAATGAATTATTTAAGAAATACACTATTATTACACAACAAACAGATTTATATTTGTGTTTCTAATGAACTCTATTGATCCACTGTTATATCTTACAACATGTGTACAAAATATACACGTTCTAAATTATAAATTAGAATTCAATTTTAAGCATTGGATAATGAGAGGATGAGTCCTATTTATTTTTCCGTTTGAAAAATATGGGCGTGAATTGCATGTCAACCACTTTTTCTTTATTTTTCAGTTTGGACCTCAAAGTAGATTAACAGATTTCAAGTTTAAAAGTTGTGGAATTAAATCTCGGGATTTGTTTGTGATAAGTTCACTGAATATCAGTCCAGATCCTCTCCAGTTTCCAGGAACATTTACAATTAGTTTTTCTGGAGTGGCTAAGAAACTAATCAGCTCACCAATTCCAGTAAGTTACATGTATAATCTGTTTCTATGTGCTTACGTTATATTTGGGTATAAAATTTTTGACGTCTGTCGGTTAATATCTGATTGACTTTAAATTACATGTATATATATATAGTGTTTAAGATGATGATGCTCAATGATTTTCAACATTTTCCGATAATTACTGCGATCGCTTTTAGAATTCTTGAGGGTGCTCTAGAGACCAAACTTATCACTCATCCAAGCGACTTTAAATTATAGACAGTGTTTAAGGTTACAAGAAGAAGACACCTAAAAATTTCAATAATATGTGTAAAAAAAACATGAATACAAACCAAATGCAGGAAATGAAATAAAATGGGGTCTAATGAAGAGTAGGCACTGCTTGGGTGCAATTTCCGTCACACATTTTTACCACACAGCATTGCATTTGCCAGTCTTCATTTTCCCAGTTGTTGCAGCAGTTTAGAAGACTAAACGACATTTCATTTTTATTTGCCCACTCTGAACTTTGGTCATATACATGTATTGTTTTCCCACTCATCTATCCAGCATCTAAAATTGCTTGTGGACGCTCTAGACAGTGGTGTGCCACAGGCACTTGAAGGGATTGAAATAAAACTTGACTATAATAGTATAGTATAATAGAAGGTATTGCAGACGCCATCTTTGTTATGACTTACTGACGGCATTTGGTCTGCTATCGTCTCACAATACTCACTAGTTCTAACACTTCATGTCGTTTTTATTGCCACCGAGACTTTATTTGATCATTGTTCACCTTCCGTTGTAATTAAATTGGTCATTTTACAGTGTTATTGATTACAAATCAAACTTGATGCGCTATCACTTATCGACGATCAACTTCGTTGGACCGGAAATAACACGAAATGAGGTCAATGCCGTTGACTTGGTTAACTCTTATTTTTGATTGGTCAAGGCATGTTACTAAAAATAAAATTGACTGTCACAGCTGACCGCGAATTATGCATGTCAGAATGACAGCTGAATATTGTTATTGGTACATGTATGTAACATGCTTAGGATAATTTAATCTATAAAAAATAAAATAGATTTAATAAATATATACACATATGTAAAATAAAGTAAATGTGTCCATTCCAGATTATTTTTTTATTGCTGACATGTTTCATACCTTTTTCAAAGTAACTAAACAAACACGCATGGTTTTGTTTTGATGCAGTCTAGACCAGCCAGTCTCTAATCAAATCTCGTATAAAGGACACGTTAACAAATGAAGCGACTGGATGATCTAGACTTATTAACTAAAACAAAAAGAAATTCATTTGACCTTCTTTCGTTTTATTTCCTGTCCAACGAAGTTGATCGTCAATAAGTGATAGCGCTTCAAGTTTGATTTGTAATTAATAACACTGTAAAATGCCCAATTTAATTACATCGGAAGGTGAATAATGATCAAATAAAGTCTCGTTGGCAATAAAAACGGCATGAAGTGTTAAAACTAGTGAGTATTGTGAGATGATAGACGAAATACCATCAGCTAGTGATAACAAAGCTGGCGTCTGAAATACATGTACCTTTTATTATACTATACTGTAGTATACATGTACTATATAGTCAAACAGTAGTAAGAAGTTTTATTTTAATCCCTTCAAGTGCCTGTGTGGTGTCCATACAGATTTTGTTTGTGGGGGTGTTATGCAAAAATTAGACCGACTGTTGTACAGGCCTCTAAAACGAGTGATGTAGCCACGAGCTGAGCACCACAGGCGCAAGCTTTTTAAGGGTGTGGTAACAGAGGAATGTATCTTTAAATCATGTGTTGCTGTGGTAACAGAGGAATATGTCTTTATATTATGTGTTACTGTGGTATATCTTTACTGTGGTGACAGAGGAATATCTTAAATCTTGTGTTGCTGTGGTTACAGATGAATATATCTTCAAATCTTATTATTTTACAGAATGAATATGTATAAATCTTTGATTAACAGAGGAATAAATCTGTTAATTTTGTGTAATTATATATTTCAGGCTAATGTTGTAATTGCTAAGAAAGAAGGAGACCAATATATAGACTTACCATGTATTCAGGGAATTGGATCTTGTAAATATGCTGATCTTTGCGCTCTTCTAGCTTCTATTGGACCACAGTGTCCACAGCCTCTAGTAGCTGCTGGAATACCATGCCAGTGTCCTTATAAAGCAGTAAGTAATGTTTTTGACAGTGTTAACAACAGCCTTTAAAGATGCATTATGTACTGTGTAAAAATTTAGATAAACAGCTGGCCGTTAATGCAATCATAGTTCAAAAATAGATTTCATTTAAAATTTGATTCAAATTACTTTATTGTAATCAAAGTTATTTGTGTTGATTTATTATTATTGTAGCAACGATACAGGCCAAAGTCTCGATTATCTATTTTATTATAATTTATATAACATATGAAGCCAAATAAAGGCAGATTTACCTCTTACAGAATGTAACTTTACTGCTTTTGTCCAACTAGACCGGGAGCCCAGAGGGTCGAACCTAGACGAACGAGGTACCAATATCTGACCATATAGGCATCTACATACTAACCTTGGATGCACAGAAGTGGGCGTCTGTCGGGGCCCAGTCCATGGGTGTGACACTGGTGACCCCTATAATGACCCCCAAAATGGGTTAAACTCATACATTCGAGGTACCGGTCAAAATCAATTTTAAACGAAAGAATACATCCTACTGAGTACGAAATGGCCCATAACAGATGATTTTGGCCCTGGGATGGCCCAAACTGACACCCTATATGGATCCCAGAGGGCTTGAAAAAAAAATTATATTCATACATTCGAGGTACCAGTTGAAACCAATTACAAATGGAAGTGTATTTCCCACTGAGTACGAAATTACCCGTAACAGACGATTAGACCCCTGGGGTGGCACAGACTGACACCCCAAAGCCAAAGGGGTGGGGTGGGGCAAAAATAGGGTTTGCTCATACATTCGAGCTACCGGTCAAAACCAATTTAAAATGAAAGAGTACATCTCACTGAGTACACAATTGCTCATAACAGAAGATTTCAGCCCTGGGACTTCCCAAAGTGGCACCCCATCCCAGGGGCTTAAAAAAGGGTCATATTCATACATTCGAGTTACCAGTTGAAACTAATTTCAAATGGAAGAGTATATCCCACTGAGTACAAAATTACCCATAACAGACGATTGGATCCTTAGGATGGCCCAGACCAACACACCAAAGCCGAAAAGGGGTGGTTGGGGAGGGGGGGGGCAAAATAGGGTATACTCATAGAATCTGTGGTACCGCTCAAAACCAATTCTCTCTGAGTACGAAATTGATCATAACAGAAGATGGGACTGCCCAAACTGACACCCAAAACATGACCCCCTGAGTTTAAAAAAGGGTTATACTCATACATTCACGGTACCAGTTCAAACTAATTCTAAATGAAAGAATATATCCCGCTGAGTACGGAATTGTCCATAACAGGAGATAACATAATAGTGAGTACGGAATTGTCCACAACAGACGCTTGTGACCCTGAAACGGCCCAAACTGATGCCATAGTTATGACCCTTGGGGCTTAAAAATGATTATATTCATACAAACGAGGTACCAGTTGAAACTAATTTTAAATGAAAGTATAGACCCCCACTGAGTACAAAATGGCCCATAACAGATTTATACCCCCACATTGTTTCTAAATTATCTGTTATATATGGTCCAGGTTAATTGGTTTCAGTTTAATAGTGTTAAATACATTGATCTTGATAAATCAATAGGTTGCCAGCCCACTGCCTTTTAATGCCTGAAAGAGTTTCCGCTGTGATGGTTCAGTTATAAATGGCCCCCTAATCGAAGGTCTTGCGATTTTATTGTATTTCCTTGTTGTGTTTGTGTTGCATGTTCTTTGTATATTTGTGTACTATTTATATATTTGCATTGTCTGTGTTATCACCCTAGGTGGGAGTGGACGTAAAACCCCAGGAACGAGCGAACATATCTGTATCATTTGCTTGATAACGTCGAGAGTATCCTTGTGGAAACATCGTTTAGTACCTTGTACATGTATATAGATTTTGGTCTAAACTGACACCCTAAATTTTACATCCCTAGGCTTGAAAAAAGTTATTCTAACAAATCTTGACCCCCCCTCCCCTTTTCTAGATGGAAGTAGATGTAAAACCCACGGAACGAACGAACATATCTGCATCGTTGGCTTGATAACGACGAGAGTATCCTCGTCGAAACATCGCTTAGTACCTTGTATGAAGATGATTCTGGCTCTGAGATGGTCCTAACTGACATCCTAAATTTTGCCACCTAGGTTTGAAAAAAAATATACCGACAAGTTTTGCCCCCCCCCTCCACTTTGATTTGCCGAGGACTGCATGAAATGTTCTGGGCCATTTTCTGAAAAAATTGTACAAAGCCAATGGTTCCATAAACGTTTCTACACTATTGCCAACGATGCTGCAAGGCCTGGATGCCGGCCAGGAAGAATTTTTTTTATTTTTTATCTCCCCCCCCCCCTAAAAAATTTCACATAGCTGAAATGGTGTCATCTTAATTAAGAAAATGAGGGCTGACATGTTACTTTTGTGTTAGGGTTAGTCCTTTCAGTGGCAGGTATTTGATAGCTGCCCTATAGCCAGTTTTGTCCATTTCTGGTGATTCCTGATGGGTTAATCACAAGATGGTCTGGTATGAAAACAATATTAACACTACAGGTGCAGTTCTTATCTCTATGATTGTACTTGTTGGTGGCAAAAGTCTGTTTCAATCTGGCCTCACAATACCATTTTATGCATTTTGTCAGTTTGAACCATCATCTTTTATGGGTCATTTCGTTATCAGCGAGATGCACACTTTCATTTAAAATTAAATTGAACTGATACCTCGAATGTGTGAATATAACTTTTTCTCGAGCCTAGCGGTCCATATTATGGTGTCCGCTTGGCCCCGAGGGCTGAAACCAACTGTTATGGACAATTTCGAACTCAGTGAGATGTACTCTTCCATTTAAAATTGGTTTGACTGGTACTTCGAATATATGAGTATAACCTATTTTTGACCCTTCGGCTCTGCGGTCCATATTTAGGGTGTCAGTTTGGGCCGTCCAAGGGCCACAAGCGTCTGTTATGGGCAACTTCGTACCTAGTGAGATGTACTCTTTCATTTAGAGTTGGTTTTGACCGGTACCGCGAATTTATGGCCCCATCGTTCTTGGGCGTCAATTTGGGTCATTCCATGGGTCCAATCGTCTGTTATGGTTAATTCCGTAATCAGCGGCATATAGTCTTTCATTTAACATTAGTTTCTACTAATAACTCGAATGTATGAATATAACCCTTTTTTTAAGCCGCCCAGGGAGGACGGCGGGTCATATTTTGAGTGTCAGTTTGGGCAGTCCCAAGGCCAAAATCGTCTGTTATGAGCAATTTCGCACTCAGTGAGATGTACCCTTCCATTTAAAATTGGTCTTGACTGGTACCTCGAATATATGAGCAAACTCTATTTTGCCCCACCCCACTCCCTTCGGCTTTGGGGTGTCAGTCTATGCCACCCCAGGGGTCTAATCGTCTGTTATGGGCAATTTCGTACTCAGTAGAGTGTATTCTTTCATTTAAAATTGGTTTTGACCGGTACCTCGAATGTATGAGTTTAACCCATTTTTGGGGTCATTATAGGGGTCACCAGGGTCACACCCATGGACTGGGCCCCGGCAGACGCCCACTTCTGTGCATCCCAGGTTAGTATGTAGATGCCTATATGGTCAGACATTGGTACCTCGTTCGTCTAGGTTCGACCCTCTGGGCTCCTGGTCTAAACACAAAGGACCTGGCAAAGGACAATGTATAGTCCTTACGTCCAGTATGCACAATGGCATGCATGTGAAAGAACTTTTGACAATTGAAATTCCTTTGCTGTCCAAAAAAAAAGTTTCCTCATTGCAAACTGTAAGGTGTATGTTTTCACGTCTTCATTAGCCAAGTTGGTGCAGAAAAGTAGAACTTAAACCCTATTTCATTCCTTAATACCAAATTCACCTGGAAACACATTTCAGAGTTACCTCCGACACAGGAAATATGATGTGATTGTCAACCTACTTCATCAATTAAAATGGGTCATGTAGTTCCTTTTTTTTACAAAGTACATGTCACTTATTTGAAAAAATTTGTTTACATGTATATTATATATATGACCTATGAGAACATACAAGCTGATACAACTGAATTATGAACCTACAGCATTTAATGAAACAAAAGGTTTTTTTCATTAAATGATATACATGAAGGTGATCATTATTCTAAACTAATGTTTAATATGTATAGAAAGTGGTTAGAAATTATACAGTTTTCATTAATTAGCAGGTGTGTTGTAAGTTACTTGTAACTAGAAATAAGAGATAAGAGTGGCTATCAGAGAGAGGGAGAAATGGGGTTTAATGTCCACTCGACACAAACTAGGTCATTTCGGGACTAGCATTTGGTTTTTAATTTTATTTCAATAATTCGCTTGCGCGTAGGGGTCTTTAGCAGTTGAAGGAAACCGGAGGTCCCGGAGTAGACCCACAAGGTTGGACAGGCAACCCTACTCCTTGTCACGTACAACCAGGGATTCGAGACCACGCCAGTTGACTCAATGACAGGCTTAATGATATAGCATGCATGTGCTAACCATTCGGCAATTATTTTTGTTTTACAATATTTATAACTAGCTCTAATAATAGTGACTATTTATTGAAGAGATGAAATCCAAAGAATTTGTATGTGGTGTGGGGATTGAGAATTTGACTGCTGACAAGATGTCATGAAGTGGAGGGGGGGGGTCTGCTTGTACAGATTCTACTGTTATTAATAATTTCATGTCATGTTTTATTTTTATAATTTCAGGGAAGCTACAAACTTGATTCTGCAGCATTTGATGTCGGAGCTGCTGTGTTGCCTTCTGGAGAATATATGGCCAGCATAAATGTCACTACCCAAGCTGCTGTTCCTGTTGGCTGCTATATCATTTACCTCACATTGTCCTGTAAGTCATTAACTTGACTTTTTTTAGCATAAGCGATGTAAACTGCTGGTCATCAGACTGAAGGGATTTTGAACAGTAGTGCCAGCAAATCAAAGAGCACTCCTTTCTTTTAAACCTTTTGAACAACAAGGATGGTCCAATATTGAATTGAGATATTGGATTTAACAACAAAACGCCATGGGGGTCCTCGCTAGAGATAAAGGGACATAATTTTATAGAGGAGCGGGTCCCACGTGACCTCACTGTATACGCACAGCATTGTTTTCCTGTACATTCAACACAAACTGATGTATTGATAAATGTTAGCTTTTGTCTTTAATATGGAATTTAATACCTATACTTCGAAACACAGTCCTTTTACCATCGATAAGGTCACGTGGAAATGCCTTTTTACTGGCGACGCCTGGTGTGAATTTCTTCAGCGAGGACACCCATTAGACAGCCAATGCGATATATCTATAAATAACGATCCTGTGATCTGTCTATAAGTTATCATCATGGTCATTATATCATTTAATTGCTGGGGGTTGGGGTCACCAAAAGGTTTAACGCAGTGGTTTGCGAACCCAGCATCTGATTGTGATCCCTCAAAGAACATAGTCACCAAAGAAATCATCTATATCTTGATATAAATACCGGTACTAAGGGAATCCCCTAAAACTATTTTCACTTTCCTAATTGAAATGTTGTAATGGGATTATGAGAGGGTGTGTCAGGTGATTAGGAAAGGTGATTAGCAAACTGGCAAGTGGTGTATAGATCAGAGATTTATATGCCTTTAAGGAAAAACATGGCATTTAGGTCGGGGAACCCAGGGTTTAAAAAGGTTAACCCCAATTTCTCTCTCCTTTAATTTCTTAAATCTTCTGTTTTTCTTACAGAAATGGAAGAAGCATCTGGAAAAGAAGCTGGTAGAGACTCAAGATCTTCATTTCATGTCTCCTGCTTTTATTTTTGTATTACCATTCCTTCAAATTGTTTACTTTATTTTTTAAATTTGATATTCATAGACTAAACACATCAGAAATTAGCTTATATATCTTTCAACATATATTTTGCCTTTTTTCTTTTTTTTCTTATATTGATTTTTGATTTACAAATTGTGTTGGCACAAACATTCAGAATATTTGACTCTTAGACCAGAATTTCCTGGGGGTTTTCACTTTTCACTCATCTGGATTAGGCTCAGTGGAGCTACTCAAAATGACAAACAAGAGTTAACCCCCTTGACAGGTGGCATTAAGTAGGCTGGAGTACTGCTGTTCACAAATGTGTTCCTTGAACTTCCTTATTTAAAGATGCATTTAAGAACTAAATCTAACTATTGCAGGTCTTTTTTTTCTAATTTCAAATAGATTGAGAAATTTATTCACATGACAAATCTTTAATCAACTCTCTGAGTCATTGGGTGGCTCAGATAATGAATGAATTAGACAACGTTTGTCATTTTGTTTTAATTTAATGTGAACTGGACTTTGTTTATTATGTAACAAAGGTAGCAACGAAACACAAGTTTAAGTTATTCGTATGAATACTACACTCAGAATTAAGAAATTTTATGAAATTTTCAATATATCTCGGCTCTTTATCTAAATCCCACAGAATGTATCTTTGATAGAACTGACAAGTTCTTTATTTCTTATATTGGAGTATTTAATTGTTAAACTACCCTATATGTAAATATATAATATGTACCTGAAGGATCAGATGCATCCCTTGTAAGTATAAGTGTATCTCTAAAATATTTAAAGTTATCATGATTAACTCTCTGATCTGTATGGTGTATCCCTAAAATATTTAAAGTTATCATGATTAACCCTATGATCTGTATGGTGTATCCCTAAAATATTTAAAGTTATCATGATTAACCCTCTGATCTGTATGGTGTATCCCTAAAATATTTTAAGTTTTCATGAATAACCCTCTGATCTGTATGGTGTATCCCTAAAATATTTAAAGTTATCATGATTATTCCTCTTATCTGTATGGTGTATCCCTAAAATATTTAAAGTTATCATGATTAACCCTCTGATCTGTATGGTGTATCCCTAAAATATTTAAACTTTTCATGAATAACCGCCTGATTTGTATGGTGTATTCAAAAAAATAAATATTCATAAATAACCCTCTGATTTGTATGGGTTATCCCTAAAATATTTAAAGTTTTCATTGTATATTCCTAAAATATTTAAAGTTTTTATGAATAACCTTCTAGTTTTGTATGGTGTAGATCTGAAGTTTTTCTATATTTTTTAAGAATTTTTTTTATAAAACCTGTATTTAGTGAGTTAATATTCACAGGGATAATATTTAAACATACATTATGCAAGAGGTAAATCTGCCTATTGCAGGTCTTTCTTTGGGCCTGAAATGTTATAAAAACTATTAATCAGACATTTATTAACAAAACAAGACCATAATCAACTCTCGATGTCAAGACTAGCCTGCGATATTTGTTGGATTGTAGTTCGATTTGCTGCAAAATTTTCCTTTGTGATTTAATGATTAAATGAATAACCGAGACTACTAGTTTTGTCTTACCGACTTTAGTAATGATGATCGAGGCTAAGAAGAACTTTCATTCGCTTAGTTCTCGGTTCATAGTGGATCAATTTGACATAAATTTTCAGCAAATTGCCTTTACATTAGCTAGTTTGTAACTATTATAATGAGAACTGCCAACTCGTTATCTAATTTCCCATAATGTATCTTTAACTCCAATCAATTAAATCACTTTTAGTTACCAGTTTGTGTCTCTATTTGAATCTTGCGTCCAGTAAACTCATTGATGGGCTGAGAGGTTCATAAGAATAAGCCAGTACTTAAGATTTTTTAAGTATCAAAAATATAATAAATTCATCAGTCGTGTATATATAGCAGTCCAAAAGAATAAAAAAAAAATGCCTGTTGACCCCCTAAAATAGTGTCGTTGGGTCAGAAGATAGCTAAATTACTGAGTAAGGTTATTGAGAATGCTGACGTTTCAGTGTTGGAATTTGTCTTGAGACAATCACACCAAGACCCAGTTAAGAGAGTGAGGAGAAAAAAGTTTACAATCAGTGATTTTGGCTCAGACAAATAGGGTGGGTCGTTAACGATAAACCCAGGTATTTCAGCCTTATTTGATATAAGAAATAGTATATTATAAATTCACCATATTACCAACACATGTATATAAATATAGATGTATAGAGAGAAATGGATATCAACAGTATTGATATATATATATATTGCATGCTATATAAACATGAGCTCATCAGGATTTTCCGGTGTGGTTCCACAGAGGGTCTGGAAAGTAAAACTGAGGTCCCATGTACACATTGGTGAGCACATTACATGTAAAGTTCCCTTGGCAGTTGGAATTTGATATAAGACAGGCGCGGATCCAGATGGGGGGCGCACCCGGCGCACGCCCCCTCTATTTTTTGAGGTGGCAAACAATTTTTAGCTCCATATATTCTCTCGAGAAAGGAGAAAAAAGATAGCTTAGGTTGGAAATCGTAATTGACAGTTATTAGTATGAAATTAGTCCTTGTGGGCATTTTTTCGACCCAAAAATCACTGTTCCGGGCTCTGCACTCCCAAATGGGTACCGCACGCCCCCTCTTTCAGAAAATCCTGGATCCGCCTCTGTAAGAGTAGGCAAAATTCCCTCATAGCACACTGTATAGTGTAAGTCGGTCTTCATTAGCCCAGTCCAGTGGTTCTCAACCTTTTTTTGTCAACGGCACACCTTGGAACACATGAAAAAATAGCGGCACACCTGGCTAAATATATAGGAAAAATATTTCAATTTTGCAAAATAAAAACATGGCAAGTCACAGACGGCATACAACCGTAGACACAGACTTGTCATAGACTTATCGAATGAATCAATCTAGATATAGAAAAACACAGCTATGAACTTACAGAGAATATTCAATTAAGATCATGTGTTTTTTTTCACATTTTCACAGTGTGCCGCTCAAAATTTCGCGGCACAGTTACGAAGATTTTGCGGCACACTGGTTGAGAACCACTGGCCCAGTCGGAGCAGAACAGTAGGACATTAAACCCAATTTCATTTGATATAAAGATGTAAATAAATCATTTATATTGGTTGTACAAACTATTTATGTAAAATCTGTACTATTAGATACACCATATGTTCACAATAAACTAGGTTCTTCAACAGAATTTGTGTTAATTGTAAACAAAAACAAGTCTTGTCTAGAACAGTCAGGATCCAAGATGGCTCCGAGACTAGACGCTGATGGTCTTAGGTTTGATTTTCCAGCATGGTTTCACCTTTTCAGTAGTGCAAGGCAGAGGGACATAAACCTGAGGCCCCGTGTACACATTGTCTTGCACTTAAAATATCCCTTAGTAGTTGGAATTCTATGTAAGAGTAAACTATTGTGCTGCTGCCTAGGAAAATAATCCCTCATTTAACACTGTATGGCTTTTGCTCTTCTTCATTAGCCCAATGTATTGTGTGACACTAAATACAAATATTGCCCCGGACGTGATTCTGTATCACCATCCCACCTGTTGCGTACGTAACTAACATAGGAAAATTATTGCACCTTTTGGTTTATCCTGTCGCACAGCTTCAAATTCTTTACTTTAAGTTGGCTTCACCTTGTCTTCTTTTAATACTAAATCACGGGAAAACCTAATTCTTAATATGTGTTTATTTAACGGGAAGTCGGGAACCTATATATAGCCCCCCCCCCCCCCATCTCCAAGTCACATACGCTCACACGATTGATCAAAATCACGACCGCGAGCTAGAGGTACCGTGTGCTACATACCCCTGATCATATAAAACATGTCAACGGGATGTCGGTGACAGTACCGGATCTAGGAGAGGCAAAGTTGGACAAATGCCCCCCCCCCCCACACACACATTTAGGGCCCCCACAATTCTGGGTCATACTAATATCCCGGACGGAACCAACCAGTACAGGGGCTGCGAGGGGTGAGGATTGGGTCCCTAGACAGTAAGGGATATTGAGAACCAGGGTCTAGTAGGTCAACTTATTCTAAACGTCAATGAAATCGCTGCCTAAATTGATTCAGATACACTGAAATTAATCCTTATTTAAAAAAAAATCCTGGGGGAAAACCCTCAAGCACTCAATGGGGCGGAGTATATACTAGTACGATCCGAGGTCCGTACCAACAATTTGAACAAACAACAATGGGGCCCCCGCACAGTTGGTATGTCCCGGGCCCCTACAAGGTTAATCCGGCACTGGTTGTTGATCTAGAGTTATTCATGCCATGATTGTGTATGAGAGATCTTGAGAACCTTACATAATTAATCAACTGTTATAAAATGTGACCATAACATTATTCATGGTACACGCAACATTATATTATGATAAATTATAACATCAATAGGCCTACGAATAGATTCAGAATGACTACGACATTTACGCTTGGAAACAAAGGTTAAAGAACAATATTGGGGTCAGTCACCATCACATATGTGATAGAACTGATTAAACCCATTCCAAATATTATTCTAACCTTGCTTGATAAAGGTTTCATGAATCGGAAGTAACGAACGGACAGGCGACCCTACTCCTTGTCACGTACAACCGGGGATTCGAAACCACGCCAGTTTACTCAATGATAGGCCTTATGATACAGCACGCGTGTGCAAACCATTCGAACATCCACCCCCACCTCCACCCGCCTCCCGAGTTAAAGACTCCTGCGCTTTAGATAATGGGAGGTGGATGACCGAATGTTAAGCGCGTGCGCATTGTATCATAAGGTCTGTCATTGAGTCATCTGACACAAACTATGTCTTATTGGAACTAACATATGATTCAATTTTATTTCAACAACTCAACTGCGCGTAGTGGTCTTTTAGCAGTGCGTGGAAACCGGTTGGATACGCGACCCTACTTTTTATCACGTACTAAGCGGGGAAATCGAAACCACAGCACTTGACTGAATGAAAGACCTTATGAATCTAGCGAATGCGTTAAATCACTAGCCCTCGTCCCACATAGGATGAGACAACTAATGTAAAATCAAACAGAAAGATTACATATAGAGGCACTGTAAATTGTGAAACGCCTTATACTTACACAGGTCGTTATTGTCCAATTGTAGCTTTTATTTAGTGAGAAAGGGAGAGAAATGGGATTTAACGCCCATTCGACACAAACTACGTCATTTTGGGACTAACATATGGTTTCAATTTTATTTCAATAATTCGCTTGCGCGTAGGGGTCTTTAGTAGGTGGAGCTAACCGGAGTGCCCGGAGGAAACTCACGAGGTTGAGAAGGCGCCCCTATGTCCATGCCACATACGCTCACTCCAGGGATCGAAATCACAGCCGCAAGCCAGAGGTGACCGGCCAGCTAGAGGTCGAAGCGCGGCACTCTGGACCACTAGGCCACCCCCCCCCCCGCTTTTATTTAGTATTCCAGTAATAGCGGACGGGTGGACTTGGTGACCACAATATACGACCGTAATGTGGACCTACTATGTTAATGTAATATAGATACAGTGTCATATTATTCTGCTCAAATCTTCGGGCCACTCATACTTTGTGATCGTACCTTTGCTCAAAAATGAAAGAAAAGAAAACGGGGAGGGGGGGGGGTATTTATTATTTTTTTAAAACTGAGTGCAGAACAAGCAATACTTTCAGAAATGATGACAAAAGACATACAACATGAAGTTGGGCAGACAACCCCGTCCCATGCAAAGTACAAAATTGGGCCAAAACGTACAAGGCATTTTGGATTATCCCCCCCCCCCGCCTCCCAAGCTGTTCCGTGATATTTACCTTTTCGCGTGTCTGAATAACCTTCAGAGCAGAATTTTGATTTCGGTCAAATGATGGTCTCCATTTTGAATTCAATATGAAAAACGGTGAAATATCCACTTTAACGGATGTGAATATAAACACAATATGCCGTAATATGTTCTATGCGTCTCCAATTTCTGAAATCAATACAATTCATGATAGCCGGGATCAATGTCAAATTCTTGTTTTCACGATAAAAACAACAACTGATGGGCGCCCAAAACGGCTTGATCTGTGGGTTGCATTATCTCGGAGAAGCGTCCATAATGAGATGATTGGTGGGGCGCCCAAAACGGCGTGAAAATTTTCAAAATTCAAACAGCATGATTTGTGGGGTGCCTCATTCCGAAGGGGCGCCCATAATACCGAGACCATGGGCGCCCATAATATAATGATAGTGAGATTAGTTAGGCGCCAACGAATGAATTTGGCACCCAAAACGGCATGATAATCTTCAAAATTCAAACAAGTCGCACTTTTATCCGATTTCGAACTTTTCATTTTTCCGATAAATTATCATTGGTACGTTAACGTCGTATTCCTTCCTTCAAATGTTTATAATGTTCATATTAATATATCATAATACGCCAATATCGCAAATTCAGCCTCAAAATTGAAATTTACCTTCATTTTTTGATGCAAAGCATATTTTCCAAAATTTTCTGGGGGTGGGGAGAGCACCGTAGGCAATCTGACTTTTCGGGCAGATGGTAAAGAGAAAACAAAAAAAGTTATTATTTCATTTATTAGTTGGAAAAATAAAGTTTCCGAAATCTAATAAAACACTATTTTTTTTACTTTTCCTTTAATTGAATACCACGAATTTGTACTGAATTAACTATGGATTAAAACAATTTGTCTAGAGCCACTCTACGTTGTGCCACTGTTTGTCGTGTATTTTGTACACGGTTAACAGTCCATTTGCTGATTACACTATTTTGCCTCGAACGTTTTTTTTAGGACGTCGAATTGTGACAAATGGTTTGGATTGCTTGTACTTTGTTTTATTTTATTATAATTTGTGAATGCAGCTGCAACAGTCCGATTGGTTGGTCGCAATTCAGGTCGGCATAGAGTGGAAGTTGCTTTGCTCGTTGGTTAGAATAGCAGAAAAACGCATATGCGGCGGTTGTTTGGGATTGAGATAAGCCACTATATTCCTGAAGCAATGGCACAAGATATCCCTCTATGGCCATTGCTTAATTGGCTTCTGATACTTCTATCTCAAGTACAGCAACATGACAGCCCTTCGATTAATCTGGGGTCTTCCCTTAAACTTTGGACAGTGAATTAAGGTATTGTATCCGATTGCCTTATTTGTCACGCAATTACATTTTCTGCAATATTCTGTTATGCACTGGTATAATAAGATCGTGAGCCACGACGTAGCATTATGTAATCATAATATTTGGTCCAATCTGGAGCACTGTTTAAAGCGTAATGAAATTGTTCGCAGTTAGCTATTGGTTGTTAAGTGGGATTTATAGTTCTTATCAAACGAAACACTACGACGAGTATGGTAAGCCACCTAAGGTAGGCTATATTGGCCCACATTTAAGTTATATTCACGGGCTGGAATAGCAGGAAAAGTTTGCGACAGTTAAATTTTCTCCCGACGGCCCCGTCTCTGTGGACTATAAACGATTGATTGGAATTTGACTTAGGTTATTACAGACCATCTACTGTATTCAGGGATTGGAATAGCAAGAACACGCGTTTGAGGTCGTCAAATTTTCTTCGGGGGGGGGGGGCGTCCCTAGGTCTAACCTGAATTTTGTCCAGGCATTTCTGGTTCTGCCCCTTAACATTCATCGAGTCCGCACGCCTATGGAGAGCACCCTAGACCCTACCACGGTACCGTTCACCGTGGACCGTCATGTGTAGGTACATCGAGGCTCCAGAAGTCACATAAGCGCCTCCAGAAGCCTTTGCCCCCCTAACAATTTTGGGCTAGCTACGGGCCGTTTAGTTTAATTCACCTGTAAAAAAATCCTCTCATACATAGCAGACGCTATGACGTTCATTTCCTTTAATTCGTCATAAAACACACAGGTGGTGAGAGGCGTGGACACCTGTTCATACATTAAGTAGGGCTTCGCAGTTGGACAAAATTAAACCATTCCAAATGGAAGTATTAAAACTATTGGCACTGATGTGAGTAGTGTATTTTTGTTTAAACATTTCCATATATGTATGTGATGTATTTAGTCTTTTTATTTCAGTAACGACGGGTTATTTGCATTATACGCTAAAAATAAATAAAATATTTCTCACAGATTATTCTGCGCGTTTGTGTAGTCAAATTGATAATTTAACATTTAACTAAAGGGACATTATGTCAGATTAAATAATGAGCTGATAGTTCTTGTTACAATAATTTTAAAAAATAGATAATGAAAAGGGAATATGTTGAAAATTTCATCAAATTACTGCACTCTGAGAAAGTCATCGCCGTTCCAAGAACGGAATAGTTTCAATTGTCACTGCTACCGTTGGTACGATAACAAACAAAGACTCAATCATTCATTTTAAAATTAAATCATTAACTGCAAATCGTATTTTAATCTGTTGAAAATCTAGAGTATCCAAGAGTTTCCAGTGGCATAGAGACTTGGTTATGGTCTTGGTAAATTTATTATATAATGTCTAATTAATAATTTATATCTCATTTAAGCCATAAAAAAGGACCTGCAATTGACAGATATTGCTCTTGCATAATCCCTGTTTAGCAAATCAAATTCAAAATACTAACACTAAATGATCCTCAGACTTGATTGGCTCCAATCGTATTAGAAAAACGCAATTCAATTATTTTCGCCTACAGCCAATTGGCATAGGTCTATTTTACATACCGAGTAGCATAGATGAATGGAATTTCAATTCAACATATCTTTGTAAGTACTAAACAGAATCAAACCATTTTGGATTGATGTTCCTAGAAACCCATCTTTCACAATATTGTAGTTTGACAGTAATACATATTGCGCCTAAGAGACTTTAATTTAATATCCGACTGCTGATTAATACACGTGTCTACGGGATCATTAATCTGTAGATTGGTTCATCTGAATTGTCATTAGTCTGTCGGTTCATTGATCTGCTGGTTCGTCATTATGTAGATTCATTAGCCTATTGGTTCATTAGTCTGTTGGTTCATTGGTCTGTTGGTTCATTGATCTGTTGGTTCATTGGTCTGAATTGTTATTGATCTGTTTGTTCATTTATTCTTATAACGGTACCTAAAACAGTTTTGGTAAGCAATTATTGATTTGGAATATAGGTTCCCATGTGCCGGCGAATCACCCTCTCCTGTAAAGTTCAAAAATATATTACACGTTTACTTCGCATACAGTATAACTGAAACAACAAAACAGCATTATGTATGTCAAATAGCCTGCGCAGCAAAAGCAGCCACATGTATTGAACTTTCACCTTAAGTGAGGAGAGAGAGAGAAATGGGGTTTAACGTCCACTCGACACAAACTAGGTCATTTCGGAACTAACATATTGTTTGATTTTTTATTTCAATAATTCGCTTGCGCGATGGGGTCTTTAGCAGTGGGAGGAAACCGGAGGACCCGGAGAAAACCCATGAGATTGGACAGGCGACCCAATTCCTTGTCACGTACAACCGGGGATTCGAAACCACACCAGTTGACTCAATGACAGGCTTTATGATACAGCACGCACGTGTTACCCATTCTGCCACCCACTCCTCCAACACCTAATGTGGAATAGTAAATATGATGAAAACTAACGCTATAGGTTATAGCCAAGCAAACTGAGATTGGCTATTTTTTTTTAGCAAAAGTTGCTCAGTCAATGAAAAGCAACTCCATGTAGAGCAAATTGGTAAAAATATCTTGCCTCCTTTATCTTCCACAGCAGCGGGTTATGTGGGATGGTGTACCCCCCCCCCCCCCAAATAGAAAAGGCATCCACTTGCTTAATATAGCAATCTGCGATGAAGTATTGCAGAGTAGAGAATATTCGTAGATCTCGGTGAGAGGCCACATGATTTGTTGGTATGGGGTTCCCGATCTTTAATATGCTCCAATTACTAAATGCCATTCAAAGCTTGATCTCGCTTTAACTTCTTACATCTCAGCAAGGCCTTTACGTAATACTCTACAATTTTCGCCATTAATTTCAATTAGTTTTGAAGACCTTTACGTAATACTCTACATTTTTCGTCACTAATTTCAATTAGTTTTGGGCCCAGCTCAAGACCTCCCAGATTCCTCGATAGAAAATATCATCGCGAATACCAAGTCTCGCGCTTTCCAAATGATCTGTCTACCTGTGATACTCGAGTTGCAACGTTAAAAAAGGTTCTTTAAATGTAAATTTTACACTTCCGCTAGGATTATGACATGATCTACTCCTCATCTTAGTCCAAAGTTTCTAGTTTAGCTCACTTTTTTGTTACCTCACTATGCTAGTAAGGTTGTTTTTCTTTTGTTTTTCGTGAGGTTTTCAATAAAAAAAAGCTTTTAGTGACCCAAACCTACCTAAAGTTTGAGAATTTCAGACTATTTAACCAACGACTTGATGTTGTAAAACTGGCAGTCATTGCTTCAAGAACAAGGGACCATCCGGGAAATGGTATAATGCTATATTATATTGAAGCAGTGCAGAGTTTTAAGCCGCTTCGTACATTTGGGTTCTCGGTCGCAGGTTGTGGGAGATAGGAATAACCCTATACGTGGAAAAGGGACCAGTAACGCCACTGTGTATATCTTCATGTGAAAAAACGACACCAAAAACATTAATTTACGTTCATTATACATACTTGTAAATAGGCCCATAGGGACTTATCACCAACCGTTTATGACTTCTTGTACATTTATTAGACAAATGTCGGCTATCTTGTATTTTTCCCAGTTTTTACCAAATTTAAGGGACCAGTCAAGACCACTGGAGGGAATTTTTGATTTCGGGTCATTAATAAGTTATTGAAGCCTAAAACTACCATTCGTAATTTCTACTTTTGACCTCTTCGAAACACGAATGTCGAAAAGTAGAAGTCACAACAAACTGTGACGCGACAGAACGCTACACCTACCAAATTAGACTCGAAAATAGGAATTTAAGAAATTAACTGTGTATGATCGATATTATAATTTAGCGACCTACCATTTCGGTTTGCTGTCGCTAATCAACTCGAACATAGGAAAATAAGAAATAAACCCGCCGCAATAATAGCGCCTCTTGTTTTGTCGTGACTTCCGACTAAGTAATATATAATTGGTATTTATTCATGTCATTCAGAAGGTAGTCTCTATCACCCAGAAAAGAATTCTACAAATATTGGTGTGGATGCGTTGTCAACATTTGAGAATAATAGGTCATTGGCTAGATTATCGGGTATTTTACATTATCATAAGGTAGGTAAACCGTACTAAAACAAGATGATGACCACAATGAAATTAATTTAAAGCTGAACTCCAATTACAACACTACAGAAATAATTAAATAAAAAAAATAACGCCTAAAACAACCGACATACTTGTTTTCAATTTCTTAAACTAACTAACATGGCGATCGCTTTGGGCGGACAAACACACAGTCAGGCCATGCCTACTCCCAGTGTGTACTGTGTCAAGCGAGGTGTCCACATCCGGTTACCTAGTCTCAACTACCATTGCAATTGGCTCCTGACTGATTGAAAGTTTTTTCACTATCAGCTCACAGAAATACACAATTATTATGTCTGATCAGTTTTATATTATTTTACTAATTAGACGAAATAAGTCAACCACAACCTACTTTTGCTCTAAAAATAACAGAAAAACTGTTTTACCCCTAAACAATAACAAATCTACCAATGCCAACCAATTGTTTCTTATTTTGTGAAATGTTTTACACAACAGAGTAGAAACACCAAATACTTTTCTGCCAGTTCAGTATCCAACACTCGAGTTTTTTTTATTCTAAAATTTCTCTTTTCATGTGCCAAATCCATGTTTTTAAAATTAATTCTAATTCGTCGCCAGGATTCATGTTTGCTATTAATGCAAGAATTATAGGATTTATAGCGGGATGGGGCGCAATTCTTACATGACTTCAGCGGAATTCTTACTAGACTTGGCCAAAGATACCGGATAAACGGACACGGATTACTAAAGTTTTTTTCGTCTTTCTCTCCCTTTCCCCCCTTTTGCAAGGCGATTTTTGTTGACATTTTGATGTAGAATCGAAAAAAGGGTTTGAATATACATTTTCTGCCAGGTTTTGGTGAATATTCATAATTTTGAGGCGGAAGGATACAAGCGTTGTGAGGTTGGTTTCTTTGAAATGTGGGGCCGGAAATTGCATGTTTACTACTTCCAGCTTGTGTATCTCAGGTATTTCATGGTAAACCTATTACATGCTTTTGGGCAAGAGTTGCTCCTTCTATGGCAGACAGTGTTATACCAAACGAAAATTTGGGAAAAACGTTAGAGCCGGTGTAAGAGACGAGAATTAACATTGAAGCCAATGAGGAAATAATTAGTGATCTGTGGCCAAACTGTGACAGTATTAGTTCTTTAATCAACTTTTGGAGGCAACACTGTTATATACTTCTAATAATACTTTTATTCTGCTTCTTACAATAGGTACAAACATCGTGATGTAAACGACCGTAGAACTAACTATTATGGAAGGAGTCATGACTTAATTAGCGTAGCTTGGCTTAGCACGAGTGTGCTAACTCCAGAAGCTCTCGTCTCGTCTCGTGCCAAGGCGCCCACGACCTTCGCTCAGTCCTGGCCGGACCTAACTCCTAGCCCTGACTGGACCTCCTTCATCTAGGCGCCCGCCTAGCATGGCCTCCTGGACCTGACTGACCATTCGTTTATGTTCTGAGTTTATAAACGTATTCAAGACAAAAGAGCTCATTAGACACCTGTCTAATGTATCATGCATAATATCAGGTTTAACATTCAATATAGTTTATCAGATAAAAAAAGCTAGATAAGACATGCCAACAACAAGTTATAGTTACGCAATGACATAAGGAATACTACCAAGATCTCCAGCCGGGTGTTGATAGCAACAGGTTTATGTTACAATCACTTACACGTATTTTGATATGGCAGGACGCCTCTATGACATATGTCATTGTGTTATAAAACAACCACATTAAAAACCAAACTCCCAGTTACGCATGAGCAATGGACTTTTGGCCAAACATTGACAACGGTCGTAAACCCTCCGTACGTTGGAGACTAGAAGATTCTGGGTGACCGAGATTATTAAGAAGGCACCATCACGCGCATCAAGCCAAAATATACGGAAAAATAACGTTTCGAATATTAATATTCCAATGTTCAAGTGCAAACTGCATATGTCAGCCGTTCAAAATACGTATTTTAGTTTTACAATTTCCAATGCTCCACTTCACCAATATCACATTCTTGTAATGAAGAATACACTTTTCAATAATACAAAATACGGTAGGCCCCTATAACAGTGATTTTGCCCTTGTCTTTTCCATTCTGCATTATAGACAAATGCATAATCAACGACAAACCTCATTTGCATACATAAAATGTCAGAACTGAGAAGGAAATAAATAATTTACGGTGCGAAGGAGAAGTTACGACACTTACATGTACCTAAATGCCGGACTTTATGATCAAAAGTATATGCCTCCACCCCCCATCTTAATGATACGAGTTGGGTCTACATATATAGGGCAGGATTCCAATCCGTATAGACCCTGTACACATTGAAACTTAAGCACTTAAAGGATTTGTTGCCCCCAAAATGAGCATTTCGTATAGAGATCTTGTATCATTCGCTATGACTCCCAACTCGTTTTGCGCTGATTTGGATTTTTCTTTTTAAGGGAGGAGGAAATGTTTGTTAAATGGGCATTAGGTAAGAGTTAGACCAAGAGCTGACAATTTTCACGAAAAGTTTAAAAAAAGACAATGAAAGTAGAAATTGCTTCACTTTGAACCGAGATATTAGCGATTCCAATTTGATGCTACCCTCGATCGTCTTTACTACCGTTTGTAGATAACAAATAAAGTCTCGATTATCCATTTTTACTTTAAATCATCCATCACATAACGTATTCAAATCCATTAAATATCACAGGCTAAAATGGCACCGAGAGTTTTTACTATCGTTTGTAGATAACAAATAAAGTCTCGATTATCCATTTTTACTTTAAATCATCCATCACATAACGTATCCAAATCCATTAAATATCACAGACTGAAATGGCACCGAGAGTTGATTATGGTCTTGATACGATAATAAAATTAATGTCTATTTAATAATTTATGTAACGAAAGACCTGCATGTTTAAATATATCTGAATAATATATGTAATTTTATTTTCAAACATCCAACATTTCAAGCATTAAACCACCTCTTATCGCGGTGTCACCGCATATATTTTTTAGTCAATTACAGGATTTCGATAAACAAAACTCTCTAGTTTTATTATTTAAATAGACAACAGCAACTCTATAATGATTTATTTCTTTATTTCACTTCAACAGCTGAGCAAAATATTGTGTGTCACTCTATCAAAATAGAGATACTGTTTGATCGAAATGAACGTGTGTATTGGATCATACCGGTTACTTTTGCAATAGGAAAATTAAGCATACAAATATTATTTTTGTTAACATGTAGGTTATTATAATATATAGTATAGAGCTGATAAAATATTGACTTTAGTAAATATTTCTGATGTGCTGATAACCCTAATATAAGCACACCAAATGAACCGCAGATTGATTTAAATCAAGTTACTTTAAAAGAGCAGAATTATGATACGGGTGCTTAATAATATATATATATATATATTATATATATATATTGCAAATGGGGGCAACGTTGGCTCATTGATTAGGACATTGGCCCGCTAGTCTAGAGGTCTCGTGTTCGATAAATGTGGTGGCCGAAAAAGTTCCAAGGGATTTTCTGGTGTGGTTCTCACATGCCAGGGGTATAGGAAGAAGGGTCTGACAAGCGATAACGTATAGTCATTAAGAAGTGTGTGGGTGATTTTTCATCGCAGCCGAACGACTATAAGCTGTCTCGTGCCAGACATTCCGCCTTGCACCACTGACAAGGGGAGCCATGCCGGAGAATATCGACGAACCTTCTCGGTCAACGAAGGGATCGAACACGGGACCTACAGGTTAGCAAGCCAACGTCTTACTCCCTGAGCCACCGTGGCTCCCAGTAATACTTTATTTTAGTCTGAATAACAGAAGTTTGGCTCCTTTATTATGACAGGACTATTTACCCAGTACTATCAAATACCACACAATACTAACTAAATACAAACTATTACCACCACATACAACCCCAATTTTGTGGAATTAGCAAAATTGTTACGGTAAATTAGAAGATTATATGTAAAGTATCACCTTGTAGATCAAGCGCCCAAAAAAGGCTAGCCAAATATGATCAAATATCTCTAAATTCTATCGCAACTATAATTTCTACAAAATACATGGTACCTTATTATTATCAAAACTAACCTTATTTTAGCACCTTAAGACCACATGAAAAATCATAATATGGCCAGCATAAAACATTACTGAAGTATCATTCTAAATATTCGACCACAATTTCACTATCATCTACAGTAACATAATTTTCGAAGAATTCTTCCATGGACACAATCTGAATCATGTCCATATTTGTTTATTCGGCTGATATCCCCCGCCATTGTGAAGTTTCCAGTTGTTTCGTCGTATTGGACGGATGCTTCAAATTCTCCTGATCCGGGCGTCAGTGATACGGCTACTTGAAAAATATATTTTGAATACACACGTTCTTCATTATCTGACACCACCCCTTTTATGATATCAGTCCGTCTTTTTTTTGATTTTAAAAGTATGTCGTTGTTTTTTATCAAGTGGACCGACTTCGTGCGTACTAATTGTAATGACAAACACAAGTCTGTAACGTTATTTAACACGAATTGTTGATTTATATAATTTATCAAATAATTGACGCTCATGTTATAAAACTGGTCATTGACAGATAACTCTTGTTGTGACATACAAACACACCAATGTGGTAATATACCAGCATGGTCACATGTTCTAGACACAGGAATTTCTTCAAATAGACTTATCCCCCTTTGATTAACGTCTACGTCACCTTTGACGTCACCAGTAAAATACAAAACATCCTTTAAAGTTTCGTAAATATCAAAAGGTGTCGTTAATCGATTTCGGTTAATTTTTAAATTGTATGATATTTGAGGATATTTTTTATAAAACCAGTTTGGAAAAGCCAAAAACATCATTGGTAGTCGTTCTTCAAGTTTTCCCATGTACGTTCCTCTGAACTGTCCTAATCTTATTCCGTGATCACTGAAAAATATCAACACGGTGTTGTTGAGTAGGCCCCGATTGTGAATCTCCTGGAACATGTTAAAATAGAGAATGTCAGCAGAGGCCGCGTTCGATATTAAATCGTGAGTTAATCGGGTTAGAAAGCTGAAACCAAAATAGGGATCTCTGTGATACAATTTCATGAACTCTGTCATGTAATTAAGAATCATGTCAGTTTCAAATCGATCCCCAACACAATGATGATCTGACGTCCATACAGAGTTATCTCCGTCTACTGCCAGAGCGAATGGACGATAATAGTAATCGGCGGGTGGAACGTGAAATCCATTTTTTTGCAAATTGAACATGCCAATCCGAGGATGATCCTCAGCGTATAAAGTGCAATAGCCACTAGAAGAAAAATTCTTCCAGATGAAATTATATTTATCAAAAAATTCCCCACTTTCCTTTTCATTCCGTGGCAACTCTTCCTCAAAACGTCCGGTTGTCATTGGAACGATATTTACAAAAGTATTATCAGCGACTTTGGTGTAACCTTGTAATTCTATAGCATCCATATGACGTAATAGGTAGTCACGTGTTTTAGGCATAGTTCTAATATGATTTAATCTCGAAACAGAATCGACACCAATCATAACAACGTTCAAGGTTTCCCGCGGTTTGTTCTCTTCCTTGTGCTTACTAAAGCGAGTCTTTAATTGTTGAAGTCTGGTTGGTTGTGGTAAGATAAAGGCGTGGTAATTAGAATATATAACACTGTTTGATTTATCATAACATTTAACACGTATAAACTGTTCAGTAACTACAATATCCTTATTAAATATCGTCCCATTCGGTGTATAATGGTATTTATTATCATCCGTGTTATTGCCACGGTTTATACCATGATATTCGCAATAAGAAAAATTTCCATTGTAAGTCGAATTAATCACATCCACGTTTAACCTTAACCTTTCACCTTCTTGAAAGGTCAATGACATAACACCTCTACATTTGATAAATTGCTTGTTTCTTACCAATAAGTTGATGAACGAATCGAATGGATCTACATTGGGAATATGACAAACTTCTGTGTCGACAAGAAATTCGGGACGGGCTGTTGAATGGTGAATTAAGCGAGTTTGTATCATTTGAATGGTAGCGATGTACAGTGACAAAACGATTAGAAGCATCAACAAAAACACATAGTTCTTCCATTTGGTTGCTCTTCTTAATAACCTGAAATCGTTTAAGATTAAAAGTTGTCCCAGATTCATTCACACAAATATGGATTTAAGTCATATCAATTTTTTATTGTCAATAATACACGACATTTTGCGTATTCGAGAACTTAGTAGATTTGTAATTTCTATTGTTCACCCTTCAGAACGCGAAACACTATTACTTTATATTTAACGTATTCTTCATGTGATCGAAAAATGAAATTTAAAGGCTTGTGGGAAAATAACTTCGGATTTTATATCCTAGGAACTTCTTGATTTCCGTTAGAACCTGTGGACTAATTTTCAGCTAAATCCTGAATGGGCTAATTGACTGCCGCACCGAAGAACTTACGTAGCAATTGTCAAGTAAAGACTGCATGTATTTATAGTGAATCTAGTGTTTGACCCGTGGCCTTTCTAATAGAAGACCATAACATGGAACTTATTATCACTCACTAAAGAGGGGCCACCGACCGAGGCCCCGTGTACTCATTGGCCTTGGAATTCACCAGGAACAAGGTTCGGTAGTTTGTAGGTTAATTAGTCTGTAGATTCAACAGGTTATTACTTTGCAGGTTCTTTAGTTGGTAGGTTCGTTAGTTTGTAGGTTCTTTAGACCGAAGGTTCTTTAGTTTGCAGGTTAATTAGTCTGAAGTTTCTTTAGTTAGTAGGTTAATTAGTACATGTATGAAAGTGCATTAGTTCGTTGGTTACTTAATATGAAAGTCCATTAGTTCAGTTTAGTTTGAAGGTTCAGGAGGTTCATCAGGAAAATAGGTCTATTATTCTCAAGGTCACGTAAAACAACAAAGAGAACACGTAATATAAAAATACACATAAATTATACTCACATTATCCAATATTTTGCGACCTCCATTTTCAACAATCTTAATATCCGCTTTATTGTGTAGATTAATAATCACCCGATCATGCCCGGTGTAGTTCACAAAAACAAGCACAATATAATTCTACCATAAAAGCGACCGAATGCTTAGTTAATTGGAAAAACCTATAGAGATCCCCTGAAACAAAAATTAATTATGTTATTTAGCCGGTCTTGAATACGTTATCCGAAAGTTTTAAAACAGTGTGAGCTGGTAAGCTGGAGCAACAATTCAACGTTAACCCGGCTCTGTTCTTGGTACGTGTGATTCACGTACTAAACTGTTCCAAATCGTTGATGTGAAAGTCTTGTTTATTCAATGTTAAATACATATATAATTATATTTCCAGTTCATTAGCAATCCCTGAAGGCTATAACAAAAAATGTAAAAACACCCAATTTGATGCGATAAGTTAAGTGTTTTTTCATCGAACACGCTATTGTGATATGACATGTCATCCCATAGGATTTTTATGCTAAAATTGATTGCTTTGTTGTTTTGGGTTGATCAGGGACCAGCCTATCCAAAAAATGTCGGGGTTCAAATTTTCAGACCCCTTGACTCCCCCCCTCCGGGAGCTGGGAGGGGCATTTTTGAAATCGGGACCCCTATGAACGAGGACGTGGCTATCTCCGGCAATAATGGTTGAATTTTCATGACCAGAAGTTCATTCCCATGTTTTTTTCTTCATGCCATCACATTTTATGATACTCTTTAAGCAATTGGAAGTAGGGGCATTTCTGAAATCGGGACCCCTATGAACGAGGACGTGGCTATCTCTGGCAATAATGGTTGAATTTTCATGACCAGAAGTTCATTCTCATTCATGTTTTTTCTTCATGCCACCACAATTTATGATACTCTTTAAGCAATTCATGATCTGAAGTTCATTCTGTGGTTCGTTCATTCTAGGATTCCAATTTTGCGACTCTTGAGCTCTGTGGGAGGGACCTTTTTAAAAACCAGACCCCTCTGACCCGAGTCCATGGCTATTATATCTCTGCCAATAACGGTTGGATTTTCATAAACTGACGTTCATCGTGGGGTTTTATCATCATGTCGATACCATCTATTATACACTTAAAGCAAATGGGAACAGCTTTCATCGAATTCCGGTGGAGAATACCAATTTCCCGTGTGTCAGCCTTCCATATTAAGTGGCATTTGAAGCATGGTAAAATGATTAATATGGTCACTTTTGGGTGACTGGAATGTTTTGTCATGAGATTCAAGACACTTTGTCATTTTTAACATCATAATTTTAATATAAACAGAAATAATTTTAACAAGCCAGATGTTGCCAGAAATGAAACAAAAATATATCTGGGAAATAAATAAATCAGTTATTCATCATCCTCGTCCTCATGCACAACCTTAATTATATTGGTACGGCCCCTATCAAAACACATGCAAAGATGTATAAGGTAGATCATTTTGCTGCAACTGCATCGCCCCGTGCAGTCCAATTGCAGCAAGATGGACAGGCCGATCAAGATTCAGCAAAGGAACACAACTATTCGTGTCAAACTACCAGCCGCTTTTGTTAGATATAGCAGGAAGGTTCAGGGATCTGGTTAGGTACGACTTGTCGTGTATCGCAGTGTACTTTGTCCCTGTGATATGGGGCGACAATCCAGCACGAGCCAGTGGAAACACTTCTTACTGAACTGAACAATTGCCATCTGTGTGCTGGTAGGTTTAATGGAACAGATGAATTCATTGACTTGTGAAGGCATGTCACCCCTTCACCAGCTCAGTTGTGATGATACATTCTCCAAGCTTCTTGAAAAAGATGATAACGGAGTCATCACCATCAAGCTTCATGTATGCACCCGCCCTTGTTTTCTTCGTGATGACCACAAGTTTACCAGTCAGCACCAGAGAAGCTGCGAAGTCCAATCAGATCTTAAGACTTATTACTTCCAATGATTCGCACTCGCTCGATCACATCTATCTTTAGATCTCTGTGTTTTGCGGCTTTCTCGGTTACAAACCTGAGCTGGCTACTGGAGAAAAGGTGCATGAGAATTGTGAGGGCATCGGCGTCATGTGACCAAACATGTGTTTCCCGCCAGTAGCTCTCAGCTACAGGTGCAAGATCTATGAGTTTCTCAAAGATGAGAACTTTGGGTAATGTAGCCTTTGCTGTATCAAACATGCTAGGATATGCTGTTGAAGGAGTAAAGGCCCAACCAGTGTCACATGCTACCCTGGTTGATACAGCAAAGGCTACACCACCCATCATTTTACTACAGCTGAACGTCAGGGTATGAAGAAACCACCAATCATGCAGAAACTCTGTGGCCTACAAGAGGCATTCACAAAGCGCATGCTAGTTGAATACCGTTGAGGACGTATATTATTTGATCATACATGAATAGAATGGCAGACTCTTTGCATCTGTAGCTTATGGTGATGCTCTCACAATTCTCCTAGACCTTGTATCTCGAGGTCATCTCAAGGCTTTAACTGTGGTACCCGCAAAATACAGAGAGACACATGTGATCAAACGACTACATGTCATTGGAAGTCACAAGTGTCAAGGCCAGATAGATTTCATCATCTCCCGGTGCTAACTAGGGGGATAAGTTTGTGGGCACTACAAAAAAATATGGGTTTGTGCATGCCTTAAGCTTGATGGTAACGACCCTGTAATCAACTGTTTTAACTATTTTTCGAAGACGTGAATTACACCGCCGTGCGCGACAAGTCGTACTTGACCAGATCCCCGCCCCTTCCTGTCATTGGACAAAGTGGTTTACAGTTGGACAAGGGCATCATGCATGTACCCGCACAAAATCTTACTCTGCCTGACCCTTGTGCTTTACCTGAAGTAACAGAAAATGGTTGTAAAACAGGCTGAACGCGGCGGTGCAGTTTCCGGAATTATGGTTGACCTTGTACACCTGTGCAAGGGTTTTAAGAGGGAGCGTACCAGTATGACCGGGGATGTGTAAGGGGACGAGAATGATGCATCGCTGATGCCGTGAACTGCATATTTATTTCCATGATAGGAATTTCGTTGTTTTTGTTTCTTACGACTTCTGGCTTGTATGATTTCTTTTTGTTTTTGATATCAAACTTGTATGCTTGTCACAAACGTCAAATTTGTCTTGAATCTCATGACAAAACTTTCCAATGACCCAAAAGTGACTGCACGTAACACTGGCCATGCTTCAGCTGCCACAAAAAGTGGTACTGCGTGATAGATTTCTTTAAACTGAAATTATTCCGAGTTTGATGTCGGAAATTGGTATTCCAACCGGAAGTCAATATAAACTACTTCCACTCGCTTGAGTGGGTCTGGTCTGATTAAAAAAAAATCCAGAAAGAACTTCAAATCATGAAAATCCAATGATTATTGGCTGATATCAACCCGAGTTTGACACAGAAAAATTGGTATTTACCACCGAAAGTCAATGGAAAATTCTTCGTTTTGGCTTTAAGTGTATCATAGATGGGATCGGCATAATGAAAATCACTGACTGAAATCAATCTGAGTTTGGGGGTGGGCGTGGCCAAATGGTTACATTTATGGTTGTACGTGGCAAGGAGTAGGATCGCCTGCCCAGCCTCGTGGGTTTTCTCCGGTGTCCTCCAACCGCCAAAGACCCCTACGCGCAAGCGAATTATTGAAATCAAATTAAACCATATGTTAGTCCCGAAATGACCTAGTTTGTGTCGAGTTGAGGTTAAACCCCATTTCTCTCTATCTCCAATATGAATTTGACATCGGAAATTGGTATTCCCCACCGGAAGTCAAGCAAGAATAATTTTAATCGCTTTTAGTGTATTATAGATGGGATCGACATAATGAAAACACGAGAATGGACTTTAGATCATGAAATTCAACCATTATTGGCGGAGATAGTCATGTTCTCGTCGAGATGGGTCCCGATTTCAAAAGTGCCCCTCCCAGAGGCGTCAATGGGTCGGAAAATTTGAACCTTAACATTTTTGGGATAGCTTGGTCCCTAATCAAACTCAAACAACAAAAAAAAAATCAATTTTAGCAAACAAATCCTATGGGAGCTGTTTTTATGACATGTCATACCACACTATATAATAACATCATTATGTAAGCTGTACATTACAACTATAAGCATTCAGTTTACACAAAGTAATAACGAAATTAATCCGTTATAATATCATGAATTGGTTCGTTTACTTTGGCGTATCAATATTGGTCTGGTTTGAATTGTCACTCTTACATATTTTATGTTTACGCGAATTATTTATTTTATCATTTACAGTAACTATGATATATGTTAGCTTCCAATCTGTTTTAAAATGTTTCATTGATTTAATATGTAATTTCAAAACTTTTATTAGAATGTTATCAGCAGTATATGGAAGCCGATAAATACCTTCTTCGCGTCAACCAGATGCGAAGACGAAGCCACGAAGCAGCAACGAATGGTCCCAATCTCGCCCTCGCTAAGCTAAGAAGTCGAGAAATGAACACGCCAAAGCCAAGAAGTGGAATAACTTCTTGACTTTGAACTGATTATTGAAGACATCGAACCAAAGCCCACCCACAGTACAATCCAAAAACAGGATCAGAACATTATTAACAAAAGATACAATTTTATGGCTACACAATTACTGGGTCTAATAGCATACAATACAACGTTTCGACGAGATACTATCGTCTGGATTTTCCGGCGTGGTTTCCCCTTGTCAGTGATGCAGAAGGAGGGTCTGACAAGGACAGCTGCCTAGTCGTTCGGATGGGACGAAAAACCGAGGTCCCGTGTACACATTGGAGTGCACGTAAAAGATCCCTTGGCAGTTGGAATTCGATATAAGAGTAGGCCGTAGCGCCGCTGCCCTGGCAAAATTTCCCTCATAGCACACTGTATGGCGTATGCCCGTCTTCCATTAGCCCAGGTCAGGTGCAGAAGAGTAGGACGTTAAACCCCATTTCATTTCGTCTTTATCAAGCAAATGATACATCCAAAACAGTATATTATTTATACGTCATCTGGATAACAATTCTACAGTCTGCATCACATAAACTAAAATAGCTTCGATACTCCATCTAAGCACATGAACAAAAATGTAATTGCAAGTCTTGTAACCAGAGTGTATTTCAGACATTATTTGCAGAATTGTTAAATAAAGATGTAACTTTTCGGTGGGGCGGTATTTCAGAGCACTCTTATTACGCCAGATAATTTCACGAGGGAACAACCATTACCGTCTTTGGTACGCAACATATCAGCGAACGGGATCTATCAGAAACGAATTGGATTAACGTCAAACTGTTTTGCTCGGACTGGGCAAATGAAGACAGGGAAGTTATCATCATCTGGATATTCAATTAGGTTTGACCTACCGTTCGATGCAACGTTCAGACACGTAGAATGGCATTCCGTTAACAAATGCAAACCTCCCCTTTGCGCCGTTTAAACAAGGGTCCATTTTATCTGGAATAACACAATTTATTAAATATAAATTGTCGGAGATTAGACAAAGAGCAGGAAGTTCTGACTATAATAGTTAAAAACTAAATAATGTAAAGGGAATTCGCTGAATTTTCGACCTTGCATAGGTCATCAATACTAAAGTGGGTACGATAAAATAAAAACATTCGACTATCCATTTTATGATTAAATCCGGACTAAAAATTGAGCTGCAAATCGGATCCTATAGTATTACAAGCTAGCGTTGACATCGAGAGTTGATTATGAATAAGTTAATTAATTTCTTATTAATAATTTAGATAACAGTCCTGATTGGTAGATTTTGGATTAAAAGAAACGACAAGAAGAGAGAACAGGAGTAGATTAAAATTCAAGTTGACATCAAATAACTTTAATTAAGTCACACAGTTAATTAACTCTCAATCAACTAAGAATGTGCAATCTAAGACCTCTTACTCTGCCACAACCTAAACATATTTATTAAAGAAATAATAACCCTCATTTCTAGAAATTTTCCCAACTGAACACCCAAACGTCCTGTAATAAATCTATTGGTATATTTGAAACCATTATCGATCATGATATTGACATTCTTGTTTCGGCTGAAGACACATTCTTGTTTCGGTTGAAGACGATGAATCCAAACTTGCAGCAAAAATACCTAATGGTTATAAAATACAGAACGAACCTTAAGTCCCCAGTGGTGGTTGCCTTGCTATGATATATCGTGACTGTCTTCAGACAAAACTCTCGTCCCTCGAATGTACCGGATCCTAAATCCTTTGAATTTCTCGATTTGCTGTTGATGTATGCCCACTCGAATATATTCAACCTACCGTCCCCTAATCTCAAAGGAGAATAATCTGAAAACTGCCTTGTTTCCTGATGAATTCTCGATTTCTTGGTGGCGTTTTGATATTGATACCCTTGACACAATCGGGTTAAAAAATTAGACCCAAGCTAACAATTTCATTCAATATGACTGCTCCTCGGTCCACAAACGGGGTAATGCCATGGACTGGATAATAATGCATGATGAGTCTAAAAGATGCATTAGGGATGTCAATGTGCTAGATTTTCATGATGAATTCTCGATTTCTTGGTGGCAGCACCAGGTTGGTGGCCGCACCAGCAAGACATGTCTTTTTGGGCGACTTCAATTTTCATTTTGATATAGATAACCTTGATACAATCAAGTTAAAAAATAAGACCCAAGCTAACAATCTCATTCAACATGACCGCTCCTCGGCCCGCAAAAGGGCCATACCCAGGATTGGATAATAACTCATGAGGCTGAAAGATGCATTAGGAATGTCAATCTGCTAGGTTTACATTGTATCTGTTTTCGATCATCGTGGTATCCCCAATGTCTGATCCAGCTCATTCTTAACACAATGTCCACGGGGCCTAACATTGGGGGTGGGGGAGGGGTCTGCGGATTTTTTTTACAAAAGACAATTTGTCTGACATTGGTATGTTATACTTAAACATACATATATTATGCAAGCGCTAAATCTGCCTATTGTAGGTCTTTCTTTAAGCCTGAAATGTTTTTTTCTAAAGTATTAATTAGACATTAATTAACTAATCCAGGCCTTAATCAGATTTCTTCGATATTAAATAGATTAGGACGGTTCAGCGATACTTTGATTTAATCAAATATGGAGGACCGAGACTTAGCTTTGATCAACCAGTAGAGTGGTTGAAATTATTGCACAGGTCTGTCAAAACTTCAAACGCTAATATCTTCGTTTGCAATAGAGTAATCTAAATGAAATTTTTAAATTATTCATTTTACATTATCTACTTTCGAACTATACTATTCAAAAAAAGTAGGGGATATTTGATTTTGGGGGCATAATACTAAAATATGCAAATGACTACGAAAAAAGTCACTATAGAACCTAACAGAAGAAACATTTCCAGTTACATGTGACGCCCAAACGCACCAACAGCTACCGCATGGAATGCAGGTGATGCTTGGGATCATCATGGGGGTCCAACCCAAGATTTGCACGACTCTGACTTTGAATGTTACAGTCATTGAATTCCAGGGTGGAAACATCAGTTTAATTGTTTTAGTGACCAGAAAACAAATTTTGATATGCGTCGGCTTACCCAAAATGAAAGGTTACGTGCCCTTGGCATGCTACAGATCGGCACAACACAGGCGATTGTGGCGCGGACGATGAATGTTTCTCAGTCTGTCATAAGCAGGCTATGGTCCAGATACCGTGATACACAATCTGTACAGGACAGACCACGCTCAGGTCGACCAAGGGCGACAACTCAAGCCCAGGATCGATTTATCCGTACCTTGGCCTTGAGAAATCGTGTCATCACAGCAAATCAGATCAGCGCTCGTCTTCAAACAGACACTGGTGTGAGAGTGAGTGGCCAGACGATTCGGAATCGACTGCATAGGGGTCACCTTCGCGCCCGACGTCCTCGCGTGATCCCTTGTTTGAGAGATCATCACATTCAGACAAGACGTCGTTGGTGTAGGGATCGTCAACACTGGGATAATCGACGCTGGAGCAATGTGATGTTTTCAGATGAGTCATGGTTCTTTGTTGATTTTTTGGACAGACGTAGGAAACGAGCGCTTCCAAGACGTTAACGTCATCAGACATGATGGATTTGGGGGTGGTTCTGTTATGGTGTGGGGAGGCATCACTGTTGCTGGAAGAACGGCTTTACATGTTGTTGCAGGGCGTGTTACAGGCCAGTACTACCGGGACAACATCTTGGCAGTCCATGTTGTGCCGTTCGCACGACGTCATGGCCGCCGTTTCATTTTCCAGGATGACAACGCAAGATGTCACAGGGCCAGGATCGTTACAGGTTACCTCCAACAACAGAACATCACCACATTACCTTGGCCAGCACTGAGTCCCGACCTCTCCCCCATCGAGCATGTCTGGGACATGCTTGGACAGAGGTTACGTCAACGTCAACAACGTCCTGCCAATGTCCAAGGACTTGCTGCTGCGTTGCAACAGGAATGGGACAATGCTTGTTTGGCAAACAGAGGAGGATTTACCCGTTACTGACTTTGTTGTGATGCTGTGGTAACTTTGCTGTTTGACCCCGGGTATCATTTTACCCTTATAATGGTCAGTCTGTGCCTTACTTAGTCTAACGATCATTTGGAATAAATCGATGAATGTGAACTTCATTTCATTTTGTCATTTGTTTCTTCGTCAGTTTCATTAGGTGACTTTAATAACACTTTTTTTGAATAGTATATTATAGCAAGAATGGCTAGTTCTTTATCTAAATCTTACATAATATATCTTTAATAGCGGCTAGTTCAATTTAATTTTTGTTTTATGTGGTACCTCCAATGTTTGATCTAGTTCAGAATTTGGGACCCCATGCACAAGAGAAGTTGTCTGGCTTGGCCCGTTTTGTGCCTTAGATATGTACATGTTTATTTAAATTTGGTTCCATATGGCATCCCCAGTAATTGACCCAGCTGTCTGACATTGTCCATTTTATATTTGTGTCATTTAGAATCTTCAATGTACCTCCTGACAGGTCCTATGCAGGGGAGAACTTGTCTGACTGGGCCTGTTTTGTACTGGGGGAGGGACAATCTGTTTCACAGAGAGAATTACTTACGAATTATCTCTGTAACAGATGACTCTCCACAACAGGTGCGTTGACTGCACGTGGCGTCAGTCATTGGCTCAACGGCTCGTGATATGTTTACATAACACCTAACTTCTTCGGGCAAAATGATGCATTTTACTCATTTTAATACCCATTTACACTAAATAGGAAATATTTTTTAACTACAAATACTTCAAACGTCTTTATTTATTTTTCTTTTACCTCAAAAAAATGTTTGAGAATTTAATTTGTCGGAGTAAAAAAGTTAATATGCCGAACTCATTAAGCCTCGTCGATGTCATGCTTATCAGTGATTGTAGCGGCCAAGCGAATATTCACTGCGGGATCAGTTTGGGGGAGGGGGTGTATGTGTTGATTTCAACATTTTTCCATGTGATATTATCAATCAAATCAATGTTTGATAAAGCCCATTTTGTGCACCCTTTTTGGGGCCCCATGAGCTACACGCCGATATCCATATCTGAGAAAGTTAGGTTACGTCATAGTATTGGTATCATGTTGGTTTGACCAAAGTGCTCTGGACTGTGGGCCTATCCCTCCAACAGTGTTTACTGAGTTAAGCTCAGAGCAGTCAGACTGACTGAATGTTCAGCGCTATAGAAAATGATTTTTATTATTAATTATGTTGTGGTTCCTTGTTGCCGTAAAAGATCTTTATATTAAACAGTGTCAGTTCTACTAAAGATTCTCAGATCCATGGACAATCATCCTCTTCACTTGCCACTTACAAATGCAATACTATGGTCCTTGTGACCATGTTGTATCTTTAAAGTAGGTAAGTCTCCAACTCAGTATCATCATAAATCTTCCACAATGAAAACACCAATTATTTGTCAGTTTAAATCAACATTGGGGCTTCTGATATCCAATATTTAAGACATTTGTACCATAATGCGTTTCAGTGTCATTTTTAACAAGGGAAAAGAAAGAAGGGGACGCTATATTCTTATGTGGAGAACATGCGCAATACCTAGAACGGTAAACCTTATTTCATTTCATTTTGTCATAGCAGACTGTATATGATTTGTGTCCGTCTTTGATGACCTCGATCAACTCTACAATCACTCTCATCCGCAGTGAAAATTCGCTCGGCCACTACAGTCACTGATAAGGATGACATCGACTTAATGAATCAGAAATATTAACTTTTTTCCGCAGACAAATTAAATTCTAAAACATTATTTTTGAAGTATTAGAAAAAAAAATAAAGGTGTGTGAAGTATATCTGGATAAAAAATATTCCATATTTAGCATAAATAGGTACAGAAAAAGGCACACAGAGGCGTAAAATGGGTAAAAAATATAATTCTGCCATTACCAGTTCATATGACTACGTTCGATGTAAACTAAGCACGTGGGACCATCAATTTCACGCGTTTTTTCAGTTTGTTTGCATTTGAAACATTTGGATTATTTTCTTGTTGAACTGAACACCGTTTATGATTGATCACGGATTCTTCATATTGTGTTTATAAACTTAATAGACCGGTTTTTCAACCAAAAAGATGCGCGAGATACCGCAGAGAATCCAAACTCTTCCCGTTCCAAAACTACTGTGCGTTGAGTCTTACATACACATGTAGAACTACTAGATCTCTTGTTAGCCAGTGTTGGTGAAAGTAGTTTGATGACTTTTGCTTAATTCTTGTCATTAGCGACAAGAAGGCCCTATTTATTATTGTGTCAAAATCGTTTCCCGGTGAAGTGGGCTTTCTTCTGTATTGTGCTGTGTAATTGTTGTTTATATATTGACTTGATATTGAATTATCTGTTAAAATTTTACAATGACCACATTCGAATCTGTTTTAAAGAGGATTATCTATAGGTACGATAATAACCCTTACTTAAAAAACGGGGAATCACGGTGGCTAAGTGGGCAAGGCGCTGGCTCGTTAGCCTGGAGGTCGGGTGTTCGATCCCTGCATTGGCCGAGAGAGTTCATCTCGATTTTCCGGCGTGATTTCCCCTTGTCAGTGATACAGATCTCGAAGGAGGGCCTGACAAGGACAGCTGCCTAGTCGTTCGGATGGGACGAAAAACCGAGGTCCCGTGTACACATTGGAGTGCACGTAAAAGATCCCTTGGCAGTTGGAATTCGATATAAGAGTAGGCCGTAGCGCCGCTGCCCGTACAAAATTTCCCTCATAGCACACTGTATGGCGTATGTCCGTCGTCCATTAGCCCGGGTCAGGTGCAGAAGAGTAGGACGTTAAACCCCATTTCGTTTCATTTCATTGTGATGTGACGTCACCGGTAGAACTATAGCGGCCTGACCTTTTAAAGGTCAGTCATTTTGGACAGACGTAGTGAAATCCTTGAGCCATTCAAGGGAAATAACTCTGGAAATCGTAACGTCACAATCAACCGAATAACAAAAATTTAATCAAAAATAAGCCCACACTGATCAGCATTGAATATTCGCTTGGCGGCTACAATCACTGATGAGGATGACTTCGACGAGACTTAATGAGTCCCCATTATTAACTTTTTTCCTCCGACAAAATAAATTCTCAAACATTTTGTTGAAGTATAAGAAAAGTAAATAAAGACGTTTAAACTATTTGTAGTTAAAAAATATTTCTTATTTAGTGTAAATGGGTATTAAAATGAGTAAAAGGCATCATTTTGCCAGAAGCAGTTACGTGTTATGTAAACAACGCACGCACCATTTAGCCAATGACTAACGCCGCGTGATGTCCTTGCACGTGTTGAAGACAGTCATCTGTGACAGAGATATTATAAGTAATTCTCTGTGAAACAGATTGAAATAAGCCGGTAAGTATTTCGCCGTGATATGCGGCGATTTTAATATTGGTGTCACAAAACTGCCTCTTACAATTAATTAACACATGTTCTGGCGAGCGGAGACAGTCCAAAAACGTTTTTGGAATGTTTGTTGTCATCATGTGTTCTGTTACAGACGAAAGGGCCTAACTCAAAAAGGCCCAAAGATCTGGACAAGCGTTTAGTCAAGACGACTGTTGAAAACAACCATAAAAACAACTATGTTATTAATAAGAATCCTACGGAAGCGTAATAGGGCCACATATTTTTTTTTATTCTATTTTCAATTTTTCAAGTTAGTAACTTGAATTTTCAAGTTACTAACTTGAATTTTCAAGATATTAACTTGAATTTTCAAGTTAGTAACTTGAATTTTCAAGATACTAACTTGAATTTTCAAGTTACTAACTTGAATTTTCAAGATACTAACTTGAATTTTCAAGATATTAACTTGAATTTTCAAGTTACTAACTTGAATTTTCAAGTTACTAACTTGAATTTTCAAGATACTAACTTGAATTTTCAAGTTACTAACTTGAATTTTCAAGTTACTAACTTGAATTTTCAAGTTACTAACTTGAATTTTCAAGTTAGTAACTTGAATTTTCAAGATACTAACTTGAATTTTCAAGATACTAACTTGAATTTTCAAGTTACTAACTTGAATTTTCAAGATACTAACTTGAATTTTCAAGTTAACTAACTTGAATTTTCAAGTTAACTAACTTGAATTTTCAAGTTAACTAACTTGAATTTTCAAGTTAACTAACTTGAATTTTCAAGTTAACTAACTTGAATTTTCAAGTTAACTAACTTGAATTTTCAAGTTAACTAACTTGAATTTTCAAGTTGCTGTTATATTATAAAAAGGCGTTTTGATCTAATGATATAGTATGTCATGAAATGCTTTAGTCAATGGACGGCACGGTTATAGACCTCAATGACAAGGTCCGGGAGTAGCCTATTCGATCACGCAGGTTTCCCCCCTGCAGCGAAATTACTCCCCGCGCATTATGGTGTCGACGTACCATAAAACACCATTTATTCATTCATTCATTCATTTTAACAGTATTGAGCCCTATAGAAAACCTTTTTGAAGTACAAAAAAAATAACTAAATGACAAATCAAACGTCCCAGTTCTAAAAATAGTCTTTAGTGACATAGTACACGACATCCCCCCCCCACCCCCGCCACATGGATATCTGCCCCCCTCCTTTTTAGGACTTTTACTCCCAGGACATTTCCTGCTGAAGACATCTTAACTCCTAGGACATCGCCCCCCCCCCCCCCCGGAACTTTTACTCACCAGACATCTGCCCCTGGGACATTTACTCCCCCCCCCAGGCCATCTACCCCCAGAGTTTTACCCCCTCCCCCCGACAATTTTCCTCTGGAACATCTGCGCCCTAGGACAAGTCTGCCCCCTCCCCGCCACCCACCCTTTAGAGAGAGAGAGAGAAATGGGGTTTAACGTCCACTGGACACACACCAGGTCATTTCGGGACTAACATATGGTTTTAATTTTATTTCAATAATTCGCTTGCGCGTAGGGGTCTTTGGCAGTGGGAGGAAACCGGAGTGCCCAGAGGAAACCCACGAGGTTGAGAAAGCGCCCCTATCTCCCTCCATGCCACATACGCTCACACCAGGGATCAAAACCACAGCCGCAAGCCAGAGGTGACCGGCCAGCTAGAGGTCGAAGCGCGGCACTCTAGACCACCCTTTAGAACCCAGGACGTGTAAAATAATGCACTGTAAAAAATTATACTTATTTTACATTGTTTCTGGGATTGCCTCGTAACACCCTTTAGAATCCTGGACCTTACGAGGTACTCCATGAAACAATGTAAAATAAATATAAATTTTTTACAGTGCATTATTTTACAGGTCAATAGTACAGAGTTAGATAGTAGAATGCGTCCATAGAAGCCGACTCTTGGGGAGAGGTTCGGGTGGCCGATAAGCTACGCCTTGGTTTGCCATCAATGATGTCGAGGGTTCGAGTCCCATTCTCTGCTATCTTAGTGACAAGGTGCAAGAGCAGCCTATCCGATCACTCAGGGGTACTCCCAGAACATAAGCAGATTATCGGCGATAACACGTAGATTGACATGATTTAGGGATCGAAACCACAGCCGCAAGCCAGAGGTGACCGGCCAGCTAGAGGTCGAAGCGCGGCACTCTAGACCACTAGGACATCCCACCCCCACCCCATCCTTTAGAACCCAGCACGTGTAAAATAATGCACTGTAAAAAAAATGATACTTATTTTACATTGTTTCTTGGAGTACCTCGTAACATCCTTTAAAATCCTGGACGTTACGAGGTACTCCAAGAAACAATGTAAAATAAATATAAATTTTTTAACAGTGCATTATTTTACAGGTCAGTAGTACAGTGTTAGAAAGTAGAATGCGTCCATCGCCCTATTCCTAGCATGTCGTAGAAGCCGACTCTTGGGGAGAAGGTCGGGTGGCCGATAAACTACGCCTTGGTCTGCCATCAATGATGTCGAGGGTTCGAGTCCCATTCTCTGCTATCTTAGTGACAAGGTGCAGGAGCAGTCTATCCGATCACTTAGGGTTACTCCCAGAACATAAGCAGATTATCGGCGATAACACGTAGATTGACATGATTTACGGTGTCGACGTGCTATAAACAACTTTCATTTATTTAGGTCAATACTGCCAGTTTATGAAGAGAAGACATGTTTTTTTTTTTATCAGAGCTGAGTATAAACGCAATGCGCTTTCCGCCTCAGTTAATTCTACGGAAGCGTAATAGGGTCATTAATTTATTATCTTCTAAATTTTAAAGCCTGTAAGTCAATAACCTGAAAATTCCGGGTAGTAAAATGGCATACAAGAAAGATAATACGCCCACACAGCAACCTTGACACACATATAGGCTACCAGAAATGTAACGGATATGTAACGGATAAAAGCCTGGACCAAATATACATCACAGTCGGTTATATAACTTCATTAATACTTCGGGGGGGGGGGGACGTTACACGATGTTCTAAGGAGGGGGAATGTCCAGGGAGTGAAAGTCCCAGGGTAGATGTCGTTGTGTCTCGGTCTATAACCGTGCCGTCCATTGCCTAAAGCAAAACGCTTATTTTATAATATAACAGTAACTTGAAAATCAGTCACTAAGATAGCAGAGAATGGGACTCGAACCCTCGGCACCATTGATGGCAGACCAAGGCGTAGCTTGTCGGCCACCCGACCCACTCCGCAAGAGTCGGCGTCTACGACACGCTAGGAATAGGGCGATGGACGCGTTCTACTTTCTAACTCTGTACTATTGACCTGTAAAATAATGCACTGTAAAATATTTACATTTATTTTACATTGTTTCTTTGAGTACCTCGTAACGTCCAGGGTTCAAAAGGGTGTTACGAGGTACTCAAAGAAACAATGCAAAATAAGTATAATTTTTTTACAGTGCATTATTTTACACGTCCAGGGTTCTAAAGGTGGGAGTTGGGATGGCCTAGTAGTCTAGAGTGCCGCGCTTCGACCTTTAGATGGCCGGTCAGCTCTGGCTTGCGGCTGTGGTTTCGATCCCTAAATAATTGTAATCTACGTGTTATCGCCGATAATCTGCTTATGTTCTGGGAGTACCCCTAAGTGATCGGATAGGCTGCTCCTGCACCTTGTCACTAAGACAGCAGAGATTGGGACTCGAACCCTCGACATTATTGATGGCAGACCAAGGCGTAGCTTATCGGCCACCCGAACCTCTCCCCAAGAGTCGGCTACTACAACACGCTAGGAATAGGGCGATGGACGCATTCTACTATCTAACTCTGTACTATTGACCTGTAAAATAATGCACTGTAAAAAAATTATATTTATTTTACATTGTTTCTTGGAGTACCTCGTAACGTCCAGGGTTCTAAAGGGTGTTACTAGGTACTCAAAGAAACAATGTAAAATAAGTATAATTATTTTACAGTGCATTATTTTACACGTCCAGACTTCTAAAGGATGGGGGTTGGGATGGCCTAGTGGTCTAGAGTGCCGCGCTTCGACCTTTAGCTGGCCGGTCACCTCTGGCTTGCGGCTGTGGTTTCGATCCCTGGTGTGAGCTTATGTGGCATGGAGGGAGATAGGGGCGCCTTCTCAACCTCGTGGGTTTCCTCCGGTCACCTCCGGTTTCCTCCCACTGCTAAAGACCCCTACGCGCAAGCGAATTATCGAAATAAAATTAAAACCATATGTTAGTCCCGAAATGACCTAATGTGTGTCCAGTGGACGTTAAACCCCATTTCTCTCTCTCTCTCTAAAGGGTGGGTGGCGGGGAAGGGGCAGACATGTCCTAGGGCGCAGATGTTCCAGAGGAAAAATGTCGGAGGGAGGGGGTAAAACTCTGGGGGTAGATGTCCTAAGGGGTGGGGGTAAATGTCCCAGGGGCAGATGTCTGGTGAGTAAAAGTCCGGGGGGAGATGTCCTAGGACTTAAGATGTCTTCATCAGACATGCCCTAGGGCGCAGATGTTCCAGAGGAAAAATGTCGGGGGGAGGGGGTAAAATTCTGGGGTAGATGTCCTAGGGGGTGGGGGTAAATGTCCCAGGGGCAGATGTCTGGTGAGTAAAAGTCCGGGGGGAGATGTCATAGGAGTTAAGATGTCTTCAGCAGGAAATGTCCTGGGAGTAAAAGTCCTAAAAAGAAGGGGGTTATCCGGGGGCAGATATCTATGTGGCGGGGGTGGGGGGGGAGAATGTCGTGTATTATGTCACTAAAGACTATTTTTAGAACTGGGAACTGGGACGTTTGATTTGTCATTTATTTTTTTTTTGTACTTCAAAAAGGTTTTCTATAGGGCTCAATACTGTTAAAATGAATGAATGAATGAATAAATGGTGATTTATGGTACGTCAACACCATAATTCGCGGGGAGTAATTTCGCTGCAGGGGGGAAACCTGCGTGATCGAATAGGCTACTCCCGGACCTTGTCATTGAGGTCTATAACCGTGCCGTCCATTGACTAAAGCATTGCATGACATACTATATCATTAGATCAAAACGCCTTTTAAATAATATAACAGTAACTTGAAAATTCAAGTTAGTTAACTTGAAAATTCAAGTTACTAACTTGAAAATTCAAGTTAGTATCTTGAAAATTCAAGTTAGTAACTTGAAAATTCAAGTTAGTAACTTGAAAATTCAAGTTAGTAACTTGAAAATTCAAGTTAGTAACTTGAAAATTCAAGTTAGTATCTTGAAAATTCAAGTTAGTAACTTGAAAATTCAAGTTAGTAACTTGAAAATTCAAGTTAGTATCTTGAAAATTCAAGTTAGTAACTTGAAAATTCAAGTTACTAACTTGAAAATTCAAGTTAGTAACTTGAAAATTCAAGTTAGTAACTTGAAAATTCAAGTTAGTATCTTGAAAATTCAAGTTAGTAACTTGAAAATTCAAGTTAGTAACTTGAAAATTCAAGTTAGTAACTTGAAAATTCAAGTTAGTAACTTGAAAATTCAAGTTAGTATCTTGAAAATTCAAGTTAGTAACTTGAAAATTCAAGTTAGTATCTTGAAAATTCAAGTTACTAACTTGAAAATTCAAGTTACTAACTTGAAAATTCAGTTTATGATAGTTTTCACGCAAGTCAATATCCGTTTTGACCATATCAAGTTTTTATCGCCTACAGGGTTGAAAGTGATTAACAATCGCTTCAATAAAGCTCAGGGAGTGGCAGGAGGATATAATGGTTGTATTAGTAGTTTATTTTAGTTCCTGTTGTATTTGTGTAAATATGATAGATTTAGTAAAATTATCTCTGTTATCACTGACTCCATACGCCGGCCTCACGTCTCGTCCCCACTCGTCTGCCTATCAGCAAACTCATGGTTTTATAGTCTCAGACAATAGGGAAATTATATAAGACCTATGATCATATGCAATTATCTGTTTATCACGTCATGGTATGCTTACTGACCAGTGCGTATTCCCTTGAAGTCATGTGGTGCTTGTACACAGATCATATGTAGGTTGTAAATGACATATGGCAAGTGCATGTTTATTAAAATCATAGCCTGTTCATGCCTTAACAGAAGTTAATTGTATACAGAATTAAAAAGTCGATATCGTCTATTATCAAAACCAGCTTAGGTCAATAATTCCTTTGTACCTTTATGTTCGTTCCATTTGATGAAAGTTATAGAAAACTTTGTCACTAAAAATCCGACGTGTAAACGCTGCGAAATTCAGCTGGCGAAAACACGTTCAGTTCACGGAAAGTGGGCCTAAAATTGAGCTCAGACTAGTAATTTTTTTTCATGTTTGTAGCCCAGACCAGTATTGGTACGCCATTGTAAACAATCAATTTATGACATCTTTTTTGTGATACTATGTCTTCGAGGGGTTATTTAAGTTCCTAAATTGTATATCAAGGTTTTTGTCCGATTTTGATGACACTTGAAATATATTTTTATATCTGTCCCTTTCGATATTGACGCACTTCATGGATTCTGCCACCGGATTGTTCGAAAAATCATGAGTTTTTTTTTAGCTTGTTCTCCATCCATGACCTAATCATAGAAACGTCCAATGGCGGCATTTATAAACAAGACTATACTTCACAATCGATATTCTTTTTAATTTTTAGGTAAGTACAAAACGATTTATTGATTTTACTACGTATTTCAATTCACCGTCAACCCCCCCCCCCCTCCCCCCATTTTCTTTTAAGTAAAACACATAAATTTTTTTGGATGGCACATTTGAAGTGTCTAACAGTTTTTAATGAAAAGATTTGGTTTGGCCACGCTTCAGGCCAAGCGGAGTAATACTCTACCGCAAGGATCTATTTTTACACCATTTCTTAAACTCGTAACGGTCAACACCATAACACTCTCGTAGTCGTGTTGTCAGATTCGTTACGGTGATAAGAAATGTGTTATGTTGTTGAGAATGGTATGTTATAGTAATAATAAGCTCACATTAAAATGCTTATTTTTTTCTTTCAGACTACGAATATTCATAATACCGCTTACGACGAAAGAAAATGCCAAGCAATATTGCGAGAGAATAAGTTCCCAGGCGCATTAGTTCCAGGTCAGAGTTGTATAAAGTGCCCTGTCAGATTTGGTCAAAGGTTATGCAAACAAGTCGAGACAACATAGGCTAATAAAACAACAGTAATATAATTAAATATTAAAAAAAAGACTTCATTGTTCACTTCATTAATTTATATAACGAAATGTTTGTTGTATTTTGTTTTATGTCATTTCAATAAAGAATAGTTTAATGGTTTACTTTATTTGATAAGTCTAGAAAAAATTACGCCCAAAAAATTTCGGTTGACTGAAAAAGTTCCCAGGGATTTTCCTGACATCGTGATAAGGAACAGGGTCTAGTCGTTCCGATGGGAAGAAAACGAAGGCCCTGACTACACCTTGGCGAGTACATGAAAAAACTCCTTGTCAGATGAAATTTAAAGGAGCCAAATCGCTAACATTTTGGACCTAGTATTGACAGAAGTGTGTCGCAACGCATATAGAACTGTACATTCAATGGTTTACGTTTTTACTCTAATTTCAAATCAGTTATGTTCCGCGAGTCTCATCCGAATGCAAATTTCTAGCGTCTGGTTGTTCTAGTCTACATACGCCGTTTGATTTGGTGCAATGTGTCTAGCCTCAATCATCGAGTCTCTCGGAGAAACACAAATGCCCGCCTTCATTGGCTCAGAAAAGTAGGACGTTAAACCCCATTTCATTTCATTTCTGGTGCACATATTAGTCCAATTAAATACAATTAGGGAGACGTGAAAGGGAACCCAAATGAAACACTTACCAAATGTGGTAACGGTCCGTCCTACGACTCCAAAGATATATATTCCGACATTTGGTCTTCCCTGAAAGAACTGTCCCATTGAGACATCAGTTGTCCCCACAGTTTCTGGCTCGGGGCTTGGTAAAGACATACCTTTGCCCGTCTCGGCTTGGAGGACTTGGGACATCATCACGTAAAGTTTAGCTTATATTTTATTCATATCTGTGTATGTAGTTTCCTGTATATAACCTCGTAATATATATAGAGGATATTTGTCGTTTTAGAGTGAATAACATATTTTATTTCATCTACAAGCATTCGTGAAACTATAAACGTTTTCTTGCTTAGAGATGAAATAAAATATGTTATTTACGACAAAACGACAAATGTTCTATTTATTTTATGATTTTACAATCATTTTAGGTAAAACAACATGGACTTCTGCTAGCCAGTGGAATAACACTTTAATTGACTGATAAAACGCGGTATTTCACTACTGATCATAAAATAAGGATGAAGGGTGTTATATATAGAGCGATTTTCGTATATCAAAAAAAGACGTGTAGAGATTTTATTTATCACATAATCCTTTCTTACATGCACAAAAAACAAAACAAAAAAAAAACAACATAATTCTTTGCTATAGATTTCACTTTTACTGAACCTGTTTACATTACGGCGTAGTGATACATCATTTTTTTTTACAGCAATTTTATTGACCCAGTGTTTCATCAAGATCCATTAAATAAAAATAGTTCTTTTTGAAAAAAATGAGTTAATTATAATTATGTGGCCAATCAGATTCATGTAAATATATATCTTTTTATCATTCTACATGGCTTGTGTGATATATTTCATAATCTACAGCGATATCTCCTAACTCCTTAACACACAAGCTCCTTAGGAGATATATATGGTGGCTGTTAGCGGCCATTCTAAATTGTCGACTTGTCGGGTTGTGAAGGCGACAAGTCGCGGCACGACAAAGCGAAATAATTATTTCGTCGACTTGTCGCTTTGTCGGGTTGTGAAGGCGACAAAGCGACAAAATCAACCCGACAACGCGACAAACTAACCCGACAATCGTCGCCTTCATTTTGTCGACTTGTTGGGTCAATTTTGTCGACTTGTCGCCTTCGACTTATTCACAACCCGACAAAGCGACAAGTCGCCGAAATGCAATTATTTCGCTTTGTCGACTTGTCGCCTCGGAAGTCAATCACTGCGCATGAGCGAGCATTCTTCAGTTAAGTATGGAAGCCTAATCTCGACGAGGCGAGGCTGCATTTATCCAGCATTTGGTTATGTTTGGCTACACCTTGACCATTACACAGATGGGATTGAAAAGTTCATTTGGTTAAAGTTGCATTCAACGACCCATAAAATTAGGAATCTATATTAAAGAAGAGAGTCAGTTTTATGTTGATATATATTTTAATGTATGCTTTCAATATATCTATCGTAATTTAGAATTCGTATGCATCTTCACTGATTACCACCATACAGCACAGTTTACCCAAATACATAATAATAATCCATCTACTAATATCCCAACTCAAATCATATATGTTTTTAGCCGTGTTTTCCCTTGTCAGTGGCGCAGGAAGGTGGACCTGATAAGGCCAGTTTTTTAGTCGTTCGGAAGTTATGTAACTTTCAGCAATAAAGGATTACTTACTTACTTACTTAATACACTATTTTGTTAATTACAAATATATTGTGTTTATTAAAATTTATATACTTTTTATAAACAGAAACAAACATTTTGGGGACAGAACACGTTTATTTAAACTACGACTTAGTTTATCAACAAATGTACTTTTCTGCATCAATCAAGACAGTCATATTTAATGTCGAGTAGGCCTATTATGGGGTAAATTCTGCCAAGACAGCGGCGATACGGCCTGGGTAATTTTTCTACCAGCAAAATGGGGGCAGAAATAAACTTCTTAGATACAGACCACGGTTATTTTAAACTATTTTTCGACACTCAAATGCAGTGTGCTATTAGGGAAAGTTTGTCCAGCCAGCAACTCCACGGCCTATAATACACTTATTTAAAATTCCAACTGACAAAGGTTCTATTACGTGCACGTACATTAGACATCGGTGAAGCCATGCTGGACGCAGACCTTCTTGTTAGTGAGCCAGTCATACAGTTACTGTCAGGGAGATTTGAAATTGGGATGTGGCCAAGAAAAAGCTTTAGCGTATTCTGTAAAGGAAACTTGCCTATAAACATCCTAAGAAAAAAATTTTAAATATTTTTTAATATAGCTAAGCTAGCGCATATTGTATTCGCAATTGCCATAGATATATTGAAAGAATACATTAAAATACATGTCAACATATAAAACTGACTCTCTTCTGAAATATAGATTCCTAATTTTATAGGTCGTTAAATGCAAATTTAATCAAATTAACTTTTCAATCCTATCTGTGTAATGGTCAGCAAAACAAAACCAAATGCTGAATAAATGCACCCTCGCCTCGTCGAGATTAGGCTTCCATACTTAACCGAAGAATGCTCGCTCATGCGCAGCGAAATAATTGCATTTCGGCGACTTGTCGGGTTGTGAATAAGTCGAAGGCGACAAAACGAAATAATTGCATTTCGTCGACTTGTCGGGTTGTGAAGGCGACAAAGCGACAAGTCGACAAAATTGACCCGACAAGTCGACAAAATGAGGGCGACGATTGTCGGGTTAGGTTGTCGCGTTGTCGAGTTGATTTTGTCGACTTGTCGCCTTCACAACCCGACAAAGCGACAAGTTGATGAAATGCAATTATTTCGCTTTGTCGTGCCGCGACTTGTCGCCTTCACAACCCGACAAGTCGACAATCTAGAATGGCCACTAAAAGCCACCATAGATATCGCAGTAGATTATGAAATTTATCACACAAGCGATATCTGCTGTGATAAAAAGATATATTAACATAGTTATAACAACAGTGTTCCAGAGTTAATTGACCTTCACAACCCGACAAGTCGACAATCTAGAATGGCCGCTAAAAGCCACCATAGATATCGCAGTAGATTATGAAATTTATCACACAAGCGATATCTGCTGTGATAAAAAGATATATTAACATAGTTATAACAACAGTGTTCCAGAGTTAATTGACCATTAAGTGAAAAGTACACTAAGTCCTGATTCGATATGTGTCCCCAGAGTGTCACATATTGACTTTGAATTATCTAATGCTATAACTTAGATTGGTTGCTAGGGAAACTGAATATTTGTAGTTAATTATGTTAAATAAATTTTAATAGCTTAAATAATGATTTTATTATAGTGTGTTCATTAAAACGGGTATGCCACGTGCAGTGTGCAATGGCGGGATGCCTAGTCTTATGTCGAATTTCATCGGTCGGGTTATTTTACGTGCACGTATTGTGTACACGGGAACTCAGTTTCTTGTCGCATTCTAACGACCACGGGTCTACTTTGTTCCTTTTTCGACCCCCTGTCCTATCCTAGTGACAAGGGGGAACCATGCCGGAAAATCAATATGAGCTTCCTCGGTCAACGCAGGATCCAACACAGGACATCTTAATTATAAAGCCAACGGTCTTAACTCGCTGAGTCACTGGCTCCTAAGTGGAAGTTTTTTAAAGTTTTTGTTATGGCTTTCAGACAATTTGACATTTATAAATACAATTTTGTCAGTGGGTATGTAAATTTTGGACTGTTCCTTTAAAGTAGCTAAGTCTCTAACTCAATATCATCCAAAATCTTCAACATTGAACACACGAATTATTTATCAATTTAAAGCAACATTGATGTGATCTCACCGGAAAAAGATGGGCTTCTGATATCCAATATTTAAGACAAAATAAACATTTTGCCTTTGGTACACGAATCATGTACCATAATGCGTTTCAGTCCCAGTTGTAACAAGAGACTCGAGGGGCGAGGCTAGACACAATGCACCATATCAATCGGCGTATGTAGACGCTAGAAATTTGCATTCGATTGAGACTGGTGGCTTATTTCGCCGAACATAATTGATTTGAAATTAGAGTGAAAACGGAAACCATTGAATGTACATCAGTCATATTACAGTATTATATGCGTTGCGACCCACTTGTGTCAATTTCCAGGTCCCAAATGTTAGCGATTTTGCTCCTTTAAATTTATTTGTCCCTCGTATTCTTCCATAGGTTTTTCCAATTATAAAAAAAAAATCATTCGCTTTTGTGATAAAACTATATTGTGTTTACTAGTAAATAACACATGACAGCATGTGTGTGATTTTATTAATCTATATTTTATACAAAGATTGTTGAAAATGGAGGTCGCAAGTTATTTCACCATGTGAGTAAAATTTATTGAATTGTTTATAATGGTTTTTATTTTTAATATTTTTTTGGTAAAGGTAGACAAAACTGTACACCGTGGATCAATTTTGAATGTCTTATATAATTACAATAGTGTTCTTTTACAATTTAAATATAAATTGAGCCAGTTTTGACAAAATGTTAGAAATCAGCGTCCGTATTCAAAGGATAGCTTAAGTCTAAGATAGTAACTTAACTGCTAGCTTTCACTTAAATATACGTAACTGCCTGTAACTTAAGGGCATGTGGTATTCAAAGGCACTGTTAAATATCAAATTTTCACTTAAAATTAAGCTGCGTTAACTTTTAATTGTTAGTCTTTAAGTGGTATTCAAAGGCTAGTTTAAGTGAGAAATATCCACTTTACTTTAAGTGACCTATGGGAGGTACCTTAAAGTTATGTGAGATTATAATGACTCCTTTTAATACTGTAGTAGCAGTTCCATAATGGCGACTTTGAAAGTATGGGGAATACAGATTGAAACAAAGACAATGTCGCTGAACGTAGCTGGCCCAATCTTTTCGTTGTCAGCTTTGATGTTGTAGTGTTGTAATAGTGTATGAGGTTATTACCACCGATATAGTCAAGGATATCCTTTTCCGATCTTTTATCATGTTTGTATTGCTTAATCATTTTTGCATGACAGTTATATAAAAGTTAAATTTATTTGTGATGACATGGCTTTATAGATTTCAGACATTATTTATACTACCGCTAGAAGCAAGGCATGATTTATTTTTCACAACTCATTCCCATATATACATAATATATAGTAATTATTTAGGTTAAATAAAATGCAACTTGCATCTTTCGTACACGCAATGTACCGTCAACGCCAGGACTCTGAAAATTTAAATTGTAGGTATTTACAGAAAGTCTATTGATAAACAGCATTGAATCATTTGTCCAATCTAACTGAGAAAGCAAAGGACATTGTGTATTGCTTGTACAAAATGTATGTTGTTTTCTAATCGTGACACATTGTTAAAAAATTAAAGTTTACAATATCCATCATTCTACTACTACTATTTATTGTAATCTATTGAAATGGAATTTTAAAAAAAGAAGTCTATGAAGACAGCCGTTCCGACAAAGGATGCACACTGTCATAATTTATCCTAATTTTTAATCATACTCTTTTCATGTGTTACAATTTCGACAATCATTTTCCTAGTAATGTAAACTAAGAAATTATTGAATAGTGATGCTCTAAAGGAGGCATAACTTACTTGCAATGTAAGAAATTCGTGATTTTTGGTTATTCCATAAATTGAAAATGCATGCTATTTGTCGAATGTGTGTATTCAAGTTTTTCACGCAGCCAAATATATGGAAAATACAAGCTTTGAATACCGATTTAAGGTAATACAGTAAGTTAAGAGGAAAAATTAAGTATTTGTACTTTACTTTTAGCAAACCTTTGAATTCGGACCCAGATATCAAGACATGTCAAACGAATTTATGACAGTTCTATTCGTCGGTACATATACTATAATTAATAGCCCTTTAAATCAATATTAACGAAAATGAATCCGTTTAGCTAGAAATGCTTGTGTGTTGGACTCCCTTGTTGCCGTCTTTATGTCACCCACTGGATACATGACTACAAAGGTTAAAACAATGGAATTGGAATACATAAAAGTCATTCTCTCAAACCCATTAACTGGCGGAAATCACTACATCGTGGCTCTTCTACTAATCAACGGGATCTACTGAATCCAGGTGGCATCTCTTGAATCCCAATTGTGTCTCCCTAAAGGACCCAATGCGTATCTGATCTCAAAGGAATCTAAAAGAAGAGCGCATGTACAACTCTTTATATATGCCCGGATTTCTGCTATTAATTATTCAATTGTTTATAAGTATTTCAAACAATAACATCGACTGTAGGGACCTCATGTATTGTTATTTTCAGAGTATACTGCCAAATTAATTGCATTTTAAAAGTAAATCCATATCAAATGTTATAATTCATATAGATAGCATGCATCACCGCATATTATTATACTAGGAGTAGTGATGTGCGGTTTTTCGGTTTAACAGTACGGTATCGGTTTTTACATATAAACCGAACCAATAAAAAAAACTCCGCGCGTTTCGGTTTTTTTTTTCAAATTCCTTATTTTCACGTAGCCGTACTTCTGAATATGTCCAAGCTCTTGAGCATCTAGAAAATGCCACAACAATGTTATCGTCCTCAACATCCTCTACAATTTCTATGATTTTACCGGTATTGAATACTTTAATTGAACAACTTCAAGTTTGCAAACTAGTCAGTTTTGGTGCAGTCATAATCAATAATATAAAAACAAGATAGCCAAACTTCGACACTAATAGATTATATTGTTTAACAACATGTATTGATCCTAGGTTTCAACTCCATACTATTTCCAATTGGGAATTTCAAATTGCCGCTGAAAACATTTTAACAGAGGAACCCATTAAGACACATACTTAAACAGATAGAAAATGATTCAGCTGTAGCTGATAATACTGAAAATCATGATGATGAAATCATTTTTGAGCTTCGTTTAGGAAAAAGGTGTTAATCCGAACAAAAAAAAAGTATTGAAAAGAACATCACTGTCGTGCCAAGACAAGAAGTAAAACATGGACCAACCGCCAATAAAACCACCTGAATGTCCTTTTGTTTGGTGGAATGAAAATAGTAAAAACTATCCACATTTGGCAGAATTGGCACGCTCACTTCTATCCATCCAAGGAACATCTGTGCCAAGTGAGAGAATTTTTAGCAAATGTGGTATGGTGTTAAGTGACAGACGCTGCCGACTGAAACCAAACCATGCAGAAAGGCTTGTAAGATTGTTTTGTTACGATTTGTTGAATTGCTATTATTTTGTTATGCAAATTTAATTTGGTGTTTGACAAAGTTCATCGGATCTTTTTACAGTAACTTTATTGTTAATTTATTATTATGGTGTTGTGTTTGACAAAGTTTGTCAGATCTTCTTTCACAGTAACTTTGTCATTACTAGTCATAATTAAAGTCATATAACAGTAAAACAAACTTGTTTACTGTTTACATCAATATGTTTGATATCTTTTCTGGCTTCTAAGTATTCCTATAAAATAACCACAAATCAGCATATTCATAACACTGTATTTAAATGAATACAAAAAAACCGAAACCGATGTCTTTTGCCTCAGAAAAAAAACCGAAACCGAAAGAAAATTTAAAAATCGCACATCACTAACTAGGAGGCAACAATCTCCAGGGGCCCGAATTTTGAATTTCGTCTTTCTTTCCTCCTGGTTTTATTTCATATCTTTTCTACTTATTGGGAATTTACTAACCTACTATTACACGACCTTATCCTTCAATGGCTTTAGATATTCACATATATAACCCTTATCAATGTAATGGGGTTTAACGTCCTACTGTTTTGCTCATACTGGGCTAATGAAGACGGACATACGCCATACCATGTGCTATGAGGGAATTTTAGCCTGGGCAGCGGCAAGAACAAATCCATGTCAACAGTGTCCAGTTTGATCTGTAGTTCTGATAGGCAATTGTAGCTATAGCCTTTACAGGTGCTGTTATTACGGTACCATAGAAACCGCAAGTAGTTACGGTGGTCTTTTCTTACGTAAAAGCAATGGAATATGTTTTGAATATCCGAAGCCAACTCCAAGACTGTCCTCTGTACAGACATTGGTCATTGATATTATTGCGGACGCCTTGGAACACCAGGTGGGCTTAGTACATAGAGAAATACCCTCAAACATGAAAAAAGTTGATTATTTACTATGTTATTCAAAACATGGATGTAATAGGCGTCTTGTCAACTAGATTTGGCAAATTTATAATATTTGTTATAATCTCATTAGATTTAGATGCGATAAGAATTTTCCGTCATAAGTTAATAAATGAATGAATTGTGTGATAATTTGATGCCTTATTTCCAATACGAGTTAACGGTCTATATTAGTATTACCCAGAAACTTGGTAAATAAGGACCTTTTGGTACATGGCTTGTGAACGATTTCTTACAGTTGCAGCATTCATCCATTTTAGCCAAAGTCTAATTTTATTTTCGATTTAATTGAACAAAGACACGTGATAAGGAAAAAATGGGCGGGGTTAAAACGTCGCGATATTTGGCAAGATTTCATCCTGCGTCCTGCACATCATTAGAAGATCGCTTCGAAGATGTGGAACGCATTAACACAAACAAAAAATCTCATTATTTAAGTGGGCCACTCTTCGCTGGTACTTCATACAAACTGTGATGATGTGTTGAGAATTGTGCGTTTGAAGCTATTTTCACTTGCGCAGTCTCGAAGAGTGTTTCAATAGTAGCGGTGGACAAGACAATTATACGCCCGCTACAATATTGCAATTACCCAATCCCCCGACCGCCGTCCTAAATCACTAACATGGGATACCACGCTGGAAAAATCCCTGGCATTATTCTCAACCAACACGGAATTAAACCCCAACTTCTTATATAAGTCAGCTATCTACTTACTGGGCAGGGGGGCTACCCAATTTCAAATGAAATACAATATTATTAATAACATGGAATAGAATGTTGTCATTAGTAGTGTAGCATCACAGGCACTTGAAGGGATTAAAATAAAACTTCTTACTGCTTGTTCTGTTGTGCCAAACAGAGAAATCAAAAACACACAATAGTCAGTTGACTCGATGCATTCGGCCAAGAAACAAGAGTATTCAAACAGTTCTCAAAAATTTAATACTGTATCTTGACGTACAAACATAGGTAAAAACTCTGTGAAACGATATCGCACGTTCAGAATTATCAAAACATCCAAACCTCGTGGAATTCTCTCAATTGCTATCCCATAATTCCGAGTTACTAAATTTAGACGAAAATACCCAAATAATCATCATGAAATTAGCAAATAATTAAATTATCGAATAATGAACCTTTCTTAAATGCATAAAAAATATGTCAAGAAGTTACTCAACTAAAATCAACAAGCTATTTGTTAAAATAAGAAATAAATGCAAATGACGTCATATTCAAAGCAAAGGGACGGAACTCAATTTAGGAAAACAACGGACCACACATTAAATGACAAATGTTCGCTATATATCTCGACACACACAAAAGTCATAACAGCACATTCCCCACTTAAAAGTTTTAACTTTTACTAAGTTCCTTCTCGGTAGAGAAGTATAAGTTCAGAAGTTGGTCTTGAGTAAACTTTTCTTCTTCCCGTAAGAGTAGGTGATTCTGGTTTATCGTCTTCGTAAACTAGAACTTCAACTTGACGTACCACATCATCACTACTTGGAACAACTTTCTTAATACGACCTTTCGGCTAAACTCCTCTTGGTGAGTTTTTATCGTGAATAAGTACAATGTCACCAATTTTCAAATTTGGTATGTCTTTGTTCCACTTCCGTCGTCGTTGTTGTTCTTGGAGGTATTCCTTCCTCCACCTCAGCCAAAATTGATCCGCTAAGTATTGGGATCTTCTCCATCGATGCTGACTGTACAAATCTGGCCTTGTGAAATTACCAGGTGCAAGATTATATGGTCTCGATTTCATGGTCAAGAGGTTTGCTGGTGACAAAGGAACTGGATTGTCCGAATCTGATGGAATTGCTGTTATCGGTCTTGAGTTGACAATCGCAGCAGCTTCCAACATTAAGGTTAATAACAAGTCATCAGTGAGCTGGGCTGTTCCAATTTCGACAAACATCCCTTCCAAAACACGTCTGACTGTTCCGATCTGCCGCTCCCAAATTCCCCCAAAGTGGCTGGAGTGAGGAGGGTTAAATATCCATTGACAATCATGATCCAATAAGTAATTTCTCACTTCATCTTCTTTTACCTCATTCAATGCGTCAATGAGTTCATTATGAGCTCCCACGAAATTCGTACCACAATCTGACCTGATGGTAGAAACCGGTCCTCTAATTGCGAAAAATCTTCTCATCGCGTTAATAAAGGCGGAGGTGTCCATGGAATTGACCACCTCAATGTGTACAGCGCGGGAATAGAGACAAGTAAAAATAATTCCCCAGCGCTTGGCGTTGGTTGTTACTCCTCTGGTCTTCCTTGTTGTTACTTGCCAAGGACCAAAGGCATCAAGTCCAACATGAGTAAAAGGAGGAGTTGCTGACAATCTATCGAGAGGTAGATCAGACATCTTTGGAACATCTGGAACTTTGCGCAACAGTTTACATCTGATACATTTGTGAATCACTGAATTTACCACACTGGCCCCAGCAATAATCCAGTATCCAGCCATCCTTATTGAACCATGGGTGATGGACCTTCCTTGATGGTATACCAATCCATGGTAATGGTAAATAATCAGATGTGAGACATGGTTGTTTTTCGGTAAAACCACGGGATGCTTCTCTTCTAAAGGGAGATTTGCCTTGCGAAGGCGGCCACCAACTCTAATTAATTCATCTTCCATATAAGGGTCTAGCCTGTAGATGTTAGACTTTGGTGGACAGGTAGCATTTTCTCTTGCGAGTTCTCTGTATTCCAAAGGAAAAGCATGTTTCTGAACATGTTTAAGTATAAAAGATTCAGCTTCTTTCTTCAAGACTAAATCAATGTTATTATCTTGAGTTTTATCAGTCTTCTGTCTGATGACTAGTTTCAGGTTAGCAATGACTTTCTGCAATTTGCTCCAACTACCATAATGACTAAACAATTTACATATCAGACACTCTTCCTTAGCGTCAGCGTTTACTTTACAGGTTTTCACTGTTTTAACTTCTAAGTCGTCTTCTTCAATATCATGTGTACTGCAGGGAGCTGACTCTCCATTTCGAAGAAACTCTGGACCAGAATACCAAATTGTATGTTTTAGTTTACTAGCTGGATATCCACGTGTGGCCACATCTGCAGGGTTATTAGCTGAATCAATGTATCTCCAACTATCGGGTGATGACGAACTTCTGATCAATTCTACTCTATTGGCCACATAGATGTAGAATCTTTTTGATTCGTTTTGTATATAAGCCAAAACGACCTTGGAATCAGTGTAGTAGACTGTGTCATCAATAGTATATTCAAGCTCTGCTACAGTTTGTCTAACAAGGGTTATCAAAAGTACTGCAGCGCAGAGTTCCATTCGTGGAATGGACAAGTGTTTTTGAGGTTTCACTTTTGCAGAACCTCTAACAAAACTAACTACCCATTTTCCATTTGAGTCGTAGATTCTTAAATATATAACAGCAGCAATCGAGTCTTTACTTGCGTCCGAAAAGGCGTGTAGCTGTATCTTCGAAGTTTGGTCAAAATGTTGAGGAACAAAACAACGAGGTATCTTCAATTCAGCAAGTGATCCAAGATCTTCAAACCACTTGTACCATTCCTTCTCCAGATCAGGTGGAAGCGGATCGTCCCAATTGAGGGGCTTACCATTGGCACATCCAAGTTGTAATAAGTTTTGAAGTATCAATTTAGCTGTTATCGAGTAAGGAGCCAAGAATCCAAAGGGGTCATAAACAGAGTTTATGACTGACAAAATGCCTCGTCTTGTGTAAGGCTTATTCTTGGCTGATACTTGAAACATGAAAACATCTTCATCCAAATTCCAAGTTACTCCAAGTGTACGTTTGGTTGGTAAAGCGTCCTGTGTAAAGTCCAAATCCATAAGACCTTTCGCAAGGTCTGTCCGAGGAAATGCCTTCATTACTTCCTTGTCGTTGGAAGCAACCTTGTGTAATCTAAGGTTAGATTCAATTAGCATCTGTTGAGCTGACGATAACAAATCAATGGCTTCTGAAGACGTGTCGCATGAATAAACTCCGTCATCTACGTAAAAGTCTTCTCTTATGAATTTCTGAACCTTATCACTGTGTTTATGATGTTCATCTTCAGCCGCTTTTCTCAAACCAAATGTAGCGACAGCTGGACTTGGTCCATTACCAAAAAGATGTACATTCATCCTATGTTCAACAATTTGTGATTCTAAGTTGTCTTCGGAAAACCACAGAAATCTCAGAAAATCTCTATGATTTTTGTTGACGAAAAAACTATGGAACATTTGTTCGATGTCACAGGTAAATGCAACTTTCGACTGTCTAAATCTCAAAAGTCTGCCAATCAGTCTGTTATATAAGTCTGGGCCTTGTAAGAGCTCTCCATTTAGGGAAGTTCCACCATACTCTGCACTAGAATCGAACACCACTCTTATCTCGGTTGGTTTTTGGGGATGGTACACACCAAAATGTGGGAGGTACCATTTCTTGCCAGGTTCTGTTGTTAATTGGTCATCTGGCACCCTGGAAGCATGACCTCTTTGCAGAATTTTACCCATGAACTTGAAATAATCTTCCTGTAGTTGTTTATTTCTGGAGAGGTTTTTCTGCAGAGATTGGAATCGTTTTTCCGCCTGGTGACGATTATTCGGCATCAAAACATTCGATTTACGAAAGGGTAACGGTGCTTCCCAATTGCTATTTTCGTTTTTATGGAAGCCCTCTTGCATACACACTAGAAACTGTCGGTCCTCTGGCGATAAGCCGATTTCCGAGTCTTTGTCAGTTGTGAAGAACTCGTCCTGAGCTATCATTGACAATACATCAACTGTGGGTTCCTTACAAATAATAGTGTTCTTGCAAGGTTCAAGTTCAATAGGATCTGTCATGGTACGACGAGAATTTACATGAATTCTGCCTCCAACGCGATCCATGCACAGCTCTCCGGAAACAGTCCAACCCAAGTCTGTCAGTTGAGCCCATGGTGCTCCTGCTGTGCCATTTATAGATTTCCTGATTTTAAGTAATTCAGGAGCATCACGTCCGATCAATAGGTTTATATTTGTAGATTTCTCGAGAGGTGGTAATTTATCTGCAATTGGTTTCAGGTGAGGGATTTGTTTTACGGCTTCTGGAGTCGCAATCTCCCCTTTGTCCTGGGGTAAATTGTTAGATTCGATCAATGTAGGTAAATCAAACGTCCTTCCGTCTAAGGATTGAACTGCCAAATTAAGACCACGTCTACCATAGCACTCCTTTCTACCATGACATGTTTCCATAATGTAGAGTTGTCTATCACTGTTAACATTCAGACTATCAAACAGGGTTGCTGTACCAAGGGTATGGTTTGATTGGTCATCAAGTGTTATATAAGTCCTAAAGGTGATTTGTGGATTTCCTTTGTCAAATATTTCTCCTAAAACCATTTTACCACAGGACTTTCCATTCACTCCGTTATTACAAACTGCAGAGCAAGCTGTACTCACTTCTACGGGCTTCTCCCCACTGTCGCATAGACTTGACTTCTCCCCACTATTGTCAGATGGAGGGTTGGCCGATTGTTCTTCGCGATGGAACAAAGTTTGGTGTCTTTTACCACAAACATCACATTTGACATCAAAAGAGCAATATCTTGATAAATGTTTTTTCACTAAACATCTGAAACATATTCCAAGTGACTTGACAATTTTCTCCCTTTCATCTATGTCTTTAGATGCAAATAGGACACAATCCGGCAATGTATGGACTGTGGGTCTGTTATGTAGTGGACAGCAAATCGTTGAGTTAGAGCAAAAACATCGTAAGTGACATTTTTCAATAGTGGAGAAAAACGACTTTAAAGGTTGAAACCTTTCTGGTAAATCCAATTTTTTTGCGATATTTTTCACTTTTCTGCAGTTGGTGTATGATATTAAGGGTGACTGAAATATTTTAGTGAAATTTTGAAATTACAGCAATTTCCATCCATTCTGTCCAAAATATCACTTACGATGTTTTTGCTCTGAATTAAATTTAATATCCACCGAATTAGTTTGGTGCAAAAACATCGTAACTTTTCTCTCGGCTTTACTTTGCCAGCACTGGAAATTGTGTATGGTGTGATTGGGGAGTGATGGGGCGCTTTTAGTCATCCTTAAATCATCATTAAATACTCCCTCGTCGATATACATATGAGTGGATATAGGCTAGGCCTATTATGGAAGTATTTTGAACGAACTAACACAATTTTTATTATAAGCTACTTACAGGTAGACTACAATGACGCAAAAATCTATAGCAGTTGTTAACATGCCTTGTTAACACTGTTATATAGACATCGGAAATGCATTTCTAGAAATGTTAATACTTTGTAGATATTCTGCACGTTTTAGCAGATCAGTTTTGTTTTAGGCTTGCTTATCATTGACTTGTTTTTTTTTTCTGATGTTCACATTGCCTCTGGTTTTTATAGAATTTTTGGTTTTGATATTTCATTACCCCCCTGTTTTACCAGGAGACTGTGCAACAATATCCCCATCTGAGATTGGGGGAAAGTAAGCATAAAAAATGTATATTTTAATCAACTCCAATAAATTACCATGGAAACGTAGCTGTGATGTCATAAATTATGACGTCATATCTGCTATGACATCATAGTCAGAGAGATAGATTCCCTCATTTACCATGTTTTCTCTCTGAACAAGTCAGATACGATGTTCTTGCTCTCACCAATATGATATTTATGCACATACAATATTTTGAGGGAAGCCATATCTCCAAGAAAAATTGAGAAATTCACTCTTTCATACTCCATAAAGGTGGATATATGTATTTGGGCTTCAAAACAATCAAAAAACAGTTTTCGTAAAATTTGTCACTTACGATGTTTTTGCTCTGACCCAACGAAATATCCTCAGGTTTGGGTTTGTCTCGAGGGACTTGGGGTTTTGTCGATGGAGCTTCAGTAGAATCAATACCAGTTTTATAAGATTTTGTGTATCTAGTATTTTCTGGTTTATTTCTAGGAAAGTTTGTAGGTTGACCCAATTTATGTTGCCTAGTTGACGGGTCCAAATCAGTACCCGGTATCTTAACAATGGCGGGATGATTCCGTTTCTGGGCAATCGACTTCACGGTTTCTACAAACATTGAAAACGGTGGGTAGTCATCTGCGTTAGCACCAACCATGTGTTTAGCAATCTTACTTTCCCATTTGTCCTTAATGGCCTTAGGTACCTTGTCAATTAACGACTTCATATAGAAAGACGAGTTAAGGATGGAGAGGCCGTTCAAATAGGGTATTTGGGAGTTGACATCCTCACACACATCGTAAAATTTCTGATACCCTTCTCTATCGTCAAATTTAAAGATGGCAGCATCATTCAAGTTTTTCAAGAGCGCGTTAGTTATACCAGCTTTATGGCCAAATCTATCTTCTAGAGTACTCCACAGATCCCTCAGTTTAATAACATTATCTGGGTGGACTCTCTTGCGGAAGGTATTTATGGTTTGCTTCGGTTTACCGGCTGTATATTTCAAAAGGAGGTTTATTTCCTGCTCAGCTGATGCATCTACACCTTGAATAAGTGCCTTGAATGCTGTCTTCCACGGTAGAAATAGAGCGGGGTCACCTGCAAAGGTGTCTGGTTCAAACTTGGGTAGAGATTGCTTGGCCAAGGAAGCTACCAATTTTGTGTTAGTATCTCGTTGCATATTCATACAATGTTCGAGAAGAGTTGATTCCGGACTGGCATTAACTGATGTGGGCCGAAAAAGTGGTGTGTTACCCGCAAAACCATCAGTTTGACAAGCGCCATTTTGTTGTATCAAATTGTCTTGGTCGACGTATTGGGATTCAAATGGAATTCTATTCTCAACCTTAGTATTATTAGCATCGTTGATATGAGATTCAATTTGTTGTGTTTCTACATTATTGCTGACCCATTGTTGTGTAGCCTCCACTCGATTAATTTCTTCAAGTCTGGGATCGACTGGATTAATAATGTCTTCCTCTGCTTGCCCATAAACTGCAGCTGAAGCTTGAGCAACATGCAAATTTCTCACTGCGGTCATTTGGTCAATTTCAGCCTGTTTGACAAGATTATTTCGTTCCGCATCAGCAGCATGTAGCAATTGTTGAAGTTTCAAATGCCTAATTTTTTCATCAATTTTAAATTTAGCTTTTTCCTCAGCTAGACGTGCTTTAACTTCAAGTATCATACTAGAAGTAGTAGAACTAGTAGAACCGGTTGATTTACGACTACCAATAGACTTCGAATAACTGGGACCTTTTTCATCGTTCTGGGTTTGTTCAGTACCGCGAGCGGATTTATTGTCTTGAGCCTCCATAATCAATAAAGAAATTTATATACCAAGTGAATTGTTGAAATTCCAAAGTCCAAATTAAAACAGCTCAAATCCATTCCAAATCAACAATGTCCAAATCAAAACATAGTCTCGATCGAAGAGACGAAAATCCAAAGCGTGACAATGGCTTGAGAGTTTTTACTGTTCTGTTGTGCCAAACAGAGAAATCAAAAACACACAATAGTCAGTTGACTCGATGCATTCGGCCAAGAAACAAGAGTATTCAAACAGTTCTCAAAAATTTAATACTGTATCTTGACGTACAAACATAGGTAAAAACTCTGTGAAACGATATCGCACGTTCAGAATTATCAAAACATCCAAACCTCGTGGAATTCTCTCAATTGCTATCCCATAATTCCGAGTTACTAAATTTAGACGAAAATACCCAAATAATCATCATGAAATTAGCAAATAATTAAATTATCGAATAATGAACCTTTCTTAAATGCATAAAAAATATGTCAAGAAGTTACTCAACTAAAATCAACAAGCTATTTGTTAAAATAAGAAATAAATGCAAATGACGTCATATTCAAAGCAAAGGGACGGAACTCAATTTAGGAAAACAACGGACCACACATTAAATGACAAATGTTCGCTATATATCTCGACACACACAAAAGTCATAACAGCACACTACTGCTTGACTATAATAGTATAGTATAAGTATATAATAAAGGTATGTCAGACGCCATCTTTGTTATGACTTTTTTATACGTCCACATTCATAATGTGAACGTATTATGCCGTCACCCCTGTCTGTGTGTGTGTGTATGTGTGTGTCTGTGGGTCGCCTACAGGGCGCAATTCTTCATGGATTTTCTTCAAACTTTGTATACTTATTCCTTATACCCTAAGGAAGATCCCTATTGTTTTTGGTCCATGCCCGACACCCAGGGGCAGAGCTACGCCCACGCCCATTTGTTTGTTTGTCGTCTACAGGCCACATTTCTTAACTTATAACCTTGAAACTTTGCATACATATTCTTTGTACCCAAAGGACCATCCCTATTGTTTGGGGTGCATGCCCAACCCCCAGGGGCAGAGCCACGCCCATTTCCTTTTCGCGTGTCTTTGTGTCGCCTACGGTGCCCAATTCTTACTGAATTTTCTTCAAACTTTGTTTATTTACTCTTTACACCCTAAGAATGGGCAGAGCCACGCCCATTGTTTGTTTGTCGTCTACAGGCCACATTTCTTAACTTATAACCTTGAAACTTTGCAATGCATATATATTCTTTGTACCCAAAGGAACATCCCTATCGTTTGGGGTGCATGCCCAACCCCCAGGGGCAGAGCCACGCCCATTTTCTTTTAGCGTGTCTTTGTGTCGCCTACAGGGCGCAATTCTTACTGAATTTTCTTCAAACTTTGTATATTTACTCTTTACACCCTAAGGATGATCCCTATCGTTTGGGGTGCATGCCCAACTCCCAGGGATAGAGCCACGCCCATTTTATTTTTGTGTGTTGCCTACAGGCCACAATTCTTAATCGATCATATTGAAACTTAAAATACTTATTCCTTATACCCTAATGATGATCCCTTTTGTTTTGGGTGCATGCCCGACCCCCTGGGACAGCAACGCCCATTTCTTGTATTTGTTTGTCTGTCATCTACAGGCTGCATTTCTTAACGTATCATCTTGAAACTTTGCGTACTTATGCCTGAGAAGGACAGCTGCCTAGTCGTTTGGATGGTACGAAAAACCGAGGTCCCGTGTGCACGTAAAAGATCCCTTGGCAGTTAGAATTCGATATAAGAATAGGCCGTAGCGCCGCTGTCCGGGCAAAATTACCCTCATAGCACACTGTATGGCGTATGCCCGTCTTCCATTAGCCCAGGTTAGGTGCATAAGAGTAGGACGTTAAACCCCATTTCATTTCATTTCTTGATACCTTAAGGAAGATCCCTATTGTTTTTGGTGCATGCCCGACCCCCAGGGACAGTGCCACGCCCATTCTCTTTTTGTGTGTCTGTGTGTCACCTATAGGCCACAATTCTTAATCGATCGTCTTGAAAACTTTTTTATACTTATTCCTTATACCCTAAGGCTGACCACTATTATTTTTGGTGCATGCCGGACTGCCTGGGACTGCGCCACACCACGCCTACAGGATGCAATTCTTAATAGATCCTTTTAAAACTTTGCATACCTATTCCTTATACCCTAAGGATGACCCCAATTGTGTTTGGTGATTTCCTATCCCCCAGGGGCAGAGCCATGTCCATTTTTACTTCGTGTCTGTGTGTGTTGTTTACAGGCCATGATTCTAAATGGATCGTCTTTAAACTTGGGATATGTATTTCTTATAGTCTAAGGACAATTGCATGTCCCGACTCTCAGAGGAAAGCCACGCCCATTTTTTTGTGGTTTACAGGCCGCAATTCTGAATGAATCAGCTTGGTACTTGGCATATGTATTCCTTATAGCCTGAGGGTGTCCACTATTGATTTTGGAGAATGTTCCGATCCCCAGGAGCAGAGCCACGCCCACTTTTTGCCTTAAGCGTCTGAAAGCCACAATTCTGAATGGATTATTTTGATGTTGAAGCACGACCCTCAACGCTAAACAAAACAAACGCCTAGCCTTCTTGACAAAGTACCATATCAATCAAAGCAAGAATGTGGACGTATATTGTAGCGTTAACGTTATGTTTATGATATATCGTCTCCTGTCATCTCACAATACTCACTAGTTCTAACACTTCATGTCATTTTTATTGCCAACGAGACTTTATTTGGTCATTATTCACCTTCCGATGTAATTAAATTGGTCCTTTTACAGCGTTATTAAAGCTGAACTCCGATTACAAAACTACAGAAATAATCAAATAAAAAAATAATACTGCCATACTTGTTTTCAATTTGCAGAACAAGTATGGCCGCTGCACGGTGTACGAAAACAGAGGCAGGCCACGCCCACATCCAGTATACACTTTGGCAACCACACTGTCCACATCCGACTAGCAATATTTCAACTACCAATTACTGACAGCGGTTTTTCTCTCTAAATTTACTGAAAATATTATTGCTACACAATTATTATGTCTGATCAGGTACATATTATTTTACTAATTAGAAGAAATAAGTAAAGCCCGGTGTACCTTTGCTCTAAAAATGAAAGAAAACTACTCCAAACAACGACAAATCTATGTTGTTGACATAACATCAAGGGACATAACCACCTATGTCCCTTGATCGTCATAAATAACAACAAGATGAAAAATATTTTGAAGTGAAGACATACTTCTTCGATGGAGAGAACAGTTGTTTTATTGCTGCTTTGGGTATATTTTGGAACGATAATACTGAACTTTATAATACTAGAAATCATTTGGTGTTTCTACGCTGTTGTGCAAAACCTTTCAAGAAATAAGAATAAACATGGTTGGATGATGTCGGTAGATTTGTAAGACAATTTTTCCCATCCTTTTAGAGCAAAAGTACACCATAGGTTACTTATTTCGTACAATTAGTAAAACATAATATGTACCTGATCAGATATAATAATTGTGTAGCAATAATATTTTCAGTAAACTTATAGCGAAAAACCGCTCAGTCAGTAGGTAATTGGTAGTTGAAATATTGCTAGCCGGATGTGGACAGTGTGGTTGACACAGTGTATACTGGATGTGGGCGGGGCCTGCCTCTGTTTTCGTACACCGTACAGCGGTCATACTTGTTCTGCAAATTGAAAACAAGTATGGCGATTATGTATGGCAGTATTTTTTTTTATTTAATTATTTCTGTAGTTTTGTAATCGGAGTTCAGCTTTAATAACAAATCAAACTTTGCAAGCCCGGAAGTAGCCCGAAATAAGGTCAAAAGAAGTCTGTATCACCAAGTCCCTTTATAAACCTATCATTACTCGATATGTGCATAGGGACAGCGGCCTCGCTTCGTAGGCTCTATCACGTGATAGCTTTTTAAGTTTGATTTGTTATTAATAAAGCTGTAAAAGGGCCAATTTAATTACATCGGAAGGTGAATAATGATCAAATAAAGTCTCGTTGGCAATAAAAATGACATGAAGTGTTAGAACTAGTGAGTATTGTGTGATGACAGCAGACGATGTATCATAAAAAAGTCATAACAAAGATGGCGTCTGACATACCTTTATTATAATACTATACTATTATAGTTAAGCAGTAGTAAGAAAATTTATTTTAATCCATTCAAGTGCCTGTGTGTAGCATATGGTCAAGATAATGTGCGGATTGGATTATTTTCACTACTTATTGACCGGGAAGTCAATATTTGACACATGGTTACTGTAAATGAGAACAAAATAAGCAATAACGAATAAATCATTGCAATATATACGCAAAAAGACTTAAAAGCAATTGAACTACATTTCCTTTTCTGAAAATAATTGTGTTGTTTTGACAAATAGGCATGTCCGTAGTTCACCACGATCTGGGTCACGGAAGCTTGCAAATATTAATCAACCTAAGTGTGAGGAAACATATGAACAATGTTGTTTTTTCCGGGTCCCCAGGTTTACTTCTACTGCTAAAAAGCCAAGCGCAAGCGAATTATTGAAATGAAAATAAACCATATGTTATCCCGAGATGACAGTCATCTGCAAAAAATTTTTTTTAACTTTGAAAAGAAATTGGCATATATCCCATTTTGAAAATAGATAAAAATCATCTTCGCATCCATTAAAAAATACAATAGCCAAATTCGAGCAGAAAAATAATGTATTTAAAATGTGTGGAATCAGGCGTATTTGTCAACGCGATGGGGTCCCATAAAAACTAGTTGGTCCTAGGGTTGCCCAGTCCTGCCACGGTTAAAATCACGACACAATGCGTCCAATCAACGACAAAGTAGGTGGTTTGATTTGGACATTTTGCGTAGGTGCAGAACTTTCGAAAAATAGACCCACTTTCCAGGTTGATTTATTGAGTTTCTGAGACAACAAAATTGAAAAAAAAAAGAAATGGTGAGATCCCCCCCCCCCCAATGGAATTTAACGTTACTAGTTTGAAACACTTTGGTATGTTTCAGTGATTTATTACGCATGCGCTGATAGCTACTATTATATTATGAGTACAGAGTCGGGATTGTTATTCGAATAAGAGAGAGAAATGTGGTTTGGCATCCACTCGACACAAACTAGGTCATTTTGGGACTAAAGTATGGTTTCAATTTTATTTCAATACTTCCATTGCGCGTAGGGGTCTTTAGCAGTGAGAGGAAACCTGAGTGCCCGGAGGAAACCCACGAGGTTGAGAAGGCGCCCATATCTCCATGCCACATACGCTCACACCAGGGATCGAAGCCACAAGCCAGGGGTGACCAGCCAGCTAGAGGTCAAAGCGCGGCACTCTAGAGTACTAGGCCATCCCTACCCCCTATTCGAACAAGAGGTCTTCTTCCATCAACCTAATATCTAGTGCAAGTAAGCAAAAATACTCTTCAATTGAATTGTAATAACATGTGTATATTCCATGCTGTAACATGAACTACGATCTCAATAGATCACAGGAGTCGACGCACCTCCCTCATCTTTTCTTTCATGGGGTGGGCATCGTCCGCTTCGACCTTGGGTGATATCTCAGGCAGGGGGGTCAGGTTCACCATTTTTTTATACGTATAAAATGTATCTACACACACAGCATTACCTACAATGGGCATCGTATTATATATATCTCTGCGACACCATTCAGTATGATCGTCACAACCACGTGACTGCCATTGGGCACACGTTTAATCAACAAGATTCGCAAGAAACATTATGATTTTTCAAAAAGGAATAATTTTAAATTCCGTTTTAAATCCGATAAATGTTTTTTTTTTAATTGAAATGGGGTTTAACATCCCACTGCTCTGCGTTAACAGAGCCAATGATAGGGGCTGCAGAGGAAAACGCTTTGGGGTTGTCAAAGGTACCATTAATAGGTGGGAAGGGCAAGGACTCGGCTAATAATAATAAAAGACGGGCATACGCCATACAGCGTGTGGGGGTTGGGGTGGTCTAGAGTGCCGCGCTACGACCTCTAGCCGGCAGGTTACCTCTGGCTTACGGCTGTGGTTTCGATCCCTGGTGTGAGCGTATGTGACATGGAGATAAGGGCGCCTTCTCAACCTCGTGGGTTTCCTCCGGTTTCCTCCCACTGCTAAAGACCCCTACGCGCAAGCGAATTATTGTAATAAAATTGAAACCATATGTTAGTCCCAAAATGACCTAGTTTGAGTCGAGCGGACGTTAAACCCCATTTCTCTCTCTCTCTCATACAGCGTGTTGTAGGTACGGCCAACTCTTATACTGAATTCCACGGCAATGTTACCTCCCTTTTCTCCTATTCGAACGACTATACGTGACCCCATGTCAGGTCCTACGTCCAGCACCACGCCGGAAAATCCCGGGGAATTTTCTCAGCCATCACTGGTATCAACATGGGTTAGAGAGCCAACGTCTTTTTATCTTGTAAATGCGAGTCAATATCTCACTAACTTAATCTGATCAAAACACAGATCGAGTCAATATCTCACTAACTTAATCTGATCAAAACACAGATCCTATTTTGTTTCGTATTTATTGTTCAAAATTTTGTTTTACTTGTCTTTACTACACTAGGATCTGGAAGAGTTATCATTAAAGTTATCTGAATGATGTCAGGGCGACTTCTTGGCCTTTTAATACATCGAACTGTGGGTAAACCACTTGTCAGAACTTCATGTAGTGTAGACCATCGAAAGTATTAAAACCGAAACGAAGGAAAGATCTGTATTTTAATCTGGTTGTTACTAACTGGGCCATCGCAGTTCCCTGATCATAGCGATTATCAAGTAACTTCGTACTCTTTTAATCTTTCAATCTTGTTTATTTCTTGTCGATATTGACTTTGTATTTCTTCATGTTTCCCTCTTGGTCTCCCATAGGGTTATTCAAGTTAATAAAAACTTTTAAGGGGGATTGAAAATGAATTATGTGAGTCAATGAATTAATTTTTCACCATTTGGCAATAAGTAATAACCAGAAAATTGATAGGATTTAGATTGTGAAATATGGAGGTCGTACAATATTTGTCAGTGTAAGTAGAATCTTTTTTGTCCCCCGCCTTTCTAAGTTCGATAATGAGCATTTTCTGCTCAGGGAAAGCAGAGCAATAAGCAATTTGATTGGTCGAGATTTTGGAACACAATAACTCTTAATTCTAATTGAGCTAGAATGTTTAAACTGGAGTAGGTGTCCAATAAGTAAATGCCTTGATTAAGTTCGAAGATGAGCATTTTCAGCTTAGGGTAAGCAGAGATGAGCAATTTGATTAGTTGATGATTTGGGACACTATAACTTAAGTTCTAATTAAAGCCCGAATACCACTCTTGTTGTAACTGAATAATATGTCCCAATCTTTATTCTGGTCAACAAATTGTATTCTTTTACAACATTCCAATTAATTGATGATACCAATTTCATCTTAACACACTTAATTTAAAAAATAGGAACAATTCAACTAAATGATTTGAAAAGCCTAACGTAAACCTATTCAAATGTGACTTGGATTTTAAAATATTTTCGAACCCTCTGGACAAGTAAAATAGGATGTAATCGTTAAGGTAGGGCACTTAAAAAATCTAGTACTTAGAATAAGGCTATTATTTATTTTCTGGAGCTGCCATGCCAACAAGAGTGTTATTGTTCCTTTAAGTGAGAATCATGAAACTTGGTGTATAGTTTCATTACATCAATAGCTTAAAACATATCTTTAAAACATTGAAAAATGCATTTAATTCAAACAAGTAATTCAAATACATTTTAACAAATTGAACATTAACGCACAGAATCCATTAACTGAAGACCTAATCGTCAGCATCATCACTGCTGAATACAATTGGTAATTGATCTTTAGAGTGATTAGAACATGGGAGGTCATCATACCATTTGTGGAGCTCTTCTGGTATTACAAACTGCTTACACAGTTTCTGGAAGTCAATCTTCTTTGCCGGACTAATTGGAAGCCTATTCTGATATACCTTTTTAAGCTCTAGCGATGAAGCTGGTCGTCCTCTACCATGGACATGTATATTATCCTTAAATAAAAGATAATGCTGGGATCTGATTTCCAATACCGAAATCCTTTTACAAGAAGCCAATTTACAATTCCACCATCACTGTTTCTGTGCTTGTTCTTAAGAAGTATTTCTGCCAAACTCTGGAAATTGATAAAATCTTAGTGATGAAAATTTGTTACACGATAGGGTTGTATGCGGCGTGATCTTTGAAAGATAGAAATCCAGTCGAGCATTGAAAAAACATTGGTATGTAGCTTTTCATGCTCTATAGCGGCGTGCATGCTATCACATTCCATATGGGAATGGCCGCTCTCCAAGAAATTGTGAGTAACTGTTTCAATCTGTGTTGTCTGTATTACATGCAAAAACATAGCAGCCACATTTTGGTTCGGCTTTGACCACCGCACGTGTCTGGTAACTCACTTAACCATTTGTACAGACATGTCGCAATTTCATTGCTTCCTCGTCCACCTTCTACCCCTGACCAATAATAGCAGAATGCGTCATTTGGTTTAGCAGTGTAAATACAGAAGTTGTAGACACTTAATTTTCTACTATAATATAATAATGATGCAGGACTGCTTGGTATTTGCAGTATGCTTTGCAAGTCAAATGTTGCAGCAATAAATGTAGGATCAGCAACTGATCTGCCTTTGTTTTGTGTTTTAGCAGCCTGCGCCTCGACTTTTGGTTTCAGATGTAAATCATTTTCTGCTTCAAATGTTCCTTTGTTCGATTTAATTAGGTTATATATGGTGCATTTGGAACATTGATCATTCTTGGGAAGATAAAATGACAAATTAAATTCATCACAGAATATATTTCTGAAAACTTTATCTCCTACAGGTTTCAAGGGAGGTTCGGCTGAAATACATTTCTCTGTATACAGACGGTACAATTTTTGATATCGAAATTTTCGGACCACTTTAGTAACGCTTTGAATCCCTGCGAGTGTAATGTGATGCTATTCTCGGGAAACTATTAATATGATTTCTCACAAACTGTAAGCTATCAGTTTTAGTTTTATTTGATGGAGAACGTTTGCCACGATTATCTTCTACTTCAAACGTAGCTGATTCTGTTGCATGTTTAATTGAAGTCTTTATTGGTCCAAAACTGATCTTTAGTGTTGATAAGAAAAAATTCTTACATACACGTTTTTGTTGTAATTTTTCTGTTGACAATTTCGGAAATGAGTACGAAATTGACTGATTTCTGGCTCTTTTGCGTTCGTTCTTTTGAACACAAACTCGCTGTACACTAAAGACCTCTATTCTTGACAGCAGATAATCCTTTTGTCTCGTCTCTTATATTCAGCTAAATCTCAATAAGCTTTTCAAATTGCAGCTCGATCATCTTCATTGAAGTCCATGTTGCATTTGTATCTGCAATTACAATTACAGGGTATGGGAGGTTTTTTTTTCTGAAACTAGCTTTACAGCTGAATTGGCATGTTTTTTCCAGATAACTTCAACTTCTTTCTGACATTTCGTTTCCAGTTAGCTAGATTTGCCCAGCTTGATTTGCCTGCCTTTTTCTGCTACCATGAATGTTTTGTTTCCCTGTTATGGGCAGAAGATTTCTTTGTGGTAAAAAACTGATCATCAGAAGTATCATCACCATCGGAATCAGACGTTTTATAATCTGGATCATTATCAGTTTCATCAAACTTACTTTCCATATCCTTTAATAGTTCCAGCGCCTCCGTAGCATCTAGACATCATCCTAAAACAAAAACAATAAAATATTTAAACTTCCTTATTATTAATTGCTAAACTAAATTTTAATGAAGTACTTTTGGAATATCTGTATGTATTGTATTGCATTAAATTTGTATATAAGGTTACACTAGATAAATTAAGTGCATCTTACCTCGTCTAGCAGCCATTTTAACAGATCACAAAAGTGAAAACATCAATTTTATATCCTGTTCTTGTACATAAACAAAGCAGTTTAGGCACTGATTCAAGAGAAATAACTCTAAACATATAAGTGTTTTATCAGCAAGAACTGGACAAGTGGGGTATATACATATCATGCACTAATATAGCAATACAAAGTGATAGCAAGAACTCTCTATCTGGAGATGCGTTTTTTGCTTGGAAAAAAAATTATGTAGTTCTGTACTTAACACTATATGACTTCTCTGTTGCGTCATTATTTATAAAGATAGGCCTTTGCTGAAATTTCAAACTGTTTGGTGTATTTAACTCATTTTTGGCAATTTTGGAGATATAGACACTTCTGGCGTTCAGCCCTCGATATGTTGTTTTTATAGTGATACATTGTTCAAAATTTAAAGTTTATAATATCCATCATTATACTACCACTATTTATTGTAATCTATTGAAATGGATTTTTTTTAAGTCTACGGTGCAACTGTTCCGGCAAAGAATGCACACTTTCATAATACATCATAAATTATATTCATATCATAATACATCATAAATTATATTCATACTATTTTCATGCGTTACAATATAATATTTCGACAAACATTTTCCTAGTAATGTAAATTAAGAATTTAATAGAGTTGCGATTTTAGAAATTCGTGATTTTTGGCACAGGGGTATTCCAAAAATTGAAAATTCCTGCTTTTTTGCGAATGTGAGCAGTCCGTTATTTAAGTGTGCAGTTATGTTTTTCACATAGCACGTATATTCGTCGGTGAACAGTCAAAAGGCTGTATCTCAGGAAATTAGTCAAATACACTTTTTGGCATTTTTAAAATCCCCCAATTTATATGCATATTTCTGTCTAAGCTGTGTATCTCTACACCAATTAAAACTGTTCTGGGTATCATGTGTCCAAATGTTGTATCTTGATTTGTGGAAATTTTGAAATGAAAGGTTCTATCTCTTAATCTTTTTTGCCAAAGAGCACACGGAAACGCAGTTAATGAATATTTATACATAACTTGGATCTACTTTACACTTTAAATTTATCTGGTAAGTTTGTTATATTTCTTAAATGCTCTTTCATAACGTTTTTGGGTCTCAAATCGCAGAGCTGTTTCTTGTGATTAGACAAGGTTCGAGGTTAAGTTTATTCATGATAAGCCCTTATTTTACACTAAGGGAGATAACGGGACAGGGCGGATCCACACACCTAGGCCAGAAATAGGAATAAACGATTAAGAATGATTTAAGAGGCTTACAAATCATCAAAGTCAGCAAATGTAAAAGCCAGAAGCACAAAACATGCCAAGTGTACCAATTTCTGTAGTGTTGGAACAAAGAAATGTACTGTTATCACAGAAGCTGATAGGAAACATAACTTTGATATGTTATGGTCGATGAGCTGGGATGAGAAAAAGTTTTTGTAAATGGACTTGTTGATAAGAAAAAAGTTCAAGAAAGAACAACAGTTGCAGATAATGAATCTGACTTCCGGACAAAAACAACTTACAGTTATTATCTACATAAGGATGCGTCTAGAGTTTCTGTATGTAAAACATGTTTCTGAGACTATTAAATTTGGGTCAGAGAGCTGTATATAAATGGGTTGATCAAGTTAATGTTGTTCACATTGAAAATAGACGTAAACGAAGAAGTCTAGTAGATGAAACCAGTGATATTTATAAAACAAGTTGTTGAATTTGTAGACGGTCTTCCCGAAGTTCCAACTGAAAAACTTTAGAACCTTTATTTACAACGTTTTTGACTCTCGACAATGTTTACCAAGACTACTGTCGAACTACCAGGAAGCCGATCATGAACAAAACCTCTTGTAGGGTGATATTTGATGACAAAAATATAGCTCTTATCAAGCCGAAAAAAGATCAATGCGACATTTGCTGTGCCCATGATATTGGTAATATAACTGATGATGAATTTGCTAAACATATTGAACAGAAAAACATTGCTAGAGAGGAAAAAAATAAAAATGAAGCAGAAGCAATCAAAGATGAAACATTGGCAGTTATAACTGTGGATGTCCAGGCCGTGCTTTTGTGCCCCATCCTGAAAGCTAGTGCTTTGTATTATACAACTAAACTTCCGGTATGTAACTTCACAATTTATGACCTCTCAACCAGTGGTGTTACATCTGGCTTGGGGGAGAGGGCGATCTTTCTGCAAACACATTTCTCACTAACTACATTAAACATTTGGGAAAACATATAAAAACATTAATTATATACAGCGATGGCTGTTGTTACCAAAATAGAAACTGTGTCCTGCCAAATGCTTTGTATAAACTGGCCGTCGAGGATGATCTTCTCATTGTCCATAAATATTTGATAAAAGGTCACACTCAAATAGAAGCCGATAGTGTTCATGCTACCGTTGAGCGAAAGCTTCAAAACAAACCTATATATTGGCCTTACCAGTATGTTCAGTATATAGCCAAAGCCAGAAGCATTTCACGGCCTTATAAAGTTATTAATGTAAATTACGAGTTTTTCAAAAATTTCAGCAAGTTGAACTATAATACTTTAAAAAGACCAGGAACTAAAACTGGAGATCCCACGGTAACAGATGTAAGAGCATACAAATACCCACCAGTAAAGGGTTCTAAATTAGCCTTTAATGACAACTGGCAAGAACTTCCCAGGCGCACATTTACTCATACTCCCTATGGTGAACCTGTATCAAGACTTCATGAAACATCCGTAAAAAATCAAACAATCTAAATGGGACTATTTACAAGAACTCAAAACATGTTATCCCTAGACCATTTCATACATTTTATGATCATCTTTTTCATTAGAAACCCCTTTAAGTGCCTTCTTGCATGAATTAGATTTGTTTTGAAAGCTTCTGTTATGGTGTGAATATATGTTATGGTCAAACCAGAAAATTACAATAAGTTTGGTTTTCTTTTCTGTCAGAAAGACAGTACAAGAATATTTAATGAAAACATAGTTGAGTGGACACAATAGTAAAGTGATGAGATAGTTTTTGTGTAAATACATTTTGATCCTGGGTACAAAGTGCACCCACCAAGTCCCTCAAAAAATGCTTGGATGTGGGTACCGTCCAACCACATATTTTTAAAGTTCCGAGTAACATTCTCAGTGTAGTCTACCAGTCTATTTATAAATGAATGACCCCAAATCATGACTTGATGTTTTGATGTGGGTACCGTCCAAGTTCCAATTAACATTCTCAGTGTAGTCTTCCAGCCTTTTTATAAATGAATGACCCAAAATCATGACTTTGAGAACCATCTTTAGTTTACTTCTGATAAAGAGAAAAAAAATGCAATTAGTCTGGTGGTTCCAAGGATAAGTATAATCAACAGACAGAATTTAGGACACCACGTTATTTTATAACAGTTTGAAGGGCCCGTCTGAGATATGGAGATTCCAGTGCCTAATATTGGGTTGAAATGTGATAATGTGGATGAGCATCTTAAACATTAATAAATAAATGTAAACAATTCTCTTGGATAATTGACAATATTTCGTCTGGCCGGAGGTGGTCCGATACACCCTTTTGACACTTCACCGACGCAAATACAACCTTTGAATACCGATTTAAGGTAATACAGTCAGTTAGGTGGAAAAAGTAAGTATTTTTACAGACCCTAGACTAAGTTCGATAATGAGCATTTTCTGCTTTGTGTAAGCAGATCGATACGCAATTTGATTGGCCGAGACTTTGGAGCACAATAGCTCTCCTTGTGATTGAAGTAGAATGTCCAAACTTGGGTTGGGCGTTCATTACGTCAAGGCCTCTATGGAGTTCGAAGATGAAAATTTTCTGCTTAGGGTAAGCAGAGATAAGCAATCTCCTTGGGTGATTCTTTGGGGTACGATACTGGTTATTAAGTGATGAGAATTTTCTGCTCAGACTAAGCAGAGCGAAGAAATTTCATTGGTCGATGCTTTGGGACAATTAAATAACCCTGATTCTATCTGATAGAGAGTGATGAAACTTAGTGTATAGTTTGATTGCTAGATGCTTTTTAAAATCAGCAGTGGCCAGGCAGGATACGCCCACATTTTCTAGAGATGGAAAGAGAACAAGCTAAAAAGAAAGTGATTCTTCCTACAATCAAGGGCCATTTTTCATGAAGTTACAATTCGATATGCGCAAATATCGAAACGTAACAAGATCGTCGGGTTATAAACATGCATTCCAAGTTTCATCAGAATCGAATTAAAATTGTGACATCTACAGGGCCCACAACCTTGATATACCATATTTTTACACCTCTCGCGTGCAAGCGGCGGCCTTTTTATCCGGCAATTTTGGTCCGATTTTCACAAAATTCGAACTCAACCTTTATTATGGTATAATGGTGATATAATCAGACGGCATTTGAAATCGGAGAATAATTGTGGCCTCCAGATAGACCACAAGCTAAGAAAGGCGATTTTTACAATCGGGGGCCATAATTCATGAAGTTACGATTCAATATGCGCAAATATCGAAAGAAACCAAGATGTTTGGGTTATAAACATGCATTTCAAGTTTCGTCAAAATCGAATTACAATTGTGACCTCGACAGGGTCCTCAACCTTGATATACCATGTTTTTACACTACTCGCGTACAAGCGGCGGCAATTTTGGTCCGATTTTCACGAAATTCGAACTCGACCTTCATTACGGTGTAACGGCGATATAATCAAAAGTTGTTTTTTTTTTAAATCGGATAATAATTGTGACCTCCAGAGGGACCACAAGCTAAAAACACCGATTTTTATACGCCCACATTTTCATGTGGACGTATATTGTCGTCGCCCCTGTTCGTCCGTCCGTCCGGACGTCCGTCCGTCCACAATTGTTTGTGAACAGTCTACAGGTCACAATTTTTATCCGATTTCAATGAAACTTAAAATATAGGTTTATCACCCTAAGATCTCGGTTCCTTTCGACATTGGCATGTATCGGACCGTAACTTCATGGGTTATGGCCCTGATTGTACGAAAAATCACGTTTTTTAGCTTGTGAACAGTGTAGAGGTCACAATTTTGAACCGATTTGGATGAAACTTGAAATGCATGTTTATAACCCAAAGATCTTGGTTCCTTTTGATATTTGCGCCAATCGGATCGTAACTTCCTTAATTATGGCCCCCGATTCTCCGAAAAATCGCCCTTTTAGCTTGTGGTCCCTCTGGAGGTCAAAATTGTTATTCGATTTAAAAAACCGTTTGATTATATCACCGTCCCATGGTTATGAAGGTTGAGTTCGAATTTCGTGAAAATCGGACCAAAATTGACGGACAAAATGGCCGCCGTTTGTACGCGAATAGTGTGAAAATATGTTATATCAAGGTTGTGGACCTTATAGAGGTCACAATTTTGAACCGATTTTGATGAAACTTGACATGTATGTTAATAACCCAAAGATCTCGGTGTATGTTAATAACCCAAAGATCTTGGTTCCTTTCGATATTTGCGCGCATCGGATTGTAACTTCCTGAATTATGGCCACTGATTGTCCGAAAAATCGCCCTTTTTAGCTTGTGGTCCCTCTGGAGGTCAAAATTGTTATCCGATTTAAAAAAACGTTTGATTATATCACCGTTCCATGGTTATGAAGGTTGAGTTCGAATTTCGTGAAAATCGGACCAAAATTGAAAGACAAAATGGCCGCCGTTTGTACGCGAATGGTGTGAAAATATGTTATATCAAGGTTGTGGACCTTATAGAGGTTACAATTTTGAACCGATTTTGATGAAACTTGACATGTATGTTTATAACTCAAAGATCTTGGTTCCTTTCGATATTTGCGCCCATAGGATCGTAACTCCCTGAATTATGGCCCCTGATTGTCCGAAAAATCGCCCTTTTTAGCTTGTGATTCCTCTGGAGGTCAAAATTGTTATCCGATTTAAAAAAAACGTTTGATTATATCACCGTTCCATGGTTATGAAGGTTGAGTTCGAAGTTCATGAAAATCGGACCAAAATTGACGGACAAAATGGCCGCCGTTTGTACGCGAATTGTGTGAAAATATGTTCTATCAAGGTTGTGGACCTTATAGAGGTCACAATTTTGAACCGATTTTGATTAAAATTGACATGTATGTTTATAACCCAAAGATCTTGGTTCCTTTCGATATTTGCGCCCATCGGATCGTAACTTCCTGAATTATGGCCCCTGATTGTCCGAAAAATCGCCCTTTTTAGCTTGTGATTCCTCTGGAGGTCAAAATTGTTATCCGATTTAAAAAAAACGTTTGATTATATCACCGTTCCATGGTTATGAAGGTTGAGTTCGAAGTTCATGAAAATCGGACCAAAATTGACGGACAAAATGGCCGCCGTTTGTACGCGAATGGTGTGAAAATATGTTATATCAAGGTTGTGGACCTTATAGAGGTCACAATTTTGAACCGATTTTGATGAAACGTGACATGCATGTTTATAACTCAAAGATCTTGGTTCCTTTCGATATTTGCGCCCGTCGAATCATAACTTCCTGAATTATGTCCCCTGATTGTCCAAAAAATCGCTTTTGTTAGCTTGTGGTCCCTCTGGAGGTCAAAATTATTATCCGATTTAAAAAAACGTTTGATTATATCACGGTTTCATGGTAATGAAGAGAGAATTTTAATTTTGTGAAAATCGGATCAGAGTTGACGGATAAAATGGCCGCCGTCTGTACGCGAATTGTGTAAGAATATGTTATATCAAGGTTGTGGACCCTATAGAGGTCACAATTCTGAACTGATTTTGATGAAACTTGAAATACATGTTTATAACCCAATGATCTTGGTTCCATTGCATATTTGCCCATATCGGATCGTAACTTCCTGAATCATGACCCCTGATTGTACGAAAAATCACCCTTTTAAGCTTGTGGTCCCTCTGGAGGTCACAATTATTATCTGATTTAAAAAAACGTTTGATTATATCACAGTTACACCGTAGTTAAGGGTGAGTTTGAATTATGATTTTCCGATGATTACTTAAAATGCAACAACTCTTGTTGACTGCCCGGACGATTTGGCTGCTGTGTGGGCGTATGTTTCGTTGCCTGGCAACCTATTTTTCTGACAATCAGGGACCATAATTCAGGAAGTTACAATCCGATGGGCGCAAATATAGAAAGGCACCAAAATCGTTGGGTTATAAACATGCATGTCAAATTTCATCAAAATCGGTTCAAAATTGTAACACTCTACAGGGCCATAATGCATGAAGTTGTAGTCCGATACATGCCAATATCGAAAGGAACCGGGGTCTTAGGGTGATAAAAACCTATATTTCAAGTTTCATTGATATTGGATAAAAATTGTGACCTATAGAGTGTTCACAAACAGTTGTGGACGGACGGACAGGGTCGATGACAATATATATATACGTCCACATGATCTGTTTATTTTGCGACACTATTGGCTTGTTTTTATGGTTTGCCCTTTGGTGTTTTATAAGCCTTCACACTAACGATTAATTTCGCCATTTTGGACCAACATATTAACCTACATACTATTGAACATTATTACTATTGAAACTACCAAATAATGGGCATACAAACCAATGAGCCTATAGACTAATTCTAATAAGTAATCTTCACATCAATGAACCTACAAACTTAAGTTTTATATGAACCTACAGAAATAAAATGAAATTGGGTTTAAAGTCTTACTGTTATGCACCGAACATACTACATACTAATGAACCTTCAGATTAGCGAAACTTCAGGACTATTAAACTCGTCAATTTTATTTGCCCTGGTAAAATCAAAGAACCCACAAAATAGCCTCGATTGTTTTCCTTGAGAATTTTTGGATCACATTATTAAAGATGGGTTCCCAGGAAAGTATTTATCGGGCGGTTATTGCCAATAAAAGTCTGGCAGTTTTGGTATATGGAAAGTAGAGATATCCAATCTTACTAGAAAAATACTGGATTCCCTGAAAAACACCCATGGAGCGTATACATGGCAAAATTGTAAGGGTTCCCCTAACCAACAGCCCGACGATTACGACTATCCCCAAGCGTGACGTCGAAGGCTGCATTACAGACAACATCGTCTTGTGTATGCAATGAATTCTCACGCGTCTCCTTCCGCTGTTGCTCTAGGTACGGGGAGGGGTAATCCCCTGACGCAAACATGGCCTCTTTTGATCGGTTTTTATATGCCCACATTTTCATGTGGACGTATATTGTCGTCGTTCTTGTCCGTCCGTCCGTCCGTCAGTCCACAATTTATTGTGAACAGTCTACAGGTCACAATTTTTATCCAGATTTCAATGAAACTTGAAATATGGATTTATCACCGTAAGACCTCGGTTCCTTTCGATATTGGGATGTATCGGACTGTAACTTCATGGATTATGGCCCCTGATTGTACGAAAAATCACGTTTTTAGCTTGTGAACACTATAGAGGTCACAATTGTTAACCGATTTTGATGAAACTTGAAATGCATGTTTATAACCCAAAGCTCCTGGTTCCTTTTGATATTTGCGCATATCGGATTGTAACTTCCTGAATTATGGCCCCTAATTGTAGGAAAAATCACCTATTTTAGCTTGTGGTCCCTCGGTAGGTCAAAATTATTATCCGATTAAAAAACCCGTCTGACTATATCATCGTTACATCATAATGTAGGTTGAGGTCGAATTTCGTGAAAATGGGACCAAAATTGCAGGACAAAATGGCCGCCACTTGTATGCGAATAGTGTGAAAATATGATGTATCAAGGTTGTTGACCCTGTAGAGGTCACAGTGTTAATCTGATTTTGATGAAATTTGAAATGTACGTTTATAACCCAAAGATCGCGGTTCCTGTCAATATTCGGGCACATTGGACCATAACTTCCTGAATTATGGCAACTGATTGTATGAAAAATGTTTTTTTTTTACCTTGTGGACCGTATGGAGGTCACAATTTTATTCCGAATTAAAAAGACGTTTGACTATATCCCCGTTACACATTAATAATGGTTGAGTTTGAATTTCTTGAAAATCGATAATTGAACAGCTAAATCCATAATATTATATGTTTCGTATGCTAAACGTTAGCATGGGGCAGAACTTTATAAAAAACAAACAAATTCTAATTATTTTCTTATAATCACTTAATATGCGACAACTCTTGTTGACTGCCCGGTCGATTTAGCTGCCGTGGGCGTATGTTTCGTTGCCGAGCAACCTATTTTTATAGCAGGGTATACTTGGCTATTACAATGTTTTGAGAAGGATTTGAAGCAAAATTATGATAAATTAATTAGTTTGAATATGTTTATGAGTCCTAGCATCATCAAATCACCCTGTTTGTACCCGGGAATGTAACTTTAAGAACAAAAGTGGCATCTCTAGTTCCGAATAAGGTTGAAAACTCAATAAAGATTCTGAAAAGACCACCCTTGTCTTCATTAAATTCGGAGTGTTGTATGATACTGCAGATAAACTCAATCTTGAAATTAGATACTCTCGATCCCTTGCTATCTTTGGAAATTCACTAAACAAATTTGATACCACCGTGCCACCATATTACTATCTAGAGAAAAGAAAATTACAAAATTATCCACTGTAAACTTAGCTTATGTTGTTCAAATCTACAAGGCCATAAATTCCTCAGACACGTCGATGATGGCCCCGCTTTCCTCCATCGCCACAATTTCGAAGATCCCGAACACTATTTACTCGTGTGCCCCTTACATTCAGATGCAAGAAAACAGACAATCCACAACCTTCAACACAACCATAAAACAATTAGTTGTCTGTTGTATGGGTCAACAAAACTTAGTCCAGAGATAAACACACTTATTTCCAAGACGTTCAACAATTTATTATTTTATCAAAAAGATTTAAATCTCCATAAAACAGCTTTTAAGTTATTTCCAGACCTCCCCATCGAACACTCGTCTAATATCCTCGCCTCTTAAAATTGGTTAGTGAGACTTGGAGATATTGGACGACTGTGGGTTGTACATGCCTTACCATAACCAACATTACCAAGCAGTACTTTTTAAATATATTTTCATCAATGTTTTCACTAAAATATTTATTTTAAAACAAAAACAAATAATGGTCTCTATATATTATTCATTATGTATCCTATTTCCATATTTATGTATGTATGTTTGTAAGTATGTATATATCTATAATATGTACATGTATCTAAATCAAAGAGAGGGGTTGCATAAAGGCATAGTCTGTTCCCCAATCCAAATTTAATGAATAAAAATATTGGTCATGACACGTTTTCTGGGATTTGAGAGTCAAACTGCGGAATACATTAATATATAATTTATAGCAGGTTAAGATTCATGGCTATTACATGTGTTTGTAATATCCTTTAAAATTTTTTCTATCAGCTTGAAATGGTTCCAGTGACCAACTTATCCTAAAAACAATGTTTTCAAGGTAATTCTCAGAACATGTTTGACCGCCATATTGGATTTTCGGCGCCCTTGGATTTTAGGGGTAGCAAACTACAAATACTTTCACTAGTGTCCATTCTTTCAGAAAAAAATCCCATCAAACCTTGTTCCCGAGAAGTGGTTGTGGATTTGGTTTGTTGTGACCCGACTAAATGACACATATGGAAGGGGATCAACGCCACATTAAAAGACATGTAAACACGAGTAGAAGTTACTATGTCAGCATATGAAAGTGTTGTTTTGATGATTTTTCCATGTTCGATTTTACAAAATAGAAAAGTATTGTCCACTAACGAAAAAACACATGTACAAATGCGCCTTGTAACGTTTGTATTTTCTACATTTGATCTTTCAACTGTTGTAATTTCTACTAGTGCATAATCAACATCGGTAAATTCGACATCGGTATTTTCTTCCAATGTAATTTCTTCACATGTCACATCCATCAAGGCGTGGTTCCGAGCAGACGACAGGGCCGGTTCTTTATTCGAAACTATGACTATGCATTCAAAATTATGTTAACGACATGAACACCAGAAGTGGTGAATTCAGGACACATAAAAATAACAAAGAAAGCAAACTATTAAAAGTTGTATTAAAATTTAGCATAAAACAATATGTTAGTGTTAACTTCCGTTAAAAATTATTGATGCTCCCCATGCAACTTTCTGGTAGTAGGAAAACATAATTTTAATGGAATTATTCTTAATTTAATTTCTATGTAAGACAGAAACCTATAAATTTAAAACAAATTCCGGTGTAAGTGATACCATAATGTCCATGGTGATACTAGCATACAACCATAGCCTTCAAAAGTATGGGAAGGGCCTAAACAACAAAAGGGCGGGGCTTAAATTATACTCGCTTTATAGAATCTAGCAAAATCGTCCCGGCTTCATACTATCTAGCACTTACCCGTAGGCATGACTTTCCTCGAAGGGTAGCCTCGGTCATCCAAGCCCGTTAGTCGAGGGAGCTATCGCGGAGGAGCCATATTGTCTGGGTGACCGAGACTACTTGAAGGGAGGTTTTGTTTTTATGACGCAAGCTTCGGCTAAAATCGGAACCACGCCTTGATGGATGTGACATGTGGAGAAATTACATTGGAAGAAAATACCGATGTCGAAGTTACATATGTTGATTATGCACTAGTAGAAATTACAACAGTTGAAAGATCAGATGTAGAAAATACAAACGTTACAAGGCGCATTTGTACATGTGTTTTTTCGTTAGTGGACAATACTTTTCTATTTTGTAAAATCGAACATGGAAAAATCATCAAAACAACACTTTCATTATGCTGACATAGTAACTTCTACTCGTGTTTACATGTCTTTTAATGTGGCGTCGATCCCCTTCCAAAGACACAGACCTTCTATAGTGAATCTGGTTTGTATATATCCAACGCATTGGATGAATTGATATTTAAAAGTATGTGTGCTAATAGGTGTTCGAACATATTCTTCGCAGTGTTTCGTTTGATTAGAGCTAATCCCACTACTCACTGCTGTAAAGAGAGAAAAATTCTTGTTCTCAATTATAATTAGTCAATCGTCATGGCTCACGATTTTATTATGCCCAATTAACGATTAAATGGATAAACGAGACTACTAGTTTTGTCTTACCAAATTCAGTAATGATGATCGAGGCTAATCAGAACTTTCATACGCTTAGCTCTCGGTTCATAGTAGATCAATTTGACTGAAATTTTCAGCACATTGCCTTTACATTATGTAGTTTTTAACTATTATAGTGAGAACTGCCAACTCATTATCTAATCTCCAATAATGTATCTTTAATTTACCCTCTCAATGTCGCCCACTACCCATACGACCAGTTTATAACTGTCAATTTACTTTTAATTCTTCTGGTCTTATATGCTTATAATCATGTTCTCCCGATCCATAAAATTTACCCCTATCAACCATATATATATATATATATATACAATTCAATTTTTTATTCACGTCCACTCTTTTTGCAGATTATTATACAAAAATGCAATTTTTCATAATGTTCGAGCAGTATCGATAATCAACCAGTAATGTAACCACTACTAAACATTTTTCTATAAAATCTACAACATTTTCAATCATGTTAGCATAGAATGTCCAAGTTATAATTTAAATATTTCTTTTAACCATTGTCCATCCACTTACAAACATTTTCCTATGCAATATACATTTTCAATCATTCTAGATTAGAATGTTACAAGCCCATTCTTGAAAACCTTCCATATGGTTATAATGAAATTGTTTTTGCCGTCAACTCGGCATACTCATAAACATATTAAAACACATACTTAACCATACATCTACCGCATTCGACAACAACATTTCCAGAAAATCCATTTTTGGCCATAATGACGGCCATATTGGATTCGAGTATAATTTTTTGATACACGAAAACCTATTTTAAAAAAGACATGGAACACATAGCTGGCCCATCCGAGGACAAAACTCTCGAAAAGGGCAGTTTGGGTCGCCATTTAGAAAAATGCCAATTACCCAACTGAAAAAATCGAGATAGACATTTTTGTTGCCAAAGTCGATTTTTGCAATCAATTTCGCCAAAGAAACACCCATGCTGAATTTTCGGATGGTGTAAAAGTACACTTGGTCCCATCCCTAGTACTAGCATTTAATGATTCTTTAAAATTTCATTACTTGGTCCCATCCCTAGTAATAGCATTTAATGATGCTTTAAAATTTCATTACTCTTCTCTAATGCCCTACACTTGTTCACCTTAGCAGATTATAGAAAAACATGAATAATGCAAATATCCACTCATGCTTCCAAAACACTAATACTAGGCTGAAAATTATATTTCTATATATTATTACACACTGTAAAAAGTTTTTATGTTTTTTAACAGGAAAATCATGGCAGAAAAGTTGCCATTTTTTCTCGTAATTTTACATTAGTATGTATTTTTACATATGCAATGTTAAGCGTTTCTTGCAATTGTAGGTTAAAAACATAATGCCTGTAATTTTACATACGCTGTGTAAAATGATATAACATATCACAATGTTAAATAACAATAGATTTGTATTTAAACTTGAAGTTGGTGATTTAACCGTTGCGTGTTATGCGTCCCTTACAGTTGCAGGTTAAATAACATATACGCTGTAATTTAACATACGTTGTATAAAGTAGACCTGTATTTAAACAGGTTGTTGGTAATTTAACTGCACCGTGAGAAATAACTCTGTTAGAAACCAGAAAAAGTTCTGGCAGTTGGTTAACCAGAATTTTTTCTCTTTTATTTTTAATCTGTTTATTCTTTGACAGAGAAACAATCTGGTAAACCATCTGCCAGAACTTTTTCTGGTTTCTAACAGAATTATTCCATGTTAAAATAGAGCTTCTGCCAGAAGATTTTCTGTTTTTTAACATAATTATTTTGGTTAAATATAAAACAAAATCATTGTAAAAAATATTTTATTTTCTGTAAATCCAATTTTTGTGTCCTGAACGTACAAAAATATTAAAAATTAACAGAAATTAAGAGTAAGGGATCGTGAATGGCTTCAAATTTTGTGTTCTGAAGGCCAGGTTTACTACTTTCTGTCGTCTCTTCCACTTCTTACAAATTTTGTTACCTTGAACCTGAAACGAAATGACATACAGGAATGAAATCAGAAGGGCAGCGGAGATAACTCTTTAGGGCTGAAGGTTCTTTAACATGTACGACCAATAACACACATGGCCCCAGTTGTTAGTGCCAGCTGAACAAATTAGAGCTTGCACCATTGACACGAAGGCCAAGTTTCAAAACAAGCTTTCTTTGCTAATGGTTAATAATCCAGCATCATATTCTCTGAACCATCGCGTTTCTTACACTTTAATATTGTTTACATGGCCGAGTTCAAATTCACAATAAAACATACATCATGACCACTATGTGTAGGCCTTATTATATATCTTCTTATGCTGTAGATTTGCCTTCGCACATTCATTATTATTAGGAAGACTTACCTTCACATCTTATTGTTGGATTTCCACTGTTCTTATCCTGCATCGTCAATGCACATTCAAACATTCACCGACATTAGTTAAATCTGCGACGCGCATGCGTTAACCCTATTCATGAGTATAACTATGTGAATTAACAGAATATTGCCGTTAATATACCAGTTATTCTGTAATATTACAGGTATGCAACTAAAATCACAGCCATGTGTTATGACAAATATTTTAGACTAGTGTCAAACATGTCACACACCGTGGACTGAGACACCCCAGCCTTTCTGATATCGGTCTAAAGCCAGCCAAGTCTCAATAAAAAAAGAATATAAAATGAACTACAGATTTTGATAATAAAATTGAAAAAGTGAACTACAGATTTTGATAATACAATTGAAAAAATGAATTTTCATGTCTTAGTAGGATAGTAGTGATACTTTCAAAGTAAGCAGCTGATCAAGCACGGAATTACAAATAACTATTAAAAAAAAAAAAAAAAAAAAAAAAAATGATACTTGTTAATAGGAATGGTCTAGAGCGACCGGGACACTGCAAACATTGAGAGACGTTCGGAAAGAAGCCGGGTTCGCCGCGAATATATAAATATAGGACGAACAAATTAAAATATTTATATAAAAAAAAAATTACGTCGAAATTGCTCAAACAATCGACAGAGTAATAGCTAGATCGTGTATCCATTTGTAAATTAACTTGAATATTCTGTTAAAATGCCCAATCTGTTAGATTGCATACCTTTTTGGTAATTTAACTTTAATATGTTGTTAAAATACACAATCTCGGATGTTAAAAGTTAAATTTTTACATAAATGTTTATAAACACAGTTTTTACGTAATTTTACATCTGATAGTTTTATAACAGGACAGTTTGTAAAATTTTACAGTAATTTCATGTTTTTATACATATAATTTTTACAGTGCATTGGTGTACGTTCAAAATAACTACTCAACAAATAATGATCATGCCATCCGGGAATACTAATATCCCATTCAAAATATGTTGTAATTTGTATGGTTGTTAACGACTAGGGAATTCTTGTCGAAGCGTCGTGTGTATATGACAGTGATTGTTATCCGTAGAACTGTGCTGTGTTATAATTTGTTCAATCGTCATTCAAAGATTATAAAATATTCAGATTTGCACTGTAAAGTTGACCGTCGACATCTTGGTTACAAGGTATTATATAAAACGCATAGCTGTAATCATTTATTTTGTTTTAATCATTAATAAATCAATTTCTATTAACTCATCGCTCAACACAGGAAATTCTGAACATATTGTTTAATCAGCAAACATAACCATATAGAAAACAAAATGACGTAATCCCCATTACTCACTTTTAATAACAATACAAACGACAAGTTCGAATGTGTGGAATGGGGCAAGCAGGGGTAAACGATTTTTGCTAAATTTGAACCGAATAAATGAATGCATTAATATGTGCTTTTAGACCCATTTTTATGCGTTGGTAAACGCAACAGAGGCTACAGGTTTTTTTTACAGATTTTCCTTTCCGGAATTATGCGAACCCGATAGAGGCTACAGTTTATAACAAAATTTGGTTAAAATTACATTCCCGGGTACAAACTGGGTGATTGGTGATATATTAGAACTAAAAACATATTCAAACTAATTAATTTATCATAATTTTGCTTCAAATCGTTCTCAAACCCTTCTCCGTACCTAGAGCAACTGGCGTAGAGACAGGGGAGAATTCATTACATACACAAGACGATGTTGTCTGTAATCGCTGACTATTTCCTACAAATATCGAATTCCAATTAAATTCTCGGATTATCCACTGCCCGTGTCTTTTTCCGTGATTTTTATCCCAGAGAGTGTTGTACGTCTAACTCTTCATCAAGTTTATTGACGCCACGCGTGCAGGTATTCTTAATCGTCGGGCTGACTGTTAAGGGAACCCCTTACATTTTTGTCCTATATGCGCTTTATTGGTGTTTTTCAGGGAATCCAGTATTTTCTAGGAAGATTGGATATCTCTACTTTCCATATATATATTCCAAAATTGTCATACTTGTATTGGCAATAACCACCCGATAAATACTTATTTGGGAACCCAACCTTAAATTCATAGAGACTACGGTTTTTGGCGTACTTTTCCAAATACAGTGTGGGGCATTTTGGTAATGAAAGGACACAAATTAGCTCTTCTTTGCCGAAACCGTTGTGAACACGGTAGAGGGCATGGTGTTTACTTTCAAATTTGATGGGAAACAATGAGTCATGAGAGGGGGAACTACATTTTTTTTCAGTATTCGTGATTTTTCCTATCGGAGTTATGCCTCTTTTCCAAAACAATTGTGAGCGCGGTAGAAGCTGTAGTTTATAGCGGATTGTTTTTCAAATCTGGTTCAATGAAGCATTTTAATCTGGAAGAAACGTTCTGCGACTTTCCGTTACAGAGTTATCCCACCCTTTTATGAACGCGATAAAGACTACGGTTTTTAAATGGAGTTCCCTTCAAATGTGGGGTGGGGGGCATTGGGGTCATGAGAGGATGAATCCAAGTAATATTCTATTTGCGAGTTACACAAGGTCTTAAAATGTAGCCATGCTTGTCTACGCAAAAATGTATAATTTGAAAAACACATAAACAACACAAACATATACGACAAAATGAATCTTAACTCCACAGGTCTTCAAAAATAACGAACGCAGCAGCAGATCCTTTCATACTGTTTTGTTCCCGCATCATCAAGCATGCAATGATATTTTTTGTATTGATAGAAATTGAAACCACAAACTTAACTGACATGAAAACAGACTGTGATCCCACCATATAACAATAAATGAATACAAATACGTACAATGTATTCTTTTTTGCAGTGTGTTCGACTACGAAAGACTTCCACTGCTACTTGTAATCTCTACCCACCACTCGAAAAAAGTATAAAGAAGTCTCCAGGCAAAAATATAGCCTAAAATGGGAATTTAACACATGACGATGTTAGCGACATTTCATTTTGGCTCGCTGTCGTGCTATCGACGTGTTCTGTAGGTGCGAAAACTAGAAATACTGTACGAATGAATCTGATGTAATTTCCATTCTTATTCCATTTCAGGATATTTAAAAGAACAAAGAAGAGGAAGAACTATGCTATTTTGATGATGCTTCTAATCGTTTTGTCCATGTACATGGCTACCATTAAAATGATGAAAACTCGAGTAATTCATTCTTCAACAGTCACATCTCATTTTGTGGTCCACACGGAAGTTTGTCGAATGCCCAATGTGGATCCATTCGATTCGTCCATTAAATCTTTCGTAAAGTACAAGAACTTCATCAAATGTAGAGGTGTGACGTCATTGACCTTTCAAGAAGGTCAAATGTTAAGGTTAAACATGGATGTGATAAATAATAAATATAAAGGACAGTTTTCTTACTGTGAATATAATGGCATAAACCGTGGTAACAACATGAATGATAATAAATACTATTATACACCTAATGGGACGATATTTAATAAGGATATTGTGGCTACTGAACAGTTTATACGTGTTAAATGTTATGATAAATCACACAGTGTTATATATTCTAATTACCACGCCTTTATCTTACCACAACCAACCAGACTTCAACAATTAAAGACTCGCTTTAGTAAGCACAAGGAAGAGAACAAACCGCGGGAAACCTTGAACGTTGTTATGATTGGTGTCGATTCTGTTTCGAGATTAAATCATATTAGAAATATGCCTACAACACGTGACTACCTAATACGGCATCTGGATGCTATAGAATTACAAGGTTACAACAAAGTCGCTGATAATACTTTTGTTAATATCGTTCCCATGACAAGCGGACGTTTTGTGGAAGAGTTACCGTGGAATGAACAGAAAAGTGGAGAACCTTTTGATAAATATAATTTCATCTGGAAGAACTTTTCTTCTAGTGGCTATTGTACGTTGTACGCCGAGGACGACGCCAAAGTTGGCATCTTTAATTATCTTAAACGTGGATTTCACGTTCCGCCAGCCGATCATTATTATCGTCCATTTGCTCTGGCTGTAGGGGGAGATAACTCTGTATGGACGTCGGATCATCATTGTGTTGGGGATCGATTTGAAACGACCATAATTCTTAATTACACGACAGATTTCATGAAATTATATCATAAGGTCCCATATTTTAGTTTCAGTTTTCTAAGCAGATTAACTCACGATTCAATATCGAACGCGGCTTCTGCTGACATTCCCTATTCAAACATGTTCAGGGATATTTACAATCAGGGCCTACTTAACAACACAGTGTTGGTATTTTTCAGTGATCATGGAATGAGATTTGGAAAGATCCGACAAACCTACATCGGTAAATTAGAAGAACGGCTGCCGATGATGCTTTTAGTCTTTCCAAGATGGTTTTATAAAAAATATCCCCAAATAACACAAAATTTAAAAATAAACCAAAATCGATTGACGACACCTTTTGATATTTACGAAACTTTAAAGGATATTTTGTATTTTACTGGTGAGGTCAAAGGTGACGTAGACGTTAAACAAAGGGGGATAAGTCTATTTGAAGAAATTCCTGTGTCTAGAACATGTGACCATGCTGGTATATTACCTCATTGGTGTACTTGTATGTCACAACAAGAGTTATCTAGCAATGATAAGTTTTATAACATGAGCATCAATTATTTGATAAATTATATAAATCAACAATTCGTGTTAAATAACGTTGCAGACTTATGTTTGCCATTAAAATTAGGACGTACGAAATCGGTGCACATGATAAAAAATAATGATAAACTTTTGAAGTTCAAGCAAAGTTTGAATGACGTTATAAACAGAACTGTGTTTTTTAATGACAAACGTGTACATTCAACATATATTTTCCAGGTAGCCGTATCATTGATGCCCGGGTCTGGGGAATTCGAAGCAGCCATCCAGTACGACGAAACAACGCGGAACTTCACAATGGCGGGAGATATTAGCCGAATAAACAAATATGGACATGATTCAGATTGTGTCCATGGAAATTTACTTCGTAAATTATGTTTCTGTAGATAATATAGAAATCATGAAGAAGTTTTCTCTTTAAATTGTTCTAATTGTTTATTTTGTCTCTTGCTGACAAAAAAAACATTTTGCAGTATTGAAAAAAAATGGGTATTTATGTTTAGTTGTACCGGGAACTAGTTCCAAAGCTCTACAACTTGTTGTCTGTTGTTGTAATTGTTGTTTGTTTGTTTGTTGTTGTTACTATGTTTGGTTAAAAATCCTGATGGACATGAATGACACTTGGCTTTTCGCCAGACAACTGCTCATCACGTGCCTTACTTCGCATGGGTTCCGTGTATGTCACTAGCAGCACGTTTAAAATATTAATGAGTGACCCTTCGTCTGCACACAGCCCAATTGGGGAAGAACGGTAGGACATCAAACCCCATTTACTTTTATTTACTTTGAAATTTCAAGCTTCAAGCACGGTTGCAGTGGGCGTTTCACCTTAAAGAACGAGCGGAGCAAAATACCATTCATACCACATGGCATGACGTATATCATGCGTTTAAACCCAGTGGATTGAGAAAAGGTAAATGTCAGACTCCATTCATTTCATGAGGAGTTTTTGTTGGGTGGGGGGGGGACGAAATTTGTATAATATGTAATAATCTTGTCCGAGGATTGTTAGCTTATAAACGCATTCTCATTTGACTATCTGCAATGGTTTTTTTTATTTATGTGTGCAAGTTGTTTAAACAATCTCCCATTTATTTATTATAGTGAATAAAATATGTCAAAAAATCAAACAAAAAAAACCCCACAGCATTTTATTCCACTGGTTATTTGATTCTGCTTTTAGATAAAAAGTTGACCCAACGGCCAACTCTCGAAATCCCTACTGCTGTATTCCACCAGTATAAACCCCTTTCATCACGATTTAGGCAGGGATGTGGGGTATTTGATAAAGCACAACCCCGACAGTAAAATAAATAAAGTTTAATTTCAATTTAATTTCTGAAAGATACATTTCTCACGAAAATTTGACTATTCCGGGGCTATCTTTGGGCCGTAACTGTTATATAAATAATTAATTCGACATTACTAACATGACAGAAGCATAACTAGACGAGAACTGTTCAGCCATGTAATGATATAATTTAGAAATGGAGAAGCAAGGCTAAGCTACTAATATACCAGTATCGTGGTTACGACAACAGTGCAATCTGATTATTATCCGATCAATATTTCGTTTCGTTTTTTATACGACCACATGTCCACAATTTGTTTATGGGCTCTCTTCAGGTCACAATTCTTATCCGATTTCAACGAAACTTGAACTATAGTTTTATCCCCATAAGATCTCGGCTGCCTTCGCCATTGGCATGTATCGGATCGAGATTTCATAGATTATGGCCCCTGATAAGTGATCAGCTTTTGATGAAACTTAAATACATGTTTATAACCCAAAGATCTTGGTTCCTCGATATTTGCGCAATCGGATCGTAACTTCCTGAATTATGGCCCCTGATTGGTCCCTCTGGAGGTCACAATTATTATCCGATTTATTATATCACCGTTACTTCATAATGATGTTTTGAGTTTCATGAAAATAGGACAAAATTGCCGGATAAAATGGTCACCGCTTATGGAGGAATCACGGTGGGTAAGGCGCTGGCTCGCTAGCCTGGAGGTCGGGTGTTCGATCCCTGCATTGGCCGAGAATTTTCATTTCGATTTTCCGGCGTGGTTTCCCCTTGTCAGTGATGCAGAACGGAGGGCCTGACAAGGACAGCTGTCATGTCGTTCGGATGGGACGAAAAACCTAAGTCCCGTATACACATTGGCCACGTAAAAGATCCCTTAGCAGTTGGAATTCGATATAAGCGTAGCGCCGCTGTCCGGGCAAAATTTCCCTCATAGCACACTGTATGGGTTATGACCGTCTTCCATTAGATTAGGTGCAGAAGAGTAGGACGCTAAACCCCATTTCATTTCGTAAGAATATGGTATATCGAAGTCGTGGACGTCACAATTTAAATTCAATTCTGATGAAACTTGAAATGCATGTTTATAGAACAAAGATCTTGTTTCGTTTCAATATTTGCGCATATCGGATCGTAACTTCCTGAATTATGGCCCCTGATAGCATGAAAAATCGCCTTTTTAGTTTGTGGTCCCCCTGGAGGTCACATTTATTATCTGATTTTAAAAAACGTTGACTCTATCACCGTTACACCATAATGAAGGTTCAGTTTGAATTTTGGGAAAATCGAACCAAAACTGCCGGACAAAAAGGCCACCGCTTATATGCGAATAGTGTAAACATGTAGTATATATCAGGTTGTGAACCCTGTTGGGTGTAGAGGTCACAATTTTAATCCGATTTTGATGAAACTTGACATGCAAGTTATTACCCAAAGATCTTGGTTCCTTTCAATATTAGGGACCTTTCGCATCTGTTCCAAAACGAACACCGAAACGAACGTTTGCGTATCTTCTAACACGCGGTTTAGCAGTCCAACGTACGATAATAGCTAGATGGCGTTAATTTCCAATCTATGAACTTCTCGGTCAAGACAAAGATTTCAGTCGACGTTTTTGCAAACGTACAACAAATCAAGCAGAATATTGCATGTTGGCACATTCTACAAATCATACACAATCAACAAACAAGGCCTCACAAAATAGTTGAAATTCAATAGATATGAGACAAGAAACTGCTCGTTTGCATGCCTACGTGAATCACTGGCCGAACACTCATTACGGATTGACGTCACAAGTACACAGTTTTTGGTATTCGTTTTCGTACCTTGGTTACTTTCGATAATCGCACATATCCGAACGTAACTTTCTGGATTATAGCCCCTGACTGTTCGAAAAATCCCCGAACTTTTCAGTACACATGGAAATACGAAACATTGGGCGTGGACCCGCTAGCGATAACACGTGCACGGAAAGCGGGCCTAAAACTGGTAAGTTATATCTTAGTTGTAATACTTTATACAATATAGGGTTTATCTAAAGGCGCTAAATCGCTCATATTTGGGGCCTAGAAATTGACACAAAAATGAATGTATATAAACTGATGTACATTCAATCGTTTCCGTTTTTACTCTTATTTCAAATCAGTTCTGTTCGGTGAATACCCCAGGAGTCTCAACCGAATGGCAACCTCTAGCGTGTGGTTATTCTTGTCTACACTGGTAGTATTTATTGCGCATGCTCCCCAGATACGAATATGAGGTCACCGTTTGACATCGCTTGTAGTGTCTTGTGCTGAATATAGGATTATGATATAGGATTCGAGTACCAATGGTTAAATGTTAATTTTGTCCTAAATATTGGATATTAGAAGAAACACTTATAAATTAAAGAGTGCTATTAACGTCGTGCCCGAAATCATTCGATAGTGCATCATACGGCATTCCTATAGGGACGTGTGCCGACTCGACTTAGCGGTCGGGATATAGACACCATCCGAGACTGGGATAGAAACATAAGTTGATTTATCAAGGAGTGTTTGGCTCTTGTAACCTTTAAGTCTCCAAGGTATACCCAGACATCATTTGGTATGCTCGCACATCCTCCTTGGCTTTGAGGCTAGGATAGAGACATCATACGTTGTTCTTAGAATAATGTACCCTCACCCCCTGGCTCAGTGCTGGGTTAAGACAACATGGCTTAGAAAGACACACCTTTATCCGCCGCGGCTTAGAGGTCAGGGGAGATCATCATGTAACTAGCCTCTATTTAATAGCATAGCTGTGTGTGTAGTTTCCTGTATACAACCTTTGAATTATGGATGTTATAAAGACATATAAACATAGTTATAACAACGGTGTTCCAGAGTTAATTGATCATTGGGTTGTAAAGTACACAACATGGAAGTCCCGATTGGATAAGTGTCCATGGGGCTTCATGTATTGACTGTATTAACTAATGTTATAAACTTAGATTTGGGGTTGGGTGGCCCAATTGTTAGCAAGTGCGTTATATCACAAGGGTTGTCATTGAGTCTTGTAACATGGAGTAGGGTCGCCTGTCCAACCTCGTGGGTTTTCTCCGGGTCATCGGGTTTCCTCCCACTGCTAAAGACCCATACTCGCAAGAAACCATATATTAGTAGTCATGGCCTTCCATAGGTTTTTCCTTATAAAAACTCATTTGCTTGGTGATAAGAATTGCTGCGTGCTTGTTTGTCATTAAGACTTGACATTATCCGGGTTATTATTTATCTATATTTCATACAAAAATAAAAGAACACAGGTAATTAAGATCGTTGAAAATGGAGATCGTAAAGTATTTGACAATGTGAGTAAAGTTTATTGTATTGTTTTAAACTGGATTTTATTTGTAATATTTTGAGGTGGGGGTAGGTTGATCAATTTTGAATATCTGACATAATTACACTTATAGTGCTCTTATACCATTTAGATATAAATTGTGTCAGTTTTGACAAAACGCTAGAATCAACGTTTTACACGAGCATTCATATATGGCGGGTCTATTCGTAAGTACAAATACTAAATTTAATTATATAGTCCTATAGATCACTAACAATGAAATGAACCAGATTTTAGCTAGGAAATCATGGACGTAGTTCTCTTTTGCTGACATCCGTGCTGACCCAATATATGTGCGATAGGGGATGTGTGCCTTCGTTGATTTGTCAAGTTAATTTATCCGCATTCATACCCCATGATTTCCTCCTAGATTACCGCACTCTTATATTGATTATTGAAACCCTTATTCACGAATGTAGCAGATTACCTATTAAATATCCAATCCGATTTTCGCAAACTGTTCTTGTTTTGAAGGTAGCTAGGCCTCCCCACGTTCTATGTTTGCAAAGGCGTTTTATAGCTGAGGCGCTGGAGGCGCCAGCCTCCTCGCGAAAAAAAAATCAAAGAAATTGGAAAAGTAGAACGGGAGAAAAATGCTAAAACCGATGAGAAAATGAAAATGTACCCTAGTTGGGGGGGGGGGGGGGCTGAAGGCAGAGAAAAGGGCCCTACGTCTGACAAAAGGGCCCCTCTGGCCAAGTGAAAGGGTCCCCGTGTCCGAGTCAATCGTTTTCTATACACTGTCACTGTCGAATCTACTACTGAATGAGAATGTAGTCATTGCATTGGCATAAAAATCCTCAATCAACACCCCCCCCCCGCGAAATAGGGCCCTCAAAATAGTGTAGCCTCCGCCATGATAAACCTTAAAACGCCCCTGTATGTTTGCAGCAGCCAATTATTATGTTTAACGGGACAACAGTTCGATTCTACATTTTATGTCAATCACCTAATTATAAAGGTTTAAACCAGCGCATCTCAACCGGCACACCCTGGAGCACAAGAAAAAATTGCGGCACACCTGGCTAAATATGAAAAATATTTGAATTTTGCAAAATAAAAAAATAGACGGCATACAACCGTAGACACAGACTAGTCATAGACACATTGAATGACTCAAACTAACTAAAGAAAAGCACAGCTATGAACTTACTGGTAGACACCAGTGTGCTGTTCAAAATTTTTCGGTACACTCCCAAAGAACCCAATGCGTATTTGATCTCTAAAGAATCTACACAATGTCTTAAAGTAGAGCCCAAGTCCAGATTACTGCTATTAATTATGCAATTGGCCGAATTTATGCAATTAATTATGTGATTGGTTTCTTATGCCTCATGACGAAACGGTAATTTGTTACTCACGTGTAATTTAAACAACAAATTAGCCTTGACCTGTTATTTTCATATTTTGACAAATCATTTGCGTTTTCAAAATACACTCATACCAAACGTCATTAATTTTATATAAAGCATAAATCACCGAATATTAATGGACTATGTGGCAACAATCCCAAGGGTCCCAATTCTGAATTTCGAGTTTGCTTACTTCCGGTTTCATTTTCTCTCTACTTGCTCTTGGTGAATTTACTAATCTGCTATCACGTGACCTTAGACATTGACATATTATATGATAACCCTTATCTTTACTAACAAATAATATCAAATAGTTTCATCTTGAAGTATAGGGTCGACGACGTACTGCTCATGATGATCCTTTTGATCTTCTCTAGTCATCCGGGCTCCTTAACCTCAATTGGACAAGAGTAGGTTCATTCTTACAAATTTCATTACGAACGTAGAAAGTCCTCGTGAGTGACGCGACACCCAAGTAAGATAGAACTAAATAATCTAAAATGAGGTTTAACGTCATAGTGTTTGCTCCGTGTGGGCTAATGAAGACGTGCATAAAAGCCAATATTGGTCGACAGAAGCTAATTTTGATTTCATGTCCTCCCGGAAGCTACAATACTTTTATTCACCAACTGGGCTAATGCGAAAGCGACGGCGCGCTACAGCCTACTCTTATATCGAAGTCCAACTGTCAACGGTTCTTTTACATCCACGCCAACGAGTACACTATCCGGACGACTAGACACCACTGATGGAAAATCGCTGGCAATATTCTCAACCATCACCGTGGTAAAACCTGTCATATTGATTAGTGATCTACCGCGGCTCTCCATTTCAAAAGAACTACAATATTGTTTTAAAACAAAAACAAACGTGTTGGCAATAGTAACGTAACATATGGTCAAGACATGACTTTATTAACTTCAGATGTTCAAATAGACTAAAGTCACCAAAAATAAAATCTGATCTTATTAAATCCAAACTGTATCATGTAAAGACAGACTTTAAAGGTTGCTGTACATGTATATTGTATTGTATATATCCGTAATTGTTTTATAATAAGCCTAGGTGAGACATAAAATTGTTAGATATCGTATTTTTCATCCCATATTTTTGGCAGATAAAATATTCAAGTTGGCGGATATATCACAGATTATAAAACATTCGTGAACTAAAGTCGTAATAATCAATAAATTCCGCCTGGATTCAAATTTTGTATTTAAAATATTCTTTTCATTAAGAAATAAAACCTGTGCATAGTTTATAATAATAATAAATAATAATTTATTTATAGAGCGCCTATAATTCAATATATTGATTGCTCTATGGCATGATCTGGGTCACGACAGCCTGCAAAAATTAATCAACCCAAGTGTGAGGATACATATGAACTTTCTTTTATACAGGTCAGACAAATCCACAGTTTATATAGAACCCAAAACTGACCTGAGGATGTTAGCCCAGTAACTGCAAAATGTAAATCGGATGATTACTGATAAAATCACAGAAAGTGCCCCGATTGGAAAACAAATTGACGTATATGTTCTTTTAAAAATAGATAAAATTCATCACAAGATTCGCAAAAACCAATATAAACTGTGTATTTGTCCACCCTGCATAAATGAAAGTTCATAAGTATCCTCACACTTGCCTTAGCCAGAGATCCCAGCTTAACACGACCAGTAAGCGCGGCGAATCATTCTCCGTACACAATCTCCAAAGATCTCCCCTGTCACTATTGGAATCAATTCAATGCTACTTGTTTATAATTAAATTACTTAAATAATGCAAAAATTCTTAGCATATGTTTTATTTTTATGAGAGAGGGTGGTGGGAAGATTCAACATTGTTTCTTTACCATAATGTGTTAGTACAAAGTTACATTCATATTATAGCACAAGCATTATAATTATGTCGTTTATTCTGCTCTATAAATTATCTGATGGTGGGGTGTCCGGCAATGACTGAAATTAAATGAAATGGAGTTTAACGTCCTACTGTTTTACTCCAACTGGGTTAATGAAAACGCGAACGTGCCAGAAAGTGTGCTATGACGAAAATTCCAACTGCCAAGGAATTTTTCTCAAAATATTTATCTGTTTTGGAGACGAAGTGTGTGGAGTTTAACGTCCTACTGTTTTACTCCAACTGGGTTAATGAAAACGGGAACGTGCCAGAAAGTGTGCTATGACGAAAATTCCAACTGCCAAGGAATTTTTCTCAAAATATTTATCTGTTTTGGAGACGAAGTGTGTGTGGGTTTTTTTGTGTTGTGTTTTTTAACTAATTTTCAGCCAAATTTTTGTATTTTAAATCGATTTATTTTTAGAATTCCAACTGTTCACTAATTTGTCCAAAGAATCTTTTTTGGTCCATTCTGGAACACAAGAAACACTATACTTGTCACCGGTGTAGACACAGCCCTTTAAGAGTACCATTCTGGTTGCAAGACCAGTATTCTAACAACCGAGAATGTGTAAAATTAAAATGATTATATTACACTAATTTTGCAGCTATTTCCAACATTACGACGATACAAAGATGAATTATTTAAAACAGTACTTTTAATAAACGGGTGTCTAACTAACCATCACAATGACGATCGGTTTCGCTAGGGCGAGTGGGTCACTAGACTAAAGTTACAATAAACTATACAAATATACAGGTTAAGGATTAAAATAATTATATAATAAGAGATGTTAAGTTGTGTATAGATAATAAGATGTTTAAATACAGAGGGCGATATGAGCTCAGAAAATGAAATGAAATGGGGTTTGCCCGAGCAGCGGCGCTACGGCTTACTCTTCTCATATCGAATTCCTACTACCAAGGGTTCTTTTACGTGCACGCCAATGTGTACACGGGACCTCGGTTTTTCGTCATATCCGAACGACTAGACAGCTGTCCTTGTCAGGCCCTCCGTTCTGCATCACTGACAAGACGAATCCACGCCGGAAAATCGAGCAGAACTTTCTCGGCCAATGATGACCGCAGAAAGAACGATTGTTAACTATAATAACGTAATATTAAATCGTTACATGAAGCATAAACTCAAACAGTTACAAGACTGGCAGATTAAATAACAAGTTGACAGTTATCGCTATGCTCGTCACAAAATAGATAATGTAAAGGGAATATGCTGAATATTTCATTCAAATTACTTCACTCGTAAGTATGTGTGAAATAGCCTTATTTAACGTCCGCTTCCAAGGTGATGAGCGAAAAGGTGAACAGATTAGTGAAATATTTACATACATATAAAAACAGGGAAAACATTTAGTGACGGGTCGATATACAATTAAACATACGGGTGTGGACATTTATATCACGGGTGCTATAATGAATGTGCAAATACCAGAGGCATTTTACAGACATACACACATAGTACTGGAAAAAAACGCGAGAAAACAAACATAGATAAAGGCAAACATTAGACAAACAAAAATAGAATGAACATATACTATTCAAAAAAAAGTGGGGGATATTTGATTTTGGGGGCATAATACTAAAATATGCAAATGACTACGAAAAAAGTCACTATAGAACCTAACAGAAGAAACATTTCCAGTTACATGTGACGCCCAAACGCACCAAAAGCTACCGCATGTAGGTGATGCTTGGGATCATCATGGGGGTCCAACCCAAGATTTGCACGACTCTGACTTTGAATGTTACAGTCATTGTGGCATTGAATTCCAGGGTGGAAACATCAGTTTAATTGTTTTAGTGACCAGAAAACAAATTTTGATATTCGTCGGCTTAGCCAAAATGAAAGGTTACGTGCCCTTGGCATGCTACAGATCGGCACAACACAGGCGGTTGTGGCGCGGACGATGAATGTTTCTCAGTCTGTCATAAGCAGGCTATGGTCCAGATACCGTGATACACAATCTGTACAGGACAGACCACGCTCAGGTCGACCAAGGGCGACAACTCAAGCCCAGGATCGATTTATCCGTACCTTGGCCTTCAGAAATCGTGTCATCACAGCAAATCAGATCAGCGCTCGTCTTCAAACAGACACTGGTGTGAGAGTGATTCGGAATCGACTGCATAGGGGTCACCTTCGCGCCCGACGTCCTCGCGTGATCCCTTGTTTAAGAGATCATCACATCCATGTCGTTGGTGTAGGGGTCGTCAACACTGGGATAATCGACGCTGGAGAAATGTGATGTTTTCAGATGAGTCAAGGTTCACTGTTGATTTTTGGACAGACGTAGGAGGGTGTGGCGTCGTCGAAACGACCGCTTCCAAGACGTTAACGTCATCAGACATGATCGATTTGGGGGTGGTTCTGTTATGGTGTGGGGAGGCATCACTGTTGCTGGAAGAACGGCTTTACATGTTGTTGCAGGGCGTGTTACAGGCCAGTACTACCGGGACAACATCTTGGCAGTCCATGTTGTGCCGTTCGCACGTCATGGCCGCCGTTTCATCTTCCAGGATGACAACGCAAGATGTCACAGGGCCAGGATAGTTACAGGTTACCTCCAACAACAGAACATCACCACATTACCTTGGCCAGCACTGAGTCCCGACCTCTCCCCCATCGAGCATGTCTGGGACATGCTTGGACAGAGGTTACGTCAACGTCAACAACGTCCTGCCAATGTCCAAGAACTTGCTGCTGCGTTGCAACAGGAATGGGACAATCTGGACCAAAATGACCTTAGACGTCTCATTAGGAGTATGCCACGTCGGATCAATGCTTGTTTGGCAAACAGAGGAGGATTTACCCGTTACTGACTTTGTTGTGATGCTGTGGTAACTTTGCTGTTTGACCCCGGGTATCATTTTACCCTTATAATGGTCAGTCTGTGCCTTAATTAGTCTAACGATCATTTGGAATAAATCGGTGAATGTGAACTTCATTTCATTTTGTCATTTGTTTCTTCGTCAGTTTCATTAAGTGACTTTAATAACACTTAAAAATCAAATATCCCCTACTTTTTTTGAATAGTATATATTTATACAAGTTACTTATGTCGGTTGCATAGCAGGGCGGCGCAACTCTTCCTTGGAGCTTGATGGTGAGTGTGTGGTCTGGTCCCCTTTTCCTTCTATTTGTTTTACCTTCTTGTCCTATATGATTGCTTATTTTCTGTTATTCGTTCCTTTGTTGTTGGTTCTTTGAGGAAAGAATCCAGCACCCGAAAAGAGAGTGTATGTGCTTACAGTGGTTTTGTTTGTTTTCCTTCTATTTGTTTTACCTTCTTGTCCTGTATGATTGCTTATTTTCTGTTATTCGTTCCTTTGTTGTTGGTTCTTTGAGGAAAGAATCCAGCACCCGAAAAGAGAGTGTATGTGCTTACAGTGGTTTTGTTTCGTTTGATAAGACTTCCAGGGTGGGGCGCTACAAATAGATAGTAAATTAATTATAAAAATCGTGAAGAAAGAAAAGAAAATAAATAGGTAAATAGATACGTAAATAAAATAAGTAAATAGATAAGTAAATAAAATAAGTAAGTGAATAGGAAAATAAATCTATAATATGGCATAAAATCAGTCTTTATTGTATGATCTAAAAGCCATACTAAAATAGTCTCGTGGGTGTACAATCAATCATAAAATTTACATCAATGAATACGGTATATTAAAGGAGGTTCATGTTTATCTCTTGGGGACATTTTTATGCACCACCTCATTTATTTTCATATGTTGAATTAGTTGGGAAGGGTGGTTTTACGCCCCACCCTGTTGTATATTTTAATTGTTTAGTTCATTTGCCGTATGTCCGTATGGTTTACGTTTCTCTCTAGAAGACAATTTTACGTTTGACCAGGTTTCCTTTCTGCATATATGATTATATGTGTTTTGTCGTTTATAATTTATCAATCAATTCCCAGATAAGCTGAGAGGTCCTATACCTGTCGTCTGGGGGTGGCGGGTGATAGGAAAGTATTGAAACATAGTGATTTGTTCATCCCGTGTAATCTGTCAACTGTGGATTAATATTGGGCCTTAACCGATAACAACCGACGAATAGGCGAGAAGTATGGAAGGGTATCGATGCCAATATTTAATGCTCTGCTAAAAATGTCTTTTCCATTGATTACGTGTAAAAAGCACAATGTATAGTCTTAATACCGGTAATGATAAAGTCAAAATATCTCAAAGGGCAAAACTGAACGTGAAACGTGAAATACAATGTGTCAAATGTTTTATTGGAAAATGCTGTTTTTGACGTGTCTACATCTTACATTTCTCTCATTACATTTACATTTACAGCCGCATCTCATTTATCCTCCTAGCTTTCTACAGAATATCTTACGCAGATCACTAAATTTGATATGCAAATATAGGATATCACGTGGCTTAGCATATATGGAAACGAGGCCGAGATCAACCTGGCACACTATAAGCCAACACACTATAAGATATTTGCATTGTCTGCAATATCACCTCGATGGAAGCGGACGTTAAATAAAGTCATTTCACACAAATAATATATTTACCACATGCACAATATTGAGGAAATCAACATAGCAAACTACAAAAAATTCGCCGGACGACCGTGCCTGTAATAAATTCATGTGATTGGTATGGCTAATCAGAGCCTTTGACAAATATCATTTATTGAAAGTATATAATAGTCTATATTTAGTAACTGTCTGTCATCGACGCATTTCTTGCGACAAAGTAAGGAGGATTTTTTCTTTCTCTAAAGTACGTAATTATCTTTATGACAGGAAATAACTGAGAAATTCAAAGAGCCATAGACATATACTTTCCAGTGATGGATTGGAATTTCCAGAGGAGCTGGCAAGCTCAAGGCAGAACGACGGTATGTCACAATGGAGGCAGACACGAATTAGGACGATGGTCGTAATTCCAACAATAATATATTGTTATGTCCCTGTTTGCTTTATTAGTTGTTATACATGTTATGTAATGATTTTTAATGTTTGTTCCTGTGTTGTTGACATAAAGAAGTCCAATCAACATTGATCCACACTCATCGTTAACAGCTTTATCAATCGACTTGACTGATATGAATAAAAGCTGTAATCAAACCATATACTTGACTGATATAAACAATAAATGAATACACATACACACATTGTATTCTTTTTTGCAGTGTAGTCTACCATGGAAGCCTATAACTACTCTTCGCCCTTTTTCGATTTTCCAATACGACCCAATCGTAACACAAGGTACAATGTTATGGAAACACAATTACTGAGTTTAATACTAAGCGACGTTTCGACGAGGATACTCTCGTCTTTATCAAGTAAATTATACAAAAATGTGAATAGTGGGCAAATATATACAGAATATGCAACAAAGATAAGAATCAAATAAAATTAAAGTTTAACACCTCGGCCAATCAAATTGCTTATCGCTCCGCTTACCCAAGGTAGAAAATGCTCATTATCGACCTTAGTCGATAAAACATCAAGTCAAAACTTAAAACTCGGGAACTGTTAAAACTCGGAAAAAGATTTCCGAGAACTTGCTATTTTGGATGTCGTTATTTCGTTTTAAATGCAAACGACGACATAGCGCATGACGATATTTCGCGAACATGTCGACATATACTACGGCGAAATGGAATTTGTCGACAAAGCTTCAGAATAGCAATATCTTACCGCAAACATACACATTTAAAACGAAATGGGGACATACATCATAGCGTGTTGACTCGATTAACTCGGCAATAATTGACTTTTCAGAGATAAAATCATCATAATAATCACAATACGTTGACATAATACCAACTTAATATTGCGGTATCATCGCGCTATTGGCCCCTATACGCTTCCATAACTGGGTGATCGAGAGGGGATCAAGGGAGGTAGATGGAACATCGCGACATTGGTCATCACTATTGCCGTAGATTTTTGCAAGTTTTCTTTGAATTGGCTTTACATAATTGAAGTATTGTGACAGTGTTTCACAATATTGCGGTAGTATTTAGACAGTATATAGTGGTATTGGGTAGAAGTGGGTGAGTCGTTCAGCCACTTGCAGAACGCGAAAATCGAAAAGTTGAAATCCTGATAAAACACACACATCAATCTAAAATCGAATCGAAAATTAAGAAATAAACACATGGAAATATGAGCGAACCCCGTTTTGTCGTGATCTTCACATTTGAAGTTACATTTTCGCTGATGTGGCGTGATGTAGATTTTGGTATTTATTGGTGTCAGTGAGAAGTTGCCATCACGCGCTCGAAGAGTAGAATTTTGGAAATTAACACATGATGATACTAGCTGGCTTTTATTTCGGCTTGCTTTCGTGCTGTCGACTTTTCGAATTTCGCGTTCTAAACAACTGAAAAATAGAAATTGCGATTGCTTCCATAATTCTGCTTAGTTTTCGAATACGCAATAATTTGTGCATTTTTGACATTCCCATTTGACATAATTTACATCCATATTTGTGTGAATGAATCTGGTGTAACTTTGATTCTTTTACCGTTTCAGGTTATTAAGAAGAGCAACCAAATGGAAGAACTATGTTATTTTGACGATGCTTCTGATCATTTTGTGCATGTACGTTGCTACCATTAAAATGTTAAAAACTCGAGTAATTCACCCTTCAACAGTCACGTCCCATTTTCTGGTCGACACAGACGTTTGTCATATTCCCAAAGTGGATCCATTCGACTTATCCATCAACACTTTGGTTAAGGACAAGAACTTCATCGAATGTAGCAATGTGACGTCGTTGACCTTTCAAGACGGGCAAGGTTTAAGGTTAAACATGGATGTGATAAATACCAAATATAATGGAAATTTTTCTTATTGCAAATATCATGGTATAAATCGTGGCAATAACACGGATGATAATAAATACCAATATACACCGAATGGTACGATATTTAATAAGGATATTGTGGTTACTGAACAGTTTATACGTGTTAAATGTTATGATAAATCACACAGTGTTATATATTCTAATTACCACGCCTTTATCTTACCACAACCAACCAGACTTCAACAATTAAACACTCGCTTTAGTAAGCACAAGGAAGAGAACAAACCGCGGGAAACCTTGAACGTTGTTATGATTGGTGTCGATTCTGTTTCGAGATTAAATCATATTAGAAATATGCCTAAAACACGTGACTACCTAATACGGCATCTGGATGCTATAGAATTACAAGGTTACAACAAAGTCGCTGATAATACTTTTGTTAATATCGTTCCCATGACAAGCGGACGTTTTGCGGAAGAGTTACCGTGGAATGAACAGAAAAGTCAAGAACCGATGGATAAATATAATTTTATCTGGAAGAATTTTTCTTCTAGTGGCTATTGTACTTTGTACGCCGAGGACGACCCCGGGCTTGGCATCTTTAATTATCTTAAACTTGGATTTCACGTTCCGCCAGTCGATCATTATTATCGTCCATTTGCTCTGGCTGTAGGGGGAGATAACTCTGTATGGACGTCGGATCATCATTGTGTTGGGGATCGATTTGAAACTGACATGATCCTTAATTACACGAAAGATTTCCTGAAATTGTATCATAAGGTCCCATATTTCGCTTTCAACTTCCTAAGCCGATTAACTCACGATTCAATATCGAACACGGCCTCAGCTGATACTCCATATTCAAACATGTTCAGGGATATTTACAATCAGGACGTACTTAACAACACAGTATTGGTATTTTTCAGTGATCACGGAATGAGATTTGGAGAGATCCGAGAAACATACATCGGTAAATTAGAAGAGCGGCTGCCGATGATGTTTCTTGTTTTTCCAAAATGGTTTTATAAGAAATATCCCCAAATAACACAAAATTTAAAAATAAACCAAAATCGATTGACGACATCATTTGATATTTACGAAACTTTAAAACATATTTTGTATTTTACTGGTAGTGTCAAAGGTGGCGTAGACGTTAAACAAAGGGGGATAAGTCTATTTGAAGAAATTCCTGTGTCTAGAACATGTGACCATGCTGGTATATTACCACATTGGTGTGTTTGTATGTCACAACAAGAGTTACCTAGCAATGATAAGTTTTATAACATGAGCGTCAATTATTTGATAAATTATATAAATCAACAATTCGTGTTAAATAACGTTACAGACCTTTGTTTGCCATTAAAATTAGGACGTGCTAAATCGGTGCACATGATAAAAAATAACGATAAACTTTTGAAGTTCAAGCAAAGTTTGAATGACGTTATAAACAGAACTGTGTTATTTAATGACGAACGTGTACATTCAACATATATTGTTCAGGTAGCCGTATCACTGATGCCCGGATCAGGTGAATTTGAAGCAACCGTCATGTACGACGAAACAACTAGAAACTTCACTTTGGCGGGGGATATTAGCCGAATAAACAAATATGGACATGATTCTGATTGTGTCCATGGGAGTCTGCTTCGTAAATTGTGTTTCTGTAGATAATATAGAAACCATGGAAATATGTTAACAATTGTTTGTTGTGTTTCCTTCTGACACAAGAAGATATATTGAAAACAGTAAAAGAGTATTAATTTTTAGTTGTACCCGAAACTTGTTCCAAAGCTCTTGATGTAATTCATTGCTATCATTGTCGGTTTTTGTATGTTTCTTGTTGTTGTTGTTATTTGTTATTGGCTTTGCATCATAAGGTCTGTCACACAGTCGAGTGGCATGCAGCACGGTTGCCTGTCTAACCTCGTGAGTTTTCTCCGGGTCATCCGATTTCCCCTCACTGCTAAAGACCACCCCCTCCCCTACGCGCAAGCTTATTATCCCCCCCCCCGGATCCTTTCCATTCCCCTAATGCAATGAATGTTCACGGTCGACAAGAAATCTGGCGTACGTCTCCGTTGTACAATTTTGCTTTGGTTGACGTAATTCAGTTTTTGATATGGGATATGGGATTTCGTGTATGCCACTAGCAGCACGTTAAAGTTTCGTTGACGGTTCTAAATATTAATGAATGGCCCTATGTCGACTGCATCTTCAGTAGCCCAGTCGGGGGGGGGGGGGGCTATTGGTCTAGAGTGCCTCGCTTCGACCTCTAGCTGGCCGGTCACCTCTGGCTTGCGGCTGTGGTTTCGTTCCCTGGTGTGAGCGTATGTGGCATGTAGATAGGGACGCCTTCTCAACATCGTGGGTTTCCTCCGGGCACTCCGGTTTCCTCCCACTGCTAAAGACCCCTACGCGAATTATTGAAATAAAATTGAAACCATATGTTAGTCCCAAAGTGACCTAGTTTGTGTCGAGTGGACGTTAAACCCCATTTCTCTCCCTTTTTTCCGCCAGTTCTCAAAAAGAATCGCCAGTACCGTAAAACTTTATCGCAAAAATTATCGCCAAAATCAAATTAGAATCGCCACTTTCATATTATTATCGCAAATTGCGACTTTGGCGACCGACAGTGTGAGCCCTGCCTCTCTCTCTAGCCCAGTCGGGGCAGAACTACGAAAGCCCAGAAGGCTCATTCCAAATTCCAAAATGCGAAATCTAAATCTGATCCGACCAATCGGATCAGGTCTGACTTTTGGCTAATCAGATAGAGTATACTAACGCACAGCATTTACTTAAAGAGTTAATCTCAAGAATTGAACCCAATACATTTGTAAGCAATACGAAGGATCACACTCCACAATATCGAATATTGAGGAAGGCTATTAAGTGGCCGTGTTAATCCCATTTTAACAAAAACTGACAGGGTAAAGATGATGGTCGCTCCCTCCATTTCGCTCGTTTCGTTTCGTGGCGCTAAGTCCAAAAAGCCCTGTATTCAATTGTACAGCGATGCCTACATGTAGCATAGCGGGAAGGATGTGGTGTGTATTCATCCCGACCGAGCCCAAGGTAAGGCCAGGTGCGTTAAATGCTACCGCCAACAGAATTTTAGGTATGGTTGGTAAAGCCCGGGGGTAAGGCCTTGATGCAGTAGTAGAACTTGATCACTTACTCAGTTCCTCCAGTGTAAAAGTTCCTCGGATATTGATTGTATAAGTCAAATCCGCCGCATCGGCGACACTTATCTTCTCTGCAGAAGCCACGATGATTGTAATGTCATGTGATAATGTCGAATTTGGAATCTAGTAATTTGGAACGGGTATTTATCCGGCTCGGGCATCAAATAGGTAAACTAGCACTAATAAATTCTAATTTGTTTCATGGGAGGGGGTGCAATTTGCTATTTTTCATTTGGAATGGGCCCACTTTGACCACAAATCGAATTTTGTGCAAAATATTTACTGTTCTGTCAATCAGTTTAGTCCATTTTAGAGAAATAGGTTATTCAAAATCTGAATGTACCGAACTGACTAATAAAGACAGGCATTTACCATAAATTGGGTTGTGTGGTGCATTTTGCTTGGACGCTGACATACCACCTACCAATTCCATTGCACAACCCCATTTTATTTAATTTCTTTACATGGTCGAATGTTGTGTTACATGTTATCCAGGATCGAACCTGGGACTAATTAGCCAAGCGGAGACAAACACATTCCGCACAAAATTTCTTTGGGGTTTTAAATGTTATTGTACATTTTTATGTAAATTAACATCATGGTAATTTTACATATACTCCAGATATGTAATTTGACCTTGACCATGTGAAATAACATGCAATGTTAAAATACAGTTATGAAGAGAGCAATATTTCTGCCAGTTAAAAAATGATAATTACACATGAAAATTTTGATAGTGTAAGAAACGAACGAAAGGTCTCGCTGTTGCTCGTGGAGCAAAATGCCATTCATACCCCAGTCTATGACGTATGTCATGTTTTTTTATGGTTGATAAATAGATACCAACTCGTTGACCCCGGGTTAAAGGTCATATCTATTAGGCAGGGTACGCTTACTCCTCCGGACACCTGTTACCACTGTTTGTCGTGTATTTTGTACACGGGGAGCAGTCTATTTGCTGATTACACTATTTTGCCTATAACGTTTTTTTTTTAGGACTTCGAATTCTGTCTAATGGTTTGGATTGTTCGTACTTGGTTTTATTTTATTTATATACTCTATTAGAACTGTAAATATACTGCACCACACCACCCTTCCCCGAACTGCTAATGTACTATATCTAAACCCCACAAATGTTAATAGACTAAACGTGCCCCCTCCGCCCCTTCCCTTGAATTGTTAATATACTACACCCCTCCACCCTTCCCCGAACTGGTAATGTACTATATCCCCGTTTTCGTCCAGTAAGGTCGTAGGGCGTTAAACCCAACTTCCTTTCAAGGCGAAAGTGGCGACCATGGTGGAGTAGAAGCAAACAAGTGTACATAGTTTTAAATGTATATATTTGCTGTCAACAGACAGCATCTTAAAATCTTAAATTGGGGTTTAAAAGCATTCTCCCAACATGGCAGAGAAATCAACAAGTTGATGGTGGCCATTAAAAGGCAGAAGAAGAAGAAGTACTATATCCCGTCCCCTTCCCCGAACTGTTAACATACTACACCCCTCCCCCGAACTGTTAATATAATACACCCCGCTCTTTCCCCCGAACAATTAATATACTACGCCCACCACCTTTACCCATACTATTAATATACTACACTCCGCCATCTGCCTCCGAACTTTTTACATTCTACACCCCGCCCCTTCGTCCCAACTGTTATATATACAATAACCCGCCACCCTGACTCCGATATGTTAATATTAATATACTACAACCCGTCACACTCCCTCCGAACTGTTAATCTATTATACCTCGCACCCTGCCTCCGAACTATTTATTTACTGCACCCTAACCATGTCTCCGAACTTCACCTCGCCTACCGTCGCCCAAATTGCGGCAACGGTAGATTAGACAAAGTTCGTCCACTTTAGTTTTGAAGACGTTTTACGGCAAATCTAATAGCCCGATTATCCAGTTAGTTATGATCGAGATTTAAATACGTTGTATTGTTTCTAAAACAAGAGAGTAAGTTTGACCTCACCCCTGCCCATTAGTCTTACTTCGACCACTGTTGGCGTAGTTTCGACCACCTTTAGTTTGTTTGTTTTTTTTTTTTTAAATTGAATTGAACATAATGTTGAGAATTTAACTTTGTAAAATATTCTCTGGACTGTTCACAGTTTACGTCATTACATTGATAGCCAACATTACAATATTGCCGAGGTTCGTATTGCTGACTTTTCGGTTGACAACTTTGCCTTTAAAAACAACAGATCAAACATTTGTTGAATATTTATGGCATCTGATCGTTTAAGACACCCGGGTTTTTTTGTAAAGCATTTGTCACTGTATATAGCGACAGGATTTTTATCCCACTGGTTATTTGGTTCTGCTTTTAGATAATAAGTTGACCCAACGGCTAATTCCCGAAATCCCCAGTGGTGCATCCCAACAGCATAAACCCCTTCTATCACGAGTTTCTTCATGTCTTAATGTGCGAAGTAATAGGTAGGGGTGTGGGGTATCTGATAAAGCACAACTCAGATAGCAAAATAAATAAAGTTTAATTTCAATTTAAGAGTTTTCAAGACCATTTGTTGCCCCTTCTTTTGTCCTTAAATATTTATTAACATGACAGCAGCATCATCAACTATCTATGCCATTGGATGCTCGAGCTTTTAACTAGAATAGAACGTACGTATCCCTAGTATTGATGATGTTTTGTCAAGAAAGTGGGAATTCTTCAGGCGATGATGGGGTACTGATGATCTGTTGTCAACGCCTTTGTTAAGTCAAGTAATGTCTGGAGACAGATATCTGCTGATCATGATCATGAAGTTTCTGCACTGTTTCTGCACTTTCCGAACAACAAAGATGCGACGAATGACCAAAATGAAGATCGCAACAGGCTCCAGAAAGTGCGACATTCATTTGGAAAGTTCAAGAACGATGTCGACGGATTATCGAACCAGGTCACTTTTTATCTGTTGACGCGTCTCTACAAGGGCCGACTTCACTTTAAACAGTTTATTCATACCAAACGAGCACGATTTGAGATGAAATTTTATGATATTGATTTTCTTATTTACATCGGAGATAATTTATTCTGTGATCCCGTAAATACAGAACCGTATATTTTGGCAATGGAAAAAATTCCGATAAATCTTATGCTTAATTACCTGCATAAAGGTCATATATTATATACAGATAATTATTAGATTGCGGTTCTAATGGGTGGGTATATGCTATCACATAGAAATGTTGAAGATACAAGATTGTCGCCATAATTTGAGAAAGTCGTGCCAATCAAAAGTGGAAAGCGGAGGTATTAATTAGCATTTGTAGAAAATATAGCGCTTTAATCCGGAATGTTTACATCAACTTGCCTAGGATTCTCACAATACTAAACTATCTCACAATTATAAGGAGAGATTATAACCTCATGTGTCGGTCGCTTGGGAGCAGTATCGGATTTCGATGAAGAGACGTCATAGGCGATTCTGCTTATGAGGCCCCTCCCAGCAACACATCCTCACGACTAAAGAAAAACAAGCCAACAGTGAGGCTGATGTCCCCCGCCGAAATCCCACAATAAATATACATGACACATATTAATTCAAACTATACGCTAAGTTTCATCACTCTCTATCAGGTAGAATTAACATTATCTTGTCCAAAAACATCAATCAATCCAATTAATTAGCTCCCCTTAGCTTTAGCTCGAAATGTTTTTCATTGAACTCAGTCCAGATATTCGCCTAATGAACATCTTCATCAAGTTGAAACATTCTACCTTCCAAAGTCTTGATCAAACAATTTTAGACGGACGGACAGGGATGACGACAATATACATCCACATAAAATTGTGGGCGTATAAAAAGGCGATTTTTCGTACAATCAGGGACATAATTCAGGAAGTTGCGATCCGATATGCGCAAATATCGAAAGGAACCAGAGAGAGAGAGAGCGAGAGAGAGAGAAAGAGAGAGAGAGAAATTGGGTTTAACGTCCACTTGACACAAGCTAGGTCATTTCGAGATTAACAGTTGGGTTAATTTTATTTCAATAATTCGCTTGTGCGTAGGGGTCATTGGCAGTGGGAGGAAACCCATGAGGTTGGACAGGCGATCCTACTCCTTGTCACGTACAATGGGGGCGTATAAAAACTACAAACTACGAATCAACGCATAATATATGTAACTTATGTACACGGGGAAGAAAATTGGTCAATGTTTTATAACATGAAATAAAATGCTCTGCGCCGACTGGGTTAATGGAGACAGGCTCTATACACCATGCCGTGCGCTAAGAGGGAAACGGAGCGCTGTGGCCTACGTTTATATTGAAGTTCAACTGACAACGGTTCTTTTACATCTTTGACAACGTGTAGACGGGACCTCACTGTTTCGATTAGACACTGCCCTTGGGGAAACCCTTTGACATGCACGGGAAAGCACGCTGGAAAATCCCTGGGAACATTCTCAAGCAATGCTACTGAGTTACTCATGGTTAATAGAATTTAAACAATGTTGCTAATCGATGAAATAGCGTAGCATATGGTTATGTCAATTTAACCTTTGGTGACTCCATTATTTTCACAGATTACAAAACATTCATAAACCCAAGTCGTTCCAGAAGTCAATATTTGATACAATGTACAGCGTAAATGAGAAAAATATGCAGAAACCTTCCGTGATCAATCAATAAATTTCGCCATGCTTGAAAATTTTAAGATAAAATATTCTGGTTTTTTGACAAGTTAACCTGTGCGTAATTTACTGTGATCTGGGCTGTGACAGCCTGCACAAGTTAATTAACCAAGTGTAATGACACATTTCGTTCGTTTCTGGAGTTTAACGTCCACTTCCATCGAGGGTGATATCGTATCGTAGACACATAATATAAACTTTATTTAATACAGATTGAACAAATAAGTAGTTCATAGTATATAGGACACAGAACTGAGTGGTCCTAAGACCTATAGAGCTACCCAGTCCAACCATAGTTAAAATCAGTGGCAGAACTTTAGAAATGCACACCCGGATTAATTTGAAAAGTTATTTATTTATAATTTTATTTTACGCCGAGGATCAAACAAAAGGAGGGGCCGTCTGTATGAAACAGTTTAGTATGTTTCAATGATTCGTTAATCATGCGTGGATTGCTCCTATTATGAATGTAGAGTCGAGTTATAGTAGCGGCTGGGCTGTAATTCGAGCAAGAGGTCTTCCATTATACTATTATCCAGTGCATGTAAACAAGAAATGCAATTCACTTGAATTACTATTATATATTGAACAAAAGAACAACAAATGTAACATCAAAATAGAAGATCTATATTTCCACTAGAGTCGACATCCCTTCCTCCTCATCTGGTCTTTTCTGGGATCAGTATCGTATCTTGGGAGGGCGGGGGGTTAACGTTGCACCTTGGTTCACATCGCAGACAAAGGGGTCAGCTTCGTATAAAACGACCCTGCACGCACAACATTACCCAGAATTGGCATCGTATATCTATGCGACACCGAGTAGCTGTACGAGCTTCAGTTAGGTAGTATAGAAGATTATGATAATCACAACCATGTACATGTTAAGATATACATGTAACAAGATTCGCAAGAAACGGCATGACTGTTAAATAGAGGTCCATGATAATCTTGTTTATTCGACTCTTATTGTGTTTTTATTTGTTTACACAACTTTATTAGTGAATATTCTGTAATATAAGGATTGTTCATTTGTCCCTCATGGCCTTCCATACGATTTTCCAAATCAAAACTGGCTTACTATGATTATTGAATGAGTTTATGGCCACATTTGCCACCATCTGGTAATTCTTAAATATTTCATACCTGAATATATTATAAAATTTATACAATTTAGACGGTTAAAGATGGAAGCCGCACAATATTTGTCAATGTAAGTAGAAATTATTTGCATTTGTTTTTATTTAAGGTTTGCCTTTTGGGGTTTTTTTTTATCAACCTTCATACTAACGATTAATGTCACGATTTATAAACCCTTTGTCGAATGAAACCGACTACTGGACTAACAAATTAATTAACCAACGGATTAATGAACCTTCAAGCTATTGAATCTACAGACTAACGAACCTTAATACTAATGAACCGACAGACCAATGAACCTTCATACTAATTAACGCGGTGTTACGGAATGCCGACAGACTTTGGTGGCATATTTTGCCGCTAATTCAGAGTTAATCCGGGATCAATGGTGTTGTAAATGGTAGTCCATTTCCCACTTGTAGCAAATAATGATATAGCTTTTATTAAAGATACATTATGGGAGATTAGATAACTATAATAGTTAAAAAATAGATACTGTAAAGACAGTGTGCTGAAAATTACATTCAAATTGATCCACTATGAACAGAGAATTAGGGCATTGAAATTTCGGCCTGGTGTCGATCATTATTACTCGATTATCCATTTCATGATTAAATCATGAATGAAAGTTGAGCAAATCAGATCATAATCCAATAAATATCGAATGCTGGCGTGGGTACATCTCATTGTGCCACCTGCTATTGTTCTTATGGGGGGGGGGGGGATTAATTAAGCAGGGGGATTATCGAAAAGAATGGTGTTAAAAGTATAGTCCGCTTTTTAAAACTACTACATGTAGATTTAAACTAATTAACAACTTTATTCACAATAAATTACATAAAAGTAACAGCAAATACATGTATCAAACACGAATCATAACACTACTGAATGTGATATGGCGTCAATATATTCTTTTGCACTTTTTACTTCAATTAACTGTTTGAGTTTTAGATCATTAATAGATTCTTCTGCTTTTATATATTTTCGCCTTTTACTTTAGGGGATAATCTTCCCCCATTATCCAATTGACTTATTGTATGTTCAGTAAAAGTCTGCTCTTTCGGCCAAAGTTAATAAATTTAAATATATATTACGTATGTAATTTAAGCTCACGGATTCACGCAAATACATAGCATTTGGGTTCTATTCTGGCATTGTTTTTGAGGCCGACTGCAGTGACTGCACTTATTTTGAGACCGACAATTTTTTGTTGACCAACATACTCACAACAGAATAAGAGTTAAACACATCTTTACAGACATGTTTAGTTCACAAGGTACCCCGACATTTACGCCCCCTCCCCACATTTACGCCCCTGGGGGTAACAACTATCCTCACATAATGATAGTGAGTTTCTATACATATACTTGATTGATTTATAAGTACTGTCTGAATGAAAGGTGGGTGAATAATATTTAAGATGCTCCCTAAATGGGTGGGACGATTTACCCAATACTACCCAATACTACCCAATTCTACCCAATACTACCCAATACCACCCCAGTACTACCTTAAAATCACCACATACTACCAAATACTACAACATAATACTGCAAAATGTGCATATCAATTGAATTTTTTCAAAAATAATTAGTTATACCGTGGGAATTGTACTTACAGATGTCTGGCTGTTCCTTTTGCCTCCCTATATCACCTAAAACAAGCAAAAACTAACCAAATACTATCAAATACTTATCACATACTACCCACTATCATCAAATAACAACCTTATGTTGTCAAATAGCAAAACATTTGTTTAATTACGACGACGAATATTCGATAATTCGCAGAGAATGGAAATGAATGTGCAGTTATCTCCCTTTACAACCGATAGCTAGATTTTAGATTAATTTGCGGATTAATCATCTTATTTTGCGTTGTGGTTGGTTTCCAAATCGACGAAATTAAAATAAGAAAAGCAAGTATTTTTTGTGTATATTTTAATCATTGTGTGTAATTAACTACTGTATTATTATATAAGATGGCCAGCAGTCTATAAATAACTATTTAAACCCTTCCATGGGTATCGTCAGGAGGTATGTCCATTAACAAATAACAAACCAAAAATTCGTTTGTTTCTGGGGTTTAACGTCCACTTCCACACAGGGTGATATCGTAGACAAACAAAAAAACAACTGCACATGTTTATATTTATTTTTTCATGTCAACTACTAAGTTATTGCATGTTTAAAATTCGTTTGTTTCTGGGGTTTAACGTCAACTTCCTCACAGGGTGATATACCTTTCCACCAAAAATTCCATTCTTAAGTTAATAATAGTTCCTGGTTCAGGACACAATCCTTTATCAAATGCCACTGAAGTGGGTCCCGCACCTTGCATGTTGAATAAACCGATTTTTGCGGGTACTATGGGTGGTGGCTCCTCCTATCACACCCACCACTAGTGCAACTTAAGAATTGTGTTTCTGTGGTCTCCTAACCCAGTCATACACCACTAGCATCCCAAACCTTCCGCACCTTTCATGTTGAATAAAACCCACCTAGCTCCCGGACTATATTATTTGGTAGCAGTTTAATCGAGAGATAAAATAAATAAAGCAGAACTTGATTACCCAATCAACAATCTTAACACCCGTTGATTAATTGTTAAGTAAGGTGGTGTATATACGACTAGAGCATTATACATTTGTAATAAACAAATTACTTTTATTTTCAAATGACAGTAAACATGCAATAACTTAGTAGTTGACATGAAAAAATAAATATAAACATGTGCAGTTGTTTTTTGTTTGTCTACGACCAGGGGCGTTTTAAGGTTTATCATGGTGGAGGCTATACTATTTTGAGGGCCCTTTTCGCGGGGGTGGGGGCGTCTTGGTTGATGATTTTTATATCAATGCAATGACTGCATTCGCTTTCAGTAATGGACGCGACAGTAACATTGTATAGAGAACGATAGACTAGGACTCGGGGCCCTTTCCCTTGGGCAGAGCGGCCCTTTTGTTAGACGTGGGGGCCTTTGCCTGCCTTTAGGGGCCCCCTAACTAGGGTACATTTTCATTTTTCTCATCGGTTTTAGCATTTTTCTCCCGTTTTACTTTTCCAATTTCTTTGATTTTTTTCGCGAGGAGGCTGGCGCCTCCAGTGCCTCAGCTATAAAACGCCTTTGTCTACGATATCACCTGGTGTGGAAGTGGACGTTAATCCCCAGAAACAAGCGAATGTTTTGTTTGTTATTTGTTAATGGACATACCTCCTGACGATACCCATGGACGGGTTTAAATACATGTAGTTATTTATAGACTGCTGGCCATCTTATATAATAATACAGTAGTTAATTACACGCAATGATTAAAATATACACAAAAAATACTTGCATTTCTTATTTTAATTTCGTCGATTTGGAAACCAACCGCAACGCAAAATAAGATGATTAATCCGCAAATCAATCTAAAATCCAGTTATCGGTTGTAAAGGGAGATAACTGCACATTCATTTCCATTCTCTGCGAATTATCGAATATTCGTCGCCGTAATTAAACTAATGTTTTGTTATTTGACAACATAAGGTTGTTATTTAATGATATTGGGGAGTATGTGATAAGTATTTGATAGTATTTGGTTAGTTTTTGCTTGTTTTAGGTGATATAGGGAGGCAAAAGGAACAGCCAGACATCTGTAATCGCATTTGAAGTACAATTCCCACGGTATAACTAATTATTTTTGAAAAAATTCAATTGATATGCACATTTTGCAGTATTATGTTGTAGTATGTGGTGATTTTGAGGTAGTACTGGGGTGGTATTGGGTAGTATTGGGTAGAATTGGGTAGTATTGGGTAGTATTGGGTAAATCGTCCCAAGGAGTATTCTCCCGCCATTGACGTTTTCTTTGACCGGGTTTTGTGCCACATGTTTGTTTAGGCTTTGGACAAGCAAATGTTACACCTGAAGCCCGAACAAACTTGTCATCGGACAATTTTAAGTTCTTTCTTGTTTTTAAAAAATTTTGAAAATGTTTCTCTTTTTGGGCATTTGACTTTCCTTCATATAGCTCCATGACTATATTATTTGGTAGCAGTTTAATCGAGAGATAAAATAAATAAAGCAGAACTTGATTACCCAATCAACAATCTTAACCCCGTTGATTAATTGTTAAGTAAGGTGGAATGTACATACGACTAGCATAGCAATCTAAAATCTAGTTATCGGTTGTAAAGGGAGATAACTGCATTTTCAATTCCATTCTCTGTGAATTGTCGAATATTCGTCACAGTAATTAAACTAATGTTTTGTTATTTGACAATATAAGGTTGTTATTTGATGATAGTGGGTAGTATGTGATAAGTATTTGATAGTATTGGGTTATTCCCACGGTATAACTAATTATTTTTGAAAAAATTCAATTGATATGCACATTTTGCAGTATTATGTTGTAGTATTTGGTAGTATGTGGTGATATTGAGGTAGTACTGGGGTGGTATTGGGTAGTATTGGGTAGAATTGGGTAGTATTGGGTAGTATTGGGTAAATCGTCCCGCCGCCCTAAATGATGACACATGGATTTAACATATATATTTTAATCATTAAAATAATTAAATCTTAACTAAGTGAACACTACTAATAAAGACACAGTCTATAATCCTTTGTTTACTTAAAATTTCACACCACAACCCTATAACACCAGTTGATTAGGTGGCACAGTGAGATTAAACCGCTGGCGTTGACATCGAGAGTTCATTTTGGTCTGGATAAATTAATTAATGTCTAATTACTAATTTAGACAACATTTCAGGCCTAAAGAAAGCCCTGCAATAGTCACATTTAGCTCATGCGCAATGTATGTTTCAATAACAGTAATTAATTTGCACACAAAAATGCTTTAGATGTATAGGATAAAATGCAATAATTTACACATTATAACATTCCCTAGCCCAACTTAATAGGACTAATTTTGTTCCATATTGATAAACACTTTAAGTCCCATTTAATAAGGGGGATCACGTGGCTAAGTGGGTAAGGCGCTGGCTTGATATCCTGGAGGTTGGGTGTTCGATCCCTGCATTGGCCGGGAAAGTTCATCTCGATTTTCCGGCGTGGTTTCCCCTTGTCAGTGATGCAGGACAGAGGGCCTGCCAAGGACAGCTGCCTAGTCGTTCAGATGGTACGAAAAACCGAGGTCCCGTGTACACATTGGCGTGCACGTAAAAGATCCCTCGACAGTTGGAATTCGATATAAGAGTAGGCCGTAGCGCCGCTGCCCGGGCAAATTTCCCTCATAGCACACTGTATGGCGTATGCCCGTCTTTCGTTAGCCCAGGTAAGGTGCAGAAGAGTAGGACGTTAAACCTATTTCATTTCATTTCCCATTTAATAACTCAGCTTGACTTTAAAAGTTTGTATCTGTAGGCTATAGCCCCGTTTACATTACAAACTTTAAGCGTGTCAGGAACGGTACCAGGCCCGATTAATTCTTTTGTAGTGTGAACTGGTAAAACATAACGTTGCCGTACTCAGTACCGTGCCAATCATGCCATCATGCCCATTAAAATGAGATGGTCTCGGCACAGTACCAAGCACGACACGGTTAAGTATTCGTGATATAAACGCTATCCAGTCTGAGCACGGTTCCAGTACGGATTACTGAGCATGATCGCAGTTCTTTCATCAGTTCTGTCGAAATGATTGTTAACACAAAATCAACCATCATAATTGTTTTCATCGGGGTAATTTGCATAAGGACTAAAATTAATTTCTGTGAAGGGTTCCACATTTGGCGTGCTTGGCACGGCTCCGAGGACGATTGGAGATAAAGCGAATGTTAATCTAAGCGTTCGCCATTTTGAAATACATATAATTACGACACAGATCATCCACTTATATTAATATGGTGAATTGAAGGCCTGAAGCCGAGATAAAGTGTGTTCAGAGTGTCATTCTAATAAGCTTTATTAATAAGGATCAACCTTTTTAACGCTGAGCAGTTCGTACTATACCAGAGTGATAAGTTCGAAACAGGGTATAGATTCTTGATCATTAACGGATTATCAGCCTGCTCGCATTCCGTGAACAAACCCATTTAACCTACAGACTAATGAACCTTCTTACTAATTAACCTACAGACTAATGAATCTTCATACTAATTAACCTACAGACTAATGAATCTTCATACTAATTAACCTACTGAATAATGGAGCTTCATACTAATTAATTAATATTCAGACTAATGCCCGTCTTCATTAGTCCAGTTTAGGAGCGGAACAGTAGGACGTTAAACCCCATTTCATTTCATTTTTTCAGACTAATGAACCAACGATTTATTTCATAACAATGCTCAACAATTTGTGTACTATTGACATTTAAAAATTGGTATGTTTTAAATTCATATTTGTATGAATGACACTGGTGTAACTTTGATTTTTATACCGTTTCAGGTTATTAAGCAGATCAGCCAAATGGAAGACCTGTTTTATTTTGATGATGACTCTAGTCGTTTTGTCCATGTATATGGCTACCATTCAAATGGCAAAAAGTCGGATAATTAACGCTTCAACAGTCACATCCCATTTTCTGGTCGACACGGAAGTTTGTCGTATTCCCAATGTGGACCCATTCGATTTATCCATCTACGAATTAGTAAGGTACAAGAAATTCATCAAATGTCAAGGTATGACGTCATTGACCTTTCAAGAAGGTGACAAGTTACGGTTAAACATGGATGTGATAAATACCAAATATAAAGGACGGTTTTCTTATTGCGAATATCATGGTATAAATCGTGGCAATAACACGGATGATAATAAATATCAATATACACCGAATGGTACGATATTTAATAAGGATATTGTGGTTACTGAACAGTTTATACGTGTTAAATGTTATGATAAATCACACAGCGTTATTCATTCTAATTACCATGCCTTTACCTTACCACAACCAAACAGACTTCAACAATTAAACAGTCGCTTTAGTAAGCACAAGGAAGAGAACAAACCGCGGGAAACCTTGAACGTTGTTATGGTTGGTGTCGATTCTGTTTCGAGATTAAATCATATTAGAAATATGCCTAAAACACGTGACTTCCTATTACGTCATTTGGATGCTATAGAATTACAAGGTTATACTAAGGTCGCTGATTGTACTATGGTTAATATCATTCCCATGACAACTGGCCGTTTTGCGGAAGAGTTGCCATGGGATGAAAATAAAAGTGGAGAACCTTTCGATAAATATAACTTCATATGGAAGAATTTTTCATCTAGTGGTTACTCTACCTTGTATGCTGAAGATTATCCTTGGATTAACTGCTTTAATTATTTTAAAAAGGGATTTCACGTTCCACCCGCCGATCACTATTATCGTCCATTTGCTCTGGCCGTAGAGAGAGACAACTCTGTATGGACGTCGCGTCATCATTGTGTTGGAGATCGATTTGAAACGACAATGATTCTTAATTATACGACAGATTTCATGAAATTATATCATAAGGTCCCATATTTCGGTTTCACTTTTCTAAGCAGATTAACTCACGATTTAATAAAGAACGCGGCCTCTGCTGACATTCCTTATTCAAACATGTTCAGGGATATTCACAATCAGGGCCTACTTAACAACACAGTGTTGATATTTTTCAGTGATCACGGAATAAGATTTGGAAAGATCCGACAAACCTACATCGGTAAATTGGAAGAACGGCTGCCGATGATGTTCCTTGTTTTTCCAAAATGGTTTTATAAGAAATATCCCCAAATAACACAAAATTTAAAAATAAACCAAAATCGATTGACGACACCTTTTGATATTTACGAAACTCTAAAGGATATTTTGTATTTTACTGGAGACGTCAAAGGAGACGTAGGCGTTAAACAAAGGGGGATAAGTCTATTTGAAGAAATTCCTGTGTCTAGAACATGTGACCATGCTGGTATATTACCACATTGGTGTACTTGTATGTCACAAAAAGAGTTATCTACAAATGATAAGTTTTATAATATGAGCGTAAATTATTTGATAGATTACATAAATCAACAATTCGTGTTAAATAAGGTTACAAACATATGTTGGCCATTAAAATTAGGACGTACGAAATCGGTGCACATCATAAAAAGTAACGATAAACTTTTGAAGTTCAAGAAAACTCGGAATGAAGTCATCAACAGAATTGTGTCGTATAATGAAAAACGTGTGCATTCAAAATTTATATTTCAAGTAGCCATATCACTGATGCCAGGATCAGGAGAATTTGAAGCATCCGTCCTGTACGACGAAACAACTGGAAAGTTCACAATGGCGGGGGATATTAGCCGAATAAACAAATATGGACATGATTCAGATTGTGTCCATGGAAATTTGCTTCGTAAATTATGTTTCTGTAGATAATATGGAAATCATGGGGAGATGTTTGCTCCGTAAATTGTTCTAATTGTTTATTATGCATAAGCTGAAACAAAAAACATATTGAAAACAATAAATGGGTATAAATGTTTAGTTGTACGAGGGAACTGGTCCGAAAGCTCTAGTTGTTTTTTGCAAGATAATTACTGTTCGACTTTAAATGTGACGGATCCAATGACATCACAAGTAGTTCCATGTCTACTCTAACGTATTTGTGTGTGTGTGTGTGGAGGGGAGGGGGGTATCTTACTGGTTTCTAAATTATAATCCCAGATACGCCAACTTTTATAAACTTATTCACATTTGATTATCTGTAATATTTTATATGTGGCAGAATTCCGGGCAATTCGTTAAAACAACAGACGAAATATAAACATAGAGATGTTGACTGTCCACAACAACAACAGTTTTGGTCAACGTTTGAAAATTAGGTATCTGTCGGTAAATTGATAAATAATTTTGTAAGTAAAGACGCGTGACATTGTTCTTGAAGCAACGACCGCGAGTTTACAAATACAGAAATAAAGCGAGATCAAGTTTCTATTGAAGATCGTAAAGAAGTAATAGCATGTTTCACTTGGTTAAATGACCTATCTATTCCTTATACTACCAACTCCCTTTATCAAATTTCAAATTTTCGAACTGTTTATAAACTGCAAGTTGCAATTTGGTCTCAACAACATGGCATTGTGATAGATTGTCGAAAATTGAAAGAAATTCGTGTAGATACTGCCAATCCAGTTTCAGAGGACACCGGGGCGCCTACTGTTAGCCTTGCATCTTTGTTGAAGGGTGCATCTATAGCACCTGGTGAAGAACTTAATCTACGTTGACTTCATTATTTCGTACGACAACATCCGTGGACCTATATATCATGCGAGCAACGAAACGCGTCGCTTTGCGCCACCAGATGGAAGATGGTATCAGTTTCGCAGAACGCCCTTTGGTCTAGTTAATGCGCCAACTTTTAACGGATTATTGCAGTTCGTAATAAAATTTTGGCAGTGACAAATTTGTGTCTGGATGATATTGTAATTTTCTCCAAAAATTTTACTCAAAATATAATTGATATGAGGTCACTTTCACTGAATGAAAGATGGAAACCGGAAACTGTCATTGCAAAAGTCAATTTGCAAGGACACATATCATATCCAATGGAAGAGTAAAACATCTAAAGATCAGGTTGTTACTGAATTCGTATGCCCCCCCCCCCCCGATATTACAACCACTTCATTAAAGGTTCCGCAGTAGTCAGCAAACCCCTCAGCAAACTCACAGTTCCACAGGCAGCTTTCTTAATCTACAACAATGTCTAATTACAAAGCCAATCCTCAGTGTTCCTGATTTTAAGTAAGAATTTGAGATACAATCATACAGTATGCATCAAGATCACTATCTAAAGCCGAACAGAATTATTCAACCATTCAAAGGGAATGTTTCGCCTGTATAGTTCTCCGACCATATCTACTAGGAAGATTTCAGCTTGTCGCAGATCACAGCAAATGAGTTCATATTCACACTTCACCCCTACAAATTGAGATCGCGATATAAACAAAGCGGACGACATGGGTTGGGTAGTAGTTCGACGCCTAAGACCAAGATAGCTTTTGTTGGAAATAAATTATCTGAAACTATCAAATTACAATATAAATCAGGATTTAAAAAATGTATTACAAGTTTCCACTATGCTGCTGTATACGAAATAAATATTTTAATAAAAAAAACATTATTTTATGATCAGTAGTGGAATACCGCGTTTTATCAGTGAAATAAAAGTGTTATTCAAATGGCGGACAAAGTAGTCCATGTTGTTTTACCTAAAATGATTGTAAAATCATAAAATAAAAAAAACATTTGTCGTTTTATCGTGAATAACATATTTTATTTCATTTCTAAGCAAGAAAACGTTTATATTTTCACAAATGCGTAAGTTTTCTTGCTTCTCGATGAAATAAAATATGTTATTCACTCTAAAACGACAAATATCCTTTATTTATACACGGTATATAGCAAATGATCGAGAACTATTTCATTTGTCTAACACTATCTATCGTACACGCTGATAAACAGCAAAACTTGATCAACAAATAAAGTAACACGTGAGTTTAGCAGTGCACTTAATATGAAATGGAAACAGCTCACCAAATATTCCGATGGTTGAAAGTCGAAAGTTGATCTAGTTTTTCTCTCCCTTTCGCTTTCCACCTTTTTCATGACGATTTTTGTTGACTTTTTCGTGTTGAATCGATGAAAAGGGGTTGAAAATACAATATTCATGATTTTGAGGCTGGCGGATACGAATTAAGAGGTTGGTTAGGTTGAAATGTAGCTCGGAAAATTACATTTATTGGGCTTTTCTTCTAGTTTGTGCATTTCAAGTTTTCTATGGTGAATCCCCTCCGTGCTTTTGATCGATAGGTTGCTATTATGTTGATCCATCTGTGGTAGAAAGCGTTCTGCAGAACAAATATTTGGGGAAAAGATAGAGCCGATCTAGGAGACGAGAATTAAATTAACATTAAAGTCAATGGGAAAATCATTAGCGGTCTATGGCCAAATACTGGTCCTGGTATGGAAGCAGACCACCATTAAATTTCATCATCTAAGTACCCACAAATTGTAGTTCGTGTATTTATAGCAATTCTCTCTGTGTCTATTTTCTACCCTTTTACGTGCCCATTTTGTTGATGTTTTGTATAGAATGGACGAAGAGGGTTTGAATTAACATTTTCTGTCACGTTTTGGTAAATATTGATGATTTTGACACGGAAGGATAACGGGGTTATCAGGTCGGCTTCGGTGATATGTACGGCAACTAGATAGTTACATGTTTTTATTATTCTTCTTTTACAGTATACTTCTTTAAGTCTGTGTGTATCTCAAAATTTTGGTGGTCAACCGCATACAAATTTTAGTGCAAAGACATGTCCATTTGTTCCCCTGTCTGTAATGACACGCATTCAGTTAAACGAAAATGTTGGGAAAAGGTGAAGGTGGGCAAAGGACCAGAAATAACATTGAAGTCAAGGGGGAAATTAATGGTGGTCTGCATCCTGTATTATAATACGAGGAGTTGTTTCCCTTGTATTATTCTGCGTGCACAATAATCTTGGACGTAACTTTCGAAATGATCGAGCTGCTGATAAACTAAGATAGGAGAGTTCATGTTAAATCGTTTCCACATTTCCAACTCACCAAACAATCCATTACTACACAACAATGCTGGCGTTGTTAGTAGGAACACACGATTTTAGTCTTAGTGGGATATATAATTTATAAAAGTCCACGGACAGAGAAAGAGGGAGGGGGGGGACATGGGATTTAACGCCCACTCGACACAAAAAACGCCAGTTGACTCAATGGCAAACCTTATACTTATGATATTGCTGACTGTCAAAGCAAAACTAGAACACTGTACAGTTATACAAAAAATAATTTTTATACAAAACAAAAGCAATATTTTCTAAGATGTGATTCGTCTATACAATCACCTTGGTTACCATAGCGATTGATTCTACTTACGTCACCAGCTAGACTAAACATGCGCGTCATTTCATCATATTTTATTGTAGCCTCGAACACACTAGCCCCTGGTACAAGAACCACTGCCACCTGAAACAAGGTAACCGTGCTCGTTCTTTTTCCATAGACAACAGTCCTGTTGATGACGTCATTACTACTGTGGTCGAACCGCAATAGCTGGTCATTATTTTTTAAAATATGTACAGATTTGATATGCCCTAAAACTAACCGTGCACATCGATCGCGATAATAAAATATTTGTCTATTAATTTCTGAAATTAAATATTTTACACTGAGTCTAGAAAATCTATGATCTACCGGAAGTTGTTCCTGCATCATACACACACACCAATGAGGTAAGATACCGGCATGATCACATGATCTGGATGTCGGAATTTCTTCAAACAGACTAATCCCCCTTTGTTTAACGTCTACGTCACCTTTGACCTCACCAGTAAAATATAAAATATCCTTTAAAGTTTCGTAAATATCAAAAGGTGTCGTTAATCGATTTTGGTTTATTTTTAAATTTTGTGTTATTTTTGGATATGTTTTATAAAACCATTTTGGAAAAATTAAAAACATCATCGGCAGTCGTTCTTCAAGTTTTCCAATATACGATTCTCTGAAACTACCAAACCGTTGTCCATGGTCACTAAAAAGTATCACTACACTGTTGTTGAAGAGGCCATCTTTATAAAACTGTCCTAACCGTTTGTAATAAACATCGTCTGCTAATCCAGCGTTTGACAAGACGTCATGGGTTAGCCGCGTAATAAACGCAAAAGCAAAATAAGGATGATTTTTGTTCATTTTAGCGAAATCGCGTAAATAGTCTAATAAAATGTCGGTTTCTAAACGATCACCGACGCACTGGTGCCCATGATTCCACACAGAAGGATGCTTCTCCATGGCAACTGAAAAGGGGCGGTTGTAATAGTCTGCAGGGGGATTATGAAACCCTTTCTTTAGATAGGTAAAAATTGCCATTTTAGGGGCGTCTTCGGCGTACATTGTACTATAACCACTGGAAGCGAAGTTCTTCCAAATAAAATTGTATTTATCAAACGGTTCCATGCGTTTTGTTTCATTCCATGGCAACTCCTCAACAAACTGCCCGGTTGTCATGGGAACGATATTAACAAAAGTATTATCAGCGACTTTGGTATAACCTTGTAATTCTATAGCATCCAGATGACGTAATAGGTAGTCACGTGTTTTAGGCATATTTCGAACATGATTTAATCTCGAAACAGAATCGACACCAATCATAACAACGTTCAATGTTTTACGCGGTTTCCGTGTGCTGACGTGTCGCCTAAGACTTTTCTTCAATTCTTCTAGTCTCGTATGATTGGGAATTATCAACGCGTGAAAATTTGTGTAAATTTTTCCTCCGGAAGTACTGAAACAGTATACACGAATAAACTCTTCTGCCATTTTAATATCTGCGTGGAACTCTTCACTTAATTCTGTGTAAATGAAATGTTCGTCTGACATTTTTTCACCTCGTCTGATACCCTGATATTTGCAATGCGAGAAATCGCCTTTGTAAGACTGATAAATAGTCGTCCAATTTAATCTCAGCATATCGCCATCTTGAAACGTAATGGAGGGTTTAGCAAAGCACTGGATACCTTTGGCCAATCGAATATGCTCTTCAATTGACGAATCAAACGGATCCAAGTCGGGAATACGACAAGCCTCGGTTTCGACCAGAAAATCACCTGTCTCTTGCTTGGAATCGTGAATATATTGCGGAACGTGGATTTTTCTGGTTATCCAATTAGCAAACAATGATGACGTCATAACAACGCCAAATAATAAAATTGCCACCTTCTTCAGTTTCACGTGACTTTTCCTGAAAAATAAGAAATGACAATTAATGCGATAGAGGTCCCTTTTTGTGTCTTGACAATCAGGTATAACACGTGCCTCATCCAAATCCCCCCCCCCCCCCGCCTACGCCGCCCTCTCCTTACTTTACATGTAATATCAATTCAGATCATTTAAGTATTGTATGGTTCCCCTAGCCCACCACTTCCCTGGCCAATGACGTATGCCTTTAAGACAGAATCGGGCGCATGATGGCAGTAATCCAAATTTGAGTCAAACCTCTTAACAAGCTTGGAGCATTTACGTGTGCATTCTCATAAGGATAATTTTCCATGGACAGCGGCGTTTCTGCCTGCGTTTCCTCGAATTTGGTTGCCGTGTTATCTTTTTGGGCCAAAGGAGATGGGGTGCCGACGGTACATCACTCCGTTGCCCGTGAAGCCCCTGGTGGCCCAGAAATATACATATATATATATATTTTAGCTTTACGTGGCATGACCACCGATCTGATTCCCAATGCTCTACTCTGGCTATGGAGGAGTAATGTTGGAAACACCTATGTTTTGCATTTAGTTTTAATGTCATTGTGCAGGTGTGAAGGTGGGATGTATACACAATGCCATGACTGTTTGTCATTTCCTAACAAGTTGACAGACGTTCCTACTTATCCCCACACTCACGCCGGGCATCATCACTAGCAAGTGGCAGTCTGTATTTTAATCAGACTGGGCAAGTGAGGTCCAGAATTTAGCAATCAAGAATGTTCAGCCGTGATGGCTCCGTGGGTTAGACGCAAACTCACTATCCAGATGGTCTCGGCTTCACCCCCAGTATTAGTCCAGAAAGTTCCTCTGGATTTTCTAGCGCGACTTTCCCTTACCAGTGATAGTGGAAGGAGGACCTTTCAATGACAGTTTTATAGTCCTTCGGATGGGTTAAAAAGTTCAATTGTCCACATTGACATGTACGTAACAGATCCCTTGACAGTTGTAAGCCTATGGCGCAAGTCAGTTTCCATTAATTAACCCAGTCGGTGCAGACGTCGGACTTTAAATCACATTTCAATTGATTCAGTCCATTCTGATTTCAAACCAGAACATGTATCTAAGCCTATAACTAACGACGCCCGCTAACGGTAATTCGTCACTGATGGCAGAATATTCTGGGACTAAGTAATTTTATTGATCTCGGGGATGATGGGTGGCCGAATAAGGTCTGTTCGCTTGTCAAACCTCGTATATTATCTCCGGATCCACCGGTTTCCTCCCAAAAAAGCCCCTCAAACAGGTGTATCATTGAAAATAATTGAACCATATGTTAGTTCCGAAATAACTTAGTTTGTTTCGAATGGACGGTACCCCCGCCCCCCCCCCTCTCTCTCTCTCTCTCTCTGGAGGTAAGGTAGCTGAACAGGAGGATGTTAAACCCATTTCACCTTCACAATCCCCGCTCTCTCTCTCTCTCAATCTCTCACTCTCTTTGAAAGTTATCTTTATATATTTTATGCTTGCCAATTAGCAAGTGCCATTTAACCAACGTATAGTATTACTGTGTTAATTAGCAATGTTCGTGATGGTAGAATTAAATATGGTAATTTAAAATACGGTTGTCATAATGTCCGGACTAAATAATTAACAAAATAGTGGGTTGCACAGATATTTGTTTTGTCCAATATAATTGGAATATATTGATTTGGCAATTGATAATGCAACTGGATTGAAACGGTTATCATTTTTCAACAGAGACATGTCGGGACTGGGGGACTCGAAAACTCTTTCTCTTTGTTGATTGTTTCAATTTGACCTTATAAACATAACACCCTTATCAACCCAGATTTGATTAAGAACCCATATGTTTTTACTATAAACTTGTAATTCATTACATAACATATATTTTGACCACAGATGTTTTCTATAAAGTTTTAACATGTTGACTTATTTAATTATTCTAAATTGATCTCGGGCATTATCTGTTATGTTTGTGATGAAAAAGTATCCCGCTTGTAATACGCCCCCCCCCCACACACACACAAACAATCGCGCTATGAACACACACCCACTGTGCTCGACTGTGAGAAATGAATTGAAACGGGCGTTTAACGTCCCACATGCTCCGACTAGGCTAATGAAGACGGTCTTACGCCCTACAGTGTGCTATGATGGAAAGCTTGCCCGGACAGCGGCGCTATGGCCTAATCTTAGATCTTATTACAACTCTCATGGGATCGTTTATACTGGTCCTCGGTTTTTCGTCTTATCCTCTGTCGGCTCTCTGTCCTACACCCTCACTAGCCTGGGGGTTGGGTGTTCGATCCTTGCATTGGCCGAGAAAGTTCATCCAGATTTTCCGGCGTGGTTTCTCCTTGCCAATGCTACAGGACAGAGGGCCTGACAAGGATGGATGTCTAGTCGTTCGGATGGGGCGAAAAACCGAGGTCCCGTGTACATATTAGCGTGCACGTAAAAGACCCCATGGCAGTTGGAATTCGATATAAGAGTGGGTCGTAGCGCCGCTGCCAGGGCAAAATTTCTCTCATAGCACACTGTATGGCGTATGCCCGTTTTCATTAGCTCAGTTTAGGAGTAGAAGAGTAGGACGTTAAACCCCATTTCCTTTCTGTCCTGCACCACTGACAAGGGGGGCCCACGCCGGCAAATCAACCAGTGCAGTGATCGAACAAGGGATCTCCAAGTTAGCATACCAACGTCCTTGTCGAGATGAAACCAACTTCAACTGATATAAATTCTAAATTTAAAGGACCGTACAATTTGTTTTCCAAACTGGATTAACGCCACACAGGTGATAAGTTGTTCGAGTTACGTAACCTGAGGATGGTGTGGATGGACTAGGCTATGTCTGTAGTGGGGATAAAGGTGGGGAGGGAGCTTTAATTGTTGAAAATGGAATTTTTCATTACATTAACACTAAATTAAACACTTAACTATGAAACTTCACCACGATCTCAAATTATATCTATTAGAAAGAAGTGCAGAAATAGTAATTGTTCGGATCACGGACTGTCATAAAACTTTGACATTTCATTTTAAAACATTCCCGCCCTATTTACGCTAATTTCAAGTATGATTTATGTTCAAATTTGTCTTGACATTAGAAAATTTGATAAAGAGCAAACGGGCGGCATTGTTTTAAGAACAGGTGCAATGCTTGTCGGACAATTACAGCTGGAGTGATTCACGATGTTCCGCGGCCTTCTAATGCTTCATAATATTACAATTACCCTGCACGTGTAACATTTGTAGTATAAACATTTCGAGATAACAATTCCTTTACAAGACCTTAATGGGCCTCAGGTTCGCATCGCTACGCTGTCTTTTCTGCACCAAATTGGCTACTAATTAGGTCTTTTACATGCATGCCAAAGTGTTTACAGGACCTCGGTTCTTTGTTTGCCCCATCCTAATGACTAGACGTCCTGTTTTTTGCCAGGCCCTCCGTCATGTACCACAAACAACAGGAAATCACGCCACTGAGTCAAAGTTCCACCCCCACCTCCAATACAAAAAGAAATGTACCTGATGATATTGTTATACATGCGCGGTTAAAATACAAGAACAGCCCTTTAAATTGTGGACTTCTTTGTGTTCTAATGAGCCACATTTGACAATGATTAAATCTAATGCTATTTAGATAACTTGTAGCCATGGTGAATATATTTATCACCGTTTAAACTTAATAAACTTCACCGGACAGACATTTACTAAAATTTAACGTGAAATAAAATGGGAGTACCATGCAAGAATAGCCCGATTCAGCGACACGATCTCTTCATATCAAATTACACTGTAATCGCGAAGTTTATTTCTGGTGTTATATATAACACAAGAGGTTTAAAATACCATGAAGACAAGAATATAACTTCGACATTTTACCAGATCACAAAACAAACCTTCTTTAAACTTATAAATATGTCGCTCACCTCATCCTGAATACACTTTTGTAAACTTAATCTCCCAAGTTTTCTACTTCCAACAAAACTACTTTCAGGCGTCTTATGAACATATAATAACCTTCTTCTCCCCAACGCTCTCGTGCTCTTCTTACCACTGCGGAACTATTGGTTGCCATGGAAACTGACATATGGCGGTGTATGTTTGTGTATGCCAATTTGATAGATATCGTCTGTGTTTGATAGGAACTAAGATTTTAAATGACAAGGAGTTGTTTTTAAAATATATTTTATCGGAAATCGCTATGATAACATAATATGTCTAGATTGTAACAAATATATTTGTTTTACAAAATCAACCGATCATGTTAAATCTCAAAAACGTCAGACGGACAGAAATCACAAAATATCCATATTTCATATTAAAAAAATGAAATGAAATGAAATGTGGTTTAACGTCCTACTATTCAAATATAAGAATATGAATAATTTCAAGTTTTCTTTGGACATGGACATCGGGTATGAAAGCGGTGCTTTGAGTTTAGTTTTTGATCTTAATCACTTCGTGATCATATGCATTACCCATGTCATTGTCAAACATATCATATCCACACTGATCAGCAGTGAATATTCGACAGGTAGCTACAATAAGTCGACTTTCGTAATCCTCTGAGAAATAGATTGACATATATCTTGGCTCATATAGGCTTTGTTACAAAATTGTTCAGCGCCGGGACAGACAGATCCCTTTAAATTCAATACAAAAAATGGAAGCCTTATAGATGGCTATAACTTCCGTGGGAATCAAACCATTTCCATAATTTGTGGACCAACATGCCTAAAAGAAATAATTAATTCGTTTTAACGAAATAATAAATTATTAATTCGTTTAAACGAAATAATTAATTCGATTAAACGTGATAATTAAAAAAATTGTAACGAATTAAACCTTTTGTGTAAACGAAATAATTAATTCGAGTAAATGAATTAATTTTTCGTTTAAACAAATTTATTATTTCGTTTCAACAAAAAGATTCCAAGGAATTTACCCGACCAACACCGGGATCGAACCATGCCATACGCAATATTCTAGACTTAAAGTCACGTGAGAATTTTGCCCTTTATTACGTTCTAAGGCTTACCAGTAAAAAATCCAACAGAACAGATTATTTTTCCATCGCACTGACAAGCGGAAACCACTCTAACCCAAACATAAGTCCAACCGACAACCTTGTCAACATTCACGTGCCTTAACCGTATTTGCATCTCGCGACCTATAACTTAAAACTGGGGTGGGTCTTAAAGCCCCAATAACACTCTTGTTGTAATTGAATAATATGTCCCAATCTTTATTCTGGTCAACAAATTGTATTATTTTACAATATTCAAATAAATTGATGATACAAATTTCATCGTAACACACCTAATTTAAAAAATTGGAAAAATTCAACTACATGATTTGAAAAGGTTAACGTAAACCTTTTCAAATGTGACTTGGATTTTAAAATATTTTCGAACCCTCTGGACAAGTAAAATAGGATGTAATGGATAATTTACACAACAGGTAGGACACATAAACATTTGGTACTTAGAATAAGACTATTATTTATTTTCTAGAGCTGCCAAGCCAGCAAGAGTGTTATTGTCCCTTTAACTTGGGCGTACCGTCAACAGTTCCGATCAAAGAAGGGAAATAACTCCGATATTTGAAATATCGATTGAAATGGAGTGAAATTGGGATAACGGTGCATTTTTTCTCCACCGGCTGCACCATGTAGTGTGCTACGGGCCTGGCTCCTCGGAGTATGGTTTACGTCTACATTAAATTTTAACGTACAAAAATGTAAAAATATTTCACACACCGTGATTGTGCGAGAACACGATCGATGTTACTTGAGAGGCGATAGTGATCAAGAACAGTAGGCTATACGCGATAGAGAATGAGAGAGAAATGGGGTTTAACGTCCACTCGACACAAACTATGTCATTTCGGGACTAACATATGGTTTTATTTTATTTCAATAAGTCGCTTGCGCGTAAGGGTCTTTAGCAGTGGGAGGAAATCGGGAGACCCGGAAAAAAACCACGAGGTTAGACAGGCGACCCTACTCCTTGTCACGTACAACCGGGGATTCGAAACCACGCCAGTTGACTCAATGACAGGCTTTATGGTACAGCACGCATGTGCTAACCATTCGGCGATCCAGCCCCCTACAGTATACGCACACGGCATGATAAAATAGAAATGGGTCGTATTTCATGTAGCTCAGTTATTAAGAAGTTGGCTCGCATAATGTACCTTGGGTTCCCTTGTTCGTGGGACAGGAGAGGGTATATATTCGCCGGGAAAGGTGGCTCAATGGGCGGAGAACGGAGTCTAGTCATTCGGGTGATACGAAAATAGGTATCCCGTGAACATTTTGGTGTGCTCGCGTAAAAGTACCCTTGACAGTTTGAATTCGTCATAAAAGTAGGTAGAAACACAACTGTCCGGCCAAAATGTTCGTCATAGCACACTGTATGGCGTATGCCAGTCTTCTTTTTCCCGACTGATGCAGAAAAGTGGGACGTTAAACCTCATTAAACGATATTAGACATAAAATGAAATGATATGAAATGGAGTTTATTGTCCTAATGAAAAAAGGGATTTAGCGTCATATTGTGACTGGGACAATTAAGACACACGTACGCCATACAGTGTGCTATAAGGGAACTTTTGCCTGGCTTGCTCTTATATCGAATTCAAACTGCAAAGGGATATTTTACGTGCACGTCTATGTGTACACTGGACCTCGGTTTTTCGTCCCACGTGAGAGACTATGCATTGTCATTTGGCAGGCTATCTGCCCTGCACCACTGACATAGGAGAACCACACAGGAAAATCCCGATGAACTTTCTAGGCCAACGTCTTACTCACTGAACCACCATGGCTCCCTTGTCCTAATGAAGACGATTTTCCTGATATTAGTTATGTGACATACATTCTTGTCTGTGGGTTTTATAAATAGTTTATATAGTTCATCCTAGACGGCACTGTGGATTTTTCAAAATTACTATTTGGTCAATATTTTATAAACTCATTTACATTTTGGATAATTATTATGATGTGTAGAATATGAATACGTATAATATATTTGCTTTTCGGTCACTTTTTATAATGCATTGGGCGTTTAGAGCAAAAACTCACTTGTTGGTTCGTGTCGGTACGAACAGTTTTTAAGATACCATGATTGGTTTAAGCTTACGTGTGACCTGGGAATATAATTGAACAGACCCACTCAAATCGTAGAACAAACAAGGGCATAAATATTGGTAACCTAAATTTAAAAACTAAACAGGGCAAAGTGTGGGAAATGCCCAAAAAATCAATTATTTGCTGTGACAAACTTAACATTTGGATAGCCTAAGAGAGGGAGGGGCTGGAGGGGGCGAAAAGAACATGATTAGTGATTACAGAGATCAGTTTCGTAGATATTGGATTTATTTACATCGGGAAAAGAATATTAAACAGGTACAAATACAACAGGAACATACATGAATTGGGAACCTAAGCCAAACATGAACACTGTACATCAAAAGTTTATAACCATTCTGTCCACCTGCCACGACAGTGACTGAGCTCCTTTTATGTAGCCTTCCTTTAAAGCGATAATTTCATATTTTCAAATAATAATAATAATAATAATAATAACTAGATCTGCTACTGTCCCATGCAGATATGAAAGCTTTCATATTCATCGTCACGTGTCATTGAAGAAAAAATTATCAAAATTGGTCAAAAATTCGCGAAGTTACAAGTCTAAATATAGTATGAAACATTGCACCCAGGCATAACAATAATCTGAAAACTAAAGGGAAATAACTGAAACTTGTATTACTGTAATGAGACGATGAGAAATTGAAATGAAAATGGCGGAAAAAAAATTTAAAATGGCAGGTTGGACAGGCGATCTTACTCCTTGTCATGTACAACCGGGCATTCGAAAACACGCTAGTTAACTCAATGACAGGTGCGCGTGCTAACCATTCAGCCACCCCCCCCCCCTTTGAAATCAGACACGTGCAATATGTCATATAGGAAGAATAAGAAGTCGCTCACAACAAAATGGTAAATTAATGAGTTTAGGTCAAAAGGTTGAGCTACTGTTTTAGTGTAATTAATAGTTTTAAAGAGACACGTTAAGGGTTGTTCATAGTTAAATGAAAGTTTAATTTTAAATAAGACCAATAAAATTAGGATTTAATAATGCCAGACTAATATTTCCAATATGTTTGGTTATAAGTAGGAAATCGTGACGACTTCTTAAACATGTTTTAAACAAAAGAACCTAGGCTGAATTATACAAGAATGGCACTCTGCAATAAAAAAAACTGGCCAAAGCAAGATTACTATGCAGAAATTAAATAATTGCTAGAACCAGAAAAATATTTATCCACTATAATAAATAAGCAACATAGACAAAATGAAATGAGATTGAATTTGGTTTAACGTCCTACTGTTCAGCTCCTAAAATGGGCTAATGAAGACGGGCATATGCCATAAAGTGTGCAATGAGGGAAATATTACCCGGGCAGCGGCGTTACGGCCTACGAGGTCGGACAGCGACCATACTCCTTGTCACGTACAACCAAGAAATCGAAACAACGCCAGTTGACTTAATGACAGACGTTATGATACAGAACGCACGTGCTAACCATTCAGCCACGCAACCTCCCTAAAATCGGCAAATTGCTGACCTACAGCGAGAAACATTTCAACCGGGCCAAATTTTCTATTTTAACAGTTTAATTTGCATGGTACCTTTAGTTATCAACCGAATATTACAAAAGTTTTAAAAATAAGCTCCCCCTGACCAGCTTAAGCGTTCGCAATAAACGTTTGCCCCTTAAAATCGGCAAAATGGCTGACTTTAAAGTGAGAAACATTACAACCGGGCGAAATTTTCTGTTTTATCACTTTTACAGTACCTTTGATTACCAACCGATTATCACAAAACTTTAAAAATAAAAGAGAAAGAGAGAAATGCGGCCTAATGTCCATTCGACACAAACTAGGTCATTTCGTGACTAACATATGTTTTTTTAATTTTATTTAAAAACTCTCCTTGCGCTTACTGGTCTTTAGCCGTTGGGAGGAAACCGAAGGACACGGAGAAAACCCACGAGGTTGGACATCATAAACCATGTCACGTGCAACCTGGAGATCGAAACGACGCTCGTTGACTCAATGACAGACGTTACGATACAGCGCGCACATGCTAACCATTCAGCCATTCAGCCTCCCTGAATTCGGAAAATTGCTGACTTATAGCAAGAAACATTTCAACCGGGCGAAATTTTCTGTTTTAACAGTTTAATGTGCACGGTACTTTAATTTCCAACCGATTATTACAAAACTTTTGAAAATAAGCTCCAACTGACCAGCTTAATCGTATGCAATAAACGTTTGGCCTGAATTGAAAGTTCTGCACGGAGAAAGTTCATCTTGATTTCCCGGCGTGGTTCCCCGTTGTCAGTGAGACAGAACGGAGGGCCTGACAAGCACAGTTGTCTAGTCGTTCGGATGTGACGAAAAACCAAGCTCCCGTATAGACATTGGAGTGCACGTAAAATATCCCTAAGCAGTTGGAATTCGATACTGTTGAATAAGCTCTATACGATGACTAAATGTGTAGATTGTAGTCACCCACACTGCATGTTTCGCTTAACAATGAAAGGGTGCCGTTTTCAATTTTCGATCCTTTTGTTCTTCTACTCCTGATATGTTGGACTGTTGATCGATGGTTTTATATAAAAGACTACCAATAAGACTCTTTGTAGAAGAAGTTCCCAAAAAATATTATGTTGACTTTACGAGAAAGACCTCTAAACATGCTCCAAATTGTAAAAATACGACTTTTTGGATTTTCAATCTCTTTTTTTCGGCTATCCCTGATATTTAAAAAAAATGATACAATGATTTCAAAACAACAGGCAAGCTATTAGAGTCTCTATTGACAAAAGTTTCATCGCCCTCCCTTCATTATTACCGAAGTTATCGTGCCCTAAAGAATCAACAAATCAGCATGCTTATCTCTGCTTACCCTAAGCAGAAAATGCTCATCTTTGAACTCAATCATGACATTGACCTAGTGAACGTCTACACCAAGTTTGAACATTGTAGCTTAATTAGAAGGAGAGTTATTGTGTTCCAAAGTCCCGGCCCTTCAAATTGCTTCTATTTTTCATTTTCAATTCAAAATGGTGACCATCACGTGACCGAAATCAAAATTCGGATCCGACAGATTTTTAGGCATTCCTTCAAGGATTCTGAAAATATAACTCCCGAGTCTGTAAGTAAAATAACAAAAAAGCCTTTTTGATTTTTCACGTTTAAAGATGGTGGCACTTCCGGTTCGATCGACAAACTCCATATTTTGTGTACGAATCAGTAATTACTTGTCTAGTATCAAAAAAAAAAATTAGGTCATTCTGACCTATATTTCGACGATTTTTTTGAAAACTTTGATCCTTAATTTCGTCAAGGGGAGATAATTTAGAAATTTTTTAATTATATTTTTGAAGACACATCGGTAGCATCTACTTATACACTAAATTTCATGATAATCGTACAACTATTAAAGAAGTTCTCAAATTGGTATAAACTTCCGGTTCGAAATCACAGCGATGAATTTTCGAAATTGGAAAATGCGAAACTGCAGATGAAAATGATTTTTTTCAAGGTATTCAAAGAAAAAAGAATTAGTAAAATCGGTCAAAAAATAACAAAGTTACGAGTATGCATTGTCAGTTTTTTCGTTCGTAAAATTCGGTGATTTCGGATTCGTAAAACGTTTTGAAAATATATTTAATCAACAGCCACCACCCATTTTTGGGGGGATAGGTAAAAGTTTCAGAACGATCCTATCGTTAGATTCTGAGAAATCCGATTTGTGGACAAAACACAAAAAAAAAATAACAATAATAATCTTAACAGAAACAATAAGCTTTCATATGTAATATGAAAGCTTAATAATGACTTTATTTTCTGAGGGAACATATTTAGTACATGAGTTCTAATTTTCAACATGTCCCTCCTACTCTAAAACTAGAATCTACATGGTAATGATATTTACAAAGTACATATTATATAAGCTTATAATAATTAAAGAAAAAAAAGAAAAAAATCAAACAAACAATAAGGAGAGAAAAGAAAAGCAAAAGTCAAAACATAATTATTACTTTTTCTTAATAGGTTGTCAACTCACTATTATACGATCATAGGCATTATTTCCCACTTTTATAACTCAGTAACACAGGAAATGATAATACAATTACCTCCCTTGTTTTTCTATTGCCCGCATGCAATTGCTATCTTCAAACGATTAATTTGATGTTGAAAATGACATTTTTGCTAATTTCTTAACTAGCATTAGTGAATTATAGGATTAATAGGATTATTCTTTAACAAGGTTGGGCTGTTTATAGATGTCATCTTAGTCCCAAAATGACCTAGTTTGTGTCGAGTGGACGTTAAACCCCATTTCTCTCTCTCTCTATAGATGTCATCTATTTTAAGGTTTTATTTTAATAAATTTTAAAATATAGCTTAAAAATATGGAATTGTAAAGCCTTAAACATGTGAGAAAATGGATACTCGCATCTCATAAGGTTGTAGGTCTACAAACGATAGGATGCTCGTCAAAAAAGTCTTGACAGTAAGCTGGAAATCGAAAATGCCGCTGTCTGTGACCCCACCCACCAACAAAATCCCGTCCTGTCCCCGAAAAACAATATCTATTTGTGCGCGGGTAACATTGAGCTGTGTGGAAAATGCTAGAGTCGATTTGTAGAATATCTGACCCACGGTAGTCCTGTATGTTTGACAATTATATTGAGCATTATAATTATGATTATAATGTTAAAAACCGCATTAAAACCATGTGATTTTTTTGTCATTTGGGAGGGGCGCCAAAACTCAAAACCATGACGCAAAATTATTCATTGCCTCCTTCTGACTCTGGGCATAAAAAAGAATTAAGATAATATCTTATGTTTGTCTCAAAATGACCGAAGCAGACCGAAGCAAACCACATTCCATTCCATTTAAATGGACTTTACGATCATTTCATTAAAGGCCTACGGCAATATAAACAGAAAATGTCTATACCGCCGTTTATAAAACTGTTAAATTTATTTTTCTCTTCTTCTTTGTTTTTGTTTTTGTTTTTTTTTTTTTTAAACCGTACGTCCGTACAGTAAAAGTAACTGAGCCCAACGCGTAGATACGTGAGCTGTTTCAGTCCTGCAAAGCGCGATTGTCAGTAACGGAAATAACCGGAGAGTCACGAATGAGTGAACTCCGGTTACAACAAAGATGGCGGCCTCATGAATTTTTTGTCAGCCGTGCAAGATTAAAGAAAATGCCTATTTCCGAAGGTAATGCTTCCAATCGGTTCAGCTAAATGACATATTATCAAAGTATGCATCTGGCTTTTTGTGTTGAATGCATCAGGACATATCAAATAGTCCTACAAATGGTATAAATCGGCGATCGATTTTGCAATTTTGTCTTTTTGGATTGAACGAAATTTGATTCTTTGGCTCTGTCAAAGAGCGGGGGGATTTGCGATCAACGACGTACTTGTAGCCTAGAATACAAATATATTTACGTAAAAGCATAGTAATAGCTTCAGCACACACATATAATATACATAATATTTTATCCCTTTTCCCTGGTAAATACCTGCAAGATCATTCTCTAGTCTAGACACTAGCCTAGTGCAGTGAAATTGACCTTCCATTCATTCAACAATTGACATTTTTTAATTTTGTAGATGGAACTGTGACATAAAAATTAGGCCTATTGTTGCTCCCTGATAACCATCTACTTTTTAAATAGGCAATAATTGAGTTATTATCATGTCTAGAACCTTACAACTAAACTTGGTTTTACCTCAGTTGCTTTTAAATCCTCAATTTCCCTATCCTAGCTATAGTGTATGTAAAATACTATAAAATATTCCTGTAAATAAAACTGTTATCTTATTTATCATTCATAAATTTCTTCCAAAGTGAATGTTGATCTACTAACGGACAACAGGCATATATCTATGGTAAATGGTGGTGTGAGTAGGCCTACACGCTTTGCGGTCGGTCTCTTGGACTTGTACGATTTAGTTATTGGCTGAGATAGTTTTTTTATTGTGGTTTCTCTATCACTACTATCAGTGACAGAACGAGGGCTTGGCAAGGAACAGTATCTGAATTTTTAGATTGTACAAAAAAACGAGGCCCTGTATATCTGGTACTTGGATATAATTTGAATTAAGAGTACTGGCCAGACAAATTTTACCTCAAAGCAGACTATTGACGCCATGGAAGTTAAACCTATTTCATTCCAGCAAGTTTTTTTGGTCTAGAGTGCTGCGCTTTGACCTCTAGCTGGCCGGTCACCTATGGCTTGCGACTGTAGTTTCGAGCCCTGGTGTGAGCGTATGTGGCATGGAGATAGGGGCGCCTTCTCAACCTCGTGGGTTTCCTCCGGGCACTCCGGTTTCCTCCCACTGCTAAAGACCCCTACGCGCAAGCGAATTGTTGAAATAAAATTGAAACCACATGTTAGTCCCAAAATGACCTAGTTTGTGTCGAGTGGACGTTAAACCCCATTTCTCTCTCTCTCTCTTTCCAGCAAGTTTATATTTGATCACCCCAAATAAAAGTTTTCGATAGATTAGCCTGTACTAGGTCCTAATCAACTCCTTCAGAAATCTTGGGTTTGACACAGTTAGCTAAAAACATCACTGCACAATGGAATGCACCACTACATGTACATGTCATGATTTCACACAATAAACAAGCTTGCTCGGTAGCAAATTATGTTTATGATATATACATGTACAAATAGTAAGCTTTCTGAAAAAGCTACGGTAAGTAATAAACTGCCTGATATTAATTATTACAGTGATAAGTAAAAAAGAAAAATGTTGTATAAATAAATAAGAAATATATTCAAGTAATACAAACAATAAGGAGGGTGTTGGGTGATCTAATATTTATGCTTTAGATCATAGGGTCTGTCATTGAGTCAAACAGGGTGGTTTTTATCCCAAACCGGCACATGGCTAGGAGTCTCCTGTGTCCTGCCCAACCGTGTGGATGTTTTTTCCAGAGTCCTCTGCTTTCCTGCCACTGCTATGTAATAGACCCTATGTATGCCCAAATGAATTATTGAAATAAATTGTGCCTGAAATTAACTAGTTTCTCCCAAGTGGCTGTTGAATCCTGGGGGGTTGGGATGGCCTAGTGGTCTAGAGTGCCGCGCTTCGTCCTCTAGCTGGCCGGTCACCTCTGGCTTGCGGCTGTGGTTTCGAGCCCTGGTGTGAGCGTATGTGGCATGGAGATAGGGGCGCCTTCTCAACCTTGTGGGTTTCCTCCCACTGCTAAAGACCCCTACGCGCAAGCGAATAATTGAAATAAAATGAAACCATATGTTAGTCCCAAAATGACCTACACTGTAGTTTGTGTCGAGTGGACGTTAAATCCCATTTCTCTCTCTCTGTCTCTGTTGAATCCTATTTTTCTCTCTCACGAGGATTTTAATTATAGGTTGTTGAAAGTTGAAAAGCTCCGTAATGATAATATGGTTTGCAAAGAATATGATCAACGTTTAATTTATTCCCTGATATTAGATATTGGGTGGATCATCAAAATTATTACTTTCACAATTTCTGAAGTTAAAACACACACATTTCACATGTACACAGTGTTATTTAAAGACATAACCGTTAGAAAAAATGAGGGCGGGGAAAGAAAACTTAAGAATAAGTTGGGATTTTTTTCCTGCTTCATTGTATGAATGATAAACATGTCTTTCAGCCACCATGACCAAACACATCCACAAGTAAATGTAACATTTTACTCTTTAGTTTTAAATGTGAAAAAAAATACCCAGTGATTATGAGTATATATAATATATAAATGTTTGTACTCCATGAGGCCTTCATTACATATGGCTCCGTAGAGACATAGTATGTACATGTATTGTAACTTGATAATAGGTGATGAAATTGATAATATACATTACATGTACTTCAGTGGTTCGTATTAAATTTGAATTTCTTATTTCACTTTGTTTAGTGTACTGTATGCTAAAATGTTATAACAATCAGTATAAATAATGATCCCTGGTTTCATCCGACATGTTGATGTGGCATTTTTATCTAACCTAACAGAAGTTTTTCTATTTCGATATTTGTAGACTTATACTAAGTTTTTAAGCTTTCGTCAGATTTTGCAGGTGAAAATTTGCTAAAGGCACCGTGAATCATGTTTGTGTATTCCAGAGTCAAATACACGTACCGGTACCTAATTTTTAAAGTTTTGATCCCCCGCTAAAATGATCATGTAACATTTGATAAGGAAAACAAAATCTGGCTTGGACTTTGGGGCCATGGTAAGACAGTGACTCACTAGCTTGTAGGTCGCGGATTCAATCCCCTTGTTTGATTCAGAAACTCCTGCTACAACAGCACTACTACACAAAATCTGATTCTGAGGTGTAGTGTGTGTTGTTCATAGTCTTTATATTTTATTTTAGATGTAAGTTATGTTTTAATTTACAGGTTTGGAGAATGAGGATTGACATCAATTTGGCTACAGTTATTAAACTACAGACATTGACTGGAATCGGATTAAAAAAAGCTGAAACAATCGTTGAATACCGACAGGTGATTACAATAAATCAGTGATATTATGATTTAAACTTAACTACCGAGAGGTAGTGTAGGCGAGTTTTCTATCACATGCACTTTAGATCATAAGGTTTATCTTTGATGCTCGCCTGTCTAACCTCGGTTTTCTCCGAGTCCTTCGTTTTCCTGCCACTGCTAAAGACCCCACGTGCAAGTGAATTATTGAAATAAAATTAAACCATATGTTAGTCCCGAAATGACCTAGTTTGTTTGTGTGGATGTTAACCCCATTTTTCTCTCGCTCTTGTCTTTGAGTCCAGTGGCAGGGTTTTTATGTCTTAAGCTTGTTTGTGATAAGGATTAGATTCACCAATCCAACCTCATGGGTTTTCCCCTGTGTTCTCCAGTTTCTTCCTACAGCTATAAATTCTTGCGAGCAAGTGTATTATTGAAATTAAAGTTACCATATTTTGGTTCTTAAATGACTAGTTTGTGTCCAGTTGACATTAAACCCCATCTCCCTCTCTCTTGATACAATCAGAGCAGAACATTTATACATAAGATTTTTGAGCACCCTAACTACTAGTACCGAAACTTATAGAGAGCTTTGTGGTATATTATCCAATATTTTTTGTTTTTGTAGAAAATTGGTGGATTTGAAAGTGTAGATTCTCTATCTGAAGTTCCTGGTATTGGCACAAGCATTGTTGATCAGAATCGACAAATCTTAATCTGTAAAAAGATCAAACAACCTGTCAGGTAATTATTTACTTACTTTCTTACAGGACTGGATCGAGTGCTAAGGGTGTCTGAGTGGTCTTCAAATTAGTGATGGCGAAATTTGATTTCACGCTCTTCCTTTTAGAACACATAACGCCCCTTACTGTCGTATCTTCACTTGACAGGAGAAGTTTTGTATTAATGATTGATTATTATATTTCAGAGTTAGACAAACTAAAAGTAGTTCCTCCGCCGACGCTGGTAATTATGGGAAGAAGCGTGGCAAACGAGCAACATCCTGTAGTAATATTGTAGATCGTAAACCGGATCCAGACTCTTCAACATCTGCAACATGTAAAAAACAGAACGCTGTCGCAAAAAACAGACAAACTCGTGAACCATTTTACCCTAGTCGAATTACTCGATCCAGTGGACTTAAAAAAGATTTAATAGAAGATGGCTTGACTTGTTCTTCCTCAGGACTGACCAAGTCTACGGTATCAAATGAACCGTCCAGTCTTCAAGATGATGTACACAGTGAACAGGACGGGACGCAGAGCAGTTCCTCGACTGCATGTTTACCCGTCGAGAGATCAGTTGGGAATCGAGATGTAAATAAGAATTGTACAGTTAATAAAAATGAAATACGACGAGACCGAGATGTTCATTCAGACTCGTTTCACGCTCCCCAGAGTGTGGGGTTTGATGATTGGGGAATGGAGGTCGGGGATGAGGGAGATGAATCGTCGATGGACACACTGCAGTCTCAATCTGTTGATACTAGTGATACAGATGGGGACAAGGACGATGGGGAGGGGCTTGACGATGACGAAGATGATTTGTGTGGATCTTGCTGCTGTAAACATGAACCTTCTTCCTGTAAACACCAGTTGGTGAGTTGTCACTCATTACTTTAGCATATTAAGTTAAAATAGATGGATAAACCGTGTTTCCTTTCGTTACTTCCGTTTTTTGAAAATTTCATTACACATCTATCGTAGCAATGATCTCAGGGTTAAAATCATATTTGGAACAAAGTGTTTAACCAGTTCTATCGCATGTGATGATGATTGACTCCAATACTGTCCTTTAACGAGGGCCATCCAAGGGTAATGAGTAGGGGTGACTATTGTTGGTAATTTTCACTATTGCAATAGTATTGCTATTGGGTAAACAGCTATTGCAATACTATTACTATTGGGGATTAAATATTGCGATACTATTGGACTATTGTGATACAGATGGGGACAAGGACGATGGGGAGGGGCTTGACGATGACGAAGATGATTTGTGTGGATCTTGCTGCTGTAAACATGAAACTTCTTCCTGTAAACACCAGTTGGTGAGTTGTCACTCATTACTTTAGCATATTAAGTTAAAATAGATGGATAAACCGTGTTTCCTTTCGTTACTTCCGTTTTTTGAAAATTTCATTACACATCTATCGTAGCAATGATCTCAGGGTTAAAATCATATTTGGAACAAAGTGTTTAACCAGTTCTATCGCATGTGATGATGATTGACTCCAATACTGTCCTTTAACGAGGGCCATCCAAGGGTAATGAGTAGGGGTGACTATTGTTGGTAATTTTCACTATTGCAATAGTATTGCTATTGGGTAAACAGCTATTGCAATACTATTACTATTGGGGATTAAATATTGCGATACTATTGGACTATTGTGATAGTTTGATCTGTTTATTAGTTTAGGTTTAAAACACACTGTCAGGTTTACATTTATTATATCATTTAATCAAACTAAAAATTTTGAAACACTAGAAGTTCCTCGGATATCAGTAGTGGTATCGACAAAAAAAACGACAAGAAACGACACAATACGGTACAGATACATGTATAAGCATGTGTCTTCTAAAGGTGCAGCAAAAGGGTGGTCGGGCGAATAGAAGAGCCTTACTGGCTGGTATCTCACTCTCAGGTACACGGTAACGTCGCATTCTGAATTAAATAGTACATTGTTTTTTTTTCTTTATATTATATAAAATGGTATATTATTAATATTACATTGGTAGTTTAGTAACATGTAAAAAAAGCATAGCCAACTTTCCTGTCACATGCGGCATGCTTTCAAATTCAACATGTCTTATAATTGACGTACGTGACCATTTTCAGCTTTTTCGTGCCAAAATCAACCATTTTACACATTTCTTAGTAAGCCATGCCTAATATGGTAGACGAAGATTTCCACGTGACATAGAGATCGTGTAACACTATTTTAGTGATAACAGAGCTCTTTGTTAAAAATCCAGAGTAAATATTCGACAAATACGAGTGAATTTGAGCCATTTTACTTTCACTATTACAAACTATCGAAACTATCGATAGTTTGCTTGACTATCGCAATTTTTATTGATAGTTTCTTTTTACTATCGATACATACCATCGACAGTCGAACTATCGTGATGCATCGATTGTTCGATGTATCGTTGCATCCCTAGTAATGAGAGTAAAATTAAGAGTTCGGTTGAAGTGCATGGTGCACACCATTGTGTACACAGAACCTCTATTTATCATACCATCTGAAGGATTATATTATGTTATCCGTCCTTCACCACTGACAAAAGGGAACCATGCGTTAAAATCCCTGATTAACTTTCTTGCACAGTATGGAATTTGGCAATGAATATGAAGCTTTTTTATATCTTCATGCATTTGCATATATACATGTATGAATTGTAGGGTTGTAGCAAAGGTAAGATGATGTGAATACCCTACTATAAACTGGCCTGAAGTCGCAAAGGTGTAATTATTTTTCTGTAAACCAGTTAAATGGTGTATATACTATTATGATATATATTTTTTTTTAGATAAAGAGAAAATCTACATTAAAAGAAGATTATTGTCCTGTTAAACGTATTTGTAGATTTCCTTGTCATAGGTATTATTTTATGACCTACATATATAATATATTTTTTATGACCCATATAAATAATTATTTTGTTTTATGACCTATAAGTAATTATTTTGTTTTATGACCTCTAAGTAATTATTTTGTTTTATGACCTATAAATAATTACTTATTGTCATCAATAATATTTTTAATATTTGACCTATATAAATAATATATTTATTTACTGAATTGGGACACAAAACTATTTGAATTTTTGTTATTCTGGAACAAAAAATAAAAATTAGCTAATATTTGATTTGATTAGATGGATATACACGTATACATGTAAGAATTTATATAAGTAACATACTTCTTTAGGGATGATTTGAAGAAGAGATTCTAATCCCATTTCGTGGGTGTTAGATCATAAGGTCTGTCAAGGAGTAGGGTCGCTTGTTCCACAGCATGGGTTTTCTCTGGATCCTCTGGTTTCCTCTCACCGCTAAAGGCCCCTAAATGTACACAAAATCGAGTTATTGAAATAAAATCGAATCATGTTTTAGTCCCGAAACAAACTGATTTCTGTTAAGTGGAGGTTAAACCTCCATCTCAATTCTTACATGTACCTGCACCATTGCCTTACATGTATATTGGGTCCTGGGAGACAAGGTGACTAAGTAAGTAAGGCTCTAGCTCGCTAATCTAGAGATTGCAGGTTCACTCCTGGCATTGGCCGAGAATGTCCATTTGGATTTTTCAGTGTGGTTTTCCCTTGTCACTGGTGCAGAACAGTAGGACGTTAAACCTCATTTCAATCCATATTGTGTCCTCATGTTAAATTTTTAATGAAATTTGTAAAAGATCAAACATCTGTATCTTTGTATTGATTTATTTATTCCAGTTGTTTAAGCTGTGGTCATGGGTCCAGTGCCTTGTCGACTTGGATACGATGTCCGATATCCCGACAGCGAATTCCATCAAAAGAAAATCCTCCCGCAGGTCTTCAGCAATGGCTTGATACCTTTAAGGTTAGTTTTAACCATACTTATTGAGCTACTCCAAAAAAAATATCTATTGCATGACGGAAAATGATATGTAACTACACCCATAATACAGTTGTGACGCGACTGCATGGCATCGTTCAAAGAATGTGTAGAGTTTTCCTTGCAAAGTTGTTCTTACTTTAAAGTAAATCGGGTAAACGTGAAAGAAAAACAGCTTCATACATTGAGAGCCTTGTCGCCTTTTATTTGGGAACTTGAAGGTAGTTCCAATGGTTGAATTCGTCATACAGCCGAGGTTAGATGTAGGGTACCACAGCCTGCGGAGGTTTGCTGATTAGAGTCTACTTTATTCAGAGTAAGCTTCCTGTAATGTTTAACATTTAATGTTATTGAGATCTCTTTGCATAATGGTTGTGTATGAATTATAATACAATTGATTGATAATGAAATTTTGAAAAAATAGAGCAATGAATTTTGATTTGTTTTAAATTTTAGATATATTTTATGGTAGGTTAATAGCTGGATGTTGTTTTGTTGAAATTTCATTATAGGATTTCAAAATTTCTAAATTTTAGAATTGGACGAATGCGGAGAGATTAATGGCGCTAGATCAGATGATTGAATTATGTGAACCAACACAAGTTCGTCACATGATGCAGGCTATCGAACCCCAATTCCAGCGAGACTTTATTTCACTTCTTCCAAAAGAGGTAAGTTAACCCTTCTTCGGGTATGCAAATACTGAGTAAAAATCAAGCTTTAGACCTTGCTGTGAAAAAAATTGCATACCTTTAGTACAAATGCAACCATAACTGTAAAATTGCAGATTTGTATATATTTTATATTATATATGACTCATGATTTTTCCATATTTGTAGCTGCTAACTGTTAAGATGATAACCCAGTGCTTACATGTAGAATAAAGTTTTACCCTAAATTATTTCTTCTAGATAAATATTTTACAGTAAAATTTCTGTTTGAATGATTCGTTTGAGACCTTCATGAATTTGGAGTTATCCCCCCTTATAACTTTATTGATTGGAATACTCAATTGAATGTTCCAGGATTTAATTCTCCCAATCCTCAAATTAGTGACAATCAAATGCAAATGGGGATTTTAGGCCACAAGGCCTGTGCAGATTGCATAAAAATATATCTCAACCAACCAGGACAGCTGAAATGGATTCATTGTGTTTAATTCTTCTCAAGAATGCCAGAGCTGTGACAAGACTGAAATATGCATCACTCGATTGCTCTTCTGTCATTTCTGGCATTCTGGAGTGACAATTGGGCATCAAAGGATATATCTATACTCTTTTAGTTCCGAAATCACATTTGGCATTGAGTGAATGTTCTTCCTCTAATTTGGATTTAATTTTTTTATATATTTTCAGCTTGCCTTACACGTTTTATCATTCCTTGATGCTAAAGATCTACTTCAAGCTGCTCAAACTTGCCGTTATTGGCACATACTGACAGAAGATAACCTTTTATGGCGAGAGAAATGTCGAGAAGAGTGTATCGACAAATCAGCATTCTCTAAACGTAAAAATGGGAGTCTTTGTAGTCAGTGGAAAGCTTTATATTTACGACAGTATCAAATAGAACAAAACTGGCGTTCCGGTGCTATACGACCAAATAAGGTAAGACACAAGAAAACTGAAATGATTAATCATATGAAATTAGGCAAGTAGTGGTAACCAATTTCAGTATTATTTCATTTCAAATCTTTTTGATTTTCGATTCGATTCAACATTTCTCTTTAAATTTGACCTATGGCAATGGTTTTTTTCCCTCGTAGCACTCTCCATGATGTATGCCTGTCTTCATTAGCCCAGTGATACCTTAAACCATATATTTTGATTTTGAACTTTCAGGTTTTAAAAGGCCATGATGACCATGTGATAACTTGTTTAGAATATTGTAATAATAAAATAGTTAGTGGTTCTGATGATAATACTCTTAAAGTCTGGTCTGTAGTTACAGGCAAGGTAAGTTGAAACCTCTTTTTATAGACCGGTCTGTTGTTACAGGCAGGATACAGTGTAACTTAATGCCTTTTATTAGGTTTATATATTACAGTTTTCATTAGCCCTATCGCAGCAAAATTGTTGGATATTAAACCCTTATTTCATTTTATTTGTATCTCTTGTTTTAGACCGGTCAGGCAAGATAGGTTAATACCTCTTGTCTGCTGTTACATATAGGTATGGTAAAACCTCTGATTATAGACCGGTCTATATTCACAGGAAGGATGGTTTAAACCTCTGATTATAGGCAGGTCTATAGAAGTTAGTTTTAAACTTCTGAGAGTACACAGGTAAATGGTCCTTATACAGGAGTGTACTGTAAAATACCTTGTACAACAGGTTTTTGGTAGTGCACTTCTTCCCTTGGATAGGTTACACATTATATTATTGGACTTCCAGATATGTGAATTATCAATAGACTCTCCCAATGTGTAACTTGGTGGCCATTTTGACAGTCAATGTTACAGTAGTCATGTGATACTGTAATCCGGTGATAATCTGAGACTGGCCCAATGTAATTGTGGGACATCGGACAGTGTCCTAGATACACTCTGAAGAAATAGTGAGCTAATTTCATACTTTGATATATTGTTGTCTCCTGTTTCAGTGCCTTCGTACGTTAGTTGGTCATACAGGAGGTGTCTGGTCGTCCCAGATGGTGGGTAATACAATAATAAGTGGATCAACAGACCGAACGCTCCGTGTGTGGAACGCAGACACAGGCCAATGTCAACATGTTTTATACGGACATTCATCAACTGTTCGCTGTATGAGTTTACATTCTAACAAGTAAGATCTTTCAGCTCTTTTCATCCATGGTCGTCAAGCATACTAAATTCAAGCTCTTCATATACAATTGGCTCCGTTTGACAATAGACACTAAGCAAGATATCCGTCATTTTAGGTCCTAAATCGATGACTTTCGTCGAAAACACTCAGGTCAATCCATGTACATTTTGGGGCGCTATTGATAGAAAAACAAGCATTAAAGGGATTGTACATCTCAAAACCTCAATTTATGCTAGACATTGTCTGTGACGTGCCTTATTTTCAGGCTTGTATTTATTTTTGTAAAAATAGTTTTGAAGAATGTCTGAGAAACAGAATATTATTTTGTATGGCCTTGCATTGCAATTTTATATAGCATTACATTATTGCAATTTTGTATGGGCTTACATTGTAATATTGTATGGTGTTGTCATTGTAATATTGTATGATATTGTCATTGTAATATTATGGTCTTGTCATTGTAATTTTGTATGACCTTACATTGTAATTTTATTATTTTTATTATGTAATTATAGAGTTGTGAGTGGGTCTCGGGATGCTACGTTACGTATGTGGGATATAGAGAACGGAGACTGTTTACATGTATTAATGGGCCACGTAGCAGCTGTACGTTGTGTGCAGTATGATGGTAGACGTGTGGTTAGCGGGGCGTATGATTACACTGTACGTGTGTGGGATCCGGATACTGAAGCATGTATTCATACGCTACAAGGTCACACAAACAGAGTTTATTCCTTACAGGTATGTGTAAAACTGTTTATCAACCTACATTGATATCAATAATTGGATATTTCATGAGTACAGGTTATGTACTTCCGTTTTTCACCTTTGTCTAAGATGTGCATTTTGATTGGTTGTACACAACATACTAAGCCCCGCCTTCATGACCTTGAAATGTCAAATCTCTTCCTTTTTGAAATGTCAGGCATGGCCAGCTCTTAATTCAATTTAAAGGGATGATTTTTACCGTTATTGTAAATAACAGTAATCAATTGTTGTTTTTATGAAAAAATTGACAGTTTGCTTATTGAATTCCGATTGGATTCCAAACGGCATCTTTCATTACTTCAATAATCTGCCAATCAAGGGGTTCGACCCTGGTGTTGTTTGAGATAGTTGCCCATTGGATTTTCTAATGTGGTGCATTAAAAGGGGGTTGGCCAGGACACAGTCTAGTCATTCAGATAGGACGAAGAGTTGAGGTCCTGGGTACACGTAAAAGATCCATTGACAATTGGAATTCAAATAGGCCGTAGCACCACTGTCAGGGTAAAATACATGTAGCACACTTTATGGTATAAGACAGTCTTCATTAGCCCAGTTGGTGAAGAAAACTACGAAGTTAAACCCCATTTTATTTCTGTCTAGCTGTTTTAATATACATATAGAGATGGGACGAGAAATCTTTTACGAAAGTTCATTTGGCGTGAAGATCTAGTAGAGAAAACTGTGGATCTAGATCCTTCTCTTTGAATGATGTTGTTATTTTGTAGTTTGATGGTGTACATATAGTGAGTGGTTCATTGGATACGTCTATACGAGTGTGGGATGTAGAGACGGGAAATTGCTTACATACGTTAATAGGTCATCAGTCATTAACAAGTGGATTAGAATTAAAAGATAATATATTGGTATCTGGTAACGCTGATTCAACGGTTAAAGTATGGGATATAACAAGTGGACAGTGTTTACAGACATTACAAGGTAAGGAATTCTCTTTTAATGCTAAATACACAAGATTAAATGATTCCCTGTTTATAGTGCAGCATGCCAACCCATGTGGTTCTGGAGCCAGTGATAAACATGTATTGGTGTAATTGTATCACCCTTACCGGTATGTCCAGAAATGCATAGTTTGTCTCCAGATATACATGTAGTTTTGTTTGGTGCAGTAGTTGACCCCAACTGCCTCTAACGAGTTAAAGGGCAATATTGTCTAGCATTTTGGATTTTACTATCATTGACTCATCCCATAACATAATGAATGATTTCAGTGTATTCCTTGACCACTAAAACAATTTTTGACTTATAAATTATCACACTGGACTAAATACTATGGGAGTTATTTGGGATTATTTGAAATAGCAGCCATCTTGGACGCCATTTTGAATTTCTCAAAATGCTAAAGGGTGACCAAATTTCATCCAGCAGATTCTGAAAGAGGAAAGCCTCGGCTACTAAAATCACTCATAAAACAAAAATTGGTACACAATTTCAAGGTTCAGCCATACATCTAGTTCTGCCGGACTATTGCCATAAATTTAGTATTCGGACAATTAGTCTGTAATACATGTATATATATCCTATTGATATTCAGCAAATGTTGTAAGCATATATTTTTATTTTCAGGACCTCACAAACATCAGAGTGCCGTTACTTGTTTACAGTTCAGTAAAAAATTTGTAATAACATCATCAGACGATGGCACCGTTAAAATCTGGGATCTTAAAACAGGCGACTTTCTCAGGAACTTGGTTTCTCTTGACAGTGGCGGAAGCGGTGGGGTTGTGTGGCGTCTTCGGTGCAGTAATACAAAACTAGTATGTGCTGTTGGCAGTCGCAACGGCACAGAGGAGACAAAACTCCTGGTTTTAGATTTTGATTTAGACGATAAAAAATTGTGATTAACCAATATGGTCCATATAATTACCGTAAGAGAGTGCTGATAGATTTACTAATAGGGAAGTAGAATTTTAAAAAATGGGGGCATTATGGGACTAAAACATAATACTTGTTGACGTGAATGTCGTTATAATTGTACAGTGGTTGATGTTTTGTTTGACGTGAATGTATGGCCAGTGATTAGTGGATAAATTATCGCGGTGATGTTTGCAGATATTTGATTACAGTTTGTCGATGTGGTCGGGAACATAAAAAGAAAACCAAAAATATCCGACAGATTAGATGAAGAAAGAATCCCAACAGAGATTTCACCAAAAGATTTGACAAAGGAAAATATTGGTATATTTCTGTCTTAATTAATCTGGACTATGAGTGTTGTTTTATTTTTTAAAAAATCTAAAATTGGTATGTAACCATGGAAATCTGTAAAGTTGTACATCTGTCAGTTGTAAAGTTTATGTTCAGTAGAATCACACTCGTAGTCCAGCTAGGTAACACAAAATAACTTTCATCGTCCAGGTAACACAGAATTACTTCTGTAGTCCAGGTTCATGTAACACAGAATTAAGTCTGTAGTCCATGTTCATGTAACACAGAATTACGTCTGTAGTCCAGGTAACACAGAATTACTTTTGTTGCTCAGGTTACATAGTATCTTTTCTCTCCCAATTCTATGGATCCAAGTGATGTGAATAGAATTTGTATGTATACATAATAAAATCGATAAGTCAACAAACAGCGCAAGTTTAGTGTGATGTTACTTGAAACGTCTGCTGAACACACAACTCGGATTCTGAAGAAATGTGTAGTAAGCCGACCCAATCTGTTCGTTTCATTGGATGGTACAGCAAGGACAATAATTATTTTTTATATACAAGGACAGTAGACGATGAAACTTTTGTACAGAAAACTGAACCCATATGTAATCTTGTTAAACTTTTGTGTTCGTTCTTTAAAACTCATTCTTGCTGCATATATGTATGTTACTGCCAGCCCATCCTGTTCCTGCTACACATGTAGATTTCATTCTTTTTGATGCTGTGACATTGGCAACTATAAAACAAATAGGACTATTTTGTTATTTTTTCAATAAACAAATGGATGTCTAAATTATACGTTTAGTTAAAGATACATTTTGTAAGATTTAGATAAAGAGCTGACCGTTAGTGCTATGATAGTTAAAAAAAAAAAAAGATTTACCTCTTACATAATATGTCTTTAAACTTAAATCTATCAAAAAATAAATCTAATGAACTCTTCATGATCAAGTCGGACTGGAGTTGGCATGTTCACAAGAGGATGAGTTTCAAAGAATGATATTTGTTATGTATATAAATTTATTATAAAGGCAATTTAAAATGGCATCATTGGTATGAAGTAAAAATGTACATTTATCGTGAAGTAACTAAGTAACTTAGACAGAGTCATAAAACTTTCTCAGATTTATACATGTATAATGAAATTGAGTCATTTATTGGCTGATATTCCTTCTAGAGATTCGGTTTTCACAATATTGTATGGTTCTCTGAAAGAAGCCGTCTGATTAAAATACAGATCTTTATTTTGTTACGTTTTTTTTATACTTTTGATGGCTTCTTCTACTTGAAAATCTGACCAGTTGTAGTGGGAGGTCATGTCAGGGGTTATACGAGCGGCTTTTGACCCAATGATGTCAGACCTTTGATTAACCAATCAGGATTGATGTTTCTAGTACTAGTAGGGTACTCATTGACTCATTCCGCATATCAACCAAAACGACTTTTCCAGGTGATAGTGTTGTAAGACAAGTAAAACGAAATTTTGAATTAAAGAAACAAAATGAACTAGGATTTGTGTTTTAATCAGATTGTGAAAAAAGCATCAGTGATTTTAAATGATTTAAAATATTTTTTCAAGTTTACTGCAGAGAATTGAATCATTTATCAACTGATTTTTTTTTTAGAGATTCATTTTTCACGATATTGTAGTTTACAAGCAATTTCAATTCTCTGAAAGAAGTATCAGTGGCTTTTAAATGATTGAAATATTGTAAGATATAAGAGCAAGTGTTGTGTAATATGACTCTGGTTATCTGTAATAATATTGTATATAAATAAATACGTATTAAAATAATGTATTAAGCTACACTTGTTGCGGAAAAAATCATTTAAGTCAATCAGTTTCTGCTGGACTTAAAACTTTAGAACTTGGTACATTTAATTACTGTATTGACTTATGACTACCCCAGCTAGAGATAAGTGATATATTAATACCGGTATATCCCTGGGCAGACCGAAACTTTCCAAAACTGCTGTTCCGTAGACCCACCTCAACCCTCAACCCCAGAGAATAGCTTCCGGTATTGTCAGACCATTTTGCATGCGCCACAGCTGTACATGTGACTTAATGGGTTGATGTGGTCTAAGGAGCCCTTTGGTGGTTTTTGGCTGTCTACATGTAAATGCTGAAGAGCTGCTAATATAGTTTTTATCAGTTCACATTACAACCAGACCAGTTTTTTAAAACTCAATTTACTTAGTTCTACTAGGCCAGTTTCTGGATTCAATATAGTTGTACCAGGCCAGTCGCTAGGACTTCTATTTTGGTCACAAATATTAGCTGTTTATCATTGAAAAGGTCTCGTCTTCCCAGGGGTATTGCACATTCGGTATCAATAGTGGCTATGTAGGTTATTTATCCACAGTTGTGTCGTATGTTTGGTATCAATAGTGGTCTCGTACGGAAGAGACCACTGAAGACGAGATCATTGGTGATAACCGAGGATGAGAGAGTATATTGTTTAAGATGGAGTAGTATTGTCATGTATTATTATTATTATTATTATTATGGTGTATACAACAATGTATTATAACAGCAGGTGTGTGTTATTGTTTATATACCACAACCCAGCTGGTCTGATATTATTTCTAATAAACAACTAGGGCATTTAATATCATTATCCTCACATTTTTTTGTTGCTTTTTATACACCGACATTGAAATGTGGTTGTATATTGCCGTTGGTCTAAGTCCATGAAACAATGAAACCTGTTGATTTTCTATAATCACTGCCAGAGTTATGTCCCTTGATCACTTTGAAAAAAACGTGTGGCCGTTCTAGTTGATGAGTAGACTGTATAACGACCTGTAGCTTGATATCACGGAAATGAAAATTGGGCCACAGAAGACATGCCTTGTGTTCTATGAATAAGTTTTGCCTGGGCAGCGGCGTTTCCGTGTAGGCATCGTCGAATTCCAGCTGTTAAGGGTTATTTTTACCAACAAGTCACTATGTACGTTGAGTACTATCAAGGTCATCGTACGTTTCCTAATTTGATCGGAGAGAGAGCGCGAATGGGATTAACGTCAGGTCGACACAAGTTTCGTCATAACATACGGTTCAGTTTAATTTCAATAATTTGTCTGTACGTAGGGATCTTTAGCTGTGGGAAAAATATGTTGTAATATGTAATATCAGACATTATGTCAACTGGTAAACTGGACTTTATCTCCATGGGTAACCGTGTAATTAATTACTAGCAGTATGTGCAGATATTTGATAATATGATAAAGATGATTTCTAATCAACTTATTGTTGAATCTCATTAAAATACGATATGGATACATGACATTTTGTTAAGCGGTGGACACATTAGCCTAATCAAGCGACTGTGAAATTTGCCTTCTGTGTCAACACCAAAACGTCGGTAACTACTTAAAGCGGTGTAGACATAAGGCGAATCAAGGGTGGACACACTAGGCGAATACTGATATTGTTACAAACGTGGAAAATTTTGTTGGAATAAAATAAAACCAAGTACGAAGCATCCAAACCATTAGACAAAATTCGAAGTATTAAAAACGGTATAACCAAAACAGTGTAATCAGCACATGGACACATCAGGTCAAGTGAACAAAACTAAACTTCTTGCAGATGCTGCTAGATTTTAGAATATTGTGAATAATCCAGATTGGAATTGGGTTTTAAATCCCATCTACACACTAGTACGATGATGTTGGGAGTAACACATGCGTAATTCCAGTGGTTGCATGTATAATCTGATGGGGATAATTTTGCTCAGATAGTGGCATATCTACCTGTATTCCAATTGCCAGGGGATTTCGCCTTTTCGTCCAATCCCAACAACTAGGCAGACGTGAAGGGGGGCGGTAACATGTATACTAGGTCATTTCGGGATTTACTCACTGATTCAATTTTCTTTCAATAATAAGCTTGAGCGCGGAGGCATTAACAAAGGGGTGGGGCACACCCGTAATCAGCCGGGACAAACGATTTCAATCTCCGAAAAAAAAGCTGCCGACCATAGTTGAAAAATAACAACTAAAGACAGCAGTCAGAGATCATCATGTGGAGTATTGATTTGATTTGAGGACGTGACATCTGGCATCCAGTCTCACCTAGGGACGGGTGACAGTTGAGGCTCTGTCTAAAAATAATTGGAATTCACCATTTTAAATGATGTAATAAATGCTGCTACAGGGGGAAAATGCTCCCCAGGGACTTAGACTCAGAGAGGCCTGTATATAATAAGGATGATGTATACATTACATATTATTATTGGGTATGTCCTGATATTTAACTGTTCTATATTTTGAACTGACTTGTCAAATGGCCCACTGTCTTGTTACTATGTTCATTGTTCAGAGCTCGTTGGGGAATGATTTTCTGAGCTGGACAACACGTTTGCGGCCGTCCAATTTTCAAGGGGGGGGGGGGCGCCCATAAAAGTTCCCTGACTATGGGCCTGTAATGGGGTTGGACATTCGACTCTACCTAATATCACGTACAAGCTGGGAATATAAACTACGCCACTTGGCTCAATGACGGACCTTTTAACCTAAAGTGGGTAAGACGCTGTAACGCTAGCCTGGAGGTCGGCTGTTCGATCCCTGCATTGGCCAGATTTTCCGGCGTGGTTTCCCCTTATCAGCCGGGGATTCGAAACTACGCCAGTTGACTCAATCCAACCCCCCTCCGCGTCAAAACGGACTGGAGTGAATAATGAAGGACATACAAACTAACAAAAAATAAAATGGTGGTTTGTTTATACATGCAATTAATCATTCCTCGGTTAACTAATCACCATTTTATATATCACGCATTCATTTATCTACTAATAATAACACAGCTCTCTTGTTTTTAATGAACACGATTTATCTGCTGGGTGACGGAGTTTGAATAACAGCCTTGGTCATCCAGGGGTCAGCTATTGTTCTTGTATTTACTGGCATTGTGTTGTTTTAATCTGTGTAATAAGGATGTAAATCTACTACACGGTTTTAAAACGGATTACGGTTATTAATATCTGTATCGCAAGTAGCATATTATGATTTACAGGATAATAGGTCTATACTAGTGATCACAGTCGATTAGTCTCTAGTGGATTCCAGTAATTCCACATTCGAAGGTTTCTCGGAAAATAATCTATCCGCAGCAAATAACAGACGCTTCAGATAAACTGTTTATAAACTTTGTGGTCTGATCGTAAAGGTGACGCAAATAAACCAGATCAAATAACCCCATCCTCTCACCAAAGTGTTTTTTTTTTCTAAGCAGGCTAATCTTGGCTATTTGAATTGGTTTTATTCTATTTTATTTTATTTTAGTATGTGATGGGGAATATATAAAATTCCGATAGATCCATATGTCCAATATCAAACTCGATGCACAGAAGAGCCTTTAAAATTTCTACTAGAAAAAGAGTCCCCATATCTATCCGATTATACAGGACCAGCTCTAAATCTTGATGGGCTAAATATGGGTTTCCTTAAATATTTCTACTATATTTTAAAATTTTAACAATCATTATGTAAGAGCTAAATCTGCCTCTTACGTGTCTTTCTTTAGCTATGAAATGTTACCTAAATTATTAATTAGACATTAATTAACTTATCCAGACCATAATCAACTCTCGATGGCATCGCTATTCCCCGATCTTTAGTGGATTATGATAACTTTCCTTCACGAATTAATGATTAATTGGATAATCGAGACTATGATTTTTGTCGTACCGATCGAGGTTAAGCGGAAATTTCCATCGCTTAATTCTCGGTTTATAGTGGATAAATTTGACTGAAATTTTGAGCAAATTTCCTTTACACTTTTATAGTGAGAACTGCCAACTCGTTATCTAATCTCCCATAATGTATTAAAAAGCTCAAATGAGTTTTATATTACGATTACCCAGATTATCTAAATATTAATGGGCTAAATATATTTTTCAGTCTAATTAAAACGCAGACCCTGATTCATTTCGTTTTTATAGTTCAAAATTTCATTTTACCTGTCTTTACTACATTAGGATCTGGAAAAGTTGCTATATAGAAGTGAGAGATTAGCCAATGAAACAGTCTGTTACCACGAGGTCTTGGCGTGCGATTCACGGAACTGTGGGTAAACCACAAGAATAGTCAACGCTGATTGATTCATCAACTTTTGACGTCATAAGGTCAAGAGTCTCTCGTACGACCCCTGACGCGGCCTACAAGTACAACCGGTCAGGGCTTCATGTAGTGTAGGTCATCGAAAGTATAAAAAACGAAACGAAATATAGATCTGTATTTTAATCAGATTGTCTATCTTCTATCTTTTTTCTATTCCATATACAAATGTTGAGAATAATCAACTTTATGTGACTATATTGAATGAAAAGAAATATTGAAAACACAAATTCGTATGAATCGAAAAGAAATGATCAGACGTTTTGAAAACTTTTCATTGTAAAGGCACATTTCTACGAATAAGAGGAGACAATTCTAACCTGTTGAACTTCTGTTAGTTTTCACAGCAAGATAATGGAATGTTTTTAATATTTTTAACTTTAGATGTCAAGTCTTTGAAAATAAATAAAAAATTTTATGATTGAAAGAGTCTTGTCTAGACCGTCTTTTTTATTAACCACAGAAACGATTTATACAAATATACTCTTCAAAAAAAAGAAACGCTTAGTGACATTTAGCCGTCGGTATACCCTCGCTCTACCTTCGCCTCGTTGCAACTGGAACTGCGACTCGTCGCTGAACCAAACTGTTCAATAATGTTGCTGTGGCCATACCCCGTGTATCTGAACCCCGTATCCGGATTTAAAGGTGTTGGCATACTCCAAAACAACAGCTCTAACCGACGTCTGGCTACTAATCCGGTTTTACAAACGCGTGTATGGACTATCGTGTCTGGTCTGAGGTCCTACGTCGTCCAGGAATTGCTGCTGCAGTAGATGTCGCTGTTGTGGACCGTTTCCGCAAATACCGTAACCGGATGTTACGATTAATGGTAGGTCAGGTCATTCTTGTTTGGTCTAAGCTTGGGCCGTCACGTTGTCGACACCTATCCTAAATGCGAAAAATGGTACTCTGGGAAACATTCAGCAGTCTGTTTGGTATTCACCTGCTTGTAAGCGACTTCAGATGTGGCATGACTTGGTTCGTTGAGTGTTTACATAAGCAACTGATTTTGAAACCAAGAACCCCGGGATTTTAAAGGCCTTAGGTTTAGATTTGCGAAGTTGTTAAACTTATGTGACTTGGTGCAACTAAGCGAAAACTAATTTCGGCAAAACAAGTGACCCAACATTTAAAACCAATAACGAATTTCTTCTATGCTTAGATAATGACATTAAAACAAGTAACATGTATGGAAACAAAGATCTCATTCAAATAACAAAAATGATGAAAAGTGGACTCCGTTTCTTTTTTTCTTTCTTTTTTTTCTTTTAGAGTATATAATATATTAAAGCTGCACTAGTTGTGGTTAGATAAAAAGCTGACAATTATCGCTATAATAGTTAAAAATAGATACTGAAAGAGAATATGCTGAAAATTTCTGTCAAATTACTTCACCCTGACCCTAGATAACGGGGATACAGTTATAGCATAGTTCCGATTGGCATAACTACCGTTGTTACGATAACATACACAGTCTCAATCATCCAATTTTATGGTAACCGCATCTACCACAAAATAAATCTACTTATATCGTAGCCCCCCAATGGCATCGTGAGTTAATTAATGTCTAATTAATAATTAATATATCTTCTAAGGCATAAAGAAAGGCTTATCATTATTAGCTACATGGCAAACTGACGTCGATCGACTTCTTCACATTCATAAACAATCGGCAAGAAAGAGAGAAAATGTTTAAGAATTTTTATAAATTTTGTTTTTCTTGTATGATTTACGATCTGGGATCTGATATATCACGGACAGGGTAACTTTCAAAAAACCGAGGCATCAGGAATCAAAGAGTTGGTGTGATTATATAAAGATATATCAATATTTGCGTTATGTGGTGTAAAAATGTTTCACATAGCGACGCCAACAAGTTTGTAATATTGTCTATGTGTTAATGGTTTGAGTTGTCGTGTTGTCATATCGTCATTTATTATAGAGATGTCATCAATATGTTTAAATGTATTAAACCACTTAGACTTGATTCGATATGACCACCATGTTGTATTAACACTGTGACTTATATATAAATAATGAACACTTTACATCAACTTAAATCAACTACCCATGTAAATATGACGTACACAGTTTCTTCGGTGATATAATAAAGATACGCAGACTTGGTACAGAATCGTGTAATGTTTGCGTGGATGTCTGGTCAACTGGTATGAACACTTTATGAAAGACCAGACAGCCCTTTATTCAGTGTTCTTAGTTCTTAGTTCTAAACTCATAGAGTTACTTCTTCATTTGTTGTCGTTTTCGACATTTGTACACTAAAATTAACATTTGTATCTTAAAATCAATATTTGTTTCACAAATCAGACATTTGTCATATCAGATTTGGAAAATATATTTTAATATAAGATATTTATTTTTTTTTTAGAAAATCAAAAAATTAGTCTATATTTACATTTCATCAGAAAAATACAACAAAAAACAAATACCGAACAAATTTCAAAATACAAATCTCCAAATACAAATCTTGCAAAACATTTCTCTAAAAACATTTCTCCAAAAACATTTTTCGAAATTCATCGAACCGGAACATTAGAAATTAAACTGGCATGCAATAAGTCACCATACAATAATAATCGAGAATAAGCACATGTACAATAAGAACAATCGCTCGGTGACAACAACGCTAGTAGCGCTAGTGAAACGACCCCTAGGCAGTTGGAATTCGATATAAGAGTAGGCCGTAGCGCCACAGCCCGGACAAAATTTTCCTCATAACACACTGTATGGGGTATGTCCGTCTTCATTAGCCCAGTTTAGGAGCAGAACAGTAGGACGTTAAACCCCATTTGGGTGTTATGTTTAACTCTACTATGGATATGTCCAAACATATTGCCGCAGTATCAAAGGCATGTAACTTCCAACTGTACAACATTGGTCGGGTACGAAAATACTTAAACACAGATTCAACTGAACTGTTAGTGAACTCATTAATCGCATCTAGACTGGACTATTGTAATTCGTTACTTTATGGTCTTCCAGCTTCTTCTTCTCTTCGCTCCCTACAAAAAATACAAAACACTGCCGCACGTCTGATCACCAGAACAGAACTACGTGACCACATTACACCTGTGCTCAAATCCCTCCACTGGCTTCCAATTAACAGACGTATTCAGTACAAGATAATCCTTCTAATTTACAAGTGTATCCATGGTTCAGCTCCCAATTACCTGAGTGATCTTATAAAAATCAAAACACGACCTTGTTGTTCCAAAAACTTTTAAAGTGTCGTGTGGTGACAGGGCATTTTCAGTGGCAGCACCCACCCACTGGAATAAACTCCCAGCAACATTAAAAGAAGCCAAAACATTAGAGTCCTTTAAAACATCCCTTAAGACTCACCTATATTTAACTGTGAATACCAAACCTGACAGTGTGGCTCAGCGCCATCGAGTAGATCAGTTCTAGATGAGGGGCGCTATATAAATTCATTATTATTATTATTATTTCATTTCATTTCTCTAGCGAAACCACGTGCGTAGAACGGCAAATCGGACCGGGCCTTCGATAACGAAAATAAATTGAAAGTAGTCTATTTTCAGAAATTAGGCTTTGTCTGATAGCGACATATTTCTTTGTTCAAGGAGATGAAGAAATGAAGTTTAACAACCACACGACACAACTAGGTCATTTCGGAACTAACACATGGTTCAATTTTATTTTAATAATTAGCTTGTGCGTAGGGGTCTTTAGCAGTGGGAGGAAACCGGAGGCCCCGGAGAAAACCCAAGAGATTGGACAGGCGCCCCTACTCCTCGACACCTACATCGAAACCACGCCAGTTGACTCAAGGACAGACCTTATGGTACAGCGCGTACGTGCTATTCATTAGACCATCCAAACCCCCTTCCTTGCTAAAATGAAAGAATGTTTTACCTCTTCTAAATCATGTTTTCATGAATGTGCCTGGGAATAAGTTCATACAGATTTTCCGTCGTTATTTCCCCTTGTCAGTGATGCAGGACCGAGGGCGTAACAAGGACAGCTGTGTAGTCGTTCGGATGATACGAAAAACCGAGGCCCGGTGTACACATTGGCGTGCACGTAAAATATCCCCAGGCAGTAGGAATTCCATATAAAAGTAGGCCGTAGTGTCGCTGTCCGGGCAAAATTTCCCTCGTAACACACTGTATAGCCTGTACCCGTCTTCATCGACCCAGTACGGAGCATTTCATTTATTAAGCGAGGGGAGGTGGCGGGAATTTAAATCTTAAAGCCCCAATAACACTCTTGTTGTAATGGAATAATATGTCCCAATCTTTATTCTGGTCAACAAATTGTATTATTTTACAATATTCAAATAAATTGATTATACAAATTTCATCGTAACACACCTAATTTAAAAAATTGGAAAAATTCAACTACATGATTTGAAAAGGTTAACGTAAACCTTTTCAAATGTGACTTGGATTTTAAAATATTTTCGAACCCTCTGGACAAGTAAAATATGATGTAATGGATAATTTACACAACAGGTAGGACACATAAACATCTGGTACTTAGAATAAGACTATTATTTATTTTCAAGCCAGCAAGAGTGTTATTGTCCCTTTAAAAAAACATCTCAATAAGAAATTCTCAATATTTGTTCATATACTACTGGAAAGTATGTTTTTTTTTGCTTGCTACAAAAAAATGTAAATTTATATTTACATAACTTGCAAAAAGAAAAAAAGTTGACTGGCACTAACAAATGAAGGGTGAAGAGTGTATTTAACGTCAAAATACCGTCCATAACACGACATACAAGGTATCGGGTTGCACACCATTAAGAAGGTCTAAATACATTTTACAAATTGTAAAATATTTTCTGACATATACATGATTTAGAAGAGATAAAGTCCTCTTCCATTGATCCAACGACATATGTCTACTTTCAATTTATTTTATTTAATGCTAGATCATATTAATCAACATATTTATATAGAAACATAACACGCACGTGATTTCATTAAAGTCACGGTCATTGTACGATTTTACTTGTTGTATGTTTGCTCGATTCTTCTTTATTGCATGGTGACTTATTGTATGCCAGGTTGATTTCTAATGTTCCGGTTCGATGAATTTCAAGAAATGTTTTTGGAGAAATGTATCTGGAGAAATGTTTTTGAAGAAATGTTTTTGGAGAAATGTTTTTAGAGCAATGTTTTGCAAGATTTGTATTTGGAGATTTGTATTTTGATATTTGTTGTTCGATATTTGTTTTTTGTTGTATTTTTCTGATGATATGTAAATATAGGCTAATTTTTTGATTTTCTAAAAAAAATAAATAAATATATCAAAATACATTTTACAAATCTGATATGACAAATGTCTGATTTGTGACACGAACGTTGATTTTAAGATACAAACGTTAATTTTAGTGTACAAATGTTGAAATACGACAACAAATGAAGAAGTAAGAATTAAGGACTATGAATTTAGAACTAAGAACTAAGAACACTGAATAAAGAGCTGTTTGGTCTTCCATAACAGTTGTGCTGTAGTAGTCCGGGCCCCCTGTCGAACTCTCCGGGGTTACTTAGTATTGCCGAAGATCACTTTCCTTCTACATCTACTTATATCAACTGCTCATGTAAATAAGACATACATAGCTCGAGGGCTAAGAGAAAGGGACGCAATGACGCTTTTAGCGTTCATGGTTTTGCGTTTTTGCCACGCCTTGAGTTCTTTTGACCCTTGCGCAAATGGCATAAAATCATACGGTTTCAGTAACATGGCAAGTCCATAACTCTCGATGACATCGGATGCTCTATGTTTTCAACGGATTTAAATCCAATTGGTGGTTAATAATTTAATCAATAATTGGATAGTCGAAGCTTTGTTTACTATTGTAAGAACGATAAAATAATGACCCCGCTATTCTCCAAAGACCAAAGCTCGGAATAAAAGATATCTCCCTTTGATTATCTACTTTTAACTATTAAAGTTGGAACTGTCAGCCCTTTATCTAAACCTTACATAATGCATCTTTAATTAAGTCAAGGCAATTCGTGGCCTTTCTCATATTAGTCATCATTAACAAAGTATGGTTTCATAATTTCGCATCATACTTTATATTTATCATTAAATAAACAACAATTGTATTCCAAGAATTGTGTAGTTTATGTAATGTCATGCATACATTGTCTTATCACAAGACTAGAGAATCTGAGTTGAAATGTCCAGTAATATTCCATAGAGATGTGTTCTGTGTATCTGGTTGTATACTGGTGTTGGTAGAGAAAATCCGTCTGGATTGTCCGACATGAATTCCCTTGGCAGCAAGTGTTGCAGGACAGAGTACCTGACATTGAAAATGTACAGTCGTCCGGGAGGACGAAACATCGACGTCCCGTGTACTCGCAAAAGAACCATTGGCAGATGGAATTTGATATTATAGAGTAGGCCGTGTCACAGTTTTCTGGGCAATATCCTCCCCGTTGCAAACTGTGTGGCGCATGCCGGTCTTCGGAGTAGAAAAGTATATGGCGTTAAACGCCATTTCATTTTGTATGCTTGTTGATGTAAGAGGTGATTGCCACCGAGACTGAACAAAGTCATTACGTTCGGTTGTCTATTTAAATATGGTCGCCACAATCTACCCAAATATGGTCAGTAATTATCACAAAGACAACAATAACAGACTAAATGAAGCAGCAACAACAATCTGGTAAAAAGTTGAAAACTCCGAGGGTGATAAGATAGTAATGTCTAATCTGAATCAGTCTCGAGTAGATTGGATGGTTTCTTGAGAAACGTGGTAAATGGCTCCACACAAAACCACATCATCATTAAATCGCGTCTTATCTCACGCGAGAACAGTACTATCGTCTGATGTTAGCCTGGAACAAAACGTTGATCTAACCACCATTGTTGTTGTTGTTATTGTGTGGGGTAATCTGCGAGTCAACAGACATCCTATCTTTCATACCTGATTACACTCTATATAACCTCGACTTCAACACCAATATACACTTCAATAGGTATTGCTGATTGGCTATAAACTACACGTATTCATGGCGGTGATTCAGTTCTATTCTCGCGTCAGTACCCGAACTGATTTATAAACCTTCGATAACAGGCCTTTACACCAGGATGCCATACAATCTTTCACAATGAATTGACACACGGTTTAACGTCCTACTGTTCTGCTCTGACTGGGCTAATGAAGACGGGCATACGCCGCAAAATGTGCTACGAGGAAAGTTTTGCCCGGGCAACAACACAATGACCCACTCTTTTACGTACACGCCAATGTATACACGAGACCTCGGTTTTTCGTTCCATCCGAACGACTAGACAGCTGTCCTTGTCAGGTCCTCTATCCTGCACCACTGACAGGGTTAAACCACATCCGAAAATTCCGATGAATACAATCTTTCAAACCTCTCAATTAATGTTTATCACGCATCGGCATCACAGCTTCGATATACTCACATAAACCCTTTCAATGTGGCAAAGGGGTATTTTTAACGCCCGCTTCCACTGATGTACCCCCGGTTAGACTCAATGATTAGGGCGTTGACTGTCAAGTCTTAAGGCCCCGTGTTCGTTCCGGTGTTGGTCGAGAAAGTACTTTGGGGTTTTCTGCGCTCCCCCCCCCCATCAGGTAGAGAAGGCAGAGGGCTTGGAAAGGGACAACGTATAGTCGTTCAGATTGGACGAAAAACCGAGTTCCCGTGTATACATTGGTTTACACGTAGAAAATCCCTTGGCAGTTGGAATTCTATATCAGGGTAGACCGTCGCTCCGCTGCCCGAGCATGTTTTGTTATAGCATAATATGCATGGTATGTGTCCGTCTTCATTAGCCCAGTCGGAACAGAACATTTTTTCATCGACTAACGGCAAACATTGGGTACCATGTCCTTCTTCGGTAGCCCGGTTGGTGAAGAAAAGTTGGATCGTAAATCTTATTTCATTTTATTTCCAAACGCAGTGTCCGACCATTGTGATTTCTTTCTCTCAATACAGTCAGTACTATCCCTGTCTGTTGGAAACTCGGCAAAACCTAGTCGATATTCTGGACACAGAGACCTATTTACCTTGAGAATAGATCTCTCCCCTGGATGGCCGCCATATTTAAAAGTTAGTATACTATGGTGTAATGTTGTTCTATTCCATTTTACATCTGTCATACTTCTTACTTCAAGAATGGCCGCCATATGCAAAAATTAGTATTATTATGTTTTTGCAATGCAATTCTACTCAGATTAATTACGTCTCCAAATTCTTAGTGTTTTCGACTAATGTCGCCGATTTAGGAATCAAAATGTCGGCTAATTAACTTCGTGTCTGTTTTCAAGCGGACCTAATTGTAGACAGCGTAACTTTCGTTTGCCTATAGTCGGAACAGGAAGTGGTATCAAAATATCGCCATTGACTGCAACGTGAACGAAACCACGATTACATATTTGTTTAACAACTAGAAATAGAGCAACAGTCGGCACCGGTAGTTGTTAAAATGATCACTGGCTACCGCATTTCACTCAATTCATCTGTTAAATATGTAAATTGTATACCCGCGCATCCCATCTACACAACCCATTTCTCTTGGATTCTCTGCTAAGCGTCTTCATGTTTGAATTTGTACTTTTTACCAGATTGTTAATACATCAAGTTGTGTCAAATTGTACTTCACAAACCAATATTTTTAGGATACTCTGAGTTAATATTGTTCATTTCCTAACTACCCTTTCACCAGCTTGTTAATATATCAAGTTGGATTCTCTATTCTCTGTTTGATGTTTGATTTCAATGTTTTTTGCTTTATTTTTTAGCCGATTGTGAAATAATTCCAAGACGGCGACGAATATAAAGTAGTAGTACCGGGAATTCGCGTATTTAAGGCTTTCCATTATTAAGCCATGGGCTCAATAACGAGTTTAAATTTCGAATTTGAAATTTATTTTAGAGTGGTCCCCCTTTTGAATTTTCAAACCACATGTGTTTGCATTGGTGGAGTCACGTCGAATTGGTGTACAATATACTTTTCGAAGAAATGGTTCATCGATGACATGGTAGATTTGAGTGATACTGTGAAAGTGAACCAGGTGATTAAGGGCTGCCGCTCGAAACGTGTCCTGAAACAAAAAAAAAAGAACTTTTACTACGGTCTTATCGGTGTGTTGCTCTGGGATTATATTTTGAGATTGTTAAGTGCGTAATTTTACTTCACGTATACCCAATTACACACACCATTCCTCTTGTATTCTCTTCTAAACCTATTCATGCATGAATATGTATTTTTATTTTTTGACTAGATTGTATATCAATTTAAATACATAGGGATTATCTCCAATACGACATGTTATTATTACCGTATCAAATGATAAACCAGTAAAACCACATTGCGTGTAAAGTAGTTCGGTTAATATTTGATTAAATTAGTTGAAGAGAGCGAAGAAGAGATATCATTTAATTAATAGAAAAGAGTTATCAATGTTGCTCAGACACACAAATCTATAAATCTTAATAAATTTTCTTTAATGATATGTAAAGTTTATAGTTCAATCAACCATGTAATCCTATGTATGGCTTAGAGAAACTCGTTCATTAATTATAACCCTAAATATTATTTCGTCCTCCGTACAAGAAGATGTATTCCTGAAATAGAAACCATTTATAGAAATTGTTTAACCACATTTTTATACATGGACAATTTTTGACGAATTGTACACGTGAAACCATGAGGTGTGTACCTTTAACTTTTACAATGTGGGTGTCTACCTTTAACCATGTGTATATGTACCTTTAACTCGTATCGTGTTTTGGATGTGTACCTTTAACTGGTATCGTGTTTCGGATGTTCCCCTTTAATTCGTATCGTGTTGTGAATATGCATCTTTAACTTGTATCGTGTTTTGGATGTGCACCTTTTACTCGTATTGGGTCGGTGTGTATTTTAACACGTATCCTGTTGTGGATATGTATCTTTAACTACTATGATCTTGTGGGCTTGTACCTTTAACATGTATCGCCTTGTGGGCTTGTACCTTTAACATGTATCGCCTTGTGGATATCTCCCTTTAACGTCTATCAATTATCATGCTGTGGATATGTACCTTCCACTTGTATCATAAGGTGGCTGTGTACCTTTAACATCTATCATGTTGTGGATATGTACCTCAAACTTTTTTGGTTTAGTGGATATGTACCTTTAACAGGAATTACATGTGTACCTTTAACTGTAGTTACGTGGATATAATGAGAGTGAAATATAAAGCAGATTAATATCATTCACCTTTCAACTATTCTTGAATCCAGTAAATTTCCTGTTTCAACATTTTATCCACGTCTATTATAGTGTTTTATTAAGATACTGAAATATACTTCAACTATCAATATCCGTTCATTTATACTCCTCTTATCTCCCCTTTAACACTCACAATATATCTTCTCTTTTTACCACGTTCTATAACTATTCAAATAAATAATGGTATTAGGATCAGGTCTATTTTTATGCCAATAAAATGTCTTTTAGTTTTTATTCTGTAATACGAGTTGTCCTCACATCACGCTATGTTTATTGTTCCTCCACAACTAATCACATTTGTGATGGAATCTCATTTAACCCCAAAACATCGTTAGGTTTATTTGACGTTTTACTGGTGAACTGATTCTGGCATCGAGTAGACTGCATTTTATACCTTAATATTTATTTTATTCCTTGTCTTTTACCAAAACACATCAAATTAGATTTTTTGAGCATTTATATGGCTTTTATTATGATATACACGGTGCGCAGCAATTATTAAATTGGACTATTTCAAAATTTATCATGTTGTATAGCGGATCAGAGTGTGCACGCCATTTAAACATATAAATAGAGACTGGTGCGTATCGCGTATCCGTATCGACTTTGCGTGTGACGTCATCAATGTCTGTGTTTTTCTTATACGCGATACGGCACACGGACATGGCAGCAGGTATCGAACAGCTTTCATACGGAAAAGGTTCATATAACGTATTTTTTGCTACTTTTTGACCCTGAAATGTTGTGCCATAGCGTTTTTATGAATCTATGTGTATCCTACAACACGAAGGCGTCCGGTTCCCCCTCCCCCCACTGGCAGATACCCCTACGCGCAAGCAAATTATTGAAATAAAATTGAAGCATGTGTTAGTTCCGAAATGGGCTAGTTTGTGTCGAGTGAACGTTAAACCCTATCCCCCCCCCCTCTGTCTCTCCCCCCCCCCCTCTCTCCCTTCATTCAACTACGATTGTGTAAAGACTGAAAGTCTCGTATTGTGTTTTAATTTAACTCGTGTAAACACAGAAACAAAATTAACCAACTTTTTATTCTGTCTCTCATTTAACTCAATTCAACACAGAAATAAAATTAACAACTTCCCCCACCTCCACCCGCTACAAAGCAAACATATGTAAATAACGTTTTCTACTGAGAAATACTTTTGGTTGTGTGTAGTACTATAAATAATATTTTGTCAGAATTAAAAGTAAATAACGATTTTAGTCAACAGTACGTGTCTTAAGCATCCATGTTAACAAATTATAAAAAATATAAATAATGTTGGGGTTTCTTAAGAAATTTAAATAACTTTCAGAAAAAAGAAAATGTAACACATTTTAAAGTAAGAATGTTAATTATTTATAAGAGTTTCAAAGTTATAGTTCACATTTCTTCAATAAGTCGAGATGGTTTCTTGACTGTCCTTCCGCTGGTTTTATTAACTGCTGCTTGTGCTGGCTCGGTTTGATCATATTCTAAAACGTCCTGTGTATCAGCAATTGAAACTCGTTTATCTTTACTGCTGCTATCCTGTACAGTATCCTGTGTTTCGTTTGGCTCAGTGTCACTACAGTTACTGTTGGTTCCATTGGAAATTTACGTAGGAATTTACGATTTCGTCGACATCTAGATCCATCAGTCGTTTGAACGATATACGACCGTGGTTCTTTTGATGGTGAAACAATAGTAGCAGGAAGCCAATTTAAATCATTTTGTGATTGTAGCATAACTGTATCTCCGGGATTCAGTGGCTATAATTCACGAGTGCCATTGTCGAAGTAGTACTTTTGAATTTCCTATCTTCGCTTTAGGAGTTCCTTCGTTTTCTCGTGTTTATCATTTTGTTTTATAAATGATGGTAGTAGTGAACGTATAGGTCCTTCGTACAGCAATTCAGCAGGTGATGGAAGATGACTTGACAGTGGTGTCGATCGAAGAAATAGTAAAGCTAGTCGTGGATCTTCCCTTGCGGCTGAACATCTTTTCAATGTTTGTTTCACAACACCAACCATTCTTTCGGTAAATCCATTACTTTGAGGATAGTGTGGACTCGATGTAGTGTGTTTAAATCCATAGCACTTTACAAACTGTGAGAATTCGTAGCTAGAATAACATGGACCATTGTCGCTGAATAGCTCTACAGGGATCCCATGTTCAGAGAATATTTGTTTTAAATGTTGTATTACACAAGTACTAGTTTCTCTGTTCATCTTCCGTAAGACGAAGAATTTGCTAAAATAGTCACAAAGTAGTAGATACTTGTTCCCTTGGAATTCGAACAGATCAGTCCCTAACATTTCCCAGGGAGTACATGGTATGTCACGTTCAAACATAGGCTGGCTTGGTTGGCTGTTTCTAAAAGTATTACAAGTTACACATTTACCAACCATATCATCAATAGCAGAGTTTATGTTTGGCCAATAAACACATTTTCTAGCAAGCATCTGTGTCTTCTCAATACCTTGGTGACAGTGCTCATGTAGTTGCTTTAAAATATCAGCTTGTAAAACATATGGTATTATGACCTGTTGACCTTTCATAAGTACACCATCATCAATACTTATATAATCCTTAAGAGTCCAAAAAGGCTTAATTGATTTCGGCAAATCGGAACATTTCTCTGGCCATCCATTAATCACAATTTCACGCAATACTGATAACGTTGAGTCGTCCAACGTGGCTTTGCGTAGATGATTTAGTTTGTCCGCACTCCATCGAACAGCATGGATAGTTTCTTCCATTTCGATGTGTTTACCCCTGTTGGGTCGATACCTGGACAAGAAATCGGCTAGTAAAATTTCAGATCCCTTTCTGTAGTGTATATCGATATCATATGCCTGCAGTCTTAGCATCATCCTCTGTAGCCTAGGCGGAGCCTGAGATAAGTTTTTCTTCAGAATAGCTTCCAATGGCTTCTGGTCACTTTCAATGATGACTTTGGCACCATATATATAGTTGTGGAATTTCTCCACACCAAACACTACGGCTAAACATTCCCGCTCAATGTTTGCGTAACGTGATTCAACATCGGACAAACTCTTAGAAGCAAAGGCTATAACACGTTCAGTATCGGGTTTTGCCCGATCCATCTGTATGAGGGCTGCACCCAAACCGTTCTTGCTAGCATCAGCTTGAATCCTACTCTGAAAAGTAGGATTAAAGTAGCATAGAATACTAGCTTCTGAGATGGTTCGTTTCAAAACATCAAATGCCTTCTGATGTGCTGTTGATCATATAAATAAAGAATCAGCTTTAATAAGGTCACGCAAAGGTAAAGTTAGTTCACTTAGATGAGGAATAAATGGAGATAAATATTGGACCATTCCAAGAAAAGATTGTACTTTCTGCTTGTTAGACGGTGCTGGGAGATTTTCAATCTCTCTAGTACGAGCTGGATCGGGTTTGATACCATCTTTACTGTATACGGAACCAAAGAATGTTATCTCAGATACTTTTATGAAACATTTACTCGGGTGTAAAACTAGTCCATAAAGACTAGCTCTCTTCATAAGCTGATGCATATTCCTATCATGCTCTTCGTCAGCGGTACCGTATACACAAATATCATCAGCTATTGATATAACACCATCAAGGTCCCTTGTCACCTCATCCATAGCTTCTTGAAACAAATCTTGTGAGACACTAATACCAAATGGCAATCGCTTAAATTTGTAGCGCTGATTTGATGCTGGGGAGTTAAATGCTGTGAGTTTACTAGATTCATCATCAAGTTCAATACTCCAGTATCCATCTTTGGCGTCCAATTTACTCAGTACCTTAGCATTGTCTAGTTTATAAGTTACTTCTTCTACCGTCGGTGCTCTATGGTGAGTTCTTTTAATATCCTCGTTCAAATCCCTGGGGTCTAAACATACCCTAAGTTTCCCACTTGACTTTCTGGAATATGCGAGACTTGACAACCATTCAGTTGGTTGTCCAGCAGGTATCTTCTCTATGATACCCTTCTGCTCCATATCACTTATGGCTTTGTTGATTTCAGACTTCAAATGTACAGGGCAACGTCGTGGAGCATGTACCACAGGAACTGCATCACTATTAAGTTGGAAGTGTGCCTTCTGTTTAAATTTACCAAGCCCAGTAAATCTATCAGGAAAAGTACTTTTGAGACTTTCAGTGTCTTTAATATAAGAAACCGGTGTTTCACTGGTGATCACTGACACAGTAACATGTTTAACACGAGACTCATTAACATTTATAAGTTGAAGTTTACAACTGTCATTCAGTCCTAATATAATGGGACCATCAGTATCGCAAATGTAAAATGGTACATTTTGCCAGTTTCCCTGGTCTAAAGAACACTGTAGATCTAACATACCATATTGCTTAATGGTGCCTCCATTATAGGCTGAAAGAGTAATAAATGGTTTAGGAATAATGTCAGTACAGTCAGAAACGTTGCGTTCTGGATACAGTTGTCTAAAGCATCTTACAGGTAGAATGTTTGCTTCGGCCCCAGTGTCTACTTGTGCGATTAGTTTAGCTCTATTATCCTTCACTGTAATAGTAGCTTGTAGTTGGTCACGACCATTTTTAATTTTATTTTGTACCGTCTGGATGTAGAACTCTTCGTTATCTCTAATACGGTCGTGTTGTATAGAACATACATGTTTGTCACGGTTACCACTCTTACGACTGTGGTCACGTGGTCTAAACCGACCATGTCGTGTTTGGGGTCGTGATCTTCTAGTTTTGGAGTATTGGGAAACAATGTCACATTGATTTTTCCAGTGATTTATTTGACCACATTTATCACATGTGTGACCCCATGCTGGACACTGACCCTTATGACTGCGTCCGCAGAAATAACAGTTGTTGATCTGCTTAGTTGATCCTCTAGGACGACTTGAGGTACGGTTAACATGATGAACACTGTGTTGCTCCTGACCAGACATTGAGCGAAGTTGACTTTCCAATAATTCACAAGTATGTGCGATTTCGACCGTTTTCTCCAAAGTTAAATCTGATCCTTGGTTTAGTAGTTTTTCTCTGACTTTTTGTGATTTAATACCAAACACAATTCTGTCGCGTTCCATTTCGTCAGGCTTATCGTAGTTACAGTCCTTTACAAGCAATTTCAGATCAGTTACAAATCCATCAAATGCGTCGTTAGACTCTTGAACTCTGTTATGAAACTTATTCCTAGCAAATACAGTGTTGCTTTTAGGATTGACGTAGCTCTGAAACCGTTCATAAAAAGTTTTAAGTTTTTTACTGTTGTCTTCAGTAATATCGTTCCAAGTATTATATATATCTCTGCCTTTCTCTCCTACCTTGATTAATAGATAGCTAATTTTCTCTTCCTCACTTTTCTGTTTAAGCGGTCCTGTAAATGTTAGCTCAACGAGTTGTTATAATTTTTTCCATGCCTCGGTCAAGTTACTTGCCTCCCAGTTCATACAAGGAGTTGGTGCTGACAATAGCTCGGCCATGATTTTAGTGACGTAGTAGTGACGTAATATATCTTACTGTGGCTACCGGTACTTTATTAATAACTCGTTACTGTTACAAAGACAATCCACACAGTAAATAATATAAAGTTAGTAAATCAGCGTCTATTTTACAGCTATATAACATGTAATTATTGGTAGTTTCAATAACTAAACAATGTCAAATAAGCGGCTGACGTAATCATAGACTCAGTTTAGGCCGTCTGAACACCGAGACTCGCTAGCACTATTAGTATTTACGTTGTCTACCTGTCATGTGGAGTAGTTCGGACCGTAAGTTCTTTATTATAGGTTACACTGTTGTGTAATCATCACTCCAGCCACCATGTGATATTCTTGATGTTGGCAGACAGGGTAAAATAGTAAGTTTAGTGAGGAGACAAGAAGTTAACAACAGCGTGGAACTGCACGATATTTATTACTTCCGGTTATACCCATAATACTTTATTACATGACGTCATGCGTCTATATTTAGATAATTGGGTGACAAAGAAAATTTTGGGGCAAATAGCCGTGCCCTACATTAGTCAATAAATTAAAATTACATATAACTTTTGACTACGTATATCTGTACGGCGTGGGTAGCAGTTGAAGCGGTGCGTGCTTTCGGTCAGGATAAAAAAGCAAAATAGACCCAATCAACATGACTCAAACATTCAAAATAAATTGTATTGGTTATAAAGGAGAGTCTGGTTTTAAAAAGCTAATTAAATAAGAAAAACTGCTTTTTATGGTAATTGGATAAAATCAACTGGTTTTTATGCGTGTATAATTTGGTCAAGTCTGGTAGATCGTAAATAGATCTTTGATAATGACTCTAATGAGTTTATTTGTGAGGGTGATTTAAGACTTGATGAACTAATATAAAGAGACATCATCAATCAAACTTGGGGTATCGGTGTTAATTTGTGTAGTACCTTGTTGAATAACAGGCGTAGTAATACATCTACAAACAAGAAATCAAGTTAATATGAGTTGGTAAATGGCGTGATGGGGCTACTTATACCCTAGTTGAATTTATCAACTATCATTTTAAAACGTCACTAACTTTGTAAGAATATGTGTTATCCCGTCAAATAATTTGAAAACACAAGTTTTATTAATTGACGTCCAGGATAATAGCCATTATTTAATAAGGCTATTTACGATATATGTCGGCGTCTTTGATCTAAGACGGATTTAAGAAATATATTAATTACATTGCGATCATATTACGTTCAAACTAGTTATCCATCAACTGGAATGAAGTGCAATGGGGTTTGAAGGTCCCACTGTCCTGTTCCGATTATGCTAATGAAGACGACCATATGTCATACAGTGTGCAATGTGGGCAATTTTGCCTTGATGGTGGTGGAGCTACGGCCTACTCGTATAACTAATTCCAAATGCACGCCAATTTATACACGGAACCTCGGTTTTTCGATCAACCCAAACGGCTGCATGTTACCCCTTGCCATGCCCTCCGTCCTGCAATACTTACAAAGGGGAACCACGCCCAAAAATCACGATGAACTTTCTTGGTCTACACAGGGATCGAAATAAAATGAAATGGGGTTTAACGTCCTACTGCTCTGCTCCTAAACTTGGCCAATGATGATGGGCATACGCCATACAGTGTGCTATGAGGGGAAATTAGCTCGGGCAGCTGTGCTACGGCCCTTCTCTTATATCGAATTCCAACTGCCAAGGGATCTTTTATGTGCACGTCGATATGTACACGGAACCTCGGTTTTTCGTCCCATCCTAACGACTAGACATCTGTCCTTGCCAGGCCCTACGCCCTGCATCCCTGACAAAGGGAAATCACCCCGGAAAATCGGGATGAACTTTCTCGGCCAATGCAGGGATCGAACACACGAACTCCAGGCTAGCAAGCCATCGTCTTATCCACGTAGTCACGTGATCCCCTCATAGGTGTTTGAAGACGGGACCCTAAGAATTAGCCAACCGCGTACTCAATGTGCCAGAGACAGACAGACAGAATGAGAGTGTTTTATCAAAGTTAAAATTCTGTTGACAATGTTGGAGAACTACATAATTAAATACAGACAAAACAGACAACATCATTCTGTTAATGGGAATCTAAATATTGAAATGGGTGCTTAACCAAATATTGAAATAAGATTTTATTTAAGAAATGTACGTTTGGATTTATTGTTTCAATATGAAAGTTTGTGGCTAGTGACGTAGTTTTGGTCCAAGATGTATACAATGAGTGTGGTCTCCTAGGCTCCCCCCCCCACCCTGCAGCAAAACACACCTAATCACATGCGATTAATAAAAAAATGTACCATCTTTATGTGAGCCCTGGTATATTCTATTCTTGTAACAAAGCAGTACAGACCTTATCAACATGATTCATACATTGAAATTATCTGAATCCCGTCTTCATTGGCCCAGATGGAATAAAGAGGTGGACCGTGGAATCCCATTTTATTTTATTTCATGACACCTGAACGTGTATGTCTTTTCGGTAATGAATTATATGTTTGCATTATATGTTACTAAGTGTTGACCTGGAGTTGCTCGGATATAGCCATGAACCGGGCGTAGCACAACTCCGAAACCGGACGTTGTAGTCCATAGACACTAGGCCTATGTTACTTTCCGACCCGAGCTACATCTATACACCACATTTCAGTCTCGGGACATGTCTAGTGTAGGCGCCAACAAACGACAGTCAAAAATATTACAGATTAAGGGCCACAGTGACTGTGACGCACTAACAACAAGCTCCTGGTTCTATACGAGGTGTTATAATATTACAATGTAGTATCCTTTGGGATGCATATAAATTAATCCTTGGTTGTAGTCAATCTAAAAAGAGTAACCAATAACGCCTCTGCCTGGACAAAATGTATGCCAAAGCAAAGTGCAAGACGCATTTTAGTCTTCATTAGCCTGTTTATATCAGAAACAATAGGACAATATACCCCGATTCATATCTGTTTTTATTTCTTTTTAAGGGTACATGTGGGCACAGGACTTTAAATAGATAAGAGATGGAACTATATAGTTTTGTCTAACAGATGCCGATGTGAATCACATCGGAATTCACAAAGCAAAACTGTTACGGCGACGTTCAGTTCGCTTGTTGTTCGTTGTTCGGTATTCGCGAATAACGAACAACGAGCTGGATTTGTTGTTGGTTATGTACCAGATATGGAATTAGCAATATAATAAAGGAGTTTTCGTAAGGAATACGCGCCGCGGTTTGGTTTTATGAGCCTAATTGTTCCATATTCGTGAACAACGAACAAGCTAACTTCGTCGCGAGAGAGAGAGAGAGAGAGAGATGGGGTTTAACGTCCACTCGACACAAACCAGGTAATTTCGGGACTAACATATGGTTTAATTTTATTTCATTAATTCGCTTGCGCGTAGGGTTTTTGGTGAAACAGCAGATTAATATAAATAACAACATATATGTAAAACAATATAAGATTTAACCATCATGGTAGAAACGCTTAAAAATACATTATGGGAGATTAGATAAAGAGCTGGCAATTCTCACTATAATAGTTAAAAACTAAATAATGTAATGGCAATTTGCTGAAGATTTCAGTCAAATTGATCCACTATTAGAGTGGTTCAGGCTAAAAATGTTTTATAACAAACAGACACTATTTCGGGACAGTAAAGACATTATATGATAAGACTTACTATAAAAACTTCATTGATCAACAATGGAAGTCTGGCCACTTCTGAATTTTGAGGATATATAATCATTTGGACATATATTATAAATGGCTCAAAATCTTCCCGGCTTCCATAATCAAAGGAGTTATCTCTTAGTGAGAATAAGAGCTATGTCCCTTGGTTGTACTAAAAAAAATATGCTCCAAGCTAGCACGTCCCGGAAACGAAATAACTTGATCGCAGTCGGAAAATATCGTTTATTTCCATACTGCAAAGTAACCGAATACACTCTATGAGACGATTGGATTTGACATATGTACGCATGCGCGAACGCTTCGTTGTTTTAACAGTAAACCCGCGCCTTCAAATGTCTTTATATTAACTGTGTTTTTAATGCTACAGTAGAAATTAAAATACATGTTAAGCTGGAGATGAAGAGATCGGCATTTGACATGAATTATTTCAAGATTAGCCTCATACATATATTAAAATGAACAGTGCGTTTACTTATTTATACCCAGACACTAGCCTATTTATAACGGCATGTTATACAGAGGGAGAGAGAGGGGTCTATAAATCTAATAATGTAACATTTTAATGTTTATCTCAAAGATAACTTAATATTATATTGTGCAGTACGATGTTTGTTATGAAAAATAAATTGCCGGGTAAAGTACGAGGAAAATATAATGACATGTAATACGGGGAGTGAGAGAGAGGGATAAACACCCCAATAAAACTATTAATTTAAGACTTTATTTTTTGTCCCTCAGATAAATAAATATTTTGTACTGCATGATGTTTGTTATGAAAAAAAACACATTGCTGGGTAAGTGGCGTATGCCCCGAGCCAGTGATTATTGCGTATGTACCGAATTTAGAGCCAAATTTTGTAGTTTCGTCTGTAGGCCTATAAAGGGTGGTATTTTTCGCCGACTTCAATGTTTCCTAAACATGTGGACACCGACGCGCTCACATGATATTCTTTGAACTGTAGATTTTGATGGAGTGTAATTATATTTTTTTTTCCGCGAGAGCCAAACATGCGGTTATAACCACTGCTACGTTACCATTGGAAACGTTTAGATTTTTAAGTTTCATGACCAAATTATGGCATTCTGCTGTGTATCTTTGATTTTTGACATCATACTAAATTCCTTCGTTCATCTAAAAAGGTTTGGACTTGCAACCATTCTTTTTACCTGCCAATTGTTTTTTATTTTCATTATTAGCCTTTATGCGAATCATTTCTTTTTTAGTCTTCGGAAGTTGATTTTTTTTAAAACTTGGTGATTGTGCTTTTATGACAATCGCCGCAAATACTTTTCTTTCTATCTAAATCAGTTAAGGTCGAATCGGCAGATGTCCGAGTCTCTCTGTTTATTAAATTAATTTCACTTGTGTCTGCCGATGGAGTAACGTAAACTATCACGGAAAAAATGGGGTGTCAAGAAAATCATCGTATGATTTCATACATTTTAGTGGACTTAACCTTACTTTTACTCACCTTCCTAGTCTTTGTCGTCAGTCTGACCAGTCTATTTTGAATGTATTTGTCACCAAAAGTCACACAGTCGTCATGTAAAGCAGTCATGAAAGACCGATGCTCCGAAGTTGTCGGGAATTTATTAACATTTGTCTAGCATAAAGCCTATTTGTGATTTTTGTCATAGGTAGTTTGTTACAGTTCCCAAATCATAGGGTTACTTGTCCAATCCAATGCTGGATAGCAAATCATCCGTGGACGATATCTTGCAGGGCTCAGTCTCAAATCTAGAAAAAAATAAGTCCGTCGATCAAAGCCTATCGCTACAGGATGGTTAGATAATATACTATGATTATAAAAATAATTTACACCATGTTACCGAAACGGGTCTGGAAAATAAAGACTACAAATAAAAAGTTTGTTTCGGTTATTTTCCGGTCTCAAATAGTTCTGCGTATTTAGAGCTAACAAATATTTATTTCCTAACCACAATAGTCGCCAGCGTAAACCAAGAATGTAGCCACTTAATAAAAGTAAATCTCGAAAGGTTGTAGTGAATTTATCTGGGAGCTTTCACCTACTTGAAAGTTAGAAATGAAACGAAGCTATTATAGCTAGCTCTGTATTTAAATCACCAAAATCGCCAAAATCAAAAATCAAATCAAGGAGTGAAATCGAAATTTTTGCTCACGTTCGCTATTAAATAAACACGTAAGTCGAAGCCCGTAATGAGTGTATTTTTTACTCGGCGTTATATACCAATACATGTTTGTAAAAATACCTCATGTGACGTATATTTGCTGCGATTTCCTAAACCACGTGCGCGGCGCTAACTTCTGCTCACTTCAGAAGATTTCTCGACGGAGCAATCACACAGATAAGCGGGTCAGTTTTTATAAGGACAAATACTGTGTCTCTGAACCACTCTACCACTATGAACCGAAATTTTAGCGATTGAATATTGGGACAAGCCTCGATCATCATTACTAAAGTCAATAGGATAAAAAAAACAACATAGTCTCGGTTATCCAGTCTTTGATTTAATTATGAATGGAAGTCAAACAGCAAATCGGAATGTAAACATAAAAACGTTGCTCAGTAAAATTGTCTGGGAAGCGATTTTATTTTCGACAAGGATTCAATAAGACAGTTCATAAACGTACAGGGCGGGTGTAATGAGACCTACGTTCAGAGCTGAAGTACTGGCCAGTAAGCATACCATGACGTGATAAAGGGACAATTGCATGTATGATCATGAGTTTTATGTACTCTCCGACGCTATATAATAAGGGGTTTACTGACAGTTAAGAAACGACTAGAGACGGACAGAGAGGATGAGAGACGCAGACGACAGAAAAGCAGAGACCAGCGTGTGACTCAAATGTGTTCAACCGATGGTGGATTTATCATAGTTATATGTGTTCTCATCGTAGTCTAGTTCCTGTATAGTTCTATAGGGGGGGGGGGGATTCTTTAGTTCTTTTAAATATTACATATCACTTCCTGGTAATACCTTGCTCGGATTTAGCCTGGATATACATGATGGCTGTTCAAAAACCATACAAATGGTTTCAGACTTATAAATATGAGACGGTTTTAATATAAATATCAGACACGATTACACTCATTTACTTATGTGTCTGTGTATTTGTTTTCTTACGACCATAAATATCAAATGGATTTTTAGTGTATAGAATTCAACTAAGTACAATGAAACGGGAAACAAATTTAAGTCTATCTCAAACAATTGAATGTTTTCAGTTACAATTAGATACCGTCGTGATATTTGCAACAGTCTGGTCAGTAAATATAAAAAAAGTCGAACAGCACTCGTCACAATCATAAAACTATGTTAAAGGACAATGTTGATGTCAGTCATTATCACATATGTGGTAGAACTGGTTCAACACGTTCCAAATATTATAAACTGTTTCAATGGCATTTAGTAATTGAACTAGAGTATACAGGTCACAATTCTATGGAATACAATTACTGCTTATTACTGAGCGACGTTTCGACTAGGCTTCTCTAGTCGTTATCAAGCAATGATAAAATCTAAAAAATAAGACAAGTCAATATATACATGTACATAACAATACACTCTCAATGCTGACAAAACAGGGATCTCCCTTAATTTGCACGTACCTAAAAGAAATCTAATTTAATTAAGGATTATAAATTTGAAATGCTATATACACCATTCAATAATACCACTTAACTGAAAATAAAAACAAACTGACTAATTGATTAATAGGTAATTTGTTGTGGAGTATATACAATGATATGTAGGTTCAAATCATGACAAAGGTTCTAAGAAACTGGAATTTGATCAAATGCTATCAACCACCCCTTTCACTGAAATAAACACAAATGATTAATGAATTGATTGTTGTGGAGTATATACAACGATTTGATCTGGTTTTACTAATGACAACATCCCATGATGGGATTTGATTGTATTATGACGAAAAATAATTGATATATGCATGATGGTGCGAGTGATTGTACTGATATTCAAAAAACACTTAGAACAGGATTAGAACTATTGAGTGTTTTAAATTGTTATATGAGACTGTGATAGGATATCTGACAATTTCAAAAACATAACTGTCACTAGATAGGACAAACGGGTTATATTATGTCAAACGGACCAGTCTTTGTAAAGTGACCCTCTCAGAATAGTATATATAAAACAATATACAGTGGACTCTGTCAAATCCGACATCGTACGGGATCGTTACAATATGTGTATATAAAACAATATACGTGTATATGTTAAAGCACGTACAAGTTTATGTAAACTCTGGCATTAATATTGTCTCAGTTATGGCCTTTTAAATACGCGCACCCTTTCACAAGTTTTGGTTTTATATCTTCTAGTTAAACATCATTCTTGAAATTATGGGGTTTGTAAGAGAATATTATAGTAATGAATTCACTGTTGAATTTTGCAGAAAAAGTACCGTCAACTGGGTATGGAGTGCCTTAAGTTCCATTGAGACATCCTTAATAAAATATTGTTTATAAAAAAAAAAAACCACCAAAACATTGATACTTACGCAAACGAAATCAATATTTCGATATACTGTAGAAATTTTACTGCACTATATGTTTTAATATGTAAAATGTATCAATGGGTTTTGTTTGAGCAACGATGTTTAAAGATACATTACGTAAGATTTAGTTAAAGAGCTAGCCTTTCTTGCTATAATAGTTCGAAAGTAGATAATGTAAAATGAAAAATTGAATAATATACTTATATAAACAACATACTTTTTCTTTTATAAAAGAATAATTCCTTTAAAAGAAGATCATTTGATAAAATGGGTGATCTTGGCTCTTTACACTGTTATCTCCCTTGAATAAATGAGATGGGGATATACATTATTCGAGAGAGAGGTTTAACTAGGTAATTCCGGGACTAACATATGGTTCAATTTTATTTTAATAATTCACTCTGTGCGTAGAGTCTTTAGCAGTGGAGACGGGGGGCTCCAGAAAAAACCCACGAGGTTGGACAGGCGACCCTACTCCTTGTCATGTGCTACTGGGAAATCGAAACCCCACCCTTTGCCTAAATGATAGCCCTTATGTTACCACGACATATTTTAACATGCTCAAAAATCTTGAAGTTTCTATGTTTTTGATATTGAATCATAAATCAATGCTACCCCCAGGGGTCAAACGAGTGGCTTTGGATCCTATGACGTTAGACATTGATAAATAAATCGGCGTTGACGTTTCTAGGGTTTTACCCACAGTTCCACACAGAGAACACCAAGAAGTCGCCGTTTCATTGGCTAATTCCTCACTTCAACCAGAACGTAGTTAATATAACAAGTCTTCCATTTCACGGAGTAGTAAAAACAAGTATAACGAAATTTTGAACTATAAAAAACCATGAAAAAACGAAACGAAATAAGATCTGTGCATAAATCAGATTAAAGGGCACCCAGATTCAAATGGTCATGTATCAGTGAAAATTAATGCTAGATTCATATAACTTTGTAGTTTGAAACAAGTCTGTATGGACTCCATCATTTATTTCTTTAAATAATTGGGGGGGGGGGGGCACTTGCCAGCTTTCTGAGAATTTGGTCCATTTGACATGGAATGAACCAAAAGAAGAGAAATAGGGAAGGCCCTTGCATTCACCTGTTTTCATTCATTTTTACATGTATTATATTACATGATAATGCACAGACACCAATATTGTCCTTTAAAGTGCTGTTTTATAGAACAGAGACGGGTATGGTGTTGAGGTACGGCAATATGACGTATGAAAACTGCTGGAATTATTCAATGCGACGCTGGAACGATTCTATGGTTCGTTCCATTTCAGCCTATCACTGTTGCCGAGTATATGTCTCCTGAAAGAATGTAATCTGAACAAAATATCGAATTAATTTGACATTAATTATTTGTTTCCCCAGTAAACTCTGAGCTCCAGGCGAAACACCACTCTAAACTGTCAATAAAATATAGTACCACCGATCCTGTAGCGCTATTAAGCTCCAAGAGCGTAATTGCAATACAATTTAGGGTAATAGTGTACTTCACGATGACGACAAAATACTAGTAAGTACAGAAAGACCGCACCACACACAGGCAAAAAGACAAAAAAAAATAATACGGACACCACAGATAGATCCGGGAGCCTCCTCTGAGCGTCTGCGACCTGTAGTGGTTCAAGCTTACCTCAAAATAATGTAATGGTATGATGGGTTCACCGGGGTAACATCGCAAATAAATGGCGTTGCCTCTGCAAAGTTAATCAGGTTGGGGTTATTTTGGTTTGTTTTGGTTTTTTTAAAGAAGAACAATACCCAAGAAAGGGTTGGTGTCCTCACGCGTAGTGGAATCGTCGGACATTGTGTTGTGGTTTCCATGGTCGCCAATGGGGCTGCTTGATTTGTCCGCCGATAGGCGAGCCGGTTTGTACAAGGCGTACGCCGGTTAGGTTACCGTATCAGAGCAAATCAAGTGACCCGGCTGATAAAAATTTTGGCGTCGGATAATATTAAACAGGTTACATGACATGTTTTAATAAAGGTAGGTTGCCAGGCAACGAAAGATACGCCCACAACAGCTAAATCGTCCAGGCAGTCGACAACAGTTGTCGCATATTTTTACTTTTTTCGGTAATGAAACATTTATAATACACTAAAATCTGATTAAAAGTAACATTAAGTAGTTACCAGAAAATCATAAAAACTTGTTTGGTTTTTATAAAGTTCTGCCCCATGCTAACGTAGTATACGAAACATTTAATATCATGGATTTAGCTGTTCAGTTAACAAAATTCATTGAAAATCAATATACTTGTTCGTCTCAAGACCTGAATCTGTAGTCAATCGGATGATAAATTTGGCCCCTGACCGTCCACAAGATTTTTCAAAGTGATCAAGGGCCATAACTTTGGCAGTTATTATCGGAAATTCTTCGACTTTTGAGCTTTTACACTTTGTATAAATTTAAAGTCAATCGGATATTAACGTTGACCTCTAGAGTGTCAAGAAATTTTTTTGAAGCGATCAAGGGCCATACCGCTGGCAGTAATTAACGGAAATAGCTGAAATTCACACGCTTCTTCGTCGCATGACCTTAAACACTGTGTATAAATTTAATGTCAATCGGATATATTAACTTTGGGCTCAAGAGCGCCCACAAAGAATTGTGGACGCCGGACAGACGGAGGGACAGGGGCGACGACAATATACGACCACATTTCAATGTTGGCGTATAAAAACAGTATTCATGAAAGCATTTGACTGCAAAATAAACATACAAATATTATTTGTAGTATTACCGAAAAAAAATAAATGACATGTGGTTTTACGAAGCCTTTATTCAACTTCAAAGCATTTAATTTTATTTTAACGCTTTAATATTCGTGTTTAATGGCATTCCTTTTTAACGTGAATCTTATCTCGTTGACATGTTCACCATCTTGAGCCGGTGATCGCCGCTGTCGACAAAGCGGCGCATTCGGCGTACGCCGCGGCCGAACTTTTGTCGACTTCCGGTTAAATCAAGTAACCTCGCCGGGAAAACTGCCGAACTGTGGTCAGCCGGTATGCGCCGGTATGGATAAATCAAGCAGGGCCTATGATCTCCGAGTAACGGCGTTTGTTTTGTACATGTTAAAAAAAACAAACGGCAATGCTCTGCGATCTCATCTGGAAAGCTGCGAGTTTTTAATTGTTTAAGACATTTTCTCCCGTTATGTTCACGTTTGCGGGAACCATGTCAAATTTCTAGTCGCAGTCCGGTCGTAAGAACGTCACTCCGTTCTGACTGGTGTATACTGCATAATGCCCCCGTCAGACCGGAGTAGTGACCTTACTGCGCTGCTGCGGCCAGGAAATGCACAAGGTTGCCGGCAGTCGTGAACACAACGCGGAAAAATGTCCCAAAATTAAAAACTTTAAAAAGTCGCGTTCTTACTGCGACCTGTGTGATTATACCACGTTCTTAAGACGGGATCATCACGATCTCTCCGCGCTTATAGCATTTCTATTGAGATCTATAAGCTTGGCAACGGCGGTTATCAGCGATACCACGCCGCTCTAACCACATGTCTTCTACGTGTATCTGGACTGCACGTGCGTTTCCACCACGTGATCACGGCGACAATATAGGCTGGTTAGATTTTATTTCGAAATTTCAAGATGACCTATGAATCGCTCGTTTTCAAAGCAAGTCGTGCATGAAAAGCATGATCGCCATAGGCGAGTACAAACAGATCCCGCAGTGAATATTCGCTTGGCCGCTACAATCACTGATAAGCATGACGAGACTTAATGAGTTCGGCAGATTAACTTTTTTACTCCGACAAATTAAATTCCCAAACATTTTTTTGAAGTATAAAAAAATAAATTAAGACGTTTGAAGTATTTGTAGTTAAAAAAGTATTTGTAGTTAAAAAAATATTTCCTATTTAGTGTAAATGGGTATTAAAATGAGTAAAATGCATCATTTTCCCCGAAGCAGTTAGTTAGGTGTTATGTAAACATTGCACGAGCCGTTAAGCCAATGACTGACGCCACGTGAAGTCAACGCACGTGTTGTGGACAGTCATCTGTTACAGAGATAATTCGTAAGTAATTCTCTGTGAAACAGATTGAGGCGAGTAATGCAAGCTTGGTAACCGCGCTATAGTCGTATTAAGAACTCCATAAACGCACTCATAACATTGCCATATGCGTAGTGGTTATAGTGGTAGCCCCATGAGGTCGTGGTGCAATCGCACAACAGTTCTGGAATCGTCGTAACATCGCCATGACAACGCCATAAGGACTCAGAACGTTGGGGGGGGGGGGGGGGTCGCGACCGACACGCGAGGGTTGTAGTGAAGACTATGGAAGCGTATAGGGGTCAATAGCGCGATAGATAACGCAATATTAAGTTGGTATTATGTCAACATAATTATTGTGATTATTCTGATGATTTTATCTCTGAAAAGTCAATTTTTGCCGAGGTAATTGAGTCAAGACGCTATGTTGTATGTCCCTTTTTCGTTTTAAGTGTGTACGTTTGAGGTAAGATATTGCTATTCTGAAGCTTTGGCGACATATGCCATTTCGCCGTAGTATATGTCGACATATTCGCAAAATATTGCCATGCGCTATGTCGACGTGTGCATCTTAAACGAAATGACGACATGCAAATGTTACAATTTTCGCAGCGTCTTTGCCACGTGTGTACTGCGCGTGTACTACGTTACCACGCTTGTCTTGCGACCTTCGCGACCCAACACGTTTTCTTAGCTTTCCAGGTCATATGGCAGAACCTTGGCGTTTGCTTTGAACATACTCAGCGATCATTGGCGGCCATAGAGGCCACAACACGATATCTGGCGTTTCCACCACGCTTTTGCCACACTTATGGTGATCTTAACGCGCTCTTTGACCATGTTTTGTCGCCGTAGAAGTGCAGTAAGGACGCCACCCCAGTCTGACGGTGGTATTACCTTACACGCAACACTACTATAATAACACATCATTTTATGTTTATTAACAGTTTCCCAACGACGATCTTATTCAAGCAATGGGTGTAAGATACCCGTGTTTGATTGTCACTAATAACATACTCGCTAGAAATGTGCACGCTCTAGCGTAGGAATTGAAATGAAACTGGTGAAACTAAATGCTGGTTTGTCAAACAGTTTTACGCTGAATTAGTGGTTTGAGTGAATACCCAAAAGAATCCTGAGTTGTTCTTTCTTTCCTCGCGATAAAAAGTGTATATTTAAGATGCATTGTAGTAGGCCCTATACAATATCGGAAAATCAAATATTTTACGGAAGAATCGAACGACTGTCAAATTGTTTTGTTATTCTTGGTCGTTTTCATGGTTCGATTACCCGTTCCGACTGCGCATGTCGAAACGTACTCGAGGATTCTGGTCGAGTAAGCCCGGAGCAAGTAATCGAACACTACAAGTAAATAAACAGGTACCACATCATGTTATGTTTACGAATTAAGGAAATTGGGCTGTACATCGCAACCAGGGCCCTGGAATTAATGTCTCAAAGATTATGAAAATCAAGATTAAATTAGTTGAGTGGTACATTATAATGATAGAAAGGCAAGTAGTACATGCCAGAAATTCGTAAACACAATTATCCAGACTGAAAGGAAACACCCTTTTTAACGGTTAAAGCAACTTGACACCCCGAAATATCTAGTCGAGCGCGAATAATACGAATGTAGAAAATATAATTCCAAAACACAAAGAGTATGGAAAAGTGCATGGCATTTTGGGTTTTTTTTACCATGTGTTGAGTGTTCTGTTTTATATCAAATTAATCAAAATGTTTAACAAGCCTTCAAAAATCTCATCAATCGGAAACTTTTGGGATGTTCACTGAATATCAATTCGTACTGTGAATGGGACAGGTTGTTTTTGAACAAAAAGCTTCAGATTCAACACAACAATCTGCCATACTAAACAATGTTAACCGAAGCAAACATTTGATATGATGCAATGCTATCATCATTGCACTCTGGACACTACGTACCATAGTTACGAGAAAATAGCTAAAACGTTGATATATTTTCACTGGGTTAACTTTATTTCTTTATTAAAAAGGAATTTTGCTAGAGCTAAATCGGACTATTCGCAGACCTTTCTTTATGCCATAAAATGTTATATGAATTATTAAGTAGTTCTTAATGGTTTTAACAAGACCATAATAAACTCTCGATGCCATCAAACACTTTCGATTTTTAACAGATTTAAATACGATTTGCGGTTATTGATAACCGAGACTTTTTTCTTATCGCAAGAACGGTACCAATGCTACACTATTATTATAACAGAGTGATGTAATTTGACTGAAATTTTCAATATATTCCCCTATTTTTATACGCCCACATTTTCATGTGGACGTATTATGTCGTCGCCCCTGTCCGTCCGGACGTCCGTCCGTCCACAATTGTTTGTGGACTCTCTACAGGTCACAATTCTTACCCGATTTTGACGAAACTTGAAATATAGGTTTATCCCCAAAAGATCTCGGCTGCTTTCGATATTGGCATGTATCGGATCAAAACTTCATGGATTATGGCCCCTGATTGTACGAAAAATCACGTTTTTAGCTTGTGGACCCTATAGAGGTCACAATTTTGAACCGATTTTGATGGAACTTGACATGCATGTTTATAACCCAAAGATCTTGGTTCCTTTCGATATTTGCGCCAATCGGAACGTAATTTCCTGAATTATGGCCCCTGATTGTCCGAAAAATCACCCTTTTTAGCTTGTGGTCCCTCTGGAGGTCACAATTATTATCCGATTTAAAAAACCGTTCGATTATATCACCGTTACACCCTAAGGAAGGTTGAGTTCGAATTTCGGGAAAATCGGACCAAAATTGCCATACAAAATGGCCGCCGTTTGTACGCGAATACTGTTAAAAAATGGTATATCAAGGTTGTGGACCCTGTAGAGTTCACAATTTTAATTCGATTTTGATGAAACTTGAAATTCATGTTTATAACCCAAAGATCTTGGTTCCTTTCGATATTTGCGCCTATCGGAACGTAATTTCCTGAATTATGGCCCCTGATTGTCCGAAAAATCACCTTTTTTAGCTTGTGGTCCCTCTGGTGGTCACAATTATTATCCGATTTAAAAAAACGTTCTATTATGTCACCGTTACACCCTAAGGAAGGTTGAGTTCGAATTTCGGGATAATTGGACCAAAATTGCCATACAAAATGGACGCCGTTTGTACGCGAATACTGTTAAAAAATGGTATATCAAGGTTGTGGACCCTGTAGAGTTCACAATTTTAATTCGATTTTGATGAAACTTAAAATTCATGGTTATAACCTAAAGATCTTGGTTCCTTTCGATATTTGCGCATATCGGATCGTAACTTCCTGAATTATGGCCCCTGATTATACGCAAAATCGCCTTTTTTTAGCTTGTGGTCCCTTTGGAGGTCACAATTATTATCCGATTTAAAAAAACGTTTGATTATATTACCGTTACACCGTAAGGAAGGTTGAATTCGAATTTCGGGAAAATCAGACCAAAATTGCCATACAAAATGGCCGCCGTTTGTACGCGAATACTGTTAAAAAATTGTATATCATGGTTGTGTGGACCCTGTAGAGGTCACAATTTTAATTCGATTTTGATGAAACTTGAAATGCATGGTTATAGCCCAAAGGTCTTGGTTTCTTTCGATATTTGCACATATCGGATCGTAACTTCCTGAATTATGGCCCCTGATTGTACGCAAAATTGCCTTTTTTTTTAGCTTGTGGTCCCTCTGGAGGTCACAATTATTTTCCGATTTAAAAAAAACCTTTGATTATATCTCCGTTACACCTTAAGGAAGGTTTGACTTCGAATTTCGGGTAAATCAGACCAAAATTGAAAGACAAAATGGCCGCCGTTTGTACGCGAATACTGTTAAAAAATTGTATATCATGGTTGTGTGGACCCTGTAGAGGTCACAATTTTAATTCGATTTTGATGAAACTTGAAATGCATGGTTATAACCCAAAGATCTTGGTTCCTTTCGTTATTTGCGCATATCGGATCGTAACTTCCTGAATTATGGCCCCTGATTTTCCGAAAAATCGCCTATGGTGCCTCTGGAGGTCACAATTATTATCTGATTTAAAAAAACGTTTGACTCTATCACCGTTACACCCTACTTGAGGTTGAATTTGAATTTCGAGAAAATTGGACCATAGTGTAAAAATATGGTATATCATGGTTGTGGTCACAATTCTTATCCGATTTTGCCGAAAAGTCACATTTCTAGGTTGTGTACCGTCACACCATAATCATTGTCGGCTTCGAATTTCATGAATATCAGACTGGAACTGACCAACAAAATGGCTGCTCCCGATACAGTATGAAATACAGGACTTAATGATGTAGGAAAAATCACTTTCGGTATTGCTTGTTCTCTATCCATCTCTCGAAAATGTGGGCGTATCCTGCCTGGCAGTGCCAGCCTATCTTTAACTATTATAGCGAGAACTCTTAGCTCTTTTTTAAGATTACATAGTACAAATTTAATGCATGCGTAACCTTAAAAATAAGATGGTCCGAATCTATTACACATACCCTGCCCAATTTATTGAAAAAAATATCTTTTAACTGAAAATATTAATCAAGTGATGTTTTTAACTGACTTTAAACAACATTTCCTCTACTTGCGATTTCTCTTTATCTAATTCGCGATTATTGATCAGGCTGGAATTCGATGTAAGAGTAGGCAAACTTTCCCCTTAAAGCACACTGTATGGCGTATGCCCGTGTTCGTTAGCTCAGTTCGGAGAAGAACAGTAGGACTTTAAACTTCATTTCATGTCGTTAATGCACCAGACCTCTCCCATTAACAGATTTGCTTTGTGAATTCCGATATGATTCACATTGACATCTGTTAGAAAGAACTATATAGTCCTATATTTTATTTACGTGTCATAGTTCCTTAATTTAAAGTCCTGTGCCCACATGTATCTCTCAAGAAATAAAAACAGAAATGAATCGGGCTATAATGTCCTATTGTTTCTGATACAAACATGCTAATGATGACGTAAACGAGTCTTGCGCTGTGCTTTGGTATTATGGGCTACGCATTTTTAGATTGACTATAACCTGCACCACCGAAAAGGATACCACATTGTAATATTTCGAACACCTCGTATTGAACCAGGAGCTTCTTGTTAGTGCGTCACGGCCACCATGGCCCTCAATCTATAACATTTGTTTGTTTGTTTGTCTGTTCAAGGTTTGTGCATACACTACGGCTGACTCGAGGTCGACATTTGGTGTAAAGAGGTAGGTAACTTAGGCCTGGTGCCTATGGACTATGGACTCCAACGTCCGGTTTCTGAGTTATGCTACTTCCAGTTATGCTACTCTGAATCAACCCCGAGTAACAAATAATACAAACATATAATTCATTAGAGAAAAATCATACACGTTCAGGTGTTCAGGAAAAGAAATGAAAAAGGATTTAACTTTTCACCTTTCTGTTACATCTGGGCGGATGAAGACGGGATTAAGATAATTTCAATGTTTGAATCACGTTGATATGGTCTGTGTTGCTTTGTTGCAAGAACAGAATATACGAGGGCTAACATAAAATATGGTTCAATTTTATTTTAATAATTTGTTTGTGCGTAGGTGTGTTTAGCTGCAGGGGTAAACCTAGTAGACTATACTCATTGAATACATCTTGGACCCAAACTACGTCACTGGCCACAAACTTTCACATTGAAACAATGAATCCAAACATATATATCTAAATAAAAACTTATTTCAATATTTGGTTAAGCACCTATTTCAATATTTAGATTCTCATTAACAGAATGATGTTGTCTGTTTTGTCTGTATTTAATTATGTAGTTCTCCAACATTGTCAATAGAATTTTAACTTTGATAAAATATTCATTATATATCAAGTATAATTATGCTCTTATGTTTATTGAGCGCCAGGGGAAACTTTAATTTTAGAGAGAGAGTAAGAGATGGGGTTCAACGTCGACTCGACACAAACTAGGTCATTTCGGGACTAACGTTTTGTTTAATTTCATTTCAATAATTCGCTTGCGCGTAGGGGTCTTTAGCAGTGGGAGGAAACCGAAGGACCCGGAGAAAACCCACGAGGTTGGACAGGCGACCCTACTCCTTGTCACGTACAACAGGGGATTCGAAACCACGCCAGTTGACTCAATGACAGGCTTTCTGATACACCACGCACGTGCTAACCACTCAGCCATCCGACCGACCCCCCTCTTTAATATTAGAGTCTAAAACAAAAAAAGTAGTAGTTTTACTAAAGAAATCATTATTTGCATTATTTAGTTCATTATAATTATTTAGTTTGGAATTTCGAATCCAAGATTATACACAATCAATGTACTTTCACTGAAATCATTATTTACTTTAAACACTGAGAAAATGTTATTAATATGTTTTTTTAAAAGTTGATTTTAGATTGTTTGCATTATCATATAATCTTTGTTTCCTTTAGATAATATTGTTTCTGTGTTTACGTGAGTTAAATAAATAGGCCAAATGTACTATAATTCAGATAACATAAAACATTATTTACTTTTAACACTGACATATTTTAACTTATATGTTTTTGGTGGTTAATTATAGTTGATTTTATTTCTATATTTACTTAAGTTTAAAAATAACGACAACTGTACATTTTTGTATTTGCATAAGGTTTAAAAATAACAGAATCAACTAGGTCAACTATAAAACATATATTGTTAAATGATAAAGTGGTAAATATGTAAACGTAAAAGTGGTGAACTGCTATAAACAACTTATAAAATGCAACCTTAAATATTCTTTATGGGAGATAAGATAAAGAGCTGGTAGTTCTCACTATAAAAGTTTTAAAAAAAATAGATATTGTACATATAAAGGCAATTTGCTAAAAATTTCAGTCAATTGATCCGCTGCAAACCCAGAATTTTAGCGATTGAATTTTCGGCCTAGCCTCGATCATCAATACAAATATCGGTGATAAAATTCATAGTATCGATTATCATTTCATGATTGAATCACAAATTAAAGTTGAGAAGCAAATCGGATCCTAATCCAGTAAATATCAAAGACTAGCGATGACGTCGAGAGTCGTTTATGGTCTAGATTAGTTCATATATGTTGAGAAGCGAATCGGATCCTAATCCAGTAAATAACGCAGACTAGCGATGACATCGAGAGTTGATTATGGTCTTGATTAGTTAATAAATGTCTAATTAATAATTTAGATAACAGTTCAGGTCCAAAGGAAAACCTGTAATAGGCAGATTTAACTGTGTGTTTTCATCTGCGAAAACTGTTTTTTTTTTCACATAAAACAAGTGGATTCGTTTCCGCACTGATTGTTTTCTATGGCCTTAAGCACCAACCGACAGGGCCTTTTGTTTTAAACTTGATTTAACTACGACAAAGGTAGAGATGACCAATCTTCTCTTCTCACAACATCGGATTTTAGCACAGTGCTTTAAATTCTTTAAGTGACATTTTGATATTGAAGAACCTTCTATGTGTTTTACCGTCAATTTATTATTGCTTCTTTACATGTAACTAACTTAATTAAAGCAACCTCTTGATAATACCATGTATAATGTATTTGACGTTCATTTTTTAATAAACAACAACGCCAATAAATAGATCAGTACCAAGGAAATAGTAAGGGTCAGATTAAGATTGTCAGGGCACATTGCAGAAAATGTTACTCGATTCCCTGTATCAATATTAAAATGGGGGCATATTCTCTTCGTTATCTGTCACAATGATACAAAAGCAATTTGTATTTGAGTATGGTAGATAAATATATTTATTTGGCATAAACATATACAACATAATCGATAATATATATATTTATGGTACTAAATTGTTTCAACTAATTTCGTGGACCTTTAATATTTGAATACCTGGTTCCAGCCGGGTCAACCCCCTTTCCCACCTCCAACCCGATTTTATCCCGCTCCGGCTGTATTTTTTGGGTGGTTTGCATTTCGGGATGGCATCTGAAACAGTTATTGTTCCGTGTAAGTATGTCTACTTATAGCACAAAATCCGTTTTGGACAACTGAAATAATACACGACGTACGCTTTAGATCATAAAGCATAATGCATGTTCCATGTGCACTCGCGCGCATTTTAACAATAAACTGGGCTTAATGGAGGAAGGCATATACCATACCATGTGACCAGTGTGCTATATTGAATATTGCCCAGAGAAGCCGTTCCTTTAAACAATCAATATGTTAATAAGTACTGTCGTATGTCGAATGTATGAAATGCAGTTTATTCATTAATTACACGATGTGTTTTTTTATTCAAATAAAAACCAAACCACTGACTTCATTATTTACACAGCGTTAACATGTTGGATGCATGATAACAATGAAGTGTAGTGTATCCATCACACGTTACGTTGCAGATTTTGTTATATCCATATTTGCAAATACCCCCCCCCCCCACACACACACACACTGTGGTCGTATGTCGAATGTCGGGTGTATGGTATCACTGAAGTGTAGTTGATACATTGAAGGACAATATTGGTGTCAGTCATTATCACATAATAATTATGTGATAGAACTGGTTAAACACATTCCAAATATAATTTGAACACAGCGATCATTGCTACGATAGATGCGTAATAAAGGTTTTATGAACCGGAAGTGACGAACGCAAAAGGATACACGTGTTATCCCGCTATATAACTGACTGAAGTGACGAGTGATAACAGATACATAAAATTATTATTACTCATCTATCGTAGCAATGATCTCTGTGTTAAAATTATATGTGGAATGAGTTTTATCACATATGTGATAATGACTGACACCAATATTACCCTTTAATAATATGTTACGTTGTAGATTTTATTATATACATAACCCCCCCCCCCCGCCCCGACTGCTTTCATTACTTTAGAAATATTCATAACGACTCATTAGTTTGGATCCGATCTCAAATGGCACTAGTGTTGACTATCATCTTCTGAAGGTTGAAAAATAATAAAAATACTCAAGAACGCTGTAAATGTTTTTCTTTTATTCTGAGATAAATTGTGGGATGGCTTTTCACTGTGTTTGAAAGTGTCATGACCCTGCTCCGTCGCAGATAAATGAGTATTTTAGGGTGTTTTTTGTGTTAATATTGGGTTGTGAGTGCAAGATGTGATATAAATCAATGAATATCAACGTCAACTTCTATAAACAGATTGAGTGACTCGTCCTGGTTCTTATCTTCACTGATATTACCCCACCAATACTTTATTGCCAATACGTCACTGTTATTTCAAAGTTTGTTTACTAGGTTAGAAGTGAGCACAAAAACATTTTCAAATAATCTTTGACACAAATTCCGCTTGTAAATGAGCGTATTGTCAATTTAAAGGAGCTAAATCGCTAATATTTGGGACCTAGAAATCGACACAATTCGGTCGGAGTGCATAATCATGTAATCCGAATGTACATGTATATATAAATCGTTTATATATGTTTTTACTCTTATTTCAAATCAGTTGTGTTCGGCGAAATACGCCAGAAGTCTCAATCGAATAGAAATCTCGAGCGCCTGGTTGTTCCAGTCTGTTGTGCATGCTCTCGCCGTTTGGTATGACTTGTTGAATGTCTAGCCTCGTTCTTCGAGCACTTGCTACAAATGGTGCAGAAACGCATTATGGTACACGATTCGTAAACCAATAGTAAAATTTTTAAATGATGATTTTGTCTGAAATATTGGATATCAGAAGCCCATTTTTTCACTTTAAGATCACACCATCAATGTTGATTTAATTTGACTAATAATCCGTGTTTTCAATGTCGAAGGCTTTGGGTGATATTGAGTTAGAGACTTAACTACTTTAAGTCGCCTTGAGGATGGTCGACATTTTAAGACCTAAATCGACGAATTTCGTCGAAAATACTAAGTATCTTTCGAGAATTTTGAAAAGTTATAGTCAAAAACACAACGATAACTATATTTTGAGAATTTTAAGAGGTATATATTCTGCTTTTATTAGTTTTTTTGTGTACAGATGTGAACCGAAAAAGGACCAAACTTACCACGTCTGTCTACAATCACTAAGCTATTTCGATAATTTTGTTAAAAATACATTATGTAAGATTTTAGAGAAAGAGCTGGCCATGCTTGCTATAATACCTCAAAAATTACTTCAGCCTGTGCCAAGTTATCACTGTTTGTAGTTTTGCCTTGTTGGTAACCGGGGTACTGGTATATTCGATACATGGCCTCGCTTTTCCATTTTTAAATTGAAATTTTAAATGGCGAACCGTTCTAATCTATTTAAAATCTCGAGTATCCGATGCCATCGAGACATGATTATAGCCTTGTTTTGTTTTTAAAAAATCTCTAATTAAAAGTTTATACATGGCATGGCATGGGCAGATTTAGCTCTTGTATAATCAATGTTTAAGTATTCGCGTAATGAATGACATTTAATGTCAAGTGCAGTCGTACTAAACGGCGTCGATTAGGCGTGCATTGTTCACATCGAAAGTAGGAACACAAACTGGCCCGAGGAGAAATGGTGCTTTTTACATATCTTACACCTTCGCGTACGAACTATTTGCACTAAATAGAAAATATTTTTATCCAGATATACTCCAAAAACATTGTGTTCTTGATGCTTTAAAAAACTGTTTTAGATTTAATATCAAACAAAAACCGTTTATATTAAGAGCTAATTAACTCGCCCGAATAGTAGCGGCCAAGTGAATATTTACTGCCGATCAGTATAATGGTGACTACAATAAAATTAAAGCAGGTGCTACAACTGAAAACATATTATCGGCTGACTGAACTTTAAATGAAAATGAAATAAGATGAAATGGGGTTAAGAGTTCCACTTTTCTGCTCCGAATGCGGCGCTACGGCCTACGCTTATATCGAATTCCAAATGCCACATGATTTCTTACGTGAACGCCGACGAGTACACGGATCGTCGGTTTTTCGTCCGACACGAACGACTAGGCAGCTGCCCCTGTCAAGCCCTCTGTGCTGCTCCACAACATACTTAGAAATGAATTAAGTACAACAATAAATTTATAAGCAAGTTAGAACTGATCAAACAGAAGTAGTAACAGTTGTGCTAAGTCGTCCTATTTCTGAAGGGGGGTACAGTCGCTGGCACCTGGTCATTCGGGTCGAGAATTGGACAAAAAACCTGAGTCGACTACAGAACCTAGAAGTTAGCGAGCTAGCGTCTTACCCGCTAACAGTTGGGGATGAAGCTTGAATCAATTACTTACACCAGTTTGTCAGATCGATTGGCTGTTCTGTTTATACCCTACTGACCCCTGATCTCCCAACCAACGACGATAAAAGATTTAATGAAATCAGAACTACTTGATAACCGTGATGTTAATATTGACGACCCTGACTTCCAGTGTCTATCTACAGATACTGATTACTTTAATATCTGACAACAGTTGTACTTAGAGACAGGATTAATTCCGTAAACTGTTCAACTTAAACACATCACATATTTCTAGATCTGTCTACAATGAGATGATCTTCACCCCATCTTAATATCAATGTCATCATTTTTCCCACGCAAAAAACAATTATTCAACAAATTAGATTGGATGCAATCAAAACAAAAAGTTACAGTGCAACCGTCTTTTAGTAAACATCGTATTAATTTCAATACAAAGTGTAAAAAAACTGTAAAAAATACGTTCAATAATTCAACAAGTTATTATTCTTACAAATAACACACCAAAAATTTTCAAAAATTAATTTCTGTTTTTACAAAAGATGTATAAAGTGTGACGTTCATCTAACAAAACTAAAACAACCTACCAAACATCCTCCAGCAAATATTGTTAGTTTTAAAAAACGCTGTAGAATATGTAACAGTCTTCTAAAAATAATGACAAAACGTGCAAAATTACTTCCAAGTAATGTCAGTCTTTACAAACGCAACTGTTTTTTTTTAACAAAATTAATAAGATAAATGAATAATTAATATAAAGTAGTAATCGATATCTACGATGAAAATAAATAATTAATATAAATCAATGATTAATATAAATCAATGATAATCAACGATTGATATAAATTAATTATTAATATCAATTGATTATTAATGTTAATTAATTATTAATATCAATTAATTATTAATACCAATTAATTATTAATACCAATTGATTATTAATATCAATTAATAATTAACATCAATTAATAATTAATATCAATTGATAATTAATATCAATTGATAACTAACATTAATTGATTATTAATATCAATTCATTATTAATATTAATTCATAATAAATATTTAATATTTATATAAACTAATTATGAATATACATGACAATTGCGATACGACTCGGTCGACATCACGAACAGTGTCGCTCGATAGTATTCGGAACGTTCTGAACTGACAATCGGGTACCTTTGTATTACTTGCTAGACACCGTATATATGGCATACGATTGTAATAGAACAACTATTTTGCGATATCAATAATGTGGAAGCAGGCATGAAACCATCAAAAGCGAGACAAGAACAAGTCTCGATGCTTTAAATATCTAATTTAAGTGTTGCAGTGGGTTACGCGGAATAAAATAAAAGTTAACATATAAAATGCAGTCTACTCGATGTCAGAATCAGTTCACCAGTAAAACGTCAAATAAACCTAACGATGTTTTAGGGTTAAATGAGATTCCATCACAAACGTGATTAGTAGTGGAGGAACAATAAACATAGCGTGATGTGAAGACAATTCGTATTACAAAATAAAAACTAAAAGACATTTTATTGGCATAAAAATAGACCTGATCCTAATACCATTATTTATTTGAATAGTTATAGAACGTGGTAAAAAGAGAAGATATATTGTGAGTGTTAAAGGGGAGATAAGAGGAGTATAAATGAACGGATATTGATAGTTGAAGTATATTTCAGTATCTTAATAAAACACTATAATAGACGTGGATAAAATGTTGAAACAGGAAATTTACTGGATTCAAGAATCGTTGAAAGGTGAATGATATTAATCTGCTTTATATTTCACTCTCATATATCCACGTAACTACAGTTAAAGGTACACATCCACCTTATACGTGTTAAAGGTACGCAGTGAAGACATAATATACACATGACGGCCAAGACAACTTTTAAAAAATCCTTATCGAAGACAGATATTATGGAAACCTATAACTGTCATTCGTAATTTATACTCTTCGCCCCCATTCGGCGAACCTCGGCAGACTCCGGTACCCAACATCATTCTAGTCTTGGCTGTGTTACGGTAAGTGATATGTAGCGACACCCACGGTAGATGTGATGCGGCTATCGGTTTACAATTATTAGGAAAACTTGGCGATTTAAACATGAAGTTCTCAAAATGGCGTTGTTCGAAAAGTATGTAGAGTTTTCATTACAAATTTTACCTTTGTTTAACGAAAACCGAATAAACTGATGCCAGCGATTTTAAGCCGTTCCGTTCAGGCGGCGCAGATAAGGCAACTTTTGAGAAAGTCTTTCTCGAGGACAGATATTATGGAAACCTAAAACTACCATTCGTAAAATTTCTACTTTTTGACCCCATTTGTTGAACCTCGGCAGACTCCGGTACCCTACATCTAACCACTGGGGTGGCAGTTAACTCGTCCACAAGCAAAGTCGACCACCGTTAAGTCGTCTACAGCCGACTGTATGACGGTAAGTCATATGCAGCTACATTCATGCAATTCTGATTCGGCTACCGATCTACTTATTAGGAAAACTTGCCGCTTTTAAAATGAAGTTCCTAAAATGGTGTCGTTCAAAGAGTTTTCGTTGCAAAGTTGTCCTTTGTTGGAAGAAAATCGGATAAACTTTAAAGTACATAACCAACAATAATATTATATGGTTTCTTGAGATAAAACACCCTTCACGGATGCCTTCATTAGCGCCCGCGATTTTTAATCCGGGAACTTGAAAGTGGTTCCAATGGCGGAATTCGTCACACCGTCGAGGTAAGATGTAGGGGACCGGGTTCTGCCGAGGTTTGCCGAGTGACTTATGCAGATGCTACTAGAAACATAAAACTTATTAAGATTTATAGATTCGTGTGCCTGGTAAATGTTGATAACTTTTCTCTATTAATTAAATGATATCTCCCTCCCGTCCTCTTTAACTAATTTAATCAAATATTGACCGAACTACTTTATACCCGGTATGTTACTGTTTCATCATTTGATACTGAAGTAATTACATGTTACGTTGGAGATCATCCCCATTTACACAAACAGCTAGATTTATTAACTATCTGGTAAAAAGACAGCAAAGAAAATAAAAGTAAAAACTCAACAACGATGGCGTTTTGTAGAGAATACACTGGGATGTGTCCAGGAATTTGAGTATAATAAGAATTCCTGAGACAATACTTTTTTCTCAGTTATAGGTGCATGGGTTTATTTGATTGAAGTGAAGTGAGGCCTAAAAGGCGGAATTGCTTCGCACGTTTGTTTGTTATTTCGATGATATTTCGACGAATGAGAGAGAAAAACAAATGCTCTGTGAGAGCGGGCAAGTGTGGGGGGGGGGGGTCGGTAGCAGTCCGGGGAACAGCCTCCTACACCACCACATTCCCTGGACACGCGCCATATAAAAAAGAAATGGTTGGTGGAGATTTCGTACAGTTTACGTATTTATCAGGTGAATTGAGTTTTAATTGTCAAGAAATTATAGTAATTTGATTGGATAATATTTGATATATTTTAGTGCTTAGCCAATGGAAATTGAAGTATCTGCTAAAATTTGGATTTTATCTTTAGTAAAGATTTCGAGAAACAGGGCCCTGGCTGCTAAACAGCGATCTGTTTGTGATTTTGTTCACTTGACAGCCAATGGATTCAGGATCATAATATGTTGATGTTTTAAACAATTTTGTAAATACAAATAATAGATCTTTTGTAAACCTTAAAAGAGTCACAGTGACTCAGTGAGTAAGACGCTGGCTCGCTAACCAAGAGGTCTCGAAATTTTCCGGCTTGCTTTCCCTTGGCAGTGGGGTATAGCGGGTGGCTTGATAAGTAACAGGGTCTAGTTGTTCGGATGGAATGTAAATCTGGGATTCACTGTTTAAATTGGCATGAACGTAGAAAAAAACCCTGACATTGGGAATTTGCAAAACGCTAAATTTCCATGATAGCACACTGTATGACGTATATCCGTCTTCATTATCTCAATCGATGCAGAAATTTATTTAAACTTTAAAATAAACCGCTGTTTATTCCCAACGTTGTTTTGTCTTTAAAACTTTTGTAATAAATAAATTATACACAAATATAGTTACCTCATTGTTACACTTTATCTTTAACTTTGTCTATTGTTACGCTTTGTCTTGTCTTTGTTCATTGTTACGTCTTGCGTAAATGCAGTGTCTGGTTAATGGCGGTGAATTTACCAACTTTATAACATAAGCAGAAAGGGTCCAGAGTATCCAAACAAAAATTTACAGCTGAATATGTGTCAAATATACGCATTCATAAGGGCGGTCAACCAGTAAACGGTCACAAAGTGCGGCTGCTTAAGACTTAATTCCGTTTGGGAGTATTCAATTTGAAAAGCAGTCTCATGTCCATACGATGCTCGGGTGGCATTTTGATAACTGTTGGCTATTATAAGTTACATGTGCCAACAACTCAAGGTCTGGGCATGAAGATCGATATCACAGTAAGAATATGGAATTGGAAGTCTTATAATTACACAATTGTTAGTGATATATTAGGCCCGGGACTGTAGAGCGCAGTGGACGCTTCCGGCTGGCCCCCAGATCCATTCACTTGATTTGATATTTGTTTATTTTGTGCAATGTTTATTTTCTGTCTTGTCCGCAGGTTTATCTTGTAGATTTTTGTTTTGCGTGTAATGCAGTCCTCCTGCAGTTACTAATAGAAGAAAAATGGTGAAAAAATTAATTAACCCGCCTCTATCTCCAAGCCAAATACTCCCGATACCGGGAATCGAAACAACCACCGCAAGCCAGAGGTCACTTGCCAGCTAGAGTTCGAATATCTAGATCCCCTGGATCTATGTCCACTCCCCAAATCCCTGAGAAGAACTGTTATATACCGTTATACAACTGTGGATGTAAAAAGTTAAACCCCATTTCATTTCATTTCCATTAGCTTGATTTTATATGTAGACTTAATTATTGCTCGTGGTGCCTGTGTAATTTGTGTGTCCCATTATTTTGGCTGCACCTCGGATAAGTAAGACTAATCACGGTCCCTTGCCAGGTCCTCTGTCCTACGCCACCGACAAGAAGGAACCACTCCGAAAAATCCCGATGAACTTTCTTGATCAACGCAGGGATTGAGCACAGGGGAGAGAGAGAAATAGGGTTTAACGTCCACTCGACACTAACTAGGTCATTTCGGGAATAATATATGGTTTAGTTTTATTTCAATAATTCGCTTGCGCGTAAGGGTCTTTAGCAGTGGGAGGAAACCGGAGTGCCCGGAGGAAACCCACGAGGTTGCCAAGGCGCCCTTATCTCCAAGTCACATACGCTCACACCAGGGATCGAAACCATAGCCACAAGCCAGAGGTGACCGGCCAGCTAGAGGTCGAAGCGCGGCACTCTAGACCACTAGGCCATCCCAACCCACGGGGCTTGCAGGTTAGCTAGCCAAAGTCTTACTTATTGAACCGTCGTGGCTTCCGTCACAAGAGACAACACTACTACTGACCCCAATCCTTTTATAATGAAAACAATTAATCAGAAGTAAAACAACTTTAGACCATGTTACTTTCCGTCAAGACAAAGAGTTAAATTGGGTTATTTCTATCCATAGCACTGAAATTCTAGTAAGTGTTGCGTGAAAGTTAAATCGTATTCTTCCTTCTCTCTCTTTCGGAATTAAAGCAACGGGAGAGTTCAATAGGGAATCGCAGTGATAACAAATCTAAGATTAACAGCGAAACTTTTTATACCAGTTGATCAGACATCCACGGAAAAAATACACGATTCTGTACCAAGTCTGCGTATCTTTATTATATCACCGAAGAAGCTGTGTACGTCATATTTACATGGGTAGTTGATTTAAGTTGATGTAAAGTGTTCATTATTTATATATAAGTCACAGTGTTAATACAACATGGTGGTCATATCGAATCAAGTCTAAGTGGTTTAATACATTTAAACATATTGATGACATCTCTATAATAAATGACGATATGACAACACGACAACTCAAACCATTAACACATAGACAATATTACAAACTTGTTGGCGTCGCTATGTGAAACATTTTTACACCACATAACGCAAATATTGATATATCTTTATATAATCACACCAACTCTTTGATTCGTGTTGCCTCGAATTTTTGAAAATTATCCTGTCCATGATTTATCAGATTCCAGATCGTAAATCATACAAGAAAAACAAAATCTTTAAAAATTCTTAAACATTTTCTCTGATTCTCGCCGATGGTTTATGAATGTGAAAAAGTCGATCGACGTCAGTTTGACATTTAGTAACTACAAATGATATTCCCATCATAAAAGTTTGTTTTTTACTTATTTTAGATTTGCCATACCGAATGCCCAAAGATGTCACACCCACGTTTAAAAATGGTGACTTCCGAGTTGAAAAGACATGACATCCCCGTGTGTACATGTCACAGTTAATCACGCTAAATGAAAATGGCATTTTTATAGAAACGAGGTATCCTCTATTCATATTCATTGCATTCAAAACTGTAGCTGAAATGGGATATAATATCTTGCCGGGTTGTGTATCAACCGGGCGGTGTATCAACCATTATTTCGATGTCAAACTGTCAGTGGATCTTTATACGTAGCTTATTACGGTTTGTCGCCCACCCCAGTTAAAATATTAATTATTAGTATTCATTAAAATATACGTTATTTTTATTCATCAGTATATTAATTATTTTTATTCATTAAAGTATTAAATAATTCTATTCAGTAGACTGTTGGTAAAATTAAACGTTTAATTATACGTTTAATTATAAATTAAACGTTTAATCACACATTAAACGTTTAATTATGCATTAATTTTAACATATGAATTACTTTTATTCATAAAAATATAATTATTTCTACTCGTTTAAGCTGTTAATTATGTCAATTTTTTTTAAACTGTTGATCATTCTTTTAAATTTTAATAAATCATTTGAATATTTCTTTTCTATTAAAATGTTAATTAAACTATTAATTAAAATGATAATTATTTGTTTAAATGATAATTATTCATTTAAATGACAATTATTCATTTAAATGATAATTATTCATTAAATGATATTTATTTATCTAAATGATAATTATTCATGTAAATAATAATTATTCATGTAAATAATAATTATTCATATAATTACCTATTAAAACGTTAATCAGTCATTGAAACGTTAATTAGTCATTAAAATGTTGTTCTTTTAGTTTTTACATGTAGATAGATCTTATTACCCAATTGTAAGAATTCTTGTGTTCACAGCTGATCTCAGGGGTTTGTTTAGTGCAATAGCGTGTTTTTTGTCAGTCACTCTTACCAATGTGTTATGTTTTGTCATTTTTTGCGTTTCTCTTAAAATATTTATTTTATGGCAAAAATGTACCCAAAATTGATTATTTAACATTTAATTAAGACAATAAAACAAAAATATCGATAGCAGATAATCTGGATTCAATCGAATTAACAATAAGCCCACTGGCTTGTTTATATCGCCTGTTGCGGATGACGTAAATACAGAACGGCACTGATCCATTTTTGGACTTTTATTCCTTTGATAGATGTAATTCTAACATATTGTATTTTGGGCTCGATATTGCTTTCAGAGATTCAATATATTTCAAAATATTGTTTTTTGCAAGTAATTCAAAATGCCTGAAATGATGACCACGGATCACTGGCTGTACATGATAGTGAATTAAATTCTTAACAAACAAAATTGAATTTTTTGTTCTGGTCTCTTGTTTGAGGGGATGGGATAGGTCTAGTAGTTCAAGTTTTAACCCGTGCCCGGGCAACCCCCCCGCCCCATAGCACTCAGCATGGGTCGTTAAATCCAGCTCCACTTCATTTCCGTCAGTAATTATAACAACACCGAAGATCAACCGCTAACTGACTGCAGCTTGAGTATTTTATCCTTTTGAAACATATCAAGACATAGAAACTGCATCCAAAAAACAAATAATTGTGAAAACTAGGCCAAGAAAAAATACATGTGCTTATGGTTACTGGGTCGGTGAATCGGTCGATCGGAAATTTTATTGTCATTTTTTTCATGAGCTTTGTATTGTATATTTCCTAGAATATCTAGCTTGATTACTGAGTAGAGTTCTTTTGAAAATAATACGGAAATCATAGGGTGGGCGATTTTGGCTTAAGAGATATAGTCGGTTGGGTAACCATAAACATAGATATTTTTGTTATTTTGGTCTTATATCAATATTATATCGCTGGGTGATATTCTGCCTCCGAGGACATATTTTGTGCATGAAAACAATAAGATAACACCTAATAAAAGGCGGAACAATAAGTTAAATGAACTAGTGATTGTATTATATGTATTGTGTCGTTCTGTCTACATATAAATACAATGGTGATATGTAATTCTAACCTTTAGATAAACTATGTTATGTTGTTTAAGGTGGTCTAGGTAATTACATCCACAACCTTGAATATTTTCTATGGCTATGTAATCTTGATTTTAGGTAAGGTTTGTTACAACTTACGGTGTTTGTGTTTTTATTTATTTGTGTTTTTCTGCCATGGGCCACCATGTTGGAATAATACAGATGATGAGTGACGATATGTTTTGGTTCGTAGTCTTTAACGTCCGCTTCCACCGAGGGTGGTATCGCAGACAAATTGTCTTATTTTATTATCATTGACAGGAAACCAGAGTACCAAGAGTAAACTCACGAAGCTGACACGGCGCCTCCATCTTCAGCCGACATCAGGGCGCCTCCATCTTCAGCTGACATCAGGGATCGGAACCACGACCGCAAGCCAGAGGTGGCTGTCATGCTATAGCTCAAGCACAATACTCTGGGTCATGAACGTCTTGGCAATAAAGTAATTTGGACGAAATTTTCAATTTATTATTTTTTCATTATCTATTTTCACGTATCATAGCAAGATGGCCAGCCCTGTATCTAAATATACACCTTTAATGGTATTCATGTCCGACATTGTTTGTGTATATTGTCATTTTATCTGCTCATCACGATTCATCTATCATCCGGCAGGTTGTTTAACATTGATACCTGTAAAACAATGCACCAGTATTTACCTGTAACAATACACGCTTATTTACCTTTAACAAGATACTTGTATACCTGATATTTATATCCTGTTCCTGTTATAAACAAAAACAAACAGAAAACACATAATATGGAATGCAGTTACTATTTCAATTAAAGCGACGTTTCGTTGAGGGTTCTCATTTCGGGATTAACATATATAGGGTGGCCCACCATAAATAAATATCTCCAAATAGCTCAACAATTACACCACAATATTTATATATATATACCAAGCCTTAATTCAGTTTCACACATTTATAGTCACTAAATAAACGGTCATGTTGTATTTAATAAACTATGATCATTTAACCATCATAAATAATACACTGAAAAATGGTACGGAGTGTCATCCATAACATCCAGACACTTTCGAGTAAAAAATAGGTCATGTGCCCTTGTTTTGAAAATAGTCTCAATTCACCAGTCTATCGACCATTCTGCGTCTGATTGACAGGCCGGGATAATCCAGACTACTTTTTTACGAAACATGATAGAAAGCTGGAACAAGAAATCGAATTTAGAAATAACGCACGGTGGGCGACTCAACAATTGTTTTACGAACCTTTTAAAAGTAAAATGAAACTACTGCTGGTATCATGTTCCTGTTCAACCCGAGTTATTCAGAGATATTATTTGTACTAAACCAAAATATGTCGCATCTTACGGTCTTGTTAAGGATAAAGCAATTTAAAAAAATAAAACGAGCGTAATTTCTAAAGATGCCGTAATAACCAAAACGCTAAATATTACTGCTGTTCAGAATCGTCAACAATAGATTTTTTACGACTGTAATAGTTGATAGTATGTAAAGAATTTCCCTGTGATGTTGCTATTTATAGACTCAACGAGTGTGCGAGACTGTCAGAAAATTAGTAGTAGTTAACCAACTGAAGCGTGCACATTCCATGTGTCTAGTACAACTTTTCAGTAGGCACGCGGGCACCCTAACATATATATATATATATATCAATTCTATTTAAATAATTCGCTGGTGCGTAGGGGTCGGTAGGTGTGGGGGAAAAGCATAGAACCTCTGAAAAATCACGACAGACGACCCTATCCCTTGTCACGTTCAAGCAGGGAATCGAAACCACGTCAATTGATTCAATGGCAGATCATACGATCTAACGCACTAACACGCTAGCTTTAAGCCAATCGCCCCCATCCTGCTATGAATTATGTTGATCTGTAAGATCATTATCAGCCGGAAGGGAAGCCAAGGTGGCTCAGATGGTAAGACGTTGGCTCGCTAACCTAGAGATTCCATGTTCGATCCCTCCGTGGCCTTTCTGACGTGCTACTAGTCAGTGGCTCAGGACCGACGTTCTGGCAAGGGACAACGCATAGTCGTTCGAATTGGACGAAAGACCGAGGTCAGGTGTACACATTAAAGAGTCCTTGGTAGTTAGAATTCGATATGGGAGTAAGTCGCATCGTCGCTGTCCGGTCAAAATGTCCCTCACAGCATACTATATGACATATGCCCGTCTCCGTTTGCCCAGTCGGAGTAGAATGTTAAACCCCAATTCATTTGCGTGTGTGTACTGTGATGCTCCTGCTCTTTGTATTTCACAATTGAGTTGAATGTTTCATTTGTCCTTCTTTAATATAATTAAATCCAAATCGTATGATTATATTTTCTTGATAATGTGATCTTGTTTTCTTATTTGTGCAGTCAGAGTGTTAAATATATTGACGGAGACCAAATTAAGACATTAACTGTGCTAATTGTTGTGTATTACAAAATAGTCTATCGAGTCATTCCGACCTGCAAGCATAAAAGAAGGTGATAAGTATACGACAGGATTATCTCGGCCTTCGTGAATAAAATGGGGAGGTAATTAGCTTAAGTGGGTGCTGTCGTGGTCTCGTTTATCACATATGAAAAGATTACCACTCGTCGAACCTTGTGTTTCACATAACAGAATTGAAGGGATTATATAAATACCGATATATAAAATAGTTCAATTTATGAAACTTTGGGTGACGCTAATTGAAATTGTTTATTACAAGTTCCGCATTGTATAGAAACATTTTATATTTTCATTTCACCACCAATCTGCCACCTAAATTCAATGACGTTTTCCACAATTCCTCAAACTGGATCTACAATTTAAACGGATCTATTTATCGTGCATCTAAATCTAAGCCGGATCTAAAATCTGGAATGGTCTTCTTGTCATGGATTTAGATCTAAACCGTGTCTAAAGGTTCTTCTTATCATAGATTTCTATCTAAACCTGGTCCGAAGGAACTCCTTATCATTGAACTATCCAAAGTAACGCATTATCATGGTTCTATATCAAAACCGATGATTCCATGTGAACCTAAAGATACGCGTTATCATGGATCTTAGCCATGTTTTTGTTTATTCTACCAGAGCATAAAGTAGCACTTCATGATGTATCTAGATCTAATCCCAGTTGATGACTCCACCAGAGAGTAAAGTAGCGCTTTATCATGGATTTAGATGTAATCCGATTTGATGACTGCACCAGAGCCTTAAGTAGCGCTTTATCATGGATCAAGATCTAATTCGATTTGATGACTCCATCAGAGCCTAAAGTAGCGCTTGATCCTGGATCTAGATCTAATTCGATTTGATGATTCCACCAGAGCCTTAAGTAATGCCTTATCATTCTACCAGAGCCTAACTAAAGTAACGTCTTATCAAGGATCTAGATCTAAACCAATTTGGTTGTTCTAAAGTAATGCCTTATCATGGATCAAGAACTAATATAAAGTGCTACTTGAAACGTCCTCTAAACAGTAATTAGTTGGTTTGCATTCTACCAAAACCAACTACCCAGTGGTAACAATAATATTGCAGTTTTGTTTGTAAAACAACAAGGTACGTTTTGGGTCTTGATAAAGAAAAGGCCTACATGCAGAGGGTGTCTATAGGCTTTTGCCTGTTTTCCTTTACAGATTCTGTGAACAAATATTGTTTAGAAGAGAAAACCATTAAGTTCGTCAACCACTTGAGCCCAATAAAAATGTTTTTGTTCAAAATTCAAACATGTGGAACTAAAAGTTATTGCGAAAAGAAAACTAACCTTCTTAAATTAAATTATCCCCCACCCCACACAGGAAACAATATATAAAGGCTCTTATGCAAGAAATTTATATGTAAAGAGGTTTTTTAAATTCTCAACCGGAAAATTCAAGAGAATGAAATCTTACAATGTCCTACCAAGAGGGAATATGTGGATATGCCTTGATGTACATCAGTCATGTATAATTAACTGATCGCTTTGTCTTGAAAGAATTGTCATCTGTTCTCATAGTATCGTATCGTTTCCAGTCATAGCTGCGTTTCCCTTTTACATTAATAAATGATAGATAATTCCGCATTATTTCACAAAAGTAACTCTTTCTTTTTCTTATCTTTATTTGTGATCAACAAAGGTTTTAAGTCTCACGACACTATTAAAATACATTGACACTGTACTTTTTTTATTGTTGTTCTTTTAAATTCTTTTGATCTGGAGCAACGGTTGGTAGGTGGGTAAGGCGCTGGCTCTCTAGACTGAAGGTCGCGTGTTGCTTACCTGCATTGGTCGAGAAAGTTCATCAGGATTTTCCGACGTTGTTTTTACATGTCAGTGGTGTAGGACGGAGGGTCTGACTAGTCGTTCAGATGGGACGAAAAACCTAGATCCCGTGTATACATTGACATAGTGCCGCTACTCAGGCAAAATTTCCCCCATCTCACACTGTATGGCGTATGCCCGCCTTCATTAGCCCAGTCGGGCAACAACAGCAGGGATTTAATTTCATTTCGTTTCTATTGATCCAGTTCTGTCTATATTACCACTGTTGCAAGGGACATAAATATAATTAAAGTTTGAAAAATGTATATCATTTCACAAAAATGGATATTATTCCACAGTTTCGTATCCAATTTAAACTTGCATGACAAGCTAAAGATGATATTTACGTACTTCTTATTTTAGTTCAAGAATGTAGGAGAAGATTTCCTATTTATTGTATATTTTAAGCGATCTATTCATGGAATCACGAAGGCCCTTTTTGTAGCAGACGTCAAAGGGATTAACCTTATTCATTACTAGATAATATTTTTCCATTCTGAATGAAGAGAAGTGGAGTGATTCTAGACATCTTTCAGACGCTCCATTCCACTAGCTGACAGTTTAAAAGGCAGAATAGATGGACGCGGTCGTATGGATTGTCAACTTACACGCAATACACTTTATACTTTTTAATTCATTTTATTTTTTGGGTTTATTTTCATAATACAATGCTCACTTGCCTTCGATTTCTCGGTTTTCAGTGACGCAGTGCGCTGGCTCACATACATGGAGGTTTTGTTGGATCCAGGTTTTTCAGCAATGCTACCCTTGTCAACGGTGCAAGTCGATAAACAGAATCTAGTCGTTCGGATATTACGATAACCGAGGTTGGAATTCGACGAAGAACAGCTGGAAGCGCTCCTGTCTTGGCAATAGTCCCTTATAGCCAACCACATAAAGCATGACGTAAGCCCACATTAATCCATTTCATTTGATTGACAGAAGTTTGTAAGAATGATATCGGTAGCTTACGTTGTAACAAATTCACAACATTTAATTTCCGGCCCGGGTTCCGTTCCCTTTTCAGCCGCAGGTCGTCATTTTGTATTTTTCCATAGAAAAAAAACCTCATCACATTGAAATGTATTTAAATTGATCATTTAACATTTCATTAAGAAATCAAAATCAAAATTACAAAGAGACCGGTCAAAATGGAAATGAAATGAAATAAGGTTAAACATCCTACAGTGTGCTATGAAGGAAATCTTATATCAAATTCCAACTGTCAAAGAGGCCCGTCAAAAGATTTTAGTGATGATTATAGGTGTCGCTGGCTTGTTTTGACCATATCCCGTATAAATCGTTCACAGAAGATGACGAATGTTGACAAATTTATTGAACCATATGTTGGTCCCGAAATGACCTAGTTTGTGTCTAGTGGACGTTAAACCACATTTCACCCCTCTCTCCTCGGTTTAGACGCCTGTCCTTGATGTGGTTCCGGCCCTACACTTGTACGTGACAAGAAGTAGGTCGCCTGCCTAACCCCGTCTGCCAGTTTTCTCCCACTGCAAAAGACCGCACCGTGCAAGCGAATTATTGAAATAAAATTGAACATTCGTTAATCTTGAAATGACCTAGCTTATATCTGGTTGACCGCACAGTTCAAGCGAATTATTGAAATAAAATTGAACATTTGTTTATCTTGAAATGACCTAGTTTATATCTGGTTGACCGCACAGTTCAAGCGAATTATTGAAATAAAATTAAACATTTGTTAATCTTTAAATGACTTAGTTTATATTTGGTTGACGTTAAACCCCATTCCCTCTTCTTTCTCTCTCTCTCCCCCCCCCCATCTCTCTCGCCGCCATATATTCACTTAGGCCCAGTGAGTCCCAAGGGAGTAAACTGTTAATAGATAAATACGTCCATAAAAACAGTCTTTGAGACGGGCAGATTATCGGGATTTTATTGTTAAGAAAATATTTTCAGCTTCTTTGACGTCATGCAATAAATAATTTCACATAAACCCTTGATACTACTGTAACGGAAATGGTGACTTTGTATGTGGAAAAAGACTAAAAGCAAACGCACGCGTAATGAACGCGCACAATGAACCAATCAAGTTCAAAGCAGAAAAAGAAATGTAAGAGATATTTTTATTATCCACAAGAGAATGAAATCAATACGCAACTAGTCATATAGTTCCGTTCGTTGAATATTAACCGGAGATCTCATCCTTCGTTTCACAATATTTCATTTTTTTTCCTGTTATCGAATTTTATTTCACCCTCGGTCGAGAGCCTCGTTGTCGCGTGTTTTACAAGTACACTATTCCAGGACTCTGAAATAACACCAGGTTACGGATACAACCTTGCATTCGGAAACCCCAAAAAACTTTACCAAACAATGAAACTTAGCAACCAGACTTCACAAGAATGGAATTATAATAACTGAAATCTTTGGTATAAGTTATTATCGCGATTTTATTAATTCTCTTATTGTTTCGTCCTTTTTTTTCTTTTTTGTTTTGTTTTGCTCATAAAACGGTGTTCGGCTATTTATGGAATTAGAGGACATTGTATTCGCTGTGTGCTTCCTTTTGTTGGAGTCCTTTTAAGTATTTTAGATCATCCATTTAAAAAATATTTATATTCACGCTTAGAATACAAATGCGTGACATGTTGTAACATTAAAGTAATTTCTGGATTAAACGAGAGAGAAAAGTAGGGTTTAGCGTCCACTCGACTCAAACTAGGTCATTTTGGAACTAGCATGATTAAATTTGTTTCAATAATTCGCTTGCGGGTAGTGGTCTTTAGCGGTGGAAGGAAACCAGAATACCGACGCTACTTGACTCAATGGCAGACCTTATGATACAACGCGCACGCATTAACAATACGCCCCCACCCCATTCTGCACCGAGACCTGTAATTACAAAGTAAATGTATGGCCACAGAATACACCTTTTTATTTCCACATTGACTCTAATATTATTTCTCTTCTCTTTGATCGGCTCTACTGGGTTTTTTTTTCCAAATGTTCGTTTGGTTAAATGCTTTCTACCATTGACGGAGCAATAAGTGACAGCGTATCGCTAAAGAATATATAAGGTTTCACCAAAGCCTGTCAGAAAATGGAAAATTCAAACCTTCGATTCCACACCAAAATGTCATTAAAGCAAATCGTCATGCAAAAGGCGGAAAGTGAAAGACAGTCTATTAACAAAAAGGATTACATTTCTTTCAAGTTGCAGGAATTGCTTGTGTCCTGTATGTTTCGTTTCAAGCTTCTGGTAGCTTTTTAAAAACATAGTCAAATAATGGATAACAATTACTATAGTCTATTTCACTGCGACGTTTCGATAAGATTTCACTAGTCGTTACAACTTGTGAAACGCCCTGTGAAAACGTGCTTTATTTGATTAGGTTTTATTTGATTATGTTCCAATTACATGTCATTCAAAGAATATTTCAAATTTTAAAAAAAAAAATTATGTCCAGCGGATCATTAACCTTCTGATTTCAGAGGATATTGTAAAGGATTGTGCAGCCATTTACTTTATCGTGAAGTTAACTAGCGTGGTTTCGAATCCCCGGTTGTACGTGACAAGGAGTAGGGTTGTCTTCCAACCCCATAGGTTTTCTCCGGGTCCCCCGATTTCCGACTGCTAAAGATCCCTACATGCAAGTGAATTATGACAATTTAATGTATCTATATGTTAGTCCCGAAATGATATAGTCGTGTCGAATGGACGTTAAACCCAATCTCTCTCTCTCTCTCACATACACACTTTATCGTGAATAAAAGACACCTGTTTGAACTGATACCCTTACGTTGTTTTGAAAGATGCATATTGTTTAACCACCACATACAGGTTATAAACTCAGATCCTTCAATCTTTGTTGCCAGGACAATAATTTTTGGACAGTAGGAATGTTAAAGTTCTATGGCATGTGGCTGTAACCCACGAGGTGTCTGGCTGATGGTATATAACCAACGGGTCATAAAAACAGAAATGTTGAAAAAGTATATGTGCTACGTACTTCAGCCACTTCCCGCGTCGCGCATCACCCTTCAAAATTGCGACGCGCGACTTAAAATTCGCGTGAAGCGTTACTTTTTTTAATGTTAAGCTATAGAAAAAAAAAGCATCGACGAGTTTTTAACACGACGTCGCCCGCAAAAGTGGCTGAAATTGAACACTTGAAATGTGGTTGCGTTCATTTTTTGAGATAAGACAGTCTGCAACCCATCTACACAGAAGATCTTGAAATGCTGAACCCTCGCGACTCCCCATTTCAAAGACCAATTCAAGATAGTAATTGTTTTGTCAGATCTAATATACAATTGGTTTTGTGAAAATAAAGAAGTGGTATTTTTTAAAAATTTAATGTACGTGCACCGCTGACAAGGGGGAATCGCGCAAGAAAAAAAATCCCGATAAAGCTTTTTCGCCCAGCGCGACAGCTCCAGATGTAACCTGGCTCAGATTTGAATAATCTATCTTAAAATAGAGTACATTAAGTTGGCCAATAAGAGTATAATATGTAGTGCACTGTAAGTTAATATGCTAATGGTAGAATATTAAAAATAGCATATTATTATAAATATTAATCAATATTTGCCCAAACTTATTATTATCGCTGTTGTCTTTTAATACTCTATCTCTGGATGGGTAATTAATTTTCTATATTTCACCCACCTCCACAAACTTGGATTTAGATCTCGGCATAGAACTTAGATAAAGAGCGGAACGTTCTGACAGTAATAGTTCAAAAATAGATAATGCAACATAAATATATTCCAAAATTTCATTCAAATTACATGTACTTAATTCTGAGTGAATATATAGCGATTAGGTTTGACAAGATGTGTGCATTGATTGTAACCACCGTGCTCGTTGTCCGAAGTCTAACCTCGCTTCACCATTTTTAGATTGAATCATTGAATGGCTGAACCGTTGTAATCTACTTAAAATCTGGCCCATCCGATGGTATCGAGACTGATGGTCAGTGCCGGACTGGGATCACCTGTCTGTGACAGGTGGGCCTAAGCCTGTAAAGAAAAAAGAGAAAGAAAGAAGAAAAGAGAAATAAAGAAAGAAAGGAGAGGGCACACTGACAAAAAAATGTTTTTGTTTTTGACACTGAAGATAATTCTAAAATTCATCTAATTATAGTGCTCTTAGGTCATTCTGTTATCTAATTGTATCAGGAATTTGCCGTCCCCAGCTTTCGTGTGAAATGCTTGGAAAATGGCTTTGTGGTAGCCAATTTTCGAAATCCCCTCCCCTCGGACAGATGCACGCACGCCTTCGGTTTGCTGATGGTCATTTTCATATTAATTAATAACTTAGATAACATTTCAGACCTAATAAAGAAAGACCTGCAATAGGCAGCTTTAGCTCTTGTATAATGCTTTTTTAATTAACGTCTAGGCGTCCATATATGTGGCCATATGGAAGAAACGCCGAGGTCTCAAGACGTGGCAGATGTAAGAAACGCCGAGGTCCCAAGTGCATGCCAGTCTTTTCCATACGCTCTGAGGAGCCCCTGTGGCCCAGTGAGTAAAACGTTGTCTCGCAAGCCTGAATGTCTCGTGTGTTCGATCCCTACTTTCGCCGAGAAAGTGCCGCGGTACAACGTATAGTCTTTCGGGGGGGGGGAAGATTTCGTGTACATGTTGGCGTGCACGTATGCCCGCAATCGTTAGCCCAGTCGCAGCAGAAAAGTAGGACGTTAAACCCATTTTCATTTCATAAGCTCTGTCGCTGCATAAAGATAAGACTAAGTCCCATTTCATTTATTCTTTCGTTACCACTGGGTTTGTTTGTTTCAGCTATGTACGTTAACGTTCTAAGACTGCACTGAGAAACCTCATTTTATTTCATAAGCTCTGTCGCTGCATAAAGATAAGACTAAGTCCCATTCAGTTATTCTTTCGTTACCACTGGGTTTGTTTGCACTATTTCAGCTTTGTACTTTAACGTTCTAAGACTGTGTTCTGTACGACTACTTAAATTGTTAATGACATAACAAACTACATTAAATCCTATTTTATTTCATTATTTTCGCTTCTCTTTGTTAAATTATGCCTACACCATCCAGGAGAAAATGGTACGTAACAAGGAAAAGGATCACCTGTCCAACCTACTATGTTTTTGCTGAGTCGTCCCACTCCATTCAAGTAAAATTTAATCGTATATTACTGCATTAGGACGTGTCCCCATCGTTAAACGTTAAACCCTCCCTCGCTGCCTCAGAGAAGAAAATCAATGTCTTTGGATTGTTTGGGCGATTCCAGCTTTGTACCTTTCTATACGCCTACTTTAGTTAATGGCATAATAACCTATATTATGTAAATTCCACACATTAACTCATTTAAAACGGCGTCATTTGAATCACGTCACTCCGTTCTTTCATATACACTGACATTTCGTTAGCCTTTAAAACTAAGTAATGCTTACAAATAAATCAATAGAAACATTTCTAGATACGTAAAGATAGAAATTGGTGGGCTTTTTTAAAAAGTTGTTTGTGTAAATATTGACAAGTGCTGAGATAAACATGGTTAAAGTTGTCTTTAATTCTGATAAATAAGATATTTCATCTTAGCTGAAAGCCTGAATTCGTGTATGTGTGTGTATATATTATTAATCATAATTCATTGTATTATCTCTGTTATAAAACATATTATTCATAATATAACAATAGAGTAAATATTGACTACATTATAGTTACCGTAATTTCGACAACATCGCCAACTACCTAATAATTGCTCACTGATTCAACCAGCGAAAAAAAAACCCAGTCCGTACGCGATTGACTTCCATCATTTTGTTGGTTGTCCATTAACTGCTTCAATGAACGAGAGTAATTGGACATTCTTTGCTTGATAAAGACGAGAAGACAGTCGTCGAAACGTCGTCAGAAACGAATGTCTAAGTAACTTGTTTTCCAGCTGTGTCATTTGCTATTTTCATTGAGTTACTAAATGTCGCTTAAATAATTTATTATGTTCTGTGTTAAAGAGACAATAACACTCTTGCTGGCTTGGCAGCTCCAGAAAATAAATAATAGTCTTATGCTAGGTACTAGATGTTTAAGTGTCCTACCTGTTGTGTAAATTATCCATTACATCCTATTTTACTTGTCCAGAGGGTTCGAAAATATTTTAAAATCCAAGTCACGTTTGAAAAGGTTTACGTTAGACTTTTCAAATCATTAAGTTGAATTTTTCCAATTTTTTAAATTAGTCGTGTTAAGATGAAATTTGTATCATCAATTAATTGAAATATTGTAAAATAATACAATTTGTTGACCAGAATAAAGATTGGGACATATTATTCAGTTACAACAAGAGTGGTATTGGGGCTTTAACAAAGATTAAACAATATGTAGGACATTTTAATGATTTAATGGACATTACATAATTCATCAGTTGTTTCTCTTGTTTTCTATTCTGTATTAACGGTTTCTTTCATTGCTTTCTGCACATTTTGCATCTTCTAAGCTTGTTATTATGTTAAGAAATTGCTTGATAATTAGAGATACTGTATTTATGGAGCATTATGAGGTCCGAGTTGTCTTTTAGCTCAATATGAACCCCTTCCTATCTATGCTACTGTGAAAGATGAATGTTTAATAGGAATATCAGCCTAAAAATAGCTCAATTCTGGCCAGTATTTACAAAAAATATGACGAATTAAAAGTTCATCAATCTATTTTCTTTGCTATATAAAGCCCGACGCCATGTTTAAAATCAGATTGAATCCAAGACCGGACATTACCTAGCGTTGGTATCTGGGTACATATTAATATTGATTAAGCCGTGCAAAATTTGATATTTAAGCAAAAATGTTAACGGCGCATCGTTACTGACAATGTTATTACGGAACAAGAGGACGAATCAGCATTGTGGATTATGACCTGTGAAGGCCACAACTTAAATTTATATGGCGTCATGGGTTCTAATTATTGTTGTAAGAGAGAGAGAAAAATGGGGTTTAACGTCCACTCAACATAAATCAGGTCATATTGACTAACATATGGTTGTTCTAAATTTATTTCAATAATTCGCTTGCGGTTAGGGGTCTTTAGCAGTGGGAGGAAACCGGAGGACCCGGAGAAAACCAACGAGGTTGGACAGGCGGACCCAACTTCTTATCACGTACAACCGAGGAATTCGATGACTCAGTGACAAGCTTTATGATACAACACGCACGTGCTAACCATTCGACCATCCACCCCCCCCAATCATTGTTGTATTTTGTATATCATTTACCTCTTCAGTGATAATAATACTAATAGGAATACATTATTTTGTTATGATCATGGAAGGTACGTATGCATAATTATATTATATTTGTTCTTTGTGGTCATGTAACGTCGGCCATGGTTCTGTTGCAGAGAGTAAATGGTGGATATTCTATATGTTGTACTTGAACACCTGCTGAACAGAGATTAACGTCCTGTTTTTTCTGGTTAGATAATGAAGACGGGCGTGCGCCATGCAGTGGGCTATGAAGAACATTTTGCCTGGACAATGATTGAATTCCATCGCGGCTCCGACTGTATGGAAAAAATTAAAGGAAGACGGATATAAGGCCATACAGTGTGCTATGAGGGACATTTTGTCCGGACAGCGGCGCTTATTTTCAATTCCAGCTGTCAAGGGTTCATTTACATGCACTCCAATGTATACACAAAACCTTTTTCTTTTGTCCCATCCGAACAGCTAGACCACTGAATCGAGAGTAATGGTTGGTATCAAGGTCTTCTGTTTTTTTCAAACAGATTAAGAACAGTATGCGCAAATCCCGAAATAACCTAGTTTGTGTGGAGTGGACGTTAAGTCAGATTTCTCCCTCTCTTTGATAAATGATTTGTATATTTCTTATTGCTACTGCCCAACGTCATGGGTTTCCTCCCACTGCTAAAGACCCCTACGCACAAGCGAATTATTGAAATAAAATTAAGCCATTTGTTAGTCCCGAAATGACCTAGTTTGTGTCGAGTGGACGGTAAACCCCATTTCTCTCTCTGCTACTGCTAAAACCTTTACATACACGCATATGTCGCGTGGACGTTAAACCCTATTTTCTCTTCTAAATGACTAGTTTTATAAATGATTCGTGTGTTGTTTTCATTTTTTTTATATATATATTTATTCTTGTTCGGTTTTATTTATTGGTCTGGTTGTATTTAAAGATAATAAATATAAAAACTGTCTGATGAGAAGACAGCATGGTGACACTGCAACACAGAAGATATTAATATTGTACGAGTCACGTGGTTGATTGGTTTGATTATCCAGATATAGTTGTACATGTATATCCACACTATTTAAAATTAACTGAATTAAAAAAACAGCCTCCATTTATCAAAATTTAAAATACGTTAATATTTCGTATCTCTTCTTAGTCGAGTTTCCGTTTCAGATAATTCAGGTAAACGAGGATTGGTAAAGATGTTTTAGCGCACTTACTTAATTCCACCGTTTTAAAGTTGTCAGCGATATGTATAGGTTGCACTCCAAACCAATTAAAAGAACAATCGAACTGTACACTACCGCTTTGTGAGGTGAGGGACTTGCTGAATGGTATAAAAAAAGTACACGGGTATTGAACATTATCTGAGTAAAGTACACCCATTAGGCATCAAAAATATCAAAAAACGAAAATCGCCCAGAGAGGGCTTTTTCCATGGTGAGCCAATAACTATTTTCTTTAATTTTTACAAGGCTATAGCACATTAAACACGCTCGTTGTTTTTGTTGCATTTGAGAGACATAAAGTTTTCAGAGCAAAACATGTTAAATGGTCATTTTTTTTCCAACTGTAGTTATATAATGCTATGGACAGACGAGCGTATTTTTTCGCCCGATCGCATCGATTTTTTACGGCCGATAAATAACGGGCACACGTAGCGATTGTCTCGAAAGCGTAAGAGTAATTATGTCGATCACGTGACTTGTCGATCATGTGACTTGTACAAAATGGAAGCCATTTTGAGTTCATGTGATATCAAATTTTATTGTAAAATTTCTCTCTTCATAAGCCGTATATATTTTTTAAAATTAATCCTAATTCGTCGTCACGATTCATGTTTGTTTATAATAATGCGGGAAATATAGGATTTATTGCGGGAAGGTCGCAACATTTCTATCTTCATCTTCTTGTCTGTAGGGTTATGCATGTTTGGAACACCCTGCTGCGCCTGCGTGGATTCACCTGCAGTGCCAAATGCATTTTCAACAACACGGCGTTGTCTTGGCATCTCCCGATGGCTGCAGGGTATGACCATCTAAGGCGTCATCTCCCACCAACAAGTAGGGAATGCCCCGGTAATCCCCGGACAATGGTTCTGGTGGAAGAAGATCAAGCTCATCCTTTTCCAATGAAGAACAACTGCCTGACATGTAGAAGAACGTGTATTCGACATCAGCAATAACCAGGGGTATCATCGAAAAGAATCCTCAGTAATTGTAACACTATGATCATGACCCACTGTTCCCGGGCGTCTTAATACGACCGTGTTGTCCGTCAATGGCCCCTACATAATAGTGATAGTTCCAGCGTGTGGAAACCTTAGATGCCACAAGCAATGAAAACTCAAGTGACTTGTAACTATTCCATGTAGGCAGGAATCGATTATAAAAGCCATTTTCAGTCAAGTTCAATGGACCGTAGCTCCTTGGATTGGTAATTCGGGGTGTCACACTCACCAAGTTCAAACATGTCAGGAGGTACCCGCAAGTACGCCTTAAAGTCCCCCCACGAATCCCTCTCCAGCATTTCGAACATGTTTTGATACTGACCGCAAAGCCGCCACCGTTCAATCCATTATTCCTACGGTATATTAGAAAACCTCAAAAATTACATCGTGCCGGTTTTGTGCACTGACTGCACACCATACACAGTAGTAGTAAGTGACACACTTCTGACTTGCAACGGTAGTAGGGGGCGGGGGTGGCCTATTCTGGCTTGCGGATGTGGTTTCGATCCCTGGTGTGAGCGTATGTGGTATGGAGATAGGGGCGCCTTCTCAACCTCGTGGGTTTCTTCCGGGCATTCCGGTTTCCTCCCACTGCTAAAGACCCCTACGCGCAAGCGAATTATTGAAATAAAATTAAACCATATGTTAGTCCCGAAATGACCTAGTTTGTGTCGAGTGGACGTTAAACCCAATTTCTCTCTCTCTCGCAACGGTAGTAAGTCTGGAACTCTAGTGTAGTAGATCTAATGTACGTAACCCATAAAAAAAACTCGCATCTAACGTTGTCTTACTGTCATCGCAAAAACCCCTACTGGTATCAAACCAGTGGCTATAGCAAACCGTAGGATGGTAGCAAACCCACAAGAGTATAAGTGGTAGACACCATTAGCTAAGGTGGCACGGTATCAAACCCACCCGAGTAACTGTGAAAGACACCATTAGGTAAGGTAGGCTGTTATCAAACCCTTAGTAGGGGTCTGTTTCACGAAATTTTAACTAAGATAAAATCCAAATTAGTAGCAGATACTTCAATTTTAATTGGATAAGTGCTACAGTGAGTCTTATAGTATCCAACCTATTTACTAAAATTCGGATTTTATCTTAGTTGAAATTTCGTGAAACAGGCCCCTGATGATATATATGCTGGTATCAAATGCGTACACGGGACCGTGGTTATCGAATCCGAACGCCTATACTATACACTGTCCTTTGGCCGGCACCCCGTCCACTGTGATATGGAGGAACAACGTCAGAAAATCGGGATTAACGTTTTGGGCCAATACTGGCATCGAACATGGGACCTCCAGGTTGAAGAGTCAACGGAGTACACACTGCAACACCGTGACTCCCAAAAATCTAAACACAGTAGCGGTGTCAGGTCACATTTTGAACAAACTGATATGTCGACAATATCTGACCATACTGCAATGTAGTCGTATATAATTGTTGGAGCACATTTGGAAAGTGTTGCTCATATCGAGGGAGAGGGGGCATTTGGTACCATTGATCTACTTTCCCCCCCTCCCGTCTTTTTCTGGGGTTGTACATCCACGTCCCCCTAAGGTGATATCACAGACATGTATCTAGTAGGCGACTAATACAATAGTTAGTCGCGAATGAAAGGATACTCTAGCAAAGGATAAAAATGAAACAGCGAGTTGGAAATTTAATCGTCTCCCCTTTCTTGCCCCTGCCCTGTGGATCATTCATTGTTTATGAATTCCAAATAATATTTTTTTCGAGTCATTTAGTGGATTATAGATTTATTGCACAGTAAGCCTTAAAACGGATATTAATATGTTAAATGGACCATTATTGGAAATTTGTTATAATTTCCTATTTCTTTTCAAGCGTTTTTTTTTGGTTGGAGTATAATGCCCTCACCTAATACCATGTAATATAAATAGCTATTGTGAGATATTAACTATAACACACAACAATTGATATCCGGATCAAAATGGGAATGACTAAATTAAAATTTAACGGGTTTTCCTCCACAAATCGGCAATTCGTTAAAATTCTTTAGACTGTAAAACATTACTTTATTGTACAATGGGGTTTACTGTCACTTATAAAATATATTTTCCGTCATAGTGGCGGTTTATCCGCCATAAAAAGTCAAATAAAAGAAGAAGTCTCTGCTGATACGTGCATCGGTACTAATTCCCTTTCTTTTACGCGTGACTTTACTGCGTTTCATTTGCATTACATGACGTGTAGCCGTACTGAGTTTTATCTGTAATACATGTATTCGTACTGAGTTTTATTTGTAATACGTGTATCCGAACTGAGACTTATTTGTACTACGTGTAGGTGTACTCGGTTTTATTAAATTATGATTTATTTGTACTACGTGTTGCTGAACTGGGTTTTATTTGTCATATGTGTAGGTTTTTTTTTGGTTTTATTTGTAATACATGTACCTGTTATATTTGTAATATGTGTAGCTGTACTGGGGTTTATTTATAATACGTTCTAATACGTGTAGCTGTACTAGATTTTATTAATAGTTTTAACAAATCGACTGTCGCTTTAAGCTATGATACATGGTTTTACTGAAAATTAGTCTGGATGTAAATGTAAGTTTATTCGTTTATTAATGAAGATGGAACTGTATTGACCCGTTCATGTGACGTGTTACAATATAATTAAAAATCCGCAAATACTATTTCCTTCAAACAAACCAATTCTTCTGCTTAGCCGATTACCACACATGCAATTTGATGTCGGATTTTAATTGGTTTCGAGTTTCGTCTCTTTTTTTTAATTATTCCGTAGCGCCATCTATGTACCCGTATTGTCTCGTGATTTGAAATAGATCTGGAATGCAATGTAATGGGGTTAAGAATTTTATTAATGGCCACATTAGACAAGAGTCCTTTACTCGTATCGTTAATGCTCGAATGTGCTTAAACATACATTATGGGAGAGCAAAAACTAACTTTTGTCGGTCTTCCTTTGGGCCTCAGAAGTCATAGAAATTATAAATTAGATCTTTATTTAAATAACAAGCCCAAAATGAACTCGGTAGACCTACGGATGGCTTGGATTGGCCTCGGATTAAAACAGGATTTCGTTGACCGATTTAATCACTATGGCGTCGTGGGAGGGGCTTCTCCGTGACGTTGACGTCATCATACTTCCGGACTGTTTTCTATTCGTCTGCTTAGGGAGTCGCTTAGGCCTACCTGAAGTACAAAAGAGTACACGCAGGCAACGCAAGAAGTCGGCTATTTATTATAATTTATTTACAATACTGCCTCGTTGATTTGGCCCATTCCTTTCAAACTTTAATATCCTATCGCAGACTTTCTCTTCTTATCTATATATTAAAAGTCTTAATTCTAATTTATAGTAAAAAATAAATGTATACGAATTGAATTGCAGTCCTGTCTCAAACCGAATACGCTATCGGTACTAGTCAGTGTAAACATTACTTGATAATCGAGACTATATAGGTGGAGTTAACGCCTGTCAATCAACAATCGGCCATAATGGGAAAACGGTGTCGATGAAATTTAACTACTATTTCTAGTAAAAAATTATAGTGGTAACAACTTTGTTCAGGATAAAGTAATTTGGCTGCAATTTTCAATATATTCTTGTTTGAGCATCTATTTTTGAACTGTTATAGCAAGAATGGCTAACTCCTTGTAAAAATCTCCCATAATGTATCTTTAATTTAATTTTGATAATATTTAATATCTGTATTTGTTGATATTCTTAAAGTGCAACGGCGCCATTGATGATAATAGCTATACTTTGAGATGTATATTAAGAAGTTCATGCAAGGACTCGTTCCCTGTGTGTGATTAATAAAGAGCGCGTGCCAATATTGCACGGTTTATAAAACAGCGATAATAACTGAACCATCAACTTCTTTCAAATCAACCACACAACAGAAAGATCTTCAGAGGCAAATGAACGAATATAAAAGCAAACACAAACGTGGTGTCTGGCTGCTAACAGCACCAAGAGACCAAAAGGAGATTCTACATTTTTTGTAATCTATGAAATAAGATTTTCCAAGCTAGTAAATTTAATAAGCGAGTGTTAGGGGAATCTGTACTCGTTCGCTTCGCGGTAGTGTGGTACCGCATAAACACATTGTCCGCAAATAATCACAGTTTATTGCCTCGTTCAGAACTCCGCTAATTCTATCCCTTCACTCATTTAAACACCAGTAAGACTAACAGCGGCCATTGATAGTCGACTCCCAACGCCCTCGTCTCTACAACCGCGGTGGATAATAAGCATTCATTCCTTGTCATCGATAAAGAAAAAAACCAATAAGTTTACACGTAAAGCCAAACATTGTCAATGTAAGCAGCATAAAGATAAAAACCAATTGTACAGGGAATAACATATCTTGTGGCTAGATGTACGAACATTACAAGTCAATTATTTGCATGATCTACTGTCAAATAGATTAACGGTGAATTATACAATTATAAGGTAATACGCCGTGGGGTGGTGCACGAATTCTACTACAACATAAGTTTATACAGATATTCTGTCTCTCCTACGAACATTCCTATTAATTTACTGATTGATCACCGAGCATTGATACTACGTCGTTACTCATTGGATGGATTTCAACCTTTATAAGTCATGTGATTTGATTGCACGGGGGATGACGTAGGGTAGTAACTGACGCCCCCAATTTCATATCTTATAAGCAACGTGAGACACTCGCGTTCGGCCATTTACGAGATACCGACGTAAACATACAGGTAAGAATTGTTCCCTTATTAATTTCAATTTCTTTCGTATATTTTTCAGATTTTTTGTGTGTTATATACATTTAATTGTGAAAAACAAATGCAATTTCTCACCACGCACACACAGGCGAAAAGAGTACAAACTTTAGCTTTCAGAAGTTTTTCCAATTCCGACGAAAGGTTTCAAAACTTTACAACTTTCAAACGCAATATTGTTTCCACTGGTAAAACGCCTGCCTATTATTTTATTTAATTATTAGCATTAAAATGATGATTAAATTAAGAGATATACTTACCGCCGAAAGTATGTCCGCGAAAGAGTCTTTAAGTATATCTGCGAAAGAGTCTAAAACAAAAATAGAAAGCTCAAATGAAAGCCAAAACGTTAAAATAATCTGAAACGTTTTAATGCTTAAAGCGTTACTAGATCTGCGACTGTGGGCTGTGGAGTGTTAAGACTTAAATGTCAATCTATTTCTCTGTTCTTCGATTTGTTCAAATAAGTATAGACGTCTTTATGGTAGACCGACTGAACCGACGTGTTCTGAGACAGGACCTTTTCAAATGAAGCCCACTTGCCTGTTTTTGTCTATACATTCATACATAGAGAAAGACCAAAAACACGTAATGGACGTTTATGGTTTTTTTATTAACTGGAACGGTTGGTGATTAGTTAAGTTGACTTTTAATTAAAGATGGTTAAAGAGTTGTGGTGCCAAAAAATCGCACCTTGGAACATGTTAGTCTGGATATAGGAGGTTTGTTAATTTGCAGATTGTGTTAATTTTTATCTGAAAGGAACAAACTACATTGACAAAATACTATCTTGGAATATGTTGGTCAAAAGATATTTTTGTTAATTTGTAGATGATGTTAAAATTTTGATTAAAGATGTTGTTTTCAAACGATTGGGTTTTTTATTTTCAATAAATATTGAAGACCATATTCATAGTATTGTCGTCATGCGGGATATCTACTGGGAAATCAAAAAATCTGCGGGACAAAACGGAACATTACCTGATGACATGCTGTTTAAACGCTGCATCGAGTTACACCAGACTTTCTTTACACCTTTCAAAGAAAAACACTGATATTTTAATAATTCTTTTACGCGTTTACAGTTCGTGGTGAAAGCAGGAGACAATTCAAAATTTGAAAAATAAATGATTTAAGTATTGCTGCATAGGTGTCCAAAACGTTTGCATAGACTTGTTTATAATTCGAGTGTGTTTGGGCATAAGATATTCATGGTTTTATTCAGTGTAATGAAAAACAGCAGATCTGCATGTTTCACACACAATATAACGTACGATACGTCATTTACATATTTAGTTCAAATTTCAAATTTCTCACCTCTTAATCAACGCTTATTTGACACTTATTTAAAAAAAAACGAAATCAAAATACCAAAGCCACTTGACTAAATGACGGATCATAAGATCTAAAGCGCACGCGTTACGTCATTAGGAGATAAATCCGTCTGTTGAGGGTCTTTCTTTTGACCTGAAATATTATCGAAATTATTAATTAATTAACTTATCAAAACCATAATCAGCTCCAAGTGTCATCGATCGAGGCGAGACTGGAACTGAAACGCTAATATCTAGACTCAAATTCTCAGAATATTCCCTTTCCATTATCTATATTTTTACTGTTATAACAAGAACTGCCAGCTCCTTATCTAATCGTACTTAATACCCCTTTAACTAAACTGTAACAAACAACAAAATAATAACGTATCATTAATTATAACAACGGAAGACCAGAAGAAAAAGAAAACACAATTTTTGAATAAATTGAACAGGCGTAGTAGTTAAATTAATCAAATGTTTTACATTGTTATTAAACTAGTGACAAATTAACGTCGTTAAAACTGACTTCACGGAAATAGTTTTTACTGTCAGTGACTACGTTTTGGTTTTCAACAATTATTAAGTATCGTAATTCCGTCCTCTGATTCGCAGCATTACCGCCTACACCCCAACAGGGTGCATTCCTTACCTTGTATGCCAACATGTACAAGAAACCCCAGTTTATGTACCATCGGGATGACTGGACGCTGTTCTTTGTCAATACCAGTGCTACATACCACATGATTGAGAGAGAGAGGAGGGGGGGGGAGTAACGTCCACTTGAAGCAAACTAGCCAATTTACTAGCTCATTTGTGGACTAACATATTAATATGGTTCTATTTTATGTCAACAATTCATGGTTGGACCCGAAGAAACCACACGAACCTACTCCTTTTTTACGGTACAAGCAGGGAATCAAAACCACACTTGATTCAATGACAAACCGCATGATCAAAAGTGCACGCGTTACACTCCCAGGCCACCATACGCTCCGCGTTACAGCAGTACAATCATTAAAGCTGGTGTCTTAATATAGAGCACTTTCAGTTCATTATTCCGATTATATAATAACAGTACATTACTTGAAATGAAAATAGCATGATGAAATAAAATATTATCGAATTTATCACGTCCATGGATTTATGTAAGTCTAGGCTGGGTCGGGTTTTTTTCACGACTAGGATATGCCCACATGTAAATGGTTTACCCGCTTCAAATAAATAAAATTTCAATTCGTTTTATTTATAAGTGAAGTAAAGACGCGACCCGATTTTTATTTTACAACTATCCAAGACGCTGAGTCCTGTCGGGTTGTGTGTAGTCGTAGCGGTATGGACCGGGCTTTAGAGCCATAATGCATTAGATAAATATGCGCGTATTCTTTAAGCACAGTCTTGTTTTATCAACAACACCAAAAAAAACCCTCAAAAGCGACCGAAATTTTTTATATAATACGATTGTATTCCGTCAGTAATATCGGTTGGTTGGTGATGAAACGGGTCTCTTATGAACCATTCCTTAAACAGCTCATTTTGGTGCTCTAATATTCTAGTAGTCATTTGGACGCCAGATTGGCTCGGTGAAGGGTGGGGGACTGTTGGTTCTATAACCAGGGGGTTCTGATCCTCCCCCACCAATACATCTTTAGTCTGGCTTACGTGTGGCAGTAAAACATGCCGGGGGTTCTAACCGTTCAGCCCTCTTTACACACTTAAACGAACCATTGTCAGGATGCCACGAGGGATCGGCAGAAGACCACCCGTAGTATCGCGTATGTCCGTCTTTTTTTAGTCGCGTTAAATCCTATAAAATTAAGTCAAATGAAGTTCAGATATTCAAAAAACCACAAGTGGCCTTCCTTGCCTGTTATTCATTTGGTTCGCACGCACTATATTATCGGCTTCTAAACCATTGATATTTTAAAATTTCTTCATGCGACGAGCAAAGCCATTAAGTGAAAATAAGACATTGTTTCGTTTAGAGTTAGTCTTGCATCAGTGGAGGGAGTTTTAGTTGAATAACAATACCCTTTTCTCTGAGGAAAATATTAACTTAAAAGTTTCTACAAAAAAACCCTTCTATTTGATTATCACGCTAGGAACTTCATAATACACTGAAAGCTTTTCATGCTTTTTTAAACGAGAAAGGCCACAGTCTGTAGATTTTATAAGATAATCAAATATTACGCGTTTTAACTTGATAATGTTTGATATTGTTACTAAAAACACATAAAATGTCATAAAATGAGCCGAATATTTGGTAATTTTTACATATAATATGGGGTGGTAATTTTTGGTATCGGTTTTATTCATCATTGAGTCGGTCTTGTGTAGTATGCGTTAGCAGTGCAGGATCCCTTTTTGTCTGGATGAGAATCCCCTTCAGATGCATGGGAAAATATATTGTACGTATTTGGAAGACACAGTTTGTGTTTTATTCATCAGTGAGCAGGCCTCTTGTAGTGGGTGTGTGATTTTAGTTTGATTGGAAATCCCTTTAAGCACTGTGTGGAAATATAATAATTGAACGTATTTGGAGTGTAATTTAGGTGTGGGGAACTCTTAAGGGTGTGGGTATGTGTAGATCTCTTTCAGATGACCGCGGAAAATCTTATTTTTGGTGTAGGCGGCAACACCTATGCGTGGGAGGAAATATCTTTGAGGTGTGTGTTAGAGGGGGGGGGGTCTTATTGATGTTTGTAGGAGGAAATCTTTTGTAGGTGTTTAGGAAGTGGGCGTATACAGCTTTCTCGGACAACACCTCGTACGAACCAGGGACAGCATGGTTATAGAGGCAGTGCCATATTATTCTATTCTCCGTGCCTTCCTAAAGTGACCATTTCGGAAAACAATATTTTTAAATAGTAAGTACAGGAAGACGCACCATAACAAGCAAACAAACCGACAAGACATACCTGCAGACCAGTCGTTAGCGTCCACTGTGCTATACCGTCCCCGGTCTGTAGCTTTATGTGTAATAAATGGTTAACGCCAATTTAGTTAGGTTTGCAATTCAGTATAAATTTTACCTGTTGACAATAGAATCTGTCTAATAATTTGACTGATCAGTACGGTAAATATATTGTATTTACTCAGTGTTAATTGATTATTAATCTGTTCTGTTAGAATCTGTTTGATATGAATGTTGTATGTTGATTTACACCGTGTTCGTCCTGACCGTATTATTCCATGTTTAAAGCTGGATTCTGTACGGGTAAGGGTCTTAATCGGCCAGGGCAGTGGCGCTCCGTCTACTCTTCATTGAATTATAACTGCCAAACCTTTTAAGGTTGTTAAAAAGAAAACCCGGAAAAGCAAAGCCTAGTGGATTTTCACATTAACTGGAAGCACTTGACTTCGAGTTTAAAGCTGGATTTTGAAACGTGCTCATAATTTTAAAACCACTAACATTTGATTTCACACTTGCTAAATCAGGTGTACGTTTACGTGTTTAGCTTTTATTTTGTATAATTCTTAGAAGCTATCTTAAGATATTTGAGTGAATCCCGTACCTAAGCCGACAAGAACAGAACATACACTGTATAATGTATAGTGTTGAAATGGATTTATTTTCTAGTGGTTACATATCGTGAGTACGACACGTTTTAATGGTAGATTTGATATGTAAGTAGCTGACGGTCGTTTCAAAAATAAATGTTTGTTGAATTCAACAGTATCTAGGAAAATAATCATCTTTTTAATAATTCACAATTTACCACAGGCTTCTATAATGCGACTGTCACTTTAGAATCTCGCGATATACCTAATAATGAGAGCCGTTGGAATGTAGTAAGTATAGTCGACATTCTGAACCCAGGCGCAATTTATGCACTACTTTAATAACCTCTTTTGGTTTGTCGTAGGCGTCTGCCATGTTAAGTAGAACAAATCTCTAAAATCATGTAGTTTGCACGTCCGTGGGAACGTCATGTATTCGTGGCCTTAATATTCCATTCGGTTTATCCAACGCGACTGCTGCTTTAAGACGAGTGGTCCGTGGGGATATAACGGTATAACCCGAAGGCCATCAATATAGCTCTAGTAGTATTTAATTAACGTGTTTATGCTGAGTAAATAGACGGTTTGATTAACATTTTGTTTAACTCACGTTGATTAGGTATAAAACAAGCGTTTAATCACCTTTATATATGATTGTAATAACTAACGACATTACAGACGAAATGTATCTCTGGTGTAAACTACCTTCAGATATAGAGGTTATTGTGGGAGAGGCGTCTTTAGATTATTTGAGTGAAACAAACATCGGTGTCGATATAATTAAATCTAATTTGTTTCGAGAATCAGATAATTATCTCTCATTTAATTTTATATGTTAAGCCACAAATAAATCCGCTGTTGAAAAATAACTGATATTTCTGTTCAACATCCGACAGTTAAGTCCAAAATAAATGCCTCTCGAAACATAAACTATCAACAAAAAAATTTAATCAAAGAAATTTGTCTATTTTAAGTATATACACTTGCAAATTTCAAATTTTAACGTGGGCTGATAAGTAGTGAATAGCTTCACTTGTAAAGAAAAATACGGTCATAAAGAAAGTATAAAAACAGAAACAGACTGTATTTTAGAAAATAAAGTACACTGTCTCTTGCATTCGTAAGTTTTGAATAATGGGGGGGGGGGGATTTCAAGATTGTTGTAATCTTTTATTTCCGTATTCAACTTTTCTGAAACAACTGATTTAACAAAACAAAATAAAAAATGTGTTCTATTTGTTAACTTTTAGAATGATATTTTTAGTACCCCAACAAGGATGCATTTCAGGAAAGATTCTAATTATTTTAGTTTATTAAAATCCTCGATTTCGCGAACATGCAATATTTTACAATTGAATGCATTGCCTTGTAGTTTCACTGTACACATAGAATCACTGAACACCTTGATAGCTTTGGTAACATTTCACCCGAAAGCTAGGGAGGCATGCAAAAGGGCTTTGGAGTTCTTGGGCGGAAGGTTAGAAAACAAACAAAACAATTTTCACTGTACACATAAAATCATATAAATACAACTGAACAATTCTGATCTAGCGATTCTTCACTTGCTCTGTTACCGTGGTACTATAAAGCCCCCAATCTTTCTGAACGACTGGGTACTGATCTATTTCGTGGTTGCGGAGAAATTGAAGTATTATTATGTTATTTTGGAAGTAAACAAATTTTATCTTTTAAATATTGAAGTGGAACCCTTTTTAATATACTATTGCGAAAATGCCCGGTGCCAGCTTCATCCGAGCCTGATATAATGTATTGATAAAAATATAATTTAGGACAATATTGCTACTTTAAATGTGTCGAGCGGGCCAATCCTGTATGAAAACCCTAGTGATAAGCATGATTGGAGGTGATGTATATCCTACATACTTCAATTAACAATGATGGCCGGACAGGAATCTTACTTGAGGAAATTGATTCTGTAAAAATTGGGCAGTGATTAGAAAACATTGTCTGTTGACTGTCGTATATTTATTGATGTAGACAGTCTTCTTGTCATAGGAAACGCTTGAACAATTGAAGTTGACTGGGCCAACTTTTATTATCTTTAATTGGTTTAATTGAGAGTCATTGAATTTATCAGTTGACACTGTTGTACATAGACACGGCATCGACTCGCAACACTCGACAAGATTTTACAATGTCATTTTGATCAGTTATCGAATACCGCCGGGGGCCGAGAAAACTTGGAGGATTTCAAATTGAGTCCATATTAGCAATGATGGATTATGACGTAGTTTGGTCGTGCTGAAAACCGGAAATGAGATGAAAATTGTGGCTGCGCATGTCAGCTGACATATGTTAGTCCCCGAAATGCAATTCTGCAAGCGTTATTTATGATTATATTGACAGAAGTGTTTGCATACTATATCATGGCCATCTACATACTTAAAATCATCGAAATTGTATTAAAGACAACATTTGAAAACTTTAATTCTTAAATTTAGTTGACAATCAAAATAACCTTCAAATGCATGATAGATAAACCAAGGACAACATTGGAAAATGATACCAGAAAATATGGAAAATGTAAAAGTTCATATTCGGCGGTAAGTATGATTAAAAACTAGGAGGAAAACTCGAGTTCCCATGTACACTGGTCTGCACGTAAATGGGCCCCTGATAATTGGAATTCAATACTGGACTACACCGTAACGCCACTGTCTGGTCAAAATTTTCCCCAAATCACACCGTATGTCCCATGTCCATTTTCTTTAGCCCGGGGGGTTGGGGTGGTCTAGAGTGCCGCGCTTCGACCTCTAGCTGGCTGGTCACCTCTGGCTTGCGGCTGTGGTTTCGATCCCTGGTGTGAGCGTATGTGGCATGCAGATAGGGGCGCCTTCTCGTGGGTTTCCTCCGGGCACTACGGTTTCCTCCCACTGCTAAAGACCTCTACGCGCAAGCCAATTATTGAAATAAAATTAAACCATGTTAGTCCCGAAATGACCTAGTTTGTGTCGAGTGGACGCTAAACCCCACTTCTCTCTCTCTCTCTCTTCATTAGCCCAGTCTGTGTTGGAAAATCTGACGTTAAACCCCATTTGATATCATTTCAATATTAAAACTGATTAATGAAGACAAGTTTTTTCTGATTTTTATAGAATTGTTGCCACGTGAATGATTGTCACTAGCTACATATGGCGACTCAACCAGTTATTAGCTATTACCTTTCGAATTAATACCAAATCCTTGATTCTATTTGATGGCGGATGTTTTGATAAATAATATTTTTAGATATAATTAATCTTGGATTGATGCAATAAGTATTGAGGTAGAATGAAGTTATAAGAGGTTTTGTGCTCCACGGCCACTGTCTCTTCAGTGATTAGAGAAGATACCAATTAATCTTAGTGTTGATACAAGAGATTGCGCTAATTAATTTCAGAAATCCTTGTTTCTGCTGCACTCATCTTCTCATAGGCTGTATAAACAACTGAATCACGTCACCATCAGAGAAATCTTAATGACAGGATTTGCCCAGATTAATCTTTAACTTCTCTTCAATCATTTTCACTTTAATTAGAAAAGCTACGGACCTCGTATCTCCTTTAAACCCCTGAATGTCTGAATATCAGATATATTGCCCACGGAAATATGGGCGAGTGTCTACTTTCATGGATTGGCTTTCTCCAGATTTTCCGGTTTCCTCCACCGCTCACGTCCCCGACCCACAAACGAATAGAAATCTACTGTTACCGTATGTCATTTCCACAATGACCCTAGTTAGTGCTGCACAATTTTACCTTGAAGGTTATTTTGCTGTTAACGCCATTGTACCTTCAACGTCATTTTATTGTACATTTAACGTTTTTGTGCATTTAACGTTATTGTATCTGGACATTCAAAAGGTATTCAAACGCTTTTCATTTAAATAGCGTGAAGTATACATTTTTTAAATAAATAACGTCAGCATTGTTGCTCCTCTATTAGTCATACCGGTCATACCGATAGTTAGGGCGCAGTAACCGTGTTTTTTTTTAGGCAGTCAATCAGAATTTCTATTAAAATAAGACAACTTGTCAGCGATATCACCATCGGTGGAAGCGGACGTTAAACATTAATAGAAGAAGAATGTCGCTGGAGAATGCCATATATTTGCTCGCCATTGACCTATTTTTATCAGTGTGGCCTTAATTATCATCTAAATAACAGTCAATGATGACGGACGTGGGTCATCGCGTGACCAATACCGTTCGCTTTTATTGCTCTTTACTTTTTTTTACTTATAGGAGTCTAGTGATTTACTATAACGTACATTTACCCAATATGATTTCTTCGCGAGGGGGCGCGTGACAACACACCATTGCCCTTTCCAGACAGTTTAAGTTACTGTATGTAGCCTAAGCCGTGTCCATAATAAACCACAACGTCCATTATTTAAAGCGATGAGCGCCCAGGGCCAGAAGACATAGAATCCAGATACAACTACTAGGTGCAATGGAATAAAAATTAAACACCTACTTTTGGGCACCAATCAGCCTAACACAGACTGTTATACGCGTGGTGCGATAGAATTGAAATCACATGAGGTTTAACGTCATACATTTCTGGGGCCTGTTTCACGAAATTTTAACTACGATAAAATCATACTTTTAGTAATGTGATAGGATATTATTGCACTGATTTTAGTGCTTTGCCATACACAATTGAAGTATTTAGTTAAACATGCATTATGCAAGGGCTGGAATGTTTTCTAAAGTATTAATTAGACTTTAATTAGCTGACCCAGGCCTTAATCACCTCTCGATGACATCAGATTTCTCCGATATTAAACAGATTAGAATCGTTCTGCGATCCTTTGATTTAATCAAATATGGTGGACCGAGATTTAGCTTTGATCAACCACTACCGTGGTTGAAATTATTGCACACGTCTGCCAAACCTTCAGAGGCTAATATCTTCGCTTGTAATAGAGTAATTTGAATGAAAATTTCAAATTATTCATTTTACATTATCTACTTTCGAACTAGGCTAGTTCTTTATCTAAATCTTACAAAATGTATCTTTAAGAATTCAAGAAACAGGACCCAGCTCCTACTGGGCTAATGAAGACGGTTCTACGTCATGCAGTGGGCTATGAGGGAAATTTTGCCTTGACAGCGACGCTATGGCTTCACTTACATGGAATTCCAACTCTCAAGGGTTCTTTTACGTGGACACCAATGTGTACAAGGGACCTTGGGTTTTTTTATCCACACGCACGACTACACCTAGTCCCTACCACGAGGTTGGACAGGCGATCCTACTACTTGTGACTTTATTTACAATATATTTATTTTCCGAACCAGGGTGTGACAGTATTGGTTCTTAAATCGTTTTCTTGGATGACAACACTGGTATAACTTCAAATAATGGTTTTATTCTGCTTCTTACAATAGGTACAAACATCGTGATGTAAACGACCGTAGAACTAACTATATGGAAGGAGTCATGACTTAATTAGCTTGGCTTAGCACGAGTGTGCTAACTCCAGAAGCTCTCGTCTCGTCTCGTCTAGTGCCAAGGCACCCATGGCCTTCGCTCAGTCCTGGCCGGACCTAACTCCTAGCCCTGCCTGGACCTCATTCGTATCCATTAGGTACCTTCACCGAGGCGCCCGCCTAGCATGGCCTCCTGGACCTGCCTGACCATTCGTTTATGTTCTGAGTTTATAAACGTATTCAAGACAAAAGAGCTCATTAGACACCTGTCTAATTTATCATGCATAATATCAGGTTTAACATTCAATATAGTTTATCAGATAAAGTTAGATAAGACATGCCAACAACAAGTTCTAGTTACGCAATGACATAGAATACTACCAAGATCTCCAGCCGAGTGCTGATAGCAACAGGTTTATGTTACAATCACTTACACGTATTTTGATGTGGCAGGACGCTTCTATGACATATGTCATTGTGTAATATACCTTTCCCTCTTTTTAGAAAAAAAATATGAAATATTTTTTTAAAGCCTTTACAAATTTGAATATAACTGGGATCGATAATATCTACCCTAATCTTAAAAGATAAAAATAACAATAAGAATGAAAAGACATATAAATACAAACAACACTTGTAAAATGTCGTATACAAAAATGTCTATAAACCAAAAAGAAAAGGTAAATGAAACACACACGAATTTAAAAGTTATATATATTTGTAAAATGTCATAATATCCAAAAATGTCTTTAAACAAAATGAAAAGGTCAATGAAAAACACACGAACTTAAAAGTTATATACACACAATCGGTCACACACGCGAGTCAATAAAAAAAACAAACGAGATCCTGGAATCACAAACACAGACTACTCTTATTATTCACATAAATGATGGAATCGCGAACACAAACTACTTTAATTATCTTCTTAGACCGCTACTGCACTGTCGTAGCCAACTGTAGGGGTGGGGTACATATGATGCCCTTCCTCGTTCCAGTAATGTTGAGGGGTCAGAATTTTCCCTGCTCCGTTTAGTTCAACTATTGTTGTTGACCGGTAGTCTTTTCATTTTCCATACCGTCTGGTAAAACGGCGTGTTATGACATGTGCTATGAAAAGTATTAACTGCCACCCGTGCCGAAGTTTTATCATCTGCTTATCATATATATCATGGAGTGAACTTAATTAATAGTTAATCAAATTAGCAAGTGGAACAGACTTGACTTTAGATAACGATCTAACGATATTTACAATTGAAATTAGGGAGTCATATTGTTTTATCTTAAGAATAATGAATGATCTGAACACATTTAACCAATCTTAAATAAGATATTTTTGAAAGAACTAACGGTTTATCTCTATAATTTTTAAACACAACACAAAACAAGACAAAACGTTCGCTCTTAAATCCGAGCACAACCCTCCTGGGGTTAAACCACTTAACATAAAGCTTCTCCCGTTACATATCGGGGCATTTCCCATTAAAACTTTGGGGTATTACAAATAAAACTCTCTACCGTAAATATCGGGTCTTCCCATTAATATTTGGGGCACTACGTTACATCACAAATAATAATCCCGTAAACCTCGGGGCATAAATATATATACACAAACAACAACAAAAAAACTTATGAGACAAAACCGTTAATACCGTGTGAATGTTTAAAGAGTTATATCTCGCAATAAGGATACGCTTAACTCTATTCCAGATAATTAAACAATCATAAAACATTTCACTTCGCAGTTATTAGCCTGATAATACTTAGCTACTACTAACTTTAAAAGCCAAAATATATGTTCAAAACAAACAATTATAATTCATAATCTTTTAAAAACAACATGACGCATTTTAAAACAAATAATATATATACAATTTTTTCTTAGCCATTTACCTGTTCCACTACTAGCTTGAAAGGCAATATATTAAATTTAGTAACTACACCATGATATTTAATGACGCGTTATGATAAACTGCAGATTTCCAGTTAAATTATAATACATAGCACTAATGTCATTTTACCACCCTCGCCATGGTAGGATTAGAAAAGACTTACCCCGTTGGTGACCTGTGACCTTCTAGTGGTTAGGACTTCAATCGTTTCTCTGGTCTACGGCATCAATTAATATGTGACAGTATTGGTTCTTAAATCGTTTTCTTGGATGACAACACTGGTATAACTTCAAATAATGGTTTTATTCTGCTTCTTACAATAGGTACAAACATCGTGGTGTAAACGACCGTAGAACTAACTATATGGAAGGAGTCATGACTTAATTAGCTTGGCTTAGCACGAGTGTGCTAACTCCAGAAGCTCTCGTCTCGTCTCGTCTAGTGCCAAGGCACCCATGGCCTTCGCTCAGTCCTGGCCGGACCTAACTCCTAGCCCTGCCTGGACCTCATTCGTATCCATTAGGTACCTTCACCGAGGCGCCCGCCTAGCATGGCCTCCTGGACCTGCCTGACCATTCGTTTATGTTCTGAGTTTATAAACGTATTCAAGACAAAAGAGCTCATTAGACACCTGTCTAATTTATCATGCATAATATCAGGTTTAACATTCAATATAGTTTATCAGATAAAGTTAGATAAGACATGCCAACAACAAGTTCTAGTTACGCAATGACATAGAATACTACCAAGATCTCCAGCCGAGTGCTGATAGCAACAGGTTTATGTTACAATCACTTACACGTATTTTGATGTGGCAGGACGCTTCTATGACATATGTCATTGTGTAATAAGGGTCTACCGTACATACGATTTTTAAAAACCTCCTTTCTTATTGTCAGTGTTTTGTGGTTTACAACCTGCGTGATGTAAAATAATATAAATACTTTTTTTCTGGATTTGCTCCCTAACAATCTTTTTCATCCATTCAAATAAAGCACGATCTTTGAATTATGAGGTTTAGTGACTATTTCCTGTTACCAGAATAAGGGAAAACGCGGAGCATACCAAATCCACCAATACAAAGGCACGATACTTCTGATCACGACACTGTGACGTTTTTTTATAATCAAATCTTCCCTAGCAACCAACTTTATAAATCAAGCTTCCGCTACACGCCATTTTAATTTTTTGACCAATAAGGATTCATTTCCGGGATTAACTGAATGTCAATATCAATAAATGTTTTTCGGGAACCGTTTAACTTCAACTACAAATAGATCATTTAATACTCGAGTTTTCACATTATACTAATCTCTTACAATCAAAGGGAATCATTGACCTTATTCATTCTTCTGAAATTATTTCTAATTGAAATCATCTACACGTGCAATGGATTGTAATGGTATGAAATGAAACGGTTCACATGTTGCACCGACCTTGCTAATGGAGACGGGCATATGTCATGCAGTGTGTTATGAGTGATATTTTACCCAGACAGTGGCGTTACGGCCCTACACTTATTTCGAATTCCAACTGTTTAAATGGCGAATAGATATCGTAGCTGTCCTCAACCAACACTCAAATAACTTCCACCATACTTCAGCAGTAGAGTACCAGGCGACTGTCCTCAGACATAGTGGCATTAGAAGAACTATACTTCAACAGTAGAATATCAGGCGACTGTCCTCAGACATAGAGGCATTCGAATAACTTATGTGGTATAGCAAATTTAACCTCATGGGCATCGGGGCTGATATTATAAATGCTTTTCTGCATTAACCAGGTTGGCTAATGAAACCGGGCATACGCCATGTAGTTCGCAATGAGGTAATTTCCCCTGAAAGTAGGGGTTTCGCCTACTCCTCGCCAATGGATCTGTCACGTGAACGGCAACATGATTGACGTCAAATCCGAATGATTAGACGCTGCTGCTTGCCAGGTCGTAGCCTACGTCCTGCACAATGGCAAGGAAACGTGGTACCTTCTGGTATCAGACGAATGTACGGTCGCCTAGGTGTAGTGACGATGACATAAAGAGGCAATCCTGATCAATAAATGACACGTAACTAATGTAAACTGTCATAAACCGATCGCTATTATCACAAATAACTGTCTGGCCATTTTGTACTATAACTTATAATGGCGTCAAATACACAATAATGAGTCTTTGAATGGATAAAGAAAGGACAGTATTCAAAACCAAAGACAGAAAGTAACAATAGTTATACCAGACATTATCGTAACTCTCGTGGAAAGATAAATAGGTTTTTGGATGCATAATTCTATCAAAATATTATCAGCTAGAGAGCTTCATATATAGACTAAAGAATAATCAATCAAAGAACAAAAAAAATTCGAACGCAAATACTTTGTGTACTTTTGTATTTTTCCGTAGACCCAATCTTAACGTTAAGCGGTGGGCAATACATGTCACTCAGCAAACCTCAGCAGATTCAAGTTCTCTACATCTAGCCTCGGCTGTATTACGAAATCCGCCATTACGAATGTTTTATCTTACAAAATTTTAGAAGTTTGAAGCTGTTTTTCTTTCAAGTTTATCCGATTTTCTTTAGACAAGGACAAATTTGCACTGAAAATTCTACACACCCTTCGAACGACACATTTTTGAGAACTTCTTTCTAAAAGCGGCAAGTTTTCCTAATATGTAAACCGGCGCCGCATCGCAATTGTATAGGCGTAGGTACATATCACTTACTGTCATACAGACGAAGCTTGATGTAGGTTCCGGAATCCCCCGAGGTTTGCCGAGTGCAATACATGTCTGAAGTACTCGTTGCAAAGTAGCATTAAGTTCCTTCCGGAATCAGTAACGTGAAGTCTCATTTCTTCTTTTAGTCTCCGTATTTAACCAGAGTAGCGGGGGTTTTGAGGGCTGTGTGTGTTAGTTCTTGATTTTGGGTTCACGTACTATTGTTTGAAATCGACATACTGCAATGAACAATCTTCCCGGTGTCTAAAAGCACAATTATTAATGTCTTAAAATTCAACACTTCATTCCCTAGAGCACTAACAGTAAATTGACATAAGTGATGGTGTCAATCGGGGGATTTTAAAACAAATTTCAAGAAAATCTCCAAATGTTGCTATAATCGGATTGATTATTGACTTGTGAGAAGCGTATCGACTTGACTTTAATTGGATATAGAGTATTTTATAATGTTAATGCCGTCTTTAGACCCACAGGGGAACCTGTTTTATAAAGATCACGAACACAAAAAACCTAATCCAATAAGCCTACTGGAATATCAACATTGACACCCCCATATATCATAGGTTTAGAATTCTCAATGAAATCAGCTGTAACTTATACAATCAAGATAAACAGACCCTTGAATGGAAATAAAAACCACAACGAAAAACAATGCTTGAGAAAACCGGAGACTGGAACTACAAAACAACAACAAAACCAATTACTTGAGTCAATATGAGACTAAGATATGGTGTTTCTTGTTCTGTACCATTGGCCGAGAAAATTCATCGTGGTTTTCCGGCGTCGTTTCCCATTGTCAGTGGTTCAGGACGGAGGGCCTGACAAGGACAGCTGCCTAGTCGATCGGATGGGACGAAACGCCAAGGACCCGTATATATTGACGCGCACGTAAAAGACCTTTCGGCAGTTGGAATTCGATACAAAAGTAGGTCATAGGGCCGCTCCCCGGGCAAATTTTCCATCATAGAACACTGTATAGCGCATGCCCGTCCTCATTAGCCTAGTCGGAGCTGAACAGTAGGACGATAAACCTCATTTCATTTCAATTCCTTTCTTGTTCTGTACACGCTACGATAACTTGGCTATTCGTTAAAGGGACAATAACACTCTTGCTGGCTTGACAGCTCCAGAAAATAAATAATAGCCTTATTCTTAGTACTAGATGTTTAAGTGTCCTACTTGTTGTGTAAATTATCCATTACATCCTATTTTACTTGCCCAGGGGGTTCGAAAATAATTTAAAATCCAAGTAACATTTGAAAAGGTTTACGTTAACCTTTTCAAACCATGTAGTTGAATTTTTCCAGTTTTTTTTTTTAAATTAGGTGTGTTAAGATGAAATTTGTATCATCAATTAATTGGAATTTTGTAAAATAATACAATTTATTGACCAGAATAAAGATTGGGACATATTGTTCAGTTACAACAGGAGTGGTATTGAGCCTTTAGACCTTGGAAATCAGTTGAAACATATGTGTTAGCCCTTAGATGAGTGGGTGTTAATATCTCTCTCTCTCTCTGTCTCTCCCCCTCTCTCTCGTCCTGTGCCATCTTTTAATATTGTCATTATCTACATCCGCCGTCTTGTACAAACAATCTGCTTGGATGTGTGCTAGAATACAATTTGTTGGTATAAAATTCATATCGAACTAATTAACAACGCTACCGTTAACAATAGAATCAAGCATTTGAAAATATAATACACAAGCAGATGAATTCAATTGAAGATAAGGGCCGATCGCCAGAACTAATTATTGTTAATCAGTTAGACATTCAAACACGATTTGTTTTTCTTTGATCTGTAAAATTAGTTTATTCTTTGTCTCGCGACATGTTCCACAGTTTCGTATATCACTCCGTCATGCATTTCAATTCTTTGTAAGTTCTTCTCAATGAAACGCGTCTCTCCGGTGTCTGTTTTCTCGTTGTTTTGTATGGATTCTTTAATTGCAGAAATCTACATTCATTCATACTACTTGTTATTAGTTTGTTTTTTTGTAAACGTCCGTCATGTTGATGTGCGGTGAATGTATCAAGTGTTCAAATAAATTGGTTGAACCTTGGACTATAATTTTATGGGCTTTGATTTGTCCTTATGTATATGCCTTTGAAGGAATACATTGAAATCCACTGAAATGATGCTTAACTTCTTACTTTTCTCCATTGTGCCGTGGCAGTGGCACTCCATCGTACACTTTTATTTAAATTCCAACTGTCAATGGTTCTTTTACGTGCACGCCAATATGTACGCGGGATTTTTCCACTCATCAGTTGTACAAGATTACGAATCGCGGCTGCTTTAAGTTTGGTCTGCTCTTTAAGATTCATTGTCTATCATTTTTTTTATGTGGTTATCCGAACAACTCACTTTTTACAAGTAAATTTTATTGCCTGGAAGTGCCGAGTTGATTTTTAGATTAAAAGAGATAAGATTGAGAGCCGAGGTTCACGACGTGAGTCAGATTGTGAAATATTAACCAGTTAAACCAATTGATTACCAGATCTTTCCCATTCATATAACCGTCAATCAGCTGTTTAAAGCGACGGTGCCCCGTATCCAGCATATTCATGTATTCGTTATTCGGTTATTTAAAACGACGGCGTCATACATCCAACATACCTGGGTATGCCAACACTGCATATACCGCCAATCCCCTATTTAACGCGACGTTGTGTTACAACCAAAGTAGACCTAGACCTGTCTGAGTTTACCAGCGCTCAAACAATCCCTGTCAACCAACTATTTAATGCGACAGTCTCCCAATTCCAATGTAGATGGGTATGCCGACAATCATTAAATGTTGTTTTTTTTGGGGGGGGGGGGGGGGATTCTATCAAAAATTCGGAAATCTCAAAATATGTCCTACTAAACGCCAGCTTTTTTGGAAATGTTATATTCTATGAAAATTGGGCGAGGGATGGGTGATTTTGTCTTCTAATGTTGTCGCCCAACGTGTGTAGTTTTACATACATAGTCCACGAATGATAAACATTATATCTGTAGAAACGAAGCATGTTCTACCTCGTACACGGTACACGTGGCGTGACCAGTTTTTGCCGACGGAAGATAAAGATAACTATTTGATAGTTAATAATCTTTCAACTGAGAAATGAAGACGTGATATTTTTCAACTGAAAGGCAATTATCTATAGTTGACGATCTAGATAGTTCTGTTTGGATTATTGGATTATGTGACGTCATAATCCAATAAGAGTCACTACCCTTCTCAATCCGTTCTAAAAAAAACTGTTTATGGTTTTGCGGACTCCATTTGTCAATTATATCAGCAATATATCTAGTTCCGGCTGTAATGTTGCATAACGAACTTTCTTAAAGGGGTAATTCTAAAGCCAGTCTTTATTAATCCATTCGTCGCAGAAAAGGTGGATGTTGGACACCCTTTCAATTCATTTCGTTTTCAGAATTGTATTTAAAGGCCGATCCATTTTTTAGTTTACAAAAAGTAGAAAACCAGAACAACGTAAAACAAATCGTTGAGATATCGTCTAATCAATATGAACCCCTGTCACCTGATGTAATCTCAATACAATTTGTGAACTTTTTAACACCGTTTTGGGAAATCGACTAAACCAATAGGAACCCTGTCTCCCATGGTTGTTTAGGTGTGATCATGTATCTCTGTAAATGTATCTCAATACACATATTTATTACTTATACGAACATCTCGAATCAATTATGGATTCGAATGTACTAAATGAATTGTGTGCCCTTGGCTGAGGGGGCGATAGGTTGAGCGTGGATTTCAGAAACCGAGACAGCTTCATAGAACGTAACCTTGGAGGGATGAGTCACCACTACTAAAATCTTTCTAAATTTAACCGAAAACTAGTTCTTGGACGATACAATTACTAAGTTGTTCATTGTAATTAGTGTTCGTCTAATATACATACGACCACCGGATTTGATGACCATATACTGAATCTGAAAATACGCCCGTCCATCTTGGAACTCTAATTCTCCTCATTTATTATTAAAATATCTAAATTGTCAGACGTTGGCATTTTTAAATTGTTTCTGGTTTGTCATCTTGTCGTCTACTCCCTAAAGTTATCCCTTGAGCAAGAGCAGTTTCGTATACTTTCATATTTCCAATTTTAGCTTAGTTTCGCACAGACTGTCCAAGTGATGACGTATTGTATTACGTATCTGGAGAAGTTTCAATTTAACTTCATATTTATACACAAAATTATTTACCCTCGATGTCTAAGTTCCAGCATACGGCCTCGATTTCTAATTTCCGGTATACTGTACAAGCGAAAATTGTTTTCGCGGTTGCCCTCGGTGGAATTCGAAGCCCTGACCAACCGCACCAAACAGCATAGTCCAACGCTATGGAGATATGATCCATTACATTATTCTTCGATATTCCGATCGAAACAAATGGGTGTCGGGGTTATTTTCATTTTGTGACTAAGATTTGCTTGTTATGTTTTAGTTTTCTAAACCATGAAACGCACAGACGATATCAATGTGATTTGTCATCCAAATGGCTTTTTATAGCAACAACATAAATATTGAGACAAATAACTGTGTAGGTCACATGCTTTTTTTTCTTTTTTCGAAAAAAAACCCCATGTTTGTAAAACCGGATTTCTGATTTTTTTTTTCAACTGTAAACTAAATCGGCCTACCAGGTAATCAGCTCCTTTTGCCTAAGGCTAGACTCGATATGCACCAGACTGTTCCAAATACATCTTTTTTAATATGACAAAAGCGATAGAACTCTAACATGTGATGTTTACAACAATAATAAAAAAAAGCAGTAATTCACATCCGTTAAACGCTTTAAACCGATTTCTTTAAAAAGCTTTTATTCCACGAATCTTTCCTTTTAAAAAAACAACATATAAATGGAGAATCTTAAATGGCTATCCATAACATGTATGTTATTGATATAGTCGTTTGATCAATAGATATATTCTGAAAAAAACGAACTTGCTATTTTTCACTTTATAAATTGAAAGTGGGCTAAATCCATAAAATATGGTGCTATGAGTTAATAAGCGTGTAACACAAACCAATAAATAAGGCTACACTAAATCAATACAGCTTCTTTATTATTAGACTATAACACATACTTATGGAAAAACAGCAACTGATTTATTTGGGCGACGTTTCAAAGAGTATTCTCTCAACGTTATCAAGTGTCGCCTAAATAAATCAGTAGCTTTTTTTTCTCCATAAGTATGTGTTATCGTTTATGTATCTACCCAGTACTATTACTATTTATTAGTGCAAATTTTATATATTCGCCCCTTCCCCAACTTGTTCAGGGGTGTTATACAATGTAAATTAATAATATAATAACAACAATAATTTAGATTCGACGATGGGAAAGCTCTTGAAAATGAATGTGCTTTTAAATTTTTCTTAAAGATACATTTTCCCGAAAATATGTATTGGTGGTTATTTCCAAAAAAAGTATGGCAAATTTGGTATGGAATACCCATGAGGCAAGCACTGTGAGAAAATATAAGGGTACCACTGGCTGGCAATCCGACGGCTTATTGAATACTAGCTTGACTGCGGGAGCGTTTGTTATTTCTTGATCAAATGGTTAGGCTGGTTTGGAGACATTGTGGGGTGTAAACGTGCAAAATATTCGGTAATTAAACGGCGGAAACAGAAGATAATTAAGAATTTACTTAGGTAAATGGACAGTAAGTAATGAAAAATACTTTCTGAAAAATGGACCCTCCCTCAATTAAATCAGATGACCAAACAAGACTTCTGACAACAGTTGATTGGGTGGCTTGGATACAGCTTGGATTTAAACAGTCGTCCATTTAAAATTAAATCACTAAATGGCTGATCAAGCTAACGTTTACCGTTAGTCACTGAAGTCACTACCGGTTGCCGTATTTATTAATATACAACGTACATTCATAAAATATTGTAGCTTGTGTTATCATTATGGAAGTCACGTTGGCTCAATGAGTAAGACGTTGACTAACTGGCCTGGATGTCTCGGTTCGCTCCCGGTGTCATCTTGTACAGAGTTAAAAGATCTTTCGCATTACCACTGTTCAACATTTCCCGGGTAATAACGAGGTTATCGTCTGGTTTCCTTCAATATAAAATCATATATTATAGACTGATCAGAAAACAACAAAAGCTTAGATTTGTCCGCCATATAGAGCTGAGAAAGTAAGATACTGACTGCTGACTCGCTCGCAGGACGACGGGGAGGGGGGGGGGCTGACACGGAGAGTTGTCGTGTTCGATTGGGACGAAGACTTATGTACATATCGGCGTGCACGGAAAAGATTCATTTGCAGTTGGGATTTGATATAAGAGAAAGTCGTAGTTCGGTAGCAAAGTTACAGATTCCATCGCTATTGAAAGTGGAGTGGGGATATACAAAGTATACAGCAACCAACATTTGCCAGTAAACTACGGTGCCGATTTAAATATCAGAGAATTGTCAAATTAAATGAATGGACCCCGCTCCACAGTTAGCACCATTTCCCTCACAGCAAAGCTGCATTAGGCTCGTTGAGGCAGAAAAGTAGAGTGATAAACCTTACTTCATTTTATTTCACATAACGATCGTTAGTTACACGTTTCAATATAAAAAAAAACAATAATATGTTATTTAGTAGAAAAACATTCAAATGGCCATAACTTACATTGGGATTATAATCTTTAGTGACATTTAGCGGTTGAGAAACCCATTAACATTAGGATTAGTCGGTTTGGAACCAAACAAGTGAAATAATTAGACGAAGAAAATGGACAGGTTGTTATTTTGGACTTACGCTGAACAAATCGTGGCATGGCGATTTTGATCACTTGGGTCAGTTCCTTCCATCTTATTTTCATATCCCCAACAATAACCCTACAATAAGCTGAAAAATAATTCATTTGTATCACCGAATTAACTTGACAATAATATGTATATGGCTTATCCATATCATATTCCTAAACAACCGTGATTCGAGGATTATCCCATTGTTTGATATACATGTAGACTTGTTATTATTAGTTTCTGAATGCAAAGTTTAATTTACGTGTTTTGTTATTTATGTCATCATTTAAACCTTGAATATATCTAGTGATTATTTTTCACCAGGCTTGATTTCTATTTAATTAAACACCAATCAACTGCCACAGAAAGTGATATCGCAAACAAACTATCATATTTTACTTTATTCAGTGCAGGGATTTTCTCTGTGGGAGGACATCGGTGTACCCGAAGTAAACCCACGAGGTTTAGAAGGCAACCCTATCCCCAAACCACGTAAGCTTGCACCATGGATGAAAACCACGAAGCATAGTAGATCGACCACCCAAAACCCCAACCACTGTTGATTTTTGTAAGAGAGACCCTATTCAAGTCGCTTCTAGAAATCATAGTGTTGAAATTCTCATGATATGATACATCTTGTTTGGTGGAAAACAAGGTTACGTTAGTTTAAGACGGGAAATTAAGGTATTTAACCAGAAATGCGCAGACAGATTATCGTGATTGACAGGTGATTTTAAATTGTTGTAAGTTTCTGCAAGTGGAACAGATTAGTTTTCTGACAAACAGAATCCATCAAGTATTAACACGTCAGACAATTGTTACCAATATACTACTTCTCATTCGAAGAAATCACACAGTAAATAACATATTTGGGTGAGGATTGGAGCTGGATTTACAGGACCAGAAACAGGTCTTCGATGGCTTCTTATCTTATTGTTCTTGTAAGGGCGATGATGTTCGTAAAAAAAAAGTATGCATATCCGCCAATGAAAGTAGAATCGACACGAGAATTGCGCATTTAATATGTCGTCACAAGTTTAAGGAGGCTGCGATGCCGTGATGACCCCCCGGATCCTGGTCCGTCGTATGCTCATGCTTGCTGTGTGTTTTTGTTAGATTCTACCATAAAGTCGCCTTAAAAGAGGTACGCCAGGGAAAGATAGAGCTAAACTGGCGAGGGAGGATTAGTTAACCTTCACGAGAAAGCAAATTTACTAAAGATAAACGTTACGTGTGTTATCTTCATTGTCAATCGTAGCTACATATTTAAGTCATGTTTAACCGGTGCTATAGTGAGACGACACACGGGTTAAGTCTTAACACACACCACTTCCGGTCATTATCAATAACATCTCACCATCTGGTATTCCATGGTGGATTTAAAGTTACTACACATAAAATAGTTAGAGGGAGCGGGGGATTTGACGTCCATTCTAAATCATTTTTAGAATTAGCATGTGGCAATAATTCCCTTGTGCGTGAGCTATGAATGCGAGGCAGGAACTCAATGGACCCAAGAAAAAAACTGCAATGTTATATAGGAGATCTTGTTCCTTGCCACGTACACATGTAGGGTCGGGTGATATAACTTATGTTTTACAACACACAATTTAAACTACTGCCCTGTGCCCGACCCTGTGCATGAGCCTTCTGGGCCTGAGATGAAAACGAAATACCAAAGAAAGCCCACGAGTTTAGACAGACGACTCGATTCCTGGTCACGTACACATGTAGGCTTGGATACGTGTATACATAATAGATCTTATGTTCTACAACCTACACATTGATTGACCCCGACAAATGACAGGGTACGAGCAGTCAGTGGTCCGTCTCCACAATGGGATGCACTTTAAAGATCCCTCGGCAGTTGGAATTTGATACAAGAGTGGGCCGTAGCATCGCTGACTGGATAAACCTCCCCCATAGCACACTGTGTCGCATGCAAAGTTCGACATTTTATTTATTGTTTATGCAGTGATGATAGATCCAGTATAAAGCAACACTATATAACATGTTCTTAATAAATGTTGTACAAACTCTGTTGATCAAGAAAATGTTTCTTGTTCCCCCCGTGGCTCATATTAATAAATAGACGCTTGAGAACAAAGCTAGTTACAAACTGAGTGATCGTGTCACTATCCATGGTTTTCCTATCCTCGAGGAGATTGGAAATTGACCAAAAAAGTAGTCCTTCCATAATTACAAAAGCAAGAAAAGTGGCCTTAGTTTACTGAACAAGTTATTACGCAACACGTGCCGAAGGGGTTAGAAGTTAAAAGAACTATTTCGTTCCATTCTGAGCGTTAATATGGTTCTAGATTTGATTAGGAGCAAAGAAATTAACCGGTGATTTAATAATAATTCTATGACTGTAGTCCGACTTACTGATGGTCTTTTTGATTTGAGTAATTGGGTTTAGATGGCGGTGCTACTATTGTTGTGTAGTACTCTATGATTGTATAGACTTGTGGTCTACTGCAGGCTATACCATTTCCTTGTATCTTTCATCTTGTTTCTCTCATCTTCATTAACCTGTGTCATCTTCAGTAACCCGCATGTGTCTGGCGTCGTCAATAACCCGCATGCATCTGTCGTCAACAAACAGTTGGGCTAATGAGAACGGTCATACGCTATATAATGCGCTATAAAAGAAAATATGCACACCCAACCGATGAACCCTCCTCCTTTTCTGAGAATTCCAACTGCCAACGATTCTTTAGCGTACATGCTAACGTGTTCATGGTATCTCGGTTTGTCGTTCGATCCAAAATAAGCCTAACCCCGTCGTAACCAAGTTCCACGTTTGCTGATCATGAAGATGAGTTCGTGTTAACGACGTTGTGTGCCCAAAGAAGAAAAAGAGATAGAAGTGTTAACGGTTCATCTATCCAGATTTCTATCTCATCAAACTTTAAGCTGGGGGACATATCCCCTGACATGCCACAGCCTAACACACCACGAACTTGTAGAAGTTGACCAGAAACCACATCAATATATTGGTCAGCTTGATTGCCGTGTAAATTGAAATCAATGCCGAAAGATTAGATTGTTGAGTATCGTTGATAGTTTCATCGTATCGTCTAATCTGTGCGGAGTTCACATGGTATCAGTTGACATCTGATTCCTGCTACTCTCAGACACAAACTAGTAATTGTCACTTGAAACACTTCTCAACGTTTTAAATTAAATTCTTAAAACCACCAACCATCGGTGTTCTATGATCACACACACGCGCTTCTGATTAAATTCTCACATTCGTCGTTACAGATTCGATAGCATCCGAACAATCAAGATGAAATGAATCTCGTTATACTCCATGCTGTCCGTTATGGGGTTAATTTTGACCGAACAGCAGAAATTCCGCCTACTATTCACCAAAAAGTTCAACTACCAATGTTTCTTTTAAGTGCACGCTGACGAGCATGATTGGCCTTGGTTTTTCGTCCCACCCATTGTTTACCATCATTTAGAAGAGGAAGCCGCACGGCAATATTCTAAAGGTTGTTTCTCGGTCAGTACAAACTCGAACCCTGTAGTGTCTTGTAAATGATTCGTCCACAAATGTATTTGAAAGTATTATCTTATTAAGGAAATATATTTTTGTCATTTTCATTTATTTTCATGTTTTACTATTTGAAATTTGTTTTTAATATGCTGGCAAATATTTTGCTTAGATCACGTAGAGATTTAAATAAACCTAAAGGAATACGTTTTAAAATCGTGACTTCTCCTAATAGGTAAAAACCTTTATAATACATTTTCATATATATTTCTTTTCATATATATTTCTTCAAAATAAGCTAATTGTTTATTATAGTGCCCGCCATTTTCTTTCCGCCCTCCCCGTCTTCTTCATCAAAGCAATCGTGGTCAGCTCATTAAATAGCTATGATTGGTTCTTTAAAAACATGCTCTCTCACTCCTATTAATTCTTCAAAAAATATTTTGATCCCATTATTAATGGAGCCAGAAAGAACAGGTAGAAACCATGGGGGTTGGCGGAAGCCGCATTACAATTCTCATATTTGATGTTTTCCGCCGGTCAGTGTTTGAAGTCCATAAACTAAAAGAATATTTTAATTATAACATTGTTCTTGTACAAAATACCGCTAAATTGATAAAAATGTAATTGACTAATAATTTCACATTAGAATTTTAAAGAATGAAGTAAAGTTGTTTTTTTTTTATTTTACCTGGACGCATTTATAAATACAAAATTAGATTTAAAAATGCGTCCAGGTATAAAAAAAAACAAAAAAAGTAAGCACTTTACTTCATTCTTTAAAATTCTAAAAATAGTCATTAGAATGTAAAGACATGAATTTTATTTTAAAAAATATATGCCCGCCTTAAATTGGATAACTGAATATTAATAATGTTAGATGTAATATTTTGTTATCTTGAATTGTACTTAATTATATATTTTTTCCGGTTTCGTAACTATTTCAATACGACCCGAAGAGATTCAAGAGAACTAAAATAGTTAGCCAACAACATGTGTGCGTTTCTTTTTTCGACGTAAGTTGTGCGCGCTCTCTCTCTCAATGTATGTACATGTAGGTACATGTAATTGCTTACTTGTTTGCGTTTTGTATATCTAGATGTCTAGTATGCAGAGTGTTCTTTTAATTAAGCTGATTGTCTTATATGCGTATTATATATCTAGATGTGTAGGATGCAGATTTAACTCATTGATTGTGAGAAACGACCCGAGAGAATACTCTATTAACTTGGCAACTAGATTATCTACCAAAACATAGATATGGAAATGTGGGTTATTCTATGACAAAATGATGAGTTACGCAACGTGCGAGTGAGTTGCATTATCAATATTAGAGGAAAGTTTTAAAAGAAGTGAAAATTCCCCTTTAACCAAAAATGTAAGGTAGCGTTAAAGTCGTTGGGGATATATCAATTTTAGGGAAATTTCCCCCTTTAACTAGAAACAGAAAATTGTTAACGTCACTGAAATTATATCAAAATTATAGACATGGTTTACAAGACAAAAGCTTTACCTTTAACCAGAGAAGAGAGAGTGTTATCGCCATTAGATTTGTATAAAAATTAAAGACATGTTCAACAAGACGGGAGAGGTCACCTTTAACCAAGGACGAGAAAATGTTAAAGTCATGAGGATTATGTCAATATCAGAGAAAAGTATTACAAAGAGAGTTCCCCTTTAATCAAAGACGAACGAGTGGAGATATATATCAATTTTAGGGAGAAGAGTTTACGTTTATCTAGAGACTGTGCAAATGGTGATAAAGACGGAGAATTCCCCTTTAACTAAAGACACGGAAATGTTAAAGTCAAGAAGGTTATATCAATATTAGAGAAAAGTTTTACAAGAGGTTATAAGGCAGCCTAATAAAGACCTGCATGAATATCAATAACCCGGCAGAGATCGGGGTGAATCTAAAGGTCGATAGAATAGAATTGAATTAGAAATTATTGATAGGAGTTGTTTACACAAGATAAATTACTTGTTTGGATTCTAATAATCACAACTGACCAGGGCCTTTATTTATGGCGGCTAATTCAACAGTTCTCGTCATTAATAGCCAAGACGTCTGCTCACGACATTTCGCGCCATTAACAAGACTGACGTCTGGTGCCTGTCGTCTACTCGAGTGGCTTTCAATCCTTAATCAATATCAACAGCAAATATTGGGGTAATTTTCAGATAAGTGGGTGAAGTGTTGATTGTCAGCGAATTAAAGGCCTGTTACTTAACGAAATATTTCATCCTAATCTCGTCCATCCTTTATTCTGGTGCATGGTAATAGCAATGGTAGCATGTAAATGAAATGAATGGGTGATGTCCTATGTTCTGCTTCAACTGGGATAATGAAGACGTATACGCCATGCAGTGTGCTATGAGGGAAAATGTTGCCCGGGCAGCGGCGCTACGGCCTACTCTTATATTGAATTCGCCAATGTGTACACGGGACCTCAGTTTTCACTCCACCTGAACGGCTAGATAGCTCTCCTTGTCAGGCCCTCTGTCCTACACGACTTACGGGGAAGCCATACCGGAAAATCCCACGACCACCAGGCTAGCGAGCGAGAGTCTTAGTAACTTAGCCACCGCTGCTCCTGTTCCCTTCTGATCAACGTGGAGGAAACTGGCGAATTTCTTGTATGACGTTTGGTAATTGAACCAGCAATACACATGGAATAATTATGTTCAATACGATCACTGTTTATTACCGAGCAATGGTAATTAAGATATAAGGAGACAAGGAATGTAAAGAAATGGGGTATAATCTCATAGTGCTCTGACCCGACTGAGCTTAAGAAGGTGGACATATGCCATACAGTGTGCACTGTCCAATAGGGGAAATTTTGCCCGGATGATGGGGCTACGTCAGTTCTTAAGGGTCCATTTACGTACACGCCAATTTTTATCCTATATCCTAGTCCCATCTTAACAACTACACATTGTCCTTTGCCAGGCTCAGCGACATAAATTTATGTGTTATATTAATCTATTACTGCTTTAAAACTAGAGAAACCTAGTCAAAACGTCACTAAGTAATAAACAGTATTAATTTTTAAAAGAAAATCTTTTGTCCTGTATTGCAATTGCTAAAGTCCCTGGATCCCTCTCTCGCATCGCTCAGTGATAAACAGAAAAAAGAATATCACAGAATTATGCTCTGTTAAGAAAATGGTGAAATTTGAAACACGTGTTGACAAGTGTTAACTAAGAATTTTTGAGTATTATTGTATTAGTTTAGATGATGGAAATGCTACGAGTGGATATTGTTTGCGTAAATTCATCTGGTCAGACTCTAACATTGGAGTAAATGGGATTATTGTCGGGTAGTTATTCCGTAGCTTGATATCTCGACACGCTTATTACACTCCTGAAAGCTTCTAGCTCCGACCAATCAAAAACTACCTCGGACAATTAGTGTCGGCCATTATCGCGCCACCAGTTACAGCCTTTTCTATATAAAACAGGCAGAGAGAATATAAATAGAAAGAATTAACGGTTTCGGTTAATAGTTTGGATACAAAATATGAATATTGACAGGTTGGTGAATAATTTATATTCACCAAGTGTCAAACTACATAACTAGGTGTCCTTTAACAAATTTACGTAATAAACATATCTTGCTTCCTTTTGACATAGTGACATTGTATGGCCGAATGCTTTAACGACTGCATGTTAGTCTCAAAGTAACCGAATCATTGTGCTGACGAAACGTTCAACTCCATTCAATTCCATTATTCTTTGACACACTCTCTAGACGGCTTGATAATCTAGATTGCTGAAAGCCTATAGGAAGTGGTTGCTGTGACCGGTCATTACCCGACACCGTTTCTTGTACGCAAAACTTGAGTGGTGTTGTTATGTTATTTTATTTCAATTCTACCAACCAATAATAATAGGTATTTTATGTCGGGAAGTCAATTGTGTAACGGTAAATATGTTTATGCATATTCAAATTGCTGTTATGCGAGAAACCTGATACGTTATAAAACCCAGAAGTGGCCTTGCTCCCATCAAATAAGACAATATAATGTTTACGACTATAATTTGTTGTATCCAACGTTACGATGGCAACAAATGAAGAATGTAGTCATCTCCCAGTCCGTCCGTCCATCCGCAGTTCCTTATTATATGTGTTGTTTATATAAGTATGGTGAAGACATCTAGCTGATTTGAAAAATTACTACAATAGTTGTTGTTGGTAATACTGGCAGGGTGTTAGCGTCCACGTCTCCCTAAGGTAAGGGGATCACGTGGCTAAGTGGGTAAGGCGCTAGCTCGCTAGCGGTCGGGTGTTCGATCCCTGCATTGGCCGAGAAAGTTCATCTCGATTTTCCAGCGTGGTTTCCCCTTGTCAGTGATGCAGAACGGAGGGCCTGACAAGGACAGCTGCCTAGTCGTTCGGATGTGACGAAAAACCGAGGTCCTGTGTACACATTGGCGTGCACGTAAAAGATCGCTTGGCAGTTGGAATTCGATATAAGAGTAGGCCGTAGTGCCGCTGCCCGGGCAAAATTTCCCTCATAGCACACTGTATGGCGTAAGCCCGTCTTCCATTAGCCCAGGTTAGGTGCATAAGAGCAGGACGTTAAACCCCATTTCATTTCATTTCATTTCTACCTAAGGTAATATCTCCGCCGAGAACCATGGTTTATTTCCAAAGATCACTTTAAAGTCTCGTGAAGTTCACTCGGTGCCTATTGGGATAACCTCTATGGAGTGTTGGATGGACTTTTCTGCTGTAGATCAAAGCATACGTTTTTCATAACCCTGAAACCTATCTTTAAAATATTGATTTTACAAAAATAAAAAGGTTTTAAATTGCGAAAAAAACGAAACAGAAATTTATCGCCTTCATTATATTCTAAATATACATGACTTTCAGAGAATACAAAAACAAACTATTATTCTGAAATGAACACCTTAAAAATTGCATTCATTGATTTTAAAAACATTGATATAATACATTGCACCGGTTGTGACATTACATCATATCCGGTTCCTGTGTTGACAAGACGGAGGGAATAAATGCTGGTGACTTTAAAACAGGAGTCTTGATGATATTAATACCCGTGGTACTTCCGGGTGTCACCAACGCGAATAATAGAAACGTTGTAAAACAAAGTAAATGAGAACTCATCCTTTGAAAGATTGAGATCTGTGAGTCGATACTTAACGTCTTGTTCTGCTTGCTTTGTAAATATAGTGATTGTTGTTGTTGCATATCACAAGTTTAAAACGAATAAACTCGCGTCATTGTTTCAATGGCTTGTAAATATCTGGCGGCTATTGTCAAATACCATAAGATTGGTTCCCAGGGTTTCAAAATTCAAAATGTTAAAGGACTGTTGGTTTAAACTTGATTGATGTCGATTAATAATTGTTGGTTTAAACTTTGATGGTTTAAACTTTGCTTTATTGAATAGTTTGATGGTTTAAACTTTGCTTGTGTGAATAGTTTGATGGTTTAAACTTTGCGCGAGTTTGATGGTTTAAACTTTGTGCTAGTTAATAGTTTCATGGTTTAAACTTTGCTTTAGTGAATAGTTTGATGGTTTAAACTTTGCTTTATAATGTGGGTAGTTTGGTGGTTTACAATGAACTTTGATCCGGCAAAAAAAAACTCGTGATGTTTTTATGAAGTTCAGTGCACACTGTTGATAACTTTTAAGTAAACAAGAGCATGACGGCTTTTGATTACTGTAATGCTTCGAAATGGCATCGAGTTGCTGATGATGGTAAAGTATATAATAAAATGACAATGTCGATACTGGTTGCAGATGATAATTGCCAATGTAGATCCTGGATGCCGATGATGGTAAATATTATAATGACAAAATGACAGAGTTGATGCTAGTTGTCGATGATGGTAAAATTTTAATTAAAAACTGGTTACATCAATACTTTTTGCCGATGATAGTAAAGTTTCTAATTAAAAACTGACAAAGACCATGCTTATTACCGATAATGACAAGGTAAAAATGACAAACTGACAATGACGATGCCTATTACCGATAATGGTGAGGTAAAAATGACAAACTGACAATGCCAATACCGGATACCGATTTAGCGCCAATAATGCCTACAATCTAAGGCGAGTAGGATCTAAAACGTTAAATTAAACTTAGGAACGCTCTTCAATAACTCTCAAGCTTCTTTCAGGATGTACGTCGTACCTGTAGTCAATTGTTAATCACCCAATCAAATCCTTATATATATATGTGTGTATATATATATTTATAATGTTAATCGATGTGGTCAGTAATTTCAACAAGTTCGCGTTCATGTATGAATTAGGACAGTCTTTTATTTTGAAAAGCCAAGAACTACTTAGAACAAAATACAACTTGGTAAAAGTTCTAGAGATAGTCTTGTTCTACTTGACACATTTAATGTGCGCCGGTCACTTAAATTATTAATAACTGGGTGTACTGGGATTATGAAAACGGGCAAACGTGTGTCACGAAGGAACTCTTGCCCAGGCAGTGATGCTACGGCCTATGCTAATCTCGAATTCCAACTGTCATGAGTCTTTTAGGCTTTTCTTTCCATCGACCCAACACCACTGACAAGAGGGAACCACGCCGGAATATTCCAAAGAGCACAAATACCCCCCCCCCCCAGGTTAACGAGCCAATATCTTACTCACTGACCCCCAACTCCAACCCCCAGCTATTATTAATAACCATTAATTAATCATTACATGCTTTCAGGACGCCATTTATCGGCTTGACGAATCTGTTCTGAACCATAATATCGTGAAAGGTGAATCTCTAAAAAGAATATCGTTCTAAAAATCTTTGAGTTCTATTCAATATTTACAAAGATATGGTGATTTAAAAAAAATAGTCAACACTGGACGTCTTCTCTGAAAACGATATAAAGTCAGTTGTAATCTTCGATTAAATCTAAGGGTGAACTTTATTTCGGTCCATTTGAAACCAAGCCGGAAGATTACCTTCTTTTCTTTTAATTGTAATCCAATCTTTATAAATAAAATCAATTTGAGTGCAAGGATTAGGCCGTGGAAAATTTTATTTTTTCGAAACATATAATGCAAATGGCTTCTGTTCAGATTTAGACAGAGTACTTTTAAAACATCTCGCATTTCCTTTGGCTTCAAGGTAGCTATCGTGCTTATCTAAATTCTTAATTCCTTAGAAAAAAATGCCTTTGTGGTGGCTCAATGCGTATGTGTTGTTTCGCTAGCCAAAAGGTCCTGTGTTCGCTCCCAATCCCCGAAGGGGGCGCGCTCTCTATCTCTCTCACTCCCCTCTCTCCTATTAATTCTACCCCCCCCCCATCTCTCTCTCTATTCCTCACCCCGTCGCTCTCACTCAGTTAGATCAAGCGATGAAATGGACGTAATATTCTTACTTTGTACATTGGAGAAACGTCCACCGTGGCGTATGGATGTTTCAAATTTACGGTGTGGACGAACTATTCGACCTGAGTTAATCCGATTAAGGGGTTTGTCATTTAATACCAAGTTGTGGGTAGATTTAATGAGTGGGGAGGTAATTTATTACTGGTCTGATGTCTGGTTTATTGTAATATATTAGTTGACTGGGATGCTAAATGCTGCTATACTGTAATACCACCAGGACTCTGTTACACCCACAGTGATACTATCGTTAAATCGGCAAATAAGTCTTAGTAAGTGCAAGAGGGTCGCGAAACAAAACTTTAAAATCTTTTAGTAAAAAGGCGGGGGCGAATGGGAATGGTTAACGCGTACTCTTTGCATCATAAGGTTACATTGAGTGGCGTAGTTTTGATCCCCCACCTATACATGCCAAGGAGTTGGGTCACCTGTTCAACCTCGTTGGGTTGTTTCAGAGTCCTCTGGTTTCTGTACACTGCTAAAGACCTCTCCCCCTCTCTCTCTCTCTCGCACTACACCTAATTAACACCTATGAGACATTTCAAGCGATTGGGTCGAATGACCAACCGAAAACGTCCTTGGTGTTGAACAGCCCCGGGCTTCACCAAAAATGAAAAATAAACTCAACAGGCCTATTGAAAGATTTGAGGGATAATGATACATGTATATAGCCAATTTATCATTTCTATGGATGACATATTTTCAAGTCGCCATATCTTCGTAAACACTTAACGGAATTAATTGGTTAATATTCCATATAGACATTTAGATCTCCGACTTAGTTACTATTGATTTCATTTAACACATCTTGTGTCGAGTTAGTTTGGGTTGGTTTTGTTTTCTTGTTACAAAATGCACCGATAAATCAAGCGCCAACAATCACGTTAAAATAACTCGAAATGCAAAAGATTTTATTTTCTTTTACGATAGAACAGAATGACGTAAAAGCCGAATCACTCACAATAGCTTGGATTGATTTCCAGTGAACTAATGGTCGTGTCATTTGTAATAATAGCACAATAATGTTATTACAATATTACAATAATATTATTACATAACACATCTATGAAACTGGTTCAGATTTTCTCACTAGATAAATAATGGAACTGGAATTGAAGCCGGTCGATATACACTATAATCAGGAAGTCGGGGATTCAATCCCGGTTTTGACCGAAAAATGAAATGGAATGGGTACATCGTCCGGTTAATGAAGATGGAGTTGTCCGAGAAACTTAATTAATCGGAATTTTCCACAGCAAGTTGGAAATCGAGCGTAAAGGAAATGAAATGAAATGGGGTTTAACGTCCTACTGATCTGCTCCGACTGGGCTGTTGATGACGGGTATACGCCATGCAAGGTGCTTTCGAATTCCAAATGCATATTTTCCCGTGCACACCAAGGGTTTTTCGTACAAATCTTAACGACGAGACAGCTGTTCTTGTCAGGTCCACTGCCCTGCAACCACTGATAAGTGGAAACCAACATCGGGATCGAACCCGCGACGTTCACACTAGTGTGCCACCGTGGCTCCCCATTCTTAAAGGAGGCACCACCGAAGTAGCGTGTACACATTTACATGCACGTAAATGATCCTGTAGATGTTGAAATTAATATAAGAGTAGTTGGAAAGTGGAAATGCCGTTGTCCGGGGAAAATTTCTCCTAATAGCACACGACATGGCGGGTATCCGTCTATATTAGCCCGGTCGATACAGACAAATTGGACGTTATACCCAATTTCATTGCATTTCACTATGGCTCTAAGATAAATGATATTTCCAAATTTTTGAACGGTAAAATGATTGAGTTTTTTTTTTACTTGAGATATCGACTCGATGTTTAAAAAGTCTAATCTACAGAGTTTTAATGATTTAACATTCTCGCATGCAGTACATCTAAAATGTCGGCTTGTCGTGCCTACCCTCGGATAAATCTTATCACTTGGTTTGTAAGGCAAAAAGAACTGAGTTTTTTTTAAGGTAACTGAGACAGGAAACATGTTTACCCTGAAATAAATTTCTGATCTGAACCGCCAGTAAATCGTGCCGACCGTCAGATAAATGGCGACCTTTCTCGTGTTGGTGAGACGAGTCTGATGATTCAATCTGTTCCACTCGGTGATTTACTCTGACCCCCTGCCTGACCCCTCGATTCTGGATCATCTTACATCATTTAATCAGTCTAATATAATGTCTACCCTTTTACTTTTACATCAACGTTTATGATTGAATCACAAATATCTGACATCCGTACATTACGGATACTAGCTTCTAAAGATATATACTTATTTACCCATTAAAGTAGGGAGCCACGCGGCTCAATGGGTAAGGTTGGTGACTCGCAAACCAGAGCATCCTGTGCCACTGACAGGAAGAAACACACCTGAAAATACCGAAGAACTTTCTCTGCCAATACCGGAATGGAACCCCGAACCAGGGCGGCTCCCCTTTTATACATGATGTATTCGTAATGTGTCATTTTCAAACACCTGCCTTCTGAATTCGCATGCGCAACATAATAGGAAGTCTTATTACTAACTAGAACTAATATAATATGTTTACTTTATTGCTTTACATTGCGTTTTTCTAAGGTTGTTTTTGGGATGGCAATTTTGTTCGCGACATTTTTAAAATGTATAAAACAAAGCTGAAAAAAATGAAAGTCAATGAGTTTTTTTCCATTCCTGATAAATGAAATGATTGACATTAAACCCGTGGGAAAGATAATTACAATTTTAAAACAAAGCGGGCGTATAAAACAGTAGCCACGGTTAATTGCTGTACTAATATGAACAGGGTGGCATGTCGATTAGCTGTACACACAGTCTCATCAATAATGGATACGGTGTAGTAATCTAGATGTATTTTAATCCCGGATATACATTTTAGATAGTATTAGGTATAATTAGTACCGCTGGGAATAAGGTTTAACTCCGCGATCATGATATATTTCTAAACAAACTGTCAGAATCTTCGTGTACTAGGAACAGTGTTCGATTCCGGAGTTGGCCGATAAAGTTGTACTCTTTGATTAACCTTTATCGTCTTGGCTTGTTGTCGATTTAAAGGCGCTAAATCGCTCATATCTAGGACCTAGGAATGGACACAAATGGGTCGCAACGCATATAATAATGTAATATGAATGTATATAAACTAATTTACTTTCAATTTTTTAATCACTATTGTTTGGAGCAATACACCAGAAGTCTCAATCGAATGGCAATCTCTAGCTCTGGTTATTCCAGTCAACATCGATAGCGTTTATTGCGCATACTCTCCAGCTAAGAATACGAGGTCAACATTTGACATGAACTCGACTCCCTTGTTACTAATGGCGCTGAAATGCATTATGGTGCACGATTCGTGTACCAATGGTAAAATGTTTATCTTGTCTTAAATTGGATATCCCCATCTTTTCCCAGTCACAACATCAATGTTGATTTAAATTGACAAATAATTCGTGTTTTAAATGTCAAAGACTTTGGAGGATAGAATTTAGAGACTTAGCTACTTTAATATATTATTATATTTTGACAAATATACCGGGTTGAACGTCCTAACTTCACAGTATTCGCGTTATTTGTTTCAGTTAAATAACATATTTACTTTCTTTATTTCCCCTTTTTTCTGCATGTTTGAATTGTGACGACAATTAGACTGCAATGATTAGAATGACTAGTAACATTCTGGTTATTTTCTCTCCTGCTGTATCGAACGTTAAATAATATAACTAAAGTATATTAAAGGTATTATCCCAGCAATAATTCAACGAAAAGAACGTATTAAAGGAATCATCTCCTCAGTATTTCAACGAACAGAATGTATTGAGATGCGTGTTGTAGGTCCTTTTGTGTGTGGGAGGGGTGGTCTTGGAAAGTTATATATTATTATTTAGACATTTATTCAAAGGGCAATACCATCGGATGATCATTATGTTGAATATATTAGGAGAGACGCGCCAAAATGGATAACCATGACTCTGATTACTATCGTTGCAACAGTACTTGACATGCGAGACTGTGTTGTCAAAACTCTAAACACTTATAACTTTGTTCATTTTAAGGTTTTTGACTGAAATTCTCAATAATATCTTCAATTCACATTGTTCATATTCGGGTCTTCATCAATATTTTACATAATGCATCTTTAATCCCGTTAAGTAAATAGTACGATCATTTTCCAATGTTTTGATATTCATGCAAGGTAACCGAGCTGTACCTTCACATCGGGTTTTCCATAAAAATGTTTAAATCTTTATTTCATTTAAAATAAATACAAAGCCTTTATTGTGAATTTAAAACATAAAATAAATATTTATGCAAATGTTTGTTTTTTGGAGTTTATTTTATAGACTTTCATCTACTTCTTATTAACGGATATAATATGGTATCTGGGAATTCCCCTTTAAACATAACAATTACATGTTTACGAATAAACTATAAGACGTCTATATTTGTATTTATATATACAATTTTATTCATACATTACAGAAAATTATATATGTGTTATTATTATTATTATAACATTTATAACCTCAGTTTTTTCTTTAAATCGACAATTTAAGGGAGGTCCAGGAGAAAATGTTGAATTGAGATTTACTGGACGTAATAGTTAAACACGAACTTTCAGAGTTAATTTTAAAGTGCTTTGATAAGTGAATAGAAGATTAAACATAGTGCAATTAGAGAATTGTGTTAGATAGGCTGTCAGTGCAAGGTCATTGCCTGGAAATTGTTCGAAAAAAATATCGATTCGATACCAATGGATATTTACTTTTGTCGTCGCCGACGAGTTTCATATTTTCCGAAAACAAATGTTCCTTACACTGAAGTCGTTCATCCGTGGCTGTGTATGCAACAATTTACCGGTTGAGCAGCGACTTTGTTTGACTTATGAGCACAAGAATCCTTGGCAGTTGTAATTCGAAAAAAAGAATAGGCCATGTCGCTACTGTCTGGTTTACCCTCATTAGCCCGGATGAACAGAAAAATAGAAAGCTGAAACTCATTTCATTTCATTTCAACGTCTTCAAAGGCCCAGTCCGTGCCGAAATGTTGGACGTTACACTTTATTTAATTTTATTTCATTTTCAATCGAACAGACAACCTCATTTAAATTGCATGTTATTCGAAGTTCAGTTCCTTTAAGTCGGGTCATTTTAACCAGAAAGTTTACTGAGTCATAAAGAAAGCACACCATATCATTAAAAAACCGTTGGTATAAATCACACTGTCACAGAAACAGTTTTCAAACGGGAAAATAAATATATTGTGTGTTTTTTAAAGTAATGTTAAAAGGACATGACACAGGGACAAGACGAGGATGATAGTGGTCGGGGGTTTGTATATATAAATTACACAGTTTTATGCATGTCTTTATATTAGTCAATCTGACGGGTTTGTTTTTAACTAAGCGTTGCTCTTATTAGTTTCGAAAATCTGAGGTCCCGTTGGTGTGCATGAAAAAAAACCCCTTACAGCTGGAATTCACAATAACAGTAGGAAGTTGCATCGCTGTTGGGCACAATTTCACTCCTAGCACACTCCTTTTAGTTTTAAAAAGGCGAACAATTTTGAGTAAACTCTTAACTCTGAGAATGCTTTGTGAACTTGGGGCCAGATTAGAATATTCGTGACGTCATTTCATCTCATGACACCGACGGAAGCAACCTTAGGTATAGAACTTTCTACGATATGCTGACATTGCTATTGCAAATTGTTCAACCGGTTCGCCATTTACAACGACTGATCGTTTTTACACCAAATGTTTCTAAATAAAAGCTACCACTTAATCCACCTAGCAGTGTTGGCGAGTATACCATTGTCAGGTTTATGGGGGGATTTTTATTATTTTTACACTAATGGATATTAATTGAGCTATTGAGATTAATTATCCGAGGTGTTTCTGGTTCATCTGTCGACCAATTGTTTCTGTACAGATTAAAACAGGATTCAGTTGATAAACCCATTGTTCCACCATTATTCATCCCCCGATTCCTGGCAAGTTTAGTCAGTGTGATGGCACCATTCAAGAGCGGATACCGGACACGCGTGTTTTTACCAAAGATAATTTATAGATTTTCAGCTTTATTCAATGCCTGGTGTAATATTTTATAGTTTCAGTCATATTAAACTCTATGAAAACGGCAGCTTTCTGGCTTTTCCGGTCGGTGGCGTTTCCGCTTACCATCACAATGTGACGAACCTGTTACTAAGTATACTTTATAAGTGAACAGTACTTCCCATGGTTCAGGTCACATATTTCTGACGCAATGCCGGATGGGGAGTTGACGTCAAACAAGAACAAACGCAGACCAGCCTTATGTTATTACGAAACATGGCGTTATGTACAATGTGTCGTCATGAATAAAATTTAACATTCTCATTAAAGATGCATTATGTAAGATTTAGATAAAGAGCAGACAGATCTCGCTTTAATAGTTCAAAAATAGATAATTAAAGGGGGATATGATGAAAATTTCAGTCAAATTGATTTACTCTGGATCGAGAAAACCTCATTTTAAAAACACCGTAGCCTCGATTGGTATTATTACAGTATCGATGAACACAGTATAGATTATCCTGTTGATCATCAATGGACGCTGAGGAGCAGGTCGGATACAAATCCAGTGAAAATTGAACCCATAAGATGGCATCGCGAGTTGATTATTGGCTTTTCATGTTAATAGCGTCTGATTCATAGTTTATTGAACATCTCAGGCCTTAAAAAAGACCATTATCTGTGTCGAATTAAACATCCTATCTCTTTCCCTCCCTCTCTCTCTCTCTCTCTCTCTCTCTCTCTCTCTCTATTGCAAGATCATTGCAAGATCTATTTTTACCAGTTTCCTCCCACGGTGAGCGTGTGATTAAAATAAAATTGAACAGAAAGTTAGTCCTGAAATACACTCTCTCTCTCTCCCTCTCCCTCTCTTTCTCTCGAATATCTAGTTCGCTGAATACGATTCCGGTTATTTGAGTTTTTGTTGTTTTGACTACTGGTTATGGTCGATTCTAATTGACTATTTTCACAAATACACCGGGTCAACCCTTGCCGCAATGCAGTAATTATAAAAGTTTAAAGCCAAGTTGATTTTATCTGCTTATTTTAATGAACATCTTAATTGTTTCATTAAATTAACTTGAGTTTTCTGTCAATCAATTTACAACGGAGAAGAATCATTAAGGCAAGTAACCAAGTAGATTGTAGCGTATTATAACATAATGTACTTTAACATAACATAATATAATCTGATAATATAGCATAAAGTAGCATAGCATGTCGCAATAATATAACTTAAATTATAACCTATAGCATGTAATATAACATAAAGTAACACAACGTGAAGTAATCTAACAAAGTAACGTAGCAAAGCGTAATATAACATATAATAACCTAGTCTGGCGTAATGTAACATAACGTTATAAGGTATATAACATGGCGTAATATAACATAACGTAACCTAGCACGACATAATATAAAAACGATATTATATGAATGACTGGAAGCGTGTGTATATGGCATAACACTCTGTAAAGTTATTCGCTTCTGAACTGTAAATTCTTAAAGATCTTAGAGAGAGAGAAATGGGGTTTAACGTCCACTCGACACAAACTAGGTCATTTTGGGACTATGGATATTGTGCTTTTGGGGCGAGGGGCGGCGTGTGTTGTAAGAGTATTTTTCCTGTGTATTTGTCATTTAGAATAAATGGCGGTAAGCGTATACCAGTCGTTTTATGACATGAAATAACATTTTAGTTGCTCAACAGAATGTTTTGGTATCGGTTTATATTTTTGCGTTTTATTCACAATCAAAATCTCCGGGGAAACATAAACCCTTTTCATATTTACCAGTATTTTCATTAATTTCTGTTTACATTTTCCCCGAGGGAGTTTGTTAAACAAAAAAGAATAGGAAAAAATATAATAGAAAATTAAACAAAAAGAAATGAAGTGAAAACAGGGTTTAACGTCTGTTCTGCTCCGATTGGGTTACTGAAGACGCGCATACCTTATACAGTGTGCTATATGATGGTAATTTTGCCAGGACAGCGGCACTACGGCCTACTCGCAAATCTAACCGGAATAATAAAGACATGCACCCAGGTAAATCTTCCAAGCACCTCCAATCGTAAGATTGTAATGTAGCGTGGTGTTGATTTCCGCTTGTACGTGACAAGGAGTTGGGTTGCCTGTCCAATCTCATGGGTTATGCCCGTGTCATCCGGTTTACGCCCACTGCTTAAGACCTCTAAGCGCAAGTGAATTAATGAAATAAAATTGAAACATTTGTTAGTTCCGAAATGACCTATTTTGTGTCAAGAGGACACTAAACCACATTTCTCTTTCTCTTTCTCTCGAGATTGATACACTAAATGAATCTGGTTGTATATACTAAACAGATTGTATACTCCCACTTCCTTGATGGTCCTGAGTGTTGATCAGATTAAAGGCATATAGTGACGAATGACGATCATTTATTTATTTTGGACTGAATCCCAAATGCGTTCCCCTGTCACAGATGGGGAGTTAGTGTCACCGTAATCGAGCTTTAAATCAGAATTAGCCAGGTTTAGACGCACCCTAGACAAGGATCGGAATCAATATGGTGACAAAAAGACTGGAAATAATGGCGAGCGATTGTCGGAATTTGTTGATGAAGAAGAAGAAGCTCTAATTAAATATTAAAATATAGTCTTGTTTGTATTCAAAATACTGCTGTTTATTTCAGGTAATAGATGAGGGTGATAGACCGTGTTAGAATTTAGCGAATTAACATGGTTAAAAGCGAACTATTACGCTCTTGTCATCACGTCGGATTGCACTCACTCCCTACTGATTTCAATAAAAGGATTTTTGACTTCAAAGCAAATTGAAACATTATAGAAAACTTGTATAGGCTTTTTTATTGTTCAAAAATTCATTGGTGATATTATCTTTACTTTAATTTTTAACCATGATATGCAGCATGAACTCAATTACATCACCATAGTAACGCCATAACGTCAAACTCTTGGGAATTTCTTTGCCGCCATTTTTAAATTTAAATTGATCCCAAGTAAATTGTAATATCAATAAAGGATGCGATATAATGGGGTGAACTTAGAACCAGCTATTCACTTCAATTCACTTGTATTATAAGAAGAAAGAAATATCAAAACATCAAATTATGTTTTGTTACGGTAGAACCATATTGCAGTCTATAATAGGCCTAGTTTATTATATAGCAGAAAAAGCTAAGTTTTTATCATTTTCTAATTTGGCCTTAAAATATGATCAAATTGAGTGATATGTTAGTCCCGAAATGCCCTGGTTAGTATCCAGTGGGTGTTAAACCCCATTTATCTCTCTGACTCTTTATGGGACTAAATATTGTGGGGGTTTTAAAAAAAATAATAATAATTTGGAGCACCATTAGAAGATATATCTTTCTTCTCGTCTTGTGGGTAGACCAGTTGTCACAGGAATCGACCATACAAAACCGGAATTAGCTGCGCTTATACTAGACTGAATAAAACTTTGTTTCTGCACCAAAAAGAAAAGGGGCCATGGTTGCTTAGCGGGTAAGACGTTGGCTCCCTAAACTGGAAATCCCTTGTTTGATCCTTGCTCTGGTCGTGGGTGTTCATCGGGATTTTCCGGCATGGTTCCTCCTTGTCAGTAGAGCGGGGGGGGGGGGGACGACGTAGAGTCGTTCAGATGGGTTACTGTAAAAATGGATAACCGAGACTCTTCATTGTTGTAACAACAGTAATAGTGACACTCGAGGCTAGCCTAAACTCGTATCACCAATATCTTGTCTCAGTGTGAACTAATTTGACTGAAATTTTTAGCGTATTCTACTTTCATTTTCTATTTTTTAACTATAATAACGAGAACTGTCAGCTCTTTATCTAATCTTATCTAAAGCCACTTTAATTAAAATCCAATATGAAAGCAAAAACAAAAGGATTATGGATCATAAAATAAATCACAACTTGCAATTTTGTAACTTTATGGTGTGCTTTTTAATGACTTTTTCTCGCTAGAGATTTAAAACTTTCATTCATTATTACGATATATCACGATATTGTCTCGTGACGACACAGTATCATATCGTGACATGAATATACAAATTAAAATTACTTACGGTCCAACAATTAATGTTTATAAAAACGTTTAAAAAGGTGGGTGGAAATTGTAAAAACTATGAAATGAAATGGGGTTTAACGTCCTTCGCTTCTGCGCTGACTGGGTTAATGAAGATGGATATATACGCCATAACGTATTCTATTACGCCCAAAATCCCGGGACCTTTCTCGACCCCCACCAGCATCGCTTCCAGACCTACCGATTAGCGAACCAGCGTCTTACTCACCAAGCAAACGCAGGTTCTTTGTAAAAATATATCTGGGGAACACGAATCAGTGTTGCTGCGCAAGAATGTGGAAAGAAGACCCTGGATGGGTTTCTCCGGTGTCCTCTCACTTTTAAAGATCCCTACGCGCATGCAAATTATTGAAATGAAATTGAACCATATGTAAGTCAAGAAATAAGATAATATAAACAGGCTCAATTCAACGTTCTGGGATTGTATTCTGGCAAATCCCAAGATAGTAACATTCTCTTGAAATGGGTATTTGGGGCTAGAACGCATGCGTTGATTGAAAGACAAAACATTTCGACCAACCATGACAGCTGGAACATATTCGTTGTGTTTTATTATACGCCACAATTCTACTCACCCCGCCTTTATTGTTTGGACTGGTAGAACTGTGACAGGCTATATTACGCGTCACGCGATTACAATTCCGTCTATTCGGGAGGTTCTGGATTGACAATCGAGCACCCCAAAGGGGATACTCGATTGCACGTTCCGAAATTGAATTCTCTCTATCCCCAAAATAGTGAAAAAGAGTATTTCGAGCTACAACGTATGGGCCAGCTGCATAAGAAGACATATCAACCAATCATGACAGCTAGAACATTAATTCCGGAACGTTCAATCGAGTATTCCCTAAGACTTGTTTCCATGCGATATATTTACCCTAAGCTGCAATCTAGTTAAAAGTTTGATAACAGAGGCCCCGGGGGTTTCATCGGAAGTATCAGTTATCTTTTTGTCTAGTTAATGTATAAATGTGATGATGATTTTTTATATATATATGTGTTACATGTAAATTGAACGCATGACTCTGGGATGGCCCGGGGACTATGGGGCTGACTCATCAACGAGGATATCTTGTATGATCCTAGTTTTGGCCTTGAAAGTTTGGCGAGATTTTCCGTCGTGGCTCCCTCCTTGTCAGTGGTGAAGGACTGGGGGTCTGGCAAATGACAACTTATAGTCTTTCATATGGGACGAAACACTATTGACATTTGGATTGGAAAACAAAGTAGGCTGTTTCCGCTGTCTGCGCAAAATTCTTCTCATATCACTGTGTGTGGTATATGCCCGTCTTCACCATCCCGTTTGGTGCAGCTAATAGAAAGTTGATAAAAATGCAATTGAATGCAGCCACGATTCTATAAATTACGTAGACACAAAGGTCAAATCTGATTCGTCAATCAACTAATCTAGTAATTAATTAATTAACATTTTGATTAACATGGCGTTTTTATTGATTTATTCTATTTCTTTTTTTATATATTCCTGTTGACTTATTGTTAAATTCCGTGTATTCCACAATGAAAGGTCGCCATCTTAAACTACCCAATAAATAAAGTGTCTCGCTAGATTCATTTTTTTTTTTTTTTTTGTTCTAGAAAAATATTTTTTTAAACGGATTAAACACGATGTGAATTTAGAGATTGCAACAAATTTGTTTAAATGACAATTAGTGATTAATTGGACTGTAAAAACACGGTTCACAATTCTATGGAATACAATTACTACTTATTACTGAGCGACGTTTCGACATTGAAAATTGTCTTGTTTATTACTGAATGGCGCAACGTAAATCAGTAATAAATAGTAATTGTATTACATAGAATTGTGACTTGTGTATTTGATAAAGACTAATAATAAGTAATTGCATTCCATTTTCCCCTTGTCGGTGATGCAGGATGGAGGGCCTGACAAGGACAGCTGTCTAGTCGTTCGGATGGGGCAAAAAACCGAGGTCCCGTGTAAACATTGGCGTGCACGTAAAAGATCCCTTTGCAGTTGGAATTTGATATAAGAGTAGGCTGTAGCGCCGCTGCCCGGGCAAATTTTCCTCGTAGCACACTGAATGGCGTATGCCCGTCTTCATTAGCAGAACAGTAGGAAGTTAAACCCCATTTCATTTCATTTCCATGGAATTATGTCCTGTGTATCTGATAAGAGAGGGTCTTTTGTCTAAAGGCGTTTGGTACTAACGTAGCGCCGCTGCCAGGGCAAAATTTTCATCATAGCACACTGAATGGCGAGAGGGTCTTATTGTCTAAAGGCGTTTAGTATTAACAATAATTATAGTATTCCATATAAATGTTGTCCTGTGTAGATGTATCTGAAAACGACTACTAGGTCCTATAGTCCAATGTAATAATCAGTAATTGTATTCCATAGTGTTATACCCTAAATTTTTGATCAAGTAATAATCAGTAATTTTATATTCCATAGAATTGTGCCTTGTGTATAAATTGAACCAATTGTTTGGAAACACCGACGGTAGTCTATCTGTAATGTGAGCGAACATTGCTTAAATATTTGTTAAGACTGGAGCGTCTTGGGACGGACTGGCATCCTGAATCTGGTCAAGTTAGTGGTCGCCACTCTATGACACGAGAAATATTTTTGAAACACTGACTTTAAATGAAAAATTTAGCCAAGGGCAGTACCTGAAAGGGCAGTATCAAAAAGGGTCCCCAAACTACTTGAGAACAATTCCTTCTTTAGGCAGGGTGCACGCACCCACAAGGGGTGCTATACTCGTAGCATCTTTATCAGTCCATCAGTGGAAGCACACGTTTATCAGTTACACAGTAAAGAGTATGACCTTTAGTGAATTGATGTTCTATGGTGATTAAGGTTTTGGAACCATCTCGAAGGTATCCCCCGATTTGCCCATATTCCGAAATCGCATTTGTAACCACACCCACCCCTGTGCTCATTTGTGTGAAAGAGTCCTTGGCAGTTGAAATTCGACAAAGATTAGCCAGAATCACCGATGACGGATTTCAGTCTTTATTAGCACAGTCGATGCAAACAAAGTAGGACGTTAAACCTTATTTCATTTTGTATGATATATTTAAAACGATCCTTTTTGCTTGTTTTTTTTCAGACCGACCACGATGACCCAGTTTGGTGAAAATATATGGAACTTTATAACCCTTTTGTTACTTGCTGTTGTATATTGTTTAGGTCAGTATCATAAATATTTACTTCTTAAAGGGGCACGATAATAACAATAATAGTTGGGCCTAATTGATATATAATCCAACATTTTGTTACTCTATGACGCTATTACATTATGGTAAAAATACCAAATAAACATATAAATAAAAAAACAATCCCCAAATTTGTATTTGAATCCACGCCGTTGTCAGTGCCACCAAGAGAACTTTTTTCTTTTTCATTGTATCAAATGTTCGGTCGGCTAACATCGGCTGTGTATTGTTTATTTACATGGGTGAGTACACGATGTCTCGATGAATTGACTGTATTTTTACATGGGTGAGTGCACGATGTCTCGGTGAACATTGAGTGTACATCTACATGGGTGACTGCATTATGTCTCGGTGAATTGAGTGCATATTTACATCTGTGGTGAGTGCACGATGTCTCGGTGTGACTGGAACAGCTGCATATCTGCATAAAATTACAACCGGGAGTGGTAAAATAAAACAAAATACGAAATATAAAACGAAACACGAATTACAAAACTGAAGTGAAAAGATCTTGAATCCCGCTTTCAAATTGCACCCTTTGTTGTTCAATTGAGTGAATTCGACAGTGACACAAACGGCCTTGCCGGACCACCATACGATGAGTTGAAACTCTGTATCTGTTGAAAGGGCTGAATGGTTTCTGAGTTAAACTGTTTGATTTATCAATCTGAACGATTTCTTTTTTCATTACGTTGAAGAGCGATGTTTCTGTAGGAGTCTTTTAACAGTCAGTGGCGTGTCATTCAAGCGGACGTCATCAAAGTGTTGGATTAACTAATGAAGTAGCACGTGCTAGAAAAGTTCTAATCTGAATATTACCAGTATTTTATTTCTAATTCATTTCCTTTGGACAAACACAAGTTAAAAAACGTATCTTTCTTTATTGACTAAAAAACACCGTCAGCCGGATTTTAACTTGTTCTAATTTCCTAAAATTCCGATCATCAAAATATTGTCCAAAAACTGGTTTTAATACGTGGAAAGAAATGAAATTGGGTTTTACATCCTATTTTGCTGTACCGATTGGGATACTGAAGACGAACGAATGTCATACAGCGTGCGTACTACGAGGAAAATTTGGCCTGGGCAGTGGTACCATGGTCTACTCTTATATCGAATTCCAACTGCTCAATCTCTTTAACGTACACGCCAATATTTACACGGTACCTCGCTTTTTCGTCCCATCTGAAAGACTAGAAACTGGCCCTGCTTGCCAGGGTCTTTCACTGGCAACTGAAAACCGCACCGGGAAATTTGAGGAGATTTCTCGGACAACATCCGTTTAAAGTAAGCAAATGTATCTACATATAATTAAATAACTGCTTTAATTAAAAGGTCGTAGCCAAATTCGGACGAACATTATAGGTTGTATTGTATTTAGGACCTGTAGTGGATCAGTGATTATTTTCAAATTAAATTTAACCGTGGCCCTACTGGCGCCTTGTGAAACTACATTCGGAATGCAACACATATTATTTTTCTCGTCACGCCGAGGGTAGTCAAGGTGGGTCGCTGTGCATGATCCTGACTTACAAATTTGCTCAGAAAATCGCCGGCGTAGTTACCCATTGTCAGTGGTGTAGGGCATTCGGGCATAAAAGAACCCTTGACAGTTTAGATCACAGACGTACACATTTCCTGTATAGCGTTGAACATACCTGTCTTTGATTACTTCAGTTAGGTAGGGAAGAAAAGTTGGACGTTCAATCCCATTTTCACCTCAGTTTATTTCTCGACGCAACGATTGGAAACCTGGGCCCTGTTTCACGAAATTTTAACTTAAGATAAAATTCAATTTTAGTAGATCCTTCAATTTTGATTGGCTAAGCACTAAAATCAATCTAATATTATCCAATCAAATTACTAAAATTGGGATCTTATCTTAGTTAAAATTTCGTGAAATAGGCCCCTGAAGGCAATTAGCACCCTTTGTGTGTAATGCATTGGTAGGTATTCGTCATCAGTAATGGCGGCTGTCATTTGTTGTAATGGTATCTATAGACATGCTCAGATGGGTGTATGGTGTCGGTTACACCCATCAATCACACCATGACGTGATAACTGAATAAAGTAAAATAGATTCATTAATTAAGCTTGTATATTTTGACATGAACAGATAAAACGTTTTATATATTTGTTACATACACGTTATCGTGACAATCTTTCATTAAACAGGACGGAGCAGATCGTGAAAAATCACTGACTACCGCAGGAAAATGAATGTGATCTGCCAGTCGTGGCGAAAACCTGGTTCTATCGTGTACTCGGTGTTGTGCACGTAAAAGAATCCCTGCCAATTGTAATTTTCCTCATAGTACGCAGTATGGTGTGATTGTCATACTGTTTGTTCCATGTAATGTTGTAACTGCATTCATGTACTGTTTGTTCCATGTTATGTTCAATCTGTCTGTGCTCTATTCGTGTACTGTTTGTTCCATGTTAAGTTCAAGCTGTCTGTGCTCTATTCGTATTCTGTTTGTTCCATGTTATGTTCAAACTGTCTGTGCTCTATTCGTATTCTGTTTGTTCCATGTTAAGTTCAAGCTGTCTGTGCTCTATTCGTATTCTGTTTGTTCCATGTTATGTTCAAGCTGTCTGTGCTCTATTCGTATACTGTTTGTTCCATGTTATGTTGTGGCTGTATGTGCACATGCTTCATTAGCGCCGATTGGTTCAGTTAAAACCCACTTCATTTTATTTTGGTGGTCTAACATCAAATGGTTCGTTCGTAGGCCTTAACGCCCGCTTCCATTGGGCATGCCTGGCGTTGGCCCGTTGATTAATCCGGACGCAAACACCAAGTGGCGTTTATCGTCAGCTTCCACAGAGAGTGCGCACACATCAAGTGACACTGCCCTTTAATTATATATATTACTACAATGACCGTGTCAGTAGTAACTGTTATGTATTATGTATCGTAATTACCACGGACATAACAAACGATCCCACGTAATCTACACCACACACGTATACATACTATACACCACACACCTTGTTTAATTACAAACTACATACCCTCAACTCAATCATTTCCATTGATTCACTTGACGGGATTCAATCATCAACAATACAACCCGAACAATTCACTAACAATACCTCGACCAATATCAGTAGGCGTGTAATTCAACTTTTGATATCTATTTCAAACATTTCAACCTTATTAACTCACGACAAATGCTCATTAACTCCAATCTTCCATAAGTTCCACGCCCGTACAATCCAATCACAGAAAATATAATTTGGAATGTAATCCGGGTTCAAACGGAATTTCGCATGTTTTGTATTTTTTATACGGTATGGTAATCTCCAAGGAACATGTCAAAATGGGGTATTTTATTTTGAGAATGATTCGTATAGCTATCAGTTTTCACACTAAATACATGTTTTATTTCTTTATATTTATCAAATGTCCGGTGTAAATGAATTCATTAGCCCTGACACTGTTTTAACATTACAAATTAGTCAACGCCTCGATCCCATTCTTACCGGGGGTCGTGGCAGCTGATATAAATGTACATTCACGACATTTGAGAATGCTAAATCTTTTATTTGTAATACGGGTACCCGTACTGGGTTTTATATCCTATATCCTGTGTTTAATGTAGGTTTACTTCAAATTAGTTTGGATGCACATTTTATTTGACGATTAATTAATTGCAGATTGTCACGCATGTTCAGATATTTGATGTCCAAATTTATCCATCTGTGTAGCTTAGCAGATTTTAATGTCAATTACTTCTGATAAGTGAACCCGAGTCACTACAGCCCCATAGAAAAAAACGGTACATGGATACAATGCAGGTGCACCATAACATGAAAAAAAAAACCAGTACATGAATATATCACAGACAGTTTCAACATATTATGGAACAAATAGTAAATGGATATAACACAGACAGTTCGAACATAACATGGGACAAACAGTACACGAATATAACACAGACAGTTTCAACTTAACATGAAACAAACAGTATAGGGATACAACACACACACCCTTTCAATGTAACATGGAACGAGCAGTACACGGATATAACATCGAAAGTTTCAACATAACATGGAACAAACAGTGCATCAATACAACACAGACAGTGTCAACATAACACGGAACAAACAGTGCGCCAATACAGACAGTTTCAACATAACCTACGTATGATTCCCTGCTTCTGGACTTCAAAATCCAGCAGTCATGGGTGTCGCGTATGTGACAGCTCATGCTGTTAAGCACACCTGATACCTATTCCCACTCGAAAAGTCCGTACAGCGAGCACATTTTGTTTGAACCCTGGTGTTATGATTGATATATTTTTAGCCAGAGAGTAAGAAATGTTTGCGTGTGAGATTGTGTTTGATAGAGAGACATGAGTCTGGCAGGTAAAATCCTCGACATATAAAAACCCTTGTCTCGAGATATACTGTAACAACTGAACAACTCAGACCAATTCAACATATCAGAAATAATCAAGCTCCACTTAATGTAGACACGAAATAGTTTCATATGACCGCCAATTATACTGTGAGAAAGGGTCAATACTATAATTGACAATATAATTGAGGGTTGGTGGGTGCTAATGGGTGGTGGGCATTAGTTCAGATCCCTACCGTATTCAACAAAATCAAACAACATTCAATTTAGGCACGGAATTGTTTGATATTCCCTACTTAAAGTATCTCTACTGTTATTAACGATATCATTGAGGGGTGGGGTCGGGTGTGGTGGGGACGAGGTGTGTTTGGGGTGGAATCAGACCTCTACTTATTATATAATGTAGTAGGACCTCGCCTATAGTAGTATTAAAACATGCGTGGGAGGGATAGATTCTGTCCGTACCTATCAATTGGATTGACAGGACCTCTGCTACTATTAAGGGTGTCGGGAGGGGTGTGAGGGGGATTTCTACTACTAGTAGGGACGTATGTCAACGAAGTTTTATGGTTATAGACAGTTAGGGTGTAAATGAGAGAGGCGTGGCTAACAATATTCGTGGTTTAGTGGGGGTGGGGATGACGATGATTGTTTATGGATTGTTTCGCTTTAGATTTAAATTGACAATTAATTTAGCTTCCATTTAAAAATCACTTCCGTGTTATTTATTAACCTACGCGTTGTTTAGATATGTAAATTGCAGATTGCAGGTTCACCATCAAATACATTAATCAATTTAAGTCCTATTCATAATGGGAATGGCAAAAAATACCACTAAATTGCCGAGCATAAAAAGGAGCCTAAAGGTTTACAGGAAGTCGTCGATGGTCCTACCTGATCTTTCACCACAAAATCCACCCAATTCGATTATTTACAGCAAATGATAGATAATCTTTGGATTCAAACAGATGCCAATCTAAATATTTTATCCAACATTTACGGGTGACACTGGCTTGTTTATGTCGTCTCCAGAGATTGCCGAATGTCGACAAATTTTCCATTTATCGTATACGTAAGAAATCACAATAGTTTGATATGACAGTGAAATAGTGTAGCGCTGTGTGGGCCTACATCTCGATTGTCAAGACAGAAAAGTTATTAAGTTTAATACGTCATCAGCGTTGGTTAATTTGAGACTGTATAATTATAAATACAAAAGAGAATGGAATTGAACCATTCTTGGATTGATTTTTGTTTTAAAGAGGTTTGTAAGATAACGTACATATCGATAACGTACATATCGATAACGTACATATCGTTACTTACCCTACAACCCAGTAGGTAAACGTTTGTTTATGTTTTTTAGAATCTGGTGTCATGGTAACAGGTTGACAAGTAAACAATACACCATGTTCTTTAACATCAACCAGGTTATCATCAGGATAAAATAACGGCGCTTTTTCACCTGTAGCTAATTTCTGGAAAACATACGTTTTAAACATTACATTAGAGATGTAGCATTCACTACACCGTTGTTTGCAAATGTTTCATTATATGAATTTTAATAAAACGAAACTTAAGAAAAATAAAGTTTTAAAAACATTGTCGACTCGCTAACCAGGAAGTTTCAAGTTTACTCCCGGTTTTGATCGAAAAAAATTGTCTGGCATTGGTGCTCGAAAAAAAAAGTGGTCCCGTATACAGTAAAACAGCTCTTGAGTCGGGATTCGAAATAAGAATAGGTACATAGTAAGTTATATTATATTCCGTCTTTATTAATCCTGTCAATTATATTTTTTCTTTATTGATTCGGTCGGATATTCGTTGAAGAGACATAGTCGTGTGATTTACAATTAACTTGTCAGTTCTTGGGTCAGCAACTATTGCTGACAGCGATCATTGCGTTTCTACGGGTTTAGCTTTTAATTTGATCGGACCAGCTGCTTTTTAATTCGGTCACCTCAATTTCAAATTATTGATTTAATTATACAAGTCAGAAAATAGGCATAGCAGATGTTTCTGAAGATTTGTGTCGGAAACGCCCCGAGTTACAATACGCGTTTCGCTTTGTGTAGTCTTCAATACACTTTATTGGAATTTATGCACCAAGAGGAATAATGAAGATTGGCGTTCGTTCTGCAATGAGTTTTAAGGCAAATCTGTTCTGGACAATCACTGAAATAAAATGTTTGTTGAATGAATGTGAGAGCACAGTGCAGATTTCACCGCGTGCACTTGGCAAGGCCGACTGTCCATCCTTGTGGTATTTCTCCGGCTCCGCGGGTTTCCTCTAACGGCACGCGCAAGGTGATATAAAAAACGAGGTCCCGTGTAAACCTTACAGTGCACGCAAAAGATAATTTTTGTCAATTGCCCAGGCGCGCATCCGGTGGGGGGGGCATGGGGTCGTGCCCCAGTGACATAGTTGATTTTCATTTTCGTTTGCATTGTTACTGTATAAGTTCACATATCTGCTCTTTAATAGATGATATAAACATCATCAACGTATTACCCTTTGCTCCAATGTATGCCCCGCCCCTCGACAAAATCCTGGATTTGGGCCTGTTGCCGGCCGACAAAAAATTCAGATAGCACACTGCATGTCATAATATACCCTTAGTCATTAGCCTAGTTGGTACAAAACAACGTGGAGGATATCAAGCAAGATATTGAAACTAATTACTACATGTATAGACGCTCTCTCTCTCTCTCTCTCTCTCTCTCTCTCTCTGACTGATCTATTTTTACAACATATAATTCTAGCCTCGATCAGAAATGACTTCTACTTCCTGTTTCACTGACACTCCATCGGAAGTGCTTAAAGAAATACACTCATAGACACCTGTTCAAGTTCTTGATTGAAATTGTTTTCCGGTTTCCAGTACAAGAAATGAGTATGTTGTTGTGATAAAAGTGTAATTTTATCATAACCATGGTACCATTAGTATAAATCACACAAAACATTTCAGGACTGGATTTAGATCCATGTATGTATGTATGGATAGGTGGATGGTCGTCCATCACGCTTTGTCGGCACGATCCACAACACATATGGCCATCGAATTTGGACCCCGAGCGAGTTTGTGACCCTGAACGACTTCGGAATTAGGTCCTAGGCGACTTTTGGCCAAGGTAAATTCGGTCGAGTACCCTGTTAGTAATAACTGAATAAAAAATACAAAAATAAACCAAGATATTTGAATTTCTTAATTGAATGTTAAATAATACATTAAGATAAGCTGTAATAACAAGGATTGATACTTCATTAATTGAAAAAGTTTGGGCAAAAAAGAAAAAAGGCAACACAAACCACGCATTTTGGAACCAACATAGTAATTATTAATAAATGTGGAAGTCGGAGAAAAACCGAGGTCAGACAGGTGTCACCCACTCCTTGTCACGCGTGGGAGCCCAACCATGCCATTGATATTCCAAAAATTGGGGGGGGGGGCACCCAAGACCAATCTAATTAAAATATAGATCTATATTTCGTTTCGTTTTTTATACTTTCGATGGCCTACACTCATGTAGATCTAACTAGTTATAGTGGACGCTCACGTTCTATGACGTCAGGTATCAAGCACGGGACATTTGACCTGATAACGTCAGTCATTCGATTAACCAATTAGCGATCGCCATGCTTTTCAAAATCCACTTGTGTTTTGTTATGATTTCTATCCGCTGGTGTTAGTATAGACGTCGTTGGCTGGTAATATCTACCCACAGTTCCACGCATGAAAAGGTCAAACGGTCGATTCGACAGACCATTTGATTGGCTGACCCCTCATTTCAGGCAGAACACCAGTTAAATAACAAGTCCTCCAGATCCAAGAGTAGTGAAGACAAGTAAAAACGAAATTTTGAACTATAAAAAACGAAACGAAATTGGATCTGTGTTTTAATCAGATTGACCCAAGACCATTCGCCGAGGACCATCAAGTGAAGGTGCAACGGCGTCCAAAGAAGCCCCCCCCCTCCATTGAGTAAAATGACGTGGTTTCGATTACCCACTTGTACGTGGTAAAGCGTGAAGTAACCTGTCCAACGTCAATGTACTAGTAAATAGTTGTTTTGCTACATGGATATATTAATTAATCCATATATATAACTGGTTTTATATTATGTCACTACTCATATCACACTATTTCTACTTATAAAATATCGCACACACCTGGGGCTCGCCATTAATTGTATTTGACTGTGTGTATACCTGTAAGCTTGCTGGTCTATTAGAATGTAGGCAGCCCAGACCAACTTCTCCCTACTCTTTGTGAGGCTGTTTAATAGACTGTAGGCAACGCAGAACAACTCGTCTGTCCTCTTAAGAGTACACCACAAGGCTTCATCGATAATTAGGCTGAAAATTAAATGAAGAGGGATTTGACGTCCTATTTTTACTGTACGGACTGGGTTAATGAAAACGAGCTATGAGGGACATTTTCCCCGGATTGCGGCACTAAGCATTCCCTAATTTCTAATTCCAACTGCCAAATGTTTATTACGTGTAGGACAATTAGCGACTGTAGTCTAGCTTGTCAAGTACCTTTATTACGATAATAAACAAATCTGAATTACCCAGTTAGACGTTAATTTTTAAATAGCACAATTGTTCTAATCTGTTGAATGTCTTTACCGTCCAATGATCTAGAGAGTTTATTATAAATGTCTAAAGTTAAAATTTGTATTTCTTCTATCGTTTCAGCTGACGACTCGAACCAACAGGCAGTCGATCATGAACTCGGTAAAAGAGAGGCCATAAACGTCGACACCAGAAGTAACCCGAAGTTTGGCCACAGATTCGTGGGAAAAAGATTTTCAGAAGACGATGACATCGACATAGACACAAGAATAAGTCCTAAATTTGGTCATCGATTCGTCGGTAAACGATTAGCGGAAGAGGAAGAGCTCGAAAAACGGGGTCCAAAATTCGGACACCGGTTCGTAGGAAAACGATACAACCCCAAATTTGGTCACCGATTCGTTGGAAAAAGATTAGCAGAAGGTGATGACCTAGTGGAAGTAGAAGATGGGTTACAATTGGAGGACGCTGATGACGTTGAAAAAAGGAGAAGTCCCCGCTTTGGACACCGATTTGTGGGTAAAAGACTATCAAACTACATTGCCAGGAGGTATTCCCCACGATTTGGACATCGGTTTGTTGGTAAAAGATTATCTCAGGCTCTTCAACTTCGTTACAGTCCTCGATTCGGTCACAGATTCGTGGGAAAACGACGAAATCCTAAATTTGGACATAGATTTGTTGGCAAGCGGGAATACTTAACGGGCGAGGAAGGTGAATCTTTGAATGACGAGGATTTGGCAGCACTAGCAAATAATGCAGACGACAGTAACGCGGCATTATGGAACCCAGAATTGCTCGGAGTGGAAGATCAGTTATTATAAGAATGTTTTGTGGTGTGTGGCTGTTGCCATGACGACTCTAATGCAATATTAATTCATATATTTTAAGTTGTTCTCTTGTTATGATCATTAGCTAAATACATCAATACAAATTCCTCAACATGAATAATGCGCAATTTAAAACAACAAAGCCCGAAGCATGTATTAAGCGCACAGAATAAAAAAAATGCGCAACATAAATCCCAACTTCGCGAAATTTAATTACGATAATGCACAATATGATTACAATAATGTTCATTATAATTACTATAATGTGCATTATAATTACAATATTGTGCATCAAAGTTACAGTGATGCGCAATATAATTACAATATAATTACAATAATGCGCAATATAATTACAACAGAGTGACAATGAATTGAAGAGTATTTGTGGACTGTAAAAATAGAGATTAAGTGTTGTTTAAACTGAAGAAGTAAAATGGTTTGAATATTTTCAACATTTCTAGGGGTTATAAATAAGCATGCTATATTTTCTGCGTTTTTTGTCTCTGGAAAAATAAATGGGTTAAAATAAAATTTAATTTATTTTTAGCTTCAGTGTTTCATGACCGTTTAAGAATAGTCCTCCTAGGTCGTTTAGGATAGCAGTGGGCGTGCCTCAACATATCGGCATCAAGTTTTCGACCATGCGAACGGCTATACCCAATGGTATACCAAAAACCTCTGTTTTACTACTTATTCACAGACCCTTCATCCATATTCACAGACCCTTCGTCCTTGGCCTTTAGTCACAGACCCTTCGTCCTTACAAACAAAATATAAGTTGCCAGCGATGCTGTTGGGATATTAACTTGAGATATGGTAGTGGCTGACTTAATTCAAAATCGATTGTAACTTAAAATCAATTGTTACTTAAAATCGACTGGAACATAAAATCTTGGGAAAATGGGTGAATGTGATCATCTTAAGTTTAGGTCAAAGATACACTCGATTATAAGAGATTTAAGTTCTAGTGACTATATCCATAAATACAGCTAATGAATACGGTAACGTAAGCATTGTGAGCAGTAGAAACTCCAAGTCAATAAACTTGACTAGGAATTCAAAATTGGCGCCACTTGCAAGGATTAACCTGTCATAAACGGAAAACGTGTCACTACAATTTGAATTTTATCATCCATAAATTATGAAATAGGAAATCTCCGATTCGATCAATATTTCAATGTGGCGTAGGATCGGGGATCCCAAAACAAGTGAGCATACCCTGACAAGTGTACAGCCACTGTGAGCAGTGGAAATACCAGAACTATTAACTTGACTAAGAAAACATACAAACGTAGGAGTAGGGAATTCATAACACACACAGAGGGGGGGTCTACATTTGTAGTGAACTGAAGCTTGGAATGGAGCGGGGGGGGGGCTTCGAGATCATTCTACCCACGCGATAAGGACTAAAGCGTTCGGACGTGAGTTTTCATATTTTGATAAAGCTCAGGCGAACAAGTACAGCGACTAATGATAGTTTAAAGACATGACGTATTGAAAAGGGGTTTTACGTCCTACTGGGCTAGTGAATTCAAACAAACATCATACAGTGTGCTATCTGAGAAATATTATTGGGACAGCTGCGCCATTTGTGAAATCCAACCTTCCGAAGTGTACACGAAACCCTGGTCCTTGCCACACACATATACACAGTCCTGCACCACTGAAAAGAAGAAATTACATCGGAAAATCTCAAGGAGCGAACCCAAGACCTCCCGGTTAGCGATTCAGCGACTTACTCACTCCTCAAAGAATATGAGTTGACTTCACTGAGCCAATTCCAAGTTAAAAGCTAGCTAAGATATATCATTAATAAATACACTCCGGATGTGAGCGTGTATCATGTCCCTTAATTAAATACACCTCCTGGGTTTTCTCTTGGTACTCCGGTTTCCTCTCACTGGTAAAGACCCCTACGCACAAGCGAATTATTGTAATACGTTAGTCCCGAAATAACCTAGGTTGTGTCGAGTGGATGTTAAACCCCATTTCCCTCTTTGTCTGTCTGTCTCTCTCCCCTCCCTCTCTCTTAACCAGGGTAATATGGCAGCCAAATATTTTCAATGAAACCTGCACGATTCAGCGGCAACAAACAAACAAATTTTCTATTTTATATACATGGGAAATCACAATCTAGGGCCCTGTTTCACGAAATTGTAACTTAAGATAAAATCCGATTTTAGTAGATACTTCAATTTTGATTGGCTAAGCACTAAAATCAATCTAATATTATCCAATCAAATTACTAAAATTGGGATCTTATATTAGTTAAAATTTCGTGAAATAGGCCCCTGGACATTCGAACCCTTTGTTGATGTTGGAAGGACACCACGGATAGGGCGAGGAGACGTTGGCGTTCAGTCGGCGAAATCACCGATGGGTTTTAGCACAATGTATATCGTTTACCAGTTTTCATTATCGCGGATAGGTGACGAAGAGAACGACGTTAAACCCGGTTTCATTACATTTCATTTTCATTCATCCTTATATAATTATAAACACAAGAATTATATTTGTCCTACAGACAACGGCCCGTCTTGTAGATGTCTTCTCTTCTCTTTCTAGACAGATAATATTATGTTTTCTTAATTAAATAAATGGAAAGTGTCACAAATCTAAAACGTTGTATATTACTAATTATCTTTCTTGTGACATCAAACTCTCTAGAGACATGTTCAACATGGCGCAGACGGTAGAAAATGTCGTCTGCTAGACGGCTTTCACATTATATAAACAAACTTGATTTTTCTTCTAGCTAAAATTATTGACCAATATAGTATGAATATAAAACAATGACCAATTTCAGCACTCCTTCCAACCTTCAACCAGACGAAGAATGAGTCGTTTATACCAACAGAATGGTCCCGATCTGGTGCGCAATGACCAATTGAGCACGCAGTGGCGACACCAAACGAACATAATGATGGTTTACTAGGCAGAAATGTATGAATTCTAAATTCGTTGATGTTGATGCTAAACATGTAAAACATCTATTAAGAAGACATTTTTCGTTTAAATAATAGGAACAAGTTGGAACAGAATTGAAATTTACACTGAACAAATAAAGACGTTGGGTTATACATTGTCTTAAATTAGAAATTACATGAATGGTGGTTAGAAATTACATGAACAGAAGTAAGAAATTAGACGATAGCATGTTAGAATTTTGACTCTAATATACCGCCATACGAGATGCCTTCTTGGTGTTGACCTAGTAAGGTCATCGGGACTGTTTAGCGTGGCTTCCTCTTGTCATATGCACAGGGCTGGGGACAACTTCTGTTGCTCCGATTGGGCTAATGAAGACGATATTATGTCATGCAGTGTGCTATGAAAAGAAAAATTAAACAAACACAATTCAAATGAATACCGATTATAAATCAAATCAATAATAGTGCTGAGAAATTTGAATCAATTTAGTTTCAAACTGGAGATGACCCAAAGAACGGAACGTAACATTTTTAAATTCATCGTAGCCTGAGATCCAAGACGTCAGAACAAGCGTTTAAAATATTTTTATAATTAGTGCCCCATTACATAAACACTCCGTGGTCATAAATCTGAAGAACGGACGTGAACAATGAAGTCGGTTGCACTGTGATACAGGGTGAGCTGTGAGGTAAATTTCGATTATTTAATTTATTAATGGCGTTAATACGAGTGTTTAATGGATGATAAAGAGGAAGAATTAAAATCATAATTGCTTTGTTGTCAAATCAATAATATCCCAGACGTCCACGCGCTTATTGCACGTTCTGTATAATAGTATCGTAGGTTACCTTCCCCTGGGCGACATATGAAGCACAGTTTTTGCCCGCTCTCTGAAGCCTCATTTACATTAACAAAATTAAATGGGATTTAACGTCCTACTAGTGTGTGCCGTCCCGGACAAAGAAAACGGGCATACATGCAGTGAGCTATCAAGGAAATCATTTATCTGAAAAACAAAAATGTATTTTGAGATAATTTATTTTCTGAACAAATCAAATTACAGTACATAAAATCATTTTAAAAACTTCTATGTTATCGAAATGTCATATGACCGACAGTTGGTTTCAAGTATTTGTCTTTGTGTAAAATTAACTGTTTTTTATCCATGAAGAATTCCATTGATCGATGACAACTATATCAACTGTCCAACCACACCAGTAGCTTACAGACGTGCAGGCAGTTGTAGCCCTCAAAAACTGGTTTGTAAAATTATTTTACAAGGCTTCCTTCTGACACATACGTTTTTTGTAATAAATGAACACCCACTGATGAAAAAACAAACATCGATAGTTTAGCCCAGGAGGTCAACCTAGATGAAAAGTGAATCAATTTTCTCCAACTTCAACGCAGTTTTAGTTGGTACAGATTTTAGCTAATCTAGCCTAGCTGTCGTCTGGAAATCATATAACTCTTGTCGGTAATACTACATCGCTACAAATGTCTGGCAATTATAGCTCTGTCAGGGTTGCCCCACCACTAGAAATGACTGCCAGAGTGTTTTTGTAATACCTGAAGATGTACAGTACACTGCTGTACAATTTTCAGGTGGTACACTTTTGAACTAATCTTGCCTAGTTTGGGGGCAAAGCATTTTGGGCGCGGACTACCACACCAATCCGACAGACTTATATTCTGATGATACCAGATATACATGAATTGATACCAAATAGGAGAAAATTGGTGCATTTTTCAGCTAGGTTGACCCACATGGGTTCCCGCTCAACTTACCGATTTTAGCCAGAATTAGCCGTTCTTTATCTAAATCTTACATAATACATTTTTAATAACGGCGTTATGTCGCTATAAAGCCTGGGGGCTGCGGTGGCTCTGTGACTAAGACGCGCGCTGGCTTGCGAGGAGTTCTTGTTTCGCTTCCGGTATTGGCCGAGAAAATCCCTTGGGACTTTTCGGCACTGTTCTGCATTGTCACAGGTAAAGGGCGGAGGACGGGGGGCAAAGTGTCTAGTCATTCGAATACGACGAAAATCAATGTCCAGTTGGAATTCGAAACAAGAATGGGCCTTATTACCGCTGTCCAGGCAAAATATCCCCATGGTAAACTGCAGTATGGATGTTAAACTCCATTCTATTTCATTGCCTAAAACATGAGATAATAGAACAGGCAATAGCGCTACTGGCCGGGCAAAATTTACCCCCATAGCACACTGTATTGTGTACAGAAAAGTTCAGGACCGAAATGTAGAAAATTAAATGAAATGAAATGAGGGTTAACGTCCTATTACTCCGGCTGGGCTAATGAAGTCGAACATATGCCACACAGTGTGCTATGCGGGAAATTTTGCCCGGGCCGTGGCACTATAGACTACTCTTATATCGAGTTCCAACTACCAAGGATCTTTTATGTGCACGGAACCTTGTTTTTCATACCATCTGAACGACTAGACAGGTGCCCTTGCCAGACCCACCCGTTCTGCACCACTGACAAGCGGAAACCACGTCGAAAAATCCCGTTGAACTTTCTCTGGCAAAGAAGGTCTTACCCACTTTGCCACCTTGGCTCATAGAAAGGTAGAACGTTAATCTCCATTTAATTACCCGTAAAATGAGACGATATCAGTACAAGCTTGACGTAGCCATTATAACTTACATAGATAAAGGGAGATAATTGTCATGTAAAGGTACCAGACTTGTTATTCTCTCCAGACACTAACCTCTTTATATAATATTCCCAACTCAACATATAACACAACTTTGAATGAGGTTGACCTGCTCCGTTTTGTTACAATGTGAATTCAACGAAGGAATGTCGCAAATATTAAATTCTGGCGGATTTTCTCCGTATACAATTTTTTGTAATCTCTTCTGGCCAAACGATCACATGACAGGTTTAATGTACTAACTGTCGGCTCCACCATTTCTAAACCACCCGGTCTGTGTGCCACTTCGGCTCCATCTGGGAAAGTAAACCTTTTGATTAAAATCTGATACCAAAACTCATCACAAAAGGAAATTTTCTTAACATTGTGTGTTGCACAAATCTGCTCAATTAGATTTCAACCGGTAAGAAATTTTTGAGGTTGTTTTCATTTTGTACAATAGTCAATGGATACCCCATTTAAAACTTGACTCCTGCAAGAGCCCTGAAGACATGTAAAGTAAAAATACGATCTGAAGTAGACCCGATCTAATCAATCAAACAGACAATGCAGCGCGTCCCGTTCAACAAAACATACGTGTTCAATACGACATCCTACAGCCATGTTGCTATTGTGTCCTCCACCTCAATGGAAACAAAACACGGGAATGGTCCATGTTTTACAAATCTATGGGGTTGTTTTCTTTGTGTGGACGATCTCAAGATGACACTAGGGAAGCGTTAACAGTCTGTTAGTTGCCATGGTAAATACAAAGCTTTATTTTTAAAGACGACAGAAATTACAACATATCATTGATTGATCGATCAATGGACCTTAATTTACGACCCTTCGCTTTGGTCATTACATCCCATCAAGAGATGTTCTCAGACCAACAACATCCGTACCCAACAGTTTCTGACGAATCTTCAATCCCCAAGCTTCTATTGTTTTGTTACACTTGACGGTTGTTAACTTCCGGTATACATTACGTCATATAATATTATTAATATTACATGGTTTTTGAAGGAGTGTGTTTACCATTTCATCTCACCCACGTCTGATTGGATATTGATTGAGTTATTGATGGGCGGAGTTGCTCGTTAACGAAGCGGGACATGCCTACTCTTTTAAAGCCACCCGAAATCTCCTCTTCTCATTTCGGGAAGCAACACAGCTATGATATTTATGTTGCACGTTTTATTTAAACCACTGGGATGTGCTGGTGTATTACGTCTACTCCCTCGATTACCATCTATTCAGTACATGGCAAGTAGTAGGATCGTCTGCCTAAAGGTATGGGTTTTCCCCGCGTCATCTTTCCATTGCCAAAAGACCCCTAACGCGCAACCTCTTGATTCTCCGGTTTCTTCGCAATGTTGAAGACCCCTCCACTCAGGCGAATTATTGACCATACCTCGTGACCCCAGGCCACTGCCGAAAAACCCATATATGCGCAAGCGAGTTATTGAAATTATTAAATAATTTTATGCGTCTTCTCCAGTTTCTTTCCAATGCTAATCACCCCCACACCTACGCAAATTTCTGAAATTATTCACTGCACAACTTGAAATGCTAAACTATTGTCTGTCAAGAGTCCCGTCAATGCATTAAAAGGAATCTGCTTTTGCATCTCCTTGACCGTAGATGTTCGAATCACACGCAAAACCGAAGTACAACTGCGCATTTGCTGAATTGGTTAACGCAAAGCATACCTTATCAGTGCTAAAGTGCAAAAAGAGGTCTTTAGAAAATGTGGAACAAACCAGTTTCGGTATAAAAAAGAGTTAATTTGTCTAAAAATGTCAAGAGATAGGTGATATAGCAGAATAAAGAGAAAGGTCGAACCAGGTGCGTATAGTTGTTGATTTGAAGGTGAACGGTCGGCATTGCAGTGGAATTCATTTAATGATTGCGGGGAAAATAATAATATAATACAAGTACCGCTATACCACTGACAAGGGAAACTCAGTCTGATTAGTAAGCTAGCACCTTACTCATTGAGCCATCGTACATTAAATCATTGAGATGAAATGAGTGGACACTACCCCTGACATCCCGGTTTCGATCCGGGTGTTTGCCATGGACGCGTTTCTCAATCTTTTTCAATCGCACTTTCCCCTTGTCACTGTCAGTCAGTGGTGTAAGACCGGTAGTCTGAAAAGCAACATGGTCCTATGCAGCCTACATGATGAAATTCGATACAGATTACGTGAAAAATCGCTGTCCCTGCACCATTTCCCCCATAGCACACTGAGTACCGTATGGTTGGTGCAGAAACGTCGGATGTCAAACTCCATTTCATTTAAATCGGCTATATCAGTGCTTTAAATCTGGGGGGTGGCCTAGTGGTCTAGAGTGCCGCGCTTCGACCTCTAGCTGGCCGGTTACCTCTGGCTTGCGGCTGTGGTTTCGATCCCTGGTGTGAGCGTATGTGGCATGGAGATGGGGACGCCTTCTCAACCTCGTGGGTTTCCTCCGGGCTCTCTGGTTTCCTCCCACTGCTAAACCCCCTACGCGCAAGCGAATTATTGAAATAAAATTAAACCATATATTAGTCCCGAAATGACCTGGTTTGTGTCGAGTGGACGTTAAACCCCATTTCTCTCTCTCTCTTTCTCTCTCTCTCTCCCTCTCTCTCTCTCTCTCTCTCTCTCTCTCTCTCGCTTTAAATCTGTGACCTTGGTAATGGACAACCTGCCATCTTGTCTTATCAGTACGGGGGTTGTTTATCTTTGTTCTAAGTCTATATAAATCTAGATAATCCTTCTGTGGGAGTGTTTTAATCTTACATTACTTTAACAGGATGGTACCTCTTCTAATAGTGGGTAAGATTTTCATATATTACTCTAACAGAATGATAGCTCTTCTAATAGTCGGTAAGCTTTTCACGTCTTCTTTTTCTGGTAGTGACGTGACATACACAGTAAACCCATACGTGTTTCACTGTGGATCTACCGCAACTCGGTACTCCTCGACAGTCTCTTTCACACCACGTTTGAACCCTTGCAGTTCACACTAGTCTCTGCTGACGCCCAGGGCCCTGTTTCACGAAATTTTAACTTAAGATAAAATCCAATTTTAGTAGATACTTCAATTTTGATTGGCTAAGCACTAAAATCAATCTAATATTATCCAATCAAATTACTAAAATTGGGATCTTATCTTAGTTAAAATTTCGTGAAATAGGCCCCAGTTTTTCCAGCCACACCATCTGTCTCCCCAGCAGAGTTGCCTCCCCTTAGAGTTCATCTAGTCTTTACTAACAGGAACAACTGGGACTGTACAAATGAGAAAACACCATATGTTAGTTGTGTTGAATTATACAGGTGACAATTCTATGGAATACAATTACTGCTTTATTTATTACTGAGCGACGTTTCAAATTTTATCATTAGCCAAGTATTGCTTGATAATGACTAGAGAAGCCTAGTCGAAACATCGCTCAGTAATTAGCAGTAATTGTATTCCATAGAATTGTGACCTGTATATTCCACTTCCTTACTAAATGCCATTGAAACAGTTTGTATTGAATGTCTTCATGTATCTCCTATGCAGTGTCCTTCAAATATATAAGATAAGAAAACGGCCCAATAACACATTACTTCTGTTCCAGCACTGGTATTAGCCGGTGTTTCAGGAGAGTTCACAGATCCTCATTGTGATGGTAAACAGGTCATAGTCCATCTGTTTGAATGGAAGTGGACCGACATAGCCCAGGAATGTGAAAGATATCTGGGACCCAAAGGTTACTGTGGTGTTCAGGTTGGTTAGAATTATTATCCAAATCTTAAACTTACAACTCCCGTATACACATTGGCATGTACATAAAGATCCCTTGGCGGTTAGGCTTAGATATAAGAGTAGGCCATCGCGCCACTGCCTGGACAAAATTTCCCTTATAACACACTGTATGACACACCCCCCTCTTCATTAGCACAGTTGGTGCAGAACAGTAGGACATAAAGCCACATTTCATTTCATTTGTTTAATTATTCGTTACAATTGTCACCGGTAAACAATAATAATTGTTCGTTACAATTTTCACCCAAAACAAAATAAGAATTTGTTGAAATTTTGTTATTGAAATGTATCTTTGATCATTCACAACATAAGCTAGTCGCTTTCTAGTAAAAATATCAAAAACGAGTGTTGATGTTGGTTGTATTCGAATAAATGTGGAATAAAATAAACTATGAAATAGGGACATTATAAGGATTTCTCGTTTTATGATTAGCAGTGAGTGAATATGTCTATACCTGTGTGTGGTGAGTCTATACATCCCACCTCCCATTCTACCCTATGATGCCCAGAAAAGTCCAGTTCTGGCTTGTCATGAATGGTTTCTGAGATATATATAGAGAATGAAGGGGGGGGGAGACGGGTTGGGTCATTTCGTGACTAACATAATATGGTTCAATTTTATTTTAATTGTGTCTCTAGGTATCACCAGCCAATGAACATGTTATGGTAAATAAAGAATATCCCCGCCCCTGGTGGGAAAGATACCAACCAGTCAGTTATAAACTGACCAGTAGAAGTGGAAACGAGGATCAGTTTAAGGACATGGTACAAAGATGTAAAAAGGTTGGGGTCAGGTAAGCACCCATAAACATCTCCATTTTCTATTTATTTAAATATCCAACATGGCGGACAAATATTTCACAGACGTCGACCATTACTATTTATTTAAAACTCCAACATGGTGGAATAAAGGTTGGAGTCAGGTAAGCACCCATAGACATCACAATTTTCTATTTAGTTAAAGATCCAACATGGTGGGATGAAGGTTGAACTCGGTTAGCATCTATAGACGTCTTTTTTTTCTAGTTATTTAAAGATCCAACATGGCGTAAAAAAGATAGGCGTCGAGTAAACAAAAATTTCACCCATAGACGTCGCCATTGTCTACTTATTCAAAGATGGCGAAATAGTAAATATGCAATATAATACATACTGTGGACTGAGAATGAGCCTGTGAGTACGGAACTTTCGGAAGCCCTAAAGACGTTAATATTTGGGAAACCTTTTAAGTTTGGTGCCCTCTTTAGTCTTTAATTGTTATATAGCTTTTGATGAATTAGTAAGATTGCCACCCGCTAAATATGTGCATACACTAGAAACGTGACTAGGCTCAATCAAGCCCATACGTTCCCAGTTCCTCACTGGCCTATGGCCATTACCATCAAAATTATACCGGTAGAGTCATGGTCGATTTCCGTAAATTTTCATTGATTTTCTACGTAATAATACTTTATTTTTAAGGATATTTGTCGATGTTGTTGTTAATCACATGGCTGGTCTGGGCAGAAAAGGACAAGGAACAGCTGGCAGTGGTTTTGATTCTGATGCATTAAGCTTCCCCGGGGTGCCTTTCGGTAGAGACAATTTCAATGATAAGAGCAAATGTCCATCCGGAGACGGGATGGTGAACAACTACGGCGACCCGAACAACGTCCGTAATTGTTATCTTGTCGGTTTGACTGATCTAGATCAGAGCCAAGAATATGTCCGAGATAAAATTGCTGGATTCTTCAACCATATGATCGATATTGGCGTTGCGGGTTTCAGGTTGGTACTGAATTGTTCTTCCAATTTCTACATCATTAGCTATTCTATCCAACAGTCTTGGATTCAGTTCTACGTGTGATATCAAGAGCAAATCACAGAGCTCCTCCTCCATATACAAGATACATCTTTAGAAACAGTTCCATGTTTTTTGGCTGATTTGATTCTACGTTTTGGAATTGTAAATCACTGAAGAACAATAAAATTACTTTGTTCAATTCGACTTCGTTTCGACGAGTGTCTTCTCAACGTTTTCAAGTTCATCAAGCATGTGTTATACATGTAGTTATTAAATGCCTCTAAATGATTATCATTTAAATTATCTGCCCCTAATGCTATTTTTTGACTTTCAGAGTGGACGCGGCAAAACATATGTGGCCAGGGGATATTGGGGCCATCCAGGGTAAACTAAAGAATGTGGACGGCGGTGGTAAACCGTTTTTCTACCATGAAGTCATTGACCAGAACGATGGCGCAATCAAAGTTACAGAATACGAGAGTCTGGGCTACGTTACTGAGTTCAGATATTGTCAGAAGATAGCATGGGGAATCCAAAACTTCGGTCAGCTGGGTGGTGTAGTTGATTATGGATGGGGAATGACCAAATCAAGCAACGCCTTTGTCTTTGTGGATAACCACGATAACCAACGAGGTCACGGTGGTGGTGGTAATCTTCTTACCCACAAACAGCCACGCGATTACAAAATGGCCGTGGCGTTTACCCTAGCTTACAACTACGGCTTCACTAGAGTCATGAGTAGCTACAGCTTCGACAGCACTGATCAAGGACCACCTCACAACGGTGACTACTCCGCTAAAGATGTCACGATTAACCAGGACGGCAGCTGTGGTAACGGCTGGGTTTGCGAACACAGATGGAACCCAATTGGAAATATGGCGGCCTTCAGGAACGCGGTCACTGGCACGGATTTAAACAACTGGTATAGTCAGGGTGATGTCGTGGCTTTCGGTAGAGGCAATAAGGGTTTCTTCGCCATGGCTAAACAAGGACATGCACAGATGCAGTTAAAGTCTGGTATGCCTGCTGGATCGTACTGTGATCTCATAACTGACTGTAAGAAGAAGATTAACGTTGACGGAAATGGAATGGTTAGCGTTAATATTGATAATAACGAGGAACCAATCATGGCCATTATTGTTGGTAGGTAGCATTCGATCATTCCCCAATAGTTGCTAGGTAACAATATTTGAACTAAGTAAGAATGTGTCATTCCCTAATAGTTGCTTGATAACAATGTGGCATTCCGTAATAGCTGCTAGGTAACAATCTGTCATTCCCCATAATTTGCTAGGTAACAATCCATCATTCCTCGATAGTTGCTAAGTAGTGATCTACCCATTCCTCAATAGTAGGGTTAGTCGCGTTAGTTCAGTGAGTAAGACGTCGGCGCGCTGGCCCAGAAATCTCGAGTTCGCTCCCCGTTGTTGCCGATTCGGAATTTTCTGGCGTGGTTCCACGTTGTCAGTGGTGTAGGGTGGAATGTCTGACAAGGATATTGTGTAGTTGTTCGGATGAGACGTGACAAAAGACGAGGTCCCGTGTACATCTTGGAGTGCACACTGTAAGTTTCTTTTAAAATCAGCATTTTTTGTTAATTAGCTTTACTAATAAGGCTATCATCTTCCAACAAATCATTAATAGGAGGTCCATTTGAAATGCGCTCTGGTGGCATGATAGTTATCGACGCTACAAGGAACTCATAATTAAAACATATTATCTGTTTTAATTAATCTGACTGATAGGAAATGAGATTCCATTTTATGAACATTGATTTATAAAAGTCACTAATTACTTTACAAGGCTTGCTGATTAAATTTCAAAAGTCAATTCCGTGTACCATGCAAATCTGTTCTTGTTTGAATATAGTTCTGCTCGGATCTTGAACGTTTTGGCATATTCGTTGCTTGATTTTTAAAAAAATCGAGATAACTCTTGTCGACACATGGATAGAAATGAATATCCAGATAACTTACAATCCCTATAATTCTACCATCTGTATTCTGTTTCGATGATGCAGTTGTTTGTAATTGAAATTGCAGATGATTTTGAGTTTGTAGTTCATTAGCCGGATCGGTGCAGAGCAGTAGGACGTTAAAAACCATTTCATTTTGATGTTTCTGTGCGCTGACTAGAATAATATAAATTCCTAAAGGGCTTAAATAGCAGCAAACATAAGTACTTATTCCCTGTAATAAATCTTTACACAGGTGCAAGATACTCTTCTTTATCACTAATGGGTTAAATGGCCAAGCCTCATCTAATATAAAAAAATCTTGTTGGACCCTGTACTACCAGGAAAAAACTTACTTCTCTGATAAACCCATTTTCTAAATACTCGAACTACTTTTAACTGACCAATCCGAACACATGCATTTTCTTATGCCAGACCTTCTCTTTATTCAATAAATCAACTTATCAACAATAAAAAAAAGTTCTTGTTTCAAAGCACTGATCTGTAAACAATCTGTATTAACGCTCACTGTAAACATAGACAACCCACGAGATTGGACAGGTTACCTTACTTCTTGTCACGTGCAACCTTGGAAACGAAACCACGCCAGTCTTTATCATACAGCGGGCATGTGCTAACAATTCGATCATCCAATCCCCAGTTTTCAAGTGAAATAACGAAACAATGATATTTATGCAGTGATGGATGTCTACAACATGAAAATTCAAATGTAATTCAAAAACGTAACTCCTACCTCTAAGATGCATTATGTAAGCGCAGAATCTGCCTATTGCCTGTTTGTCGTAAGGCCTGAAATGTTGTATAAATAATTATTTAGATGTTAATGCACATGACAAGCTCATGATTAACTTTCTAGATTATTGGTTGATTGTGATGTCATTTTAAAAAATAATTTGAAAATGGCTACCTACCGTTAACAACGGTAGCAATGAAAATCGAGACTACGCTATTCTTCAAACAATTATAACTCCGTTCAGAGCCAAGTAGCTAGACTGAAATATTCAATAAATTTCTTTCCATTATCTATTTGTAATCTATTATAGTAAGAACTGGCAGGCCTTTATCTAAATGTAACATAATGCATCTTTATAGTCCTTGGAAAATTTAATTTTACGGAATTATTAAAATCTAATCACCCGTAATCAAAACCCACTTGATATTTTAATCAACAGGGGGTCACAGTACCGGAGGGGGCGATAATGGTAACCATGGTACCCAATCACCAGGCGGATCCCACACTGATTCACCAGTTACCATGCCGCCCATAGATACGTCTGGGTTTCAACGAACCGTTATCTTCCTGGAAAAACCAACATCGCCAGGACAAGATGTGTTTATCAGAGGTGGAATAGATCACTCTCATCGCACAGGTAGGCGAACACTAATAATATTATTGTTATTATTACAGGTGAAAACAACAAGTATTATAATCTATAGGACCAAACAACAATTGTTATAGTTTATACACATCTGACCAGGTGGTGTGCATAATTGTTATGTTGTACACATGACCACAGTAGGTGAAAACAACAATTAATTTTATAACCGACCAATTAGGTCGACTCAACAATTAGGCTACTATATGGTATACACTTTCTTAGTTAGATGAACCAATTGTTATAATTCATACACCTGGTCGACACAAACATTGTTATCATTTATACACCTGGTCGACACAACAATCGTTATAATTTATTCACCAGATCGACACAACAATTGTTAAAATATCACCTGACCAGTGAAGGCTGTAATTTTCTTTATCGGTGCTTGTCCGTCTGTTCAGGATTGGCGGTTCCACTAGACCTGTCCTGGGACTCAAAGTCGGTGTATAGGAGTTACTCGGATCGAGGAGTAACATACGCCTTGGTGTTGGGTTACCGCTTCCGGTTTCAGAGTTACGTTATTTTCAACCCGTGCAGCTCCTGATCATCCGCTAGTATTATTCTAAATGAATTTGCTAGCAATTTTATTACAATAAATTGCTTGCGCGTAGGGGTCTTTAGCAGTGGGGGGAAATCGATTGTTCCGGAGAAAATCTACGAAATTGAACATGCGACCCAACTCCTTGTCACATACCAGCAGCGAAACCACGTCACTTGACTCAATTGCGAATATTATCATCTAAAGCGCTCGCCATAAATCATTAGGTCAACAAATACACCGGTGGATTTTATACTTAGGTTTAACTCCAGATTTTCGCTCATTGTTGTTACAGGTTGCAGCCAAGATGCCACCACGAGTAAATGCGCCATACCAATCAAACATCGAGATCTGGGCTCGAGTTCCTTCTTCTCGAAATATAACGCCTGGAGCGTGGGAGATAATTACCTCGACTTCTATGGTTCTGAGGCAGGTCAGGGTTCATCTGGGGGTCAAGCTGCTCAGGGGTCACCGTCTGTGTGGACGTCTAATAAAGCAGGAGGCGCTGGATATAATTCTCTCAACAAGTAAGTTGTTTCAAGATAATAACACTTAGTCACATGATCAATCATAATACAAAATGTCGGGTATGACGTCAGCGCATGGAGTTGAGGACAAACGTCAACGAAGGAAAATAATGTAAATATTGGAATCAAATGGCTATGATATCGTTTTGTGGGGAGTATTTGTGCAAATCAAAACGGCTAGATTAAAGAAAAATCATATCTGAGTGAATTGGCAGAGGTTAGATTGCCTGACATTACGAATTGTGGAACAAAAACGTGGCTTCAACAGGCATTGCATTCCTGTTCTTTTTTATTATATATTGTCTAGTTCGGTATGGTGTATGCATATATATACAGATAGAAGGTCAGATTCCTGTGGTTTGTATTTATTTAGTCACAGAATACCTAGACGTGAAGTAGGATCCTTCCTAGTGTTTTTCGGTCTACGATAACTAAGCTCTTTATAAATGTTTCGTGTTTTCGTGAATCAGAACGTTGACTAGTCGTTCGAATAGGACAAAATAGATGAAAAGTAGTCAGAAACGCCTCCGCACAGACAGTAAACTGCATGGCCTATGACCTTCTTCATAAACCTGTTCGATGTGGAAAAGGGCCCCGTTAAACACCATTTCAATTTATCTGCAAGTCCAGGATTCCTTTTTGTTTTAAACTTTCAACGATACTTAAAGATACATTAGTTAAGAGTTTAATAAAGAGTTGACCATTCTTGCTATAATAATTCAAAAACAGATGATAAAAAAAGAAAATATTGAAAATTTCAGTCAAATTATTTCATTCTGAACGGAGTTGGAAGTTTGGACAAGAAATGGGTACAAATTGCTGTGACACCTTAACGACAATTGTCGATCGTTTGATTGACAGACGATAACTCCACCCACATATTCTTGATTTTCCAGTAACGCGCTCAATAGTAATAGTACTTTCGCTTGACAGGCCTTTCATCGTCAGTTTCCGGTAGCGCAGGTGACCGAATAACAGTAAACGTTATCTTGGTCAGCCATTTCTGATTTAATTATATAGAAGGACGACTGCTTAAATCCGAGCTGTATCCAAGCCATCCGTGGGTCTACAGAGTTAATTGTGTGCTTGTTGTCTAAATGGAGGTCTAATTAATCATTTCTATAACATCTGAAGCCTAAATAAAGACTTTCAATATTTTGATTTAGCTCTTGCATAATGCATGTTTAACGATTGGTGTGCTTTATAACAGTGATGTGAGATGTCAAGGTCTGGTGTGGTCCAGTGTGATGATACAGTTTTCAGATATCCAAAATAAATTCTGGACTCGATGTTCTATATTTGGAGCTGTATTGCTGCTTTGCAAAAGGGGGACGCGTGCACATTGGTTCAGAGGGGTCTGTCATTGATTCAAGTTGCCTGTTCTACATCTTTTGCCTGACCTTGTCAAGACATAAATTAACAATGACTTGAAGTCATCATGGATATATTTAGCAGATGGGGAGTGATTTCTAACGATATTTTGACATATAGGGTATGCTTTATAACGCCAGATATATTTTAACAGATGGGGTATGCACTACTGGATGCTGGATATAATGATGGATTGTGGACGAACAGAGAACGGTTGGTTTGAACTGAAGGGTATTGTTAATGGTAACTGGGAAGGCGATATGTTTGGTCAGAAATGTACAGGTACAGGCGCTGCTGATCCTGGGGTAGTCTCTAACGATCATATCGCTAGATGTGGATATATGAACGTCTTCCATTGGGGTCGACCAGATTGTGAAATTGACAATATTCCATAGACGGGTGTCATTCCAGTCACCAATAAAGCATTTGAATCCTGTTGAATTGAATAGACTTTGTTATTTATACAAATGGTTAACGGTATAGGCCACAGATTATTCCCGTAGTAAATAATGTAGACCTAGCTATTTATAAAGTGGGGTGTCGATATGGGACTACTTAAAATGCTACAGTAGGCTGAACAGCTAATTCCAACTGTAACTAATGTAGACTCATCTAATGTGGACAGTCTGTTGACTGTTTGTTGGTGTGTGTGTGTGTGGCGAAGACACACATGTGGATTTAAACCTTCTAATTTCGGACATGACCCGAACCGAGGACGTCGTCGATTAGAAGTGGCTATCCAAGCATGTCCAGAAGCTCCAAAATAGACAGATCTGTAAAAAAAGACCACGTGATTATTGCTCGTACATCTATATTTTACATTTCATATTTTAAACAACGCGACTTCAGTTTTGTTCCGCAATGTGTTGACAGAAAGGGTGCAGTGGGAATATAAAAGCCAATGACTCATAGTTTCTGAAAAGTTTAGAAATGTGCCATCAGTGAAATCAAAATTTCCAGCAGATATTGAAATAATAATCACCGCCTTTCGTAATTTATCAACCGCATGCATGCAAGACGGGGATATTCTGCTTAGTTGTAGCTCGAAAAAGTTGTATCCACAGTGCTCGATAACAGGTGAAGGGCTCTAACTTCTCGTTAGGTCGGCTAGGACCCATACTCCGCACAGCGTTTCGTTTGATTACAGGTAATCTCACTACACACTGCTATTATGAGTGGATATTGTTGTTTTAAATTTTGATTGGTCAGTAGTCCGACTACCAACCAATCACTACCTACCATACAAAAGCTTTACATTTAAAACGAGTGCCAGTATTGGACCAAATATGTTTACATAACGTTACGTCATGACTCACGCTTTTATTATGCCTAATTAACCCGTGCATAGGAGAATACTGCAGTAAAACTAATTGTGTGACAAACGAGGCTATCAAGTCGAATGAAATGTAAACAATACTCTTTGGAAACGAACATATTTTCACCGTTTTTAATGCCTTAAATCACTGTCCAAAGTTTTAGGGAAGACTCAGATTAAACGAAGGACTGTCATGTTGCTGTACTTAAGTGATAGCTTTCATTGAACGGGGAGAATAGACACACTCCCGCAAAAGTTCAAGAAACAGACGCTATTCCAGCAGTGTTCAGAGAGAGATTTCTCGGGCCATTGCTTCAGGAATATGGCTAGGACCAGACGTCGCCCAGAGGTGGTCGGCGAGGCACAAGTTGACTAACTGACTGTCTGAGTAAATGTTTTACACGCTTCCTTGGGGGTAATAATGACTTCAGTGGTACAATGTGGCTTTCGTAAAATAATCATTGCACTGTCATAAAGAAAATGCAAGAATAGAATTGTTTTTTATTCTTGTGCTTCTTTGGTTCTGTTTGGAGGACAGGTGTGTTCTTAAAATTAGTTTAGTCATGTTGACCATACTTCTACTATGAAACATTTGATTTGTTCCTGGCTATGACACGAGTATGTGCCGTGGAGCCATCTTTTTCAAGGACTATCTTAATGAACTGCAGATTTATCAAAATACATTTAATTCTTTTGTGCACATCCCAGATCTTTACTCGTGTGCAATTTCTTATATCCTGTTTGCAGTTTGTATAATATATACCTCAACTGACCAATATAAATATCCTCACTAACAAAGCCCCCCCCCACACACACACACACATACATTATAACTGTCAACATCTAACACAAAAAAAGCTACAAGATCTCAATTTAATTCTATACATCTATAAAATCAAATGATTGAAAAGTGTGGTCTGCGGCATGTACACAATAAAAATTAACCTCAGCACGTTGCAGTTCCAATACATGTTTTAATTCCATAGACCCCTACGCTGTCGACCGATGAGCATTGAAATAAGGAACGGCGCTTTTTAAAAGCGATATCTCAACATCACCTATCCCAACCCGCCTCCCATTATATAGACTACAAACGCATTCTATACAAAAATGATCGAAGTCCCTGTACAGGTAATAATGCTAAACACTCTTGTAAAATATATGTCATATACATGTATGTCATGTCATAATAAACTTATAAAATATCAAACTGATATAAGATTGTATATTTATCTTGGGTTATCGTGAACTTATGAAATATCTTTTTACTCAGATATGAAATCTTTCTCAACTATTCTCTGGTGCACTTAGGACCCGGTAGTTACCCTTACCCCTAGAAATGATTGGGTTAGCAATTTCTGTCCCGGATTTGTCTGTCACCAAGTATATGATATAATACATGAGAACGAACAGGCGCATTACGTCTCAGACAGACTACGTAATGGTACAGATGTGAAGAGGTTTACAGATAAAACAACTATAGTAATATTTGTCGGGGGACTTTCTCTCTGTAAGTAACTCTTGGAGTGTATTAATAGGGACCATGTAACTCAAGCATTGAAATACATCGCAAGTCAGAAATTAAAGGGTGCATAGCTCTATTCCTTGGAACCTTAAAGTTGCAATTTCATATTTTTAAGTTATATTTTTGAAATGTATTAAAATAAAGTCTTAAAATGGTATCTATAAACAGTCCTAACAGATGGTATCTATAAATAGTCCTAACTTGTTAAGGAATAAATCTTATTAATCCAATAATTACTTTGCCAGTTGAGAAATTGGCAAATATATCATTTTCAACTTCAAATTCAAACGTTTGAAGATAGCTAAACCATGGGGGGAAATGGAAAAACCAGGGAGGTAATTGAATTATTATTTCCTATGTCAATGATTTATTAGTGTGGGGAATAATGCTTATGATGTAGTACTCGACCTACATGTAAATCCGGCACTGATCGCCTGCACATTTTACAGTTCTATCCGGCGGTACCTCCGGAACACTGTTGTTTTCATTTTCAGTGATTTCGATAAAGCACCATCGTTAATAAATCAAACCAAATGTAGGAGGCTGTAGTCAGACTGGTTGTTAAAAAATGATTTTAAAGCGAAGAAGGCTAAGGTCGGAATGGCCCAATGTTTTGGGGGTTGTTTTGTTAACCAAAAATAGTGGTGCGTAAATTGCAAATCTAAGCAAACAAGCGTGATTTCCTTCCAGAATCAAATTAGTCTTCAATGTTATAGATAGCAATGATGTCACAGTCTTTTGTCTACTACGTCGTCGCATTGCTGTGTTTGAACACGGGAACAGTAGCTGGTGATGACCGGACAACGAAAGATAATCAAAAAGATGAGGATGTTGTAAAAGCAGTAGTTGATCGCATCAGAAGCAACTGTATTTTTCCTTCTGATCACGAGTTCCTCCGACGTCTTGCTCTGGTGCAGTCACACAACGGTGAAGATCAAAAGACGTATAGCATTCCGGAATATCATGGTGGAATATGGCAGGTACCTACTTTACATTTGCCGCTTTCTTTTTTTCTTTTTTTAAATTTCTTTATATCGGTTTTATTGTAGTCTATTACTAAAAAGTGAAGCGCAGTGAAAACACATGACACAATACAGCGAAAATGAACAACTAGCAAGGCCATAACCACTTTATAGTCTGTCGGTTACTTCACAGGAATCTGACCTTCTGACCTTCGACCGCCCCCCCCCCCATTTTGGGTTTTGGGCACCAAATGCTGGGAAAATTTGGGCACACAATTGTACTTTGTAAAAGTTGTATGAAAAAATATTGTGTTCTTGAATGTGTCCAATTTAACAGCGAATTTAAATTCAGAGTGTCTATAGTTAGGCAATTAAATAGAAATCTTATGACTCGAACCCTCTTTTGTTTGGAGTACAGTAAGCCAAGTGTTACAGTTACATAAACAACTGTTTTTAGTTGTGTATATTACAAGTAAATAAAATTTAGTTCTCTTTAATTGATGATTTATAAATCAAGAACTTATTCATCGCAAAAGAGATATTGTAGAACCTGTCATGGGCCTTCAAATAAAAATTGAACTTTTTTTTATTTGGTAAAAACTCCTTAGAATCACTTAAAATGCATATTTATTCATACGTGATTTGGTTTAATAAAAACACAGACACCCTTAGCAGCATTCGGATCGGAAATATAGTCGGTACTCGGTCCGTTAGCTTTGTAAAAGAATCTGCACACTTCGTTTCCATCCTACAGGCCTGGTACTGAACATATATTTTGTATTAATAATATTGAAGAAGCTAAGTCCCTAACTCAATATCATCCAAAATCTTCAACATTGAAAACACGAATAATTTGACAATTTAAATCAACATTGACCCCCAAACTTTCGGGCAGACAGATAAAGTGAGAAAAAAAAATTTCACCTACTTAGCCCGAAATGTAATAAAACACTAATTTTACGGACTGGGGTAGCAGTAAAACGCGTTTGCGGCCGTCAAATATTCCAAAATTTTCTTGGGAGGTCTATCAAGGTCAACTCCACTTCTTCGCCTATCGAAAAAAACAGGCGCAGCTGTCTGTAAACCTGAATTTCTGTTTAGTTTTGCTTCCCTAACTGTCCTTGAGCCCTAAAACACTAATTTTACTTTTCTTTTTATTGACAACCACGAATTTGTACTGAGTTGACTATGGATTAAAACAGTTTGTCTGGAGCCATTCTACTTTGTGCGACAGTTTTCGGGCATCGATTAGTATTTGTAAACGCAGCTACAACAGTCTGGTTGGATGGTTGCAATTCGGAGTGGGATTCAGGGGCGTGGTGAGGGCAATTATTGAGAAGAAATTATGAGTAACAAAAAAGATTTTGGCACAAAAACCCTTTTACTGACCGCGGAGCTGTGGCCGGCGAAGCCGGCCACCGAGAGCGCCGAAGGCGCGAGCCCGCGGCGGGGGGTCCGGGGGGCCCTCCCCCGGGAAAATTTCGAAAATTAGAAGCCCAGAAACGCAATCTCCAGCAATCCGAGACAAGAATTACGGTAATAAAATATTGTTATTTTCTCTTGGAGATTCCATTCTTTCCAAGAGAAAATCACCGTTTTCTCAAAGTTAAGAGGATGATCTTCAAGTTGTATGCGGGGTGCTAATTCGATTTCGAAATAATTTGATTGTGATTTTGGCGCAAAAACTTTTTGGCGCATGAGTATGGCTACTCATGAACTCATTCTCACCACGCCCCTGGTGGGATTTCGGTTACATAACCATTGGATACTTTTGGAGTTACTGACATGGGCTAGAATAGCAGAAAACGCATTTGCGGTGGTTAAATTTTCTAAATTTTCTCCGGAGGGTGAGGCCCCCATACCCCGCGACGATTGATTGTTTTTAGAATTCGGGTCAGCAGGTGGGCTGTATTTGACCAAATTGAAGTTACCCTAATTAAGCTAAATTTGATAACTTTGAAGTTGCTTTTTCACGGGTTGAAATAGAAGGAAAACAGCCGTCAATATTCCAAAATTTTCTTGAGGGGGAGAGGGGGGGTGCGTCTGTAAACCCGAAAATTTTTCGGGCAATTTGGGTTCTGCCCCCCCTAACTGTTACTGTCATCGAGCCCAAACATGTATGCCTATGATTATTATTGTGTAACATACTAAGAACCTAACTATATTTTTTGGGCACCAACCACCAACGCCCCCCCCCCCCAGTCAAAAATTTCCCCGTACGCCTATGATCATAGCCACTTGTTTCTAATATTTACATTATTTCCTTTGTTAACGTTTGTCCCCGACTCCATGCGCTGACGTCATACAAAATCAATCCGCAGTGACTAGGTCACTAAAACAAGTGCCAAAGATATTTTTAGTCTCTATCACCCAAACAAATATTCTACGAATAATAGTCTGGATGGGTCCTCAAAATTTGACGGAAAGTAGGTCATTGTCTGGATTATCCAGTCTTTTATCATACCAAGTACTGATCTACCTCTTTGAGTTGAGCGTAATAAGGGAAGTAATAACCAACACATGTTTATTCCTCGTCTCTAATCAAGGTCCTCAACGTATCTATCCAGATCCAGATAATAGATGTGCCAAGTGAATTGTGGGATATATTTCAAGACTTTAGCCAAACGGTTCCATTGCCCATGAGTAAATGGGAGTTTGTTTTTTTATGTGGTAGATTATCCAGTAATTTTTCACAAAAATTGACAACTTTTCCAGACCCTCCGTACGTTGAAAGCTAGGGGGTTATGGGTGACCGAGACTGAGATATTTTAAAATTTTCTCTGTCATTCCATTTTCCTCCTTTTGCATGGCAATTTTTGTTAAGAAGAGGGTTTGAATATACATTTTTTGCCATTGTTTGGTGAATATTCATGATTTTGAGGCGGAAGTATACAAAAATTCAGAGTTTGGATAGGTTTTTGTGTGAGGACATGGAGTCGAGGACAAACGTCAACGAAGGAAAATAATGTAAATATTGGAAACAAGTGGCTATGATATCGTTTTATGGGGAATATTTATGCAAATCAAAACGGCTAGATTGGAGAAAAAAAACATATCTGCGTGAATTGGCAGAGTTTAGATTGCCTGACATTACGAATTGTTGATAAAAAAAAAAACGAGCCGAAGCGAGAGCAGGTAAAATCGAGGCTTCAACAGGCATTGCATTCCTGTTCTTTTTTTTATTATATAATTATATTGTCTAGTTCTGGTTTGCGTCGTGGTTTCGATTACTGGTGTGGGCGTATAGTGAAATAAGACGTAAACAATAATTGAAGAACGGGGGCCAGTTTCACAAAGCAACTTACGATGAAAATTTGCGTAAGTTTATCGTAACGTAAACTTACGTAAAAATCGCGTTTCACTAAACTTCTTAACTTACGAAATTCGTAACTTTTATCGTACAGTTTACGGCAACTCTAAACTTGTCGTAAGTTGGAAATTTTTCGTATCTTTGACGAAATGGTCGCCTTTATAATTTATGCGTATCAGGGGGTAGTTTCACAAAGCAACTTACGATGAAAAATTTATCGTAACGTAAACTTACGAAAAAATTGCGTTTCACTAAAATTCTTAACTTACGAAATTCGTAACTTTTATCGTAAAGTCTACGACAACTCTCACCCTGTCGTAAGTTGGAATTTTTTTCGTATCTTTGACAAAATGGCCGCCTTGTTACATTATGCGGATCGGCAACTTCGGCGAGAGAGAATATTCAGGGACAGATTAAACCCTCTCGACACCCATACGGACGAGGAGTTAGTTTCACGGTACAGACTTGATCGGACCAGTATATTACATGTCATTAACTGTATTAATGATAATCTCGAAACCGCAACTTACCGATCGAAATCCTTGTCATCACCTGTACAAGTCCTTATTGCATTACGGTACTATGCCACAGGTAGCTTCCAGAAACTCATTGCTGATGCACATGGGGTTAGTGTACCATCAGTGTCTAGAGTAATTCATCGTGTTTCACGAGCAATAACAACCTGTATTGACGATAAATTATCAATAAATTTCCCCTCTACCATGGAAGATATCATTTCTACAAAGGAGGGTTTTCACCAAATAGCAGGTTTCCCGAATGTAGTAGGAACGATTGATGGTACGCAAGTTGCTATTATAGCACCATCGGGAGAAAATGAGCCGCTGTTCGTCTGCAGGAAAGGGTTTCATTCAATTAATGTTCAAGCAACCGCTGATTCTAAACTCAGGTAAATGTATGAATTATCGTCTTGTTTTAACTTAAAGCTTCAACATGACGCATTTATGTGTGACTCAAATGTGGAAAGCGATAAGGACTCAACGTGAAATTACTTATTTCACTGCACTATAGAGAAACGGTGAATAAATATATGGATGCCTCCCGCCCCCATCTCAATGTCAAACGGGTTATATTCTGACAACATGACATTTTTATTACCCAACATTTGGGACAAGCGGGATATACACGTAATTTATTCCAATACCGAAAGAATGAAAAAATAAATTTCAGATTATTAAACCAACATCTAGGGCAAGCGAGATTTCAAAACATTATATGATTTATAAATTATACCGATACGGAATGAATAAAAATATAAATTTCAGATTAACAAGTGTCTTGGCGAAATTTCCTGGATCAGCCCATGACTCGTACATTTTGCAACAAAGTGGAGTAGCCAGGAAAATGCTTGAAGACAGAATGACAAGCAGCAAGTCTGTTTTATTAGGCGATAGTGGGTACCCCTTAAAAACATGGCTTATGGTGCCATTTACGAACCCAAGTAGCAGAGCAGAGGAACGTTACAACAATGCTCATAAAAGGACACGATGCACTGTTGAGAGGGCATTTGGTGTGCTAAAATCTCGATTCAGGTAGCCATTGGTTTTAGAAAATACAAAAAAAATGTATATGCATTGCCACTTATAACCGTCAGACACAGCGGCGGATCTAAGACATTACATTTGCACTGGTGGGGGGGGGGGATCCGTTTGTGGCTGTAGCTATTTTGTTGAGAATGGACACTGTTGAAGGCGCCATGAAGGGTTATTTATACTGGGCACGAACGCGGCGGTCTCATTTGATTAATTAAGTGCTATTTGAATGGATTCTTTTGGGGGAATGTTTCGCTGTATGCAGTCAAATAAGCATACGTGAGATGATGTGTAGACGGGCATGGTCAAATAATAAACGTGTCAGTTTCTTCTACGAATTTCCGCGCGTGCCGCCGCTTTCAGTAGGGGATGATGATTTGTGCGGAAAAACTTATAAGTACAAACGGCAATTAAGCGCCGACAATTTAAAGCTAATCTAAAGAAATCAGTTTGTACACGAAAAGGTATCTTTAAAACACCGAGCGCTTATTTTGACCCCAATCCCCATCATTAAATCCGCCGCCTAATACTTAATAAACTCAGCTTTATACAATAATTATTTTGCAGATGTATTCATCACAAGTCTGGGGGATGTTTAATGTATGTGCCGCAGAAGTGTGTTAACATTATCATTGCAGTGTGTAAACTGCACAACCTGTGTATAACCAATAATCTACCCCTTCCAGAAGTGGAACCTGATGATATTGAGGACCACAATCCTGTTAACCAAAACCCACATGTGCAAAACCTCAATGCTACGACTTTCCGTAATAATCTAGTTAGACAAAGATTTGTAATATAAAGCAAACAAACTATACCGCTAGATGTTTTGACTAAATTGTATTTAACAATGTTCATTTTCATAAATAAGTACGGTGGCTGATAGTGGCCATGTTAAATCTCGCCCTTTTCATAACGCGACAATACCACACCACGACACTATTGACGCAAGCATACGACACTTTATTCTGTCGTATCATCGTGTTATTTTTATCGTAACGTCGAGATGTCGACTTATTGTCCTAGACTCTTTCTATAAGTCACAAAAATAAAGCTGTACTCATTACATCATGTATAAGTAGCAGATTAGATGAATATAAAAAAAGATAAGATACTAGAAAAACGTTGATTAATTATCCGTTTTCTCAAAATAATGAAACATTATGTGTCCACAAATGAATTTTATTTTGTATTATATTTTAAAAATCCACAATTACAATACCAGGACCAAAGTGAGTAAGCTAAGTTAATTCCTTTAATAAAAAGTGGTGCCGGAAGGTATCGAACAAGTAAGCATTCATTGCCTCGTGTACGACACCCACCAAAATTAACAGATAACTGGGTCGATAGTTTAGAAGGGATTTCAGAAGACTTTACATTTGTTTTATTACAGGGTGGGAAGGGGAATGTAGGTTTTTTAATGTCAATAATGGCTGCGAATCGTTTTCTCCACCTCATAAACTCCTGCAACTATTTGGGTGACGTGCTGCACTATAATAATGTTCTTATTTTAAAAAATGTGGCCCGATTTGGTTTTTCCTAAATTCCCCTTCCCACCCTGTAATAAAACAAATGTAAAGTCTTCTGAAATCCCTTCTAAACTATCGACCCAGTTATCTGTTAATTTTGGTGGGTGTCGTACACGAGGCAATGAATGCTTACTTGTTCGATACCTTCCGGCACCACTTTTTATTAAAGGAATTAACTTAGCTAACTCACGTTGGCCCTGTTATTGTTATTCTAGATTTTTAAAATATAATACAAATATAATTCATTGTGGACACATAATGTTTCATTATTTTGAGAAAACGGATTAATCAACGTTTTTCTATTAGTCTTATCTTTTTTTATGTTCATCTAATCTGCTACTTATACATGATGTAATGAGTACAGCTTTATTTTTGTGACTTATAGAAAGAGTCTAGTACAATAAGTCGACATCTCGACGTTACGATAAAAATAACACGATGATACGACAGAATAAAGTTTCGTATGCTTGCGTCAATAGTGTCGTAATGTCGTGTTGTCGCGTTATGAAAAGGGCGAGATTTAACATGGCCACTATCAGCCACCATAAGTAAGTGTTAAATCAATAAAATTTAATAACAGGGGGCATGTCGTCATCGAATGGAACTGAACACTTTTGTTTTTCTAAATTTAGCCTTTCTTTCTCCACCTTTAGTCTCTCTTTGTTTATTTTCAGATTTTCCTTTTCTACCACCAATCTTTCTTTCTCTATTAGAAGTCGCTCCTTTTCTATAGTTAACAATTTATCATTTATCGATACTTTATCACCTTTTTTCGTATTTGTGTTGGATGCCCAGTCTGAAAATATAGTAGAAGGTCACAAGATGTACCTTTACTGTTGATTTATCAATATATTATACAAATTGTTTTTTGAAACAAAATCTCAAAGGGCATATTCAATGCTCTCTTTATTATATAGAAACAATAAAGTATATTTGTATATTATTAAATTTCACAGAGTTAGAATAAATTTATTTGTCTGGGTCTAGTACTTACCAGTTATCGAGACGACACTAGTGTCTTGTGGCGTTAAGACTAAGTCCGTAACATCAATGACTGATGCTGAGGCAGACGAGCTACCAGTACATTGCATATCTTGATCTGTGAAAATAGCAATGGTATACAGAAATTTAATATTTTAAGACCTATGTTCAATTGAATAAGGTATTTTATTTTATGATCAGTAGTGGAATACCGCGTTTTATCAGTGAAATAAAAGTGTTATTCCACTGGCCGCCGGGACTACTTTGTTGTTTTACTTGAATTGATTGTAAAATCATAAAATAAATAGAACATTGTCGTTTTAGAGTGAATAACATATTTCATTTCATCGAGAAGCAAGAAAACTTATATTTTCACGAATGCGTAGCATGAGTGAAAATATAAACGTTTTCTTGCTTAGAGATGAAATGAAATATGTTATTCACTCTAAAACGACAAATATCCTCTATTTAGATAATCCGATTGAGACCCAAAAAGGAGAGAGGGAGAGAGAGAACTGGGGGTTAACGTCCACTCGACACAAACTAGGTCATTTCGGGACTAACATATGGTTTAATTTTATTTCAATAATTCGCTTACGCGTAGGGGTTTTTAGCAGTGGGAGGAAACCGGAGTACCCGGAGAAAACCCACGAAGTTGGACAGGCGACCCTACACCTTGCCACGTACAACCGGGGATTCGAAACCACGCCAGTTGACTCAATGGCAGGACTTATGATATAGCGCGCGCACGCTAACCATTCGGCCATCTCCCCCCCCACCCCCGACCCAAAAAGGAGTATAAGTATAAATGATCTTACCCATAGTGTCAATACCGCCAATAACACCGTCAATAGCCACGTCTCCAATGATATTAATCACCTGTAAATATATTATCATTAGAATACAGACTTCTTTTTATCGCACACAATCTGAACCAGAGAGAGGGGGGGTGGTATGTATTAGTATTAACAAATAAAGATTATTTTATTTTACTGGTGACTATCAATATAATGTCATGCACCTTTTGTTCCATGTCTGTTAGATCAGGCGGAGCATCGCCCCCGCCTGTCTTCCTTATCTCTTTCCTTCTGGCGCCTTCCTTTTTCTTCAGCCCGCTACTATAGTCACTCCATTTTTTCTTTATTTCATCAATACTTCTGTTCTCTGAGGAAACACTGTTTACTCTGTAAGTAAAATTTGAGAATAGCCTAGTGTTCAGACTTCATACTAGGCCTATAGTAGGCCTAACGGTGGGCCTTCGGTTGTAAGCCAGCATTACAATATTGTAGGCTAATTAAAATTAATCTCAGTAGGTTAGTTTTCATTAAACAAGACTATGGCTAACTGAATTACTATTATTAGTAGTTTTACTACTAGGCCCCGTATTAAGGCCTGTAGATTAGGCCTAAGACTATCGTAGCAAGATCGACACTTACTTGGTACAAATATTCTCCCAAACTCTGTCTTTCGATGACCTAGTAAGACAGCTGCTCAATTTTCCTTTCAGAATTCCATAATTCTGCTCAACGCCCTCAATCAAAACACCGAGAGCTGCAGGGTTCCAATTTTGTTTTCGCTTTTTCGGCTCCATTTTGGCTTTTGCAACTTTTGGCAGACTGACAGACGACGTATGCAACTATGTCACGCGCTATGACGTAGCAAACAAAAACAAGTAAACAAAGGCATGAAAATAGCTTTTTATTTATAAATACACAGCTACATCTTAGCGTATATATAAGGAATATATCATTTAAATGTTTATGTTTCAAAAAGTTAGGATAAAACCAAACATAACGGCTGTAATGCCGAATTTGTCAACATTCTGACCGTGGGAATGTTTACAGGCGTTTGAATGAAGTGACGTCACGTCACGCCACGCCCATTCGTGGCGTATTTACGAAAAAAGATACGAGAAAAAGTTAAGAAAAAACTTACACCGGCCTTTGTGAAACCGACGTAAATAATTCGTATCTTTTTCGTAAGTAATTCTTAACGTAACTTTTTTTCTTAAAGGAACTTCGGCGAGAAAGAATATGTATGGGTGTCGCTCGACACCCATACAGACGAGGAGTAAGTTTCGCTGTGCAAACTTGATCGGACCAATATATTAAATGTTATTAAAGGAGCTAAATCGCTAACATTTGGGACCTAGAAATTGACACAAGTGGGTCGCAACGCATGAAGTACTGTCATATGAATGTATCTAACCTGATTTAAATTCAATAGTTTCCGTTTTTACTCTAATTTCAAATCAGTTATGTTCGGCAAAATATGCCAGCAGTTTCAATCGAATGCAAATTTCTAGCGTCTAGTTATTCCAGTCTACATACGCCGTTTGATCTGGTGCAATGTGCCTAGCCTCGTCCCTCAAGTCTCTTGTTACAACAGGGGCTGAAACACATTCTGGTACACGATCCGTGTACCAATGGTAAAATGTTTATTTTGTCTTAAACATTGAATATCAGAAGCCCATCTTTTCCCGGTAAGATCACAGCATCAATATTGATTTAAATTGACAAATAATTCGTTTTTTCAATGTTTTGAGTTAGAGACTTAGCTACTTTAACTGTATGAATGGTGATATCGAAACAGCAACTTGCCGATCGAAATCCTTGTCATATGTAGTGTGCAAACTACAAGTCCAGATTGCATTACGATAGGCTACTATGCCACAAGTAGCTTCCCAAAACGTATTGCTAATGGCACATATGGTTAGCGTACCGGTACCATCAGTGTCTAGGCTAATCGCCTTTTAAGTTTTATAGTCAGGGTCGGATTTACCTACTAGGCCTATAGTACCGGACCGGTATGCCTATATTTATAGGCTTGACAGACTTGGGCTTAAACTTAAGTACTCGTGGGCCTTCGGTTGTAAGCAAGCTTTTACACTACAAGTAGAACTACAACATAGTATTTAATCTAATTTATCACAAACAGGAACCAAGGAAAAATAATCTCAATAGGCTAGTTTTCATTAAACAAGATTATGGCTAACGCTCGGTATTACTATAACTAATTAGGGCCTAAAGAGTAAGCCTTTCGATGACTTGGTCAGGCTGCTGCTTAATTTTCCTTTTAGAGTTCCATAGTTCTGCTCAACGCCCTCAATCAAAACACGGAGAGCTACAGGGTTCCAATTTTAGACCCCATTTCGGCTTTTGGAAGGCTGACAGACGACGCATACTACTAATACTATGACATGCTCTGACGCGCTATGACGTAGCAAACAAACACAAGTAAACACAAGGTTTGAAAATAGCTTTTTATTCATAAATACACAGCTAAATCTTAGCGTATATATAAAGAATATATAAGTTTCAAAAGGTAATGATCAAATAAAACATAACGGATATAATGCCGACATTGTCAACATTTAGACCGTGGGAATGTTTACAGAATTTTGAATGAAGTGACGCAACGTGACACGCGACCATTCGTGACGTATTTAAGTTAAGAAAATATTTACGCCGGCCTTTGTGAAACCGACGTAAACAATTCGTATCTTTTTCGTAAGTTTTTCTTAACGTAGTTTTTTTTCTTAAAGTTACGAACTTTTGTGAAACTGCCCCCTGAAACGTAAGCACAATAGCTAAAAATGAGAAGTCAGTAACATGTCTGTGCATTCTACCATTCACACACACCAGGCAACGTCGTCATTGATTCAAGTGGCGTTGTTTCTATTCCCCGCTGATATGTAACAACATATTGCGCCACGTGTCTGCATAATAAATTAATGATCTTTAATATCCTCTTTATACCGGCTGTTCCAATTTGTGCACGTTAGAATTTCGACCTCACGCTTGTATGTTACAAGGGGAGCAATCGTTTCGACACACTGCTAAGGAGCTCTACGCACAATGATTGAATTAAAATTGTACCATATGTTACGTTAGTCGCGAAATAACCCGTATTGTGTTGAGTGGACGTTCAAACCCCGTGTTCTCCTATTTTCAGATTGACCAAGATAAATACAATACGACTCGCAGCTGCCCTGGAAACATGGCAGCAATATGTGACAAGATTAATTCAACTTTAAACATCGATTGGCGTCATACTGACTGGACGGATCTGAGAAAACCTCTCTATTCGGGACTAGCAGCTGCCCTTTACACCATTTACAGATATCACAGTGACGTAATACCGGCAAACCTTCATACACAGGCCAATATCTGGCAAGCACTTTTCGCCCCAAGTCGAAATCTCTCTCTCTTTACATCAATTAAACCATTCAGCAGTAAGTCGTTTATCTTTTTCGGGTTGTGTTATCGTGTGACAATGTCGTATCTGTCTGTTGGCTTGTCCGTCCATCCATACTCTTACTTGCATTATTTTTATTGATAATTGAAATGCCGAAAGAATGTAGGTGACTCCATATATACGTATATATAGATATAAAACCAATTTACCTGTTTGCAAAATTAAAAGTAGGGGGTTTCGTTTTGATTTTCTTATCGCGCGATCCAAGATGATTGAATTCAGCTGCAGATTAGATAAAATATTAGATAACAGATTAGAATATTAGATATATTAAATGTATTTTAACATTTTAGAGATAACACTTCCTGTTATTGCAATACACCTTTGGCATATAGATTACAGATACATTTATCGTTTGATAAGCATGCAATCGTTCACTATAATCAAGGTTATCCCCATCACCCTTAGTAACAATCTTTTACTATATCTTACTCGAGACAAAAAGTCAACCGCTACTACATGTGTGTACAGTACAGTAGTTCAACCTTATCGCTACGTCAATTTAAGGTGGTTACAATGAACGAATAAAACATAGCTACTATCAACAAACCTGTTACTCGCACTAAATGCCTCAGAAATATGTACACTAACAGACAGGGTGGTCCAAACCGAATGTTAAAATAAATTTATGTTATCTAGTGTTCTATAAATCATGTTATGGTATCGTAGCTTCTATAAATCATGTTATTGCATGGTATCGCGGCTTCTATAAATCACGTTATTACATGGTATTACGGCTTCTATAAGTCACGCTATTACATGGTGTCGAGTGTTCTATAAATCGTGCTAATTGTATCAAGTGTTCTCTAAGTCCACATTCTGTGGAGTGTTATATAAATCATGTTATTACTAATACCGAGTGTTCTATACATGGTATCGCGGCTTCTATAAATCATGTTATTACATGGTGTCGAGTGTTCTGTAAATCATGCTAATTGTATCGAGTATTCATTAAATCATGCTATTACATTGTACCGAATGTTCTATAAAGCAAATTATTACTTCATATCGAAGGTTCTATAAATCATGCTATTACATTGTACCGAATGTTAAATGTTATAAATCATGTTGTTGTATAACATATATAAATCATTGTAAATTTGTCTCCTACACCAGACACATACTTTAGCAGGTTGCGTTTCAAATCTCATTATGCTAGAACTAATTTTACTAGTACGTGTCATCACGAGGCCACATAATTATTATTGATATTATATTTTATTCAGATAATTGTGGTTCCATGAAGCTGGATTTGGCTTTCATTATCGACGATTCTGGAAGCATCGGTTCTGCGAACTTTATGAAAGTTCTAAATTTTATGACCAATTTAACAGAAGATTTGCCCTTTGGAGCAGATAAAACTAGAATTGGTGTGGTGAATTTTGTTAGTGAGGCTTATTTGGCGTTTGACTTTAAAACTTATCTCACCAAGGCCGATATAGAATCGGCAATAATGAATATTACTTACATCGGTGGAATGACCGGCACAGATAGAGCATTAGATCTTGCAAGGACACGGCTATTTACCCCGTCGGCTGGATCGAGGAAGGACGCTACAAAAGTTGCACTTCTGATTACTGATGGTTATTCCAATTCCCACATAAGCACATCAATCGCTGCTGAGAGACTTAGAAATTCGACAGTGACTGTTTTCGCTATAGGTGTTGGGAGCTCCTTTATAGACGAATTAAATAATGTTGCTACCTTCCCTGAGTGTACCCACGTATACAGCATCAATAATTTTGACGATTTCCACACGATCCTGAATGCAATACTGAAAGCCGCATGTACAGGTGGGTTATTAGATATGAAAGAAAAAGAGACCGATAGAGAGACCTGGGGTTTAATCGATATCTGTCCGTAATTTTCCAAAAAAACAAACATGCCAAGTATCATGCCGATCATATTTTAATTCGCTGAGCAATAGGTTGGTTGTCTTTTGAGAAGCTTTGGCCACAAGAACAATAAAAACAGAAAAGATGAGTAGTATTTTATGACCAGTCCTTGGTCTAAAAATCTACAATTAGCCTCGCTTGAGAACAGAAACTAAGCTAGTTGGCCGACATTTTAATTCTTACATCGACGATTTCAGTCAAAAAAAACCATAAAGTATACTTCGAGAATTTTGAGAACTTATTTATTCCTCTTCCTGAGAATAAAATCAGAAAAGTTTAATTAGTCTTTGTGTGCATGACATATGTGAAACCGACTAGAAGTGTATTATAAAATAGTATACTTTTTTGGGAAGACATGGCGGCCATTCAGGACCGAGATCTACTCTCGAGGTAGATAGTTCTGTGTGTGCAGAATCTCTCTTGGTGCAGGAGAACCACAAAACAAAACCAATTAGACAAACCTGGGACAAACTGAACTACACACACATAACATGAAATAAACGCCAAACATCAGTTCAAGTGAAAGGGTTCGGGGGGCAGCCCTAGTTCGTTATAATGTTGACAAGGGCACAATCACTGACAAATAAAAGGTTTTATATCTGAATAAAATTGACTAAATTTAAGGCTATTAAATATTTATACTCTCTATTCCTTTGTAGCGCCACTGATTGTAGAGCAGACTGGAAATAGTGCAAACAGCTCAATCCCAGAAATTAAAACTAAAATCGATATTCCAAAAAACAGCACAGATACAGGTCCTGTAGTAGCTTATCCGAGGACGTGTAACCAAACCACTATCATTGTACGTCACACACAGACAGGCGTAAGCCTGGAAGTATAATATTATTATTCTTTAGCACGTCTGTTTATACATGGGGTATCTGGTCTTTATCCCATTTGAACAATTAGAAGATTTTCCTTGTCAAACCCTCGGTACTGCATCACTGGGAAGGGACGAGGAAGCGATCCTGGAACTTTCTCGGCCATCACCGTAATCGAGCACGGAACCTCCTAGTCAGTAACCCAGTGCCATGCTTGTCCACACCCCTGTGACTCGCGATATCACCAACAATACATTCACAACTAGAGCGTCGTACATTCGCAACAGAATCTTTAGAACCTTTTACAGTCAGGTTTCCAGGGGTTCGATAGAACGCGATTGGGAGTAGGTGACAACGTAAATATCTAAAAAAAAAATGGGGGGGGGGGCAAAAAATGATATCTCCGACCAAAAGTGTAGTATAGACTGCAAATTTTTGAGCTAAATATCTGGTGATTTTGAAGGCAGCTACACACACCCCTGAAAGATTTTCAGATCTTGATTTTGACATTTATTTTTAAATTATCTTCGCCCGTTGGGTGTAAACCAAGCCAACACAAAACCACATCGCTCACATAAGTTGTTTGCTGAATTTACTTGTATTTTTGTAGACGGAAACACTTTGTGGCATGGTGGAATTATTTGCATCATTTGAAACAAGTCATCCGGGTAAAGCCTTCTATGAATATAGTGGTGTAGCCATCGACGGTTTGCCGTCTATAATGAAAATAACAGGAGATTCAAAATGTCGACCATTGTATGTGTCCTATCAAGCCACTTCACTTCTGATTGAAAAATGTCAAAATTTAACCGGTCATTTCACAACCACTTCTGTCTCTGGTGAACATCCAGGTAATTAATTATCACTCGAAAATATCGCTCTCTCAGATTCGGTAAATTTTTGGCTAAATACAAAAGTTATTTGAGTCTGGAGACTGCGACACATTTAAAGTCGGATTTCAAGTCCGGAAAACTGACACAGGCATTAACAGGCACAAATACAGATTTTGTGTCAACCGTAGTGATTGAGTAAATGTTGTTCGTGTCTGAAGTATATGACACATTTAAAGGCACAATCGTTCTAATGCCCGTCATTTTGTCTGGTACAGAATTGTGCTGTCAAGGTTTTAATTATATTTATAATACAAGCCCCGCACAATGTCGTCCGATACAATTCTAGTTTTGGGGATGATTCGGTAAAACGTTGAATTTCAAAAGCACCTCTCTACGTTTGTAAATAATCCCTTTCAATCTAAGAACGTTAGTCGATACTAGCTACATCCACAGATAAAAAAATAACTTTCTAACCTAGAAATCTCTACTATGGTTGATGGATTACCACAATTTGAAGATTCCTGAATTGCTAGAAAAATAGTAGTGAGATTATTTATTGATTTCACCAGGTAGTGAGTTTTTTATACCAGGTAGTGAGATTGTTTATACCAGGTAGTGAGTTTGTTTATACCAGGTAGTATGATTGTTTATACCAGGTAGTGAGTTTGTTTAATGATTTTACCAGGTAGTGAGATTGTGTGTAGAAAAAATGGTAAGGAGAGAAATTGTACGATGGCAGATTTTCAACTGAGTAACTACAAGGAGTCTCTCTGTCCAGGTAAATCCTATATATTTAGACCCGTTTTCCATGTAGGCTACGCTTTTCAACGAGCGTTTTCGTCCTTTAAATGGTAACAGTCCCATTACATTTCCATTAAACGGATTTTTTTCCCGCGAAAACGCATACATGGAAAACCGGCTTTAAGTAGCTTAAACTTTTCCAATGTCGTTTAGTCGATTTATCTAGCGCTTTAGAGCATAAGGATTGACACTGCGTCGTGAAGTGGTGCGGTTTCGACCTCAATCTTCCAAGTGACAAGAAGTAGGATCGCCTGTCCAACTTGGTGGGCTTTTCCCGGTGTTCCAATTTCCCTTTTTTTTTTTTTGCTGCTGCTGCTGCTACAAACAACCTTTACTGAAATGAAATGGGGTTTAACGTCCCACTCTTCGGCACCTGACCTGGGCTAATGGAGGACGGGACATCCTTTACTAAAACTGTCCCTTCTCGGCGGTGGTTATAGGGCCGACTTGATATAGTCCTGATATACATGTATATTGCTCTTTATCATCTTTCATACAATGTCTTAAAATATTTTTTCAGATCCATGGGGAAATATACCCAATCCATGCACTCCCAAGTCAGCTTCACAAACTGACGCTAAACTATTTCATCCTCACCCTGTTGACGTCACCAAGTTTATTAAATGTGACGATCTTGGAGAAATGTATGTCACGCAATGTCCGCCCGGTAAAGAATACGACGACGAGGTGGCCGAATGTGGAAAGGAAGACGTCATCAAGGTCGACGGGAAAGACAAGCAGAACCTTCCTGACAATTTGAATCATCTGTGCATTGATAATTTGAGACCAGGAACCCATTTCTACGCCCATCCAACAAACAAACACCAGTATTTGGAATGTGACCTATCTGGGCATGCGTGGGTTTTTGATTGTCCAGCAAATCATATATGGCAACAAGATGGCTTATCTTGTATTGTAGATCCTTTGTATACCACTAATCCGTGTACTTCCTTGGCTCACACTCGTGGTCAAAATTACTTCCCCTTGCCCGATCCCAAGAAATATGTAAGCTGCGACATTCACAATAACATGTCTATAAATGAGTGTCCATCAAACACACATTTCTCTGACGTACTACACAAATGTGTCGGGGATGCTGGAATCATAGGATGAGCGTAATTTATGTGTGTTTTGTTGCAGGGTGGGGGGGGGTCCATTAACTATTAGTAGAAGACAAATTGATAAAGTTCACAATCATCTACACTATTTTGATTTGTTTTGTTTTTATTTTATCTTTTTAAACTATATATTTATTATCCACAATCTACCTTCAAACAATACTATTCATATTGTATTACTGTACATCGGAGCATAAGAGTAGTGTAATAAATGAGGCAGTCAGTAGACTTTATATTAGTCGTTGGGATGGGACAAATAGCAGGGGTCCCGTGTACAGTTTGACGTGCACGTTGGAATTAATTTTCTGTCCAGGTATATAATTTATTCTGATCCAAGATCAACATTTGTGTGGAGTTAAAGATACATTATGGGAGATTAGATAACGAGTTGGCAGTTCTCACTACAATAGTTAAAAACTAGCTAATGTAAAGGCAATTTGCTGAAAATTTCAGTCAAATTGATCCATTATTAACTTAGAACTAAGCGAATGGAAGTTCCGCTTAGCCTCGGTCATCATTACTAAAGTGGGTAAGACAAAACCAGTAGTCTCGGTTATCCAATTTAAATCACGAAGGAAAATACTTCAGCGAATCGAAATACAATCCAACAAAAATCTCATGCTAGCCTCGACATCGCGAGTTGATTATGGTCTGAATAAGTTAATTAACGTCTAATTAATAGTTTTTATATGATTTCAGGCCTAAAGAAAGACCTACAATCGGCAGATTTTGCTCTTGCATAATGTATGTTTAAATAAAACAGTATATATACAATATAATGCAGTCCATCTTAAATGTACCGCCAGATTCAAACTCGTGTTGTTTCTGAAAAAAAAACAAAAATAGAACAATCATCGTTGATGTACAATATTTGAGGAGATAAATGGGAGCCATATTTTGTATTCGCGGCATGAGGAATACTCACGTGACAGCATGTGCACATTTGAGATCGACAATTGCAGTGGTAGAGGGTAGGTCAGAACATGTGTATTACTAATAATTAGTTGCATCCTTATGGAATATCAAACAGCCCTTTATTCAGAGTTCTTAATTCTTATGATTTATAAATTTAATTGATTGGTTGGATCAAGGTCATATATCATATTGTTAGTCCCAAAATGACCTGGTTTGTGTCGAGTGGACGTTAAACCCCATTTCTCTCTATATATATATCATATTGTTTTTATTATATTTGACAGCCGTGTACCGTAGTGTGTTTCAGCATCATTTGTAACAAGTGACCAGAAAGAACAAGGCTAGACGACGCCATAACTTATCTGGAGAGAATGCGCAATAGACAGGAGTAACCAGACAGAAGAAATTTCTATTCGGTTGAGACTCGTATTTCGCTCGAGATAACTGGTTTGAAATTAGATTTAAAACGGAAACAAGTGAATGTAAATCAATTCATATACAATCAGATTACATTATTATATGCATTACGATTTGGGTCTATTTCTAGGTCCCAAATAAATTATTAGCCTTTTAGATCCCATAATACGAGTCAGAGCAGGTTTGTAAGCATGTATTTATTACCTGGTACACAGCTTGTTCTCAATCTGTGACTCCATTTACCAGTCGCTCGACATTTAGTACCAATACGTCCAACTAATTTATAACCTGGATTACAACGAACTCGACATCTCTTACCAAATGGTACAGACTTACGACGACATTTTGGCGGATGTAATTTACCATTAGCTATGGTGTTTAATCCATGACACTTTATAACTTAAATAAATGTAACATATAAACATTAAATATAGCAACAGATGACTGAAACGAAATAAAATGAAATGGGGTTTTACGCCCTACTGTTCTGTACCGACTCCGATAATAAAACAGCCAAACACACAGCGGACAGCGGGGCTACCGCCTTCTCTTTTTTTCAAATTTCGACTGTTAACGCCAACTTGTAAACAGGACGTCGCTTTTCTGAACGACTAAAGGCTATGATTATATTAGGCCCTCCATTTCAACACAGACATGAGGTAAGAGCCTGGAAAACAGAAGAACGCAAGGTCGCAGACGGTCTAGCACAATCTAGCACATCATATTTAGGTCTTGGTGTGGGTCATGGTAAGGGTTAGGACATCCACATTTCGTCAAGGTCTCGACATATAGACAGAGCTAGCCCTTGCCTTAACACACATGGCGTTCTCCTGGAATATCGTCCGAAACTGTAAATTTCTGTCTATAGTAACCACTTACCTTTACATGTGCCCGAAGTACCAGAAAATTTCCCATTTGCTGCGCAAGTCCGAATGCGACTGCCAGTTAGTCTGTATCCATGGTGACATCTAATAGAACAGGCAACACCTGGTGTTAGTTTTTTTATACCGACCCCGAGACATTCTAGCGGCCACACGATTCCTTTTTTAGGTTTTTCCAAGGGTTTACAGTTGTTGCTACCTGTAGTTATATGTATGCGAAAAAAGGAACATCGTATAATAAAAAGAAAACAGGCTAAACTTTTATGTCATTGGTGTTTGGCATATCCAAATTAAATGGGAGTATCGGAACTCTGATTTCGATTTCGAAATAACCTTTGGATGAACCGGGTGGGCGATTTGGAGAAAGGGGTTTTGAAATTTGGTTTAAGTACCGACAAGGGGATAGGGGACGAGATTTTGAAAATATAGTTCAACTACCGACAAAGACGTGTTTGTAGCATAACCCAAATAATTGCTTGTATTCAGGTTTATGAACTGAATGTCAGGATTTGAATCACTGACTAGGGGCATGGGCGTACGTAACTAACGTACGAAAATTAAACGGTAGCTGGCTTTTTTTTTCGCACGCATACAATGAATGGCCATTCTGCGCAGTAATCCTAGCCAGAATTTGGCTATTTTTTAAAAATTGCGTTAAAGTTTACAATTTTTGTTTAGAACTGAAATAAATTAACTATTAGTCAATCCCCACGTTAAAAACATCAACAGAATTGATTGCGTATATCTGAAATAGACACGATCGAAGCACAAAATAGTGCCAATATGCCGACGTCAAATCTATATTTGTAATGTTATTTTTGTGAAAAACCATTGGAAGATGCGATAAGACGTTATGGCTGTACGGATTATATGGTCCTAAAGGCTTCAAGAAGGCTATTGTTTACTACAATGTAACATTGTGTTGACATTCGTTTGTTGATGTGACCTCATGACCAGTGACGTTTAGATAACGTCATATGGATATCATGGCTATAATTCACTGTGTCAGAGTCACTTATCTGCAGGTAGGGTAATTCTGTCGTTCAGATTGGGGGCATGAGTAAACACCAATCTTAAGAAAATTGTCTGACACCGGAAAGCAAATATCGGCAGCATGACACACTAATTTTTCCCATCCCATATAGTTTCAAGGCATATAATATTTGAATACCACCAGTAGTAGTAAATAGGGCACCTTAGGAACAGCTTAAATAAACGAAATGGCTTCAGCTAGAGAATGCCGTAGTTTTATTTGGATTATGTGATGCCATTGTTTAGGTCAAATGCGGCATCATTCTTCAATGATTGATATCAAACACATTTTTTTTTATAGTGCACAGTTTAATGGTCGTACCGTAACATGTTTTTCTGTCTGTCTGTAATCTGGAACCACGCGGACACGAACAGAAATATCTACCCGGTAAATTATAACAGGAATGGGAACAACCACTTATATTCTTATTCTCTTTACTACATTCATCTATATCTATAATGTATACAGTAAATACTACATTCATCTATATACTACACTCATATATATCTATAATTATACTACATTGATCTGTATTATACTACATTCATTTATATCTATAATATATACTACAATCATCTATATCTATAATATATACTACAATCATCTATATCTATAATATATACTACATTCATCTACTCTATCTATAATAGTTATATAAACACTGGTTGACTTTCAAAATAATGTTTGTCTATAGATAGTGATGTTATTGGGAGAAAACAATGGGCATGATTTGAGAATTTCTGAGAGAGAGAGCGAGAGAGAGAGAGAGAGAGAGAGAGTGATAGAGAGAGAGAGAGAAATGGGGTTTAACGTCCACTCGACACAAACTAGGTCATTTCGGGACCAACATATGGTTTAACTTTATTTCAATAATTTGCTTGCGCGTAGGAGTCTTTAGCAGTGGGAGGAAACCGGAGTGCCTGAAGGAAACCCACGAGGTTGAGAAGGCGCCCGTATCTCCATGCCACGTACGCTCACACCGGGGATCGAAACCACAGCCGCAAGCCAGAGGTGACCGGCCAGCTAGAGGTCGAAGCGCGGCACTCTAAACCAATAGGCCATCCCAACCCCCAAGAGAATTTCCAATCTAATTAAAATATAGATCTATATTTCGTTTCGTGTTATATACTTTCGATGGCCTACACTCATGTAGATCTAACAAGTTATAGTGGGAGCTCACGTTCTATGACGTCAGGTATCAAGCACGGGACATTTGACCCGATAACGTCAGTCATTCGATTAACCAATTAGCGACCGCCATGCTTTTAAAAATCTACTTTTGTTTTGTTTTGATATCTATCCGCTGGTGTTAGTATAGACGTCATTGGCTGGTAATATCTACCCACAGTTCCACGCATGAAAAGGTCAAACGGTCGATTCGACAGACCATTTGATTGGCTGACCCCTCATTTCAGGCAGAACACGAGATAAATAACAAGTCCTCCAGATCCAAGAGTAGTGAAGACAAGTAAAAACGAAATTTTGAACTATAAAAAACGAAACGAAACTGGATCTGTGTTTTAATCAGACTGGAGAATTTCTGAAGTATTATACCTATTTGAGTGTGATTATAAGTTCCTAAATTATAAGTTCTTCACAATCTTCACGTGCTTTAGAATTAAATATAAAATAAAAATACACTATACCAGTACAAACTTGGCTTTTTGGTGTTTTACGTTCAAAACCTTTCGGACATTTACATTCTAATAAACTAGCAGCTGCCGTTCCCTCGGTTTCTGATCTGGGTGGACATCGTTCACATGATGTTATAGACATTGATGAGTCACGATACGTGTTCTTCCGACACGCTGAAATTAATGAAGTAAAATAACGAGGATGTTTTAACGCATTGATACACTGGGCAGTTGCCTGTCGGGTGTCCCATGACATGAGCAAGTCCATCATAAAAATGTATATCAATAAATAAATACTATTCTATACTAAACTAAGCCACAAATATTACTTGTTAAATGATTATATCGACCTTTTACATGTTTATTCCTGTGAGTGATGTATTGGTACAATGCTCTTAAGACCACACTGCTTCCTATAGCACAGTGAATTCTTGTGGTGACATTTCCCGTTGTGTTTTGTCACTCGGTGAAGTCACTAATTGTAATACCACAGAATGAGGTTTCTTATATATTAATTTGCGGACTGAAGCTCTTCCTTTGGCTAAGAAATAAGAAGGGGATGTCTTGTTAATCAGATCTCATTTCAAATGACAATCTGAGTCAGTCAGTGGCTGGTGTTGAAATGTTAAAACACAAGCTGACCCAGCCCTGTAATAAACAGCGTAACAGGACCGTATCTAGCGGGTATTCAGGGGGTACATTACACCCCCAGAAAAATAAGGCGCCCCCTCTATTCCAAAAAATAATTTGAAATCTTTCAATTATAAAATAATGCACTTGAATATGATCACAGTGATGCTTTTAAGGCACTGATCAGTTGGCCGGTTTTAAGGGCGCCCACGCCCCAATAGGTTCGTTTGCCCTGATCCAAAGTTTCTTATATCACTTACGTGGAGACTATGGGCCCCACCACCAAGTTGCACCCAAACTTTTAAAATCCTACATATGGCCCTGCAGCGTAACAGCTACATCTTACATACAGGTGCTGATACAGCGTGTAACCCAGCGTGACTACTACATCTTACCTACACATGCTGACCCAGCCCTGTAATACCCAGCGTGACAACTGCATCTATACGATCCTGGTAGATTGATACACACCTGATCACAGGCGTTGGTAAAATTGGACGCACACTCATCTAAATCTACAAGATACAATATAATATTAAATTAAATCAGGTGGGGCTAAAGTCTACTGTTCTACTCAGGCTGGGCTGCTGAAGAAAGGCTGATGAAGACGGGCAGATGGCATACGGTGTGATATGAGCAAAATTGTGACTGGTAGGGGCACTACGGTCAAGCGCTTTTCTACGTGCACAAAATGTGTGCACACGATCTCGGTTCTTCGTCAAAGCCGAACAACTATATATACGTTGTGCATAGACAGGTCCCTTGTCCTACACCACTGACAAGCTGGTTCACGCCGGAAAATCAAGGTGAATTTTCTCGGCCAGCACAGGATCGAACACGGGACCTCCAGACAGGATGCACTGTGCAGTGTGCAGTGTGGAAGGGGAACAGTTTGCGCTTCAACCTTCTTATTTATATTTCCAACAGTTAGGGGTTCCTTATCATGCTGTCAAAAATATTGTGTCCTGAATCGAATTAATAAATGATCTTACCACTGCATGTATGTGAATCAGCTGAGAGGTTATAATTACCATTATTACATACACATCTATATGAACCGTGTGTATTCTCACATTTATCTTGACAAGGATTATCTTCTAAACATTCATTTCTATCTACAGTCAAATATTATAAACACATTTATTAAACTTAAACACATTTATCTAAAGTCATATATCGACATATCTAGAGTCAAATATCAACACATTTATCATTATCTAGAGTCAAATATCAAACGTCACATTCAACAAATTTGTCAATTTCGTGTTTTTGTAAAGTTATCCAACTTTTCTGTATAGATAATGTGTGGCTTTAAACCTCTATCTGATAAAAATATTTAAAATCAGAATTTGGCGCCAATTTAAATCGCTGATTGCTTTTTTTAAATCCTTCGTTGTGCCATGGATACAATATTGTGAAAGTTCAAAAATAGTTTAGTTCCGTTCAGTCAGGTGATTACGGCTGATATTTGGTTTTGTTTTTCTTAAATATCAAATCAATCAAAGCAAATATGAAATCAATCAAAGCATTACATTACATGTAAGCTTCGATTAGCTTATAGATAATTAATGAATGTCAAAGATTTTGCTTTTAATCAATCAATTTGGTAATTATAGATAAAATACAATTTGATTAATTGAATATATTTAATTCTTACCGACACATTGTTTACCATCACCATATAAGGTTAATCCTGGCTGTGTACATTCACATGTATATGACCCTAAAGTATTTACACATTTATCGGTGCATCGTCCATTTTCACGTTCACATTCATCTATATCTGCAATATATAGTATATATAGTAACTATTGTCAGTCACAAAGCAGGATATACTTAATTTCACATGTATATCCCTTTCCATCCGATCCATACAGTAGAGAATTGTATCGAAGCAAGTCTATGGAAGAGATTGATTTTCTGTCGTTTAAGGACAGCAACGTTTCTTTACTTCGGTATTAAACAACTTGCCAGGACTCTGATCGAATCTCTGTTACATTGTTTCTTGGGGTCTTGACTAGCATACAAGACCATATTCGCTAAACCTCTTAGGTAGATTATGTAAATGAGCACGTTATGTTGTAAATTTTTGTAAAAGACCACATTGCTAATATTGGCCAGGGAATGACGTTATAACATCATGTAACGTCAATATCTCAACCAGTGAATGACGTTATAACCACAGGCACTTGAAGGGATTAAAATAAAACTTCTTACTACTGCTTGATATATAGTATAGTATAATAAATGTAATTCAGACGCCATCTTTGTTATGACTTGTTTATGATATATCGTCTGCTGTCATCTCACAATACTCACTAGTTTTAACACTTCTTGTCATTTTTATTGCCAACGAGACTTTATTTGATCATTATTCACCTTCCCATGTAATTAAATTGGTCCTTTTACAGCGTTATTAATAACAAATCAAACTTAAAGCGCTATCACTTATCGACGATCCAACTTCGCCAGCCCGGAAGTAGCCCAAAATAAGGCCAAAAGAAGTTTGTATCATCCAGTCCCTTTATGATAGGTTTATAAAGGGACTGGGTGATACAGACTTCTTTTGACCTTATTTTGGGCTACTTCCGGGCTGGCGAAGTTGGATCGTCGATAAGTGATAGCGCTTTAAGTTCGTAGGATCTATCACGCGAGGCCGCTGTTGTAATTTCGCGGGTTTCTTCAAATCATATAATTATGCGGTAAGGCTTCACCTTTATTTCAATGACAATTGATTTATTATATGTGCAGTACAGTTTTGGGTTGGATTTTGTGTAAATTAAGGGAGCTGTAGGTCAGTAAACTTTTTGTAGTCATTTGAGCTGTAGGAAAAGCCACTACTGTGCCTATGGAGTAAAATATTCAGTGTAACTAAGTTTGATTACAAAAATAAATAATCCATGCACTTACCCGAACATGTTTTATTGTCGTACTCTAGTCCATAACCAGTATGACATGCGCATCGATAACCATCTCGTATATTCACACATTGGTGTGAACAGGAATGTTCGTTCGTCAAACACTCGTTTACATCTGGAATAAACACATTTACAATTTATGTCATCCATTATAACAGTTATTCAAACATTCTTTTGGATCGGGAATAAACAATTTATTGCATATTACCTCCACAGTATTACATAAGTATTATACCTCTAGTGGAGTCATAAAAGTAGGACCTTAACCCCCATTCATCTCATTTCTAGAAAGGAACGAACAAGTAGTTAGTGACTTAGATGTGTGACTACATGACTTAAACCTTGGCTATGCCTTACCGCGGAAGCCGTGTGCCTTTGAATAAAATGTTGTACCTATGTGGCTCCATACCTCTACAGCTATTGTGGTTACCGTCTATATAGTTGTGGAACTACTGTTAACGGGATGGAAGGCCTGGCAAAGGACAACGTATAGTCATTCTGATGGGACAAAAACCAAGGTTCCGTGAACATCAGTACATAATGGTGTGCACGTAAAAGAACCATTCACAGAATTCGATATACCCCTGCCATTACAACTGTCGTTACTAGCCAAGCTATAGTCTACATACCTCTACAACTCTTGCCGTTTCTCGCCAGACTATAATGAGGTGTTCTACAATCACAGCCAAATGAACCTGGTGTATTATAACAGATCTGTTGACAGCCGCCATTGCTTATTTTACATTCATCAACATCTGAAATATATAAATAGCGTGTTTCACCCTCCCAATCATAATCTGCTGTTTGATTCAGCATAAAAGATCATATGTTTGATCTCAGTTTTGGCCTTTTATAGTCAGGTTCTTATCGTTGGGCATAGTATTGGAAACACATCAAAGATCTCCAGAAACGGATATAATAACCAGCTGGGCACAGTGTCCCTCATACCTCCTATAAGTATAACACTGTATGATGGATAACTGTCTTCATTATGCCGGTTGTTTAATTTCAGGAACTATGAGATCAGTGATAGAGAGCGGGAGTAATGGCGTTTAACATTATGATCACTATGATTTAATTTAATTTAAAAAATTTGCTTGTGCGTAGGAATCTGTGCCATTGCGCGTGTGGGGGGGGGGGGCGGAAAAGACTTCTTGTCATGTACAGGTGGAGAATCTAAACCACGCCAGACCTTGAAGTGTAAGGCCACGCATCCCCCATTCCCCCACTATCCGCCCACCACCAAGAATAGAGTCTTGTTGAAATAAGGCAACGGCTAATCTGTTTATCTGGTATTTAGAATCTTTGAAATGTTGACTTACCAATACAAGTTTTATGATCGGAATCTAAACGAAACCCTTCTTTACAACCACAGTATGCACTGCCTATAGCATTTGTACATCTGTGTGAACATCCATAATTGTCTTCTTCCGTACATTCATTGATATCTGGAAAAATAAAACCAGCAACATCAGTGTCGTTATTCCTGGGAATAACTGTGTGTTATGTGGAAAATTCCAACTGACAGGGGTTCGTTTACGTGTCTGTCAATGTGTACACGGGACCTTGGTTTTTCTTCCCATCCGAATGACTATACATTTTCCCTTGGCAAAAGAGGGAAGAGTAGTCGATAAAATGTTAATAAAATTGTACATTACCGTTACATTTTAACTGTCTGCTCGGATCTCCCTTAAATCCAGGTTTACAAAGACATTCTACGAGTGATATAGCACCTTCTTCAGCTGTTGTCGCATGGGTAGGACAACTCTTACATACTTTATCCCGAACACCACGATAATAACCTTTAGGGCACGCTGAAACATAACATTGAAACTTTAAAAAAAACCCATAAAATTCTTACTATAATAACCTTTAGGACCGACTAAAACATAACATTCAAGCTAAAATAATCTTTAGGGCACATTGAAACACCACATTCAAAGTATAAAAAACATGAGGGTGCATTGAAACTTAAGATTCAAATTTAATTCAACTATAGGGCACCTTGAAACATAGCATTCAACCCAAAATGAGCTTTATTATAGACCGAACCATCACATTCAAACTCAAATAGGGCACCTTGAATCATAGTATTTACGTTATAATAATCTTTACGGGGGGTGGTTGAAATATGACATTCAAATTATGGAAATCTTTAGGGCAGACTGAAATATGACATTCAAACTATAATAATCTTTAGGACAGACTGAAACATAACATTCAAACCATTATAATCTTTAGGGCACGTTGAAACATATCATTCACACTATTACAATCTTTAAGGGACACTGAAGCGATGCGACCAACTGAAACCTAACTTTTACGCTATCATGATCTGAAAATAACATAACAGTAAACAATATGTATAAACGTACGTGCACATTTGGTGGCGCCAAGTTTCCGGTAACCAGGGTGACAAGAGCATTTATAACTTCCGGGTAGATTGGTACAAAGATGATCACAGACTGTAGTATGGTTGTATTCACATTCATTGATGTCTGGAATAGAAAACCCACGAGTTAAGGCAAGTGCGGGGTCGATGAAATGAAATGAAATTGGACTTAACGTCCTACTTTTCTGCATCAACTGGGCTAACGAATATGGACATAATACTCTTCAACGAATTAATCATTCCGTTTAAACGAATTAATCATTCCGTTTAAACGAATTAATCATTCCGTTATAACGAATTAATTTTTCGTTTAAACGTTATAACGAAATAATCCATTCGTTTATACGAAATATCAATTCGTTATAACGAAACCGTTTTTGTTAAAACGAATTAACACACCAAGTTGGATTGCCGGAGTAAACATACATTAATTATTATCATTATTAAACCCCATTTTATTTTATGTCATATACTATTAAGTAACAATATAAGTACATGTCGATATTGAAATGCAGGTTTGACACATTAACAATAATAGGACAGTCATGCAAGCACACCTTCTCATAGCGTGTTTTACCAAACACAATGTCAATGTTACTAAAACTTGACTGTGCGTATTGGCTCAGGCTGTCGCCTATCAGAAGAATATGCCAATATTATAAGTGGTTTGCTCCATACAAGACAAGTCTAATCATCGTTATTAAAGATGCATTATTGCCGGCCTCTTTTCTACCTTCAAATGTTTAATTAGATTAGTGCGGCCATTTAAGAGTTACAAACAGACAACCTAGATTTCAAGCATTTGTATCACTAATATTTGGGACCTAGAAATTGGCATAGGTACGATGTTGCCTCATGCAGTAAAACAGATGAACAGATCATCGAGTCTTGTGTATTGTACGATTTGGTCTCGTGCCTTAAAACTGTTAAAAGAGACCATCTTGGTACGACATGGTCTCATGCATTAAAACTGGTAAAGGGACCGTTTTGAAATTGAACCGTTTCAGCAAAAATCGCGATCGAACCGTATGATTATCGAGACAACGCTTTGCTATTGAGCTACCTCGGTTTGTTATATTCGTATGAACAGCTATTTAACACTGTGCCAGAAATCACGAATATTATTATTGATCAGTTGTACTAAAGAGCTTGCTTGGTGTTTAGCAAATCATTTTAGTGTCTTGGTATTCAAGTCTAAATGGAAAATAAGATGTCCGCGAGACAGCTGATCGCTACGTGAAGTTTTTGGAAAGAAAAGGGTGTGTAATTCATTGATCAATTCTGCTGAAATTTGTTGTGGGGCCATTGCTATCTCACCTTAACACCCCAGCAAATTTCAACTCCACGTGAGGTACTAGGTGTACGAAAGTATATTGGCGCCAAATGGTCGTCATGGGGACAATCGATATGAAGAAATAAATAACCAATCTATTTTACTTTAGCCTGCTTCTAATACGGAAAATATGCGTCTATTTATGGTAGTTCCCGTTTGACTAAGTATCTATTTTTGTAACGTGATCGTAGGCCCTTAGTCATGGAAGTTGTGTGACATAGATTGAATGAAGGAGTTAAAAGATTCATCTATGCCATATAATTTTGTCTTATATTCACAGTTAACTAGTTTCAAGATGATAAAAGCCAGGTTGGAGGAATATTGAAGAAACTATGGATAACGTTAATGATATAATGGATGTCCAAAGAATGAGATTAACATTAGCGTTAGTAATTGTCAGTGCCTTCTGTTATTGCGTTAGACATATTATACTTGAAATTGTCATGTTTTTTGCCTGGATGATCGGTGGTGCTTTCCTCGGTATTCTAGACATACTGCTTGAATGTTTCATTTTCTTTATTAAGTCTGTTATAGTTATGTCGTTGGGAATACTATTCATTTGTGTGCTGTTCTATATTATACCACCACAAATAATTCTTCAGTTCACGTGTTATTACATCATGCTTATTGTAAGTAAATTTATATTATCCTTCCGACTTCATTCCGAGCAAAACAATAGGACGTTAAACCCCATTTCATTTATGATATGCTTTTGAGAATAAAAATAAACGTCAACTTACCCATCGGGTGCCAAATAATATATTGAGAATGAGAGAGAAGGAGAGGCAAGAGAGGCAACGCCGGATTAACCATGGTGAGAGCCCTGGGGCCTGGTGCATGTAGGTGTGGCCGGCGCGAAGCCCTGCAAGGGGGTCTGGAGGGGGGTTCTTCCCCCAGGAAATTTTCAGAAATTGGAGGCCGGAAACGTGATTTCCTGGCATTTCAGGCACTTGTGTCGGAGCCATTTAGAAGTAGCGCATTCTGGTGTTATTTCAGTGGACCAATCTATGCGAGTGCTATGAAATGATGGCATTTCTAGAGGAGGGGGCTGGAGCCATTGAGCCCGTTAAATCCAAAACTGTAAGTCTTAGTGAGCACTGCAGAGCTACATCAAACTTTGAAGCGGGGGTGGGGCGACAACAGTGTCTCCGCCACATTTCTATCGAACACAATTGTCAACAATTCTATTCAGTGCGAAGAGAACATGGGATCTCGGTTTTCGTACCACCCGAACGATACACACTTTTCCCTGCCCGGTAATAAATCTACATGTAGTTAATGAAATACTGAATCTTTTGTTTTAGATAAGTTTGGTATTTAGAGATCCGGGAATAATCAAGGCGGATACACAGAGAAACCAACCCCGTAGAATAAAAGTGGACTAGTAAAAAGCCTATAATCGGTTACAACAAAATAAGGACACTTTTCAATAAAAAAAAACAACCTACATGAACGAATCGGCAGTATAAAACAAAAATCGCTGTTGGTCTTCTAAATGTGATCCAAGTGGATATTTTCAAAACGAGATGCCTTTGTTACTTAACCCACATTTGAAGTTTAAAAGATCCATTAAGCAAGATTAAGATAAAGGTCTGACTGAAAAGTGTGACAAAGTATTTCATAACTTTCAACAAATTTTATATCATATAAATACCAACTTTATTTAGATCTATTGCACCTTTTTAGCCCCAGCTGTTTTTGATAATATACTGCTATTGGCTTTTTACCTCTATAAACCTAAGCACGAATGTTACTACAGCGGCTGCCGTGGCAGCGGGGCAAAATGGTTATCATAATATAGTCATGTACTGTGTTAATGTTATTGTTTTATCTTCCTGATGTTTTTAAGCTTCTGTATGGTTTATGTTCCTGATATATTTAAGTTGCTGTTTGATTTATGTTCCTGTGTATTTATGTTCCTATTCCCGATGTAAAAAAATACTATATTTACTAAACAGTTCTTCTGCTATCACTAATAGTGTTACAAAAGACATAAGCCTGAAACGGATAATAGATTGTGCTATGTAGCAATATATGTAGGTATGTACTAAAATCAACTTAGTCAATGATGGACATATTGTTATATAAAAAAGGTATAGAACCATAACAAATTGGTTATATCTTTCAACAAAATACATGTGATTCGAGATATTCCTATTGCATCATTTGGCTTAATTTAACCAATCATTACGTCGATTGTACAGGTTCATGGTCATGAACATGCACGACTGTGCGTGATACCTATGCGGCTATAAAGGAAAATATATTATGTCATTAAATCAGACTTCGATTAGATTCCAGAGGGTTACCATCTAAGAGTCCTAGACACCGCGTGTCTAGGTTGAGAAGAGGTTAGTTAGTATTGACTATAATTGTAATATGTACTATGCTTGTATGTATACCATATGCTACATAAAAGGTAAAAACGAACTGTTGCATTGTTATAACTGAAGAAGACAAACGTCTTAAGAAAACATTAAGAAGAAATACACAACGTGAAGGAGAAGCAAAGACGATCCGAGATAAATCCTAGACGATCACAAGGCTACGAAAATATGTAGTAAGAAAAGATGCATGGGTCATACGTAGGATGTGGCGACCGGTTTGTGAAAGGTCCGCTCTCCACGTCAGACAAAAAGGCCCATGGTGTTACAGCTATACCTGACTTATTTGTCACCATGTTTGGAGCTGACGTGCATATCAATGTGTGTACTTTGTAGTGCCATCTTATCTGGCATACCATCTCAAAGTACTCACCCTTCTGCCCCAAAATATTAACTGTGTCAGTTTGTAGCATCTGCTATCCGAAGAACTTATATTCTGTTCAGCGTTGGACTCCTTTATACCCAGACTGAAAACATATTTATTTGGGAAAATATTTGTGTTTTGTGATACGCGATGAGCAGGACTATTATGTGGGCTTATTATAGTCCATGATTTCTTGGCATCTCGACTTAAATAAATATCCGTCTCACCTGCACACTCTAAGCCATCACTGCTGGACGAGTAACCATTCTTATTACATTCACATTTAAACGATCCTATGGTATTCTGACAACTCTCTCCGCACGGATTCTCTCCTTCCATACACTCATTAATATCTGTAATAATAGAAAACTGTATATCAAACCATAGATAAAACAGACTACACCACTAGATACGTCATGCTCCTCCCTAATGCAAGGGAAATCTATGAGAGAGAGAGAGAGAAATGGGGTTTAACGTCCACTCGACACAAACTAGGTCATTTTGGGACTAACATATGGTTTCATTTTAATAATTCGCTTGCGCGTAAGGGTCTTTAGCAGTGGGAGGAAACCGGAGTGCCCGGAGGAAACACACGAGGTTGAGAAGGCGCCCCTATCTCCATGCCACATACGCTCACACCAGGGCTCGAAACCACAGCCGCAAGCCAGAGGTGACCGGCCAGCTAGAGGTCGAAGCGCGGCACTCTAGACAACTAGGCCATCCCAACCTCTATGACATGATGAAATGCCGTTTAACGTCCTATTTATCTGCACCGGCTGGGCTAAAGAATACGGTACACGGGACTTCGGTTTTTCGTCCAATCTGAACTACTAGACACTATTTCATGTCTGTGACGGATACAAACTCACGGACCTCCCGGGCGTGGTCGGTGAGGGACGGTTAGATGGCAAACTCAAGGTCGTGTACTGATGGCCAAATGATTAAAATATGCAGTTAAATGATCGGTTGGCGACTACTCACCAATACATGCACTGTTCTCCCAGGGTAGCTTCTTATACTCACCAATGCAAGCATTGTTACCCTAGGATCCTCATCAATACAAGCACTGTTATCCTAAGTTGGGGTAGTGACTACTCATCAATACAAGCACTACTGTTATCTTAGGATAGTGTAGTGACTACTCGCCAATACAAGCACTGTTATCCCAGGATAGATACTACCCACAAGCATTGTTATCCCAGGATAGGATAGAAACTACTCACCAATACAAGCACTGTTATCCCAGGAAAGTTTAAACCCAGCACTATCACAATTACACAGATATGAACCTGGTATATTGGTACACGACTGGTTACACGGTGGATCTTCCCATTCACACTCATTTATATCTAATATATATATAACAAAATATATTCTTATATCTTATACAATGACAAAATATAGTCTTATGTCTTATACAATAACAAAATATATTCTTATATCTTATACAGTAACAAAATTCTTATAACTAGTTAAATTTTACTTCAGTATGCTTACATTCATATTTCTTGTAACCTATAGCAACTCATCACCCATGCTGGCATTACACAATGGTTTCTCTGGGTTATATTCCTGATTGTTTTCAAATTTGAGTGAAGTCTGTATCACTACAGGCCCAGGAGCGTACAGCGCAATAATGATAATAATAAACCTCTATTTATAAAGTGCCTTATACTATAACAGAAGATTGTATTGTGTTTTTCTAGTCTTTTATATTGGAACTACGGAAAGCTTTAAATGCATTTTAAGGAATCAATGGTCATAATGTCGTGAGGCTATGAATTCCATAGAGGAGAAGAGACAGGGGGCTGGGGGCTGTTTTGTAATTTCAAGATTCACCGAGGGTTGGTACTGAAGATAGGAAGAGGTATAGAGAAGATAAGGAAATTATTTACCGTCACATAGATTAGTGTTATTGTTGAGTTGATATCCGGTAGGACATACACACCGGTATCCACCGATTGTATTCTCACATCCATAATCACAAGTTACTAGATCAGATATACATTCATTTATATCTAAAACAATAACACATATAGATATACACTCATTTATATCTAAAACACATAGATATTCACTCAGATATATTTAAAACTCATAGATATACATCCATTTATATCTACAAAACATAGGTATATACGTTCATTTATATCTAAAACATATATATATATATATACACTCATAGATATATGTCCATTTATATCTAAAACACACATATATATATACACTCATAGATATACGTTCATGTATATCTAAAAGACATAGATACACACTCATAGATATACGTTCATTTATATCTAAAACACACAGATCTACACTCGTTTAAATCTACAAAGAATAAACACTCATATATCTACTCGGTATTGTCGGTGGTATAGGAAATATGAGTTTTTAGAATAACTGCATACAGTTTTGCTAATGTTAAACCGTTACTGCTTTTCATACAAAATATCTTTTCGTGTTAAATGCTAGACAGTATATAGTGAGTTATCTGCCTTGGTAATTATGACCTCCATTCGTGTTTAAAAGACATGGAGTGAGTATTCCTACCTTGACAAGTATGGTCGTCATCAGCTAGTTTAAATCCATCACCAGGACAAGAACATCTGTAGGAAGCAGCATAGTTGATACAATCATGACTACAACCACCGTTGTTGGTTGAACATTCGTCCGTGTCTGAAGTTAAAATACAACTATTATACAGTAGAGTTGGTCACAACAGTTAGTCAAACAAACAGAACTATAGCACCCCCCCCCCCCTCCCCGGCCTCTAAAATATTTGGAAATTTGTCAATTCCGAGAATGTTGTTTAGAGCGCCTCTAACATACCAAATTCCCACATAAAACCCTTTAAAATACATGATTCGCGACCGATCAGAGAGCAATTACATATCTATCATTTAAAAATGGATAGACTAGTAAAAAGGTTGAAAACTTTCATCATGTTTACCCCAGAAAGGGGCAGGGTACTATTTGTATACCCTGGTACCCGGGTTCCGGCGCCCCCACCCCACCCGGACCCTCTACTGAACTACTATACCTTTATCATACAAGTTCATTGTCTGGAACTGCCATCAAGTAAAACCCATTAATTTATTAGGTCATATTTTTGTTTTAAAAAATCTAAAGGTACCTTTACATATCTCGTCTTCAGCATCCCAGAAGAAACCTCGGGGACATTCACAGTGAGCGCCACCTATCGTATTGATGCAGCTAAATTCACATTTAACCTGATATCTTTCACATTCATTGATATCTGAAATATACAGTAAATTTCCGATAAATTAATATATACAGCAAATTTATGATAACTTGAAACATACAGCAAATTCGTGATAACTTATTATATACTGCATGATAACTTGAAATATACAGCAAATTTATGATAACTTGAAACATACAGCAAATTTATGATAACTTGAAACATACAGCAAATTCGTGATAACTTGAAATATACAGAAAATTCGTGATAACTTGAAATATACAGCAATTTCATGATAACTTGAAATATACAGCATCTTCCCGATAACTTGAAATATACAGCAAATTCATGACAACTTGATATATACAACAAATTCGTGATAACTTGAAATATATAGCATATTCCCGATAACTTGAAAAATACAGTTAACTCCTGATAACTAGAAATTACCTTTACAGATCATATGATACAACTATAGGAGATTCTTGATAAAGTTTGTCATGATCATTTTAAGAAATGAAAGTGGACGACAATGGATTTTTCACTAACATGAAATACCGCATATCATATACAAATCATAATTCTATAACCGAAAATGAAATAAAATTGTGGTTGATCGTTTTACTTTTCCGACCTGATTTCATAAGACGGGATGTATCGGGTAGTGTGCTATAAGGCCAGTGGTTCTCAACCTTTTTTGCCAACGGCACACCTTTGAACACATGAAAAAATAGCGGCACACTTGGCTAAATATAGAGTAAAAATATTTGAATTTTGCAAAATAAAAACATGGCAAGTCACAGACGGCATACAACCGTAGACACAGACTAGTCATTAACACATCGAATGACTCAAACTAGATAAAGAAAAACACAGCTATTAACTTACAGTGAATACTCAATTAGGATCATGTGGTTTTTCGCATTTTCTCAGGGTACCCAGGAAGATTTGGCGGCACACCGGTGCGCCGCGGCACACTGGTTGAGAACCACTGCTATAGGGGAATATTTTGTCCGGATAGTAACATTTTGTCCGGATAGCAACATTTGGCCCGGATAGCAACATTGTCGCTTTACTTTTATTTCGATTTCCAGCTTCGAGGGGACCATTTACATTAACATGCTGCAATTTAATTTGTCTTACCAACACACGGTACATACATAGCAGGATTTCCTTCAAATCCCGGATTGCATTCACAGTCTTCGGCTGACAAAGCTGTTCTAGCTAACGACGCCTTCTTTTGGGAATTTTCTGGACATTTGATGCACTTCTTCCTTCTTCTGTTATAATATTCATCATTGTCACAGGCTAAATATTGCATAATAGAATAAATAATACAATTCAGCGTAACACAGATGAAACTAAAATTGATGTACGGGCGAACAAAGCTGAGAATATTACGGATGTTAAGTATTATCAAGGCTGAGAATGTCTGAGAATGTTTGGGATGCTTAGTATTAACGAAGCTGAGAATGTCTGAGAATGTTTGGGATGCTTAGCATTAACGAAGCTGGGAATGTTTGGGGTGTTTAGTATTAACGAAGCTGAGAATGTCTGAGAATGTTTGGGATGCTTAGTATTAACGAAGCTGCAATGGGAATGCTTGCGATGTTTAGTGTATTAACGAAGCTGAAAATGTTTGGGATGCTTAGTATTAACGAAGCTGAGAATATTAGGGGTGTTTTGTATTAACGAAGCTGAGAATATTTGTGATGCTTAGTATTAACGAAGCTGGGAATGTTTGAGGTCTTTAGTATTAACGAAGCTGGGAATGTTTGGGGTGTTTAGTATTAACGGAGCTAAGAATGTCTGTGAATGTTTGGGATGCTTAGTATTAACGAAGCTGGGAGTGTGTCGCTTCGATCACGATATGAATGGAATTTAGCATAACAAAAACCAAGTTACAACTGAAGATTCACGTAGAAAATATCGTTTAAAAAACTCACCACGACAAGATTCACGTAGAAAATATCGTTTAAAAAACTCACCACGACACGATCTTCTGTCGTCTGCAATAACATCGCCGAAAGCAGGACAAGAACATCTGTAGGAACCCGGGATATTGATACACCTGGATTCACAACCTCCATTATCAATCTTACACTCATCGATATCTATAAACATTTATCAGGGATATGTATATATATAAATCAGTGATAGATTCTATGGATATATAAATCAGGGATACACCCCATGGATATATAACACAGTAATATTCCCCAGGGATATATAACACAGCGATATACCCAAGGGATATATAACTCACGGCGATATACCCCAGGGATATATAAATATACCCCAGGGATATGTAACACAGTAATATACTTCAGCAATATACCCCGGCTACACTAGCCAACAATTAAAACAAAACATAGCAAGCTCACGCTGATACAAGTCGTCTCTGACACGAACCGTCTTTAAGACAAATAGTCTCTTACCTTTATAATTGTACCAAATGTGTCTTGTCTTCATAGCCGTTCGGATGGGACGACAAACTGAGGTCCCGTGTATTCCTTGGCGTTCACTTAAATGAATCCTTAGATGGCATGGTGAATCCTTTCTAATAACAATCACAATTGTACGAACTGTAACTTACCTTTACAATTGAAACCGTTGGACGTCATGGTGAGCCCTTCCTGGGTACAATTACAATGGTACGAACCGTCAGTGTTAATGCACTGATCATCACAACCGCCATTGTTTACATCACACTCATCTATATCTACAAGTTAAAACAAAAATACAAGTCGTATTTCAAGTCCAATAAAAGTCTACTTAAAGTCCAATAAAAGGAAATTTTAAGTCCAATTAAATGAAATGTCAAGTCTGTTGTCCCAAAAGTCATGTGCATTCCAATATTAGCTTTTAACCGATAGTCTATTTGGGTCCTATTTATCCTTTGCAAATCGTGACAAAACTGGGGCACAATAAGGTACGCTCATATTTTGCAAGAGATGGACAGAAAATAATCAAGGATGTTAGGTCCTACATCCGTCAATATCGAAAGGAACCGAGATCTTTGGGAAATAAACACATATTTTAAGTTTCATTAAAATCAGACAAATACTGTGACATCTAGAGATCCCACAACCTTGATATCGCATGCTCTTTATTATATTATACTATTTGTGTAAAGGAGTGCGCTCATTTTGTCAGACTGTCTCAGTGCGATCATCACAAAATTCGGATTCAACATTTATTATTATGTAAAGGTGAATTAAATGAACGCTTTTAGAATGTAATAATACAGACAGGCTTAAAATACAGATGTGACGATATCCTTTGATGTTGGCGTATCATTATTTCAAATAGTGCAGTACGCACAATGTGCCAAGCGTATATTATTTATACTATTTGTAATTTTGGACCCGTGTGATGTATTTCATTGCAAAGCACGTGCGAGAGTCTGTATTTTAAGTTGTTTAACGTCACTCGTCTTGTTTCAGTACATTACTTAATGTCTCGCTCACGACCATTAAACCACACGTATACATATACATGTACAATTGAAAAAAGTATGACCATAACAGAAATTTTGACGAGATGAAATTCGTAAAGCAGCCAGTCACCATTATGAACATGTGTCCGTACCTTCACAGAATCTTTCACCTGGTCCAACGTAGTATCCTGGTTCACAGATGCATCTATAGTCTCCGATCAGGTTGATGCATTCACCATGTAGACAAATCTTCTTACCATATCGCTCACATTCATTCACATCTAAAATACATATTCATTTATTGAACATATCAGTAACAAATCATTTACTGTATTCTGCGTGGGTGGGAAGGGCAGGACTTGAGTGTAATTGGAAGGGCGGTGATGGGATGTGATGGGGTGGCTCAGCATGGCATGGAATGCGAACGATTAGCATGACATGGGATGAGAAATGTTAGCAAGAAATGGGATGGAAAGGTATGTAGTGGAATTGAAGTGGCTTGTTATATAATGGATGGAATGGATAAGGATAGTTAAGGATGAATGAATGAATGAATGGATAAATGGATAAATGAATGAATGAATGAATGAATGAATGAATGAATGAATGAATGAATGAATGAATGAATGAATGAATGAATGAATGAATGAATGAATGAATTAATGCATGAATCTTACCGACGCATGTATGATTATCATGTCCAAGTTTCCAACCTTTCTGGTTACATCTACAAGTGTATGAACCACGTGTATTCTCACACGAATCATCACAGCCGCCATTGTCTTTCTTACACTCGTTTACATCTGTATAGATTATAGAGAATGTCATTAAATAAAAACATGACAGCAGTATTTAAATATAAACCATTTTTATTACCGTACTTAAATATGTTGGATAAAATACACATTCGGACAAATATTATGACTAAAACGCCATTCAAAATCACGTATAGGTACTTACCTCTACAGAAATATTTTTTAGCACTTGGTCTGTATCCAGGTATATCACAATCACACCTATATCCCCCAGCTGTGTTAATACATCTACCTGGGCATATATCCTTCTTAACTGTATCACACTCATCGATATCTATAACACATAACACAGTTAATAAATGGGGTTTAACGTCCTACTTTTCTGTACTAATTGAGTATACGACCAGGCAAGGTGAAAATGAAAAATCCGGGACATGCTGATGAGCGAGCAAGCTTCTTACTCAACGAGCCATCGCTGCTTCGCATAACAAAGGTGGTTATTAAAAAAGGATAGTGTAATTAAATAACATGGGGTTTCGCCTCCTACTTTTCTGCAGCGATTGGGCTAACGTCAGATTTTCTTTCGTCCCATCGTAACCCTTGGACAATGTCAGTAGTCCAGTAGCGTTTTAGAAAGGGGGCCGGCGGGGAACAATAATTTCGGCGGGAGAGCATTTTCCAATCGAAGTGGAAAATTAAATTATTTTTTTGAAATTGTACCTCTCTTCATTTCAATTGGAATAAAAAGTTAATTTCATTCGATTTTCCATTTTAAAAGATGTCTTCCATTCTGAGTACAAGAAATTATACTTTAGCCTTGGAGGGGTGGTGGGCATTCAGTCAAGGAGTTGGTCGCGGGCATCACGAGACCTTTCCACTCCACTGAGTACTATAGACCTATACTTCGGTATTGGCATTGGGAGAGAGAGAGAGAAATGGGGTTTAACGTCCACTTGGCACAAACTAGTTCATTTCGTGTACCAATGGTAAAATGTTTATTTTGTCTTAAAATATTGGATATCAGAAGCCCATCTTTTTCCTATAAAGAGAGAGAGAAATGGGGTTTAACGTCCACTCGACACAAACTAGGTCATTCTGGGACCAACATATGGTTTAATTTTATTTCAATAATTCGCTTGCGCGTAGGGGTCTTTAGCAGTGGCAGGAAACCGGAGTGTCCGGAGGAAACCCACGCGGTTGAGAAGGCGCCATGCCACATACGCTCAAACCAGGGATCGAAACCACAGCCGCCAGCCAGAGGTGACCACTAGGCCATCCCCCCCCCCCCTGGGTATTTGGGGCGTGCCGTAAAGGAGTTCAACTTGGGCATCAAGGTCTCAGACCAGTAATTACGATCTGTAGTTCCCCTGTTTACATACAGTAACTCTCCCTCTGTCCCCGTTTGCATGGGAATATTTGCTGACTTTTTAGCATAGAATCGACGAACGTTTACGTGAATATTCATGATTTTGGAGCGGAAGTAAACAGGCATGAAAATTAGAGCCATCGCTTGCTAAATCACCTTAATGGCAATAAATTCCATTGACAAGGCCAAGCAATAATATATTTAGGGTTTCATGATTGTGATATGTTGGGGTCATTGTGGTTATAGAGATTAAGACCATCGGCATCAATCTGTTTCACAGAGAATTACTTACGAATTAATTCTGTCACAGATGACTGTCCACAACATGTGCGTCAGGTGCATTGTTTACATAACACCTAACTGCTTCGGGCAAAATAATGCATTTTACTCATTTTAATACCCATTTACATTAAATAAGAAATATTTTTTAACTACAAATACTTCAAACGTCTTTATTTATTTTTCTTATACTTCAAAAAAATGTATGAGAATTTAATTTGTCGGAGTAAAAAAGTTAATATGCCGAACTCATTAAGTCTCGTCGATGTCATGCTTATCAGTTTGCATCGGCATGTTTAAATAAAATGGTTATAGGCCAAGAAATGTCATGGATGAAAGAACTACTAGTCTGATCCCAATCAGGAGTTATTTCCCTTATATTGTCTTACGGTTTGAAATCCGTTTCATCAGACGAGGTCAACTATATGGAAGCCCATTGTGGCCTTTTTGTTATCTCGATTTTACATATTTAGATTTTACATATTTAACAAAGATCTTATACATCAGCAATACAATGACATACAATAAAATATGTAAACGACATGTTTTGCACCGACTAGGCTAATGAAATGGACATGTTCTATCAGGGAAATTTTGCCAAGGCAGCAGCACAACTGCAAACTCTTGTATCAAATTCTAATTGTCAAGAGTTATTTTATGTGCACACCAACATGTTCACAAGACTCTTGCCTGCACCACACTTGTAAATTCCGGGGAACTGTCTCAGGGTATAATTCACGAAAATTTAAACTAAAATATTGTAAGGATGGTGCCTTTTCAATGGTTGAGATTTAAAAACCTAGTACAAATTTTTAACTCATAGCCAATGAAAAGGCTGCAGTTTTAAAATATTTTAGTTTAAATTTGAACCCTAGACATGGTTAACGAGCAAGCATCTTACTCATGATCATTTTCTATTAATTTTGGGTACCACTATATGGCGGTAGCCTATATTAGATTCAAAATTCCAACATGCTATCGTCTAACTTCTTATTTCAATTCATGTAATTTCTAACGTCCATTCATGTAATTTCTAACTTCCATTCATGTAATTTCTAAATTGAGACAATGTATAATTCAACTTCTTTATTTGTTCGTGTAAATATCAATTCTATTTCATCTTATTTCTATTATTGAGGCGAGAAATGTCTACTTTATTGTTGCTTTACATGTTAAACATGAACGGCAAACAAATTTAGAATTTTGATACTTCTACCTGGCAACCATCATTATGACGTCGTTTGGTGTCGCCACCGTATGCTCAATTTAGCATTTGAGCACCTGATCAGAACCATTCTATTGATAAAAACGACTCGCTCTACGTCAGGTCATTTCGGTATTAACATGGTTCAATTTTATTTCAATAATTTGCTTGCGCGTAGGGGTGTTTAGCAGTGGGAGGAAACCGGAGGACCCGGAAAATACCCACGAGGTTGAACAGGCGACCCTATTCCATTGACAGACTTTATGTTACAGCGAGCACATGCTAACCATTCGGCCATCCAAACCCCCAAACAACATTGAACGTGATATAAATGTATGGTTTGCAAATACTATTTCGAATACGGTGGGTAAGACGCTGGCTCGCTAGGCTGTCGGTAGGATGTTCGATCCCTGCATTGTTCGATAAAGTTCATCCAGATTTTCCAGTGTGGTTCCCCTTGGTAGTGTTAGTGTCTAGTCGTTCGGTCGGGACAAAAACCAGAGGTCCCGAGTACAAATTGGCGTGCACGTAAAAGATCCTGTGACCGTTAGAATTTGATATAAGTCTAGGCCGTAGATCCGCTCTCCGGGCAATATTTCCCTAAAGCACATTGTATGGCATATGTCCGTCCCCATTAGCCCAGTTCGGAGCAGAACAGTAGGGCGTTAAACCCCATTTCATTTCATTTCATTTTCTATTTCAAATATAAGCTAAACAGTATTTTTGTTTATTTTTTTAAAGACAGGTGCAGGATTTCGAGAATTATATTTCGAACAGAACTGAAATTTACACTGAACAAATAAAGAAGTTGAATTATACATTGAGAAATTACACGAATGGAAGATAGAAATTACATGAATAGAAGTAAGAAATTAGACGATAGCATGTTAGAATTTTGAATCTAATATACCGCCATACCACTATGGCCCAGTGAGTAGGGGGATTCCTCACTACTCAGAAGACTGCAGGTTGGCCACGAATCCATTCCATCCTTGTTTGCCCTTTTCAGTGTTTTCAAGATGACAAGAACTTTGAAGAAGAGCAGGGCAAAGAACAGTGTGTAATCATTCGGATGGATCCAAAAGCTGTGGTCCCATGAAGACATTGACGTGCACTGCAGGTCAGTTGTAGAAATTGTGGGGTACAATTTAGGTGGCCCGAAGTTATAGATTATGAATACATTGCAGGATATGAATAACTTTAACTAGGCCTATCAATTTATATTTAAGTAAAACTTTTAAGTTGGTGAACTGTGTCGCCCATTTCTAGTGTGGAGCAAATGTGCCATAAACCAATACTGCTTGTCTGTTGGGATTTGAAATGAGAGTAGGCCTTAGCACCGCTGCCCGGGCAAATATTACTTCATAGCACACTACGTACAACGTACTGTTTGTCCCGTCTTCATTAGTCAAATTGGTACAGAACAGTATGATAGTCAACCCCGTTTTATTTCACGCTATAAAACTGGTACAGTTACAAAACATTGTCCAAAGTTTAGTCCCTTCAAATCCCCATTAATTTTGTCTCTTAAAAGTAGTAGTGTGTACAGAGGGGGCCTTTTTTTACTCCTATATCCATCGAAATAATGCTTTACAAACAAACGTGACAAGAATTGCAGCCATTTTTGCCTTGCTCCATTCTAATCCTATATGTATGCACCTAAAAATACGTAGAAATATTAAGGTCTCAAAGCATCTGAACAGGCTCCTTCAAAGATATCTTCTTAAAGGGACAATAACACTCTTGCTGGCTTGGCAGCCCCAGAAAATAAATAATAGCCTTATTCTAAGTACTAGATGTTTAAGTGTCCTACCTGTTGTGTAAATTATCCATTAGACCCATTTTACTTGTCCAGAGGGTTCGAAAATATTTTAAATCAAAGTCACATTTGAAAAGGTTTACGTTAGACTTTTCAAATCAATTAGTTGAATTTTTCCAATTTTTTAAATTAGGTGTGTTAAGATGAAATTTATATCATCAATTAATTGGAATATTGTAAAATAATACAATTTGTTGACCAGAATGAAGATTGGGACACATTATTTAGTTACAACAAGAGTGTTATTGGGGCTTTAAAAAAAAAATGATATTGTCACCAAAAACCTTTCCATGCTCCTTCAAAGATATCTTCTTAAAAAAAAAATGATATTGTCACCAAAAACCTTTCAATAATGAAATATGATAATAATTTCTGTGGGATTATGTAATTTGAATAGACTATCACAACATTTTTTGTGGAGGTGGGGTTTTTTTTATCATAAAGTAGAGAAGATGAATGCTATCTTAGGCCAAAACAAAAATTACCTTTGTTTATTGACTATAAATTAGTTCACAAACTGACACGCCACTTGGAAAAGGATAATAAATAATGCTAATAAAAATAAAAAAGATTTTCCAGGCAACCAATCCAATTTTCTGTGAAAAAGTAACCATAAATCATGTGGTATTTTTATTAATTGGCCTTATGTTTCACCACAAAAAATATATGATCTCATCCCTATTGAATTTCTACCCACCTTTAGATGAATATTCAAGAGTTAAAAATAAACATGACCTATTTATAGATAATGCTTATTTTCTCTCCTTGTTAGGTCAATATTAAAAGGGCCACAAATAGTAAAGAGGAGACACAAATTACTTCTTAAATGCCCAAGTAGCATTTTATCCTGGGTGCCGCATAAAGGGTAAGCGGGCCCTGGTCGAAACAAACATGCATTGAAATGAAATGGCCTAGTTTGTGTCAGTGGAGGTTTATCCCCATTTCTCTCTCCCTTTTAAAACAATCTTACTTCACTCTGAATGAAGTAATTTTACTGAAATTTTCAATATATTCCTTTTACATTATCTTTACTCTATATCTAAATCTATTCTTTGTGACAGATTTTGCATGGTTTCTTGAGCGGCTTACGCCTGTGGCCAAGTACATCTATTGAAGTGTACTTCTGTACCTTGAGGCAGTTTTTCTTTTGTGGTTAAATTTCTTAGAAATGTATTTAAGTATACCGGATATTAGAAAAGACAATACTCTCCTTGGGCTATCAAAGGACCCATTGCAATATAGACATGCATCACTGCTACTGTAATAACTAATTGCGCAATAACTCTTTTTACACCTATTTTCAGTACAATGATATCCATTTACTGTCTAATTTCCTATATACCAAGGCAAATTTTGTGAAGAAAGTGTATTTGACACCAGCTTAAAGGCACCGAGTGCTTCCAAAATGGGGGGTGGGGGTGGGGGATGGCCGAATGGTTAGCACATGAATGGTTAGCATGTGCGCGCTGTTTTATAAGCTGTCATTGAATCAAGTGGCGTGGTTTTGATTCCCCGATTAAACTGAGTAGGGTCATCTGTCCAATCTTGTGTTTTTTTTCCGGTTAGCATGTGCGCGCTGTTTTATAAGCTCTGTCATTGAGTCAACTGGCGTGGTTTTGATTCCACGATTATACTGAGTAGGGTCGTCTGTCTAATCTTGTGGTTTTTTTCCGGTTTCCTCCTACTGCTAAAGACCCCTACACGCAAGCTAACTATTGAAATAAAACTGAACCATTTGTAGTACCGTAATGATGTAGTTTGTGTCTATTGGACATTAAACCCCATTTCTATCTCTCGCTTCCAAAATGGCTGTCCTTCAAAAAAATCTACCTGAATTTAAAGTTACAATATGCTAGATTTAGATAAAAGTAGAGAATCAAATTCAATAACAGGATCCTGTATGACCATCTCCTATACCTTTACAAACAGGGGAACACATGGCTAATTGGGTAAGGCGCTGGCTCCCTAGCCTGGAGGTCGGGTGTTCGATCCCTGCATTGGCCGAGAAATTTCATCTCGATTTTCAGGTGTTGTATCCCCATGTCATTGATGCAAGATCACTTGGCAGTTGGAATTCGATATAAGAGTAGGCTGTAGCACTGCTGCCCGCATACCACACTGTATGGCGTATGCCCGTCTTCCATTAGCCTAGGTTAGGTGCAGAAGAGTAGGACGTTAAACCCCATTTCATTTCATTTCCTTTACAAACAAGATAAGGCCTTTTGAAGGTGATTAATAAAGGATTTAATTATGAAAGGCACTCAGTATATATAGAAATCACAATGAGACAATATTACATGATATATAATTATAATAGTTTAACATATTATTACAAATAAAACATACAAATTTATTATAATTAAAAAAAAACAGAAACATTATGTATTAATTAATTCTTTAAAAAAAACAATCGAAATTTAATTCTAACAATCCTAAAATAATATAGGTGAAAAACAATAACATGCAGGGATATATCTATATATATAAGGGATTCATTCATATTCTAATATTACGCTTAAACTAATAAAATACATAATTCTTATAATCGACGGCCCTTCAGATAACGCATTCGCGTCACACATGTATATTGGCGTAGGTCTTGGTCGATCCAGGCCAAACTGGATCCAATTTGGCTACAACGAATACAAGACTCGATTAATTTCAAACTCTTTTTTTCCAAAAAAATCCTTCCTTGATGGGTTATTGTTTTTAAGGTCAATAAACTGAACATGTTGGAACACAAATCATATATAAGAATAACTTTTCACAGAAAATCAATTAAATAGACAAAAGTTTTTAATCTAATCATTCCTTTGGGGGGTTTTCTATTTGATTATGACCCAACTTATGACTCTTTTAATCTTGTTATAAGAAGTTTTGTGAGGTGCCAATGAAATTAATGCATCGTTATTTGTTTGTGAATAAGGTCCAATGATCTGATCAACATATTTAGTGTAATATTACAATAAACCATATTTCAGACTATCTTCATCAGGAGAAATTAGGTGTGAGCCATCGTTAAGCCTCACAATCGAACGACAGTACATGTTATTACAACATACAACCGACCAACACGTTTTAAACTGTAACAATGATATGACACACCAGACCATCCATGACATCATATAAAACACCATGACCAGAAAATCTGGAGCTGCTAGCATGTCAATACTCATAACATAACAAAAGATTCGCCCTATATTCAACCGAGACAAAACATATTTTTTAATTTGAAAAATTAATGAAGCATTAAAACGAGACAGATCACATTTAGAAGGTTAATGCAAAAATAATAATTTTATTTCATTAGTTTTATGCCTAGGCACAACGTCCCTCTCATGGCCGGTTCCATGAGTCTTTTATTGCGTTAAAACCTTGATCATTCATTTCATTTGTATGATATTGATAAAGCCCAAATCAAATACAGCTAAAGAATGTTCTAGCTAACAAATTAGTATGAACCAAACTAATAGTATATCATATTATTAGTGTGGATATTATATTCATAATCAAACATTCCTCTAATATACATGTAACAAACAATGAAATAGATGAGTTGTCTGCCCATTGTAATTAAGAAACAAGTTTGTTGAGTGGTCTGAATACTAATGTGTACAAGGCACCTCAGTTTTTTGTGAGTGACTATACAAGGGGAAACCACAGTGGAAAATCCCAAGAAGCTGGGATGAACCCAAGACCTCCTGGTCTGCAACCGAAACACGGATCAAACCCAAGATCTCCTGGTCTTCAAGCCAGTGTCTTACACTCTGAGACATCATGGTTCCTCACACCAAAACAATCCCTCCCATCCAATACTCATCAATAATGGATGACTCTCAACTTGTTTCCTAAATCCAAAAACCATGACCAATTCCTTTATGCATGCATATCAAATTACATCTTAGGAGTTTTGGTAAACATAACAAACATCAGATTTATGAGAACTAAATAACTGTTTATATACATATTGCAAAAAAAAATAGGTTGCCAGGCAACGAAACATACGCCCACACAGCAGCCAAATCGTCCGGGCAGTCAACAAGAGTTGTTGCATTTTAAGTAATCATCAGAAATTCATAATTCAAACTCACCCATAACTACGGTGTAACTATGATATAATCAAACGTTTTTTTAAATCAGATAATAATTGTGACCTCCAGAGGGACCACAAGCTAAAAAGGGTGATTTTTCGTACAATCAGGGGCCATGATTCAGGAAGTTACGATCCAATATGGGCAAATATGCAATGGAACCAAGATCATTAGGTTATAAACATGTATTTCAAGTTTCATCAAAATCAGTTCAAAATTGTGACCTCTATAGGGTCCACAACCTTGATATAACATATATTTACACAATTCGCGTACAGACGGCGGCCATTTTATCCGTCAACTCTGGTCCGATTTTCACAAAATTCAACTTCTCTCTTCTTTACCATGAAACCGTGATATAATCAAACGTTTTTTTAAATCGGATAATAATTTTGACCTCCAGAGGGACCACAAGCTAACAAAAGCGATTTTTCGGACAATCAGGGGACATAATTCAGGAAGTTATGATTCGATGGGCGCAAATATCGAAAGGAACCAAACATGCATGTCACGTTTCATCAAAATCGGTTCAAAATTGTGACCTCTATAAGGTCCACAACATTGATATAACATATTTTCACACCATTCGTGTACAAACGGCGGCCATTTTGTCCGTCAATTTTGGTCTGATTTTCACAAAATTGGAACTCAACCTTCATAACCATGGAACGGTGATATAATTAAACGTTTTTTTAAATCGGATAACAATTTTGACCTCCAGAGGAACCACAAGCTAAAAAGGGCGATTTTTCGGACAATCAGGGGCCATAATTCAGGAAGTTACGATCCGATGGGTGCAAATATCGAAAGGAACCAAGATCTTTGGGTTATAAACATACATGTCAATTTTAATCAAAATTGTGACCTCTATAAGGTCCACAACCTTGATATAACATATTTTCACACAATTCGCGTACAAACAGCGGCCATTTTGTCCGTCAATTTTGGTCAGATTTTCACGAAATTCGAACTCAACCTTCATAACCATAGAATGGTGATATAATCAAACGTTTTTTTAAATCGGATAACAATTTTGACCTCCAGAGGAACCACAAGCTAAAAACGGCGATTTTTCGGACAATCAGGGGCCATAATTCACGAAGTTACGATCCGATGGGCGCAAATATCAAAAGGAACCAAGATCTTTGAGTTATAAACATACATGTCAAGTTTCATCAAAATCGGTTCAAAATTGTGACCTCTATAAGGTCCACAACCTTGATATAACATATTTTCACACCATTCGCGTACAAACGGCGGCCATTTTGTCTGTCAATTTTGGTCCGATTTTCACGAAATTTGAACTCAACCTTCATAACCATGGAACGGTGATATAATCAAACGTTTTTTTAAATCGGATAACAATTTTGAACTCCAGAGGGACCACAAGCTAAAAAGGGCGATTTTTCGGACAATCAGGGGCCATAATTCAGGAAGTTACGATCCGATGCGCGCAAATATCGAAAGGAATCAAGATCTTTGGGTTATAAACATACATGTCAAGTTTCATCAAAATCGGTTCAAAATTGTGACCTCTATAAGGTCCACAACCTTGATATAACATATTTTCACACTATTCGCGTACAAACGGCGGCCATTTTGTCCGTCAATTTTGGTCCGATTTTCACGAAATTCGAACTCAACCTTCATAACCATGGGACGGTGATATAATCAAACGGTTTTTTAAATCGGATAACAATTTTGACCTCCAGAGGGACCACAAGCTAAAAAGGGCGATTTTTCGGAGAATCAGGGGCCATAATTCAGGAAGTTACGATCCGATTGGCGCAAATTTCGAAAGAAACCAAGATCTTTGGGTTATAAACAGGCATTTCAAGTTTCATCCAAATCGGTTCAAAATTGTGACCTCTACACTGTTCACAAGCTAAAAAACGTGATTTTTCGTACAATCAGGGGCCATAACCCATGAAGTTACGGTCCGATACATGCCAATATCGAAAGCAACCGAGATCTTAGGGTGATAAACCTATATTTTAAGTTTCATTGAAATCGGCTAAAAATTGTGACCTGTAGACTGTTCACAAACAATTGTGGACGGACGGACGTCCGGACGGACGTCCGGATGGACGGACGGACGAACAGGGGCGACGACAATATACGTCCACATGAAAATGTGGGCGTATAAAAATTAAATATAAATGATTTTAGTTAGTCAAGTGAAATTAGCTAAAACTCTAATTTACATTACAGTCTGGGGCCAGATTCACCAAAACTTTTCAAATGGAACTTTTTTGATTGGCTAAGAGTGCAATTTGTGTTATGATTTTTTATCACCCAATAACACATTTGACAGTAGATACCCCATGTATGATAAATTACATAATCTACTGCAGATATGGCTTTACATGAATTTGATTGGTCAATCAAAAAGGAACTACTTTCTTTTATTTTAAAGAAACCACTTATTTTAAATAAAAAATGACTTTTTTTTTTAAGTTAGAAAGAACTGTTTTTATTTAATTGACCTTGAAGGAAATACTGGGTCAATATATAGGCTTTGCAATAGCTAAACTGCTGTCAAAAAAACTGATGTATCACTACGCTGTAATGTAATTAGATTCAGTAAAAGTGAAATCTATACCAAAGAATTATATTTATTTATGTTTAACCAGTTCCATCATATACGTAATATTGGGGGACACCCCTTGTCCTTTAAACCTACATGTATCGATCTACATCGATCTACATGAAGTGTTTCTTCTGTTTTCGATGACGTTCTAGATCTTTCGGCCACGCAAATGATAAATTACAAACGTTACAATTGAAAGGTTTTACAGTTGCATGTTTAGTTGTTCGGTGATATTTCAGATCATCTCCCCTGAAAAATGATGCTTCACATAATCCACATTTATACGGGCGTTCTCCAGTGTGGTATCTTAGATGACGATCCCGATTCGGTTTTGCTGTAAAAACCTTTCCACAAAATTCACACAGAAATCGTCGATGAAGGATGGCGCTGTGACTTTCAAATTGACCGAAATCGGTGTAGGTTTTGCCACACTCCATGCACTCAAAAGAAGTGTGGGACTTGTAGAGGCAACTAGGGGTAACAACACGTTCAAATCCTGGGGATCTAATGTGCACCTTCTCCAAAGCCACCTCCTTGTTTTCAGCTCCATCCATTGAAGCATCTCGACTAGCATCATACTCATCATCTTGCTCCTGTTTTAACATAGAAATGTTCAAGTTCCCCTGAGAGTCATCAGCTCCATTTTCATAAGAATGGGGTTCATCTTTTATAGGGTATTTGAAACTTGATGCACCATCGTTTGAGGTGACAGTACTGTTGCTGTTGTTGTTGCTATTGCTGCTGCCTTGTGATTTACCTTCCAATTCTTTGTTTGCATCAGGATCTGAGGAATTTGCATAACTTGAAGATGTATTGCTTAAGGCAAAATTGCGGGGAAAAGGTGAGAGAACCATACAAGGTACAAGTTCTGTTGTTTTCATTTGTGGACCTCTCTGCAAACTGTTTTTCAGTGATTGAGGGGGACTGAATCTGTCTAACGGACTACCACCAGAAGAATTCTTTGGAATTTTCTGGGGCAATATTGACCTATTCTTTCTTGGTATTATACTTGGTGGCTTCTGAAAAGGTATGTAAGAAGAGGCAAGGACGTTCACATCACTCTCGAGTTCTTCAGATTCTGGGCGGTGTAGTTCATCTATTTCACCTTGTTGTGGTAAAGCAGAGGACGGGAAAGCTTCATTGGAATCATCGTCTGGATCTAGTAAACCAGGATCTGATGTGTCCATCATGCTATCATCAATATCTGGTTTTGCTGTTTCGTGGGTGGTGAGGATATGATCCTCAAGGGTGTCCTCTGTTGGAAACCCAGTCTGACATTCAGTGCACCAATAATCACTGCTGTCATCATCTTCGTTACGATTGTGTGTGGACATGTGATCCTTGAGACTTGACGGATAAATAAAACTCTTGGAGCAAATGGTACAGGTGTGGTTCTTCATTTGAGCGTGTGAGTGTTCGTGACGAACAAACTGATCATAAGTATGTTGGCAAGATCCACAGAAACAGCAAATATAGGCTTTAAAAGATTCATCTCCACGGTGAAGCTTCAGGTGATTGGTGTAGTCAAAAGGATCTTTGAAGGACTGTTGGCAGGGTTTACAGCTGAAGACTTTGGTCTGGTGAGTCAACAGGTGCTTTATGTACATAAGTCCATTGATGCCAATAAAATCACACGATGTACATTGATAGTCGCTGAATTCAGGGTGAGATTTCTTGTGTTCCGTGAATTCATGTGAGCTGCTAAAACCCTCACCGCATCGTGGACAAACATGAAGAAGCTTAACACGATGTTCTTTTGCCATGTGATTTCTTACACAAGACCGATCTGTGTAGCCCTTAGCACAGATGCTGCACCGGAAAGGCTTTTTGTATGAGTGACGTAACTCGTGACCTTTGAGGTCATCCTTGCGAGTAAAACCCTGGTTACATATTTGACACTTGTAAGGTTTGAAACCAGTATGCAAACGAATATGACGTTTTAAATTGTTTCTAGCCGTGAAGCCCCTAAAACAGGTTCGGCAAGTGAAAAGCGAGTGAACACGTAGGTTATGGGATTCAAAGGCACCGGTATCGGGCAGGATTTGAAAGCAACGTTTGCAAACATAGCCATCAGGATGGCTGATAGCAGCGCTTTGAGCATGAATTGTGTTTGGAACTCCAGGACGAGAGACTGAAGGCAGAATTTCTGGGATAATTGCAAGACTGTTATCGTCATCAGGCAAATTGCTTAAGGCACTATCATCATTAAAGTCATATTCGTATTTCTGTTTATCAACTGCTCCATCAGGCAGAGGAGAATCTGTTCCAATGTCTTCTGAAGAATTAGTCTCTATTTTATTTGGTTTCGACTTCCTCTGATTATAGCCGCTGTTTAGCCGACTTCGCGTCGCTGATAAAAAGTCCAGCTTATTAATTTTCTTAATAGAATAAAGATTATCAGCAGTTGAGGATGCATCATCCAGGTCATCATCACTAGCACCAAAGTCTTTTATCTTTGGACTATTGCTTAAAAGTCTTTCTTTAAGTTCACTTGATTGTGCACCAGAGTAATCACTATAGTTAGCCTCCAGTTTAAAAAAATTGTCACTTTTCTTAAAATTCCAGAGAGAACTCCCACCAGGTTCGGTTCCAACTTCCTCGTGGACTTTTATAACGATTGGATGAGTGTCATTCTCGAGGCTGATGCACACGATGCCATCAACCTCTAGTTTATATTGAGACATCGTTTCACGACAGAGTGTCAGAATCGACTTCTTCAACAAGTGAGAGATATGCTCCCTCTCCGCTACCAACATCTTGTTTTTTGTCGTCATTCACAGATTGATTAACAGAATTACCAAATCTGAAAAATACAAAAGAAATAAACTATTACAAACAAACAAAACAGATATTCTTGGGGGAGAGAGAGAGAAATGGGGTTTATGTCCACTCAAAACAATCCACGTAATTTCAGGACTAACATATGGTTCAATCTTATCTAAATAATTCCCTTGCATCTGGGGGTCTTCAGCTGTGTAGGGAACAACGACGGCTCAATGAGTAAGATGCTGGCATGCTAACCTAGAGGTCTCAGATTCGCTCCCGATCTTGGCCGAGAAAATTCATCTTGATATTTCAGCGTGATTTTCCCTTTTCAGTGATGCAGGAGGAACGACCTGACAAAGACAGCTGTCTAGTCGTTCGGATGGGATTTGATACCAGAGTAGTCCATAGTGACGCTTTTCGCGCAAAATTTCCCTGATAGCACAATCCCTTCATTAACTGTTAAAGTTTATCAGATTTTCCAACATGTTTTCACCTTGTCAATGATGTAGGATAGAGTGCCTGGCAAGGGACAACTTATAGTCATTTGGATGGGACAAAAAATCAAGGTCCTGCAAACACATAAAAGAACTCTTGGCATTTGTCTGATAGCAATCCCACCATTAACTGTTAAAAGTTTATCAGATTTTCCAACATATTTCCGCCTTGTCAGTGATGCAGGATAGAGTGCCTGGCAAGGGACAACCTACATGTACAGTCGTTTGGATGGGACAAAAAAACAAGGTCCTGCAAATACATAAAAGAACCCTTGGCATTTGACAGATGGCAATATATTCATGATTGACTGATGGCAATACTTGTGGACAAGTACCACTAATACAAGTATATGTATCGCCATACATTGGGCTGCATATATTGAAAAACTTATTATTTATTGGTAACCAGAATTCATGGACAAGTACCAGTAATACTTGATATATCTTCTTTACATCATAATCATGAAAGCATTGGTTAATTGTTAGATTATTATTGAATATCAAAAGTATGAAATTATTGGTAAAGCACAATTACTGCTAAATATCAAAATTACTGTTTTTGAATTGGATACAATCATGTCAATCACGTGATTTAATGGTTAGTCAATCATGTAATTATTGGGAGACATTTTGACTAGAATCCATTAGTCTTTACCATTCTGATGACTGATAAGAATAAACAGCTTCGAATATTAACCATCCATACTGTTGTTTAATAAACGGCTTCAATGTGATTTAATGAGTAACAAACTGAACTAGACATACATGTACAGGACACATTTGTATTCAACAGCTGTTGAGTTTTTTGATAGATATGAAGTTATTTAACTCATATACATGTACATGTACATGTAATGCAAGAGCTAAATCTGCCTATTGCAGGCCTTTAGGCCTTAAATGTTATAGAAACTATTTTTTAGACATTTATTAACATGGCCAGACCATAATCAACTCTCAATGCCATCTGTCAGGTGACTTTTTTTTATTATCGTAACAACGGTAACAATGACAATCACGGCTACAATGTTTTTTTGAAATTCAGTTTTCTTGGATCACAGAGTGAAGTAATTTGACTGAAATTTTCAGCACAATCTCTTTACATTATCTATCTATTTATGCGAGAACTGTCAGCTCTTTTTTTATCATACAAATGGCACTCGACAATTCAGCTCCTTTTTTATCATACAAATGGCACTCGACAATCAAGACTATCTTTTAAACCGAGAGAGAGAAATGGAGTTCAACGTTCAACCATCAAAAACTAGATCATTTCAGGACTAACATATGGTTCAAATTTATTTCAATAATTCTCTTCCGCGTAGGGGTCTTTAGCAGTTAGAGGAAACCGAATGATGAGGTTGGATAGGTGACCCTACTCCTTGTCACGTATTACCGGGGAATCATAACAAAAATTCAAATGCTCATAACTTCACTCAGAAGAAGGTAATCAACAGAAATGTTCAATGACAATACATGTATATTTACTTTTCATTACCTATTTTTGAACTATTATAGCAAGAAAGGCCAAACTAAAGCATCTTTAAGCAAAAATTATTTGTCACATGATCGTGTGATTGTAATGTTTTGTCCTCACTGAGGAAGGTCAATTAAACATTTCCTTATATTCCCATATCACTTTCCCAACTTCCTCAATGCCAGAAAACTTTCTATTAAATTGTGGTCCCACCCAGTTGATATAATAACTAATTACTCTCACACATTATAAACACAACAGTGGTGAAATGAATTGGGGTTTAACGTCCTACTCCTCTGCTCCAACTGGGCTAATGAAAAACGGCCATACAGTGTGCTATGATGGATATAAGTCCGGACAGGGGTTCTACAACCTCTTAGAATTTTAACTGCCAAGGGATCTTTTATGTGTATATGTAGGAATAATATTGACATAAATTTGAAATGAAATGGAATTTAACGTCCTACAGTTCCACTCCAAACTGGACTAATGAAGACAGGCTTACTCTTATATCGAATACTAACTTCAAAGGATCTTTTACGTGCATGCCAATGTGTATATGGGACCTCGGTTTTTGTCCCATCCGAACGACTAGACAGCTGTTATTGTCAGGCCCTCCATCCTGCATGACTGAAAAATCTGGATGAACTTCTTTGGCCAATGCAAAGATCAAACACCCGACCTCCATGCTAGTGAGCCAGTGTCTTACCCATTTAACCACCCCTAACCCCAAACATAAATTGGAATATCGTTCGGGAATGAAATATGAGGAATAGCTAGGTGCACATATTTCTTTTTGTATTCAGAACACATGCTACTTAACATAAAAATATTTGTAGTTGAAGTCCACTAGAGGGAATGGAAGCTTATTGACGTCATTTCCTGAGCTAATTCTGGCCTTTACATGTATTCACCCGAGCTAGAAATGTCCGACTGTCAAAATTATAGCATCCCTGATCTTCGTGTAGATGTGTGCAAGGGGGGAGAATTTTGTGCAGACTTTAACATTCCCAGTACTCTTCTTCGATTGTTTCATTTGTCATGGTGGCATAGTGGGTAAGACACAGACTCGCTAGCCTGGAGGTCAGTCGGGTGTTTGATCCCTGCATTTTACGAAAAAGTTCATCCAGATTTTCCGGCATGATTCCCCCTTGTCAGTGACACAGGATGGAGTACCTGACAAACTTGTTTCCCTTTAGCATCAGTTCCTTTATGAATGGTCTTTGATCGAGCGTTGTTTGTTGACCATTCCTATCCGTCCTTATATACATGTATACAGGTCACAATTACAATTACTGAGCGACTTTTTGGCTAGGCTTCTCTAGTTATTATGATAAAATATGACAATAAAACAAGACAATATATACATGTTCACACCAATACTTATGTTAATGCTGACCAACCAGAAATACCCTTCTAATTATCAAATTAGCGGGTACATGTAGTTCCCTTGAACTATCACCAATCTGAACATAATCTCCATCTTGCACCCCCCCACCCGCTGCTCAAATTCCTGGACATGCCCCAGGTGACTTGTGTATTTCCGCTTCAATTATGAAATACCATTGAAACAAGTTACCATATATAAAATATTGTCATTATTATCAATATTATATTCAATATCACGTCAATACGATGTTCTAGTGAGTTACGTATGTGCTTGTCATGTGAATAATAATTTAATGATTCATATAACATTTGAAGTCAACAAAACTACATGTAACTGTTTAAATATCTTATAATGAAATCTATATTATACCATGTAATGATAACAGGATTCATTTCAAGATAAAATTGATTTTAAATGATGTACCTAATGTACTAGAGAGAGAGAGAAATGGGGTTTAACGTCCACTCGACACAAACTAGGTCATTTTGGGACTAACATATGGTTTAATTTTATTTGAATAATTCGCTTGTGAGTAGGGGTCTTTAGCAGTGGGAAGAAACCGGAGAACACAGAGAAATCCCATGAGGTTGGACAGGCAACTCCACTTCTTGCCACGTACAAGCGGGGATTTGAAACCACACCAGTTGCTCAACAGCAAGCCGTATGATACAGCGCGCGCACGCTAACCATTCGGACATACTAAACACAGTACATACACATTTAAGTACGTTTAAGCAGTATACATGTTAAAGATTTTCTGATATTTTAAAACTACATACAGCATGGAGTAGATAAATTTACTAACAATGGGAGCCTCATATTCCTGAAGCAATGGCCCGAGAAATCTCTCTCTGACCATTGCTGGATTGACTTCGGATTCTTGAACTTTTGCGGGAGTGTGTCTATTCTCCCCGTTCAATGAAAGCTATCACTTAAGTACAGCAACATGACAGTCCTTCGTTTAATCTAAGTCTTCCCTAAAACTTTGGACAGTGATTTAAGGTATTAAAAAAGGTATAAGTGTGTTCGTTTCCAAACAGTATTGTTTACATTTCATTCGACTTGATAGCCTCGTTTGTCACACAATTAGTTTTACTGCAGTATTCTCCTATGCACGGGTTAATTAGGCATAATAAAAGCGTGAGCCATGACGTAACGTTATGTAAACATATTTGGTCCAATACTGGCACTCGTTTTAAATGTAAAGCGTTTGTATGGTAGGTAGTGATAGGTTGGTAGTCGGACTACTGACTAATCAAAATTTAACACAACAATATCCACTCAGAATAGCAGTGTTTAGTGAGATTACCTATAATCAAACGAAACGCTGCGCGGAGTATGTGGGAGCCTAGGTGGGTCAGTGAGTAAGATTCTAGCTCACTATCCAAGAAATCGATTCCAAGCGTTAATGCAGAAACTTCAAGATTGTCTAGCGTAGGATCTCCTATTCGGTGATGTAGGAATGAGGGTCCAAGACGAATGTCCCAAGCACGAAACCACCCATAACTTGAGCCCCTTATACTTCCTCAAAGCGTCCGCGTCACATGAATAGCTGTGGCACCCCAAGAATGTAGCAAAATAACAATTGGTCATTCCGAACTGGCAGCTATTCACACAACTCCAATGGTTTGAGGCACTCTGAGGAAAAATAGATTCAGGAAGTTTTGTAACTTTTGTTTGTCATTTTATTATATTATTTATTCGGACTGTCAAGGGACAAACAAAATGACATGTAGGCCCTACATGTATCACTAGTAGGAAATGCATCCTTTTCTATTATTTTCTTCCAGGGACTAGCTATAGGTTAGTCAATATTTACATGTAACAAGTGCCAAACGGTTAGTTGATACATGTAGCTCCACATGTAACAAGTGCCAAAGTGTTAGTTGACAGCTCCACATGCACCAAGTACTAACGAGTTAATTGCTAGCTCCACATGTGTTAACCATGTGGCCTGGTGCATAAGGCTTTAGATCGCCACCATGAGATCTTGGGCTTTGCTCCAGGTGTGGGCCACAGAGCTTCTTCAGGATTTTCTTGCTTTGGTTTCCCCTTTCAGAGTTGTGCAGGACGGAAGGCCTGACAAGAAACAGTGTTTGTTTGTTTCAATTGAACAAAAAAACAAGGTCCCATGTCAAAGAACCCTTCATGGTAACAATTCTAAAGAGTAGGCTGTAGCACTATCTAGCACATTGATGTTGTTTCCAAGTCTTCATTAGCACAGATCCTCCAGTTTCTTCCCACAGCTAATGACCCCTATATACAAGCTAAGTATTAAAGGGACTATCCCGATTTGAACAGGGTCTCAAAATTTAAAGTCTGAGTACGTATGAAATTTAAGCGCCGCAAAATATTGAGTCGTTCGGACGTGAACGTCAAAACTGCTTATCCGTTCACGTAACCCTTTTAAGGTTTCGGATCAGTTTTTTCGTTGAGTGACCTGATAATTGATTTCCGTTCCTTTAGAGGTCTCTACAGTGAATGGCCCATGTGCTTTACTTGATAACGGAAGGTAAATCTCCCCTACACATTATTCCGTATAACCTTATAATACAGCTTAGGACAACGATCTCGATTTCCAGATGAAGACTGGCGGGTTTAAGTTGTTTGGAAACGTATCACATAATGCTTTAGTTGCTCGGCCCTAAGGTAAAGAATTTTAAGTGATTTTAACACAAAATTAAGCAGTGTTATTCTCCAAAATATTATCGGGATTGGCCCTTTAAAATAAAATTCAACCAGATGTTAGTTTGTACTGACTTTTAATAAGCCCCATTAAATTTCACTCCAGTCCCCAGACAAGATGAACAGGGCTGGCAAAATCAATTTGTTTCAACAGTTTATTTGTTTCATTTCTGTTTAGTAAATATTTCAATGTATAATGGTGATAAATTTATGTACTGTTTCTATTTCATTTTTTAGTACACTCATTATTCACCCATTCAATTAAACATTTCTATTATTCTTATATTTCTGTTAATGTCCCATTTCAATCAGACATTAAGCTACAATGACAGACAGTTAACACATTAATGAGTTTAATTACTATCTTAAACTTTATTTTATTGCAATGTTTTATATTTCCTCATTAATTGTTATTAGTAACATTAGCGTTTATACATATGTAGTTATCTCCTTAAATACTATTTTATTAGAAATATTAATTTGTACATTTATATGGTACAATGTATTCTAGGTTTCATCCTGTTTCCAGGACAGATACTCTACTTGCCGGATGTGCTGTTCTCGTTCTCTGTATATGATGTTTAATGTTTTCCGGGTATAAATAGTTTCAAAGATAGTTCCAGTCTTTAGTTATTACCAACACAGGGAATATGTGGCTAAGTGGGTAAGGTGCTGGCTTGCTAGCCTGGAGGTTGGGTGTTCGATCCCTGCATTGCCCGAGAAAGTTCATCACGATTTTCTGGCGTGGTTTCCCCTTATCGGTGATGCAGGGCCTAACAAGGACATCTGTCTAGTCGTTCGGATGGTATGAAAAACTGAGCACCCGTGTTCACATTTGCGTGCACGTAAAAGATCCCTTGACAGTTGGAATTCGATATAGAGTAGGCCCTAGCGCTGCTGCCCGGACAAAATTTTCCTGATAGCACACTGTATGGCGTATGCATGTCTTCCAGGTTAGGTGCAGAAGAGTAGGACGTTAAACCCCATTTCATTTCATCTTTTTTTATTACCAACGATTCTCACTGCTACACTTGTACTGACCATCAACCGGAAAGAAATGGGGTTTCTGCAACTGGGAGCGACTAAAAGCAACTGAATACAACTGTAAAAGGTTGCCCTGAGTGCCTCTTATTACCCAAAGCAACTAGTAAAGTTGTTTAACTTTCTGCGCTGCAGCCAACATGAGCATTCCTATAACTGGCATCATATCGTTTCCATGGAAATTGGATCCCGAAATAAGAGACATGTGTCAAGTGACCTTATTATAAGCAAAATAGAAGTATTCGAAGACATTCACTTCTCAAATGTTGATTATGTCAACAATAATAAAATTTTAAAATTTATGTGCCACAACCTCGGATTGGACAATGCTAATTAGTCACGTGTCTACACAACGGGCGAAAAATTTGGGAATAGCTAAGTATCGAAGCAATGGTTAGATGTTGTAAAACTCGCAGACGTTGCTTAAGGAACATGATGGTTCACAGGACTTCATTTTTTGGTACCATCCCGACAACACGCCACACTGTTGGGTCCAACACCAATGACTAATGGTTATAGGACCCTCACAAGCCTATATGGGCCTCATGGCGTGGTTTCAGTAAGCACACACAAACACACACACACACACACCTGCATACATTCTGCTTTGTTCGGTGCCCGCTATGATTAGAGGAATTTTAAAATACTATTTTTTATACTTTTAACACTTTATGTAAATAACTTTTTATTAAAATCAGCTTAAATGTAAAATATTTACATCTATTTCGCCTTCAACTCTACATTTGATCAAGAAACCCTGTGGCTAGAGAATATCATTATTCTACCCTCTCTATTTGCTGAAATATGAACTGGTTTGGGAATTGAAGGCCAGTGATTTGTTATCCATAAATATTCAAAGGGTCCCCTGTTTAAATATTTCTGTTATGCACTTAGATAATTTGCTGTACCTGAGCATATGCCCCCCTCAATGCAGGCACCCGGCGCACGCCCCCTCTATTTTTTTGCAGTGGCGAAAATTTTCAGCTCAATATATTCTCGCGGGAAAGGAGAACAAAGACAGTTTAGGTTGGAAATCGTAATTTACAGTACTAGTATGAAATTAGTCCTCGTGGGCATTTTTGTCCACTCAAAAATCACGGACAGGGCTTCGCACTCCCAACATGGTGCAGCACGCCCCCCCCCCTTTCTGAAAATCCTGGATCCGCCCCTGTCAATGTTAGTAAGCCATTGCCCTACTCACTGAGCCACATCTCGCTGTGGATCCAAAAATACCACTTGAATAATATTTCTAAAACTGGATTTGTATCATTACTATCATTGCTCATAAAAACTAATGTTACCTTGTCCACTGTTAGAATTTGAAATAAGAGTAGGCCGTAGTGCCACTGTCCGGGCGAAATTTCCTTCATAGTACATTTCATCTTCAAAAACCCAATGGAAAAAGAGAGAGAGAGAGAGAGAAATGGGGTTTAACGTCCACTCGACACAAACTAGATCATTTTGGGACTAACATCTGGTTTCAATTTTATTTCAATAATTCACTTGCGCGTAGGGGTCTTTCGCAGTGGGAGGAAACCGGAGTGCCCGGAGGAAACCCACGAGGTTGAGAAGGTGCCCCTATCTCCATGCCACATACTCTCACACCAGGGTTCGAAACCACAGCCGCAAACCAGAGGTGACCGGCCAACTAGATGTCGAAGCCTGGCACTCTAGACCACTAGGCCATCCCAAGCCCCTCGGGTGGGTTGAATGGCCAAATGGTTGGCGCTTGCACACTGTATCATTAGATCTGTTACTGCACGAGTCAACTGGCATGGTTTCGATTCCTTAGCGTAACAAGGAGTAGGGTCGCCTGTCCAACCTCGTGGATTTCTCCGGTCCCCCCCCCCCACTGCTAAAGACCTCCACACACAAGCAAATTATTGAACCATATTTTAGTCCCAAAATGACCTAGTTTGTGTTGAGTGGATGTTAAACCATATTCCTCGCACCATCTCTATCATAAGATATCATGTATTTCACCATGTAGTTGTAAAGTTATAATAAAGCATTATTATCCCTCAAAATTACTTGCTTTTGGGGGTTTTTTTAGCGGAAAATGATAACGCCACTTTAAAATAAAATGTTTTGATCAAAATCATGACTAAGGTAAACTGGAAGTTGTATAGATAATAGTTTATCTACTAAAATCTATTTATAAACTTAGAAAAATATATTTTTTAATTTATTAAGATGACAATAAACAAAGTCCTAATTAATTAAATATCTAGGCAACTAATGTACTATATATATATGTATAAATTGAGTATATATATATATGTGTGTGTGTGTTAGAGCACTGAATATATCTACCATTGTAGACCTACATGTATACACAAGTGTACATACTCAGCCTATACGGACCAGATCACGTGACCGTTTTCCTACTCGCTTGCCATGCTGGGACATTTCAATAGCTGTACACCGCGTATATTGATATGCCAGGGCTATTTATAGCCCAACCGTGGTATATAACTGTGGAATATCCATGTATATTGCCCTCGGAAGATCAGTGCACTGTGAATATAAAATACCACTCAACCCTGGCCCCGATTTCACATGAACAACACCCAACACCCCAAATCCTCTCCATTCTAAATCAGCTATATCTAATGTTCATTCCTTTCAACAACAGTCAAACTTTAGATAGGCTTTTAGTTGTATTTATCGGAAATAGAACCCGCGTGCTAGTTAGCTCTCTCGAGTTTAGTGAAGTTCAGTCGACTCCATGGATCTAGCTAGTCCGAAGCCAAGCGTGTTAATACCGTTAGCTAGCAGCAACAGGGTCGAATTTTGAGAACAGTTTACGTGGAATTAAGAGACAAATAACGTATTTTACTTACCATTAATAATGTCCCGCCATCCACGTCATGGTCGTCTGCTAGTTACAGCTTACAAATGTAAACTTATATCCGGGAAAAGCTCTCAAATTGAGCGGATGCGGGCACCGGACGACTTGTGCATTCGCAGCCATCATTTCCGGGGTTGGTTGGCAATCAACACGCGCTAACCGCGCCAAGCGTGCAGAACGAAATTGGAGCAGACGTGGATTATCTCCGAGTCCAGATGTTCGGTTTCGGAAAGGATCGGCATTCTTCGGAACGTAGAGAGTCTATTGACTGATAAAAGGAGTGGTAGAGATAGTGTAGTGTTTACAATTTATTTTAATATAATACTAGATATAGGAGATTTGTCACACGGTCAGTAGCCTACGTTGTTCACTTCCTTGAGGAAAATTTTAGATAATTTAACTATTATGTCATCAGGACTTATTTACTTAATTCTGTTAAAAACATTTTCTTTGACAAAATTTAATACTTAATGTTTAAAATCTTACAGACCAATATGTTTATGATGATTCGCTGCTTAACTAGACATATGTAACACAATGGATTTAAAATCTATATATTATAAAAAAAAAAATTCTGTATAAATTTCATATTTATTCTAATTTTGATTTTATCGCCTATTTATCCTTGTACAGTTCGTCCTGTGTCACATGAAAGTTCACTAATAACTGTAACAAAAACAATAGGCTTAATAACCTTAACAGATTTAATAAGCTTTCATATGAAATGTAAGCTTATTATTTTTTTAGTTACAATTTTATCGTCCGTTATTTGTCCTTCATGTACCGTTTGTTCAGTTTGTATTGATTGGTCCTGTTTTCCTGCCTTATCAATTAGCTTTTGGTATACACAATAATTTATTTAGCAACATGATATAGAATGGAATTCATTCATTTATTTGATAGTTCAAGATTCTGAAACCAGTCGAGTTTTAAAATATAATTTATATAGTCTTCAGACTCAAGGCTCTGGACTGCACAGCGATGGGGACAGCCCCGTCATTCACTTGATCTGACATGTGTTTGTGTATTTCGGTCCGTAGGTTTGTCTTGTGTAATTGCTTATGCGTGGGGTGACCCCTTGCATACTTACTATTATACTTACCACTATATTTTATTTTAAAATAAAATGTAGCCTACATCTAATGCAATACTGTAGGCATATTTATAAATATGATTTAGAAAGCTGTATATAAGTGTGGCGGGTGTACGTGACTATTTGAATGATTTGTGGTGGGGGGATCTCTGGGTATAGCTTCATAATTGTCCGAAGAATTTACGAAGAAGGCTGTAATTCATAGAAGAGATGAAATGAAATGGAATTTAACGTCATACTGTTCTGCTCCTTTATAACCTGGTCTAATGAAGACGGACGCCTTGTTTAAGTTGCATTTAGCGATTGAGAAACACATTAACAAACACAATCTTTAATGGAAACAATCACAATACTTGTCGTGCTATTTAATAAAACCAGTGATTGATCACCATAAAAATTGTTGGCATAGCACCTTAATTTGTTTGGGTATTTTATTATGAATATTGTTATTCATAAATAGTGTTTTAATTGAGATAACCATCAAGATTCACGATCGGATATTAGAATTGTTTATTGCTTAATTCAGAAACAAATCTAAATCTCCGATTAATAAATAAGTTGCCCATGTAATCTGAATAATGAATATAAAGCTTTAATATATATCACGAGCACGGTTTCCTGTTAACATCCCGGTATTACATAGATATAAATACTGTATATGATCATAACTTCACCCGGACTCCAACTATTAAAACTAATACATTATTAATCGCCTCTAATATTATTAATTTAACAGAACACAAGTTTTATGGGAAACGGGAAACAATCACTGGTATATTTTATAAGCACGACGTTTCGACAAGTTTCACCTATCGTTATCAAGCATGTGTTTCTCAATCGTTAAATGTTATTAAAAGATTATTATTTATTCATCAAGATGCTTCGGTTGGCTTTAAATAGCAAATCAAATGAAAAGAGGTTTAACGTCTTACCGTGCTCCTCCGACTGGGCAAATGAAGACGGGCATACGCTATACAGTGTGCTATGTATATGAGGGAAAATGTCCCGGGCAGTGGCACTATGGCCTATCAAATTCCAACTTCCACGGGACCTTTTGCCGCTTACAGGTGAAACCACTTCGGAAAATCCCGATGAACTTTCTCGGCCAATGAATGGATCAAACATGCGACCTCCAAGCTAGCCAGCCAGCGTCTTTTCTCACTTAGTCCGTGGTTCCCGATTTATGTACGTGTAAATATTAAATTACAATACCAGAATAATAAAATTATTTATAATACAATAGATATCCCAGAGAATGAACAATAAACACAAAAAGGTATAATATAGTCAGAAAGAAATGCATAATATCAGTTGAAAGCCTCATGTAAAAATGATAAGTTTTGAATTTTTTCTTTTAAAAAGCTATAAATTGGTCAGTCTAAAATTTAAGATGTAAATTTAATCATTTAAAATCAAGCATAAAATAATATGTAACCAGGGGGCAAAGTACAAAAGCTTTAAGCATTGAATTATTGGACTCGATAATGTGGTGTAACGGTACGGGTTGCAATGCGTTAAACAATCCCATAATATAATCTAGTGCAGCCAGTCAAGAGAGAAGGAGGGTGTGTGCGTGTGTGTTGGGGGGGGGTGTAACGTCCCTCGACACAAACTAGGTCGCTGCGGGATTAACATATGGATCAATTTTATTTCAACAATTTGTTTGCGCGTATACTAGGGGTCTTTAGGAGTGACATGAACCGGAGGACCCGGAGAAAACTCACGAGGTTGGACAGGCAACATTACTTTTTGTCACTTACAAGCGGGGAATCTATAAATCACGTCATGCTTTACAAGTACACGTGCCTGATAAGTAACTCGACAGACTCTATTTTCCTTCAATGACATTTAGAAGTAGCTCTAGGTATAATATTCGTAAAATAAATTTATGGATTTACTACTTCTTGGTTCATTACATGCAACGTTTCAATACTCTTATGCTGTATGTAATAAACCAAGAAATAGTAAATCCATAAAGTTGTGTTATTATGAAGATTCTGTTATTTTTCTTTAGCCGAAATCGCCGACCTTAACCCATTTTTCTCATTTTCCAGGCCCAATAATACATGGTTTTGACTGGACATTCTCTAGACAAATTTCTGTTGTATTTTCAAGAACCGTACAGTGATTATTACAACTGGGTGGAAATGGATACAAACCCCAAGGAGTTTAAAGTCCACACGACACAAACTAGGTCGTTTCGGGACTAGCGTATATAGTTCAATTTTATTTCTATAGAATTCCCCGCTTGTATGTGACAAGGAGTAGGGTCACTTGTCGGATGTCCGACTTCCTCCGGTTTACTCTCACTGCTAAAGACCTATACAAGCAGACGAATTATAGAAATAAACAAATCGAATCATACGTTAGTCCCGAAATGACCTAGTTTAAGTAGAGTGGACTTTAAACCCCTTATCTGTCGCTCCTCCCATATCAGAACGAACAAGTAAAAGTGGTTGTTTTTTTTAACTGGACGTATCTTTATTTATATTTTAAAGGTCTATAATAAATATTATTATTGATCATCTGTGCTCTATAACTTGTATATGCAAATTGAAGTGTTGAGGAAAGAAACAGAGTATTATGCGACTAGCGTTTTCAGTTCCATGGGAATTGCATTACATTACATAACATTCTACAAACATCTATATATACTGTACAAATATAAGAGTAAATATCCGGATACTCTCTATACGACCTGTATAGATTTTCTTGTGCTATGGTCGATGCGAATAAAGAAAAGGCGACTGTACACTTGCGCAATAAACAAATAAATGGTTTATATAAACCGTGATATAATATATCATTAAAAGATACACGTGACCATTTTCCCAAAGTCCAATATGTATTATAGTAATAAATGTGACAGTTAGCCTACACGTCCATGTTGTTCAGTTTCTGTTGATAAAAACGAATTTTTGAAGAATATTGTTGGTATGAATTCTCCCAATTACCATCTCCACTCTGTTGTGTATTTGACTCATCTTAATTTCTTTTGCTACATCAGGATTAAACTTTTGTGAGAAATTATGACGTCACAGGATATAAGATGTCATATTTTTTTTTAACTAACACGTCACTTGACGCTTGCTGACCAATCAAAATAGACGATTATTTCTACTTTTTAAAAACGAGAATTTCATATTTTCTAAGAAAGTAAAAACATAATTATTTCTCTGTCTTAAGCTCAATAGGTTGTCAACTCACTATTAGAGGCATTATTTTCCAAACCTAAAATCATTCACACCGGAAATAATAATACAATTACCCCCCTTATTTTTCTACCCACCCCCGCCCCATGGAATAGCTATCTTCAAACGTTTGTCGAATTTGAAGTTGGAAATGATATTTTTGCCAAGTTCTCGACTGGCAATAGTGAATTATAGGATTAAAGATACATTATGGGAGATTTTTACAAGGAGTTAGCCATTCTTGCTATAACAGTTCAAAAATAGATGCTCAAACAAGAATATATTGAAAATTTCAGTCAAATTACTTTATCCTGAACAAAGTTGTTACCACTATAATTTTTTACTAGAAATAGTAGTTAAATTTCATCGACACCGTTTTCCCATTATGGCCGATTGTTGATTGACAGGCGTTAACTCCACCTATATAGTCTCGATTATCAAGTAATGTTTACACTGACTAGTACCGATAGCGTATTCGGTTTGAGACAGGACTGCAATTCAATTCGTATACATTTATTTTTTACTATAAATTAGAATTAAGACTTTTAATATATAGATAAGAAGAGAAAGTCTGCGATAGGATATTAAAGTTTGAAAGGAATGGGCCAAATCAACGAGGCAGTATTGTAAATAAATTATAATAAATAGCCGACTTCTTGCGTTGCCTGCGTGTACTCTTTTGTACTTCAGGTAGGCCTAAGCGTCTCCCTAAGCAGACGAATAGAAAACAGTCCGGAAGTATGATGACGTCAACGTCACGGAGAAGCCCCTCCCACGACGCCATAGTGATTAAATCAGTCGACGAAATCCTGTTTTAATCCGAGCCCAATCCAAGCCATCCGTAGGTCTACAGAGTTAATTTTGGGCTTGTTATTTAAATAAAGATCTAATTTATAATTTCTATGACTTCTGGGGCCCAAAGGAAGACCGACAAAAGTCAGTTTTTGCTCTCCCATAATGTATGTTTAATAGGATTACTCTTTAACGAGGTAGGACTGTTTATAGATACCATCTAATAACTTAAAAATATGAAATTCTCGCTTTAAGAAAATAATGCCTGGCGTCGGTCAATCGGAAAATCTCCCCCCCCCCCCGGGGTTTGTGAGATAAGACTGGATAGAATTAACTAAACTAATAATCCACACCGATAAATGCATTCTGTAGATCACTGTCGTGGCATTTTAAAGGAGCTAAATCGCTAACATTTGAGACCTAGAAATTGACACAAGTGGGTCGCAACGCATATAATACGGTAATATAAATGTATATAAACTGATTTACATTCAATGGTTTCCGTTTTTACTCTAATTTCGAATCAGCTATGTTCGGCGAAATAAGCCAGCAATCTCAATCGAATGTAAATTTCTGGCGTCTAGTTATTCCATGATTTGGTGCAATGTCTCTAGCCTCGTTCCTCAAGTCTCTTGCTAGAACTGGGGGCGGAAACGCATTATGTTAAACGATTCGTGTACCAATGAAAAAAAAAATATTTGTCTTGAATATTGGATATCAGAAACCCATCCTTTTCCGGCAAGATCACATCAATGTGGATTCAAATTGACCAATAATTCGTGTTTTCAATGTTGAAGATTTTGGATGATATTGAGTTAGAGACTTAGCTACTTTAAGTACCATAAACTGTTTATAATTTATTTTCTAGCATTTTCAGCATTCACAGTTGGAATTCGATATAAGAGCATAAGCCGTAACGCCGCTGTTCGGGACAAATTTTTCTCATAGCACACTGCGTGGCGTATTTCTCTCTTCACTACCCCGTGCATTTTCTTGCAGAAAAATTACTTTAAACCCCATTTCATTTGTTTCGTAGTTAACGAGAGCGATTGTTTGGACCGGGTTTCAATGTATAATGTAGTCACAACATATGTTATCGTTGCCAATAATATTATAATAACGGAATTTACGTCACAGTTACGTAATAGGTTAATTATCTATATGGTATATAATGTTGTTATGTGGGTTGTTATGATACAGAGAACAAGTTATAATAATTAGTCGTTTGGCAGTGAAATATATTTGATGTATATACAGATAGTGTATACTTCCTGTTATACACAGTTTAAATATATTATACAGTTTAGGCTACTCTAAATATATATACCATTACACACGACGGTAAACTTTATTTGTAAACAGATTCGTTTCCTCACACTGCTAAAGACCCCACGTCGGTTTTTCTTTTTTTAGCGCTAGTGTAAATGTATATTTTAGAATTTATGTCTTTTGTGTGATTTATTATTTGTTTTTCTTTTATTATGCCTATTTATTTCCCCCGATATTTATGTTCTCTATAATTAATGGACATAATACTTAACTGGTGAGATAACAAAGTACTACTACTACTATTACTAATTACTATTACTAATTACTACTACTACTACTACTACTACTACTACTACTACTACTACTACTACTATACTATACTATATCACTTCTACTGCAACTTCTGCTACTATTATACCACTCAGGACAGGATCGGGGGTGGAGGGGCACCCCCCCCCCCCGCACAACCTGCTCAGTTACATCAACAAATTGGTAAAACAACATTTTGATGAGAAAAGTGTCACGGTCGTGTGCTTTATCTTTTATCGCCAGTGGGACGGGATGGGCATTCAAAACGCGAGATAAAGATAGATATCTGATATCACAATTACTGCTTTGCATCAGTCCTATTAAATAAAAAAAAAATGACGTCAAACTGAGTGTTGAATTTCTCTCTTTAAAAAAAGTCCAGCGTGTATATTTCACAATGTAAATTGGAGACGACAATGGCATAATGCATTGTCAACTGTCAAATTTCCTTAATAGGAACCAGGAAAACACCCTCCTGTAAAAATTCCTGGATCCGCCCCTAGTACTTATACTAGCGGAAATGAAATAGGGTTTTTTACAGTTGAATCTCTATACTTATACACAATATAATAAATACACGTTTATAACCATTACAACCATAAGTGAAATGAGTTCTTTCTTTCTCCATCGTGATATGTACCGAATAATGTATAAAAAAAATACCATTCAAGGAACTTTAATTATCAAACCAAAGCGTGTTTCGAAGGGCCAATCCCGATAACATTTTGTTATGCCTCTTTTTATTTCTGATTGATTCCTGGGCCGGAGATTATCTACCGTTTGATATTTTTATGTCGTAATAAAATGTTTCATGAGTACATTTTAGAGAGGGTTAAGTCGGACAAATAAGACATTGCATGAAAATTGCAAATAACAATCCGTGCGACTTAAATCGATGACCATTTTAGTGATGTAAAAAGCCACGAAGAAAAAAAAAACGGGGGAAATGGCCGACAATTGTGATTAGACTCCCAGGGCACTTAGTAGATCAATATAAACAATAGCCCGTAATTGGTAAGTGTGTCAATGGTTAATGGACCGATGTCTTCATTTATTGTGAAGATGCGGTGTCATGTGGTTTATTTCTTACCAAGATGCCTGACAACTGGTCTATATGATCCACCCCACCCCTATATTCTGACCATAAATGTATACCGACCCTTTTTTGTGGTCAGCCCCAAGCCCACCTATATTCTGCTCTGAATGCTCCACTCAACCGCTCAAGATTATGTTCTGGTCTTATTGCTCCACCCACCACTCTATGCTCTGGTTTGAATGTTCCACTTACTCTATATTCTGGTCTGAATGCTACCCCCACACATTCTATAGTCTGGTCTGAATGCCCCCCACCCACTCTATGGTCTGGCCTGAATATTCCACCCGTCCACTTTACAGTCTGGTCTGAATGCCCCCCCCCCCATCATATATTATGATCTGAAACCGCATGTGAATGTCATAATCAGTATACCGATTATCAATTTCTGATGTGGATGATAAACACACGTTGACTTGATGGGCTTAGATTAGATTTCTATTTAAATTATACTAAATAATGCCAATGTTATTTCTGAATATTGTTCAGTATCTAACACGACAGGTTGCCAGGCAACGAAACATACCCCCAGAGCAGAAAAGTCACCCGGGCAGTCTACAAATGTTGTAGCATATTTGTTCTTTTTTCGGTAATAAATCATTAACAAGCCATTAAATGATTGCCGGGAATCATTAGAATTTGTTTTGCTCCTAGGTTTGTCCCATTAATATCGTGCATTATCATGAATTTAGCTTTCTATTTATCGGAAAATATGTTGTGCAGTCTCGTGGTAAACACTGTGTATAAACTTAAAGTCAATCGGGTGGTAAGTTTGGTATCTTTAAGGTCTACAGTCTTCGTGATTAAGGGCCATAAATCAGGCAGCAGTAATGGGAAATCGTTGAAAAGCAATAGGCGCCTTCATCTCATGACCATAACAAATGTGTATAAATTTGAATTCAATCGGATCTTAACTTTTGCCCCTGGCGGTAATTATTGGAAACCGCTGTCATTGGGCTTCCTTCGTCACATGACCACAGACCTGTTTATAAAATGAAAGAAAATCGGATAATAACGGACGGAATATTTTATACGACCACATTATATTGTGGGCGCAAAACAAACGGTTTTAAATTTTAAACATATCTTATTGTGGCGTTAAATATAATGTTAGAACAGATGTGGCAATTATGTGCCATTACCGTGCGAAACTGCAAAGAAACGGTGTGGTCTACAACTCAAAATCCGTGACGCAAAGCGTGTCATTGTGCCCCCCCCCACCTCATTTAATCCCTTAAAGATACATTATGGGAGATTAGATAACGTGTTGGCAGTTCTCGCTACAATAGTTAAAAACTAGCTAAAGTAAAGGCAACTTGCTGAAAATTTCAGTCAAAGTGGTCCACTATTAACTTAGAACTAAGCGAATGAAAGTCCCGCTTAGCCTCGGTCATCATCACTAAAGTCGGTAAGACAAAACCAGTAGTCTCGGTTATCTATGTTTATTGGTAAATCACGAAGGAACATAATTCAGCGAATCGAATTACAATCCAACAAAAATCTCATGCTAGCCTCGACATCGAGAGTTGATTACGGTCTGAATAAGTTAATTAATGTCTAATTAATAGTTTTTATAACATTTCAGGCCTAAAGAAAGACCTACAATTGGCAGATTTGGCTCTTGCATAATGCATGTTTAATGGAAGAATGCTAAACCTGCCAGCACCAGGTCTTTCTTCCGGCTTCAAATGTAATATAATTTTTTAGTAAGTCATTTATTCACATGGCAAGGCCTTATTTCTTGTCAAAACTTCAAACATCATCAGAATAAAGTCATTCGATTGAAATTTTCAATATGTTCATTTTTCATTAGCTTTTTTTTAAAAACTTTTATAGCAAAAACGACCAGGGTCCTGTTTCTCGACATCTTGGCTAGAGGTAAAATCAAAATTTTAGTAGTTAATTCAATTTTGATTGGCTAAGCACTAAAATCAGTCTAATATTATCCAATCAAATTACAAAAATTTGGATTTTATCTAAGTAAAAAAAATTCATGAAACAGGCCCCAGCTCTTTATCGAAATCTTACATAATGCATCTTTAAATAATAATATTTGAACAAATTGTAGTAAGAAATGAAATGGGGATTAGCGTCCTATTTTTCTGCACTGACTGGGCTTATGAAGACGACGTGGAAAGAAGAAAGGGGGTACGTGTTAATATTATTCTAAACAGCGAGAAGAATCATGGCGTCTGCCGTCTAATCATATCCGCATACCTGAGACTATGCTAGTGTAAACATCAACGATTTCTAAGAAAATGACCTCATTCAAATTGTTGGGATATTTTTTTATTGTTTTTTATTTTTGGTACACAGTGGAAAAAAACCCCAAATCCTTCTGCTTTATTTCGTAATTGTGAAAAGGTGATGGTGACATTTTAGATGAGTATACAATTTATCAATGTCCCCCAAGGAGTGGTCGACCCACTGTGGTACGGTACATTCATCAGGTTAGTATGTAGGGCCTACCAATGTACCTCAGGGAGCGTGTGTTGGGTTGCCGCGTGGTCTAACCCGTGCGCTTTAGATTATAAGGTCTGTCAAATAGGTGGTTTCAATATCAGGTTTGTAGAGGGAGTAAGATCACCTGTCCAAGCTCTTGGGTTTCCGTACGGTCCTCCTATTTCCTCACACAGATAAAGAACCCCATACGTGCGAGCCTATTATCAAATTGCAATTGCACAATATTTCGTTCCAAATGACCTGGTTTGTGTCGAGTATACGACGTTAAACCCCATTTCTAGAGTGGCCAGGTCGGTTTAAAGAAGACCGGAACAAGCCATCCAAATATATTTAAATTTATTATCATTGTGTCGAAACAGCATTTTTCTGAAAATACCATAGTTCAATTGGATAACGGGGGACGATTGCCCCCATAAAAGGCAAAAATATAAAAGAGCAAAAAAATCTATTAATGATCTAAAAATCGAGCTGTTAAATGGAGTAAAAATGCTACTGAATATACTAACGTCATATCACATTTAGTAGAGTTATGATTCATGTTTGATACATGCATTTGTTGTTACTTTTATGTAATTTATTGTAAATAAAGTTGTTGGGTGGCACAGTGAGATGTTCCCAACTGGTACAAAGTCAATTAAACATTACAAAACCCCTTTCAATAAACTTGATCGTTTGCTAGAATTCATTCGGCTATAAAGTTTATCTTTTGCAAGAATGAATAATGTTATAAAAAAAAAATTTCAATAATTAATAATAATAATCTTTTGCTAGAATGTATTCGGCTAATGCTATTAAAAAAATATATTACTTTCTGAAATATGGATTGAACTATAATATGCTATTTTTTTTAGAATGAATTTTTTGAGAATGAATTTGGCTATAACAAAATGTAAGTGGACTACCATCGACTCTGCATCGATTCTAAAAGCTAACTAAAATATACGAGATCTACCATGGGGTTTCTCTCTGAACGTCAATTAAAATATAGGAGGTCCACCATCGGCTGTTATAGTCAATGATAATATAGAAGGCCCACTCTAAAGGTCAATTACAATATAATATAATTCTGCCGTCATATATTATAAAGGCCAATTATAGGAGGTCTACTATCGCCTCTTGAGGTCATTTACAATATAGGAGGCCATTATCAAGGCCAATTACAATATATCAGGTCTACTCTCGACTTTAAAGGTCAATTACAATTTATAACATTTACCGTCATATATATTCTAACGGCCAGTTACACTATAGAACATTTACAACTGACAATTAAAAACCAAAGGTAACTGGTGTTGTAATAGCATAGCAGAAAAATACCGGGTGTGAAAAAGACAAGTAAAACAAAATTTTGGACTATAAAAAATGAAACGAAATAAGATCCGTGTTTTAATCAGATTGTAGTGATCAATATCTGGCGGCCCCTTTTGCCCAAATATTGAAACTTTTTGAGAGCCCGTTTTTTTTATTTCTCAGAAAAACAATTTTCGCTCGTCCAAGGTACGATAAAATAGGCTCTGCTGTGTGGGCGAAATTTCCCCGATAACACACTGCATGTCTTCATTATTCGGGTTTCATTCATCACAGATTAGATCAAGGTCATGTAATACTTTTTCCTGCTTCAGCGACCCCTCCCGCGCTCACCCACCCCCAGTAAACACTCCCTGTAAGATTGAGATAAAGAGGTGACAGTTCTCGCTATAATAGTTTATAAACAGATAACGAAAAGGATTTTATTGACCATTTCAGTGAGATTTCTTTATTTAGAACGAAGTTATGAGTATTTGAAGTTTTGATTATATAGCATCGATTGTCAAGTAGCCTTCCGCTGTTACGATTATAAACAGAGTCTTGATTATCTATTTTTACATTAAATTGTTATATGGCAATTGTGTTTTAATTAATGCAAAATCACGACCATCCGATGCCCTAAAGAGCTGATAATGAGCTTGCTATGTGAAAAGATGTTTAATTGATAATCTATAACATCTGAGGCCTGTAATAGGCCCATTTCGCTCTTACATGTACATACATGTAATGCATCTTTAACTTTTACACACTAATAGACACCACTTGTTCCCCCAACATCCCACCCTACTCCTCCTAAGCACTCCCTATTTTTATTATAAATGTTAAACATACGTCACGTGAGCGCTTAATCTGCTTATTATAGCCTTTTAATTAGGTTTAAACAGTATTTATTTCGAGAATATTAAGGCATAAAGAATAGGATACAAAAACAAGCCAAGTAGATTTATATCAATTTGCTTCCTTTTGGTTTGGGTGTATAATATTATATACTATTCAAAAAAAGTAGGGGATATTTGATTTTGGGGGCATAATACTAAAATATGCAAATGACTACGAAAAAAGTCACTATAGAACCTAAAAGAAGAAACATTTCCAGTTACATGTGACGCCCAAACGCACCAATAGCTACCACATGGAATGCAGGTGATGCTTGGGATCATCATGGGGGTCCAACCCAAGATTTGCACGACTCTGACTTTGAATGTTACAGTCATTGTGGCATTGAATTCCAGGGTGGAAACATCAGTTTTATTGTTTTAGTGACCAGAAAACAAATTTTGATATGCGTCGGCTTACCCAAAATGAAAGGTTACGTGCCCTTGGCATGCTACAGATCGGCACAACACAGGCGGTTGTGGCGCGGACGATGAATGTTTCTCAGTCTGTCATAAGCAGGCTATGGTCCAGATACCGTGATACACAATCTGTACAGGACAGAGCACGCTCAGGTCGACCAAGGGCGACAACTCAAGTCCAGGATCGATTTATTCGTACCTTGGCCTTGAGAAATCGTGTCATCACAGCAAATCAGATCAGCGCTCGTCTTCAAACAGACACTGGTGTGAGAGTGAGTGGCCAGACAATTCGGAATCGACTGCATAGGGGTCACCTTCGCGCCCGTCGTCCTCGCGTGATCCCATGTTTGAGAGGTCATCACATTCAGGCAAGACGTCGTTGGTGTAGGGATCGCCAACACTGGGATAATTGACGCTGGAGCAATGTGATGTTATCAGATGAGTCAAGGTTCACTGTTGATTTTTTGGACAGACTTAGGAGGGTGTGGCGTCGTCGAAACGAGCGCTTCCAAGACGTTAACGTCATCAGACATGATCGATTTGGGGGTGGTTCTGTTATGGTGTGGGGAGGCATCACTGTTGCTGGAAGAACGGCTTTACATGTTGTTGCAGGGCGTGTTACAGGCCAGTACTACCGGGACAACATCTTGGCAGTCCATGTTGTGCCGTTCGCACGACGTCATGGCCGCCGTTTCATCTTCCAGGATGACAACGCAAGATGTCACAGGGCCAGGATCGTTACAGGTTACCTCCAACAACAGAACATCACCACATTACCTTGGCCAGCACTGAGTCCCGACCTCTCCCCCATCGAGCATGTCTGGGACATGCTTGGACAGAGGTTACGTCAACGTCAATAACGTCCTGCCAATGTCCAAGAACTTGCTGCTGCGTTGCAACAGGAATGGGACAATCTGGACCAAAATGACCTTAGACGTCTCATTAGGAGTATGCCACGTCGGATCAATGCTTGTTTGGCAAACAGAGGAGGATTTACCCGTTACTGACTTTGTTGTGATGCTGTGGTAATTTTGCTGTTTGACCCCGGGTATCATTTTACCCTTATAATGGTCAGTCTGTGCCTTACTTAGTCTAACGATCATTTGGAATAAATCGATGAACTTCATTTCATTTTGTCATTGGTTTCTTCGTCAGTTTCATTAGGTGACTTCAATAACACTTAAAAATCAAATATCCCCTACTTTTTTTGAATAGTATATGTACATACATGTACATGTATGATACAGCCAAAAATTAATTACATTATTTTAGTTATGTTGCAAATAAGAAGATAAGTAATCTTGAAAAAATAATTCAAAAGTTATCTAATTTATTAATTAAACATTAATTAACTTATCCAGACCATAATCAACTCTCGGTTCAGAGTGGAGCGAATTTCAGCATATTCTATTTACGTTATCTATTTTCAAACTATTATAGCGAGAATTATCTCTTTATCTAATCTTCCATAATGCCTAATATACTATATTTTAAATATCACATTGAAACACATACGGATCATGCTCCGACATAAAAACAGCACTGAATCCTACACATAATAATTATAATGGATATGTCAATCCATATTTTGTACCATTATCTTTTGTTAAAACATGGTAAATTTTAAAAAAAATGTATTTAGCGACAGCGTATATTTCATGGTCGATTAAATTTCAGGTTATGTATTTTGTATTGTTCCTAAATAAAAACAGCACTGAATCCAACACATAATAATTATAATGGATATGTCAATCCATACTTTGTACCATTATCTTTTGTTTAAACATGGTAATTTTTTTTTTAAAAAATGTATTTAGCGACAGCGTATATTTCATGGTCGATTAAATTTCAGGTTCTGTATTTTGTATTGTCTATAAATAAAAATGAATGTCATTTGTATTAAATAAAAAAAAGCACATTCCAGAGGTATTATATTTACGTGTTATTTTTATTCTTTCTAGGACACATGAAGTACTCACAGTTTTGAGGGTCAATATGTGAATCATTAAGAACAGATACTTATCACTAATATAAAATTTTACCCATTATGTTAGCCAGGCGACCCCACTCCTTCTCACGTAGGGATCAAAACCGCACAATTTGACTCAATGACAGATTCAACCCACTCACCCATTCTCAGACACGGACGTAAATAAATGCTGTTGTGGGGAAAGTTACACAAGGTGTTGTGTTATGTTAAAGGCCCACTATACAGTGACGCTCTAGAAAAGATTGACTCGGTGACCCGGTGGTCCCGTGTTTGATCCCTGAGTTGGTCGAGTCCTCTGGAGTGGTTCCTCCTTCTCAGTGGTGCAGTGCCGAGCCTGGCAAGGGACAACGTTGGTCGTTCGGATGGGACCAAAGAGTTTTCCCTTGACAGCATATTATGTGTTTGTAGGGATGTTGAGGGGTTTGGAGGGAGCAACTATACTGCATATTATGTGTGTATGGATTTTGGTTGGTTGGTTTGAGGTAGTGCATGTATCTATATATAATGTATGTTGGGATGAAGGAGGGGTGGGGTCGTGGGGATTAAGTATACTGTATATCATATTACTTACCATTACATCTTGGGGTTGGGGTGCAGAAAGGATGTAATTATACTGTATATTAAATCATTATTACTTACCATTACATTTAGGGGTTGGGGTGTAGAAAGGGTGTAAGTATACTGTATATTATATTATTATTACTTACTATTACATTTAGGGGTTGGGGTGTAGAAAGGGTGTAAGTATACTGTATATTATATTATTATTACTTACTATTACATTTAGGGGTTGGGGTGTAGAAAGGGTGTAAGTATACTGTATATTATATTATTATTACTTACTATTACATTTAGGGGTTGGGGTGTAGAAAGGGTGTAAGTATACTGTATATTATATTATTACAACTTACCATTACATCTGGTTTCATTAAGAAGAAAACCCCGCCTACAATCACAAGCATATGAACCATGGGTATTGTGACAGATCTGTTGACATCCACCCTTCTCTATCAAACACTCGTCAATATCTACAAACAAACCAATCAAATGAGGTTTAACTTATACGTGTCTGCAACGACTGGCGTAATGAAGATGGGCATAGGCCATAGAGTGGGTAATGTGGTAAAATTGCGTCCGGACAGCGGTGCTACGGACTACTTTTATATCAATTGTCAAGGGTTCTTTTACGAGCGCGTACCCGACACCTTGGTTATCATTCTATCCGAACGACTAAACAGTTCCCTGCCAGGCCCTTCACCCTATAGTACTGACCAGGGGAAACCACGCAGGGACATCATGGAGAAATCGACCAACCCGTAGCCTCCTGGATAGCGAGACTGTCTTACTGGGGTACCGTGACTACCGTAGATCCCACATACAATCAACTAGTACAAAAATAAAAGACATGGGCTATTTATCCTCCGACCTGTGTTTAGTGGGGGGGGGGGGTGAATTCTGCGTATCAAATTTACAAAACACTGTTTTAATAGTTACTGGTGATGCTGTAATTATCAAAATAAGGCAAATAATTATCCGTCCCCATTTCGGCTTCAAAACGACTTTTAAGATCAAAGGCGTTTTATACCTGAGGCGCTGGAGGCGCCAGCCTCCTCGAGAAAAAAAATCAAAAAAGTTGAACAAATAAAACAGGAGAAAAATGCTAAAACCGATGAGAAAAATGAAATGTACCCTAGTTAGGGAGGGCCCTAAAGGCAGACAAAAGGGCCCCTCGTCTGACAAAAGGGCCCCTCTTTCCAAGGGAAAGGGCCCCCGTGTCCGAGTCAATCGTTTTCTTACACTGTTACTGTCGAATCCACTACTGAATGAGAATGCATTGCATTGCACTGCAGTATGAAAATCCCCAATCAAGACACGCCTCCCTCAATCCCCGCGAAAGAGGGCCCTCAAAATAGTATAGCCTCCGCCATGATAAACGTTAAAACGCCCCTGTTTAAGATACTATTTAAAAATACATTATGTAAAAGATATCTGCCTACTGTAGGTCTTCGGTCTAAAATGTTATCTAAATTATCAATTAGACATTAATCAACTTATCCAGTCCATAATCAACTCTCGATGCCATCACTAGTCTGCGATATTTACTGGATTAGGATCCCATTTGCTGCCGACCATTAATTCATGATTAAATTATGAAATGGATAATCAAGACTATGTTTTTATTGTTCCGATTTTCGTACTGGTGATCGAGGCAAGGCCGAAAATTAAATCACTAATTTCTCGGTTCAGAGTGGATCAATTTGACTGAAATTTTCAATAAATTACATTATCTAGTTTTTAACTATTATAGTCAGAACTGCAACCTCTTTATCTGATCTCCCATAATGTATCTCTAAAGACGTATTATCGCTACGCAAACAGAGTACAATCGATATTCAAGGACAGATGATAAATAAAATTTATATAATTTGTACATAGCTTACCTACACAAGTTTTACTGTCATATCCTAGAATAAAACCTTTATGACACGTGCATTCATGTCGATTATTTTTTCTATAAAATACACAATCATGTTCACATCCGCCATTACCAGTCTCACATGGATCATTATCTAAAAAATAAAAACATATCTAGATATTAGCTTAAAATGTGAACAAAAGTGACATAACAATTAACATCCCACGGCTAAAAAAAAAATGTTATGCAGTTAAAATAACGTCATTCGGTTGAAATAACGCCATTCAGTTAAAATAACGCCACGGAGTTCAAATAACGACACGCGGTTCAAATAACGCTATACAGTTATTATAACATCATACGGTTAAAATATAACACCATAATTATTATTGTTAAAATATAACGTCATACGAAGTAAATAATATCAAACAGATAGAATAATGTGATATACCAGTATCTAAAATAACGTCAAACAGATAGCATAATGTGATATACCAGTATCTAAAATAACGCAGTGTGGTTACAATAATGTCATACAGTTAAAATAACGCCCTAAGGTGAAGATAATGTCATACACTTAAAATAACGTCATACAGTTAAAATAACGCCATACAGTTACAACATCGACATACATCTAAAATAACACCATGTAGTTAAAACAATGGCGTGCAGTTGAAATTTTATCGCTGACCTATCAATGTGTTAATAACCTAGCGCCATCTTACTTAACTGAATTAATTCAAAGTTACAAGCCTTCCCGGAGTTTACGCTCATGTGACCAAATACATTTGGTAACCCCAAGGTGGAAAATGAAAACATTTGGGGCAAGAGCTTTTAGTTTTCTTGCTCCATCAAAATGGAACGATCTCCCAGTTTTCATCAAAAGTTCGCCTTCTATCGAGTGTTTTAAATCCAGACTTAAAACATACCTGTTTCAACGTTATATTTAATTTAGAATTGTGTGTAAAAAGCGCATAGAGCATACTTTTAAGTGTGGAATTGACGCTATTAAATGTTCATATTATTATTATTATTATTATCTAAATAAAACGGGAGATTATGCGGTTAAAATAACGTCATACATCTAAAATAACGTCGTGCGTTTACGATAACGCCACCCATATAAAATAACGCCATTCAGTTAATACGCTACGCAGTTAAAATAACGTTATTATATAATAACTGCAGAACTACGCATGTGTCTGTTGACGCGGTCTTAATGGGTTGACAGTGTATCATTCAGTGTAAAGTGTCACTCACCGTATATACATTTTGGAATTTCTTGAGCTGTCCATCTCGAATTGGAACAATACATATAGGCTGCATTGCCGTTTAATAATCTGTAACCGTTGACGCAGCTGTATTTGGCAACCATAACGTAACGTTTACGCTTAGGGTTAAGTATGTAGGATGTAATAACGAGTGAGTAGAGGTGTTTGGGTGGATCCACGTGATAATTAAAACAAGATTCGTCCGACCTCTCGATAAAGGATCTATGTATTCTTTCTTGTTCTGTTTCACCTTCTTTTGTAATGTTTAGAACTTCACCTTCAACTGAAGAAAATGTGATAAAATTTATATACAGTTATTATTGAGTTGACTTGGAAATGAGTGGCGGTTTATTCAGCTTCATAACGTTTTTGTACTGTTGGTAAGAGGAGATTTTTAAATGTCTACTACATTAATGAAATGGTGTTTTAATTAAATTGGAAATACTTAGTGCTACGAGGGTGAGATTGCCCGGGCCGCAATGTTTGGGCCTATTCATTATCGATTTCCAACTGCCAAGGGTTCTTTCAAATGCACGCCACCCAGTACCCGCGTCGATCTCTGGTTTTTGTACCATCCGAACAGCGTGCTACGAGGTAAAGTTTGTCCGGGCAGCGATCTTTGTGCCTACATGTTATCGAATACCAACAGCCAAGGATTTTTTAAAAATGCACACCAACCAGTATCCGGGTATATCTCTGGTTATCGTAACATCCGAGCAACTAGGCCCCCTTTTTGACAGACGCCCCACCCCCCTCCGCCCCGGTAGCTGAATTCCAAGCTGAACAATCTCGAAGAACTTTCTCGGCCAACACTGGGGTCGTACCCTTGACCCCCGGATAAGTCCGCCACCATCCCACTCACTGAGCCACATTTCGAAGTGACATTTTTAGACAGTTTTTAAATAAAGAAACCGAAACCCTTATTATATAGTCCGATATCTTTTGACCGGTTGAATCTGGTGTGCATGTAAAATAATCCTTGGCAATTCGATTCCGATGAAGATTAGGAGGAAACTGCCACCGCCAGGGCAATATTTCCCTCATAGCAAATTTTTAAATAAAAAAACCGAAACCCTTGATGTTTGATTTCATTTCAAAAAGAATCCGTATCCTTGGCCTCGCTATAGTAATTATTTATACCTGTACAAATTGGAAACACTCCACTCCATTCGCCTTGTTCACATAACATCACATGGGATCCCACAAGATGGTGACCTTGACGACAAGTTATAGTTGCTAGGCCGCCATTTTCACCTATAGTGATAATTCCGTTTTCTGGTGGTTCAATTGGAGGACAATCGCTGGCTAAAGTAGAAATAAAAATAAAATATTAGTTGTCTTAATTAAAAAAAAATGAACAGTGACCGTATTCACAAACACTGTAACCAATAATATTTTTACAATATGGCTATTTCATTAGCCATAAGTTCAAATCAATAGACTTACTAGCATTTCAACGCCTAACGAATTAAAATACTGCATCTTTAGAATATTTTAATGTTAGTTTTCGTGAATAAGCTCCCTTGACGTATTGGATATGTAAACGCCTTGGAAAAAGAGCAAGTGGTATGGGATGTTCAAGAAAATCAAAGACGTAATGGGTTGTGGGACCAATTGAAATTGCCCAGCTCCCGCCACATTCGTTTAGGTTGATGGGAAACGTCTTTATGTTGGGTCAAAACAGGCAGCGGAGAGTCGTTATACTATCAAGCGAATAAGAGAAAGTAATTGGTGGTCTGTCCCCTATTCTGTGCATACATGTTATTAGTGGTCTGTATCCTATTTCTGAATAGATTTAATAATATTCCACACACATTATTGTTATTACTTACTGATGCATACTATTGGATCTATGGTCCACTTAGCTAACTGTACATTACAGGCACCATGAGTTACACCTACTGCTGTATAGCCTTCATTACACATATATTCTATTAAAAATCCGTCACCCCAAATTTCCGCTTTACCATTTTTAACATCAGGTGGTGGAGGACACGTCGGTTCTTTTACATCAACTAAAATCAACAAACTTTCATTATAATCAGTGTCATGCAAATGTTTAATGATGCCCAGCACGAACTACTGATTGCAAACACCTATGAAGTCATGGTGGCCAAGCAGGTGAGACGCTGACTCGGCGCGGTTTCCACTTGTCAGTGGTGTACATGTAAAACATCACGTGGCTGTTGGAATTTCCGTCATAGCACACTGTATGGCGTATGCCTGTCTTCATCAGCCCAGTCGAAGTAGCTAGGGCGGTAAACGCCACTTCATTTCATTTTGTAGAATAAAGCAATTTACTGGTATAAAAGGTAACGCTTACACCAACAGCCCAGACAGCAATAAAATTCCAGCATGTACATAGAACCTCCATTTTTCGTCTCATCCGAACAACTAAACATTGTTTATTGTCAGGCCCTGACCTCTATAAAGGAAACTCCCGCTGAAAATCCCCGGAACGTTACGCGGTCAACGCATGGGTCGATTTGGAGACCTCCTTTTTAAAGGACCAGTGTCATACTGACTAAGTCACCCTTGCTCCCATGCTAATAACAAGTCACGCCATCTTTTGCCGGCTTATTTAGAACTCGGAGTACCCCATTCGACCCCCTCCTATTCGAGAAAAAAATGAAGGCGTGTACTTACAGTCATAATTATTGTAATCCTCAAAATCATAATTTTCAAAATCTGGTTCTTCTTCTTCCAGTTCTAAACTCTTTACAATTAAAACACGTGTAAAGAACAACATCAACCAGAATTTCCTCGACATTTTTTGAAAAATATCCACAATAATTATTAAGAATAATTAATGTAGGATAAATTTTGAAATTTAGTGTTGAATATATATGCTTGTTACTATAGATACGGTGATTGACACATCGTGATTGACAATGTCGTTACAGGAAAAGGTCATTGACCTGATCAACTTCCGGTCTCTTCATTGGTCTATAATTGAAGTAGTTTCGTCATGACATGACTTGAGGTCGGGCTTTACGCCCGCTTCCATCAAGGTTGATATCGCATACAAGTATTTCGTGGGGTTCCGTTGTCTTATATAATCTAATAAGTGGATTCACCTTATCGAACTTTAGCCGACATCTCTTCAAATTCTTGAAATATTTTGTTGGACTAATGAAAATCGTCTAGTGTGCGACAATATTACACGTTATTACAAATAACACGCTGTGTGCAATATATGGTCCATCAAAAATTTAATATGTAAAAATACAATAGAATGCTCTGTAAAAATGTAATATTAACACTTGGTACCCACAGCCGAGGCATGCCATGTGGATCACAGAACTATAAAACTGCCAGGGCAAAAAATCAAGATTGGAACCGTTCTCAGAACGGAACGGTTTACACAGTCTCCTTAACATGTAATCGTTCTGTTCGAGGAACCGTTCCTGGTACGCTTTATAATGTTTATAAGAGTGGGGTTCATTCAGCTGTCTGTGCATGAAGGGCTGGGACTTCCTCAGTTTTCGAGATATTGAGCGACAGATACTTTGCCTGAATGTAACGGTTTCGGCAAGTGCTATTGACATGCTAGTAGCGAGTTTTGTATATCAGATTTATATCATCGTAACCAGGCAACGTGAGGCTTTCCGAGACTTGTCCCCTAGACCTTTTATTAAGCTGATGAACATGTGACTCATATATATATATAGTTGTAAAATTATATGTTTGTAAATCAACTATATTATTTTTTTTTTAAAATATATCAGAATCTTCGTAAGGAATTAAATTTGTAGTTTCCAGTGTACATGTGATTTTCAATGTTTTTCATTAACTATTAATAGACATATCGCCCTTGATTACTTTGAAATCTCTTGTGACGCGCTAGAAATATCTGATTGAGTTTAGGTTTATCCTTATATAATATGTAAATATTTACATACTATGTTGGGTTTTTTTTGTTTTTTAATTTTAATTATTAGCCTCTGTCATAAATGATGTTCATGCTTTTTTTTCTTAAAATGTTTTGTGGATATTTGTATGCTGCCTCTTATGGGGTGTTTCTAGGTACAATAAAATCTCTCTATCTATATATCTATCTATCTATCTATCTATCTACCTATCTATCTATCTCTCCCTCTCCTCTCTCTCTCTCCCTCTCTCTCTATTTCTCTATCTATCTATCAATTTTAAGTACATTGGAGTCTTGCTATGTGGTTTAAATCAAAACATTGTGCTGTTTTTGTTTCGACATAGAACAATCTAATTAAAATATAGATCGCGTATATTTCGTTTCGTTTTTTATACTTTCGATGGCCTACACTCATGTAGATCTAACTAGTTATAGTGGAAGCTCACGTTCTATGACGTCAGGTATCAAGCACGGGACATTTGACCCGATAACGTCAGTCATTCGATTAACCAATTAGCGACCGCCTTGCTTTTCAAAATCCACTTTTGTTTTGTTATGATTTTTGGTGTTTATAGTATAGACGTCGTTGGCTGGTAATATCTACCCACAGTTCAACGCATGAAAAGGTCAAACGGTCGATTCGACAGACCATTTGATTGGCTGACCCCTCATTTCAGCCAGAACACGAATTAAATAACAAGTCCTCCAGATCCAAGAGTAGTTAAGACAAGTAAAAATGAAATTTTGAATTATAAAAAACGAAACGAAATTGGATCTGTGTTTTAATCAGATTGGACATAGAACGACGAGAGTTGTGAGTTATCGTTAATCAAACATTTCTTAAATCTCACATTCACAAAGATAGTTAGCTATCGCCATTTCTCGTATGAGTTTCGTTGAATCCCGATGAGCTACAATATTATACCCGCCTCTTGTCGTCTCAGTGGTTACAAGTAATACGCTATTCGAGGCTTTGAGCGGAGTGAAATTAGGCTCAATTGCAAAATGTCCAACACATATCTTCACGTGAACTCTTATTCTTATCTTACCGAAAAGCTTTTCTCTATTTTCGAACTGACGCGAAATAACATGCATGTTCTAATTCTGGTTCGGCGACCATTTTAAAATGGACAGAAATTGCGCGTAACAGTTGGGTTTTATCTTTACTTCAATGGAGATCGATTTATTATATGTTAATCCGTTCGAGCCATCGTGTCATGACAAAACCTGCTCAATTAAGGGAGGTCCTTAGAACGATCCACTTCTGTGGCTGGAGAAGGGCGGAAGACATCAGTAGTGGAACCATTTCTAATTTCCCTTGTGTTGCCAAGGATTCAGTCTGTCATATATTGTGGTCTGGTACCATTAAACCTTATTTAGTTGTTTCCCTTTTGCTACAAATTAGACCGCTGTAACCGGAGGTTTTAAATCCCACATCTCAGGGCTAATAAATACGGGCTATAGGCAAAGCGGGCCAGTAGCCAGCTCATAACATTGGGAGAGGGGGGTGGGGGCTACAGAATTTTTTGGAGGTGCTGAGGATGTGGCCGGCTAAGAACACCCCTAAGAAACCATTGGGGGGGGGGGCTAATGGATTTTTTTTTTGGGGGGGGGGGGCTAAGCCCGAGGTAAATGCGTTTTATAGGTGTGGCGCTGGAGGCGCCAGCCTCCTCGCGAAAAACATCAAAGAAGTTGAAATAATAAAACAGAAGAAAAATGCTAAAACCGATGAGAAAAATGAAAATGTACCCTAGTACCTAACCCTTCGAAACAATAAATTTATGTCAGGAAAGGAATGTTTAAAGGCCATTCAAGATCGTGAACATATGTTTCTGGAAAGTCCGCCTGGTGACAAATCAAACGTGTGGTTTTTAGTTGATAACAAAGACAATTTACATAGACAGAGGGAGGGAAAATATATGACATATTATGATGACTGTGGTGTATGGGATTCGGGAAAGGGTAGGTGTCATTCGCAGGATTATCTGTCGGGTAATTTGGGGTGTGTGTTTAAAAGGGATTGGGAATATTGTGAACGAAAGCGAGTTGGTGGGAAAACTGTATTTATACCTTTGGTTCCACAACCCACAGACATTATTACAATGCACCGTTTCGAGACTGCTAGTAAGCTGAACCCGACATTCAAAAACATGTTTCATATTTCACTCAATCCCATATTCCTGAAGCAATGGCCCGAGAAATCTCTCTCTGGCCATTGCTGGATTGACTTCTGATTCTTGAACTTTTGCGGGAGTGTGTCTATTCTCCCCGTTCAATGAAAGCTATCACTTAAGTACAGCAACATGGCAGTCCTTCGTTTAATCTGAGTCTTCCCTAAAACTTTGGACAGTGATTTAAGGTATTACAACGGTGAAAGTATGTTCGTTTCCAAACAGTATTGTTTACATTTCATTCGACTTGATAGCCTCGTTTGTCACACAATTAGTTTTACTGCAGTATTCTCCTATGCACGGGTTAATTAGGCATAATAAAAGCGTGAGCCATGACGTAACGTTATGTAAACATATCTGGTCCAATACTGGCACTCGTTTTAAATGTAAAGCGTTTGTATGGTAGGTAGTGATTGGTTGGTAGACGGACTACTGACCAATCAAAATTTAAAACAACAATATCCACTCATAATAATAGCAGTGTGTAGTGAGATTACCTATAATCAAACGAAACGCTGCGCGGAGTATGCTCAATCCAGCAATCCGATTCTATCTGATATTGCAGTTTATGAGTACCGGTATTGTGGTACACAGAAAGTAGAGGATGAGGCTCGAACCAATCCACACGTACTAAAAGAGATCATACAAAACAAACAAGTTCTCCCCAAACAGATGCTTATAGATATGAAAACAAATTCAACACAGCATGCACCTGCAAGCATAAAACAAATCCAAAAAACCACATCAAATAAAACGTGCACGAAGAGTTCGTGCAACGCGAAGATAAAGTATTTAATTTATTGATTGTGAACAAAATGTGAAATGCCTTCGATATTTTGTATTATGTATTAAATGTATTAAAAACTTGTAAATATATTCCAAATGAATTTTTGTTATGCTCTTCTAAAAAAAATAATATCGTCGGATAAGACATTTGGTCGGCGGTAATTACGCCATGGTCGGCGGTAGTTTCATTACGGTCGGCGGTAAAAAGTAGTGGGTCGTCGGTAATTATATGGCAGTCGGTGGTAAAAAGTAGGCCTATTGGTCGGCGGTAAAAAGTACCACCCATAGATATGCACCATATATTATGTGATACCGTGGATATCAGCTGGGATTATTACCTAATTTGGTCAACAAATATCATTTACGTTTTATAACAAAGAAAAATGTAACCAACCAACATGTTCATTAATTTAAAGTATCAAAATAACCAGCATTATACTTCCTATTTTTTGGTTATGAACTTGTAAAGACAGATAACAATATTATTTTAGCCATCATATTTCTCGATTCCTTGTCTATGAATTTGAAAGCAATGTTGCAACGACATGTGGGTCCCACTTGGCTTCGGGCACCTGAACAAGTGTCCAGCTGCCCCCCCCCCACCGCCATGGCGGTCCATGCACAGCCGCAACTAGCTCAGAGCTAGAACCGGTAGCGAGTTATGAAATGGGTGAGATTTTGCATGGCATCTATCAGGCACCGTAGTTTGGGTCGATACTGTTTGTTAAGTTCAAGGCCAGATGCAGTTTCACCGATGCAAGGAGTAGGACGAAGCATCAACAACCGTTAATTATAACGGTATTATTTAAATATTAATGTGAATTTCTCTGTTATGCAGAGTTCTTTTCAGTGATGGAAATAGATGCAGAGAGGCCTATATATGTAGTCCACTTCTGAGGCGCATAGCAAATCCCCACTCCTCAAGACTTACACTTATAAACTTATAGACTAGACAAAGACTATAATAAATAAGAGTGTGTTTTTTTTAACAAAACGCAATTTACCAAAAACCAGGATGATGGCGGATGTTTTATAAGACATCGGTGCATATTACAAGGCTAATCTCAAAAATATTACACACTCTTGACAGAGGACTAGGTGTCAGCATTCCAAGCTTATAATAGGTAAATTCGGAACTACTTATTATCGTTGGGCAATAGGCTATCATAATATTATCAACATGGATAAAGATGAACAATCTAATCCAGTCGATGAACAATCCAAATCTAATCCAGTCAATGAACAATCTAAACTAATCGCTGAACAATCTAATCCAGTCGATGAATCATCTAATCCAGTCGACCAAAAATCTAAACCAGTTGATGAACAACCATATTCAGTGGACATGACTTCCTTAATAGTCAACAGAGCTGCAAATGCCGAGGAAGGGGTTGAGTCTTATTCTATGGATCCTTACATTAAAAACACCAAGGAGGACAGGGATCTCGAGTCAAATACCATATTACCCTACTTAGTTCGAAAAGTCGACTCCAAGGAACTGCTACCCCGTCCTTGGACGAGTACCAATCAACTTCTCGTTGCCTCGTACATCAGTGTACTATGCTGTTGTTTTATTGGTGTCTTTGCGAACCGTTACGCTTGGAAAGCTAAATCATATAACAACAGAAGTAGATATCACGAGGCGAAACAATATGCCAGAAAGTCGGTGAAATGGATGTATGCGGCTTTTGGGTGTGCATTGGCTATAACCACTCTTACGCTTTTAATTTATTTTTTAAATTGACTGCGTGTTGCGAATAGTGGTCATATAGCAGTGGGAGGAAACCAGAGGACCCAGAAAAAACCTTTGAGGTTGGACAGGCGACCCACTCCTTGTCACGTACAACCACGAATCGAAAAAACAGGCCAGTTGACTCAATGACAATCCTATGATACAAACCACACAATCTAATCCAGTCGATGAACAATCCAAATCTAATCCAGTCAATGAACAATCTAAACTAATCGCTGAACAATCTAATCCAGTCGATGAATCATCTAATCCAGTCGACCAAAAATCTAAACCAGTTGATGAACAACCATATTCAGTGGACATGACTTCCTTAATAGTCAACAGAGCTGCAAATGCCGAGGAAGGGGTTGAGTCTTATTCTATGGATCCTTACATTAAAAACACCAAGGAGGACAGGGATCTCGAGTCAAATACCATATTACCCTACTTAGTTCGAAAAGTCGACTCCAAGGAACTGCTACCCCGTCCTTGGACGAGTACCAATCAACTTCTCGTTGCCTCGTACATCAGTGTACTATGCTGTTGTTTTATTGGTGTCTTTGCGAACCGTTACGCTTGGAAAGCTAAATCATATAACAACAGAAGTAGATATCACGAGGCGAAACAATATGCCAGAAAGTCGGTGAAATGGATGTATGCGGCTTTTGGGTGTGCATTGGCTATAACCACTCTTACGCTTTTAATTTATTTTTTAAATTGACTGCGTGTTGCGAATAGTGGTCATATAGCAGTGGGAGGAAACCAGAGGACCCAGAAAAAACCTTTGAGGTTGGACAGGCGACCCACTCCTTGTCACGTACAACCACGAATCGAAAAAACAGGCCAGTTGACTCAATGACAATCCTATGATACAAACCACACATGCTAACCATTCGCCCTTCCAATTCCCAGAGGAACATGTTGAAAATTAGAACTCATTTACTCGGTATGTTCCCTCAGAAGATAAAATCATTATCATTATTATCATTAAAATGCCAACGGTAACCTACCATAGTGTAACTTTTGTAGTTTCTCAAACTGATCAGCAGTAGGAATATTGGCTTTGCTGCTTCTAATCTCTGTAAACGATGACATCTGGGCGATTAGCTCTCAGTATAGACTCTTTTCTTCTGCGTATTAAACAGGGATAGGATTTCACTCGTATATCCCGGACTTGTCAGACACCATTGTCCAAACGCCCAAAATTGTTGGGCCGGAAATATGCCCAATCGGACATCAAGATATGGTGAATAATATTTAAAATTCCAAAATTAATATAGTTTACTGAGTGTATAACTACCACTCAAGACTCAACTCGATTATCATGTAAATCTAAGTCATCGTCTACAGAGCTAAAAGAAGGCTTTCATATTACCGATGTGCAATAGATTGGTAGTTTCTCTACTACTGCTAGTGCAATATATGTATATATATATACTAATTCTTATGGTTGCTCAAGGGTTAATCGATGGCTCATTAATCAGGTTTCTGTTCAATCCCGTTGGTGGCCGAGAAAGTACCATATAAATAATTGTATGTCATTTATTATGTTATATTACTTATATATGATTGTGCCAAATAAATCTATCTACATACTAACCTACAAATGACCCCTTTTTCATTGTTGATCATGATGCAAGGGCCCCGGTGATAGTGTTAGCCAGGGGCCACAATGAATGCTTCCTCTGGCACTGGTGGTATTCCCTAGAAAGGAAGTGTCAAGTCGTTTGGATGGGACAAAACACTGAGATCTGTGTACCGCCGTACGTCATATTGGCATACACATAAAGAAAACCTTTGACATTCGTATTTGGAATTGTTTTATTCAGAGCAAAGTAAGGCGTGTTTAAAGGAGCTAAATCAAAAACTTTTGGGACCTAGAAATTGACACAAGTGGGTCATGACACAAGTGGGTCGCAACGCATCAAATACAGTAATATGAATGTATAGAAACTGATTTACATTCAGTGGTTTCTGTTTTTACTCGAATTTCAAATCAGTTATGTTCGGCAAAATAAGCCAACAGTCTCAAGCGAATGTAAATTCATAGCATCTGGTTATTCCAGTCTACATACGCCGTTTGATTTTGTGCAATGTTTCTAGCCTTGTTCCTCGAGTCTCTTTCTAGAGCTGGGGCTGAAATGCATTATGGTACACGATTTCGTGTACCAATGGTAAAATGTTTATTTTGTCCTAAATATTGGATATCAGAAGCCCATCTTTTCCCGGTAAGATCACAGCATCAATGTTGATTTATAATTTGTGTTTTCAATGTTGAAGATTTTGAATGATATTGAGTTAGAGACTTAGCTACTTTAAAGTTCTGAAAGAAAAGCATAGTTGATTGTCATTGCAATGATAAGTAACAACAATGTCTCCATTATCAATTAATTGTTATTAAAGTGTGAGCGGGTTCTATCAGCTCTAATCCATTTAAAAACCAAGCCATCAGAGGACATAGTGAGTTGATTATAGGTGTGCCATGTGAATAAATGTCTAATAATAGTTTATACAATATTTGAGGCTAGAAGAAAGACTTGCAATTGGCAGATTTACCACTTAGCAGTGCAAAATGTAGCAGATATTTTGAGCTTATATGCTTTTTGTGTATTGTTAATGTGCCGTTTCCCAGAATTTGTCAATTATACAGTGTTAACGAATTTGTTAAAATTTGTTAAATATTATTTGATTGTCACCTGGAATTTAAAATATCCCCATACTGCCAGACAGCAATGACACAGTTGTACAAAATATTCAAATATGGGTTGACAATTTTTTATAAGAACTTTTTTATTTGTTACCATTTTAGAAGAAGTTTTTGATGTATTACCAGTTTTTGCTTCCTATATATATGTAAATGATTCTAATTAAAGGCATAAATTGGACATTAAAATTGTAATAAATAACAACGACCATCAAAATTGAGTTGTTCGGATGGGAGTGAAAACCGAGCAACACTAACTGGTGTACGCGTAATTTATGATCCTGTGACAGTTGGAAGTCGATAAATAGTAGGCGAAAAAAACAATGTCTGGGTAAAATGTCCCTCCTAGCACACTGCATGTTGTATGCCAATCTTGATTAGTCCACTCAACACAAACTAGGTCATTTCGGGACTAACATATGGTTTCATGTTATTTCAATAATTCGCTTGCGCGTAGAGCTCTTAAGCAGTGGGAGGAAACCCGGAGGACCCAGAGAAAACCCACGAGGTTGGACAGGCCTGAGCCCCAGTTCAGCAAATCAGTCAGCAATTCATGGTGAATAAGCCAAGTTAGAGTTATGCCCCCTCTCCCCAACTGTAAGCATAAGCTCTTTCAATTTGCAAATCAACAGGACTGCCGAGTCTGAGTCATTGTTTATGTGACTTAAGTTGGATTAGAGTCCGAGTTGCAGGACTCAATGTCCCACCTCTGCTAATTAAACCTCTTTCAAGTTGTTAGTCAACTGGACTGCCAAGTCTGAGTCGCAATAAATACTTCAAGTCGGGTCATTGATGCAACTTAATTCAGACTCGAGTTTGAGTTGCAGGACTCAAAGTCCAACCTCTGCTAATCAAATGTTACATGATTAATCCCTGTACAGTTTAGCAGGTAATAATCCGGGAAAAAATAAAACGGTGTTGCCAAATAGAAATGACGATCAGCAACTTTTAAGTTTTCAGGAATATCAGAATATAAAAGAAAAACACCCCAGTATCACCATTTTTGAAAACTATTTTATTCAACTTGATAGGATTTTGAGATCAAGTGATACTAGATAAAGCACATCAAGAAATACATGATGATATATAGATGGAATAATAATTTTTAGTATGAGCACACTATTTACCAGGAACCGAGCATGACAGCGTAGTAGCCATCTTGGAATTGAAACATCATATTAAAATCGAAGTCAATTAATCGATGCGCAATTGCCAAAGGAACTAGCATGCTAATTTTCATGGTGATTGCACTTGAGGCGTTATCTTCAAATAAGCCCCATAACAAAGGGAGACAATTAGCCCTGAACAGTTGCTCATATCAAAATAGCTTATATCGATATTTGATAATATACTGATCTTTATGCCAAGTTGTAACTTTTAATGTACAATCTACAATCGTAGCACTGTTTTTTTTGGGGGGGGGGGGGTCAAAATGCCCCACAAAAAGCACTTTCCAAGCAAGTTTGGAATTTGATAACAAATTCACCATTATTTCATCATTTTAACACAAAAACTTCACAATTTTAAATTAAAAATGACAATTTGGCATAAAAACCAATATAATTTTGTAAGATGTGAGTTGAAATAATGGTGGATTTGGGTAGATTTGGGTAAATTACCATAAATCGTGCGACCTGTTTATAACTGATACTATTCAACAATCTGACTAAAATACAGGGGCCTATTTCACGAAATTTTAACTAAGATAAGATCCCAATTTTAGTAATTTGATTGGATAATATTAGATTGATTTTAGTGCTTAGCCAATCAAAATTGAAGTATCTACTAAAATTGGATTTTATCTTAAGTTAAAATTTCGTGAAACAGGGCCCTGATCTTTATTTCATTTGGTTTTTTGACTTTCAATGGACTACACTACATGAAGATCTGATAAGTTATAGTGGGAGTTCATGTCAGGGGTCAAACAAGTGGCTTTTGATCCTATGACGTCAGACATTGATTAATCAATAAGCGTTGACGTTTCTAGTGGTTTACCGGGTTACCCATAGTTCTCTGCATCAAAAGACCATGAACTTGTTGTAACAGACGTTTCATTGGCTAATCCCTCACATCATTCAGAATACATCAGTGATAACAACTCTTCCAGATCCTATTGTAGTAAAGACAAGTAAAACAAAATTTTGAACATTAAAAATGAAACAAATTGGAACCTGTGTTTTAATCCGATTAATTTTCAATGTTTCAAAGTGTAACCTTTTTGTAAATATGACCAGTAAAAATGAAAGGAAATATTGTTTTATGGCACATCAGCATAAACCCTTCGGATGTCCATCAGAAAAATCACAAAGCTCAACCCTCACTTTAAGATTTAAAAACAATGAAGATGCCATACCTACAACATCTGCTAAAGTAAACATTATACAAATGGCCAGTAAACAATTTAACATGCACAACAAAATTTTATAAGAGTCCAAGAAAAACCTAAATTATCTTGATGAAATTTCAAACTGATATTGTAAAAGGGGTGAAATCTGAACAATTAATGATAAAAAAATACCCTTTAGTTGGAATGCTGATCAGGCAATGAATTAATCCTCATAAAATAATTAACAATATCGAGTCATTCCTTTAATATGCTGATGGATATATTGAAGATATACAAATACTAATGCGCATACAAGATAAAGTTAAAATCAGATTACACAGGCAATCTTTTTGGTGGTAATATGTAACTCATAATTGTCTAAAAAAAAAACTTATAAATTATCATCCTAAAACAGACAATTATACAAATCAAAATAATTTGGATTATTTTCCATGTCATCACATTCCATCTATAATTATTATTACATGTATTTATTTTAATTAAGGCACCTAGCAAATTTGGATTTTAAAAAACCCCCATAAAACATTCATTCAGAATTTGCCTGTCTTAATGAACCCAGTTGGTGCAGAAAAGTAGACATTAAATCCCATTTCATTTCTATGAGAATTTATTCAAATTTCTATAAATTAAATTACTACTGGAATTAAAATTGACCATGAAATGATTATATTTCTAATTTTGTTATAGAATGTTTCATAATTTTGTTTCTAGGTCACTGTCCCAAAAAATGGAAAAAATATTCATGAAACCATAATCAACCTATATTTAAAATAAAAACTGATAATGATAAATTACCTGATATACTTTTACTAAAACATCGTAAATAGTAAAATATTACAACCAGGTATTGAGTAAAAATATTGTTACTAAACACTGTATGGGGGCAATTTGTTCCAAATTAATATCAAGGGGAGTTATAATCATTGAGCTAAGCTACAGAAAATGATCAAAAAAAACTTTGTAGAATTATCTGTAATAAAAAAGACACTAAATTTGATAAAAATAAAATAACAATGTTCCTTAAAAATGTACAATTAAAGATTTAATTTATCAAATATATTATAATGTCAACAAACAATAACTTTTGATTTTTTATCTTTTATAACAAAAACAGTTACACCCTAAAAATGTACAAATTTCAAAAGATTTCAGTTTTAAAACATATTCTTATGGCAACTAACAACAATAGTCAAACAAATTTAATATCGCACTCTAAGAGCCGAACACTCTTCGAAATATAAATATCATGATTATAATGGCTTATAAGCCAATTTGACAAATTACTAATACATAATTACTAAATGTCAAATATTTAAAGGAACAACATACCAGATCAAATATAAACTGTAAAGACTGTTATTATTATCATGTAATTAAGTACATTCATGAATAAAAAGATAGAATTATGATTACTTTTTTTGTCTAAGACATATACAAATGGCTGTGTGAAAACAAAAGGAATCAATGTAACAGTAAAATGGACATAACTTAAATTACAAGTGATTGATTGGAATAAGTTATACTATTTGATTAGGCATGGTCTTATTTCTATATTCTGGCATCTTGGGGCTTTAATTCTAAAACATTTAATTTTTATCAAAAGTCTACAAATCATCCAAAATTTACAGGTAAAATGATATCACATCAAATGGTGAACTCATCACAAATATCTTTCTATTCATGTTTCAAACCAACTATCACAATGTAAGAAAAATATTACACTAGATCTTTAGGATGACAATGGTTTTATATACCAAATAAAAAATAATTTTCATAAAAACAAAACTCTCTGGCTTTAATACTAATTTGTTTATTACATGCAATGTTTCAATACCCCTACATGTATGTATCATTAATTACCAAGCAATGAATTGAAACGCTGCATGTAATAAACGTTGTAAGTACTAAATCCCTAAAGTTCTGTTATTATCAATGTTATACCTCTACGTAAATGTCATTTAAGGATATTAAAAATAATTTCTTCAAACATACGCTTATTTATTTACATAAGAATAAAACCACACTAAATATATATCTTTTAAAAATAGGGAACTCATTACCATTTAATTATAAATTGAAAATAAACAATTGCTGAAAAACTGCATAAAATAGTATATTAAAGAGACATTATGCTTGATTTAGAGAATGAGCTGTATGTTTCTGCTGCAACAGTTCAAAAATAGATAATGAAAAATGAATATATTGAAAATTGTTTTCATTCAGAGTGTAGTTATGAATGGCTACTTTTACCAGGTTTCATACACAGCAGATGCCATTAAGTTTGTATTACTGTTTATCCAAATAAGACTTCTAATATATAAGAATAGAGAGAGAAATGGAGTTTAACATCCACTAGACACAAACAGGTCATTTCGAGACTAATATATGGTTCAATTTTATTTTAATAATTCGCATGTGTTCAATAGTAGGACAAAACCAGAGGGCCAGGAGAAAACACACAAATATAAGAATAGAAAGCCTATCTATAACAATCTTATTATAGACAACGCTGTGCAATTTTTGAAATTTGTTGTCTTAGCCTGTCATGTAAATGTTTAACACAGATATTGCGGGCATTGTCTAATCCACTCAACATCCAAGCCATCTGATGGTCTAGAGTGTTGATAATAGCCTTGTCATATGAATAAATATCTAATTAATAAACTATACTATAAAGCACTAGAAGTCCGCAAAATGCCCTTAGCTCTTGACATAATGCCTCTTTAAACATTGCTTATTTCCATTACCAGCAATCTAATAAACAAGTACCACCATACTAGACATTGAACTTAGTTTCATGTCATAGCAGTCATCTTGTATTTGTGATGTCATATCACAATCGATATAAGTCAATCAATGCACAATTGTTCAAACAACAAAGCATGCCAAATGTCCTAAATGTTCATCATACTGGAAATGATGAAGTTTTAGGCTTTTTTGAAAAGCATCCACCTAAAAGAACATCAAAAAGAAAAAGATGGAATGATCCACATGTATGTTGCCTAGTAACCAGTTCCTGGTAACACTATTGATTTTCTCTTCAAATTAAAGAGGCAATTAAGACAATAGGTATGCAAGATTTTAAATAGGATAAAAAAAAACAACTATCACAGATACTATAAATATTATGATAATAAAATTTCTCCTGAATCACCATAAATTATGGTACAATACTAAAACTACTGCCATTTTCTGAACCCTTTCTTTAAACTAAATAATAACTCTCTCCATTCACATAGAAAGTTCCCTTTATATCTTAACAAATGGAGTACATGAAACTCCATATAAAATACAAGTGGACTGTGTATCAAGCTTTCGAGGTAGGCCTACTATAACAATCTCTGCTGGACCTTTCTTTAAAATACAAGGTACTATAACAATCTCTGCTGGAGCGTTCTTTGAAATACACAAGTACTATAACAAGATCTGGAGTATTCTTTAAAATACACAGAAACTATAACAAAATCAAAGATCCCTGACTCCATTAACATGAAGCTCCCTTAAAAGAAACCATCAGAACAAAATTAAATTAAAAATCCTTCAACATCAACAGGTTTTCAATATTTCACCACAATAACCTTTTAATGCAGGATATTCCTTAGCGATGACCTTCAAATCTTTAACTCATAACAACCACATTCATTTCTAGTAGTGAGTGACCTTTAAATCTCACATCCATTACAAATCTAAATTGATGAAATCCCCACAACTGGACCTTGAAGATATCACAGACCATTTTGCTGCTAGGCATATCTCACAGACCTAGTATTATGACCTTACAATGTTACTAATTAACTATCACACACCGACCAATGAAACGGCTTCAAACATCCACCAAACCTTCTCTGAACCCTGACAAACAACAGACGACCTAAGAACAGACGCGAAGTGGACTTGGTCTGACAGCAGTAAATTTCCACAAAAAACCAATGCCAACAAAATACACCGAGGTCAAAGTTGAGTGTACAAATGAGTCTGATATAAATCTGCATCCACTGGTGGAGTTAAGGTAGCTACTGCTTGCTGATTGGCTAAATTTGAAAAACATCCATAAATAGTTTCACGCATTTCTGCTTTAAGAGTTTTTACAATGTCGTATTTGAGATAATCCATATCCTGCTGTGACAGACCTGCGTTGAAGGAGGCCATATTGTTGGGACTGGAACGGCTGTGAGGAATATGTGGACTTGTGTTCGGTGAGGCAGAGTGTAACATGTGCAACATATCTTTACGTACTCCATCAAAATTAATGGCCGACTGTAAATTCAATGCTTCCTTTTTCCTATCCTCACGTAATTCGTACCTGCATTTGCAAAAAATTCATTAAATAACAAAACAATATTTAATGGGGAGAGAACGAGAGTGGTATATTACAGAATTACAGATCTACGATGGCCCAAATGATGAAGGTTAAAATTTACAAATCCACTGTGGCCCAAGGATATACATAAATAATCAAAGATTCACTATAACCCCAACGATACATTTAAACAAACACAGATTAAATATGGCTCCAAGGATGAATTTTGAATAATCAATTCCGCTATGGCCCCCAGTATATATGCAAATAGGCTAATCATAGATCCACTATGGCCCCCAAGCATATAAGTAAATAACAACAGATCCATTGCGGTTCTACAGGGACATGAAGTAAATAATTGTCTCACCGTAGACTGGATATATCTTGTTTTATTTCTAACAAGTCATCCTCATTGACGCCATCTTGTCTCCCTTCTTTTTTATATTGATGAATACATCTACTAACCAGCCGACGCATCACTTCCTGTAACAAAAACACAATATCCATAATAAACAAACAATTTACTGGAATCTTAACGCATGGTTCAATCTTTTTTCATTTTCATGCATTTCAGTACATTCTCATGGTTCAATATTATTTCAATTATCTGTTGACACATTAGGAGTCTTTAGCAGTGGGGAGGATATCAGAGGTCCCTGAGAAAACACATGAGGTTGGACTTGTCACGTACAAGCAGAGAATAGAAATCGTGCCACTTGACAAAATTGCAGATCTTATGATGTAACATGCAGGGTTTTAACCATTTGGCCACCCATACCACCTCAATCTTCAGATGTAATACTGAGATGATTCTGGGTATATTTTAGTATTATAGTCATCTGAGTGACATTTAAAAAAGGCCATGGAAGCTGTGATTGTCAAAAGATTTGGAAACTGGACTCTTACTCAAAGTTTTTCAAGATTGGCTTTCATCAATTTTGAGCGCTTTTCTGATCATAATTTTCGACTAGAATTTTCAGGGTTTGAATCCTTGGCTTAGGCTAAGAATCTTCACAAATATTCCAGCAGAACTGCCATTAATATTGTGGGGCTGCTCTGATCACTTAACACTGCTTTCAACAACAATTTTCAGGTTTGGAATCCTAGGCCAAGAATAACCTGAAGATTTTTCAAGAACAGCAGTCATTAATTTCGACAACTGCTCTCATCATTTAAACTAAATTTTCAGAATTCAGAAGAATTCACTGCTTTTAGTCTGGAATTTTATAAAAACCAGAATTGCTTGTCTACATTGACTTATTAAGATGGATTAATTTGCTAGCTGGTGATTTCCATGTCTTAAGACAGTATAAAACCAAGTTGATAACGTCTGTAATAGTTATATTGTCGTTTCTAGCTCTACATGAGATGCGAAACCATGAATTCATTAAGACTAATCTTCAATTTAACCAGTGAGTCAAGTTAAAGTAATTCTCTATAAACTAATTTGTAGGAGTTTTTGTCAAATAATATTTTTGTTTTCGCTTTTAATGCAATAAAGTCTAGACCACTGTTTGTAAAACTACATGTACATATGGTAATGGATCAAGTCTAATGCAATCAAAATTGAGACCAAAGTCGAACAGACTATATAGTACAAAAATAGTTTATAGATGCATTATGTAAGAGCATAGACATCTATTATAATGTCCATGGTAAGAGCTTCAGCAGGGGGTTGGGATGGTCTAAACGTCCTGAACGTCAAAAATTATTGAAAATCCATAGGCTAGACAAACAATATAGATTGTCAAAAAGATCAGATCATTGAAGCCAACAAGTTATGTTTGAAAAGGCAACAAGTTATGTTTGAAAATTGTTGAAAATAAGAGCTTTTAATTTCAGTGATATAATCATATATAAATAACCCTGAAGACAGACTAACAGATGGACGGACAGGGTGACAGCGATATATAAAATTGTGTTCAATGGCACGTCAAACCCAACCAGGCTATATGTTGCCAAGCATATACGGTGATAAATGTGAGACAGACTAAATTATATCACCAAATAATATAAAATATATTTAAAAATTCAAAAAAATCATCACAAACTACTAGTAAATATCTAAAACAGATGACAGTCTATTAAACATAATTAAAAGATAATAAATATGACTAAAATATAATTATTTACAATTAAAATGTATAATAAAAGTCAGTAATGTATCTTTTACATCAAAATGCAGGAGCATAAATATAAGTTATCAAATCAAAAGTTTAACATAAGTAAAATTTATGGATATTATATAAAAAGATATAATTAATCAAAAAACATGCATGAAAAAGTGATTTAAGGGTGTAGGATTTTTGCTAGTTAATAATCGTTGATTAAATATTTCATTTTTAAGTCCAATATATAATTTTTTGTGCTGACAAAGTGGTATAGACATGTGAATTCACAATACTCTCCTGCCATGAATAAAAAATATGAATTTACTTTGCAAAGTTTTAGTGTGTTATCAAAAATGACCGGTAGTGAAAATTTTGAAGTGGAAGCCCTGGTTTAGGCACCTCTGTGTGTGTTTATCTATTCAGCTAGATCTGAAGACTAAAATATTTTAAGAATACTGGCTATTTACTGGCTGATTGCTAATATTCCAGCATAAATTTTAGCTATCAGCCAATGTTTTAGTTTAGTTTTTTTTATGAATAAGGACATTGGGCTATATATATATTTTAGAAATTCAGAAGACATTTGAAATTAAAATTCTAATCTGTGTATTAAAAGAATGACCCTCTTATTTTTTTAGGACAAACTACATGACCTGTACATACTAATTCAATTAGTTTTTGAAAAAATATCTGACTGATCATGGAGCTGACAATGACTTCTGCTGATTTCCCATACTAAAAATGGCCACTAGTACCCAGGTAAAGATGCATTAGGAAAGAGCTAAATCTGCCTATTATATAGACATTAATTCACATGACAAGCCTATAATCAACTCTCTAGAACAACAGATGGCCGAGATTGAAAAGGATTAAAACACTCAAGTCTCGGTTGTCAAGTGCTTTTGCTAAGGAGATAATAAACAAAGTACACTACATTTTTAAACAGTCATTACTTTACAAAACTACGGTTATTTGAATGAAATTTTCAATTTATTTTTTAATCTTTCCTTATTTAAGAACTATCATAGTAAGAACAGCAAGCTCTTTATCTAAATCTTACATAATGCATCTTTAAAAAGAAATAATAAATTTAGTTGGTGCCATTTTAAAACATGCAAATAAAATAAAGTCTTTAAGTAAAACATTCCAGTAATAAAGTTTGTTGATGAACGACTTTTAAATTAAATCATTCACAATTATTTAGACGCTTTCACCGCAACCTAAATTATCTTGAATATTAGTTTGGAAGAGTTGAGCCACGGTGGCTTGAGGAGAATTAATGCACAGCATTTCTTTTTTCCCAATTTTCTCAGGCTACAGTCAGCCTGGATGTCAAATCTACATTACAAAATTGTTCCCCCAACCCCCACCCTGCAGTCTTGTTTGCATCCATCAACGCCACTCTGGATGAAAAATGTACAATGTGTTAAATATGAATAAAGGAGCAAATTGACTAAAAAAAAGAGGGTAAATAATAAAACTAGAGATCTACAGAGATAAAGCGATCACCCACCTGTGTGCGGGATTCTACAGTAGGCCAAACATTCTCCTGTTCTGATAAAATACTCAGGAACATCTTACCAGCCTGGAAATAAGTGTCTACCATAAATTCTAACACCCCCTCTAATTTAAGTATCGAATCTTGCAAATGTTACCTTTACTGTATGTTTATTCAATGATGAAGAGTCTATTATTTCAAATAGGGAATAATAAAATAAGTTAGACACTTGTATTTCCAGGCAGGTTACAATTTGTTCTTTCAAAGTAAGTGTACTACAGCTACTTAAATACAAAAACCAAACCCTGAGGCCATAAAAATTTAAACTTTTTGTTCTTTTGGGAACATCTTTTAAAATGTTGTTACTTCTCAAAAGCCTTTTATTCTACATCTTTAAGTTTTGAAATTTTAAACAAAATTAATGTCCACAAAACTTAAATGGTTATTAATTTACTAAGATCCAGAAAAACTAAAAATGAATTGGTTTTGACGAAATGCTTTAGGTTTATGGCTTAGCAACATAAAAAAAAACAAACTTTGACCTACACTTGATTGGCAGTTAGTTTGACTGACAGCCAATAGAAATTCAAAGAGTGTGATGATTTCCTGAATAAGTTTTATCTAAATATAATAACATCAATGATTCCAAAATATCCAATTAATTGTGATGAAGTGTAACATGAAGCTTAATTCCCATTATTATCGTCACTGATACGGTTAATGAGAGTTTTTCTCTTCCAGTAATCGTGCTGATATAAATATCCGCCAACACACGATATATTACATTATATTGATCCTCATGCGGAGATTTATAACATTGATTCCGTCAAAATGGCTGACCCCCAGTATCGAGAGATCAAACTAATATTGATCATCTTAATATCCTGACAATTATAATCACATTACAAGAAAAATTAATCTGGACTATTATAGGACCTGTTAACCATGACTACTCATTCCCTTACAAGACTAATTAATTTAGGCTATTACCAGACCTGTTAACCATGTCTACTTGATCAGCCCCTCCCATAATGTATTACAAGACTAATTAATCTAGGCTATTATAGGATCTGTTAACCATATCTACTTGATCAGCCCCTCCCATAATGTATTACAAGACTAATTAATCTAGGCTATTATAGGATCTGTTAACCATGTCTATTCGTATACCTTCCATCATGTATTACAAGACTAATTAATCTAGGCTATTATAGGATCTGTTAACCATGTCTATTCATATCCCTTCCATTAGGTGTCCTCCCTCATTTCTCTTATAGCCTACTCCAAAATTTTCGTCATAGCACACTGCAGTGTTTTCATTAGCCCAGTCGGTGCAGAACAATAGGATGTTAAACCCCATTTCATTTTCATTCAAAAAAAACTTGTGAATCAGATGTTTGCGAAATATTAAAAACAATAGTTTATAATAACTTGTCACTAAGTGAATCTGAGCATAGAAAAAACTTTATAAATAACTGGCTTGTTATTAAGAATTAATTTGTGATGATTAGAACATGCTAAGAAACTTGATTTATTAGCAAAAAATAATATGAAATGAAACCTTGATTACACATCTATCGTAGCAATGACCTATGTGTTAAAATTATATGTGGAATGTGTTAAACCAGTTCTATCACATCTGTCATAATGACTGATACCAATATTGTCCTTTAAACCAATGAAGGAAAAATTAATAAAATATTTTTTTGCTACTAAAATACAAACACACTCATTTTGAGACGAAAACCAAGTTAAATTTTTGACCATTGTGTGAATGATGGATTTACCAACAGAGTCACGTTCCTCAATTTTCAAATGTCACAAGATTTATACAAGCTTTCCTTAAGTCTCCTTCCATAATTATAAGGGACATCCTATTATAAAACCTGTTACTCAAGTCTACTTCAATAATTATAGAAGACAAGCTATAATATAATATAGACTACTATCAGACCTGATACTCTGGTCTACCTTTATAAGATCTCAATTTCTAGAATCCATTATCTAATTGCACGTCTAATTAATCTATGTAGCACCATATAAAAATCTGTCTGGTCTGGCCTACTCTACAAGCACAGAGGTCAAACCTGTCTTCAGACTATATCGACTAAATAAATCATTGTGTATTCATATTTAATTTGAATTCAGTACTGAAATTCTACATGTACACCCATGTAAAATGAACTCTTGATGCACGATTATTTTGAAATGAAATTAAATGGGGTTTAACGCCCTAGTGTTCTGTTCCGACTGTGTGCAATGAAGCAAATTTTGAACAAACAGTGGCACTGTGGCAAATTCAAGGGTTCTTGCACAGGACCTCTGTTTTCCGTCCCATCTGAACGATTAGACAGCTGTCCTGTTCCAGTGGCAAAGGGCAATCATGTCAGAAAATCATACTGAATGTTATCAATCTTCATCGTGAGCAATCAAACATCTACTAACGCAGTCACCATGGCTTCCCAACATATAATACATGGTTATGTGTGCAAAATTAGAGAGGCGTTTACATGTATGCCGGCAGGTTTTGTGAGTTTTATTTTGTCCCATCTTAGTAAAATTTGTAGTTTTAGAATAAAATGTAAAATATCTAAAAAAAAATCTTCTACATTGTGCATTACCACAGGCTACATTAAATTTCATTTGTTTACATACATAAACTACTAAAATAATGGGCGCCAAATTTTTGTTTTTTTAAATTTTAACATCAGAGAAAATATAATTATCAATACTTAGATCCCCTCTGCCTAAATGCTCACCATATATATATAACTACATCCTGGCTGACAATATAAACACATTCCTCAGCCCATCTCTATAACATGGGTCTACAATGTATCTAATATCATCGGATATCGAAGGTGGCAGGATAGGGACAGATGGGATGAGATTAGAAAAGAGTGACATGGAATTGGGATGGCTGAAAATGCATTTAGGATGGATGGGATAGAATTCGATAGGCAAGGATGAAATGGGAAAAAATCAGTCATGGAGGGATAGGACTTTGGTGGGGGAGTTGTGGGACAGAGTGGGATGGTACAGGGATGTTCTGAGTTACAGTGGGATAGGATGTTGTGGGAAAGTTATGAGATAAGATGGATAGGGATGGGATGAGATTGGAAAGGAGATAGGGATGATGTGGGATGTGAAAGTTGTCAGATGGGATGGGGTGGCGTGGTGTGGTGAAGCTGTGAGACAGGGTAGGATGGGATGAGGAAGTTGTGAGATTGGATTGCGTGGGTGATGTGGGGGATTTGTGAGACAAGGTAGGATGGGATAGGAAATTGTGAGATGGAATAGGATGGCATGGGGAAGGATCACAGGGTTAGAATCAAAAGATGGGATGGGGAAGTTGTGATATTGTAGGGGTATATAAGGGATGCGAGAGTTATGAAAATATGGCTGTTTGTACTGACCTGATACTGTAAGGTATCTTTTCTACAAGGATAATGTTTACTCTGAACATCACCATTATATGTTGGTCTCTGCAAATACAAGAACAAACTGTGAAGAAATCAATTTTGTTTTAACTAGTGCAATCTTGACGTGATCCTCGTTACTTTCCAGCCTCATTTAATATCTATGAACCGTTTACACACGGTGGGGCAAAGTCTCAGAAGACAAGATGTTGGCTCGCTAAACAGGTGTTGGCTGAGAATGTTCTTCAGGATTTTCCAGTTTGGGCTTGGAGAGGAACAGCACCTGAAAACATGCTAGTTTGGTTTTCCCCTTTTTAGTGATGTAGGACAGAGGGCTTGGAGACGAACAGCACCTGTAAACATGCTAGTTTGGTTTTCCCCTTTTTAGTGGTGTAGGACAGAGGGCTTGGAGAGGAACAGCACCTGTAAACATGCTTGAGTTGGAATTATAGTCAAATAACATCATCATACTTTGCTATCTTCAACATTCCCTGGAACAGCTTCTTTGCTGGAACACACAGCGCTATACAAATTGATTATCATTTAGTTTTAATTTAAATATGCTTCTATTGTTTGTATTGCTATAAAACATGCTACCTCTATAATAATATTCTATATCTATAAATATATGTCCATACTTACAACATGCGGGGATGCATCAAAACTAATTCCATTACCACTTTCATCCGTCTGGCAGTCATAAATTTATAAAACAAAATAAAAATATCAACAAGCCCATGCCTCAAGACACAACAAAATAAAAAACACTAAATCTGTACCACATTACACTGGATGAGGGAGAGAGACACAGAGAGAGTTAATGTCCACTCAACAAAAACCAGGTCAGGAGAAAACCCACAAAGTTGAGCAGGTAACTCGACTCAGTTGTCATGTACCAGGCAGACCTTCCTAATGAGAGAGAGAGGGAGTGGGTCATTTTGGGTCTAACAGATCCTATAATTATTTTTTAATAATAAGCTAGAACAGTGGGAGTAAATTGCGACCATACAAGCTTGTCACCTACAAACATGGGATCGGAAGCACAGTATTTTACTCAATGACTGATCTTCGACTATTTGGCCACTCAAAACGTATGAGTCTCTGACAATTATTCCTACAGTGTAAAATGGTTAAAAAATAAATATTTACATGCTCTATATACGAGGAGTAGCCAAGCTCTGGTACATCTTACAGATGAAACGTAAAAACATTGGCCACCCCTCAACTATATGACCATCAGGATAACTATTTGTGGTTCAGTTTGAATGATTAATACTGAGACATCATATACCATCACCCAGCAGGCACCAAGCCTAACCAAGCTCAATCACTCAGCAGACACCCATTTCAATAAATCAGCAGGCACCCAACACCCCACCCACCAGTGACACCCAACACAATCACCCACCAGTGACACCCAACACAGTCCCCCACAAGGTACACCAAACATCATCACCCATCAGGGACAGCCAACACAACCCCCACCAGGGATACCCAACACAATCACCCACCAGGGACACTCATCACAATCACCCACCAGGGACACAAAATACAAGCACCCACCAAGGACACCCAAAACAACCTCTCACTAGCAACTCTCAACTCAATCACTCACAAGTGACACCTAACACAATCAACCACCAGGGACACAAAATACATGCACCCACCAGGAACACCCAACACAACCGCCCACTAGCGACTCTCAACTCAATTACTCACCAGGGACACAAAATACATGCACCCACCAGGGACACCCAACACTAGCGACTCTCAACTCAATCACTCACTAGTGACACCTTACACAATCGTCTAATAGTAATACTAATGATTCATATTGAGCCACAAGAGAAACCAGAAACAACTATGCAAAGATGCTAGATAATGTATCAGATATTTGGAATAAACGAAGAAGAATTATACATTCCAAGTAAAACTGGACCCCTCAAAACAAGGGAATGCTGAGTTTTTAAACTTGAAAAAAGAAAGTTATTTCCACACCTCTATAGCAACAAAGTGGTACAGACACGCGAAACAGAAATATAAAGATGGAAATGAAGGCCCTTGTGTAAAACACATTAACTCACGGGGTAGCTAGTGTTGGAATTGTTAATCGATATTGAAAATTAGCATTACAGGGAATCCCTTAAACAACCGTGATGCCTTTATACTATAGTAATAATAATAATATTGTGCATTTATAGAGCGCTAAATTCATCCAAAGTGTGTTCTCTAAGCACGGTAATAAGTAAGCCTAGACTTTATGCCCTTATATAGACATGTATCAATGAACAGATTCTCACCTTAAATATATAATTATCTGATGGTTCCACGGTTCGACGAGACTAGGGGAGAAAAAAAATATAAATTCTATACAATATTATACAATGACAAAATGTTCAAACTCGGTCAATGGCGTTTTATTTCAATAATTTGCTTTAGCAGTGGGAGGAAGCCAGAGGACCCGGAGAAAACCCACAAGGTTGGAGAGGCCAATGTACTCTGTGTCACTTAAAACATACGGCCGCCCTAATCCCTCAACAATTCATTGAACTATGCAATAAATTGAAGTAGCCTTTTCCTTAATGTGTCTTAAAATCAATCCTTAGGAATTTTCTAGTGAAGTTGCCTTATTCATCTATTAAGTTTTGTTTACTTAGTCGAGAATTTTTCTTGAACTTGTAAATGAATAATGAGTTTGAAGAGAGCACTCATTCCAGTAAACTATTCGATAGTGCTTGGTTGAAAATTATTGTCTTTAGTTGTGACTTAAATGAGTTCATTGTTTCCACTACTAAATAATAAAGAAATAAAAAAAATAGCAATTAATATTGTACTGTCATTAACTGCACCTTAGAAGAGTCCATTGTTTCTCTAGCTTTTCATTAATAAATTAAACATGCTCACTATGAATTAAATTAAACATGCATTATGCAAGAGCTAAATCTGTCTATTGCAGGTCTTTCTTTAAGCCTGAAATGTTTTCTAAAGTATTAATTAGGCATTAATTAACTGATCCAGGCCTTAATCAGATTTTTCCCCGATATTAAATAGATTAAAAACGGTTCAGTGATACTTTGATTTCATAAAATTTGGAGGAACGAGACTTAGCTTCGGTCAACCAGTACGGTGGTTGAAATTATTGCGCACGTCTGTCTACTTTCGAAGGCTAATATCTTCTCTTGCAATAGAGTAATTTGAATGAAATATTCAAATTATTCATTTTACATTATCTACTTTCGAACTATTACAGCAAGAATGGCTAGTTCTTTATCTAAACCTTACATAATGTATCTTTTAGAGAAAAAAAATGATCTCTGTATTAAATGGTTCATAAAACACAACTTGATTCCACTACCTTAACCACAACAAACTTTATTTACCAAATTCTGTATTTATATTCACTAATAGGTAAGTGTTACTGGGGCAAATATTCGTGAGGTGGGGGGAGCTAAAAATGTCCAAAACTGAATGGTTAGAAAATGTTATATTTGATAGATATTTTAAGCAGGTAAATGATGTATCAGCTGTTTGTTCAACTTTTCACAATTTGAGGAATCATGTAGCCATCAATCATCTTATTCAAATTTGATCAGTTGGTCATCACATCCTCATGCCCACTTCTTTGATCAACTTGTATAAACTTCGTCAATTTTTTGACAGGTCGAAATATGGCTTCAATGTTGCTACCCCACCCAACCCACAACTTCTTTCTAACCATGTACATGTATGTATCACGGTATTTAATGGTGAAGAATATAATTACAGAATTTTTAAACATAAGATGGAGTGCTAGCAGAATAATGTATTTTATCATCCACTGGCAGAGACATAAACTATAAGAGGAGATATATCATATAGTCTATGCCTATTCCTCAATCCCTTTCAATTTTTGAATAAAATATTGTTAAATAAAAACAACAAGAAAACAATGATTCTAATTCTAAGGTTGGTAATTCTATCTAATCTACGTTAATTCTAACTAAATAATCTAACAAACTATCGAAAGAAGCTGTTTCAATTAGCAAAATACTATTTCTAAGGTAATGTTAAATGTGGGAAGAATTCGTGGGACCTTGAGTCCAAATCGATTCCCAAGCTTCATCCCTCTCAATCAGAGATTTACTGCTGATCAATTTGTAAATAATTATTACATCATATAAAAATAAATTAATCCACAGTGAATAATTGATTGGCCAATACTATTGGGAGAAGTTCTTTTTGATTCGGCAAATCAAATTCTAAAACATTTTTTTAAAATTATTAAGAAACAAAAAATATTTTCTATTTAGTGTAAATGCTTACATCGAATAGTATGTGGCAGCATAAAATGAGTAAAGGGCATCATTCTGCCCCGACTAGTTTTTATTAATGCATGTAACACTATAACCTGGGTATCATTTAATCTGGTGTATTTAGCGTCAGGACATCACACACTTGTACACTGGACACTCGTTATCGAAAGGTCAGCTTTAAACTGAACACAAGTACAAATTAGATAATTTTTGGCAATTTTAAATGATCTTTACGAATTCTTAATGAAAGTTAAGATATTGAATGAATGTTAAAGAAAGTAATGCTAAATACACAAGATTAAATGATAGCATTGTTGTAACGTCACAGAGATCTATACTGAACGTGAAATTAAAGGTCAGTGTTAAAAGACAACCATTTATATCACTGCTGTAAATTTTAAAGAAATGGGGATTAACGGCATATTTTTCTGGGCTAAAGAAATGGGGTTTAACGTCATACTTTTCTGGGCTAATGAAGACGGGTATATGCTATTGCAGTGTGCTATGAGGGCTTACTCTTATATTGAATTTCTACTGTCAACAGTCCTTATAGGCTTGTGTACACAGGACCCTGTTTTTGTCCCATCCGATTGATGAGACAGTTGTGTTCTTGTCTGTTCCTCCGTGTTCTGCACTACTGACAAGGGAAAAAAATGCCGGTTAAAATAGAAAAGAAGATGCAGCCTAAATATGCAGCCTGATATCGCTATGAATGAATATTGATTTAAGGGAATATTTAATGGGGTTTGGTTATAGTAAATTATGATTCATTGCACAACAAAATCAAATACACTAACAAAATAAAAACTGTAAGCAGCACTTTAAAAATCTTCCAATAGGCCAAACCAATTTAATTGTCAGTTCTCCAGGGTCTTGATAATTAATTAGACAATTGAATCATATGAAAGTTGCTTTGTTCAAATTTTGAAACTGAAAACTTTGGAACCGAAAGCTTTTAAACAGTGTAATCAAGTACTTTTGATGTTTAAACTAATCGTTGTCCTGACAAAACATTTTAACAAGTGTTCTCAGATAACAGAAAATCAATTTGGTTTGATCTTAAATTAAAATGGCTAGATCTCTTTGATTCAGAATAAAAAATAAAGTTTTCAATTTCAATTAATTCTATGTGTTGATTTATTTTTATGGCGTGATTAAATGTCTTTGTAGAAAATTTGGTGTTTATAGATATCATCGTTTAGATAATTATAACCCACCTGGAGGTCTAAAGTACGCCTATGCCAAAAATAACCAATAGAATAGGCAGGCTGAAGTTTAAAAGTCTCAAGAAGTAGATTTACTTGTAGACTCATTAAACTGAAGTCTAGAGACTCAAAATCTAGAATTTACCTGTGGACTCATTAAACTGAAACCCAGGGCCTCAAGATCTACGATTTACCTATTGTCTAATATTTTTGACACTCTCATAAGCCTTGGGAGCCAAGGTGGCTCAATGGGTAGACGCAAAACAGCAGGAAGGTTAAAGCCCATTTCATTTCATTTTTTGTCATATGGTGTTCTTACAGATATTGTAGTCCTAAACATTCGCTATCATCCTTTGCTTTGCTCTGTTGTATTTAAAACATACTCCCATCTTCCACTAGTCGTGAGACTGGGGATTTTGGAAGGGCTTCATAAGTGGAATAGGATAGGACCTCTCTTCATCTAAATCATACACTCTTCCTCCATCACTAATGGACAGAGGTGGGAACAAGTCCCGAGTTGAGTCTCAAGATGCTGCACCTCTAGTCTAAGGTCGCTCACTTTTATTACCAAGTCGAGTCGAGTCCCAAGTCTTCACAAAGCCTAAGTCCTGTACATCGAGTGAGTCAGTAATTCACAGCGAAAAAGGTAAGTTAGAGTTATGCACCATCACTAATGGAATTAACACATCCCATTTAAACAATTCAACACTTTACTTGGTCAAAATTCTAAATCAAAGATGTTTAGCGCCTCCAAGGTTATAACCAACAAATTAACTAGAAAACAACTTACCCGAATAGTTCCCTCAGATATTTTACGGTGGGATCCATCACTGGTCTGATTCCGATAAAAACAGCTACACAAACATCGCTTAAAGCGACAGTAAAGATAATAGATAGACTTTGGACTGATAAACAGATTGAAAGGTGGCGGCAGGGTTGAACCCTCGTCAAAATAACCTATCCACAGTTTTGAACGGGAAAACTTCCACTCCATATCGCAATGATTCTGCAAGGCAAACATAAACATAGAAAAAAAACATGAACTTGAGACTAACAGGAAGACGGCATGCCTTGTATTACAAAAAAAAACAAGCAGTAGCCATGGAAACAAAAATCTTGTTACATTATTTAAATTTTTAATACAGTACTTCAGACTCCTTGACTTTGTTTGGGTAATGGATAATGTGTTCGCATTGGCTCATGCATTAGGGTCTTTCAATGAGTCAAGTGATCTGGTTTCGATTCCCCACTTGTACGTGACAAGGAGTTGGGTCCCATGGGTTTTCTCTGATTTCCACCCACATCTAATTCCTTCAAGAAAAAATTGGGGTTTTTGACGGACTTAGACAAACTTTATTGCCCAAAAATATCTCTCCTGAAAATCATTGTTGGACACAAAATATGCAACATAATAGTCAGTCTCTTTGATCTGGGTTGTGAAATAATGTATTCACGATTGTCATTATACACCATTTCATTAACATATTTAGAGATCTGGTTTATCCTGATTTATAACCAGTCAGAACTTGGGACGGGAATAATCATTCATTCCAGCAGTGTTTGCGTGGGATTATAGGTCTAATTAAAGCATGCATGGGTTGGTCATGATCTTACCTCTATATCTTGAAAAGAACTGGACATCATGGCAATTAACATGTTTAACAGGACTATAATGGCCATTCCGTGATATGCCATGAACATAAATTCCCCTATCATCATCGTAAAATTGTGGCCATCTTTAATTTCTATTTCTTTGGGCGGAGTCAAACTAAACATGGACCAAAATAAAGTCATGTAACTAGCACCTAACCTGAAATAAAATGAAAATAAAATGAAATGGGATTTAAGATCGTATTTTTCTGCAACGACTGGGCTAATGAAGATGGGCATATGCCATGCAGTGTGCTATGAGCGGAAATTTTGTCCAGACAACAGCACAACGACCTACTCTTATACTGAATTCCAACTGCGATACGCCTTCCTTTTCAAATACAAGTTGGTAATCAAAACCTTATGATCTAAAGTGCATGCCTTAAACCAATCTGTCACCCAACCTCACTACCTCAGTTTGAACCAGCTAGGCTCTTAGTCCTGCACAACTCAAAAGGGGGAAAATAGCCTAGTGAATCATAAGTAAATTTCATATCCAATCCAGGATTTTTTTGTTTGTGAGCCAGTGTCATGCTCATTGAGACACCTAGTTGGATCTCTTGAACTCCAAGTCATTTTTGGAAAACATTGAAAATCAATAGGATTCTTCATCTCACAACCGTGAACACTGTGTAGGCCTATAAATTAAAGTCTGTCTGATATTAACTTTAGCCTCTATATACACCGCCCACCGATGGACAGACGATTTCAATATGGGCATATAAAAGGAGAACCCATTGGGGAAAATAAGATTAAGAAAAACTTACGTGAAGAAAGAATCATTCTCATCCGTCTGTGTCGGTTTATAATAATAATACAACTGGTTTAATCCACACGCGAATGACGTCAACACCAGAAAAAATATAAACAAAAACTTAACAATGTCTATCAACATACAGCCGAGAGAAATCTGCAATGGTCCTAAATGTTGATTGGCTTGAAACAAAAATATAATACGGGCAAAACTAAATATATTTGCTACAGCAAATAATCCTTCCGAGATTAACGTAGGATCATTAGTGGGCCAGTCCTTTCTTGCCATTTCACGGGGTCCATAAAGGCCTGATTCTATCTGTAGATATGCGACGAAGCGTAGGGAGAAGGTCGCTAGATATAACGACAACATAATAAAGTCTAACCAGTTCCACCATTGTCTGATGTAAGCTCGTAACCCTTCTTCCCACAGTTGTTTACACTCACCCCAAATAAACCCTGAAAAATAAATACAAAATATATCATAGTAAGTGAAGGAGTACTGCGATACACAAATGTAATGACTGGGCATAGGCTAGTGTACTATTTAGGAAACTTTGCTAGGACAGCAGCACTTTGGCAAACCTGCAGACACAAACTTTGAAAATCCCTCTGAAGGAAATGAGCCTATACATTCATTTAAATTTTTTTTAAAGGTATACTTCCTGTAACTGCTGTAAAATATTTATGTGAGGTAATCGAATGACCATCTCTTAGTTATCCAATGGAGCATTTGATCAAGCCAAAATGTGGGAGAGGGATGGGGCCTTTGACTTTTGTTTCACTGTGCAATCCCTCCCCCACACCTGCTACATCCTGAAGTGCTCATTCTACTCGAAGAAGTAGTGCTCTGAGTCTGAGCACCTGACATCCATGGCCCCAAACCCATGTTTCCGTGTTAGGCCACAAATTACTTGAATCAAGATTAACAACATGATACTCACCAGTTACCCACAATACAATTAACCATTCTAATTCTGATGGAGCAGGTCCACGGAACATCTCACGTCGAGGTGCGTTGCTGATGTCCGTCGAGGCACAAACCAACAGAAAGAGAAATACACCAAATGATGCACTGTGATACAGGAACTTCATGAACGGACTGCGTAACAACTGACCTATTTTACTACGTGGGAATATCCAGTAATAAACAGACATGAAGGGTAGTAAGAGGATGAGGCCTGTGCAGATTAAGAATTTGGTAAAACCATTTCGTTTTCTCCATCCCGGTAATCCTTCATACCATATCGATGTTAGGAGTTGCTGACAGTGAGGGTGAGCTACAAACTGTAAAGTGAACAAAGTATATAAATGGAATAGAACAAAATGGACTTTATCATTTAAAATCACTTAAAATATATAAATTTGTCAGAAAGATCGAGTCATAAGAAGTTTTTAAGGCGCTGACAAGCTTTCACAAGAAAGGAGCATAACATTAAAAGGGATCATTGCAAAAAGTTGAAATTCTGTAGGCGTAGGTGTCTTCGTTTCAAAGGGATCGACTTCTCTAAACATAAATGGATTATTGTGGCCTCTAATCTTTAAGATAATCATTTGAAAGACGTCTTTTGCATTCGATTGAATCCAAACAGAGAGATTATCTGCCTTTGATATTTCTTTTTCATTCGATTGAATCCAAACTGAGAGATTATCTGCCTTTGATATTTCGATATTTTTTTCTTGATTTTGTTACATAGATAATTTGTGTAGCCTACATGTTAGCGTGTGCTATAATAAAGTTGAAAAATGCAAATGAAACATGTAAGCTTTAATATAAAATATCAAAAATATTAAAGAGGCAATTCACATTTTGTTTTATTCTACAAAGAGAATATTATATAACGACAGAGAGGTATCTACAATGTATGTTACAACTTTCTCATTAATATTCTATTAGCAGCAAAATGACACACAGAGAAAAATAACTATCATATGATGTACTTTATCAATTAACCATGATATTTGTTAAAGATGTGAGAGAGAAAAGGGGAGGGGGAGGGAGGTGTGAGAGAGAAATGGGGTAGGGGAGAGAGAGGTGTGAGAGAGAAAATGGGTGGGGGTGAAAAGAGGTTTGGTAAAGAGAGTGATAGGGGGAGCAAGAGAGAATGACGGAAAGCAAGAGAGAGAAGGGGCGGGCAAGAGAGAGGGGCGAGAGAGAATAAACAGAGAAGGGATGGACGAAAGAGAAGGGCGAGAGAGAAACAGAGCAGGTGAGAGAGGTGTGAGAGTAAAAGGGGGTGGGGAACAGAGAGAGAGGTGTGAGAGGAAAAATGGGTGGGGGTGATAGAGGTGTGGTGAAAAGAGTTGTGGGAAAAAGAGAGAGAGAGAGAAGAGGACGAGATAGGAGAGAGAGATAGGTGTGACAGAAAAACAAAGTGGGAAACAGGGAAAAAAAAGGCGTGGAAGAGACGTGTGAGGGAAAAAAAGGTGTGGAAGAGATGTGTGAGGGGAAAAAAAGGGGGGTACATAGGCGAACATGCTTGATGATGTGGGGGGGGGGGCAAACTTAAATGCCCAAAACATTTTGAGTTACAGAGATTACCCTCCTCCCAAAGAAAATTTGGAAATTTGAAGACCACAAATGCGTTTTCCTGCTATTCCAGTCCATGAATACTGCAACTTCAAACTGATTTAATATAGCCTAACTTAGGTTGCTGACTGATGCGAGCTGGTTTTCCTGCTATTCCAGCTGTGAATACAGCAACATCAATGTGGTCTAATACGGCCAAGCTTAGGTGGCTAACCTAAATCCCAAACAAATAATCAATCGTCTCAGGGTAAAGGATCTTCTTCCTCTACAAGAAAATTGAACTGCAGCAAATGCATTTTTCTTCTATTCTGACCTGTGAGTAAAGCAACATCAAAGTTGTCCAAACGTTTTGCAACGAAAATTCCACTTTATGGTGATCTGAATTCCAGTCATCGAATTGCACATGGTAGAGTGGCACCAGACAAAATGTTTTAACCCATAGTAGAGTTACTCCAGACAAAATGTTTTAATCCACAGTCAATTCAGTACAAATTCATGGTATAGATGAAATAATAATTTTTGTTTTTACCCTCCCTGAAAGTCCGAAAGTTAAGGGGGAGCTGTTCCCCTGACTTGTACACCTATGGAGGAAGTGGGGGAGGAGAGATGTGGGAGGGAGAAAAGAGGGGAGATGTGGGAGAGATTCTATCAGATACATTAATTAGAAGACCTCCTCACATCAAACTGATGTTACACAAGGTCACATCAATCAATGACCTCGTAAACAGGTCATATAATCATTAATTGGCTTCCATCTGTAGCCTCCAGTAATAACACGAGTCAAACTGCCATATTAACTAGGTTCCAGGAACCAAACAACAATAATAACATATAGATAATAATTGAAAGAAGGTTTAGTGTTCTTCTGGCAGTCTTCACCCAACAGACTACGTTTGGGGGAATTTTGCCAGGACAGCATCAATTCTGCATATTCATTGTCAACTTTAAGATACTTGCATTCCATGTTCCCGCAGACTTTTGTTTTATGGGCAAACAATTCCGATTACAAAAACTGAATAAAATTTGAACTTGCCTGTTTTTGTTCATATTTTAAAGCCAGTTTTAATCTTGATAATGTTAATTTGTCTCCATCTTGTTCTTCTTCATCTTCTGCGTCAGAATCGTTTGTTTTATTTAAAACAGCGATAACTTCCTCGCTACTTCGACACTGACCTAACAAATCACAGGCATACTTCTTCACCTGATGCCCCAACTGGAGGTAGGAGTCTTTAAATTCGTTCTCTCGTAGCGCCAATTTTTCTAATTCCCACGATAATTTGAAAGCCGCTAAAACTGGATCTGGACTTGTCAGCGATATCCAAGCTGGACTGGCTAAAGCACGATATGTGTTGATTCTCAGCAAGGAGTGCCGTAAACTGTCCGCATGCACCTGGGCCTGGCACCGTTTACATGAGCAGGATAACTGATGTGGCCGATCGATCGTGGCCCCGTGCAACAACAACAGCTGTAAAATTTCAAATTGATTACAATGTGCCGCTAAAATAACGGGAGAAATATCTGGAGAGTAATCAAAACTTTCTTCGTCCATGTGTCGCGTTTTTGACCACTCCGTGCCTAACATGTCTCGTTGAATTGTAGGATGTTCGATAATCATTTCAACAATCCTATAAACACCTTCTCGAATTGCGTACAGCAATGCATCACCAATACGCACACCATCCTCCTTTAATAATAACTCAACAATTTCGGTATTTTCGTTGTCAACGGCGATCTGAATGGCTGACCTACCCAACATGTTAGTACAGTTTACATTTACAGGATTACTGCCTTGAAGTAATCGCATCATTGTGTGTTTATCTCCCTTTTCAGCAGCGTCTAGAAAAAGCCTCTCTTTAGGGTCAATGCAGTTGGCATGTTTCATAGTATCTAATGGTATTGTTACAGCTCGGTTGGAAGTACGTGAAGCACGTTTGACCCCTCCACTGTGGCCGACCATCTTGCTGGGCAAACTGTTAGTTTGTGGCATAAAGAGTTATTCTCACAGGCGAACATAACTCTTATGACATCACAAACTCAACCAAACCAGAAAACTGAAAAATAAAAAAAAATGAAAAATTATTCATATGTCACAATATGTGTGCAAAAATATATATTTTTTGATAAGACTTTAGAATCTGCCCACCCTGCTGATTAAATGCCAAGGTCATCTTAATTTACTTTTCTCTGGTTTTATATCCTAGAGCCACATTGGCTGAATGCGTAAGTCATTGACTCATTGACACGCTTATCTGGAGGTCCCATGGTTCCCCCTTGTAAATAGTTGTTTGCATGGGCTGAAAAACTGAGTTCTCATGTACACATTAGTGAGCATGTAAAAGATCCCTTGACAGTTGAAATTCAATATAAAAGTAGGCCATAGCACTGCTGTCCAGACGAAATTCCCCTCGTTAGCACACTGCATGGTGAATGCCATCTTCATTAGCCCAGTTGGAGCAGAACAGTAGGACTTTAAACCCAATTTCATTTCATTTCATTTTTTATTATATACCTGTTTGTGATTTGTTTTAATGATCAGATGAAATTACCAGGGATCAGTTTTTGATTCAAGTGCTTTAAGCTCAAGAAATATCTAATTAGCAAACAACACAAGTACTAATATAATAGGTTAATGTGTGTACAAAGTATCACAAATATATCTTGAATGGGTTAATATGAGGTATGCGTCTGAATACAAATTTCATTCCAAAAACTAAGTGAATTCGTTTCCATGGAAACACAAAAATAATGAAACCTGGGGAAATGAACGACTACTGCAAAAGGCATAGTTTTTGAGAGAGATATGGAATGAGTGAAGTTTAATATCTTGTCAACACAATACTTTAAATAGTTAATTTTAAAAACAACCCCTAGCGAACATCATATGGTTTATATTGATGAAATATGGCTTGAAACATTCGCAAACTGAAAATTGGGTCTAAAATGGCAATATTCACTAAATTAACTCAGTTGATCTATTGGTAGTTGTCGATTCAAAGCAAGGAGAGAGAGAGAGAATGAGACAGAGAGAGAGAGACAGAGAGAAATGGGGTTTAACGTCCACTTGGCACAAACTAGGTCATTTCGGGACTAACATATTGTTTGCTTTTATTTCAATAATTCACTTGCGCGTAGGGGTCTTTAGAAGTGGGAGGAAACCGGAGTACCTGGAGAAATCCCACGAGGCTGGACAGGCGACTCTACTCCTTGCCACGTACAACCGAGGATTCGAAACCACGCCAGTTGACTCAATGGCAGGACGTATGATACAGCGTGTGCACGTTCGCTAACCATTCGGCCATCCACCCCACCCCCCCTTCTAAGCAAGGATTAAGCTGTAGGAAATTTGAAATTTTAGCAAAAAATGCCAATAACACATCACTTCTTTAAATAACAAGAATTCGGTTAGTGTATATATATATATATATAACATAGATTATAACAGTTTTATCCGACTGATTGATCCATTATATCACAGAGGTTTATAAAAGTGTTATCAACAATAATACCATCATTAACAACTCATAAACACTGTCATCTCGATCATTTACTAATTTATATAACTACTAAACATAAATGTATGCTACAATGAAGATAAGGTCATCTGCAGTGCCAGATTTAGATAATGAGAGGCCATAGGATACATCCAGGAGCCTGTTTCACGAAATTTTTAACTAAGATAAAATCCAAATTTTACTAATTTGATTGGATAATATTAGATTGATTTTATGGCTCACCCAATCCAAATTGAAGTATCTACTAAAATTTGGCTATTATCTTTAGTTAAGATTTGGAGAAACAGGGCCCAGGCTAACATGTTGATATTTTGATACACATTTTGAACTGCTGAGGGATCTTTTGTGTGTACTTCATATTTATATAATACACAAGGTAACATTTATCCTGACTCCAAAACAAATATACCTGTCCAAAAGTCAAACTTGGATAAATTCCATAACCTGTTTGCATCATTAACACAGCTTAATGTTTCATTTAGAAAATTGTTCATAATAGGAAAACTTTTTATGTGTTCCATAACTTAGCTGCTGTGGGGATATGTTTCGTTGCCTGCCAACTTGGGTTTATATAGTATTTTATTACAAAGCTTTCATTATAGAATAATGTATATTAGAATAACATATAGCTGACGGAAATCTGTGTTATACAGGGATTAACCTGACCACCTAATCATCACTAAGAGAGAAAGAGAGCTAGGGTTTAAACTCACTCAATACAAACTAAGTCATTTCAGGACTATGAGATTTTATGTGATTCAATTTTGTTTCAATAATTTGCTTCCACATAACGGTCTGTAGCAGTGGTTAGGTCCATGATCCTACTCCTTATCGCATAAATTGTGCAAATGAAACCACGAAAATCGGCTTAATGGCAGACATTATCATCTAAAGTACACATGTTATACCATTCTTACACTTATATAAATATCTCTACATGTGGCTAAGTAAGTGAGATGTTTGCTCGCTTATCTGGAAATCCTGTCTTTGACCACATTGTTGGCTGAGAAAGGTCATCAGGAATTTCCGGTGTGCTTCCCTCTCGTGCAGGTCGGAGGGCCGTCTGGCAAGGGACAACATATAGTCGCTGTGTACACATTGGCATGCATGTAAAATAATCCCTTGAATGTTGGAATTCGAAATAAGGGTAGGCCACTATCCGGGGAAAACTTGTCTCACAGCACAATGTATATTTTAGAAGCAGTGAGCAATGTTCAAACCAGTACACATTCATTTCAGGTTCCAAAGAATGGAGATGTAACTCCTTTAAAATGAAATGGGAGTTAATGCAATTCAGAATAAAGATTAAACATTAACCATATGATCACAGACGAAAATCATCAACTCTATTGTACAGATACCCAATTATAGCTGAGTTGACTGTGACACCCAGTTACAGCTGGGTTGAACAAAACGCTCAATTACAGCTGGGTTGACTCAGACACCCAATTACAGCTGGATTGACTCAGACACACAATTATATCTGGGTTGACTCAGACACCCAATTACAGCTGGGTTGACTCAGATACCCAATTACAGCTAGGTTGACTTAGACACCCAATTACAACTGGGTTGACTCACTATTACAGCTGAGATATACAGGAGAAAATACATAAATTCCACCAGAATCAGGATCCAGCAAGTAATTTTTATGATTTTCTGTATTAATCCAAACTTTTCCAAGCTCTCCGAGATCAAAAAGTTTCTAAGAATATCCACATTGATTATATAACAAACATTAACTGAATGATAGCTTATGGAAGATAAAAAATAAAATATATCCAGTCACATTGATCATCCATCAGATATTAACGAATGCCTACCTACAAGCAATCACTGATGAAATAGAATAGTTTGTTCTATTAAAAAAGTTTGTTCATCTGTGTATATTAAACCATCAAGACAGATATGTTGGTGTTAGGTCACAACAATTGGATTGTTTTGTTTTTCAGAGTCTTGATAAAAATTAGCCACTTGAATCATGATGATGTGGTACTTAAAAATTTGGTACTGAAAGGTTTTATTCACTGCAAAAGTACTTTTGGATTTTAAATAAGTCTTTTTGCAGAAGAAATAAGAAGTTCAATGTTTTAACAGGTGTTCTCAAAAAACAGAAAATTCATTTGGTATGGCCTCGTGGTTTAATAAATAATAAATCCAAGCATTTACAGAATATACAATGTCATCCTTTGATTCATCTTACTTACATTATTCTACCATATATATATAAATATATAAATCACTATGGAAACGACAGAAATGCTATATACCATATAATGTTACAATTTCAATAACACGAAACAATCTAACTTTAATTAAAGATAGGTTCCCAGAAAAATATTTATCAGGTGGTTATTTCCAATAAAAGAACGACAATTTTGGTATATATATGGAAAGTGAAAATATTCAATCAGGAAAGTTAGTTTTGTCGGAGTGTTCAAAAACAAAATCACATAGCAACTACGCCATTTATTTGCAATTTTGTCATTTAATATAATGTTTCTTTCTAATGGTTTTCAGTGTTGAAATTGATCCGACAATTTGTGGCAAAATATGTAATAAATTTTATCTAAAAAAATGTTTATATATTTTTTCTCGCCAACTGGAATATATATTTCACAAAACATGTGGCATATTCACATTTCCTATGGTAGTGTTATAATTTAGAACAAATGAGATTAGTCCATACATTAGAAATCTATGTTTTGTATATTATAACTTTGGTGAGAATAACTTCAGTTAATCTCATCAATTAATTAACATCTTATAGTTGTCAGGAGATTTAGATTGTTGATTGGGTATTGTAACATGCTTAAGGGTAAATCCTGTGTTTTGATTGGTCAATTAGACACTGTTTTAGTTATTTCTTTTAAAGTCCTAAAAAAGCATGTTACAATGTCGATAAACACTTCCTGTTTCGCATTTAGAGGGGTGTTATTCCAATAGACATGTCCTGAGGTGTTTATCTCCTAAATCAAGTTTAGTTTTTTGATCATCAAAGAAGCCACCACAGCTGTACATATGTTCTGTTATTTTCATAACACGACTGAATTAAAATATATTTTGCGTGTACAATCTGTTGTAATTTTCGTCCTGCAATGAGTGGAGAAAATAACTAATTTTGATGAGAATTTTAAGAAAAAGAAAGATTTATGAATACAGTACTCTTAAAAATATGTCCAAATAAAAGTATTTTAAAATAGTTTATTGCTATTTTGATCTTTTGGGTCAATAGATAGTATATATAGACCCATTTTTGTGAAAATCTCAATTTCGATCAAAATCAATATTTTCACTTTTTTTTGTTTGCAGTTCATTATTAGACTTTGCATATTCCAACTCATTTTGCCAGCACAGGTCTTATGAGGTTAAAAAGATATTAAATGGTACTAGTAGGTTAAATTGTGAGAAATGAGTATTTCGATATCCACAGTGGTCTCATTCCATTTCACTTCACTAACTTGAGGGTTCATCAAAGGGGGAAACAAATATTGAAATTATCTGCTTTTGATGATTGTATTATTTTTATCGACCAATCAAAACCAGCAGCTTCCAGGCAGGATACGCCCACAGAGAACAAGAAATCAAGCCATAATTCTGGAAGTGACGATCTGATACAGCAAATATCGAAAGGAACCAAGATCTTTGGGTTATGAATATACATTTCAAGTTTCATAAAAATTGGATTAAAATTGTGTCCTCTAGAGGGTCCACAACCTTGATATACTATGCTATACATTTTCACTATTTGATTTGCATACAAAGGGTGTCCATTTTGTCTGTCAGTTTTGGTCTGATTGTCACGAAATTCAAACTCAATCATAATTATCATGTAAGGGTGATGTGATATTTTCAAAAGTTTCTTTAAATCGGATAAAAATGGTGAGCTCTAGAAGGACAACAAGCTAAAAATGCATTTTTTCTTTAACAATCAAGGGCCATAATTTAGGAAGTTACGACCCCGATATGTGCGAACATAAAAAGGAGCCGGGAATCGCTGAATATCAATAAGCTTCTTTGTCTCATGTCCTTAAACACTGGGTAAAAATTTAAGGCCAATCGGATATCAACTTTAGCCTCTACAGTGTCCACAAGCAAGTGTGGATGCCAGACGACAATATACGACCACATTTCAATTAGAATAAATATACATTACTGAATTAGTCAACAGTAAGCGCAAATCTACCAACAAGATACAATTATATACAGTCATCACAAAGACAGATTATGTAAATGGACCCGGGAGCTAGCCTTAAGCATCCACTGTGCTGTACAGTCCCGGGTCTCTTGTAAAAACTAAATGGTCTATGTAGGAGTAAACAAAAACCCAGAGATCAAAACATTATATTTTTGTGAAAGAAGTCAAGTGTATTTATTACAAAGTTAGGCCTAAAGTCCTAATTTCTATAAAACAGAGAAAAACCAAAACTGAATAAAAATGATGTTACATAATTGCGTTAGTTTGCCATTTGATGCCAAGTTAAAAACAAATAATACTAAATTAAAAATGTATGGAAACTATCAATCTGCTTAATCATAGAACTTAATGAAGGTATTGATGTAATGAAACTATACACCAAGTTTTATCACGCTCACTGGAAATAAAGTTATCATATTCCAAAGCATCAACAAGTCTAATTACTTTTCATGACTGTGACTAAAATGCTCATCGTCCATTATCAGTCAAGACATTCATCTAATGAATGTCTACACTAAGTTTGAACACTGAACAGGTATTGTGTTCCAAACGGTTGTGACATTAGATAAACACATAGCCAGATGAACCTAAAAAATAAAACATAATAAGCATGCATAATTTCCCATTCCATCCATGAAATGACATATGATTTTCCATCCTACTGTTCTGTGCCGAAGATGCAGTGTATTCTGACGGAAAATTTTCCTAGACAGCAGCGATACTGCCAACTCTTATTTCAAATTCCAACTGTCAAGGGTTCTTTCAGCCAATTTGTAAACGAGTTCTCCGTCTTCGGTGGTTTCCAGATGACTAGACACTGCTCCCTATCAGACTCTCTGTCCTGCATTTCTGGGAAAGGCGAAACTAACACCAGGAGCGAACCCGAGACCTGGTTACCCCAAGCAAGTGTTTTATTGAGCAACAGGGACTCCCTGTTTTCATTCCATGGTATGGAAATCTGTATTAGGTCATCAGTATAGAATACTACCATATCAATTTCGTTTTCTCTAATTATTTCTTTGGGAAAGACATTTACCAGTATTTATAAACCAAAAGTGTCAACGTGTTAGGAATGGCTCAAGTTTCTGCAAAAATATGGGTGCCAAAGCTCTTGACTGCGGATCAATCCCTGCATTGGTCAAGAAAGTTGATCAAGAGTATACATTTGGCAGTTTGAATTTGATATTAGAGTAGGCTGTACGTAGCGCTGCTGTCTGGACGAAATTCCCCTCAGGTGTGTGCTGTCATTATTAGTCCAGTAGGATGTTAACCCCCTTTTCGTTTTATTTCATTTCCCATCAAGAACCCTAAAGCTTATGGTTTGACCTCAATACATACCACTGGCTTGTTGTAACTCCACAATACCTCAATTTCCATTCTTATATCAAACAACGTCAATGTCTGTATTTCTTACTGATATGCACAGTTTTCAATTCTCGATAAAGACAACAAATCTATCATCTGAGTGATTGAACTCCTTTCCAAAAAAAACTCAAGAATTAGATTAAAATGTTGAAAGTTTGCTGTTGCATATAATCCTGCACCAATAACATGTGGATAGCTACAAGGAAAAATCACCAGGTCCTGCCAGCACTGTTGATTAATGCATGGAAAATCAAATCAAATTCAAATGGTCATCAAAGGCTTAAAATATTAAACTGTAAATTGTACAAAATCAACTGAACAGAAAACGCAAAATCACAAATAAATTGCTTCAATTGCCTCCGTTTGATAAAGATTTGATAATCCTAATCAAAACACTGCTGTATTCCATAGAATTATGTCCTGTGTTAGCAATAAACAGTAATTGTATTCCATAGAATCGTGTCCCATGTATTTGATGAAGACGAGAAGGACTTCAGTCCATAGGTTGATTAGGCCGATTTAGTACCAAACAGTAATATTGTATTCCATACAATTACATCCTGTATATTTGATCAAGACCTAAAGAACTGTAGAGTTGAAACGATACTCAGTAATAATCAGTAATTGTATTCCATAGAATTGTGCCTTGAGTATAAAATCATAAAGTTATTTAGTTATTCATCAATTGTACAAAAAATCCTATGACTGAGACAGCAACATCTATTTCTTCAATTTCCAAAACAACACTCAGTAATAAACAGTGTGTAAAATCCTAAAGTTATTCAACACAAAAAATCATCAATTGTACCGAAACAAACTCCTGTGAAAGAGACAGCCAAATATATTTCTTAATGAATCGACAAACTTGTTACAAGACATTTTAATATCTACATAGCATGCTTCACCTCGTCTTTTCTTCTCGTCTTATCTACTGTCATTACTTGATGAAATCACGATGAAAATCGCACCAACTTAACTCGAAAGGTCACCGCCAGAATGCCACGGTATAATTAAAATCACTTTTCTCTTCGTAAGTTTAATTACACTTTTAATAATTCACCAGTTTTTTTTTCTGTTTAGTCCTCAGAGAAAATGTCCCTGAATATACAAAATACCTTAATTGATTCTAGTTTTTTTTAAATGTCTTGGGTATAAAAATATGTTTTAGACATGTAAATCAATTTGTGAAATAAAATGAAATGACATGGGGTTTAACATACTACTTTTCGGCTCCATCTGAATTAATGATGACAGCCATAATCTGCTATATATACAGTGCGCTAAGAGAGCAATATTCTCAGGAGAGGAACACTTCAGCCTACTGTTTATATCAAATTCCAGTTCATTAAAATTTTCCAGTGTGTTTATCTTGTCAGTGGCGCAGGATTGAGGGCCCCGAAGAGAATAGCTGTCTAGTCATTCGGATGGGACGAATAACTGAGTTCCTGTCTACACATTAGCTTGCACGTAAAAGATCCTTTTGCAGTTATAATTCAATATAAGAGTAGGCTGTAGCGCCGCTGATCAAGGAAAATTTCCCTTATAGCACAATGTATGGCATATGCCCGTCTTCATTAGTCGAATCAGAGCAAAACAGTAGGATGTTAAATTCCATTTTAATTCATTTCCAATTCCAAATGACAAGGGCTTTAACGGGCACACCAACATGTACACAGGACCTCTGTTTTTCATCCAATCTGAATGACTAGACACTGCTCCTTGCCAGACCCTTCATCCCATACCACTGACAATATTATGTACATTGGTAACTTCTAATGCTGGTGAATTGTACAGCTGAAAATTTTGATTGATTTCAGTGGCTAATCAAATTAATTAAAGTTTTGATGTTGGACCTCTCTGTAGTAACTGTAGCCTACATGAATATTTCACATCCCCATGAGATGAGAGAGGAAAACATTGCCATTTAGTGTCATATTTAGATAAACTAAGTCATTTCTGGACTAATCTACAATATATTTGCTTGATAACGATACCTGTATGTTAATAAATTCAGAAGTAGTATATCCATGTAAGTGTTTTTAATTTGAGTGAAATCTATTTCTAGATGTCTTATAAGGATCATCTACTAACTCTCATGGATAGTATTTCCTGTTAGTAGATTTATGTCTTTCACAAATATATACAAACTAATTATATCAGGCTGTAATTTTCATCCCTCGTAAAAGAAACTTAATGTTATTATAATCATAAACATGGTAAAATGGTAAAGTAAAACATGATTCAATTGGCTATTATTAGTAGTATTGTGATGCGTATCCTATCTGACAACTGGTTGGTCATGACCAGTTATTCACGTTTTATGGTAACGACCAAATCCCTTTGAAGCCTTCAAGAATTAAATAAATAGAGCAAAAGACCACCAAATCTCGTGAAGTCTACAAGATTTAAATAAATAGACCAATAGACCGAGATACCATCTTCTCTCTTCTTGATCAATAACCATCATTTCATCACTTAACTTGTACTCCTCATAAAATACATCTTAAAGTGGTAAATTACATCTTAAAGTGGTAAATTACAACTTAAAGTGGTAAATTACAACATAAAGTGGTGTATTATATCAATCTGATTAAAACAAAGATCTTATTTTCTTTCATTTTTATAGTTTAAAATTTCGTTTTATTTGTCTGGACTACATTAGGATCTGGAAGAGTTGTTATATGATTTAGCATTCTGGATGGCATGAGGGATTAGCCAATGATACCATCTGCTATGGTGACTTCTTAACGTTCGGTGCATGGAACTGTGGGTAAACCACTAGAAAAGTCAACTCTGAATGATTTATCAATGCCTGACATCATAGGGTCAAAAGCCCTTCGTATGACCTCTGATGCAACCTTTTACTACCCCTGGTCAAGTCGTCATGTAGTGTAGGCCATTGAAATATACATCTGTCTTTAATCAGATTTGTATAACATTGGCGTCCAGGAAAGATTTCCCTCATAGCACATAACTCTTAGAAGAAATTAATGAAAATTGTATTATTTTGACAGGCTTCTGTCAATAATGCATATAGACTTCAAACAGAGCCAATGATAAAATCTAAACAGTGATCAAGAGCAGCAAGTCAGTAATTAATTATGATCATAAATCGTGTTCTTCAATAGATTTCTTCACCAAATAATAATATGTGTTTGTTTTTCATTAAACAAAAAAAATTGACAATCAATGCAGTTTGTTTTGTGGTCACAAGTAATTGTGGACGACAAACAGACAGGAGCAATGGCAATATACAACCATATTTCAAGGTGGACGTATCTACATAAAAATAACGCACACATTTATTGTGATTAATATACCAAGTAATCAATGATTTATTTAGAACGAGAGAATTTTTGTGACGATATCGCAATTAAAATCTCAAGCAACTCGAAATTTCCGCTTGGAAAAAATGTGATAAAATCAACAGAATGATCAAGGAAATTTGTGATGAAATCACATGTTACATCCCACAAAACTTGAACTTCTACCTTTAAAAAATGTGGTAGAATAATGCAGCTAATGAAAATTAACCTTGTCAATGAATTTGACCATCTGTGAGATCTCTTCTTCATCACTGAATCCGAAACATTAAATAAAAAATTGCAAATAAATCTGATCATACGTTATTTTAGTATTAATGTATTGCCATGAATAGAGAGAACGGTGCATTGGCTGAAAATAAAACTAGTGAATGATTCAAAGCCTTGTCGCTATCCATTTTATTCATCATTAATTCCAACAATGTTACGTCACACAATCACGGAGACCGACAGCTTGTTCATTCGTACCTCTTGTGGCCAGGCACTGCATTTTACCAAATTAGATATTGATTTTGATGCAGGAGTTTGAAAAGGTCAATTTCCTTGCTTCAATCTGTGGGAAATATTGGTTCATGACTCGTGGCTGACTCTCAACGTATGTTCTATTTTATCTTGATAACTTCATTTCTTGTCACACATTCTCTCTCCCGATAGACTTCAAATACATTTTTCAAATTGAAAATCTAGAAAACCTATACAATTTATTCCACTTGCTATTTAAATGCATGCAAGGGAATTCTTTCTCAATATAGACTTCAAATATTTTTTCTAAATCAAAAATCTAAAAAAAACATTACAATTTCGTTTATTCCACATGCAATTTAAATTCATCCTAAGACATTCAATGTTTATTAAAATGAAATACAGAGAGGGAGAAAAATGGGGTTTAATATTTACTTGACACAAATTAGGTCATTTTTGGGACTAACATATGGTTCAATTTTATTTCATTAATACTTTTGTGTGCAGAGGTCTTTAGCCGTGATAGGATACCAGAGGACCCAGAGAAAACCCATGAGGTTGGGCAGGCAACCCCACTCCTTGTCACATTCAAGTAAGGGATCAAAACCACACCATCTGACTCAATGACAGACCTTATAATGAAACGCACATGTTTTAACCATTCGGGCCAACAAACCAACCAAAATTAAATAGAAAGGGGTTGAACGTCTTTTTTTTCTGCACCAACATGGCTAATGAAGACAATCATATGGCTTGCAGTGTGCTATGAGGGGAATTTTGCCTGGACAGCAGCATTATCACTTAGTGTTTATGGAATTTTGTTAAGGATTATCAGACATACACGCCAACATGTACATCGGACATTAGTTTTTTGTCCTTGCCATGCCATGCCATCCATTTTGCACCACTAACAGTGGGGAAACTACTTATGCCCTCCATCCCGCACCACTGACAAGTAGAAACCACCCATGCCTTCCATCCTGTACCACTGACAAGTAAAACACCCATGTCATCCACCTTGCACCACTAACAAGGGGAAACTATTCATGCCCTCTATCCTGCACAACTGACAAGTAGAAACCACCCATGCCTTCCATCCTGTACCACTGGCAAAGTAAAACACCCATGTCATCCACCTTGCACTACTGACAAGGGTAACCACAAGTCATCTCCTCAATCCTGCTCCACTGACAGCGGGAAACCACAACCGAAATTCACAAGGAACTTTCTTGGCTAACACTGGGATCGAATATGATATTAATGTCCATAAACTCAACAATTTCTAAGATGTTTAACTTTAAACCAACATAAACTTACAGAACAACAGAAATGTGTACCCGGCACCCCACTTCTCATCCCATCCAAACAACTAGACATTGATTTGAATGAAATGAAATGTGGTTTAAGCTTCTACTTTTCTGGAAAGACTGGGCTTATGAATAGGAATATCAGAACACATGCAGCATTATTTAAGACAAATTTGAAAACTCATGTATTTCTCTGCTAATACAGATTTTAACTAATGTACAGTAATGATAGTTTTATGCATCAATGAAATTTATAAAATTTTAAGTTGATTTCAGTATTTATATATTTGTAGATTTAATTTATGTACCATATGAAAGTTGTATACAAAAATAATAATAAATTGTTATTTCATTGGACATTAAAACAGGTACGACAAGGTGACAGACAGATGGACTCTTGTCCACAAACAGATGGACTCTTGTCCACAAACAGATGGATTCTTGATGACAAACAGATGGACTCTACACGACAAACAGATGGACTAAGCTATAAGCTTATTCTCAATGTCAGAAAAATCACACAACATTTAGAGAATTCCCTTCGAAGTGTCACCCAAATATATGTTAATTGGTGTAAAAATTGCCTCAGGGACAACCTCCCGGAACTACATTTTGTTTCACACTGCTCGCCCAACCAATATGAATTTGATTTTTTGACGGGCGTGCAAACAAATTAATAATTGTTCTTCTATAAGTATGCATTATTATGGAGACACCACATACTTATTCCTCTCCTCGATGGAGAATTTTATCTCGTAAACTGCACAGTAAGAACAAAACTTGTCAAATCTTAATATTTGATTTAAATAGGGGGAATCATACAAATTCATCAAAAGCGATTTATTTCAAGACTAATAAAAACACAATAAAAAAGGGCCCTAAGCTATGTCAAAGAATATTATCATATCTAGGAGTCTCGAAGTCTGCCAAACTCTCAGGCTACTCCTCCATTCCACCGCTGTCTTCAATAATGACAATTTTAGTTGGTATTCTGGCCGAATGCCAAAGAGTTATAAAACATCAAAAATCATCAATATAGCATTAATTCATTAGTATATATATTTTTGTATACTTACATATTAACGAGTTAGCCAATAACAGTCAGTTTTAATGAATATATTGTATATTAACCATGGTACATATAGACATGTATTATACAGTGTTGCTATATTTCCATGGTGATCACTAGTTTTCTATAAATGGGTGTGGTCGTATGTACTCCTACCCTAATGCTTTGATCTCTCCATATAATTTATATCATAAACTATTAACGCTTATATCATATATAATGATACACGTACATACATACGACACCATTAGCTTTCTCCACAAGGATATATAATATATTTATATAAAATATGACATATGATATATAATTATGATATACACACTGTTAATATTGTAGCAATAATTTGCCTTGAAATACATCAAGGATACATTTAAAATTGACAGACCAAGGTCCAGACATGAAATGAAATAGGGTTTAACTCTTCTGCGATGACCAGAAAGGGTTGAGACCAATGTCCAGAAAAGGATAAGACCAAGGTTCAGAAAGCGGTAAGACATCCAGAAAGTGGTATTACCAACATCCGGAAAAGAAGATCAACATCTTGAAAGCGGTATGGGAAAGGTCCAGAGGCGCAAGATCACCGTCTTGAAAGGGTTAAGACCAATAACAAGAATGATGGGGTTTAAAGAAGTGTGGGGCATGTAAACCAATGTGTACAGTAATTTTACACCTCTGCTGTTCTTCCTTTATTACCTTAGTGTGTGGTAGTATAAATCAGATGAGTTCCATAGGTGTGATAAACCTGTTGATCACACCTATGGAACTCGTCTGACATACACTGGTTATGGGTGTGTGTGTCTTGTCTCACATCGTCTTCCACATGAACCCCTTGTGTATCGCTGAGATCCCAGTACAGATGTCTTCAGATTATAAGTCTCCAGCTATCTTAGACCACACTTTACAAGAGTTGTGGTTATCCTCTACATGTTCTTTTATGATTTTACGTCAGAATCTATCTCATTTTAAAGGACCATGTATCTCATTTTAAAACGTATTATCTTATAAGAAAAATCTATTTTACTTACCATCATTTTGACTGGTTCGTTTAATCCATGATCACATGATTCAATATTTTTCTTGATTCAGGATTACCTCCACTTAATGTCCAAATATCCGATTGCTCGCCTCAGATGTTCCCTGTCCGGAATACAATCACATCTCTATCCAAATTGCTGTGTATCTGACGGAGAACAACACACCAACTATCTACACGGAAGCCCTTACTACCAGTTTTCCTGGGTGAAAAAAACCCATATACGTCAATTATTCAAGACAGATGATTCGAGTACATAAGTCTAATAAGTGTTGTTTGTATCTCACGGAAGAAGATGTGATAATTATACTAGAACAACCAGTATAAAATAATAAACCTAGGCGTGAACAACCAGTCCTAACATATTTTATCAAAATTTTTTATTTGAAATTCAGATGAAGAGTAATATTATTTGACGTCTTATGCCCCCCCCACTCTGTTAAAACAGTGATCAATATCTCATTAAGAAATTCACAAATCAATGCGAGTGTGCCCATCTATTTCTACTTTCTCTGAAGCCACAGTCTAAACAATCTATTCCGGCTTCTGTAATCAAAGTTCAAATAATAGTTCCAGTTACCGTCCGTCCACCCCAGCTACTGTAATCCAAGTTCAAACAATAGCTCCAGTATTCTACCCTAGTTTATGTAATGGCGTATACAGTCCACTTGACACAAACTAGGTCATTTTGGACTAACATTTGGTTCAATTATATTTCGAAAATTCATTTGAGTATAGGTTTTTGGTAGTGGTAGGAAACTGTAGCACCCAGAGAAAACCTGTTAGACAGGTGACCCTACTCCTAGTCACATGAGACCAAAAGTCATTACAGTTGATCCAATGACAGACTTTTTGATCTAAAGCACACTTTTAGCCATCCACCCCCTACATACCCACCCCTGAAGTATAAAGAAATGACTATAGTGGTATGTGATGTGCACATACCAGGCTATGCTTCCCTTTTTTAAAGAACATCTTATCATCAATTCAGGAAATTCATTTGTAGTTTCTGATTACAATCAAACTTACCATGAATATCAAGAGTCAAACAACAAAATTACACCAATTTAACATATTTCAATCTGTTTCTCATTCAAAGTAGAATTACTCCCAACACGATTTCTTCTCTTCAATCCAGTTAGAATTATTCCCAACACAATCTATTCTCTTTAGTTGACTTAAAATTACTTCCAACACAATCTCTCCACTTCAGTTAGAACTATTCCCAACACAATCTCTTCTCTTCTGTTGAATTAGAATTACTCCCAACACAATATCTTCTCTTCTGTTGAATTAGAATTACTCCCAATACAATCTCTCCTCTTCTGTGTACTGTAGTTAAAATTAGTCCCAACACAAACTCTTTTTTTGCATTAGAATGACTCTCAATATGATCTCTTCTTCGAAGTTGAGTTACTCTCAACACAATTTCATTTCTCTAGTTGAGTAAGAATTACTGCCAACACTCTTCTCTTTAACCGAGTTAGAATTACTCCCAACACAAAATCTCTTCTCTTTAGCTGCTTGTTAGAATTTCTCCCAAAAACAAAATCTCTTCTCTTTAGCTGCTTGTTAGAATTACTCCCGAAACAAAATCTCTTCTCTTTAATTAGCTGCTCATTAGAATTACTCCCAAAACAAAATGTCTTCTCTTTAGCTGCTTGTTAGAATTACTCACGAAACTAAATCTATTCTCTTTAGCTGCTTGTTAGAATTACTCGCAAAACAAAATCTCTTCTCTTTAGCTGCTCGTTAGAATTACTCCCAAAACAAAATCTCTTCTCTGTTGAAAAACATAGTTTGGTTTACAGGTTTTTTTTACATCTGTGGAATATTGTCTCTCTTCTTATTGGCCACAGAACTCAGTCAGAAACACAAACACTGCCATTGGCAGACAAATTACACATCTATATCAATATGTCACACAATAATTTGCTCCTTTCACAGAATATCTCATTTTCTCGTAAACTACTTACAGAAACAACAAAACACTAATTGATTTTCGAGAAATCTGTTATTTGTCTGAGAGTTAAATGGTTGTTTCAGAAACAACAAAAATGATTTGAATTTATGAAAATGTGTAATTTGTCTGTGAATCTATTGGATGTACAGCACCACACTGTGACCTCTCTTGAACAGACACTGACAGGCAGACGGACATAAACGAAATCAGATCTTCATCACAGAGCAAATTTTTCCGAAAATATATTCATTTCTCAACGACTCACACATAAACAACCATTTTGTAGAAATCTGTAAATTTTCGTCCCTGTGTGTCTATCAGTTACATAACGGAATTTTGGGGATCTCTTCATCATTCGGAGCAACAAAAGATCAATGACATGGTCCAATTTAGTTGTATACAAAAAACAAACAATGTCTAGTTGAAATCTGATTTCTTCCTCTTGGGTCTAGAAACTCCAATTAGTTACAATAAAACACAAAACAATAACTAAGCAGTGATCCTTTACTATTCAGTCACACACAAACAGTGACAAAACCAAACTGAACGACTATAGTAGACATCTGTAATTTCCCTCTGTTCTCTACCGGTTATTAACAGAATCAGCTCTCTGATCATAAAATTAATTACGAAAAAAAACCTATGACAATAATTAATCAGTGACAAGTTACGATTTAATCGCACTCAAACACATTAAACAATTAGTCACAAATCTGAACTGAACGACTCAAGTAGACATCTGTAATTTTTCTCCTGGTCTTTATTGGTTAGATAATTCTAGGCACTCTGATCATACAGTGACCTGCAGACTATCAATGAGTTACAACAACACTAACAAAATAACTGACCAATTACATGTTCCGATATTGTGGTTGAACCCAAAAATGAACTGAACTACTCTTTAGTAGAAATCTTTAATTTTTCCTGTGGTGTCTCTTGTCGGTTACATAACAGAATCTGTCAGCTCTCTGAACAACACAAAACAATAATTAACAAGTAATAAGTTGTGATTTAGTCGCCTATAAAACCCAAATGTTTTGTAGAAATGTTTAATAATTTGTCCATGAGTCTAACGTTAGCATAACACACTGGACGCTAACCTCTCTAACTCTCTCACATCCTGACATACTGAAGGACAAATCAGTTCCAATATAATATTGATTTACTTCTGGTGGTTGTATACAGACAGACCATGTCTTGTATTCCTCTATAAGATATCGTCCAACTTATTCAATAAGAGGGGTGTATATTACCATCCACAAATTCATAATAGTTGCAGCCATTTCTTGTATTCTTCTACACAAGATATTGTCCAATTTATTCATTAAGGGGGGGAGGGGGGGGAGGACAGAGGGCGGTATTGATCATTTCACATTTATGGCCATGCTTTGAGAGACAGAGTAAGGACAATCTCTGGTATGTATTTTTTTTTCGAACACAATTTAACAGTTTTAATAGGTTTAAACAAATCATTGATAGATTTACACTATTACATTTTTACCCCTACATGTAACCAGCACTTGCCAGACAAGATACGCCCACATTATACAAGAAATTGATAGAATATAAGTTGTGGTTCGATATGCGCAAATACCAAAGGAATCAACATCTCTAAGATATAAACATACAGTTTAAGTTTCATCAAAATCAGCTAAAAATTATGAATTCTACAGGGTCCACACCTTGGTATTACATAATTTTACAATTTCTGCGTACTACGCGCAGTCATCCTGTGTCTGCTTTTCACGAAAATCGAACTCAACAGCCATTAGGTTGTAACACTGATATACTTAAACATTTTTAAAATTGGACAATAATTGTGACCTATAGAGAGGGTCAACAATCTAAAAAAAATTTTTGTACAATCAGAGGCCATATTCCAGGAAAAGTGACGATCCATCTTTGGAACATAAACACATGTTTTAAATTTCATCAAAATCGATCATAATTCTGACCTTCAGAGGGTCCACAACATTGATATTACATACTTTAACACTATTAGAGTGCCATTTTGTCTGGCAGTTTTGGTCCGATTGTCATGAAATTCAAACTCAATCATCATGATGATGTAAAAGTGATATATTTGAATGTTTTTTAAAATCATATAAATCGTGACCTCTAGGAGGGCCATAGAGAGAGAGAAATGGGGTTTAACGTCCACTCGACACAAACTAGGTCATTTCGGGACTAACATATGGTTTAATTTTATTTCAATAATTCGCTTGCGCGTAGGGGTCTTTAGCAGTGGGAGGAAACCGGTGTACCCAGAGAAAACCCACGAGGCTGGACAGGCAACCATACTCCTTGCCACGTACAACCGGGGATTCGAAACCACAGGAGGGCCACAATCAATGAAGTTTCCATTCGATACATGCCAAGGAACTGAAATCTTTTGGAGAAAAACCTATACTTCAAGTTTCGTCAAAATTGGATAAGGGGCCACAACAATATACATCACACACCTATAAAAATTATTTCTTAATTTTGTCAGAGATAGACAGAGAGAGAAAAACAGGGAGGGTTTAACATCCACAGAACCAAAACACTTTCATTTCAGGATTAATATATAGTATAGATTTTTTAATAAATTGTTGTGTCTCTTTGTAGTGGGAGGAAATTGGGGGCTATGGATAAAACCCACAAGGTTGGACTAATGGTTGTCCCTTCTTGGGGCGATCTATCCTACATCACTGACAAAGGGAACCATGTTAGAAAATCCCAATAAGCTTTTTCGTCCTACATCTGGAATGAATGCGTGAAGAAACAGAACATACTATCTGGTTTTTACCCAAAACAGGACATCAAAAAGTTGATGTCTGCTGAAAAGAAATATAGACAGATTGAAGACTAGATTTGGGTTTCAGAAATTCAGACATATTTGACAATCTCAAGTAATTGGTTAGGAAAGAACATCCTGATAGAAACATGAAGCTTGTCATATGAATAAATGTCTAAATAATAATTTATATAAAATTTAAAGAGTTGCAATACGGAGGCTTTTACCTTAAAACACAACAAATGCAGTTGAATTTATGCTTTATATCAGCAAAAACACCTGAAATTTGATCCTTAAATGGCAAAACTGCTAATTAAGGTTGACAGAAATACTTGAAAGACAGGTTGCCAACAAAACCTACGGCCATTGCAGCTTAAATGTCCAAACGCTTAAACAAGGGTTGTCACATATGGAATCTTACGTGCGTAATGGAGGGCATTTACAAGATAAATTTCATACAGATCAGATTATAATTTTCGTCCTTTGTGGGTTCAGATACAAACTGAAACAAGGGCCTTTTCTCTGGAAGTAATATACAAAAATTGTTGAAATTCAACAGCCTTTTTGTCGTTTCACTAATCTAAATAATGCATATTTCCTAAAGATCGGATGATGACTTTTGTCTTTGGAGCCTTCACGGGGTGAAACAATGGCCGTAACTCTATACAGGTCACAACTGTATGGAATACAATTACTGCTTATTACTGAACGACGTTTCGACTATGCTTCTCTAGTCATTATCAAGCCGTAACTCTAAATGTAATTTTACAATGCATTAATTTAATAAAAACCCAATACTGTAGATAAATTTATGTGAATCTACTATAGATAAAGATGGAAATTATAGTTCGACTATGTAAAACAGTGTACACAATTTCAATAAAAAAATCTCTCAAAGTTTCACATAAAATAATGCATGAAAACATGATTTACATTGATTTTATGTCAAGAGAGAGCCAAGATACTGCAGTGAACTAACCTTTAATCAAATACCTGAGATTTTAACTTGAAACAAATTTTATACAAAAGAATTTTCATCGATCATATGTTAACAAAGGGCCATAATTCAGTAAAAGATAGGTTGTCAAGCAACAAAACCTACACATACAGCGGAGTCCACAGATGTCATATATTCAGGAATGGGGGCATTGAGATTCTCTAAAAACTGATCAAGAGTAACAACCAGAGAGATACTTATCAGAAATAAATAAAGTTCTTCCTAGTGCTAAGATTTATTATACAAAACATGTACCGATAATCAGGTATTTATGGACGATCTGGTCTACGGGGGAGACTGACTTATTTAATTTAAGAAAGTAAATGAAGTACACAGGTTCCCTGTTTTGTGTTCCCACCCCTTCCCTTCCCCGGTCCTGCATTTGAGAATACCTGACATTTCAAGCACATTAGTTGTTCATCCTTACCAATTAGCTCTTACTAAATGTAGTTGTTGTTAATTGAAGACTTAACGTGCAGTTGTGCTGTAAGTGAAATCGCAGGGAAACTGTTATTTTATAAAATAGAGCACAAGCAGGGCAGGAGTCTTTCATGTGGGGAGAAACCAGATTAAACATGAGGTTGAGTAGAATCAAATACGCTCACAAATAGGATTGGACCTACTACTGGAGGTGACCAGACATTAATAGTTAAAAGTGGGACACTCCGAACAAGAGGTGTCAAGCTTGCCGGCCACAGACCAGATCTGGCCTGCCAAGGTTTTAAATGTGGCCTGTGGAACAGATTTCAATAACTTGATGTGTCCATAATTCTAAGAAACTGGAAGTGGAAACCATCTATTATTGTTTTCTAATAATGGCCAGAAAAAAATGAAAGGAGGTTAAACATCCTAATTAATATTCTGTTCCATAAGGTGAATTTTGCCTGGACAGTGGCACTACATGCATGCCAGTCTATGCACAGAGCCTCGTTTTTTCGTCCCAACTGAACAACTAGACAGCTGTCCATATCAGGCTTTCCTCCCTGCATCACTAACAAGGGGAGACCACCAATGAAAATCCTGAGAAACTCTCAACCAACACCTGGAGCAAACCCAGGATCTCCAAGCTAGCAAGCTAGCATCTTACTATCCACCATGGCAACCATGATAATCATTAGAATTTGGAGAAGGCTATTCAAAATGTCACTCAGTAATAAGCAGTAATTTGATTCCATAGAATTGCATACACCTCGTAGTGTTTCGTTTGATTAGAGCAAATCCCACTAAACACTGCTTTAATGAAAACTAATTTCTGTTCCGATTAACAACCAATAGCTAACAATTTTGTTACATTTTTTAAAAAAAGGCTCCAAACTGGACCAAATATGTTCACATAACGTTTTCCATGACTCACGATTTCATTATGCCCAATTAACCAGTGCATAGCAGAATATTGCAGAAAAACTAATTGCGTGGCAAATGTGGCTATCAGCACGAATACAATGTAGATGTAAACAATAGTGTATGGAGACTAAGAATACTTTCACTGTTTTTAATACCTTAAATCACTGTCCAAAGTTTCAAGGAAGACCCCAGATTAAACGAAGGGCTGTCATGTTGCTGTACTTGGGATAGATTTGATTGAACAGGAAGAATTGTGACCTGTATATCTATTAACACCTATTTAACCTTGGATGTTGTAACCTTTGTGACCCACACAAACACCTGCCCAATGTTTACTGCAGCTTCACCTCTCATTAACAACAGTCAGCATTCACTGAATTGCTGTGGCTAAAGGGTCATTCCATGTCAAGTGGGTCAATTTTCAAAAATTTGGGAAATTGACCCCCTTGAAAAAATCTGGAAAAAATATATGTTATTGTACATATAAAATCTAGAAACTGTCCAAAATATGTGGTCTGTAGCATGAAAATTGACTGAGATACGGGCATTTAAGTTTCATGAGTTACCAATAAGTTTTCGAAACAAAATATATATCACTAATTTACTTGAGTTCCAGATATCTTGATTTTACCTTTATAGTGAAGATATACCGCTCAAATTTAGTAGTCTTGAAGAACTTTTTGTGTAGATTATGAATCTGCAATCAGATTACCGGTGAGTTGTAGGGTTCGCATGCTACTTGGCCACGAAAATGACAAAAATTTGGTGCAGTTGTATATTGTCTGGATTTTGAAGTGCTCCAGGTGCTACAAAGTAATAGATATAGACCCAAATATTGGTATATCCAGAGATTGCCAGTAGTACTACATATGAAACGAATGAAAACGCACCAGTCTTGAATAGATTCCCAGAAAATTGACAGCGAAAATGGTTTCAGACACAAATTTTCGAAAATTGTCTCATATTTTCGAGCCGATATAACCCGGTAGATGAGCACTTAAAAATCTGATTATAGTTTGTAAATATAGTTTGTGCTTATGTTTTCAACATATGTAAAAGCCATTCTTGTCCCGGGCCATTTTGATATTTTTTCAATTTTTTGAAAATCCGTGATTTGGGTCATTCCATGTCAATTATCACCCAACGAGGTAAACAGTACCCGATTCGATTTTGCCGAATTTTATTTTGTATGTCTTTTAGGGCTGAAAAAGCTTATATTCCTAATTTTAACTTTGTCCGACTAACAGTTCCTAAGATACTGTCCACCAAATTTTGGAGATTTTCAGCTAAAATGGGTTTCATCGACATTATTTAAATGACCATAACCCAGTAACCAAAATGTTAAAATTGCTGGAATAAGTGTTTTTGGAATGGGAAAGATAATGACGTGCTGTTTGAATCATAGATATCCTTCTTTAGGAAAGTCTGCTGAAGGTTACTATGTATCCTCAGAGCTTATCCATGAAGACAATCCTGCTTTAAGTGTGAAGACACTGATTTTAAGTCTCAAGTGTGAATATTTAACTTGATTTTACATGCTTATAAAAGATAATATACCTCCAGTTGTTTAACGGTGTGTAGAAAACATGTTGAGCTAAACTTTTCATGCAAGTTCATCCCAAGGTCACATGGTCTATAAGGTCAATTCAAATTCAAAAGGTCTTCACTCTTTTAAAACACACCCGGATGTCAAAAATAAGTGTAGATTTAGAATTCTTGTGGAATTCCCATCCCTGGAAGACATATTCCAGCAATTTTGACCAATCAGTTACTGGGTATGGTCATTTGAATAATGGCAGCCACGCCCACTTTTGCCGAAATCCCCCAAATTTGGTGGACCGTATCTCAGGAACTGTTGGTCGGATCAAGCTAAAATTGGGAATATTAGCTTTTTCAGCCCAAATAAATGTCTAAACCAAATTTCAGCAAAATCGAAGGTGATTCGGTTTAAGTCATTGGGTGATAATTGACAAGGAATGGCCCATAACACAGATTTTGAAAAAATCTTAAAAATATTGAGATGACATGGGACAAGAATGGTTTTAACATATGTTAGAGACATTAGTACAAACTATAATTCCACCAAGTTTCAGATTTTTAGGTGCCCATCAAACAGGGTTCAATCGGCTCCAAAATACAATTGTTGACATAGATTAACACGAAACACAGATTTTCAAAAAATTGAAAAAATATCAAAATGGCCCGGGACAAGAATGGCTTTTACATATGTTGAAAACATAAGCACAAACTATGTTTACAAACTATAATCAGATTTTTAGGTGCTCATCTACCGGGTTATATCGGCTCGAAAATATGAGACAATTTTCGAAAATTTGTGTCTGAAACCATATTCGCTATCAATTTTTGGGGAATCAATTCAAGACTGATGCGTTTCAATGCGTTTCTTATGTAGTACTACTGGCAATCTCTGGATATACCAATATTTGGGTCTATATCTATTACTTTGTAGCACCTGGAGCTCTACAAAAACCAGACAATATACAATTGCACCAAATTTTTGTCAGTTTTGATGGCTAAGTAGCATGCGAACCCTACAACTCACCGGTAATCTGATTGCAGATTCATAATCTACACACAAAGTTCTCCAAGACTACCAAATTTGAGCGGTATATCTTCACTGTAAAGAAAAAATCAAGATATCTGAAACTCTAGTAAATTAGTAATACATATTTTGTTTCGAAAACTTATTAGTCACTCATGAAACTTAAATGCCCGTATCTCAGTCAATTTTCATGCCACACACCACATATTTTGCACAGTTTCTAGAGTTTAGATGTACAATAACATATATTTTTTTCCAGATTTTTTCGAGGGGGTCAATTTCCCACCACTGGCCCACTTGACATGGAATGACCCTAAAATCTTATTTAAAGATAGCTTATGTAAGGTTTAGATAAAGAACTAAAAGTTATTGCTCTAATAGTTTAAAGATAGGTTGCCAGACAACGAAACATACGCCCACAGCAGCTAAATCGTCCGGGCAGTCAACAAGGGTTGTCGCATATTTTTACTTTTTTTGGTAATGAAACATTTGTAATACACTAAAATCTGATTAAGAGTAACAACTCATTATGTAATTATCTGAAAATCATTAGAATTTGTTTGCTTTTTATAAAAGTTTTGCCCCACGCTAACAATTAGTATAGGAAACATTTAATATCATGGATTTAGCTGTTCAGTTATCAAAATTCATTGAAAATCAAAACACGTGTTCGTTTCAACACCTTAAACTCTGTGTATCAATCTGAAGTCAATCGGATGATAAGTTTGGCCTCTATAGCGTCACAAGGTTTTTTGAAGTGATCAAGGGAGACAACTCTGGAAGTAATTATTTGAAATCGCTCAAAATCAATAGGCTTCTTCGTCTCATGACCTTAAACAGTGTGTGTGTATTTAAAGTCAATCGGGTATCAACTTTGGCCTTTAGAGCGTCCACAGGATTTTTTGAAGTGATCAAGGGCCATAACTCTGGCACTAATTATCAGAAATCGCTGAAAATCAATAGACTTCTTCGTCTCATGCCCTTAAACACTGTGTATAAATTTGAAGTCAATCGGATATTAACTTTGGCCTCTAGAGCATCCACAAGATTTTTTGAAGTAATCAAGGGCCACAACTCTGGCACTAATTATCGGAAATCGCTGAAAATCAATAGGCTTCTTCGTCTTATGACCTTAAACACTGTGTATAAATCTAAGCAATTGTGGACCCCGGACCGCCGGACGGACGGATGGGGGCGACGACAATATACGACCACATTTCAATGTGGGCGTATAAAAATAGATAATGCAATATATTTATAGCCATACTAAAGACCTTCAACAGGCAGATTTAGCTCTTACATAATGCGTCTTTCAATATATATACTTTAATAAAGTTATTGTGATTGCACTTTAAATGAAAATTTACCAGATATTCTCTCCAGGCCATTACGTCATTGGGCGTAATTAACCAATCCAAAAATGAAAACAAGAGTACAGAGCTAAAACAGTAATCATGCCAGTCAAAACATTAGATGATCTGGCCAAAACAGAAGATGTGTAGCAAGGCGCTAGACTACGAAAACCTGGTAGGATGATCGCTTATAGACATATTGCACAATCGGTCCTTTAACATGGTTCTTATTATTAGAAGATAGGCTGGCACTGCCAGGCAGGATACGCCCACATTTTCGAGAGATGGATAGAGAACAAGCAATACCGAAAGTGATTTTTCCTATGTGCAAATATCGAAATAAATTAAGATCTTTGGGTTATAAAGGTTCATTTCTGTAAGCTTCAAATTCGACTGGGGATCATGTTGCTAAGTGGGTAAATGGGATAATAATCAAATCAAACGGTTTTTTAAATGGGATAATAATTCTGACCCCAGAGGGACCAAAAGCTAAAAAAAAAGGTCATTTTTCGTACAATCAGGGGCCATAATTCAGGAAGTTACAATCCGATATGCACAAATATCGAAAGGAACCAAGATCTTTGGGTTATAAACATGCATGTCAAGTTTCATCAAAATCGGTTCAAAATTGTGACCTGTATAGGGTCCACAACCTTAATATAACGTATTTTCACACTAATCGCGTACAAACGGCGGCCATTTTGTCTGTCAATTTTGGTCCGATTTTCACAAAATTTTACCTCAATCTTTATTACCATGTAACAGTGATATAATCAAACGTTTTTTTAAATCGGATAATAATTTTGACGTCCAGTGGGACCACAAGCTAAAAAGGGTGATTTTTCGTACAATCAGGGGCCATAATTCAGGAAGTTACGAATCAATGAGCGCAAATATCGAAAGGAACCAAGATCTTCGGGTTATGAACATGCATGTCAAGTTTCATCAAAATCGGTTCAAAATTGTGACCTCTATAGGGTCCACAACCTTGATATAACATATTTTCACACTATTCGCGTACAAACGGCGGCCATTTTGTCCGTCAATTTTGGTTTGATTTTCACGAAATTCGAACAGAGCCTTCATTACCATGTAACGGTGATATAATCAAACGGTTTTTTAAATCGGATAATAATTTTGACCTCCAGAGGGACCACAAGCTAAAAAGGGCAATTTTTCGGACAATCAGGGGCCATAATTCAGGACGTTACGATCCGATGGGTGCAAATATCGAAAGGAACCAAGATCTTTGGGTTATAAACATACATGTCAAGTTTCATCAAAATCGGTTCAAAATTGTGACCTCTATAGGGTCCACAACCTTGATATAACATATTTTCACACTATTCGCGTACAAACGGCGGCCATTTTGTTTGTCAATTTTGGTCCGATTTTCACGAAATTTGAACTCAACCTTCATTACCATGTAACGGTGATATAATCGAACGTTTTTTTTAAATCCGATAATAATTTTGACCTCCAGAGGGACCACAAGCTAAAAAGGGCGATTTTTCGGACAATCAGGGGCCATAATTCAGGAAGTTACGATCCGATGGCCGCAAATATGGAAAGGAACCAAGATTTTGGCGTTATAAACATGCATGTCAAGTTTCATCACAATCGGTTCAAAATTGTGACCTCTATAGGGTCCACAACCTTGAAATAACATATTTTCACACTATTCGCGTACAAACGGCGGCCATTTTGTATGTCAATTTTGGTCCGATTTTCACGAAATTTGAACTCAACCTTCATTACCATGTAACGGTGATATACTCGAACGGTTTTTTAAATCGAATAATAATTTTGACCTCCAGACGGACCACAAGCTAAAAAGGGCGATTTTTCGGACAATCAGGGGCCATAATTCAGGAAGTTACGATCCGATGGGCGCAAATATCGAAAGGAACCAAGATCTTGGGGTTATATACATGCATGTCAAGTTTCATAAAAATCGGTTCAAAATTGTGACCTCTATAGGGTCCACAAGCTAAAAACATGATATTTCGTACAATCAGGGGCCATAATCCATGAAGTTTCCATCCGATACATGCCAATATCGAAAGCAGCCGAGATCTTATGGGGATAAACCTATATTTCAAGTTTCGTCAAAATCGGATAAGAATTGTGACCTGTAGAGAGTCCACAAACAAATTGTGGACGGACAGACGGACGGACGGACAGACGTCCGGACGGACAGGGGCGACGACATAATACGTCCACATGAAAATGTGGGCGTATAAAAACAGGAGAGAGAATTGGAGTTTAATGTCCATTCAACCCAGGTCATTTCAGGACCAACAATTTCAACATTTCAAAAATTCGCTTTTGCATAGAGGTCTCTAGCATTGGGAGAAACTGGAGGATCCGGAGAAAACCCCAGGCAACCCTATTAAAATCACAACACTTGGCACTATAACAGAACTTTTGATCTAATGCACAGGAACAAACAATTTATTGCTATAAAATGATTTAACATCAACAATCATGCAAAATAACATAAACAAATAACAAATCAATCATAAATAATGTTTCAATAATTTATGTCAATTTTCTATGAGGGAAAGGAGTAAATAGATATTTTTCATAAAAATTATAAATAAATGAAATTATACCTGATGATTTCTGGGCAGTTGCATTTATATCTTTCTTCTTTTCACTATAAAATAATTTTCACTGTAATCTGTAGCCAATTAAAGCTTGTTTTCACCAGTTAGATTGAAACAGAGCCATTCCATGATATTACAGCAAATTTTTTAACGTTGAAAGCACACGCATAGAGCGATATTAACTGTGAAAACAACAATTTATACCACACAGTTCATGTCTCTATAAAATCTCGAATAGCAAAATTTCTTGATGTGAATATTGCAGACTGTTTATTATTGCTATTAATTCTATTTACATTTATATATCACATCTTTAAGTGGCATAACAACAACTTGAGTAATTATCAATAGGATTTGTTTGGCTTCTAGAGCATCAAAATTTTTGAAGAGATCAAGGGGAAGAACTGTGGCAGTGATTGTCCTATCAATCAGCTTTGTCATCTCATGACCTTAAATATGGAATCTCCAACTAAAACAGTAGAATTAAAAGATATCCAAGTTGTATAAATAAATGCACAATTATTAAAGATATATCATGGACAATTAGATAAAGAGCTGGCAGTTCTCACTATAATAGTAAAAAAATAGATAATGTAAAGGGAAAATGCTGAAAACTTTTTTTAGTCAAGAAAACCTTATTTTAAAATCACTATAGCCTCGATTGTCATTGATGTCACGAAAATTAACAAAGTCTTTATTATCCATTTTGGGGGTTTATCATTGATAGACATTGAACAGCAAATCGGATTCAACTCCAATAAAAATCAAACACATAAGATGGCATCAATAGTTGAACTTTTCATATTAATAAATCTCTAATTAATAGTTTATATAACATTTCAGGCCTAAAGAAAACCTAATGCATAATGCATGTTTAATAATCTTATCTTATATGTGTTTCCTTCGATGTTAATGTTATTTTCAGGTATACAACAAGCAAAATGTGAGACTGGCTTTTAGCTTAATTTTCTGTCCTTTGAACCTAAAAATCAACATTATTATTATGTTGAAATTTCTCAAAGACCGAAGACTACAAAAATATGTCAATTGATATACCTTCCAAAGGACTAGAATAACATCAACATCATATAACAAAAAAGTTTATTTTCAGATTTCAGAGTCATCATCCCCTGTTTCACAAATTTGAACTTTATTATCATCTGACATTTTGTTTTTACAAATTGAGTCCTCAGACTTTATGACATTCTGTGCCAGACACTCCAGCCAGACATCAACTGTCTCTGCTGGTGCTAATTCATCGAACTCAATGTCTTCAACGTTTTTCACATCATCACAGTTTGCTCCCAATTCGGATATTATAGTCGTTGTTATCGAATCTTGAAAAACATTTTTCACTAAATTGTTGTTATTGTTATTGCACAAATTAAATGTTTTTAGGTTTTGAGATGATGACAGATGCTGTTTTGCTAAATCTTCATACTTGTTGAGTAATAATTGTAAATCAGCGTTTGGAGAACACCGGCCATCGGATATTCTTAAATTTGTTTCCGAACCCTGTTCACCTTCGCATAAACCTACACCTGAATCATTCAAACTTTGCGATTTTTCGACATCATTTGTTTCACTGGTATCTTTGGGCAGATCACTCTGTAAATTATCTTGTCCTTGGACTGATCTGCTTTCAGACATAACATTGGTTTTTATTGGACCTTTAGTTGTAGATACAATGTCTGTGATTGGTTTAGTGGAGGTGGAGGCAGAACCATCGCTACCGGCAACTGCTTCTGTTAATCTCTGTACTATGCTCTTTTTGCGGTGACCTTTCTTAGGCATTTTCTGAAATAAAACGTGTATATATTCAACCATAATTTTGGATTAGTCAGAAAAAGGGGAGGGGCAGGGGGAAGGAGGGAGAGAAAAGGAGATAGAGGAGAAACAGAGAGAGAGATGAAAACGATGGCGAAGGGGGGACAGAAGGAGAGGGGGAGGGGAAAGGGCGAAATGGAGGACAGAGGGGGAGAGATGAAGGGGAAAGAGAGGGAAATGGGGAGGGGCAGACAATGAGAGATAAGGGGAGACAGAGAGGGAGAGACAAAGGGGGAAAGAGGAGGGAAGAGAGAGAGATGGGGGAAAGAAAGACAAAGCGATGGGGAGGGAAGAGACGTTCATTTAGTCGATTAGCATTTGGTACATCTATATTCAAATGATTCAGTGCATGCCGGTTCATTACCAGGGGGGGTTATTTGAAAAACATGAAGTTCGGACAGAGTAGAGGGGGACCTTGCTGCATATAATCACAAGATCAAAACTAATATTTAAGTCATTCGAATAAATGTGTAATCAATCCCTTAGTCACTACATTCACAGATTTTACATCCAAACGAAATAAAATCAAACAGGGTTTAATTTTCAACCACATCTGCATCAACTTGAGTTATCAAGATGGAGGAGCCACGGTGGCTCGGTGGTTATGACACTGGCTCGCTGCCTAGAAAGTTCTTAGGGATTTTCAGGCGTGATTTCACCTTGTCAGTAGTGCATGAGGAAGGGTCTGACAAGGAAAGCTGTCTAGTCATGTACAATGCAGTGTACGATGGGAAAGTGACTTTTCATCGATTTTCAACCGCTAAGACATCTCTTATGTGCAGTGTGGACATGGCACCATGTTTTTTTCATCATCCCATCCCAATGACAAGACACTGTTTGTAGACGCCAGAAGCGTCTCGTTTTGTCTTAAATTATTTTTGAGAATAATCAGTTGTCTGATCCCGTATAGGCATAATGCAGATATTTTTTGTGGTCTTAACCCTGAGGCTACTCGCTAGGGAGGCTGGGAATATCTCGTGCAGCTGGGGTTATCGTCTGTCACTGTGGGTAGAAGTTGGTACAGAGAGCATACTAACACGGTAGAAAATCGTTTTATCATTTATTTTATTGCATAATTATATGTATTAGAATATCATTTATCGGTCACAGCAGACCTGTCATCGTTTATGCTCAAATTGTTAAGGAATTTGAATATTATTGTCAATTTGCCTAGTGTCTGAAATTTGTCACATTTTGCATGGTAACAGTATGGTCGCACTTGATTCCAGGTATTGTACATGTCTGATTAGCGATCCCATTAGTCATTTATTGTTGTCAATTATGTAGGCCTATGTTTTGCATATAGGAATAGCAAGTTAGTCTGTACACTGGAATCTCCTTCAATTTGGATTAGGTTTGTCATGTCTAAGAAGCTACATTTTGTATGCATGCTATTTATACAAAGTATACATGTCTTTTCAGTCAATCGCTGTGTCAACGCTGTATTACAACACTGAATGGTTTATTTTGATGTAGGAATAGTAAAGTTTATCAACACTGAACCTGTTGTATTTTGTGTACCAGAATAACCAATTTGAAGAGTCGTTCGAAGTCTGTCTCCCCCTTTTGGTTTCGGTCCTTTGGTCATAATTGCGTTGCCTGCGTATTGCGTATAGTAGTATCACTGAGTGCCTTCTGTATGTGTACCTTAGTCCCCACATTGAGTCATTGACGTGTTATGCTGCAGTTTGCACTTGTACATCAAGAAAGTAAGCAATATACACATTAGTAATTTGTTTAGCCGTTGGAAGTTTGGCGATAACAATCTGTGTATTGACATTGAGAAGTTTATTATGCGTTGGAAGTTTTCATTATAGATTTGAACTTTAGAAGAACACTAGTTTAGAAATAAATTGTCTTAAAAGTCTACAAGTATTTCAAGCATCACAGAAGTTTATCAAAATGGCATCAGGAGGTTATGACCTTCGAAGTAAAGTAAATGTTGAAAATGAAGATGTTGACCCTGATGATAGTGCATCACAGACAGCACCAAATGAAGACGTTGACCCTGAAGATAGTGCATCACAGACAGCACCAAGGCCGGAGGCCTCTTCTTCACAGCAGGCCCCTCCCTCATCTAAATCACCACAACCTGTCATCAACAAGACATACTTTACCGATCAACGCACAGATCGAAGGGATTCAACTTCAGTTCAAGAGGAATCTGTTTTGTCTTCACTACTTATAGAAGAGGAAAGGAAGTCTAAGTTAAGAGCATTGAAAAGGATGGAACAGATTAAAATTGAAAAAATCAGATTACAGACTCAAGAAGAAGAACTGGCGATTTTGTCTGAGTTGGAGATGGCAGAAGCTAGAACCAGAGCCTTAACTAGAATGGAAACTCCTCCTCCCCCCGTAAGTTTGCCTGAGAGGATGGAACCCCCTTCCGTGAATATTGCCGCCAGAAGTTTTGTTCCAACTGGGTCGCCACCAGTCACTGCTAATACAACAACATCGCTTAGAAGCGAGCCACAGAGTGCCGCAATACCTGCTTCAGAATCTGCATCTGGTGTCTTGATAGCTTCCATCGTCAAGCAACTGAAGAAACCACAATTCGACATTGAGAAGTTTAGTGGAGACCCAATGAAGTATAAGAGGTTTATGCGCCAGTTCAAGTCCAATGTTGTTCCCCACACAGAATCTTCAGAAGAACAGTTGAATTATTTAGAACTATACACCTCGGGTAAACCACAGAGAATTGTACGTGGTTATGGAAATCTTGATCCAGAAGTAGGACTCCGAGGAGCCATAGAAGAATTGGAAGAAATATATGGAGATCCAGAAATAATAGCACACGCCTACATCAATGAAGCCTTGGAATGGCCCGTCATGAAGAATGACAACTTAAAGCTTCTGGAGGAATTTTCACTGCATCTTACAGAATGTAAGAATGCACTTAACAGCATGGAAGAAATGAAAATTTTAGAGTACAAAGAAAATCTGAAACGTCTTGTACAAAAACTGCCATACCAGCTGCAAGAAAGATGGAGAAGTGTCGTATATGAAATCAAAGAGAGAAAACAAAGTCTTACATTTGGTAATTTGGTAGCCTTTGTCAGAAAGGAGTGCAAGAAGAATAGAGACCCAACTTTTGGAAAAGAGGTGTTAAAACCAGAAGCTTCTTATTCCAGTTACAGTCATGGTCACAAGAAGTCTGACAACCAGAAACCACAATATCACAAACAAAGATTGACACTGGCCGCAACAAGTCCAAGTTATGCACCGAGAGAACGGTACAAATCTTCATCACCGCCAACGTCAAAGAGCTGTTTATATTGCAACAATAAAAGTCATAACTTAGAACATTGTGGTGAACTTAGAAGGAAACCAATAGAAGACAGATTAACCTTCCTGAAAGATAAAGATTTATGTTTTGGCTGTCTTATTAATGGTCACAGAAGTAAACATTGTCAGAAGAGAAAACAATGTGATCACTGTATGAGAAGACACCCTTCAGTATTACATGATGACAATCAACAAAAGACATATCCACTCAATCAGGGACAAACACCTGTGACCTCTTCCTTTTGTAGTCAGTTCAGTCGGAGTCAAGAGTCTACGGTCATCAGTCCGAGTCAAGAGTCTACGGTCATCAGTCCGAGTCAAGAGTCTACGGTCATCAGTCCGAGTCAAGAGCCTACGGTCATCAGTCCGAGTCAAGAGTCTACGGTCATCAGTCCGAGTCAAGAGTCTACGGTCATCAGTCCGAGTCAAGAGTCTACGGTCATCAGTCCGAGTCAAGAGTCTACGGTCATCAGTCCGAGCCAAGAGTCTACGGTCATCAGTCCGAACCAAGAGTCAACAGTCAGTACCCCTACGGTCATCAGTCCGAGTCAAGAGTCAACAGTCAGTACCCCTAATCGACAGATGTCCAACCCGGTCAAAGTTCAAGAAGATGAAGATGTCCGGATATCAAGTCAATTTGTCGAGGCGTCTAGTCAAAACCAGTTGGACCCCTCATCTCAGCAATTAGTAGAGGAAGATTTCTCTAATGAACATGCGGGGGCTGGTAATGAAGAAGATTGCAGGATGGCAATTGTCCCTGTCATAGCCAGAAATAGAAGAACTAGTGCCAGAAAGGAGACTTACGCCTTCCACGATACTGGGAGTAGTATCACATTCATCACTGAACAGCTGATAAAAGAACTTGGTTTTAAGGGGAAGAAGATGAAATTAACTATCCTCACAATGGGAGTACCCCTTATCATGGTAACAGAGATGATTACTGACCTAGAAATACTTGGTCTTGATCGCCAATATGCTGTTGTCATTCCAGTCGCATATTCCAAAGAACAAATGCCAGTTACCTCGAGACACATTCCAACTGAAGAAGATATAAGATGTTGGCCACATCTTAGAAATATTAAGATGCCTAAAATAGAAGCGGATGTTGGTATTCTAATTGGTAATAATGTGTCTGATGCCTATTCACCGTTTGAAGTCATCACTGGCCCATCCGGGAGTCCTCATGCCACTAGAACAAGGTTAGGATGGATATTCTGGTGTGTGAAGAGAAGATCCAAGGGAGATAAGCATATGGTGAATAAAGCAGAGATTATGGCTGCAGAAGAATTGGAAACTTTGAATGGTTTGAAAGAGATGGTCAAATCATCTATTAATTTAGATTTTCCTGAACACCTGGCTGATGAGAAGAGAGAGTGTTCACTTCAGGATAAATTATTTATTCAGAAAACTCAAAATTCAATTACCTTTGTTGATCAGCATTATCAAGTAGCCTTGCCATTTAAGTACGATGTTAAGTTACCAAACAACCGACCTCTTGCTGAGCAACGGTTACGAAGTTTACAAAGAAAAATGTTCAAAAGTGAGACATACAGAGAAGATTACATCAAGTTTATGAACAATATGTTAGACAAAGACTATGCATCTTTAGTACCCAAAGAAGATTTAGATAGACAAGATGGTAGGGTATGGTTTGTTCCCCACCACGGCACGTACAAGAAGCCTGATAAAATTAGAATTGTGTTCGATTGCAGTAGCGTTTATCAGGGAATAAGTCTCAATAAACTACTTCTACCTGGTCCAGATTTAACCAACACTTTGTTGGGTGTTCTACTACGATTTAGATTAGAGCCAGTTGCAATCATGGGAGACGTGGAGGCGATGTTCCACCAAGTTCGTATACCGCCTTCGGATATGGATTTCCTTAGATTTTTATGGTGGCCTGAAGGGAATGCAGATCTACCAGCTGAGAGCTACAGGATGAAGGTGCACCTTTTTGGAGCAGTATCTTCTCCTAGTTGTGCTAATACAGCCTTAAGGAAGACTGCTGAGGACCACGAACAGGAGTACCCAGATGAAATTATAAACTGTATTTTACGCAATTTCTATGTGGACGACCTACTCAAGTCGGTTCCTACAGAAGCGGAAGCGATATTTATTTACAACAACTTGACTGAATTATTAGCCAAAGGCGGCTTTAAACTAACCAAGTGGGTCAGCAATCGGCGTACAGTAATTGAAGCAATTTCGGTAGAAGATAGGGCTAATAATGTGAAGAATATCAATTTAGACAAAGAAAACCTACCATCTGACCGAGCCCTGGGAGTGTTTTGGTCAATTGAAGAAGACTGTTTTGAATTTAAAGTAAACATTCCAGAAAGATGTTTCACGCGACGTAGTATTCTGTCATTTGTTTGTTCAATATTTGACCCCATTGGACTGATATCACCATTCATACTACCTGCTAAATGTATCCTACAGAATCTTTGTCAACATGGTTTTAGCTGGGATGACCCAATTGATGAAGTTAATTTAAAGAAGTGGGAGAAATGGTTAACTGATATTTCTGGTATTAAAGAATTTAAAACTCCACGATGCATCAAACCAGAACATTTTGGGGAACTCAAGTTAAGAGAATTGCACTGCTTCTCGGACTCAAGTAATTATGGATATGGATGTTGTATCTATCTACGGTTAGTCAACCAGCAAGCAGCAGTCCACTGTTCACTCATACTTGGTAAGAGCCGAGTGTCGCCTCTAAAGAAAATCACTATTCCTAGAATGGAATTAATGGCTGCAACTATGTCTTTGAAGATCAGCCAAGTAATACTTAGAGAAATTGATGTGCCAATCGACAGAGTTCATTACTGGACAGACAGTATGTCGGTTATCCGGTATATCAACAACGATTCAACTAGGTTTCACACCTTCGTGGCGAATAGGTTGTCAGTTATTCATCAGTGTTCGAACCCCAGTCAATGGCATTACTGTAAATCTGAAGATAATCCCTCCGATTTGGCCTCAAGAGGAATATCTACTAAGGATCAGTCAAAGATAGAATTTTGGTTAAACGGTCCTGAGTTTCTGCTGCAGACTACTAAAGAATGGCCAGTATCAGATGTCCTCAAGGATTGTGCTGAATTATCTGCAGAAGATCCGGAAGTCAAGATAAGTCAGTGTGCAGTGATTAAGGCAGAAACTGCAATGGATCAGCTGATCAAACATTATTCAGATTGGTTTAAAGTCAAGAAAGCAGTAGCATGGTGGAAACAATTTATTTGTTTATTCAAAGTCTGGGTCAGAAGGAGAAAGAAACTTAAGGAAGATAAACTTGACCAGGATCAGATTAACAGAGAAATAGACAAAGGAAGAAGAAAAGATTTAAATATGTTGAAATTAAAGGTATCAGACATTGAAGATGCAGAGCTGGACATCATTAAACATGTTCAACATCTACATTTCTCAGAAGAAATTGAAAGTATCCGAAATGGAACAGCTGTGAAGAAAAACAGCCCCATTCGTCGCCTTGATCCCATTATCGAAAATGGTTTACTATTAGTTGGCGGAAGACTCAATAGGGCTAAGCTTCCTTACACTGCGAAACACCCAGTGATACTACCCAAATGTACACAGGCTTCTAAATTGATCTTGGAACAATTCCATAAAATTAACGGACATTTGGGTCGGAATTCAATGTTATCAGATTTGAGACAGAAGTATTGGATACTGTCTGCTAATTCAGCTGTTAGAAGTTTAGTTCGTAATTGTGTTATCTGTCGGCGGTACCAGTCAAAAGTATGTGAACAGAAAATGTCAAATCTACCATCCGATCGTCTTATAGCCGGTGAGAAAGCGTTCACAAGAACAGGAATGGATTTTTTTGGTCCGTTTATCGTGCGACGTGGCAGGACTGATCACAAGCGGTATGGTGTAGTATTTACCTGTTTGGCCACACGCGCAGTGCATTTGGAGGTAGCTCACACGTTAGACACTGACAGCTGTATTAACGCAATAAGAAGATGTATGGCACGTAGAGGTAGAATCAGTGTTTTAAGGTGTGACAATGGTACTAATTTAATTGGAGCACAACGCGAGTTAAAAGCAGAGATTGATAAGTGGAACCAGAGTGTTATTCACCAGACCATGTTACAGGAAAATATCAAATTTGAGTTTAGTCCTCCAACTGGTTCACATTTCGGGGGCATATGGGAGAGAATTATTAGAACTGTTAGAAAAATCCTGTATTCGCTGCTGCAGGAACAATCAATTAAACTCGATGATGAGTCATTACAAACTCTGTTTTGCGAGATTGAGTACATTATAAATCGTCGCCCTATCACCCATGTTTCCAGTGACCCTAAAGACTTGGAGGCATTGACACCCTCACACTTATTATTGTCATTTTCTGGACAATATTTGCCACCAGGTGTTTTCGATAAAAAGGACTGTTTCGTTCGTCGTAAGTGGAAACAAATTCAGTACATATCTGACGTGTTCTGGCGACGGTGGCAAAAGGAATACTTACCACTTCTGCAAGAGAGACAAAAATGGTTTAACCCAAAACGTAACGTTAAAGTGGGAGATTTAGTGTTAGTTGTAGACAATACTCTTCCTAGAAATTCATGGTTGTTGGGTCGCGTTGTGGAGGTGAAGCCGGACAATAAAGGATTAGTCAGAATTGTACGCGTAAAAACCAAATCGTCGGAAATCGACAGACCAGTGGATAAACTTGTGTTAATCTTGGAAGCAGATACATAATTATTGATAACTTTTATTGACACTCTAATCACAACTCAACAAATTCATATCAGTGATTATGGTGTAAATTATAAGACTGTAAATGTGATGTGCATGTGTTTGTTTATAAATGTGCATTTTTGAATTTAGTTCATAGTTTTAGAGATTGGTAATTGTTCCGATTTTATTATCTCCACAATTAGGGGGCTGGTGTGTAGACGCCAGAAGCGTCTCGTTTTGTCTTAAATTATTTTTGAGAATAATCAGTTGTCTGATCCCGTATAGGCATAATGCAGATATTTTTTGTGGTCTTAACCCTGAGGCTACTCGCTAGGGAGGCTGGGAATATCTCGTGCAGCTGGGGTTATCGTCTGTCACTGTGGGTAGAAGTTGGTACAGAGAGCATACTAACACGGTAGAAAATCGTTTTATCATTTATTTTATTGCATAATTATATGTATTAGAATATCATTTATCGGTCACAGCAGACCTGTCATCGTTTATGCTCAAATTGTTAAGGAATTTGAATATTATTGTCAATTTGCCTAGTGTCTGAAATTTGTCACATTTTGCATGGTAACAGTATGGTCGCACTTGATTCCAGGTATTGTACATGTCTGATTAGCGATCCCATTAGTCATTTATTGTTGTCAATTATGTAGGCCTATGTTTTGCATATAGGAATAGCAAGTTAGTCTGTACACTGGAATCTCCTTCAATTTGGATTAGGTTTGTCATGTCTAAGAAGCTACATTTTGTATGCATGCTATTTATACAAAGTATACATGTCTTTTCAGTCAATCGCTGTGTCAACGCTGTATTACAACACTGAATGGTTTATTTTGATGTAGGAATAGTAAAGTTTATCAACACTGAACCTGTTGTATTTTGTGTACCAGAATAACCAATTTGAAGAGTCGTTCGAAGTCTGTCTCCCCCTTTTGGTTTCGGTCCTTTGGTCATAATTGCGTTGCCTGCGTATTGCGTATAGTAGTATCACTGAGTGCCTTCTGTATGTGTACCTTAGTCCCCACACTGTTCCTTGCCAGTAGGAAACCAAAAAACACCAAAAAATAAGTTTACCTTTGGAGGGGGTCTTTTAGGATCATGTAGCTTCGAGTGATGTAGTAGTTTTGCCTGAAACAAGAAAATATACATTTAAGCAAGAAATAAATATCAAAACACGACTGTTATCTGCAGTGAACCAACTAACCCTTGTGGGTTTGAGCTTAACTAAATTTAATGGGGCTTATAAACCCGGGCCTATATTATTCAGCCATACCCCTCCAATAACTACTAACTGAAATGATATGGAAATGGTGTTTAACGTCATACTTTTCTACTCCGACTGGGATAATGAAGACGTGCATACGCCATACAGTGTGCCATGAGAGAAATTTTACTTTGACAGCGGCACTACAACCTACTTTTGTACAGAATTCCAACTGTTAAGGGTTTTCTTTAGGTGTAGGCCAATGAGTATACAGGCCCTATGTGCACTGTCCTTGTCAGGCCCTTTCGCCCGGACAATATATATAGGCATTTTGATGGGAGGAAAAAAACAGAGTTCATGTATTCACATTGGTGTGCACACAATAGAACCATTGACAGTTGAAATTTGAAATAAGTGTAGGTCGTAGTCCATTGTCCAAGCTAAATTTTCCTCATAGAACAGTGCATGGCATATCTTTACTAATGCAGTGCCAAAAAGAAGGAAAGAAGGTCATTAAACCCCATTTCATTTTATTTGTCTCACCTTATTAACGAAGGTCTGACTACACCCATCATGATGACACGTCAGTCTCTGTTGATCATGATACGATCTAATGTGGGCTTTTAAATTGCGTAGATCTAGATAAACTCGTTCACAACCGTCGCGATCACATGAGTATAACGGTTGCTCAGAACTATGAATAAAACTGTGACGTTTTAACTGAATCTTCTTTTTATAACATTTATTACATTGTGGACATTCATATACTGAAAATATACAAACATAGATAAATGTGAAATAGGGACAACAGTGAAAAACATGAAAATCTTGAAAAAAATGAAATTATAGAAAATATTGCAAATTGTAAAAGGTTGTATGGTCATGTCATGTGAAAGTTTGTCCTGGTAATGATAGGGATCAGTGTTCTAAACAAGCAGAAATCCGGCAACTGTCATACTCCTCGCAGTGTTCCGTTTGATTAGAGCTAATCCTACTACTCACTGCTGTATTGAGTGAACATTCTTGTCCTAAATCATAATTGGTCAATAGTGCTACTATCACCCAATGACATATATTTAACGATCAATCGGGGTTAACCAGACCTCAAAATAATGTTACTGTAATGTATCTAGTGACAATCTCGACTAATTTATGTCACAACGCACAAAATTTATTATGCTCAATTATCCAGCGCGCAGCAGAATATAGCAGAAAAATGAATTGTGTGACAAACGAGTCAATACCAAATGGCTGCAAATGTCAACATTGCCACATATAGAATCTGCTTTTCTTCTGTTGGACAACGCAGCAGGTGTTTAATATTTTCTCCATTGTTTGCTACATTTAATCAACTGTCGGAAGTCTTTGGAAAGACTCCTCATGAACGAGATGGACGTTAAATAGAGACATCCCCTCCAAAGTTCAAGAATATGTCTTCAATCAAGCAATGGCAAGAGAGGGATTTCTCGCGCCATTGCTTCAGGAATATGGGCAACTGTAGGTTCTCTAAAATGGCAGTGAATCCTCACTCTAACAAAGTCATGGGCCCGAATGGGCTCCCTATCAGTCAGTCAAAGAAAAATTCTTTCCTGTACGGCACATGAATAATTGCATACTTATCTTCATTTAATACACAAAATTATATGTAGATCAGTGTGTTTTCTATAGAGCATGTGGTAGTACATGGAATAATTTTTCTGTGGCCAATTTGGCTCGTTTTTTAACCAAGGAAGAAATTTTGATTAGGATTTTGTAGTTATATCATGTGATGATTCTGACATTTAAATTCAATGTACATGTATAGCAACTTCAAAGAAGTTAGTATTAACAATATACTGAAGAAAGTGGAATAACCTCTAGGATGATATATTAATATAGTTAACCTCTAGGATAATATTAACATAGTTTACCTCTAGGATGGCATATCAATTTATGTTTACGAAGCTGAGTCCACGTTTCTACATTTACATCACATCCTTCTTCTGTACATTTATAACCTAAAGTAAACAAATACAAGTTGTGATACGAGGTCAGGATTATCATAATCCTCGAAACAAGATAACTTGAGATATAAATGTGTCATGTGTTATTCTATCATTCTAAGCAACCTGTATTCCATATAATTGTATCACATGTTACACAAAATACAAACTGTTCATGAATATAAAACGAAATGGGGTTTAACATCCTACTGTTCTGCTCCGACTGGGCTAATGAAGACGGGCATATGCCATACAGTGTGCTATGAGGGAAATTTAGCCTGGACAGTGGCCCTTTGCACTCCTCTTATATCGAATTCCAACTGCCAGGGGATCTTTTACATACATGCCAATGTGTACACAAGACCTTGTTTTTTTGTCCCATCCGAATGACTAGACAAGGGGAAAACCTTTCTCAGCCAAAGTTGTTAATGCAGGTTAGGAACATTGAAAATCGGGTCAAACCAACAATTCAGGACAACAAAGCAGCCCTGACAGAATAAGAAATTGAATGGGGTTTATCATCTTAATTTTCAGCATCAATGGAGCTAACAAAGACATGCAATACAGTATGTTATGACGGAGAATTTGTTATTATATATTACTGAAATGTCAAACAAAACGTTCATCTTATCAGACATGGTATCAGACAGACATATGAAAGTTACTTCCATGCCTAGACTCTGGATGGGATCACACTCCAAAAAATTGTGGTAAGTGATGCTTTCTAGAGCATATCCCGATGATCATGCAGAAATTAAGCATGTGCCAATCTTGCTTATTAATAACTAAAAAACTTCCCCAAACTATTTGTATGTGTAAACTCCATACTATCTCAGTCCACCCCTGGTGTTATTCCTTTAAATCTTACAATGGCATATAAAATATAAACAAACCTTCATGTATTTTAGCGTGACGTTTTAACTGATGAGCTATTTTACATGAATAATCACAGCCTTCGAACGTACATCTAAAAGACAACAAATTTAGAATTTATGGCAAGAGTAAAAATAACAATATCGCATTGGCACTTAAAGCTCAAATATCAAATTTTTCATGGCTTAAACCACGCTAATATTTCAATTTAAAATTCAATTAAGTAAACAAAATCAAAATATCAATCTTAAAATGGCAGCAGGTTTCTTGTATTCGCTAAAACAATGAAATTTTAATTCCACATATTTATTGAGAGTCAAGTGTTCCTCATTGCTTACTGGCACATCAGGACTTTAAGTCCATACGAATATCTAGATCAACACGATAAATAAAACTGAATTTTTAAACAAATTCAATTATTGTCAGTCATAGTTTTTTTTTCTAAATTGTATATCTGCAAAATGTGAAAATTTTGTATAAATGTACTTTAATAACCTCCAGGTTACAAAGTCACCTTCAATTCTAATGTGTCATACACACAAAGTCCTTTAAAAATGCTAAATTTTTATAAAAGGAAGCAGAGGAAATATTTCTTAAATTTATCGAAGTGTACTAAGTGTTTACGTCTAAAGGTGTCAAATTGAAATGTTTGTCCCAGCTTAATGTTTGTCCTCAAGCGGCGCTAATTGCAGACAGAAAGTATAAGTTCAGTAGGGAATAGATATATTATAAAAAATTAAAACTTACAGATACGGGTTGGCGTTTTTATGTTGTAATTCATGCCGTGTTAGTTGATGTTCTTTAGCAAATTTTTTCTTACATCCATCCACAGTACATCTATACTATATGAATAAAAAAAATCAAATAAAATGAAATGGGGTTTAAATGGGCATTATAGGATATTAGATAAAGAGTTGATAGTCTTTCTACAATAGTTAAAAAATAGATAATGTAAATAGAATATGCTAAAAATTTCAGTCAAATTGCTTCGCTCTGAACCTAGATATTATCTCTTGAATTTTAGGCTAGCATCGTTATTGCTAAAGTCGGTACGATAAAAGACAAAGTCTTGATTAGTCATTTTTACGCTTAACTATTTTTCAAGAAATGTATTTGAGTACACTGAATATCACAGGCTAGCGATGGCATGGAGTGTTAATTAATGTCTCAAATTTCTGTCCCAACAAAAAGACTAGGTAACACATCTAGTCAGTGATATCCCTGACAAGTTGGAGAACATCCAAACGTTTTTCTTGGCTACCATTAAAGATTAGGAAACAATATCTTTGGAAGTTGAGAAATGTTTAACTTTTATACATACATGTACCTTAAATTGTTTACCATGAACAGTTCTAATATGCCTCTTCAAGTTACACTCATTAGAAAATGGTTTATTATCACAATCAGACAGCGAACATCTAGAAAACAAGCAAACTGTTTATTAAAGTGTATATCTAGAAAATAAATACTTCATTATAACAATCACCGAGAAAACTAATAATCAGACAGTGTACATCTACAAAACAGAGAGAGAAAGAAATAATTCGATAAGTTGATTGTAAGGTAGGGGTCTTTAGCAGTGGGAAGAAAACCAAAGGACCCAGAGAAAAACCTGTGAGGTTACGCAGACATCCCTAGTCCTTGCCATGTACAAGTGTGGGATCGAAACCCCACCACTTGATTCAATGACATACTGTAGGATATAAAGCACATGCTTTAGACAATTTGGCAAGCCAATCTCCCTAAGGGGCTACCATACTTGTGAACACTCCATCATTTTGAGATTTTCTACGTACACAAACTGTTGAACAGTAACTGGTTGTTTTTTGAGAGAATGTGAAAGTTCTTTATGACGTTTCAGATGTTGAGCTCTTGCGTAGGCTTTGTCACATCCAGGCTCTTCACATAAAAACGGCTTCTGAAAGATAAAAATGACAAATAGCCAATAGGTATAAATAAATAAAAACTAGAACTCATTAAAGGCAAAGATAAATAGCAATTCAACATAAGGATCTGATATATGGTACTCAGATCAATATTCAAAACACACTTTCTACTTTTTTTGCACCAACTAGGTTAATAAAGACAGGACTCAGCTATGGTGACTATGCAGTGTGTTATGGGGGAAAATTTTCCTAGACATGGCACATCTGCCTCTTCTTCTTAACCCATGTAGTGTCAGTAGTGTGTTATGAGGGGAAACTTGCCCAGACCATGGTGCTAAGGCTTACGCTTTTTCGTAATTAAAATTGTCAACTAAAGCAATCTGATTAAAATACAAATCTATACTTCCTTTCGTTTTTTATACTTTCGAGGTCCTAAACTACGCGAAGATCTGATAAGTTATAGTGGGAGTTCATGTCAAAGGTCATACGAGCGCCTTTTGACCCTATGACATCAGCCATTTGATTAACCAGTCAGACATTTCATTAACAAATTACACATTTGATTAACCAATCAGCATTGGTGTTACTAGTGGATTACCCACAGTTCTGTGCAAAACATGCCTAAAACTCGCAGTAACAGAGCCTTTCATTGGCTAATTCCTCACCAGAACACATCAATAATAACACTCTTCCAGATGCTAGTGTAGTAAAGACAAGCAAAACAAAATTTTGAATTATAAAAACAAAACGAAATAGAATCTATGTTTTAATAAGATTGCAAGATAAATAAAGCTTCTTTTTTTAACATTTAGTGTGGTGTGCCAATGTTTATTTTGTAAATCATGGGAAACTGTTGTAAAAACATTACGATCAGCAAGTCAATAGCCGGGAATAAGGTGCAATACTGTTTCAGGAGTGTAAATTCAAATTAATTTTAAGATTGTGGGGACAGTTCAGGCCTAACTGACACTGACTGAACTCTGTCAACCAACCAATCCAATCCAATGGCAATGCATTGACTATTGAGTGATTGACAGTGACAAGTGAAGCTTGTCAGAACTTGGTCTAAAATGGTATATTCTAAACTGACAAGCTTGCTACCTCGCCAGTATGTGTCCTTAAATGTACCAGAAACCTCGATCTTCTTCCAAAGGTTTTATCGCACCCTGGAGTCGAACAAACAAACTTTGAATGTCCAACACGTGTAAGATCTTTTTCGTCGGAAGACATGTTGTTTGCCTACGGTTGACCAGTCATTATTCCCTATGCCATTTTTTATTTTTTTTATCATAAGCAGAACTGGTTAATCCCAGCTATAGCTAGTGCTAGTTCAATACAAATTCACTAATCAAAAATCTAATCAAACAAAACGAAATAAACCACAGGAAAATATTATATATTTATTATGTCAGTTTTAATACTATTTCTATTTTAAACCAAATTGCTATTGCCTAAACCTACTGTTCAATAATATTGGCACCAATAGGACATTCTATTTTTACTTTTTCGCTTCGGAATATTGTTTGTAAGGATATCAAATTTACATCTCGCTGTGCACGACCTCGAACTTGAACCGTTAAGCGGTAGAAAGTAGAATGGCGACTGGTGGGTTTTCCTTTGGAGGAAACACTTCATCATCAGGAACTGGAGGGTATATCATCAAATATCTTTATTAAACAGTTTTCCAGACCGTTTGATTTCATTTCTTTCGTTTACATTATGTAGCAGAGATGTGTTTAAATAGGTCGTGTAGTTTGCTGATGGCTGATTTGTTCAGTCCTCTGGCTTTTTGCAAGTATTTTTTCTGGTGAATAAAATACCCTGACTCAAAACGGCGCCTATTTTAACGAAAAGCAATTTGTAAATAAAATACACTGCGGCTCCTATTTTAACAAAAACCAATTGAGTAAATAAAATATACTGACCTGTGGAACCTCCAAGTGAAGGGGTTGTACCAGCTGCTGGTACACCCAGTGAGAAACCAGTTGTTGCCCCTGCAGCAGAAGTAGCAACCGTAGATGGTGTAGCTATACCTATAGTCAAGCCTGAAGTTTGTGTTTTTGCTGGCGTTACACCAAACGGTTGTATTCCAGCTGTAGGTGCCGTAGACGTAGCTCCAAATGAAATTCCTGTTGTTCCTAAAATAATTGACAGAGGTGTAGATAAGATTTGTAGATGAGGAAAACAAAATTGAAAAGAGAATAAAATCTGAAGCTTTCTTATCACTCTGTGATCTTTAGGAACTATATACATGTAGTAATGAATCAATGAAATGAAATGAGGTTTAACGTCCTACAGTTTTGGTGCGAACAAGGCTAATGAAGACAGGCATACGTCATGTACAGTGTGCTATGAGAGAGATTTTGCCAAAGCAGCGGCGCTATGGCATGCTCTTATATCGAATTCAAATTGTCATGGGATCATTTATGCACACGCCAATGCGTACACAGGAACTCAGGGTTTTTTTTGACCCACTTCTCTATAGTATGCTATAAGGTAAATTTTGGCTGGACAGCAGGGTTTTTGCATATTCTTTATAGAATTCCAACCGGAAAGAAAGGTTGTACCACCAATGTCCAAAGTGTCTTGACAAAATTCTCATTTCTAGCATTACACATGTGACCATAGAACAAAATCAAAGATAAAGGTATTCTGTTCTCAAAATGAAATGAAATTGGGTTTAACGTCCTACACTTCTGCACCTGACCTGGACTAATGGAAGACGGGCATACGCCATACAGTGTGCTATGAGGGAAATTTTGCCTGGGCAGCGGCGCAACGGTCTACTCTTATATTGAATTCCAACTGCCAAGGGATCTTTTACGTGCACTCCAATATGTACACGAGACCTCGGTTTTTAGTCCCATCCAAACGACTAGGCAACTGTCCTTGATTCTCAAAATGACAGAAATATATTTATTGTATTGAAATGAAATTGTGGTTAATCCGGGTCTAATGAGGATGGGCACACACTAAGGTTGCAACGATATCAAATTCTGATATCGCCATTAATCATGATAACTGCTTTTGGAATTATCGCGATAAATAAAAGTCTACGATTATCAATTTTATCACGATAATTCTCTTTATCGTACAGTACTAACTTAACATTGAAATAAACATAATATTTTCAGTCTTGTTAACCGGGGATTCGCCGCACCGTTGCTACGGTACACCGATGTCGCGTGCGTGGTATTCAATACCAGGCTAATTCATTACCGGTAAAATCGGCGTATTCAAGACCAGTATATTATAGGGTTGGTTGATCGGTATATAAAGGTGCTAAGTAGTACTCTGTCTATGGGTGTTAAGTTAATTAATCAATTAAGACAAGACAATAGAAGGATTAACAAGGTATTTATTATATATTTTAAATAGTCATAATACAAACAAGAGTTGAAATAATATTCGAAGACAATATTTACATATAAAACATCGTATTCAGTTGATGCGATTAATAATAGCCATAGTTTCGTATTTAATTTTGAACTGGGTATTGTGTTTAACTTGATGTTACTATTAATATTTCTTTATTTATCACATCAAAAATCAACGTTTTCAGCTGATGCGATTAATAATAGTTCGTAAATAACTGTGAACAGGCTATTGTGTTCATAATTTTTTTTTTCTTTTAGTTTTATACTTGAACGGGGTATTGTGTTCATAAATGTGATACACTATTAATTTTTTTTTCTTTTCTTTTATGGTTGATACAACACAAACAACACTACAATACACTTACAACACAAACAACACTACAATACATTTACGACGATGTTTCCGCAGAGGGACCGTACAGAAACGCACACTCTCTCAATAGCCTACTAGTATACATTTCAACTGCATTGTAGTTGGTCCATAGAGAGAATATGCGTGTCTACATAAGTCCAACTCTGCTTCGTTGGCATCTGCTGATTTTTCCTTCGGTGAGCATCCCCATATCCATTTTGAGTTTCTTAGCTTCTTTGTGTAGTTCTGCAAGCAATAAATAAAATCGAACTGGTCCCCGAGTGTTCAGTTGAGAGTTGATTTGGTTATGCCACCCCTCGACGTCATTATTCGTGCAAACGGAGCGCATAAAAACGGACCATACAAAAACGGATATACAAATTCCAAGCTTGCGTCGGAAGTGGTTTGATGTTTAAAATACAAAATAACAAAGCCGGGATTTACAATCTCAAACTTAAATAATTTAAACAACAACTCAATAATAAAACAAACAATTTTAATACATCAAACACCAATCATTAATTAATAAGTATCGTATAGGCTTCTATCAAACACCAATCATCAAAATCATCTATAATAATTAACGTATCGGCTTCTATCCACACTGATGAGTACTACTTAGCACCTTTATATACCGATCAACCAACTATATAATATACTGGTCTTGAATACGCCGATTTTACCGGTAATGAATTAGCCTGGTATTGAATACGCCTGATACCTTCAGGTCAAAGTTTCAAATGACAGAAAAATTTTTTTAAAAAATATTTTGTGAAAATATACATAAAATGCTACCCATATTTTTTTATTTCATCAAAATATTCCAATTAGATCCGAAGTTATGGAATTTTAAAATCCGAGATCGACGTCAAAAATGTAATCAAAACGCTCTATACCAGTCAATGCGTGGAATGGACCTAAATAAGTGCTTTTCAGTCATATCTGAGTGACGTCATAATGGGAATTTTCCCTTCAGAATCGCTAGTACCAATTTTAAAACTGAAAGCCGCACGTTATTGTCAGCTAAGATTTATTAAAATCGTAATAATTTTAAAGATAATATGTCAACTATTTATAATCTGGATGATACCACAAAAAAATTAGGCTATATTTAGTCGAAATTTAGCAAATTTCAGTCATCACGTGGTATCAGACATCGGTATAATCCCTAAAATGTTATCTATCGTTTGATTGGTTCTATATGAAAATCAGCCGGAAACTAATGTGCGGAAATCCAATAAAGTGGGTCGTAGCAATGGAAAATTCTAGGTCGCGTGACGTCAGAGCGGGATTTTCCCGCTGGCGCCTCATGTAAACAAACGGTAATTTCGCTTACATTTCGATAATTTTTTAGCCTAAATCTTTGCAGATATCGAGATTAACATTAAACTATTACAATACAATTGCTAGTAATACATTTACATAAAATAGTAATTCAGAATCGTAGATTTAACTTGGCTATATTTCAGCCATTTGCTGTTCGATTTCACACTCAAGACACGTGACCTGAAACCCCTACTCTGGCTCATTTTGCCCGGGCAGCGGCGCTATGGCTAGTTCAGCTCTGAACGTCGGTCTCATTACACTCACCCTGAACGTTCAGGGACTGTCCCATTCAATCAATGTCGAAAATAATTGGAGTCCCAGTCAATTTTACTGGGCAACTTTTCACTGATAAACGATGGGGTGTCACTCCGTGTTGAAGCCTGTACAATACAATGTAAACGAACATCTTAGTGAGAAAAAAAGACCTTTCTTTCTTCGCTAGAGTCAGTATGAGCGACACAACACGCTATTAAAAATATGTCCCCTCCTATCAAATTACATTTTGCGCTGCCATAACACTATAACTGTAGGTCAACGTCCACATTCCTGAATGTCGGTCATACAAGACGAAACGAAATGTACAGGTAGGCTTTACATTGTACAGGCTTTCACATGGATTGACACCCAGTCGTTTAGCAGTGAAAAGTTGTCTAGTAAAATTGACTGTTCTCCAATATTTTTCGACATTATTTCTCTGGGACAGTCCCTCAGGGTGAGTGTAATGAGACCGACGTTTAGAGCTGAACTACACTATGGCCTACTATTATATCGAATTCCAACTGCCAAGGGATCTTCTACGTGCACGCCAATTCTGCATCTCCGACAAGCGGAAACCGCGCCGGTAAATCTAGATGAACTCTGTTGGCCAATGCAGGGATCGAACGCCCAACCTCCAGGCTAGCGAGCCAGCGTCTTACCCACTTACCCTGTTTAGCAATAGGTCTATAGATCAGAGATGTATGTTTTATACTTCCAACTGACTTGGTTACAGTCATCAACTCCCCAACTGATCAACAGTAAATGTTGTCCATATCACTGATAGGGATGACCAGGGCAAATTAATTAGCTCTCTTCTATCTTGGATTGAGGGATGAGTTTTCGTCTATCTTCGGATGACTAATCTTTTATTGGGATGATAATAATATATGAAAGGAGCTAATAAATATATTTGTGATCTAGAAATTGACACAAACTAGTCACAAGATTAATGCACTTACTGTATATAAACTGATTTACATTCAATCTTTGCTGTTTTGCTGTCATTTCTAATTGGCTATGCTCTGCGAAATACATCAGAAGTCTCAATCGAATTGCAATCTCTAGCCTCTAGGTATTCCAGTCTACACTGATAGTGATAGTGATTATTGTGCATGCTCCCGGGCTGATCAGAATATGACGTCACAGTTCGACAATGACATCTTTTAAAGTTTGCTAGTACTTAATTGTTCTGCATGTAATTTGTTTTCTGCTTTTTCAGACAATGTTGTATTATTTGAATACAAAGATAATATTTTTATTCTTCAGATTTAATTTTGGTACTGCAGCAACATCAGCGGCAACAACAGCTGCAGGTAATACAAATATCCTTTTGTATGTAATTCAAATTCTCTTGAAAGTAACATTACAGGCCCTCTTTAATATGTTATAAATACATTACAGGAGTCACAGTGGCTAAGTGAGGAAGACGTTTACTTGCTAACCTGCAGGTCTAGTGTTCGATCCTTGTGTTGGTCGAAAAAGTGTTGTAGGACAAGAGGGCCTGGAACAAGGAACACCGTATAGTCATTCGGATAGAACAGAAAGCCGAGGTCCTGTGTACTCATTGGAGTGCGCATAAAAGAATTGACAGTTGGAATTCTTAATTAGGCTGTAGCTCCACTATCTGAGAATATTTCCCTCATCGCACACTACATGGTGTGTGCTAAGGTTGCAGCGATACCCCGGGGATGCCGCATTATCGCGATTATTTTTTTTCAAGTGATATCGTATCGGCCAAAGTTGAATAATCGCAATCCCCGGTATTTTAGGATTTTTTTGGGCGGAGGTCGGTGCAATGAATCCAAAGTTCATTTTCCCCGGTGCGGGGGCCGGATCGAATTCGAAATAATAGTTTAATTACTACTTGTAAAATTATACAATAAAAATCGGTGAGAGAAAGTTCCCGAAACACATTTTGTAAACAAAGCCGCACGCGACATCGGTGTACCGTAGCAACGGTGCGGCGAATCCCCGGTTAACAAGACTGAAAATATTATGTTTATTTCAATGTTAAGTTAGTACTGTACGATAAAGAGAATTATCGTGATAAAATTGATAATCGTAGACTTTTATTTATCGCGATAATTCCAAAAGCAGTTATCATGATTAATGGCGATATCAGAATTTGATATCGTTGCAACCTTAGTGTGTGCCCATCCTCATTAGACCCGGATTAACCACAATTTCATTTCAATACAATAAATATATTTCTGTCATTTTGAGAATCAAGGACAGTTGCCTAGTCGTTTGGATGGGACTAAAAACCGAGGTCTCGTGTACATATTGGAGTGCACGTAAAAGATCCCTTGGCAGTTGGAATTCAATATAAGAGTAGACCGTTGCGCCGCTGCCCAGGCAAAATTTCCCTCATAGCACACTGTATGGCGTATGCCCGTCTTCCATTAGTCCAGGTCAGGTGCAGAAGTGTAGGACGTTAGACCCAATTTCATTTCATTTTGAGAACAGAATACCTTTATCTTTGATTTTGTTCTATGGTCACATGTGTAATGCTAGAAATGAGAATTTTGTCAAGACACTTTGGACATTGGTGGTACAACCTTTCTTTCCGGTTGGAATTCTATAAAGAATATGCAAAAACCCTGCTGTCCAGCCAAAATTTACCTTATAGCATACTATAGAGAAGTGGGTCAAAAAAAACCCTGAGTTCCTGTGTACGCATTGGCGTGTGCATAAATGATCCCATGACAATTTGAATTCGATATAAGAGCATGCCATAGCGCCGCTGCTTTGGCAAAATCTCTCTCATAGCACACTGTACATGACGTATGCCTGTCTTCATTAGCCTTGTTCGCACCAAAACTGTAGGACGTTAAACCTCATTTCATTTCATTGATTCATTACTACATGTATATAGTTCCTAAAGATCACAGAGTGATAAGAAAGCTTCAGATTTTATTCTCTTTTCAATTTTGTTTTCCTCATCTACAAATCTTATCTACACCTCTGTCAATTATTTTAGGAACAACAGGAATTTCATTTGGAGCTACGTCTACGGCACCTACAGCTGGAATACAACCGTTTGGTGTAACGCCAGCAAAAACACAAACTTCAGGCTTGACTATAGGTATAGCTACACCATCTACGGTTGCTACTTCTGCTGCAGGGGCAACAACTGGTTTCTCACTGGGTGTACCAGCAGCTGGTACAACCCCTTCACTTGGAGGTTCCACAGGTCAGTATATTTTATTTACTCAATTGGTTTTTGTTAAAATAGGAGCCGCAGTGTATTTTATTTACAAATTGCTTTTCGTTAAAATAGGCGCCGTTTTGAGTCAGGGTATTTTATTCACCAGAAAAAATACTTGCAAAAGGCAGATTCAGCTCTTACATAATGCATCTTTAAATTGATGATACTAAACTGTAATATTTTTATATTCCAGCATTGAAACACGACTGTATATTTTTGCCAACCCTTGTCATATGTTCTGTTGCCTAGCAACCTATCTACGTTTATGTTTTAGGTTTCTCTCTCAATGCTGCAGCGACGAAACCCGGACTGTCATCAGGATTAACATTAAATACAGCTGGTTTATCTCTCGCTGTTCCCACAACCGGCACCTCAGGATTATCTTTCCCTGCTACATCAGCCGCTGCTTCTACAGGACTCTCCGGCTTCAGATTAGGTAAATCTAGTAACATTCCATTCTTCTTTTTAGTACACCTCACACAATAATATTGATTTTATTTAGTTCGTGTACACAAATGTGTGGTAGAATTTAAATTGTATATCGGGGTACAAATTGCAACAAAGTGTCCTGTCGATAATCCTTGTTTTCCGGTTTCAGTAAAATGTTGACAGTGTGTCATCGTTAAATGTATCTAAGTTGTATTTGATACAAGAGAATGTTGTGTATTATGTTATATCTTGACAATTTGGAAACCAGTCTAAAAAAAATTACCTGTGTCAAGGATGTGGCTCGAACCCACTCCACAGTGTATGTCAGTATTCATATTGCCATTTTGTGCAGAAAAGTAAGACATTACATTTGTATGAGTAAATATATTATGTTTTAGGTGCGACATCAGCGACTACTGGAGGATTAGGTGGTGGATTGTTTAATTCAACAACTAGTACAGCACCTAGTATATTTAATAATGTCAGCTCTACTACTACTAGTATTGGATTAGGCGGTGTCGATGCTAAAACATCTACAGCAGCATCAGGTGGTAGCACTACTAACGGTAAATCAAGGTAAGTATTCTTGGTCAGAATATGTATAATGAGTTACTTGGGTTTGATGAGTTACTTTGATGTTATATTGTACACTCATAGTATAATAAGTTACTTGAGTAGTATATTGTCACTCGTAGTATTATAATGAGTTACTCCAGTGGTGTATTGTACACGTGCACTCATAGAATAATGAGTTACTGGGGTGGTATAGTATATAGAAAATCTTGTTGAATTTTTTTGTTTGTGGTCTCTGAGTATGATGTCTTGTCCATATATTGATTTTTGTGTAAAATTGTGTGTGGTGCAGTCCCCCTGCACTTACTATTAGACGAGTCATGTAACACAATATCTCCAAGAATATGAAAGGTATTACTCAAGCGATATCTACTGCAGAATGTGTTATACTCTATAGTATAATGATGGTACTCTTCATCCTAATAAGTAGAGAAGCTGTTGCAGTAGACAGAGACTATATTCTAATTCTATTTCGCTGAATAATCTAGAATGAGTGCTTTAGATCGTCAGGTCTATCTTTGTGTCAAGTGGCACAGTTTCAATCCCACACTTGTACATGACAAAGAGTATAGCTGACTCCTACTCCCTTCCTCAGGTTACCTCCCTGGAGTAAAGACCCCTACAACCAAGTGAATTATTGAAATAAAAATATGTATTGTAATTTGTTTGTGTTGAGTGGACCTAAACCCCATTTCTCTCTCTTGTTTTAACAGTGATGTAAAAGCTTTAAAGGAAACCATGATACCTGACATGTTAAACCAGTCTGTTGACAGTTTCCAGTAAGTATATTAACTTTATTACTTGTCATGTTACATCCATTAAATTATCGAAAATCTTTATATTATGAGTATTTTGAACTTGGTTGGGTTGCTGAACGGTTAACATGTGCACATTAGATCACAAGGTCCGTCATTGAATCAAGTGGCCTGGTGTTGATACCACACTTGTATGTGACAAGGCGGGTCATCTGTCCAACATTGTGTTTTTTCTCCGGATCGCTCAGTTTATCCTGAAATAAGTTGTTTTTTGTCGTGTGAACTTTAAACCCCATTTCTCTCTATATGTATATTTAATTACGGTACTACATAAGGTGGTTTAAAATCTACATCCACAATAATGATATCCCAGAGAAACAAGACCAAGAGATGTAAAAATCTCCATTCTGAGAATATGATTTCCCCTCATAGCACATAGTCGGTGTAGAAAAGTCAAATGTTAAACCACATTTCCTTTCTGTTTCTAGTAGATATATAAAGGATATTTTTTTGTTTGTAGTTCATATATCAAAGATGTTTTGTTGTTTGTATATAAAAGATATTTATATATAAAAGATGTTTTATTGTTGGTATATAAAAGAGGTTTTATTTATTGTATATAAAAGATGTTTTATTGTTTGTAGTAAATATATAAAAGATGAGAAAGTTGTACGTGAAGGTATAGCGAGGATGTCATCTAAACCTCTAGTAAAGGTACAAGAAGATACAGCAGCATTAAAACAACTTCTATCTGTGGTATCAAACACCTTACAGAGAAATACCTGTGCTGTAGAAAAACTTAAACGAGAAATGACGCAGGTTAGTTTATTTAACATTTACGTTTAAGGTGTGTAACCATGGTGAGGTACTTACACTACTAGTCAGGTGGAGGTATTAAAATAGTCCTTGGTCCGCGATTTTTCCGCTCAAGAATCGCGGTGTTTTTTCATTTGCAGTCCGCGAAAATATCGTCATTCTGAGCGGAAAAAACGCGGCGGAAATATATAAACCGCGGCGGATTATAGTCCGCGAAAATACATAAACCTCGGCGGATTATAGTTCGCGAAAGTATAAAAACCGCGGCGGATTATAGTCCCAAATAAATATAGTCGGCCCGCAAAAACTTCATGTAGCGGAATTGGAATATGATTAGTCTCCTTTTCCTAATAAGTTGAAACATAATTAAACGATTTGATCAAATCAAATACTGCGCTAAATTTATAAAAATGGCTGACAAACGAGAACTGGCTAAGATGATTTACTAACAAATTACATGAATAAGTCTGTTAAAATATTAAAAAGAAGATGAAAAACGCGTCATGTAAGATAGAAATTTCCATATTGATAATACAACAGTCTGTCCAATAGTAATACTTTACACACAAAGGTTATATTTAAAAAACTATAATTGCTTCAGCATTTCACTAAATGTATAGGATATCGGTTCCAAATGAAAACCATCTCCAAGCAGTTGGGTATCAATAACAGGCTTATCCCGTGATATAACAGATCAAAGAAACGCATACACCCATATTCACACGTAGGCATAATCCAACCATATCAGAAAGCATGCAGTTTTACCCGCGTTCAATTGATTTAAGGTTATTCAGTAATGTTTAGTACATTACGTGTCGACATCGACAATTTATGAATTCTGGTTCTGAAAAATTATTCAGGAAGTAGCAATTCGCACCCTTAGCTTTAAGTACGGAGAGTAATTTAAGCGTTTTGTATATATTTATTTTTATACTTTAATAACTTATAAAAGCAACACACAAACTGCTTACCGTATTTATACAGTTGACGATAAATATCCTAAATAATAATCCGGTTCGGTTTCTTTCCAATAATTATCACAGAAACAAATATTAAATTTCATTTTTCCAGTGAACATATCGATGAAGCTTTCAATAAAACACCTAAGAACCAGATCTTATGAATCGAGTCTTGTCCGGACGGAACGAAAATTAATAGTAATTAATTGTCGCATCAAAGAGAGTACAAAGGAAAATGCCTCACAGCAAAAGCATGCATTAGTTAAAGGGGCTTGGTGCGATATGAGGGATGATTTTTGTGCCAAATTAAAAAAATACACTGAGAGCGTCTCACTCGTCCGCGGGTGCACTAGTCTGCCGCTATAAGAAATACTATAAATGTGGGTATCAATAAACTTGAATAAACCCTAACCCTAATATAATAGATATCGGTGGACCAATGAACCCTAACCCTAATATTGTTTACAAGACCACGACATGGTAACAATTTGTTGTTAAAGGGGAATCTATTATAGTCAATTATCAAATCCTTTTGATGGCACGTGTGAATTCACCTAATTTGGAAACTTGATTGACAGTATGCATTGACTCAGACTCCTTGGTGCCGAAATGAAAAGGTCATCACAGTATTATCCGACTGATAGTTTTAATGTACATGTGTTCAGTAAGGTTGATTGTGACTTTTGGCGATGTGTGCTTAAAAGCATGAGATTGAGGCATTTCATTCATTTGGGAATTAAATCCGAAGATATTACTTGAGGTGTGATTTACCGATTTAAAATGCATTTTGTAACTTATTTGTTAGAATGGAAATGGCCTTATTAATAAACAACACTTTCGTCCAAGGTAAGGCCAGCATTTATGTGTGTAAATTTTGAAATTTTCGCAATTTGAATGTGTTTGAAATAGTCGAACGATGCAAGTTTTAAAAATATCGAACATATTAATGAAGTAATGTATCTACAGAGGCATACTTGGTTAAAAGTGTTGTATCAGGGAGCAGGTCGTTTCATTCCACGACCGTTTAAATATACAGATATAAATATGGCACTACCGTTCAAGAAATATGTAGAATTCGGATTGTATAATATCGGTATAAAATTGAATATCAAACACGGCGTCGTACTTTAACTTAACACTATTCTAATCACTGCAGAGGTCAGCTGATCACGCCCCAGGAATTCCTTTCTCACATTCCGACTAATTTACGCTAAAAATTATGTGTGTGAAATACCTCTGTTGACCAAATTTTCGGACATTGTTCTGAATTTTTTTCAATGTTTATAACGGAAACATTGACTTGTTACGGTGTCGGCTTTGAGCCAAAATTGTTAATTTATCTGTCTTCTTACAAATGTGTAAATACAACTCAACCCCCGCCGCATGTTTTTATTACTAATCCATAATAATTAATTACGTGTTTATTTAACAATAAATAATAAAGTAATGTTTATTTAACAATAAATAATAAAGTTATGTTTATTTAACAATAAATAATGAAGTAATGTTTATTTAACAATAAGTAATGTTTATTTAACAATAAGTAAGTGTTTAACAGTTTATTTAACAACAAGTACAACTCAGTTAATAAACTGCTATTCTAATAACAAGGGGGTGAAACAGACCTGGATGAAACATCTCTATAATAAATTAGGTTGGGATGAAACAGCCCGGTCATGGGATGAACTGACCAGCATCCTTGTATCGCATATTTGCCTGTTTTTAATATTCCATTTTTGTGATTTATTGTTATGTCTAATAAAACAATATTTTAATAGAATAAACACTTACCATACCAACACGTTTCGGATTGAAACCACGGCTTTAAAAGTGAGAGTGTTGCTCCCTTTTTTTTAATTATTTGAATGGAGGCTCTTGAACCACTTGTAATAACAATGTCAACACGTTTCGGATTGAAACCACGGCTTTGTAACAATGAGTGTACTCACTTTGCTTTATTTTTTGCCGACATTCATAAAAGGTAAACGGCTTTCGAAGCACATTGTTGTTTTAAAACAAAATCCAAAACAAAAACACAGTAACAGAATACAGACTACGCACATGTGTGTAAATTAATGGACAGTCAAGCGGACGTTAAATAAAGCCGAATAATACCTATTTACGAATATTCGTCCATATGTTTTTTTGTAAGGTTTGTTATATATGCCGTACATGTAACAAACGAGTATGCGATGTTGTAAATTATACGTCGATGCCGACATCGATAATATAGGCAAATATTTTATTTCAGAGTTTTAAAAGCATGCCGATAATGTTGTTTTCGGGATTGGACTACTGAATTATGGATACGAATACAATGTAAAGCATACGTGTAACAATAATTTCATAATATTAAATTTCGCGCTGGGGTCGGTGGTTTAACAATTCCGCGGAAGTCGGTGGTTTAACAAATCCGCGGTGGTCGGCGGTTTACTCAAATTCGCGACGGAAATTTAGAGCGGAATTTACAGCGGGACCTGAGCGGATTAATAGCCTGTAGCCCGCGATTTTTCAATTCCGCCCAGGTCGGACCACGGAGGATTTTCATACTTCCGCCTGACGTGTACTGTACCAGGGAGTCTGAGGTTCGGTCCTAGTGTAGGTTTAGAAAAAGATGGAGGGCCTGACAAGCATCACTGTCTTACAAAAAATAAAGTCCTGTGAACACATTTGCATGTACGAAAAAAAAGAGCCCTTGGCAGTTGGAATTCAAAAAATGGGCTGTAGTGCCACTGTTCCGGCAAAACGTGTATGCTCGTCTTTATTACACCAGTTCGAACAGAACAGTAGGATATTAAGATCCATTTGATTTTGTATTTACACGTTGGTAATTATGTATTATTTCAGGAGTTAAAGAATGCAGAGATGGCTCACAGAACGAAAGATACACCCCCAGGTTTACAGTATGAAAATACAGCACCTAATGAGTTAGTTTTTATTTGATATAAATTGAAATACTAATCCAATTATTATTATATTGTACATTCTGATAAGATCACAGCTTAATCAGCAGTTAAAACATTTGTAGAGAGAGATATCAGGACAAACATATTGTTTAATTTGTTCGTAGGGGTCTTCAGCAGTTCCAGGAAAAAGAAAGACCCCGAGAAAACCAACATGGTCAGACAGATGACCCTATTCCTTGTCACATACAAGTGTGGGATCGAAAACAAGCCACCTGAATCAATTGCATACCTTATAATCTTAAGCGTGCATGTTAAAACATTTGACTTACCAACCCCTCACCCTTTGATTATGAGATGGCTCCCCCAAAGCATATTTCCTAAATATTTCATCTGGTTTTTTGTCTTGTTTTTTTTTTCCAGGTATTTTCAGATTTTAGTTGAAGATTTTGAAAGTCGAATGTTAACCTACAGACAACAAATAGAAATATTAGAGAATCATCTGACTTCATTACATCAACCTAGCAGACATTCACCTGCAGGTAATATCAAACTCTACGCTGCTCTTCGAAACCATTGATTTTATAGAGAGCCATGATGGCTAAGTGGGTAAGACGCAGGCTCGCTAGTCTGGAGGTCGCGGGTTCACTGCCAGTGTTGACAGAGAGAGTTTATAGAAATTTTCCGGAGTGGTTTTCACTTGTTTGGTGCAGAATGGAGGACCTGTCAAGAACAGCTGTCTAGTTGTTCGAATGAGACAGAAACCGAGTCCTGTGTAGACATTGGTGTGCATGTAAACGATCCCTGGCAGTTGGAGGAGGCCATAGGGCCACTGTCCAGGCAAAATTTCCCTCATAGCCCAGTGGAGCAAAACAGTATAACGTTAAACCTGATTTAATTTTATTTCTTAGCCATCGTTTGTTTGTTGGTCGTCTGTCCTCCCTCGTGGGTTTTAGGCTGATATACCTTTCAGAGAGTCTAATTTCATAATTCTTTGTCATAAAATAGCTAAAATGGATTGTGGGAGAGTAAATTACAGAATTAATACCCATATTAAGAAAATTGTTTGTTTTATTATAGAATTAATACTGTTATTCCAAAAAATGTTTTTATTACAGATTGTTTGTTTTTATTACATAAAGTTTTTGTTTTTATTACATAAAGTTTTTGTTTTTATTACAGAATTAATAGCCTTATTACGTAAATTACATGAGACATTTGTAGCTTTAGCTGCTCAGTTACAACAAGTACACGAAGCTGTCAAGGTAAGGACCATTCAATACATCCATCTTCTGTTTATGTGAGCTGCTGTGGCTGAATGTGCAAGGCAACGGCTCACTAACCAGGATTTTCTAGTCTGGTTTCCCCCTTGTCAGTGGTGCAAGACAGAGGATCAGGCAAGGACAGTGTTAGGAATCTCATCCAGTTAAAATTCAAAATAGGAGTGATCTGTAGCTTGATGATTTTCTATTTTAATAATGGACATACACCATTTCCTACAAAGTCCAATTATGTGTTTTCCACGTAGAGAATAGCACACGAGTGGTGATTAGTCCCCAGGTTTTGATTAATGTCCGTTTATTTACAGATTTGGTGAAAATTTCTTTTAAATAAAAACACAGATTTCATATATTTTCAGACGCAGAAGGAACATTATTTAAATTATCGCAAGATATTTCATGGTGATACAAAAAATATTTTTGAAAAACAGCAAAAGTCTGCTGTACGAGTTCATGTTAGTCGTACGATAGAGCAGACAGGTCCAAACCCCTTTACAGGTTTAACCAATGCAACAGCAGCTGCAATGGCGTCAGTTTTAACACGCTCACAACAACCATCAGGTAACATATATATATATATACAATAGTTTGTTAAATAACTGAAGACATGGTGGCTCCAGTAAGATTTTCCGCTGGATTATCTTCTGTTATCGTGATTTCTTGACTATGGTTGAACTAATGAATCTGATTTTCATTTAGTCTGTCCTAAAATACTGAACCAGGCCATTGTGGTATGGTCGAAGAAATTCCAAGATGGCAGCCATCGATGAAACTTAAGTGTAAAATATTTAGAAAGAATCCATATTTGTTTTGCATATATATGATTTTCTGAAAGCTTGAAAGAAACTATAATTGTTTTGCATATGATTTTTGGAAAGCTTGAAAGAATTTTAAACGGTCGCTACTTCTATGTCACTACACAGCTGTGTAGTCCATTTCAATTATTAATGCACTTGAGCGATCTAATAAAGATAGAGAATCAGTGAATATTAAAATTAAATTATGTCTATCATTTTAGGAGCCCCGCCCATTGTTGGTCTAACCAGTGGTTTAAATACATCGTCTCTAGGATTTGGACTAGGCAGTTCCACACTGGGTACGTCTACATTGGGTAGCAGTACGTTAGGAGGCGGAGGAGGAGGTTTATTTGGTGGTTCAGGTAATGTTTATACTCTTATTTTCTTCCTTTGTAGAACATAATGGTGTAGGAACACTAAAATCATAGTCCTTTAGTTGCCTTTCAGTCAAATTATTTCGAACAGAGTTCATAAGCTGATGATTAATAAAGCAGCGAACATTTGGTTAAATTTGTTGATCATCAGTTACATTTTTTCTACCAATATTTAAAAGTTTAATTTAGCATTTGATTAAGAAAGATTTTTTAGTTTGAAATAATTTGACTGTTGTAAAATCCTGACAAAACTGTTCTACAGCAATTAGCGATGCAATTCAAAACGCGATTCGTATTGTGGTCTAGTTGTGTAACTTGTGCGGGTAAAATGGCAAGTGGCATTTCAATTCCCAGTGGGTTTTCTCTGTGTCCTCTGGTTTCCACCCACTGCTAAAGGTAATTGTATAAGCAATTTGATTGGTCTATGCTTTGGAACAAGATAACTTTGCTTCTGATTGAGGGAGAATAAATAAACATGGTTTATAGTTAAACCCTGAATGGTTGTTAGCTAAAGACCTTACTACTACTAACTACTATAATTGGTTGATGTATGTATGGTATAAGGTTTCATAAAGATATCTTGAATAGTTTATGAGATATTCCATGGAAACAAAACCGGTTCAGTGATAAACATTTTGTCCTTATACAAGTAAAATCAGTATTTCTGGGCCATGGGTAAAATGGTGGCTTGGCTGCCAGAGACTTTAGTACATGTATTGTGATTTTTGTAGAATAGTTTGGTCATACAAACAAAATGTTCTGATTCTCAGACAATCTGTCCCAAAAATCAGATGGGGAACGGAGATTTGAATTTTTGTGTTTTTATTTTGTCAAAGAGCACTAACTGCTTTAAATGCCAACTTTTAAACATGCAATTTCAACTTCCTACATTTATCTCATTGTGTAAGATGATTGTCCAGTATCATACTTTTTAAAAATAAAAACAGGTCATGTGACCCTGTATCAGTGAAGCAGGAATATCTGAGAATCAGAAATGTATTTTTATATGACTGTAAGTCAGGAATTAGAGATTAAAATAACCTGTACATTTGTATATTTTATTTATTAATATTTACTGGTAGATATTGAATGTTTATACTCATATATAGTTTTATTTACTTATTTTATTTCATAAATCTTAATCTTTTATTTTAGTTATCACAAATATAACATAGGCCTTAATCTTTCATTTACTTATCACAAATATATCATAGGCCTTGATCTTTTATTTTACTTACCACTCATCCTTTTTTTTATTTTTTTGTATACACCTATAAAATATTTTGTGGTCATATATTGTCGACTGGTCTGTAAATCCATTGAGGGGTGGTCGTGCGTGCACTATAAATCATAAAATCTGTTATTGTGTCAAGAGGAATGGGACCTCCAGTTTGTTCCTAACAATCTACATGTAAGCAATTAGTTGAAATAAATTTGTACCACTACATCAGTTAGCCCCAAACGACCTAGTTTGTGCAAAGGACAAGATCTATGCAGATTTAAATTCCACTAAACAAAACCAAAAAATGCTGCTCGTAACAGTACTGTTCATAAAATAACATATACAGGACAACTGTGCGTCATTTGCATAAAAGAAGGCTTTCGCATTACCACTGGTAAACATTTTGGGTAAATGTTCCTGGCGGTACAGGGTGCTGTTTTGTAAGCTACCTAATATTTTCAACATAGTAAATTAACTTCAATATGCTTATTGATGTTAATACAAGTAAGCTAATGTTTAATTGTCTGATATGTCAAACACAGTAATTTAAATTAATGTTAAGACAAGTTGGTGAGCGTGTGTTTATATTGCCTGTCATTTATTTATAGATATTTACTGTAAAGCTTAAAACCTGTTTATTTGCTTGTAGGCCTGTCGTCATCTGTAACTAGTTGTATTACACCAGCCCTTTCTTTCGGTTCTACATTAACATCTACGCCTATTAAACCCTTAGGTTAGTGGGGGTAAGCACTCCTTTTTATACCCCAACCCCCACCAAACCCACCCGCAAAATTATTTGTGGTTCCTATTTTCCGTCATCTGTCACTTGTCAGTTTTGCATCTCCAAATGTAAGTTTTTTCAGACATTAAGTCATGATGGAGTTCAGTACAGCATGATAGGAAGCTATATCATTTATCTGCAGATGGAATACATGTACATTGTATATACAGTTTTATTTAATGTAATAATAATAATAACGAAATTTATATTGCGCAACAATTCATCTCACTTGGGGTTGCTCTAGCTATTCATGCTTGCATTTTGCGGAAAATATCAAATTTGTTGCAGCTTAATCTACGCAGTTAAGTACTCAGATTGATTCTTCAACAGTTAATTATAAAAATAAAATCAAAATATCAATTGTGGATAACCTTCAGGCTTAAATGCTATCGGATTTATAAGAGGGACATAAATAGATGTCTTGTTAAGGCCACACAAAAAAAATATTCTGATTCACAGACAATCCTTTGCAAGAGAAATTGATGCTGGAGGGCGGTTTATGTTTTTCGTTTTTTATTTTGTCAAAATATCAACTAGTTTTCCATATTTAAGAAACACACAAAATCATAAATTTTATATAGATTTGATTCTTGAAACATACTAAGTTATACTAAGGCATTTTGATCGTAAAAAAATGACAGATTGACAGCAAATTGTCGCTATATTTGGGAATAACAAATTATCAATTATCCATTGTCATTTGTGATTGTCAATAGTATTATGTACTTTATAGCCCTGTCTAGTGTTAAGTTCCTGTTTTCAAGAAACAATTAATAGAGTTACTTCATGGGAAGTACAAACATGCGGAAATGGATAACTTTGTTTTTAGTATTTTTTTTTTATGATTTTTGATGATACCCAGGTATCAGAACCAGAATATTTTTTTTTGTGTAGCCTTATATATTATCATCTGCAGAGAATGATTAGTTTAGGGCAACAAAGCTGTAAGTGGTCCATGTATGAATGTGGGTTTGTTTTATGATTGAGCATACTATATTAGTGTTATTTATATTATCCTCTTGTTATCATCAAAGTATCTAGAAACGAACTGAACCCTTTTCTTTGTCTGTCCTTCAGTGGGCTATAGGTTCTTTAATATTACACTCTGTTAAGTTGTCTTGATAATCCAGCAATCCAGCAAGGGTCTGAAATTAGTTTTGTAATTTTAAATTTCTAATTTTCTGTTACTAATTATAACTTTAATTTTTTAATCTCCTCCAGTTGTCTCTTTAATTGTATGTCTATTATTTTTACCTCCACCGATTGTCTCTCAGTTGAAGTATAGCTTTGCTATGTTTATGTCCACGAGTTTTCCCTTCAATTGTAATTTTGCATTTTTTACCTCCACCGGTTGTCCCTTCAATTGAAATTTTATTGTCTTTATCTCTACTGGTTGTCCCTTCAATTGTAAGTCAATGGTTTTTTTACCTCCACAAATGAAGTATAATTCTTTTATCTTGACAGGTTCAACTGGAGGGTTATTTGGAAGTTCAACATCTGCTACACCAGCTGCCACAACAGGATTTGGACTCGGCAGCACACAATCAACCCTGGCTACTCCTAGTCTTGGAGTGGCTCCCTTTAATATCTCATCCAGCACCAATCAACCCTTTACCCTAGATAAACCCCCGGGACCAGGTGGAAAACGCAATAAACGATAAATACAAATCATAAAATATCATTCCTTATAAAAATTATACATATTTCATTCTAATCTCTTCCATAAATCAACAAAATAAAATTACACCTCTGAAGGTTTGGGCGTCGATCCCGGTGTTGGCCAAGAAAGTTCTCCAGAATTTTCCAGCTTGATTTCCACTTGTTAGTGGGTGCAGGAGGCAAGGAGAGTGTCTAATCATTCAGACACTAAGAATTTGAAATACGAGTGCCTCATTGATTACACACTATGGCGTACACACATCTTAATTAGTTCAGTCAGTCAAGAAATTGTAGGGCATTAAATAACAATTTCATTTCTGTTTCATTTACATGTATTTACTGAATATTGTTTTGTATGATTCGAGTCAAAATTCATACATTGTACGTAATAAATCATGTTTCATAACTACTTTGTCATTATATTTTATTTTATCTTTCATGCTCGGTTCCCCATTCTCAGGGGTAACATCTACCCATGTGCACATCGGTCTGCGTCTCTTGTCAAAAGGAGCTCAATGCTCAGTGAGTAAGATGTTGGCTTGCTTGTCTTGAGGTCTCGGTTTCACTCCCGAGAAAGTTTCTCTGGATTTCTGCATTGGTATCCCCTTGTCAGTGTGCAAAATTATTCTCTTATTACACTGCATTAACCCTGTTGATGTAGAAATGGACGTTAAACCCCATTATACAACTGCTCTGTAATGAAGTGGATGTTGTACCATTTCGTTATTGCTCTACTTAACCTTATCATTGATTGCCTTGAACTTGATACACAATGTTTGAAGGTCATTTAGATTTTAAGAACAATGTTCTCCTGTTTCATCCGACTGTTAAAAATCCATAAGCGAATTATCGAATTGAATTAAACCTTTTTATGTTAGTCCCGAAATTGCCTGGTTTGTGTCAAATGTACGTTGAACCCTATTTCTCTCAATAATTGTAAAGCAGGGATAGATGTGGAATGGTCATTTTAAACACTTCAGATATAAGTAGCGTAATCACATGAAACCATGAGTTACCAGTGGCACCAGTGTCCTGTCAAAATTTCCCTCACAGAACATGTAGGCATGCCTGCCTGTCTCCATTAGTCTGGTTGGTGCAGGAATCAATGGAATTCAAAATGATAGAAGGCCTGAGCACGGCTGTCAGTAACATTATATTATGAATTTTAGCATGAATGATGCCCAATTAATACTCCAAACATATAACACTTGACAAAAAACAACTTGATTTTAAAATATTAATTTTTCTTTAATTAAAAAAAAAAAAGATAAATGTGGAAAGAAATTTTAATTAATATAATGCAATATTTATAGTGTGACACTACACATTACCTAGACCTTTGAGATGTGCAATGAAATGACAAGTAAATCAATCTCAGTATATGCAGTCTTTAATGAATTAAAATACTCTCAGATACATTATGGGTCATTCCATATCAACTGGACCAATGGTGGGAACATGACCACTCCAAAAAATTATAAAAAATATATGTTATAGTATGTAGTCTGAAATTTTACCTCTCTAGGTCAAAAACTTGCTGAGATATGGTCATTTGAAATAAGGGCACTAAAACAGATGATAAATTCAGTATTTTTTTCCAGGTGTTTTAAACTTTTTTAATAGGAGTAGAACTCTCTAATTATAAAATCTATGACAATTTTTGGTGTACATTACAAATTTAGCATCACACTCGATGTCCAATGCATACCGGTACTATTCGCGCCACCAGATGGCAAAATGTGGAACAAATGAACTGTTCATCTTTATTTTTCAGGATTTCCACAGCCTGTGGCAAAGCCACTATTGTATACATAACTCCAAAATTGGCATAGTTAATATCATTTTGGCTTATATCAATTTACAAAAGATTCTTAGTCGATGGGATATATACTTTTCCAAATATTCAGTCTTGAAATTCAGTGCACACAGAGAACGTACAAAATATACCCATTTTCACCTCCAGTTTTGGCCATGTGGGACAGCCGTTAAAATTTTGAAAAGGTTTGATAATGAAACTTCATTTACCATACTATAACATACATTAAAGTCCATCTTGTGTTCACAAGGTTTTCAGTAAAGGGGAACAACTCTGGCTCGGATAGTTGCACAGCGCTGAATATCGATGGGGTTCATCCTCTTACAATCACAATTCTTAACACCTAATTGAAAACAGAACTATCTGAAACAGTGGCCTCCACAGCGTTCACAGGCCAATGATTTACAGGCGGACTGATAGACATGGTGGCGACTATATAAAAGTCTTTCACACAATTTAAAACATAGCACTAGATGTAATCTACATGTAATTTAAACATGTAAATAAATTAAATTAAACAAATCAGAAAATTTACAGTCTGCTTGACTCCTTTGAACCGATAAAAATATGTACAAGAGTACCAATTGACGTCATGGCAGATATCTTGGAATTATGATGTCATTTCAGAAAATGCACAGTTCTCCCAAGAACAAAGTTTAATGCCCACCATACTCAAATTAGAAGAGGCTCAGAGTCTAGGGGTTGGGATTTTTTTTTATCATTTTGTAGAGCATCGCCTTAAGAAGATGGTATGAAATCACTTCCTGACATAAAAAATCTGAATTAAAATTCACTGGATGATTGAGTTGAAGAGTATCTGCATGCTTTGAATCTCACTGGATAATTGAGACGATTGAAGCTCACTGTAAAGCATCTGAGTTTTGTATAACTGCGTTCTGTAAAACGGGGAGTAGAAGTTGAAATGCATCCTGAATATATGTACTACTGTTGGTGGCCTGAAAAATATAAAAAAAAATATACAAGCTTAGGATCGATATTGATTCAAGAAATTTCCAATCTGCGAAAGGCACAGCACTATGCCCGGGCAGCAGCACTATGGCCTACTCCTATATCGAATTCCAACTACTACAGGATCTTTAATATGCACGCCAATGTATCCAAGAGACCTAATTTTTCTGGACTGTCCAAACTGTTCTTGTCATGCCTTCCATCCTGCACCACTGACAAGGGCAAACATGCCGGAAAATCCCAATGAACTTTCTTGCTCAAAGCCATTACCAAATCCGCAAAACTCCAGAATAACAAGCCAGCATCTTACACAATGGCTCCTTATTGCTTACAATGTCCTTGTGTTTGTCTTGTTGCTTTCTGTTTAAGTCAAAGTGGTTTTAATGCATTTATTAACTCACAGACACGATAATAAAATAACTACGAATGATTACAAACAAAAGATTTTTACCTCAAGATAAATATTAGTAACTAATGGATTCACAACCTCAGATAATTCCTCAGATTCCTAAAACAATAGAATTATACATGTTACTTTAAAATAAAGATAGGTTGCCAAGCAATCTTACTAAAAAAAAATACTTGATTCCCCAAAAAACACCAACAGAGCACCCCCACAGATCAAAAAAAGTGAGAGGATCACTAACTGGCAGTATGTCTGCTTGAATGGCTAGCAGTTGTGAGAACTTAAACGTACTGCAGACTTTGCGATTATTAGGCTTTGAATAAGGATAAATTACACAAGCTGAAAATGGACCCTCCAATCAATCAAATCACATGGCAAACAAGGCAACTTAAAATAGAATTTTACTGCTTGTGGTAGTTTTTGTCCAATTCAAATGTTTTGAGCGGGTGAAGCATAGATGAATTAGTTTAAATAAGTTTTTAGTCCAAATATATCATCAAATCACAAAGCTTGTAATGGTGAGGCATCTTTTAAAAAAAGTTCCAACCATGACTTCAATGTATTTAATTTTTGAACTTACCCCAACTGTATTGAGACAATGTGAAAATTTAGTTGATAAAATTCCGACTTCTGTACATAAAACCTCAGTCAACCTGAAAAATAAAATGATAACTACATTACAAAGAGAAACAAGAGAGACCAGGCCATGTCTACCATCCCCCCCCCCCCCAAAAAAAAATCATGGAGACTTCTTTCATATAACTGACAGAATAAAAGGAAGAAATCACAAATCTGACGGTGGCTAAGTGAGTAAGACACTGGCTCGCTAGCCAGGAGGTGGCAGGTTCGTTCCCGTTGTTGGCCAAGAAAGTTAATCAGGATTTTCCAACCTGGTTTCTCAGAGATGCAGAATGGAGGACCTGACAAGAACAGCTGTCTAGTTGTTTGGATGGGATGGAAAACCAAGGTACTGTGTACACATTGGTGTGCACATAATAGATCCCTTGACAGTGAAATTTTACAAAGAGTAGGCTGTAGCGCTGCTGTCTGGGCAAAATTTCCCTCATCGCACACTGTATGGCGTATGCCCGTCTTCATTAGCTCAGTAGGATATTAAACCCCATTTCATTCCCTTTTGGAAATTGAATCTATCAACTCTACCAAGTGAGCTAAAGGGATCATTATATCTTCAATACTCCAGTCCTTATACATATTCTAATATGTTGGGCTTTCAAAAAGGTAAAGGTGGCATCAAAGCACTTTACAAATGGAGGGGGTATGGTACAAACTTCATTCCCTTGGCACCCCAGCAATAAAAGGCTTACTATCCATCTGCTTCATTTTTTATACGCCCACATAGAAATGTGGACGTATATTGCCGTCGCCCCCGTCCGTCGGTCCGTCCGTCCATCGTCCACAATTTCTTGTGAACGCACTAGAGGCCAGGGTTAATATCCGATTGACTTTAAATTTATACACAGTGTTTAAGGTCATGAAACGAAGAAGCCTATTGATTTTCAGCAATATCCGATAATTACTGCCAGAGTTATGATCCTTGATCACTTTGAAAAATCTTGTGAACGCTCTAGAGGCTAAAGTTAAAATCCGATTGACCTTAAATTTATACAGTGTTTAAGGTCATGAGACGAAGAAGCCTATTGATTTTCAGCGATATCCGATAATTACTGCCAGAGTTATGACCCTTGATCACTTTGAAAAATCTTGTGAACGCTCTAGAGGCTAAAAATAATATTGGATTGACTTTAAATTTATACACAGTGTTCAAGGTCATAATACGAAGAAGCCTATTGATTTTCAGCAATATCCGATAATTACTGCCAGAGTTATGACCCTTGATCACTTTGAAAAATCTTGTGAATGCTCGAGAGGCTAAAGTTAATATCCGATTGACTTTAAATTTATACACAGTGTTTAAGGTCATAAGACGAAGAGGCCTATTGATTTTCACGGATTTCCAATAATTAGTGCCAGAGTTATGGCCCTTGATCACTTCAAAAAATCTTGTGGATGCTCTAGAGGACAAAGATGATGTCCGATTGACTTCGAATTTATACACAGTGTTTAAGGTCATGAGACGAAGAAGCCCATTGATTTTCAGCGATTTCTGATAATTAGTGCCAGAGTTGTGTCCCTTGATCACATCAAAAAATCCTGTGGACGCTCTAGAGGCCAAAGTTAATATCCGATTGACTTTAAATTTACACACACTGTTTAAGGTCATGAGACGAAGAAGCCTACTGTAACTGATTTTCAGCGATTTCAAATAATTACTTCCAGAGTTATCTCCTTTGATCACTTCAAAAAATCTTGTGACGCTATAGATGCCAAACTTATCATCCGATTGACTTCAGATTGATACACAGAGTTTAAGGTGTTGAAACGAACAAGTATTTTGATTTCCAATGAATTTTGATAACTGAACAGCTAAATCCATGATGTTAAATGTTTTCTATACTAATTGTTAGCGTGGGGCAAAACTTTATAAAAAGCAAACAAATTCTAATGATTTTCAGATAATTACAAAATGAGTTGTTACTCTTAATCAGATTTTAGTGTATAACAAATGTTTCATTCCTAAAAAAAGTATAAATATGCGAAAACCCTTGTTGACTGCCCGGACGATTTAGCCGCTGTGGGCGTATGTTTCGTTGCCTGGCAACCTATCTTTTTATTAACCAGTAAAAATAACTTACCCAGCTAGAGCTTTAGATCGGTCCAGATATGATTTCTCTCCATCTTTCTGTAATAGGATTAACTCCCCTGCTTTATGGAACTGTTCAACACTTTTAGACGTTAGTTCTGCTAACGACTGAATGGCAAGTCGGTGTATTTCCTGTAACAGCAACATAACATGACAAGCAATTGTGGAAAGACAGGGATGATGACAATATATCGCTATACAATTTCAACTTTTTCAAATAAAATAAAGACATGTGGCCTTGTTTAAATTTCACGTTTATCGGACGATCACTGTAATAATTGACCCGCTGTAATTTAGCCAGTAGATTGATAGTGGCCAGTTCATTGGGGTTTTTTAATCAGCATTTTCAAATAATAAAATCTAACCTTTGGATCACGTGTAATGGTTGTCGTTTTATCATCTCCACTTTCAGAGTGGAAATCAACCAGCCATTTTCGTGTTTTTTCTTGGACTTTGTTTAGTTTATCGGGAGTTGTACCGAGATGTAATTCTGTCAGTTGATCTGTTACCAGCTTTACAAAATCATGCTCCGTTTCTTCTACAAAATATACCAATAATTTACACTTTCAATTATTCACTTACATATGTAAGTAATTTATACTTTCAATCACTTACACAAACAGTACATCTCCTTCACGTTGTCCCTGTTAAGAGCATTTGTTCATATGCTGAAAAACCTATGACATACTTACCATCATCATTCTCATCTATTTCAAAAATATCTTTTATTTGTAACAATTCTGGTTTTATCTCTGATATACTTTCTTCTGACATGGCGTGTAATAACGTCTGAACACACTTCTCACTCTGATTGGATAATATCTCAAGAGCTTCTAAATGAGCCAATCCTGCAATCAGAAAGATATATACAAAATAGTGCTCCTACGGTTAGGACTTTTTGTTATTCGAATAACCGTGGCTATTAACCGGTTAGTAACAATTAATCGTTTGGTATCAAGTTTCAACATTAAATAACCACTCACATCGCGGTATGATTTACAAGCAAGTGGTTTGTAATACATCCTTGTACACGTCTGTCAATATCAAGTAATAAAGCTTACCTACAAATATTAACTTTGACCCTCTCTTAAATCCTGTGTTTTTCCTCTTTGTTTGTAAGTATTTGAAAGTACTTAATATAAAGAAAACAAATGCCGATCGTCGAATTCAGAGATTATAATGGCGGAAGTGTGAGAGTTGTGCCCCTTTATGGGGTTAGACGTGTACTATTTTGGTGATCGAGTTTATTTCATCAATTCCACAATTCCAATCTCCATCCTCGATGTTGTTGATAAAACTACTTTATTGTTATTGAAATGATTAAAGGCTTATAATCAGGCAACTAAAATTATCCACAGCTTGTGTGTGATCAAGATGTAATGTACTCAACTCGTAACAGTCGAACCGTATCACACGCCACGGCATGAAAACTGCACTGACTGACTGAGCGAACACGTGACCGACGCAAATTCTCTTCGGCTTCTTAAATTGGCAGATTTTTAACAGTAATGATATCGCATTAATACAGGATGAATATTTTGTAATTTTTCTTGCCTTGCCTTCCCCCGATTATCGGGATTTTAAGACGTGGGTTGTTTTCCACCGGTCCAACAGCAACACGTACCTCTCGACTGCTCGGCGAAATATTCAAGATAAATACATCGTGGAATGAAATTGGAATAGTTATAAAGAAGAAAGCGCCTGACCTCAGTAACTAACTTTTAAACAATAATATTTAAAACCCAAGAATAACATTTTTTTATTAGATTCCTGTAGAACAAACAACGGCTCATTGACAGGTCATACACGTAACGGGGGCATCTCAAGTTGACATATTGTTCAATTTTCAAAATGGCGCCCTGTCGTCATGGAGACGTTTGTAATGGGAGATAACTCCATTTAATGGGGACATCTCCAGTTAACCGTACCGCTTAATTCGAACCGTTTAACCGTCCAATTCTAACCGTATACGGTTATCCGACTAACCGTAGGAGCACTAATACAAAAATAAACAAACTACACACCTTGAGAGAGAGTTTAATGTCCACTCGACACAAACTAGGTCATTTTCAAAATATCATATGTTTCAATTTTATTTTAATAATTTGCTTGAGCACAGGGGCCTTCACCAAAAGGAGAAAAATGTAGAAAACCCTATAAGTTGGAAAAGCAGCCCTGCTCCATGTCATGTACAAGCAGGGAATCGAAACCATGCCTCTTGACTCAATGACCGATCTTTTTTTAAGTGCACATGTTAACCCATTTGGCCACCCAATCGTCTCTGGATGTTTGAACAGGAATGGAAACTGTAAATCTAATATTACCTTGATAATCATCAAATAAACAACCAAAATGACATTTTCTTGCTTCTTCTGATTCTTTCTCCATTTCAATCTTCTGATCAGTTTCATCTTTTGCATCTCGTAAAAGTGCAGATAAATTCTGCTTATCTCCCTTGTTTCCCAGAAATTGTCTGGCCTTGCGGAACCCTGGATCATGTTCAGTGATAACAGAGTACGTCTTTTTACCAATCTTTTCCATCACATCCAAACTTCCTGTTCCAATCGTTTCCAAAACACCAATACTTTCAGAAACCTTTCAAATAAAACAATACCATATTTCCTGAGATGTTTAAACCGTGTAGACTTAGACTGTAGATGAAAATCTTATTTGTGGTGTTTTAATCAAATATTTTTTAAATCCATTTTGTCTATATCCAAGAAACACTATTCCTGTATAAGCCAGCATAGAAATTCTACACTAAAAGTGTAACGCCTTTAAAGTCAAATATAAACTTTCAATCCATACATATGGTAGTGAATTTCAATAACGTATAACATACAGAAAAAATGAAATGAAATGGGATTTAACGTCCTACTGTTCTGCTTCGCTAGTGAATAAAGATGGGCATACGTCATACAGTGTGCTGTGAGGGTAATTTTGTCCAGACAGCGGCGCTATGGCCTACTCTAATATCGAATTACAAATGTCAAGGGATTTTTTATGTGCACACCAATATGTACACAAGACCTTGTTTTTTTGTCTCATCTGAATGACTAAACAGCCGACCGAGCCAACATCTTACTCATTTTGGCCACTGTAGCTTCCATACTCATTGAAGAACAGTTACTAATTTATTTGGGTGATGTTTTGAGAGTACCATAAACACCCATGTATAACACATTCCTAGGGTTAAAAAAGAGTGGGTTATATGTGGGTAACAATAATTCCGAAATTGACCCATTTTATTTCTATGACAATCAGTAACTAGGTGATTTTAGAGTTAATGTCCATGGCTTGCACTCAGACACTGTCCTTAAAGGGGAATTTGAGTTCTTGTTAAGACCTAATTATGAGACAGGGTAAAGTTGAACTCACTTTTTTAATTGTGTTGATGTTTATGACTGCGATATTGGGAAAAAAGTTAGATTTTGAGATGAAAATATGGTTTAACGTAAATCAGAAGATAAAATATTGGTAACTTACGGTATTTTGAACAAGACTACTGATGTTAGAAAACCATCCGCCTCCTTCGGCACCTTCAGCCGTCTGTGTGTTTGTTTTCTCGTCCAATGTTTTTGTTTGTGCCTCAGTTTCAGGCTGTGATTCAGGTTTATCTGTTTCTCTTGTCTCCTTTATTTCTGAAATAAAGAGGACATTAAAGTTGTACATTTGAACGGTCTATTTTCAAAAAACATAAATCGTATAATTCATAAACGGAGTTAAATCTCTTTTCTTTGCCACCTAGAAATAAATCCAATTGGGATGCAACACATATTATAATGTAATATAAATGTATATAAACTGATCTGCATTCAATTGTTTCTGTTTTTACAGTAATTTCTAATCAGTTATGCTTGGCAAAATATGCACAGCGTCCAAATTAGATAGCAGTCTTTGGTGTCTGGTTATTCCAGTCTACACCGGGAGTACTCTACTGTGGGATATGTACTATAGCCGTGTTCATCGATTCGCTTCATTGCAAAAATGTTGCTCAAAAGCATTCTGGCATGTGATTTGTGTGCCAGTATTAAAATTTGGAAATCAGAAGCCAATCTTTTCTTGGTATGATAACAACATCAATGTTGACCAATAAGTCGTATTTGCAATGGTGAAGACAGTGGATGATACTGAGTTAGTGACTTGCCTCCTTAAAGTGAATAATTCAACAAGAAATAGTTCAATAGGAAGACAATAAAACATTTGTAATAAATATTAAACATAAACATACCATCTTTCTCTGTATCACTTATTGTTTTATCTTTAGCCATTTTCTCAGGAGGGGGAGCCCCTAATGATGTTTCTACTGTATCCATTAAAGTTGTAAACCCATCACCTATAACATAGTATTTAAAACTAATTGATTATTAAAGCTATGAACCCCTATATGGATTATTAAGAGAGAAACAGAGAGAGACGGGAGATCCATTTTACCATTTATGATTGTTATTAACATGAATGTAAGTGATAACTGAGCCTATGATACACTTTGTTTTAATCAAAAATGTTTTATTAAGTTACTTCTTGCTTGCAGGAGAAAATATGAAAGTGTGCGAATTAGAAAGACTGTGTTTTACTTTTTTATGCGGTGTGAAAGTACAGTATCTAAGAAACATCTGCTATTCAAGACATGTAACATCATCTGAGAACATGACAGATTTACAGTAAAACTAGTGTGATAAAGCATAACATATGGAATATAAAACAGAAAAAAAAATGGATAAAAGACCATTTTGTTCAAATCAATTTTTTTTGGGGGGGGGGGGGAGATGGAGGCAGGGAGGGAGAGGGAAGGAACAAAGAAACCGGAGATGGCCTTACCCCTTGTCAGGTACATGTACAGTAATGTACACCCTTGGGATTAAATAATGACAGACCTGATGAGAGATGTCCTTATCTCAATATACATGTATTGAGAGAGAGAAATGAAAAGGGGTTTACTGTTCTGCTAGGACTTAAGAGAGAGAGAGAGACAGAGAGAGAGAGAGAGTTTGATATATTTGGAAGGGAGAGAGAGGGTTCAATGACCATGCCACACAAACTGTGGTAGATTCTCACTTTAAAATATTAATACTCACCAACTTGATGTGTAAACGTAGAAACTGAGCTGGTGGCTGTTTTTAATAATGATGATCCCCAACCCCAGCCCCATCCACCTGAAGACTAAAGGGAGATAACTAATTTAGTGTACTAAATAACTAAACTGCAATAAATAACAATTTGCAGAACATTTAATAGATTTTAAATTCTGACTGTCCACCAGACAGACAATGTATAAAGGAATGACAGATTCAGAAATAACTGATGAAATGGGGTTTAAGGTCCTACGTTTATGATCAACCAAGCCAATGATGAAGACGGGCATATGCCATGTGGTGTGCTATATAAGGGGCATTGTGCTCGGACAGCAGCATTTCTTTCTACTCTACATCGAATAAGACTGACACAATTGACCTGAATAAGTGTTCTGGACTTTCAAAAATATATATATCTACCTGTTCTTCTGCAGCAGAGGTAAGATTTTCCAGTACCTCTTCCTGCTCTGGGGTATGGTCCCGTTCTCGTGGGATAGTCACTGATTCAGGAGATTCTGTGACTACATGTATATTGTTATTTGAGACGTTGTCAGATTTTACAGGTGTTTTTGTGACACTATCTTTCTGATCAGTTTTAGTAGAATTCTCTTCACTCACAACAGTTTTATGTTTATCTGGACTGATGGATTGTTTATCCAAACTAATCTGTGATTGTTTATCAGAGTTAATTTCTGATTGTTTATCTGAGCTATTCTGTGATTGTTCATCAGAGTTACCCTGTGTCTTTTTATCATCAACTAGTGTTGATGTTTTTGTTATTGCTGGAGTTTTTTGTGCATCTGTTTCTGATTGTATTTTGTCAGGTTTTGCCGTTTTTCTTTCTTCATCTTGTACTACTTTTTCTTCTGTTAATTTTTTTGCTGATTTGTCATCTGTCAAAGTTTTACCTATTTCTTTTCCTCCATTCTTTCCCTTTTTCTTCTTTTTATTTTTACCTTTGCCTTCATTCCGACCACTTGCTTGCTTCTGTGGTTCCTGTTTTGTCGCCTGTTCAACGTTTTCTTTCTTTTTATTTATTTTCTGTGTTGCCATGGCACCAACAGCTGATGGATCATTAATTTCACCTTCATCAGCACTTGCAAAAGCAGCATCATCATCTGAATCTGACATGATTGCCTGAAAATTGGAAACTTGTTTGTAATTTAAATTTCTTGAAGGAAAAGAAATGGTAAATTTAATATAACCGAATTATAGAATTCAAATATTAAATTATATGTATAATTAATGTTCAAGTATGACGCTGACTTGTTAAACAGAATGTCTCTGGTTTGCTCATGGTCATGGTGTTGGCCAATAAAGTTCTTGTGGTTTTTCTGGCACACTATTTCCCTGGTGCACGGCGGACAACATGGCAAGGACATACAGTATCTAGTTGTTTGGATCATACAAAAAAAAACACATTGGCATGCACATAAAACCCCCCAGAAAATTTAGTGGCAAACAAAATGACAGAAATGAAATGGGGTTTAACATCCAGGAGTCCAGGACTAGTCCTTCTCTGCCTACACCAGAGTCCAGGTCCAGGACCTCTTGCTTAGTGATCCAGAAGTCACAGTGGCTGACCGCTCCCTTAAGAAAACCACTGTACAAATAACAAAAAATGTTATGCTGACACCTACAATTCATTCCTTTAGGCACACAGGTTTATAACCATCATTCATAATTCATTAATTAATCTTACCAGAAAACACATAAACATAAGGTTGGCAGCTGGCCAAAAAAGTAAACTTTGTCAATAACATCCTCACCATTCATAAGTTAGAGTCTCTAGAAATAAATAAATCGCGTCTTCTAGATATAATATTAGTTATACTTACAAATTCAATTCCAAAAACTGAAATATTTCGTTATTAACGCCGAATTCAATCAAAAATAATAGAAGGCCACGTCGACTGCTGAAATGTGTTTATGTTGACATTTCGCGCACATGCGTACAGTAGAGATTGTACTTTGCAGCATTATAAATATAGACAATCACATTTAGTCCTATATGAATGGATTTAAATGCAAACCTATAAAAATATAATTTTAAATTGTTTCCATGGCATCAGACAATATGTATTTTACGAATTTCTTATTTGATATTTTATTAGAAAAAGATTTTTCTGCCAATGAGTTTGAAAAGTTGTAAGAATATTTTACGTTGTCACCGAAGACACTCAAAAATTTCAAAATGGCGTACGAGGTGAATTTTTTTCTTAGATATTTTCTTATTTAAATAAACATTACCTTTCTGGTCTTAAAAATGTCCTTGGTTGTTATTTGAAATAAATATTTACACATACCAATTCCACTTTATGCAGCGTATGAAGAGATGTGGCTATATTTTAATTTTTTTTAATGTCGAAAATTATATCCCCACTCCATCTTCAAGTCAAGTTCAAGTCAAGTCAATTCATATTTTATTTATTAGCCTAATTTCATGGAGTTCATGATCTTGTCAATCAATTCAATTCAATCTTTATTTTTTTTTTTTTTTTTATCAATTGCAATAATTGGTTCCTTGGCCCTTTCTATTTAGCTTTATCAATAATAAGTAATTTATTTTGTATATCATATTCATATTCAATTTAAAATATTCCAAACACAGGACGAGTTCAGTAAAAGTAAAGCTTAAAAATTGAAGCAGCCAATATGGTTCAACATCTTGTTTTGAAGTCATCTATACGTGTATTATCAAATTAACTTTATAATAAGTAACTTGTTAATCCTTAATCGTCTTAATTGTTTAATTACTTCCCCTACAAATCCTATATAAATTATAATCAACACGTTAAATCAAACTGACCAAAATAGATGGTGTTGAAACAACTCAGGTAGCGGATGTTCATGTTGAACAAGTTTGGTGTCGAAACAGCTAGAATTAGGTCCGAGCCGGCAAAGAAAAAGTGTTTACCATTTAGTCATTCAGACGACATTCATTTTGAAAGGAATCTTATTTGTGGGTTTGAGCACAGAGGTGTAGACAGAGTATGAGCTTTTGAATTCTCATTTATCAGTAACATATGCATGGCTTAAAATAGTGCTGGCAAAATATATCACGGAATCAATGTATTGCATTTCACCTTCTCACAATATTGAATCGCAAGGCGCTGAATCGATTATCCATGTCACACACACATTTCCAGTTCTGGACAGGAATTGTACATGTTAAAAAGTAGATTGACATACCAAACCGTATGGCTCTCTTTGAGTCCTCTGGTTTTCTTCTACAATTACAGATAAAGACTGATAAATGCAAGTGAATTATTGATCTTGAAATAAAATTGTAACATGTTATGGTAGTCCCTAAATAACCTGATTAGTTTAGAGTGTATGTTAATTTACCCTATGTATGCATCGTTCTCTCCATTTCAATTGATCAACATGACAATATTCTTTTCCTTAAAAACACATTTTATGTTTTAATTAGAAAACTCCTGGTGACCACAGAAGAAAGTGGGATGCCGATGAATATGAGAAACTTGCTAAAGAAAGATTGGAGGAGGAGCTGGCCAAAGAGAGTGGGTCAAATGAAAGAGAAATTCCTATTAAAAGGGAACTTCTTCAACCTCGAGATTATAAGGTAATGCTAGTAATAGTTAGAATTATTTCAAAAGATTTTTTTGTTCATTTCACAACGATAAAACAAAATAAAAATGAGCCGGCCTAAGTTATAATTTTACAATGATAAGAAAAACAAAATCAAACCTGAAGAATTCTAAATTGTATTTTCAAAACAATAAAAAAAACTAAATCAAGAATGAAGTGAGTAAAGTTCATGCACACTTATCCAACCTCGAAGTCCCAGGTTAAATCCCAATGTTGATTGAGAAAATTCTTTAGATTTTCTGGAGTGGTCTCTCCTTGTTAGTGGTGAAGGACAAGGTGTGGCAAGAAAAGGTGTCTAGTCATTTGGGTGGGATGAAAAACTGTGGTCCTCGTATATAGGTAGTGCACATGAGAGAACTCTTTATAGTTAGAATTCAGAATAATTCTCTCATAGCATATTGCATGACATATGCACGTCTCTATCCCAGTTTGTGCAGAACAGTAGAACGTTAAGCCCCATTTCATTTATTTCCCTCCCATCTGTGTGGCCATTGAATTGATTTTACATGTTTTTATTGTCCTTTTTAGGTTGATTTAGATTCTAAGTTAGGTAAATCTCAGGTAATAACAAAAACAACTCCAGCTTTTCAACAAGGAGGGTAAGTCAGACTGCTTCACTTGATTTCTTAAATAAATGTTGTGTAAAGTAAAGCTGTGTAGCAAAATGATTTTGATGTATTGTTTATGGGTGTGGGTTGGCCTTTCATTTAGTCAAGTGGTGTGGTTACGATCCAACACTTGTACATGACAAGGAGTACAGTGGTCCGCACAACCTTGTGGGTTTTCTCCAGGTCCTCCGGTTCCCTCCCACTGCTTAATATGGAAAGTCACCCATATACTCATCGGCATGCAACTACAGGTAATGAACTATTAACAGTAGTTGCAATACTACAAAGAGTATGTCTGTCTTCATTAGCCCAATTGGTGCTTATATATAAGACAAAAATATTTTTTTCTTTATTATGATACATGTACCATTTCTCCTTTAAATTATTTAACTTCTGTGAAAAAAAGGGTGTCCAGAATAACATTATTAAAACAGTCCCAGGGACACAAGAAAAGCTGGGATATCCAAAGTGAAGAAAGGATCTTTTTATTCTATGTATTTATTTTGTATTTTTCCAGATATTTTTGTAATGTTTGTGATTGTGTTGTAAAAGATAGTATTAATTTTCTTGATCACATCAATGGCAAAAAACGTAAGTTATGCACCTTCTTTTTTTTTTCTTCTGACTATTCTGATAAAATGACAAACCAAGATTCTATTACACATTGGCGTGCAAGTAAAAGATTCCCTGGCATTTGGAATTCAATGTAAGAGCAGGCTGTAGTGCCACTGTCCGGGCAAAATCCTTATGGCACTTTGTGTGGCATATGTCCGTCTTCATTATCCCAGTTTGACGTTAAACCCCATTTCATTTTAAAATGTATCTTCCATTGTAAGTTTGAATAATGTCTAGAGCATGAGAGGTCCCATTTACACGTTCCACTGATAGGACCCTACATGGATGATGATGACATCTTAATTAGCTTGAGTGATGCTGAAAAGTACGTTTTTAAACACCATTTCATTAAAACTTATTTTCATAATTCCAGGCTTGCACAGAATGAAATAAACAGTAAATTTGGAATCGTCCACTGCTTTATTTTTCAGATCAGAGAAATCTTGGTATGTCCATGAAAATAGAAAGATCAACATTAGATCAAGTTAAAAAAAGATTTGAAATGAATAAAAAGAAAAAGGAAGAAAAGAAGAAAGAATATGATTTTGATGAACGAATGAAAGAATTAAAAGAAGAGGTAGGTTTATTTCAAAATGACTCCATGTACATGATCGCTATTTTCAAATGACTCCATGTTCATGATCAATATTTTCAAATGATTCCATGCACATCTAATTTCCAAGGATTCCCAAATACATCATCCACATCTTCAGATGACAACATCTATATGATCAATATCTTCAGATGACTCCATCTTTATCATATGATCAATATTTTCAAATGACTCCATGTATATGATCACTATTTTCAAATGACACAATGTACATATCACTATTTTTGAATGACTCCATGTCCGTAATCACTATTTTTAATTGACTCAATGTACATGATCAGTATTTTCAAATGACTTCATGTACATAATCATTATTTTCAATTGACTCCAAGTATGCCATTATTATATTCCTTACACTGCTAAAGACCCCTACACGCAAGTGAAGTGAACTATTTGTTAGTCCAGAAATTACCTGGTTTGTGTCGAGTGGACATTAAACCACATTTCTCTCTATCTATCCATTATCAAAATGCTATCTGAAAACTTTTTTACTATTGTCTAAATTAAATATTTGTTTATTTATAAATTTGTTTGTTTATACAGGAGGAGAAACAAAAAGCATACAAGAAAGAGAAAAGGAAAGAGCGAAAACGTAAAGCAGACACTGATTTAGATGATGGTGATGATGATATGGCTGCCTTGATGGGGTTCTCGGGATTTGGTGGTTCCAAAAAATGATAGTGGAAGGATGTTTTTGTTTGCATTTTTGAAAGACTAGGATTTGTTTTATTGTGAATTTTATGTAAATTAGAAAGACTCGTTCACTTGTTTGTGCTCAGGACAAGATACAGTACAGGACAACTGTGCAATAAATCAAAGAAAAAACAAACGATACAAGAACATAATACACACAGACTCCAAATTTTTTTTTTGGCTTCTGATATTAAAGTTGTACCAGACATTTTTGAGCTTGTGTATTAAAACAAGATCTAGGGGGACTCCGGCCAAGGTGTATACCGGTAATAATTTGGACAGTCATAAGTCTTTCTTACACATCATCATCATTGGCTGTGCTTAATTGTGTTTATAACATACTTTCATCTTCCTCTAGTCATGAGGTATTTGTTTGCAGGGCCCTCATAAGTGGAATAGACTGGGCCTCTTTTCATCTAAATTGGCACTGATCTCAACCAAATAAATAAATCCTTAAACCGTTTAAGTTTAGGTTTTCCGGGGATTAGACCCCTTATATGCTAATCTCTATGAGAATTTAAACAAAACAATAATAAATGTTTTTTTATAAAAAAAAAATGGTGCCTTAATTCGTTCATGGGGTTGGTCAAGGACTTGGCTAATGATAATGAGCATGAGCATACAGCAATTCTGGCTACCCTTCGTCTAATCCCAAAGGTTCATATACATGCACCTCATTAAGAACACCAGTAGACCTGGCTTTTTTTTCCCCATCTGAACTACTAGATGCTATTCCTTGCCAGACCGCTCAATAAGAATGTCCCAAATTCTTCAAGCTCATTCCCACTTGCAAGAGCTGACAAGTAGTGTCAATAGGACAAGATGGAACCAGCAAACTTCTGGTTTGTGAGCACACTCTTCTCCCCAGCATTACACATTTGGCCACATAGAGAACAAGCATATCTGTATTGGTCTCTTCAAATAAAACTGTGGGACAAATTAGAGAGAGAAATGGGGTTTAATGTCCACTCGACACAAAGTCATTTTGGGACCAACACATGGTTCAATTTTTAAATAATTCACTTGGGTGTAGGGGTGTTTAGCAGTGGGAGGAAACCGGAGAACCCGGAGAAAACCCATGAGGTTGGACAGGCGACCCCACTCTTTGCCACGTACAACTGGGGAATCGAAACCACGTCAGTAGACTCAATGACAGACCTTATGATACAGAAAACCCATGCTTACCATTCGACCATCAGAGATGGAGATGTTTCAAGCTTGTTGTAGTTTAAAAATTGAAAAATTAAATAATTAATATTGGAAACATTTTAATTAGCAATAACAATAACATGATTAAATAAGAATTAAAATATAAAATATCTTGATTGACAAAACTTAACATAACAATAAAAACTTGTGTATTTTCACATTTACATTTATAATATATTGATTATGGCACGATTATTAATTAATGAAACTATAATTAAATGTTGAAAGAATCATAATTAAGATAGCACCATATAATTAATTGATTGACTGTGCCACAATTAATTGAACGCTACATAACTAATGCCAGCACCAAAACTGGCACATTAGCAATTGACAGCATCATAAATAATTGTGAGCATCATAATTAATTGATGACAGAATAACTGATTGATAAGAACCATAACTGACTGATAATCTAAAGGATTAATTTTTCCATGGTTTATATAGTACCTGGTAGTACAGCAGAAAACAATAAAATAAACATGTAGAATGTTCTACTACTTGTTACTTTAGAGTAAGGTGTATTATCCTAGACGCTGATCAACAGAAAAAATTAAAGGAGATTCATTCATCCATTGACTAGATTAAAATAACAAAAGAAACATAAAACACAGCAATGCCACAATATACACCCACCAGAAGCATTTTCATAACAGGAAATTTGAGTTTTCAGGGACAATAAGATTAACCAAACAATCATATCAAGTTTAAATTTTAAAAAAAACATAACAAGTCTCTAGCGCATTTACAAGATGTAGGTTACGGGGGCAGTAACTGGACAAAAAATTTTGCATGTCTAATTAGTGCTTGCTATATGACAAATCCAAGCAAGTTTTGGAGATATCTCAAAAACTCTTCACATGTGAAGTGATCAGAAGAAATGTGGACAGACTGACTTACACACAGGGGTATACTCACACACCATAGGGTTTCTGCTTAGTGAAGATACGATTAGGTATATATATTTATGCACATATTTTTGATAATAAAATAAAACAGTAAAGTCTGCTGCTTTTGATGAACAATTTAAAATAACTAAAGATATCAAATAAATAAAAATATCAATCATGATCAAAAATATACTCTATAAATAACAATTAGGAATCAAGAAATATAAACAAACCTGGAAATAAAGCAGTTGTCACAGACATTTTAAGGCACAAATTCTGGCTATGTCAGACATAATCCATCTGATGCCTGTCATTTTGTCCGGTAAAACTAAAACAGTTATCAATCAAATCTATATTATAGCTAATAAAACCAAACTATACCACACGAAAATAATCAAGGGCACTATTCTAGAAAATCTTTATAACTAGGACCTATTTGATTTCACTAAATCCAATCTACTTTTCTACTTTCTCTTCAAAATGTTTCAGGCCTCTTAATTTGCTTAACATCTTACACAAATGATAAAAAAAAATGTGTGCCTAATCAATGGAAGAATACTGCATTATCCGATCAAACCCAATTCAGCACTATACACTGTATTTCAACCGAAATTAAAATGTTTTAATGAAGATCCACTGGTTTAATCAAATTAAATTGGACGGACTGGTTGATTTAGACTGGTTATAAATCATAGGAAAATATCTTCTTCATGAAATAAAATTCCAAAATTACTGGCACTTGAGCTTTTATTACTGGCAGCAAGACTGAAATAGTTAACAAAATTTTTTGTATATAGGAATTCATCACAGGCTAATAAAAATGGGCCTGCACCATGCAGTGTGCAATAGCCCACTCTTATTTCAATTTCAAGTGTCAGATTATCTTTAACTTGCTTGCAGATGTATACACAAGACATATGAACGCTTAGTTAGACACTTTTACATACCAGGCCCTCTCAGAAGTCTCAAGTATGTTGGAAAATCTAGAAGATCTTTCCCAGCCAACACCAAGAGTAAAGTAATGATTTCCTGGTCAGTGAGGCCTTAGAATGGGTAAATGAATTTCAGAATCTGAAGTTAACACCACAGCTAAAAGCATTAGTTGTCTTTTCACAGAGCTTAACGTCCGCTTCCACCAAAGAAGATATTGCATAAAGCTAAAAGACTCCACCCCTCTTTACCCACATGACATCTCCTGATGTGTAAGAAACACTTGATAATATTTATAATGAGTGAGAATTTTTATATGTCTGCTTTCTCCACTGGCATCATCATTTGATCCAATAGCTTCACTGATCTACCGCTATCGACTTGTCAGGCCTTTTGCTTGTTGTCCCCCGCTAGTTTCCTATATTTATAATAATATATTTAAATTACAGTCATTGTTTACCCCTCTCGTTTCTGATATTTATAATAATAATATATTAAATTACCGTCGCTGTTTAGCTGTGTGTTTTTTATCTGGTGGGGTTATTTCCTATATTTATAATAATATATTTAAATTACAGTCATTGTTTACCCCTCTCGTTTCTGATATTTATAATAATAATATATTAAATTACCGTCGCTGTTTAGCTGTGTGTTTTTTATCTGGTGGGGTTATTTCCTGGAACATGTCCATAACAACAGTTTTCCGCTATAAAAACAAATCATATAAAACATGTATAAACATTAATCTATTTCTCGTTTATTTTTTAAGTGATCTGGATCAGAGCAAGAGAGAGAAATCAGGGTTAATGTTCACTAAATCATTTTGATTCAACAATTTGCTGATATAGTGTTCTTTAGTGACAGGAAACCTAAGGTACTAAAAAAGAAAATCTATTTAAAATTGGAATAATTATACATAGTCAATACATGATAACTGTATCATATCTGCAATCAGTAATTAACTGGGTCAAGATTTTTGTCAGAAAAGATGTCAGCTCATTTCAATTCGTGGTCTAAGGGGAGATAATATTGTGCTAATGACTTTGTATCTGAGTTGTCTCCCCTTACAAGTCCATTGCTAGATGAGATGAAGAACAAGGTCCTGTGTACATGTAACAGAAGCATTGACAGTTATAAATTGAGGAAGAAGTCTTCATAAGCCTGACTTGTCCAGAAAGCAGGATGTTAAACTCACTTTCATTTATTTCCGGCTGTCACAAGACAATTCCGAGGCAGAGTAACTTGCCATCCTTCCCAGAAATCTGATGCAAGAGGTAGTGTTGGCATAATATATAGTTGAATCAATGTATCACAATTCACTTTCTCACAATTCACATATACCCAGCACTAGTGAGAGTGAGAGTTTGTTTTTGTACTTTTATTTTGCCAAAGGATAAGAGGTAGGCAAAATGTCTTCTCTTAAACATAAGATTCAAGACACACATTTATACTCATCATGTTGTTGATTGTATGTCCAGTATCATTTATGATTCTCAACAACATTTAGAAAGGTTGCATATTTGATAACTGAGTCTACGGTGCATTTTCAGACTCAGTAGAGTTACCTGCTGTAACCCTGGGCCTGATTACCTATGAGACCGTTATCATTTTTTCAAACAGGAGTCACAGGACTATCTGAGAACCAGAGTATTTTGTTGGCTACCGTAAATTATTTGCTACCCTGTAAAATGCTTTGCATTTACCTTTCGTGCAGAATTTGCTTTCACTTTTTTAACAGGTTTCACAATTTTCCCATCAGTTTTACTCTTCTGTGCCACATTTTTAAATTCCACTTCAGATAAACTTGATAACTGAAAATAAATAACTAGTATTGAAAAAATAGATGACACATCGTGTGACATAGTGACAAAACATGGGTTACCAGGCAACAAAAAACATACACCTACTGGTTAAATTCTTTGATACTCTAATTTCATGACATGTAAACTGATTGCCAGTCAGTCAATTCCACAGCTAGTCAGTAAATTTCACAGCTAGTCAGTCAATTTCACAGCCAGTCATGACTGATATGAGAGCCATTTCTGTAAGGGCAAAACAATTATTTGCTGTTCTTCCTCAGGGTCTTGATAAATAAAAAGCTACTTGAATAGCATGCAGGTTGTCTTGTTTCAAATTCAAAAACTTAAAAATTTGGAACTAAAAGCATTGGAATGGTGCAATAAAGTGCTTATTATTTCAAACTTAGTCTATTTACCAAAGAAATAAGAAACAAAATGTTTAAAGGCGTTTCTGAAGACATTAACTACTTACCTCTGAAACTCCAGAAAGAGTAGGAGATAATAATCTAGGGGATTCCCCCTCCTCCTCCTCTGCTGGTATTACAGGGCTGGACTGGGAACCAATCTGCCGAAGTTTGAGTAGTACTTTTTCTAGAGTTGTACTACCAGTCACATTGTTACCTGGTACAGAATCATCATCGTCATTATAACTGGATGACAGAGTCTCGGGCTGTAAGAATGATGACATTTTAAATTTGCTTGACAGTGTATCTAAATCATGAATATTCATATCTTCACTACTATTCATATCTTCATCAATATGCTCATTGATATTGATATCCTCATCTTGAATACCATTAATGACATGAATGTTCGTGTGCTCTTTATTCAAATTTTCTTCATCACTAACAACGGCTGATGTAATTATTTTATCTCTTCTTTTCTTATTCTTCTGAGGCCTTTTTCCTCCCTCCAGTTTTTGACCTGATATTTTTAACGACTTTATTTTGTTCATACGTTTAGCATCAACTGGATTATCTCCCTTCTTTTCCTCGTTTGTATCATTTAATGGATTATCTCTCTTCATTTTTTCATTCATTTGCTTTAAATCCACTGAACTATCTCCCATCTTTTTCGATTCCTTCTTTTCTAAATGAGTTTCAGTATTTCTACCAGTAAATGTCGATTCTGTATCTAGAGACCCAGCTGCCTTTCCATTATCTCCAGGTTCTTCAGCTGAATTTTCTCTCAATTTATTCTTCTTTTCCTTATTTTCATTATCATTAGATCTGTTGGATTTCTCAAATTTCGAAAATTCATTGACCAGTTTGTCATGGACTGTCTTGAATTCATTTTCAGACGTCAATTCAATTTCATATTCGTCAAATAATCCAGGCATAGTTTTAATCTTGGGTGTTTTTTTAGAAGGTTTCTTATTGGCTGTGATTTCCAATTCGTTTTGTTCTTCCATTTCATATCTTGTTACGTTTCTCGAATCCTTCAGGGCTGTTCTATTTTTATTTTGGGTGGATCTGTTTTTTAAGAGACCAAACATCTTTGGACTGATCCCACTTTTGAAACTAGGGATTTCTACTGTATTTTCGTCATAGTTTGTGCGTTTTCGGGGTCTCAGATTTCGAGCTGGTTCTCTTGGAATGGCAAAACCACTTTTTAGGGGTTTTTGTAAGTTTGTTTTATTTGGTGTAATGGCAGAGCATTCTACATTTTCATTCTCAGTAGATTTTGTGTTTTTAGTCTGGGAATTTGGAACTAACTGTTCCTCAGAATTTTTCTCTGTGTCGTCAGGAATCTGTGGAGTTTTTGGTGCCGATTCTTGAGTTTCATCCTCCTCCTCCTCACCATCGTCGTTACGATAGTGCAGAAGGTTGTCATCATCGCTATCACTATAAACCTCACGATCTAAGATTTCATCTTCAACATCGTCCTGTGTCAATCCATCAGTTGTTTTGACATTTTCATTCATCTCATCATCCAGTGCCATGTCAAAATCTGAGCTGTAAGAAAGTTTTCTGGGTTCAGATAAACCATTTAGAAGACCTTTACTCTTTTTTCCCGAAAATGTCACCTTGGCTGGTGTTCTGTAATCTTGTTTTTGTTTTTCTAGAGATAGAGATCTGTAAAATATAATCATTAAAACCACTAAATATTCTAGAGGGAGAGGGGAGAGACAGGGATGAATCACAACGTTTTAAAAATCCACGATACAATCAATGTCCGTATCGCAATTCGTTATCCAAATAAATTTCACAAAAATAGACTAATATTCCTTTAAAGTACATGAGCAAATTAATTTTCTTACTTTCAGCAAGTGTTAAGACATTTTCGACACTTGAAGTGGCTTATTACTGTTGACCGCCACAATTGAAGTAAACCGTAAAAGAAGGCCTATTTTTAAAATTTTTTTCTTATCACAATTTTAATCATCATATCATAGACTATGAATCGTGATGCGCATCGAATTGTGTCCTGGCATATCGTTGCAGCCCTAGGGGAGAGAGAGAGAGAGAGAGGGTGGAACGGAGAGAGAGAGAGAGATAGAGGGGTTTAATTTCCACTTGGGGTGAAATAGGTCCTCTTCGGACTGATACATGGTTCTTTTTTTTTATTGGTTCATAGAATCAAGCTACATTCAAGGGTATATAATTTGAAAAAGTGATTAGTCCATGGACGAACCCATGATAAATTGGAGTAGAAAGAGATGAAACCACTGTGGATACCGAGAATGCCCCAATCTGAGATCTTCAATAAAGACTCAAGGGAGACAATCCAAATATATAGAGCTGGTGGAACTTTACCAGTAATTAAATATTTTGTAACTAAAAATATATCAAAAAAAAAGGTAATCTATTCCATAGAATAACAAAATTTTTTAAGGTAAAGACAGTGGGTTTACATTGCCTGCAGCTGTAAAGGCCCATTCTCACGGTGCGACTTGTAGTAACTACTTGTAGTATCGACCCGAGTTGCAGCGTGAGAACACCCTAGTCGTACCAACTTTTACAAGCTCCCAACCAGTTGAAAGCGAGTTGGGTGAAATAGGAACTTCCCTATTTCAGTCAACAGATCGTATGAAATTGACCAATCAGAGACGTCAAGTATTAGTACAAACACGAGTTCTCTCCCCTTGTTGTTTGTAAACATGGACGCGAAGCGCACCCATCAAGAGCCGCTCAGCAAAACTGAGACAGAGAATTTTGTCAATTTTTACCTCGCACAACCTTGCTTATGGGATGTGAGTCATAAGACTTATCCAAGTCGTATCAACTCATTTATATACGATTTTATAATCTACATCAGGCCTTGCCGTTTGTACAGGGGCAGGCGTGCGCGTAACACACACCTTATTTATCTTCAGGCGTGTGGATAACACACCTAAAACACACACCTAAAAATTTTTGGGGCGTGTGCTTTAACAATAATGGGAATTCACTGAACTATCAGGTCCTCCTATTAAATCCAATTTCATTTGTTGTGATGCGCTTTATATTGCCATCTATATATTTTCTACGATTATTTGATCGACTGACTTACAATGTAGTTGTATCTGGGATGGTTGTCAACAGTAGCAACAAAAGGTCTAGGGTTTCCTTCCCCTATAGACCTGGCCAAGTTGCCATTTAGTGAAATATCTTGAGTGCGAAAGTGTCATAACCAACGTCGGAAAAATTCCACGATTTGAAGGTGGCCAATCAATCTGTTTCACAGAGATTTACTTACGAATTATCTCTGTAACTGATGACTGTCTACAACACGCGCATTGACTCAACGGCTCGTGCATTGTTTACACAACACCTAACTGCTTCGGGCAAAATGATGCATTTTACTCATTTTAATACCCATTTACACTACATAGGAAATATTTTTTAACTACAAATACTTCAAACTTTCAAACGTCTTTATTTATTTTTCTTATACTTCAAAAAAATGTTTGAGAATTTAATTTGTTGGAGTAAAAAAGTTAATATGCCGAATTCATTAAGTCTCGTCGATGTCATGCTTATCAGTGATTGTAGCGGCCAAGCGAATATTCACTGCGGGATCAGTTTGGTGGCCAATCTGACTCTGTTCCCACCGATCGCTGACATAATAAATGTCAACAAAGACAGCCAGAAAAAATAAATCGTTCAGGTACCGACTTCACATGTCCGGCCATCAAGCATGACAAATAACGCGGTAGTCGATCCAGCCATGCGCTCGAAACATAGTTATAAGTGTTATATACGATCTGTGGTGTTGTTAAATCTATGGCTCGAAACTAAGCTGTTTTCCGCATCCGGTAAAGGGAGATAATTTCGTACTCACTAACATTATCGTCTGTGCATTCGCTTCGCCAGCGATATAAGCCTCGCCAAATATTGATTTTTTTTTTTCGTTCACAAAAATCTGGCGTGCGCGATCAACACACACCTCGGGGGTGGTTTGCGTGCGCCTACGCGTGCGTGCGCGATCGCGCGCCTCAAAACGCAAGGCCTGCTACATGTAGATACATGTAGATACTACACGTAGATACTACAAGTAGTTACTACAAGTCGCACCGTGAGAACGGGCCTTAAACACTACACTACAGATTGTGTTGAAGACTAAAGGGGAGATAATTCATTCATATCTTTAATTAACTGGAGGCAGACCACCATTAATGGCCTTTGACTTCAATGTTAATTCTGGCCTCTTTGCCCACCTCCAACTTTTCCCCAAATTTTCATTGGACTGAATGCTTTTCACTATAGAAAGAGGAACACATGGTCATGTCTTTGCACTAAAATTTTTATGAGGTTGACCACCAAAATTTTGAGATACACAAACTTGAGGCATACTATAAACATGTCACTAGTTGCCATACATATCACCGTAGCCAACCTGATAACACCATTATCCCTCCGCCTCAAAATCATGAACATTTACCAAAACCTGGCAGAAAATGCTAATTCAAACCCTCCTCGTCCATTCTCAAGAGCGTCTTTGGTCTGAAAACATTAATATTTATGAATTGTATTGGATGCAATTAATAAGATGTAGTGATTGGTTGATTCCAGGTCAGTCGCTCATCAAAACGAAAACGTGTTTAGAATAGAAAATTCTACTATATATTTCAGAAATTTTTTCCAATATCATACATCATAAAACGTCATACAATCCCCCTCACCTGCACCCCAATAAAATATCAGGTCAAGGCCTAAATGGGCATGCAAAAGGGGAAAAAAGAGACAGAGAGAGAATTGCTATAAATAGACGAGCTACAATTTGGGGGTACCAAGATGGTGAAATTTAATGGTGGTATGCCTCCTATGATTTTTAACTCACCTCTCTGTGTTTTTCAAAATTCCATTTTTAACATGTGGAGTTCTATCAAGTATTTCTGGTACATCACATGATTTAGCATATATGGAACTGGAATACGTCTGGGGTTTCGTCTTTGAACCATTTTTTCGGCCATCGCGTTTTAACCAATCTTCTACCGATATCTGTTTAAAAATCTTTTTAGGGGCTGGAGCTGAAAGTCTTTCAGGCTTTTTTACTGATCCAATTTCTGTAAATAATTTATTTTTGGAAGAGGATTTCCTTCTTTCTTCAGATTTTGATCTCGAATTCGCTGTCTTTTTCTCAACACTAGACTTTCTGGAAGGTGTCAAGCATAGTTTGGGGATGGTGTAACTTTTTTTGTCCTGATTTTTCATGACCTTCCATTGATCTCTTATTTTACAGTTGATCTGATCAGCAGAGAGGAAAGGATACTTGGATGATAATCTTCCACGCTGGTCCTGATAATAAACAGTGAAACTCGGAACATGAAGAGTAACATACGCCTTCTCTGGTGTTTTCATTATCAGCGTTTTGGATCTGCTGACTTTATCAAATATATTTAATCTGAAACATACAAAATATTTCTTAGATTTAGATTACATGCTGATTTAGGCCTTGACCTGATATTTTATTGGGGTGCAGGTGAGGGGGATTGTATGACATTTTATGATGTATGATATTGGAAAAAATTTCTGAAATATTTAGCAGAATTTTCTATTCTAAACACGTTTTCGTTTTGATGAGCGACTGACCTGGAATCAACCAATCACTACTTCTTCTTATTAATTGCATCCAATACAATTCATAAATATTAATGTTTTCAGACCAAAGACGCTCTTGAGGTAGTTCCTTCAGGAATAGTCTCTGACCAGAAAACTAATGCATGCCGGCGTGAATTCTGTGATTGTGGAAATAAATAGCCTAGGCATCTCTCAAATCTCTGACAGAACTCAGGTTATGAAAACAAGCGCGCCAAATCATCTAGGCTATTGGCCCTTTAAAAGTTATTGCAAGTAACTTAATCAAATCTTATTACTTTCTGAAGTTCTAAATTATATCTATTTAGTTTAAATGGTTTCTACTGACAACTGAAACAAAAGGCGCTAATTAAATCAAAATACCAATCATCACTTCAAGTACTAGTACTACTACTCTAGCAGATGACACAAATCCTCTTCTCGTCATGTCTCGTTGTTAGCGAGATTATGACGTCCATGTTGCATTAGTTGCTACTAAACATTTAAGTTGGCAAGAAGCGATGAAGGGTTGTGACAGAATTTATGAAAAAACGTGATTCGCTTTACTTTTTAAAATGGATGATAGGCGATCCGAATTAGACGAATTTAAAGGCGAAGTAGACTTTGATTTTTTCGACGATGACGACCCTGCAGGTTCCGATATTCCTCAAAAAGACGACATTTCTAGAAAACCTCCGAAATCGCCTAATAAAACACCGTCTCCTGTTGTTGTGAATGAAAATAGGAATCCATCGCCGGTTGTCGCGAGTAAAAACAATAAACAAGACAAAGATGATTACAGTTCAAGTGATGACAGTTATTCAAGCGATTCGGTTACAGATACTGAGAGTGAAATAGATCAGAATTCGCATAATAATACAGGAAAAAATATTTCTAATGGTCATTCAGGAAAAAATGTAATTCCTAAACATCAGCAGAGTGTTGATCGTAAAAATGACACAAAAGAGAGAAAAAACACAAGAAGTGTTACATCATCGAGTGCATCCGAGTCATCTGAATCGGAGAGTGAAACTGAGAGTTTATCACGAGTGAGTCCTTTGCCGGTTAAATCCAAGAAAACAGACAATGATCGTGTCAAATCAGATAGTGATAGTTACACATCCTATACCTCTAGCAGTAGTAGTGCCTCAGACTTATCAGATTCGGAAATAGAATCGAAAGCTGTATCATCGAAATCTAAAAATAAACCCCCAACATCACAGTCTCATTCTCGAGATAAAGGACCAAAAGGTAAAGAAGAAGCCTGGTCAAACAGCACGAAAAAAGACACAGATAGAAACAGCGATAAGAATAAACAAAAAAATATGCGGTCGAAGAAAGGAAGAAAACCAGCATCTGACTCAGAAAGTGAAATCACAGATGTGTCGCCTTTATCATCTGCTCAAAATAGCCCCAGACGCAAGAAGAAGAACCGAAAACATCGTGATCATGATGAAAGAGACCAAGTTGGTAGAGACCAGAAAACGGAAGAAAATCTGAATCAGTGTGAAAATCTAGATCTCAATGTTTTAATTGATGCTGTCTCTGAACTAGAAAAAGACAAACGCATAAAAGCGAACACGCGTCGTGTTATGTTTGCGCCACATGAAAGACAGTCACGAGAAAATAATTATTCTTACAGTAAAGAACGAGCAAAGTTAATTGAAAAGGAGAATCAAAGACTACTAAATGAGATTATACACAGTGTGGATAATAGAGATCGACCTGCTACTCGTTCACAATATGCACCAGTAATTCGCCGTATGACGCCATCTGCCATTAACAGGGAAAGACAACAACGTAAAATAGAAGCAGAGAATTTGGTAAGTATGTACGTCATGATGTAATGTCCGTGGCCTACTTGATTTTAATTCCGGTACTACTAATCTAAGGAAAATACATGTACCGGGTAGTCTTTTATTTAACACGTTTAAATCAACAGACCAATTTGTGATATATGAGATGTTGGTAATGTGAAAATCCTACCACAGACTGATTTTTTCCCCCTTGAGTCAGTCTACATTGGAGTGGATTGAACTGTAGAAAATTAATACAAATTGTCTGACAAGTATGGTAGTAGTAGTAATATGGACCAGGAACCATGAGCATGATATCAACTATACACCACCTTTGAATTGTGACATATAAGCTTATACTTATATCAAAAATCGAAGTCCTTCAATTTTTAATGACCACTTCGTCAAGGTTGCGAGATGTAAATAGGCTTAGGGCATGTGATTGTTCAGGAGATTGTTGATAAGGGTTATTGCTAGCCCTATTTACATCGTGTGACCTTGACAAAATCTGCTGGTGGCCTTAATATTTACATTGTAGACCTAACCATCTATCAATCAATTCACTATTGTCCATTGAACAAGCAGGCCAAGATTCGTAGTTCACTTACTCTTATGTTACATGTGGGCCTATTGGACAAATTGAACAATTGGCGACACCTTCAACCTTTTTTTTTTTCAAAAAAGACGCCCCCAAAAAGAACAAGAAGAAACGTGATGGTGCTAGTTGAAGTCCATTTGAATCCAAGCTAAAGAGATTATATGGCGCGTTGATATTTTGATCTTGTTTTCTTAAAGATACATGGTGACAAAAAGTATTTATCGGGTGATTATTTCCATTAAAAGTACCGGTATGGCAAATTTGGTATGGAAAGTACCGGTATAGACGTGGACTTCCGACTGTGCACGATCCATCGTGTAGAGAAGACGCCCAATCACACTAGAAAACTCTGGATTACCCCAGGAAAAATGTCAGGGTATCACTAACTACAGTCCTTCACGTTTAAGGCGCGCTTTCGCTCTTGCGCCTCCCGACGAACCTCAACCTAACTTCGGGGGAGTCATTAAATACGCCTGCTAATTAGTTAAATCGCTCTCTTCATTGAGATTAATAAATTACAGTACTTTCAGGGTTTCTTTATTATTAAAAGTGAATGTGTTTGGCGTTTAGTGATCGTCTGCAAGTCTGCAAGCAATGAGCGTTCCCGTCGTAAAACTTTGGCTGCCATAATTCTTCACAAAACATCTTGAGTACTAATGTAAGGCTCGTTTTAATTGGATAAAAGTCTAAAATCAGCCAATAGAATACGATGCTACTTGACAGCTTTATGTCGCCGGATGTTGATAGAAATGTCCGCGGGTATGACACGTCTATAATAAGGAAAATGTAAATGACATATAAAGGTTATGAGACAAAACTAATGTAGAATTACTCTTGCAATATAAATAAGAAGAGTTGTTTTTGCGCGAGCTTTTTTCTCAATTTCTAAATTGGCGGTAGTGTTTTACGGCTCCCGTACCATTTCGTAAACGTGAAGGACTGACTAACTAGCAACCAGACGGTTTTATGTATTATATAGTTTTGGGAAGGATATTTTTTAGATTAATTAGTTTTCAACATGTTTTTAGTAATTTTAGTCAAAATATACACAGTTTGCACATGGGAAAGTAATTTAATTAAATGTTGAATTATCAATCGGAGTAGGTTTCATATTTAGTGTAAAATGTAAATGACACTAAGATGTTTTTAATAAAGATTACCGGTGTAGCCATGTAGATCAATATTACTATTCACATGGTGACATCTTTATTACTTTCACTCAGTTATTCAAAATAACAATAACAAAATTAATCAATGTTATTAAATATTTCATGCTTATTGAATAGATCATAGTTCAGATGATTTATAATAGTTGTTCTCTTAAAGCAAATGAAGTCAATTTATGAATAAACACCAACAAGTGCAAGAAAGGTTTTTTAGTTGGTTTCTGGTAATGACATCCTAAATGTTTACCCCAAATTAGAGTTCCTGTCTAACTGCGTGGGTTTTCTCTAGGTTTCCCTGGTTTTCTTCCACTGTTAAAGACCCCTATGCTCAAGCGAATTATTGAAACAAAATTGAACCGTGTTCTGGTACATGTATTAGTCCTGAAATAACCTAGTTTGTGTTCAGTAGATGTTAAACTCTGTTTCTCTCTCCCCCATTTACCAACAAATATTCTTTTTAAAACGTTGAACCTAAAAATATCTATTCTAAAGCTGAATATATTTTGTGTAATTACCTTGTACCCATACATATGTAATAGAAGAATTTGTTAATAAAGCCAATAGATTTTTTTTGTACATACTGTCTACATGTTTCTGTACTAATTATAAAATATTAATATATTTTGTATACTGATTACCATGGAAACATACATTCTAAGATAATAATGATATAAATCAATGCTTGTTTTTCTATACAGTACATGTAAGAAATCCTTGTTAATTTGATCATACCATACATCAAAGTCGTTAGTCGATCAAGTCGGGATCACAGGGGTAAGGCCAATTCGTCCCCTGGAATTATTCAGACCCAACCAATTCATCCCCAGATAATTCATCCCCTAGGACATTACATTGTCCGACATGGTCTAATTGGTGCCTGTCTTTTTATCCAACATACTATAGATTATTTGTCTGGTCAAGTGATTTTCTTCAGATTCATGCTTAGTTCTGCATATAGTTCAAAAACTCATCATAATGAATACATTGAGTGAAGTTATCAGTGTTTGAGTTTTGACAAGATGTAGTGTAGATTGTTTATTATTGTAGCAATGATACTTGACAATTGAGACTTAAGATTATCCATTTTATCATTAAATTTCTTAATCACAAGAGTGTTCTAATCAAATCTCAGCCATCCAGTGTTCCAGAGAGTTGATCATACAATAGGTCTGTCATGTGAATAAATGTCTAAAATAATATTTTATATAACATTTAAAACCTAATTAAAAATTGTAATACCAAATTTAGCTCGTACTCTTGTACATAATGCAACTTTACTTTTAATGAAAAAATTCCATCTTTCCTATTCTGATTCATTAAGCTTACAGCCATGTATTTTTATCTGAAACCGATTAATGTTAAAGAAGATAACGTTCGCTAATGATGATGTGCACGAAAAAATAAAATGGCTAAAAATAATGAGTAGGCTTACTACCTTACTTTATTATCATAATGATGCAAATTGTGATATGCCATTTGTAATCTTGCAAAGTACTACGTACAATCATCACATGGCACGGAGGCTGGCAATCCTTGTATTTTTAGTGAATTTTAAACTCAAAAATGAAATAGGGTTTAGCAATACTTTTCTGCACTGACTGGGTTAATGAAGATTGGGTTCAGGCCTGGAAATAACGGTTTTAGATGTACCTGAAAAAATGTCAGGCACTAATGACATAGTAGTACCTGACATTTTCAACACAGTGCTGGACATGTATTCATAATATCATTAAAAAAGATAAATCAGTGCCGGACAAAATGACAGACACCAGAGGTTTAGTGCCTGACAAAGCCTGAATCTGTGCCTGACATTGTCAATGACAGGTGCTTTATTCCAGGCTTGCATTTCTTACACCATACTTTGCTGTATAGGGAAATTTTACACCATATACATCTGTCCTGTACCACTGACAAGGGGAATCAATATTGAAAAATCCTGGGAAACTTTATCAACACCGGAATCAAACCAATAAACCACATGGTTTAGTGAGCCAGTACCTTACTCACTGAGCCAGGACGTTTTCTACAAGTATCTGGATTATAGTTTGTCCGGATTATAGTGAATTGGAGATAGTTATCTGGTTGTTAAATGTGATGCCTGATTATTTAATTAACAGGTTACAACATTATTGTTGTCTGCTAATTATCACCTGATCAGGGTTTAAATTTTAATTAGAACTTGGTGTTCGTTATTGATTAATTACATGACAATGATCGGATTATTACCCGGCAGCCAGACTTGATCATCGAGTCACATGCTGCTAAACTTAGATCATTTATTTAGTCTTGTTGCATGTGTAAATACACGTAGACTTGTGTACTAATAACATGCATTTATTGTGATTTGAAATTGCAGTACTCTAGTTTTGTTCTACATAACAGATAAAGTCTTGATGCAAACTTTCCAAACCAAGAAATAAATAGCCATGATGTTTTATTAAATAAAAATATTAAGACTTACAGATTTAGATCTGAAAGCTTTTGAAATAAGCAGTCAAGTAAACTATGTTTTTGATTTAAATTAATTTTTATTTCCAAAGACTAAAGAAAATGGAAACAAAAGTGGTGTATATTTTCTGTAATATATCAATCAGTATAATATTTGTGACTGTCATTCATCTGTTCATCCTGTTTCAGGGAAATATTACTTTCCTTTCATGGCTTTATCCCATACTAAACTTTCGCTGTTTGTCAACAATTAGCTCCTCTTGAGAACAGACACTAGAGTTGCCATTTTAAATTTTAAATCCACGATTTTAGTTGAAAACAGCAAGTTTGGTATGTTTTGAGCATTTTGAGAATTTATTCTTTCATTTAACAAAATTGAAAAGGTTTATTAGTCTTTTTGTGTATAACAGATGTGACCCGGAGTAGGACCACATTACAAATCTATTCTTGAAGTAGAATAGATAGTTCTCTGTGTGCAGAATTGACTATACTCCTCAACAGCAGCTAAACAAAACACTAAATAACAATTTTATAGATTATATTATTTTTATTTGTATATTTTCAGGCATTATTACGAAGATTACAGAAAGCGAAGCCGACTCGTGGAATGTCTAAAGCTGAACAAGATCAGCAGTACAAGAAGACCATGTTATATGGTGTACCTGTCTCCACTCTACACTCATCACGACCTAAATCTAGGGCAACTACACCCTGGGACGAACTCTCCAATAGTTCTAGGATGGGTTCGAGAACGCGAAGTTTAAACAGTCTGGCATCTGCCTCTACAATAACATCTGCACAATCTACACACAGATCACGTCCTTCCAGCGCTAAGAAGAAACCGGAATGGAATGAAAGATGGTAGTTTGTGGTTCGAGATTTCGAGTTCTACTAAATACTGTGTGTAAACATGTACCGGTACCAGAGTTTAAAATAATCAGAGGTCGTAGAGTGGAGGTGGCCTATAGAATTGTGGGGGACCTCAATTTTGCCTTTCTATAATTTCATTAGGAGTAGCGAAATTGTTATTAATTATTATTGTACTATAATCAAGTTCTCTTATGAAAGTACATTCAGTCATTGCATACAGTTAAACAAACTATATAATGGATTTCTCGTGTATGAAAATATTATATTATTAATTATTACTTGTATTTAATTTTTAAAAAACCACATACACTTGTTGTTTAGAGTTAAAACAAACTATGTTATGAATACTACATGTGTAATCGATTTCTCATCTGTAGTGATATTGTTATTTCTTTATAAACCACATCCAGTCGTTGCATACAGTTTAAACAAACTAAATAATTGATATATTTTCTATGAAAATAATAATAATGTTGTTATTAATTTATGTAAACCACATCTAGTTGTTAAAGTTGCATACAGTTATCTATGGATGTACATGTAGTAATATTGTTATTTATTTATTTGATAAAAATACAGATTCAAAAATTAGTTTTTGAGTCAAATTAAAGCGAGATGTATTGTTGATATAATGTAATATGTTTGTATAGTAATCCATTGTATGTTATAAATATTATTAGGTTTTTAAGTATTGGCATCAAGGTTGTCTTTAAGAGCATCACAAGCCCCCAGGTAAAGCCGTGCACTGGTTACACTACCAACACAACCAGTTATAAGAATAAACATGTAAATGGTTAATAATTGGGTACTTAGAGCAAAACTTGAAATAAATATGATTTCCATAGATTAGCATGAGATCTGTGTGCCCATTGCATTAAGATGGGCCTTGCTGATATTATCGCCATCACAGAGCCAAACAGTAGGATGTAAAACCCCATTTTACTTCCTTTCTTAGAAAAAATTTAAAAATTAATCATGTGAGATAGGTACAGAAGACGTATTCTCAGATGTTGAAGGAATGTTATCGAACATAGGCCACACTTGATAGCAGTCATTGGGACATTGCTTTTATTGGCTTATAGTTTCATTATTAGACTAATCAAAACAGTTGATACATCATTTGGTATTCTCATTATTTAAATAGTTTCGCTATCCAACTAATGAAAACAATTGATACATTTTGTTGCATTCTCATTGGTTTACTAGTTTCTCTATCAGACTTATCAAAACAGTCGAAACCAGAAATATTTTTTGTATGGCCTGAAATATACCAGTTCATGTTTAATATACTGTTAAACCAAACAAGTCTCTGATCATTATTTTAGGGATTGAGGAATCGTTGCATGACATCATACTCCGAAAAATCATTTTAGGGATTGAGGAATCCTGGTAAATAACAACATTGTGAAAGTTGATTTCTAAACGGAATTGAAGATTTGTCAAAATGCAGGATATGGTCAAAACCAAACAGCATCACTTATAATTTTTGTTGAAATCTTTTTGATGGACCTTAATCCAAGCATGGAGATTGACTTTATTAAATGTTAAATGAATAATCAAGTTCAGTACTTTTTAGCACCATTTAAACCGTAAAAAACTAATAGTGTCCCGAAAATAGAAAGATTTTCAGCAGTTTTAAATTTTATCTTTCAAACTGCATAATAATCAACCGAATGTCAGTTGCAATGATTTTTAATAAAACCTTCCATTAATGTGCTGTAAACTAGTATTGAGTTAATGGGTGTAGAATGACTCAGTCTTGTGTTCAATGTCATACAATTTCACTTTATTTGGATTAGCAGTATTTTATTACATTTTACATAGAAACGACCTTCACATTTCATATTACATCAAGGGATGTTTGTATTAAACAAAAGACCCAGGGCCCTTATTGATGAAATCGTTGCACAGTACAGAATCCTGATTAAATCAACACATTATTAGGGTAAGGTTGTGACATCATCAGGGGAACTGTCAGTCATAGTTTATAAACTAGTTGATGACAGTTCTCATCATGAGATGACAGCTGAAGTGTTCATTAAAGATGGACGATTCACATGGCTGAAACTATTAGATTAATGAGTAAAAATATAAAATATTGTTACTGTTACCATAGTGACTAATTGCCATTCTTAAAATCAGTACCTCCCATTCAAAAAATGATAAAATTACATTAGATAGACATTTAATTCATTAAGATATTTATGTTTTTTTTTTTTTCTATTGCTGTCTTGTACTGTAAATGTAAAGCACTGTAATGTTCAACATCTGGTATATACATATAGTTTCAATATAAATAGAAGGCCATATAGAAATATTCTTCTTCCTAGATAGGCTATTCAAAAAAAAAAAAAAAAAATCAACACAACCCTTGTAAATGTTATTGACAATTATAAATACGGAATAATCATATAATCTACACCATGATGAGTTAAACGATGGCTTGAAACTTGATGTTTTTGAGAAGACATTTGGTCCAGTAGTGATACTTAAAGTAAAAATAAAAAAAACAAAAACCTCCTGCCTGCATTAGATTGTTTGGAAAGAGTGTCTGAGAACCAGAACATATTTTTTTGTATGGCCTAAAATATACCAGTTCATGTTTAATATACCTTTTATTGTAGAGTTTATAAGACAGACTATAGCCTTCTATTTATGTATATATTATAGATTAAGTCATTCACTTGGATGATTATATTGTATCTTTATAAAGCCACTACAAATAACCCACAGGTATCGTAGAAAATAGGCATAATAGAGACATTATACACAAATAACATTTATTAGGAACTAGTTGTAAGGAATATGAAAGTTATTGTGTTTAAAATGGTACATGTAGATTACGTTAAATCATAGAAAGTTTCATTAATCATGGGATATTCCTAAATAGATCTTGCAATGAATTTAACAAGGTTTTACTTACCAGAGGACCCACAGAAAACCCAGTCCACAGAAAGTAGTGAAAGTAAGTAATAATACCACTGCTAAAGACTACTACACAAATTATATGCCGTGTAATGTGCTATGAAGGAAATTTTGCCTGTACAGTGGCGCTCCAGCCTAATCTTATATCAGATTCCAACTGCCAAGGATCTTTTACGTGCACGTGTTACCTTGGTTTTTTTGTCCCATCTGAAAGACTATACATTGTCCCTTGCCAGGCACACTGTCCTGCACCATTGACAAGCAGGGTCTCAAAATGGCTTGATTTGGTAATGATAATTGACATATTCAAGAATGCTGAAGATTCTGTCAGTTTGCTCAGTGGCATTTTACAAAATGATATAATATACACAACAATGAATACAAGTAAACATACAGAAACACAATGATGTATTTCACACACAGAGATTACACAAATTAAAATTTGATATTTCATTTCAAAATATTCCATTTTGAGACGTTTCTTCTTGAAGATTTATATTTTATGAGTGTTGATGCTTTTGGGACATAAAAGTTAAGGATAGAAATATTAAGGAGAGAGTTAATGCATTGTTTTTTTAAGTCAACTATTCAGTAACATAACAAGATTGAATTAAATGTAAATACAATAAGACACTTTGATGTATGGAACCGTTGCAAAATTTCAACAAGTGTATTAAAGCATAACCTGTGGATTCAATGTCATGGCCGATTCACGTTGATGGTGCAACAATAAGTTGACTTGGATGGATTTTAATCCCGGTTTAAGACTAAATAACCGACATTTAAAGATGCATTATGTAAGATTTAGATAAAGAGCTGGCTCTTGTTAAAGTAGTTTAAATATAGATTATTCAAAATGAATATGTTGAAATTTTCATTCAAATTACTTTATTTTGAGTGAAGTTATCACTGTAGTTTTGACAAGATGTGTGTTAGCTTGATTATAGTTTTGTCATGTTAACAAGTGTCTAATTAATAATTTATATAATATTTAAGGCCGAAAAAAGGACCTGCAGTGAGCAAAATTAGCTCTTGAAAAACGTATCTTTAATTTATTATTTTCTGTCTTCGGGGTTCAACCAAAAAAACAGTTCCAAGGGTTATTTGTTTAAACACAAGTATTGAAATTTTGCTGTGGTTCATTCCTAAATGTGTCTGAACCTAAACACACAAGAAAGTATAAAAAATATGAAATTTGATAATTCCATTAAAGGTTACCTAGCTATGACAGGTACAAATTGTATTATGAATTTAATCTGTTTAGATCTATATTGGTTCGCGTCAATATTTGTAGAGTTTTATTTTATATTTGAACTCATCTGGCCACTCTTCATAATTTTAAAGTAAATTTGTCTAGTGTATTATGTCATATTTATCTATTGATCTATTGCATAATTATTTTGTAAAAGTTAACACAAATATTAAACATACATTATGCAAGAGTTAAATCTCTGCCTATTGCAGGTCTTTCTTAATCTAAATTATTAATTGTACATTAATTCACTTAGCCAACCGATAGTCAACTCTTGATGTCGTCGCTAGTCTGCAATGTTTACTGGATTAGAATTCTATCTGCTGCTCAACGCTCATTAATTATTAAATTAAAAAATGGATAATTTAGACTATGTTTTTTATCAAACCGACTTTAGTATTAATGATTGAGGCTAGGTCCAAAATTTATCCTCCAAATTCTCGTTTCAGAGTGGATCAATTAGACTGAAATTTTCAGCAAATTTCTTTACATTATCTAGTTTTTAACTATTTTAGTGAGAACTGCCAACTCTTTATATAATCTCACATAATGGTTTCTTCCAGCACCCACAGAGCTATAAACCCCTACTCCCAAACAAATTATTGAAATAAAATTGTACCATATGTATGTTAGTACCAAAATAGTATTGTGTGGACTATAAACCCCATTTCTTGTTCTCTCCCCCTCCTCTGTTATATATAGGAATATTGTTTATATAGATCTCACTGTTTATAGATATACACTAACTTAAACCACAGTTCCATTTATATAATATTATTAAGCTGCCTTTAAATAGATTCATTTCTAATTATGTTAACTTATTGATTCATTTATAATTAAGAAGGTTCTGAAAATATTTCAACAGACCTAAAATAATTGGTAAATATTTTTTAAATTATATATGTTACAAATATGTTGATTTTGAGAATATTATTGTACAAAATAACAATTAGAATCACTGACTGACATTGTAGGGTAATTAGATTGAGAGATTGAGGCCTTAAGCATCTCTTTAATTAAAGGGAGGATGGGTGGCCGAATGTAGTTTGTATCATGTGGCATTAATTTAAAATCCCATTTTATTGAACTACTACATTGGAGTTACAATTTTTACAAAGTATATACAATACCACGCAATATCCATGGACGTATATTGATATAGAAACACAATATAAAAGATGTTGGTTTTGAAAAGAGATTACTGTCATGTTAAATTATTTACCGTACATTTGTGCCTTTTTCACAACCACATATTTCGAAGGATATTAATGTTTTCGTTTTAAATTATATAATGTTCATGTGTATAATATATTATAAGTGTGTGTGTTAAAGTCTGTTCAGTACAATAAACATACGCCCACAGCAGCTAAATCGTCCGGGCAGTCAACAAGGGTTGTCGCATATTTTTAATTTTTTTGGTAATGAAACATTTGTAATACACTTAAATCTGAGTAACAACTCATTATGTAATTATCTGAAAATCATTAGAATTTGTTTGCATTTTATAAAGTTTTGCCCCAAGCTAACAATTAGTATAGGAAACATTTAACATCATGGATTCAGCTGTTCAGTTATCAAAATTCATTGAAAATCAAAATACTTGTTCGTCTCAACACCTTAAACCCTGTGTATCAATCTGAAGTCAATCGGATGATAAGTTTGGCATCTACAGCGCCACAAGGTTTTTGAAGTGATCAAGGGAGATAACTCTGGAAGTAATTATTTGAAATCGATGAAAATCAGTAGGCTTCTTCGTCTCAGGACCTTAAACAGTGTGTGTAAATTTAAAGTCAATCGGATATTAACTTTGGCCTCTAGATCAAGGAACATAACTCTGGCACTACTTATCGGAAATTGATGCAAATCAATAGGCATCTTCGTCTTATGCCCTTAAACACTGTGTATAAATTTAAAGTCAATCTGATATTAACTTTGGCTTTTAGCGCGTCCACAAGATTTTTTGAAGTGATCAAGGGCCATAACTCTGGCACTAATTATCGGAAATCGCTGAAAATCAATAGGCTTCTTCGTCTTATGACCTTAAACACTGTGTATAAATTCAAAGTCAATCGGATATTAACTTTGGCTTTTAGAGCGTCCACAAGATTTTTTGAAGTGATCAAGGGCCATAACTCTGGCACTAATTATCGGAAATTGCTGAAAATCAATAAGCTTCTTCGTCTTATGACCTTAAACACTGTGTATAAATTTAAAGTCGATCGGATATTAACTTTGGCTTTTTGAAGTGATCAAGGGCAATAACTCTGGCACTAATTATCGGAAATCGCTGAAAATCAATAGGCTTCTTCGTCTTATGACCTTAAACACTGTGTATAAATTTAAATTCAATCGGATATTAACTTTGGCTTTTAGAGCGTCCACAAGATTTTTTGAAGTCATCAAGGGCCATAACTCTGGTAGTTATTATTGGAAATCGCTGAAAAACAATGGGCTTCTTCGTCTCATGACCTTAAACACTGTGTATAAATTTAAAGTCAATCGGATATTAACTTTAGCCTATAGAGCGTCCACAAGCAATTGTGGACGCCGGACCGACGGACGGACGGGGGCGACAACAATATACGACCACATTTCAATGTGGGCGTATAAAAAGTGCTTTTCTGATAATCTCAAGTTTATTCTAGAAGTTGGCCAGTATTGACAGGTGTAGGCCAGTATTGACAGGTTTTGATTAGTATTGGCAGGGTTTGGTCAGTATGGAAAGGTTTTGGTCTATATGGGTAAGTAGGTTTCAGGATGGGCAGGTAAATATGGAGAGGATTTGCAGCAAACATCATGATGATGACCTCTATATTTTGTAACAATTTCATCAAGTATAAAGGCGGCCTTGCTATTTACATTATGTCCATTACCTCAAATATAAAATACTAAAAGACACTGATTTGTTTTTTGTATAAGACGTTTAACCGGGAAATGATCTTTTTTGAATATTAAAATTTAAATTTATATATGTATTATAGTGAAATGATGATGACAATGAAATGATATGTGAATATATTTGCATAATTTAAAAAGTTCTCATGAATATATTTGCATAATTTAGCAAGATATCCTGTATTAATAGTCTTTTTGTATTATAACTCTGTTACATGCGGCACTGTCTGGATTCCAAATAACATTGTTACATATGAAAATAGTTACATAATGATACTAAGTTTACGGGTGAAGAGACTCAATAATACTGTCTACTGTGATATATATAAATAGAAGTTTCGGTCAGGCTAATCTGGGATACTTGTCTAACTTGATCATTAAAGAAGCATTATGTAAAATTTAGATAATGAGCTAGCAGTTCTCCCTATAATATTTTAAAATAAGATAATTGAAATTGGCTGATTTAGCTCTTACATAATGCATGTTTAATTGTAATAATATATAATTGTTATGTTGTTTGTGTTGTTTTTTGCTTTGCTAATCGAATTCTTACCCAATATTGTCTGTAGATATTTATAGGTCTGATATTGTCTATAGAAGTTTATAGTTATCATTACAGGTCTATATTGTGAAATTTATAATTTAGGCCAATGTAGATATTGTAATTGTCTCTGGAAATTGTTAACTTTTTCCATTATTATTGTAAGGATAATAAAGTTAGTAGAGTGCAGTAGGGGATGTACTAAAACAAAGAATGTATGATAGAAATTGAATATAAGCATCTAGATGTGGATCTCTAACTTAATGTTGTATATATGTACAATTAGCGATGTACACCGGTATATAAATGCTGTATATAAATATATGTAAAATTAGTTATGTAAAGTAAGAATTCTACCCTGTGCCTATATGTTAAAATCTGTAACAATATTTCTGTAATAAAACCTTTCCCCTTGTATGTTAATGTTGTATAGTCATTTTTTTTTATCTTTCTCTGTCACCCTTTTTTAGACAGAATAACTCTGCTCCTAATTTCAGTAGAATGTTCATACTTGATGTAAATGTTCATTAAGAGAATGGCTTGACTGAGTTCAATAATGTGCATTTTCTGCTGAGGCCAAGCACAAATAAGTAATTTGATTTGTTGGTTTGTGATGCTTTGGAACATAACTTTGATTCAAAGTGAGAGAGAGTGATGAATCAATACTTCTATAATGATTAAAAGATTATCTGCTTAGGTTGAGCAGCAAGCAATTTGATTTGCTCGATGCTTTATAAAAAGAACAGGGTGGGTTGGAGTGCTGCATCACAAGGTCTGTCATTGAGTCAACTGGCCTCACTTTGATTCCCTGGTTGTCATGACGAGGAGTGGGGTCAATTTTATTTCCATAAATTGCTAGCGTTTAGTGATCTTTAGCAGAGGCAAGAAACAGAGGACCTAGAGAAAACCCCTAAACCCTGGTCATGTAAAAGAGGTCTATTTTTAAAGACCCTTTCGTGCAAGCAAGTCAACCTAATTAAAATTGAACAATGTATGAGGTACTGAAATTACCTAGTTTGTGTCGAGAGCGCTAAACAGTCCTCGGCCTGTAAGATACTTTATGTAGGATTTAGATAAAGAGCTGGCCATTCTTCTATTAGTATCGAATATTTCATTACCCTGCCATTAATTGAAAATTTCAATCAAATTACTTTATTCCGAGCCAAGTTATTACTGTTTGTAATTTTGACAAGATGTGTACTGAAATATTCCATACATAGCCTCACTTCTCCATTCTTAAATTAAATCATTAAATGGCCGAATCATTCCAATCTAGTTAAAATCTCAAGCAACTAATGGCATCGAGGGTTGATTATGGTCTTGTCATGGCTCATGCTCTAAGGTTATTCTCGTAACAGAAGAGGTTGGATGTTTATAAGTGGTTATTATATGTGAGGTGATGTGATAATTAATACAGCTAATGAGCAGAGATGATGTGATTTATTTCTAGATAATTATGATAAATGACCAGATGTTATAATAATAGAATAATTAACTCAATATAATACATGTACATCTTGTGCATTAAAGGTACGAGAGTGGCATTTCGGGACTAATATATATATAGTTCAATATTATTACGATAATTCACTTGCGCATAGGCGTCTTCAGCAAGGATGAGAGAGAGAGAAATGGGTTTAACGTCAACTTGACACAAACTAGGCCATTTCGGGACTAACATAGTAATATGGTTTAATCTTTATTTCAATAATTCGCTTGCATATAGGGGTCTTTAGCAGTGGGAGGAAACCGGAGGTGCCGGAGTAAACCCATGAGATTGGACATACGACCCTACTCCTTGTCACATACAAACAGGGATTTGAAACCACACCAGTTGGCTCAATGACAGACTTTATGATACAGCACGCACGTGCTAACTATTGGGCATTTCCCCCCCACCCTTTTAGCAATGGTCTTAAAAACTACAAATATAATCCATTACCTCTTGAGAAACTTTAATTGACCATAAAATAGCAGTGGTTCATGGGATGACAATGCTTGTAGCCACTGCTTTATCATGGGTTTTTCACAATTGAGAAGAATATTTCAAAACTAATAAAACAAAATTATATAATCAAAGCCTTGTTTTAATTGCATAACTTTATACAAATGAAATGGCGTTAAAACGTCTTATTTTCCTGTTCCAACAGGGATAATGAAGATGGATTTATTTAATTTTTTTGCGTTTTTTTCTTTATAAAGAATATAATCAATGAATCTGTAGATCTACTACTATTTATCAACTTTCCACAATGAGGTCTGCTTTAAATCCTGAAAAATATAAAACATAGGTTGTCAGTCAACAAACCATTACTGAACTACAGCTCTTTTAAACTTCAAGTATATAAAAATATTACTGAAATATACCAAAAAATCTTGATAATCTTACCCCTATTGAAATATTCACAGCTTTTAAATTATCACGAACTTCGTCACATTTATTTAATAACGGTGACATCAACTTCTTTCTTCTTTTCTCTTCTTCTTTTGTATCTTCTTCTGATACATCTAAAATTATCACAATCATAAAATTCATTTTCAGTCTTCAGTATTTATTATTCTAACAATCTGATTACCGGTAAGCGAAACTAAAGAGGCTCATCAAGACATCTGGTGTTCGATCCCATAAATGGCTACATCTCCGCTACTAATTAACATAAAAATCTAAAATGTTCAGTATTTAGTCTTCAGTTTCTGATATTTTTCCATTTCCATTAAAAGGAAATGTGTTGGCTCACCAGGACGTCTCGTGTTTCGATCATGCAGACAGAAAACATCTTCACAAAAATGGGTACATATGTAATTAGAGGAGATGAATTTTGTTCAGACAGGAATTATTCTGCAAACTCTTCAAATTGGTACAACAAAGGTTTCATTTACATACTGGTCAACCTTGGTTTCTGTCCCACCAAGACAAATGTAATTTAAATATATTTTTTAAACAACAGTTTACGTTTTTCATTGAGACTAATATGGCGTGTGATGTACAATATTTTTACATATATATGTAAATATGAGAGAAAGAAATGGGGTTTAACATTCACTCAACAAAAAATAAGTCATATCTGGACTAACATATAGTTCAATTTTATATTTCAATAACGTAACAGAAAAATGGAGGACCCTGAGGAAACCCACCAGGTTGGACAGAAGACTCTACACATACAAGAGAAGATGAAACCATGCCACTTGTAATCATGGAGTGTGGTGTAGTATATTTTTACCTGTAAATATGTTGTCAGGTGGATGTAAAGCAAACTGTCTGACAGTATCCCTGAGATTAACCAGATTATCTATAACACAGTCTAGTTTTACACCATCCATATTGCTACTAGTCTACAATATACAATCATTAAACATACTTCTTTACAATATGTTAAACAAAATATTTGCATGTTATAAAACGGGACAATGTAATATAAATAATGATGCTTAAAATATCTTTTTATGGATCAGGGAACAGGCAAAGCCTATATCCCCCTCTCTCCTCTATATCACCCCTTAAAATATCTTGAATACAGTGTTTCCGCTACGAAACTAGTTCTGTCATCAGGTGGAGTTCCTCCGTCTCCAAGCATTTTGACGGTTTCCACATCGCTCTCGAGAGGTGCGCCAATTGATCAACTCGGCTACTGTAAAGATTATAAACTATACTCACCCCTTTAAGTCTAAGATTAAAACCTAATTTAATTAACGTTGATTGTAGTAAAACACCAGCAGTAGATACCATGGCAGGACTTCTTACTACACTACACTGAAACAAACATGTACGATAGTTGCTTGATAAAGATCAGAGATCCCTCGTTCAAATGTTGCCAGAAAAAAAATTGATAGAGTAAGCTATAATGAAAAACATTACACGCAAAACAAAATTATCATGACATTTGAGATATTTTAATGTGTAATAATTTTATATCCACCACTATCAGTAATTGTATCTGTATCGCTGTCAATATCTGATATCGGCAAAACCGATCGTAGCCATATCGGACTATCACTAATCAAATACATCTATAATTAACACCCACTCTAGCTACTTCTATAATCAACATACACCACCCGTTCCAACATTAAATACTTCTATAATCAACATCCGCTCTACTTCTATGATCAACCTCATTCCTACGTTCAAACATCAAATACTTCTATAATCAACATCCGCTCTCACATCAAATACTTCTATAATCAACATCTACTCCCACATTATATACTTCTATAATCAACTTCTATAACACAAACTTTCCCAAAATAAATTAAAATTCAAAAGTTAGTTTTTACCGTAGTGTCTTTTGCAAAACTTTTGTAGAGGATCTTTGTTAAATTCTGCATGCTACTGATAACATTCTCTGTGAGGAAATCATCAGCCAATGCCTCTAATATACCTTGTCTCGTTTCATTTATACTAAAAATACATATAACACCTGTGTATAATGTATACTAGATAATCTGTTCAGTAATATTTCAATAATTCACCAGCTATGAGAGAAATCTAGAGGATCGGAGAAAGCCACCAGGTTGAACAGTCAACTCTACTCTGTGTCATGTATAATATTGGAATGGAAACCATGCCACTTGACTCAATGGCAGACCTTATGATCAAGGAGATAAAGATAGAAATGGGGTTTAACGTCCACTTGACAAAACTAGGTCACTTAAAGACTATCATGTGGTTCTATTTTATTTCAATAATTTGCTTGTGCATTGGGGTCTTAAGCAGTGGGAGAAAACCGGAGGACCAGGAGAAAACCCACGAGGTTCGACAGGCAACCATCACTCACCTATTTCATTGTTAAACTCTTAAATGGCCGTTGTGTTCTAATAAACTCAAAATCACTACAAACTGATGGTCTAAAGCATGGATGATGATAGACTTGTCATATGAATAGATATCTTATTTATGATTTATATAACATTTGAAGCCAAAGAAAAAGAACTGCATTAAGTAGATATAGCTCTTACGATAATTACAATCTTCGAGGACAAATTTTTTTCTTTCCTTTTTTAGCTCACTCGCCAAAGACAGAAATCCATGAATGAAAATTGATAGAATGTACGTTAACAACGTACCAGTTCTGTAATTCAGCTTCGTTGATTGGTTCACAAAGAATTTGACCTGTGACATAAGCTTCACACATATTAATACAGTTGGTGAAATGTTCATACATAGCAGCCGATTTCTTCATGATAACATCACTGTATTCTATATCTACACCCACCAAAAATAAAAATTAAAGAGATCAAGGGCCATAACTCTGTCAGTAGGGCTGCAACGATACGCCAGGCCACAATTCGATGCACATCAAGATTCATAGTCTACGATACGATTAATATTGTGATAGGAAATAAATTCTAAAAATAGGCCTTTTTTATGGTTTACTTTAAATGTGGCATTTATTCGGTCAACTAATGTAATAAGCCACTTCAAGTGTCAAAGATAGGTTGCCAGGCAACGAAACATACGCACACAGCAGCTAAATCGTCCGGGCAGTCAACAAGGGTTGTCGCATATTTTTACTTTGTTTGGTACCTAATGAAACATTTGTAATACACCTTGATACGGCTAAATATCGGTAATTACTATAACTGTAAACAATAGAGTTTGGCCCAGTTACTGGAGATCGCAGGTGGAATTGAGTCACGTATAGTATGACATGAGTTTCACAAGGAGATGGGAAAGGGGTGCGCATAAACCACTGATGTTTTTTTTTCCTGAAACACCTCTGCCAAAGTCGCCCAGCGCCTTATCTACGCATGCGCCTTATACACCGAAAAATATGGTAATGAAACATTTGTAATACACTAAAATCTGATTAAGAGTAACAACTCATTATGTAATTATCTGAAAATCATTAGAATTTGTTTGCTTTTTATAAAGTTTTGCCCCACCCTAACAATTAGTATAGGAAACATTTAACATCATGGATTTAGCTGTTCAGTTATCAAAAATTTTGAAAATCAAAATACTTGTTTGTTTCAACACCTTAAACTCGGTGTATCAATCTGAAGTCAATCGGATGATAAGTTTGGCATCTATAGAGTCACATGGTTTTTTGAAGTGATCAAGGGAGATAACTCTGGGAGTAATTATTTGAAATCACTGAAAATCAGTAGGCTTCTTCGTCTCATGACCTTAAAAAGTGTGTGTAAATTTAAAGTCAATCGGATATTAACTTTGGCATCTAGAGCCTCCACAGGATTTTTTGATGTGATCAAGGGCCATAACTCTGGCAATAATTATCAGAGATCGCTGAAAATCAATAGGCTTCTTCGTCCCATGACCTTAAACACTGTGTATAAATTTAAAGTCAATCAGATATTAACTTTGGCTTATAGAGCATCCACAAGAAGTGATCAAGGGCCATAACTCTGGCACTAATTATCGGAAATCGCTGAAAATCAATAGGCTTCTTCGTCTTATGACCTTAAACACTGTGTATAAATTTAAAGTCAATCGGATATTAACTTTGGCTTTTAGAGCGTCCACAAGATTTTTTGAAGTGATCAAGGGCCATAACTCTGGCACTTATTATCGGAAATTGCTGAAAATCGATAGGCTTCTTCGTCTTATGACCTTAAACACTGTGTATAAATTTAAAGCCAATCGGATATTAACTTTGGCCTCTAGAGCGTCCACAAGATATTTTGAAGTGATCAAGGGCCATAACTCTGGTAGTTATTATCAATAGGCTTCTTCTTCTCATGACCTTAAACACTGTGTATAAATTTAAAGTCAATCGGATATTAACTTTAGCCTCTAGAGCGTCCACAAGCAATTGTGGACGCCGGACCGCCGGACGGACGGACGGATGGACGGACGGGGGCGACGACAATATACGACCACATTTCAATGTGGGCGTATAAAAACGCCTTAACACTCTCAGAAAGTAAAAAAGTTATTTTGCTCATGGACTTGTTTATGCATTTAAAGGAATATTAGTCTATTTTTGTGAAATTTTTATTTGGATAACGAATCACGATACGGACATTGATTGTATCGTGCATCGTGGATTTTTAAAACATCGCGATTCAGCGATGAATCGTTGCAGCCCTATCTGTCAGTAATTAACGGAAATCGTTCAAAATCATTATGCTTTTTTGTCACCTGACCTTAAAAACACTGCATATAAATTTGATTGGATATTATCTTTAGCCTCTAGAGTGTCCACAACCACAAGCAACTCAGGATGACGAATGGACAGACAGGGGTAACAACAGTATACAACCACATTTCAACGTGTCCCTATAATAATACATGCAAAGCATATACACAGATTGCTTGGATTCAGTTAAATTTAAACTAAGTCCATCAGGTTTCTCTGATACCAGTAAAAGCTTTCAGTGTTTTGTTAATGCTCGAGTAGCATAGATCAATGAAATTTCAATTTATCATAACTTTGTGAATACTGAACAGAATTGAATCTTTTTGACCTATATTCCAATTAGAGATTCATCTTCCATGATATCATAGTTAACTAGGGATTGCTATAAAACTAAATGACAGATCAGACCTTTAGTTAAAGGGTACCCAATATTGTTCCACTGTTAGAAATCAATGAATGAAGGTAACATGGCTTAAAACCCTAGTTTTAGTAATTAGAAATCAAACTTACAATGTCTATATGGAGTGAGAAGACAAAACATTCGGAACTGGTTGGCTGTAAAATGATCTAGGAAATCAGATATCGTCAGAACATTCTGCCGTGATTTTGACATTTTTATGGCATCCCCACTTAAATGTAGATGACCTTAAACAGAGAGAGAAAAATTTAGAAAAGTGAAACATTTACATTAAGTTAATATTAGAGAGTGTTAAGCATCTTGTTAACAATGTATTGAATAAAAACTAGAGAAAGGGGCCATCTTGGTACTAAAATGGTTAAAGTTTACTTCAATAATTTGTTTGTGCATAGGGGTCTTTAGCAGTGGGATGAACCAGAGGACCCAAATAACCCCACAAGATTAGACAGGTGACATTACTCGTACAAGTTTGGAATCAAATCCACGCCACTTGACTCAATGACAGACCTCATGATTTCATGCACATGCGTTAAACGACTAGACCACCCAAACCCCCTATAAAACTGGAGGATACTTGATGTATTACCGTTATTCTGAGACTAACATAGTTTCCTATCAATATTATCCTAAAGATACTTTCCCGCAAACAAACTGTGTGATTTGATATATTTGGACTAAATAACATATTCAAACTAATTAACCTATCAATAATTTACTTTAAATCTCTCTAACTTTGTTTTCGTGGGGAGATACCTCAAGCTATATATAAATTATTGTTAGAGGTCGTCTGTCATTTCACTTCAATCTGGTGAGGTTCCATTTTCATAATGTATTTTTCATTACTTAGCACACAATAAGCTGGCAGATAACAGTCGGGCTGCCAGTTAGTGATACCTTGACATTTTTGCGCAGTGCTTGCCCCATGGGATCTTTTCAGGTAATTCAGTATTTTTCTAGTAAGATTTGGTGTCTATACTTTCCATATGTACCAAACTCTCCATACTTCTACTGGAAATAACCACCCGATAAATATTTCCAATATAATGTATCCTTAGAATTTCACAGCACATAACTTCAGATACTGATCGACAGGAAGTGAAACAACTCACCTGAATGAAGCCAATAATTGACCCACTGATGACAGTTATAATGAGCTTGTGATTGGGCCAGTTCATTCTCGTGATGTGGAAACATTAAATCATTACCACCAGAATGGAAATCAAAGTTTGATCCAAAAACACCACTGAAACATATATTTGTATACCATCTATAATTATTTGTGGGGCCCAGTTACAGAATAGGATTTGTGACCAAATTTTCCAAAGTTTGCAACCCATGTCCCCAAATAAGACACTTCATCCCTGTATTAATAAACCCAGCTACTGATGAGGGCTGATCCGATGAAAGGAAAGGAATAGGATTTAATATTTCATCAAGTCTCATTTTGAGACTAACACATGGTAATTTTTTATCCCTATGGGGTGATGATTTAAGTACCATGGGATCATTTAGTTGCCATGGCTTCATTTACTCACGCACCATCGGATGATTTACTTGCCATGGGATGATTTACACATGTACTTGCCATGGGATGATTTATGTGCACTAGAATTTGTTAATTGGTGGACCTCACATTTTTCGCCCCATCAAAACGATTAAACACACTTCCCTGAAGACGACACTCTATCCAAAATCGAACTGGTCAGATTCCATCATATATGATGTATGACTTTCCGCACTTACCTGACCCAGCCCTGATTCACGAAATTTTAACTAAGATAAAATCCTAATTTTAGTAATTTGATTGGATAAAATAGGTTTGATTTTAGGGCTTAGCCAATCAAAATTGAAGTATCTACTAAAATTTGGATTTTATCTTCAGCTAAGGTTTCGAGAATCAGGACCCAGACACACAGGGGGGTCATTAGAAGTTGGTTAATGCCGACCCACCGCTGTCCACTCGCTCACATAGTTTTGATATTTAACTTTCCAGACAAGTGGGAATCAGGCACATTCTATAAAATTCTAGTAATACATATCAATTACCTTGCCATTGCTGAACATTCTATATGCCATCCTGGACGACCATCACCCCATGGCGATTCCCAATACGGTTCACCCGGTTTAACACCTTTCCATAATGCAAAATCTCTTGGATGTTTTTTAAATTGATCCACTATCAAAGAAAACAATTCAAATAATTTGTAGTAAACCAGGGCATTATAGTGACCATCTAGGTTTTCATTTCATTCAGACTGATCAGTCTTAAAGGTGCATTATGTTAGAGCTAAATCTGTGTGTATCAAGTCTTTAATTTGGCCTTAAAGGGCTAATCCCAATAATTCTTTGAAGAATATAACTGCCTAATTTTGTGTTAAATTCCCCTACCAAGGGACCGAGCAACCAATTCAGTATTTGTGATACGTTTTCAACAACTTAAACTTGTCAGTCTTCTTCTAGAAATTGAGACTGGTGTCCTAAGCTGTATTATGCGGTGTCTACGTAAAACCAGACTTTCTTTTAGATCAAAATAATATGTAGGTGAAATGTACCTTTCGCTATCAAGTACAGCACATTGGCCATTCACTACATAGACCTTTCAAGGAACGGGAATCGATTATCAGGTCACGAACTAAAAAATTCACCTCCAAACAACTCGATACTTTGAGCTAAAATATTGAGACAAGGTCCATACACCATTCTCCTATATTTTGGCGTTTAAATTTCATATGAACTCAGACTTTTATTTTTGAGAATCTGTTCAAATTAGGACTGTCCCTTTAAAGGTTATATAAATTTGTAATAAACACATTTAAGCACACGACAAGCCCATTACCAATTCTTAATGGGTGTAATTTTCAATACATTCATTTTACATTATCCATGTTTGAACTATCATAGCAAGAATGGCCAGCTCTTTATCTAAATCTTAGAAAATGCATCTTTAAGAAAATGAAATGGAAAGGCTGAAGAAGTTACATCCCATTAAATTAAGAGTTTTAAAGTATTTATCAAATACTTTTAAAAACAGCGTTTTTTTCCCATATAAACACAGTTAAACTTGTAGTTTTTATCTGTCTGTCAAATACGTAAAACAAGTACAGCCATAGTAAGAAGTAGCAACCAGTCATCTTGTAATTGTGATGTGAAGTTTGTCAATCTATGTGCAATTGTCCAAAGAACAAGCATGCCTAGTTTCATGTCGATCATTCTCAAATTGGTGGAGCCCCTTTCTTTTTTTCAGAAATATCGTGCCACTTATTTCAAATGTCAAGGTTTCTTTTATATGCATGCCAACATGAACACGGTACAATGTTTTTTTTTTGCTATATCGCAAGTATCTTTCTCAGCCAACACTGTGAACTAACTGCGGTTCACCATGTTAGTTAGCCAGTGCCTCTATCACTGAGCCACTATATACATAGCTCCTATCAGACTAATGACATACATCAATCTGATTAAAACACAGATCCAATTTCGTTTCGTTTTTTATAGTTCAAAATTTCATTTTTACTTGTCTTCACTACTCTTGGATCTGGAGGACTTGTTATTTAACTTGTGTTCTGGCTGAAATGAGGGGTCAGCCAATCAAATGGTCTGTCGAATCGACCGTTTGACCTTTTTATGCGTGGAACTGTGGGTAGATATTACCAGCCAACGACGTCTATACTATAAACACCAGCGGATAGAAATCATAACAAAACAAAAGTGGATTTTGAAATGCATGGCGGTCGCTAATTGGTTAATCAAATGACTGACGTTATCGGGTCAAATGTCCCGTGCTTGATACCTGACGTCATAGAACGTGAGATTCCACTATAACTAGTTAGATCTACATGAGTGTAGGCCATCGAAAGTATAAAAAACGAAATGAAATATAGATCTATATTTTAATTAGATTGGACATACATCATCCATTTTGTGTGGACATTTCCAGCTGATATTGTCTTTACTGTGGGCCAACGAGTCCACAGGTGGATCTTGTTTTTTGTCCCAAACAAATGACGAGGATCACAACTGGGAAACGAAGCTGGCACTTTCACAGTCATGGAGATCAAAACTTTGGACCGCTTGGTATGTAAGCTCGGTGCCATACTCACAGCACCATCATAGCTTTGTCATCATACTGGCATACTTAATGAATATAATCCTCCAGTCAGCAATAAATACCTACCTGTCGCCCTCACTTCTGTTTCCATTGAATGAGTCCATAATTTACCATAGCGACCATATTTAATAACATCAAAATATACAGAACCTGAACATACATAAATACATTCATTTATATTTCATAAATACATTAAACACTGACAGTTATCTATAAACAAGTGTTTCTACGCATGATATGCCCACATTTTGCAAGAGATGGGCAGAAAACAAGCTAAGAAAAAAGCTATTTTTCGTACAATTCGGGGACATAATCCAGGAAGATATAGTCTATCAACAAGAATCGAAATTTGTGGGATATAAACATATATTTTAAGTTTCATTAAAATCAGATACAAATTCTGCCCTGTCTGTTTGAAATATTTACTACTATCTACATGTATATAAAACAGTCCCTTTTATTTATTTAAATACTGACACATCTATTTAAAATATTGGACTATCTATATCACTATTTAAAATCCTGACAGTTTGTCAATTTAAAATACTGACCGTAAAATACTGACTTTTATCTATTTAAAATACTGACTTTTATCTATTTAAAATATTGACTGTTAGCTATTTAAAATATTGACTGTTAGTTACTTCAAATACAGGGGGTTGGGATGGCCTAGTGGTCTAGAGTGCCGCGCTTCGACCTCTAGCTGGCCGGTCACCTCTGGCTTGCGGCTGTGGTTTCGAGCCCTGGTGTGAGCGTATGTGGCATGGGGATAGGGGCACCTTCTCAACCTTGTGGGTTTCCTCCGGACACTCCGGTTTCCTCCCACGGCTAAAGACCCCTACGCGCAAGCGAATAATCGAAATGACCTGGTTGTGTTGAGTGGACGTTAAACCCCATCTCTCTCTCTCACTTCAAATACTGACTGTTGTCTGCTTAAAAAACTGATTGTTTTCTGCATCAATATTGACTGTTCTCAGCATAAATACTGACTGTTATCTGCTTAAAATACTGACCGTTATCCGCAGTATAAGCTAAACCGTTATCTATAATTTTCTGTATATATTCTAGAATTGGTGGTATATGATCTGAAACTCGTGTTAATCGTGTTGCTGGTAAAATATTTAACTTCTCCATATCCTGTAGAAATTCCATTTCATATTTCTTAGCAACTTCAACAAATGGAGTCTTCGTCTGAAAAACAAACCAAAGGTGAACAATCAGACAATCCTACATTTATTAAATTACAAGAGGGTTGTGTGATGGGTCGTCTAAAACAAAAAGTACAGTTGCCCGCATATAGCCTTGTTGGTTTTCTAAGTGAGCTTAGGTTTTATCCCACTGCTAAAGACCCTTATGTGCAAGTAAATTTTTGTACCATATGTTTCTCCCCAAAAGATCTAATTTACATGTATGTTGAAATTTTACCTATATTTCTGCGCTATTGTGCCCAGTTTTGGAATCAATTACCTGAGAAAGCAAACAAATATTTCAATTTAAATCTAAACTAAAGACTCATCCGTTTAGAGAATCAAATGCAGACAAAATAGTGTAAATATGCTTGTACAACACTTTCAAATAACTAGTGTTATAATTCATAATATAGCACTTTTAACAATATCTCCCCAATACAAATAGCTATTCTTAAATAGCACCATGTAGTGTCCTATGAGCACTATAGATTATTCTGATATCGAATTTTAACTACCAAGGGTTCTTTTACGTGCACATTAATGTGTACTTCCGGCCCGTCCGAACGACTATGCATAATAAAGAAGAAGAGTATCTCACCCTATTAGCTTTGTAAATAATTTTATCATCTATATCTGTTATACCCATCACCTGGTTAACCTCTATATCAAAATAATTTTCTAAAACACGTCGTATTATATCAAACCTGATGTACGAACTGGCGTGACCGATATGGGCACTGTCGTACACAGTCGGACCACACATATACCTATAAATAAACATAAACTAACATAAATAACTACCAGTTTCGGGACTAAGATATAGTCAAATTTCATTTTAATAATTAGCTTGCGTGTAGGGCTCTTTAGCAGTGGGAGGAAACCGGAGGACCTGAAGAAAACCCATGACTTGGACAAGCGATCCTACCCCTTGTCACGTACAACCGTAGAAGTGAAACTACGCCAGATGACTCAATGACATACCCTACGATACAGCGTGCACATGCTACTTATAGGGTCACACAATGTCCAAGTATGTTAAACAAAGCCATATCAAAAAAAATGTGACGCAGGAGGGAGATCTTTATGTTTGTGCTTTTATTTTGTCAAAGGATCACTGACTGCTTGGCTAAATGAATTCTAACATCACATTTCAGGATTACTGAGAACCTAGCAAAAAAACCACTACACTGTACAGGTGACCCAAATCACTGTCAAATACAAGCAGGGAATCAAACCCACCCCCCTCCCTCCCTCCCCCCTAAACCTACAATAATGGAAACCAAATTCATGGGCTTTCACGCTCCTGTAATTCTACCAATGCGGATTAAATATATGGTAATTTCTTTTACATGCAAAGCAATGTGTACAAGGGACCTTGGTTTATTGTCCCATCCTAACCACTATAGACACTGTCATTGAAAGGTGGACGGTGGTAGGGCCTACATTTCATCAATTTGACTAACAAAATTTTGATTTAGTTTTCTGGTTACCATGATAACTGATTTTCATTTTTTAAGACCAATGGAACTTTTTTCTTTGCTAAAGTATTCCAGATACTGATTCCTGTTTTAAACCCCTCTTCTGGTTCCTTCCACTCTGATTCTGGTGGGGATTTTTTCGAGGAGAAATTCCTGGAATTCCCATCAATAAGTTTCTTTAACTGTCTTAATGGAACACATTGCCTCTTCTCACAAAGTCGACACAACATGTCTTCGGAAATTGCCTGTTAAGTTCACAGATTTCTTTCAGTGAGTGTTGTGACTGATGCGTGTAAATGTGCAGTTGTAGAGGTCAATGTCAAAAGTCAAGGTCGGGTAAAATAGGTCGAAAACCCCCTATACAAATTTCAGAATTCTACTAATACGAAACATTAAATCTTCTAAATGAAATTTTTATCTCTTTAACAAAACCAAAAAGGAATTTATTCAATAAATATTTTATAAACTGTTGATTTCAGGAACTTTCTTTTCGCAAAATGTATGTTATCGTTTATCCGTGCACTTTTGATATTTCGTTTCGCATTAAAGGGCACCTGCTAATCCTATAAATGACGCGACCTTAGTTTACGTTTGAGGAGCGGGAGCAAAATGTTACTTGTGGTTATCTCTTGTTATTTGTTTCTTGTTCGTTATTCGACATAAATTAAGTTTTAGTTGTGTTTAGAATTAATGTAAGAAAAGGGATTGTTGAAGATGACTATGTTTAATCAAGCGGCCGTAGAGGCGTTGTGTTCGGCGACATATTTAGAAAATTATCTTGAAACCATGGAGAGCTTGCCAGATGATTTACAAAGATGCGTGACAGCTCTGAGAGAACTTGATATCAAGTGTCGAGGCGAGTATATTAATAAAATTTAGCGTTCATTTGCGATAAGGTTTTCTCCATTATTTCAAGATTTAATTTCAAATTCCATTTTCAAATGAAATTCCGGAGGTACGTATCTGTGAATTTTGATCTGGATTGACCTAATTTCGAGGGATTCCACGTGCTAAAAATAGACACAGCAGTCGGCCAGGAGAACAGTTCATTCATTGGTGCGTGTGCCGCGGTGGTGGCTTGAATGGAAAGTAGAAAAACTAGAAATAATCACCTGAAACTCACAAATCTCTGAAAGAAATGAACGTCTTGGATCAACTGAATATACTTATATTGATATTATTCTTTTCATCCTTTTTTTATATATTTACATGTAGTATTGGATGCTATAGTATTGTTTCAGCATGAAAAGATGACTATTTTTCTACAGATGAATGAAATAGATTGTAGTAAGGTCTTACTGTTCTGCAGCATCTAGACGAATGAAGATGGGCATACAGTTGTTATCTCGTGTTCGTTGATAAATGAATGAACCCTCGTCCAAACGTTGCCATAAATAAATATGCAAGAAACAAGTATTCTGTATAATAATTAATTGTGTCACGTTTTACAGTAAAACTAGAAAAAAAAATGCTTAATGATTTAATAGAACTTTTTTCTGGGTTTTGTTTTAGATATTTTACAAGATATGGATCACCATCATGATACTTACACATCAAACAAATCAGAAGGCACTGCCAAGAAGAAAGCCTTTCTAGGTATACAACGAGCACTGATAAAATGTCAGGAGATTGGGGACGAGAAACTTCATCAAATGTCAACAATAATTGAAATAATCGAGAATCGACAACGTCAACTGGATCAAGATAGAGAAAATCTGGGTATAAAAACTGTTTGTTTTATTTGTGGTCACAAGCACCACTGGGCCTTGAACCACATGGGGTTTCTGCTGAAGCATTTGTCTTCGATATCAGCACCTTCCGTGTAAGGCGCATGTTTACGCTCACTTATAATGTTCACATCGAGTGTTTACTCTACTAATCAAGGTTAGAGAGCCTGCGCCTTACTCACTTAACCACCATGGCTCCCAGTGCTGCAGACAACGAGTATCGCAGCGCAATTTGTGATACATATTCTGCCGTTGCTAATCAAAAATTAAAATCTAACGTTTATAATTTGCTCTAACTGTGAATCGTTAATATGCCTGTCATTTTGGATATTGACACAAAGATTTATGCACATTTTGAAAACTAGAATGTTTTCTCAACACTTTAAATGTGTATTTAATGTCAAATGAAATTTAGGAGTGGGGCTTCGGAAGCCACTGGCAAGAATTGACTTTAGACATACATGTAAGACCTAACCAAAAGTCTACATAACAATAACATTCACAAACTGTCAGTTACCTGGAGCAGTGCTAAAAAAAATCTAAGAATGAAATCTAATCATTTGTTATGAATTAATTAAAGTAATAATTTGTTATTTAGATGTTTTATGTTTAAACTGAAAAATTGCTAATCAAATTTGGCCTTTTTGATAAGCAGTGCTCCTAATCAACCGTGAAAAATTACCAACAGCCCTGGTGGCTCCCTAGATTTGTACCTTATCTCCAGGCACATACTGTACATGTTATTAAGTGTCTGATAATAGTTGAATTTTATCTTCCAGACCCAACGATAAATCGTCCGCGTGAATATGATAGAGAGGAATGTCAAACGACACGGAAAGAAACAAAGGCAAACGATAACGACAGACCAGAAAAATCTGGTCAAAAACGTCAGCGAAGACAGAAGAATAGTGAAACTGTTGATGATAAGGTAAAACTAAACGTCTGCTGCTATTTTATTTACTTGTGGCTTAGATTGTTCTTGAAACTCCTCAACATAGTCTGAAATTCATCTCTGAAAAGCACTACCCCACTTATTTTAAGTCATTTCTCTTTTACCAAAAGCCTGCTGCGACTGTATTTTCTTAAGCCACCCAATACTTGGCATGAAAGACGTAAGACTAATTGTGAGACTGATTAAAAGACGAAATTTGAAATCTATACATATTTAAGATGGTTTTCAATATTTTCATGATATAGAGGTAAGTCATGACTGTAAGCAGAATACAGCAAGCAATCTAGCTCTAGAAAGGTCAAATGTTGACAGGATACATCTATCTAGCATTCTAGCTCTAGAACGATCAAATCTTGACAGAATACATCTTGCTTTCTAGCTCTGGAAAGTCCAAACCTTGAGAGAATGCATCTAACATTCTAGCTCTAGACAGGTCAGATCTCGACAACACAATAAGAAATCTAGATGCAGAGAGTGGATAACGGTAAGCAGAATACATGTACATCAAGCATTCTACTCTAGCACTAGAGAGACCAAATCTTGAAAGAATACACCAAGCACTCAAGATCTAGCCATTTGATTTTATTTTCATAATACTTAATTTCTTTTTTCCTTTTTAGGATAATGCGAATGGAAATAAGAAGAAGAAAAAGCGTAAAGTGAAGAAAGAACGACCAGACTCTCCAATTGATCCGCCAATTGACCCGGACGAACCACGATATTGTTTGTGTAATCAAGTATCGTACGGTGAAATGATAGGATGTGACAATGACAAGTGTCAAATCGAGTGGTTTCATTTTAACTGTGTAAACTTATCACACAAACCGAAAGGGAAATGGTACTGTCCACGTTGTCGTGGTGATAAACCGACCGTGAAGAAACCAGATAAATAAAGCAGGAGTATTTTAACGAAGGCAGTCATCGTATTTTGTTTTATTTTGAAAATCGTATATTTAACATTTTTACTCTCGAAACTTTTTACATTTTGTGGTAGTGATGAAGATAGTGGATACAAGACATAGATATTATAAATATCAAAACCAAATACATTTCACACTCCAGGAAAGAGGAAAACACGATTAAACTCAATTCAGTGTCACTCCATTACAACATTGTCTGTGTTAAGATATATCAGGCTCTGTGTAAAGTAAACGTGTAATGTCGAATCCTGATTCAGCACAGTTTGATTGTTTTTCATTTTATTTCAGTAACTTAAAATTTAACAGACCTAATGTCTTTACTATAAATACTACTTAATACTTAAAGTCTCTGATCTGGTCGTCACTTCAGGGATTTTATCATTGTCTAATATTTTGTCTCACGAATTTTCAATGGCAAACTATGCAAACTACAATATTAAAAAAATTAAATCTCTAGAAAATTAATATCAGTCCCAAAAGTGGTTCAATTTTTAATTGCAATTTTGCAAACCTTAATATTTATAAAATTGAATCTCTGAAAATGGTGCAATTTTTAATTACAATATGGTGAAAGTTGAATCTCTGAAAGGAATATCATTTCAAAAATGGTTTAATTCTGTGTAGTATTTACACAGTTATGATGAATTAAAAAAATCTTATCATTTGACTGATGATGTAAACATGTAAATTACGGCCACATATAATCTTCGCTAAATCTTTTCATGGTCTGTTTTTTTTTTCAATCAGATCGAATCCAAGTCGGTAGATTATCTGGCATTGATATTTTGATTTTGTTTTCTTAATAAAATGTTACACGGTCAATGTGAGTACATTTTAGAGGGGGTTAAAATTGGGACAATTCGATATTTTCCAAAATAAGGAAATAACGTACAGAGACTTTATTCAATTTTAAAAGGGCATTACCAGAGTAACCAAGATAATAAATATATATTATGTATACATTCATGCATTGTTCGGTAAGGGATTTACAGGGTTATCTTATTTTTTGATGAAGTCCTGATGAGAAAAATGAGACACATGTATTCTCTGAAAAAAATGTGAATCACGATCAGAGGCTTTAAAGTATCATCAGAAATTTTCTGTTAAATGTTCCGGTTGAGGGTACCCCAAAATTGCAGAACCTTGACAATCTGCAGTTGGCACTGATTACGGTTCTGTGTGTTTCAGGATGACAATCAGTTTTAGGTCGCTTCCTTCCACGGCTAAAGACCCCTACACACAAGTGAATTATTTGAATAAAATGTTAGTACCGAAATTACCTAGTTTGTGCCGCGTGGTCGGATGAGACAAACAAAAATGAGAACCCTTGACAATTGGAATTAGAAATAAAAGTAGGCCGTAGCTCCACCGTCTGGGCAAATTGTCCCTTTTAGCCAGTGTATGACGTATGCCCGTCTTGTTTATAACATATACGTGTATTTAATTTATATTGATAGTTTATTTTAAAACTTACGGTATAAATTTGTTTGTCATTCGAAGCGGAGGTATTATCAGATACTAGCAGCATTCCCGGTTTTGTCGGGGTCCGAGTTCAATGGCTTAAAACATTTCCATGGTCATTCGGTTAATTTGATAACACATATGTAGGGGGTGGAGCGTGGCGACGAAGCCTGATGGGAGAACATACACACATATATACATTGTACACACTTTGATTTTATTTATATAGATTGTTAAAAACTATTTCAGGGTCTCAACTTGTTATCAGAATAACATTTACATGTACAGATTGAATTAAACTGGTGATAATAGGTTTAAAGTTGTATTACTTGGACAATTGAAGAATTTTAATTTTTCAGGGTTATACATCTTTATAACTGTTGTCTTTAACAGATTTAATATAGACACAATCATATCCTTAGATAAAATAAAATAGTTTTTTCATCTTAAAATGATTTGGTTTGTTATTATTACGGTAGTACAGGTATTTCAAAAATGTCGGGTCTGACATTGAATCAACTGGTGTGCTTTCGATTCCCTAATTGTACATGTGCAGTATGTGACTAGAAGGAGTAGGGTCGTCTGTTCAACCTTGTGGGTTTTCACTGGGTCCTAAATTTTCCTCCCACTACTAAAGTGAATCATTGAAATGGAATTATAACATGTTAGTCCCAAAATGACCTAGTTTGTATCGATTAGACGTTAAACCTCCTCTCCCTGTAGACAATATTCAAGATATGACATTACTGACACAAGCTACATGTAGAGCCCAACCCTCTCACAGACTGCAAGCTTTGACCCCTAAACCGTGACAAATTATGAGCATTCCATGAAGCAATGGGTCAAATTCAACATCCAATCCTTGTCGCAACTCTATACCAGTATCATATATAGGAGCCACAGTGGCTCAATGAGTAAGATGTTGGTTCGTTAACCTGCAGACTTGTGTTCGAACCGTGTGTAGGCCAAGAAAGTTAACCACCAATTTCCAGCATGGTTCCCCCAGTTTCAGTGGTGCAGTATAAGACCTGGAAAGGGGCAAGGTTTAGTCTCTTGAATAGGATGAAAAGTGGAGGTCCTGTGAACCCTTGTTAGATGTGTACTTTTCTACACGGACTGGGATAATGACAACATGCAATCACGAAGGAGTGTGCAATAAGGGAAAAGTAAGCCATGGTGACTAAGTAAGTAAGATGCTGGCTCGCTAGCCTGGAGGAATGGATTTGCCACAGATGTTGGTAGAAAACATTTATCCGGATTTTCCTTCAAAGCACACTGCATGGCATATGCCTGCCTTCATTAGCCCAGTCGGCGCAGAGAAGGAGGACATTAAACCCCATTTCATTTCAATCATAAGGGAAACTTTGCCTGGACAGTAGTTAATTGTTCTCTTTTAGTTATACTAAGTGAGTAAGCGCTGGCTCCTAAACCTGGAGGTCAGCAGAGAATGTTCCTTGCGATTTTTGCAGCGTGGTTCCCCGAATAACTTTCTAGGCCAACACAAAAACCTCCTTGATAATAAGCCAGCACCTTACACACATAGCCACTGCAGCTCCAAGGTTATACACAGGACAGAGACTAATACTGTAGAAAAAACACACAATTATTTAGTTTTATTCCACACCATTGATTTATTTCTTTCATTATTCATCATTTCATTGGTTTTGTAAAATTTGAGCAAAAAAATAAATTTTCACCTGTCCGACTTGTTGTTCAAATAAAAACAATTTCATTAATAGAATTAATTATATACAAGTGAATATATTGACTAATATTATCACAGAAACATAAAAAATTCACATCAAATAATTAAAGAGGCCTTACCACTCTTAACAAAAACAATAAATGTAATTATTTTTGAATAATCTAGTTCATATCCAAAAGATTAACTCTAAACTTAACTTATTATAAAAATCCAAGCACCAACCCACTTAAAGATGCATTATGTAAGATTTAGATAAAGAGCTGACAGTTTAAAAATAGTTAATAAAGTATCGAATAGTGGCCTAAATGAAATTCTCGGTCAAAAAAGTTAATTCTGAGTGAAGTAATGAATGTTTGAAGTTTTGACAAGATTGTCAAGTACCATTTCTCATTTTAACGTAAAACTAATAAAAGGCGTGGTCGTTCTAATAGTTGATCATGGGCTATCATGTAAATAAAGACAGAGAAGCCAAAAAACAGATGAAAAAATTGTGTATTTAGTAATTGACAGAAAACTGAAACAAAGTTTTTTTTATCGAATTCAGCCTTTTCTTTTAACTCAGATTTTAATTGCAAACCAATGAAAAGGCTGCTTCCTTACAATATTTATGAACACTGTACAAGAATATTTGACATGTACTGTTTTATATTTAAAACATTATGCCGTTATACAAACTTGTAATAATTAAAAATGTTCAACACGAAATCAAAATCAATGTGATCATTAAAAAACAGCCACTTTTGCGAATTATGTTATGAAATAGACCTTTAATGGACATCTGTTACTGATATCTGTCTAACTAATGTCCAATGGACATTTATTACTGATATCTGTCCAATGGAAATCTGTTACTGAGTGATATTCGTTTCTGATATCTGGTAGACTGGTACAAATATGTTATCATTATCTGTCTAGATAATATATGTTATTAATATCTGTCTAGTTGAGATTTGTTATGAATATAATATGTTCCAAATGGATATTTGTCATGGATATGTTTTACAAATGGATATTTCTTACTGATCGATATTTGTTATCAATATCTGCCAGATGGATATTTTTTTGCTGATATTAGTCTAATCAAACAAGTAAAGGTCGAGTCATTTTAACTAACATTATGTGACACAAACAATATATAATATAAATTACAAATATCTTAAAACATTTATATGGCACATTCTACATTTCATAAACTTCTAAACCACAACCATTTTATCGCTGCCTTTAAAACGTAGTGCTAACAGAATTTTTTATTTACATATGATTTCATGGCTAAATATACTGAGCGCCATAGAAATAGCATCACTTAGTTTTTCGTATAACAAAATGATCCTGTAAACAAATCTTATTTATTTTGCTTCTTATTGTGAACAATATTCAAATGGCAACACACATCAATAACAACACATTTGTACACTTATGGATGTTTAATCTGTAATCAATGGTACAAAGTCAGAGGGGTCAAAACCAAAAGTATGACACAGATGGTTAATACGATGCTACGTCGCTGCACAGCGTGCGTAAGAGCCAGTGGAGGACACACGCGCTACTGACATCGTACTTTTGTACAGGATCATTTTGTTATACGAAAAACTATTCGTTTTCTATGGCGCTCAGTAGGCCTGCATATAACCTAACATTTTAAAAATATTGCCAAGTAATAAGCTGATACAATAATTGAGTGGCGTTTTGCGACTGAGCACTATAAAAATAAACAACACAATTTATCTGGATACCATAACACTTGTTGAACCACTGTGTGTGTAGTATACACCAGTAATTGTTTTCCATATAAACTGTGTTTTTTTTAATCAGTTGATGTCAGACATGTTTAAGCCTGGTTTAAAGGTTGTGGATCTTTAAACAACTTATAATACAGATTACACAGTCACACATGTACATGTTAATGAAATCATTATGAGAATACTATCTTGTATAAATAATGAAGGACTTATAAAGTGATTGTAATTGTACTATTATTTGAAATAAAGGCCCACCAGCATCAAAGGATGATGTCACTTCATTATTTTAACCCTTTAGTACATGGTACATATAAATATTAACTACCCCAGTTCCTTGAGATCACCTCAAACTGTCCAAGATATGTGAATAGCTATCTTATAAGACCTTTTACTAGTTCATATGGACGCAATCGCTGTCCAGGTGACAGGACCGTTTGGTGCAGCTGTCACCACAGACTGTCTACTAAGAACCAAGCTGGTTACGCGGCCTAAGGAACCCTAGTTGCAAACGTTAAAGTGCTACAGGGTTATGAAATGGTCAAATTTATTTCAGATATTTTTTTAAGACACAATAAAATCATTGTCACAACCAAACAATAAGACACATTATGTTGGTAAAATGTGACTCATGACCGCAAAATGAGTCTGAAGTCGTAATTCATAGTTTGAGATATACGAACAGGCTAAAAATATAAAACAAGTTTAGTTTGCTTTATTTGTCAAATTAAATCCTTTTCGTGTTGGCAGTTTTGTTTATATTGTAAAAAAATCACGAGTTATATGCTCTTTTGTAATACTCAATCTATTATTGGTAATTAGGTGATTATTCCTGTATGGTTTATTAATTATGGAGCCAACTTGTTAACATATTAATGGAAAATACAAAAATAAAAAAGTTACAGTGAATTCGTAACAGCAAAGAGTAAAGAATGAAAAAAAACTAAATTTTACATCATCAATTTTTGTCATGCAATTTATGTTTTGATCTTAATATTGTGATTTTCCTGGCACTAAATATACATACATGTAATATGTTTGATATGTTTCTAGAAAGTTGTCCTGATGAATAAATTTATTAATCAAAATTAAAACAACAAGATTTTGTCATATCAATTTGCCTACAGGCAAGTCATTACCTGAAAATATCAACTGGAACCAGAGTTTCTGATGCCTCGATAAACATTTATAGAAATACACAATACAACTAACAATACCTTAGAGGTAGTTAAACATATCTAAAATTCCTGATCATCATTCGAAGGAATAAGACATCCCTTGCTATCTATAATATTAATCTTTGGAGACATTTTCCATGTGTTATAGTTTTTAATTATAATGATATTGTTCAAGTTGAATCTTTAAAAGGAATATCAGTCCAAAAATTATTCATTTCCAATCCATATTTACAACACAATTATAACAAATGAACCCAATACAGACATATAACACGTTTATAACACATGAAGATCACAGAACAATAATTATAACATGTATTCATTGCAGAAACATATAAACGATGAAACCCTCTCAGAAACATAAAATTGATGGAACCATCTCAGAAAAATATAAATGATGGAACCATCATAGAAACATATAAATGATGGTATCATCTCAGAAACATATAAATGATGGAACCATCTCAGAAACACTCAAATGACAGAACCATTTCAAAAACATATAAATGATGGAACCATCACAGAAACATATTAATGACGGAACCATCAATTGCAAAAACATATAAAAACAATGGTTATAACACACAGTCACATCTAGTCATATTTGAAACAATTCAACACTTGGCCATATTCATCGGGGAAACATAAAAACAAAATTCAATGGATATAACACAAAGTCACATTTAGTAATATTTCAAACAATTAAAACATTTAACCATTAGTGTAGTGATCACAGGAAAAGTGAAACCCTGTCCACCAAAATCAATTTCAATGCATCTCAGACACTTACAAAGATAGGTTGCCAGGCAACGAAACATACGCCCACAGCAGCTAAATCGTCCGGGCAGTCAACAAGGGTTGTCGCATATTTTTACTTTTTTTGGGTAATGAAACATTTGTAATACACTAAAATCTGAGTAACAACTCATTATGTAATTATCAGAAAATCATTAGAATTTGCTTGTTTTTTATAAAGTTTTGCCCCAAGCTAACAATTAGTATAGGAAACATTTAACATCATGGATTTAGCTGTTCAGTTATCAAAATTCATTGAAAATCAAAATACTTGTTCGTTTCAACACCTTAAACTCTGTGTATCAATCTGAAGTCAATCGGATGATAAGTTTGGCAACTACAGCGCCACAAGGTTTTTTGAAGTGATCAAGGGAGATAACTCTGGAAGTAATTATTTGAAATCGATGAAAATCAGTAGGCTTCTTCGTTTTATGACCTTAAACTGCCTTAAACACTGTGTATAAATTTAAAGTCAATCGGATATTAACTTTGGTTTTTAGAGCGTCCACAAGATATTTTGAAGTGATCAAGGGAGATAACTCTGGCACTAATTATCGGAAATCTCTGAAAATCAATAGGCTTCTTCGTCTTATGACCTTAAACACTGTGTATAAATTTAAAGTCAATCGGATATTAACTTTGGCTTATAGAGCGTCCACAAGATTTTTTGAAGTGATCAAGGGCCATAACTCTGGCACTAATTATCGGAAATTGATGAAAATCAATAAGCTTCTTCGTCTTATGACCTTAAACACTGTGTATAAATTTAAAGTCAATCGGATATTAACTTTGGCTTTTAGGGCATTCACAAGATTTTTTGAAGTGATCAAGGGCCATAACTCTGGCACTAATTATCGGAAATCGCTGAAAATCAATAGGCTTCTTCGTCTTATGACCTTAAACACTATGTATAAATTTAAAGCCAATCGGATATTAACTTTGGCTTTTAGAGCGTCCACAAGATTTTTTGAGGTGATCAAGGGCCATAACTCTGGCACTAATTATCAGAAATCGCTGAAAATCAATAGGCTTCTTTGTCTTATAACTTTAAACACTGTGTATAAATTTAAAGCCAATCGGATATTAACTTTGGCCTCTAGAGCGTCCACAAGATTTTTTGAAGTGATCAAGGGCCATAACTCTAGCACTAATTATCGGAAATCGCTGAAAATCAATAGGCTTCTTCGTCTTATGACCTTAAACACTGTGTATAAATTTAAAGTCAATCGGATATTAACTTTAGCCTCTAGAGCGTCCACAAGCAATTGTGGACGCCGGACCGCCGGACGGACGGACGGACGGACGGACGGGGGCGACGACAATATACGACCACATTTCAATGTGGGCGTATAAAAATGGTCTATTTCTGTACTGTTTTTAAATACAATTTCTAAAAAGCAGAATGGGCAAATTAATAACAACCCTGTATTTCGCACAAACACTCCACTTAAGCTTGGCGCAGACGGTCAACTTTTCGTCGCTTGTTGCTGCAATAGGCAACTACTGGCAACTCCGAGCAATTGGCAACTCAAGGTCTCCCGTGTGCGCTGACTGGCCGCTCAGCCCACATTTCCACCAACATGTCTGCCATCTCCATGGACCATGTTAATGTTGTTAGCTGTTCCGACGCCGCCATATTGAAGTATCACATGACAGTAGAGCACTCGCTGATTGGTCAGTTAACCAGTTGCTTGTTGCCTGTTGTCGCCTACCGCCGCAGACGAGCAATTTTTAAGCAACAGATGAACAATTTCTCGGCGACGAGCGATTTTCTGTTGTCGAATATCAAACATGTTTGATATTTGGCAACGAGAAGCAACTCGGAGCAACAGCAGGCAACTTTTGTTGCCCGTTGGCGCAGACGAGCGATTTTTTCTTTCAACGACCAGCGATTTCACTGTTGCCTGAAAGTTGCTCGAAAAAGTTGCCCGTCTGCGCCTGGCTTTAGGCCATGAAACCAAATCTACAAAAAACATGATGACTTTCATACAAAAACAGTTCTACTTCCTACTCTTTTGCTTCATTGGGTCAACTGAAGACAGGCATACATCATGCAGTGTGCATTCAGGAAAATTTTGCCAGAACAGCACCACTACGGGCTAGTCTTTTCAAATTCAAACTGTCAACGGGCCTCGGTTTTTGTACCATATGAACAACTAGGCCCTTTCTTTGACAGGGCCCACGTTCTTCACAAGGAGATTTCTTGGCCAACACAGAGGTTTGCGAGTCAAGACTTTACTCACTGAGCCACGACAGCTCCCAAATAATATAATACAAGGTAGCATTGCTGATGATAAAATAATAAATCTACAATAATCCCTGGATGGACATAAAAAAACACCTCTAAGCAAATAACAACAGTTTAACTACATACAAAGGCTGGCCAGGTAGCTCTCAGATTAACTGGTTAAATGATGAGAAAACCGTACTAGCTCGAATCACCTTTGCCGCACTCCACTCATAGATAATCATTCCCCTGGGATATGGTAGTATGTCAGTCATACTTCTAAGAGCAATAATTGTAATCTATAGCATGGGTAGCACGATTTTTTATGGGTTCACATGTTAAAATCTGTTTTATACTGTGACCAGATGATTATAACAAATACTATATACAATATTCTATGTACATCATGTCTTTAAGACTTATAAATACTTAATATACCACATATGACATATATGATACATAATAAATCACACATAATATATAATAATTCACATATGATACATAATAAATCACATATGAAACATAATAAATCACATATGATATATATTAAATAACATGTCATATATATATGTCAAATATATTATATAATAAATCAAATATATTATATAATAAATCACATATATTATATAATAAATCACACACGATACATATCAAATTGAAATTATCAAGCTTAAAGGAGCTAAGTCTCTAACTCAATATCATCGAAAATCTTCAACATTGAAAACACGAATTATTTGTCAATTCAAATCAACATTGATGCTGCGATCTTACCGGGTAAAGATGGGTTTCTGATATCTTATACTTAAGACAAAATAAACATTTTACCATTGGTACATGAATCGTGTACCAAGATGCATTTCAGCCCCAGTTCTAGCAAGAGACTCAAGGAACGAGACTAGAAACATTGCACCAAATCAAACAGCGTATGTAGACTGGAATAACCAGACGCTATAAATTTGCAGGCTTATTTCGCCGAGCATAACTGATTTGAAATTAGAGTAAAAACTGAAACCTTTGAATGTAAATCAGTTTATATACATTCATATCAGAGTATTATATGCGTTGCGACCCACTTGTGTCAATTTCTAGGTCCCAAATGTTAGCGATTTAGCTCCTTTAAAAGTGCTAGCCTGTGCTGTGGATTGAGGGGAAGAACTGATCAATTGTGTTCACAACACGTTTATCAATTTGATAATCTTCAAAGACATCTTGATTGAATTCATTAGATATATGATGGACAACTTGATTGTGCCCATTAAATTAGTCATGGGTATCTTGTTGGAGTCCATTACAGACATCTTCATGGCATTCATTAAATATGTCATGGAGTTCTTGATGGCATTCATTAAAATAGTGACAGAGAAAAAAATATGTCATGGCCATCTTAATGGCGTACATGATAGACATCTTCATGGTGTCCATTAAATGAGTCATGGCATGCATTAAATATATGATGGACATCTTGATGGTGTCTATTAAATGAGTCATGAGCATCACGATGGTGTCCATTAAATGAGTCATGGCATTCATTAGGAGTCCTGAAATGATCTAGTTTGTGTTGAGTGGGTGTTAAACCCCATTTTTCTCTCTTTCTTTCTCTATGTAGAAAATTCATCACTCTTGAATTCTTGGTCAGGGTTGGTATAATACCAATAATCTAACTTGTGTGGGAAATTTCAACTTACCCAACCCCTGGGGCAGACTTTTCTCATGTAGAATAGGCAGCCATCTAGATCAGTGTTCAAAACTTGAGATGTCAAGGTTAGGGTCAGAAGAACTATTCTAAAACCCAATGTTGAAATAAAATGACTGATAATTTTTGTTATGGTCAAGATCCTTGAGATTTAGGCCTTCAGACCTCAGATTTTTTCTGACCCTGATGTTTATAATGTTTGAGATCCTTCAGGTTTTGTTTTTTTACCCTAAAGTTGATAATGTTATAATGGTCGGGATGAATGAAGCAGAGCTACAGGAGGAGTCAAAGGAGGAATGTTTGTAGTACCGGATGGACCCCAATCAGCAAGACCGTAAGCTGGCGTAGAGATACGATGTAAAATTCGTCGTGATAAGTGATATGGTTGAGTTCTCTCTAAATGTGATAATACCATTAAAATTTGTCTGAAAAAAACAACATTAAAATTAAGAATAACATGACAGTTGGATAGAGGTTGCCATTAAATTTGAAATGTTCTGAAGTAACAAAAAGGTTTTGAAATGAAATCAAATTTAACCTCCTACTTTTCTGGACCAGCTGGGCTAAAGAAGGCGGACATTATGCAACAATTTAAATGGGGAAAACAGACTGGAATATTCTAAGGCATTAGGGCTTTGACCAATTTTGAAATAATTCAACAGCACAGTTACTGAGTAGTAGTGTGATTGGGCACAGGGTGAGTAATCATTAATTTGTGAATGGGCACAGGGTGAGGAATCATCAATATATGTTTGGGCACAGGGAAAGGAATTGTCATTTTGAGTAAAGAAATAGATGTTGGTTGGCTGAGGAATCAAAAAGGAAAATTCATCAACTGACCTGCTTAAAGCTGGAACACAGTCTTTGGTGATTAATTCTCCACGAGTAGAAACAACATTCGAGCTGTTCGTACACTCGCATAAGACGTTGACACAATTCTGTGGCAGACGATTTTCTACCATAAATATTCCACCCGCCCAGCCATTCATCAGAGTATAAACTGTTATCCCTGGGCGAATCTATAATAAACAATGTAATAAATATATTCCACAAGGCTGGTTTTTAGTCAAACTGTTATACCCGGGCGAATTTCTAATAATTTGTTAAATTTAATAATATATGAAATCTTCCACATGTATATTGACAATGTGTGATAATTGGTACTTGACAAAGTCCGTGACAGATGCCTTATGTCCAGGCTTGCTCCTTCCTGGCCCTATAATCGTACCAACAAGGAATATACTGGGAAAAGGATGGGCAAAGAATCTTTAATATAACCAAAATTACCGCTGTCTCAAAAAAGATAACATCTGGCCAACACGTATTGACAGTGTGTTTGTCCATAGTAAAGAAGACTTGTTCAAAAAGACAGATTTTGTTTAAGTATGGCTTTTGCTCCAACCAGGCTAATGAAGTTGGTCATATTACCATGCTGTGTGATGGGGAGGGGATGTTACCTAGGCAGTGGTGTTTCTGCATTCTGCCACTTATCATCCAATTTCAATGAAGAGTACATGGATGGACCTCAGCTTTCCGAATCATCCAAACAATTAGACACTTTTTCCTTGCTGCACCACTGACAAGGAAAAGCACACTGGATAATCTCAAGGGACTTTCTCGCCCAATTTCAGGATCAAACTTGATAAGTGAACTGGAAATCAAGAATATTTATAAATATTCATCTCACCTCCTCTGTGTTGCCTTTAGCTAGTGCTAACTGTATACAAGCATCCGGTAGAATATGTTCGTATTGACGATTTCTATAGGTGGTTATCTCGTCCACCATAACAGGTTTAGAACTATGTATAGACAGGACATATTGATGTAGTGGTCCTTTAGGTTTTACAGTCCCTAAAATAATCAATAATATACAAAATAATCAATAATATACAAAATAATCAATAATCAACAACATTAATAATACACAAAATAATCAATACAAGGTTTCATAAAGGCTGTTAATAAAATATTTGATAAAGGCTGGTTATACAATGTTTGATACCAATGAAAAGGGTTGTTACTAACCAGTTGACAAATGAAAAGGGCTGTTACTAACTGGTTCTACTAATGAATAAGTTTGTTACTAACCAATGAAAACAGATGTTACTAACTAGTTCGACTAATGAATAAGTTTATTACTAACCTGTTGGACCAATGAACAAACGTTGTTACTAACCTGTTGAGAAGTGATTAAATGCCAAACATAAAACTAGATATTGGCCTTCTTCAATCATCATATTACATCCAATAAAACTTCGTAACTGTCTAGGACTACAGCCAATCAGCTTGCCTGCTGCCGTTGTCGTGTTGTTCACCTCACGTACAACAACGATACACAGATCTAAAGTTATACTGTCGTTCCCTCTAAAAATACAAAAATAGCTTTTTCAACTTTTATAAACATTCAATGGAATGCAAAATCACAGCTTTATATCAAAAGTCATGATTAACTTTTTATTTGCTTTCAATAGAAGTTTAAGATAGATAACCAGGCAACATATATGCAGACTAATCATATTTTTGTAAATACTGAACACAATTGATCCAGTCCAAAGAACAGAGGACCAGGGTACATGCATGTCCTGGTAAAAATTGCACTCATAGGAAATTACATGGCATAATGCTGTCTTCACTGGCTCAGTTGGTGCAAAAATGATAAAGGACGTTAAACCCTGTTACCGTTCAGAATCAATTTCAGCATTATTTACCTTATTCCTTCCTGAAACAATCCCAGTTCTAACTCTGTTGTATTAAATACTGTTAATTTAACTAATTTCATTGGTTCCATGGCATTTCTCGGGAAAACACCTTGTATTCGAGTCTCTCTCCAATCAGGACGGATTTTACAAACATCAATACTGTCAAAATATCTGGAAATAAAAATTAATAATGTTCATGTCTCTTTCCCTAACCCTTTAGCTGAGAGGGGGGCGGTGTGTGTGTTAGATTTGAAGGACAGTGATTGAGTCAAGTGGTGTGTCCTTTAATTTCCTCCTACTGCTAAGGACCCCTACATGCAAGCCAATTATGAAATAAAATTGAACAATACATTAGTTCCAAAATGACCTAGTTTATGTCAAGTGGACATTTAACCCCATTTCTCTCTCTCCATAAGCTGAGTAGTTCTGTGAGTCATGTGAGAGAAATGGCGTTTAACATCCATTGACACAAACTAGGTTATTTCGGGAGTAACATATAGTTCAATTATATTTTATTAATTCGCCCTGTTCCCTGAGGGGAGACTAAGATTCGAGAACCACAAGCAGACTAGGCTTGAGCTGTTGGTTAAACCTGATGATGTCCAGACTGGGTAAGTTGCCCATGTTGAGTCAAATTGCATGTAAGCCTAAGACTCCACACCTTGTCACCATCCTACCCCTGCCCGGTGTGTTCACTTCTCCCCCACCGTTCCTCTCAAATCCTAGCTCTCCAGGGAAACCGACAACAGAAATGATGTCACCAAATCGACCAAACCACCCTCCGAAAAAGAACATCTCTGTTTATTCCATGCATAAAATATTCAGGCTCAGCGTTTTAGCCTGCCTGAAGCACTCGAATTTGGTTAGGGACGGCTGAGAAGTTTCTGGTTGGACCTGCGGCATATCGCGCCAAACCGTACCACCTCAAATATCCAATGACAAGCTTTTTAACCGCAGCAACTCTAACATGGACTATTGGAGCTAATAACAACCAATACTAATCAAATACTACCAAATACCACCACATACTATTTCTGAAAATTAACTATTCCAGTTACCTCCCTTGATCACCCAATACTAACAAAAATTAACCCATACTATCAAAACTCACCCATTTCTATAAAATAATGGGCCATTATTACCTCAAAATAAGATAAAAATACAATTATATTAATAACACAATGTTTGTTTCTAAGAACATATATTTTGTAGCATTATAATTCGGTTAGAATTGGGAGATATTTGGTCATATTTAGCTTGGCTTTCAGATTTGGCTAGTCTTACTGATACTATAAATAGACCTTCTAATTTGAAGTAAAAATTTGGCTATTATCAAAAATTGACTCATTTCTTATTGTATAATCCAATCATTCTTTTGGTCGAGAGAGAGACTAAATGACAGACTTTATCAGATAACGTCCAGACAGTATAACTTACATGAGTAGATCAGTCAAAGACATCCAGAAAACTCCATCCATTTCTCCGTGTACCATTAAATTATCTCGAACGGTCTGACTAACATTCTTCCATTTATCAGACTGATCAGACCAATCACCTTTCCAAGAAAATCGTCCCCATGGATTTCGTAATCGAACCAATCTAAATCAAAATCAATTGCAAAAAATGTTATTGATTACCCAGGACCTCATGATTAGACACTTTTAATTGCCACAGGGAAATCAACCTGTAAAATCACGAGCATCTTTTTCAATGCTCGTAAAGCCAAGAGAACTTTCTCGACCAACACCAGGATTGAATCCAGACGTTCCTCACTGTTGTGCGAAATGAAATGAGGTTCAACATGTTTTTCAATACTAAAAAATTTTGAACCATAAAACTTCTATTAATTTGTAATGCTCCAATCTTGAACATAAAATTTCTATGAGTTAATTTAGTAACAATAAATTCACTTGTAGTACACCAATTTTCAACCATAAAAATGTGCATGTAAATGACAACTCACTTGTTTCCTTCGACATCTTGTACATCCAATATAGAGTAGGCGTGACGGGATCGTAATCCTACTTCTTCAAAATGTTTCATGTCTGCCTTCATATTACCACCACCACAAGATGCTCCCATTAAAAATCTAAAAATACAAATCTGAATCTTTAAAAATGAAATGAAATGTGGTTTAACGTCCTACTGTTCTGCTCCAACTGGGTGGCATACACTGTGCTGTGTGAATAAATTTTACCAGGGCATCAAATGATCCAATGGTCAAGGGTTCATTTATGTGCATTCCAATGTGCACTCGGAACCTTGTTTTCAGTTCCATCCAGACAACTAGACATTACTGACATTAGGAAACCACGTCGAAAAACAATTACAATACATACTTTAGATCTCGACAACTCCGTAACCTCGCCCAAATCAAATCAGGTTCTACTTTTCTTTTTTTCTGTTCATTTCCTACGATATAAAAAATAACAATCAAAATTGATAATGAATGGTTAGAAAAGACGAGTTTGGAGAAAAATTAAACAATTTTATTTCCAATTTTATCGTACTTTCTGTTTATCTCATTACAGAGTCCCACTTGGAGAGAGACACAAGGTTTAACCTTCATTCCAAACATACTAAGTCATTTTGGGACTAACATATTCAATTTAATTTAAATCTCTCCCATGCATAAGTGTCTTTGTCAATGGGAGGAAACCCGGTGGAACTTAAAAATAGGTAAAGATCCCTTTGCAGTTGGAATTGGAAGATAAGTTTGTAGAAATGTTATAAAAAGTTTAAATTTAGGTTACCTTGCAGTGGAATACTCTCACAGGGAGCTCCAGTTAACGTAGCTAAACCTTCAATACATTTTCCAGCAACCAACGCCTCATAACTACCATGTAATTTAGCCATGGCCTTCTCTATCAATGGTACCCACAGTTGTCTTCTCTTGGCCTAAAATCAAATGTAGAGTAAAAGTAATTTTTTTTCATCATATCCGAATGACTAGACACTCCACAATTGACAAGGGAAAAGCCTTGCTAGAAAATCATGAGGAATTTTCTCAGCCAACACTTGGAGTGAACCCCAGTGGCTTACTCATTGAGGCACAGCGGGGCCCCCATAACACCAATAAAAAAGTGAGTAAATTATTGTTAGACAGAATTACATGTAGGAATGATATTCAATTCCCTTCTTCTTAAAGTCTATGATCGACACCTGAGGGATTCTAAATTGTTATTTGAGGCAATCTGATAAAATCAAAGATCCAATTTATTTTCGTTTTATTATAGTTCAAAATTTTGTTTTACCTGCCTTCACTACACTAGGCTCTGGAAGGGTTGTTATATAACCTGCTCATTTGGGTGCATACATGTGTAGGAATAGAGTGAAATGGAGGCCAAACAGCAGCAATGTTTTGCATGTCAGTTTTTTTCAACGTTACATGTATTTCCACCCTCGCATGGACATACTCCTGGAATGAAGCTGTGAAAACCTAGATATTGTCCCAAAATGGTAAACTGAACTCTGTTGTGTCTTTTTGTGTGAAAACAATTAACGTAGTTACCTGAGAAAATACCAGCATGCCATTTTCATCACAGGGGAGATAATCATCGATTAACACAACCTTCCACATTCCATCCTTACATAGACGCACCTGATACCCGCCTTCAACCGAATATTCTTTCGTTAAAATAATTCTTTCCACCAACTCTGGTCTCTCTGCCAAAACAGCCAATGAACTTAAAAACCTGCAGAATATAAAAATTGTCCCATTCATTAACTCGTATAATAGTTTATAATCTGAAACCACAGATTCTTTCCAATAGCTGCAACCTCTCAGGAAAAACAGTACTTAAAAACCTGCAGAAAAAAATTATTCCATTCATTCATTAAAGGCTTGATACATTGTTGAACTAAAATATTTTGAAAGTATAATTAAAATCCTGCTGAAATTAAAAATATCCCATTAATTAATTCATGTAATAGTTTAATCTGAAGCTTAGGGTTTTACAATCTGTAAGAGGCAATTTGTAACTGAATAGAGCAATGAACTATAACTAGGGGTGACTATTGTTGGTAATTTTCACTATTGCGATAGTATTGCTATTGGGTAAACAGCTATTGCAATACTATTACTATTGGGGATTAAATATTGCGATACTATTGGACTATTGCGATAGTTTGATCTGTTTATTAGTTTAGGTTTAAAACACACTGTCAGGTATACATTTATTATAACATTTAATCAAACTAAAAATTTTGAAACACTAGAAAGTTCCAGGTAATGTTAGATAATATAATACAAGTAGACCCCGAATAATATAACGGATGTGCATACAACGGACAATCGCTTACACGGACACAACAGTTTGGTCCCGATTTTTGTAATAAAAATTTCTTTGTTTTCAAAGTCTTTTTATAACGGACACTCTATAACGGACAATCGTTTAATTGACAAATCAATGTAAGAGTCAATTTTTATAACGGACTCTCGAATAAGCAGAACAAAAAATGATATTACTGATTATATTATGGGTGACTGGAATTCTTTTCCCAGAAAATAACCATACTGATTTTTAGTGTTGTCACAATTACAAAATTCTTGAATAGGGTAATCGCCTCGCCAAAAATGGTATCGGTTGGCCTGTATCAGACATTCCCGCATTCTGACTTACCCCTACTGCTTTAACTGCTAATTAAAAATCCAGTACTGGCAATAGATTACACAATTCACTAGTTCAACATCTCCCTCCGTAAATCAGTACGTAATATTTTAACACAGATATCGGTAATCATATCGACAAAAAAACGACAGAAGCGACACAAGACGGTACAGATAAAAACAAAAACAACACGTGTCTTCTAATGGTACGGCTAAAGGGTGGGGGCGAATAGAAGAGCCTCCTAGCTGGTATCTCGGGTACACGGTAACGTCGCATTCTGATAGTAAGTTAAATAATAAAGTACATTGGGGTTTTTTCTTTATATTATATAAAATGGTATATTACATTGGTAGTTTAGTAACTTGTAAAAAAAGCATAGCCAACTTTCCTGTCATATGCGGCATGCTTTCAGCATGTCTGTTATTGGCGTACGTGACCATTTTCAGCTTTTTCGCGCCAAAATCAAACATTTTACACATTTCTTTAGTAAGCCATGCCTAATATGGAAGACGAAGATTTCCACGTGATATTGAGATCGTATAACGCTATTTCGCTATTTTAGTGATAACAGAGTAATTATTCGACAGATACGAGTGAATTTGAGCCATTTTACTTTCGCTATTACAAACTATCGAAACTATCGATAGTTTGCTTGACTATCGCAATTTTTATCGATAGTTTCTTTTTAATATCGATACATACTATCGACAGTCGAACTATCGCGATGTATCAATTGTTCGATGTATCGTTACACCCCTAACTATAACACATACTAATGAAAGAACGATTACTTGATAACGTTGAGAGAATACTCTTTGAAACCAATGTCTACAAATAAAAATTCAACTTTAAAAAATTACCTTAAAAATTGCTAAAGTCACACCAGCCTAATCTCATTTCAAATTCAAAGCGTCAATGGTTCTTTTACTTGCACGCCAATGTGTACACAGGATCTCGATTTTTTGTATGATCTGAACAAATACATGTAGACACAATTCCTTATCGGGTCCTCTGTCCTGCACCACTGACAAGGGAAAACCACGGCCGAAAATTAGCCAACACCGAGAGCAAATCAGAAACCTAGTTAGCACCGAGCCACTGCGGTACAATGTACCTCTTATTCAACAAGTAGTGTAGACAAATTACACAGAACGTAGATCATCAAATGACAAGGTCAATTTTTGGAACGATATTGTTTTTGGTAAGACAAATGAAAATGAAATGTAATGGAGTTTTTAACATAGTACTTTTCTGGACCAAACAGGCTAACGAAGATTGGAAATGGTTTTGTGTCAGAAAGATGCCTTGGCAGTTCCACTCAGTACACACAAACTCAGAATAATATTTTATCATATTTTAGTAATTTCAAAATTACTTTTTTTAAACTTGGGATGAAAAACTAAATCTTATTCCATTTCACTGTCTGATATTACAGAAATTATTTTCCTGTCTTCCATTTGCCCAGGTTAGGTGCAGACGAGTAGGACGTTAAACCCCATTTCATTTCATTTTGTCACCAACTCACCAACAATTTCCCAGAACTCCCTGAGAAATATCTTCTGGCATTGGGGTTCGATAAATCACCCATTTTAACTTTGATTCATCTCGTGTATATGCAGAGATCTGGTGTGGTCGCAGCCACTGGAAGTTCCGAGCTGCGAAACGTGAATTATTATCCAGGTACAAAGATTTGGAAGAGGGTGGAAATGAATCGTCAACAAATTCTTCTTTATTCTGAAATAGGGAAAAAGATATGTTTTATCCATCTTTTATATACTAGTACCCATTGCACCTTCCACCTGTTTACAGAAAGTGAACCATGTTTGTACATGTACCCTCCACCTGTTGACAGTAAGTGAACCACCCACCTGTTTTCAGTAGGTGAAACAGCTACATATACTAAGTTGACAGTAAATGAACTATGTTTGAACCAACAACCTGTTGACAGTAAGTGATCCAGCCACCTGTTTACATGTACATTAAGTGAACCAGCTACCTGTTTACAGTAAGTAAACAAGCCTTCTGTTTACAGTAAACACCCGTTTAGAGTAAGTGAGCCACCCACCTGTTTACAGAAGAGTCGAATACACTGTAGTCTTTCCAAAGCTTCTTCAACTTCAATTAACAGTAAATCGTCCATTAGGGAACTCTCCTGTCTCGATAACGTTCCTGGTAAATCCTTCACGATTTTTCTCTTGGTTCTGTTACGAGTATTTAGCGTACCAGTAGCAGACGTTATAGACCTATCAATACTGTCTTCATCAGATGACCACATACTTGGCTTTCCAACTTCTTGTGTGATGGAAGAAATGGCTGCCGATTGTTCATCACTACCAGATGGCGTAATAATTGATGTCTCCATGACACCCGTTTTACAGCCGCAAGCTGAGCATTTAGTTCGTGTTTGTTTGTTATGTAACGTACAGCGTGGACAGACCCATTCACTTCCACAAGCAATGTTCTCAGACTGGTTCTTACCAAAACCACACATCAGACACATCTCGAAATCACTATCATTTATAAACGTACATTGACTGCACGCCCATGATTCTGTCGATGGCTGACTATCGTTTTGAGAAACAGTTTTGGAGAACTTAACACTATCGTTTTTGAACTCTATTGGACTTTTTGGTGTCTGCCCAGGAACAGCTGGTCGGAAATAGCTGCAGGTATCGCACTGTTTGGCCCAGGAAGGATTACAACTATATGTACAATTGTCACATGCCCAGTCCATGTCTTGTTCGTCTCTGCTTGTAGATGGTTTTCGTTCCGTTGCCAATTCTGTATTTTTTGTAGGAGTCACTTTCTTAAAATCTTTTGGTCGAATAACCTGACTGATGGGTACATCAGGGATGATGGTTCGGGCTTTATTGGGTACAGCCGGCTCGGGTTTAATGTCAGGTTTTGCAGAAGACGGTTTAATATGGCTTATATCTACATCGTCAGGAATTGTGGGTATTTTCAAAACTCGTGGAGATTCGCAAACACTGCATCTCTTTTTTTCAGCGGAATTTAATAATGTACAACGTTTACACGTCCATTCTGTATTGGTTTTTTCTAATTCTGTTGCTGAATCACTGACAATCATACTGGGACTGCCGTTTGCATGTCCGTTTTTCTGCATACCTTCGGGATTCTTGCTACCCACACTCGATAACCTGTCACTCGTTAATACTTCAGACTCTTTGGAAAACTTATCTTTACGAGGAAATTCACATATTTCGCATTTATCGTCCTTTTTCGCATTCTCAAAAGTACACATTTTACAATTCCACACAGCAATGGTGGCCATGGCTATATCTTGTCAATATCCCTTATTAAGTAGAAAATTTGAGAGAGATATTCAAGACATGTGGGCTATTTTTTCTTGAGAACACATGGAACATATTATCTTCTTCCTAATCAATTTTCCATCCGCATCATATATGATATTTTCAACTGTTGTGTTCCTATTAACTGTTCGCAAATCCTTACAGCTCACTTATCACACTGACACCAGGCTCCAACAATTGGCATATTTCTGTCCTTTTAAAATGCTGAAAATCTGAGTCGAATCTTTTCCATTCCAGTCATGGAGGCAGACATTAGTTTTTGTCTTTCATGTTTACTTCCTGAAAATAAAATAAACATAGAATTAAATATGATTGAATCTGTAATTTGAGTTTTTATTTTAGGCTTGATTTACAGAGCGTACATACATGTATTACATGTATGCTGATTGGTTTAAGGTAGGCAGTCCTTTCTGCTGATGCTGTATTTCACTTCAGGGAATTTAAGTCCAATTACGGTACCTTGTTCTAAGCAAAGTTATGAATTTCGACGTTTGGAGCGTAGATAGTATGCACCAGCATACTAAAGTCATATGTCACAGACCTTTTAACAGGCCAACCAATTAACATACAGGAAGATTCTGTAGTGCAATCTATAGGAACTATAGTTTATAGTAAAGGGTAAATATATATATATAAACCACACTATTAATAATATTGACACATTGTATAACTCTATTATCTTTTAAAACAATGTTTTCTATGAACTGGAGTTCATATTGCACAGTAAAGTAAAATATACTTGTAGTACCTATATTGAAATGTTGTGCTATTGTACTCTTTTACATAACTAAAAGTTCATTTATATTTACATTTACCATATTTACTGTTATCTATTTATCATATTGCACAGAATCCTGGTGCATATTGTAACATTGTGCTGATCTGTTACATAATAGACTCAATATACATTAGTATGTTTTCAGTGCAGTTTGAGTTTCTGCCAATTCTACTTGGGAGAACCCTGTCTTCTCTTACTTACATAAAAACCAAGTTATACTGTATACAATGTTCATTATTATGTGTATTAAAAATGCCAGTGCCTGAATACCACAATACCCCCACTGCCCCACCCAGCCACCTACCTCCCCATCGAATGAAGGCTACTGTGTACATGAATTATAAATTAAATATAAATTATCAACCTTCTACGAATGAACTTTTCTATCATGTATTACTAAGGTTGCTGGTTTTTATTTTTATTTACCCGATACAGGATGTCAAATTGTCAACTTCACCCCTTCTGACTAAACTACAACATACGGAAGGTTGGGGCCTAACTACGACCCATTTTTATGTCATAAATAATGTCATTATGATGTAGATACACACCGCTTCCCAATATTCTATAAATAGTTAAATTACACACTCTAATAACGCCTTCCATTGGCTATATGTCAACATATACACCAATCCGCTTGCACTTTACATGTGATGTCATTTCCATTTTGTCAATTTCTGATCCAAACGGCCACATTACCAGCCCCGAATTGGCTAAAAAAAATAACACAGGGCTTAAGGAATTAAAGGCAACGGCTATTTAATTGATTTATCCGACAGTCTTAAACAAAACTATCCTTCATTTCAGACATCCATTTCATGATCAAGTCACCTGGTCAAAAAAAAATTTCAAGATTTATGCGATTCCAATTTTTTGATTGATTAAAATATTTAAAAAAAAAATGTATTTGTTGTACCCAAAGGAAAGCAAATTATGTTATTGTAAATTTAGATATTTAGTTCTTTCCCTTAGACATTATCAAATATAAAATATTGAAGACTTTTGGTTTTAAAATTATCAATAGCCGGAGACTGCCGATCGCATTTCTTATGAAGTGGTCGACTTCCTTTACGAGACATCGTAGGGCAAAATGGTGTGTTTTGGTAGAAAAATCACGGCGTTTTCATGGGATCTAAGTCTAAATTTCTGAATAAATATCTTGGATTATTTCACCAAGGAAGCTCAATGAATAAACTAGAGCACGAAGTGGTTCATTCTGGATGGATGACAAAATCCCCGCCAGAGCGAAAGCTGTTGGGGCCTTGGAAACTGTTTCGGGTGGTAAGTAGAAAATTTAGATTTTTAGTCTAGTTGTTTGTAGACAATTCGCCTGTCAAAATTAATTTTCTGTGAGTTACAAATAAGTACGAAGGGCAAGAGTAAAGCTATTCCTATATTCATAGGATTCGTATTCAGAAATTTTACATAAGAACATCAGAAGTGCAGGAAGCGATAAATTATTTTATTTATTTGCATGATTTTGAAAATGTCAAAGTCATATCGTGTGTGAGATTTTTGTGAATGAGTTTCTGTGTTTTATAAAAATAGCATCATGACCTTGTTTTTATCTCTGGGCATCTGTCAGACAAAAACAGCCATGTGAAAGAGATGAATTGACAGACACTTGTTTGTTTGCTTCGAAAGCTTAGAAGTTAAAAGAAGTTCCAAACCCAGTCAAATCAGAAAAATAATCATATTGGTACCAATCAGGTTTTTTTTTACATAAAAGTTCCTTGTGTTTCTGTCCATTCAATCTTATTTTTAACACAGGCACAGGGGTAAAAAGATTAAGAAGTTCTGGCTGAACTCAGTCAAGATCAGAAACATACATGTACATGCAATCATTGGAACACGTATCAGTTATTTATTTTAATAAAAGTTCTTTTATGTAGCCTATTATTTCTGTTTAGTTTAATTGTATTTTTAAGACAAATAAAAAAAAATCCTGTCTCCAGGCGAAATCAGAAAAATATTTATTGTAATGAATGGAACCATATATACATGTATGTTATTCCGAGAATGACTGATTTTGTGTCAACTGGTTGGACTGGACATTAAACCCCTTTTGTTATTCATAACAAATCTTCTGTCATTCTTTTAACTGAATCATTGTAGGCTACTAGTAGTAGGCCTAGTAGTAAAATGTCACCAGGCATTATAATTATAAGACTATTTTTGTCTATCCTCATCTAGTGTATTAAAATTATCTTTTAGCCTCAGGGGCAATAATAATACTCTATTACATACATGTATACATTTAGGGCCAATCATGTATCAGATTGGTAGTAAGATATGGTTGTAAATTAATCCCCTGTGATCTTTATAAAAGAAAATGTTTATTTGTTTTAACTTTTTACTACAGTCTCCAGGTAAATCAAACCAAACAAGAGTTATAACTTTCCTAATGCAATTTTTTTTTACAGGAAAATGAATGGGGTTATTGTGTATTTAAAGCAAGAAATTAAACAGGGCTATTTTGTATTTGCAGCAGTATTTAATGTTGAGGTTGTTCAAATTGACAATTGATATGATTGTTGCTTTATTATGGATAATGTTAGAGAAAAAAACGATATGCTTCACCCTTGCAATGTCAGATTACTTGCCCCCCCCCCCCAAAATAGTGTTGATTGGAAAAAAAAACCCATTATTTATGTGGACTGGTAAGATTGGATGGAATTGAACTAATAAATTAATCTTTTAGTTTTAATACACAACATCAAGACTTTGTTTCAATGGCATTTACAAATGTAGTAATTGAACTGGAATACAGACCACAATTCCATGGAATACAATTACTGCTTATTACTGAGCAATTTTTCATTGCTTGATAATAATGACTAGAGAAGCCTAGTGGAAATGTCGCTCAGTCAGTAATAAGCAGTAATATACTAATTGTATTCCATAGAAAATGTTGACCTGTATACATCGATACTTGCATTCTATAACCTGTATCATGCTATTTAAAATAAGGTATCCTACTGGTATTATTAGTAGTAGTATTATGTGTTTATTGTTTATTAGTGGACTTTAAACCCCAATTCTCTCTCTCTCTCTCTTATTGTTTATTTCTTCGCATTTCTAGCAAACTTACCGAGTACACTGTAAGGTTCTGAAATATACTGCAAATCTTGATAGTATTTGTCTACAAAAAATACATGACCAGACCTATTTATTGGACCTAGGAAATGAGAACAAAATTTAGTGTAGAGCCAGATTTTGGCTCCACAAATAGGGTAACAGTAAAAACAGGTATTATTTTAGTTTGGCCTAACGGGAACAAAAGTATCACTGATGGTTTCCTGACAAAGCTGCATCCCCTCTTGAAAATATTATGTTTAGGAAGTGAGTAATAAGAGGTATAAAAGCTTGAATAGAGATGAGCAAAATCGGTTAGATCTATATATTAAGGACATCTGCAGATTTCGATTCCACACATGTACGTGACAAGGAGTAGGGTCCACCTGTCTTACCCTGTGGGTTTCCCCTCGTTCCTCAAGTTACCTTCTGGTCCTCAAGAGATGGGTGGGGGGAGGCAAATGTTATATGTAGGAAGAGAGAGCAAAGGGTGGAGGGGGTGGGGGCGGTCAGGGGAGGAGAGGGCAATGTCATACATAACTTAACCGTCAAAATCATCTTCACATGCCATCTTTATAAACTAGAAAAAAATAGGTTGCTAGGCAAGTCACAGGAACTGTCCACAAAGGTAAATCTGCATATTTATTTGAACCCAACAAGCTATTGTTTTAGCGTGAACTGCAAGCTAACAAGATGTAGTTAATTGTTATACTACTAGAGAAGTGAGAGAAGTTGACATGTTGAAGTAGACAATTTAATGTAAATGTTAGTCATTATGAACTGTTGTTTGGTTTATGTATAAAGTGTTATATAGATTACTGTTTGTCATTGTTTCCTGGTACAGCTACATGTATATAGATACATTACATGTACTGTACATGTATGTAATAAATTTGCCTATTGAAGATCTTTCTTTTGGTCTCAAAATGTTGTATCAATTATTAATATGACATTTATTCAAGTGACCACCCCAAATCAACTCTCCATTATAGACCATTGCATGGTAATGATTTTTAATGGATTGAATCACCAATTGATAATTAATTTGAAAATGGATAATCAAGACTTTGCTAATTATCATAACAATCGTAGCAATGAAAATCAAAACTTCAAACAATGATAACTTTGCTCAAGGAATAAAGTAATTTGATTGCAATTTTCAATGTATTTCTTTTTCATTATCTATATTTAAACTACAGCGAGAACTATCAGGTCTTTATCTAAATCTTACATAATACATCTTCAAAGTTATTTGTATATTATTTGAGTGTTGTCACTGCTGGGTTGTGTAGAACACATGTGAGACCTGACAGTATTGCGCTTTGCGGTTTAGCGTCCCAGTTTTCTGTGGCAACATGGGCTAATGAAGATGGGCATAAGTCATGCAGTGTACTGTTATTGGGGAATCTTGACTCGATGGTTCTGCTTAAAGTAAACCTACTTTTATTTCTGTGGATCTTTAACATGTTATCACAGGACCTCGGTATTTCATACCATTCAAAAGACAAGGCATTTTGTCTTTGACGGCCCTTAGTCCAGCAAAACTGACAAAGGGAAACTAAACTTGATTTCGAAGAACTTCCTCAGCCTACATCAAATGGAAACTCAGGATCTCCTGGTTAGTGAGTGAGCAAGAAATATCAATTATTGTGTATCAGTCCTTCATATTTATGAAATTGTGTGGGAGCCATAAGACAAATCCTGCCAATTTGAAAAATGAGAAAAAAAAATAAAAACTCTTCTTAATGAGTAAATCTACATTTTCTTGAATTAAGGAGAGCCAAATTGCATTTAGATGTATGCTTTAGTTTTGTTTCATAATCATATTCTCTTTTCTTATGGAAGGTACTGCCTTACATTAGCATTTGATATCAGAATAAAAATGATGTCGATGGGATATATTCGGTGAATATGGTAGTGTCAGAATTATCATCCTGGAAACTGATAGCTCGAATGTATTTTATTGATCTCAAAATTTAGGAGAGCAATTTATCTAATTTGCAGGAGTCTGTAATGTAGGAAAGTCAGGAGGAGCAGGACAGAAAGTGTACCTTAAGCGTGAAAGACTCAGTCATGTTGTACTTTTGCATGAAATATCAATTATATTATAGCGCGATACATTAAGTCATTTTGTTTCGAAAGAAGAACAACCTCCTCTATTTTTTTATTATTTAAACAGTGACAGTTCTTACGCTAAATAATATAAAGATGTCAAAATATGTCATTAATATCAAAAACTAAATTTGATACATGTAAGTGACAACTTACATGAGTAAATGTGCAGCTTACACTGTCTGTGTATGGACATTTAATATTATTTATTAGGGTTATTATTCAAGTTACTTGATGTAATTATTCATATACTCAAGTAATATATATATATACCTGTAATTATGCAAACTGATCCCGCAGTGAATATTCGCTTGGCCGCTACAATCACTGATAAGCATGACATCGACGAGACTTAATGAGTTCGGCATATTAACTTTTTTACTCCGACAAATTAAATTCTCAAACATTTTTTTGAGGTAAAAGAAAAATAAATAAAGACGTTTGAAGTATTTGTACCCGGTAGTTAAAAAATATTTCGTATTTAGTGTAAATGGGTATTAAAATGAGTAAAATGCATCATTTTGCCCGAAGCAGTTGGGTGTTATGTAAACATTGCATGAGCCGTTGAGCCAATGACTGACACCACGTGCACTCAACGCACGTGTTGTGGAAGTCATCTGTTACAGAGATAATTCGCAAGTAATTCTCTGTGAAACAGATTGGTAATTATGTATACATGTACGTGTACCTGTATTATGAGGTGAGAGGTCAGATAATACTATAGTAACATTGTGTATGCATGTATAATTACCTGTAATACCTGTAACATTGGTGTATAATGTATACATACATGTACATATGATTATTGTAATGTAATACCTGTGTACCTGTAATTACCTGTATTATGAGGTGAGAGGTCACATCAGGTAATCGTATCTTGAAGATAAATATTGTATTTCTGTAACTATAAGATTTAAATATTTATTGAAGGAATTTATAGTGTTAGAAAATAAATCATATCTCATATAAAATGAAGGCTCTGTATGTACAGTTTCTAATTTAATATTTTTGGGTACAAGGTGGAGTGGAAACTTTTATATCCACACATAGTTTGGTTGGGTGTATCTGGTCGTTGCTCTGTCGGTCAGTCTGGCTATCCATTGGTTCCTCTGTCAACAATTGGCTTGTGAAGGGGTAGGGGCTACAGTTTTTGATGGCTATTCTCCCTTTGTTAAAGTATGAGCCCTCTTGATTTTGAGCACTCGAGGACTAACCGTTTCAGAGTAATATTATTTGTCTGGAAATTATGCGAAAACGATAGAGATTAGATATAAAGTTGCTGTTGTGACATAGGTACATATAGCTGCTATGTGGGCGAATTTCTACGCTTATCAATATATGGTTTGATTGGTTTGTATATTGAATGATACGTAAAGTTTAATAAGTACAATATGAGAGGAGGATTAGAAGTGTTTAATAATTTGCCAGATTGAATGAATCCGTCTAGTAATTGTTCTATTGCGTCATTACAGATGATTGTATTGTATGTTACCGGTTGTTGTACACTTGACCTGATTAAAGTATACATGCATCATTACTTATACGCGACCGTCATAGTATATATATTGATGTCATGTGTATTTTTTGGGAAAACATCAGATTTCCATGGATTAATCCGACACTATGAATGTTACACATCAGATAATAAAACTGGGGGTTGGTCCATAAAAACCTAATTTGTGTTGAGTGACATTAAACTCAAATAAACAGTTATCACCTTTACATCAATTTGAAAAAAACAATTTGGACTAAAAGCTTTTGGAAACAAAAACAACAGATTTATTTTCAAATTTTCATTTGTCCCAGGTACATGTACATGTATAGGAAGCAAAACATAAACAAAACTGCTTAGGCCCCAAATAATGTGGATTGTAATGATCATGTTAAACAGAATTCCAACTTCTTTTTCTCTGAATATTGAAAAAGAAGTTGTTTTGATTTTTATGTGAAATAAGTTCCTGAGGTCATGTTTAAAATTATAAAACTTGTTTTCTGCTTGAGTGAATAACATGTGTTATATGTGGGCTTATAATATATATGAAAATTTAATTTGAATTATAATATTTCCATAAAAAATATTAATTGAAAAAAAACTTAATGTCCTTGGGGGAGATTTCTGAATTAAACAAATTCTTGACATATTTATTCAATAATAAATTAAAAGCACTTGTGTGCATCTCTTTAACACAGATATCATTTAGTCTTGTGTATTTAGACCCTAATTTCCTTCACATCCAGTTTAAAATCTTTTAATGGGTATACTTGTGTCCAGAGTCCAGATTAAAGCTGACAGTTTAATTTTGATAATGATTGTTCAATTTACATCGTTTAATTTCCTGACCACTGTTTAAAAATAGAGTCCTGATTATTTATTATACATCAGTTGGTCGCAAAAATAAACGTTTGTAAATTGGATGCTTGTTATCAAAATTGTATGTACCGGTATGTATCCTTATGCATGTAGTGTTTAATACCCATACAGAGTGTACCATGCATCATGAGATGTACTGTGCATAATTGGAAATTTGTGTGAATACTCAATCAAACTGGTAGAATCCCAATCTTAAATCTTCGATATTAAAGATAAACATTTTCTCAGATTTACTCATCCGTGTTGGTTGGTGTTGAAACTGGAATATGAGACACCAGCATTGGATAATAAAACCACTCACCTGGAAAATGATAAATATATCAGACACAATTACATATAGGTAGAGAGAAATTCTGATACAAAAGATGAATATACATCGACATTCCAAAATTATTGCAATTATGATGAAATCTATTTTAAAGATCTTGATGTACATGAAATATTTGTAAATGAATACACAAGCCTACAATGAAATGTATGTATGTATAAGCCGCACACAGGATATACATGTGCTAAACATGGTTCTCAAAATGTAGAATGTATTTGACAAAATTTGTTCCATGATATTTGACTAGAACTTTGCCTTAGAATGACTGGGTATGTGGTGAGTGTGTGTTTTTTCATGGTAAATGAGTGGTTAGAATGGCCGGGTCTGGGGATGTGTACTTACATGGTAATTGGGTGGTTAGAATCGCAAGTTCTTTTTTGTGTGTATTTACATGGTAATGGAGTGGTTAGAATGGCCAGGACTGCGACCGTGTGTTTACATGGTAATGGTGTGTCGGGGGATGTGTACTTACATGGTAATTGGGTGGTTAGAATGGCAAGGGCTTTTTTGTGTGTATTTACATGGTAATTGCATTTTTGAGTGGTTAGAATGGTAATTGGGTGGTTCGAATACTGGGGGTGAAGTGTGTGTGTTCATGGTAATAGATTGGTTAGAATGGCCGGGTCTGCAGGTGTGTACTTAATGGTAATTGGGTGGTTAGTACATGTATGGCAAGGACTTGTTTGTATGTATATACATGTACGTATGGTAATTAGTATTTGTTGGGGTTTTTGTCAACACATTGCACTGGTCATATCACGACCAAACTTACAGTCCCATTTCTACAATTTCTAACTGCCAAGGGGTTCTTTTATGCACTGGCACCACACCTCACATGCCTCACACTTAGATTCGCACCAGTGCCCTCTTAGTGACCAGCTTTAACTGTGGTTAGAGCACATGGATTCACACCAGTAGCATTCAAGTCAAGAGAAGTGCCCTATCAGTGACCACCCTAACCTGGCTCCCCCAACCTTAGAGTGCACTTGGCTTAAACGAACCTTCGCAATTTCCCATGATCTAGGAACGTTTAGAGTAGACAGAAAACCAAGTACCAAGTGTTTACACACTGGCTCCCCCAACCTTTTAACGGATACTCCCAATATCAAAACTCTAAATAATTTAGGTTGATATCTTTATTTGATGTTAAAGTACAGAAGAAAAACAAGTTAATGTGATTATGATCATTGATTTATTGAATAACATTATTATCTTATAATATATGTACTAAATTCTGTTTATATGTCCGTTCTCCAACAACTTATAACTTATGCAATCTCTGTATATATTGTATGAATGCTAATGTACTTTACATATACAGCAATAAAACAAAATATAAAAACTGTTGTTAGTTCGTGTATGATAATTACTCATGTATAATAATTTCATTACATTATTGGATTGTGTTACTGCTTTTTTTCGGTCACCTGATCATTAACAACCGAGTATATTTTATTCAATACGTGTTCTAAAAAAGCATTACATGATTATCCTATTATGTAATTCAATGTATTATATCATTATAAACATTGAACACTTGATGCCACTTGTTAGATGTGAAAATGTCAAATGATAAAGATATTTTGATTGTGAAGTTTTGATTTATGGTGATGTAATACTGAGTCACTTGCCTGTAGGATTGTCTTATGTATACATGTAGATTGTAAATACTGTCACTCTTTAATTTTGTGTATTTAGTCTTGATTTCTAACACAATTGTTCAATGTGAATTTTTTGTTAGAAGGTTTGTCTTAAATCACACAATAATTTGTACACTTGTGTCCAGTTTGATATTGAATGAATGTGAAAGAAATTAGATTTTAAAAGTTACACTGTGTCATAAAGTTAAGTGGTCTAATGCACTTTAGATCCTATGGTCTGTTATTGAATCAAGTAGCGCGGTTGGGAAATGATACGCGTATGGGCCTCCGGTCCAACTTTGTGAGTTTTCTCTTGATCATCAATTTTCCTGCTACTGAGATAGACAAGCGAATTATTGAAATTAAATTGAACCATATTTTAGTCTGGAAATGACCTAGTTTGTGTTGATATTATAGCCCATTATTCTCTCTGATTTGACTAAACATACATTGCATGTATATATACCAATATACACGTACAGTGTAGAAATGAAATGAAATGGGATGAACATCCTACTGTTCTGCTCCGACTGGGCACCGTATGCCATGCTGTTTGTTATGAGGTAAATTTTGCTCGGACAGCGGCACTACAGCGAATTCTTATATGGAATTGAAACTGTCAAGGGTTCTTTTATGTACACAAAACATTTGTTGTTTTTTTCCAAACCGACTAAACAGCTGTATTGTCAGGCTCACCGCCCTGCACCACTGACAAGGGGGAAACCCCACTGCCAACACTGATCGATCGCAACATATAGTGACCTGTCGTGTATTGAATGATTATGAAGGTTGACTGATATTTATATTAAACCGGTAGTGTATATAAATAATGTATACTATTTATTAAAGGTTTTATTTTCTTTTTTTTATTTATAAACAATAATTTATTCATAATGAATTGGATAGGAGAAGGGACCTGAGATATTTAACTCCTATATTATGATAATACATGTACATGTAGGATTAGTGACACATTTCTAGTTACTAATTCTTTTATAATGGAAGAATAAAGATAATAGTAACAGTCATACACACATTACATTTCCTGTTCCAGTTGTCTAAATACATTTAATCTCCCACAATGACTACCCCTGTGAAAATACACACTGAAATTTCAGTGAAATCCCAGTGAGATTTCAGTGAAATTTCAGTGAGAGATTTGGTCAAAATATTATTGAAATTTCAATGAGATTTCAGTGAAATTTCAATGAGATTTCAGTGAAATTTCAATGAGATTTCACTGAAATTCAAAGAGATTTCACTGAAATTCAATGAGATTTCGGTGAAATTTCAATAAAATTTTGACCAAATTTCTCACTGAAATTCAGTAAAATCTCACTGAAACTTCGGGAAAATCTAACTGAAATTTCGGTAAAATCCCACTGAAATTTCAGTGAAATTTCAGTAAAATCTCACTGAAATTTCAATAATATTTTGACCAAATCTCTCACTGAAAATTTCAGTGAAATCTCGCTGAAATTTCAATGAAATCTCGCTGAAATTTCAATAATATTTTAACTAAATTTCTCACTGAAATTTTTACTGAAATCTTGTTGAAATTTTACTGAAATTTTACTGAAATCTCACCGAAATTTTAATGAAATCTTATATATTACTATTTCAAAGTGTTTATTAACATGCATTCTGAAAAAAAAACTGCAAACAATTACAATATCATTACTATATTATTAATTATCCCTCAAATTTCTGTATTCCATTTTCTAATTTTCTTTTTCTTCTGGTGTTGTGCTTTTCTTCTTCCATAATAACAATGTATGGCCTGAAATGACACAATCAAAATAATATTAAATAAAGATAGGCATATGTGTCAAAAAGAAAGCATATAAATATAAATTTTGGAAACCATGGATAATATTAAATTAATAAATGTGCATAGACTGTCGAGTGGCAGGCATTTACATTAACTTCTGAATTGCCCACACAAGATTTATAACACTGATAATTTACTCTTAGTCTTAAAATATCTTTCGATTTATTTTTTAGTGGATCGGTAGCCTATATGGACAGAACGGTTTTACCATATTTTTTAAAAAACTAAACATAGCCAGGTCACACATATAATTTGAATGATGGAAATTACTACCAATAGCCCGATCCACACTAGCTAGTACTTTAAACAACTAGTCTATACTCACCATATGACTGTTTTGTAATTGTAATACGCCGTATCACTCAGTACATCCATTTTATATTTAACAACGACCAAATTCACCCAACAAAACATTCTTTGATAGGTGTTTTAGGATCATATAATCCAGAAAATAACGTGTACAATCACAACTCTATTATTGCTAATTCGCGCCCGTTTACGGTAATTTAATCTTCCGATTATATGTGGAACACTTGTACGCGAAACGAACGTACCATAGTATAGTAATTAGCCCGTTAATTGTATAAAACAGCAGCATCAGTATATCAATTTAGCAATGAAACATGCACGCGAGGTTCGTTTTTGTTTGCATGCGAGTTTCATATATTTACAACCATTATAGAATTAAAAATTTGTTCGTTTGTTTTCCATTCCAAAATTTTTAAAAACCATGCCGCGCGTCTGAAATACGATACTCAGTCATTGGAATCCGTCATCGTTTACGCTAATCGGCAGTGACCTCATAACTTAACTTTAGATTTATTTTTGTCTTTTCACAATAAAAGAGGTTGATTTCAAAACATGATTATATCAATTGATCGTAAAATATTTACTGTAAATGAAATTTACGGGAGCCACAATGGGTGACCTCGTTTCCAAATATGGCTATTGAAACACACGTGTGTTACGTTCGAGAAAATAGCCATTCTATCACAATGCAACTATTATCGGAACATATCTGAAACATTTTTGATGCCGATTCAAGTTTAGAAATCATTATATACATGTAGTTAATATTAGGCTACTCAACACGAGTTCGTGAATTACGCACGGTGATTGACGAATAAAATAAACTTCAGTGTAATTGTCTACTTCAGGAAATAAACGTGATAATAATTAATAATGGAAATTAAAAACATTTAGTCTTCTCTCACTTCTGACACTCATAATTTCAAAGTGCTCTCTTTCACAAAGAATAAATCTGCATATGCAATTATTAAGATAGGCCTACTTGTGATAAAAAAAAAAAATATGACATTTTTATGTTTTGTAATTTCAATGAAATTTCAATGAAATTTGCAATATAAATAATTCAGTGAAATTTCAATAGACCAAAATATATTTTATTTCAATGAAATTTCAGTAGATCAAAATTTTTGTTTATTTCAGTGAAATTTCAGTAATAGACCAAAATATTTTTTTATTTCAGTGAAATTTTGGTGAGATTTCAGTGAAATTTGGTCATTTCAGTGAGATTGGGCAAAATTTTCAAATTTCAGTGAAATCTCACCGAAATTTCAGTGAAATTTCAGTATCATTTTCTCTGGGGTAAACGTAATGTGTACATGTATTCAGTCATACACAGGACATTATCTCTTCCAATATATAGGGTTGTCTAAATACACATTACGTTTCCTCTTCCAATATGGATCTGTACATTCAATGACTTCTCATATTTTAAAAATAGAGATCATAAAGAAGTTTTGACCACACTTGCACTCGGTGGGGCCTATACAAAAAATTCATGTTGACCAGCGTCTGTTCATCGAAAGTGAGCAACATTTTTTGCTAGGCTGTAGCAAGTATTGTATGAAGAAATATGTGAAGCCAATTTAACTAAAAATAGACCCTTATAAAACTTTTGTCGTTTTAATGAAGGTTGAGTAAATTCTTAACTTAAGCCTGAGAATGCTTTGTGAACTCAGGCCCTGGCTTTCTCAGTAAATTCTGAGATTTCCTACTCTTTTATTAATCACCTACACCCATCAAATTTTATTGCCGCAACAGTATCTTTTTTTAATATGTGTTTTTCGTTTTTGTTAAAATACCTAAAACAAATTTGGTAACTGAAACCTTTTAAGACATACATTTGTACTATACAGTAACTATAATGTTTGTATGAATGTACATGAATTACTTGTGTTCATGTATGTGTTGTCTATAATATTTATTATTAAATCAATAAGTGTACATATATGTATGCATGCTGTCTTTTTGATGCAATAAACATCTTATCTATTCATAAACAATTTCTCAGTGGCAGACCTTGTAATCTAAAGTGCTCAAATTAGATCACTCGACCACTCACTCACCTATGTACATGAACCCATCTCCTTGAAGAATTTGTTGTTCAATTTTGTGAATAATTTGGCAAGTAATTGAAGAGATTTTATAGACTACTGAACCATACGAATACTTTGTTTATGGTATTTTTGCTTCAATTATATCCTAAATAACTTTAACCTTTTCACAGTGTTAAATAGTTTGTATATCAGTCTAGCTTTTAAAAATATTCTCTCTCTCTCTCTCGGGGGTTGGGATGGCCTAGTGGTCTAGAGTGCCGCGCTTCGACCTCTAGCTGGCCGGTCACCTCTGGCTTGCGGCTGTGGTTTCAAGCCCTGGTGTGAGCGTATGTGGCATGGAGATAGGGGCGCCTTCTCAACCTCGTGGGTTTCCTCCGGGCACTCCGGTTTCCTCCCACGTCTAAAGACCCCTACGCGCAAGCGAACTATTGAAATAAAATTAAAAGTGTATGTTAGTCCCGAAATGACCTGGTTGTGTTGAATGGACGTTAAACCCCATTTCTCTCTCTCTCTCTCTCTCTCTCTCTCTCTCTCTCTCTCTCTCTCTATTACATGTAATTACATTCGGTTACTGCAATGCATCTTTGTTAAATTATTCTGTCACTTCTACCAAGGGGGAGCTACAGTGGCTAATTGAGTAAGATACTATCTCGCTAGCTTAGATGTCCCGTCGGTTGGCTTTCAGTGTTAGCCGAGAAAGTTCATCAGGATTTTCCAGCGTCGTTTCCTCTCGTCAGTGGTGCAGAGCATAGGATCATACATGTATGAGATGGAAAAGCAAGGGTGTGTAGTGCACACATTGGTACGCACATCAAAGATTCCTCGACAGTTGGCATTAGATGTAAGACAGTGGTATTGCTGTCCAGGCAAAATTCCCCTTATAGCATACTGTATGGCGTATGCCCATCTTTATTAGCCCAGGCAGAGCAGAACAGTAAGAACAATAGGTTTTGTGCAGGTGTTTTAGATCACAAGATCTGCCATTGAGCCAAGTGGTATGGTTTCGATTCCAAGCTTGTACGTAAAGAATAGGATCACCTACCCAACCTCTGCGTCATCTGATTTCCAGAAATGACCTAATTTTTGTGTTGAGTGGTGTTAAACCATATTTTCTCTATCTCACATACATGTATATGGGTACAGAAATATTTGCATGGTAGGGCAAAGATTTGTATTATGGTAACATTCAATTAAAAACGAAGAGAAATATTTGAGTAGGACAGCAATAGACTGTTGATTTAAATTATAACGGTAATATTAGATAAAAGCCTCCCAGCAATAAACCATTTATGTTAAAGGGAAGATTTGGCAGAAGTTTTTACAGGCTACATGCCATGTGTAATAATACTTCTACTTGACTCTTGATTTATTCTGGAAACTTTTCAAATTCTTTTCTATTGAGTCGGGTTAAAGCCAAATTCATTATGGTAAACCAAGTCTATGTATACGTACAGTCAAACATATACATGTAGCTACACTTTGAGATATTGGGGGATGTTTAACTTACAAATATAGTAGGATTTATTGTCTCGAATATCGACTTCAATCATTTTGAGGGGGAGGGGATAAGTAGCTGAAGGGCCTGTCATTGAGTCATGGTTTCGAATATCCACTTCTACATGACACGGAGTAGGGTCGCCTATTTAACCTTATGGGATTTTCCAGGGGTTCTACAGTTTCATTAAGCGAATTATTGAAATATGATTAAACCATACATGTATGGTGTTAGTCCCAAAATGACCTTTTTTGTGTCAAGTGGCTGTTCAACTCCAATGATCTATCTGTTTGTGGGTGGACACAATATTTTATTCATATATTAAATGGGATTGGCGAACTGGAATGGCCTATTTAACCCTTCTCTTATAATATAAAACAATTCAGTTTTGACATACAAAGCCCAATCTATAGATAGACCTTAAAAAAAGCTGTAGAATATTATATCTTTAAGATATTTTACAAACAGTGAAACTGATATCCCTTTCTTCAATCTGAAATTGAATACATGAATTACTTGCACATTTATCTTTATTTAAAGCATATTCAATTTCTAACACCCTGTTTAACATAAGCACAAATTGCTCATATTAAAATTTACAGGTGGATGCAAGGACAAACCCATTGTAATGTTAGCCTGCATTCTTCGATAGACCGGTGTCAACTATATCTATCAAAGCCAAGGATTTGTTTATATAATGATACAGCAATCAGCCTGTTATTGATATAACGATATAACGTAAAATTGTGTAATAAACACTGTGTTTTTATAACCCATCATTATCTGTTAAATCTGTCTCTTTCCGCCTCATTACCTCCCCCTTATTGTCACCCCTTTTATTCTGACCTTTACACCACTAGAATTAACCCCTATTGTCACCCCCTTCATCCTATCTTTATACACCAGCAGAATTAACACCTATTGTCCACTGTCCCTTATTAAAGGTCAAGTAGTATGATTGTTGTTTGGAGTATTTATCTGTTTATTCTGGACTCTGGTCAATATACTATATTCTGGTCAAGATGTTATTGTGTTTTTGTTATAAAGTTATGTTTGATGGTCAATATTCCAGTTTGTCGTACTGGTGGCTGTTTGTCAGACATTTTATTTGGGTATCTGCAAAATAAAGGGAATATTTAAAGAGCTACTATCACATTTGAATATCATTCACTACACTATCCAATATTCATGTACATTTATTTAACAATGGACTATATTCTAGACCTCAATTTAGAAATCTGTTATGATTGTTGAAGTGACTTTATGAAAGGCCATGGACGTTCCTAGCGTGGTGTAAGGTTCACGGCTTGAGATTTATAACTGGGTGTGAGGTTCAGGACATGTGACATGTACCTGGATGTAAGGTTCAGGGTATGTGAAATGTAACTCAGTATGTGATTGAGTGCAGAATAAATTTATCAATTTAATTAACCCGTTTATAGTGAGATTATATTTAAATGTGATCTTTTCTTCCCGTCAATGTTAGACAGTTAAATCAGGCTGTAAAGGTCACAATAAAGGTCATGAACTACATGGAATCGACATGATGGTGTGTATATAAAGTGTGATTTTATACTGAATGAAATATAATGATATACCCATTATTACAATTAGTTGAGGTGTCAGATCTATGTAGGTCAGAGAAGACAATGTTAAAGGGACAAGAAAACTTTTGCTGGCTTGGCAGCTCCAGAAAATAATTAATAGCCTTATTCTAAGTACTAGATGTTTAAGTGTCCTACATGTACCTGTTGAATAAATTATCCATTACATCCTATTTTACTTGTCCAGAGGGTTCGAAAATATTTTAAAATCCAAGTCACATTTGAAAAGGTTTACGTTAGGCTTTTCAAATCATTTAGTTGAATTTTTCCAATTTTTATACGCCCACATTGAAATGTGGTCGTATATTGTCGTCGCCCCCGTCCGTCCGTCCGGCGTCCACAATTGCTTGTGGACGCTCTACAGGCTAAAGTTAATATCCGATTGACTTTAAATTTATACACAGTGTTTAAGGTCATGAAACAAAGCATCCTATTGATTTTCAGCGATTTCCGATAATTACTGCCAGAGTTATGGCCCTTGATCACCTCAGAAAATCTTGTGAACGCTCTAGAGGCCAAAGTTAATATCCGATCGACTTTAAATTTATACACAGTGTGTAAGGTCACGAAACAAAGCATCCTATTGATTTTCAGCGATTTCCGATAATTACTGCCAGAGTTATGGCCCTTGATCACCTCAGAAAATCTTGTGAACGCTCTAGAGGCCAAAGTTAATATCTGATTGACTTTAAATATGTACACGGTGTTTAAGGTCTCGGAACGAAGAATCCTATTGATTTTCAGCGAATTCCAATAATTACTGTCAGAGTTATCTCCCTTGATCACTTTGAAAAATCTTTGGTACATGTATATTGATTTTCAATTTATTTTGATAACTGAACAGCTAAATCCATGATTTTAAATGTTTCGTATATTAAGCGTTAGCATGGGGCAAAACTTTATAAAAACAACAAATTCTAATGATTTTCTGATAATTATTTTATGAGTTGTTAATCTTAATCAGATTTCAGAGTATTACAAATGTTTCATTGTTGACTGCCTGGACGATTTAGCTGCTGTGGGCGTATGTTTTGTTGCCTGGCAACCTATCTTTTAAATTAGGTGTGTTAAGATGAAATTTGTATCCTCAATTAATTGGAATATCGTAAAATACTACAATTTGGCCTGGTTGATTTAAAGTAGGAGTAGGATGTTAAATATAGCAATTTATTTTCATCATTGGCCCGGTTGATGTACTAAATTAGGATGTAAAACTTCAATTTATTTCATTTCCAGTGAAAGTTTAAATCGAATTAGGGATGTAAATTGGTTAACTAATAAGTCAGTCAATGTTAATCAGGAAGCCATGTAATAGTTCTACTTGCGTGTACATAATTAAAATTATTTTATCTTCACAACTCTACAAAATACTGTTTCTAGTCACCATCTTCCTTCTGTTTCCTGTCTGTACTTCCTTGTTGAGACTTCATAGTACGTTACAATTATCTGTTTGGCGTCATCTTGTATTTGCTCCTCTACTGTTTAATGACTAATTATTATTGTCCTGTTAAAATAGGGCATCCTGTTCTTTGTATCGAGCGACAAACCAGCCAAAGTTTTAGATTATATTTTTATATTTATACCATACCAAGTGTAATGAGGGGGTTGGGTGTGATCGATTGGTCTAATAGTTCATTAGGACTGTTTTTGAGTCCAGTGGCATTGTTTCGAGCCCACACTTGTACATGACAAGGTGTAGGGTCGCCTGTCCAACCTCATGGGTTTTTCTCTGGTATCCTCCCACTGCTAAAGACCCCTACTCAGGGCCTGACTAGCTCAGAGAAAGGAGGGGATCTGGAAGTGTTCTTGGGGGTGCTGTAAAATTGACAGCCAATGTATATCTATTGTTTTTATGGTAAACCATTTTTTCGCAGGGGGAAATCCCCCTGCGCCCCCCTACCCTCTCCCCCTTTGGTTTAAACAATTTTTATTTCTATTGTATCTTGATTAATTACAATAATGATATTGTGGATCTGAAAACAAGCTAAAGCTTATATAAATTCATCTCCACGTAAACTGAAATTTTCAATAACATTGCTAAAATGTACAATTTTCAAAAGTATTATATGTTACATTTTAACAAATATATGAGTAAATAAATAAATAAATCATCTTCATGATCAGCACCATCATCATCATCATCATCATCATCAATATAAATGAATTGTAAATAATTATCTTCATCACATATCACCGTCGCCTGCCAGTTACGTTATCTATTCAAAGCGCTTGGTTAGTTTTAAATACTTGTGAACTTTACTAAAAACCACTTCATTGTAGTTGTACGAGTTACTTTCATTGGGATCGCCATATAGGAACGCTTTTATATGTTTCGATTTGAATGGGAGGGTATTTAATGTTGAAATACGCTGAGACAAATAATTTGGGCAGTAAAGGAAATAATGGTCACTGTCTTCTTGGGTATGACCACAACTGCATGTCGGATTATTTGAAATATGCATTAAAAATCTATGAAAGTTTAGGGCACTTTTACAATTACGAAGTCTGGAATGTATAATTTGAAATTTACGTTCTCCATAGTAATAATATTTGGGTATTTTATGATCGTTCATGCTTAACTTAATTTTGAAATTTTGAATAGTGGGGGCCTGCTCCTACCTGCAAAGTAAATTATGGAAATGGAAATGAGCTGGTTTGTGTCCAATTCCACTCATGACAATGGTCAACTATGTTTCTAAAAAAATCCAAAATGACACATTCAGCTATGAGTTATAAATGATTTATAAATTGTATAAGATGTGTTTTATTGAGTGTAGGTAATTGAACTGAAAATACACAGGACACCAGTTTATAGAATATAATTACTGTTTATTACTGAGGCACAGGTACATGTAACAAATCTATAATTACTGTAATGAGACACGGGACACTATTATATAGAATATAGTTACTGAGACACGGGACACTATTATATAGAATACAATCACTGTTTATTATTGTTTATAACTGAGACACAAGACACAAATCTATGGAATCTATTTACTGTGTTGATTACTGAGTAACGTTTTGTTTCAGATTCTCTCTAATATTATTCCAGCAAATGATTCTTTAATCAACAAATTAACTCATTACGAATCCAGGCTATATGTAAGTTTTATTTCTAACTGACATGTCATATGAATGAAATCCATCATTGACACTATTTAAATTTCTTAGATTTTTAACTACTCTCTCCTTTGGACTGTTTTGTTTATTAAGGGGGAACAACTCCAGTGAGATTGTTTGACTCTCCGTAACAATATCACTTTCAAACAACAACTGGGGTGCTGGCCTATTTTCAGCCATTACAAATCAAATTAATGGAATGATTTTAACCAGATCTCCATGATGAAAAATATCACTGCTCAAACTCAAAAGTCATTTGCATGAAACAGGTAATTAACAATATTATGACCAGGCAGCTTTTAGATAGCAATTAACGTGTCATGGTTAATGTCAATCAGGGTAGAAGCTAATTATTTAAGTATTTAATCTATTATTGTTTATTTATGTTAATCTCTCTTGTGATAAACCTGTTCCAATTTCAAAACTTGAGCTTATCCATTAATTAATACTTACAAAATGAAATGGCTATGTACATCGATAGACAACTAACAGCTACTAAAGCGGTCATCCACTTTGTCATACTATGTAAGATGTAAGTAAGTTCCAGTAATTAAAAAAACATTCCAGACTCAACTGTGGATCCACTAAATATCACAGCTAGCTGATGTTCTAGAGAGTTTATTATGGGCTTATAATTGTTATATGTGAATAAATGTCTAATAAAAAATTTATCTTTTAAAAACAAACGGAAGATTGTGTAAATACAGGGATCGTCCTACCAGGTCTTGTAAAAAAAATTATTTAATAGGTGATAAAAAATCTTGTTCAAATTTGACGAAGGGTATGTATGGCTTCGTGTACCTTCTGTCTCATCTTAATAACTTGTGAGTTGTGTGGTTGTCTCCTGTCAGTCCCGTCTCTCGAAAGAACTTGGCAAAGTATATGGCTATTTTTATAACAAGAATTTGAATTTAGAATTTTAAAGTTACATGTAGCCTACATGTATGTTCAATGTACACCAAAAATGCTTAGTCATAATGATGATTTCAGTCTTTATGTCTTTTTTTGGATTGGCTTGGAATTTAGTGGGGCTACATATATAAATTTTCCTGTGAAAAAACACTGACTTTATCCAATATACAATCAAGGGAAATCTGAACACTCTGAGTGTTTTACACAGCTAAAGAACCCTACACGTAAGTGAATTATTGAAATAAAATTGAAATATATGTTAGTCCTGAAATGACATAGGCCCACTGACATGAACTGAGATTGAACACAGAACCCCCAGGTTAGCTAGTCATCTTACTTACTGAGCCACTGTGGCTCCCTTCTTGTTAAAGCGCTAGTGCCTTATTCCCTGAGCCACTGTGACCATCCTTGTCAATCATTTATATTTTTAGTCCACGTACAGCAATATTGAATTACATCAAAGATCGAATAAAAAAGGTAATAAATGAATCCACAAAAAAACCAACATACAAATCTATTATAATGAATGTTGTTTAACTACATGTATTGTATTGAGATATGATCTGATGAATTTTATCTGAGATGTAGTCGCGTTTTTATAGACCTGATTTATCTCTCATCTATTGGATTTCTTTATGATTATATAAATATTAACAATGGATTAAATATTGTCACAACATATGGCTAGCGTACGGCAACGCCAACATCTTCATCACGATTTCCCTCTTCTTTCATCCAACCAGCATCTGCTTTCTATTGACAACACCAGCTGACATAACAGGTGTCCGTTAATTCCTTTACATTCCTCCCTATGATAACTCCTGTTCCGGGACAACATATTGTTTTCTATAATCATAAAGAATATACTGGTCATGCTTAGCTGGTTTCATTTGAAGTGTTTGTACAGATTTGAATCATTTATCTTAAGATTTGTCTCGTGTTCATCTCCTCATCAACACCTTGTCGTCCACCCGTCTGCAAGCTGGTGTATTATTAACACGTTTTAGATACTTAGTTTTATCTTTTATCACTTAAAGTGGTTGTCAATGATTACTCACGCTTTTGAATTCCGTACCTGGTTCCAACCTATCAGGTGTGACACATGCAGCATTGACCAGGACAGTGTGTGCGTATTCTCAGCTCGCACTCATTAGTGAAATACGATAGTCTCTGAACATAATCTAAGGAATGGAGGAATTCCTTGCAAAGTAGGATTACAATATTATAAAAGTTGAATCTCTAATTGGCTTATCAGTCATCAGTCCAAAAATGGTTTAATTTTGTTTAGTACTTACAAAGATATGGTCAAAAGCAAGCACCACAGGACCTATAATCTTTTGAAGGGCTGTTTGTAAATCTGATTGAATTCAAGTCAAGAGTTTATCTACTGAATAGAAACGTTGATACTTTAATTTTGTTTTCTTTATTAAATATCCAGCAATCAATCATACTTACAATGTAGTAGGTTAAAAGGTAACATTTTAGTGTTTATTAAGCCGTGAGGATTTGGTTATTTTTGAAAAATGCAAAATCATGCACACTTAAGAGTATGTTGATACAGGTAGGGGTTTGTGGTTAATTGGTCTTACCGCCTTGTTTTGTATTCTAATCAAGATCAGATGATTTTTATCGCACTGTTTTCACCTTGTGGCTTAATGATGTCTTTCAGCAGACGACAGTCTTAAAAACTGGTCAAATCTTCTAGATACCTGCCCCCGGGGGCCAAGATCTGCTTACTTGGAATCTTCTTTACTTGTAATCTGCCTTCCTGGAGCAGATCTCATGACACTTTGTACAAACATCAACCTATTGTTGTAGTTTATTTAACATACAGCAGTTGATTGAGGCAGGTAGGCAAATCTTGTTGTGTAAAACTAACAGGGAGTAGAAATCCCGTCTTGACGTGCCACTGTGATCAGAGTATGAATCTTCTGACTAGCCCCGTTGATATTCCATGTGTTGGAATAGAGATTAATCTGTTATATTTTAATATTGATTACCAATAAGTTGTTTTCCTTATGCCTTCCAAACCAGTGCAAGGGCGTGGGATGTTGATGACTAGTCATCTTATTGAAATAAAATTGAACCATATGTTAGTCCTAAAATTATCTACTTTTTGTCGAGTAGACATTAAACCCGACCTCTGTACATTGTGTATTTATTTATTTCATTTTGTATGTTAATGTACCAGTATGCAATGATATAAAGGTTGAATATGTTGAACATTTTTTTAGTACAGTGAAGTTAAAAGAGGACATTATATATATGTATACTGTTATTTTAGTACCTGATACATTATAATACCTTATAGCTGGTTGGTCGACATTTATCACTGTCATTATGACCTATTGTCAACTAAAAAATGTCTGTCATCTTTGTTTTTTTCACTCGACACATTCATGTTGTGTATAATGTAGATGGACACACCCAAATGGATTTAATATAATCTTTATATAGTTACCTGTATATGTTTAACATACCTGTACCTGTCCAATATCTACATGTCCAATATCTACCTATATCTGTCCAATATCTACCTATACCTGCTCAATATCTACATATCTGTCCAATATCTACATGCACCTGTCCAATATCTTCATGCACCTGTCCAATATCTATACATACCTGTCCAATATCTACACGCACCTGTCCAATACCTACCTGTTCAATATCTACCTATACCTGTCCCATATCTACCTATACCTGTCGAATACATGTAGGGGGGTTGGATGGTTGAATGGTTAGCCCGTGAGTTCTGTATCATAAAGCCTGTCATTGATTCAACTGGCGTGGTTTCGAATCCCTGGTTGTAAGTGACAAGGAGTAGAGTTGCCTAACTAACCTCGTGGTTTCCAACCTCTGCTAAAGACCCCTACGCGCAGGCAAATTATTGAAATAAAATTAAACCATATTTAGTCCCGAAATGATCTAGTTTGTGTCGCGCGGACAGTAAACCCCATTTCTCTCTCTCCAATGCATGTATCTACCTGTAAATTTGTGCTGAACCAGCTTAAAATAGCATTATGCAAGAGCAAAATCTGCTTATTACAGGTCTTTCTTTAGGCCTGAGATGTTACATGTATCTAAATAATCAATTAGACATTAATTAACATATCCAGACCATAATAAACTCTTAAAGTCAAGGCTAGCCTTCGATGTTGGCGGATAGAATTCCTATATGCCGCTTAATGGCCGTTGATAATTAAATCAATCAAGTGGATAATTGAGACTATGTTGTTTATATTAATGATTTGAGTAATGATGACCGAGGCTATGTGAATATTTCAAACGCTGTTTTCTCGGCTAATAGTGGGCCAATTTGACTGAAATTTTCAGCAAATTACCTTTACACTATCTAGTTTTTAACTATTATAGTGAGAATTGCCATCTCTTTATCTTATCTCCCATAATGTAACTTTAAGATTTATCAAAAAATAGTATACATGTAGATTGTGGTGTACATGTCCACTGGTTTGTCTTATCGATTCCTGTTTATTTTTGTGTAGCATGGTCCTCCTGCACTTAATTTTAAAGAGGTGCTGTCAGCACAAAAAATGATTTTACCAGGTACATGTAGATGGTTGTGCTGGACATTTATCTATAAACATCATTGCTTGCATTGTCTGTGTGTTGTCCACTGATTATTGCATATTGTGGTCCAACCTCTTGGATTTTGTCTGGATCCTCTGTGTCCCCCAGTTTCCCCTGTCTACGCGCTAGTGAATTATTGAAATAAAATTGAGCCATATGTTAGTCCTGAAATTACCTAGTTTGTGTTAATTGAATGTTAAACCCCATTTCTCCCCCTCTCTGTGCATGTTGTGTGTCTTATCGATTTCTGTTTGTGTGTGGTAGGGTCATCCTGCACTTACTTTTGGAGGTACCAGGTCCAGAAACTTGGAGTGAACATCTGGTTGTGAGTTATTTGTTTTTACACGTGTATTGTGTAATAGGAGTGTGAGTTACACAGGGTGTTGTTGTGTATTTATCTTCGATTGGTTGAGACTATTGTACTGTTAGGCTATAAATAGACCCGAGGTTTTTACTGTGGTGTGTTCAGTGTGTTGAGTTATTTAGACCGACATAGAGAGAGAGGGAAGATAGAATACCTCAAGCTCTAAACATCTCGGTATGTTTACTTAATACTGTCATTTGGATTTGGAGTACATATACCATATTATTCATTGTTTTGATGATAATAACATAGTAATTGTGGTTTAGTTGTTCTCACCCGGATAAAACATTCATTTTATGTTAATTTTGTTTTCATGATAATAACATAATTACTGTGATTTGGTTGTTCTTGTGTGGATTTCAAGTAGCATAAATGTTGCTTGAATGATAAAATATTGATTTTATAAATGTTGTTTTCATGATAAAAGCATAATTGTTGAAAATAAACTTGAGAATGTTTGCATTTTATGTTGGATGTGAAAACAGAGTAAATAATGATATATATGCAAGTGTTTTATAAACAATTGTGGGTACTGGATGTGTAAATAACGGAACAATTTAAATTGTTCAGTTATATTTGTTTTGTACATTTTGTCATATTCAAACACTATCAATTTTAAAACATTAATTGATGTCCGGAATCACTAGTGTACTGTGTTGAAATTGGAATAATATCAATTTTAAAACTATAGTTTGGTGCCAGATACAAGTATATAATTGTGCTTAATATATAAGTAAATCGGAATATAAAAATTTGTCAGTAAGTATTCATTTATCTATTTAATATGTCAGGCCATTGTCAGGGTGTTTTAATTGAGAATAATGATAATAATCATGGATCTTATTATAATGCTGGAATTCCAGCTAAATGGCTGTTCGTAGGTGGTGCAATGTACCGTTACCCTTGCGAAATCTAAATATTGTGCTGCAGATTTTACAATATCTGTAAAATTATGTATATTAATTGTTTGTGTATGAATATCAAGTTCATGGAATATGTAACATCTACCTGTATTTACAAATATAAATAATTCAAATTAAAAAAAGAAACAGTGATTTAAATAATTGCATGTGGAATTAAATAATTACTATGGTCTGTTGAGAGATAGAGAGAGAGAGAATGTGTGGAGAGAGAGAGGGAAAGAGATACATGTACACAGAGATATATATCAAGAGAGATACTGTACATGTATTGTGTGGGAGTGTGAAGAATGTGATATGATATTGGTATTTGTGTAGTTATGTTAATCCCCTTGTCAAACGAGTAGATTAGTCTGTAATTATCAGATAAGATATATTAGTACTTTTTAAACTGGACTAATGACACAAATTATTTCTAACTCATCTTCATTGTACTATATAGTTCTGACAAGAATGTTGTTTACAAGGCAGACAATTAGGCCTATGTGCGTATTAGTATTATGATCTATAGTGGTATGTATTATTGTTTTATTTAGATGAGGCCTATGATTATTGGTGATACTAGGCAGACAATTAGGACTAGATCTGTGTATTAGTAATAGTATTAGGGTCTATACTGGTATATTATTGTGTTATTTAGATGAGGCCTATAAGGTTGTTTTATTGGTGATACTACTAATACTAGGCAATTAGGCCTACATGTCTATAATAGTATAATTTTTATGTGGCCTAGACAATACATGTATGTGTAGGCCTATTATGGTATATTGTGGTTTGTTGTTTATGGGGACGTTGGGTGGCCAGATGGTTTTAACCACTTGAATCAAGAGGTTTGGTTTCGACTCCTAACTTGTAGTTGTACTTGAAAAGGAAACGGTCCACATACCTAATCTCCCTGGTTTTCTCCGGGTCCTCCATGCAAGGGAATTATTGCAATAAAATCAAAGCAAAAGTTAGTCCCAAAATGACCAAGTCTGTGTCAACTGGGCGTTAACCGGTAACCCCCTTTCACTCTCTGTCTATTATTTTATTGTATGGGGAAAGTATATGCATAACACAATACTATGTTATGGCAAAACGATGAGTGGTGCTTGAGAACAATAAGAGGATACTTATCGAAACATAGGCTAATGCATACATATAATAAAGCCAGTGATTGTTCCCATATAAAATGTGTTGTGTTACACAGACAATTATAGGCTTACAATGTATGTGTTATGGTCTATAAAATTGAAATGAAATGAGGTTTAACATCCCACTGATTAGCTCCGACTTGGTATATATACCCTGGTATATATGGAGGTCTATTGTCAATCTGATTATAACATAGATCTTACTTCATTTTGTTTTTTATAGTTCAAAATTTTGTTTTACTTGTCTTAGCTATACTAGGATCCCGAAGAGTTGTTATGTAAGCTGCTTTCTGGATGATGTTTTAGGGATTAGCCAATGAAACAGTCTGTTACAGTGATTTTTTTGCGTGAGGTGCACAGAACTGTGGGTAACCCAACAGAAAGATTGACACCGATTGGTTAATCAAATGTCTGACATTGTAGGGTCAAAAACCACTCATATGACCTCTGATGCGACCTTCCACTACAACCGTTCAGATTTTCATGTAGATCTGGGGGTTGGATGGCCGAATGGTTAGTGCGCGCTGTATCATACGGCCTGCCATTGAGTCAACTGGCATGGTTTTGAGTCACCAGTTGTACGTGGCAAGGAGTAGGGTCGCCTGTCCAACCTCGTGGGTTTTCTCTGGGTACTCTGGTTTCCTCCCACTGCTAAAGACCCCTACGCGCAAGCGAATCATTGAAATAAAATTAAACCATATTTTAGTCCCAAAATGACCTGGTTTGTGTCGAGTGGACATTAAACCCCATTTCTCTCTCTCTCTTTCATATAGATGTATATTTTAATTAGATTGGACTATTGTTGTTTTGTTGTGATACTATGGAGAAAGTACCAGTATGCTAGTTTAATACATGTAAAATTAATCTTTTGGTTTTATAAATAATGAACAATAGGACCTCAAACTCCATTTCATTTTATTCTATAAATAAGTAAGGATGCTTTAAAGATTGTATACAGGATTTGGTTAGGTGAGTTGTTTATAAATCTATTACGGATCTAAATAGGATATTACATGTTATATGGTTTAAAGATGCATTATGTTTGTAAGATTTACATGAAGAGTTGGCCGTTCTTGCTATAATAGTTCAAAAATAGATGATGAAAAATGAATATATTGAAAATTTCATTCAAATTACCTTATTCTGAGCGAGCCACGTTTTAACTGTTTTGACATAGTTTCGATTTTCCAGCACCTTGCTACAATAATGCACAAAGTATCCAAAAATCCATTTAAACGTTAATTTTTAACATTGATTTATTAAGCGGTGTGTGTTCTAATCCAATTAATATCTCACCCATCCGATGTTTAGAGAGTTGATTATGGGCTTGTCATGTGATTAAATGACTATAATAAAATTCTTAGCCTTTGAAGCAAAAAAGAAGACTTGCAATAAGCAGATTTGACTCTTTCACGTAATGGATCCTTAAAACACCATTTACTTGTACCTTGAGAATCTTAAGATAGTGTTGCATACACATGTGCTGGTGCATATTCCTGAAGCAATGGCACGAGAAATCTCTCTCTGGCCATTGCTGGATTGACTTCTGATTCTTGAACTTTTGCGGGAGTGTGTCTATTCTCCCCGTTCAATGAAAGCTATCCTTCGTTTAATCTGAGTCTTCCCTAAAACTTTGGACAGTGATTTTAGGTATTAAAAAAGGTAAAAGTATGTTCGTTTCCAAACAGTATTGTTTACATTTCATTCGACTTGATAGCTTCGTTTGTCACACAATTAGTTTTACTGCAGTATACTCCTATGCACGGGTTAATTAGGCATAATAAAAGCGTGAGCCATGACGTAACGTTATGTAAACATAGTTGGTCCAATACTGGCACTCGTTTTAAATGTAAAGCGTTTGTATGGTAGGTAGTGATTGGTTGGTAGTCGGACTACTGACCAATCAAAATTAAACACAACAATATCCACTCATAATAGCAGTGTGTAGTGAGATTACCTATAATCAAACGAAACGCTGCGCGGAGTATGGTGCTGGTGTAAGTTCATAGTAGGAACATTTTCCAAATATTCTATGCAAACAGGGTTATAATTTGACACCTTGTCTTAATGAGATACATGTATTCAATTGTCACCTTTGTTGAAAATGCTGATGTTTTGATGGGATTAGAGTTTTCACGTCTCCTCAACACTGATTATTTAGCCATATTGAGACTGACATGTTTTCTATGGTCATGTGTACTGATAGTGATATGGAGGAGAATTTTGAGACTAACATGTTTTCTATGATCATGTGTACACAGGAGAATTTTGCCTAGGCATTAATGTTTCTGCCTGCCTACTGTTTTCCGTTCTAATCGTACAAGGCAATATTTGACTGCCACCTCTGACAATTTATAACCTGGCTAAAATTAAGGATAATTGAAAGTTTGACAAGCAACTTGATATTGACACAGGACATAGGCTAGGTGGTGTTAGCCTACCACTTCTGGTTTTGGAGTTGTACTACTTTCATCCCATGCAGCTCCGGGGCAATTGCTACATGTACTTATGTTTAAAAAACGCTACCAGTACTAATATATATTAATGGCTCTATTTAGTTATTTAATATTATGTGTATCCCCATTGTTTATATAATGTGGAGCTTCATTATTAAAGGATTTAAACATAGGTTATTGTGACATGAATGAACGTCTATTTAGGTCATGGTTCATAGATTATACCTCAATATATGATATACATAGTGAATGAAAATCGTGACCTTTTTTTTTACCATGAAATATAGGTTGGTATTTATCTTTAGGTCTTTCGCAATAACAAAACACAATTTGTCAACAGTCAGTACAACTAGATACACTGTAATCTGGGTATCATTTAATCTTGCGTATTCAGCATTAACTTCATTCACAATTTGTAAAAATCATCTAAAATCACCTCAAATCATCTAATTGGTACTTGTGTTCAGTTTAAATCTGAACTTTCAATTTGGATAATGTGTGTCCAATTTACAAGCATTTATTTTCCTGATCACAGTTCAATAATTAATCATTATACATCAATAATCAATTGGTTTGTATATTTTTGAACAGTGATCGGAAAATTTTACCCTTGTAAATAGGACACACTGAATATTTGAATGTAGAAATACATTCTGTCAACAGTCAGTATAACTGGAAGACCTGTACTACTGTCACTCACCAAACAACATCTTAAAGATACATTATGTAAGATTGAGATAAAAAAAACTGGCTGTTCTTTCTGAAGTTCAAAAATAGATAATGTAGAATTAATATATTAAAAAATATTAAAAGATTCTTTCCAATTACTTTATTCTGAGCGAAATTATCACTGTTCAAAGTTTTGACAAGATGTACATATATGTGGCATAGATACATGTAGTTTATTATCATAAAAAACAATACTTGTTATTCAAGACTTAGCTCAATTACCAAATCATTAAATGGCAGATGTATTTTAATCCATGTAAATCTCGACCATCCAATGTTTTACAGAGATCATTATGGTCTTTTCATGTTAATAAATGTCTTAATTAATAATTTATATAACATTTGACCTGCAATAGGAAGATTTAGATCTTATACATAATGCATCTTTAAATGACCTTCAGAGACATCGAATTTCATTTTAAGAAATGGAAATCATGTGATTACATCTGCCAATCAGTCGGAATCACCCATCATTAACTGAATGTGAAAATTATAGGTGGCCTGGCTTTTGACTATATATATATCGTGTTTATATTGGACTGACATTCCAATGGTCACTATGATTCCATCTGTCGGAACCACACATCATTAATTGGTTTTGAGATATTGGCCACTGGTTTATCTATAAACATATGTTATATAAGGTTAAAGGTCATGGTATAAAGATGTATTATATTATCTATCTATATAGAAAGATAAGTATTAACTTCCGTTATTTGATTTAACCACCAATACACTCTTCATATCTTATTTGAATATTTTTCGCTGTGCTTATATTAATTATGTAAGTAATTTTAATGTTTCAAAATCTTGAAAGATCATTTAATCAATAAACTATTACATACTTATGGAAGAACAATTACTGATTAATTTGGGTGATGTTTTGAAGCGTATTCTCTCAATGAATCAGTATTTGTTCTATAAGTATGTGTGTTGTAGTTTATTGCTCTTTTCAGTTGATAAATGCCTGTTAAAGGGTCATGAGGTTCTTGGGTTGCATCTGGTTTTGGCTGAGAAAGATCCTCAGGATTTTCCCAGCCCAGAGAACCAGTGGACACATTTGACAGTTGAAATTTGAAATCAGCTCTCATAGCATAATATGACATATGCCTGTCTTCGTTACCCCAGCCGCCAGCCAGTGCAGAATAGTAGGACATTAATCCCCATTTTATTGTTTTTTATACGCCCACATTGAAATGTGGACGTATATTGCCGTCGGTCCGTCTGTCGGTCCGTCCGTCCGTCCATCGTCCACAATTTCTTGTGAACGCACTAGAGGCTAAAGTTAATATCCGATTAAATTTAAATTTATACACATTGTTTAAAGTCATGAGATGAAGAAGCCTATTGATTTTCAGCAATATCTGATAATTATTGCCAGAGTTATGACCCTTGATCACTTTGAAAAATCTTGTGAACGCTGTAGAGGCTAAAGTTAATATCCGATTGACTTTAAATTTATACACAGTATTTAAAGTCATGAGATGAAGAAGCCTATTGATTTTAGCGATTTGAGATAATTACTGCCAGAGTTGTGGCCCTTGATCACTTTGAAAAATCTTGTGGATGGTCTAGAGATCAAAGTTAATATCCGATTGACTTTAAATTTATACACAGTGTTTAAGGTCATTAGACGTAGAACCCGATTGATTTTCAGAGATTTCCGATAATTACTCACAGAGTTATGGCCCTTGATCACTTTGAAAAATCTTGTGGATGCTCTAGAGGCCAGAGTTAATATCCGATTGACTTTAAATTTATACACGGCGTTTAAGGTCATGAAGAGAAGAATCCTATTGATTTTCAGAGATTTCTGATAATTACTGCCAGAGTTATGGCCCTTGATCACTTCAAAAAAATCTTGTGGACGCGCTAGAGGTCAAAGTTAATATCCGATTGACTTTAAATTGATACTCAGTATTTAAGGTCATGAGACGAAGAAAGCCTATTGATTTTCAGCGATTTCCCATAATAACTGCCAAAGTTATCTCCCTTGATCACTTTGAAAAATCTTGTGTCGCTCTAGAGACCAAACTTTTTATCCGATTAATTTTCAATGAATTTTGATAACTGAACAGCTAAATCCATGATATTAGATGTTTTGTATACTGTACTGAATGTTAGCATGGGCCAGAACTTTATAAAAACCAAACAAATTCTAATGATTTTCTGATAATTACTTTATGAGTTGTTACTCTTAATCAGATTTTAGTGTAATATAAATTTTTCATTGTCGAAAAAAAGTAAAAATATGCAACAACTTTTTTTGACTGCCCGGATGATTTAGCTGCTGTGGGCGTATGTTTCGTTGCCTGGCAACCTATCTTCTGTGAATATGTATAGAGCTGTTTTAAATGTGATGAAAGGGGGTAACGTGTCACATTTTTTCAATAGGTATAATGAAAACTTGCGCAAACAGGTATATAAGCCGTACATTATACCATGAAGGATATTTACCATTGTCAAAATTTTTTATGGCCGATGGTAATCATCGTTTTCAAGGAAAGATAAAATTGTGTCAGGCGTCTTGCATCCGTCGACTGTCTCAAAAGAAATACACCTTTCCTCCAAATCATTCATGGGTCAAACCGACTCGTTGACCAACCCCCCATTTGATTATTTACTGCGCACTCCTGGAACACCTGATACCACTTCTGATTGATCTGGGAAGTTCACTTAGCTATTTATTTTGTATATGGCACACTGGTTACATTGTTTCTAGAGAAAACACATCATTCTACTTGTAACAAGTGGGTAGTTTATTTTATAACAAGATGGTCGTCATTATAGAACTTCTACATCTGTATAATATTATTAATCTTTTAAAGGAGCTGTACCGCGTTGATTTAGAACAGAATGAAATGTTTACTTTGGTTGATTTGATGACTTTTGTTGAATTTGTAAACTTTTAGAACATGTTTGTCAGAAGCACTTTGATTTTTGATTGGATAGGTTATTGCAACCTTAGGTTATGATGGTGACCTTTAACTGATAAAAGTGGTGGGGGGGGGCGAATTTGATCAATGTAAAATAGGTTGTTGATTAAATCATGACAAATGACGAATTTAAAATCATCGATAAATTACAAATATAAAAACGTAGTAGTAGTTGTTTATTACTACTACGTACTTCGTATGTGTATATAGAGATTTGACTTTAATTAGCGTACTTCGTTAATTTTTAATTGTCGATAAATTTCCAGTTTTACAGATTGACACTTGATATTTTCACACAATTAAATGGATCAGACCCTTTTATGAATATTCTTACTTGGAATTTGCCTGGAGCTAGGATAGCAGTAGATAAACAAAGAGAAATCTTCTGGTTGACTAGACTATACATGTACAACCAAATACTGGCACCATGACTCAGCAAAATATGACTCACTTCCTGTGTAAACAATATACCCTTTTAAATTCTCTAAATATTTCAACAATGCTTGGAATTAAGATGGATGACAGAAGGAGATTAATGTGGCTATATTTGTTTCACCAAGGAATGGAGTTAGCATTAAATCGAATAGAATCTTTAGGTCATTTTGAGACTAGAATGTGTTCATTTTGTCTTCAGTTCAGGTGAGAATTTTATCTGGACAACTCTCAGGTCATTTTGAGACTGACATGTAAAATTTATTTTCGTTGAAATGTGTGTGCTGTGCTAGGTAAAGAGAATTTTACCAGCAAGCAGTATTTATATGCCTTTAGAAATGGAAGTCTAAATAATTGGAATTAAACCACTGAGTTTCAAAGATGAATGTGCAATATACAATGTACATGTATTCTTGTAGCATGTTAGTTCTTATTTTGTACTGGAAGTATAATGTACGTAATGAAAAATTTAGTATGTTAAAAGCACAAGATACAGGCCATTTGTGAGCATTTATCTCACAATATAGAATAGATGTAGAGGCTTTAATCAATTATCACCTCACAATGTATAGGCCTTACGTTAACCTCCAATCAATTATTCTCCTGGCTTTGATTATCCCTTGGCAATAAACAATCCATTAATATATTATCCTTTCACAATGATAGACATTACATGTATATCTTAACCCTTACTATAATACAGACCTTAAGTTAGCCCCAATCAATGATCACCTCACAGACCGTCTGTTACCCCCCAATCAAACCAATCAATTAATCCCTCACTATAAACAGACCGTATGTTTACCTCCCCCCCCATCAACCCAATCAATTAACCGCTCACAATATACAGGCCATATGTTAACCCTCAATCAATTAACCCCTCACATGTATGTTAACTAAACTCCCAGTTACAATATACCTGTACAGGCCTTATGTTCATCGTCAATCAATTAATCCCTCACAATAATCCTCAATCTATTATCCATTAGTGTTAATGTATTACATGTAATTGGGCCAAATCACTGTGTAAATGGCATGAAATGGAGTTGTAGAACATTCATCCTTTCTGCTCCAACTGGGCCAATGAGGCATTTTTTTTACCTGGAGAGCTTCAGCTGCGTCTACTATGCTTGTAATTGAGCCAGACTACTTGGTATAGGTGTTTGTTACATGTAGGTAAATGCCTACGGAGTTCAAGGATGAATATTTCTGCTTAGGCTGAGTAGTGATTAGCACTTTGATTGGTCAAGACTTTGAAACATAGCATCTCTGCTTTAAATTGAGGTAGAATATTTAAAATTGATATAGATGTTCGTTAGGTGCATGTCTTTCCACTATAAGACTACACAGAGCTAAGCACTTTCATTGGGACAAGACAACTTTGAATCTAACTTGGTGTATAGTTTCACTACCAGGTACTTCAAAACCTTAACTGAGTTTGGTTATGAACATTTTATGCTCAGACTATAGATAATCCAGTTGATTGCTCGATATTTTTGAAAAAGATAAATATATGCAATTAATTAATATGTCATCTATTTATTTTGGAATTTCCGTGGAGGACATCAGCCTCACTGTTGACTTCTTTTAAAAATAAACATGACATTTCCTCATATCAGGTTCAAAATAAAAATGATAAACAGTCTTTTTCTGAAAATAATTATTTAGGATAGTACATGTAGTATTGGTAAACAAATTGTTAAATGCTGTGTTATTGGTCAGATGCTAAACTTGACATTTCCTTGTACATGTATTAGGTTCAGATTAAAATTTTAAATGATGCTTGATTGGTCTGATGCTTTCTGCAGTATTTCCTCATAAACATATGTTTAAAGCTGCAATTTCATATTTTTAAGTTATATTTTTAAAATATATTAAAATAAAGCCTTAAAATAGATGGTATCTATAAATAGTCCTACCTTGTTAAAGAATAATCCTATTAATCCTATAATTCACTATGCCAGTTGAGAAATTGGCAAAAATATCATTTTCAATTTATTTCCGATGTGAAAAGTGTTTAAGTGTGGAAAATAATGCCTATGATTGTATAATAATGAGTTGACAACCTATTGAGCGAAAGACATAGAAATAAATATGTTTTGACTTTCTTGGAAATTATGAAATTCCCGCTTTAATTTCAAAATTTTTAAGTTTTATCATTTTCACAGTTTCAATGAGTTTCTTCCTCATATCAGGTTCAATATATAACTGTTAAATGATGGTTGATTGGTCAGATGCATTCTGTGCATTTCCTTAAAAACATGTTAAGTAATATTTTGTATTTTATCATTTTCAAAACTTTAATGTTTATTTTCTCATAATTTTGTATATTACAGAAATGGAAGAAGCGTTATTTTGTGCTGTGTAAGCCGTCAGGTAGTCTACCAGGACAATATGAATTAAATTATTTTAGCGACCAAAATCGTACACGTAAAAAAGGTACCATAGATCTCGACCAGTGTGAACAGATTATCGAATCTCTCGATTCAGACCAGTTTCCCTTCCTCCTCGCCATTAAGACAATCTGCAAAGGGAGAGAACGAACGTATTTTCTAGCTACAGATACGGAAGACGACATGGCCAAGTGGGTCAGTAATCTGTGCAGCGTCTGTGGACTAAAACAAGAGGAAAGCCGTAAGTTATTTTGTTATTTTGTTGTTTTAATTGATTTTTTATGATAATTACATCTGGAAATAAATGTCATAGACATTGTCGGCAGTTTACAAGGATGGAAATGAGAAGTTTGTCACTTTCACAGACTGTAGTCTGTAAAAAATGCACCTGTTATTATGAAAAATCTCAAGACAGAAAATAACTTGAATTTTTGTCTGTCATTGTCTATGACAAGTACTTTACTTCAAGGTTGTAACAGGCACAATCTGCAAGTGACTATCATGTCATGTCATAGTTAACCCTGCCAAATTATTATGTCATCATGTCAGGTCATAGTTAACCCTGCCAAATAACCATGTCGTCATGTCAGGTCATAGTTGACCATGCCAAATTACCATGTCGTCATATCAGGACATAGTTAACCCTGCCAAATTACCATTGTGTCATGTCAGGTCATAGTTAACCCTGCCAAATTACTATGGCGTCATGTCAGGTCATACTCAAAGGTTTTTAAAGGAGATTGGAAATCAATTGAAAAAATCACTCCCCTAACAGAGTGATTTAGAAATTAAGGCGAGTGTTCTGATATTAAGGAGAGTGGTTAGTTGTGTGTATGGGAAATGTTTCTGATGATCAATAATTGCATGTAAGGGGGCCATTCCTGGTTTCATAAATGATAATAAACCCCCATGACTTTGTAAAGGAGAGTGATTTTCAATTTTAATGGAAGGGAGAAAAAACCCTCCTCGGTCGTCATTCTGGAGCTCCCCAGCCGCACAAGAGCGATCACTAGCCTTAAAAAAACAATTAACCCTTTAGCAGTGACCGCCCTAGACATTCGCCAATTCGCCAATGACGACAAATATTTTTATTGGCGAATAAAGTGATGATTCTGGCGAAAATTTTGGCGAATGAATTATTTTGTAAATCTGTTAATATTAAAGTTGAAATCGTTTCATTAAACGCTTCTTTCGATTATTCAATGGAATTGTCTATTTTTAGTACATTAATTTCTCTAGTCTCAATCGTACAAGTCGCAAATCAGTCAATGTCACGCATTAAAACGACTGAAAGATCGAGTCTAGAGACTATACAACACAGTTACGCCCAATTTGTGTGGCACTGCACTGTTTACATCTGCTCGTCACTTGCCGAGTGTACATTCGCTTCACTACACGTAGCAATGTTCCGATATGACACCTATCGGTTTTACCGATATCAGATATTGACAGCGAAGTATATCGGCCGATACAAATAAATTACCGATAGTGGTGGATATAAAACCATTACACATTAAAATGTCTCGAATGGCATGATGATCTATGTAGATATTTGTCTTTATTTTAGTCGGGAAACGCATGATACTTTTACTATTTTACTGCGGAAATCAACATAAACCCTGTGTTGTTGAAGTAATAATTGGGCCACGCTTCTTACGCAATCAAAAATATACACCATCCATTATGAATTAAATTATTTGCTGTATCATCAATGGTCGAGATTATCATATTTTAAGTGTTAATTACTATATAATTCCTTACAGTAATCGGCACGGCATCTGTACATGTATATCTATACGTGTGCATTAGTTCATGCGGTAATGAAATGATACATCAAAGCGATACCTTCATGACCCGTTTGTCAACAGTGGCTATCACGTGACATTCTCCCGCCATTTCTAGAAGTATTGTTAAAAATAAAACATCTAATGGGAACCTATTTGTTGATAATATTAATAAAGGATGATCTTTATTATGAGTTTTTATTTGTCGACACAATAACCAAGCATAACAATATAAATCACTAAATTATTTCTGAATTTATATCGGCATCTAGAAGACGGAATGTATTAGACAGTGAATACGTGACATCAAAGGAATATCCCCCCTTTCATCCTTTATTCCACCACGCGTCAACCACGTGATATTTCCCACCTTTTCCAAAACTCATATGTTGACAGACAATATAGTGAACTATATAGTAAACGTAGCAATTTAGATAAAGGATACTCGTAAGGATTTTGTACTGTTTATTATTTCCCATACGGCTGCTATGGGTCCTGTATTACCGGTACGTTTAAAAAGCAACAAGCACGTAGTTTCATTTTTAATTAACAAACATATGAATAAAAATGATATAAAATATATGGCTAAAACTTTCTGAATTGGCTAATAAAATTTTGATTTGGCTAAAAATTTGGCTAATGGTTTTAAGGGTCTAGGGCGGTCACTGCTTTAGTGCTTGGTTATATGTTAATGTTAAGTACCCTGTTCCTAAAAGAGAAAAGTGATGTATTAATACTAGTATATCCCTGGACAGACCAAAACAATCTGAAACTGCTGTTTCTTAGACTGAAATATGTGAATAGCCTTCCATGTTGTAAAACCATATACAGTGATAGGGTGGTCTTGTGCAGTCTATAAGGAGTCGGTAGTTAGGGCGGTTTGGGACACTCTGTGCTAAGGGTTAAAGATATTGCTGTAGAACACAATTTGGCTAGTTTTGAAGTTTGCAACTGAATGAGTTGTACATCCACTTCAACTGGGTATGGACACGTTCGACTTATTGATACGGGACATCTAAATAAACATGAGATATTGACACAAGTGTTTGTCATGTGACTAAAATACTCACTCTGTTATTAACCTGTACACACTACCTCTTGTTAAGACTCACACTGGACGTCCCTCAGTTTTTGTTTGACGTGGTGTAAACAATAAGATTGCATTTCTTGGATTCTGGAGCAATTGGTCCTGTCTTTACAGATAGATTAACATGTATTGTTGTTGTCTGTTGACAAAACAAGTTGAAACATGGCCATTGATAAGATGCACATCTTTTTTGTTTTAATAACTTTTTGGGAAAGATGTATGTTATGAAGACAAATCACTATTCGTATTTATTCCAAAAATCAATGTAGAAACATTGCTGCCAGGGCAAAATTCTACATGGTGAGGCAATTAGAAAAATGTCAATAAGTAACCCAATTCAATTTTGATCCAATTTGATTATATGAATTACTTGGTATCAGGTTTTGTACTATAATTGTACAATCCACATGCCATTGTAGAAATGCTGCTGTTAGCGTAAAATTCTACTAGGAAATGCCTATCGCAAAATGACAAGTTACTCAGTTCCATTTTCATACAATTTGATATGAATTACTTTTACATGTGGTATCTGATTTTGTATAATAATTGTATAATAATTTTTCAGCTGAAGACCTCCCTGAACCAAAAAAAGAAATCCCAAAAGAAAAGGATAAAACCCCTGTGGTAGCAGTAAACGATCTAACCTTGCCGAAAACCATGACAAAAGTTCCAGTCGTCACACAACCATCAAGCAAACTCTCGTCGCAATTATCAACATCGGAATCATACATACCTTTACAAGAATGTCGGACGGGAAATCAAAGACAATCACCTATAGACAGACGGGAGAGTGTGGATAGTGTTCCCGACGAGTTAGCTCCCTTGCCTCCGCGAACGGGACAACCGAATTATCGTGATAGTAGTGACGTGTTTGATTCTGGATTATATAGTGTTCCACCAATCAAAACCCCGCATATATCATTCGATGATTTTTATACAGTACCACCACCTACACATGCTCATAGAAACTTAGATACAGATTGTCAGGACGATTTAACTTATGATGTGCCGCCCAGACGTGGAAGTCCGAGCACTCCGCGATCTAGTTGTAGTGGCGGTGCCGATTCAACGCTATCTGGAGGTCGACCAGTCACACCACAAGACTTACCAACATATGATACTCCGCCAACACGGCCAACGCCATACCCTCGCCAATCGTCACCACAAGTCCCCCCAGGTCGTCCCCCGCGCCCTAGTACTTCAACTCTTCAACAAAACAACTATCAAAATCTCCCCACAAATAGTCATGCGTTCTCGAATAATGATTTAAGCGCAATAATACCATCACCCCCTAGAGGAATCGATCGTCCGTTGATATTGGACAGTTACGATATTCCGAAACCCCACATAGAGGACAAGCGTGAAAGTAATATAAACATTGTGCCGGCCCCACCCAAACCATGTACGCGAACAGCAAATAAACATTCGTACATCAACGCAGCTACAGGATACGTGCAAAATGATGACGATATGTACTTATCAATGGATAAACCTGATACTGGCGGCAATAAACATGATTCTACATATACAGATATGATGACAGTAGTGTCGCCACCTATTCCTGCTCCTAGACCACCAGAAACCTTAGTAAATAATGTAAATGATTTGTACGTGTCGCCCCCTACAGCAAGATCCCTACCGAGGCCAACAGCTTTATCCCGGAATCCAAATTCTGTGGCAGGTATGATATGAATTCCTAATCTTGTAATTTAAAACTGGTTTTATAGTTGTTAAGGGGTAGTATTTAAGTGACAGCCATTCACTTATTTACTACACTTGTCACCCTTGGTGGAAGTGGACATTAAACTCCAGAAATGAACGAACAAACTTATATACTGTGGTGACTACTTGGGCCTTGATTGTGTTATGTTAGTTATGGATGGATTTTCCCATTAGTACTGTTGTTTATAATCTCTGTCATAGCTGACCATTATTAACATACTCTAGATAATCCATCTTGGGTGTGGGGGGATCACGTGGCTAAGTGGGTAAGGCGCTGGCTCGCTAGCCTGGAGGTCGGGTGTTCGATCCCTGCATTGGCCTAGAAAGTTCATCTCGATTTTCCGGTGTGGTTTCCCGTAGACAGCCGTCTAGTCGTTCGGATGGTATGAAAAACCAAGGTCCTGTGTACACATTGGCGTGCACGTAAAAGATCCCTTGGCAGTTGGTATTAGATATATGAGTAGGCCATAGTGCCGCTGCCCGAGCAAAAAAGTTTCCCTCATAGCACACTGTATGGCGTGTGCCCATCTTCCATTAGCCCAGGTTAGGTGCAGAAGAGTAGGATGTTAAACCCCATTTCATTTCATTTCATTTCCATCTTGGGTGCCCAGTGCTCTTTCTAATATGGAGTGAATGACTGTATTCAATACTACAAGGTATACGGGTATGGATATATATACTTCTCTGTTACATGATAACAAAGTTTAATAACACATACAGGTCACGTTTTCAAGAATATTGTGTTAACGAGAGGTTAGATTTAATTCCATTCTATATAAAACCCCATTACACATCACTAGAATAGGCATGATCTGTAGAATCGGACATGATCTGTAAAAAATAAGATACAATTAGAGATGATCTGTTGAATTAGGACATGATTTTAATAAGAAATGATCTGTGAAATTACATGTACATGTCTGATCTCTTGTAATATACCGTTCAGAAGCTTAATTTGAAACCAGTTCCAAATCCTCAGGGTTTTTAAAGACAGGATCGTGTTGCGTTCACTTGTGCTGTAAGCCAAACCAGTTTAACTATTCTGACCTCTTCGGTCGGAGGTTAGAGTTAACTAAACATGGGTAGCTTCATTCTTATTAATCAAAAAAGCATATAATTTCATTTCATATTTCCAATACGCCAGTTTATTATTTATATTTATTGTAAAAAAATTACTTGACTATAGATGTTAAGAAACATATAAATAATAAACTGGCGTATTGGAAATATGAAATGAAATTATATGCTTTTTTGATTAATAAGAATGGATTATTTGTTGTATTTAGACCAGATAAACACTAATTTGTTGTCTGCGATATCAGTTAGGTGTAAAACTATTGCAGACACAAAGCTACCTTGATTAATTTATTGGCCCCAATAAATTGTCACAACACCACAGTTGTTTCTTAACACCTATAACTGATTGGGCCAATAAATCAATCAAGGTAGCTGATGTTGCTTTACACCTACATCTATGGCGTGTATTCTTGTCTTGTCTATTTCTCTGATTATAATATCATAGTTTGGATTGGTTTTATTTTCGTATTAAATAACATAAATTTTAATTTTTACAAATTCGCTGATAGGAAATACTGCTAATTAATAACTATCTTGAAAAAAACACGTTTAGTAAATGAGGCATTTTTACCAAGCCTCGTTCTGAACAAAATACCTCGTTCAGAAAACAGGGTAATTTAAAAAACCTCGTTTTGGAACTCCAGACAACGAGGCATTTGTTTTACCTCGTTCGGACAGAAATGCCAAACGAGGCAATCTGCGGTTTATAGTGTCAGATGGCCAAGATGAACCAGTTTAAAATAAAAAGCCTTCTTGTAGACCGGTCATGAGTTAGGGTTTTTAAACTGGTTTATTTGCCCCACACCAAAGTTAAGTTGGGTTTAACATCCCCTGGGCTTTTAAAACAGTTCAACTTAAGCATCTGAATGGGCTAAATTTATTAGTGTAAAAATGTTTCTCTGTTATTTAAACTTAATACTGGGTCATGCTGTGTGACCCAATATTTAAATGAGATTGTTATTTGGTTTTTGTATTAAACAATGAATTATTTATGAATGGAGTGACTTATATTATTAATAGATTATTATAAAGTTAGTTGTACATTAAATCAAAGGTCAACAATATATATATACATTTATTAACCATATGTACTCCCCAATCTACATTCCATTTTGTGATATATATCCACCAACTTTTCAATTTTATTTTATAGCCATATATTTTGTTCCGCCAATGAAAAAAGATATATTGTCAGGGTTGATTTGACAAGGGAAGCGTGCCTAGTAATATAGATGGGGCAAAAATTTGAGGTCCACATACGGTCCATACCTACATGTAAAAGAAACGTCAAACCTCGAAGAAGTGTAGGAAATGCCACTCTCCCCTTTACCATTTGTTGGTCTCAGAATGATTGAGGTATTGTGTGGACTAGACATTAAACCCCATTCCTGTCCATTCCACTGATCACTATCCCTAATTATAGAAATAGGATTGATTCTAAATGTTTAGAGATCCGTGCTGTCCAAGAGTATCCATGATGGTAATGTATTAGGAATAAAAGCAGAGATGACTTTCAAATAAGTCTGAGAGAGGGTTTGCTCGTACAGTTTCCTCCCACTGCTTTAAAACCTCAACATGGATTATTGAAATAAACTTGTGCTGTGTTAGTCCCAAAATGACTTGTCGCTATCAACGCTATGTATGTTACAGATAAATTTGAAAATGCTACAATCATAATCAAAGTTTATAGTTACGGAGGAAATCATAAACCCGTCATTTAATGATATTTTTTAATTTTTCAGATGATGTTCATTCAATATGGAGTACTACGAGAACAAAGAGTTTTAAAAAGCATCAAAATGGCACGTTACCGTCTGCTTCATCATCTACTTCCTCATCAGTTATTAATAGGTAAATGATCCATAAAAAGAGAGATTTTTTTGATTATTTGTTTTTAATTACAAGTGCGTGTTTTAGTGGTCAAGTTTCTCTAATGCAAACTTGCAGGGGTGTACCTTTTTTTCTTCAATATGCCTTCTGTTCTTCCTAACCACGGGTCCTGGTTTCCTCCTACAGCTGTATGAGATAAGCTTGTCATATTAATAAATCTCTAGATAATAATTTCTATATCATTTGAAGCCAGACAAAATACCTGCAATCAGCAGATTTACCTACATGGCCACATCCTGTTTTATATATTTATTCTGGTTAAAGTTAAAAATGCATGTACCACTCCTGCATGTAAATAACACATGACAGGATTTCAACAAAAACCAGGATGTTTTTATGAATTAATCAGAATCATGATTAAAACACAGATCCTGTTGTTCGTTTTGTTTTTCATAGTTCAAAATCTCGTTTCACTACTCTAGGATCTGGGCCCCGTTTCCTGAAATCTTAACTAAAGATGAAATCCTGATTTTAGTAGATACTTCAATTTTGATTGGCTAAGCACTAAAATCTATCTAATACTATCCAATCAAATTACTAAAATTTGAATTTTATCGTAGTTAAAATATCGTGAAACAGGCCCATGGTTGATGTGAGCGATTAGCCAATCAAATGGTTGAATTCTTAGCGTCTAGCACACGGAAATGTGGTCGACATTCACAGTGATAGAAAACAAATCAAAGCAAAAGTTGGATTTCTAAATAGCCACTTTAAACACCTGAAGCTGAATGGTTTATCAAATGACTTTTGTCATAGGATCAAAAGCCATCTGTATAATATCTGACATGACCTCTCACTACATCCGTTCAGATCTTCATGTAGTGGAAGCCATTGAAAGTATAATTATTGATATAAAATTGCAGTTATTGCACCACACATGTATGTAAGTCCTAAAATGACAGTGGATATGAAACCCAATTTCTCTCTCTCCTCTTGAAATTAAAATTGATGTAGGAGGCTTTCTGTTGCCATAAGCAGACAGTCTATTCGTGATGCCCCTGGCATCCTTAGATCGTCATGGAGTTTAGTTAGGTCAACTCAGAAGACTTCCCTCTGACATAAGTAGACAGATTTGTAGCAGTTATTCATCTTTACAAAATAAATCTTTCATGTACATATATTTTCTATTTCAGTCGACCGAGTATTCCTTCAAAGAGTCCCGCTGTTGTTTTACCTCACAGGGATGGTAACATAAGCTCTGATGATGAAGGATTAAATGTAAGTTGTTGCTATAAAAGGAGAGCCATGGTGGCTATAAGCGGGTGAGATGCTGACTTGCTAACATCTGGAGGTTCTGTGTTCGATCCCTACATTGGTCAATTTTCTGGTGTAGTTCTTCCATGTCAGTGGTGCAGGACAAGGGAAAACATATAGTTGATTGGATGGCGTGAAAAAACAAGGTCCAGTTTTCACATTGGCGTGCATGTTAAAGATCCCTTAACATGTATGCCTGTCTTCATTAACCCAGTCGGAGCCGAACAGTTAGACGTTTAACCCCTGTTTCATGTCCTATTCTGACTGTCACCTCTATTTTGTGTGGAACAGGCATTTTCATTCTGCATGTTTGTTTTTATTATAAATATTTTTTGATTGTATTTTTCAGCCAATGCAGAGAATTCGTGGGGTCCAGAGTATTCCGCCACCACCCGCTGAAGAGAAAGAGTTGAAATATCTTGATTTAGCGCTGGAAGAAACAAACGATAGAGAGTCCGTTCATATGAGAAGTTTGCCGATGAAATGTATCAATGCTAATTCCACTCCTACGGAATATCGAGAAATAGATTTTGTGAAAACGGAAGCGTTGAGTAATACAAAGAGATGGGGGGATGACCAGCGTCAACATGAAAAGCATAATTAAATAATTACTGTATATATATATATAATGGTCGCCAAATTCAATTGAATAGAATTAACTTATCCTATTACATGATGTGTAACTGATGCTAAAGAAACATAGCATCTATTACATTTTAAGTTAATTGAAATTAGATCATACTTTCATTTGGTTTTCACTTTTATAAGATTTAAATTTACCCTAAGGTCTAACATTATGGTTTGTGTTCAACTGATCTGGCTTGACCACTTAATATAAATAAGGCTTTTTTATCGACTTGCTAAATCGAATGAATTTAGTTGAGATGTCATGTGACGGTAAAGTTGATTTCAAAGAAATTTGGGGAGTTTGTTAAAATGCACTGATAAGCTGTAAACAATTCTTGTGGCTGGCCATAGTTGAAAAAAACCTGATCACTGGATAAAATTGTCAAATCGCACCTAGATGTGATTTGATGATTTGTGGTAATCTCTTCGTCAATCGGTGTTGATAAATTCAATGATTAGGGTAATTGATTTGAATTAGATGGACGTTAAAGATGATAATTTGATTGAATGCAAATCACTTTGACAATCATAGTCAATAAAAATGTCTTTAGAAAGAAGTAATTAGACTTGATGCCGAGAACACCAACAATATTTCTAATCAATTGGATTCATTACACTTCTTTAGACTCTTTTTCCATGTATGCGTTTTAGCTGCGTTTTCCTGCACGTCTTATTCGGTCCAATCTAATTAAAATATAGATCTATATTTCGTTTCGTTTTTTATACTTTCGATGGCCTACACTCATGTAGATCTAACTAGTTATAGTGGACGCTCACGTTCTATGACGTCAGGTATCAAGCACGGGACATTTGACCCGATAACGTCAGTCATTCGATTAACCAATTAGCGATCGCCATGCTTTTCAAAATCCACTTGTGTTTTGTTATGATTTCTATCCGCTGGTGTTAGTATAGACGTCGTTGGCTGGTAATATCTACCCACAGTTCCACGCATGAAAAGGTCAAACGGTCGATTCGACAGACCATTTGATTGGCTGACCCCTCATTTCAGGCAGAACACCAGTTAAATAACAAGTCCTCCAGATCCAAGAGTAGTGAAGACAAGTAAAAACGAAATTTTGAACTATAAAAAACGAAACGAAATTGGATCTGTGTTTTAATCAGATTGTATTCGGTCTAATCAATTAGATTTATTACACTTCCTTAGTCCGTTTTCCATGTACGCTTTTTAGTGGACAAAATAGTCAGTCTCTTGCTAATGTTATGGAATCGTTTCGTTTTAACCGATGTAAACGAGGCTGCGAAAACACCCATATGGAAAAGTGGATTTGTATGGTTAATTCAGCTCAGAATTTACCTACAGTTGGTGTAAGGGAAATAACTCTATTATAGAACAAATATTTGCCACTTTCCAGAAATTATAGTAAAATAGTAAACATTAAATAAGAAATTTTGTCATTGATCTTTGGAATAGTAAATCGTAACAATAGAAATGATGGTCTGAAAACTGTAACTGTGTCTGTGCCGAGTTTCAGCTTTATTATCCAGCAGACATTTAATTGAGAGAGAGATGAAATTTGTACTAGGATAGTTAACTCTCAACTAATGAAAAGGCTGCACTCTTAAAATATTTTTATTTTCTCCAAAAGGCATCAGATCAGACATAATGAGTGTTTGATTCCAAATTAAATTAATTATATTGTTTTATTTCAAAATTAAATTCAATAAGTTTCCTATTACCTATGGTACACATCAGAAAAAAAATACACCCCATTTCATTTCTAATAGCCCTTTAGTATATATCTGAAAATTGTACCCAATTTCATTTCAAAATAATTTCAACAAGTTTCCTAAAATATATAGTGCACATGTGATCTTCTTCCACAAAACCAGATGGATGGTCATTTTTATAAAAATAGAGCTGGCACCTTATTTGAATAGTCCACAGCTAAGCTTTCCAAAAATGCAGGGGAATCACGGTGGCTAAGTGGGCAAGGTGCTGGCTCGCTAGCCTGGAGGTCGGGTGTTCGATCCCTGCATTGGCCGAGAAAGTTCATCTCGATTTTCCGGTGTGGTTTCCCCTTGTCAGTGATACAGAAGGAGGGCCTGACAAGGACAGCTGCCTAGTCGTTCGGATGGGATGAAAAACCGAGGTCCCGTGTACACATTGGAGTGCACGTAAAAGATCCCTTGGCAGTTGGAATTCGATATAAGAGTAGGCCTTAGCGCCGCTGCTCGGGCAAAATTTCCCTCATAGCACACTCTATGGCGTATGCCCGTCTTCCATTAGCCCGGGTCAGGTGCAGAAGAGTAGGACGTTAAACCCCATTTCATTTCATTTCATTTTCCAAAAATGCAATTCTTTTTAAATTTGACGTTTCATCTGGAATTGAGTACGGCTCATTAATAGTAACAAGAAGGCACACAGTTTATGCTTTTGTGCCCATAGTACAAAATGAAGTTGTGCGACAAGCGTTTGGTTTCGTGGGAGCGAGTAACACATCAGAAAAAACGTACGCCTTAGATTTGTGTGATTCTGTATTTATAACATAAATTGATCAAATTTTCGCAGCTGAAATTCTTAGAAAAATGAATTTATTTATGAAGGTGTGCATGTATTCTGTATTTATAACATAAATTGATCAAATTTTCGCAGCTTAATTAAATCCTTAGAAAAATGAATTTATTTATAAAGGTGTGCATGTATTCTGTATTTATAACATGAATTTGTCAAATTTTTGCAGCTTGAATCCTTATGGAAAATGGATGTTTATTTATAAAGCTGTGTATGTATTAACCTCATATATTATGGTATATATATTTTATTCAATTGTTATTGTTGTTTATTATTTGTTGATGTTTTTAGTTTTATTTAGAGTTATAATAGTTAACAGGGGCGAACCGTCGGACATTGTCCAAGGGTTCTTGGTAGAATGTTGAATCGAGCTAGTTTCATTTTCTCGTCATGTCAAGTTGTGCTAGCCGCAAAGGTGGCCCAAGGAAACAAGTTGGTCCGGGAGCCCAGGGCTAACCAGTCTGCCCGTAATAGTTTATACATGTATATAACCTAAATAAAGATGCATTATGTAATATTTAAATAAAGACCTCTTACATAATGCATCTTTAATACATGTATAAAGACCACGAGTTATAATAGTTAATACATGTACAAATACTATAGTTATAATTGATAATACATGTACAAAGACTATGTGTTAATACATGTAGAAAGACAGAGTTATAATAGTTAATACATGTGTAAAGACTACAAGGTATAATATATAATACATGTACAAAGACTATAGTTATAATAGTTAATACATGTATAAGTTATAATAGTTAAAACATGTACAAAGACTAGAGTTATAATAGATAATGAATGTACAAAGACTAGAATTTTATTATTTTTATCAAAATGCCAGATAAACAATTCTGTTAATATAAGTCTAGAATTAATAAATAGTCCAATGTATAATAATAAAAATTTAGTCTTCGGGAGATTTCTGCTGACAAATGGCCATTATTATATGATAGAATAAAATGTAAATTTATTTTATAAAGTTTTAAAGTTCAAACAGTGAAGCTGAACCATGTTTCCAGCTGCTGATTTCAAAGAATTAATAATTTATTTTTCAGTTTTTTTGACAATACGATAAAATATCAGTTACTTCCCTTTACACAAAATAACTAAAGCGGGCCATATCTGTTTTGGCAACCAGTTGCATTGCCTTACATTGAGAGTGTAGAACATGTTTCACTCATGTTACCCATAGATTTTTCAGCCATACTCTTGGTTGCCGTTAGTAACCATGAATGCTCAGGTTGATCAGTCAGTATTGGCAAGTCGTGTAAGTAGATGCTAGCTGTGGTAAGTAATAGATATGATCTGCAGCCCGCTTTAGACATGGGTAACTCTAAGCAATATTACTATAATAACATAGCCAAAGTAACCAGATTTTTTTTTTGTTATTTTAATTTTGCAATGATTTATGTATTATTTTTTTTAATAAATTTATTGAGAATATACTTATTATGTAGATAAAACCCAGGTTAACAAGATAAAAGGTCTTGGCTCTGGTTAACGCGATAAAAGCCCTTGACCCAGGTGATAAAGATAAAGGCCACATATGTTTTTTTTCTTATTGTTTATTTCTAAACATACTTATATGATTTTTATACTTAACTTACAATACCTGTACATTTTGTAATATTATACTATATAGTTTTAATCAAAAAAATACATCAGTGGTCAACAATCATCAAGATTTTGTTTATTTATGTATTGTTTAGTTAATTATGGACAATAAAACTTACAATAATCCATACTGTTCATTCGATATTTAGTGTTTGATATGGAAATTATGCAGGCATGGATCTAAGGGGTGGGGGCGCGCCCTCAGCCCCAGTGAGACTGGTCATCACTGTTCAGACCAGCACCTGCAGTCAGTAATGGGATTCCCAGATTTTAGTTTCTGTTTAGGGTCGGTATCCCATTAGTCAGTAATGGGATTCCCAGATTTTAGTTTCTGTTTAGGGTCGGTATTGACTCGGTATGTATGCCCCCCCCTCCACACCTCGATAAAATCCTGGATCCGGGCCTGTTATGGACCATAAATCTCCCAATAAATCGATACTATTCGTCGGTAGAATCTGCTATGTTGTTGAAGAGTTCTTCAGATCAGAGCAGTCTAGTTACTGGAATAAAAGTAGTGCCTCACTTACTCCTGGTTCACCAATCCGTTATGATTAATTATGCAGCTACTTGCAGCTAGTATTGTGGGGGAGGGGCTAAATTGAGAAAAATAACGTAGAGTCAGAATATTTTGAAAATATTTGATATGTGCATTTTGAAGTATATGCTCGGACAGTAGTTACACAAGAATCTCTCAGTCCTCTAATAAAACTTGTCCCACTTTGCCCCTCTTCGAACCGGTACCAGTTGTCTTTTGTTTCCAACACCGTCCTTTGCATTTTAAAAAAATATCTATTTTTTTACGGCATAATCAGTTTATAACAATACTTGGTCAGTGCCTAAGGGCGCCTCATCTAGGTGTATACTATTTTGACACTGCCTACGAGGGTTTTATGGATCTTACAGAATTTTAGAAAATCAGCGATGACAGACCATGACATAAATCACGAGACCTAACATTCGAGCAATTGGCTACCCTCGTGAAGTCATTCATACCAACACTGAAGTCGACGTACCTTGTCATCGATTCCCCTATATACGAAACTTAATGTGCCATATTTAGGGGAAACCTTAACTAGAATATACAGAAAACTACAGTAGGCCTACACTCGAGCGTTTACAGGCTATGGAACTTGCCCCACTCTCTTCCCAAGAAAGTCATAAGAACACAATCGTTCAATCGTATTAGTTCTACGGACCGCAGCAGTTTGTTTTTTCTTTAAAATATTTTTTTAATTTAAGGCTAGTAAGGAATGGCATTGCGCGTTGTTTCTGTTATCGGGTTTATTATGCCAAAACCACAAAATGCCTTCAATTGCACCCACAATGGCAAATTTTTGACAACTGCTCAAAACGGTCCCACCGATCCTTGATGCATGGGTATTGGCGGGACTAGTGACGGGAGCTGTTGTTTGATTACTGCCTAGCAGATTATGTCTTATGAGGCCATCAAAGACATTATTTTGCGTCAAGCACTGTGTTGAAAAGGGAATGGTTACTTCCTGTCCGTATGCTACAGACTGTCAGAAGTGTTCGTAATCGGCTCAGATCGACTGGATATGGCGCTAAAGAGACTCATCAGATGACCACAAGGCTGCATGATTATGAGCCAAGCACGTCATCGTTAGATATTCACTGTTCGGAGTAGTCTCTTTCTGAAGACGGAAGGTAGAGCACAGTTATGGCGACGTGGGAACATAGGCCATCATCCGAGAATGATCTATTCGGTGGCGACTTGCTGTATAGATGGAATTGGTGGATTCGTTTTGCCAATTTGCTTATTCCTTGGTGCTGACAAGGAATAATCGTTCCGTGAAGTGTATATATATATATATGTTACAGTCAATCTGTGTAATCAGTCATTTCGGGTAATGACTAAATGAATCAGTCATCTCGCGAAGCGCCTGGGAGCACAAGACAATACGTGCAATGACTGAAAATTCAAGACATTACACGAAATGACGAAAATTCCTACCCTTGTTTTACACATAATGCCCGATTGCAGATTTTGCAAATCAGGCAATATGTGTAGGCTTAACGCATAAAATTACAACTTAAACTTTTAAGAAAAATATTTAATATTGGTTTTCAGTTTTATTTCGCTTTTCAGGGCATTTGGTATGGTTGTTTTTATTGAAATTTAATGCCCTTCTAATAAAATGTTTTTGTTTAATGGAAGGCTCCATTGCCGTTTTAATAGATGAATGATATCATTTCAATCTGAAGGAATCGCTTTAGCGTCTGGAGTAAATACTACTCACTAATTTAATTATCCGGCTTTTAAGGGACCATTGAAGGTTTGTAGGGCCCTTGTTCCACTGGTGTTTGTATTTAAGTGAAATCATGTTAAATCTTTATGTATTTATCAAAATTTTTCACTGACAATATTAATCAAATTTAATCTTCTTTCAGTTATGTATCCAAAAACCTGATAAAATCATTGTCAATACTTCAGAACAAGTTATCCATTAATCATTGTGTTTAATTTTCAGGTAAAGTGGTCTTTGTCATATTGGATGTTGTCGTTAGCACTACCCTTACCAACCTTTATCACTCTCAATAATTACATTAATTTAATTAAGTTAGATTTCCTTCGAGGTAATTAGAAGTGAGCTCACATAGCCAGAAAAAATGCAAGCGCCCAACGACAAAGGGTGTGGTGGTACGCCCCATTCTAACAAAGGAATTCGCCTCGCGTGCACATAATGATCTGATCGATATGCAATCCATGGCCAAAAATTCATTCTAGTAGACCACTTGACCAAATTTGTTATCCTACGAGCATTAACCTCAAAACGTGCTGCTGGGGTTGCCCATCATCTACTGGATATTTTTCTTCTTGTCGGTACCCCATCTATCCTCCAGAGCAACAATGGAAGTGAATATCCATACGAGGTTTAGCGTCTGTATATGGAGTGGACCAAACGATTGATGAACGCCATTGCCCATTGGCACCTGGAACCACACTTCCCAGAAAAGCCTGGCGCAACCCACCGGTGTCGATACGACGTTATTAAGTCCCCTGAATTTCATCCTAAAGATATTCAATCGGGTTTAAGTCCAGACTAAGGGCTGACCAGTGTATAACGTTGACACCATTCTGCTGTAGGGGGTTCCGAGTAGCTCTGGCGGTGTGGGCAAGGGAGATGTCATGCATGAAAACTTTGTTAAGATGACGTGGGGTCTAAAAACTTGAACGATGTAGCGCACTGCTGTGATGCGGCCTCTTCTCCGTGGATTAAGATTTTGGAACATCACAGGAACCACTCTCTTGTTCAGGCCGATTCCACTCCAAACCATTATGCTTGGACCTCCCCATGAGTCTCGTTACATGACACATTGGTCCGAATAATGGTGGCCACATCGACGCCATATTCTGCAGTTGATACGCAACAGTTGTCCAGCGCCTGTGTCGCCAGTTCTGGGTTGGGCCAACTGTAGACTTTCCCGTGTTTGTGTTCTTATGTATGTAAATACCGTAAACACACAGAATAACATTCGAAATTTTTATATTCCTGGAGCTAAAATATTGGTTTTAAAAAAAATGCTTATTGAGATCAGATCTATATGTCATTTCTGAAAATGTTCTTGTGTATGATTAAACGTGAATATTTCTTTTTTTACTATTTTGTTTTTGTAGATAGAAGGTTTGATATGGACAGAATTGGAGGATTTGAGATTGGACAACAGAAAACGTTGGATGTTGGGTGTATTGAAGGTTTTAAGACCTCAACACGTACTGTGTTACAACGATAAAAGTAGTTGCAATACAGTGTACCTTTACAATTAACAGCTGCTCCGAACCAAACAGACAATTTGATGCACTATATATTTTTATTACTCAACCGAACTCATTTTACATTTATATGACGTTGAAATTGCTCTTGGTCAGCTTTTAAGCTGTGTGCCATTTACGGTGGATTCCAATCAGATTAGGTGGATTTCGAATATAAATACTGAATGGAATTAATATTGAAAAGCTTAGGAGATTGAAAACTCCTGGAGGGAACCGTGTCTGATTAAGATGAATAGTGGCCTTACGCTATTCCTCTTGTATAGACTATATCGCGTTTCCGAAATGGATTTGGGAAAAGGAGGCATAGCTCTAAACGAACATTCGCGGAGCGCTGAAAATAGATCGGAATTGTCCTCTCATGGCCACAATGCTAATGTGGGAGGGCTTATATAGTGGTCTAGAGTGCCACGTTTCGAGCTTTAGCTGGTTGGTCTCTCCGTGTTCCTACTTGTCTGTGATATCACCCAGTTGGACGCGGACGTCTAACACTAATAGAATAAGACGCCCGTGTTGTCGTACTATGGTCCCGTATCTTTAAACGTGTATAAGCGGTAGGTAGATATTTATCTATAGGACACGGTTTGTTTCACACAGCCTGTTATTTAATAATATGATAAATGATCTCTAGGTTCTCCATTTATTGTTGACTTTAATAATTAACATATTTTAATGTATATTTTATGGGCTATAATTTGTTGCAAATTGTCATAAGGCTTATATTAATGTGTATCATTGTCAATATTATTATCCAACAATGGTCTGAAAAAATAAATGAAATCGGCGCTATGTGTTTGACCATTTCCTAAAACAATCCCGCTCAGTGACGGATTTGCAGACTGAAGTTTAAGACCCTGAGATCCAGGATTTACCTGTAGACTAGGCAAGCTGGAATATGAGGCCTAGGGATCTATAGGGTTTACCTATAGACTCGATATAATATAGACTGAAGTCTAATGCCTCAAGATCTCGGATTTACCTATAGAATCGGCAAGCTGAAGTCTAATGCCTCAAGATCTAGGATTTACCTATAGACTCGGTGGGCTAAAGTTTAAGGCCTCAAGATCTAGGATTTACCTATTGGTTCGACAGGCTGTGCTAATACCTAGCGATCCAGGATTTACCTATAAGCTTAGGGCGTTGGAAACTATGGCGTCAAGATCTAGTAGTGGCCCTACAACACTGTTGTCTCAAACGTCCCTCATTCTTGGCTTTGCTCAATTTTGTTTAAAGCTCACTTTCGTCTTCTTCCAGTCGTGAGAGCAGTGGGGACTTGGGACATTGCTTCATCTAAATTCGGCACCGATTTTGTCAACCAGTCCCCAGATCTTCAAGATACAGACTATCATCCATTTGTATTAAGATTTCTTCACTGGTATATGTGAAATATTTACCGATCTTATCACGGTTATATGAGAATAGCATGAATTTACGATGGGGTGATTTTATCTGAAATTCACGGCTTTTGCGACCCGATATTTTCCTAACAATAATACAAATGTTTTTACCGACTTTTTTTCCTTTTTTTTTTAAAAAGCAAGTTTACTCCAGCTTTCAAACCACAAGTCAGACCACCTTTATTTATACGAAAAATGTATGTATATTCACTCGCCATCTACAAATAACAACAGTTGTGATTGTCGTGCAACCAAGTAAAATTCAGCTTTTTTCTATCTGGTCTAGGCAAGCTGTGATCGTTTTGTTCAGAGGTATCTCATCTTTTTTGGGAGGTATTTTTTAATACTTTCTTCAGGAAATGGATATAAATGCAAACAGTTGTTTGTAATGCCATTGGAAGAGAAAAACGTGTGCTATAATTATCGTGGCGGAAACCGCCGTCATCTTTTTAACTTCTCAAATGGGCCCACACAAACGGGTAAACATAAAAGTTTTAGACTCTAAAAATTAATTCACATTTATAAAGGAGACAATTTGGCTGAAAGGTAAACAGGTAAGTCATTTTGTTATTCCTTTTGATTATTACCTGTGTAAATGTGCGCACGTTATTTTCGTTTACAGGTGGTATGTCTCTGATTGCTTACAGAGAACTAGTTTAAAAATGCACTTAACCTCAGTGAGAAAATATATACAGATTATAATACGTAAAAACTTCCAACATTGATTCAAAATACAGATTATATGATATGTACAAATGTCCAACAAAGATTCGAAATATATACAGATTATTATGTGTACAAAGTTTTCACATTGATTCAAAATATACTGTTATAATTCTAATATATAACGTTAGTATTATAAAGGCAAACTTTAAACTGTTTATGAAGAATTGGCCAATTGTGACTGAGTAAGACTCCCCAAAAGAGAGAATGCATCCACGAAATGTAAACAGTGTTAGGGCATGTGATTGTGGGTTAGGGTAAGGGTTATGATTAGCGCTAGCCTTATTTACATCTCATGACCGTGACGAAATCTGCAGGTGACCTTAAAGGAGCTAAATCGCTAATATTTGAGACCTAGAAATTGCCACAAATGGGTCGCAACGCATATAAAAATGTTATATGAACGTATACAAACTGATTTACATTCAGTCGTTTTCGTTTGTACTCTCATTTCAAATTAGTTATTTTCGGCGAAATACGCCAGAAGTTTCAATCGAGTGGCTATTTCGAGTGTCTGGTTATTCCAGTCTACATACGCCGTTTGATTTGGTGCAATGTTTCTAGCCTCGTTCCTCGAGTCTCTCGCTAGAACTGGGGCTGAAACGCATTACGGTACACGATTCGTGTACCAATGGTAAAATATTTATTTTGTTTTAAATATTGGATATCAAAAGCCCATCTTTTCCTGGTAAAATGACAACATTAGTGTTGATTTAAATTGACAAATAATTCGTGTTTCGAATGCCGAAGATTTTGGACGATATTGAGTTAGAGACTTAGCTACTTTAATATTAAGACGTGACCGGTTGAAACGTTACTAGGTGTTCTGGGTTCCAGAGTGGTTGTATCCACTGATGACTGGAGTGACCAACCCTGTCAATTCCTGGAACAGATTTAGTAGAATTGGTGGGACATATTCCCAGTGGAATTCATTTATATTTCGTAGGAGTTCTAAAAAGCGGAAATTCCCGCAACATAGATTGAAATATCATATACACATGTATTTTTAATTCTATCCATTCGTTCATATGCAACAAGGGAGATAACTGGTAATGGGTTCAACCCACTTTTGTATTAAGACCAGTAATTCTATTCACATTGACATTTGTATTTATTCCGAAATTATTGTAAAATTTAAAAGGATAAAAAATATGATACAAAAATACGCCAAGGAGAAAGGGGCTTCTTGTACTAAGTATTGATTGACATTTATTGTCTCATAACATATTCTTGAGCACCGACTCGCTAACGAGGAAGTCCTGGTATAGATCTCGGTGTTCCCCTTGTTAATGTGGTCGTCTTCGTTAGTCTGGGTGGTGCAGAAAAGTAAGACGTTAAACCCCATTTCTTATCATTTGATATCAAAGCAACGTTAATTAAAGACACGACAAAGGCCTAATCAGGTGATTAAACTACAAAGGAAGGGTTTTATTTACCCGGAGATTACCTGTGTGGAACCTGGACTAATTTACCTTTCATATTATCTACATGAACTTAATTAACTTTACCAAACACAGGAGATTTTACCTTCCTTAAATACTGATGTAAATATTGAATTATCCGGGATAATTCCTTTTAAAGTAGACACTAAAATAACTCACAACTTTTATCCTCAAACATTATTGGGTTGGGGTGGCTTAGTGGTCCAGAGCGCCGCGCTTCGAGCTGTAGCTCGTCGATCATCTCTGACTTGTGGTTGTGGTTACTCCTGGTTCTCCGGTTTCGTACCACACCCGTGGGTCCAATAAGTATAATAACCATAAAGTAAGACAAGCGGACGTACTTCGTGGGGTTTCCCTCAAGGTACTATGATTTCCCCGTACTCCTTAACACCAGTGTGGGCAGCGAATTATTGATATAAAACACAACAGTCTCGAAATGACCTGGTTGCATTAAAACTACAAAATAAATGTTCTTTATTACTCATAATGGCCGATCCCTTGTCACATACAAATTTATTCAAATTAACAAAATGTCCCACAATGTTATCGCTACTGATCTGGTCATCTGTCTTGTATTGGTACTAGATATCCTTCATCCTAGAGATCACAACATATACAATGTATGTATGTATGACGTATTATGTAAGAGCTAAATCTGCCTTTTGCACGTTTTTCTTTTGGCTTCAAATGCAATCTGATTAAAATACAGATCTATATTTCGTTTTAGGCCGCATTCTATGGGCACAAATTCTTGCTGCAAAAACATTTTCGTTCCCCTTAATGTGGTCTAGAAGATATTTTATCGGTGTATAGTTAATATAGTAATTAGCGTTTTCTGAAATGTTCTACAAAATATTTAATAGTTCTTTGGTGGTATTCGTCTTTGAAATCCGGACTATTTTTTGATAGTAAAATTCATAGTGCGCAAGGTTACTGGACAGAGTTCAAAGTTGTTCGTCGCGTCACGTGTTTTTTTTTACCATAATCGACCAATCGTGTCATTGTCTTCATTCGCGTAACTCGGTTGTTGATAAACACGAAATGGCGACCCCCTTGCAGCGATAGAATATATGTATACGGCCTACTGATACTACATGAAATGACGACAAAGTTATCCTGTATTGTTCACCTTGAGGGTGTTAAGAAGGATGGCACTGAACCGTTCACAAAAACAAGGTGGGACAAATGCCGTGAGGTGGCTAGAGAATGGTTAGAGTTGGATGGAAATGAACAATCCATCGCAGCATTTTTTAATACGAATGGGTTGATCACGAAAGATATTGAAGATACAGTCGATTGTGGTTATTTCACCCAACATGTTATCGACGTTTTACGGACAAAACAAGGCTGATAAAAGCAGTGAAAAGATGTCAGAAAAAAGCCCAAATAGAGAGTAAGAAGGCAGCCTCTACTGTCTGCCCAATTACAACTACTACTTATACTTGTAGGCCTAGTACTACTAACTAGTCGTACTTCATCTTCACCTTTTTTAAAAACTAAGAGTAAGGGTGTTTCTCATTCACCACCAACCCCACCATTAATATCCCCAAAGAAATTAAGGTCACATCATGGCACAGTACTACCTACTACTTTATCATCAGAGCTGAGGAAGTCAGTCTTACCAGATATTTGCATCAGTTGCAAGAAAAAATCAAAGTATTCTAAAGTTGAGGGCACACAAAAGAGGGACAATTTAGTCCAGTGCGAGACAAAAGCAGCAGGTTAGACAGTATGTATGATTTTATTTATTGTAATAACACTTTTGCTGTTTTGATCTGTCTGATGAAAAAAATAGCCTTAATCTAACTATAAAATAATAAATGTGTCACGGTAGTGTCTTATTTCAGATAAATCCTCAATTAAATTCTATTTTATATTTAGCCTGGGTAGTAAAAGAATTATTCAAGTCAAAGTCACAGCTCGAAAAGCCTAACTTTTGACTTCTGCAATCTGCTGGAGCCTGTATTTGTGGAGGGGGTAACATGTAATTGGTGTCAGAATTCATCAAGTTCATCAACTACATGTACATGTGTATAGTACCCATTCGGATTTTTTCAAGAAATCTATTTATCGATGATTACACATACATTTGTAAGTGCGCCCCATATTGATGAGAGTCACTATCTGGTTTTTTCGCATTTGCAGGCAATTACATTTTTCTATATTATAATGGAATTTGACAGCTTTTAATGGCAGTAAAGTGCTATTTGAATTCATATATCTATTGTTAGCTTGTGTATTTTACAGGTTCATTGCTTGAAGCAGCAAAGCAAAGGAAAGATGAAAGTATTCTGATTCACATTAGAGAACAGGATTGTGTAGCTATTGAAGTAAAATATCATCGAATATGCTATAAAAATTATTGTAGATTTCTATTTCAGAAATCTCCACATGACAGGTAGTCTTAATAATTTTTTTCTACATGTATCTTCTTATCTCCTTTTCATTTTTGGAAGAATTTTTTTTCTTACACACCATATGGATAGTGACAAAGAAAGTGAAAATGGTAATGTGCATAGTGCTTGACCAATTACTGTGTTTCTTATATGATGGCAGAGAAAGTTCATCCAGATTTTCCAGCGTGGTTTCCGCTTCTCATTGATGCAGGAAGGAGGGCCTGACAACCCTTAGCAAAAAGTCCTATAGAATACCTGTGTAGTTTTCTAAAGAATTCTATAGAAAATCTATAGAGAGTTTTGTGGGGGTGTGTCCCATTTTCTGAATGTTGGGGGCCTATAGGAGATGGGCCCCAAATATTCTACAGTTTCTGCAGCGCAAATCCTATAGTTTTTCCTACAGATTTATGGGAGAATTTTTATAGGAAAATATTGTAGTATTCTATAGTTTTTTATTGCACTTCCTGTAGGAAATTCTACAGTTATGTATAGGAATGAATACTGTAATATTTTGTAGTTTGGAAATTTGGTCACTGCAGGTTTCTGTAAGAATAGATACTATAGAATTCTACAGATTTTTTTATTAATTCTTATTTTGGGAATAAATATAGTTGACCAATGATTTCATCTCCAAACATAATGGCTGGACTGTACATAATAATGAATTAGATATTGTATGGATGACTAAAGACCCTGTACCCAAATCCTTACTTGATGTTGTTCACTGTAACAGTAAAATAGGATGCAACAGTGGACGCGGTGTTTGTTTAAAGGGTAAAGTTTCATGTACTGATTTGTGTAAATGTTTTACATGTAAAAATGTACTCAGTGTTGAAACTGATGGAATTGATATTCATGTAGAGTTAGATGATGAAAGTGATGATGAATATATTTTATTATGATTTTTTTTTTTATTGTATCAATGTTATTTCATTTCACTTTGATACTCTTTCTTGTTGGGTGAAAAATCGTTGTTTGTGTGTAAATTGAATGGTTTTATTACAATTACACGTGTAGAAACAGATGCCTTGTTGTTATCCTTCTAATCTCCCTTTAATATCCTTATTGAGTGTCGTAAAAACCTGACTGACTGTCGCATTATGTGTCAATATGGTCAAAATATCTTTTGGGACTCTCTTACACCATTTCCCTACAAGATAGGGCGTCTATTTGACTCATTGAATCTCTGTTAGTCTCGACTGCGAGCAATTTTCAAGGTAAGTCGTGCACATGGCTTTGTTTACAAATCTTATGACCTGGCATTTGACCCCATAACTTCTGACCGCGACCCCTCAAGCGCGACCCGTGATTGGTCAGAATTTGAAATAGCTGCGCAGCATCCGACTCACAAATACGCAAATATCGCTACGCACTATAAAGAAATAAGTCATCGATCCCTGGCCTATTTCGAGCTTACACTATTAAATTAACAAATTATAATGGAGAACTTTGTTGACATGTTGATTGCACGATTATTGATAGTCCGATTTGTAGACCTATTTTGCGGGAGCGAAGGTGACAGGTTTTTCGACCCGAGAATGCGGCCTATTTCGGGTTTTTTTTTTATACTTTCGATGGTTTGTAGTGGAAGGTCGCGCCAGACGTCATACCATTCTGTTTCACAGAGAGAATTACTTACGAATTATCTCTGTAACAGATGACTCTCCAAAACAAGTGCGTTGACTGCACGTGGCGTCAGCCATTGGCTCAACGGCTCGTGCAATGTTTACATAACACCTAACTGCTTCCGGCAAAATGATGCATTTTACTCATTTTAATACCCATTTACACTAAATAGGAAATATTTTTTAACTACAAATACTTCAAACGTCTTTATTTATTTTTCTTTTACCTCAAAAAAATGTTTGAGAATTTAATTTGTCGGAGTAAAAAAGTTAATATGCCGTACTCATTAAGCCTCGTCGATGTCATGCTTATCAGTGATTGTAGCGGCCAAGCGAATATTCACTGCGGGATCAGTTTGACGTCATAAGAGCGACTTTTGACCCTAAGACGTCATAAAGAATGCAGGTTATAAAAGTAAAAACAAGTAAAACGAAATATAAACAACGAAACGAAAAAGGATCTGTGTTTCAATTAGATTGCGAAAAGACAGTTATAATTAATCACATGAACGTTAATTAAACGGTAAATAAAGCCATTATATCAATACCTTCATTATCAAAGACATTTTTGATAAATCGATCAATTCACTGGATATCGATTTCAAACGTTAGATATAAATTGTATAAAAAAAACCCAGATACATGAAAGGTTTGAAACTAGAGCAATGCGTATAATATCTTGTTTGATTTTTATTTCTATCTTAGTTTAGATCAGAATGTATGTGGTCTGCCCTAGGGCCTGTTTGTATTTGATGTCGTATACAGTTGAGACAAGGCGTAGAAATCAGAAGTTGGAGATATATGTTGGATGTTGATTTACACTCTACCATAAATATGTTTATACAGTCGGGACATGAAAGGTAACAATGTTTGGAATATTTTGGGGGTGCGGGAGGGTTCCTTATTCGCAATTATGAACTGATGTTTCCACCAGGTTAATTACACGCAGAGAAAGAGATGGATACTTTAATTTCGGGATTAATATATGTTTCAATTTTATTTCAATAATGCTCCTGTGCGTAGGGGTCTTTAGGGGTAACGGGGGGGGGGGAGAACCCAGAGAAAACCCACGAGGATGGGCAGGCCACACTACTCGTTATCATCATATCGAACCGTTCGTAGTTTATGACTATATGATATTGTTTACACCGACAAGGGTGGGTTACATTTTTCTCCCCATTGTCAATAGATTACTTCTATAATCATGGTTATCTGTAAAAAGGGACACCAAGGGAGGATTTAGGGAGGAGGAAACGGTGGAATAATGGATATCTATATGAGATGTATCCTAGGAGTGTTCGTCGATCTGCACAGGTATGTTAAAGGGCTGGGATAAACCATTCACCTGAAATAGATCAAGTATGGTAAGAGGGGATTAGAGGATTAGGGATTTGTGTAATCTGCTAGGGGATTTTGTCGTGTGTTCAGTTCTACTTTATGGTATTACGCTGTCCCAACCGTAAAATAATCGCCCTTGTTTGAGATTTTACAAACTATTTCTTTTTCAACATAGTCGGTTTTCTTTAATAAATAGTTTATTTACACATAATTCCAAATCACATAGTAAATTTATTTTGAAAGTTGTCTGTGTGTAACACGAAATAAGTAAACGGAAATGTGGTTTAAATTCTTACTCGGCTGCACCAACCGGAATATATCAGGATGAACATTTGACCAGGACACCACACTTCAATGCGGGACCTCGAATTTTCCCATCGGCAAACAATGCGCTCTTTCTTGTGTAAAAAGTCCGAGGAACCATGGTTGAAACCGCATCCTCATGTTGAACGAACACATTTCTTGTGTGATTCTGTATTTAAACCATTGTCAGTTGGTCGTCTCCTCAATTATATGGTAACTTTTATCTCAATAGTTTCAAATGCAATTGCCGGATAGCGGCGTTTCCGTGTATCAAATTGTCAAGGGTCTTTTACGTTCACGCTAATATCTACGTGGGTTGCCATCGTAATAATTAGTGTCATGTTTGGGACAAACTATCTGGTAAATCTCACCAAATAATTCCTTGTAACTCTGTGAACAGCATTCTAAGGCGACCTTCCCGCACTGCACAAATAGATTATTAATTATTTTATTTTGCGAAACGGTACTCAAATATGTAAGCAGCAATTAATTAATCGTAAAGTCGTGATTATTCCTCAACTTAAAAAGTTCTTTTTTTCGAAACACCATTAAATGGCACCCATAGGGGTATGGATTCCATTGTTAAAACCACAGTTAAATGCACAAATATTTCAAAGCGGCTCACAAGATTAGGATTAGTGTTTCATTTTGACAGTAAAACTAAAACATTTTGTTATCGCCTGTTAGAATATCAGACCTATCTGGCATTTTAATCGGTAAAGTCCACGCTGTGTACCGGTATTGAAACTATTTTATTTAAAAAAAGCTTAATTTGCAAACAGCAATCCGTGTATTAAACTGTATTTAAGACCTATTTACACTCTTAAATCCGTCAATAGCAAGCTGCGTAATAATCTGGTCCAAAGTTATTTTATTAAAATATAATTGAAAAGGTTTTATAACCTTGCCCTTGCTTGTGTAAAGATTGTAATCAGTAACCAGCAAGTTGGTCGATGTCGGATTAAAAAGGTGACCCGTGGCCTATTGTTCTACCTGTGCTATACTAGATCAGATGTGTTATGTTAATTACATTATGAAGAGGTTTACCTGGGATTACCTGGTGTGACATAACACCTACAGGTAACACTCACCTCACGTACAGATAAAATAGTCCCCTGTTGATTGGGCAGTAATCTGAATGTTTTCTTTGCCCTTACAACGACCACTTCAAGTTTTACAGCGGACGTTAAACATCACCGTAAAACTTTTCTGCGATATCACTTTAGTGGAAGCAGACGTTAATGAACTACTGCTACATCACCCTGGAAGCGGACGTTAGTTATAGTTAATTATTGGCATCAGGCCTGAGCAGTGACATGTTTAGGATTTGCCAAACTCTTCCATTGCGAGAACGGTTTCATGTCTGAATATTTGTGTGTGTCAGTCAATTATCGGCAACAGGATTAAACAGTAACTTGTTTTCGGATTTACCAAAGTCTCCCAGTACGACGCAAGTTTGATATTTCAATATTTATGTGCGAAATTCAAATAGATTCTGTGTTGAACTGTCGATACTGTCGGTCGACAGGCCAATTTGTCCCTTAAACAAAATCACCCAAGGTGGCGTAAAGCTTGTATTTATCAAGACAATCTAGACCTTGGGGAAATTTTATATGAATTCTAAAAAGTAATAAGGTAAGCAAATTTAACTATAATACAAACAATAGACGAGTTCTTAATGTCGGACATATATATTTTAATGGCATTAATAAACCTACACATGTATATACATGTATATATTTTGGGATGTGGTCTTAACAGCCATAAACTAAAACGGTCAATGTTCACCTTTATTAAGACGGTCAGAATTTTGTCCAAAATATTAATATGCAGAAACAATATATTTTGCAAAAAACTGTTTTTGAAGTGTTGAAATACATAATGAACTATTCATTTTATCATAAAGAACAGTCACTTGTAACTGGAAAACTAAATCGCCATTACATATTAATATGATTACAGAAATCATGATGTTGAATAAAATAATATTAATATGTATCTATCTTTTATCTTGAAAAGTTTTTAGTATACATGTTTTATATATTTCAGCTCACCCCTCTCTCTCTCTTTCGCTCGCCCTCTTTCCCTCTCTCTCTTAGTTAATGAACTAGATTGAAATTAACCAATTAAACTGTTAACAAGATGTCGACAAATAGATGATATCTAATTTCTTCATATTTGTTACATGTATCAATATTTTCATATCAGAACCCGGGGCAATTTGTTTGATTTAATAGGACTGATATACATAAATATAGAAATAAAATACCTATTATGACCCTTGTAGGCGATATCACGTCGGTGGAAGCGAACGTTAGATAAAACTATTTAACACATACCGATACAAGTTATTATTTCGGATGCTAGTAGCATATTGTATTAATTATAAAGAATCTAAATTTGACTTTTACAGTCTTCTGTAGAAGAATTTTAAATTTAATTATCAAACACTTGTCTCCAAAACCAGTATCAAACTTTAATATGAAGTTTATTTATAGCTTGAATAAGATTTAATCCTCATACAAATAGTTTGTCTCGTAGACATGTAATATTTTCATGTGTATATTTATTAAGTTTGTTTTTGCGGGGATTATGTGGCAAGACGGCATCACACGTTACTGCCATAAACCAATAAAGACACAAAGTAATTAATTACACGGTAAACATCCGGGCTACTCGACTTTCAACATTGAAGTTGGTGTTACGTAGGGTTACCTACTTACCCCGTGCCTGTCAATGTCCCGTGTTAGTGAATGAATAAACCCAATGTTTGCCTTAGAGTTTTCGTCTTCGGATCTGCCACCAGAATGACCGTGGCTGTTGGTGCACATAAAAGGTCACTTTTCAATTTATAATGAGAGAAAGCGTGCGGTCAAATACCCCTGTCGCAGGGTATACAACTCCCCACCCCATTGCTTGGTAAGGGACTTCAAAAAGGACATGACCAATGCAAATAAAGGGTCGTTGCCAATGTAAACTTCAAACACGAGTGCTGACAACTGCCTCTGTCATTTAATAATTTAATTTAAAAATGGAAAGTCGGGGCTTTGTTTATTACCCTAACAACGATAGCAATGAAATTAGAGATTTTGTTCGGAATGACGAAATTTCAATACGTTCCCATTTCATTGTCTATTTGAAAACTACTATTGCGAGAACCCTCCGCCCTTTAATGCATCTTTAACGAAATCGAAAAGTGAACAACCAGCTGCTTAAATAACAAGTTTAGGTATTGGCTATGTTGACTATTAATTTTTTATATTTGTATTTTTCTTCTTTTTCAAGTCTTACAATTTTACGGCAATGTATAATTAGGAGATATTTACCTAAGAGTAGAACTGTTTATTGTCTATGTTTGGTTTTGTGTCTTTGTATGTTATGTGACTAATTAAGTTATTTGAGAGAGATTGTTTGGTTTTTGTTGTGGTATGTATGTGTATATAATTTGTAGGCACATAATTATGTTAAATTAGTAACATCTGGATATTTTTACTTAGTTTAATTGTATCGTTGAATAGCCATAATTTTATGTTTAACGTTTATACGAAAACGTCTTTAAGAAATGTTTATTAACATGGCTTGGGAAATTATTATACACACATGTAGATTAGGAGCATTCAAACTTTGGTATAATTATTTTTGAAAAAAAAATATTGACAGATATTTGTTAAACAAACTTGTTTTATACCTGATAAACTAAAAAGGTCGGTGCCGTTTATTATTTTAAGAAAATATCGATAGACATTTTATTTTTACTTTTAAAAAAATTGACAAAAGTTTGGTATCATTTATTCTTAAAGAAAATACACATAAACATTTTGTACTTGTTTTTTAACCGATAACTAACAAAGGTCGATGGAAGTGCTATCATTGTAAGAAAATACCGATAGACATTTTTTTAACTGATAAAATTTGGTGTCATCAGTTTTTAATGAAAATACCGCTAGACAGTTTTTACTTATTTTTTAACTGATAAAACTAAAAAAACCCCCAAAACATTGAGTTTCTCGATGATGAATCAACAAGATATTTAAATAAACTGGTGACCTACATTCATGAATTGATTCATTACAAATTGATTCTATTGACTTCTATTGAGTTGATTTGAAATAGATTTTTATCAATTGACTTTAAAAGTATGGCTGTGTGTTATGAAGTAGAGCCATAGATGTTATCTACCCGTCATTGGTGTAGGTCGTTATAGGGGCGTGCTCGGGAATAAGAGCAGGGGAGGGTCCGGGGTGGCTCAGGGGTGGAAACAACGACATGTTTAGCATGGGCTATTGGGTATTACCCGAGAAATTGATAAAGTCAGAAGCCCCGAGACAATATTTCTGCTCATTTGGGTGCATACGTGTGTAAGATTAGAGTGGAGTAAGGCTTAATTACACAGTGGCAATGATTAGCACGTTTGTTTAAAGATACATTATCTAAGATTAAGATAAGGAATTGGTCTTGCTTGCTATAATAGTTCAAAAATTGATAACGCAAAATGAATATATTGATAATTAAATTCAAATTAATTTATTCTGTGAGCGTAGTAAACACTGTTTGAACATGTAGTTTTGACAAGGTGTGTGCATTGATTGTTTATTATCGTAAGCAAGGTGCTGGTTATTCGAGTCTTAGCCTCGCTTCTCCATTTTTAAAATAAATCATTAAATGGCCGAACCTTTCTAACCTACTTAAGGACAGGCCATTCAATGACATCGAGAGTTGATTATGGTCTTGTCATGTTTATAAGTGTCTAATCAATAATTTATATAAATATAAGACCCAAAGAAAGAGCCGCAGCAATATAGGAGAAAAATATGCAGTTTGTGAGCAGCGGGGGATCCTGAACCCTCGGACCCTTGCTGTGGATACACACCTTCCCCAGGTATATTAACCCCCTGAGACGTGTATATTAATAATAGAGCGAATACTCGACAAATCTATAACTCTGTGATAGGTATCGATTGAATGAATAAACACTATCGCCCTTATTACTTGCCTTTTCATACCTAATAGAAGGGCACTTTTTGTATAATTCATAACCAAGATACGCTTATTATACAGTGACAATGGACGAAGACAATTAGTGTTGACTCAAGGCATACACTTCACGTATCGCCATTGTCCATACAACCAGGTGACCAATTACTAGCCAATATTTTAAAAAAACTGAAGGAGAGAGGGATTTGCATTAATGTTTCTCCGGTGGTCAAGTTGTGTGACCGGGTCGCAGTGAGTGTTTTTTATACATATATATATGATAATGTGTCGACGTTTTATCACGTCGCAATATCCATAGTTAAGCTGTGTTCGTATTGACGATTCTTCTTGACGATGAAGTCATTAATTTCATCGACAGGGATTTGCATTATCTTTTAGTCGTGGTCAAGTTGTGTGACCGGTTCAAAGTGTCGACGTGACGTTTTATCCAGACCGCAATATTCGTTGTTGCTATTGAAGACACTTCATGTGGACCAAGTCATTAAATTCGTCAAGTGGTGAACTCGACACCGACTGTCTGTGAAACACACTTCACTTTTACCTAACGATGTCTTGTGGCCACTTTTAACTTTTTCTCGATTTGCTGTGGATTCTTAACTTTAAAATAACGGGGTGCCGAATTTGTGTTTTTGTGTGAAAATGTTGAAGTGTCAAAAGGATATTTGCCCTTTTTTATATTTTGAGTTTACTTAGATTTCAAAAATAGCCAACTCCCGTCGTAAAAGTTTCACTCACGTTTTCATGAGAAATACTCAGTGAAATATTGTTTCTTTTGTTTCTCGCCGGAATATGACATATTTATAAATTACCTGTGTTAGTAATTTAAGTTATTCTAATGTTTGTTAAAATGGATATTGTTTGATGATACGGATAGATTGATTTAGTTTTAGACAGGTCAGTACAACTTTATTTTAGTGTTTTTTTAAAAGTATACGTTGATAAGCTATCACGTTGCGTTACTTGGAGGTGGTTGGTGGTCATTTGAGGTGCGACGGGCGACAGGGATTCACGGAATGGGTAATCAAATGTGTGTTTGTGTGGGGGGGGGCAGAAGTCCATCGAATGGGGAAGCCTGTGAATGGGGGGGGGGGAGGTGGTCAAATAATGAGGAAGCATGTGAGTGGGGGGGGGGCTGGATCTCAACGAATGGGTAAACATGTGAGTGAGTGAGCAGGAGTTCAAGGGATGGGCGAGTGGGGGAAGCTGGAGGTCTAAGAGTGGGGCAAGCATGTGAGGTCAAAGAATTGTGAATCCTGTGAATGAAGAAGCTGGGATTATGTAATGGGCAAGCATGGGTGTGTGGGGGGTGGGGTGGGGTCCAGTAATAGGTAAACATATCATTTTAACGTATAAATAAGCAATCCAAACTATTACTTCAATCATTTATAAACATACTGCCCGATCTTGTGCACGTCGTTATACCTTCTTTTTCTTTATTACTTTCGAATTTTTTAAAAAAAAAAACCCCAACATAATATTTCTCACTGTGTTTTTGAGTGTATTGCTAAGATTTTGTGTACATGTAAGGCTAAGTTGTGTCGTTTATTGCTAATATTTTGTGTACCTATGTACGTGCTACGGTAGGTTATATGGTTGTGTGTAAGGATAAGTTGTGTATTGCTAAGATTTGGTGGTTTTTGTCTAACCCTGTATTGGTATGCAGTATAATATGTGATTATTTAAACGGTTGAACAGATACGATGTGTGATTTATCATATTGTATATATCACTATATAATATATGGACTATTTGTTCTCTTGAATATAATGCATATCCTTCAATAAATCTATATTTATAAATCGGTAAAAGCCACGTGCTTACTTCTTATTCAAGTCGTAGTTTAGTGCTTTTATAAATGCTGGGAGTTAAATTATTTGAAATGTCAATAATGTGTATTTGTAATTCGAATTTGACACCCCAATATATCAGTAAAATACGAATCTATTGGAACTGTAACGCAACCATAACACTACCCCTAACCCTTACTTGCTAGAATACCCGACACTCTAACTCTTAATATACAAGTAGCACACGAAAGAACTTCCCCAGTCATAACCGTTACTCTGTAGAACACTCGAACGAAACAACTTCCCTTAGGCCCTAACCCAAACCCCATACCATAACCCCAACCCGCTAGAACACCAGGAAACACTTCCCCTTTATTTCATTATATCGCAAAGCCAACAAAGTTTTGTTGTACTGTTTATTAGTTACGATTAGTGTTTTTATATAACGCTGTTGGTGTCAGACAGGGTTACATGTTGCTCCTTTCACTCTACGTGTCACGTGTCAAGGTAAATGTAAATTTTGCGGTTTTGATGTTAAACACGAGGAACATTAAAGTGACACTAACATCTCTTCAGTGTGTGTTTGTGAAATAACTTTATATAACGTCCGCTTCCACCGAAGTGAAACTAACATCTCTTCAATATATGTGTGAAGTAACTTTGTTTAACGCCCGCTTTGCACCGAAGTGATATCGCTGACAAAACAAAATCTTTCTTCCCTGATACTGTGATAAAAACCGATTTCATTTTACAATTAATGCAATTGACCTACGACCCCTTCCCCTAATTTAGCGTTCAAAGTGATTATATTTGATACGTGGACAAATGCAAACTTTGATAATCTTGGGTTAAATTGGTCAGTCAATAAACGCGAAGGTCGTGAACTGATCACATTGATATGACTCTGTAAACCAAGAGAGAAATGTAGCTTAACGTCCGCCTAACATAATTTAAGTTATTTCGGGACTAACATCTTATGTTACAATTTTATTTCCATAATTTGTGTAAACAATAGTTTGTGTTTAAAATGCATGAAAAGGAGTCAGAGAGCAGGCACAGTCTGTATCACCCTCTTCCATAATTCGCGTGAACATAAAGGTCTTTAGGATTGGGAGAAAACCAGAGGATTCTGAGCCAACCCACGAAGCTTGGCCGGTGACCCTACTTTACTCTCCGTCACGTACAAGCTTGGGATCGAAGTCACGCCACTTCACTCAATAACAGACTCAAGGCCCACGCGTTAGGGCACTCCATTCTATAAGCTAAAATATGAGGTCTAAATTCCACGTCAACTCGACCAAAGCAAACTTACTTGGGGTTTCACGCCCACTCTACCCAACTAAGGCCTTTGGGTCGACGCAACTGGGGGTTTAAGTAACGTCCACATAACTCAACTAAGGCTTTAAAGTCCGCTTAACTCAACCAAGGCTTCACAGTACATGTATATAAACTCAACTCCGGGTTAATGATCCATTCTGCCCAACTCAGGGTTTATGCTATGGTCCACTCAATTACATACATGTTGACATTGTACAGGATAATTTTGTGATGTGCGAAACTTTAAGTACACAGGTCACCATTATTGCTTATTACATGGCGACTAGGGATGCATAGCAACGTAGGTAGCTAATAATAAATAGTAATTATTGTATACCATAGAATTGTGACTTGCATATTAATGAATTTGAAAATTGGAACAGTTGAAAGAGAGTTCAATTATAAAGTGTCATTGAAACCATTAAAATAACTTTGTTTATCGTCTGCTTCTACAATGAAGTAATATCGACGACGAATTGCTGTGAAGTTAGTGTTTGAAATTAAATGTGATAGGTGTCGATCAAATTGATTGACGTGATTTTATTGCTTGTATAGAGTTACATATATGTTGAGTATATTTATATACAAACTACTTATTGATAACCTTTATATAAATATAAACAACGATCTGGGGGTTGGAATGGCCTAATGGTCTAGCTCTATCGGGTCGGTCACGTCTGGCTAGTGGTCGTGGTTTCGAAGAGTGTGTGTGACTTTAAGATAGGTGGCCTTTTCAACCTCGTGGGTATACCCCGGGTACTCCACCCCTTTAGTTTTTATTTACGGTGTTTCGAGAAATGAAATGGGGTTTAATGTATCCGTTCTGATCTGCATGGACTGGTCTAATGAATAAGGGCATATGCCATGCAGTGTATTACGAATAACGGTTTGCAAGGACAACGGCACTATACCCACCCTACCCCACTCGCTGTTCTGTCGCTTTAATCAGTAAAGTATATTCACTTTTGTACATGTTCTAGAGTACGTGATAATAAGTGTATATTAGCTGAGTGTCTAATTATTGTCTGTATGATATAGTGTATATGATATGATTAATATATAATATAGACTAAATGATTGACAGTCCTATATTGACATAACCAGATCACGTTACAGCTAAACTAATACCTGACAATATACTTAAACAGTCGATTTCTCTTTATAATAATATACATTACTCGGGTCGTATAATACATTATTCGGGTCGTTAAGTGAGATAAAATGGTTAGCATGTGCGCGCTGTATCATAAAGTCTGTCATTGAGTTAACTAGCGTGGTTTCGAATCCCCGGTTGTACGTGACAAGAAGTAGGGTCGCCTGTCCAACCTCGTGGGTTTTCACCGAGTCCCTCGGTTTCCTCCCACTGCTAAAGACCCCTACGCGCAAGCAAATTAATGAAATTAAGCAATATGTTAGTCCCGAAATGACATAGTTTGTGTCGAGTGGACATTAAACCCCATCTCTCTCTCCCCCTCTCTCTCTGGCGCGCGCGTTCTGGTTGATGTGAGGGATTAGCCAATGAAACGGTCTGTTATGGCGAGTTCTTGGCGTGCGGTTCAAGGAACTGTGGGTATCTTACTAGAAACATCAATGCTGATTGGTTAATCAAATGTCTGTCGCCATAGGGCCAAATATCGTTCATATATGACCCCTGACGCAGTCTTCCACTACAACTGGTTAGATCTTGATGTAGTGCAGACCATCGAAAGTATAACTAAACGAAACGAAATATAGATCTGTATTTTAACAGATTTCTGTTCCTCGGGTCGTTCAATGAAACAGTCAATATCTAAATGGTTGATTGTTTGTCGGATCCGACAAAAATCTAATTAATGAAATGTGATTTAACGTCCTACATTTCTGCATCAACCTGGGCTAATGAAAAGGGAACGCGACATGCAGTGTGCTATTTGGGACATTTTGCCCGGGAAGCGCTGTTTCCGACCTACCCTTCATCGGATTCCATCTACAAAGGGTTATTTAACGTACAATGTTTATCAGTATACGGGTCATCGTTTTTTCATTTCACCAGAACGAAAATAGGCCTTCCCTTGCCAATCCCTTTGTAGCCTACTGTACCACTGACTTTGCGAAATAAGTCCTATCCTCATCATGTCCGAACGACTAAAGTTGTTTTCCTTGCTAGACGACCCCCACCACCACCGTGTCTACACCATTAACATGGACAAACAATGTCCTTTTTCATTAGCCTTGTTGAAGCAGACAAGCAAAACGTTCAGACCCCATTCATTTTATTTCATTTAACCTTTGGTGCTTTCGTCTTTCGTCAGAGTGGATTAACGGATATGTTATATCATATTTAGAAGAGATTAGAGGAGGATTGTGCAGGGATTATATATTAGATAACATACCTAGATAAAATGTATTAACTTTATTATGTTGCACAGTTATTAAACCACGGTCCTTTCTCGTGTAGGATAAAATATGTCAACTTTATTATGTTGCACAGTTATTAAACATACCCTTTTCTCGTGTACAATAATATTAAAGATACATTATGGGAGATTAGATAACGAGTTGGCAGTTTTCACTACAATAGTTAAAAACTAGCTAATGTAAAGGCAATTTGCTGAAAATTTCAGTCAAATTGATCAACTATTAACTTAGAACTAAGCGAATGAAAATTCCGCTTAGCCTTGGTCATCATTACTAAAGTCGGTAAGACAAAACCAGTAGTCTCGTTTGTCCACTTTTATTGGTAAATCACAAAGGAAAATATTTCAGCGAATCGAACTACAATCCAACAAAAAATCTCATGCTAGCCTCGACATCGAGAGTTGATTATGGTCTGGATAGGTTAATTAATGTCTAATTAATAGTTTTTATACCATTTCAGGCCTAAAGAAAGACCTGCAATGCTCTTGCATAATGCATGTTTAATAATACTAAGGTTATAATGTCCAGATTATATTTCCAATATCGTATTTCATTCGTCTCAAACGAAATTACGGTATTGGCCTTGTTTTTCGTGAGTAGTCTATATCAGTATCACTACATTGATACGTATGCGAATCTCAATTTAACAGCATCAAGGAGACGATTAAGTTTAAAGATGCATTATGTAAGATTTAGATAAAGAGCTGGCTGTTCTTACTATAATAGTTCAAAAATAGATATTAAGAAAACTGAATATTTTGAAAATTTAATACAATGCTTTATATTTTGAGAGAATTATCAGTGTTTGAAGATGTGGCTTAGACTATTTATTATCGCAGCAACGGTACTTGACAATCGAGACTAAGTGTAGATTATCCATTCTTAAATTAGATTGTTAATAAATGGTTAACTCATGGGTCCATCATTGAGTCAAACGGCGTGGTCTAGATTCCCCGCTTGTAGCGTCGCCTCACCAACCTCGTGGGTTTTCTCCTGGTCCTCTAGCTTCCTCTCGCTGCTAAAGACCCCGACGTGCAAGCGAAATATGGTAATAAAATTGAACCATCTTAGGTCTCATGTACTAAAAGATCCCTTGGCAGTTAGAATTCGATATAAGTGTAGGCCGTAGCACCGCCTTCCGGGCAAAATTCCTTCAAAGCACACTGCAAGGCGTATGGCCGTTGTCTTTAGCCAAGTCGGAGAAGAATAGTAGGACGTTAAACCTCATTTCATTTCATTTGTAGACAATGTGAAGTAATTGGTGCATATTGCAAAACGAAGGTACAGTACAGTTTCGGGCAAGGTATCCTGGCGTGTTTCGGGCGAGGTATCCTGACGTGTTTCGGACAAGGTATCTCAAATGTTATACAATGAGTTACAATAAATAGTAAATAGTGTGTGAAGATCATCAACGTGAAATCGGATATAACAAACTTTAATATTTAACATTGCTCTTGGTCTAGGACATCTGAAATCAAATATCCCTTTTATACAAAAGGTTTCTTTAGCGGAAATATTTTCACTTCTTTTTCAGGATATACGATTTCACAAAACTTAGCACAGAAACTCATACCTTTTGTAAAACCGTTTTTCTATACAAATTTTTGTGTTTATATTTTTGACATTGTCAATAAAATTGACATTGTAAAGGTACATCTTGGCCCAGAAACTTCATTTTTTTTAAAATGGCTAATATTATATACGGCCCATTATCAAGGATATGCCGGTCATGATTATTCCTACGGAATATGATTACTGTTTGTTACTGCGACACAGGTAACAAATCTGTGGAATACAATTGCTGTTATTGGTGAGACACAGGTAACAAATTTATAGAATATAATTACTGTTATTAGTGACAAATTTATGGAATATAATTACTGTTTATTACTGGGTAACAAATCACTGGAATACAATTTATGGAATATGATTACTGTTTATTACTGGGTAATACATCACTGGAATACAATTACATATACTGTTATTATTATTACTGAGATACGGTCAACAGATCTATGGAATACAATTACTGTTTAGTTTTGCGACATAGGTAACAATTCTATGGAGTACAATTCTATGTTTATTACTGCGACAAGGGTAACAAATCAATGGAATACAATTACTGTTAATTACTGAGATAAAGTCAACAAATCTATGGAATACAATTACTGCTTGCTTGGTTTTTTGATTAAGAATTTCTACACAGACATGTTAAATGAACGAGTGAATGGGTGACTCAATGAATGAATGAATAAAATGGATAACGAACGAATTTGAGTTTAACATACTATTTTCCCCCACCAACCTGGATAATGAAGATACATGTTTAATTGTGTCAGTAATTAAACATAGAATATACCTGACATAATTACTGTTTATTACTGAGCAATGTTTTTAAGTATTGTTTGATAAAGATTAGCGAAGCCTGGTGGAAACGTCGCTCTATTCTATAGAGTTGTACAATGTGTATTTCCAGCTCATTGACTAAAAAAATGGCACAATTTAGTTTGAAGTTGTTGACTAAACCAGCTGATTGTGTGGGAGAATTTTGCCAAGGCGAGTTGCGATCCTATTTTATAGTACAGTCAGTGATGCTAAAAAATGTGGGTGAACGGGGATATTCACATGAGCACTAGCTGTGCACTTAAATAATGCACTATTAAAGCGGTCGTTAATATTATATACCAGTCATCCAAAACGATGACTTGGTTGATCTCGCCAAATTATTAAATTAGAAATTGGATATTTTCTAAAGCTAAATATCCTTTTAAACTATTAATGTAATTAAATCTTTGATTTTTTTTAAGGTATTTTTTTCTCTATTGTAGGTTGTAATATTACACGTGTGTGAAGTCACGTGATTATAGATAGATGGATATATATATATATTGGTAACACGTGGGATAACCAACACATAAAACAAACAAAGGAATTATATTTGTGAAACCGAGAAACAAAAGTCAATTTATGCTAAGACTTCAAGTGGAACAAATTTCTGACTGTAATTGTTGAATTTGGAATTTAAATCGATTTTCAAAGTTTCTTTTTATTAGTTAACTGTTTAGTCGATGTTTGTAGTTTGATCGGCACCCATTAATTAATCACATTGTTTATCAGGATTTGTCTTTCATTACGTTAAATGTCATTAAAAGTGTGGATTAAAGCAACAGAGACTGGAAGATAGAAGCTATCACGACTACTCATCACTGGAAAGTTTGGAGAGCCTGGCTTTACAAATGAAAAATAATTATGGCTGTTTATAAAAGCGACAGTGTAACCTGTTTGTAACGGCCAATGTGGCCTATAATATTTATTGAAAGATGTTTGGTTTGAGGTCTCCTCTGACAGACTCGCTATCAGCTTCTGAATTCGACAATGTCAGCAAAATATTCAGTCAAAGGTGAGATAATTTATTTTCATCTTTTTTATTTTCCTCAACAGGGTATGCATAGAATGCCACGATTAGATGAAAATAGGCCAAGGACTATTTCACATGTAAGCCTCACCGTTCATCACCCTAAAGACGATGAAGTTGCGTTTTAGACTCAAATGAGTAAGACCCGCTTTAGCCTACTAAAATAGTATGGCCGGTGCAGAGTACTGGAACGTTACACCTTTAACGCCCTGCTAAACGATCAAGATCTTTATTAAATGGGTTACTGTTTTGTCAACTCAGAACCCTCTCTTTTCTTTTTTATGGCCCGTCTTCCGTTTTCATTGCCGCATTTGACAGGTCGTAACGCAGCTGTGGGGGCAAAAAATTGCCTAGTAGCAGCAGCACACTGCGTTGCGTGTGCCCGTTATCATTATAAAGTCGGTATTGAAAAGTGGGATGTTAATCCCGATTTGATGTGATTGTGATGGTTATTTTCTTTTTTTTTTATTTTATTTCATTTCAATTCGTTTCCTTTCTTCATTATCACAGTCGGAGCAGAACAGTAGGACGTTAAACCCCATTTCATTTATTTTATTTCAGCTTACATTAGATAGAGTGATACTGTATCTATTTTAAATCGATTTTTTTAAAAAAGGTTTTTTTTTATCAGTTTTTAACGACTTTAATCCCTAATAAATATTTTCTGTATATTATATTTTTATGTATATATTATCTTTTTATATCTTTTCATCTTATTTAACTGATACACTTTTTATGTATCTCATAAATATGTGTGTTTGTAATATAAGGCGACGCACTTCGGGGGTTTTCTCCGGGTCCTCTGGTTTTCTTTCACTGCTAAAAAATTATTAAAATTGTATCTGTCTGTCTCACTTGTATACAACTAAAATTTGTGCAGCTTTTTTTGTCTTGATGGTTTCACGTTTCCCTGCACAGAGCATGCACCTTTATGCACCATCATCTACTGTTAGTTTTACCACTATTGAGTCGTGGTAATTATCTGACCGAATAATAGATACTATCAACCTGAAATAATATATTTAAAAAAAAAACAATAGTGGTATTAAATTAGCTGCAAGGCTGTGAGTTTAAATACTGTCTGTGTAGCACGTTGCAAGGCGGTGAATTCTAATCGACCGTGTAACGATAAATGGGAATTTACATAAATTTAGGACTTAAAGGCACAATATTCTAGATTTTAAAACATAAACAACAAAAAACTGCTCAACAAAAAAGCATAACGGTCGAAAAAATGACCTTAATCGACCGATCTGAAGCCGCATTCATTTCTGTCGATTTCTGCTCAAGTTGATTTGATCGCGTTAACGTCATTAAAGATGCCTTCCCGCGTATAAACTGTGCGATGTGATGCTATAGTTTCCATTAAAACATATTCAAACTAATGTATCCATCAAAAGTTTGCTTTTAAGAATTTTAATCGCAAGAAAGTAGCCCAATGTCATGCGGTTGAGGTAGAATCCATTTTAACCTATATGTCATTAGTCGCTGTATATTTACCATAAGTAAATTATTGGATTATGCTCTACCAACTTCTTCTTCCGCCGTTTAATCACGGTGTTTACGTTTCTTTGTGTTCTCACAACTAAACCGCAAGTCACCACACAAGGCGCGCTTATTACGTCACAGAGTCTACACGATGTTTACGTCTCACGATGTTCTCACAAGTCAACCGTTAGCCACCAAATAGGAAGCGCGTTTCGTCACCCGAGCGGACACCCTTCCATTATTTTCCTGTTGGCGCCTTTCAGGGAATCCAGTAGTTTCTAGTAAGGTTGGGTATCTCTAATTTCCATATAAACCAAATGTGCTTTACTTTTATTGGAAAAAGTTCCCTATTCTTTGGAATATATCTTGAACGAACGCCTGTACCTTACAAATTGCATATTAATATAATAAAAAGAACACCTTTAATTCCACTTTTTTGTTACATTTTGATATAAAGAAGGAAATGGTCAATTCCTCCTAAAATGCGAACACAATAAAACCCAATGCAAACTTTAAACGGTGTTTACGTAAATCGGGATTGGTTTATTTAAATAAGTCTATCGACCAAATTGTTTTTAATAACATAACTTTATTTAACACTCGTTTAAACCCAACTTTATTCAGACATGAAGCATCTTTAAAGGATTTAAAATCTTATTGTTTCGTATATTTGTATGAGCATGTCAAATTTATGTAGTTCTACATCTATAAAAAGCATTTCAGTGTCATTCAGTATGTAGGGTTTTTTTTTATTTCAATTGCATTCCGTATTACATATCAATTGACTTTTTATAATAAAAGTTTATAAAAAACTTGGTGTACATGATTCAAATTAAAAAAATGGGAGGACCTTTTAGCATTAATTAAGTGTCTTGAATATGTTTCATAATATTTTAGTACATATATGTAAACAATGTCAGTCTATTGGTGTGTTATCTATATAACGTATCTAATATCGATTGATTTCTTATAATAAAAGTTTATAATCGATTGGTGTACATATTTTAAGTAATAAAATAGAGTTGATTAAGTAATAAAATAGAGTTAATTAAGTAATAAAATGCCGTGAATATATTTGCATAGCATAAATCATATTGATTGTCTTTTTATAATAAGAGTTTATAAATATTCCCGTATTTCCAGATCATATCTAGATCATTTTTCTAATAATATCATATCATATCATATATAATATCATATCATATTGTCTTCGCAGAATTGACGTTTATAAATAATACGTGTATTCGATATGCTCTGTTTAATACTAATGTAAATATTACACTCATTTCCTACAAATAACTAGAAATCTAGCCGATGGGGATTACGACGCATTTCAAGTTGATGTGGGGGTGAGGTGTTCTTGGCTGCTTGCCCGGTTTGGCCTCTCTCCACTCTGGTAGACACATCTTGTCCCCCAATTAACGTTTTTTTGGAGTGACGACCTGTCATTGTTTATAATGAAATAACAAAAGTATGTCTTTGAATTAGGTATTTTAATTTGTGATCTGTTGTGAACGATCTATAAGTCTTGGATCCAATATCCTTCGTGGTTTACTGTCTTCGTCGACCCTGCCAGAACAGAACAGCAGGAATTTAAACTCACAGCTACAACCACTTGCTTACAGAGAAAGAATACCATTAATTCACGCGCACATTACTTTGTAAACAAAGACTGTTAGTTACCCCGATAACGTCACAGTCGGCGTCCAAATATATTAATTATCGAAATAAATAGTTCCTCGCGTTCTACATTTTACAAACTATTTTAATATTAGATTGTGATTAAAAGATCAAGATACCAATCGGTCGAAATGTCTCGTTGGCGTTTGTATAACAGGTTTCAAACAACCAAAGGTATCTGTATAGTAAGTTAATTACACTATTAGTACAGAGTAAGTGTCGGGGTTAATGCCGAAGGACGTTTAAAATATGCCACTGTGTGAATTCCTCATTTGAAAACAAGGGAGACAATCCAACATGAAGCATATTTGGAGTTCACCAAGGATGGGTTCTTGGGTCATTAGATAAATAAGGATATTTTACTATCCAGGTAAAGGGTTAGTATTAATGTAGAAGGACGTTTAAAATATGCCACTATGTGAAATCCTCATGTGAAAACCAACGAGAAAATACAATATATAAAGTATATGTAGAATTCCCCAAGAGTGGTTACTCGGGTCATTAGATAAATAAATAATTTAAATCACATAGTCACCCAAACATAATGAATAACCACTACCACATTGTTAAGTTACAGCTAGCAACTAGGGATAGGATTGGTTAGTCGGTTGGTTGGTAATAAATGATAGACGAGAATTATTTGTTTTTCGTAAATGGTCAAAAAAGAAAAAGAACAAAAGACCAATAGAAAAAAAAAGAATAATAAAGACAAAAAAATAAATAAAGATTATTTAAACATTATTTCAATTAATCAACAAACTAGTTATTCAGTATTATTCAATATCTAATATATTATATAGCATAGAGCCTTGAAATATGTAATATAGCTGATAAACTTTCTTTTTTATGAAGTTTAATATAAACTGAAATATTTAATCCCTGAACTAACAAAGCGAAAGACGTATCTTTCTTTTATTTCTTTATTATAATCCTTTTGTAAACTGGTTTTATTTAAATTGATTTGATTTGATATTTTTTATTGTGACAGATCTCTATTCAGATGATAATCCCAAGATAAGGTTACAAGTTATTCGAATGGAGGAATTTTGTTACTTGTGATAGCGTGAAATAACTGTATGCAATCTGGAATTAAAGATGCATTATGTGAGAGCGAAATCTATTGCAGGTCTTTATTTTGGCCTCAAATGCTATTTAAATTATTAATCAACTGTCTAGACCATCGAATGGTCGTGATTTTTAATGGATTGCAACATGATCGCCGTTTAACAATTTAAAAATGAATAGTCGAGATTTTCTTTATTATCTTGATAATGGTAGCGATGACAATCAAGACTACGCTAATCTTATCAAAATGTCCACCATTCATAACTTCCCTCAGAATTAATTGGACTGAAATTTTCAATATTCTCTTTTCTTTGTTTATTTTTAAAGGAGCTGAATCGCTGACATTTGGGACCTAGAATTTGACAGAAGTGGGTCATAACGCATATAATACTGTAATATGGATGTATATAAACTGATTTACATTCAATGGTTCCGTTTTTACTCTAATTTCAAATCAGTTATGTTCCGCGAAATAAGCCAGCAGTCTCAATCGAATGCAAAATTTCTAGCGTCTGGTTATTCCAGTCTACATGCGCCATTTGATTTGGTGCGATGTTTTTAGCCTCATTCCCCGAGTCTCTTGCAAGAACTGGGGTTTAAACGCATTATGGTGCACGATTCGTGTACCAATGGTAAAAAGGTTTATTTTGTCTTAAATATTGGAGATCAGAAGGCCACCTTTTCCCGGTAAGATCACAGCATCAAAGTTTATTTAAATTGACAAATAATTCGTGTTTTCAAAGTTGAAGATTTTGGATGATATTGAGTTAGAGACTTAGCTACTTTAAACTATTATTGCGAGAAATGTCGGCTGTTATCTAAATGTTACATAATGCCCCTTTAAGTGATATATTGTCTACCTATACTTTTCTAGGCGTATACTAAACTGTTCCATATTATATTGATGATACGAAAGCCTGTTCTCAATATTGTAAAAGATGACATGGTCTCAAGACAAGGTCCAGTTTTGTTGTATAGCATCAAATTAGACAGTGCATGAAACTGTATACCGATAGGATCCTGAAATGGATTTATAAATATTGAGCTCAATTCACAATCAATGTAGATTATGATACATTGAAAAACAAAGTCAATTTGTTCAAAATCATACTGTTTACATATAGGCGTATCGCTAACAGTTACTGGCATCGACTGAATTGTCACCTTTTTACACACTTGATGCTTGATAAATGTTTTACCATTTTCAGTAACAGTGATATAGGTTTGCTTCAAATCTTCTTTAAAATGCTTTATTTGTATTTTTAGATAATTTCACAAAACATTTTAGAATTGTATCGGCAGCGACCAAGTTTTTTCACACACCACAACACGAATTTGTTGATGAGACGTTGAATGTCCTCAGATTATCTGTAAGAAGTTTAATCTGTGTGTGTTTATATTATAAACAGTATGTTTTTAGATCGGATAATCCTCCAGTTTGAATGAATATTAAATACTGATATCAGATAGAACTACCGTGTTTAATATTCACGGTGAAAGTTTTACTCTGCCCCCTGCTAGATAATCTGTGTAAGCGATAGTCAGACCAACGGGGATTCCATCTATAAAAACTTTGCTGTGTTCCCGTAAAGAGAAATATTTTCCAACAAAAATTAAATGAAACATACAAAGCCAATCAAATCAAATCGCTATTTCATGGGTCATAATAGGTTTATCTAGATTGATTATTGCGGTCATCTGGTGTTCCTCAGGGCTCTGTTCTGGGGGCATTTAAAGGTGTGTTTCATTAGCACGAATCCGAATATAGACTCTCCCCGGTTGTCGAACCAATTGTGACATATTACCGCGACATACTCCTCCTTGTGGCATACCGTGACAAACTCTCCGACAAATAACTTATTTTAACGTATATTAATTTGAATGAACAATAATCCCATAACTAACAGCCTATTGTGTTGTTTGAGGTGGAGTGGGGATTTAATTTTTTAAAATAAAATATTAGTCAATATTCAATATGCATGAGCCATCCATATAGCTTATACAATATTAGTTGCCCTTGATTTAAAGCGCCTGTCTGATTTTTCAACTTGGTAGTGGGTATAAAAGAGGCCTACAGTAAATATTCAATATACGCGAAGCACCCGTATAACCATAATACGACATTGATTGGGTTTTATATAAACCGCTTCGCTTGGTTTATTAAGTAAGTATCGGGTATAATAGACACAGGTTGATTGAATGTTGAATAAAATACCTCTTTACTCTCACGTAATTGATATGTCAATATTTTCACTGTCGGCGTATCGTGTTGGGGGATTATAGTCGTATCATGGCTAATACGAAGATAAAACAACCAGCTTTAATACGAAGATAACGCGGCTTATAGCTAAATATTTATTTCGTATACTTATTTATCATTCACTTTAAATTAAGAATAGTATAGAGTTTATTATCGTGGGTGATATCAACTGATAATAAAATTGTTATAAATATTAGTTTTCTGGTATTTTTGTGGCTTTCAATTCTCTAGAACCACGGCAAGTGCATTAGCGCCAAAGTATACATCATTGTATTCTGCAGCATCTTTTTCTGATACACGAATAGATCGAAATGTTACGATACACATAACTGGACTTTTCAAGACTGACCCTGTAGTGACATAAATATGTCATTTGGAAAGTATCTGAGTCAAAATAGATTCACACTTTAAAAACTTTCGCGATGGATGGATCAACAATAAGATTTTGTCCCGAAGGTTCCCAACCCTCGTTATTTTCATTTCGTCACCTCAGAATTAAAGTGTTCTATCTCCACTTTTAGAAGAAATGGAGTTATTATATCCAGTAATTAAAATAACTTCAATATTTTAGAGAAAACAAATTACCAGGACAGATTTTAAAGAACTATACGAGTAAAATACAAAATTTAATTGTTCTATCTCATTAATAAAAGCAAAATTTACAGTTATAATGTTCTATGTCCAATATCCAATGAAACTGCCCAATAATGGTCACGTGATCATTTTCCAAAATGGCGTCTCCTAGCCTTAGCTGTCTAACTAAGGTCATTGATAATGTTTTGAAGGAAGATGAAGATGATGTTATGAACAAGAAAGAGCGAGTACTTTTGAAAAATAAAAATTATGTCAATAAAAATGTAAAGGTAGAAACAATTAAGACATTAAAATATACCAAAAACACTCTGATTAGTGTGGCCATGGAGATAGAACAATCTAAATCTAATTTCATCTTATTTTGAATTTGGCGCGTAGACATAGGTTTTTAATTCTCCTCTTATTTGTGATTCCAATCTGTTTCACAGAGAATTACTTAGGAATTATCTCTGTCACAGATGACTGTCTTCAACGCTTGCAGTAACATCACGTGGTGACAATCATTGGCTCAAAGGCTCGTGCATTGTTTACATAAGACGTAACTGCTGCGGGCAAAATGATGCCTTTTACTCATTATAGTACCCATTTACACTAAATAGGAAATACTTTTTAACTATTCCTATTGGAATTCAGCTTACACCACAAGTAATGGTATAATCCAATAGTTCATCTGATACAAATTCGGATATGGATGATGAGGTAGCTGACCCTACCTTTTAAGTTAAATGACAATATCGGTGTCAGTTATTATCACATATGTGATAGAACTTGTTAAACACTTTCCAAATATAATTTTAACACAGAGACCTTTGCTACGATAGATGAGTAATAAAGGTTTCAACAATTGGAAGTGACGAACGCCAAAGAAATACACAAGTTATCCCTCTATATAACTGACTGAAATGACGAGTTGTGACAGATAAATGGGCGAATTTCTGCTCACTTATAATTTCTTCGAAGATCAAAAGTGGTTGTGTGAGACTGTGAGAGAATATCTGACAATTTATAAAAAGAATTGACTGCCACTAGACAAAAGAACACGAAAGAAAAACACAAAAAGTCAGTGCATTACCATGCTTTTGTAAGGTATAGAAGGAATAAAAAAAGGGAATCTATTTTTCTTGTGTTGTCTTACATGTATCTAATGACACTCAATTACTTTAATGAATCATCGGATATCTTCTTGCAGTCCCATACAACAACTTTTGGTCTTCGAAGAAATTATTAGTGAGCAGAAATTAGGCCGTGTATCTGTTATCCCGCCACACTTCAGTCAGTTATATAGATGGATAACTCGGGTTTTCCTTTTGCGTTCGTCACTCCCGTTCCATGAAACCTTTTTTACCCAGCTATCGTAGAAATGATCTTTGTGTTAAAATTATATTTGGAATGTGTTTTACCAATTCTATCACATGTATGTGATAATGATGCCGCAGTTTGTTGAGTGGACATTAAACACGTTTTTCTCTCTCTAGATTATGAATATTTCTAGATGTAAATATTTTATCAATAATAAAGACTTTGCTGTTGGCGTTACTTCATCTTGTATAACCTGTTCAAGGTATTTCAACATTATTAGGGCAAATTAACTTTATTACCTTGGAAACGAAAAGACAGGAGTGAGTTGTTTTGACAACTTCAGTAATAAGGGTTAAGTGCTTGTATTACACAGAAAGTCATTGACATCAGAGTTTTGACAAATTCCCTTTCAAACTTGAGTGGAAGGGGCGATCGAGTAGTAAAATGTGTGTGCTTTACATCATAAGGTCTGGCATTGAATCAAGTGACTCAAGGTTTTATGAGACAAGATAACTTATTTTCATACTGTTTGGCTTTGTTAATTAGACCAAATCTGCTAATATGGACGTGTTACCATACCCAGAAAGACTATCTTATAGGATAACATTTGTTTGAACATTGTCAGGTCCATGAAAGTTCTTTATTTATACTGGTATGTGTAATAAAAGCACATAGATTCTATTCCAGTGTTAAATGAAAAATTTCCCTTGGACATAGAACAATTTTTCTCATCTGAACTAAATTTTTGTTAAAATTTCAAAATTTTTTTGTTCTATCTCCATTTTACGAAATATTGAATGTGGCCCCCTTTGTTAAAAAAAGATGATAGATTAAAATTACATCATAAACAATCGTTTTGTTAGTATTGTCTGTCATTAAGCAAAATTTGACTTAAATACGCATGTAAATTTCTCGGCATTAAAACATCACCTTTTCAATCGCATTTTTCTCTAAACTTGAAAAAATGGACTTAGAACAATATAACTCTTGGGTGACGATTTGTCTGATATATTGCCCATGGAGGTTATCAATTCTTGTCCATTGCAATCTTATATACACAGGGTATCTTGAACGAGAAAAGACTTCTGGGTTTTAAAAGCCTGGCTCCCTTATACCATCGTTACGGGATTGGGGTAGGGCCCAGTTTAGGCATGGGCCTGAGGGGCCCAGGCCCAGGGCCCCGCGGTTCATGGCATAAGGAGAAACAATTCAAATCCCAGATGAAAGTTTCACGGTAATAGATCTAGCGGTGCCAGGGCTGAGACTGGGCTATCCCTCAACCTCCTCTGATGATGATCGGTCTGGGCTTCTACCGGCGATTCCACTTGTTATAACAGTTCCCCGTCGTTATATGTCATTTCCGCGCATTGTATGGCATTCGTAACTGACATGTAATTTTCTTGTATTACAGACCGTGTAATTGTGTGTTACGCAACGTGCAATTAAAAAGTGTATGAAATAATCTTTTCGTCGCGTTAGGGGCCCCGCGATTCTAGTCAGGCCCAGGGCCCCGCTCCGATTAAGCTGGGCTTTGGATTGGGGACCTGTAAGGAAAGGTCTGTAGCCTTTCGCGATGGACGAAAATCTGAATCTGAGGTCCCGTGTCACGTGTATCTTCTCAAAAGCGTCTTGTCGTTTTAATGGCATGGAAAACTGAGGTCTCGTGTACACGTTGGCCGAAAGAGTAGGCCGATACGCCCTTGTGGCACACTGCATGAAGGTCTATGCCTGTCTTCGTTATCCGGGATGGTTGGTGCAAAAAAATATTTTACTGTTTTTCATTACATAAGCATGATCAGTTATATACATGTACAACATGTCACTCATGGTCTGTTGACCAAAACATGATCAGATATATATATTTGTAAAGAAATATACATCTTTATAATCCGACTGTACACGAACCGGGGAGTATCGACCGAGGTTATTTTGTTTTCTTAATTAAATGTTAAAATAATCTATTTGAGTACATTTCATCGTGGAATAAATGGCTCTACAATATTTTAGAAAATGTACATTACGCACGAGGTCTTTAAGATGTGGAAATGACGGCACTCCCACCCTTTGGCTTGCCGATCTGTTCTTCTATACATTTTGAAGAGTTTTGCCGCTCAGCCCACGCGGATGTATACTACCTTGTGCTCGACATTTCAGATTCTTCTCAGTTTGAAAATTTGTATTGAATGTTTAAAATCTAAGACTGGCGGTATCCTACCCCTTTTGCAAAATAGTCAATCTGTTTTCCACTCAACCCACGCGGATGTATATTACCTAGGGCTCAACATTTTAGATTCTTCTAAGTTTGAGAATTTGTGTTGAATGTTTAAGATCTAAGTCTATTTACACAGCACAGTGAACCATGGAGGAGTACGTGTGGCCTAATTTACAAACTTTCCAATCTAAATCTTCAGTCGTTGACATTAGCATTAGACTGTATTCACTGTCAACTTGATTCAGTTGACCCAACGTACACAACGTTACCTTTATCGCGAAAGGCCAATGCGTATTTTATTTTGATGTCTGAGTGCAGTGGTAAAGGGCGTATGGCCCCATTCTTTATAACCTTAAAATAGACGGATATGGGTCTAAAAGTACATAATGTGATATGAATATATATAAAGTGATCTTTATTCAATTTTTAAAAATTTGTAATTCCTAATCAATTATGTTCGATTAAATTGAACGGTTACCGTTTTACAACTACTTAGTCCATTCTACAAGTTTTTTTGTTTTTTTTTTAAATAAAAATTATAAAAATATTTTGTCGTTTGTGAATCAGCTATTACTAATTACTTCTGCACAGTCTTGTAGGGTATGTTTTTATTTGTTCATTACACATGGCGCCCGAAATACACGACTAGGGTATTTATTTTAAAAAGTTCATTATGTCTGAAATATTGAATATTAGAAGCCTGTATTGAGTTTAGCTCCGTTATTCTTCAAAAAATAAAATGCCTAAAGATAATTGATTTTGACGTGTTGTTTTGTGAAATAGGAAATCTGTCTAAGTTACGACCAGCTTATTAAGCCAAAGTTAAGGTATGATTCATTTTGTGTTCAGACGGAACTAAAATATATTACAGCCGAAAAGAAAATTTAATGGTGTGGCGCATACGCTTTAGATCCCAAGATTTGTAATTGAGGCAAGTAGTTTGGTTTCGATTTTTCCAGCTTGTACGTGACAAGGAGTATGGTCGTCTGTCCAACGTCGTGGGTTTTCTCCAGCTCTTCCAGTCCCCCTCCCCACCCACATCTGAAAAATTATTGAAATAAAATTAACTGTAGGGTCTATGTTAGTGCGAAATGACCTACATGTAGTTTGTGTCAAATACTCTATTTCTCTCTCTTCTATCTTAGCTTAATAGTACATAGTTAGTATTATCATTATAAATTGCTACAAACAATGTGGCTTCTCTCCATTCTGAACGTTGGCCAAGAAAGCTTATTGAGATTTTGTAACGTGGTTTCCCCTTGTCAGAGTTTTTAGGAGCAACGTGTAGTCGTTTGGAACAAACTGCATGGCTTATGCCCGTCTTTACTAACCCGGTCCCTGAACCTCATTTCAGTTTATTACTACCAATGAATCGCGACAACCTTAGTTGGAGACGAATCATGGCCCACCATTTAACATAATAACTTTATACACTATTTTTATCAAAAAGATTCCTGATTCCGTGGTAGTCGTATGTACAATTAATTAAACAATTGATCTATTCTCTGATAAAATTAACCCTGGGCTATGTAAAGTGTATTTTACGGACCTCCCCAAAAATAAAGTGTCGCTGCGAAGCTTATAAGAGTTATCTCCCTTATGCCATTTTCATAGCTGAAGTCGCGTTTCTCTGTAACTTCCGATGCCGATACAAATCGTAAGTAGAAAAATAGAAAAAGTTTTTATCTTCTATATTAGTGCCAGTATCTGATGAAATTAAACTTGGATGATTTAATTATGAAGTAACATCTCTTGACTGGTGTTTCTGGCTTGATTGAACATCAATTTGTTAAAGTTGATCTGCCACTTCATTCCTACTGACGATTTTAAAAGCAGATCCTAGAAATAATCAGATATCCCAATCCCATCTAAATCTTCAATAGTTGAGCTCTGAACGTCGGTCTCATTACACTCACTCCGAACGTTCAGGGACTGTCCCATTCAATCAATGTCGAAAATAATTGGAGCCCCAGTCAATTTTACTGGGCAACTTTTCACTGCTAAAAGATGGGGTGTCAATCCGTGTGGACGCATGTACAATGTAAACGAACATCTTAGTGAGAAAATAAGACCTTGCTTACTTCGCTAGAGTCAGTATAAGCTACACAACACGCTGTTAAAAATACGTCCCCTCCTATCAAGTTACATTTTCGCCATGTCGGTCATACAAGACGAAACGAAATGTACAGGCTTTACATTGTACAGGCTTTCACACGGATTGACATCCTGTCGTTTAGCAGTGAAAAGTTGTCCAGTAAAATTGACTGTTCTGCAATTTTTTTTGACATTGATTTAATGGGACAGTCCTTGAATGTTCAGGGTGAGTTTAATGAGACCAACGTTCAGAGCTGAACAAATCTTCGATAGAAGGTTTGATCTCGCTTTAACTAGGTACATCTTATTAAGGTGTTGTAAAGCTTGCAGTCTTTACTTCAGGAACATGCAGATATCCAGGCATTCTGCTATTTCCAGTGGCAACGACAAACATAGCGCAATAGCTCGCGTAAATGCCCCTGCTGATGGGATTAAACTCAAAACTAGCGTACAGGTATGGAAATAAATACACCATGACCAACGCTACTCACTACTGACAGAACCAAAATTGATTTCCTCACGATGTTTAAGTCTGTAATATTTAAACTCCAGACACCACAGGCCAGAACAATCTAGGCGTTACTACATCTACAAACAATCAATCACACCACATGTTTTTACATCCATGCTTCTTTGCTTACTCTATCATTTTATCAACTTAACAAAGTAACGAAATATTTGGAAATGTGAAATCTAATAAGTGCCATTAGTTTCCACGCTGAAAAATCCATATACCTCAAAACTGAATTATAGAAAATTCTGAAACATTTTTGGTCATATTGAAACTAACAGTTCCCCAAATTCAAATACAACCTGTTGGTAGTTCAGGATCTAGGTCATCAAATACAGCCTACCGAGATTGTCAATAAAGTCATATTTTAGTGTAATGAATAACTATAAAAGTCAGATGAATTTATCTTATAATCAGATCATCAGATGAATAATTGTAACAGCCAGATAGATAAGAATAATAGTCAGGTACATGAAGATACAAATAACAGTCAGATAAGTATAACAGCCAGATAGATAAACTTGATAATCAGAAGCAGTCAGATAGATAAGTATAACAGTCAGGTGAATGAACATGACAGTCAGATAAATAAATATTCCAGTGAGTTAAATACTTATAATAGTTATATAAATAAATATACCAGTCCAATAAATCCATATAAAGTCAGATAAATACATATTACAGTCAGATAAGTATAATGAATAAACAATAAATAGATATCATACTCTGAGTAATAGTCCGATATGTAAATATAATAGTCAGATAAATACCGGTATAGATAAATAAAGAATATTTAGACTTAGTAAAGTACACCATAGATATACCTTAATGTGGATAACATTCCAAGCTAGGTACATGTACCATTTGTTGAAAGAATACTACACTTTATTTAAACTGTGGGATGTTAGCGTGCTATGCATGGGTAATTAAACTCTATAGGTGTGAGATGTGAGATTGGTTCACTGTTTCCACGGCTTTTGTACAATTTTGTAATTATCACTATTGCTTCAGTTATTTTGGTGTAGATCTTCTATGTATTTTTTTACCTTTTATCTCTAGTGTTGGCTGTTAAATGATCAAAGCTTTCATAAAATTTACCAGTGTATGGCTCCTCTACAGGTTGTAATAGGTGACAATAAGTGTTTGAGCCCACAGCGGGGTATGATTCTTTTTTTTTCAGAGAGATGGATGTTGACTTGTTTAGGATTAACTGCCTTAATATTTGGGATTAACTGTGATGCAATTCATAAAGAACTGAGTGTTGAGATTGTGTTGTATTCATGTACAGTGTGTTCTACATTATGTTGAGATTTTATGTACTGTTTGTTGTATGTTATGATCGGTTATCTAAGCTGTATTCATTTTCTTCTACTGCTAAAGACATCTATGAGTAAAAGAATTATTGACATAAAATTGAATTATATGTTAATCATGAAATGACCTAGTTTGTGTAGAGTAGACTTTAAACTCCATTTATTCCTCTTTTCTAAATCCTCTATTTTAATGTTCTATACATCATTTAGAAATTTAATTTCTTTTTTTTTTTAGTTCATTTACTGAACCAGTGTATCAAACATCACCATATTTGGAAAAAGCGAATGAAGACGGAGAACTCTTCTGTGTGGAGGTAGATAGAGCTGTGATAAAAGACACTGACAGCGATGTGACCGGTGATTTATGGGGAGATAACCAATCGGTCAATAGTCGGTTTCCGTGTTCGAACAGTGAGGATACAGGTTACTCTAGTGACACCGATTTACAGCCAGCCCCCAAAACAGAAAAATCTTCAAAAAAAATCAATAAATTTTCTCGGCTGTTGAAAAAAAAGGAGTTACGTCTTTTCAACGAGTCAAATATCGATGACAGCATAGACAGTTCCAACTGTGATTGTGCCGACTGTAAAACGGTTGCCATGACAAATGTTAAAGATGTGCTTTTATTCGTTGATCCGAATTCTAAACGCCACGCACGCGGAGATGAAGGTTGTGTTACGCGAAGTATATGTGAACATGTTCTAGGTATAATACCTGGTTACCATGGACAACAGTTGTCGTATAATGGAGTACAGGAACCTGTTTATATAAAAGCTCTATCACCAGACGGACCAGCTATCAAGGTTAAAGATGTCAGAATAGGTTAGTGCTCACATAAATTGATAGCGTTAAATTTTTACAAGACAAAGTCTGTGACAGGTGCCTTGTGTGCAGACTTGCTTAATGAACAAATATCTTTCACAAGTAAATATATAAGTCATCAATTTATGGCCGAATGGTTAGCACGTGCGCACTGTATCATAAGGTCCCAGTGAGTCAACAGGCGTGGTTTTGATTTTCCCCAGTTGTACGTGACAAGTAGTAAAGTCACCTGTCCAACCTTCGTGGGTTTTCTCCAGGTCCTCTGGTTTCCTCCCATTGCTAAACACCCCTCCTATCTCTCTCTCTCTCTCTCTCTCTCTCTCTATATATATATATATAATCTTTATTAGTTAAAATCATTAGTAATCAGACCGTAGTCATTACACAAGGTTATGTCACTAAGGTGCTAAGCAGACAGTGCATTGACGGATATTCACTACTATTGGTTTCAGTTTGTGTATATAATTACTTACACTTTTACACTAAAAGTGGCATCTTTTACAGCTAGTTACACACCTGCTAGTTAATTAGTACTGGATATTGTCATTGCAGTCACATACGATATGTATTGCAATTCAGATACTACCGTATGATTCGTATCACGATTCATTACCAGGCCAATATTTACCAAGAAAACAACTGGATGGTGTTAATTCTTAATCCTGCTGATGTTATAGAGAAATAAAAATGTTTTATATTGCGGTAATGATGTGGATTAAAATAAGGACATCTGAACAATTTAAGAGTGTTTGTGTACCTATGGATAATGTGTGATATGGATGATAAGAGTGACAAGTTACTTACTGAGGGGCACAAAAGCATATAAGAGAATTGTGAAAAATCGATTCAGTGCCTCGCGATTCAATACAGGAATCATGAGAAGGTGAATTGTGATACATCGATTCAATGATATATTGTCCCAGCAGCACTTTAGTTAACGTCAACTGTATAATTTCTAGTCACTTTCTTGTTTCTTTACGTACTAAACATTAGTTTAGAATAATAATCACTTGCATGATTTAATGACAAAGATTTTCTTAGTAAAAGGCCTATGTTTATAAGTCAATGATGTCATTTTGACAGTGCTAGATGTATTCAAAATTCAAACCGATCTGATGGTACCGAATATTCAACATATATTCATTTAGAAAATTAATTTTCAGCCAGCAATGATCCATAAAAAGATAATTTAAATTGTATCATTTATTTACATTGTGTAAATGAAATAAAACGGTGCTAAATTTCCTACTTTTCTACAAAGACGAGGGGTTGGATGGCCGAATGGTAAGCATGTGCCTGCTGTATCATAAGGTCTGTCAGTGAACTGGCGTGGTTTCGATTCTCCAGTTGTACGTGACAAGGAGTAGGGTTGCCTGTTCAACTAATGGGGTTTTCTCCAGGTCCACCGGTTTCCTCCCACTGCTAAAGGAAATTACTGAGGTAAAATTAAACCATATGCTAGTCCCAAAATGACCTAGTTTGTGTCTAGTGGATGTTAAACCTCATTTCTCTATCTCTCGTTTTCTGCACTGACTGAGCTAGTGAAGTCAGGTTGAAGTAAATTGATTGATATGGTATAGTAACTACCGGTACACAGTTTCTGGAAGTCTGAAAGTTTACCAAGTAACAACCTATAAAAAGTAAACGAGTAGTCAATATTTGAATGAAGCAAGTACATCTAATACAGTATCGAAAATGAAATCTAATTGATATTGGATTTGAATCAGATTGGTTGGTAGATTTATATTATATATTTGTATTTGTATTGTATTTTGTGATTGGTTAATATATTTGTATCATAACAGGTGATTGGTTGAAGTGTATTAATGGACACGAAGTAACAAGAAATAATCTAGATATTTTATTATCAACGATATCGTCAACTTGTAAGGTGAGTAGGCTTTTGATGGCAGAAGTATAGAATTGAGACATTATTAAGAATGTGTTTAGTACAATGTACATACATATATGTACACCTCACTTTCGAGACTCCCATTTTCCTGTCCGTGGTGAGTAAGATGCTGACTCACTAACAAGGAGACTCTGAGGTCGATCCCATTGATAGCCAAGAAATTTCCTCTGGAGATTTTAAAGTGTGATTTCCCCTTGCCAGGCAGTCAGCATGTACGTAAAAGACTCTTTGGCTGCTGGAATTAAATGAATAGTCTAGAGGGTCGAATGCCACAGTCATGGCATCATTTTTCTCATAGCACACTGGAATTAGTTTTATGCCTGACATTGTCTGTGACCAGTTGGTACCTTATTCCTAGGCCTTATTCTTAGGCCTTTTTCCTTTGCTTCTTTAATTTATTGATGAATTTATTTTCCCAAATGTTTTATTCCTTCAGGTCAGAATTACACTACAATCGATGCCCGCTTTACAATCAATATGTCGACCTCGACCTTTAATCTCTGACACAGATCAACTATTTTCTATGGTAACGGGTGATGATGTAGATGAGGAGGGGTGTGTTAGCAATGGGTCGTATGTTTTATACACATCACTAGAGGGCGTTCAGTCTGATAACAGTAAAGATAAGGTAAGCTGGAATAGTCCTTTTTTTACAAATTGAAGATGCAGTCTTGAGGTACTGTGTACGACCCCAGTGTTGGCCAGCTGAGAAAGTTCAGAGGGAAATTTTGCTCTTACTCTCATATTGAATTCCAACTGCCATGTCAATTTGTACACTGGAACGACTAGACAGCTGTCCATATCAAGTCCCCAGTCCTGCACCACTTACATGGGGAAACACACCAGAAATTCTAATGAACTTCCTTAGCCAGCACCGGGAGCAGCATCAGAAATGATTTATGGTAGTTAGTGCTGAGTGAACATTGTTCCCCATTGCTCTTAACACCATTTTAAACAAAGTTTTACAACAGGCAGTCTGCCATATTTTACGGGATGATCTAGCCTATAATTAATTACCCTGATAATGAAGGCTTCTACTGACTGTTTATATTTTACAGGATGATCTAGTCTATCACTACCCTGATAATGAAGGCTTACTACTAGCGATGAGAGGAATGTTTTATACTCTATGTCATACAGTTAAAGATTTTACACATACCAGTATTCAAACGTAAGTATTAAAGCCCTATTCACATTGCACATTATTGTGGTCCTATATTTAGATCAATAGGAAAACAAACATGCCTGAGTATTAAAGCCCTATTCACACTGCACAAATATTGATCATATTTAGAGTAATACATGTACGTAAGCAAACAACTCCAGAAATAATGATTTTACTTCATGATTAGTACCTGATGTTTTGAACATTATGCCGGGCATGTGTATAAATGTTTGAAAAAAGATAGAGCAGAAGAATTTATGGCCTGCCTTTTTGCCAGGTTTGTAGACTAAAGCTATGAATGATCACCATATATGTCTTGGCAGCCATAGAAAGCATCATGTCTTAGTACACAGAATCTAGTAATTATTATTCATTGTTATTCCATTAAAGTCTCTGATCAGCATTTGCAATTTATGTAATTTTTCAGGGCTTAATCCACACTAAGATGTACTCAAGTTAATTACTTAATTTTTATATTTTCATGTTGTTTTGTTTCAGTTCATGTATTGTTATAGAAGGAGAAGTTTATAATATCTGTTATCATATGGAAGGAAAAGATTTACTGGTGTTTGCTGTTTCTCAGAAAAGGTAAAACATATGTAACAGTTTCAAAATGTATAAAACTTTGACAATTTGCTATCCTTTGAAACACCTATGTTTATCCAAATACAGATGGGGCATTTTTGCCTCGATTGACTGTCACAACACTGGTGGATATCATTTATGACTGGTCTGATTCCAATTATTTCTGATTTGATTTCATTTGTCACAAGATCATAATCGACTCTCGATGCCATGTTATGTGTCTGATTTTCATTAGATTTGAATGCGATCTGCTGTTCAATGCCCATTGTTAGATACACTGTTAACAATGACGATAGAGGCTACATTGTTTTTGAGATGAGGTATTCTTGGCTCCTAGTGAAGTAGTTTGACTAAAATTTTCAGCATATCATCTTTTTTTGAAAATGTTATAGTGAGAACTCCCATAATGTATCTTTAAATAAATATGATTGTATTTTATTTATTTTCAGAATATCTAGTTATTTATTAAATGTCTTAAAAGATGAATTAGTGCGGTTATTACAAGTTTTATTCGGTTCTGTTGACAGTGCTTTTAAAAACAACAGACACCATAAACAATTAAATCATATACTTGGAGTTATATTCCGCTGTCAGCTGGATACAGACATTAACAAATTTAGTTCTATAAATAGATTATTATGTCATACATCACATGTGCAATATTTACCTCTTCCCTCAGATATAATGGTAAGTACAATGTATATGGTTTTGATATTCTCACTTGGTAATATGGTTTTATCAGTCACTGTTTTCTATATTTGACTGAAAAGAGCTCTCCTTCATTTGCAAAAGTCCAAAATAGCTCATCTAGAAAAAAATCTCCAAGCTTGAACTAGGTTAGGGATTCGGTGAAGAAAGAAAATTATATCATAATATTTAATATGAAGATTTATTCCTTTCATTCGTAAGGCAGAGTACAAGATTAATGCAAATTAATGTGGATAGTGAAATTCATTGTGTTTTCCATTTGAAGTAGGAGCTGGGGGGGGGGGAATTTGGCTGAATGGTTTAATCTGTGTGCGTTGGATGACAAGGTCTGTCATTGAGCCAAGTCGTGTAGTTTTGATTCCCTGCTTGTACGTGTCAAGGAGTAGTGTCGCCTGTCTAACCTTGTGGGTTTTCTCTGGGTCCTCCGGTTTCCTCCCACAGCTAGAGAACTCTATGTGCAATCGTATTATTAGAATAAAATTGAACCACGATATATTAGCCTCGAAATGACTTTGTTTATGTTGAGTTGACATAAAACTGTACATTTCTCAAATATGTTGTTATCTATTTTTCAGCTCAATTTAAGTAATATTCTCAGTGAATTTGAAGCAGGGGATTTTGTTGATATGGTAATTTTTTTGTGTTTCCTCATTTATTCTTTTGATTTTACTGTATGAATGAGTTCTGTTTCCTATGTAAAGCACATAGAGAGACATTTTTTGGTTCCGCCTAAACAACTAGATTCTTGCCAAATCCTCAAAACCTGCAAAATCCATAGGATTGAACCCTGGACTTCCTGGTTAATGAGCCAGTGCCTTACTCACTGAGTCTCATGATTCCAGGTTTTTCTGAGGTTTTATCATATCTGAGGTTTTTCTGGGGTTTTATCATATTTGAGAGATTGTAGCTAGAAATTAGTGTTTTATGTTTGCTGTATGATAGTTACTATGGTTACTATAATTGTTTTATGTTTACAGTCTGATAGTTACTATGGTTACTATAATTGTTTTATGTTTACAGTATGATAGTTACTATGGTTACTATAATTGTTTTATGTTTACAGTCTGATAGTTACTATGGTTACTATAATTGTTTTATGTTTACAGTCTGATAGTTTCTATGGTTACTATAATTGTTTTATGTTTACAGTCTGATAGTTACTATGGTTTAAGAAGATCTTATTCTATATTAGGATCCTGTCTTTTTTACAAAGTGAGTATTGTTGTAATTTTTATCCCTTGTATGATTTCAAATTAATGTGGGTCAAGAGATCTTTGATATTCGACTTAAGAGGCCCCTCTAAATCCCCCACCCTCACAAAAAGCAGAAAGCAAATAATGTTTAGAACTACAGTACGTGTAAGAAAAAGAAAAACTTATACCAGTGTCAAAATATTAGAAACCTTGACCATAGTCCCCCAGGATCTTGAAGCCCTAGGCTTCAGTCTGCCAAGCACTGGAGGTATAGTGTATAATATGTATTGTAAGTTGTTTAGAATTGATTACGGTCTCAGTACAGATATTCTGTGAATTTAACAATTTATTATATTGTATTTTAATCTTATGTTTTTGCAGGATTATTTGTTATGTAGTCATTTAAACAAAGAACATTTATTCGATATCCGCCTATATCTACAATATCATGGATTGCTTTCCCTTACCAGTAGATGCCCTCTGAATCAGTTAGTGATATGGCGGGAAGTGTATCCCACACAGTTCTGTAACGATGTGTCGGGTATCAACAACGTGTTTGGTTATTCAGAACCCGATGCTAGGTGGTTTCTACTGATAGTCGGACTGGTGAGTCTTTAATATCCAGTCATTTATTACTACTCACAACTTGAATATCCGGTCATTGAGCATTACTCGCAACTTGAATATCCAGTCATTTAGCACTATTCACAACTTCAATATCCTATCCTACTGATAACATAAAGTTTAGGTCCAATTTAATGCCACATTACAATTGTAATGGGTTAATGCCACACAGCAATTGCGATGATTTAATGGCACACAGCAATTTTACACACAGCGATTGTAATGATTTAATGCCACAATGCCACACAACGATTGTAATGACTTAATGCCACATAGTGATTGTAATGATTTAATGCCACATAGCAATTGTAACGATTTAATGTCACATAGCATTTGTAATAATCTAATGTCACATAATAGTTGTAATGATTTTATGTCTTGAATCAACCGTATTGATTGTAATGATTTAAAGTTCCCTTGTTTTACAGTGTTTTTATATTTTACAGAAATACAGTATTTATGCAGTTTTACTCGAGGCTGGTGGTTGTTCTGTTAGGTAAGATATCATATGCAGCCTTTCTCCCATGGTTGTTCCACAATATAACTAATCCTATGTTTGTTCCATAATATAATGTATCTCATTGTTTCTCCACATTCCAACTTAGCCCATGTTTATTCCATAGCAGCTTTTCCCATACTTGTTCCATAGCAACCTACCCCTTTGGTTTTCCATAACACATTTTATCTCCATTGATGTTTGATCGCACAACTTATGATCCATTGCACAATATCTATGCCATTGATGATCCATGACACATTATTTGCCATTGATTAATGTTCCCTGACACATTGTCGCTCTATATCACATATTTTGTGAGGTTCCATAGCACAGTTTACAGTTTATATCCCATAATTGTTTCATAACAAAATTTCATGCCATAGATGTTTGAATGACCCACATCCTGTAAACAAAGACATGAACAAGCAAACAGTCTAATGATAAAAGCAATAAAATGTGACAGTTTTGTAATATTATTGTATTGTTATCTGTTGTAGACGTCAAGGTGCTACATTACCAGATCCGTTTTACATTGATCAGGCTAAATCAACTTTATTACAGACTCTAACCGTTAATTATACCAGTATTATAGAATCCAGGTAAGATACTTTAACCACTAATTATAGAATCCTGGTATGACTTTAATCAAGGTCTATACTCAAATCCTTTCATCTTGAAATCTGGGCATTTAATCATTGCTATCATTGCTGTCTGTGGTAAAACAGGTATCTGCACTAATCATCATTATAGAATAGATTTCAATAGGATCTGCATCCAATATTGTCCCCCTATTTCATAACCTATCACTGCGCCAAATTTTATGCCTTTGCCACAAAATGTACAATATTTCACAATTCTGCTGGAGTAACAAACATTATTAAGGTGTCGTTAGACTGTACCGTGGTTTACGATATGATCACTATGTTATCTTAGACTTAATATACATTAATATTTTATATATGAACAGATTAAATGGTAGTGGTTTACCAACAGTTATAAATGTAGATAGTGTTCACCAGAAAGCTCGAAGTCTGTCAGATATCAGTTTTCCTCTCTCAAAATCAGGTTAATTTATTTTCATCATAGATAGCTATTAAAATATTTTCATGATTATAATATGATGCTGTAGAAGGTAGGAGAATTTTGCCTGAACAGCTATGTTTTCACCTATTCTTCCGTAATTTCCAAGTATCAATGGTTTCTTATACTGGTGAACCACAGTTTTTCGAACAACTCAGCATTTCGTGTGTGCGTCCTCTCTAATGAATAATGGTAACTTTATTTTTCATGAAGTTAATAATATGAATATTTTTGACAATAATGAATATGTTAAATTAATTCTTTGGGTCTTTAGCAGTGAGGGGAAAATGTAGGACCTGGAAAAAAACCCATGAGGTTGAACAAGCAATCCTACTCCTTGTCAAATATAAGTCGGGAATCAAAAATACGCCAATTGATTCAATGACAAACCTCATGATCTTAAGCACCATAGTTTGTAATAATAAATAATAATGTTCAATTGATTCTACAGGTTATAAAAGACAAGATGATAGTGATCTACCTCCACGATATCCTCGAGTTACCTCCCCTAGACAAGAAATATTGCATCGTAAATCATCTATTGATTCAGACGCCTCCAGTGGTAGCAGTAGTGACAGCCTATTTAAGGTAAAAACATTTAAAAGGGATGTCTCTAAGGAAATGGAAGCAGTAATCGCTCATTTACGCTAAACAACACTTGTCTACGATATCACCCTGTAGTGGAAGTGGACATTCAGCTTGAAATCAAGACAAATCATTGGGATACTTCCTGCTGTAACAATGAATGTGTGCCAAAAACTAATTACAGTCTTCCAAGCTACTCATACTTTTCCTTAATTATTTCCTGATTTGGCCCAGTCGGTGCAGAAAAGTTGGACGTTAAACCTCATTTTCTAATTTTCTAATTTCTCATCTTTCTTGGATATTTCCTAATTTCTCGGATATTTCCTAATTTTTCAGATAGTTTCTAATTTCTCTGATATTTTCTAATTCCTCAAATGTTTTCTTATTTCTCAAATGTTTTTATACGCCCACATTTCCATGTGGACGTATTATGTCGTCGCCCCTGTCTGTCCGGACGTCCGTCGGTCCCTCCGTCTGTCCGTCCATCCACAATTTGTTTGTGGACTCTCTACAGGTCACAATTCTTATCTGATTTTGACGAAACTTGAAATATAGGTTTATCCCCATAAGATCTCGGTTCCTTTCGATATTGGCATTTATCGGATCGGAACTTCATGGATTATGGCCCCTGATTGTACGAAATATCATGTTTTTAGCTTGTGGACCCTATAGAGGTCACAATTTTGAACTGATTGTTATGAAACTTGACATGCATGTTTATAACCCCAAAATCTTGGTTCCTTCCGATATTTGCGGCCATCGGATCGCAACTTCCTGAATTATGGCCCCTGATTGTCCGAAAAATCGCCCTTTTTAGCTTGTGGTCCCTCTGGAGGTCAAAATTATTATCCGATTTAAAAAACCGTTCGATTATATCACAGTTACATGGTAATGAAGGTTGAATTCAAATTTCGTGAAAATCGGACCAAAATTGACAAACAAAATGGCCGCCGTTTGTACGCGAATAGTGTGAAAATATGTTATATCAAGGTTGTGGACCCTATAGAGGTCACAATTTTGAACCGATTTTGATGAAACTTGACATGTATGTTTATAACCCAAAGATCTTGGTTCCTTTCGATATTTGCGGCCATCGGATCGTAACTTCCTGAATTATGGCCCCTGATTAGACGCAAAATCGCCTTTTTTTAGCTTGTGGTCCCTATCCGATTTAGAAAAACGTTTGATTATATTACCGTTACACCGTAAGGGAGGTTGAGTTCGAATTTCGGGAAAATCGGACCAAAATTGCCATACAAATTGGCCACTGTTTGTACGCGAATACTGTTAAAAAATGGTATATCATGGTTGTGGACCCTGTATAGGTCACAATTTTAATTCGATTTTGATGAAACTTGAAATGCATGGTTACAACCCAAAGGTCTTGGTTCCTTTCAATATTTGCTCATATCGGATCGTAACTTCCTGAATTATGGCCCCTGATTGTACGCAAAATCGCCTTTTTTTAGCTTGTGGTCCCTCTGGAGGTCACAATTATTTTCCGATTTAAAAAAACGTTTGATTATATCACCGTTACACCTTAAGGAAGGTTTGAGTTCAAATTTCGGGAAAATCGGACCAAAATTGACAGACAAAATGGCTGCCGTTTGTACGCGAATACTGTTAAAAAATGGTATATCATGGTTGTGGACCCAGTATAGGTCACAATTTTAATTCGATTTTGATGAAACTTGAAATGCATGGTTATAACCCAAAGATCTTGGTTCCTTTCGTTATTTGCGCATACCGGATCATAACTTCCTGAATTATGGCCCCTGATTGTCCGAAAAATCGCCTATGGTCCCTCTGGAGGTCACAATTATTATCCGATTTAAAAAAACGTTTGACTCTATCACCGTTACACTCTACGGAAGGTTGAGTTCAAATTTCGAGAAAATCGGACCATAATTGCCAGACAAAATGGCCGCCGTTTGTACGCGAATAGTGTAAAAATATGGTATATCAAAGTTGTGGACCCTGTAGAGGTCACAATTTTAATTCGATTTTGATGAAACCTGAAATGCATGTTTATAACCTAAAAATCTTTATTCTTTTTGATATTTGCGCATATCAAATTGTAACTTAATGAATTATGGCCTTTGATTATAGGAAAAATCACTTTCGGTATTGCTTGTTCTCTATCTATCTCTTGAACAATTATTATCTGATTTTAAAAAAAACTCTGATTATATTACACGTTGCACCCTAAGGTAGGTTGAGTTCGAATTTCGTGAAAATCGTACCGAAATTGCCGGACAAAATGGTCGCGTTTGTACGCGAATAGTGTAAAAATATGGTATATCATGGTTGTGGACTCTCTACAGGTCACAATTCTTATCTGATTTTGACGAAAAGTCACATTTCTAGGTTGTGTACCGTCACACCATAATCATTGTCGGCTTCGAATTTCATGAATATCAGACTGGAACTGACCAACAAAATGGCTGCTCCCAATACAGTATGAAATACAGGACTTAATGATGTACGAAAAATCACTTTCGGTATTGCTTGTTCTCTATCCATCTCTCGAAAATGTGGGCGTATCCTGCCTGGCAGTGCCAGCCTATCTTCTTATTTCTTTGATATTTCATAATTTTTTGAAATTTTTGATTAATCCCTGAATTTTGTAGAAAATCTTCTTGATTCCTATGGCGCTAAAGTTACACATGGAGATTTTAAAATATCTAAGTAATAAAGAGTGATTAGTGGCTCAGATTACATGAAGCACCCACAATAGCTTTATTTTTGTATTTTTAATTTGATTTGTATTTTATATTGATAGAGTTCTCGTACCAGTCGTTTATTTGGTGACATGCACAATCCTGTTACAAACAACAGATGGTTAGACGATAGTAGTTATAAGTAAGTTGCATATTGTTAAGGGGGCAGGGGATTAGCAAGGGATGGATTGAGGTGTATATGGAATGTAGTGGTATATTGCAGCAGGCGTGGGGATACATGTGTATAGCAGAGCTGTATTCTAAGAAAAATGGAGATGGTTCACCCAGCAATTCAGGGTATATTAGATAAGGTTAATTGACACGATTTAAAATGGGTTTTAGGTTCATACATCTGCCATTGATTCAGGTGTTGTGATTACGCTGCCAGGCTTGTACATGACAATCCTGTTGTTTTTTTTAAATGTTCCTATCACTGCTAAAGACCATGCGATTTATTGATAGAAAGATGTACCATATTAATCCTCAAAATAATATAATTTATATTGAGTAGACGTTACACACAATTTCTCTCTGTTTTTGTGGGTTTTCTCCAGGTCCTCAGGTTTGAATTACCAAAATGACATCGAAACATGTTAGTTCCGATATGACTTAGTATGTGTCACGTGAACGTCTGTTTGTCTCTATCCATCAGTCAATTATATAAATGATTTGATATATTGTTTCAGACTATCACAAGGGGCAGATAACTGTGTATTTAACTTCTGTTGTATGGACAGTATAGAGGGTATATATATCAGTAACGTACAGAGACCTGCAGTAGTCAGTGTAAACCAGACAAACCTAATGGACAACTTCCATAGATGCTGTTGTCAACTTCGCAAAATGTTCCATGATTCTAAGGTCCTGAAGGTCAGTGGATAATAATAATAATTGTCTTATTATAATCATTATGTGATTGAAGCAATTTGTCTTGAGTTTTATTTAAGCCACTGAGGGTGTTGGTTGGCCGAAAGGTTTACATGTACCTGTGAAACCATAAGGTCAAGTGGCGTGGTTTTGATTCCCTTCATGTACGTGACAAGGAGTAGGGTCGCCTGTCCAACCTCATGGGTTTTCATCAGGTCTCCCGGTTTCCTCCCACTGCTAAAGAGCCCTAAGCGCAAACGAATTATAGTATTGAAATAAAATTGAACCATTTAGTCCAGCAATTACCTTTAAATTGCTGATCATTTGAGGTATTTTGACTCCCTAGCAACTACAATATGGTGAAAGTTGAATCTCTACTGTTAAATAATGGTTCAATTCAGTTTTTACAAAGGGCTTATTTGAATCTAACTGAATCCAAATGTTAAATGTTAAAAATAAATATGAAAACTTTTTACTGTGGATTAAGCTGTAAAAAATTAGATACTCGTCAGATAATTGCAAATGACATTCTAACAGCAAATAGATAATAATGGTAGCTGATAGATATTTAGCACAATTCTAGTTGCCTTGATAAATCAAAGGCTCTTGTTTGAGTCAAATTTACTAACCTCAGCTGACTGGCAGTGAAATTGTCCAACTAGTAACCTGTTGGTAATTTACATGCGATAAAATTAGAATTTCAAAGAATCAAAGCACAATCAATAAAGTTAACTGTTAGTTTTTATGTTTGACAAAAAAATTTGTAATCTGAGGTAACCAAAATACCAATTTAGGAATGTGGAGGTGGTGGGGGAGGGGTGCACAGCTATTCAATTGACACAGTACACAGTATGTTTTGGGCAGTCTAAAGAGCTCTTGATATCTTGATATGGGCCGTTTCCGACAGTCCAACTGCAAGAGCTTATTGTCGTTTTGTCTTTTTTCCAGAAATTAGCGACAAGTGAGAAAGAGCCGTTATTTTACCCCGATGATAATCTGGTTGATGTTAAAGAACATGGTGTATTGTTTACTTGTCAACCTGTTACCATGACACCAGATTCTAAAAAACATAAACAAACATTTACCTACTGGGTTGTAGGGTAAGTAACGATATGTACATTATCTTACAAACCTCTCTAAAACAAATATCAATCTAGGATTAGGAATGGTTCAGTTCCATTCTCTTCTGTATTTATAAATATACGGCCTCAAATAAACCAAAACGGATGAGGTATTAAACTCTTTTACTTTCCTCTCATAACAATGGAGAATTTGGCCCAGACAGCACTGTTTCCCGGTCATAACAAACTATTTTGATTTCTTACAAATGTTTTATTAAAAATAATAAAATTTGTACACTTAAGTAATTCAAAATTTGTTTCTTGTTTCAGACGCAAAATCACTCGTGGCAACAAGAAAGAAATGTACGTTTGTTTCCTTGATTCAACTCCTCAGAACGTCATTGAAATGGCCTTTACATTAGGATTCAGTAAAACATGTTTTTAACATTGAAATGGACTTTATCTTTACATTTCCATCATTTTACCTCATTGGTCCATCATATAACATCGATTCACCATGTTACCTCATTGTTCTGTCATTTTACCACATCAGTCTTTCATGTTACATTATCAGTTTATCATGTTATGTCATCAGTTGATCATGTTACCCCATCAGTCTATAATGTTACCTCATCAGTCTTTATCATGTTACCTCATCAGTCTTTATCATGTTATCTCATCAATCTATCATGTTACATCATCAGTCTATCATGTTACCTCAGCAGTCTATCTTGTTACCTCATCAGTCTGTCATGTTGCGTCATCAATCTATCATGCTACCTCATCAGTCTGTCATGTTGCCTCATCAATCTACCATGTTACCTCATAGGTCCAGCATGTTACCTCATAGGTCCAGCATGTTACATCACTGATCAATCACAAAACCTTCATGTTACTCATTAGTCCATCAAGTTACTACATTGGTTCATTATTCCTTCAAGTTACATCACCTATCCTTTATGTTACCTCATTTGTCCAGCCTTACCTATACTTTATGTTACATCAACCATCTTCATGTTACACCCCTGTCTTATTATTATTATTATTATTGTTAAAGAGTAAACTGTGTTTTATTGTTGAAAATAGAATATATTATAATTATTGTTATTGATAATTGTTATAAGCCACCATTTAATATTAAAGATGCATCATGTAAGATTTAGATAATGAACTGGTTGTTCTTGCTATTATAGTTCAAAAGAATTTATAATGAAAAAGGAATATATTGAAAATTTTAGCCAAATTACTATTTTCTGAACGAAGTTTTGTTAAGAATAACCTATTCAATCCATTAAAAATTATGACCATCCGATGGTATAGAGATAAAATTACAGGCTTGTCATTTGAACAAATACCTAATAGGCCAAAAGAAAGACATGCTATAGGCTGATTTAGCTCTCACATAATGCATCTTTCAGATTAATATTGAGGGCATTCAAAGATATATTGACCTGGATCTTCTCTACATTCCATTTTGTCGACAGTCATGACTTGAGTGGCTACGATTTATAGCTATGCAAATTGTATATCTATTAGCTATGCAAATTGTATATCTATTCCTGAATGGCTGCCACATTCAAAAAACAGTATACATGTACTATTTTGCAAAGTGGTTCTAATCCGTTTATATCTTTCATACATGCAGAAAGCAGGAGAAATACATGTACTTCACAAAATTCTCAAAACAAGCTTAGTATTTTTGACTAAAATCAGTGATATAGGAATTAAGATGTCAGTCAAAATTAGCTTTGTGTCTGTTCGCATTGTAGACACCAAAGCGTAACTTTGGATGGGTAAGTTTTATATGCGAACTTTTCCTTTACCCTGACTCGTGTATAAGTACACTTGTCACAACTTAGTTAAAGATACAATGATGGCTGTTGATTATACATTTGGTGTATTGGCTAAATTCTGTTTGTTAAAATGTAATACTGTTAAGTTTGTTAATAAAATTGTTATTTTTTGTTTTTTAGTTTTAAGGTGTCCATTTTTAAATATGGCTATATATTGTCATCTGTTAACATCATGTCAGACGGTCTGACAAGGACAGTGTCTGATCGACAAGGACAGTGTCTGATCGACAAGGACAGTGTCTCATCAACAAGGACAGTGGGCTAAATACCAAGGTCCCTTGTACATATGTATGTAAAAGAAACCTTGACAGTTGGAATTTGAAATATGAGTAGGCAGCTGTCCGGGCAAAATTACCCTAATAGCACAAGGAGACACCACCCCGAAAAATCTTTTACACAAACAGTCCTTCAGAATGGACAAAACGCTAAGTTCCTAGGAACGTGGAAAAATTCTACAAAGTTCCAATATAGTCATGATGATTCTTTACTAATCTAAAACGGACCCAAAAAATGTTCATGCTCGACCCTTCATTCTACAGTTGTAGTTGATATTATTGTATTCTTCTCGCTGACAATAGTTTATTTCTACAACAGGCAACGACACTGTCGGCTGTGACTAGATAGGCCTTATTATCAATGAAGGTGCCTTATTATATGGGCTAAAAAAACAAAACAATACAAAAGATTTCTGTATTATATTTTTGTATATAAATATAAAATTATCATACAAATATTTACATAGTATCAAAATATCATTTAAAATATTTCAGTCAAAAATTAAAGAAAATAACTAAATGAAATGAAAGTTTAACATCCTACTGTTCTGCTTCGACTCGGCTAATGAAGATATTATTTTGTTGTAGTTGTCTCGTTGCTGTTAAAAGTAGGCCATTTGTAATTTTAAAACTTTTAAAAATCAAAAAAATTCACATTAAAATTTGTTAAGAGCGTGTCCGCGAGAGCACCATGCAGGGGGTGATAACCCTTGGGTCAGGGATTTGGGCCAAATTTTTTCTGTGAGATGGGTTAGTACCCAGATACATCCCCACAAAATATTAGATTGATTCAGTTGATACCGACCTGAAAAATTGGAAATATATTTTTTAATAGAAAAATAAGCAAAAAATTGGCGATTTTGGAACCAAATTCGGATGATCTGCTATTCGGACAATAATTGATTTAGGTATACAAAATTTTGGGCATTAGTAGGACCACTCAGGTTCCTCCTATACACCGAGTTTAAAGTTTCTACTGCTAATTCTACCTTGGTACTGGCATGATACCCAACTCTGTCTGAAAATTGAATTTAATGAAAACCAATGTTTGAGATGCTATAGCTCGTTCTTTGCAGGGACTAGGAAAAAAATTGAATGTTACCCACATCTAGCAACCTTCCCACTAACAAAATAAAAAATAAAAATGACCGGAACGGGCATAATAAATACATCAGAAATAAATTAAAAACACCCAAAAATTGGATAAAATGTTCCGTTTATCGATACCCCAGATGAAGTATATGTATGGACATCTTTACAAATTTAATATATTCTATTTAGTCATTATCAAGGATGATTTAGACATGAGAGGAACAGAGTAAAATGAGATTTAGCATCCATTGAACACAAACGAGGTCATTTTGGGACTAACATATATATTCCATTCAGTCGTTAGCAAGGGTGAATTTGACATAAGAGAGAAAGGTGGGGTTTAAGATCCACTTGACGCAAATTAGGTCACTTTGGGACTAACATATGTTACAGATTTACTTCAATGATCGCTTGTGCGAAAATAGAAAATCCACACGGTTGGACAAACAACACCACACTTGCATGTTGTGTCACTACTTGACTCAATAACTGACCTTATCATCTAAAGCCCATGTAGACCAGGGACAAGTGTCGTGCAATTTACATGGAATAATTCATTTTATATGAATATGATATGGTAATGAAAGGTGAAATATGATACACCATTCAGAGTAAGCATATTTCAGCGCTTGGGTAAAAGATCACTACGCTGCCGATAGCTGTGGAAGGTTCGAATTAGCATCTTCAGTACATTCTCGTGACTGGAAATGTTTTGTGGAGAACCGGACAACCTGAAACGCGATAATTCTTGAGTGGTAGAGAGCCACGCCACATCAACTTCGTGATCATAAACTATTAGTCGTCCATGGGTTGAAGTCTTGAAGTGTTTCTGAGGCATACATGTTTGCTCTTGTAACAGGTTTTAAGGACGAGGGGTTTGTACATGATCCAGTGACATTAAATCATAGTTACACGATCAGCAAGATGACTACACAACAAGCATAGGATTAGTGGGCTCACGTGCCCAGTCACCCCCTGAATATCAACTTTTCTACCACCGGAGGCTATGATAATTCCATACTGAAATCCACGAAGGAGAAGAGGACATAGACCAAAAACAGTATTACAAAATAAAACATTATTCTTTGGTCTAAAAACTTGAAGGAAGGTCAGATAGCATTTACGTAAGCACTTCTGCTCCAACGTAGACATGTAGGAGGTTGGCACATGCGGTCAACATTATCCTGGAGTGCCATAAATCCTGTTGTGATCTATGCCATCTTTCCCTTCAGAGATTTCAATATCAAACATTAAATGTCCCTAGATGAATACTTCTGAATGTTTCTTTACATGAGCAGGTGTACAAATTAATAGATCAAGTTTATGATAGTCATGTCAGTCAATAAATCTATACAATGATCTGTTCCTGAATACTGATCTTAATAACAGTAGTCTGATTCCTGCAAAATTATACACGACATATGACCCTTCCCTTTGGCTATCAAGCGAGCGTCAGATTGTGTCACATAAATATGATTTTAAACAATATCTATTTGACACGAGGCACGTTCAAATACCGAAATATTATAAGTAATGAAGATAATCGTTGGCCATTGCTGAAAAGGTGCTGCTTTGGTTAAATTGTGCCAATATGAAAGCTTGCCGTGCCAACCCATGGATTCATGCTCTTCTGTGCTACTAACTACTGAATACAGATTAGAATAATCGTTGCTTGACCCTGCAAAATTATATACCAGTTACGCCCCTTTTTTACAATGACCGCGAACGTCCGATTTTGTCACAAAAACTTCACGATATTTAACCAAGATAGTATATTTGGCGCAAGGAACGTCCAAGTAACAAAATATGTTAGTAATGTTGATAATCAATGGTCATTTGAACTCTTGATGATAGTAGTCCATCATCAGTGAAAATACAAATTTGTGGAAAATACCGTTTTTACATATTTTCAAACTATTGCAGCACTCTAGTGGGTTGCGTTCCGGTCAGTTTTTTTCTTCTGACATTTACTTTGAGAAATGCCCTTCACAACCACACCAAGCAATTATATGTCAGACCTGCAAAGAAGTAGCTACATGCGTTTTAGGATGGCATAGTTTTCAACATACGTAAAATGACCACTTTAAGATCACGCACAGAAAATTTCACACGATTCATACAATCCCAAACGACTGCAGGATTTTAAGACGACTACTAGGCCTATCATACCTGACCAATTTCAAAAATTTAGAGACACAACTTTTCGGGTAGGAGCGTTTTGAAATTTGGGTAAAAAATTGGTCGAAATATGTCAAATATTGCCCGAAAACAACAATTTCCAGTTATACCGGAAGTTGTCACTTCAAAATTTTTTCACTTCATCATGTGACTTCAGTCGCCTAGGGGTCCCCATAGACCAAGTATGGTTGATATTTGCTGACCCCCAGGGTTATCGTTTTTTTCGATTTCTGCATTGTCCTCTCGCGGACGCGTTCTTAAGTATAAAATTGCAAATGAACTCTGGTTAGCAAAATTTATTTTCCAAATATGATATTTTGTAGCACTAACTAAATGTTGTTTTTAAAAATATAAAAAAAAGTTTTGATACCATACCTAAAACTATTAATTCCTAAAATTTATTAACAAGACAAGCCAAAAATCAGTTGTCTTGATAGTTGTGATTTTGAATGGACTGAAATACAATCACCATTTAATAATTTAGTTTAAAATGGATAATTGAGACTTTGATTATTATCGAAACAATGATACTTGACAATAAAGACAAACACTGAGATTGTACATGGGACCTCCTGGTTAATGTGTCACTGACTCCCTCTCTTATAAGTTGTATTCATGTAAACAGTCAAGTAATTACGGACATGAAGCTAATGACCTTATATGGGCCTTAAAAAAAACAACATTTATATAACAGCTTTATCTGGCACATTAGAAAAATAATTATTGTCAATAAAAATATATTTTGAATCGACGAAAATACAAAACAATCTTTTTTTTAACAGATTATACATTTTCGCACCAAATCTGTTACTAGTACATCCAATCTGATTGGAGCAAAATTTATATCTACTGTTAAATCCATTTTGATTGTTGGAGAATTTATTTCTGGTTTAAAATCAAATACGATTGGTTGAGAATTTATTGGTTGGCAGATGGTTCAACACACCAACTAAACGAGAGGAATGGAAGGACGGAATAACGTTGATGTTGTTCGGACTACGTATATCCAATCTCGGAACTATATTATCGTCAAAATCATCGGGATTGATTGGGGGTGACCTGTAGGGTTTGTTTTCGTATTTATCACGGGCAATTTGCTTTAATTTGTCCATTTGCGATAGTCCCAGTTCCTCCGTTAATTTATAAAAATGACTGTTTTTATTCTGAAGTAAAAGATGCGGAGAATCCACTTCCTGTATTCTTCCATCGGACACCATCTGAAAATATAAACAATAGGTCTGTCATATTGTAACATAATTATAATGTTTTTCACCAGTTTTAACGAACAATCTCAGGACACATCCATTGCAGTCATTGCACAATAACATCCCCTCTAAATTAAAAATCTGTGAGTGTTTATCTACATTGTAGCACTATATAATTAGAAATCTTCCTTACTATTCTTGATGATGCATTATATAAAAATTTAGATAATGAGCTGACAGTTCTCGCTATGATAGTTCCAAAATAGATAATAAAAATGGAATATCTTGAAAACATTACAATAATTAATTGGCAATTATGTTTAAATCCGTTGAAAATCAAAACTATTGGACGGTCTGAGAGTTTATTATGGGCTTGGCATGTCTAAATAATGATTTATTTAACATTTGTGGCCAAATGAATGAGATGCGAAAGGCAGATTCAGCAAAGTGCACTATAAATCTAAATTAGAAGTGTTACAAGATGTTCTAGAAAGATGTATATTATTATTATTATTATAACTTTGACTCACCATAACTCTATCATAATCTACGACAGTATCTGGTAAATGTGACATGTGCATTATAGTACAGCGATTAAACCGGGTTTTTAATGTGGATAATATTATAGCATTACATCTGAAATAAAAAATTTCATAGTATTACATCTGAAATATAAACAATGTGTTCTATTATAGCATTACTTCTGAGATATAAAAAAAATTGTTATATTATAGCATTACATCTGCTATAATTTGGTATTACATTGAAATATAAACAATGTGTTAAACATTAAACATTATATAGAAACATAGAAATAAAAACAATGTGTTATTTTAATAAAGAATAATAATATCAAAATTTATATTGTGCAACTGCTATAATCCATGTCACATAGGGACAGGCTCTAAGCGCTGACCGCACATCAAATACCTGAACACAATAACAAATGTCACATGATTTCACGTCCATTCATGGACCATGCTCCCAACCCTTACTAAAGTTAATCATTAACAATACCTGTTATCTAAACTGGATGATGGTTCTTCATAAATGACTATTTTACTCTGTCGTAACATGGCTCGACACAGACGGAATAATTGACGATGTCCTATGGTAAAGAGATCTACTATAGAAGATATATCTGTATATAGACGCTGTGGTAGAGATTCTACAAACGATGACAGATTCACCTGAAAAAAAACAACAAATAAAATACTTCAATAAAGATGCCCATTATCAACTCTCTAGGCTATCAGATGGTAGTGATTGTTAATGGAATGAAAATTGATCGCCATTTACATTTTATAATTTATTTTAAAAATGGATAATCAAGACTTTGTTTATTATTGTAACAACGTTAGACTACACTATTTTTGACAAAACTTGGCTCAGAATAAAGTAATTTGAGTGAAATTTCCAATATCTTCCTTTATCATTATCGATTTTTGAACGATTATAGCAAGAAAAGGGAGACATTAATGGTCAGAAGGGTAGCTTTCATAGTGAGACAGGTGGTTTCATAGTCAGAAGGGTGGAATTCATAGTCAGAAGGGTGGCTTTCATGATCAGAAGAGTGAATTTCATGGTCAGAAGGGTGGATTTTATGGTCAGAGGCAAAAACTACACATACAAAACTGATGAACAAGTCAGAATTGTGACAGAGTTGCTTCTACTCTAATAGAACAATCCTAAACAGTTTGAAAAAATCCCAAACAGTTTGAAAAAATCCCCCTCAAATAAAAAACATTTACAAGGATTTGGTGACAGGGGCATTTACTTTCCACGAACTTGCAGGGGCTAAAAGTAAATTTCCAATAAAAATAAAACACACCTCCTCTAAGACTCTCCATACTTGAGCATCTGTATATCGAGCTATCGGATCTAGATTCTGTCGAATTGTTCCCAAGAATAATGTTGGATTCTGAAATGTACAATCAGATAGATCAATCAATCAATACAGAATTGTGTACCAGAAACAAGGCTTTGGTTACATTTCATTAAGGGTAAAGTAATATATTGCAGAGATTTTAAGAAGGGTAAATAAATATATTGAGGAGTTTTTAAGGGTAAAGTGATATTAATGGAATCATTAGTTGGGTGGTCTAGTTGGCTTAGGTGTGCACTCTTGATCACAAGGTGTGTCATTGAGAAGGGTCTAATGTCCAACCTCTTGGGTTTTCTCTGGGTCTCTCTGGTTTTCTCCCATAGCTAAAGGCTCCTATGTGCAAGCAATATTTTGAAATTAAATTGAACCATATGTTTGTCCTGAAATGACCTAATTTGTGTCGAGTGGATATTAAACCCTATTTCTCTCTCTTTATTACTAAATTGTAAAATTGTAGAAACCTGTGGTATAATGGCTATTTTATCTCGTAATCTTGGTAACGCGATATTCTGTATATCTATACCATCTATGCGTACAACACCCAGATAATCTATCATACGAAATAAAACACTGATAAACGCCTGCTGTTCTGCAGCGGATTTAAATAACAAACCAATCTGAAAAATATAACAAAGGCAATTTTACCTTGCAGCAGATACTGGCAATGGTGAAAACACATTTTTAATGCCTGCAATGATATTTCACCATTACTAGGAATTGTTTTGAAAAAATACCTGGAAATTGAGCTTCAAATTTCAACAAATCAAAATACAGGCGAATGTTTAAAGTTCAAAAGACCAAAGTACAGATGAAGGTTCAAAGTTCAACAGACCAAAATAAAGGCACAACCAGCAATAGATTGTTCACATATATCTCATAAGTACAAATAATATGTACTACTTTAATACTTGTATAAAGATTGTTGCTGTACTGTAATTACATTCATGTATAAAAACAACAGATAGCACAATTGTTATTTCTTTGTCAAAGACACATCAAGATGGTGCCATAAAATCAATAAACAACAGATCTTGATCATTGAGTTGGCCGAGGAAGTTCCTTAGGATTTCCAGCATGTTTTCTCCTTGACAGTGATGTTGGGAGGAGGGCCTGTCAAGGAATAAGGTCTAGTTGTTTAGATGGGATGAAAAATCTAGATCCTGTGAAGACATTGGTATGCACGTAAAAGAATCCTTGATAGTTTGAATTGCACAAAGAGTAATCATGCTTTATGTTCGTCATTAGACTGGTAAGTGTGGAAAAGTAGGATGTTAAACCCCATTTCATTGTATTACAGTAATCAGTATAGCCTCACCTTTTCCTCCGCTCTTATGCAACACCAAACACTCTTTAAAATATTTGGCCCCTTTGACGTCTGTGTGAGAGTGACTCCCTCTAGTGTTAGAATACCATATTGAGGCCAGTTTAAGGAAGGTTTAATATCTGTCTCAGATAGATCTAATTCTGGTGTGATCTGATAACATTGAAATAATCTCTCCACAGAACTCATCTATAAATAAATAAAACAATTAAAAACTTGATTGAGATTGGTCAGATACAGTGATCCCATCCACCATGCCAGCATTTGTATAAGATTTTAGTCTGGGAGAGAGAAAGATATACCATTTAACACCCGCTTGATAAAACTAGGTTGTTTTGAGACTAATATATGGTACAATTATTATTTATAATTTGCTTGTGAATAACAGGGAAATGAGGGACATTTATCCCACTTTGCTCTCCCTGATCCAGTACTAATATACAAACTTTAAAATGAACAGCAGCTGATTTCTTCATGGCAGGTTGATGTACATTGAGCAAATTTAGGGCATAAAATAATGACAAACCAATTACGCTTGATGATATTGGAGCTCCTGAAATAAACAAAATATTCAGAAGGCATATAAAAATAGTCCCAAAACATTGCAAAAATGTATAAAAAGTAAACTTATCTTAATAAAAATTAATAATTAAATAAATAAATATACATAATGTTGTTGGAGGCTGTTTTCCAGAGGAGTTGCTGATGACTCATTCTTATTCTAGTAGTCACTTCACACAATAGTTGCTCGAGACTCTCTGTTGGTAGCTGTTTGACAAATGTTTTGTTTGTCAGACACCTCTTGGAAACAGTCACGAACAGACGATTTGTTTGCGACACACTCTGTTGGTAGCCATCACCCACAAGTTTCTGGTGACTCACTGCTGTTAGCTATTTCCGAGAGGAGATGCTTGTGACTCACTCTGTGGCCATTTCCCTGACAAGTTGCTGTTGACTCGCTCTGTTGGTAGTCATTCTTCATAGAAGATGCTGTGGATGCACCCTGCTGGATGCCATTGTCCAGATGAGTCAGTGGTGACACATTCAGTTGGTGGTCATTTCCAAGAGGAGTTACCTCCCAAGAAGTAGCTTCAGCTTCTGAAATCCAAATCAACGGAATATAAAATGGTGCCAATTTTCTGTGAAGTTAAATGATCTTACCTTGATAGTTTACAACAAGAATTGAACCAATGACAACACCAACTATTAACAGAAAACCAATTAAATCAACTCTCATTCCAAACCAACGATTGGCTGCTAGATGTAAATAACAGGCTGCAGTGCTGCGATCCTGGTTCACATCAAAATTATGTAAGAAACGCTGTTCTACACCAAACGAGCGTAACGTCTGTATACCTTCCATACTGCTTACCACATGACTACCAACGGCTCCTTTAGCTGAAAAAATAGAATAATCCAAATAGGATAGTCTTGATATTGGTCTGATCATTTTGGTATATATTTGGAGTAACTGTAGGTCACTTTGTTAAAGGCTCAATACCACTCTTGTTGTAACTGAATAATATGTCCAAATCTTTATTCTGGTCAACAAATTATATTATTTTACAATATTCCAATTAATTGATGATACAAATTTTTTCTTAACACACCTAATTTAAAAAATTGGAAAAATTCAACTAAACGATTTGAAAAGCCTAACTTAAACCTTTTCAAATGAGACTTGGATTTTAAAATATTTTCGAACCCTCTGGACAAATAAAATAGGATGTAATGGATAATATACACAACAAGTAGGACACTTAAACATTTAGTACTTAGAATAAGGCTATTATCTATTTTCTGGAGCTGCCAAGCAAGCAAGAGTGTTATTACCTCTTTAAAACACAGAAACTGATATTGGCAAATCGATAACCGCATGCATCATCTTTGGTGACAGTGGCGTGCTCACCACGATTGTAGCGTTCTGCTAGCCCAGACTAGGCACCAATTACCTGCCATGGCATGGATACCCTAACAGTAATGATAACCCCAAACGGAATGAGGACGGGCCAGGGATCCTAACCACACCACTAAAGTCAACAGTGTTCTCCTACTTTACGATTAAGTATTTTTCTTATTAATTTACACCAACAAATTTTTTAAAACATTCTTTGGTATACGAGCCCCTGGACAAGTGTCCAGGACAAGTGTCCAGGACAAGTGTCCCAGCTGCCCCCCCCCTCTCATAGGCCCTAAAGATTATGTATCAACTCACCAGCCAACTCAATCCTCTCGACATCCTGGGTTGAATGTAAATAATAATGTCTGGCTATGAGGAAGGCGACGGTTAATGGTACAACCAACAGAAACAACCAATAGTTAGTCACACCAACCACTAACATAGTTGAAAACAGAACACTGAATGACTGAAATATAAAACAAAATGTAAGGTCAGTCTTTGAGGGTGCATTTTTTAGATTTCTAGAAAAAAAAAAATTGTTAGTTGATTTCTCTGAATTAACATTATCATATTAAAGTTCCAATAGCATTTTTTTAAGTTATATTTTTAAAATGTATTAAAACAAAGCCCTAAAATAGATTGAACCTATAAACAGTCCTACCTTGTTAAAGAATAATCCTATTAATCCTATAATTCACTATTGCCAGTTGAGAAATTGGCAAAAATATCATTTTCAACTTCAAATTCAAACGTTTGAAGATGGCCGTCCGTGGAGAGGAATGGGAAAACAAGGGAGGTAATTGAGTAACTATTTCCTCAATCAGCCTGTGTCACCCTTTCTAATGCCCCCAAAATTTTGCCCATGATCGTATAATAGTGAGTTGACAACCTTTTGAGCAAAAGACATAGAAATAATTATGCTTTGACTTTCTTAGAAAATATGAAATTGGAACTTTAAATCCCATTAGTGTAAATTGACATTAAATACCACAAAAACAATGAATTCGAACAGCCTTGTAAAACTATTTGTATTCAAATATTTGGGAAAGATGCATGTTGAAGTTGGCTGTTCTCGCATAATATTTCAAAAATAGATAATGCAAAATAAATATATTAAAAATTTCATTCCAAATACTTTATATGCAAGCGAAATTATCAATGGCTTAATTTCGACAAGATGTGTGCATTAATCATAACCACTGTAATGGTCATTCGAGTCTTAGCCCACCTTCTCAATTTTTCAATCAAATCATTAAATGGCTAAACTGTTCTAATCTACTTAAAATCAGAGTCACCTGATGGCATTGAGAGTTGATTATGCTAATAAATGCCTAATTATTAATAAATATATACAATTTAAGGACTAGAGACAGACCTGCAATAGCTGATTTAGCTCTTACATAATTTGTATTTTAGGTTCTATATTGTGTAAACTATTTCAACACTAGACCAGGTAAGGAAACATAACGCTAAAGCTACAATATACGTCCACATTCCTGCTTTGATTGATATGGTACTTTGTCAAAAAGTCTAGGCATTTGGTTTGTTTAGCGTTGAGGGTCGTGCCTCAACATCAATAGTTGCCGTCCTTAGAGTATAGAGAATAAGTATACGAAGATAATCCATTCAGAATTGTGGCTTTCAGACGCTAAAGGCACAAAGTGGGCGTGGCTCTGCCCCTGGGGTCGGGACATTCACCAAAATCAATAGTGGACGCCCTCCGGCTATAAGGTATACATATGCCAAGTACCAAGCTGATTCATTCAGAATTGCGGCTTGTAAACAACAAACACAAAAATTGGGCGTGGCTTGCCTCTGGGAGTGGGGACATTCTGTGGTCTTTCTTAGGCTATAAGGAATACATTTCCCAAGTTTAAAGACCATCCATTAAGAATCGGGGCCTGTAGGCAACACACACAGCCACAAAGTAAAAATGAGCATGGCTCTGCCCTTGGGGGTTAGGAAATCACCAAAAACAATAGGGGTCATCCTTAGTGTATAAGGAATAGGTATGCAAACTTTTGAAAGGATCTGTTAAGAATTGCACCCTGAAGGCGAACACAAGACACAAAAACATTGGGCGTGGCTCTGTCCCAGGGGAGCCGGCATGCACCAAAAATATAGTGGTCAGTCTTAGGCAGGGATCTTAATCGGCTGTTTTTTGTCGGCTTTAGCCGATTGATCTTTAATCTAGCCGAATCGTAAAACAATGAATCGGCCACTATGGTATCATATATCAATCTACTTTCGGCCGATTTACAAAGAATTAATTATCATGCTGATTGATAAAACAATGAACAACAAGCCACTACGGTGTCATATATCAATCTATTTTCGGCCGATTACAAAGAGGTAATTATTACTCGTCGATTAATTAACCCATCAAAGAGTCAATCAATGCAATGAATACCTTCAGTGTCAATCCTTCTCGCCTCATTTTGTAAATAAACAACTTCGTTGAGTTAATTAATTCATGCCAAGTACGGTAAAAGAATAGCCGAAAATAATGGCGGCGTTGACCTTGAACTTCAAGCATGTACGTGGGCATTGTACTTGGAAGTTCCGAAAGCTAGAGATCCTCCCACGTCCAATATAGGTCACCTAAAGTTGAAGACAAGAAGATATTTTAGATCCGAATAGTTAGCTCCTTTCAAACGTCTTCTGTTTGATAAAAATTCACAGAAAATGTTTTGTTTCATATAAGTTACTAGTCTGAATCACGTGACCTTTCGCCCGTATGGCATATTTCCGAGCCCCGACTATTCACGGAAAATAATTGTGCTACATTGTTTTATTATTGACACGTGCTTACAAATATTCTTTTATATATTGACAAGTGTTTACATATAAAATAATTAAAAACGAACTTATTTGTATTTGCTTGTAGTTTTTCTTTTTACTAAATTAATTCTAACTTCCGTTTGTTTGGATGAAAGCAAAAGTAGATTATGCATTATGCAAGTTGCCAAAATTTGACTATAAATTTCGATAATGTATGGATATATGAATACTAGTATAGAATAACAACACAGGCTTTGTTTATCAGAAGTTATTATTATAATATCATATGGAATACCATAACGTTATGCAATTATTGACGTGAATAAAGTATGCATAAACCAACATGCCTGTTGTTCAAAAGACGACTATCCGTTAGGGGTGGCCAGTGTAGCAATATAGTCGTGGTGACATTGGTTTTAAAGATTATAGACAAGGAATGAGGAGATAAGATAGAGTTTTATGTTTCTAACATATTCACATATATGTAGGTGTGTACTAAAATCAACTTAGTCAATGATTGACATGGTTATATAAAAAAGAGTTGTATAGCCATAACAAACTAGTTCTATCTTTCAACAAATTACATGTGCATAGAAGTTTACCTATTGCGTCATTTGGCTTAATTTATCCAATCATATTCTTAATTGCACAGGTTCATGGTCATGAACACGCTTGGACCTGCATGATATCCATTAGGCTATAAAACAATCTATATCATAACTTTAAGACAGACTTCGATTAGATTCCAGAGGGTTACCATCTAAGAGTCCTAGACACCGCAAGGTGTCTAGGTTGAGAAGAGTTTAGTTAGTATTGACTATCATTGTAATATGTACTATGCTTGTATGTATACCTATGCTACATAAAAGGTAAAAACGAACTGTTGCATTGTTATAACTGAAGAAGACAAACGTCTTAAGAAACCAGTAAGAAGTAAACACAACGTGAAGGAGAAGCAAAGACAGCTAGAGACAAATTCTAGACGATCACAAGGCTAACAGTAATATGTAGCAAAAACAATATGCTTGTGTCGGTATCAGACAAAAAGGCTCATGGTGCTACACCAGTTCATTTCAAAATGGATTAAGAACCCTGGTCTTAGGGTATAAGGAATAAGTATAAAAAAATTTCAAGATGATCGATTAAGAATTGTGGCCTGTAGGTGACACACAGACACACAAAAAGAAAATGGGCGTGGCACTGTCCCTGGGTGTCGGACATGCACCAAAAACAACAGGGATCTTAAGGTACCAAGAATAAGTAAGCAAAGTTTCAAGATGATACGTTAAGAAATGCAGCCTGTAGTCGACAGACAAACAAATACAAGAAATGGGCGTTGCTCTCCCAGGGGGTCGGGCATGCACCCAAAACAAAAAGAGATCGTCCTTAGGTATAAGAAATACGTATTTTAAGTTTCAAGATGATCGATTAAGAATTGTGGCCTGTAGGCGACACACAAAATGAAAATGGGCGTGGCTCTGTCCCTGGGGGTCGGGCATGCACCCCAAATGATAGGGATGTTTCTTTGGGTACAAAGAATAAGTATTCAAAGTTTCAAGATGATATGTTAAGAAATGTGGCTTGTAGACGACAAACAAATAAATACAAGGAATGGGAGTGGCTCTACCCCGGGGGGTCGGGCATGCACCAAAACACAATACAGATCATCCTTAGGGTGTAAAGAGTAAGCATACAAAGTTTTAAGAAAATCCAGTAAGAATTGCACCCTGTAGGCGACACACAGACACACAAAAAGATATGGGCGTGGCTCTGCCCCTGGGGGTTGGGCATGCACCCCAAATGATAGGGATCATCCTTAGGGTATAAAGAGTAAGTATACAAAGTTTGAAGAAAATCCAGTAACAATTGCGCCATGTAGGCGACACAAAGACACACAAAAAGAAAATGGGCGTGGCTCTGCCCCTGGGGGTTGGGCATGCACCCCAAACAATAGGGATGTTCTTTGGGGTACAAAGAATATGTATGCAAAGTTTCAAAATTATAAGTTAAGAAATGTGGCCTGTAGACGACAAACAAACAAATACTAGAAATGGGCGCGGCTCTGCCCCTGGGGGTCGGGCATGCACCAAAAACAATAGGGATCTTCCTTAGGGTATAAGGAATAAGTATACAAAGTTTGAAGAAAATCCATGAAGAATTGCGCCCTGTAGGTGAACCACAGACACACACACACAGACAGGGGTGACGGCATAATACGTCCACATTATGAATGTGGACGTATAATAAACTATAAAGAATCTACAATGGCATCATTTTTTCTGGATAGATTTCAGATACATTTTATTTCGTACTAGTCATAAAATATTGTCAGGAGACATTCCGTATTTACCTGTATACAATCTAAAAATAGAGCTGGCAGGGCATCAACGATACATACATCCCTTAAATACCTGCTTAATACAGCACCTAGAAATAGAAATATATGTACTGACATTACAACAAGATAATCCTGGTAGAAATATACACTGTAACTGTTTATCTCCGACTGTGCTAATAAAGATGGGCATACACCATACTGTGTGCTATGAGGGGAAGGTAGCCCAGACAGCGGTGCTATGGCCTACTCTTACATCGGATTCCAACACCAAGGGATCTTTGACGTGCATGCCAATGTGCATGAGTGACCTCGGTTTTCCGTCCCATTCCAATAACTACTATGAGGGAAATTTTGCCTGGACCGCTGTGCTACAAAAAGCTTACTTGTTTTTTGATACCAATGATATACACATGTTAAAAGATAACCCAGTAAAAAGGTGACTGGAAAAATTGTGGGGAAAGTTGGAGCTGGGCAAAGAGACCAGAATTGACACTGAAATCAATATAGAAATTATCTCCCCTTGATGCGTCAAGGGAGATAACTATAGTCACACTGATTATTTTTTATACTGTTTATAGCTGTTAATTGGCCACAGATCACTAATTATTGCCCCATTGACTTTAATGTTAATTCTCGTCTCTTAGACCGGTTGTAACTTTTTCCCAAATATTCGTTGGGTAAAACGCTTTCTGCCACAGATGGAGCAACATGTGGCAAACTCTTGCCCAAAAGCATGTATGAGGTTCTTCATGAAAAACTTGAGATAGACAAGCTGGAAGTAGAGACAGCTAACCTTGCAATTTTCGGCCCTCCCTTTCAACGTAACCAACCTCACAACTCTTGTATCCTTCCGCCTCAAAATCATGAATATTCACCAAAACCTGGCAGAAAATGTATTTTCAAACCCTTTTCTTCGATTCTACACCAAAAATTCAACAAAAATCGCCATGCAAAAGGGGGAAAAAGGGAAAGGGAGAGAAGGACTAAAAATAACTTTCGCCCTTGTTTCGTGGGTGACGGCCCATGAATATTTGGTGATCTGTGTCCTATATAGGGGTGAAACTTCGGATATCACCAAAAGGCCTTTTGCATTTGCTTCCCATATGTTCTGGCAACATGCTGGTGCAAGGAAATCAAAATCAAAAAATAACTGCAAAAATGATGGCCCTTTAAGTATACATGCTGCTTTAAGTACAGTGGTGCACCTCAGGTCCCTGGGCCTTTTGTGCTAAAATTTAAAAAATCTTTTTTAATAGAGGCAGTATTTGAGCTCTGTGAAAAAATTAGACAAGTTGCAAACAAACTACATAGAAAACACTCATAATTTGGAATTTTTATCAAAAATATATTTTTTTACTGCCATGTCATGAAAAATGTACAAAATTTACATGTAGCATCTTTCAAAAAACCAATAATTTTCCACTTTTTTAGATAGCCAGACTGGCAAGTAATATATTTTTGGAAACCCTGGACAATATGCAAACAGGAAAATCACAAATCAATTGCATTGATTGTAATTATAGAGGTTTATACTGAAACATGTAACCCCACCCCCTAAAAATGTCAATGACTGAATCAATCTTATCTTTGGATGCAGAGCTAACATTACCAAAGGAATCTGTCTAACAGATATGTTTTACCATCCCTGGCTAATACATGTACATAGAAGCTAAAATAGGTGCAATAAATATGAATTATGGTTAAAATAGGCCTTGCTGAAAGAATAAAAAAGGTATATTCAGCCTATGTCCACCCCTCTCTAACAAAGGGGTCACAGAATACACAATTTTCACAAATTTGGAAATAGTTTAATGTTTTCAACATCTCAAACCTCAGAGGCATCATACAAATCTTTATTGCAATTATTGTACTGAAGCAAGATGTTTGGACCTTTACATCAATTGCCTTAAAAAATGAAGTAAAAAAGGTAGTTATGACAAAGTTGACAACATAAAAGAGGCCTGAAAAGGAGCAAAATTAACATTTTTCTGTTCTATAAGTGACATAAATGCAACAAACACTTCAAATACTAGATTTTGATAAGAAAATATTGACCATTAAGCTGACATTTACACATCTACACCAGTTCTGTATCAGGGTGTGGTCTTACTGGCCTGAAATGTCTCAAGGTTCTAAGTTTGACTATGAACAAAAAAGGTCAGAAATCCTTGAAATGTACAAAATGACCATTTATTGGTGAAAAATAACTTTCCCATCTGTAATTCAACAACAAATTCCAATTATTATCATTTAACTGTCAACACAGGTGCAATTAAATCTCTCAAAACACATTAATAAAAACGGGTGGGGTGGGGCATTTATAGCCCCTCTAAACAGAAAGATGGGGTGAAAAATGTCTATAAAGACTGGGATATTGCTTCCTACATGAAGAAAATGCAAGAATTTAATGCTTCAAAGAAGAAAAAAATGCTTGTTCTGGGTAAAATAGTGGCCAAATTGAGCCTACCCCTGTTTTGAACATTTTGTACAAACCCATCTGCTGTATATTATTAACTCAGTGTTGACAATTTTCCATTTTCTGTAGGAAAGCTGGGCTATTTCTAAACTTGACAAACTTATAGATCCCATCTAAGTTACATTAGCAATGAAAATAAGGGCATTTTTAGAAATTTTGAGTCATTTGAGTAGGTATGAAAGCATTAATTTTTACATCGAAATGGGAGAATCTGGAGATTTTCTGTGAATATTTCTGATTTTTAGACAAAATTAGGTGAAATTACAATGTTGTTCACTTTATCTGTGCTTTCTAAGGCTGAATACACCAAAATTGGACATTGAAATATTTTCATTACTATTAGAAATTAAATAAAAACTGAAAATTGGAAAATTTGCAGTAAAATCACAATTTTTCCCAAAACTTTGATAAATTTTTTTTTAAATTTAATTTTTTTTAGTTTTTCTGTAGTCAAGTTATTTTATACATATTTTCTGACAAATTAGTCATCATATTTTCAAAACTAAGGCATATCAGTCACAGCCTTGTCATACACAGACAGGCCACAGATCACTAATTATTGCCCCATTGACTTTAATGTTAATTCTCGTCTCTTAGACCGGTTGTAACTTTTTCCCAAATATTCGTTGGGTAAAACGCTTTCTGCCACAGATGGAGCAACATGTGGCAAACTCTTGCCCAAAAGCATGTATGAGGTTCTTCATGAAAAACTTGAGATAGACAAGCTGGAAGTAGAGACAGCTAACCTTGCAATTTTCGGCCCTCCCTTTCAACGTAACCAACCTCACAACTCTTGTATCCTTCCGCCTCAAAATCATGAATATTCACCAAAACCTGGCAGAAAATGTATTTTCAAACCCTTTTCTTCGATTCTACACCAAAAATTCAACAAAAATCGCCATGCAAAAGGGGGAAAAAGGGAAAGGGAGAGAAGGACTAAAAATAACTTTCGCCCTTGTTTCGTGGGTGACGGCCCATGAATATTTGGTGATCTGTGTCCAATTTTCATCTTATTATCCTACATTTCTACAAACAATGACATATGAAACATACTTCTATATCTTATACAGGTCACAATTCTATGGAATACAAATACTGTTTATTACTGAGTGTCGTTATCAAGCAATGATAAAAAAAATGAAATGTAACAAGAAAATATACACATGTAAACAACAATTCTTAGTTAATGCTGACCAAACAAAGACATCCTTCAAATTACCTTGAAGGTAATTTAATTATGAAAGTGATCAAGGTTGATAAGGGTAATGCTAATAACAACATCCAATATAACATAGACCACTTTACCATCAATGGTATATTTTAGATATACCAAAATTTCCCTCGTAGCACACTGACATGATGTGTGCCTGCCTTCACTAGCCTGGTTTGTCTAGAAAATTAAAAAATTTTTCCATGAAAACTGAAACAAATGTCTGATTAATAAAAGTCACAACCAAAAAATGACTTACCGATGCCATTGATATCAAAGAAAGATATGGGAGCTTGCATCAATAATATCAGAGCCATGTTGTGTAGAACTTGAGCTGCTCGCCGCACCATGTAGAAAAATAATCCTGCTTGAAGAAAACCAATCACCACGGTAACAAATACTATTCCTAAATAGATATAAACTCTAGCATCCAGTGATAAAATGGCAGGTCCAAATATGGTCGTATTGACAAGGTTTGTAGTATTCATGTCTTGATATTGTTCAGCCCTAGAAATATAACATATTTGAATTGAAGAGCATATTTTATTTATTAGCTAATACAAGCATTTACACAGTCAAATAATACTGCATTTAGTTCACTTTCTTGTTTAATAGAATTATAATAAAAACAATATGTATGAAAAGGGCTACTCTAACATTTTCAAACTTCTGTATGATCCTTTTGATATTTGTCAAATTTAAAGGCATAGACATAAAAACCAAAATAAAGAAAATACATGTAGCAATAAGTGTTTTCTTTTCATTCATGTTGTAATTATTTCTTGACCAAATACTCACTGAAACTGTTTTTAAACTATTAATTAAACGTACACACGTAAAAGTTGTAAGTAACTATGTTGATCAAGCTTTTTATAAAGTGTTCAGTTTAATCTTCAAGCCTTGCTTCTCTTTGTCAGTGGTTCACGACAGAGGGCCTGGACGAAAAAACGCTGTCTGATATTATATAATATTGAAACATTGGAACTTACCAATAAGCTAACCACCATTCACAAAGAATAAAACTTCCCTGAAAAATAAATTGACCAATTTAAATCTTGCACAGTGTATATAAATATAAACAAATATGATATTTTTAATATATTGTTGTAAATCTGTAACTGAATTAAACAATTTAACAAGTAAGTTGAATCTGTTTTAATTCTTCTGATGTGATAACCTATCAATATGAGATTATTACTCCTGAGACATTTATTCACGGCCTAGCTGTAATAATAATGTGCACATTTGTATAGCGGTATTCCACACTGACTGTAGCTCGTAGCGTATGCAAAGAATTCAGTTCTCCACAACACAAACAACACAATACTAAACAAAGCATCAGAAGAGATAAGTCTTCAGTGGGGGACACTGTTTCAAATAAGTAGGGAGGTTATTCTAATGTGAAGCTATCAGATATGAAAATGATTTTGCTCCGAAAGTTTTAAAATTGTAAGTTGGTAATTATAGCTGAAAATTATATTTTGATCTAAGGTTCCTAGAGGAATAAGTTCCTGGAACTACACAGGTGCCGTTTTGTGAACTGCCTGATTTGCTGAACAGTGTCACTTGTTATATAACGTCTTATTCCATCACTTATTGTTTTCTCTACATATATATAAAAATTTAATTATCCCTTTAATCCTTTTTCACTCATCACTTTGTAAATAATTTCACAATGTAGAAATAATATAATTGTCTGTGATATTGCCTCGGTGGAAGTGGACGTTAAGTAAAGTTATTCCACACACATATCTAATCTAGACAGACCATTTTAAACAAGCCGACATTTAAACCTAATAGTTTTCTAAGATTATCAATGAATTTGAACAGTTTTCCAACAACGGTTTGAAACTAAATATTAAATACAGAAACTCCTGCTAAAACAGCAAAGCTACATGATAACAAAATTGTAGTGCTAGACAACAAGACAGGACAATCTAGGTGTCACCCACATGTTTACATCCCTACTAAAATACTTCCAATTTATCATTTTAGTGGGTATGTGTGCAGTATAAGGCCAAGGGAGATAACTACCACATAATCTTCATCAGATTCCAACTGCCAAGGGTTCTTCTACGTCCATGCTAACATGTTCACTGATCGATCCAGTTTTTTTATACTATCCAAACAACAAGGCAGTCCTGCATGCGTCAGGCCTCAAAGCAGAGACAGAGGTTAAAAAGCTGAGGACTTTCTAGTTTAGAGCGTTATTATAAACTTACTTGTATTATGGTGATATAAGTTTTACTTTCACCACCACTGTAAAGTTGATATCGTTGACTGAGCAACATAAGTGAATATTTATGACACTAGCAGACCAAAGACATCATTTTATGTGCATCATGTTTATAAGTTCGTTAAAATTTCTAGTAATCAGGAAGAAGTCGTTAATTAGGCGTTATGTCAGTAAGGTGTTAAAACTGTGACTATTGAATTATATACACTACTACTGTCCAGGTTTGTGTATTCAATATTGATAGGTGTCATAATTAGTCACACTTTTACACCAGTAGTGATATCTTTTACAGCTAGTTACACACCTGCTTATTAATGACCACTGTATCATTTCTAAACACTTTCTATACATACTAATAAAAAGACAAAAATTTTCATAACTAAAACGTGCAGGTTCATAAATCAACGATGTCAGCTTACCAGTGCTAGTTAATTATACAATTGGCAAATACGACCACAACAAAAGCCATACTTGTACTGAACTAATACTACCTTCTCAATCAGCCATGCAAAATTGCATCTTCACCAACAATACATAAGCCAGCTAATGGAAAGAAAACCCAAACTCACCTTCGTCTTGTGCAACCATGATAATTAAATAATATTCTTACCAAGCGAATAAATTTATATCTAACACGGTCCAGGTTTTGGCCACTTACAGCCTCCTTGACAGTTTTTTTTATTGAACTTCTGACAGTAGTTCTCATTCAAGGAATTGATATATCTAATAAATTGTTTCTAGACCACCTGATACCACTTGTCATTTTACAAAAATTGGTATTTTTTTGGCATGTGCTCAAGGCTAATTATTCAAAATATTCAGTTGAAAGTTTCATGTTCATCAATCTCTTTATTGTTTAAAAAAAACACCTATGTTTAGCGACATTTAACACTTTATATTTTACGCTTCACATCAATGGGTAAATTTACGTTAATTAATTTTTAATTTTTATGATAAATGTGGTGATGTACTGTTAAAAATATACATTTTATTTGATCTTTATACATACCTTATTGTCATGGTGATGTAAAATGTATACTGTCATGGTGATGTTAGTGATGTAAAATGTCTACTGTCATGATTGTGTAAAATGTTAGTGATGTAAAATGTCTTGGTGATGTATAATATCAACTATCATGATGATGTCAGTGATGTAAAATGTCTACTGTCATTATGGTGTTAGCAATATAGAATATCTACTGTCATGGTGATGTTAGTGATGCACAACATCTATTGTCATGGTGATGTTAGTGATATAGAATAACCACTACTGTCATGGTAAAGTTTGTCATGCACACAATGTCTATTACCATAGCAAAGTTAGTGATTGTGATGTTAGTGATGCACTATGTATATTGTCATGGTGATGTTAGTCTACAAGACAACTACTTTACCTGTTCAAGTATAGACAGAATAAAGAATAAAAGCACCCCACACATTCCTCCCCCAATCATGAAGTAATGTTTATAAATGCTGCCTGTAGGGATTGTAGAATGGTAGCTTGGTTCGGTTTCACCAACAAAAAATGCATCCGATGGATCCTGCAAATAAGTTATTTCATTTTTAAAATCTAAAATGTCTGGAAGTTTCCCTTATTTTACAAATAGCCACCATATGTCAATTTAAATCAACATTGATGTACTTATCTCGCCATGACCCGTGTGCCAGAATGCTTTTAAGCATCATTTGTAATGAGGCGACTTGATGAACACGGCTAAACATACCCTAAATGAGAATACTACCAGTGTACACGGGAATAACTAGACTCCAAAGACTGCCATTCAATTCAGAATCTTTGAGTATTTCGTTGATCATAATTGATTAGAAATTACAGTAAAAACAGAACCGATTGAATGTAAATCCCTTATATACATTGATGTTGCATTATCATATCCATGACAACCCACTTGTGTCATTTCCAAGTGCCAAAGAATAGTGATTAAGCTCCTTTAAATACTGCTGTTAATTTTTTTACAATTCTAGGGGCCAATACATGAATTATGATATAATGGCCAAAATTTTATACGTGTTCCTGAAGAACACCTAGCGAGATACTCATAGGAAAGCTTCCACATGGAACCCAAATACTTTTTATGATAATACCTTGACTTCATGATGTAACACTTCCAATGAACCATTTAAACTGTCTTTTAGAGTATCCTGATTAGATGGAACTGATGTTACTAGGCTACTGCTTCCAGATTCATTTAGTAATGGCGGAGATATATCAATCAATTTACTAACATCCATATTTTTATAAAATCCTGCCGACAAAAAGTTGTTGATGTTCATTCCCCATTTCTCCAGATCATCAAATTTTCCACAATAATTGACGTTACCCTGTGCAAATAAAAATAATTTTACAAAAATAAAAACATTTCACAGGAAATTAATCAACATATTTTCCACATTTACGGACATTACCTAGCAGAGATATAAATGTTTGTAATAGATAAAAACTATACAGTATCATAATCAACAAATTTTTCATAATAATTTTGCATCTATTTGAATTTCTGTGATACTTTTTGATTTTTTCATATGGGGTCGGTCATACATTCACAAATGGCACAATGTGTAATTGCCTGAATGGCCATGTCTACATGTTTGTCAAAGACATCCATTTTTCCAATGTTAGGGAGGAGAATTTTGCCTATACAGCAGCATTTCGGATCCCTCTTCTTCAAAAACCAAACCAAGCAACATTTTTCTCATCAACCAACAGAATATGGTAGATCCAAGGTTCCAAGCTCCTATTTTACATTTGACAGTACTTACATCTGACATGACAAGTAACTTATCCGCTACTCTGGCATGGTGCATATTATCTGTTACTAATATCCTTGTCTTACTCTTTAATATACCACAAATACATCTACAAATACAAACAATATATACAATATACAAACAAGATCTACAATATAGAAACAAGACCTCAAATATACAAACACAATCTACAAGCAATATCTACAATATACAAATACAACTAAATATACAAACAATATCCACAATATACAAATATGATCTACAATATAGAAACAATATTTCCTAATATTGGAGTAAATATAAGTGAAAAGATGCAACATTGGGAATTGATTTGGCGACATGAAGAATTTGATGTCAATAGCATATGTTAAAGATATTTAAGGATGTAAATGGTTACCTTTTGAATATCAACATGGCCGACTTGGCATCCATTCCACTCAATATATCGTCAATAAGATAAATATCACAATTCTGATAAACAGCCCTAAAAATACACACCAAATCATTAAAAATGGCTCATTCACATGGACAATTTCTTTTTAAAAAAAAAACCCCATGTAGAATAAACTAATCTGGAAAGTTGATATATTTCAACGACCATAAATGTTTAGAAATCACAATAAATTGTTTAAAAATGGAATGTAAATCACTTTATATACACTTATAATACATTAATATGTGCTTTTAGACCCATTTTTGTTTATTTCAAGGATCCAAAGAATAGAGCTATTCACATTATAAATTAATCCTCAAGACCTATCTTTACAAACTTTATTATAAATAATTGATAGTAATCTATATAAACTACCTTGCTAAAGTTATCTTAGCCTGCATGGTATTATCTATAATAACTCCACGTTCTCCTATTAATGTCAAATCTTTCTGTGGCAGCGTATCAAACAACTAAAAATAAAAAATAAAATCAGAAAACAATTCTGTTGTGGTTCCATCTTATTTGTAATAAAAATGAACCAATCTTTGCTTTACAGTATTCCCCCACAGAAGTAATGCATGTGGTCCTTGGCTTTATAGTATCCCACACAGAAGTAATAGAGTGGTCCTTTGCCTTATAGTATTATCCACAGAAGAAAAGGAGAGGTCATTTGCTTTATAGAATTCCCCACAGAAGTAATGGAACTGGATGAGTGGTCTAACATCTGCCTGCATTTTATATCAAAAGGTATGTTGTTGAGTCCACTGATGAGATATCAATCCCTAGCTGGTAAGTGACAAAACTTTGAGTGTCTGCTGTATATAATATAACATGTGATAGTCCCCAAACCCCTCTCTCTCTTTCTCTCTCTCCTAATAAATGAAATGAACCAATTATTCTAAAAATTAAAATAATGTTATTCTTTAAAACAGATCAATTCAATTGTTCAACTGGCTAAAAATATTCACCTGTAGTAAGGCACAAGCTTGTAGAACTTGATTATAGCGATATCTACCAAACTCTGCACCAAATATAATATTCTCTCGAATAGTTCCTGGAAATAACCATGGCTGACATGGAACATATGCTAGGCGCCCATGATGGAATAAATGTCCTTTTTGTCTCTCAAGTTCTCCAGTTATACTCATTAACAAACAACTCTATAAAATGAAACACAAACAAATATCATTAATCTTTTCTTCATAAAATGTCTGAATTTTAAAGTGTCAGTTTCAGCAGATCCCACAGAACAAGTTTTCAAATCTAAAACTTTTTCTATCACTTATAGAGTATCTTTGGTGGTCAAATGGTCTAACACATGTAATTTAGACCATAAGTTGACATAAAATTAAACCATGTGTTAGTCCCAAAATGACCTAGTTGTGTTTCGACGTTAACCCCATTCCACACTCTCCCTCTCTCGTGTGCCTTTTAGATTATATGTTGAAATAAAATTAAGCCATATGTTAGTCCCAAAATGACTTAGTTTTGTGTCGAGTGAACAGTAAACCCCATCCCCCCCTCTCCCACTTCCCCTTTCACATATGGAAAATTCAATATTACACAGTCTGTCCTAATGTTAAGGAAAATTTGATCAACTTTTATAATAAAACAAAATTATGACACAAACCTTTCCACTTTCAGCTGGTCCTATAACAGCATACAGATTATTCTATTCAAATACAGGAAGAAAAAAAAATTAAATCAGAAGAAAATAAAATGATAAAGATAGGTTGCCAGACTATGGAACAAATGCCCACAGCAGCTAATCGTCCGAGCAGTCAACATGGGTTGTTGCATATTCTGGTTCTCAGACAATCCTTCCCAAAAATTTGATGTGGGAGGTTTTTATTTTTGTGTTTTTATTTTGTCAAAGGATCACTGCTGGGTTAAATGATTTCTCACATCACATTTCAAGGCACTACATTTATCTTTTCATTTTGATTCTAGGAATGCCCGTCTTCATTAGCCAAGCAGAGTAGAACAGTAGGACATTAAACACCATTTTAATTTTTTTAGTAATATATGATTATATAGTATTATTTATGATTGTCAGTAACATTTATCAGGGTTGTGTACTTGTGAGAATACAGTACATTATTTCTTCTAAATTTACTTCCTATAACCATTTTGTATTTTCAAAAGTAAAAATGGGTCTTTCAAAAGATGTGCGAGAGACTGAGAACCAGATTTCTTTTTTCATGGTCTAAATTTATACCTGTCATAATAAATGTTGTTTGGGTATTCCAGGCTACAACTTTGATAGTGCAAAGAGAGGGGGGTGAACAGATGTGGTCATCAAAGACTTGACCTGCGACTTAAAATATTTAGCACACCTCGTGACTGAGACTCAACTCTGACTCAGTAGTTGTTCAAATTTGACTTGATAGATCTAAGGACTGGTGCTCATTTTATCATGACAGTCGTCATTGAGTCAAGTGGTGATGATTCGATCACAAGCATGTAATTTTTCTTTGGGTTCTCCACATTCATCCCAAAATACCCCTATGAACAAGCGAATTAATGAAAACCCTCTTTCTCTCTCTCTCTCCCTCCCTCTCTCTGGCACCAATAATTTTTTGCTAATAAATATTGCATAAGAGAGATAAGAACATAACAATGGGTATTCTAATTTTAATTATTTGTATCATTACCTTCTCTATATCAAGATCTATATTTGATAAAACCATAGCAGCATCGATTCCCTGAAATTAAAACATGTTTGTAAAAATTGTTAGTCCTTCAATGTCCTACACATAAGTTTGCAGAGTGTTTCAGATTTGTCAAACCTTGGAACTCTGTTCAGCGTCTGTGTTGAAGCCAAACATTTGTTAGTCTGCAGGATTATATTTGTCATCTGTGGTGATTTTATATGGAGCTAGACTTAATGTTCGACTTAAAACATTTGTTTGTCTGCAAGACGATGTTTGTCGGCTACAGACGACAAAAGTCAAAATATTTGTTCAGTAGTTTATCGTCTGCACTAAAACTTATGGGACATTTCTTTTTCCTTTCATTCAGTGATTCTAAAAGAATCAACTAATTAAACCTACCTTTTCCTTGCTGGCAAAATAATTAGTAAATTTGACAGCAATATTATCTTGTAGGTCTTGATAATCCACTCTACGCACTGATGAAGAATTTCTTTCATCCAGTATTAATATTTCCTGCAAACAGTGAGAGAAAAATTACAACTGAGGGGTTACTTGACTTTTTCCATCTAATTCTGGAAGACTTGAGAAAACATGGTAGATTTGAGAAAACTGGAAGATTTGATAAAACTGACAACTCTGTGAAAACAGACATAATAATTTGGTTTGTAACAGCAGGTTTTAATGTAGGCCTACACATACATGAAATGAAATGGTGGTTAACTTTTACATCCTAGTGTTCTGCATCAACTGGTCCAATGAAGACAGGCATCCACCATATGGCGTGCTTTGAGTGAAATTATGCCTGGACAGTTGCACTACCGTCTACACTCATATCGAATTCCAATTGTCAAGGGTTCTTTTACGTACATGCCAATGTGTATGATAGACCTCAGGTTTTTCGCTTGATACTAACAACTAGACACTGAGAAGTGGAAACATGTGGAACTTTCTCGGCCAAAACCAGGAGCAAACCCTTGGTCTCTAGGTTACCAAGATGGTGTCTTACTCACAGACCCATATACCACATACTACAAATACTGTTAAACTATTCTGCCATGGGGGTTCAGTCGATGGTTCGGGTTCGCTCCTGTTGTTTACTGAGAAAGTACCCTTAGCAATTTTCAGCAATTGATTTCCCCTTATCAGAGAGAGAAATGGGGTCAATCTAGATAATTTTGGGATGAGCACATCGTTTAATTTCATTTCATTAATTCATAAGCATGTAGGTGTATTTAGCAGTGGGAGAACCTGGAGAAAACCTACGTCACATACAAGCGGGGAATCGATACCACGCCACTTGACTTAATGACAGACCTTATGATCAAATATACACCCATTAAAATATTCGGCCACTCATTCCCCTCCGTTCATCCGTGGTCTCATATACACGGCATGCATGTTACCGTGACGTTGGAATTTGGTGCAGACTAGACAAAATCATAGCATGACCTATGTCTGTCTTCATTTGCCTGGTCCTACACTTTTGACAAGGGGGAACTGCGCTGCAAAATCCTTAGCAAACCACCATCTTACTCACTGAGCCACTGCAGCTACAACTCGCATACCAACATACAGGTATATAAAAGGTATATAAAAGGTGTATCCGTACCTGTATTCTATGGATTGTTTTCATGGCATCACTGAAGAATAAAATCCCGGACGGAAGAAGAATACTTAAACTGATGCGTAAAGTTTCAAACAACGACATAGCTGTAAAAATCTGCATAGCAACGACCTTTTGACCTGTGACCAGTACTAACATGAAGGTGACAAACATGACCAGTTTTCCGGCTGTTAACGTCAAGGCACTGTTGAAACTCAATAGCCTCGTTAATTTCTTCATATGTCGTTGCTCCTCACTAGAAAGATATAAAGAAATTTTCTGATATCTATGTCATGATATTTATATGACCTGAAGGGAGTTAGAGAGAGATCGACTAAAGATGGGGTTTAACATCACAAACTAATTCCAAAACTATCACATCCTTCATTTTGATTTCAAGAATTCGCTCACCAGGTTGGGGTCTTTATCAGTGCAAGCTAACACGAGGACCCAGAGGAAACCCACAAGGTTGGATAGTATGCTAAAAAAGAATAACAGTTTTAAAAGACTACGTAAAAGTGCGCTTGTATTACAAATTTTGGCTTGCAAACACTGGTATTATCTATAGATGTAAAATGTCAGATCAGTTACATGAGGATCTTTCAAAAAAAGTCGCCCAGATGAACAAGATTGTCAGATTGCAATTGAATTTGCTTATTGGTGTCCCAAAACATGAACCAAAAGCAATCTATGACACTTTAAAGTTGCAACCAAGGTATTTAACAATTAAGGATGTAAATCCAATAAGGTGATCAAGTAAAGATGTTTTTAAATCGGATCACTTGATTTTTTTCAAATAAATCCATTTTTAGTAGATTTTCTTAACACCTTGTTTATATATATGATTCTGATTCATCTTATCTCATGTGTCAATATGTCAACCTTACTGCGCTAGCATCCTCAATTTAACAAATTGAAATATATTTAAAAAAAAAAAATTTCTAGGTATAAAATAGTATAAATATACCTTGAACCATAAACCAAGCATAGCATCATCAAAGCCATCTTGGAATTGTGATGAAATATCAAAAATGTAAGTCTGTCAATTTTTCCACAATTGTCCAAGGAACAATTAGTTTCATGTTGATAGTATTGGTTTGATGAAACTAAAAGTAAAACTTACTGTCTGGCATTCATGATGATTTTCTCACAGAACTTTTCCCAACAGCCCATTTTAATCTCATGTATTCCACTGATCATCAGTTGTAATTTACGAAGACGATGATTGGTGTAAGTATCTGTCTTCTGTCTGCAAGACAAAGATCACAAAAATATGTTGACAGTTCACAGACAAATACAGAAATATAAAGACATTTCAAGGACAAATACAGAAATATAAAGACAACTTAAGGGCAAATACAGAAATATCAATGGCAGTTCATGGGCGAATACAGAAATATGGAGACACTTCAAGGATGAATACAGAAATATGGTGGGAGTTCAAGGACAAATATAGAAATATGGAGACATTTCATAAGCGAATACAGAAATTTTAAGACAGTTCACAAGCGAATAGAGAAATATAGAGAGAGTTCAAGGACAAATACAAAAATATGGAGGCAGTTCAAGGGCAAATACAGAAATATTAAAGGGCGAATACAGAAATATGAAGACAGTGCACCCTGTCGCTTCCCCCTTTGTTTAGTACATTCACCTACCCAGCATTTTGCTATAGTGTGTTCCTGGGATCTTAATCGGCTGTTTTTTGTCGGCTTTAGCCGATTGATCTTTAATCTAGCCGAATCGTACAACAATGAATCGGCCACCATGGTATCATATATCAATCTACTTTCGGCCGATTTACAAAGAATTAATTATCATGCTGATTGATAAAACAATGAACAACAAGCCACTACGGTGTCATATATCAATCTATTTTCGGCCGATTACAAAGAGGTAATTATTACTCGTCGATTAATTAACCCATCAAAGAGTCAATCAAGCAATGAATACCTTCAGTGTCAATCCTTCTCGGCTCATTTCGTAAATAAACAACTTCGTTGAGTTAATTCACGCCAAGTACGGTAAAAGAATAGCCGAAAATAATGGCGGCGTTGACCTTGAACTTCAAGCATGCACGTAGGCATTGTATTTGGAAGTTGGAGATCCTCCCACGTCCAATATAGGTCACCTAAAGTTGAAGACTAGAAGATATTTTAGATCCGAATAGTTAGCTCCTTTCAAACGTCTTTTGTTGAATAAAAATTCACAGAAAACGTTTTGTTTCATATAAGTTATTAAAGTCTACTTTTTGCGAGTACCAGTAACACTAAAAATAAACTAATCTGAATCACGTGACCCTTCGCCCGTACGGCATATTTCTGAGCCCCGACTATTCACGGAAAATAATTGTGCTACATTGTTTTATTATTGACATGTGCTTACAAATATTCTTTTATATATTGACAAGTGTTTACGTATAAAATAATTGAAAACGAACTTATTTGTATTTGCTTGTAGTTTTTCTTTTTACTAAATTAATTCTAACTTCCGTTTGTTTGGATGAAAGCAAAAGTAGATTATGCATTATGCAAGTTGCCAAAATTTGACTATAAATTTCGATAATGTATGGATATATGAATACTGTATGGAATAACAACACAGGCTTTGTTTATTAGAAGTTATTATTATAATATCATACGGAATACCGTAACGTTATGCAATTATTGACGTGAATAAAGTATGCATAAATCAACATGTCTGTTGTTCAAAAGACGACTATCCGTTAGGCGTGCCCGTGGCCGGTTCATTTCAAAATGGATTAAGAACCCTGGTGTATTCCCTTGTTCCATTGTGCACATCCACGTTCTAGAGTGTATCTCCCTGTACAAGAGTGTGTCCTCCCTGTTTTATAGTACACATGTTGTAATGTAACCCCACTGCCCTGATTTCACAACCATGTTCTCAAGTTTTATTAGGCATTTGACCAAATATCTTGAGATTGTTGTCACAGGATTCAAGTTGGCGTGCCATAAAATTTTTTTGTACATTGACTACTAAAACTTAGAGACAACATAGTTTACTTAAATTCAATTTAGAATTGTTTTGACTAATTTCTAAACATAAAAGACTTACCTCAAAATACGTGAAAGTTTTCCCATCAATATTTGTAACGGAAATAACAATAACAAAACAACAAGTCCCGCCAGACAGACGGGTCCGAGACGTAACCAGTCCCATAATAAATAACTAATAACCAATAACTGTACAGGAGCAATAATAATATATGTAGCGGGTAATACCACCTAAAATACAATACCGTCATAATGTTAATACCACCTAAAATACAATACAGTCAAAATGTTAATACCACCTAAAATACAATACAGTCAAAATGTTAATACCACCTAAAATACAATACAGTCATAATCTTGATACCACCTAAAATACAATACAGTCATAATGTTAATACCACCTAAAATACAATACAATCATAATGTTAATACCACCTAAAATATAATACAGTCAAATGTTAATACAACCCAAAATACAATACAGTCAAAATGTTAATACAACCTAAAATACAGTCATAAAATGTTAATACAACCTAAAATACAGTCAAAATGTTAATACAACCCAAAATACAGTCAAAATGTTAATACCACCTAAAATTAAATAAAGTCAAAATGTTAATACCACCTAAAACTTATGGGCCAATACTGGGATCAAATCCACAAGATCCTAGTTAATGAATCAGCGCCTTTCTCACTCCCCGTTTTCAATAACCTACCTGGTTCAGAACAGTTGGATGTTAAACCCCATTTCATTTCATTTCTTTTCTCACTGAACGGCTCCCTGTTTTAAGAGAGAGAGAGAGAGAAATGGAGTTTAACATCCACTCGACACAAACTCGGTTATTTCGGGACGAACATACTTTATTTCTATAATTCTATTGCATGTAGGGGTCTTTGGTGGTGGAAGGAAACCAGAGGACCCACGAGGTTGGACAGACAACCCAACTTCTTGTCATGTACAACCGGGGAATCAAAACCACGTCAGTTGACTCAATGATAAAGCGTGCACATGCCAAACATCTAAGCTCCTCCAAGCTTTAAAGAAATACATAATAATAGTTGATATAACACATTGAAAATGATTACCATAGGAAACACATCCATTTCTCTTGTGACCAGGTTCATGATGTCTTCCATAATTTTAGGGCTTAAAATATGACTTGATAATTTCATCACCTGAAGAACAAAATAGTAGAAAAGTTGAATCAATTTCAGGAATCATTCAACCGAATCAAGATGAGCAACCCAAACATCTAAATGATTAATTTGAGGTGACGGTAAGCTTCTTTAAAGGTATTGGTCACAATGTGGCGGGGGGTGTCTTGAGTAGGAGTGGATTAATTTGCGGAAGTTTGTAATAAGATCAAGACATTTTCAACAAAATAGGTCATTTTGGGAGTGACACATTGTCCAACCTTATTTAAATATTTTGATTGTGTATTGGGATCTCTAGCAGTGAACAGACCTGGAGAAACCCAGAAGGTTGTACAGGCAACCCTACTTCTAGTCACATACACTGACAGACCTTATGATCCAAAGTCCACACTTTAAACCATTTTTCTGCCAAACAATATATGAAATAGTCTAGGTTAACAAGGTCTACCGATTAATTAAATAATCTAGGTTAGCAAGGCTTACCTTACGATAAATTAATGACGTAGCTGCCACTCTCATTCGATATCCATGGTGAAAGAAATTATGATCCAAAAAAATATTGACTAGACACACAATACATAAAAATGTTGCAAATATATAAACATCAGGAAAACGTAACTTGTCTGGAGATTTGGAATCCGCATCAAAAATATTTATGAAATATCCCATTAACACAGCCTGTATTACTCGTAAACATTCCTGATAAAAATAAAACAGTAAACATTAAAGATGGCCACACAAAGCATGGATGTACACATACACAGCAACAATATCTTGACCAAATTTGGTATTTCAGCCAAAAGGGGGAATAACTCTGTGTCTGACAGTCACAGAATGCTGAATATTACTAGGGTTTGTCACAATGCTTCACATTTGAAACAATCTGTTAACTATATATAGCCCTTTGTTCCTTAAGCAACGTCTGCGAGTTCTACAACATCTAACTGTTGCTTCAATACTCAAAAATTCCCAAACATTTGCGCCCGTTGTGTTTACACATGACTAATTAGCATTGTCCAATCAGAGGTCATGGCACTAACACACGGTAAACAAACAAGTTTACAGCCCTTGAAAGTTTTTTTTTCAATTGAAAAACTCACTGAAAAAAAACAATTGAATCAGTTTTAACTCTTTGTTGATCAGCATATGATTTCCAGCAACCATGACATTGATCGATCCTTGAACTTTGCATCTCGATTATCACATGCAGACATTTTAGATGGAACCGCAAGACTTGATAATCATACTAATATTTTTAATGAAGGAATCTGATAGGCCCACAAGCTGGACTTGTACCCAATCGAAATTAGTGGCAAAATATGCGGGGTATTACGCGAAGGGCTTGATAAGATGTACGTAGTTAAGGAGAGATTAAGCCTTCTATTGAAGACACTATAGCCCCTACTTTTGTGTTCTTAAGTTTTCAACCAATGGGATGGAGGTGAAGGGTCTTGAGAGGGAAGCTCTGGAATGGAATATTGGAGAACGCTGGATATCCATAGGGTTCGTCCTCTCATGACCCCTATGCTTCCCACCATATCAAATACATAGTCCTCTTCTGTACAATACATGTTTAAAACAGAAAAAATAACACTATAAATCAGTTTGAAATTAGACAAGTTGCATGCCATATATAGCATTCACAATATTTTGCGAATTCATAAGTAAATGGGGATAACTCTGGTAAATCTTCTCACCTCAATCATTATTAATAAAATAAAGGCTAGTATTTGTGGTCGATAGCATCTCCATAATGCTGCTATCAGACTCACACTACCTCCTTTCTTCCATCTGTATAACTCTTTCTCCCATTCCCTGGAAATACAAAACACAACAACATTAATTATACAGAACACAACAACTATGTTGATAGCTTACCCCATTGTCTGTAATACAAAACAAAACAGCAGTGGGACTAACACATTTAGTTAAATTTGACAGAAAATCACAAGATGGAACATGTGAAGCCTGCTTCTTGCCATATGCATGCTAGGGATAAAAACTACAGCATATGACTCAATGGCATATCTTATTATCTAAAGTACACACATTTGTACACTTGACCAACATTTTCGTTCCCACCAAACCATAATCTGCCCAATTTCTTTTCATCTCCTGAAAAGAGACAACCATTTCTTACCTGCCAAGATTATTGGATAATTTAACAGTTGAATCTTGCGGTAATACATCGTACACGTCTGCTTCATCTAGGGTATGATGATATCCTTTCCAAAATATTCGACCAGTCCACCTACAAAATACAGCAATTATTACCCTCTATCAATACAGTAAACAGATTTGAAGTTTTAAATATGTTAAGACTTAGTGTAAACCTTGCGTCTCTGATGTGATGCAAACACCACAACATCATCCCCAAAGGTCAATACCTCAAACCCCCTGGTTCTGGATCACGCTATTGAGTCTCGGTCCTTTGAACTTGTCATGTATGGTTTCATGATTTGTTGTTTTAATTTATTTGTAGTATTGCCATTGGACAGATAGCTATGCATGCCTTTGTTAGAATGCATTGTATTTTATTATGTTACCCCATGGGTTTTCTCTGGGTCTTAAGGTTTCCTCACACTTCTAAGAAAAGTTATGCACAAGTGAATTATTGAAGTAAAATTGTACCCTGTTATTTGCAAAATGATCCAGTTTGTGTTGAGTGGACATTAAATCCCCATACTACAACTTTTCACATTTAATTCATCCAAAATTGAAATAGCATATCTATTTAAATGAAATGGGGTTTAATGTCCTTTAAAAAAAAAAAGTTTAGAAAAAAATAATTATGTAGAGTAATTTTCATGACAATCAATTCATTATTTATTTTGTGGTCAGACCAGTTTAACGACATCATCATGACATCTGACTTGTTATATACTTGTTGACATATATTCCAGATGTCTTACTGTCTAATACTCCCCATAACAAACATTTAATATGAAATGGAATGGAATGGGGTTAATGGACTACTTTTCTACACCAACAAGAATGGCATACACAATTATACACTGTGCAATGAGTGAAATCTTTGACTGAACAGCGATCCTACTCCTTCATCAAATTCCAACTGATATAGGGTTCTTTTCTGTGCACCTTGATATGTACATGGGATCTCAGGTTTTCACCTTATCTGAGCACTAGTACTAGACATTGTTCATTGTCAGGGCCACCTGAGGAACTTTCACCTAGGAGGTGACCTACCATGGCTCCCATATTTAAGATGATAGAGTATGTTTACTCATATAGAATATCTTATATCTCTTGGAACAGTCTATAAGACCCAGGGGAGTTTACTCTTGCTAAAAACCTGACACGATCTCCTGTTTGAGAAGTGCACACACATTGTTTGTTGTACTTTACAAACACTGTTGTGGTGCAAACAAGAGTATTCAGTCATCGACAACCTTGTTTACCAAACATTTAGTTAAATTTGTTTCCATGGCAACACAATTTTCAAATTCAGGAAATTCGTAATCATCAAATGAACAAATTGAATGTCAACACAATATCTTAGCGTTATTTAAACAATAATTTGTAATTAAAAACATAGTCATTAACCTCCAGCACCATTGTAAAATAAATTAACAAAGTTTAATTTTTTGACAGGTGATAACGTCTCTTTAAATTAAAGAGCAGTGAACACGGGTCCTATTATAAGCCTTGTTGATGATAACCATTTGTCTGTAAGGGGCGAGTGTGTGTGGTGTTTTAAATGGGATGAAATTGGCAGTTGAAATTCAATATAAGAGTAGGCCATACCACTGTTGTCCAGGTGAAATTAATCCCCCCCCTCACAGCACACTATATATGGCGCATGCCCATCTTCATCAGTCAGTGCAAAACAGTAAGACACCAAACCCTATTTTATTAAATTTCTTTCTCCCCTCTGTCTCCCTCCCTATCTGTATCTCTCTCTCAACACCCCTCTCCTCCCCCACCTGTCTTCTCTGTCTCTCCAGGTGAGAAAGTAAAGTGATAGAAGTATGTGTTATATAATGAAAAGACAAGCCACGATTGTGTTACACTTGTCGCAAGGTTTTCATCAAACAAACCACCAGAATTAATCAACATAGTGCAGTCGTCTGTTTACAAACATTTATAGTTAATTCCTCATTAAACACCGTACCCTTTAAACTAGCGGAAGTCAGTCATCTTCAAATATTTCTACAGGTTTATATTCACCATGTCCCTGTGATTAAACTTTCTTTAACTGGTAAATACAAGAAGCAAGATATAGTCTAGTACTGTTAACCATTTACCCCATCTCCTCCCCCCTTTCCTCATTCTTCATGATGTAATAGATAATTTAACAGATCAGATTTTATTCTCCCCACCCAACCTACCTTATTATTCATCTGCTCATTTTTAAAGATATAGAATAGTCTTCGATCAAACCCTCCATTTAACTCCACCTTTTACCCATTCCTACCCTAAAGCCTGACATTGAGTCAACTGGCATGGTTTCAAATCCCTGGTTGTACGTGACAAGGAGTAGGGCCGTCTGTCCAACCTTGTGGATTTTCTCTGGGTACTCTGGTTTCCTCCCACTGCTAAAGACCCCTACGCACAAGCGAATTATTGAAATAAAATTAAACCATATGTTAGTCCCAAAATGACCTAGTTTGTGTTGAGTGGATGTTAAACCCCATTTCTCTCTTTCTCCATTCCTACACATCATCTCTTTTTATCTGTCCCCCTATCCAATCCTTATCCATTCATCTGTTCCTCCACCAATTCCCACCCAACCCATCCATTCATCTGTCCCTCTACCCAATCCTAATCCAACTCCTCCAGTCATCTGTTCCCCTACCCAATCCTCATCCAACCTTCCCATTCATCTGCTCCCCTACCCAATCTTAACCCAATCCCCATCCAACCCTCCTATTCAGCTGTGCCCTATCCAATCTCCATCCAACCCTCCCATTCAGCTGTACCCTACCCAATCCTCACCCAACCCATGCATATGTCTCCCAACTCCTCATTCACCCCATTTTTTCAAAGTTTCAGAGTAGTTCGCCAAGGGGTATGCGACCCCGGCTAGGGTCATGACCCAGAGGTTGGGAGCCTAGGATCTACACTAATCACAATTGGACAAGATGACATGAACACTAAATATCATCTAAACCAATCACAATGTCTCAACTTAGATTTCAAAGAAAATATGCAAAGCATATGGTGTGAATTTGAAACAGGTCTTTTAGTTTCATAGTTTGGTCGCCCGGTCAGTTTTTCAAGTATTTTGTTAACCTTGGCTAAGCTTGTCATTTTATTGACCATAATGGCATAAACAGGCATGTCAGTTTTTCCAAGGAATATCACCAATATTTTTTTACACTTTTTCGATTTATAAATCAATTTTAAGAGTTTTTAACTGTATTTGTTTTTTAAGTGTTTTTAGCCATATTTGTGTTTTAAAGTTAAATATTATGTCATGTGAATGAACTGAGAGGTAAATACCACAATTGGTCACTTGCACCAGTTTGATCCACCATACAACAGACCTAATGATCTTTAGTGCATATACGAGACCACTCATATAACCCCAACCCTTGGATAACACATCAAACATGGTTGACCTATTTAAGTAAAATCTTACTTAATCTGGTCACTAAGTTTAAATTTCTTCAATTGGTGATAAACTAAATCAAGGTGGAGTCTTTTTTATGATCCATTAATATTTGACCTTTAGGGCATCAACAAGTAGACAGACTAACAAGGAGAGCCAGATGCGATCCAGAGGGAGGGGGTGTAGTGGGTCCAGACTCAACTAGGCTTAAATAAAAAAAAAATCTCCTGGCTTGTTGAAACGAATTTGCCTCGTCTGCTACTTGAGTTATGTTAATTACACCGGACAATTATACAAGTGAATCGTTCTCGTTAAAAATAACCTGATCCAGGTGTCATTATTTACCTTTAAACAGGTAAGAAATGTCAAAGGTCATAGGTCATGCTATACCGATAAATTACATACAGGTACAATGTCAATTTGACATTAGAAACTTAAAACTGAAATTTTCCACAGAAAACCTAAATTTGAATAATTCTAAGGAATAGATTAGAACAAAGTTTAAAATCTTTTAATGTTAATTTCTATGGAATCAAATATTCTTATAATATGTAATTTTTCCTATAATCAATGGTTATATCTTTAACTGAAAGATATTTTGTTAGTAAAGAATGGGGTATTGTCATTAATCAGCCTTTTCAAATAATACTTATTATTGAATAAGCAGAGTTTAAGCTCCATTTTTTTGCAAATTTCTTGAATGATATCCATTGTTTACCTCTCTACAACACATTATTTTGGTCATAGGCGTAGGAGACATCGGTGGGAGGTTGGGAAGTTGCAGCCTCCCTCCCCCGCCCCCAAATTTGATGAACCATCCATCTTTCGGGCAAAAAAATGAGAGAATGAGAATAATGAGACAATATATCATAGAAATATTATTATGTCAAGATTGATTCATTGTAAACATTTGGGTGTGAAAATCAAAAATTTTGGGGCAAATAGCCTCAGCCCGCCCTCCCCCAGACCCACCCACAACTTAGATTGGCCCCAAAATCTATGAAATTAGTGACCAACCAATTTCAGAACTGAGAGTTTTGAAATGTTTTAAGACAATTAGATGAATGAAACATACTGTATATACCTGTACATCTATATAACTACACAAATACTGAAAGTATCCTTGCTTCTCCTCAACCAAACTCTTCCCTTATAATTCCTTTACACCACAAGTCTTTACCATCAACACTACAGAACACACTTGGAAATTATCACCGGCGGAAAAGCACAGATTAATACTAACTATTGATCATTAAAGTTTTAAAATGGTGTTGATTATCCTGAAACATTTTTTTCTTCCTAATCCACACTTCTGAAAAGTACAGGTATCTCAGTGCAGATTTACACCGCAGCCCAATCCAGGAGTATCGATCTTCAAAGTGTTTTTAAAAGGCATAAAATTGTGTCTTGAATTAAAAACACTTTGCAGACATCACTCATCAATCAAAATATACCAGAAATGTTTTTGTCATTTGAAAGTGTTAAAATTAAAATCACTAAAAGTTAAATTAAAGCTCATTCTTTATAGAGTTATATTTAAATATAAACTGTTAGTTAATCATGCACTCATATATCCATTAGACAATCATCAAGGTTACACAATATTTCAAATTCTCGATGACTGTAATTACGGCAATTAATCATACACTTGTATATCCATTAGACAATCAACAAGGCTACATGTCATTTAAAATACACGATAACTGTATTTACTCGCGTAAAAAACTTTAGACTATTAAAAGTGCTCCACAACACTTCCAATTGATCCCCACTATTTCTTCCTGAGTTCTTCGTTTACCTCATGTTAACAATCATCAAGGCTACATGTCATCTAAAATTCACGATAAATGTATTTAATCGTGTAAAAAAACCTTTAAATTAAAAGTACTCTACAACCCACTATTTCTTCCTCGGTGCTTCGTTTACCTCATGTTAACAATTGCCATGGCAACACGTCATTTAAAATTCTCGATAACTGTATGTATTCGTGTAAAAAACTTTAAACTATTAAAAACACTCCACACAACTTTTACCCGATCCCCTCTACTTCTTCCTCTCTGCTTCATTTACCTCATGTTAAATTTGTTTTCTAGCGGTGTTCAACAGCAGCCTGTAAAACAAACACAGTCATCTCTCGTCCAACAAGTATGTCTACTTTCAAACTTAATCTAGTTTAAAATGCATCTTTTTCCTGCCCGAGGTTGGTATGTCACTGTTGATCTTTGCCTCGAGACTCGTCTAAGTTTTATTCATGATTAGGGTAGTTCACATACTTCTACATTTGATAGTCAACAAAATTCTTGATTTTACATGGTATTGGTTTAATCTGCAGAATTTTAGCATTGTGCGGGGAGGAGGGTTATAAAATAGCTGTGGTCAAGATAATTAGTAAATCAGGAAACACGCTTCTTACTTTCAATGAACGGTGATTTGGGTAATTGAGCAAATAGAACCTACGGGTCTCAATATTATTTTTTAATATGTTTTTATTCAAAATCAATTTTAAAAATAATGTCTCTTTAAACATACATTATGCAAGAGCTAAATCTGCCTATTGTCGGTCTTTCTTTAGGCCTCAAATGTTATCTAAATTAGACATTAATTAACCTATTCAGACCGTAATTAACTCTCGATGTCATTGCTAGCCTGTAATATTTACTGGATAAGGATCCGATAAGCTGCTCACCTTTCATCCATGATTTAATTATGAAATGGATAATCAAGACTTATCGTACAGATTTTAGTAATGATGATCTAGGATATGACGAAAATTCAATTGCTAAATTCTCGGTTCAGAGAGAATCAATTTGACTGAAATTTTCAGCAAATTGCCTTTACATTATCTAGTTTATAACTATTATAATGAGAAGTTCTAGCTAGCTCTTTATCTAATCTCCCACAATGTATCTTTATTCTAAACAAGAATTCTCATTCGTATAAAACCCGTGTAAACCGTGTAATTCATCTTATTGACAGAATAATATTGGACGGGAAATTATTACATTTTTATCTTATTTCAAATGAGCAAATAAAGGAAAAATAGTGCAACCCCAAAAACTAATATTACCTTTCTAACTATTCTCTGTATCTATTTACAAGCAGGACACTAAATTTGTCTTTTTTTTACTTTTAAATAAATTTGCACAGGTTAAAGTATAGAATGAAGAAGGATATGACAAATTCTTTACCTGTTTAAACATATATTGTCAAACATTACAACAGTTTCTATACAATTTAACATGGGGAAATGAAATGAAATGGGGTTTAACTGTTCGACTCCGAATGGGCTAATGAAGACGGGCATACGCCTTGCAGTGTGCTGTGAGGGAAATTTTGCCCAGACAGACAGCAGCACTAATGCCGTGGGTTCTTTTACATGTACACTAATGAGTACACAGGACCTCAGTTTTTCATTCCACCCAAATGACTATACATTGTCCATTGTCAGGCCCTCTGTCCTGCACCACTGACAAGGTGGAACCACCCTGGAAACTCCTGATGAACTCTCTCTGTCGACACAAAGATTGAACACAGAACCTCCAGGTTAGCGATGCAATTCTTCCTTTAACATTGTGAATGCCACATTCACCACTTTGGATTTGTTGTGACCAACAAATTGTTTCATTGATCTCCCTTTTCCCTTTATTTGAGAGAGAGAAATGGGGTTTAACATCTACTCAGTTATTGGGATTTGTTGTAACCGACATAATTGTCTCGATGGAACACTGATCTCCCATTTCTCTGTATTTCAGAGAAAGAAATTGGGTTTAATGTCATAAACTAGGTAATTTTAGGACTAACTTATTGTTCAATTTTATTTCATTTAGCAGCAGGAGGACCAAGACGTTGGATAGGCCATTCTACTCCAGCAGGGACTCTACTCAATCAGGGAATCGAAACCCCATCACTTGACTCAATGACAGACCTTGTGATATCACACGCTCATGTTACACTACTCGACCACCCCATCTCCTCCCCCTTTATCTCAGATCAGAGCCACAGTGACTTCACAAGTAAGTTTGAAGTCTAATAGTACATGCAGGTAGGGCTGGACGATATTCTCGATATCCCGATATATCGCGATGTCAAATTTTTTCATCGTCGACGATCTTTGGTCACCAAAAACATCGCGGTATAGCAATATATCGTTTTTTGCAGATTATCGTAAATACCGCGATATTTATTGACGATATATTGCTAATTATGTGCGAAATATGATATAATTTAAATCAATAAGAAGACATCGTTGATTATCTTTGTTGAAATGCATTTTTTGTCAATAAAATAGTCCTACACAACAAATTTCGGAAGGTGCGTTATTTTATCGAAGCCAGTTCGTTTTACTGACGCGGTGTCTATGGTGTTATGTTGCCTTGTTGATGATATTTTAGTATTTATTGATGATTTATTTTATCTTCAGTCACGCCTGTTCTTTGTCCTGTCGCGTGTCTTTGTTTACGGTGAATGGCCCGAGGCGTTGAACTCCCCGGAAGTAGAATTCGTATAAACTAAGAGTAGACAACTCGTGTCAAACTAGATTGCGGAACCCGCCCATTAATAATTTGTCCGACGCCATTGTCTGTGTTTTCATATACATGCTGCTGGTATCTCGCCCTGTCACGGTAGCTAGTTTACGTGAAACCGTAGCTGCTATCTATGGTAAACGAACTCAACCCTGCATAGACTCGATTGTCAATAAGCAATACGTAATAAGAAATTGTGACTTACAAAGACAACATAAAACAATGATTTATACACATTTTTTAATAAAACATTACACACGTAAAAATATCGCGATATTTCAATATATCGTGAATATTTTTTCAAATATCGCGATATTTAAAATTGTCAATATCGTCCAGCCCTACATGCAGGAGAACAACACTACACACAAAACAAAACCGACAAGATAAACCTGCTGAGACAAAATACACACATATCCCAAGAAATAAACAACTAATATCTCTTTAAGAAAATGAAAGGACGAAAAACATACTTACCCACAATTAAAAATATTGTTCATCTTTATATCATCTATTATTCTCAATAAATCAGTTTTGATCAAATCTACCACAAAATATCAAATACAAATCTATATTCTTCTAAAACATCTTATAACACTTCTTTTCAAGAAAGCAGTTTATTATCCACAGTCAAACTATAACTCCAAATCTATTTCCTTCTAAAACACCTCTAAACACTTCAATCAAGCAGTTTATTATCCACAATCAAACATTAATTCCAAATCTATATCCTTCTAGAACACCTCATAACACTTTTCTTCCATAAATCTGGTTATAAACCACAATCCAATACTAAATACATAAGATACTAAAAACACACAATAGTACTTTTTATTTCCATGTGGAGTTCAGAATATGGGTTTATTGGTAATTCACAGAATTGTTTAAACAATTTAACTTGTTACAAATTGACTTCATATTTCACAAAAAAAAACCTGGTAGTTTCAAACAAGCTACATCAAGTTGCAGTCCTCAACGGTTGTTTGCAGTCACAAATGAACTGTACATACAAAGACAAAAGGAAGAATACTCGAGAAACGATAAATGTCTTCCTATCAACGATGAGAATTAAATATAAAATTTTTTAAAAACAAGACAAAAGATTGTCATAAAATACACTCCCAAAAAGCCAAACAAAATTGTTAGATTGAGTCCAGGTTTCTATTAAAAACTAGACACAAGATGGTCGTATGTATATAATACACTCCAACAAGCGACAGCAAAAGTTGTTAAATTCCGTCCAGGTTTCAGTTTTAATTCACATTTACACCTTGCGAAACATTTTCTCATTAAATAGTTGAATCACAGCACGAATTCAACTCAAGACAATAAAAACTGGTTTAAATCTACATTATCCACAGCAAGCAGCTGATCTAAAATATTCACATACAGCGTTTTTTGGTCAATCCGAGGAACTGATTTCTCTGTTCTTCACTCCTTATGTGTGTAAAAATGAAAAATAAAGTTTTGAATACAATCGAAAGACGTCCAAAACAGAAATTCAAATGCACACAATGACATGCAACTTTAAACATTCAGTTGGGTTTTTATTCTTTTCAGTTCAAGTAAGTCATCTCTTTGGATTTTTACACCTATGCAAAGTTGAAAAACTGAAAAGTTTCAAATACATTCCAACTTCACCCAAAACAGAAATTCATATTATTAACACAATAAAAACTTGTCCAATTCTACATGACATGCTGCATCTTAAAATGTTCAAATGAGTTTTCGTCACTCTGTACAGGTGTGTAAAAATGAGAAAGTTCCGAACTCAACGAATGTCGTCTAAAACAGAATTCTAAACATCTCAATCCTCTTGGCACCCTTTCCATATATTTTAAACTGTTTAGTGACGTTAAGAAGTTTCTTGTCAAGAATGAAAGATTTACAAACGGTGAACTACGATACACTTCCTCGAAATGGTATTAAACAGATTAGGCAGATTAACAGACTAGGAAGTTAATCTGTAGGAAACTAGTATCTCTAGACTGGTAACATCCGAGAGATTGAGACAGCTTCCGATTTAACAAATAAACAGTCTGTTTGATTTGACAACTGTTCAAAAACCTTCATTTTTTTATTTATAAAAGTTACCTATAGAATAGTTCTTTCACCAAAGATTTAATTTTTCCCAACAATCTATATTGTATTTCTAAATTATTTTAAAACATGAAGGGTGGGTGAAGGTTGGGGAGGGGCGGTGGAAGATAAAATTGTGAAAATAAATGTGCCTGCAGCACTAACAATGGTGCAGGTACCAGCAGAGGTGGGAACAAGTCGCAGGACGTCAAGTCGAGTCAGCAATTCATGGCAAATAAGACAAGTTGAGTCCAAAGCTCTTTCAAGTTGCGAGTCATCATGACTGCTGTATGTGAGTAGAGCCTCAAGTCTCAATAAGTATTTTAAGTCGAGTTGCAAATCGGGCCATTGATGTGACTTTTGTCAGACTCGAGTTCGAGTTGTGGGAGACTCAAGCTCCCAATCTGGGTACCAGGCCAGAAAATCTGGAGGAAGTTTCTCTGCTAACACAGTAACTTACTCACAGACCATTATGTTTCCCACCAAGACGCAGACCTAGGTCTGTCTACTTTATGCTGAAGATGTCAAATTGTGGAGTAAATGAGATGACTTTGTTTTACAGTCGACAGGAGACTTGAACTAAAACTCTTTACGTAGAATAAATAAAACTATTCAACGTCTACATGTATCAGAGAGTTCGACTGCTATTTACTATACGCACATCATACACTTGTCAAGATGTAAAATGTCAATTTAACACCACCGAGAAAGAGAGACCAAGTAGAAATTTAAATAAACACATTTTGTGCCAGATTATTTCAATACCTTGAACACTTCTTTTCCCATTAAAACTCTTTAGAGACTTGATTTGACATTTCTTTTTTCTAGCTTTAGCGATGTACACGCTTAGTCTCAGGGTCTATGAGTTTGTCTTGAGGTATGGGATCTTGCCTCATTGTCTCTCAGATTTTAATGTCTCATGTTATCTAATTTTCAGTTTCCGTTGTATGTGGATTTTGTTTATTATAATTTGAGTTCAATTCGAGTTCATGTATCATGACTTGAGTTCAATTTGTGTTCATATGTTATTAATTGAGTTGGTGTATTATTATTTGTGTTCATGTCTTGGAATTGAAGTTCATTTTTTATAATTTTTGTGTTCATTTATTATAATTTGAGTACATGTATCATAAATTGAGTCAATTTGAGTTCATACATTATAAATTTTGTTCATGTATCTTAATTTGAGTTAATTTTAATTTGCGTGATTGTGCTATAACTTGAGTTCATACATCACAATTGTATTAGTTGAGTTCAATTTTAGTTTATATATTATGAATAGTTTTCATATATTATATTATAATTCAATTCAAGTTCAATTTGAGTTCATGTATCATAAATTGTATTTGAGTTCACATATTATAAATGAAATGAAATGAAGTTTCACGTCCTACTGTTCTGCTCCTGAACGGGGCTAATGAAGACGGGCATGGCATATGCCATACAGTGTGCTATGAGGGAAATTTTGCCTGGGCAGCAGCGCTACGGCCAACTCTTATATTGATTTCAAACTGCCAAGGGATCTTTTACATGCATGCCAATGTGTACACAGGACCTCAGTTTTTTGCCCCATCTGAACAACTAGACAGTTGTCCTTGTGCCTTCCTACCTGCATCACTGACAATAGGAAACCATGCCGGATCATGTGTTACAATTGTTAAAATTTGTGCACATGTATTTGATTTCATGTGTTATAATTTGAGTTTACATGTTATAATTTGAGTTCATGTATCATAATTTTAGTTTATGTATTACAATTTAATCTATCAGTATTTGTATTTATTTTATCTTTTAAAAGCCAGATTAAAAACTTCCTGAAAACAAAATGAGGAGAGAAGTTGGTGGGGCTGGAGGTCTAAATTTAAAAATTTAAGCAGTATTTAATGAACAATAACAGTAAATTCTAAACAGGAGGTGTTTACTGATGTTGTAGTCCAATATCTTTAACATTTCTTATTTGAATTCTTTCTACGATTTAGTTCCTGTTGGGAGCCATCTTTATTAGTTTTCTAATCCCTCAGAATAGATACTGGATTCGAAAATACAAATAGAAATGTTACTTACCATATAGATAAGAAATCCCAGAAATAATTACATTTACTTCTTGGTGCCATTTTTGCTACAACACATCCTTCAACATGAAGAAACACCTAACTGGTTATAACTTTTCAATCTTCCTCCTCTATATTCGACCCATTCAGGTTCCTTTTCACTTTTTGTGCTGTAAAGTGAAATACATTTTACTTGGCTATAATTATGAGATATTATACGAGAGAGAAAGGGAGAGAGAGAGAGGGGCGAGGGGTACCTTCCAAACAACAATAATTATGTCATTTCAGGTAGCATACATTTTTTTTCAATATTTCACATGGAAGACCCACAAAAAACCCATGAGGCTGGGTAGGCGGGTGACTCCACTCCTTGCCAGTCAGTACAAATGCTGGGATCGAATCCCAGCCATTTCACTCGATGACAGACCTATTGATCTAAAGCGCATGAAATCACTTTTGAGCAACAGACATATCTAATCCCTTGCAAACTATAACATTGTGAAAGGTGAATCTATTAAAAATTGATTAGTCCAAATGTTTCAATTCTGTTCCAAAAATTTGTCAACAAAGGGATATGATCAAAACGGATAGAGATTCCACATTTAGTATTTTAACTATAAAATGGATAATTCAGACTTTATTTATTATCGTAGGAATGGTACTTGACAATCAAAACTATCTACCCTACATTTTATCAAAACTTCAAACAGAAAAAAGAAAAAAAAATTTTTGTCATTATCTATTTTTGAACTATTACAGCAAGAACAGCCAGCTCTTTATCTAAATCTTACACCGCTTTAATATAAATCTTAAAACACAACTACTTAACCTCTAGTTAGATAAATCTGTCCATTGCTATATCTAAGATTCTTTATTCCAACAGCAACAACATTAAGATCATATGAAGAATTATACTGAAATGCTTTTTTCAATCCAATATGTTCAAAGTTTCATAATTTTAACCCAATCCAGTTACAGATATCTTTATAACTAGTCCGAAGTGGTCGTTTTCTTCTTTAAGTGTTCCAACAAATCAATTGTAACATCGGAATAAATCCTCTATAAACGTTAATCTACGTCCTTCAAGAGAATAGTTGGTAAAATCAACAATGATAGGGAGAGGATGACAATCTATCTTTGTGCTCCTAGCGAATGACCCCCCTCCATACAAATTTAAAATGAATAACAAACACAAGTGTTGGTGTGAGATGTCATTTATTTTACAAAATGACGCAACGAAAACATGAGATGAAAAAGGAAGTGTATAAAAATTTAAAGTTACAATTTCCCCAAATATTTCCAGGATCTCATGTTTTCTAAATGAGTTGGGCTGAATTAAAATAATAAGCCCGCGAATGAAGATAATAAGCCTGAAATTAAATAATAGAATTCAGGTGGAAGACAGGGGAGGTGGTGGGCTGAACTTAACCGTTAAATTTTGCGCTCTGGAGAAAATTCTCTGCGAGTGAATTGGCGAGACAAAGAGGAAGGAAACGGAAGTGCTGAACAATTGGCGGGAAAGGGAGAAAGGAAACGGAAGTGCCTGCAAATGGCAGCCACGGTAGAAAGAACAGCCCGATCACAAAAGCTATTACTTCGTAATATTTATTTGTGCTCCTAGCGAATGACCCCCCTCCATACAAATTTAAAATGAATAACAAACACAAGTGTTGGTGTGAGATGTCATTTATTTTACAAAATGACGCAACGAAAACATGAGATGAAAAAGGAAGTGTATAAAAATTTAAAGTTACAATTTCCCCAAATATTTCCAGGATCTCATGTTTTCTAAATGAGTTGGGCTGAATTAAAATAATAAGCCCGGCCATACACATCACTACATGTGATGTCGTGCCCAACTCAAGACACATCACACCAACAACACTTAACTACCTTCTAAAGTAACTAATGATAATACAACAACACAATCTAAATGAACATGTAGTCTACACATGCATATTTCGCAGACTAGGCACGTCACTAATTACGGTATACCAGTAGCCTACATACGTAGTATGCATCGTGCTCGAGGATGGACAAAAGAATATAATATGCGAATTAAAAATTTTTATTAAAGGAATGCTGCTTGTGCCTAGGTCAAGGAATGTACCATAATATTCTAGAATTTATCCCATGGTCTAAACGATAAAGTTTTTGCCTACATCAAGTATAGGCAACTAATACTTGTCATGCAAAATATTAAAATAACCTTGCCAACTTTGTGCCTCACTGCACAAAAACGGCACCATGCACAATATTAACAAAAGAATAATCAAAGGAAGGCTCGACATGGCTATACACAGTCAAGGAAAGAGCACATTATATACAGAGAACCATTGAAAGAGAAGCTTGTCTACATTAAGCATTATACAAAGCATGGGTACAAATTACATAACATAAAGCAATAATAATCAACAGAAAGGGTACATATTGACATATCCAAAAATAACAGTATCCTCTGCATGACAACACGATCATTAAGGGTTTGCTACAAGTACATAGGACGGAATACAATACATCCCCGCCCCTGCTGGGGATGTAATAAAATTATTGACTAATACCAGAAAATTAGCAACATCATTTTCCCAGTCGTTCGCCTCGTGATACCAATATTTTACATAACTAAGGTGGGGAATTTTATATAGGATTTAACCGCATCGCTCTTCCATCTGCCCAAGATTTTAATAGCATCTTGAGAGTAACCTTTCATGAATGCTGTGGTGGCCGCACCAATGCGAAATGAATGTAATTTAATTTTTGAACTATCTAAACCCAAGAAGGACACCAGTCTGCATAAACTAACATTAACGAAGGCATATGGGACAGGGCTTCCATCGATAAATTGAAATAATGGACCTGATTGATGGGGACAACTTTTTAAATAATCAAACAATAAACATACCGGACAAAATTTGGAGTTTACAATATTGCACTGACAGTGCAAAATTAATTTAACAGGTGATGATGAAGACTTATGTTTAAAATTAACCATGGTTATCTCTATATAAGATAAAACATTATGATCAGTAAAGAAAAATTGTACGTTAGGAGTTTGGATGACATTATTAGCACATAATTTAGATTTTAAAACCAATTCTCCAATCCTGAAGAAGCCTGCAAATGCCAAAGAAAATATCGCTTTTAAGAGAGAGTGGTGTGATTTAGCACAAATTGTCACATGAATAGCCTCAAGCAGTTGGCAAAGGATATTTACTGTTATTGGTAAGCGGGATGGACCCGAGGGTCTGGAGCGACGAGCACCTTTCACTAAATTTTTAACCAGAAAGGTATTTATGGAATCTGAAAAACCTAACGTTTTTTGCACAAAAGTAATAACCGAAGCATGAGAAGCGACGGAACTGGGCGAGTATCCTGACTCAAACAGATGAGCGAGGAAATTAACGATGAACACATTTGGAAGAGGAAAAGTAGGGGACGAATTATTGTTAATACAGAATGAGATAAACTTTGTCCAGGCCCTGAAATAAAAGTCCTTCGATGAATTTGCCAACGACGCATTGAGCAGCTGCACAGCTGATGGGGTTAGATTCTCAAGTACATTTGGTTCACCACCTGAGGAGTTAAATCCAACCATGGTGCCCATTCTCGTGCTTGCTGAAATTTGAAACGAGAAAGGCAATCAGCAACCTTGTTAGATTTGCCAGCTATGTGCTTCGCCCTAATAAGCACATTATATTTAATGGAAGCAGTGATCAAGCGACGAACCAAGGACATTAAAATAGGACATTTGGACGTGGACTTGTTGATAACATAAACAATGGCCTCATTATCAGTAAGCAATAATACTTTGTGATTAGTCAATAATCGGCCCCAGTGCTCCAATGCTAAAACAATGGGGAAAAGTTCCAGGACACTTATATTTAAAAGTTGCATGCCTTGGGGCCAAGACCCAGAAAACCATTTAGATCCGAATACTGCAGCATAGCCCAACGATTGGGCAGCATCTGAAAACAATTTGATAGTATCGGAGCCGACCCATGCATCATTCAAAAACATACATCGACCGTTGAACCCCTGCATAAACTGACTCCAGATTAATAAATCAAGACGTGCGGCATTAGTGATTCTGATCAAGTGATACGGTTTTTTGACACCTATTGTTAGGTCAAATAACCGACGTAAAAAGGTTCTCCCTGGTACTACCACTAGTGTAGCAAAACTAAGTAAACCCAACAATGATTGTAACTCTTTTAACGACAGTTTTTTCTTGGTCAAGGTATTCTTTAGGGCCAAACGAATTCTGGAGAGCTTATCAAAGGGTAAACGGTACACCATGGAAACCGAATCAACTTCTATACCATAAATTGTGATATTTGTAGTTGGACGAACGGTCTTGGATTCTTTGATAGGTACAGACAAGTAATTGGCAAGGTCAAGAAAGGACTGTAATGATGTCGCACACTGAGGTGAATTGGTAGGTCCAATAAAAAAGAAATCGTCTATCATGTGGCTAACACTTGCGAAAAATTTATTTTCCATAATCCATTGTAAGGCGGAGCTAAACCGCTCAAAGGTTTGACAGCTCATACTAAGCCCCATTGGTAAACACATATCGACAAAGTAATGTAATGTTCCCTCATAGGAGATAGTGAAACCTAGAAGATTATAATCATCTGGATGGATTGGGAGCAGGCGATATGCATTCTTGATGTCAGCCTTTGCCATTAATGAGCCTCTACCCATTTTCTTAACCAAAGAAACTACATTATCTATAGACTCATACGAAACCTGCGTGAAAAAGGGGTCAATACCGGAATTAATTGAATTACCTTCAGGACATGATAAATCATGAATCAAACGATAAGAACCCGCCTCACGTTTGGGGATAACGCCCAAAGGTGAGCATCTCAAGTTTTTTAATGGTGGTGAACGGAAAGGACCCATAACTCTCCCTGCTGATAGTTCTTCATTTACCTTTGTAAAAAGAACATCAAGATTTTGAAAACAAGATGAATGATTCCTAGCTAAGTGAGATATACGAGGACCCCTGAAAGGAATGCGAAAACCTTGTGAAAACCCGGTACACAAAAATCGCTGTTCCGTGATATCATAGTCTTCCAATACCGATAATAGCCTACTAGGAATTACTGGGGTTGGGACCTTTTCTGGCGGGTAAACTATTTTTGCGAAATGAATACCGGTTTGCCTGGACTGGATGGATGGATGTTTTGGACGCATGCCCAAAGGATTGGGGATGGGAGCTATCTGGTTGAGCAGGAAGGTGTGAAAGGAGCTTACCTCCATTATGAATTTGGGTTGATGTCGCAGTGGCTAAGGAGGAACGAGATGGTAATAAATTTTGACCCAAAGCGGGGGATGCAACAAATGAACCCCGAGAAAGATTTTTTGTTGGTATGGGGTCAAGGTTGCGATTCCCTGCATAACACCGCATCTGGGGATGGGCAGCTCCGCATTGCATGCATTTGTGGGGATAGACACAATTGCGATAACGACAACCTGAAGGCCTATTAAAAGACCAGCAAATTCCCTCCCTGAATCCTGAAGTGGCCTGGCGTGATGTTGGAACTTGTGGTCCATGCAGGGTAGTTGCTTTAAGCCAAAGGTCACCATTGATTTGATCCCAAGAACAGGGAATTGATTGGCGAAGGCGTCTAAATTGGGTATCGTAGAAATTAAAGGCTTTAGTGCCATAAGTTTGTGCCAGCTCGGTCATCAAGGACAAATATGTTAATAATACAGAAGTAGAGTCTTGCATCCTCTGAATATAAACATCCATAAATATGGAAAAGGCTCGTTGCCAATGCGAAAAAGTCAGAGTTTTGGACCTTGGTGTTGAAGATATTTTCAAAACCGGCTCATCTTCTGTGTCCTGTATGTCTAGCGATAGACGATCTGGCAAAGAATCTGGCAGTAATTGACAGAATTCCACATAAATATTAGACCAGATCATGGCCTTAAGTTTGTCAGAAACGTGTTGAGAAATACATGTACGACTGACAGGAAGTCTACCTGTGTCCATGGCAGGCTGAGTTCCAAACAAACTGGCAGCATTCACCGAAAACACGTTGAATCCATTAGTGGTTGCTGCATTGGTTGAAGTACTTGTATTTGTTGTGGTAGTGGCTGTCGAGGTCGATTCTGTTGTACTGGCTGTACTGTAGGGTACTGCAGGGGACTGCGGCAAAGGCGACAGTGTCTGCAGCAGAGGTTCAACACTTGGACCCTCTGGTTGATTACCCGTAGGCAAAGGGGCTTTGTGAATCAAGCCTCTGTCGAGCATTTTCTGGAGGATGATTTCCGACAATCTGTCTTCTGCTGACGAAGTCGGGCGAACGTTAGAAGTAGGAGATACCTCCTCTTCACTGGAACTTTGTGTATCTTGGGCCTGCAACTTTCGCTTCGGCATGATGTAACCTCTGTAAAAAGAGGGGGTGATATACAATTTATCCGAAAAGGGGTAACTAGCTATCCGAACCCAGTTTGAATTAGATCCGAACATGGATTGAATTAGCTCCAAACATGGAAAAGATTAAACCCGGATGGGGCTTGATATTCATGAAACCGATATCCAAGCATGGGTGAAAATAAAATCCCAACATGGATGATAATAAAAATCCAAACATGGATAACCAACATAATACATGTAAACATCCAAACATGGATGAAAAATAAATATCCAAGCGTGGATGAAAAATAAATATCCAAGCGTGGATGAAAAATAAATATCCAAGCCTGGACGAAATTAAATATCAACCTAATAACTATCCAAACATGGATGAAATTTTTGTAAAGCCAAACATGGAAGCTAACAAATAATGTCCAACATGGATGATTATGATTACCGACATAACTATCCAAACATGGATTGAATTAGCTCCAAACATGGACAAGATTAAACCCGGATGGGGCTAGATATTCATGAAACCGATATCCAAGCATGGGTGAAAATAAAATCCCAACATGGATGATAATAAAAATCCAAACATGGGTAACCAACATAATACATCCAAACATGGATGAAAAAATAAATAAATATCCAAGCGTGGATGAAAAATAAATATCCAAGCGTGGATGAAATTAAATATCAACATAATAACTATCCAAACATGGAGGAATTCTAGTAATAGAATAGAACAGTGCTAAACGGAGGTAGCTATTAGCACCCTACGGTAAAAACGAACCTGTAGGTTGCTGGGTTTTAATCCCGCCTAATGTTCACCAGAAAACAATTTCGTATACTCTGCCGATTTAGTCGCCTATTTTGGCGAGATATGACTGCATAACAGCGTACTATAAAAACGACGGGCCGTCGCATAAAATGGCGACTGGAATGTACATTCCATATTACCGTACGGAGGAACCTGAGTACCTCGCAGGGTAATTTCCATACAAAGGTTAAAAACAAATACCACACTCACTGTTACTGATGACTCGAGTTAATAAACCTTCTACCGAATAATGCGTTAACAAAGGCACCGTAATAATAGTCAACTGAACTTAACCGTTAAATTTTGCGCTCTGGAGAAAATTCTCTGCGAGTGAATTGGCGAGACAAAGAGGAAGGAAACGGAAGTGCTGAACAATTGGCGGGAAAGGGAGAAAGGAAACGGAAGTGCCTGCAAATGGCAGCCACGGTAGAAAGAACAGCCCGATCACAAAAGCTATTACTTCGTAATATTTATTTTATACTCTAATACAAATAACCAGATAAACACACAGCCATCTTTTATACACACATACATTCATTCAACATAATTACAGTATTACTGCACTTATTATTAAAGGCCCACTGCCTAATTTGTCATTGCCCTTAAGTGCTGTTAAAGGAGACGACCAGTTACATTTGGGTCTACCGGTTTCCTCCTACTGCTAAAGACCCCTATGCGCAAATTAATTATTGAAATAAAATTGAACCATGTGTAAATCATGAATTGACTTAGTTTGTGTCCAGTGGACATTAAACCCCATTTCTCTTTCTCTCTCTTTCTCCCCCCCCCCCCTTTACATTAATTCTGTTGCATTATTTCTGTTGCGCATTGCTTGTAAATCATTGTTTTTTTGTTTTCATTATGAGTGAATACTATATCATTACAGGTCTGATACTGTACAGCTCAGTTGGATCTTATGTCTGGCCCCTGAATCCCCTCGCTTGATTTGATATTTGTTTAGTTCTTGCAATAACTATGTAGTTTGATATGTCCACATGTTTGTCTTGTAGGTTTTCCTTTGTTCATAGTGCAGTACTCCTGATCTTGCTATTGAAAGGGAATTAAGAAGTACTGATAGAATTAAGTATTGCCATGCTACAAATTTAATTATGCCCACCAGGAGCAGGGTCAATCATTAGTTATAAAATTGGCTACAGATCCCATTAACAGTTTTCATTTATCTAGATTACTGAAATACTGACTGTTTCCCTTTAATCTTGTTTACTGACTGCTTCCCTGGATGATAGTTCTTGCAATAACTATGTAGTTTGATATGTCCACATGTTTGTCTTGTAGGTTTTCCTTTGTTCATAGTGCAGTACTCCTGATCTTGCTATTGAAAGGGAATTAAGAAGTACTGATAGAATTAAGTATTGCCATGCTACAAATTTAATTATGCCCACCAGGAGCAGGGTCAATCATTAGTTATAAAATTGGCTACAGATCCCATTAACAGTTTTCATTTATCTAGATTACTGAAATACTGACTGTTTCCCTTTAATCTTGTTTACTGACTGCTTCCCTAGATGATAGTTCCCCTTTAAGTGAATTAAAGGACCCTGCAGGCCTTTAACCTTAATAAAGCGAAATAACTGACTCTGTCGACTTTTATCTGATATTACCCCACTTGTTGGCCAAAACTCTTTAAATGAGATCACTAAACCTGGTGCGACTACTGATCATGCTGGATGTTCCCCATTTATCTGATTAAAAATGGGTGTTGTGTGGTTGGATGGTTTAATGTGTGTGCGTTAGATCACATGGTCTACCACTGAGTTAAGTATAGCATGGTTTTCAATTCCCTACTTGTACATGACAAGGAGTAGGTTTGTCTGGGCTTTGTCAGAGTCCTCAAATTTACTCCCACCGCGAAATACCCATATATGCAAGCAACTATTAAAAAATATTGAACCTAGTTTGTGTCAAGAGGACATTAAACCTAATTTCTATCTTTCTCTGGCGAGACTACTAACCATGCTGGATGTTTCCCTTTAAGCTTGTTAAAAATATAAAGAAGTTTAATTGTTTGATCCCGCGACCAACCTCGCCCTTTATTTCACCACTCATCGTAAACTGATTCTATTAATATATTGACACAATATAATTAAAGTCAAACGATGAGCGTGCAAAAAACTACCGAGACATTTATAAGACACGTAGTGAGCAATGTTTGTATATGGTTGGTCATCATGATTAGATTGTACTACATCCTGAAACTCGGCAATTTATTTTTCAACAATAATTCTATTGATTAAATCAGTCTTTGAAGAACTAAAGATAATCCTTGTGATCTCTTACATTAAATAAGATCCTTTTTAAATGAGATTTTTTTTAAAAAAATGTATCAATCAATACGTTAAAAGAGCAAAATAAGACAACTAAATACTTTGTAGAAAATTTGTTTTTAAATGTTCAAAGTAAATGGTATTCAATTGCTTAGAATAACACAAAAAAAGGAAACAATTTTCATCTTTAAAGTATAGTCTTTAAGAGTCATTAAGGTTGTTGAAATCTTTGACCATTGATAAAAATGATTTTCGATGCGACTAATGTCTACAGGTGTGGTTGCTTGTTTTCAAATCCACAGGTGACCGAGTATTGTAAATGAAATGAAATAGAGTTTAACGTCCTACTGGTCTGCTCCTAAACTGGGCTAATGAAGACGGGCATACGCCATACAGTGTGCTATAAGGAAAAGGTTGCCCGAGCAGTGGCGCTACAGCCTACTCTTACATCAAATTCCAACTGCCAAGTTATTTTTTACGTGCTTGCCAATGTGTACACTAGACCTCAATTTTTCATACCATCCAAAAGACTAGACAGCTGTCCTTGTCAGGCCCTCCATCCTGCATCACTGACAAGGTTGAATCATGCCAGAAAATCTGAATGAACTTCCTCTGCCAATGCAGGGATCGAACTCCCAACCTTCAGGCTAGCAAGACAGCATCTTACTCACTTAGCTACGTGATTCCCGTGAGTGTTCTAATGAGGATTGAGCGCTCATGGAATCATGTTGTTTATCAAAGCTTCTATTGTTATAGTTTTTATATATCCCATTTGGTTGGTTGCTTCCGGAAACCTGTGCATTTCCTGCCACTTGGGAAGATGCCTGGGTACATTTGGATTCTCCCTGTCTGAATCCATGAAACATACATCTTGTGACTTCGCTGTCCTAAGCCATTAATTTTTATTAGCTTTGAGGGAATCATAGTGGCTCAGTGACGCAGTTTCCCCATGGGCCCCGACAAGAACAGTGTCTAGTCATTTAGATGGAACAGGAACTGAGGCTCCATGCGTAGACATTGGGGTGACAAGAAACCTGGGTCCTGTGTACCCTTAGGGTGGAACAAGAAACCGATGTCACATGTACACATTGGGTGGGCTGAGAAACCAAGGTCTTGTCTACACATTGGATGGGACAAGAAACCGAGGTCCTGTGTACACATTCTCAGTCAGAATTGAAACCCTTGAGTAGACTGTATCATCACTACCAGGACAAGATTTCCCTCAGAGCACACAGTATGGGGTATGCCCATCTTCATTATCACAGTTGGTGCAGAAAAGTAGAACATTACACCCCATTGCATTGAATGATATCAGTGGACATTTCCTACTATAGCATTTTTCTTTGATTCCAATATAACTGATCAAACTCCTTCATTATCCCAGTAATCTTCATCAGCCCAGTCCATACAAAACAGTAGGGCGAAAAAACCCATTTCATTACTGATCAAAATGAAGAGCAAGCCTACCTTTTTGAATTAAATGGAATATAATGATATAAACATGTATATTCCAGTAGGTAAAATAAAACCCCTTTTATACTTGTATTCCAGCAGATAAAATGAATCACACGTTTATATGTGACTCCAGTAAAATAAATTGTGGGGTTGTACTTCATTGAACAATAAAACTAAGCCAGGTAATTGGTGGATATTTCTACGATTGAATTTTATTACTACCTAGCAATTACGTCCAATAGAAATAGTTGATCCTCAGAATAATACGGAATCCTTACTTTAACTGATTTACTGTAGTAAATGTTCATGTTTGTGACAGGATGCCCCATCGGGAATCCAACCCGCAACCCTAGGCATGCAATATTCACACTTTCCCAGAGTGAGCCAAAGGGAATAATTCCCCACGACCAAGTCATGCACTTTAAACTACTTGAAAACCACAATAGACTGTAATGTACATGAGGAGGGCCTGACAAGCTCAACTGTCTAGTCCTTTGGATGGGACAAGGAAATGAGGCAGATGGAATTCCACATTAGAGTCGGCCGTAGTGCTGCTGTCCAGGCAAAATTTCCATCATAGCACACTTTGTGGTGGAGGATGAAGGGACTGGTTTCCACCTTTCTCTGTGGTGGAGGATGGAGGGTCAGGTTTCCACCCCTCTTGGTCGTGGAGGATTGAAGGTTTGGTTTCCGCCTCTCTCGGTTGTGGAGGACGAAGGTTCAGTTTTCCACCCCTCTCAGTGGTGGAGGATTGACTGTCTGGTTTCCACCCCTCTTGGTGGTGGAGGACAGGGGTTCAGGTTTCCACAGTTTGGTGGTGCTGGACAGGGGTTCAGGTTTCCACCCCTCTCAGTGGTGAAGGATGGAGGGTAAGGTTTCAACTTCTCTCGGTGGTGGAGGATAGAGGGTCTGGTTTCCACCCTCTCAGTGGTGGAGGATGAAGGCTCTGGCTAGAACAAGTGTCTAGTGATTTGGATGGGACATTAAACCTAGGTACTGTTGAGATTTTGAGGATTTGAGAGTTAAATAATATTAGAGATATCATAACTGTTGGTTACTTTTATAGTCCCCACCCTTCCCCACCCCTTTGCAAGCATCTGTGGCTAAGTTTCCTTAGCTCAAAATGGATTTTTGTAATTGGTCACCCATTAGAACATCGTTTTCTCCATGAATATCTTTCTATATTATTTGTTGCTTCCCATGTCCACCCCTCCCCCGGGCTGAACCCCCCTTTTGTCTCATATTTGACTTTAGCTTAGAACAGATTTTAGTATTTGGCCATCCATTATGTCTTGATTTATTACCAAAATTCTTTTGTCCATGTCTTTCTTACTAGATTAGTTCCTCACAAAAAACAAATCCCATTTCCATGCTTGAACAACTTCTGTCGTCTGATTATTTTCCTACCTTAAATTCAAATCTCCTGTATCCATTACCGAAATATTAATCCAAAATACGCCAATCTATCATTTCGAAACTAATAGATCGATCAGCTTAATCTTGTATCTACCACAAGCAACGTTCGGCTTTAAAACCAACAATATTGAAATAAATAAAATATAAAAAAAGAATTTGAGCGATCTTTTATCTGAGTAAAGATCACATTAATATAGATTTAGCTCGAAGCTTTAAATTGTACGTTTATATCATTAAGAGAAGGGTTATGCTAGGCATGACCGCACTTGTTTACATACTCAATTAAGAAATTCATCTTTTTGACGATTTGTCACAAACTATTTCCTATATAAACAAATTACTTTACGGTTGAGTAAATAATGACGATGGCCAATTAAAATAGATGTATGTTCCGTGAAACAGATGGTCGATACAGGTACATGGTGTTGTTAGTTTTTTTTATTCATATAACTGTTTGACGTTAGAATATATTGACTTTATTTATTTCTATAAACTCATTGTCATTTCTAGGCTGGAAAATACAGGAAAACGGCAAATGAAAACACAGACCGAACAGATACACAACACAATACCTTGGCCATCTTAAGACTAAAGGTGATACCAATTCTAACATTATTTATCTCAATGCTATTCGAATATATTCAATTTCATTCAGATTTCGAGACACTATGAATCTTTTCAACCTATATAATTTTTTTTCATCTCTTTATTTCTGAAATTTGTCTATTTCTAGTTCGATTTCACTTCATCAACTGGTATAAATTCTTTAGGAAACCTAAAAAAACCCATTAAATCATTCTTGTTTGTATAAGAATTGAATGGTGATTACGACTGTTCAAATAGCCTTAAAAAAATGATCAATATTTAAAACTCTTTGTTAAAATTTAGGTTATTTTTATAAAGTTGAAATGATGACAGACATATATGTTTTTAAAGTTTAGGTTATTCTTACATGTATTAGGTTTAGGTACAGTTTAAGTTCAGGTTATTTTTATAAAGTTATTTTTTTATAAAGTTTAGGTTTTTTTTAATAAAGTTTAGGTTATTTTTATAAAGGTTATTTTTTATAAAGATAAGGTAAAGGTTAGGTTAGGTTATTTTCATAGGTTATTTTTTTATAAAGTTTAGGTTATTTTTATAGGTTAGGATTTTTATAGGTTATTTTTATAGGTTATTTACTGGTTATTTTTAAAATGTATGGTAATCATGAACATATACCATTAAATATTATGAAAAAAATGTATGGTAATCATTCATATATATCATTAAAGCATTAGTGGAAAAAATGTATGGTAATCATGCATTTACACACCATTAAAACATTGCGAAAAAAATGTATGGTAATCATTCATATATAATTGGGGGGTTGGGATGGCCTAGTGGTCTAGCTAGAGTGCCGCGCTTCGACCTCTAGCTTGCCAGTCCCCTCTGACTTGCGGCTGTGGTTTCGATCCCTGGCGTGAGCGTATGTGGCATGGAGATAGGGGCGCCTTCTCAACCTCGTGGGTTTCCTCCAGGCACTCTGGTTTCCACCCACTACTAAAGACCCCTACCCGCAAGCGAATTATTGAAATGAAATTAAACCATTTGTTAGTCCTGGAGTGATCTAGTTTGTGTCAAGTGGACGTTAAACCCCATTTCTCTCTCTCTCATATATAATTACATATCATTAAAATATTTGTTAAAGATACATTATGTAAGACCTAAATCTGCCCAATGCAGGTCTTTTTCTGCATTCAAATGTTATATAAATTATCAATTAGACAAACCAGTAATTAAATTAGATTGATTAGATATTGAAAAGATTGGAACAACTTTGCTATTTAATAATTTAAAGGGCCAATCCCGATATTTTTTGGAGAAAAAAACTGCTTAATTTTGTGTTAAAATCCTCTACCTTAGGGCTGAGCAACTAATTCAACATATGTGATACGTTTTCAGACGACTCAATATTCTGAGCTGAAATTTTCTAGACAAGGTAAATGCACCATCCCTCTATATCTTGGCACTTAAATTTCATACGTACTCAGACTTTTATTATTGAGACTCTATTCACATCGGGATAGTCCCTTTAACGATAAAATGTATAATTCAAATTTGGTTTTTATCCTAACAATGGTACTTGATAATTAAGTCTATTTTGGCATAAAAAATCAAACAAACACTCGTAAATTAGCTCAGAATAATGTAATTTGAATGACATTTTCAACATATTCATTTCTCATTATCTCTTTCTAAACTATTATAGCAAGAACAACAAGCTCTGTATCTAAATCTTACACAATGCATCTTTAAATTCTACTGTAGAATTTTTTTTTATTTTAACATATTGATAAATAGGAGAGAAATACGTTGTTTATCTATAATACCATGAAGTGATATCTCTAAAAAAAACAAACCATGGTGTAATGTTAAATTGAAGTTGATCAATTCGATTGATTGAGGAAAATCCTGTTGAGACATTAAAACATTTTGTTGTTTAGTAAATATATTAATATTGAATGAGCTGTGGTGACTCAGCGTTTAAGGTGCTGGCTAACTACCTGGGTTTGATTTGGACGTTGGCCGAAAAAGTTTCCACATAATTTTCCACTGTGACTTCCCCATGTCAGAAGTGCAGCTTGGAGGACCTGGCAAGAAAAAGTGTTTAGTTGTTCAGATGAGACAAAAGAAAAGGTCTGTGTACTCTTTGGCTTGAACGTAAAAGATCCCAGACAGTTGGAATCAAATTGTTTTCTGGGCAAAAGTTCCCCCATAGCACTAAAGTCTTCATTCATTCATTAAAATCCAGATCACACTTTTATAACTTCAAAGCGAAAACTAAAACGGATAAATTTTTATCAATATTTCTAATGGTACACATCTAACAGAAATATTAAAAAAACAAACTAAACTGGAAATTTGAAAAGATTTAGAAACAAACAAAAACTTTTTATCTATAAGTTCTGGTTAAATTTGGGGTTGTTTTTAAAAAATTGAGAAAGCATAAGGAAAAGAAAAACACCTTCAGTCAAAAACAAATTCGTTTGGAGTTGTTTTTTTTCAGCTGATAATCATATTTGGTGTCGTAAAAATACTTTTGATGTTGATGGAAGATTTGTGAGCAAGCTGTCCATGCCAAACATCGCATCGTAAAGTTGGTGATATTATCCCTGTTCGTCATCCAATAGCATACATCAGCACAATATCTTATTGACAGAGACTACCTGAACAAACTCTAGTCTTTATTGACAAGTCAACAAGAAAATACTGTTCTTGATACCTTCCAATAGCAGACCTGACTATCAGACTAATCAGGGCCTTGAAATAGGCATTTTTTGGGTACAATGAGTAGTGGGGCAAATGTCCCGCGGTTAAAAACAATTGCTTCACTGATTTGTAAAAATAATGAAGTGACGGTTGGGGGTGGTGTGGGGCATCAATTGTGGATGATATTTCACTTCAAAGTGAAAATCACACGCTTTTGTTTCCATTTGGTGCAAAACAGTTGCACTTTAAATCCTTTGTCATTTCATATTGTTCTCTAGGTTTTTGGGTGTTAAAATTAAACTATTTTCATTACTATGTCTGGAATATTTGTAAGTCTGCAATTTATCTGCTTATTGCTAAATCAATCTTGGAATCAAATTGTAATTTTGTCAACAGCAAACAATTTAAAACAGGAACAGAATGACAATAAATGCAAGATAATTTGACTGAAAGCCAGAGTTTAATAAATCATCGAAGACTTGTTGACTCTGATCAAATCAAATTTACACAAAAAAAAACGAACAACAACTTCATTCTTGATCAACACCGCACAGATGAGAACCCTTGACCAATGAAAGGCGGATATTTCAAAGACAACCTTAAGGTGAAGAGGTCAAATATCATTGTTGAATGTTATTTATTGTGTCTGTCAACCCATCCACTGTTTATATAAACACACCACAACAAAAATACAACTGGTACGGAGGAACTAAGAGTCCTTTACAGTACAAATTTCAGAAAGCCAGGAACGCTGACGACAATGGAACGGTTAATTTTTATGTTGTATAAACCGGTCAAACATATTTGGTCATGCAATCTGGACCACAGGAACCAAGATCTTTGTGATATAAAGTTTAACTCTAAACTGACCCTCGTTCACTTGTACTTTAGCCAAATGCAAGGTTCCTAGCTTAATGAGATTTACTACACTTATAAACACACAACTTTTTCTCATTTGTTTACTTCCTGTTCGACATTTTCTGTTGGATGAAATTCTACAGCATTCTACAGAATGTGGGGGAGGGGGCTGTAGGAGATAATGGCCCAGGTATTCTAGTTTCTGAAATGCAGATTTTTCCAACAGATGTATGCTCAAAAATTTGCCTGGGAAAATACTATAGTATTCTTTAGATTTTTCTATGGTATTTTCTGTAGGAAATTGTAGGGTTGTCTTTTTTTCTTCAATCAAGTTTTGGTTACATTTTTGTCTTTTAATCAAATTTAGTGAACAGAGACGGCACAGTGATCCCACTTGCTTCAGTTTCTTGTTAATAACTTCTCTGAAGCTGTTATACGTGAACATTGAATTTAAAATCCAGTCACTAAACAGCTTTCTCTTGAATTAACTTTAATCAGTCCAATGGATATAGTGAAACTGACTTTCCAGCAACAGAAGTGAACAAACGACAAATTTAGAAAAATAACGATCCGTTTGAAATAACGTGCTGAGTTTTGAACAACCGAACCTTCTCTAGGTACATTTTGCTGTGTTCGTGTACTGACAATTAATTCCATATCCAGGCATTTGTCATACAAAACAAAAAAGTTTTAGAAAAGGTAACAAAAACTTCAACTTACTAAAGAAGGGCCGATGACGCTCCACTATCAGGAATAAAACATGGCGGCTACCTTGAAATAACCTCCCAGGTGCTTCTCTGATCGTTTCGGCAGATTTTCAACAAGCCTAATTTAATTATAATAATACGTCTCACCTGCCCAGAATAAAATTCTTAAATTCATTTTTAATCATATACACGTGCACGGCGATCGTGTTCGTCATCATTCAGACTATTTTGTTCTTGCTGGTGGGCGTCACGCTGTGTTCAGGAATCATATGGCGGGAAAATCATCGTGCACGTGTTGCAGTCCAGGTTTTTTCCAGTAACATTCCATACCAGAAAGGCGGGAAATTAATTATAAGTATTGTTTTCGGGGAAATGAATTGAAAAGCAACAGTAAGAACATAACTCTTACTGTTCTGCTCCGGCCAGGCTGATGAAGACGAGTGGGCTATGTACGCGATGCAGCAGGTTATGGAGTTCCCCCCGATGACTGTCGTTTATAGGCCTACTAGCCACAGCAGGTACATGACGACAGAAATGCCCTTCTTTAGTTCTTACCGTGATTTTTTAAAAAAAATTGATTTTGTTTTACTCTTCATCATATTTTTCAAAAAGTTTAATCTTCTTTATTTTTCTTCCTATCTGGTGCTAAATCATATCATATTTACAATCAAACATGTACGTATTAAAAATTACACCTTCTGATGTATATAAAAGAGAAAGCTACCCAGGTAGCAGTCTTACGTTGGGCCAATGTCGGCAGTGGTTGGCCAGCGATGGTGTCGCACGGCCAACGTCGGGCCAACGTCATATGGCCAACGTATTCCCATTCATTATTTGGCCAACATTGGACCAACATTGGGCCAACATTGTTCATACTTCGTGTAAATTTTCACGTTAATTATCACTTGACTTTAATGCGGCAGTGGCTAAACATCACACTCGTCCTTGCTGCTTCTATTATAATCAAAAGCAGAACGTGTTGCTCCATTTCCTGAACTTTGAATTGGAAAAAGCAACTACAGGGACTTTGTTTGCTGTCTTTTGGGGCCAAATTACGGACCACAAACTGAGCCACATAGTTCATAGCCCCCAACCTAGGTCCAGTGTGGCTCCAGTGCACCCATTGGTCCTATTTCAATCATTATTTTTTCAATTTTTTCCGATCTTCCCCGGAACTAGTTCTTGTGTCAATCGTCATTAAATCGACCCTTGTGCGTCACGTGGTAACTTGAAACCTTCTGCGGGGACTAAAAGTGGGTCAAAATGGTGCATAATGGTCATTTTACCTTGACCTTGACCTCTGATTGTCAAACCAAGGTCACCACGAGACTCCCAGGGGTCAATTTAGTTTAAGTGGCCGCGACCTCAAGGCCGTCGTGTCCTATTTGGGATGGGCGAGTTATCTGCCCTTAGACCACATCGCTTCACTGCTCAGCTGTTTGACTTTGTAGGGAAATTTGCCCAAAAAATATCTTCCGATCGCGCCAGGATTTGGTGACACGATAGCCTGACCCCACATTTGTTCTTCATTTTTTAAAATCGTCAACCAAAAGTCGTGACCTTGACCTGCTAGGCCTCCAAGAAGTATTTTGGTTTTTGCCGCCTAGGGACCCAACAGATAAAGCCAGTGTCATGGAACCTTGGCCATTCAAAATGTCTTCTCGGCCCACGTGACCCCTGTAGGTTAAGGTCATCTGAAAGGTCACCAAAATATCTACTGAGTCGAGTGCCCCCGGTGTCTTGGTGGGGCCCCTGGTCTGCGTGGCAAATCAAAGGTCATGACCTTGGATGGGCATTTCACTTTCCTTTCGAATGGGACCTGGATCTTTGACCTGACCCTTGACCTTGGGATCAAAATAGTCCCAAAACTTCATGTACTACCCAGACTTTCGCCATGAAATTGCCTGACACTCCCAGCTGCTCCCGGCGGCAATTAAGAATTTAGGTAAAAAGTCACATTCTAAATCCCTAGAGCATGTGAAAGCAGAACTTTCAAAATATTATTTGGAAGAAAATATTTGCTTTCTTGTCAGTAAAATAAAGGACCCGAAGTTCGATGACTTTTAAGTATAATAAAACAGTTTCACTTTCTTGTCATTGAACACGGTGAATTTGTACTGCATTGGTTGTCGGTTGAAACCCTTTGTCGGGTCCCACTCGGCGGTGTGTGACATCGATCATTTATTTGTTTTATAATTTTTTCGGGAATCATAATTTCGGTTAATGCATTAAAGTTATTGGTGTAATAAATAGGCGATACCGGCCTACTTTCATGTTGCTGTAGACACGGGTTGGGCAAGCAAGAAAAGGCGTAAGTATTATATAAAATTTGTAATGAACTGTAAGCGAGATGCCTCTCCCGAACCTAAATATCACGGCTTTTACATTTGGCGTTTTTCAATTGAAATAATAACACAAAGCACAGAAAACGGTGATTAATGTATATTGCGTTGCTGTGCATAATACGGGCCTAAAAAAGGAATTGCAATGCGCTTATCTATAGAATTCGACGTATGATCTCGGATATAGTTGTAAATGGTTAACGACGTGGATCGAGATTTAATAACACAATACAAGCTGTAATACATTTTAATTAAGGCTTATTGTAAAACTACTAGAAGCTGACAAATATCCCGGTTAATTCTTCAGTACGTATTCTGGTAACACTAGCGTTTTATTTTGCCGCGGAAAAAGATCACGTTGTCGCGAAAGATGCTTCTGGGACGTCAAATTGGTTTTTTGGGTTCGTGCCGAAGGTAAGTTCAATTATTTAACCCTCAACTGTGTATGTGGGAAAGGATATAAAAATCGTCAATTGCATCTTCTAAGGCTATAAAACAACAAAAAGACCAACTATCTGAACTATTTTTACATGTATGTAAAACACGCACAAATTATTAAACGTTTTTTAAATGTTTTAAGTGCAAGGTTTTCAGAAGTTTTCGATAGATATTGATAAAATGTTTAATATACATGTTTAAATAACGTTCATAATTGATATTTTCGTACATTTTTTTTTAATGTTTCCAATGAAACGTAATGCCGTAAATATGATTTTTTTTTTTGAACGTTTATGGACCGTTTATAAAGAACACGCAATAAATAGGTAAAAATTACCCAACAGTAGCCATTTGAAAAAAAACCAAACAAATTTTAAAAATATTTGTTAAACGTTTAATACAGCTTTATAACTTAATTGCAAAATATCTATATTTAATGCATATAAAAAAAACTAATAAGGGTCAAGATTAATTATCTTACACATATTTCATTTTAAAACACACCCAATATGTTGACAGTTGACCCAACCAAATTTAAACATCTTTCCGCCAAAAAGGAATCACAGTCAAACATGATGGCTGCTTTTTTAGAGCTGTGTTCATCTATGGAGTTTTATAGGATGCTAGAAGGTCTAAAATTGAAAATTTAGGTATGTTACGATTAATTAATATTTTGTGTCCATTTAGAAATAATTATATAAAAGAATTAATTGTTTGTAGATTATTTTCTACTGGTGTCATTTCCACGTAGCCAAAAGTCTATTGTCATTTCATTATGGAACCCTCCTTAGTCCTCGCAAAGTAAATTGAGTATTTTAAGTATGTTTTATTACCTCTTAAATGGATGATATAATAAATGCATTTGTCTTGCATCTACATGTATATATGTTTTATTTTAGTTGCGTTTTAATCATTTAGATTGTGGTTAATTGCTACGAGCCATTTCAATGTCTGAAACTGGTAGAGGCCATTTCTATTTCAATAATTGTAGTATTGTATAATGGACTGTTCCATTATCTATTATCTTTAAATTCCTACGGTTTCCAATTTCATTATTGTTTAGATAAGTTCATATCCCCTGCCCTGTAGTGGGTGCTAATAATAATGTAATGTATACAAAACTTCCAGCTGGAATTAAAAGACCTTACTTTTCCGTGAGATATTACAAATGACGAGTGCTACATGAACTATTTATATTTATGTGGTCATTAGTGAATGATGAAAACATTGTTTTGGCGACATTCTTGGTTCTGTAGGTCGAATATCGGTTTGTAATTGTTTTAACCGTTTCACCAGTGTAACCAAGTCGCGATAGAAAATCAAGTGTACGATCTTTATTAAAAAGAACGGTTGACAGGCAACAAAAACATATTGAAATGAAATGAAACGTCCTACTCTTTTGCACTTAACCTGGGCTAATGGAAGACGGGCATACGCCATACAGTGTGCTATGAGGGAAATTTTGCCCGGGCAGCGGCGCTACGGCCTATTCTTATATCGAATTCCAACTGCCAAGGGATCTTTTACGTGCACTCCAATGTGTACAGGGGACCTCAGTTTTTCGTCCCATCCGAACGACTAGACAGCTGTCCTGGTCAGGCCCTCCTTCTGCATCACTGACAAGGGGAAATCACGCCGGAAAATCGAGATGAACTTTCTCGGCCAATGCAGGGATCGAACACCTGACCTCCAGGCTAGCAAACCAGCGCCTTATCCACTTAGCCACCGCGACCCCCCCCCCTACATATTGAACATTAAATCTTGTAACTTGTCGGACAAGAGGATATTAATACCAGGCTAGTGCCCGACAGTAGACTACTAGCCCTGGGCTCGTGGATTCAATTTTTCTTTGTTTTTGATACTGGTGGGCTTTACATTTAATTCAAGTCATGGGTAATTTGTTTAGTAAATGTACAACATCAATATTCATCAGCATACACCGTGATTGTAAATATTACAGTGATTGAAAGATAATAATATACTAGACGTCTTTCATTTATTTCCTGTTATAGGTTACCCATCTGAAAAGCATTGGTGGTTCCAGCGTAGATGACATGGTCAAAAGATCCATGTCCTCTGTTTTTTTCCAATGCGCTGGCTACAAAATATAACTGGAAGGGAAGGGGTCTAAATTTCCCTTCTCAGACTTAATCTAGTCAAAGGCTGTAATTGGTAAGTAGATATCTAAGTTTTTACATTTCTATGGAGTTTTCAATGGCAATAGCTATTGTTATGTTTGTTTTTGTGCATATATAAGCTAACAACATTAGAAACATTGGTTGTAGTGAGACTAAAATATTGTTATTTTCATTTTACGTCACTGACAGACCTGGTTTGACATCATGCACTTATCTCATAATAAAGTTTTAGCATTTGATAAATTTTCATGTCTGTAGCACTAAAGGAAATGATTCCTAAAACTTATGAACAATCACAAACTGCATGTATAGTACTGTAAAATATTGTATTGTTTCTAAGCATTGCAATCTTCCAGGACAACTGTGCTGTCTCCCCTTATCATCACACTTCATACTAAAATTATATGTCCAGACTGATTTTAAATATGAAACGGGGCTAATTAAATGTAAATTAAGGAATAAACTTCACTTTTACTTCATTTATACAGTTATGAAAAACACTGACACTACTGGCAAATGAAACATGAATCACTATCATTTACCAAAGTGTCAGTGTTTTTCAGAACTGCATAAATGAAGTAAAAGTGGCGTTAATTCCTTACATGATAAAAGTATATGATGACCGTAGGATGCATTATGTGAGAGCAAAATATGCCTAATTACAGGTTTTTATTTTGCTTCAAATGTTTTATAGATTGTTAATTAGACATTTATTTACACGAAAAGCCTATAATTGTGAAGATGTAAATGGATTAAATACAATCGCCATTTAAAGATTTCATTTAAAAATGGAGAAGCAAGACTGACCCTTGATTAACAAGAAAAATTGCTTAGATAATACGCATATCTATCAAAACTCCAAACAGAGATCAAACCTCTAGCCCAGCGTCTTACTCACTAACCCAGTTTGAGTCTAATGAAATGGTATAGGAGCCTTAATTTTATATATTATTAAAATGATAAAATAAATCAGTTTGTGGTAGTAATTATATTAATCTAAATCATTATCTATTTGTAGCTACTGATTTTGAAGATCTGTTTTTCTCTGAAGAAAATGAAATTTATATTATGGAAGATTAGAAAATGAACTTAATATAATAGTTAAAAAGTGTAAAGAGTGTCGTCAACGGTACAGACTGCAATTATTAACTGATCCTCCTGAAAGTTTACATATTTACTCAGTTATATCCTAAGGATCACTCCTGTTGTTTTTGGTGCATGCCTGACCCGCAGCCAGGAGCAGAGCTACGTCCATTTTTTTCTATTTGTGTATCGTTTAAAGGCTGCAGCAGTAGCGATGCTCTAGTTGCATATAATCATCAGTGGGCTTTGAACAGCAGATAAGATTCAAATTGATTGAAAATCAGACACATAAGATGGCATCGAGGGTTGATTGTGGTCATTTGATGTTAATACATTTAAATATCTAATTAATATTTATGTAACATTTCACGTAATGAGAGACCTGCAAATTGCCAGATATAGCTCTTGCATAATGCATTTTTCATTTTAAAATAAACAGAGATATATTAATAATCTTTGGCGGTTTTCTTATTTATTCAAGGAGTGAAAATTTGTCTTTGAGAATCACATGTAAAGTATGAATGCACAATTCTTGAAGAAGCATGCCAAGTTTCATGTTATTGTACTTTAACTGTTTGAGGCGTTCGCTTTTTTTAAGAGGCCACCCAAAAGAACAATAAAACAAGTAATCTGCCTTGGGGAGGTTGATGGGGGGGGGATACCTAATCTACCATTATTTCATTTCATATCAAAATAATTCATATTGATTTTTGATGATATATTGTTCGTTATGCCAATTTGTTATTTTTCATTTTAAAAAGTACATCAGTTGAAGGAATGGTAGATATATATTTAGGTGGCTTTGAGGCCTTATTGTGCTGCCGTACATGCATCATGAGGTCTAGGCTATTTTGAAAGGGGATGGGGGGCTGTAAGTAGGCCAACATTGGCCCAATGTTGGGCCAACAAATGTAAATATACTTGATGCAATGTTGGATCGATGTTGGCCCAATGTTGGTCCAATGTAAGTTTGGCCAACAATGGGCCAACATTGGGCCGATGGACAAAAAAACATTGGACCAACGTTGGACAATTACATTGGGCCAACGTAACTGCATACAGTGGGCCAATGTTGGCCCAACGTCGGCCTGCTACCTGGGTAAGACACTTTTCTGTTGACCTTTTTATCCTCCGTGGGGTACCCCTGTCGCTATTTAGTTCAAAAACGTGAATAAAATTGGCTTGCCTTACAAATCAACCACTCGGTTCCTTTCGATATACATTCTTTTCGATAAAAACAGATAAGCTTATTTCAAATTTTGGAAAAAATTCCAAGTCAGTTTATTTGCCATAAATCACTCGAGATATTTTACAATAGCCTACATCAGAAGGTATAATTTTTAATACGAACATGTTTGATAGTAAATATTATATGATTTAGCACCAGATAGGAAGAAAAATAAAGAGGATTAAAATCTTTAAAAAATTTGAAGAAGAAAAAAACAAAATCGAACATTTTGAAAAAAAACACATATAAGAAGGGCGTTCCTGTCCTCATGTAGGCCTACCTGTGATAGGATTAGCCGAGTTTTAACTGCCATAGTTCATTCATCCATGCCTGTGCTGGATCGGGGATTTTCGTCCTATCCAAACGACTATATAGGACAGGCCCGTAATTAGCCCCCTCCCCGCAAACAAGTTTCGATCACACATTCCCCCAGTGAAAAAACTGTCGACCAGTGTGAGTCGTTGGGATGGGGGTTGGATGGCCGAATGGTTAGCACTTGCGCGCTGTATCATTGTATCATAGAGTGTGTCATAGAGTCAACTGGCTTGGTTTCGAATCCCCGATTGTACGTGACAATGAGTTGGGTCGCCTATAAGCTGTCCTACCTCGTGGGTTTTTTCCGGATCCTCCGGTTTCTAGCTCCCATTGCCAAAAAAGTACCCTTACGCGCAAGCTTATTATTGAAATAAAATTATGTGTTAGTCCCGAAATGACCTAGTTTGTGTCGCGTAGGCGTTAAACCCCATTTCTCTCTCTCTCTCTGACACTCAAGATGTTGCCCAGAACGAAAGAAGTAAATAGAAACGAAAGTAGTGAATGTCTTGTTTGATTGGCTTAGCCTTTTTGGGTTCAAGCAAAGTTCAGTGTGACGGTCGATTATTGTTGATTTTGAGTGCTAGAAGAAAGTCTGAACTATACTAATACTAACTATCAAGAATAATGCCGGGATTTGTTAGATGTCGGGAGAATGAAGCACTCGTTGTTTCTGGTTAGTAGCTGGTAAATGTTTGAAAAAGGCTGCATCTGTAGATCTTAGTATGTCAGGTCTAGATTGCAGCAATTAAAATTGGGAGGATGTGGATGGCGAAGGGCTGGATGGAAGATTCCATTTGATTATGGCATATTATGTTTGTAAATACTCGTTAAAAAATAAATGCTGAGACGTTAGAACGCGCGAAAATGCCTCGTCAACTTTTTTTTTAGAATATAGACTACCGATTGCCATCTTGTATACTTAATAGTAAGGTTTTATCAGTATTTATTAACAAAACATTACTATTGCAAAGATGACGGTGTAACTAACAAGTTGATTTACTCTTAGACTTTCAAGCTCGTTGAAAGGGACATAACTTCTTTATAACGTTATAGGTATCAGACCACAGTTATTGTTATCTGTATTTAGTAGTAGCAGGGAATAATAACTTGTATTGATTTATTGACTGGAATGGATATAGCTTCCCTATCAGCACTATCTAACTAACTCAGAATCGAATACGATTTGTAGTTTATATAACCGGAATCAAATCTTTGTTGTATGAAGGACCCAAATCCACCAGTTAAGTTAACGGCCTTCTATAAAAATTTATAAAGACAATTGATATGGGTGTAGAAGGAGCTTAGTTAAATATTAAATCATTAAAAAAATGAGACAATCAATAGATTTAATTATATTGAAACAAGTGTCGGAGATTTGGTGTCTAAATGTAACTATACTAACTGTTAATTTTATGACCTTCATTTGATTTAGAATATAGATCACAATATTCAGTATGTAATAAAATGAATAAAATTTATGAATGAAATTAAAGTCGGGAAAATATATTTTACAAGCATAGTATTGAAATGCTTGGTGTTACTCTGTTGGCTTGATGAAGAAAGAGGGGGGTTGGATAGCAGAATTTTTAGCGTGTGTGTTATCTGTCATTTGGCATAGTTTTGATTCCACGATTGTATGGGTTTTCTCTGGGTCCCCCGGTTTCCTCCCACTGTCAAAAGATCCCTACGCACAAACAAATTTTTGAAATAAAATTTAACCTCAAATTGACTTAGTTTGTATCAAGTGAACGTTAAAGTAACCCCATTTTTTCTCTCTCTCAGTTGAAGAAAGATTTCCGGGATCTTGTCCCAATTTGCACCATATATAACCGCAGGGTTCTTCCATAACTAATAAGTCTGGAATGGTTCGTCTTTTAATTGTTACATATGCATGACAACTAACAATAATTCAATACATATAATGTTCATCACACCTACAACACAGTGGATGACGGGCATAGCTGCTACTAAGTCGAGTAACCTTATGACTAAATTAGTGAGTGTTTGAAATAGCTTTATTTAAGGGGAGGGGATTAGCAAAAAGAATTGAAAGGATTAAGAAATATTTATATTACAGAACGCATAGAACAATTAATGACGGGACGATAACAATTATATAACAAGTACTGGACAACACAAACATTTGACAAAACAAGATGTGAATTGGAGACAAACATTTAGATAACTAAACATTGAATGTACATAGCAGTCATTTGTATCAGTCCGGACGATTTGTGCGATTGAATGGCAGGGCGGTGCAACTCTACCATGGGGCTTGTTGATGAGTGTTGGGCCTTTTCCATTCTTCCTTCCATTTGATCTTCTTGTCCTGTACTGTTGTTGATTTCATCTTCGTTTCTGTGTTTCGCTCCATTGTTGTTGGTTCTCTGAAGGAAGAATCCAGCACATGAAAAGAGAGGAGAGAGAAAAAAGAGCTATGACTGAGGAGATCGAAAGCTCTCCCATTTCGTGTAAAAGGGAAACTGTTTGCTCCCTATAGCTGCTCTAGTTGCTAGTCTTATGGCTTTACTCTGTATTTTGTCCATACTCCGCGCAGCGTTTCGTTTGATTACAGGTAATCTCACTACACACTGCTATTATGAGTGGATATTGTTGTGTTAAATTTTGATTGGTCAGTAGTCCGACTACCAACCAATCACTACCTACCATACAAAAGCTTTACATTTAAAACGAGTGCCAGTATTGGACCAAATATGTTTTCATTTAAACGTTACGTCATGGCTCACGCTTTTATTATGCCTAATCAGCCCGTGCATAGGAGAATACTGCAGTAAAACTAATTGTGTGACAAACGAGGCTATCAAGTCGAATGAAATGTAAACAATACTCTTTGGAAACGAACATACTTTCACCGTTTTTAATACCTTAAATCACTGTCCAAAGTTTTAGGGAAGACTCAGATTAAATGAAGGACTGTCATGTTGCTGTACTTAAGTGATAGCTTTCATTGAACGGGGAGAATAGACACACTCCCGCAAAAGTTCAAGAAACAGACGCTATTCCAGCAATGGTCAGAGAGAGATTTCTCGGGCCATTGCTTCAGGAATATGTATTTTGTCTAGCCTGTTGACTATCACCAGTGTTGGCTTAAAGGACAATATTGGTGCCAGTCATTATCACATATATGATAGAGCTGGTTAAACACATTCCAAATATACTTTTAACAGAGAGATCCATGCTACGATAGCGGAGTAATACATGTTTCCCGAATCGGAAGTGACCAACGCCAAAGGAAAACACGAGTCACCAGTCTATTTAACTGACTGAAGCGACGAGTGATAACAGATACACGGCCGAATATCTGCTCACTAATAATTCCTTCGAAGACCAAAAGTTGTTGTGTGAGACTGTGAGAGGATATCTGACAATTCATAAAAAGAATTGACTGTCACTAGATAAGAAAACACGAAAGAAAAACAGAAAAAGTCTGTGCATTACCATGTTTTTATAAGGTATAGAATGAATATAAACAAGGGAATGTACGGACTATTTCTATTTTTCTTGTGGTTTTTTTTATCTAATGACATTCAATTACTTTATTGAATTGTCAGATATCCTCTTACAGTCCCATATACTGTCTTCCCTTCTGATACTTGAAACCCCAATTATTTGTCCACTTTGAAACTTGTTCTAGAGTATATTGCAATGATTGTCTGATTTTCCTTACGTCCTTTGGTGCATTGTTGAAATCTGAGTCAAGCCTGGACAGAAGGCTTTGTCACATCAAGTTGCTTCATCTCATCGATAACTTCAGCCTCAGTTTTGGACGACTGCCGGATGGTTGGACAGACATACAAGCAGTATACAACGAAATTTCAATGTGGACACTGTCACCAGTTTTTATATTTTCTTTGTCTTTTAAGGTTGTGGTCTTCATAAACCGAAAATAGTGTGTGATGGAGGAACTTTCGTATGGCCAGGACTTCAGAAGGTGGATAGGTATTAAACGTGAATGCTTTGAGTAAATTATGGGAACTACGTAACTGTGGCTCGGTAGTAAGATGCTGGCTCACAATCGCTTACCAGAAAATCTCAGATTAGCTGCTGGTGTTAGCTGAGAAATATCCTCTGTCATAGTTTCCTCTTGTGCAGTGCGGAGGGCAAAGAAAAGTGTCTAGTCATCAGGATGAGACAAAAACAGGTCCATTATACACATTGGCGTGCACATAAAAGAACCCATGATAGTTGTAATCCCCCAAAAAAGTAGACGCTGTAGTGCCGATGTTTGGGAAAAATTTCCCTCATATCACACTGTGGCGCATTGCCGGTTTCATTAGCCCAGCCAGTGCAAAAAAAAGGATGTGAAACCTCATTTCATTTCAGAACTGTTTAGCAATTCATATTACATTAAAAAAATCTGTATTTTGTTTCTTCCAGGTTGGTCACCAAACCTTTTGATATAAAAGTAGACCTCAAAAATCAGCCAACTCAAAACTCGACAGTATTAGTAAATCTTAAGGCCCAGATTCAGGTAGATATCATTTGTATTGTTGAGCTTTTCATAATGTTATGTTGGGGAAGGGTGGGGGCAAATGGTTTATTGTGGTGTTTTGATCAAAAGGTCTGATAATGAGTCAAGTTATGGACCTTACGCAACAAAAAGTATAGGCTCGTCTTCTCAAAATTGTGGGATTTTGGGTTATGTATGAGGTTTCATTACACTGCTCTATAGACTTCTGAGCGCAAGCAAATTATTGGAATAAAATTGAACCATGTTATTGTCCAGAATTGACCTATTTTGTGTGGATATAAAAACCCCTTCATGCTTTAGAATTATAATCAATCTTTTATTACGTTAGGCCAAGTAAAAAAAATAACTGTGTTTATGGATACTTGTCCCAAAAATTAGCTTAAGTTTATCAAAAATAATACCTAAATGTCAGTGCTGGAATTTGTCCACAGAAAACTAAGATAGAGTTATAGTTCCTGGGAATGGGCGAATTTGCTAATAAAGAAATAAAATCGGTCGGTTACCAAAAACACAGTCTTTTAAAATTTGGCTCTTCGTCCCATATCAATTTTTAGCCTAGAGAAACATTTGGTCATGCATGTATAAGATAGAATGAAAGTCTGAAGGAAATGTGTGTGGTTTTTTTTATAGATGAAAATTGGAACCGAGAACGAAGAGCTGTTACGTGAAGCAATTAGTTCATTTTTGTCTAAATCAGAAGAAGAAATAAAAAAGACTTTACAAGGAACTGCCGAAGGAATCCTGTCAACTGCTTTAGGGTCAATGACGGCTGAGGTACATTTAATTTAGGGTCCATTACATCAACACTTGCATCCAAACGATTAACCCTCGGAACTGGGTGGATGGGTTGAACGACATCGCAGATAGAATATGATAATATTAAATGATAAATTGAATAATGTTTTTTTAATATTGAAATATGTCAACAAATTATTCCTCCGTCAGTGAGGATGTCGACGTGGGTGGCTAGTTCAAGCTCTATGCTTGGGGTATATGTTTGGATGCAAGTGTTGAAATCTTGCAACAGTTCCTTAGTTCTTGCAGTGGCATACACAATGTGGAATGGGATGTGGAGGATCTGCAACTTCCTGAAAAGTTTGTTCCTGTCATCCATACCAAAATGGGGGTGGGGAAAGGGGATGTGGAGTAGGGGTCGCCAGAGAAAGAGAAATTTGGGGGCTCATCTCCCTCACCTGTGCAAGGAGGATAATGAAGTAATGTATGTGAGAATCTGATGAAACTACTGTTCCAAAAGAAAAATTGTGTTTCTGTCTGCAAAGCCAGAGCAAGGCAACAGGGATTATGGGTTCTGCAGCACATATACTGGTGATGCCGACATAAACTATTAAATATATACTTATAGGCCTAAAGAGATGCACTGGCTGTAACCTCACACCTCCAAAACATATATTTTTATATGCCCACATTGAAGTGTCTGCGTATAATATTGTCACACATGTCTGCACATCAGCAAGATAGAGGCTACAATTTTTAATGGATCTTTTTTTGAATTTTTGATGTGAAGCATTGGTGTCATGAGAGGGGAAACGTTTCCAAAAACCTTGTTAGTGCTATAGGGACTACGGTTTTTAACACATTATCCCCCCTTTTCCAATGACCGTGGGGGGGTTGGGATGGCCTAGTGGTCTAGAGTGCCGCGCTTCGACCTCTAGCTGGCCGGTCACCTCTGGCTTGCGGCTGTGGTTTCGAGCCCCGGTGTGAGCGTATGTGGCATGGAGATGGGGCGCCTTCTCAACCTCGTGGGTTTCCTCCGGGCACTCCGGTTTCCTCCCACTGCTAAAGACCCCTGCGCGCAAGCGAATTATTGAAATAAAATTAAAAAAACCATATGTTAGTCCCGAAATGACCTAGTTGTGTCGAGTGGACGTTAAACCCCATTTCTCTCTCTCTCTCCCAATGACCGTGTTCGTTCCAGAGTTGCCTCCCTTTCTAGGGACAGGGGTCTACAGTTTTAAATGCATTTGTTTTTTCAAATTTGATGTGAAACATTCAGACAGGGAGAGGTAGAGCGCTACCGATTTTCCTAGTTGTCTGTCCATCTTCTATAAGATGTATGTGTATCTTGCAAGGCAACCCACTAGTTGACTTTTGAAATGTGTTATATCATGAAATATCTAGATTGGTGTGCCTCTAATTACTGACAAAATAAGGTGGCTTGCAGCTTAAAAAATTAATCTCATATTTTGCAGGATTTAAAATTGAAGGAAGAGACATTTAAAAGTTCAGCGTCTGAATCTCTGTCTATGGAATGTATAAATATGGGTGTCCTTGTTGGGAGTATTAGTGATATTGAGATTTCTGATGACCATGTAAGTATATGAATGGTTTAACGTCCTACTTTTCTTCTCCAACTGAGACATTCAGTGTGCCATGAAGGACATTTTGCCCTGACAGCAGTGCTATGGCCTACGCTTATTTGGAATTCCAAAAGTCATGTGTTCTTTTAGGTGCACACCAATGTGTAGACAGGACATCCGGGGAAATCAGGCTGGAAAATATTGGGAACAAACCCTAGTCCTCTTGGTTAGAGAGCCAGAATCTTTCTTACTGAGCTACTATGATTCCCTGTATATTAGTGAAATGAAATAAAATGAAAAGGCATTTTAACGTCTTACTATTTTGCATCGATTGGGCCAATGACAACAAGCAAATACCATTTAGTAGTTTGAAATTTACTGTTTTTTCAAACTCCAACTGTCAAAGGTTATTTTATAGGCACACCAATTTTTGAGCCCATCCAAATGACTAGACATAAAAAACAAGAAAAACTATGAAGTGAATAAAAATAAACAGAAATATTTTATTGTTTTTATTTCTAGGGTTTTTATAAGAATTTAAATATGAAAGAAATGAAGAGTGAAACAGAAGGAAATAATTAATTTGAGTGACAATCTGACTGAAATTAACCTTTTGATTAAAACATAAGCAAAAGCAGACATTCAATTTTAATCTGATGCTGTATATAATACATGTATTATTTAATTAGTATTCTGTCTGTCTATAAACTTTTGGAGAAAGCAGCAGGGGATTATTAAGAGAGGTTTGTCCTTTCTGTCTGGTTGGATTTTATTTTGTAATGCAATGTATTTTTATTCAATAATATCTAATTGGGGAACTCTCTCTATGCTCAAGTTGTGCCAATAAATAATTTCTAATTATGGTGTGAAAATTCTGTTTTCTTCAGTTCTTGTAAATGATGCTCTTATGTTTACAGTATTACTAATATTATGTAATGATATTTTTAATTATTTATTTTTTTTTTTTATTTGTAAGATTTACTTTTTTTAAACCAACTATTTAATCTATTGTATGTTATTAAAACTTATAATATACAGTGCCGGATTTACTTACAGTGTTGGCCGGCTGAATCCTGGGGCCCCAAGATATAGGGAGTCCCCAAACAAGGTGTATTATATTTTTATCACTGCCGTAAGTCTTCCATATATGCTGGAGCGGGGGCTTGTCCAGAAATTTGAGAAAAAAAGGGTCAGGTTTGGAGACAATGTCCGGTTTTGCATAAAATTTTGGGGGTTACCAGAGAATTTGATGAAATCTGAATCCATGAGACAATATTTCTGCCCATGTAGGAGCATAATAGGATTAGGCTGGAGTGAGGGGAAAATCATGGCAATACTACACACGTATGATTGTTTAAGTTTATTTCAATGAATAAACAATATCTATGACGCAACAAATCCTCCATTACTTCAACTTGTAATAAATTACACCGATTTTTGATATTTTGTCGTTGTTTAGTTTATGCCAAATTCACATTTTTAATTTAGTAGGACGTTAAACCTCATTTCATTTTTAATTTTGTGTCAAAATACCCCTCAAAATAAGACTTTAAATCAAGTGATTTCTTCGAAAACACGAATTAAGTCCCTTGGTTACTTACTGGATGACTGCTTTTTAAACACTGGTAGAAAGTTGTTTAATAGATTTACTCAAAATGTCTACCTTTTATTTTTTACATTAACATATAAACACTCTATTATATTATACTAGCTATTTATATTTAATCTCATATACAATTGTTTTGTGATGTTTATATTGCATGTTATACCTACAATTCATTTTATAATTGTATAAAACAAACTTAATAAAATCAGTTGAAATGTGTCTTTATTTGGATATGCCCATATTGGGTGAGTTCAGAACAAAAATCTAGTGCTAATGTTCAGAGTTCTGGTAAACGTTATTCGTGGCCTAGAGTGGTAATTTCTTTGAGGTTCGATTGTATGCCGCCTGCAATGGGTGTTATGATACAATAAAATCGTATCTTATCATCTCCGCTTACTTTTAGCCAAGATCATCTTCAGGTAAAGTATCATATATGTCCTGTTACGCGAAGATTGTGCATTCTACTATGCAATTTGCAAAGAGTAAGACTAAAATCTACTCTAGTTTTTGTTCATGCATGTCAGCTTAATAAGAAATAACTCTTTTATGTTGTAAGCTATCATGGTGATTAAAGGTTCTGTGACTATTATAATCTGTTCAAACAATTGACAAGTAGAAATCTGTCCATAATGAGACAATTTTATTGTCTGTTCAAACGTGTTATAAGTTCCCCCCAACAATGTTCATTGAAAAATTAATCTTTTGGGATTGTGTGTTTTTTTGGCCAGATCTGCACCAAAAGGAAATTTTTGCAGGTGTTTGGAAACTGGTTAAACCTTTTAATGTGCAAATCAGACTTGAATTGAAAGACAATATCTTGATGGGCTACAATTTTTCAATATCTTTTAGTTGGACCGTAACAAGGGAATTGAGATTAAAGGAGCTAAATCGGTAACTTTTGGGACCTAGAAATTGACACGAGTGCGTCGCAACGCATATAATGCAGTAATATGAATGTATATAAACTGATTTACATTCAATGGTTTCCGTATGAGAGACTTTTGACCCTATGACGTCAGTATTTGTTTAATCAATCGGCGTTGACCTCCCTAACGGTTTACCCACAATTCCGTGCATGGCACACCAATAAGTTTGATGTCGATTTCCTTCATGTGTTATGTTAAGCCATTTCTGAAGTAAATATAGTTATTTTAGTTATATTCTCTTTTGTTTAGGCCCTCTCTTGGCTTGTGGTCGTGGTTTCGATCCGTGGTTTGGAGAAAGCGGATGGGATAGGGGGCGATGTTAGGCCTGGTGATTTTAGTCTTGAAATTACGTGGAATTGTATTGCAGAAGTTAAATATAATTAATATCCATGGTTAAACCCCATCCCCCTCTCCCTCATTATACAACTTATCTGAGGACATCACGGTCAGTCATATATATGCAGGAAGACATAAAAAGAAGACATGTATTCAATTGAACTTGGCGGTAAAAGGAGCGAGTATGCGCAATTGTAAAGCAGTCAAACGAATTTCCGTTTAAGGAAATAAAGTAGTTCCCGTTTCCACGGCTTGTCGACAATTATTTTGTATGAAGTATTAGTACTTCCGCGTCTATAATGTGACACGTCCGTGTTATGTGCATCACTTTAGAGAAAATCATAATTATAGACTTTCGAGAACTATTTCCATGAAAACGTATCTGTTTTTGACAGGTATATATTCATGCGCGGTAACAAAATGGCGTCTGAAATGTGATATCATTCTGACAACATACCAAAGATCATCTATTTTCGTAATAATTTTGCAGCAATCAAGCCTGTAACAGATTGGGTTAAAAGGTTTACATCAATTTTATTCATTGATTTCATCGTTTTATGCTATCAAACTTTTATGGTCAAAATATTGAAGTGTGTTGGTCAGCACAGACGAAGCGTCTGCACGCCGTTTATGATGGTTTGTACCTGCCGGTGCATGCTGTTGTGATACATTATGAATGACATCAGAGATGATCGTGATCCTTTTATTGGTACGCTTGAGTGAATCGATTGTCGGTCGTGATTACACGATTAAGCATGTTCGTGAATCGTAAGAAAAAATCCCTGGTCTAGAGTTTAGTCCTACTTTTTGTAGAGACGGTTAATTTTGGTTGACACAGGAAGTTGTAACGGTATAATAGTTTATTAGTTAGTTAGTGTGAGTGAATTGTAGGCCGAATTAAATTAAGCCAAGGTAAAATTTCTTAGAGTCTGCCTGCTACTAGCCAGGATGATTAGGCTGTGACTAAATCTGGGTTAGATACATATTTGTAGTAAAATTAAGTTACTAAAATTTACTATTCAGTATGATGGAATAAAATTCCATTATAAAGATACATTATCATATATATGGGAGATAAGATAAAGAGTTGGCAGTTCTCACTATAATAGTTAAAAACTAGATAGTGTAATGGTAATTTGCTGAAAAATTCAGTCAAATTGATCTGGCGACACTATGAGACGAGATAGCGGATGAAATTTTCACCTAGCCTCGGTCATCATTACACTTGGGACCGGGCCCGGGGTATCATTCAGATTTGATGAAAAAAGAAAAGAAACTGAGCTTGCCATCTAGAATCTAACACTCGTATCCAGTTAATAGATTGCTGTCTAGAAAGTGTCAAATACCATCAAGATTCATCCAAAAACGCTCAGTTTGTGCCAGGGGTGGATTTGGCGATCACCGGAAGGGCCGGTCTGATGATCTCCCGAAGGGCCGGTTGAACAAAAAATGAAAAAAAATTTTTTTGTCCAATTCGTCTGAAAAAATTTTTTTCTGCTGAACATTATATGGGTGAGGGGGGGGGGGAGGTATTGGACCGGCCATAGAGCGATGATGATCATGTTGTATGTGGCCGGTGGCTTTAACGGACCCCCACGCTATCACTGGAGTCTGGAATGGGCTGGTATAATAGACTTTCTGGGCCTGGTGTGGGTCAGAATTCGGAATCATTGGGGATTCCAAATTGCATCCGAAAATTTAATCGGATTCACAGGTCAAATGGTCAAAATTTTCTGAACCAGTCCCTTTTTTTTACCCAGTTAAATTCTCTTGACTCTTGACGATACAATGACAATATGATGATTTCACAGGTTAATGGTTGTAAATTACTTGCAGGTTGGGATATATTATTTCATAGAGATTATAATCAGATATGCCACCAAATCGCATATTTGGGGTTCATTTTTCAAAAATTTCCCGGGGCTGCGCAGTCAATAAAAGGGGCCGCTCCAACGTTCCCCACCCCAATCCGCCCCTGGTTTGCGCTGCCGTTTAGTTTGATATCGGTTGTCTAGTTTATGAAACTAAATGGTCATAAACTGGATGACCAATATCAAAACTAAACTAAATGGTCATAAACTAAATGACCGATGTTAAAACTAAACGATGTTTCTTAAACAAAACAGTAGCACAAACTGGACGGTTTTTGATGAATCTTGATGGTATTTAACACTTTCTGGGCAGCAATCTATTAACTGCTGGTGTGTATTAGATTATAGATGGTAAGCTCAGTTTTTTTCCTTTTTACATCAAATCTGAATGATACCCGGTCCCAACCGTATTAAAATCATTAATATGAATAGCATAGTCTCGATTATCCACATCTTAAATTTAATTATCACTGGCCGATAATCAGCATATATAGGAATCTAATCCAGCCAACATCGAAGGCTAGCCTTGCCATCAAGAGTTTATTATGGCCTGGATAAGTTAATTAATGTCTAATTGATAATTTAGATAACATTTCTTCAGGCCGAAAGAAAGACTTGTAATTGGCAGATTTTGCTCTTGCATAATGCATGTTTAATTAATATTTAATATCATAGTTAGCAATCCAAAGGTACGTACGTAGGTCAGGATCTCCAACAAGGGGCCATTTTTCAGATACTGCAGCATTGTATAATTTGTAATTGGTAAAAATGAAGTAGAAATAAAGTATGGTAACTAATAATTCAAAATTCATGTATACTGTAGGGCGTAGGCCCTACACGTAGTGGATATTAGGTGACACACATCTGCCTTGGTTATTGGTATGTATCCACTTTGCAGTGACCGCCCTAGACCCTTAAAACCATTAGCCAAATTTTTAGCCAAATCAAAATTTTATTAGCCAATTCAGAAAGTTTTAGCCAAATATTTTATATCATTTTTATTCATATGTTTGTTAATTATGAATAAAACTTCGTTTTATCTAGTTCACTATATTGTCTGTCAATATATGAGTGGAAGTTTTGGAAAAGGTGGGAAATATCACGTGGTTTGCGCGTGGTGGAATAAAGGATGAAAGGGGGGATATTCCTTTGATGTCACGTAATCACTGTCTAATAGATTCCGGCTTCTAGATGCCGATATAAATTTAGAAATAATTTAGTGATTTATATTGTTATGCTTGGTTATTGTGTCGACAAATAAAAACTCATAATAAAGATCATACTTTATTAATTAATAATATTATCAACAAATAGGTTCCCATTAGATGTTTTATTTTTAATAGTTCTAGAAATGGCGGGAGAATGTTACGTGATAGCCACTGTTGACAAACGGGTCATGAAGGTATCGCTTTGATGTATCATTTCATTACCGCATGAACTAATGCACACGTATAGATATACATGTACAGATGCCGTGCCGATTACTGTAAGGAATTATATAGTAATTAACACTTAAAATATGATAATCTCGACCATTAATGATACAACAAATAATTTAATTCATAATGGATTGTGTATATTTTTGATTGCGTAAGAAGCGTGGCCCAATTATTACTTCAACAACACAGGGTTTATGTTGATTCCCGCAGTAAAATAGTAAAAGTACCATGCGTTTCCCGACTAAAATAAAGACAAATATCTACATAGATCATCATGCCATTCGAGACATTTTAATGTGTAATGGTTTTATATCCACCATGGTACTATCGGTAATTTATTTGTATCGGCCGATATACTTCGCTGTCAATATCTGATATCGGTAAAACCGATAGGTGTCATATCGGAACATCGCTACGTGTAGTGAAGCGAATGTTACACTCGGCATGTGGCGAGCATATGTAAACAGTGCAGTGCCACACAAATTGGCAAATTGGGCGTAACTGTGTTGTATAGTCTCTAGACTCGATCTTTCAGTCGTTTTAATGCGTGACATTGACTGATTTGCGACTTGTACGATTGAGACTAGAGAAATTAATGTACTAAAAATAGACACTCCATTGAATAATCGAAAGAAGCGTTTAACGAAACGATTTCAACTTTAATATTAACAGATTTACAAAATAATTCATTCGCCAAATTTTTCGCCAGAATCATTACTTTATTCGCCAATAAAAATATTTGTCGTCATCGGCGAATTGGCGAATGTCTAGGGCGGTCACTGACTTTGTGTTGATGGGAGAGAGAACAGGCCTGTCTTGTTTGACTTGTTTAATAACTGACATTCTTTTAGTTTAATATGTAGTGTATGTATGCATATGATCTGATTTAACGCATTGTGTAGGCCCCAATAGGTCTTTGGTTTGACTGCAGTGTTTGTTAACTTACATACGCTTTTTTGTACACAGTGTGTCAGTGACACTCTGATTGTTCCAACACATTGTGTGTAGGCCTGAATCTATTTGGTAGGTTGTGTGTGTTATAGGCCTGTGATCTGAGTTGATATGTGATTAAACACCTTGATCTAATGACATATGTAGTTACATGTATTTTTTAGACCAAGGCAAAGCTTGTAAACAAAAATCCTGCTGTTTAAAGTATAATTAAAAAACATAAATGGCAAGCTTGTTCATTAGTTAATTGCAAATCGATTGAAAAATAGCGATTTTGGATTGAAAGACTCAATTCCAAGCCATGTTAGCCACATTGACATGTTGCTACAAAGCATAGACTTGATTATATCAAATGATATCAGGCCTATAAAACAGACTCGATATCAATTGATATCAGGTCTACAAAACATGGACTCGATATCAAATTTATAACACTGTATTCCTACATGTACATTGACCCAAAGGACTTTCATAAATAGAGCTCTGTCACTGTTATATGCTTCACTGTTTATATAGTGCATTGTTGTCAGCTTATTTCACACACTGGTTAAAACAAAGTAGGCCTACTATTTCCCCGGTCTTCATTAACACAGTGGTTGCAGAAAAGTATGACTTTTAACCCCTTTTCATTTCTATTTCAGTTGGCTGTAAATAACTAATCAAAATGGCGTCTGGAGGAAGAAGTAAAGCCTTCTCTTTATCTAAGCTACCACATTCTGATCCTCGACCATCACGAGGTGGCTGGCAGAAAACATCAGCTAATTCAGATGATCAAAATGAAACAGAACCACAACAGATAAATTCCAGTCAGAAGAATCTTCATAAAGAAGTTCGCATCAATAATTGGGTATGTTAATGTTATAGGACAAACCCAAGTATTTTTTGTTTTCTATTCTAATTTGTTTTTTTAACGGAAGAAATAGGAGGCAGAAGTTTTAATAGTTTTTACCAAGAAACAGAAATTTATAAGCAATATTTTCATCTGATATTTTCAGAAGAGGGATTAAGGAAAATACAAAGTCATATTTAATTGTTATTGTGTGGTGTGTAGCATTTGATTGATAATAGGGTACATATTTTATTGTACATTGTTTTAGATTAATAAATGTTGATATTGTACAAGCAATATTAACGGCAAGAATGCCAAGATGGTTGATCAGTTTGATAGATCTATGCTTAGCCATGTCCTTCCAGTGTAGCAGCAAATATTCAGCCTCCTACTGTACCCATCTCTTATCTATTTCAGGATTTCACCGACTGGAGACCAAACTCAGCATCAACTGATTCCAAGAGACGTAAAAAATCCAAAGGAAATCCAGAACGTGAGCGTGAGCAGTCTTTGTCTTTAGATTCGCCACCACAAAGGGATAAGAAGCCTAGAACTCCATCATCTTTTCCACGAACCAAGATTGGGCCGAGCACACCAACATCTCAGAGAAGAGCTCTCGAAAACTTGAGAAGTCGAATGACTTTTAGTGAGACAGATGAGGTAATATTAGTCACAATTTGAGATAAATCTGTTTAACAAAATTGGAATTAATCTGTTACTGTTATTGTTGATGAAATTTGATTGCGGGCTCGTTTATTTATGTTTATTTTTCAACTGTAGTGATTGCACATTTTCAGAGACCGTTCACTTATACTCATACAAAACCATCTGTCTCTTCTTAGTGATTTAGGGGGGTGTATGGCCGAATGGTTAGCACATATGTGCTGTAATGATTCAACTGTCGTGGTTTCGAATCCCTGGTTGTATGTGACAAGGAGTAGGTTTGCCTGTCCAACCTTGTGGGTTTTCTCCGGTTACCTCCCACTGCTAACGATCACTACGCGCAAGTGAATTATTCAAATGAAATTAAACCATATGTTAGTCACGAAATGACCTAGTTTGTGTCGAGTGGACGTTAAACCCCATTTCTCTCTCTCTTAGTGATTTATGGTGGGTTGGGTGGTCGAATGGTTTAATGCATGCATGTTAGATTAGAAGGTCTGTCATTGAGTCAAGTAATGTGATTTTGCCAAAACCAGCTGTTATTTCATTGGCCAGATGAAAGGTCAAGTGAAATGAATGAAAATTTTGTCAAGATATTGTTGACTGTATTAAAAAATGTTGCGTAACAAAAATTAGCTTTAGTTAGAAAATTTTTTTATCACATTTTTGTAGGCGAGTACTGATGGTGAAAGGAACAATGAGAGAGCTGTTCCAATTGGACGTCGACAACCACCCAACTTTACCCGACAAGATACGACTAGTACTGTAGACGGGGCGACGTTACACATGTCCTTACCCAATAGGAACAATAACAGAGATGAATCCATGTCAGATGTAGGGGTAACATTATTTATTTTTATTTCCCTTCCACTTTTCCTGCTCTTTAAAAGTCTTGCTGACAAAAAAATGTATTGGTGTATGTTCTAAAAACAGAACTAGGGTTTAACATCCACTTGGCACAAACTAGGTAATTTTGTGATTAGGCCCCCTGACCTACAGCACTATTTTATTTCTAAATTCTATGAAATGGTTGCTTGTAGGGGTCTTAAGCAGTGGGTGGAAAGCATGGGACCTGGAGAAACCCTACAGTGCCACCAGACTCATTGACAGACATTAAGATCTAAAATGCACTCTTTAGTAATTTCTGTGTTTCAAAAAAAGCAAATATGGCTTAGTTTTTGATATAGGAGTTTTCAAGTTTTCTGACTGTTAATATTGTAATTCTGTTTTATTTTCAATTTACACGTTTTATTCTACTAATTATTTATATCACAATATTTGATCGTCATTCACAAAATAAGAGAAAGAAGAGTCTGGAGTTTTTAATTAGTATTGTCGTGAATAATTAATGTCTAGTGTTTACTGGTACTATACCAAGTTCTATTGGTAGCACATGTACTATATTATATACAGTATTGAATTCTCTACACCATGGTTGTATATTGTACATCACTTGTAGACGTAGGAAACCGGAATATTTTTACATGTAAAAGTCAGATAGTGCACCAGGCTAATGAAGATTGGCATACGCCATGATGGAGGGTCTGACAAGGATAGGTGTCTAGTTGTTCAGATCGGACGGAAAATCAAGGTCCTGTGCACATTGTGGTGCATGTAAAAGATCCATTGGCAGTTAGAATTCAATGAAAAGTAGACCGTAGCTCTGCTGTCTGGGCAAAATTTCCCTCATTAACACTGTTTGGTGTATGCTCATCTTCATTACCCCAGTTGGAGCAAAACCATAGGACGTTAAAACCCATTTGATTTAAGCATACATGTATGCTATGCATCTAGATCTCAACCTACACTTTGTCAAATTCCAACAGCCAAAGGGTTCTTTGTCATGTACTCCAAAATTTCCACTTGACCTTTCACCTGTTTTGAAAGACCAGACGCTATTCCTTTCAAGGCTCTCCATCCTGCACCACTGGAAAACATTATATGGCTTTTGGAGAGATGATTAAAGGTTACAAATAGAATTCAGTTCTTACAGAAGTCTTAAGTTCATGTATTACCATATTTTCATGTATTTTGATTCCTGCAAAGTTAGATAGCGGATAGATTTCGACTTGCGTTTTCTTTCTACCTAGTTATATGTATATTTCAGCTTGATAGTAACCAGATTGTTGGAAGGTTAATGCAGATCAGAGATTATATAAAACAAGCAAATACGATGAGAGATACTTTAAATAAATCAAAAGAAGCTGTAAGTAAATAATTGATATATTGTAACATTTACTGCCCATGTCAAATATAACCTGTACTGCCCATATCAAATATATCCCATACTGCCCAAATCAAATACAACCCATACTGTCCATATTAAATATAACCCATACTGCCAATATCATATCAAATATATCCATGGTGGGATGTAATTACTGTTCTGCCTATAACAAATGTAACCCATACTGCCGATGTAAAATATAACCCACACTGCCCATATCAAGTATAAATGTGATGGGATGTAGTTACTGTACTGCCCATATTAGATATAACCCATATTTCCTATATCAAATATAACCGTGGTGGGATGTAATTATCGTACTGCCCATATCAAATAAAGGGGGTTAATAGCCGAATTGTTAGTGAGTCAATTGGCTTGATTTGGATTCCATGTTTGTACATGACAAGAGGTAGGGTCACCTGTCCGGGTTTTCTCCGGGTCTCCTGGTTTCCTCCCACTGTTAGACCCCCTACACGTAAGCAAATTATTGAAATAAAATTGAACCATATGTTGGTCTTGAAAAGACCTAGTTTGTATAGAGTGGATATTAAACCCCATCTCTCTCCCTCTCTCTCTTCTCTCTCTCTCTGAAAGTTATTATAAGGTGTGAATCTGGGTTTTTTTTTAGCAAGCTAATAAAGAAGACATGGGTAAATTGAAGAAACTTGTTGATAATTTGAAAGAACAGGAAAGAGGTTACATGGGACTTCTGCAGAGAATGTTGGTATGTGAATATATTCTATAGTAGTATTAAGTTATGGTAATGCATGTATGTAAACGACAGTATTAGTATCAAGATTTTTATATGCCTAAATTGATTATATACTATTGTCACCCCTCACCACTCTGTCCATAGATTCATTCGATTGTCAACAAGTAGTTGGAAAGCAAGTGTTCGGGCAAATTTCCCTCTTAGCACCCTGCATTATGGCAGACTTCATTAGTATAGTTGTCGCAAAGAAATAGGACGTTAAAGGCTTGGTTTCATTTATATCCAATAAAGTTTAGAGTTCACATTCAAGTTGGGGGTGTAGGTGACCAAATGGTTTAGATCTTAAGGTCTGGTTTCGCTTCTCCAATTAATTTCTATCAAATGAAAGTTAAGGGGTTCCCACTAAAGTTATCAACTTGTATATTATATATAGGCTATTAGAGATGATGGTATCATAGAGAATGGTAATGGTTTATTACACCCGATGTTACCTGATGGCGATAATGATGGCGATAAAACTGGATCAGATGATACTGTATCAGTAGATTTAGAAGTACAAACAAATGCATCAGATACTACTACTGTAAGTAGGATGGAGATTGATTCAAATAAATACAAAGGTTTAACTTCCATTGAATCAATTACTGTATGTTAATAAGACCTAGGTTACTACATCATTGATACTCTTGTGGTTTTCATTGTAGAAGCATTGCTCCGATTAAAAACAGTAATTGTTTTTCCATAGGACTGTTTAATGGCCGTTTAAACAGTAAATTTGTTTCACCTTTTCATTACTGTGTCCATTATTCTAATGATGAAATGAATCCTGATAATATAAATAATGTAGGTCGCTACTGATCATTATAATTACCAGTATCAGTATACTGTGTCAATGTCTATTATAGCCTATTAAAAAGATGCCCGACTTCACAAAGGGCCCCAACGTTCAACTCCAAAACCAGAAGTGGTAGGCCATTGCCACCAGGCCTAGTTACTCCCCGGTCCGAGCTACCCCTATATACCAAATTTCCGCCTCTGTACAGCTGTAGTGTAGCTGTCAACCCTGAACGGACAAACAACAATCACAAATATATAGATTATAGGCTGTTCTAATAATAAAACTAAGCCCCTGGTATAATGGGCTCCGACTGATAGTTATATTAATATGAGATAAACCAGTGACAATTTGCTGTTATGATTTATGTGCTTGTTGCTATTCTATGCTTTTCAAGGCCTAGAATAAGCCTGGCCTCGAGTTCACAAAGCATTCTCAGACTTAAGTTGAGAATTTGCTCAACTTTGAATCACAGTTTATGAGAAAAATCTTTGATCCAGAAATACAAAACTTTGCACATAGTTTCTTCTTGATGTATTTGAAACATTGAAATAACAAATTATTATAAGTTATAATAATACGAACAAGTTTGAGTAAATTCTCAACTTAAGTCTGAGAATGCTTTGTGAACTCGGGGCCTGGTCAGAGATAATGAAGTGGTTTCAACACGATTGAATAGTCTAATGCATACGCCATAGATCTGAAATCATTAGAATGTTAAATTATATTTGATGTTGTTTTTTAAAGGAAGAACGTACGAACAGTTCTTCATCACGACCATATATAGAGGGTAAATTAGGTGATACTGATGATGAAGATGAAGATAGTGATGGTGTAGATGTGGAAGAAAGACGAAGTTCTAAAGGTTCAACGAGTATGGATAATACCCTCGTAGCACAACGTAATACACCTGCAGCTGAATGGGATTTCGGTGTGGATGCTTTACAGGTAAACTGCACTACACCTATTTATGTATAATGTGGTGGCTCAGTAAGTAGGGCGCTGACTCGTAAACCAGGCACCAGATTTGATCCCGGGTTGAACTAGAAAGTACCTCACAATTTTCCAGCGTAGGTATATTTTGGCAATGCTCGATTGTCAGCCCAGACATCGCAAATTGAGAGAATTAGGTTCAAGTGACGCAGAATTTAGTACTGTAATAGTTCTGTCAGTCCGATTAACAGAGGGGGGTTGGGATGGCCTAGTGGTCTTAGAGTGCCGCGCTTTGACCTCTACCTGTCCGGTCACCTGGCTTACGGCTGTGGTTTCGAGCCCTGGTGTGAGCGTATGTGGCATGGAGATAGGGGCGCCTTCTCAACCTCGTGGGTTTCCTCCGGGCACTCCAGTTTCCTCCCACGGCTAAAGACCCCTACGCGCAAGCGAATTATTGAAATAAAATTGAAACCGTATGTTAGTCCCGAAATGACCTGATTGTGTTGAGTGGACGTTAAACCCCATTTCTCTCTCTCTCTCCGATTAACAGAGGTGGTGTGAGTAGAATTATGAGATGATTTAAAGGAGTTAAACCTGTAACTCAATATTTTCAATAATTCAAAATTAAAAACATGAATTAGAATTCAATATTGGTCCATTTCAATCAATATTGATGTTTATATCTTGCCGTAAAAATATAGGATCCTAATATCTAATATTCATGACACAATGAACATTTTAAAATCTGTACATGAGTCGTGTACACAAGGAACAAAGAAATAATGCTCCTCCAAAATCTTGCCTTTCCACAATTTGAGAAAAATTTATAATGCAGTATAATATTTCTAAACTGAATCGTCAATTAAAAATGCTCATATTAAAATATGAAAGGAAATGGGTTGTATTGGTCACAAAAATGAAGTTAAATTATTTATGCCTGTTTATTCTTTATTTCAGACGGGTGAAGTTTCACCAGGTCAGTTGGATGCCGCAAGAACCAACGAACTAGCTGCCTTACAACAACAACAAAATTTACTGAAAATATTGTCTGAAAAACAAGAACAGGTATTCCTTTTCTCACATTGAAATAGTTATTTCTCTGGTTTATTTGGAGCTATTCCCCGGTTGTATGTGACAAGGAGAAGGGTCGCCTGTCCAACCTCATGGGTTTTCTCCGGGTCCTCCGGTTTCCTCCCACTGCTAAAGACCTTTACACGCAAGCGAATTATTGAAATAAAACTGCACCATATGTTTGTCCCGAAGTGAACTAATTTGTGGCGAGTGGACGTTAAACCCCATTTCCCTCTCACTCTCTCTATTTGGAGCCGCTGTGGCTAAGTGTTGAGGGGCTGTCTCTAATCTGGATGACCCTGTTCAATCCCAGTGTTGGCCAAGAGAGTTCCTTAGAGGGCCTGGCAAGGGACAACATATAGTTTTTTTAGATGATGCGAAAAACCTAAGTCCCATGACAGTTGGAATTTAATATAAGATTAGCCACAGCACTGCTGTCCAAACAAAATTTCCCTCATTGCACACTGTGGGGCGTATGCTCAGTTTAATTTGCCCTTTCAGTAGAGGAAAAGTAGGATGTTGACCCTCATTTCATTTATTTGCCTTTGTATGGATGTGATAATGAAATTCATTCTTTTCTTTTATAACCGAATGAAATTTCGTCTGTTAAAAAAATTATTTTATTATTTATTAATATATTTTTAGCTGCGAGCTCTACAGGGAAGACAGGATGCTTTAATGGCTATGCACAAAGAAGCTGAAAGAAAACTGGTTGTGGCACAAAACAAGGAAAATAAAGGTAGCTTTTATATACAGACTAGCTGATGACTAGCTGCACAGGTTGTGCCTATGACTCTGAAATCGAAAGCGGCAGGCAATGCACCAGGCCTATGTTACTCCCTGGTATGATCTAATCCTATACAACAAAGCTTTAGTCTAGCTGCCAACCCTGAACAGAAAGACACATGACAGTCAATAGTATTAGTATAGATATTGCATCTTGTTTATAGTCGAGAGCCACTGTGTCTCAGTATGTAAGGCATTGGATAGCTAACCTGGTAGGTCTTGTGTTCGCTGCCTGTACTGCCCGAATAAGTTTTGTCAGGGACAGGGAGCGTTCAGATGGGACGTACAAGAACCGTATATAAATGTGTCCTGTGTATTTTCAGTTCAATTACTTAATCCCATTAAAATAATTCATTGATTTTTATAGTTCAGAAAGTTTTGTTGTAGTAAATCATACATATTTTATTTAATTCCATTATAGCAAAAGCCTCTGTAAAATTAGCAACAGAAGCTGTACAGAAAGCAAACAATCCTAATGTTAGTCAGAACGGTGATGTTGGTGGGGATGAGATGGCCGAACTAGCTACTACAGGGCAACAATTTGAGCAACTCATCGCCATGAAAAATAGACTTGAGATGTTGAAGAGTGCTTCCGCAGATTTAGTAAGTTCTCATGTCTATTGTTTGTATTGAATATCAGACGAAAATTTGAGTCTGTCTTCAGAATCCCATTTTATTCATGTCAGGAGCCAAAGTGCATAAAACGCTGGTGGCAGCCTTATTATAGGACAAAGCTGCATAGATGGACGAAATTTCAATTACTGAATTGAACCATTTTTGGACTGATAATCCTATTAGACATTCATCTTTCACAATATTGTAGTTTGCAAGTGCTTCCTATAATGCTAAAATGATGCATTTTGTGTAATTTTCTTCGTTTAGGCAGCCGATGAGCAAGATGATAAACCATTATCTGGTGACGAAGAGGCTGGACGACAACAGCTACAAAACAAGCTGGAAGATCTCCAGGGCAAAAAACAACGAATGGATGATTTGTTGAAAGAGCTTCAAACTTTACGATCCCAGAGATTTGAAACTCTCTTAAATGGTGGTAAGATGTTAAAAATGTATTCAAATTGTGTTCTATTTATAGAGGCATTAGTGTTTTGGTGATGTGGGAGTCGCAGTGGCTCAGTGAGTAAGGTCTCAAAGATTAATTTCTGTGTTGGCAGAAATGGGTCCTCTGGATTTTCTGGCATAGTTTCTTCTTGTCAGTGGTGTAGTGCGGAGGGCCTGACAAGAACAGATGTTTAGTCGTTCAAATGGGGCGAAAAACAGAGGTCCCGTGTACACACTGGATTGCATGTAAAAAGGACTTTCGACAAAATGTATTTGATATATAAGAGTAGCCAAGTATGTGCAAAAAAGTAGGACTTTAAACACCATTTCATTTTGTTTAATTTCTCAGTAAAAGTCACTGATTGATAAAAGCTTTTTTTTTTGTCTTTTTTCTATGATTTGACTGTACAGTTAAATATGCCTTTCTGTGTAATTTGATAATATAATTTTACGAAAAACGTAGTCAATCTAATTTATCTATCAATAGATTTTATCAAATCTCTCTCAAAACGTTTTAATTGCAAGAAAATATCTAAAGTGCATGGAATGTCATATATATTGAGTCTAGTATTCAAAGTACATCTGATATATTGAGTCCAGTATCTAAAGTACATGTAAAAGTGATCTATTGCATCCAATATTTAAAGTACATGTTATGTGATATATTGGGTCCAGTATCTAAAGTACATGACATATTGAATCCAATATCTAAAGTATACTTATATTGTAGATGGTGAAGGTGGAGCCAGTGGGGATGCTAATGGTGGTGCTACAGCTAGTGCTACATCATCACAAGCTAAACTCAGTGAAGCTCTCGATACATTAGATCAAGCTGATAATACAGCTGATTCAGCTGAACAAGTTCTTAGTATGATGGATGCACAGAACAAACTTGAGTAAGTTGATTTCAGTAATTCTCTAAAATCTTTATATTAGGGTTCTAGTAAATAGGGAGATTGTAGTGGTCACTGTGAGAAAAGTTAAAGAAATGTATATGTAGTTTTATGTCATCACCTCAAGGAATCACATGGCAATGACCTTTATAGACCATTATGACCACTTTTAGGCTGTGTCCATGGACGTAGGACGTTAAACCCCATTTCATTTCATTTTGTATCCATGCACGTTTATTTTGTTTTTCTTGATCTGGTCTTGAGATTGTGAGAATGGACTGATTTGTATTCTCTTAACTGATAACAATAACTTGGTGGCTCAGTCAGTAAGATGCTGACTGGCTAACCATTATTTCTTAGGTTCGGTTCCGGCGTGGTTTCTTTGTGTCGGTGGTGCAGGATAGAGGGCCTGGCAATGACAATGTCCAGTTGGTCGTACTCCTTGGCATGCACATGACCCTTGACAGTTGAAATTCAATATGAGAGTAGGCTGGAAAAAAACAGTAGTTAAACCCCATTTCATTCCATTCATTCAGATGTTTGTTGTTTTGGTTGTAGAAATGACTACCAGTATGTTTATTGTAATGTAGAAATGATGACCAGTATATTTATTGTTTGTTGTATTGTAGAAAATTACAGGAAGTAAAAGAGAGGTTAGATCAGTTACGTGGTTTAGTTCAGTATTATCACGGAGCGAAGGCTGTAGATCCGGAAACTGTAGATGGTATCGACCAGTCATCTGTACCAGCTTATAGTGACTATGGTGAAGCTGAATCATCTGAAAATACACAACAGTAAGTACAACAAGAAAATACAAATAGATTTCTTTGTTTTGGATTAAAACCTCAGCATTTAATGTTTAGAGACTTGGATTCCAGGTACTTTGGATCACAGGTCTGTCATTGAGTCGGGTTGGGATGGCCTAGTGGTCTAGCGTGCCGTGCTTCGACCTCTAGCTGGCCGATCACCTCTGGCTTGCGGCTGTGGTTTCGATCCCTGGTGTGAGCGTATGTGGCATGGTGATAGGGGCGCCTTCTCAACCTCGTGGGTTTCCTCTGGGCACTCCGGTTTCCTCCCATTGCTAAAGACCCCTACGCGCAAGCGAATTATTGAAATAAAATTGAAACCATATGTTAGTCCCAAAATGACCTAGTTTGTGTCGAGTGGACGTTAAACCCCATTTCTCTCTCTCTCTGTCATTGAGCCAAGTGATGTGATTTCGATTCCCTGCTTAGCCATAAGTGACCCACTGTACACTGCCTGTACAGTCACCTGCCATAAAGATGCAGACTTCACTGAAAATAGAAACAAAGTGTGTTTTGATATTATACACTTCTGAATGAGATATAGTGCAGGGATGTTGGAATCTTTTAACACTTGGTACATTTGTTCATTTTGGAGTAAGGAGTATACACATTGAATTTGGTACAATTATCCATTTGGAACTAGGAAGTATCCACATTAAATTTTGAGTTGAAAAAATTAAATTCACTAACCTATAGCTTCTGATTGGGTAAAGAGCACCCATTCATGATAATTAATTTTGATTATTTTCTATTTTCAGGCGTCATCCAGTAGATGTAGAAAAGGTATTTCAGTCCTCGTTAAATGCCCAGAATCTCATGAACCCACTGGGAGGTATTTCACAACCTTCCGCTGGTACACAATACGAGTTAGACTCTCAACAATCTGACGAAGATAATGCATCTAATAACGAGTCACAGATGTCTAGTCTAGGTCCGTGGGGAGATGAACCAGAAATCAGAGAAAAAGTCAGGTCAGTTCACATTTACATCATAGATAGGCAATAGTCATTAGGTTAGGACAGAAAATCAAGGCCCTGTATACACATTGGTGTTATTAAGCAATGAAATGAGATGGGGTTTGACATCCTGCTTTTCTACACCAATTGGGCTGATGAAGATTGGCATACGGGTGGTATTAGGGCTGGACAATAATATCAATAAATCTATGTATCACAGGATGTAAATTTTGTTGACAATATTTTTTCTACCATTAAAAATATAGCAATCATCAAAAAAATTGTTTAACTCTAGATTATCGCCATTCCTCCAACAAGTTTCTCTCAAAGATTATTTCATTTTATTGAAACAACGTATAAATCAGATTTGTCATTCATAAAAATTCATATTTCATAAATCCATACTCAACGCAGCTGTATTAAAGCAAGCTAGAGTTTGACAATAACTTTTATAAATCAATATATCACAATATCTAAATTTTATTGACACTAATTTTTTGATTGAAATCTGTTTAAAGGATTTGACAAGGCTTGTCAAGCCTTTTGTTTTGAAGCAGTATATTGACAATATATTGTGGATTCTTATATTGATGTCACAATTATGAAAATTTCAAATATCGTCCAGCTCTAGGTGGTATGAAGGAAACTTTTCCTGCCCAGCAACACTATGATCTACCCTTATTTCAAATTCCAACTGTGCTAAGGTTCTTTCACGTGCATGATAATTTGTAAATGGCACCTTGTTTTTCATACCATCCAAATCACAAGACACTGTTCCTTGCCATTCCTGCACCACTGACAAGGAGAAATCACCCTGGAACATCCTGATGAACTCTCTCGGGCAATGCATGAAGCTAACTGGAGACCTCCATGTTCGTTTCAGTTGGAAAAGAAATCTAGGGCCCCTGTACACCTTAGTGTGGGTATAACAGAAATAGTTCTGGCACTATTGAATCGCGAGAGGCTTTAGTGATTTTTCGTGATTCTTTTTATGTTTTTTGTTTGGTTGCCCATCTTCATTAGACTAGTCGGAGCAGAACAGTAGAATGTTATATCCCCTTTTCATTTTATTTCAATTCTGTCTTCATTAGTCGGGCTGGTGAAGAGAATTAGGACATTAAACCTCACTTCATTTCATTTCATTATTTTACAAACAATTGCTGTGATTATTCTTTACAGACAACTGAAAGCTACTAAAGAGAAACTTCAACAGTTACAAGATTTAGTTGCCATGGTGCAGCAATCTCCTGAGATGGCACAGACGTTACCGGATAATATCGTAGAATTAGCGGGCAGCATGGAGGAAGAGAGAGGACAAGAAACAAGACAGAAACAAGATAGAAATATTTCCGTCAGTGAAGGCGAGGTACCAAATCACGATGCTCAGAGGTAATTTAACTGTTTTCAGTTTGAAAGTGCTTTAGATGGTAAGGTCTGTCATTTAGTCATGTGACATGGTTTGTTCCAAGGCTTTTAGGTGGCCAGGAATGGGTCGATTGCCTTACTTTGTGAGTTTAATCTGGTTTCTTTACACTACTAGAAAACCCAACATACAGCAAACTTGAAATAAAGATGTACCAGACAAAACCTGGAGATGTGTCTGTTGATGTCTGTGACGAGCCTCATTTTTCCAGGCTTGTATATAATTATTAGTGATACACCAGGGATATACCCAGCACTCATGCTGTCGATCGCCATTTCGGCCAATTGTGATAAAAATATAATTTTGGCGATAAAATATTCAATCTGGCGAAATTTTTGGCGATAACTTATTCCTGTATGGCTATTCTTTTTTGACCATGCCGATAAATTTTTCTTGCCACAAACTTTTGATTTCAATGCCGTGCACACACGTTACAATCTATCACACTTGGCTGAGTCAGTTATCAATCAATTATGTACCAATCCTTTGTCTCTTGATCAAGCTTGGAATAGTGTTGATTAGTATATACAGTAAGAGTAGTAATAAACTAATTAAGAGACAAACGATTTAACTATAGTATTTGTCTCCAAATACGAATCGGTGGCTGTTTTGACGGTTTCTATATATTCAAAATGGCGGACACTGTGAATAATACTCGTTCGATTTGTTTGGGATTATTGGATTATGACGTTGGTTTTATCTTTTTCTTATTGCTGTTGCCCGTATCGTTAATAAATGAAGCCAGGTTTGTTGTTACAATTTATGTGGAAGAGGATTAAACTTCAGAAATGAACGAATGAAAATCAGTTATTTTTTAATCCAATGCATGGGTTGTAAACAAAAACTTGAACAGCCTTCGTCAATGTCAGACTTTTTTTTTAGTATTTCATCACCAAAATACTTCCCAACTGACTGAGATAATTAGCTTTTGATATTAGGCCCAGCCTTGATCACCATCACTAAAGGAAGATTTAGCTCCTAGTCCTTATACATAATGTATGTTAGTGCATTTAAAAAAGGTAGATCTCTTAAGGATGAATGGAAATTTTCAAATCCTTACGATGTCAGTAAGTGCTTGCTCACAATTCCCGTGGCAACTGCAGACTGTGAAAGAGGGTTTAGTTGAGAAAATGTTATTAAAAAAAATATTCATTAAAAACAAATACACTGTGTGGGTTACCCCAGATGTTGAAAGTGAAGAATTTTGTAAATTGTAATGTCATATGTATATTATATGTACTTATGTTAATACAAAATACTGAAAAAATCTAATAGATATTTGTTCCTTTTTTGGCGGAAAAAATATATGGATAATGAATTAAGATGAAAAATTGGCGGAAAAAAATTGAACCCAGAGTGAGCACTGGATATACCAGAAAGAAAATCTCTTTAAATATTGTGTGAAATGAAATGGGGTTTAATATCCTACTGCTCTGCTCCAAATGGGCTAATGAGGATAGGCATGCACCATTCAGTGTGCTATAAAGAAAAATTTGCCCAAACAGCAGTGCTACACCCTACTCTTACAGTACGGATATCGAGTTGCTTTGACGGGACACGATTATCGTGTCGTTTTTTGTTAAAAATTTCCACGATAACGGCACGATATTGCCACGATAAATAACTCGGTGTAGCGGTCGCCATCGTGTACCACGATAGTCGCGTGACACGATAGGCCTCGGTGTAATTTGATATATAAAATTAACGATGTTTATCTGTCATAAACAATTGATGTCAAAACGATATAATTCCACGCTGTTATGAATGTTAAATATTTTCGTTAATAATACGGACACAATTGCTTAGGTTATATAGTGTGAACATGCATGTTCACATACATTGTATTCTACACGATATATATTTTCCGTTAAATTTCCACGCACTCATGTAAAGCTGCGTATCTAGTACAGGATACATGTATAAATAGAACCTGCGACGGGATTTGAAAGCCCGTACTTACCGTGAAAATGAGACAAACGCAACACAGGTCTCCGATTGAAAGAAAAGTAACCACTATCGAATCCACACAAAAATCCAAGGCACTCGTTTTATTTTAGAAAAGAATAATTGTATTTCGACCGAAGAGTCTATTCTACCTAAATCTCAAATCAATGGACAGTATTGGACAGTCATAACTTTCAAAATGCTTCGATTCTTATCAAATTCCCAATCCTCTTCCAAGCGTAAACGATCCTCATTGCTGAACTGTCAACTTGTAATGTCGTCATTTTCATGCAAGTTGAATAACAGAAATCTCCCGTGATATAAAAGATCAAAGGATAAAATTGCACGTAGCCACTTCTTAGATGTGTTATCCAAACAACCCAAAGTAAGGAAGCGTGCATTTTGGATATTGTTTAGTTCATTTTATGCACGGAAAGTCGATTAACGGTTAGTTTTCAATTATTTATGATGCCGAAACACATCAATCTAATTTGTCTTGTAAAAGGGATATTTGGGTGGCCCGACATAGCAGCTTAACTGAGTTGTACTTGTTGTTAAATACACTGTTAAACACTTGCTTATTATTAAGAAAACATGTACTTTTATTATTAAATAAACACGTAATTAATTGTTATGGAATTGTAATAAAAACATGCGGTGAGAGTTGAGTTGTATTTACCCATTTATAAGTAATAAGCCAGATAAATTAACCGTAACAATTCGATGTTTCCGTTTTGTCTCATGAAAATATCAATTCAGATCAATGTCCGAAAATAAAGTATATGTATAATTTACAGGACAATTTGACAATAGAAAACAATTCGGTCAAAAGAGTATTTTACACATATAATTTTTAGCGTAAATTAGTCGCAATTTTAGAAGTTTTTGACGTTTGCGCGAGCCGAGCAAGATCAATCGCTCGCGTTAAACGTGAAATCATATTGTTATTAATGTATAAATAAAATATTAAAAGTACGTAATACGTAAAATAATCGCTATCTTATAAAAAACGAACTCGGTTTATCTAAAAGGGGCCGCGGCACAATTTAAGGAGTTTACTTTATTACAAAAACATTGGTGAACTTATCATTATGGCTAAAATCAAACAACTGACCGTATTCATGCAATAGACAATACATATCCTTATCAATAAAACCGTTTTAGTTTCCAATAATTATCACAGACACATATCCATTTTGATTGTTTTACCCCTCAACACGATCTCACGACCATTTCCGATGAATTGAAGCCTCTTTGATAGTGAGATTAATAATGGTAGTATTAGAGTTATCGAGGCGTCAATTAGTCTAGAATGCAACATCAAAAGGAAGAGAGGTGATTGCCTAACAGAAAAAAACGTGCTTATTAAGCTGTTAAAGGTGCCTGGGGCTATTTAAGGAATGACGTTTGTGCACAATGTAATAAAATAATGATCACCTGATAAATAGCACCGGTGTGTTTTTATTGACAGAATATGTCAATTGCAAATATGATGACTAAACATTATTTTGCCCATTACACGATCTGCACGAGTCAACCTTCGAGCATGTACCGATTTAAATAATTGAACAATCACACATCCACATTCCTAAACACACGATTTTTACCGAAAAACAGTAATCGCAATTTCTCGTAACATGGTATTACACGTAGGGACTGTGCGGGGGTGTCGAGCCAAATACAAAAAACCCGTGAAACTTCGACGAATAACTTCGTAGTCATTTTCTTTATTTTGACATTCTGCTAATTGAGAAAATATTTGAGTAATAAACACGGGTTATTTTACAAGACATCTCTTTTGAAAATTTACCTTACGTTTAATTTTAACACGCCCAAATTGATTGACATGCAAATAACAAACCATTGTGACCCTTCTTGAATGCCAACCATTTGCCTATCAGAATCAAATTAACAATAGTGATGGGTTTTTTTTTTTAAAAAAAAGATGTCAAACCATTTTTGGTAATTTTTATTTCTGACAATTTACAATACAAGTCGTAATAACAAGGAGACTACAGCAGGCTAACAATTTGTTGTAAAATGGGCGTCTTTTTTCTGTCAGTTGGTTTCTTTTGATGTCACGTGCCAATTTACATTATGGAACCTTGATTGACAGTTTGCATTCACCAGACCCAATGGAGCCGAAATGAAAAGGTCAGCATGATATTATCGCCTTTATCGGAGTGATACGTGTCCACGTACATGTACATGTATTCAGCAAAGTTCCATAACCTTGCTGACGGTGAATTCTGGCGAGGCGTGTTTCGTATCGGTTCACGATATCTTTTAATTCATTTGTGATTTAAACCAGAATTAGTTGAGGTGTGATATACCAATACTGTATGCACCGTGTGGCTAATTTGTCAGTATGTAAATTACTATTTAGAAGGATAAAATTACACCCCGGTAAGACCATAATAATTGATTTGTGCGCATTTTATAATTTTTTCCGTAATATGAATGAATTTGTAATAGTCGATTGACGCAAGACTTCAAAATATCGTACATATTAATGAAGTAATAACGTATTGGTATCTATAGGCATATTCTGTTTAGAAGAAGAATGAATAGTACTTGGATGTCAATGTGTTTAATTCAGTTATGATTTCGAACTAGCCATCAAATATTCGTGATTAATGGAAAAATTCCAACATAGTAACTGATCTATAAAGTGCTACATGTATTTTACCTAAAATAAGCGACGAGATGCATGCTTTAATTATAACACCGAGTCGCACGGTGTTTTCAACACCGAGGCAGTGCTATCGTGTCACTCGATATTTCCTCGGTATTCACTCGGTAAATCATGGAATTCCACGATAGAAAACACGGTAATATCGTGTTTGCTCAAACCTGCGCGATGCCTGTACTGTATATTGAATTAAATTTAAACTGTCAATGGATCTTTTATGTGCATGCCAATGTGTACACATAACATCTGTATTTCATCCCATTAAATGTGAAAATAATTGTTTGTGAAATTGATTTCAGTGATCTAGCCGGAGGAGAATCTCTGTTATCCGTTAAAGATCAAATAAAAGAACTGAGTGAATTAAAAAAGGAAAGGGAGAGACTCCTCGCAATCCAAAATCAACTTAAAGAACTCAACGAACATTTTGAAGAGGTAAGTTCCCAAACTTGATAAAATATCTTTTACATTATGTTTTTGTAAAGTATTAATAAAATAAAATGATATATTTTGCAACTGCTGTGACATTTTGTGATATTTGTTTTATAGGAAGATCATGAAGAAGACGATGATAGAAACACAGAAAGTAAAAAACGTGTCCAATCAGAACCTGGTCCCGTTGTTACATGTAAATATAACTGTTTGATTACTTTGATGGGGGGTTCGGTGGCCTAATGGTTTATCACATGTTCTTTAGATCATAAAGTCTGTCATTGAGTGAAGTGGCATGATTTCTATTGTACATGACAAGGGGATAGAGTCCCCAGTCCAACCATGTGATGCAGAACAGTGCGCCTGACAAGGTCAGCTGTCTAGTTGCACGGATGGGACGGAACACCAAGGTCCCATGTACACATTGAAGTGCGCATAAAAGATCCCTTGGCAGTTAGAATTCGATATATGAGTATGGCATTTGTCCGTCTGCATTAGCCCAGTTGGAGCAGAACAGTAGGTCGTTAAACGTAATTTCATGCCCAACCTTGTTGGTTGTCTCAAGTTTTTGCCAACTGTTAAAGCGAGGAAATTATTGAAATAAAAATGAACCATTTTTTATATGGTAATTTGTTTTTATTTGTCTGTTAATAATTAACAGCTGTACAGTAAAATGAATAATCTGTATTCTAGTTGCGTCTAACGATGAGCTGTACAGTAAAATGAGGAAGCAGAGAATGTTGCGTGAAGAATTACGGTCAAAGAAGAAAGAATTAGAAGCTATTATGAAGAAAGATCGAAATAAACGCCAATATTTTAAAAATCAAGACAATCAGAGTGATACAGTATCTTACTCTACAGATGCTTTTGGGTAAGTATTCATTATTTCATGCTTGCCTTTAATTGCTCCAAGGGATTGAGTGGCTGAATTGTTAATGCATGCACATTGCATGAAAAGGTCTGTGATTGAATCAAATGGTGTGGGTTTGATTCCTCGCTTGTATGTGACAAGGAGAAAGGTTGCCGGTCTAACCTCATGGGTTTTCTCCGGATCCTCTGGTTTCCTCCCACTGCTAAAGACCCCTACATGCAACCGATTGATTGAAATAAGATTGAGACATATGTTAATCCCAAAGTGATCTAGTTAGTGTTGAGTGGAAGTTAAACCCGTTTTTCTCTCTCTTTAATTGCGCCAGAGTTTTCTGGAGTGGTATCCTTTTGTCATATTTCTAAGCCGTGTTTGAAGTCAGAGCAACATTGCCCTCATAGCACAGGTCACTGAAGGATACTAAATCACATTTAATGTTCTCAGTGGTTGAACAATTGAATTGTATAGAAATGAATTCTTACAATCCTATGTTTGAATAAATTTAATTTCTTAGGATTAAGTAAATATTCTGGTATTGAATTCTCGAAACTCCAGGAACATTCAGAATCAAATCAATGCAAGAATATCGTCCATCAAAAAAGAAAATATTTCCGCCTGGTTTCTCCTTGTCTGTGGTGAAGGTTGGAGAACCTGGCAAGGAAATAATGTCTAGTCATTCAGATGGGATAAAAACACCTGGCTCAGGAAAATTTCCCTCATTGCACTCTGCATGGCATTTGCGAGCATTTTAGACCATAAGATCTGGTATTGAGTCAAGTGGCATGGTATTGATCCCACACTTGTGTGTTTTGTTCTATTGGTCCTCTGGTCTCAACCTACTGCAAAAACTGCTATGTTAAGTGGATGTAAATTACATTGTTATTAATGTTAAATGGATGTAAATTGCATCTCTCTCTCTCTCTCTCTCTCTCTCTCTCTCTCTCTCTCTCTCTCTCTCTCTGATTGTTTGTATTGGGTTTTGTTTAGGGCAAGTGCTAGTGCTGATGCTACAATGGCCACATGGGGAGGATCAACTGTTGATAATCTGGAGAATATAACAGAAACAAGAGATGGTGATGGTGATAATAATAACGATGATGACGATGATGATGGTACGTTTATATACATATACAATACATGTTTTCCTTCTACAGTTTCTTACACACCTACATTTTATCTGTTTTTAGAGCATATTTATATATTATACAGTTTTTACTGCATATTTTTATGTTTTTACATGCTATTTATGTTTTAACAGTTTTTACATGCTATTTATGTTTAAACTGTTTTACATACTATTTATGGTTAAATTGTTTTACATACTATTTATGTTGAAACTGTTTTTGCAGCATATTTGAGCGATGGAATTGTACAAGTAGAAGAAGAGGAAGAAGAAAATGATTCAGACAATAATACGTACACAATAGAAGCTGATGCCCGACAACGTCGTGCTGCACGTAAAAAACCCTCCCCTACACCTGATGTACGACCCAAAACACGTAAAACAGCCTCATTTCCTAGAGCTCTGGCTGTCCGAGAAGGTATTTTGTTTTTTACATAAATGTTTATCCAATTTATAGAATTCTAGTTTAAGTAAAATAAACAAGTCTGATAATTATCAGCATATTCTGATAATTCAGCAATTTTTTTTATTACATTCAGTTACAAAATGAAATAATTTGAATTTATTAAATGAAATAATTTTTGTTATTTACAGAAGCTTCTGGTAGTCAGAGAGTAAAACCACAGAAAAAACGTCCAGCCAGAAAAACAAGGTTACAAAGAAGATCTAAACAAGAGGTAAATTCTCTTTCCTACTATGATCATTGTCTAGAAAAGCAATCATTTCTCTTTTATAAGATAATGATTTAGTTCATTTGATAATGCACCTAATATCCAAATGGATTTAATAGGAAACAACATCATCAAATAGAATTAAAACACTTGTACGTGACAAGGAGTAGAGTCATCGTCTGTCCAACCTAGAGTTATTTCTCCTGGTTCTCCAGTTTCCTCCAACTGTGGACCTCTACCTGCAAGTGAATTATTGAATTAAAATTCAACCATACATTAGTCCCGTAATGACCTTGTTTGTCAAACCCGATTTCTCTCTCTCTCTGTAGAATTATAGATCAGCTGAAGAGATTGTACGAGATGTAGAGACCGGAGATAGTTCACGATTAGATGCCATACAGCAACAAGTTGAACAAACTTTTCTTCTATTACAAGAACAACAACAAAACAACACGCTACAGTCAGCTACATCTCCAAATATCAGTGGTAAGTTACATAATATTACAATCGGCAACATCTTCTTATATCGTGGTTAGTAACATATTACAATAAGCATCTCCTAATGTCAGTGGTAGTAACATATTACAATCAGCAACATCTCTGTGGTTAGTAACCTGTTACAGTCAGCAGGGTCACCTAATACCAGGGGACTGGTTAGTAACATATACTGCGCGCCATAGAAAACGCATCACTTAGTTTTTTGTATAACAAAATGATCCTGTAAACATATCTTATTTATTTTGCTGTGTACACATTGGTGTGCACGTAAACAAAATGATGGCAAATGAAATTCAGTATAAGAGCAGGATGTAGCTCCGCTGGCAGGGCAGAACTACAGTATTACGGCTATCCATTTATAACTAAATGCCACTTACAGATAGTTATTATTGTAGGTGTATCTATGGGTAATGGGATGAGACAAGGTGGTCTGCTACCAGCTGAGATGTTACAACAACAGATGTACCAACAACAGATGATGATGTCTATGAATCAATGTTACCAACAACTCAACATACAACAGATTGAGATGCAGAATCTACAACATCAGTTACAGCAGATCAGTTTATACCTAACGGACACACATCAACCTCCGAACCATGCCGACGAGTTAACACCCGTAGCGTCATCTTCCACTACCATTCCACCCAGTCCAAACTTCTCTCATCAATCAACAGCTCGTCAAACTTCCTTCACCTTGAACCCTCATTTCCCACCATCCTTCTCACAGTTAGATTCGACCCGACAATCCACACATCTTGAACCTTCCTCTGTCAGTAGAAGTCCTGCTCGTCACGAACCTCCACAGCCTCAAACCAACAACTTACGTCCAATCCCTCCGCCGCGGGTTCAGTCGTATCAACAGAACAGCAATCTCAATAACCGTATGTCAAGAGATGGAGAACGGGATGTACGACCCAAGATTAATGCAGATGATTACATCAGATCCAAGAGAACGTAAGTACAATTTTAAATCCTATTATTAACTAAATGTCTGTGAGGAAGTCATCCCCAAATGGTCATGTTGGGGTTGAGTGGGCAAATAATTATTACATTTACTATTGAAAATGCAGGGGATGGGGTTGGAAATCACAGAATCTGGCAATTGAAATGGTATTAATAATCTGAAATTTGAAATGAGATTTCCAAAAATATATAAATAATTGTGATCATAAAATGCTGATCCTTCATAGACATTATTACATACATCTTCATCCCAATGAACAGTAAATGTATTCCATAGAATTGTGACCTGTGTATGTAAATATATAATATGAATGTTTTTATTATTTATAGTAAAGATAATCAGACATCCAGCCCTAGAGACGGAGCTAGCTATGACAGAAATCAGGTTTATGAGAGAGCAAGTAATCGAATCAGCGACAGTCGGAGAAATCGTACTGGTAGGGGTAGTCACAGACATGGTGTTGCCACGACAATTGGTGGTTATACAGATACGAGTCTGACAGGAGTCGTCTCAGCTCGTCTCCGTGAGAGTAGGAACAGGTATGGGTCCTTTTATAATGTGCTTAGTTAGTTATATATCTGTAGTTAAAGCTGCTCTGGCAAAATTAAGTCTCGTATTCAAGGGTCATTCGACACAATCTTTAAATATTTTCTGAAAATGGGATCTGCAATATCTCAGTGGATTTGCTCCCGGTGTTGGTCCAGAAAGTTACTCCAGATTTTTGTGAGGTTTTCTCCTGTCAGTGGTGTAGGATGAAGGGCTTGACAAGGATAGTGTCTAGTCATCAAGATGGGACTGAAAATGGAGATGTCAACGTTAAAAAGAATGTGCAACAATTTGATTTCTGTATAAGATTAGTCTGTACCGCTGCTGTCCAGGCAAAATTCCCCTCATAGCCTACTGCATGGTGTATGCTGTCTTCGGTGTAAAACAGTAGCAATTTAGACCCCATTTTATTTTACTCAAGCTATCTAAAAAGTTAATTGTTTATGTTACTTTAAACAGGGATGGTGAAGGATCAGAACTGTCATTGTTTGAAACGTTACGGGAGACAATTTATTCTGAAGTAGCAACGTTGATTTCTCAAAATGAAACTAGACCTCACTTCCTGATAGAATTATTTCGCGAGTTACAGCATTTATCCAATGATTATCTCCGACAGCGTGGATTGTACGCAGTACAAGAACTTGTATCACGAACTCTAGCCACGGAAGAAGATCCTTTAGCTGTGAGTATTTAAATAAATATTTAAAGGGGCATTATGTAAGATTAGATAATGAGCTGACAGTTCTTGCTATTATAGTTAGAGAAATAGATAATGAAAAGGGAATATGTTGAAAATGTCAGTCAAATTACTTCATTCTGAGCAAAGATATCTTCCTTACGATAACACTGCAGCCTCGATTGTCATTGCTACCACTGTGACAATATTAAACAAAGTCTTGATTATCTATATTTACGGTTAATCATCAAATGCCAATTAAATTGAAATATGTTTAAAATCGTACCCATTAGATGACATTGAGAGTTGATAATGGTCTTAGTAAGTTAATGTCTAATTAATAATATATGTAACATTTAGCTCTTGCATAATGTCTGTTTAGTTAAACCATTGTAGGCCTGTCTCAATTACATTTTTGATCAACAAGAACCTTGAGGATTTTTCCAACCTTGTCTTCCGAGTCTGACCAAGACTGCCTAATAGTTCAGGTGGCACGAAAAAACCTGGGGTGTATCTGTTTGCGCATAAAAGAACCCTTGACTGTTGGAAATTGAAGAAGATTATGCAGAAACAAGTATTGTGCTGATGGCGACATTAAACGCTTTTCTATTCCAGTCACATCTTGATAACCGTATTTATCACTCAATAACACATTCTATAGTAGATATCGCTTGTGTGATAACTTTCATATTCTAGGAGATATCGTTTTACATGATGATAAAATCTACACCAAAGAATTATATTTATTTATTTGTGCTTGTAAGAAAGGGTTGAGTGATGAATAAAAAATTCTTCTACCCATCTTTTTTGATATCAAAAAATATCAGCACTTGTCAATAAAAAAAAAGTTGACAAAAGCTCTTTTTTTATGTTAATTTATGTTGATATCAAAAAAGACTTGTAGGCGATTCTCTATTTATCCTGAATGCGATAGGGTAATAGCAGTCGGCATCTATAGGACCATTCACTAGTTTGGGCAAGTGACAGGACGGTTTGGGGGGGACTACAAGGAGCCCTAACGTATGCAGTTTTAGGTGGTATCATTGCTAAAGGGTTAACAAAACATCTTGTTAATGCATTATATATTTTTGGTGTAGCATGCTTTGCTTGCCACCGAATCAGCTGTTTGAATGAAAATTTTTGCTCATGAATGATAATGTTAAATCTAATGGTGATGGTGTATGATGGTGTTTGTAGCATGTCTTCAATATTGTATTTGTCATATCTCAATTATTATCTTTCATAAATAATTCTCATAGACGACTGTAAAATTAAATTGGACAACTTCAGCATGAAATACCTAGTAAAATGTAGTGGCTCTTTGTTTTAGGGTGAATTGGGTTGGGGTTTCGAGATTATGGAACACCAAATCAACAATTATTCAATGTATTAAGGATGGAAATACGCACAACTGATTAAAAATCGATTGATTTGGCATTCCATAGTTTATTTAATACCAGGCCTGAGCAGATTAAAACACTACTCATGTATAGTAAACCTGTAATAACAGGTTTTCCCAGAATTATTTTTAGTTACCATATCCATTTAGTTAACAGATAGGATGGGGCTATATCCCCATATGTGCGACCCACTACCCATTCACCCCAATGACCATCACCCTGAAACAGTGGTTTGTAATACGTCAGTACAATATCTGTAGGTACAACGATCAAGATGGCTTCGTACATTTACAACTGGTGATGATAATTTAACAGCATCCGAACTAACACCTAGTGAAAGTTGTATAACATCGGATGAGGAACAGGTGATGGCTTATTATAGTCTTCTATTTCTACAATAGCTATTTACACTTTAGCTACTTTCTTTTATTCCTGCTTTTGTTAATACAGTTTGATAGCATGGTTAAATATAGCATGACCCTTGATACAGTTTGATAGCATAATTAATTATAGCATGACTCTTTGCATGATTTTTATTGATTTCAAATATTGGACTGAATGAATCACTACTATTAAAGCACTGTTGTTTTGAGGTCCACTAATATAACCCTATATATTATACAGAAAGACTTCATTAACACTGTTTCACTGTTGTTGCGGTCCACTGATATAACCTGTGTTATATAGCCAATCCCCTATATATTATACTGAAAGGTTTCACTATAACATTGTTGATACTATCTTCAGTAGAAGGTTTGATCTCACTTTAACTACATACATGTTATCAAGACCTTCATGTATATAACACTATAAACCTCAGAATGCCTCGTTCGGCATTTCTGTCCAAACGAGGTAAAAAAAATGCCTCGTTGTCTGCAGTTCCAAAACGAGGTTTTTTAAATTGCCCTTTTTTTGGAACGAGGTATTTTGTTCAAAACGAGGCTTGGTAAAATGCTTCGTTTACTAAACGTGGTTTTTTCAAGATAGTCTGCAATAGTTTTACACCTCCACCGATGGCGTGTATTCTTGTCTTGTCAATTTCTCTGATAATAATATAGTTTAAACTGGTTTTATTTTTGTATTAAATAACATAAATTTTAATTTTTACAAATTGGCCGATATACCGCTAATAACTATCTTGAAAAAACCACGTTTAGTAAACGAGGCATTTTACCAAGCCTCGTTCTGAGCAAAATACCTCGTTCCAAAAAAAATGGGCAATTTAAAAAAACCTCGTTTCGGAACTGCAGACGAGGCATTTTCTTTACCTCGTTTGGACAGAAATGCCGAACGAGGCATTCTGAGGTTTATAGTGTAATACTTTGGATATTTCGGCACTAATTTTGAATGGGTATTCACCCAGCTTGGGAACCTATGAGATTCCTCTATCATCATGAATACCAAGTCTCACTCTTTCCAGCTGAAATGGCTACCTGTGATAATCGAGTTAAAAAGTTTAAACTTCGTTCTATGTGAAGATTTCTACATTTGATTTTAGCAACTTTGTCTCACAACCTCTGATTGGATGCTACTTTTCACATGTGTACTGTAAATGGGGATAACATAGCTATAATTTGGGGAATTTTAAAGCAATTTAACAATGTCCAGATGTTGTAAAACTCGCAGTCATATGTGTTGATCCCTGCCTTATATTGAAATCAGTATTATAGGAAACAGAGTTATTATACAGGGGGTTCAGTTGATGTTTTATTAACAGCGCCATATCCATGAATAAAATATTTTGTTTAGTAATGAGCATGGGGTTAAATTATATTTTATGAACAAATTAAAAACATTTAGTTTGATTATTGTATACATATGTCTGGTGACTTTTCCTCGGTCGTTATGTGTATTTTCTCCATTGTAATGTAGCTGTGGCTAACGAGTAAGACCCTTGATAGCTGTCAACCAGGTCTCAGGCTCGCTGCCGCTGTGGGTTAATGGTAGTTGCTAAAAATGAGAAATAATTGTAATGATTATATGTAAAAAGGAATTATGTTAATATTATTAGTTACATTTCCAAGGTAATGGCCCCATCCCTGGACTAGGCTAAGAAATTTATGCAAGATTTTCCAGTGTTGTTTCCCTTGTCAGTTGTAAAGACAAGAGGGTCTGACAAGGAAAATTGTCTAGTTGTTTGGATGGGATGGAAATCTGAGGTCATATGTACACATTGGTGTTCATGAAATAAGAGTATAAGTAATTGGTTAATTACAGGTGAGAGAGTATACGGAGAAAAGGAAGAAGTTAAAACATCAGGGATCAATAAAAAACAACCCATACGATTATACAGAACAAGTGGAGAATACAAGTTCTTTATCAACACCATCTACAGGCCTGATAGAATCACCCTTTGCTAACGAATCTCTCGGTGATACAGTTATACATTTAGATAAGGTAAGTAGTAACTGTACTATACAGCATTATAGAACTTTACTAATTAGGTTTGTGATGTCTGACTTCCTGCATGGTTTTCCCTTGTCAGTAGTACAGGATGGAGTGTCTTAATTGTAAGGAACAGTTTCTAGTGGTTCAGATAGTACAAAAAAAGGTTTCATGTATTGTAAGCATTGAGTAGTGCACATAAAAGAACCCTTGACAGTTGGAATTTTGAATACGAGCAGACTGTACCGTCCATGCTTAGGCACAATTTCCTCTGAAGCACACAAGTGCCTATTCATAAAAGTACTCCACTTCATTTCATTCCTTGTGTATGATGCCTGACCATAGAAGATGACTATTATCAGCAGGTGTATTAATTATTTCAGGCTTTAGAGAGGATGAGAGAAATGGAGAGGAAAGAATTAGAGGAGGGAAGATTAAATGAACAATCGTTAGAGATAGTTTATAATCGTGTACGTGAAGCTCGGCAAGCAGCGCGTTTATCAGAACAACAACAAACTACAGCTAGTATAGATCAAACCAGTGAAAGCTCTGTACCAGAAATAATGGTTAGTGTTATTCATATATTCTCATATTAGATCATATTCAATATTTTGTATGCTCCAATTTTATGTTCTCCAATGTGCTGCTAAAAATTATATCGGATGTAAAATTTGATGTGTGTTTGAAAGATCTTTTACGAATCAAAATCCTTGCTATCCTGCATGAGGCATGGCATGCCTACTTATTCTAATTATCAGGAGACTATAAGTTCTTCTAGGGACTTGAGAAATGCACATGGATGTTTGAATTGAACTAAGACCGAGCATACATAGCATACAACATTAGCTCTATTGGTTCAGAGCAGTGGATTATTAAACTCAATTTCATTTTATTGTTCTTCTCTTTCCGTAGGACTTTAACCCCCATTTCATTTTATGCGTAGTCAAGGTCCTGTGTAAACTTGCAAGTTCAAAATCTAGTCATGTTTCTCCTTATAAGCCCACTGCATGGCGTATTCACTAAGCTTGGTTGGTGCAGAAATGTAGAATGTTAAACATATTTGATTTCCCTCAGTATACACATAAACTCTATTTGATTTTAACTTTATTTTCTTTCAGTATTCACGTATCAACAGTACTTTAATAGATCAGCAGGTCAAGCAGATAATAACGGAAGTTTTACCCGTTGTCAAGGAACACGTTGATGATGTCTGCTCACCTCAACTACTCGCCTATATTAAACGTCTGGTTCTGTCTCTAACACGACAAAATGACAGCCGACAGGAATTCACGTCCTTCTTTCATCGTCAACTCGGATCTATTTTACATGATTCCCTTGCTAGGTTTGAAGGCAGAAAGTAAGTCATGTTGGATATGTTATTTAGAAAATACAAAAATACATAATATGTAAAAAAGACAAATATGTTTGGAGGTTCAGAGTTAATATAAAAACAAAACCGTAATTAAACTATTACTTATGGGGAAGGGTACTTATTACTTTCAGGAGAGTGTAATCAGTATGTGTTCTATTTCTAGAGTGAGAGAATGTGGAGATGATTTATTAGATGATATGTCAGATGCTCTTTATGATGAGTTGGCGTTTTTTAGAATGATGCAAGATTTAAATCAACCTGGTTTAAACAATACAACACAATCCAACAAGTCTAGCAAGGTAAAAATATCATCACCAATAGCTTGATTCAGTAAAAATATCATCACAATTACAATCTTAATTCAGTTAAATATTACATTTAGCTGGATTCAGTAAACAGTATAAAATATCACAATTTTTTCACGTTGAATAAATAGATTAATATTGATACATTACTTTCCAGTGTACGACAAATTGATTTTTATACGCCCACATTGAAATGTGGTCGTATATTGTCGTCGCCCCCGTCCGTCCGTCCGGCGTCCACAATTGCTTGTGGACGCTCTAGAGGCTAAAGTTAATATCCGATTGACTTTAATTTTATACACAGTGTTTAAGATCATGAGACGAAGAAGCCTATTGTTTTTCAGAGATTTCCGATAATAACTACCAGAGTTATGGCCCTTGATCACTTCAAAAAATCTTGTGGACGCTCTAGAGGCCAAAGTTAATATCCGATTGGCTTTAAATTTATACACAATGTTTAAGGTCATAAGACGAAGAAGCCTATTGATTTTCAGCGATTTCCGATAGTTAGTGCCAGAGTTATGGCCCTTGATCACTTCAAAAAATCTTGTGGACGCTCTATAAGCCAAAGTTAATATCCGATTGACTTTAAATTTATACACAGTGTTTAAGGTCATAAGACGAAGAAGCCTATTGATTTTCAGCGATTTCCGATAATTAGTGCCAGAGTTATGGCCCTTGATCACTTCAAAAAATCTTGTGGATGCTCTAGAGGCCGAAGTTAATATCTGATTGACTTTAAATTTATACAGTGTTTAAGGTCATATGACGAAGAAGCCTATTGATTTTCAGCAATCTCTGATAATTATTGCCAGAGTTATGGCCCTTGATCACATCAAAAAATCCTGTGGAGGCTCTAGATGCCAAAGTTAATATCCGATTGACTTTAAATTTACACACACTGTTTAAGGTCATGAGACGAAGAAGCCTACTGATTTTCAGTGATTTCAAATAATTACTCACAGAGATATCTCCCTTGATCACTTCAAAAAACCTTGTGACGCTATAGATGCCAAACTTATCATCCGATTGACTTCAGATTGATACACAGAGTTTAAGGTGTTGAAACGAACAAGTATTTTGATTTTCAATGAATTTTGATAACTGAACAGCTAAATCCATGATGTTAAATGTTTCCTATACTAATTGTTAGCGTGGGGCAAAACTTTATAAAAAGCAAACAAATTCTTAGGATTTTCAGATAATTACATAATGAGTTGTTACTCTTAATCAGATTTTAGTGTATTACAAATGTTTCATTACCAAAAAAAGTAAAAATATGCAACAACCCTTGTTGACTGCCCGAACGATTTAGCTGCTGTGGGCGTATGTTTCGTTGCCTGGCAACCTATCTTTGTTGTTTGCAACATTGTCATTAAGCTTGACTGCTGCGGAAAAGAATTGGTGGCAACCAGTCATAGTATAACAGTTTGTTTATGGAGAACACTGTTTTAACATTTTGGGAATTATGAATTAAAAGCACTGGTTTTGATATTGTGTTTTTATAAACAGTTATTACATTTGTGTTTGATCCATATTTAGACATCCAGTCCTGATAAATCTCCATTACATCGACCGGTACGACCTATTTACACCAAGATTGAATCGAGGGGTCAAAGTTCATCAGAAGAAAGCGAAGACGATTCACAGAATAATTTGCGTGTTCCAGCCAGAGAAGAGGAAGATCTGGGAAAGGTTAATAATGATAATAATTCATTTGTTTATACAGTGTAACAAAATCCAGCCAATGGCTCCAGGATCAACTTAGGCACTTTGCAAAACTTTAGACATGGAATTTTGAAGTTGAAATGAAATTGGGTGTAACCTCCTACTGATCTGCACTGGCTGTGATATTGGAGATGGTCATATGCTATACTGTGTGCTATGAGGGAATTTTGCCTTGGCAGCGGCATTACGTCTTATTTTGAATTTCAGATGTCAAGGAGCCAGGGTTTTAGTATCATCTGAACAATAGACATCTATCAAAACAAAAGATAGTAAAACATTTATTACGCATCTCGCCACCATTTTGAATGCACACCACTAAGATAGAGGCAAATCTTTCAAATATTCAAATTCAGTTAAAACACTGAATAAAACCAATACAACTTGTGTCAATACAGAATATTAGATATTGATGTTAGTGGAAATCATACCTTTTAATGAAGCATTCAAAACACTTACCTGCTCCCCACAATGCAAGATAATAGAAAATGTCTTTCAGTAGAATGCTTTGAAGTGGTGTACGACTATTGATGTGAAATATTTTGATATATTTTAGGAGCGTGATGATGAGCTGGCGTCAGAGATGATGATTCAAGATGGAGATGATAAAGATCAAGAAACAGAATGGCCGTACAAAACGTCTTCTGGTGTTAAGATAGAACTGGCTGTTAGCGAAACTAAACCATTTACAAGGTAAAATAGTTTCTTATTAATCCTTTACAAGGTAAAATAGTTTCCAATTAATCTGTTGAAACTAAACCATTGACAAGGTCAAATAGAATCTTATAGTGTTTAAGGATCAGTTTAAATATACCTGAAGAGTATTAAATTATGTTTTTAGGATCTGTTTAATACACGAATAGTATTTTTAGGATCAGTATAAAAATACTTGGAAGTGTAATAAAGTGTGGTTTTGGTTTTTAGGATCGGCAGTGACGAAGATGATGAAGACAGTGATGAATCTCACAGTGCTGAAGATCCTTCAGAAACGGCCGTATCTAGAGATGCCAAAATGTCCTCCCAACCAATCAATGGAGAGGTTAGTCAGGAGGGGGAGCAGTCTTCCCTAGATAATCAACAGGGTAAGACAGAACAAGATGGGGATGTTAAAGTCATCAATAACACAGATGTTAAGCAAACGCATATGGTAAGTGGTGATAAACTTTACAAAATATTGAAAGTGCTACAAGTGCAATGTTTGTGGAGTTTTGGAGCTATAGTAAAGTGTCCATGGATTACTGTGTCCAGTTTAAATCTGACTATTCAATTTTGATAATAAGCGTCCAGTTTACAAACGTTTAATTTGTCAATTACCGTTAAAATATAAACTACCCAATTGATTATTGATGTATAATGATTTTTCAACAGTAGTTAGGAAATTAAACATTTATAAATTGGATACTCATTATCAAAATTTATCAGTCAGCTTTAAACTAGACAAAAGTATAAATCACATGATTTGGGGTGATTTTATGAAGATTTCATATATGGTAACATTCCATTCCTATATTTGGAATATTGGCTGCATGTAGACGTGATTTTCACAATGGTGAATCATTTCAAATGAAATTTGATTGTGTTTATGGAACAGTAATTTCTACATGAAAATAGTGTCGGATTATTAATATTTTGTATCGGGTGTGGCAAGAAGTGATCCCGGTGAAAAATAGACGGTAAGGACTCCAAAATAGCCTTAAAACCGAGATTAGGGAAAGGCCTTATTTCCATGTTAGTTGCTAATGGAACGCGGCAGTAATGGATAGAGGCCAAATTCGATAAATATGGAAGGAGATATTTTGAACAAGACATGAACCATATTTTGCTGGTTATTTTACAGGTGAATGGTGAGAGTGAAACTACTGATGTTACTATAGATGATCTTCCTACAGCATTAAATATAACCTGCTCAGTAAGTTTATCCTACTATATATTTATAACCTGCTTAATAAATATATATATACTGCCCTACAATATATTAGAGATATCTCAGTTCTAATATAAATATACACTGCCCTATAATATATTATAGATATTTTAGTTCTAATACAAATATACACTGCCCAATAATATATTATAGATATTTTAGTTCTAATACAAATGTACACTGCCCAATAATATATTATTGATATCTTATTTACAATGTATCTTAGTTCTAATATACACAGGGGTTTCGATGGTCCAATGGTAAGCGCTTGTACATTGTATCAAAAGGTCTGTCATTGAGTCAACTGGCTTGAGTTCGACTGCGGTTGTACGTGACAATGTAGTAGGGTCGCCTATCCAAACTTGTGGGCTTTCTCCGGATCCTTCGGTTACCTCCCACTGCTAAAGACTCCTACGTGGAAGCTAATTATTGAAATAAAATTGAACCACATGTTAGTTCCAAAATGACCGAGTGTTTGTTGAGTAGACGTTAAACACCCATTTCTCTCTGAGTGTTTAATAAGCACTGTCCTACAGTATATTAGAGATATCTTAGTTCTAATTTGAATATACAATGCTCTATGATATATTGTAGATATCTTACATGCTAGTTCTAATCTACACTGCTAAACAATATATAATAGATATATCTTAGTTCTAATATACACAGCCCTATAATATATTATAGATATCTTAGTTTTAATATGAATATATATTGCCCTACCACCTATTATTATACTGCCCTGCAATATATTATTGATATCTGCAGAAAGATACTGAGAAGATGGCGAAGGAAGAGGAAGAAAAATTATCTGTTAACGCTGCTATTGTGGAATCAATGGAAACATTTCAAGAATTAGCTGGTGATGGAAATGCTTTAAAAGATCCAGGTACAGTCTTATGAAATATATCATTATTCAATTCTTTCTTTCACTTATGAAATATATCAAGATTCAATTCTTTCACTGTATGATTATTGACTTCTTTCTTTCACTTGGGTTATTTAAAACCCAGAATTAAATCGTACTAAAATAAGTGGGTTTTTGGTGGGGGTGGTGTGTTTCCTGATCCTGGAGTAAAACACTGGCTCACTTAACAAGGAGGTACCGGATTCAGTCTTGGTTTTGTCTCGGAAAGTTGCCCTGGACCTTTCAACTTGTCTGTGGTGCAGGAAAGTGGGCTTACTAAGGAACAGAGTCCAGCTGTTCGTAGGCTAAAAGAAAAACAACACTGTATCCATGTTTGGGTTCACAATAATAAACCCATGGCAATGCTGCTGTCACTGCAGAAAATGATGTCCAACCACCATTTCATTTGTAAACTTTGAATGTTAAAAATCTGATATTTTCATTCTTTTCAGATAATTTTGGAAAATAGATGAAGATTTTGGTCAAAAACTTTGTATGATTTATAAAAATTAAGTTAGTTAAAAATCAAATTAATTAGATCTAGTTTATATTTATAATTATATATTTATCATTGTTCAACTATTTTAAATATATGCAATTAGTTAAATTTCAAATCACCATTCCCTGTTCATCAAGAGTTTTTTGGCTGATTGAAAACGAATTTGATTTTCTGTTGACTAGATTGAAAACTATAATGCAACTATTGAACTATTCATTTTAGGGGTTGGGTCTCCCGTCTCCACCAACAAATCCTTAAATGGCACTAAATAAGTTATATGGTTTGTAAATTTCAAGATACAACAGATCTCGCTGTAAAGGGTACTTGTTGTGTCCCTTTTTGTAGACACTAGGTTTCCTAGCTCCGATCTCCCCTTTAAAAAGAACAGCCCTCATAAAGTTATATTTATTGTAAGCATTAAGATATAGCTGTATTAAACATTAGATCTTGTAATAGATAAGTGCTTTTTAACCAACTCTCACCTGCCTTGAGAATATTATATGTAGGCAACATACAGAAAATTGTGTGCTACATCAAATTACCTTGCACTGCCCCTATCAATAGCCAATTATAACTGGGTTGATTGGAATGAAAGTATAACGGGGCACAGATACAGTGAGAGTGAAGATCAACCATATGGTTATAGATTTAATTCGCTAACCGCTGTTCCGTTTCCCTCCCTCTGCATGATGTCTGTGATACACAGGCTCATCAATATTTGTAGAAGAAATTTATTGTACAGACATAATTTCTTGTTCTATGGCTTGTAATATAGGTTCTTTCTCTGTAAGTATACAGCCCTTCCCCATGAGGTATATAAATTTATTGTATATAAGTACCAAGTATGTAAATTAAACCATACAAATACGAAGGATGTTTATTTATTGGGTGTTTATACATTGACTATAAACAAAAACACAACATAATGTCCTGTTATGAAAGATTCTCTATTAATGGTGTTGCGTTGATAGTGATGCCCTATTGATGGAGTTGCCCTGTTGATGGTGTAGTTCTATTATTGGAAATAATGCCCTGTTAATGATTGTTACTTGAATTTTTTGATAGTTTGAGTGATAAAGATATTTTGGGAAACACCTTGATTGTTGAATGTTTTATTTGATTCCATCCATGCTAACATGTGCTTTATATATAAATTGATTACTGATTGACTGACTGATTTCATTTGAGTTATTTTTGTTGACAAATTTTATCTTTTAAAAAACAATTTATAAGAAGAATATGTTAATATCTACATCCACATGTTGTCACAAAATAATAAACTAGCTTTTTATGTAAGTCAAGATAATTGTATTCAAGTTCAGTATTGTGTCAAATCCAAATCCTTTTTAATTATAAAGATATTTTCTTTTGAGAATAATTTTATCATCTGTTTGAACAAGCTGATATTTACCTGAAATAATTTCCAGCAAGAATCTGATTGCATAATAACACCACATATATATTGAATAGGTTATTTAAAGGGTGTCGACCGTTGTATTTACCACCGCCTGTCTTTAAAAACGAGTCTCATCCATTCATCATTTTGCAAGGGAAGTTCTAAGGACAGGGGAGCAGCTCAGTTAACCAAGAGGTCTTGATTTGGAGCCTAGTGTTTGCCGAGAAAATTCTTCGGGATTTTCCTCGATTGGTTTTCCCTTGCCTATGGCAATCTCTTTTTTTTCAAGACAGCTGGTGTGTGAGTGTATTTGGACGATTTGTGTGGCTATCTTTACAAATGTGATAAAGTTTGTCAACAAAATTGCCTATAATATGTTACTACTTGTTCTAGATTTGTTATTTTTGTATTTTATGATGTTTGGACTATTTAATTTATTGTCTGAATGATGTTGAGTTAACTTGCTTTATTTAATATAAATTATAATCTTGGCAGTGTGAATAGTGTTCTTTGGTTTATTTAAAGAGTTGTAAAATTATGCTTCAGTATGTGTTCAGTATTCATTAAAAATCCTTTAATTTTATTTTGAACTAAAGTTGCAATTTGCCTTGAAAGCAGTTGTTTGTTTTTACTGACACACATGTATTTTGAGATAGGTGTTAGACTTAGAGGAGAATGGCTAGCTGTCCAGAGTTATTTCTGATTGGCTAGCTGTTCTAGCATAGTCCAGAGTCACTTCTGATTAACGTAGTACATAATTTTTTTTCAGATTGGTTAGTGGCCCACATGTAGTCCAAAATTATTTCGGATTGGCTAGCTGTCCTATGTCCTAATATAGTCCAAAGTCCTTTCATATTGGCCAGTCGTCATAACATAGTCCAGAATTATTTCAGATTGGCTGACTGTCCTAACATAATCTAGAATCATTTCTGATTGGCTGGCTGTTCCAACAGATGTACTTCTAATTGGCTGGCTGTCTTATGTTATCCGAGGTATTTCTCCTTGTTTATTACATGGTTGTCAGTAATTACAACAGATTGGGTTAATATATTTATTAGTTTGCTGGGGTTTTTTTTAAAATAGAAATATTAAAATGTTCATAGAGATTCATTTAAATTATTTTTGCCCAGTAATGATATTACCATTAATTTAGAATTTAACCATGAAATATAATTTTATTTGTGAAATATCATACATTGATATATTATTAGAGTTATTATTTATTGAGGTGTTTATGTATCCTACACCAAACAGGGTGTCATAACTTCCGTATACCGTACCGTAAGTTATTTTTTATTTGGGGTGCTATATAGAGGCTTTAAATATTAAAGTATGGTATATATTTGTTTGTTTATGTTAAAAGCAAATAGTGTGATATTAAAACAAAGGGTTGTGTTGATATCAAGTTCAAACCAACCAAGGCATAGTTTCTCATTATACCTAGGTCACAATTCTATAGAATACAGTTACTGAATCACGTTTAGTGATTACATCGTCCTGTTAAGTGGAGACACTGATTATATGGGCGTTTTAAAGGTAGAGAACATGACGTTGCGCTGTTAGGCTGTATAATATATTAATACAACACTCACGATCATTATCAACAGATACTACGTAATATATTGCATTCGACCATTTAACTCCACTTAAAGCCCTAATAACACTCTTGTTGTAATTGAATAATATGTCCCAATCTTTATTCTGGTCAACAAATTGTATTATTTTACAATATTCAAATAAATTGATGATACAAATTTCATCGTAACACACCTAATTTAAAAAATTGGAAAAATTTAACTACATGATTTGAAAAGGTTAACAAACCTTTTCAAATGTGACTTGGATTTTAAAATATTTTCGAACCCTCTGGACAAATAAAATATGATATAATGGATAATTTACACAACAGGTAGGACACATAAACATCTGGTACTTAGAATAAGACTATTATTTATTTTCTAGAGCTGCCAAGCCAGCAAGAGTGTTATTGTCCCTTTAAAATACAGAGACCCAATGAGTCCAGTATTTTCCGCCATCTTGTTTAAATTAAGCAGGATTGTCACAGTGTCGGATTATTTGAAATAATGTATGCCAACATGAAAGGATGATATCACTTTTGTATCATGATATAAGATATCCATATAGATTAGATCTGATAATTGTGTATTGGATGTACACTATATATATATATATATATATACCGGTATTCAGTATGACCAACTTGCCGTAAGTTATAGCATTCTATATATTATACCATATAATATTACAGAGGGGTATATTATATATATTTTGTCAAAAACACGTTTTTCACAAATAAAATCTGCCTAAAAAAAAAAGATTTTTAGTTTTTACTAGAATATTTGTACATTTGAAAGAAATAAAATAGATTGCCTGGCAACGAAACATACGCCCACACAACAGCTAAATCGTCCGGGCAGTCAACAAGAGTTGTCGCATATTAAGTAATTATCAGAAAATCATTAGAATTTGTTTGGTTTTATTAAGTTCTGCCCCATGCTAACGTTAAGTATACGAAACATTTAATATTATGGATTTAGCTGTTCAATTATCGATTTTTAAGAAATTCACACTCAACCATCATTAGTGTGTAACGGGGATATAGTCAAACGTTTTTTTTTCATTCGGAATAAAATTGTGACCTCCAGAGGGTCCACAAGGTAAAAAACATGATTTTTCGTACAATCAGGGGCCATAGGTCAGGTAGTTATGGTCCAATGTGCGCGATCTTTGGGTTATGAACTTACATTTCAAATTTCATCAAAATCGGATTAAAATTGTGACCTCTACACGGTCCACAACCTTGATATATCATATTTTTACACTATTCGCGTATTAGCGGCAGATATTTTGTCCGGAAGGTTTGGTACGATTTTTACGAAATTCGACCTCCACCTTCATTACAGTGAAATGGTGATATAATCAAACGTTTTTTAAAATCGGATAATGGTTGCGACCTCCAGAGGGACCAAAAGCTAAAAAGTCGATTTTTAGTTTTAGTACAATCAGGGGCCACAATTCATGAAGTTACAATTCGACATGCGCAAATATCGAAACCAAGATCTTTGGATTATAAACATGCATTTAAAGTTTCATCAAAATCAGATTAAAATTGTGACCTCTACAGGGTCTACAACCTTGATAAACCATATTCTTATAGTATTCACGTACAAGCCGCGGCCATTTTGTCCATCAGTTTTGGTCTAATTTCCACGAAATTCAAACTCACCCTTCATTACGGTGAAACAGTGATATAATCAAACGTTATTTTAAAGCTGAACTCCGGTTACAAAAATACCGAAATAATTAAATAAAAAAAAGTTAACGCCCTCAAGCCGCCATACTTGTTTCCAATTTGTGAAATAAATATGGCGGACATTGAGGCTTATGATCTGGAATGGTTAGCCGATCTCACTTCCAGTTTGTTTATTGTCAGCTAGCTATACACATCCGGCGTTATTCACTTGCACGCTTCACTGATTGTTCTATTTTTCCCAATTATTGAAGATTGCAAAATGTCTGATCAGGTAAGACTGTAAATAATTATATGAACTGCGTCTACTACAATATAGCCTAAGCTTTACTCTAAAACAAAAGATGCAAAAAGATGGCTTACCCCAACCTAAAATTTTCAAAAAAAACAAATCGCCTGTACTATAGTCTACTCCATGTTGAATATTGTTCACGAAAACGAGCAAGAGACATAAGTACAGTTTTGGGGGCGGCTCTCACCGGGGAGTGTTTGACAGTTAGGTTTTTTTTTCTATTTTACCAATGCTGAAGAAATTGATATTGTAGTAGACGCAGATCATATAATTACTTACAGCTAAAAAATGCCGATTTTCGTACAATCAGGGGCCATAATTCAGGAAGTTACGATCAGATATGTGCAAATATGCAATGGGACTAAGATCTTTAGGTTATAAACATGTGTTTCAAGTTTCATCAAAATCGGTTCAAAATTGTGACCTCTATAGGGTCCACAACCTTGATATAACACATTTTCACGCTATTCGTGTACAAACGGCGACCATTTTGTCCGTCAATTTTTTTTTAAATCGGATAATAATTTTGACCTCCAGAGGGACCACAAGCTAAAAAAAAAGCGATTTTTCGGACAATCAGGGGACATAATTCAGGAAGTTACGATCCGATGGGCGCAAATATCAAAAGGAACCAAGATCTTTGGTTTATAAACATACATGTCAAGTTTCATCAAAATCGGTTCAAAATTGTGACCTCTATAGGGTCCACAAACTTGATATAACATATTTAATTTTCACACTATTCGCGTACAAACGACGGCCATTTTGTCTGTCAATTTTGGTCCGATTTTAACGAAATTCGAACGTTGTTTTTTTTATCTCGGATAACAATTTTGACCTACAGAGGGACCACAAGCTTAAAAAGGGCGATTTTTCGGACAATCAGGGGACATGATTCAGGAAGTTACGATCTGATGGGCGCAAATATCGAAAGGAACAAGATCTTTGGGTTATAAACATACATGTCAAGTTTTATCAAAAACGGTTCAAAATTGTGACCTCTACAGGGTCCACAACCTTGATATAACATGTTTTCACACTATTCGCGTACAAACGGCGGCCATTTTGTCTATCAATTTTTGGTCCGATTTTCACGAAATTTGAACTCCACCTCCATAACCATGTAATAATGGTGATATAATCAAACGGTTTTTTAAATCAGATAACAATTTTGACCTCCAGAGGGACCACAGGCTAAAAAGGGCGATTTTTCGGACAATCAGGGGCCATAATTCAGGAAGTTACGACCTGGTGGGCGCAAATATCGAAAGGAACCAAGATCTTTGGGTTATAAACATGCATTTCAAGTTTCATCTAAATCGGTTCAAAATTGTGACCTCTATATATAGCGTCCACAAGCTAAAAGCGTGATTTTTCGTACAATCAGCTTAATGCAGATTCTACTGTATCACACTGCACTCGTAACCATAGAAATAAAAATAACCATGTGTTAGTCTCAAAAAGACCTAAGTAAAGTCTCGACAAGACGGGAAATTCCATTAGTCTCAAAACGACCTAAGTAAAGTCTCGACAGGACGGGAAATTCCACTACGTAGTTTTATCAGAATAACTCCACCTTAAAAGTCACAATTCTTTATATACTAAGCAGCAAAAGAAACGCCAGGTTGGTATGTTACTCTGAATAGAGGCATTGCATAAAATTTGGATGTTTTTATTGTATATTTCTGACCACATCTTCAACTTTTAGCAATAAGGCTCATTCCCAAACACAAAAGTGAACCCAGGAAATGTTCTCAAAAACGCCACCTAACTTGTGAGATGGTAATGTGTTCTCCGTGATTTTCGTGTTACTCATGCTGCTCGTGCTGTTCACCGGGACCCCCTCCACCATTCATGCGGGGGAATCATTCACACTACAACAATCACTTCCAGGTCAATGTTCGGACCATCTGCAGGCTTTAGCAACGCGTTCGGGCCACCAACAACACGGATGATCGCCCCCGAACTGGTAGACTAAGGGTTACCACAAGGCAACAAGACCGCCATGTTGTGCGACAACACATCAGACAGTGGGAACACACGGAAGACCTATCAGTCCCGATCCTGGTTCTGTCGCATTTCAAACAACAGGCCAGTGTCAAATTTGACCTAGTTCTGTAAAAGCAGTAAAGAATTAATATGGTACAGAAACTACCTTAAATTGCGTTATAAGTAATACAGATTTTGATAATACAATTAAATATAAATGAATCAGAAATATATACATTATTTACATAAATCAATCAGTAAATAGACATGAATAGGGTTATCTACCCTTACAAAAACGAACGCGAGACGAAGGTCGTTTCATTGGTAACGACGGGTTTGTAAACTGTTTTTTGATTGGTTCGTAGACTTTATCTACAATCAAGGCCAGGTCAGATAATTTGAAATCCTGTTAACCCCATGGATTAACCCAGTGTATAGTGGAGTAGAACGGAATCAGTCTGCTGGGGACACCGAAAATGGTTTTCTGTGAGCTTTATCAATTGATCCTGTACTCAGGGGCGTAGCCGTGAAATATATATTGGGGGGTCCGCAACGGGGTGGGGGGTACCCCCATAAATTTTGTTTAAAGTCTCAGTCTTCTGTTAACATCACACCAATACAATGTTTATCATGTTTACAGACATTAGCACCGGTCTTCCCCGAGAGGCGAAGAAGCGTGGCTTACTTACCCCCACCTAAGAAAATTTTGGAATATTTGACGGCTGCAAACACTTTTTCCTGCTATTTCAGTCCATGAACAAAGCAATTTCAAAGTGGCCTGATATAGCCTAATTAAGGTGGCTTGTTGAGAAAATTTTGAAAATTGACCTGCCACATACACGTTTTCCTGCTATTCCAGCCTGTAGTCTGTGAATACAACAACTTCAATTTGTTCCAAAATAGCCTACCTTGCTACCCAGAACCAATCAATCGTCGCAGACTATGGGAGACTCACCCTCTCGGAGAAAATTTTGAAAATTTAACCACCGCAAATGCGTTTTCTGCTATTCTGGCCCGTGTGAGCAAGTCCAGAAGTATCCAATGGTTCTGTAACCGAAATCCCACTCTGAATTCCAACCATCCAATCACTCTGTTGCAGATGCATTCACAAAGTAGAGTGGCCCCAGACAAAATGTTTTAATCAATAGTTAACGCAGTACAAATGCGTGGTATTCAATTAAAAGAAAAGTGAAATAAGTGTTTTATTAGGACTCGATGACAGTTAGGGAAGAAAAACTAGAAATGCCCGAAGCAGGTTTACGGGCTGCGGCCAGTTTTCTTCGACCCCTCAAGAAAATTTTGGAATATTTGATGGCCACAAACGCGTTTTACTGCTATTCCAGTCCTAAAATTAGTGTTTTATTAGATTTCGGGCACTTTACTTTGCCAAATTTTGGGGGGGTCCAAGTATATTCAGACCCCCCCAGGAAAACAATTGGGGGGGGGTCCGACCCCCCCGGACCCCCCCATGTGTGACGCCCATGCCTGTACTAAAAATAGCTAATGGAACTCTGACCCCGCCCCACCCACCTCTCCTCAAACAAAACATATATAAATTACGCTCATCCTATAATTCCAGCATCCCCGACACATTTTTGTAGTACGTCAGAGAAATGAGTGTTTGATGGACACTCATTTATAGACATGTTATTGTGAATGTCGCAGCTTATATATTTCTTGAGGTCGGGCAAAGGGAAGTAATTTTGACCACGAGTGTGAGCCAAGGAACTACATGGATTAGTGGTATACAAAGGGTCTACAATACAAGATAAGCCATCTTGTTGCCATATATGATTCGCTGGACAATCAAAAACCGACGCATGCCCAGATAGATCACATTCCAAATACTGGTGTTTGTTTGTTGGATGGGCGTAGAAATGGGTTCCTGGTCTCAAATTATCAATGCACAGATGGTTCAAATTGTCAGGAAGTTTGATGACCCCTTTCTTTTCACATTTAGACACCTCGTCGTTGTATTCTTTACCGGGGGGACATTGAGTAACGTACATCTCTCCAAGATCGTCACATTTAATAAACTTGGTGACATCAACAGGGTGAGGATGAAATAGTTTAGCGCCAGTTTGTGAAGCCAACTTAGGAGTGCATGGATTGGGTACATTTCCCCATGGATCTGAAAAATATTTTAGAACATTGTATGTAAGACGATAAAAGATCACTATATATGAGGACTATATCAAGTATAAACACCGTCGAGACGTGACTGTTTTAATACAGGATGTTTGTCAAAATCCTGAAAGAAATTGAATACTTGGAGGACCCGGAAAAGGCCCATGAAGTTGGAAATGAAATGGAGTTTAACGTCCTACTGTTCTGCTCCTAAACTGGGCAAATGAAGACGGGCATACGCCATACAGTGTGCTATGAGGGAAATTTCGCCCGGGCAGTGGCGCTACGGCCTACTCTTATATCGAATTCTAACTGCCAAGGAATCTTTCACGCCAATGTATACACGGTACCTCGGTTTTTCGTCCCATCCGAACGACTAGACAGCTGTCCTTGTCAGGCCCTCCATCCTGCATCACTGACAAGGTGAAATCACGCCGGAAAATCTGGATGAAATTTCTCGGCCAATGCAGGGATCGAACACCCGACCTCCAGGCTAGCGAGCAAGCGTCTTACCCACCGTGACCCCCCCCCCCCCCAAGAAGTTGGACAGGCGACTTAACTTCATGTCGCGTAGAAGCTTGAGATAGAAACCACAACACTTCACGACAAGTCGACTACTCCATAACCTGGAACTATTTGAGTGGAAAGTTTTAGCTGCTTTTGAGTTTTCCATGTACACGTTTCCACCGGCGAAAAAATCGGTCTAATTGAAATGCTATGGGAGCGTTTCCATTTAACCGGTGGAGACGCGTACGTGGAAAAGGGCCTAAAAGTATATATATTTAATACTATTTACCGGGACATAGAGGCTCTTTGTAGTTACCCACTTGAAATTCTGTCATCGCACAATTACTCTCCTTATCATTTCTTCTACACACAAAACAATAAAAATCCTCATTACCTGGTAAAAACAATAAACAATCTCACTACCTGGCAAAAACAATAAACAATCTAACTACCTGTTAAAAAACAATAAACAATCTCACTACCTGGTTAAAAAATAAACAATCTCCCTACATGGTAAAAACAAACAATCTCACTACCTGGTAAAACCAATAAACAACCTAACTAGCTGGTAAAAACTCTTTCTCTCTCTCTCGCTAGCTGGTAAAACAATCTCACTACCTAGTATAAAAAATCTCACTACCTGGTAAAAACACTCCCACTAGCTCGTAAAAACAATTTCACTACATGCTAAAAACAATTTTACTACCCAGTAGAAACAATCTCACTGCTTGGTAAAAACTATCTCACTACCTGGTGCTTTTAAATTTGATTATCGTTTAGTATTTTGATCGAAATTGAGATTTTCACAAAAATTGGTCTTTAAATATACTATCGACCTAAAAGATCAAAATAGCAATAAGAAATTTAAAACACCACTGTTTGGACGTTTTGTAAGAGTACCGTATTCATAAATCTTTCTTTTTTCTTGAAATTCTCAGCGATATTAGTTATTTTTCTCCGCTCACAGCGAAACGACCGGCAATCCTCTTACGTAATACTTAGCATCGTTGTTAAGTTTGTTACGAAAAGGATCACTAGTCATGGAATGATAACTGGTTGTGTAGACCAGGTTAGCGGCTAAGCCAACTGCATGCTTTAATAATATCAGAATAAATTGACATTAAGATAGGGAACTACATATCTAGTTACAAAGGAAGAAACTGCTGTATGAGTTAATATAATAATAAATTTGGGAAAATAATGACAAAAATACGGAAGCGTAATAGGGCCACATATTTTTTTTTTATTCTATTTTCAATTTTTCAAGTTAGTAACTTGAATTTTCAAGTTAGTAACTTGAATTTTCAAGTTAGTAACTTGAATTTTCAAGTTAGTAACTTGAATTTTCAAGATAATAACTTGAATTTTCAAGTTACTAACTTGAATTTTCAAGTTACTAACTTGAATTTTCAAGATACTAACTTGAATTTTCAAGATACTAACTTGAATTTTCAAGATATTAACTTGAATTTTCAAGTTACTAACCTGAATTTTCAAGTTACTAACCTGAATTTTCAAGTTAGTAACTTGAATTTTCAAGTTAGTAACTTGAATTTTCAAGATACTAACTTGAATTTTCAAGATACTAACTTGAATTTTCAAGTTACTAACTTGAATTTTCAAGTTACTAACTTGAATTTTCAAGTTACTAACTTGAATTTTCAAGTTACTAACTTGAATTTTCAAGTTACTAACTTGAATTTTCAAGATACTAACTTGAATTTTCAAGATACTAACTTGAATTTTCAAGATACTAACTTGAATTTTCAAGTTACTAACTTGAATTTTCAAGTTACTAACTTGAATTTTCAAGTTACTAACTTGAATTTTCAAGTTACTAACTTGAATTTTCACGATACTAACTTGAATTTTCAAGTTAGTAACTTGAATTTTCAAGTTAGTAACTTGAATTTTCAAGTTAGTAACTTGAATTTTCAAGTTAGTAACTTGAATTTTCAAGTTGCTGTATATTATAAAAAGGCGTTTTGATCTAATGATATACTGTAGTATGTCATGAAATGCTTTAGTCAATGGACGGCACGGTTATAGACCTCAATGATAAGGTCCGGGAGTAGCCTATTCGATCACGCAGGTTTCCCCCCTGCAGCGAAATTACTCCCCGCGCATTATGGTGTCGACGTACCATAAAACACCATTTATTCATTCATTCATTCATTCATTCATTCATTCATTTTAACAGTATTGAGCCCTATAGAAAACCTTTTTGAAGTACAAAAAAAAATAATTAAATGACAAATCAAACGTCCCAGTTCTAAAAATAGTCTTTAGTGACATAATACACGACATTCCCCCCCACCCCCGCCACATGGATATCTGCCCCCCTCCTTTTTAGGACTTTTACTCCCAGGACATTTCCTGCTGAAGACATCTTAACTCCTAGGACATCGCCCCCCGAACTTTTACTCACCAGACATCTGCCCCTGGGACATTTACCCCCCCCCCCCCAATCCATCTACCCCCAGAGTTTTACCCCCTCGCCCCGACAATTTTCCTCTGGAACATCTGCGCCCTAGGACAAGTCTGCCCCCTCCCCGCCACCCACCCTTTAGAGAGAGAGAGAGAAATGGGGTTTAACGTCCACTGGACACACACTAGGTCATTTCGGGACTAACATATGGTTTTAATTTTATTTCGATAATTCGCTTGCGCGTAGGGGTCTTTGGCAGTGAGAGGAAACCGGAGTGCCCAGAGGAAACCCACGAGGTTGAGAAAGCGCCCCTATCTCCCTCCATGCCACATACGCTCACACCAGGGATCAAAACCACAGCCGCAAGCCAGAGGTGACCGGCCAGCTAGAGGTCGAAGCGCGGCACTCTAGACCACCCTTTAGAACCCAGGACGTGTAAAATAATGCACTGTAAAAAATTATACTTATTTTACATTGTTTCTGGGATTGCCTAGTAACACCCTTTAGAATCCTGGACCTTACGAGGTACTCCATGAAACAATGTAAAATAAATATAAATTTTTTACAGTGCATTATTTTACAGGTCAATAGTACAGAGTTACATAGTAGAATGCGTCCATAGAAGCCGACTCTTGGGGAGAGGTTCGGGTGGCCGATAAGCTACGCCTTGGTTTGCCATCAATGATGTCGAGGGTTCGAGTCCCATTCTCTGCTATCTTAGTGACAAGGTGCAAGAGCAGCCTATCCGATCACTCAGGGGTACTCCCAGAACATAAGCAGATTATCGGCGATAACACGTAGATTGACATGATTTAGGGATCGAAACCACAGCCGCAAGCCAGAGATGACCGGCCAGCTAGAGGTCGAAGCGCGGCACTCTAGACCACTAGGACATCCCACCCCCACCCCACCCTTTAGAACCCAGCACGTGTAAAATAATGCACTGTAAAAAAATGATACTTATTTTACATTGTTTCTTGGAGTACCTCGTAACATCCTTTAAAATCCTGGACGTTACGAGGTACTCCAAGAAACAATGTAAAATGAATATAAATTTTTTAACAGTGCATTATTTTACAGGTCAGTAGTACAGAGTTAGAAAGTAGAATGCGTCCATCGCCCTATTCCTAGCATGTCGTAGAAGCCGACTCTTGGGGAGAAGGTCGGGTGGCCGATAAGCTACGCCTTGGTCTGCCATCAATGATGTCGAGGGTTCGAGTCCCATTCTCTGCTATCTTAGTGACAAGGTGCAGGAGCAGTCTATCCGATCACTTAGGGTTACTCCCAGTACATAAGCAGATTATCGGCGATAACACGTAGATTGACATGATTTACGGTGTGGACGTGCTATAAACAACTCCATTTATTTAGGTCAATACTGCCAGTTTATGAAGAGAAGACATGTTCTTTTTTATCAGAGCTGAGTATAAACGCAATGCGCTTTCCGCCTCAGTTAATTCTACGGAAGCGTAATAGGATCATTAATTTATTATCTTCTAAATTTTAAAGCCTGTAAGTCAATAACCTGAAAATTCCGGGTAGTAAAATGGCATACAAGAAAGATAATACGCCCACACAGCAACCTTGACACACATACAGGCTACCAGAAATGTAACGGATATGTAACGGATAAAAGCCTGGACCAAATATACATCACAGTCGTTTATAACTTCATTAATACTTCGCGGGGGAGGGGGGGACGTTACACGATGTTCTAAGGGGGGGGGGGAATGTCCAGGGAGTGAAAGACCCAGGGTAGATGTCGTTGTGTCTCGGTCTATAACCGTGCCGTCCATTGCCTAAAGCAAAACGCTTATTTTATAATATAACAGTAACTTGAAAATCAGTCACTAAGATAGCAGAGAATGGGACTCGAACCCTCGGCACCATTGATGGCAGACCAAGGCGTAGCTTGTCGGCCACCCGACCCACTCCGCAAGAGTCGGCGTCTACGACACGCTAGGAATAGGGCGATGGACGCATTCTACTTTCTAACTCTGCACTATTGACCTGTAAAATAATGCACTGTAAAATATTTACATTTATTTTACATTGTTTCTTGGAGTACCTCGTAACGTCCAGGGTTCTAAAGGGTGTTACGAGGTACTCAAAGAAACAATGCAAAATAAGTATAATTTTTTTACAGTGCATTATTTTACACGTCCAGGGTTCTAAAGGTGGGGGTTGGGATGGCCTAGTAGTCTAGAGTGCCGCGCTTCGACCTCTAGATGGCCGGTCAGCTCTGGCTTGCGGCTGTGGTTTCGATCCCTAAATAATTATAAACTACGTGTTATCGCCGATAATCTGCTTATGTTCTGGGAGCACCCCTAGGTGATCGGATAGGCTGCTCCTGCACCTTGTCACTAAGACAGCAGAGAATGGGACTCGAACCCTCGACATTATTGATGGCAGACCAAGGCGTAGCTTGTCGGCCACCCGAACCTCTCCCCAAGAGTCGGCTACTACGACACGCTAGGAATAGGGCGATGGACGCATTCTACTATCTAACTCTGTACTATTGACCTGTAAAAAAATGCACTGTAAAAAAATTATATTTATTTTACATTGTTTCTTGGAGTACCTCGTAACGTCCAGGGTTCTAAAGGGTGTTACGAGGTACTCAAAGAAACAATGTAAAATAAGTATAATTATTTTACAGTGCATTATTTTACACGTCCAGAGTTCTAAAGGATGGGGGTTGGGATGGCCTAGTGGTCTAGAGTGCCGCGCTTCGACCTTTAGCTGGCAGGTCACCTCTGGCTTGCGGCTGTGGTTTCGATCCCTGGTGTGAGCGTATGTGGCATGGAGGGAGATAGGGGCGCCTTCTCAACCTCGTGGGTTTCCTCCGGTCACCTCCGGTTTCCTCCCACTGCTAAAGACCCCTACGCGCAAGCGAATTATCGAAATAAAATTAAAACCATATGTTAGTCCCGAAATGACCTAATGTGTGTCCAGTGGACGTTAAACCCCATTTCTCTCTCTCTCTCTAAAGGGTGGGTGGCGGGGAGGGGGCAGACATGTCCTAGGGCGCAGATGTTCCAGAGGAAAAATGTCGGGGGGAGGGGGTAAAACTCTGGGGGTAGATGTCCTAGGGGGTGGGGGTAAATGTCCCAGGGGCAGATTTCTGGTGAGTAAAAGTCCGGGGGGAGATGTCCTAGGAGTTAAGATGTCTTCAGCAGGCATGCCCTAGGGCGCAGATGTTCCAGAGGAAAAATGTCGGGGGGAGGGGGTAAAACTCTGGGGGTAGATGTCCTAGGGGGTGGGGGTAAATGTCCCAGGGGCAGATGTCTGGTGAGTAAAAGTCCGGGGGGAGATGTCCTAGGAGTTAAGATGTCTTCAGCAGGAAATGTCCTGGGAGTAAAAGTCCTAAAAAGGAGGGGGTTATCCGGGGGCAGGTATCCATGTGGCGGGGGTGGGGGGGGGAGAATGTCGTGTATTATGTCACTAAAGACTATTTTTAGAACTGGGAACTGGGACGTTTGATTTGTCATTTATTTTTTTTTTTGTACTTCAAAAAGGTTTTCTATAGGGCTCAATACTGTTAAAATGAATGAATGAATGAATAAATGGTGTTTTATGGTACGTCGACACCATAATTCGCGGGGAGTAATAGGCTACTCCCGGACCTTGTCATTGAGGTCTATAACTGTGCCGTCCATTGACTAAAGCATTGCATGACATACTATATCATTAGATCAAAACGCCTTTTAAATAATATAACAGTAACTTGAAAATTCAAGTTAGTTAACTTGAAAATTCAAGTTACTAACTTGAAAATTCAAGTTACTAACTTGAAAATTCAAGTTAGTATCTTGAAAATTCAAGTTAGTATCTTGAAAATTCAAGTTAGTAACTTGAAAATTCAAGTTAGTAACTTGAAAATTCAAGTTAGTAACTTGAAAATTCAAGTTAGTAACTTGAAAATTCAAGTTAGTATCTTGAAAATTCAAGTTAGTAACTTGAAAATTCAAGTTAGTAACTTGAAAATTCAAGTTAGTAACTTGAAAATTCAAGTTAGTATCTTGAAAATTCAAGTTAGTATCTTGAAAATTCAAGTTAGTAACTTGAAAATTCAAGTTAGTATCTTGAAAATTCAAGTTACTAACTTGAAAATTCAAGTTAATATCTTGAAAATTCAAGTTACTAACTTGAAAAATTGAAAATATAATAAAAAAAAATAATATCTGGCCCTATTACGCTTCCGTACAAAAAGAATAGGGACCTACACAACAATTATTAGCAATGACAGTACATATCAATCAATTTAATTTAAGTTATGTCTAAAAATCTTATGCCATGTATTATTTCTATAAATGTTTTAATTTGTTTTAATTGCCTAGTTCTGTGTTGCTGTTGGCTCTTCTTTTTCTTTTCAGGTAACATTTATCTGGGCGAGTCATACGCATGAAAACCCCTGGCGATGTTAGTTTAAGCTTATTTTATTGCATCGACATATCATTGTACAATACAAAAGGATTAAACTATTAAACAAAAGTTCTAACAACTTATAAACGTATCCTCCTTAAAAAGTATTAATTGATGAGAATATTCCAAATGATAGATACAAATTTGTATTCATTTCATTGAAATATTCATTAATATATTACATTTTATGGTCAGTGTATATGGCGATGTGAACCATATTAACGAACTTTCAACTAACTTTTAACCATATGGAACTTATTGGACGAACAGTTTTAAATATGTAAATAAACCACCGGTCCAGCTTTGTGGTTTTTACTGCGAGCACTTCACAACCTGTTATTATCATATTTCGTGCATTGGACATTAAATTCTCAATAAGCAACAAACAACAATAACTACCATGAGGGCTTCTTAGATGATCAAGAAACTAGCTTGACTACCCAATAAACAATCTTAATCTCCTGGCCTCTAAGGTGCTAAATACTTGGTGAGATTATCAGAAGTTATTCTCATAAAGTTATAACATACAAAACATAGATTACTAATTGTATGGACTATTTTCATTTTTTACTAGGTTATAACACTATCATAGGAAATTTCCTTTTAAAGGTAAATGTTTGAACCTTCGGTTTTGACCTATGGTATATATAATGACCTTTCATAAATGACATTGAACTTGACCTTACCTCCAACATTTACTTACCTATATCTCAAAACGGAAAGTCCCTTGTAGTCAGGTCAATATACAGTTTAAGCCCCCAAAAATTGCAACAAAAGGTTTCTCAACTGATTCTGACAGGGTTTAGTGTTCTTTATAACATACTAGAAGTTTACCAAAGTAGGGCCCCCGGAAAAGTGTATTTTCAAGATGGCGTCAAAAATGACCACGGAAACGTCTTAAAACGATCATAACTATGTAACTATCAACTCAAATTTGATGATCTTGGTGTCTTTTCCTAGGGTTTTCGGAGCAGAGAACACATTAGGATCATTAAAAATGATGTTACCATATTGTGTCAAAAATGGCCACCAACACCTCCAAATGACCGAAAGTCCATGACTATTGCTGAAGTCTTGTGGATGTTTTGTTACGAAAAGAGTGCATTGTGTGAGAAAGATATTCCAGTTGGCGGGAAAAAATATATAGACACATCTTTATATCAAAATTATTTTCCATTTTAGTGGAAGTTGTCGGATAACATTTTTACTACAATTTTCATCTTCAGCACCCCTGAAAACCCCATAGAAAAAAAATATAAAAGGATGAAATAACAAAATGACATATGATACTGTTTTGGAAAATACCTTCATCTTTAACTTGATTTTTCTCAAAACTTACTTTCCTTAATTGGGCATTATATGGGCAGCTTCAGGCGGACACAGTTCAGTCAATGTTTGTCTGATTTAAGCCAACCATACACCATTTTGAAGGTATCGAGATGGATAATATGAAAATATCAATAACTTTTTTTTCAACATTTCCTCATTGTGACATATTTGCCACCACGGTTATCCGGCTTTAACTGTGTCGTAGTCTTCAGACTCAAATACTTTTGCATTTATCCCAACATTTACCGAATGTGTCATGCTTACCGGGATGTTCCCCAGAGATAGAAGTGGTTGTGAAATGACCGGTTAAATTTTGACATTTTTCAATCAGAAGTGAAGTGGCTTGATAGGACACATACAATGGCCGACATGCAGAATCTCCTTTTATTTTCATAGTGAACGGCAATCCGTCGATGGCTACACCACTATACTGATGTAAGGCTTTACCCGGATGACTTGTTTCAAATGATGCAAATAATTCCACCACGCCACAAAGAGCTTCCGTCTACAAAATACAAATAAATTTGAGCAAAAACACAATTTATGTATGTGTAAGGTAGTGGATGAAGAGTGTTTGGTTTACGTCCCCGGCCAGGAAGCAAAAAAAAAGATTCAGAATCAAATATTTGAAATGTTTTCAGGGAGCGTCGTGGACCAATTCGGAATACGCCGCCTCCTAAATTTTGTACATACGTAGCTGTTTACAATCACACTTATTGTCGGAGTTATCATTTTTTTAAAATAATCTCCAAATTCTTAGATATTTGCGTTGTCACCTACTCCCACGCGCATTCTATCGAACCCCTGGAAACCTGACTGTAAAAAAGTTCTAAAGGTTCTGTTGCGAATGTACAACGCTCTAGTTGCGAATGTATTGTTGATACCGGGAGTCACGAGTGACTCGGCGAGGGTGTCGCTGGGGCAGTAAGCAAGTGATCTCGGAATCGATTCCAGTGTAGACCAAAAAAGTTCCACGGAATTTTCCATGGTCGTTTCCCTTGTCAATGTTGCAGGACTTAGTTCCTGACACGAAGAAGCCTCTAGTTGTTCAGATAGGACAAAGACCGCTGCCCGGGACAAGTTCACCCATAGCAAAAGTTAAGGCTTACGCCTGTCTGTGTGTGACGTACAGTGATAGTGGTTTGGTTACACGTCTTCGGATAAGCTATCACAGGACCTGTATCTGTGTTGTTTTTTGGAATATCGATTTTAGTTTTAATTTCTGGGATTGAGCTGTTTGTACCATTTCCAGTCTGCTCTACAATCAGTGGCGCTACAAAAGAATAGAGAGTATAGATATTTAATGGTCTCAAGTTTTAATTGGTTGTGATTTATGTCCCTGTCATCATAATAACGAATAAGGGATGTCCCCTTGATCCATTCACTTAAATTGATGTTTGTCGTTTATTTCATGTAAGGTTTGTCTTGTGCCGCCTGCACACAGGGAGAACTATCTAGTTTGAAAATAGGAACTATCTAGTTTGAAAATAGATATCTACCCTGAATGGCCGTCATATCCAAAAAATAGTATCCTATTTTGTAATGCGATCCTAATCGGTTTCACATTTTTCATATACGTAAAGCCAAATAAACCTGTTCAATTTTATTGTAAGAAAATGGAATAAATAAGTATCGGTGAACCTATTAGTGTCTGTTCGCAAGACGGCGTAAGCTTATTATCACTTAGTGATTTAACCGTCATTTAAGAGGATTCCAAATGCATGTAATTAGGACGTGCAGTTTAAAGATGTTCTTACTCTGGGCGACGCTTGTCGAAGAATGCCTGTGGTTCAGTCAAACTTGTTAGCCAATTCAGAACAAAACTGGGTTTACCCATGATGTTAATTCCCCCCCCCTCTCTCTCTCTCTCTCTCTCTCTCTCTCCCTCTCTCTCTCTCTCTCATATTTAATAACCTACCTGTACATGAGCCTCTCTGTATTGCATTCAGGATCGTGTGGAAATCATCAAAATTATTGATGCTGTATACGTGTGTACACACTGGGAAAGTAACAACAGCATTCAATTCATCTATGAAGGAGTTCCCTACACCTATAGCGAATACAGCCACCCCCAAATCTCTAAGCCTCTTAGCAGCGAGTGATGTACTTGTGTAGGAGTTGGAATAACCACCAGTAATCAGAAGTGCAACTTTTGTAGCGTCCTTCCTCGATCCAGCCGGTGAGTTAAATAGCTGTGTCCTTGCCAGATCTAACCCCCCGGCTGTGCCAGTACTTCCACCGATGTATGCAATATTCATTATTGCCGATTCTATCTCGATCTTGGTAAAATAACTTTTAAAGTCAAACGTCAAATAGGGCAAACCAGCGAAAGTCACCACTCCAATTCTGGTGCTATCTTTTCCAATGGGCAAATCTGCTGTTACATTGGTCATAAAGTGTAGAACTTTCATAAAATTCGCATAACCGATGATGCTTTCAGAATCATCGATAATGAAAGCCAAATCCAACTTCATGGAACCACAATTATCTGAATAAATATAATAAATAAGTCTGTGGCATCACGATAACAAGTACTTATAATATTATGAGAAGCGCTAGCATATCGATTAAGATTTAAAGTGTAATCTGCTAAGTTGTGGGTCTGACGTATGAGACAAGTTTACAATAATTTATAGAACCCCCAATACCATGTAATAACACGATCTATAGAACATTCGATACCATGCAATACATGTAACATGATTTATAGAACACACGATACCATGATTTATAGAACACCAGCGTTTATGTAATAATATGAACACTCGATACAATGTAATAACATGATTTACGTAGAATACTTGATACAGTGTAATAGGTCGAACGGTGCGTATTAAAGGGTTGCTTGTTGTCAAGAGTGATGAGGGTAACTATACATAGTAAAAGACGAGAGTATACTTGAAAATAAACGATGACTTGCTTATCAAACGATACATGTATCAGTAATCTACAAGCCAAAGGTTTATTGCAATAACAAGTAGTGTTATCTCATAAACTTTAAAATATTTAATTTGTTATCTAATATTTTATCTAATCTAAAAACTATTTTAAATCGGTTTCGTTTCGAAAGATTAAAAAAATATTTTACATTTAAGTTTTGGGCATCTGATGTCTTAATCCATTCCTTACTTCAAATAACAATAAAAATAGTACAAGTTAGTGTGTGGACGGACGGGAAGGCGCGACATTGTCACACAGTAACACAGACATGAGAAAATATAAATGACTTACGACTGAATGGTTTAATTGCTGTAAAGCGAGAGGAATTTTGACCTGGAGCGAACAGTGCTTGCCAGATACTGGCCTGTGTATGAAGGTTCGACGGTATAATGGCACTGTGATATCCGTACATGGTATAAAGAGCAGCTGCTAGTCCCGAATAGAGAGGTTTTCTCAGATCCGTCCAGTCAGTATGACGCCAGTCGATGTTTAAAGTGGAATTAATCTGGTCGCATGTTGCAGACATGTTTCCTGGGCAGCTGCGAATAATATTGTATTTATCTTGGTCAATCTGAAAATAGGAGCGGGAGTAAAATTGGATTTAACCCACTCAACACAATACGGGTTATTTCGAGACTAATCCAAAATATTGTACAATTTTATTTCAATAGAGTGTCTAGGGGTCTATAGCAGTGGGTATAAATTTGGATCGAACTGAAAATCATTAATTTTTGGTGCAGATTTTGGCATAAAATGTGGCCATTGCGTTTAATAATGCTTAACGCACTCACAATGGTCTTTACTGTAACTGGAAATTGGTGTTCTCGGAGTAAAGCCCACGGTTGAGGTGCCCCTTATCTCCAAACCACATCAGCTCACATGAGGGCTCGAAACCACGACCGCAAACCAAAGGTGAGCGGCCAGCTAGATATCGATGCACGACACTCGAGACCAATGCCGGTAAATGGCCAACCTACCATTATGTCAAAAAAAATCACATTTGTCCTGTATTTTGTCTCCGATCAAATCCGTTGCGCGTTTTCATCATTACACCCTGTTATATAATGATACGAAATACTACAACCGAAAAGAAAGCGGCAAATATAAAGTAGGTACCTGCCATATTCCACCATGATATTCCGGAATGCTATACGTCTTTTGATCTTCACCGTTGTGTGACTGCACCAGAGCAAGACGTCGGAGGAACTCATGATCAGAAGGAAAAATACAGTTGCTCCTGATACGATCAACTACGGCTTCTACGACAGCCTCACCTTTCTGATTATCTTTCGTTGTCAGGTCATCACCAGCTACTGTTCCCATGTTCAAACACAGCAATGCGACGACGTAGTAGACATAAGACTGTGACATCATTGCTATCTATGACATCGAAGACTAGTTTGATTCTGAAAGGAAATCGCACGTCTTTGCGGCAGTGTGACGTTTTTCGTTATTCGTTATTAGTTATTCACCAAGCGGGATTCACATATATGGTGTTCACTGTTCATATATCTTTAATGAAGATATTTCAGGATTTAATTCTAAACGATCATTAGACAACAATACAATAATGGATTGCAAAGTATCCCCTAGCAGTAGAAAACATATTAAATGACGTATACAGGTAAGTTTATTGCATAAAAATGCCCAGGGGGAGCAACATACAATTACAAAATGAAAAAAAAGGTACTATTATGGTATGAGATAGCAAAAAGTGGTACAAGATGTAGTCGGTAAATAAACCAGATTGTTATTCAACCGGTGAAGAACGAATAACGAGTTGTTTGTTATTAGTTTTTCACCTCGTTTTTCGCTATTCACACATAATGTATCTTTAATGAAGATATTTCAGGATTTAATTCCACACGATTACTAGACAATAATAAAATAATGGATTGCAAAGTATCCCCTAGCCGTAGAAAACATATTAAATGACGTATAGTAGGTAAATAAACCAGACTGTTATTCAAGCCGCGAATAACGAATAACGAACCCTTTGTTATTCGATTTTCACCTCGTTATTCGTTATTCACGGCTTGAATAACAATCTAGTTTATTTACCGACTATACGTCATTTAATATGTTTTCTACTGCTAGGGGATACTTTGCAATCCATTATTCTATTGTTGTCTAATAATCGTTTAGAATTAAATCCTGAAATATCTTCATTAAAGATACATTATATGTGAATAGCGAATAACGAGGTGAAAAACAGCTTGAATCTGGTTTATTTACCGACTATACGTCATTTAATATGTTTTCTACTGCTAGGGGATACTTTGCAATACATTATTCTATTGTTGTCTAATAATCGTTTAGAATTAAATCCTGAAATATCTTCATTAAAGATACATTATATGTGAATCCCGAATAACGAAGCGAAAAACGAATAACAAACATCTCGTTATTCGTTGCTTGAATAACAATGTGGACTGTTTTTGGTCTGCAGGTCGTTTTGTTGTGTTTTATACTACTGGGAGATACTTGCCATCCATCATTCTAGTTATGGCTAGCTTCATATTGGAATCCCGAATCTAAAGTTGAATAACGAATGAGGAATAACGAAAAACGATTCAACTTCACACCACTAATTTTGTTAAACATAAACTCCCACTTGGCGCCTCCACCCCCTCCACTTCTTTCTTTTATCCTTCAATATTTTATCGGAAGTAAAACATCTTCAATCATCTATAGTAAAAGCCTGTCAAACCTCTTGGGTTTTCTCTGTGTCCTCTGGTTTCCCCCAACTTGTAAAGACCCCTACGCGCAAGGGAATTATTTTAAGAAAATGAAACATAGGTAAGTCCCGCAATGATCTAATTTCTGTCGAGTCGACTTTACTCCCACCCCATCTCTTTTCTCTCACAGGTAAAATGTAAGAAATCTGCATATTCTCTGTCCATCAGTCTGGAAACAGCCTTCTTCGCTTTGAAAATATCTGCTTTTTAAAAAATATATGACTTAAGCGTTGGTGTGACTTATTAACGATAATGCTTCATGGCCATCATTGAAAACGGAAAACAGTATTTCGGAGGAATGGATAGAATTACCAAACTAGCAGACGATCAGTGCCGGAATTATCTATAGATCGGGTACTATATATATGGGCAAAATAGTTTCCATTTATGAACTAAGAAAAAACACCACAGAAAACACTACGGAAGTCATTAAGCATGCTGATTTGCAAACGACAAAATAAAAATACAAATTTATTCTAGATTGGACTAAGCGGTCGTTTAATTTGGAGTGTTCAAGTAATTCATCGAACACAACTGATTAGAAATTGCAATATATTTTAAAAATTGAATAAAAATCACTTTAGGTACGGTACATGTACACTCATTCTTTAGACTTATTTTCGCGTATTTCAAGGTTCTAAAGAATAGAACTATTTAGGGTTCCAAGGAATAGAGCTATGCACCCTTTAATTTCTGATTTACGATGTATTTCAATGCTTGAGTTACGTGGTCCCTATTAATACACCTCAAGAGTTACTTACAGAAAAGAAAGTCTTCCGACAAATATTACTATGGTTGTTTGATCTGTAAACCTCTTCACATCTGTAACATTACGCAGTCTGTTTGAGACGTAATGCGCTTGTTCGTTCTCATGTATTATATCATATACTTGGTGACAGACAAATCCGGGACAGAAATTGCTAACCCAATCATTTCTAGGGGAAAGGGTAACTACCGGGTCCTAAGTGCACCAGAGAATATCTGAGAAAGATTTCATATCTGAGTAAAAAGATATTTCATTACTTCACGATAACCAAAGATAAATTATATAATGTTATATCAGTTTGATATTTTATAAGTTTATTATGACATTACATGATATATGACATATATTTTACAAATATGTTTAGCATTACCTGCACAGGGACTTCGATCATTTTTTTTATAGGAGGCGTCTGTCGTTTATACAGGGGTGTCGACCCCGAAGTATACCGAAGTATACCCGCTTACATGCAAACCCCAGTTTAACCGGAGCGAGACCCTGGGCCTAACGTGCGAAAAGATTATTTCACGTCCTTTTGAATGGCACGCATGCGTAACACACAATTAAACAGTCTGTAATACAAGAATAATTGCATAATATCTGATCACATACGAAATCTATTCATTTCCGAATGGCATACAATGCGCGGAAATGACATATAACGATGGGGAACTGTTTTAACAAGTTAAGGTTATAACAGAGAAGGTTGAGGGATTGCAGACTCACCCAGTCTCCACCCATCGCGCCGCTAGAAGCCTAGAACGATCACAAAGGAACTTCACAGAAAAGGTTAGATAGTTAGTTCAGTCTCCGCACTGATCGATTACCGTGAGACTTTCGTCTGGAATTTGATTTTTTTCTCTTTTTGCCATAAAGAGTTGTATAATTATTAATCTGGTCGGAGAGAAATAGGTAAACACTTTAATTACCCCCCCCCCCCCCCCCAACACACACGCACACATACTTGCCCATAAGTGAGAAATGAGGTTTAACACAGTACAATTTTATTCCAATAATTCACATTAGCGCACGGGTCTTTAGCAAAAGGTGGATCCGAAGAAAATCCACGAAGTATTTAACATACGGCTAGAATGGACTTCTCAAAAGATCCCAGACATCTTTTCTGCAAATTAAATTCTCAAATGAGTAAAAGGCATTGACTCTTCACGGACCAGTTTGTGTTACTACGTCCGATGTAAACAATAGAGACTTATTGGCAAGTGGAATTTTCCGCATCCGTATCACGTATCCGTATCGCCACGTGATACGTTGCGTCAATGTAGTGTACATATGGGTAGCAGAGCTGAGCTTTGTTCTAATACGGCATGGTGGCAGTTATCTACCAAGACCAACACCAGTACTAGTCAAGTGCCTAGCCTACAAATTCCTGAGTGGAATAGAGTCGCTCGACAGTGGCTGAGCTATTTAAAATTTAAAAAGAAATTTAGTGTCGAATCTCTTTTGGGTTTCACTAATGTATCATTTCAGAAAGTATAATATACCCCTTTTAAATGAGGATTTGCAAGGCCTCCCCTCCCTAAATTTAGCACGTAGATCAACCCGCAGGCAGATTGACAGACTGTCAGACGGGAAAATATGAAAATTCTGCGAAAATCTCATCAAAAGTAATCATTCAATTCTTGTCTTTATCATGGTGAAAATCGCATCAAATATACACCTTCGTGTTCTAGGGTACACATAGATTCATAAAAACACTATGACACAACATTTCAACGTCTAAAAGTAGCAAAAAGTACGGTTAAAAGACGACGATGTTATACGGACCTTTTCCGTATGAAAGCTGTTCTATACGTGCTGTCGTATTCGTGTGCAGTATCACGTATGAGAAATACACAAACATTGTTTACGTCACACACAAAATCGATACGGATGCGCGATACGGACCAGAAATTACGCTTGCCAAAAGTCGCTACTGTCTGTATTATCCACACCGTATGGTGACCTATACTGCACGTTAACTTAAAAGTCAGTCATTTTGTACAGAGTTAAAAGAATTCATTTGCATTTCCTATGTGAAACAGATTGAAGCGAGGTCTCGAAATTGCAGCACAAAACTCACTCTCTAGATTTCTAGACGCTCTTTAAGTTTAAATGTAGTATTTTAAAATTTTTCTCAAAACTATAGGTGTGCGATGCAAACCGAAATAACACAGCCCCCAGGTTCCTGAAGCAATGGCCTCTAGGGGGTTGGGTGGCCGAATGGTTAGCGTGCGCGCGCTGTATCATACGGCCTGCCATTGAGTCGACTGGCGTGGTTTCAAATCCACGGTTGTACGTGGCAAGGAGTAGGGTCGCCTGTCCGACCTTGTGGGTTTTCTGCGGGTACCCCGGTTTCCTCCCACTGCTAAATACCCTTGCGCACAAGCGAAATATTGAAATAAAATTAAAAACCATATGTTGGTCCCACAATGACCTAGTTTGTGTCGAGTGGACGTTAAACCCCATTTCTCTGTCTCTCTCTCAACGGCCTCGAGTAATACAATAAGACGTTCCAATTTAGATTGGCATATTAAGCCTTCTATTGAAGATGCTCAGTCCCATGAAAAACTACAAGAATAGCTGTCTAGTCGTTCGGGTGGGACGAAAAACCGAGGTCCCGTGTACACATTGGCGTGCACATAAAAAATCCCCTGGCAGTTGTAATTCGCTATAAGTATAAGAGTATGCCGTAGTGCCGCTGCCCGGCAAAATTTCCCTCATAGCATACTGTATGGCGTATGCTCGTCTTCATTAGCCCAGCTAGGAGCAAAACAGTAGGACGTTAAACCCCATTTCATTTCAGTTCCCATGATAAACTAAATCTAGATATCACTAAATACGAATAAATAATAAACTATGTATAAATGATTTATAATTATGTTTATTGGATTTAATGATGTCATTGGAGAGGTCAGATCCAAATTTAAACCCCCAAAATATCTGATACATAACATAATAGAGAATATTATACCGTATTTGTAAATCCAAATTAATACTGGAATGATTACAATTATTGAAATAGCATGCAGTTAGTTATAAAATAGTCTAAAATAAAAAAAATATATATGATTCTAATATTCTTTTTTCTATTAATATAATAAAATATCCTTCGTCATACAATTATAGGAATTGTCATTTAGTTAGTAATAACATAGTCTAAAATATCAAAAAATGTATGATTTTAATAGCTTCGTTTATTCAAATTATCGTTGAATTTTAAAACCTCGTGGGTATACTAATCTATTTAACAAATAATAAAGAGCTAACAAGAAAAAAGTATTTTGCAACTACAGTCATTGTGAAGGTTCACTCCCACTTCGACTAAAATTTTATAACCATCAAAAATTGCATTGGGTTTAATACTTGTTTATCTATATAAGATTAATTGTTTCAAATATTGTACATTTATTCTTCAAGTTCACCATCATTCAGTCAAAAATGTTGTTATCTTATTAGAATTACTTTATAACAAATTATTGTTTTAGGTGTAATGACGGGACTTCGTGAAATAGAATGTTGGATATTTTATGGAAGAATCTATTTTAGCCACAGAGAGGGTAGTAGGGATAATAAAACCACCAGACCATAATATAATCTGTTGTTATAAGCTGCGACGTAGGCGAAATAGGACGGTACCATGAAACTAGAATCTATAAAAAGAATACCAGTCGAAAAATGGTCCATTTCTGTTCAGTGTTGAACAAAGATGTGATTAATTCAAAATTTGTCAATAATATTCGGTGCTCTGTCTCCACCAACAAATCCTTAAATGGCACTAAATAAGTTATATGGTTTGTAAATTTCAAGATACAACAGATCTCGCTGTAAAGGGTACTTGTTGTGTCCCTTTTTGTAGACACTAGGTTTCCTAGCTCCGATCTCCCCTTTAAAAAGAACAGCCCTCATAAAGTTATATTTATAGTAAGCATTAAGATATAGCTGTATTAAACATTAGATCTTGTAATAGATAAGTGCTTTTTAACCAACTCTCACCTGCCTTGAGAATATCATATGTAGGCAACATACAGAAAATTGAGTGCTACAAATTACCTTGCACTGCCCCTATCAATAGCCAATTATAACTGGGTTGATTGGAATGAAAGTATAATGGGGCACAGATACAGTGAGAGTGAAGATCAACCATATGGTTATAGATTTAATTCGCTAACCGCTGTTCCGTTTCCCTCCCTCTGCATGATGTCTGTGATTCACAGGCTCATCAATATTTGTAGAAGAAATTTATTGTACAGACATAATTTTTTGTTCTATGGCTTGTAATATAGGTTCGTTCTCTGTAAGTATACAGCCCTTCCCCATGAGGTATATAAATTTATTGTGTATAAGTACCAAGTATGTAAATTAAAGCCCCAATAACACTCTTGTTGTAATTGAATAATATGTCCCAATCTTTATTCTGGCCAACAAATTGTATTATTTTACAATATTCAAATTAATTGATGATACAAATTTCATCTTAACACACCTAATTTAAAGAATTGGAAAAATTCAACTACATGATTTGAAAAGGTTAACGTAACCCTTTTCAAATATGACTTGGATTTTAAAATATTTTCGAACCCTCTGAACAAGTAAAATATGATGAAATGGATAATTTACACAACAGGTTGGACAAATAAACATCTAGTACTTGGAATAAGTCTATTATTTATTTTCAAGAGCTACCAAGCCAGCAAGAGTGTTATTGTCCCTTTAAGCCATACGAAGGATGTTTATTTATTGGGTGTTTATACATTGACTATAAACAAAAACACAACATAATGTCCTGTTATGAAAGATTCTCTATTAATGGTGTTGCGTTGATAGTGATGCCCTATTGATGGAGTTGCCCTGTTGATGGTGTAGTTCTATTATTGGAGATAATGCCCTGTTAATGATTGTTACTTGAATTTTTTGATAGTTTGAGTGATAAAGATATTTTGGGAAACACCTTGATTGTTGAATGTTTTATTTGATTCCATCCATGCTAACATGTGCTTTATATATAAATTGCTTACTGATTGACTGACTGATTTCATTTGAGTTATTTTTGTTGACAAATTTTATCTTTTAAAAAACAATTTATAAGAAGAATATGTCAATATCTACATCCACATGTTGTCACAAAATAATAAAATAGCTTTTTATTTAAGTCAAGATAATTGTATTCAAGTTCAGTATTGTGACAAATCCAAATCCTTTTTAATTATAAAGATATTTTCTTTTGAGAATAATTTTATCATCTGATTGAACAAGCTGATATTTATCTGAAATAATTTCCAGCAAGAATCTGATTGCATAATAATCCCACGATATATTGAATAGGTTATTTAAAGGGTGTCGACCGTTGTATTTACCACCGCCTGTCTTTAAAAACAAGTCTCATCCATTCATCATTTTGCAAGGGAAGTTCTAAGGACAGGGGAGCAGCTCAGTTAACCAAGAGGTCTGGATTTGGAGCCTAGTGTTTGCCGAGAAAGTTGTCCAGGATTTTTCTGGATTGGTTTTCCCTTGCCTATGGCAATCTCTTTTTTTCAAGACAGCTGGTGTGTGAGTGTATTTGGACGATTTGTGTGGCTATCTTTACAAATGTGATTAAGTTTGTCAACAAAATTGCCTATAATATGTTACTACTTGTTCTAGATTTGTTATTTTTGTATTTTATGATGTTTGGACTATTTAATTTATTGTCTGAATGATGTTGAGTTAACTTGCTTTATTTAATATAAATTATAATCTTGGCAGTGTGAAGAGTGTTCTTTGGTTTATTTAAAGAGTTGTAAAATTATGCTTCAGTATGTGTTCAGTCTTCATTGAATATCCAATATTTTTAGTTTGAACTAAATTTACAATTTGCCGTGAAAGCAGTTGTTTGTTTTTGCTGACACACATGTATTTTTTGAGATAGGTGTTAGACTTAGAGGAGAATGGCTAGCTGTCCAGAGTCATTTCTGATTGGCTAGCTGTTCTAACATAGTCCAGAGTCACTTCTGATTAACCTGTCGCCCTAAGTAGCACATAAATTTTTTCAGATTGGCTAGTGGCCCACATGTAGTCCAAAATTATTTCGGATTGGCTAGCTGTCCTATAGTCAAAAGTCCTTTCATATTGGCCAGCTGTCATAACATAGTCCAGAATTATTTCAGATTGGCTGACTGTCCCAACATAATCTAGAATCATTTCTGATTGACTAGCTGTTCTAACAGATGTACTTCTAATTGGCTAGCTGTCTTATCTTATTCGAGGTATTTCTCCTTGTTTATTACATGGTTGTCAGTAATTACAACAGATTGGGTTAATATATTTATTAGTTTGCTGGGGTTTTTTTTAAAATAGAAATATTTAAATGTTCATTGAGATTCATTTAAATTATTTTTGCCCAGTAATAATATTACCATTAATTTAGAATTTAACCATGAAATATAATTTTATCTGTGAAATATCATACATTGATATATTAAAGTTATTATTTATTGAGGTGTTTATGTATCCTACACCAAACAGGGTGTCATAACTTCCGTATACCGTACCGTAAGTTATTTTTTATTTGGGGTGCTATATAGAGGCTTTAAATATTAAAGTATGGTATATATTTGTTTGTTTATGTTAAAAGCAAATAGTGTGATATTAAAACAAAGGGTTGTGTTGATATCAAGTTCAAACCAACCAAGGCATATTTTCTCATTATACCTAGGTCACAATTCTATAGAATACAATTACTGAATCACGTTTAGATCCCTAATTACATCATTCTGTTAAGTGGAGACACTGATTATATGTGCGGTTTAAAGGTAGAGAACATGACGTTGCGCTGTTACGCTGTTTAATATATTAATACAACACTCACGATCATTATCAACAGATACTGATCATTATCAACAGATACTACGTAATGTATTGCAGTCGACCACTTACAATACAGAGACCCAATGAGTCCAGTATTTTCCGCCATCTTGTTTAGATTAAGCAGGATTGTCACAGTGTCGGATTATTTGAAATAATGTATGCCAACATGAAAGGATGATGTCACATTTGTATCATGATATAAGATATCCATATAGATTAGATCTGATAATTGTGTATTGGATGTACACTATATATAATACCGGTATTCAGTATGACCAACTTGCCGTAAGTTATAGCATTCTAATATTACAGAGGGGTATATTATATATATTTTGTCAAAAACACGTTTTTCACAAATAAAATCTGCCTAAAAAAAGATTTTTAGTTTTTACTAGAATATTTGTAGATTTGAAAGAAATAAACTAGATTGCCTGGCAACGAATCATACGCCCACAGAGCAGCTAAATCGTCCGGGCAGTCAACAAGAGTTGTCGCATATTAAGTAATCATCAGAAAATCATTAGAATTTGTATGGTTTTTATAAAGTTCTGCCCCATGCTAACGTTAAGTATACGAAACATTTAATATTGTGGATTTAGCTGTTCAATTATCGATTTTCAAGAAATTCACACTCAACCATCATTAATATGTAACGGGGATATAGTCAAACGTTTTTTTCATTCGGAATAAAATTGTGACCTCCATAGGGTCCACACGGTAAAAAACATGATTTTTCGTACAATCAGGGGGCCATAATTCAAGTAGTTATGGTCCATTGTGCGCGATCTTTGGGTTATAAACTTACATTTCAAATTTCATCAAAATCGGATTAAAATTGTGACCTCTACAGGGTCCACAACCATGATGCGCTTTGTAGCAGCAGTTGAGAGCTCTCCATATTTTCTACTGATTGTGAACAAATCAAGTGTTTTTCAAAATTCAAAGTTGGATATATGTCTTTCAAAACCTTCATAGTTTCATAATCCACCAGTTAAAATATGATTTATGGTACAACAAGTCTTTTATTGATGCTTTATGGATTTGTATTGGTGTCATATAGTGTATTCTTAGTGAGTTTGTGTTCACCTAACCCAAGATTTAAACTGATGACAATGAACATTCAATACTCGTCAGCTGACCTAAAACTCATCAACAATAGAAGCAGAACAATTACTCAGGATTTGACTACCACAGTCAATGAAACAACTACCGTCTGTGGACCATTTTAAATCTCAACTTAAAACATTCTTATTTCAAAACCCTGATCTGTAAATAATCATATTCTTTAAAGGGACAATAACATTCTTGCTGGCTTGGAAGCTCCAGAAAATAAATAATACCCTTATTCTAAGTACTAGATGTTTAAGTGTCCTACCTGTTGTGTATCCATTACAACCTATTTTACTTGTCCAGAGGGTTCGAAAATATTTTAAAATCCAAGTCACATTTGAAAAGGTTTACGTTAGACTTTTCAAATCAATTGGTTGAATTTTTCCAATTTTTAAAAATAGGTGTGTTAAGATGAAATTTATATCATCAATTATTTGGAATATTGTAAAATAATACGATTTGTTGACCAGAATGAAGATTGGGACATATTATTCAGTTACAACAAGAGTGTTATTGGGGCTTTAAGAGGCATTTAGTAACTGGGCAGATAAATGAACTAAAAGCATACTTATGGAAAAACAGCTACTGATTTATTTAGACGACGTTTCGAAGAGTATTCTCTCAACGTTTTCAAGCTAATACAATATAACTTTATAAATGACGATATTAGTATTACTATTATTATTATACATCATATGTTTATGTTAGGCGCAATCTTCACCCCGTGCGCAGATTGTAATCTGCGCTGTCGTGTTACGCAGATTGCAATCTGCGCTGATGAAGCTGGTGCGCAGATTGCCCACGTTGCGCTGATTACCCCTCGATGTTTTTCGAGATGTTAGTTGTCTGTCAGACGTAATTATGTTATGCCCACGTTGCGCTGATTACCCCTCGTTGTTTTTCGAGATGTTAGTTGTCTGTCAGACGTAAATATATATATGACCTGCCCCCTATCGGCTTTGTAGTGAATAATTTTTAAAATCACAACATAATTAGCGTGTGTGCTTAGAAAATAATATTTAATTTGAAATTCTGTCAGCAGTATCTCATAATCGGTGCTGACCACGTAAGTGAATGTAAAAAATATTTGCTGTAGTTTGACGTAACTACATATGTTTACAATTTATGTGTTCACAATTAATAGAAAATTTTTTTTTAAAAATATTCACTGATTAAACTTGGTCATCGTTTTATTCTTTCTATTATTCATATTCCATCTAGAGGAAATTTATTTATAAAAATGGCTGACTAAATTACTGTAGCACCATGGGTCTTTTTTGTCTGACGTGGAGAGCGGATGATGGTCGGTCCGGTCGCCACATCCTACGTACGACCCATGCATCTTTTCTTACTACATATTTTCGTAGCCTTGTGATCGTCTAGGATTTATCTCTGATCGTCTTTTCTTCTCCTTCACGTTGTGTTTACTTCTAACTGGTTTCTTAAGACGTTTGTCTTCGTCAGTTATAACAATGCAACAGTTCGTTTTTACCTTTTATGTAGCATAGGTATACATACAAGCATAGTACATATTACAATTATAGTCAATACTAACTAAACTCTTCTCAACCTAGACACCTCACGGTGCCTAGGACTCTTAGATGGTAACCCTCTGGAATCTAATCGAAGTCTGCCTTAATGACATAATATAGTTTCCTTTATAGCCGCAAGGGTATCACGCAGACCGATGCGTGTTCATGACCATGAACCTGTGCAATCGACGTAATGATTGGTTAAATTAAGCAAAATGATGCAATAACCCACCCTTATATGTATGGAGCGGAATTTCCCCCATAATTCTAACTTCTAACCTTGTAATGCGTATGCTAATATGCTTACTTCTATGCAAGTAACTTCTTACTTACATATGTTAAATTGGCTATTTACACATGTAAAAATGCTAAGTTATATGACTTATTTCTTAAATATTGCAGTTATAATTTGTGTTTTGTTCTATTTCCATTATTACTTTTAATTTATTGTAGTCAGTTCTGGCCCGTGAACATTTTCACATTTCACAAATCAACCACCAAATAATAGTAAACAGCGCCATCTGGTGTCATAATGAGCGTTAGAATTTATTCTTACTTGTATTATGCTAACAGATGGCGCTGTTTAAAATTGTATTTTACAATGACCCGTCCCTAAATTAGGAACGGAAATGCGACTCATTTACGGTAAATAGATCAAGGTCAGGGTCGAATTTATTTACAAAAATGTCCGATGCATAAAACTGATGACAGCATAGTATAATCTAGTCGCTTCGGGATGAAAACAAAGATGTGGAGGGATTTATAGAGGAGTAGGCTGCATGTTTTTGTCTTAGTTACTGCCAGCACTGCTTAATAAAGTCACTCTTTATGTTTTCCTCGTCATATTGAGCAACTGGATTATTCGACTGAATTATCTGCCAATTTTATTTCGACTGAGATATTATATTTCACTCATTTTATTGACTGATTTGCTCGACTGAGCAACTGGACAGGTTTTATCGATATCATAATCATGTAGCCCTACTCCCACGTATCCCCTGACTAGTATGAGCATACTCAAGTCAGAAAATGCTTTGTGGGAGAGGGGGGGGGGAGATGAAGATCATTTGTGTTGATTTATCTAAAGACAACTTTTACTTTCTTAGTTTACTCTCATCAGAATATTTTTTTCTGTTTTTCACCATCAGGTTCAGTAAATGGTTTTATCGACTGAGATATTCGACTGCTTTTATCAACTGATGTATTCGACTTCTTTTATTGACTGAGATATTCATCTGGTTTTATCGACTGAGATATTTGACTGGTTTTATTGACTGAGATATTCGACTGGGTTTTATCGATTGGATATTCAACTGGTTTTATCGATTGAGATATTCAACTGGATTTATTCGACTGGGATATTTGACTGATATTGAGCAACTGGGATATTGAGTGACTACTTTTATCGACTGGTATATTTGACTTTTTTGACAATAAAATCAGTCAAATAATAATTCAGTTGACAAAACCGGTTGAATAATTCAGTTGATAAATCCAGTCAAAAAATCCAGTCAAAAAAAAAAGTCTAATAATCCAGTCAATAAAACCAGTTGATTAATCCAGGCGAAAATAAACAGTCAAATATCCAAGTCGATAAAACCAGTTGCTGAATATTAAGCACCGGTGGCAGTTAATTAACGTATTATTGAATAGCCCAATCATGCCTGTAGCCATAGCTAAAGGGGGTAGTCTTATGATCTAGGTATATTTAGGTGATACATGTACTTATAACTAGAGAGTAAAAAATAGAATCCTACATATGCCTGTAGTCAGGGGCTTGGGTTGGACGAGACAGGTTTTTTTGTGACCTCTAGTCGAATTTTTCAGTGTATATTTCAGTCGAAAAAAGCAATCTCTTGACTTGATCGTGGAGAACCATACTTTATGAAGCACTAATGGGAGTGAACTAAGATAACAATAAGTAGCCTGGAGCCATGGTGGCTAAGTGAGTAAGATGCAGGCTCGCTAGCCTGTAGGTCACAGTTTCGTTTCCGGTATTCTTCAGGATTTTCCGAATTGTTTCCCCTTGTCAGTGGGGGAGAGCGGTGTCCCTGAAAACAAGGACAGCTGTGTCTTGTCGTTTGGATGAAATGAAATACCAAGGTCCCACGTACACATTGGCATGCATGTAAAAGATCTCCGGGCAGCTGGAATACGATATATAAGAGTAGGACAATGTTTGATGTTAAACACCATTTCATTTCATTAATGCTCATAACATGCTTCTTGGAATAGATCTTCAACACTTTATTTCAGGAGCAAAACACCACCAAGTAAACAACTTTTAACTTCCCATAAATCAGTCCTTCAACTAGTATATAGGTTCCCTAAGCTGGTCTCTCCAACTATAATTCATCTTACATACATTTGTCTTTTTCATATAAATTAGTTACTATGAAAGTGTTGATATAAACATAATTATTGAAGGATCAATTAAAAGTTAAAGAAGCTGAACAGATCAACCACTTTAGTTGCCAGTCTGTCATAATTGCAATCGACAGACAAATTAATTACTGTCTGGTTCTAATGACAAATCAAGCATTAAAGCACTAATGAGAGTGTACTAAGATAACAATAAGTAGCCTGGAGCAACGGTGGCTAATCGAGTAAGATGCTGGCTCACTAGTCTGGAGGTAGCGGGTTCGTTCCTGATATTGGCCGAGACAGTTCCTCAGGATTTTATCCTTGTGGTTTCTCCTTGTCGATGGGGCAGGACCAAGGGCCTGACAACAAGGACAGCTGTCTAATCATGCAGATGGGATGGAAGCAAAGGTTCCATGTACACATTGGCGTGGATGTAAAGACCCCCTGGCAGTTGAAATTCAATATATTATAAGAGTAGACTGTAGCGCTGCTGTCGAGGCCAAAATTCCCTCGTAGCACACTGTACATATTCTTGAAGCAATGGCCCGAGAAATCTCTCTCTGAGATTACCTGTAATCAAACGAAATGCTGCGCGCAGTATGCACACTGTATGGCATATGCCTGTCTTCATTAGCCCAGTCGGTGCACAACAGTAGCACTTTAAACCCAATTTTATTTTATTAAGTAGCAGGAGTTTATGTTGGCTAAGTGGGTAAGACAATGGCTCGATCCCTGCATTGGCCAAAAAAGTTCATCCGGATTTTCCAGTGTTGCAGGACAAGTTAGGTAGTACGTTCAGATGGTACGATAAACCAAGGTCCTGTGTACACATGAGTGTACGTAAAAGATCCCTTGACAGTTGGACAAAATTTCCCTAGTAGCACACTGTTTGTCATATGCCCGTCTTCATTAGCCCAAGAGTAATAGTTAAACTCTATTTCATTTAATTTCATTGAGTAGCCCTTTCATGCTCATAACATGGTTTAACTTCAGAGAATGTTGCTCGTCAAGTGTGTTCTGTAAGTATCGGAAACAAATACAGATTCTTGGAATAGATCTTCAATAGCAACAATCAAACAACTTATGACTTCCTGTAAATCAGTCCTCCAAAGCTGGTCTCTCCATCTTACATACTTTTTTCTTTTGATAAAGATTAGTTAATATGATAGTGTTACAATAATCATATAATTATTGAAAGATTAAACAAAATTTAAAGAAACTTAACAGATCAACCACTTTAGTTGCCAGCCTGTCACAATTTAAATCGACATGACAAATTTATTTGCTGTCTGCCTCTAAACAAGTACTATAAAGCACTAATGGGAGTGAACTAAGATAACAATAAGTAGCCTGGAGCAACGGTGGCTGAGTGAGTAAGACGCTGGCCTGGAGGTTGCAGGTTGTTTTTCCCTTGTCGGTTAGTTAGGACTTCGGGACTGACAACAAGAACAGCTGTCTTGTCGTTTGGATAGGACGAAAAACAAAGGTCTCATGTACACATTGGCAGGCATTTAAAAGATTTCCTGGCATTTGGAATTCAATATATAAGAGTAGGCTGTAGTGCTGCTGTCAGGGCATAATTACCCTCGTAGCACACTATATGGCATATGCCCGTCTTCATTAACCCATTCGATGCACAACAGTAGGATGTTAAACCCCATTTCATTTTATAAATAGCTGTGTATTACAGTGGCTTAGTGTGTGAGATGCTGACTTGCTAGCTAGCCAGGAGGTCGGGTGTTCGGTCAATACATTAGTCGAGCAAGTTCTTCCAGATTTTCCAGCAAGATTCCCTGTTGTCAATGATGCAGGACGGAGGGACTGACAAGATTAGCTGTCTATCGTTCTGATGGGATGAAAATTGGCGTTCACGTAAAAGATCCCTTGACAGTTGGAATTCGATATAAGAGTAAGCCGTTGTGCCGCTGTCCGGGCAAAATTTCCCTCATAGCACACCATATGGCATATTGTCTTCATTAGCCCAGTTTGGAGCAGAACAGTAAGACCTTAAACTCCATTTCATTTCATTAAGTAGCCCTTTCATGCTTATAACAGGGTTCCACTTATAGGGAATGTATCTGGTGGAGTGTGTTCTTTAAGTATTGGAAATGAATACAGATTCTTGGAATAGAACTTCAACACTTTATTTCAGGAGCAATAACAGCAACAAGTAAACAACTTATAACTTCCTATAAATTGGCCCTTCAACTAGTATATATAGGTTCCCCAAGCTGGTCTCCCCAACTATTAATCGTACATACATTTCTCTTGTTACATAAATTAGTTACTTACTATTAGTTACTATGAAAGTGTTAGCTTAAACATATAATTATTGAAGGATTAAGTCCAGGGGCGGATTGGGGCCTTGTCGGAGCGGCCCCTTTTACTGAGCGTGGAAAAGGGAGGGGGGTCCAGTGGCTCTCCCACGGGAAAAGTTTGAAAAATGAACCCCAAATATGCGATTTCGTGGCATATCTGATTATAATATCTGTCAAATAGTAGACGTATTGGACAAAAAAATATTTTTTTCATTGTTTGTCTGACCGGCCCTGCCTGATCGCCAGATGGCCCAATCCGCCCCTGATTAAGTCTGAAGCCATTTAAACAATATTTAAAGAAACTGAACAGATCAACCACTTTAGTTGCTAGTCTGTCATAATTTAAATCGAGTGACAAATTAATTGTTGTCTGCTTCTAATGACTAACCCAGCATTAATGAATATTAAAATATAGATTTGAAATTAAAAATAGAATTAATAATAAAATAACATATTACCTATACATTAATCATATGTATCCACCCTTCTTCAAACAAAAACATGTTTTAAATATTAATACAATCAAAATCCTTACTTAATCTATAACTATTTTCACAATAATAAGGCCTAAAATTTCTAAGGGCTTGTACAGGTGGATCTGCTGAACAAACGTCTACGTGTCTACTGAGCACCATAGAAAACGCATCACTTATTTTTTCTTATAACAAAATGATCCTTTAAACATATCGTATTTATTTTGCTTCTTATTGTGAACAATATTCAAATCTGAACACATCAATAACAACACATTTGTACACTTATGGATATTTAATCTGTAAACAACGGTACAAAGTCAGAGGGGTCAAAACCAAAAGTTTTGCTACTACTGCTGAAGGAAGAATAAAGTTGATATATCCACCCTTTCGTCTTCAATATATAATATGTACAATTTATGACGCTTAGATGTATCGCTTTCCCCCACCATATAACACATTTTGACTTGCAGGGAATGTAGATCGTCGGCCTGTGTTCTCTTAGTATCAGAAATGAATACAGATTTTTGGAATGGATCTTGAACACTTTATCTCAGGAGCAAATAAAAAAAAAACAGCAATAATTAAACAACCTATAACTTTCTATAAATAAGACCCCCAACTAGTAATATAGGCTTCCTAAGCTGGTCTCTAGAAGTAACGATTCGTCTTACATACATTTGACATTTTCATGTGGCCTCGTCTAAACGAAATAATCCCCCACATATATCTGTCGATAAAATCAGTCACATAGTTCAGTCATTTATATCAATCGGTTTTCTCCGGGTCCTCCTGTTTCCCCCAACTGCTAAAGACCTCTACCCGCAAGCGAATTATTGAAACAAAATTAAAAATCATATGTTAGTCCCGAAATGAGCTAAGCACTTCTACTGCCTATGCCTGTCCTTAATAGTTCAAACCCTCCTCCGTTCTTTAATTTGGGATATACATTTACTAATTTTTCCCGGAATGCCAAGGCGTCATCGTGTTTTACAAAAGATATTTTCCGTTCACCTAAACCGGCATTATACAGAGGTTTTTTTTCTTCTCTTGAAGGCACTGTTTCCTAAAATAAAAAAGAATATTAGTTCACAAAAATCAATACAATATGTGTTGAATTCTTTCAGATCAATATCTACATGTTCAGGGAAAAAGACATGCATTATCAGAATGTAACTTAAACATGAATCATCCTGAAAAGAACTGGTGTCTGACAAGAACCAGGTCTATTCGTTTGGTCCAGTATACACACAAGAACCCTAGACATGTCATGCATGTATAAGAAACCTTGAAACTGGGTCCCGAATAGAAGGAGGTTAAATCCCATTGCATTCATTCAAAAAAAGTAAAAAAGAGAGAGGTCTTTGTGGTAAGACTCTAGCTCGTTAGCCTGGAAGCCGCGTGTTTGATCCCTGCATTGGAAGAGAAAGTTCATCAGGATTTTCCGATGTGGTTTTTTCTTGTCAGCAGTGCAGTACAGGAGGTCTGACAAAGACAGCTGTCTAATCATTTGGACGGTATAAGAAACAGAGGTCCCATGTATAAATTGACGTGCACGTAAAAGATCCCTTCGCAGTTGAGAAATGTGGTTTAAAGTCCACTCGACACAACTAGGTCATTTCGGGACCAACACATGGTTTTTAATTTTATTTCAATAATTCGCTTGCGCGTAGGGGTCTTTAGCAGTGGGAGGAAACTGGAGTACCCGGAGGAAACCCACAAGGTTGAGAAGGCGCCCCTATCTCCATGCCACATACGCTCACACCAGGGCTCGAAACCACAGCCGCAAGCCAGAGGTGACCAGCCAACTAGAGGTCGAAGCGCGGCACTCTAGACCACTAGGCCATCCCAACCCCCATATAAAACGGTAGGCTATGCCTGTCTTCATAAGCCCAGTCGGAGCAAAACAGTAGGACGTTAAACCCCAGTTCATTTCTCTCGTAAGGCAATGTCTGTTACATCTTAGGCCTATAATAATATTCATTAGTAGGCCTATTCAGTGAAGGTTTTGACATGTCACATTAGTTTTAAGTTTTGATTTCTCATCCAGAGGAAATATCAAATGTTTGTGAGTGAGAAAATATTATTTATTTCCAAAACAGCCCGAGGTTTGGAACAAGTCGCGGGACTCGAGTTCCCAACTCTGACATTGCCAAACAAAATATATTACTCACCAACAACGTTTACAATATGTACTGTAATCAACTGTGTCTGTAGCTATCCTGTTTGAAATAAATTCGACCCTGACCTTGATCTATTTACCGTAAATGAGTCGCATTCCGTTCCTAATTTAGGGACGGGTCATTGTAAAATACAATTTTAAACAGCGCCATCTGTTTGCATAATACGAGTAAGAATAAATTCTAACGCTCATTATGACACCAGATGGCGCTGTTTACTATTATTTGGTGGTTGATTTGTAAAATGTCAAAATGTTCACGCACCTGAACTGACAACAATAAATTAAAAGTAATAATGGAAATAGAACAAAATACAAATTCTAACAGCAATATTTAAGAAAAAAGTCATATAACTTAGCATTTTTACATGTGTAAATAGCCAATTTAACATATGTAAGTAAGAAGTTACATGCATAGAAGTAAGCATATTAGCATACGCATTACAAGGTTAGAAGTTAGAATTATGGGGGAAATTCCGCTCCATATATATGGTTATGGAAATTTACTCTAGAAATTGCGCATGAGATATCTGTTATCATGTTGTTGACATATAGAACCAGTATGTTTTGTTTCTATAACCCTTTTTTATATAACAATATGTCAATCAAATGTTAGTTGATTTCAGTACACACCTGCATATATGTGAATATGTTAGAAACATAAAACTATATCTTATCTCCCCATTCCTTGCCTATAATCTTTAAAAACAAAGTCACCACGACTATATTGCTACATTACTACGTGCACCAAACAACGATAATTTTTCATTGGTTAGGGCCGTCTAAACGCGGGTAAATTTAGAGTAGCTATTGGCTAACAAAACGCATAAACAACCTTATTTGGATATTGTATTTTTTATCACACATTTTTGGCAGATAAAATATTCAAGTTGGCAGAAAACAATATGAACATTTCTTTATATAAAAATTATCATCCATTTTGGCGGAAAAAAATTGAAAGCCAGTGTGAGCCCTGCGTAACACAATATGAACATAACATGATTCAACTGAAAGGTGATATATATATGCACTATAGATGATTAATATCTACATTCAAGTTAAACCAACTGTGTCTATATATTTTTTAAGTCTTACGTCGAGCTGAATAAACTAAATGATTTATTGTCATTAAAACTCCAATGGCTGGTTAACAGTGTGTAATTAAAGACAATAAATGGATCTTTGTAGAAATACACATATTAATTTATTTAAGGTGTCATGCCGATGCACATACCTCTCAGGTAGATTCAAAGACATAATACATAATTACAATTCTCAGTAGGGAAGGGGTATAATTTATTGTGTAACATTGTGATTATAATCAAAACAATAAATCTCGTCCTATACTATAAACAAGCCATAGCAAGAAATACCTCCTATTGTCAATGTTTTAATGGTACCTAGAATTTTCTACACCACCTCTATTGCATCTAGACATTTAAAGCGTGTTAACAATATATTCATTTAAGAGAAACTATGTAATTTCGAGATTAACATATCGTACAATTCATATTCATTTGATGATCGATCACCTATTTACAAAACTATGGTTTATCCCAGAGCCTTATATAAAGAGAGTCTGGCCAACCCGTGTCCCGATTATGATTGGCTAATGGTGGTCACGTGACACATGGACGCCATTATGTTACCCATCTGAAAAGAATCGTCTGTTATAGTAACCTATAATTTGACGTGTTTTAAATGACATTTTATCCGCGTTTTTTTATATTATTGGTCTGTTTTGTGGCTGTGAAATGCCACACAAATGATGGGCAAGGGATTTATTTGCACAGGTTCCCAAAAAATGCGAAAAGGCGTCGATTGTGGCAAAAATTACATCTTGTGTAGGCCTAGTGCTAGTAGCCTAGGCCTACCGGTAATTATTATCCTGTCATTCGCGTTTTTAATGATTTCAAGCGACCATAGATTCTCATTGTAGTTTGAAGAAATTCCGAACCTAATGACATATTCACGTCATAGGTTATTATTTTTTTATGAATAAATTTTTAAAGATTTGTTATGAATTGAAAAACGCTTTGACAGTAGGGTAACGTCGTATAAAGCGCCCACGTGGGGTTAAGGGCCCACCATGAAAATCTCGGATATGATTGGCAGTTGAGAATCACGTGTTATGACACAGTAAGGTATTAATGTCGGCTTGTGTCCTCCAAAATATTGAAGTTGTAGATTAAAATGCGTGTATTCTGTGTGACTTTCAAATTTTTGGGTCACTTTTTCTTAATCTGTAGATGGGGGTCATCCGAGTGTAGCTGGGTACCTATTCCAGATACAGAAATCAAATTTATATCGATAATAACACCAGTATTTAATGCTTCATTTGGTGCAAGCCTTTTTTAACTACCGTTCACAGAATATGGGCGCTTTTAAATATTGCGCGAGTGGTGGAAGTGGGGCAAATAGCCCACTACTGCTCGGGACATAGCGCCTATACCTGGGCGACATACCCCACACCACTGGGCTGATTACCCCAAAATGATACCAAAGGCAAAATTTTATATTCAATTGACTTTGTATTTATACAAAGTGTATATGGTCATGAGTTGAAGAATCTCGCTGATTTTCAAAAATTTCCGGTAATTACAGCCGAAGTTATTGTCCGTGATCACCTTAAAAAAAAACTTGTGGGCGCTCAAGTGGCTGAAGATACTGCCCGATAGACTTTAAATTTTTACGCAGTGTTGACAGTTAGGAGACGAAGAATCCTATTGATTTTCAACAATTGCCGATAATTACTGCCGGTGGTCTGACCCTTTTTACTTTGAAAATTCTTGTGTACGCTCTATAGGAGCTACAGTTAATATCGGCTTGACTTTAAATTTATACACTGTGTTTAAAGCGAAAATTTCATATTTTCTAAGAAAGTCAAAACATAATTATTTCTTTGTCTTTTGTTCAAAAGGTTGTCAACTCACAATTATACGATCATTATAGCCATTTTTTCCCACACTTGGAAATCATTCACGTCGGAAATAATAAAACAATTACCTTCCTTGTTTTTCTATTCCCACCATAGAATAGCTATCTTAAAACGTTTGAATTTGAAGTGAAAATGATATTTTTGCCAATTTCTCAACTGGCAATAGTGTATCATAGTGTATCATAATTATTTAACGAGGTAGGACTGTTTATAGATACCATCTATTTTAGGGCTTTATTTTAATACATTTTAAAAATATAACTTTAAAATATGAAATTGTAATTTTAAGGTCACGAGGTGAGGAAGTCTATTGATTTTTAGCAATTTCCGATAATTACTGATGGAGTTATGGTCCGTGATCACTTAAAAAATCTTGTGGAAGAGTTGCTATATAACCCGCGTTCTGGAGGAGGTGAGGGAGGAGGCGAGGGGGGGGGGGGGGTGAAGGAGGGGTGGGGTAGGGGTTGGATGGCGTAGTGGTCTAGAGTGCTGCGCTTCGATCTCTAGCTGGCCGATCACCCTGGCTTGCGGCTATGGTTTCGATCCCCGGTGTGAGCGTATGTGGCATGGAGAGAGGGGCTCCTTCTCAATCGCGTGGGTTTCCCCTCGGCACTCCGGTTTACTAACCACAGCAAAGACCCCTGCGCATGCGCTAAGATAATGAAAAAAAAGAAAAATAAGATCTGTCTGCGATATCACCTTCGGTGGAAGCGGACCTTAAACGCTACGAACAACACGAGGTGAGGGATTAGTCAATGAAACTATCTGTTATGACGAGCTTTTGGTGTGAAATATCAATGGTGATTGGTTAATCAAATGTCTGACGTTATAGGGTCAAAAGTCGCTCGTATGACCTCTGGCCCGACCTCCCAAAACAACTGGCCAGATCTGCACGTGCAATTGTCTTGATCGCATCGAAGCGTATCTGCACGTACCGGATCGCTTACTCACTGGGGACAATCCTATCGCAACACATCGCACGACAGTATTGGACAACACACAGACAATATTTCACACAACATTTTACACAAAATTTAACCAGTGAATAAAAATAATAAACTTGAGCTTGGCCCAATAACCCATTTAGTTTTTGAATGGTCAACAATAACCCCCATTTCGATTAGTTGTTGTAGGCTACAAAATAAATATAGCAAATTATATAATAACATACAAGATTGATTGCAATTTTGTAAATATATGCTGGTTTTAACCATGATGGGGCAGGAAGCCTACTATGGGCGGTCTACCCCTGCCTTAAAGGCACTTTGCCCCACGTGTGGGGTATTCCGCCCATTTTGTGGTTTTTCATATTTTGCTCATAACTTTATTAATTATAGACATAATCTGATAAAAATAAGTTAAACAAGAGAATATCATCAGTAGTTTGACATAATCCTGAATTGGTTTCAGAAGATTGAGAAATATAAATTAGGCAGCGAGCTTCCTTTAAGGTGGGCGTTTTACCCCACGCTACCCTATAGGCCCAAATAGGCCTACCGTATAGGCCTAGCCTTTGTTAATTAGTAGATCTTTTTTCGATTTAAATCTCGTCTATATGGCATAAAGTGTTGTGGTTTGCGTTACTTTGTATATGTTTAATGAATTCATCCACGAGTGAATTTTCGAAAAAGATTTTTGTAGGACTACTTAGGAATAACACTTTTGAGTTTGATAGCCTACCGTGTAGGGTCTGGCCTAGTTAGTAGATGTTTTTCGAATTTTAACTTCATCGATATGGTCATTTTTATTTTCATTTTTTTTATAAGTGATTATGTTTGATATCTCCAACCAGGGGTGAATCTTCAACAATTTATGAGCTTGAGACACACAGTGTAGGCCTAGGCCTAGCAAAGCTCCCACTTGACTGAAGTCATCAATATTATTAGTTATAGCCGTTCAGCTTAAAAAAAAATCTTTTTATTCAGATTATTATTTTTCTTTTTCTGGTCTTTGTAGGGAGTCGAAGTTTGAATTTCGTTTTCCGGCAATTTTGAATAAAAGGCTAAATCATTTATTTTTGCTCCTCTGAATAAAAATTGTACACCAAAGAGAGAGAGAGAGAGAGAGAGAGAGAGAGAGAGAGAGAGAGAGAGAGGGTGAGGGTAACGTCCAATCGACACAAACTATAAATATGGTTTAATTTTATTTCAATAATTCGCTTGCGCGTAGGGTTCTTTAGCAGTGGGAGGAAACCGGAGGACCCGGAGAAAACCCACGAGGTTGGAAAGGCGACCCTACTCCTTGTCACGTACAACCAGGGATTCGAAAACACGCCAGCTGACTCAATGACAGGTTTTATGATACAGCACGCACGTGCTAACCATTCAGCCATCCAATCCCCCATTTAGAGACCATATGAACTACAGGGTACATCATGGTTTAGACACTCTATCCGAACTACAGGGTACATGATTGTTTAGAGAGACTCTATCCGAGCTGCAGGATACATCATGGTTTAGAGACTCTATACAAACTACAGGATACATCATAGTTTAGAGATTCAATACGAACTACAGAATAGAGACTTTTGGCAAGTGGCATTTCCCTATCCGTATCACGTATCCGTATCATATACGTGACACGTTGCGTCAGAGTAGTTTTAGAGTTTTGGCAGATTCTTGCGTCGCGTACGTATGCGTCACTGCGCTGAGCTTAGTTCTGTACAGCATGATGGCAGTAATCTACCAAGATCACCATCAATACTAGTAATGTACCTAGCCTACAATTTCTCGGAGTGAGTGAAGTCGCTCGACAGTCGCTGAGCTATAATAGAAAAAAATGTCGCCTCTTTTTACACCCCTTTACCATAGAATCACATTTACAGCTTTGCAAGGTCCCATATCTACCTAAATCTAGCAAATAGAACAACCAGCGTGTAGACAGACGGGAAAAGTATGAACATTCCGAGAAAAACCTGTCATAAATAATGATTAAATTCCAGTCTTTATTATGGTTAAATTCACATCAAACATACACCTCCGTGTTCTATGATACACATAGATTCATAAAAACGCTATGATACAACATTTCAGCGTCTAAAAAGACGTATCCGTGTGCTGTATCACGTATGAGAAATACACACACATTGATGACGTCACCCACAAAATCCATACGGATACGTGATACGTACTAAGAATTTACGCTTGCCAAAAGTCTCTATTGCCTGTATTATCCACACCGTATGGTGACCTATACTGCACGTTAACTTAAAAGTCAGTCATTTTGTACAGAGTTAAAAGAATTCATTTGCATTTCCTATGTGAAACAGATTGAAGCGAGGTCTCGAAATTGCAGCACAAAACTCACTCTCTAGATTTCTAGACGCTCTTTAAATGTAGTATTTTAAAAATTTTCTCAAAACTATAGGTGTGCAATGCAAACCGAAATAACACAGCCCCCAGGTACCTGAAGCAACGGCCTCTAGGGGGTTGGGTGGCCGAATGGTTAGCGTGCGCGCGCTGTATCATACAGCCTGCCATTGAGTCGACTGACGTGGTTTCAAATCCCCGGTTGTGAGAGAGGGAGAAATGGGGTTTAACGTCCACTCGACACAAACTAGGTGATTTTGGGACTAACATATGGTTTCAATTTAATTTCAATAATTCGCTTGCGCGTAGGGGTCTTTAGCAGTGGGAGGAAACCGGAGTGCCCGGAGGAAACCGACGAGGTTGAGAAGGCGCCCCTATCTCCATGCCACATACGCTCACACCAGGGTTCGAAACTACAGCCAGAGGTGACCGGCCAGCTAGAGGTCGAAGCGCGGCACTCTAGACCAATAGGCCATCCCAACCCCCCGTTAATGACGACATATTTGGACCCTCCCAACCCCCAAATCCCCGGTTGTACGTGGCAAGGATTAGGGTCGCCTGTCCGACCTTGTGGGTTATATCCGGGTACTCCGGTTTCCTCCCACTGCTAAATACCCCTACGCACAAGCGAAATATTGAAATAAAATTAAAAACAATATGCTGGTCCCAAAATGACCTAGTTTGTGTCGAGTGGACGTTAAACCTTATTTCTCTGTCTCTCTCTCAACGGCCTCGAGTTATACAATAAGACGTTCCGATTTAGATTGGCATATTAGGCCTTCTATTGAAGATGCTCAGTCCGATGAAAAACTACACGAATAGCTGTCTAGTCGCTCGGGTTGGACGAAAAACCGAGGTCCCGGGAACACATTGGCGTGCACATAAAAAATCCCCTGGCAGTTGTAATTCGCTATAAGTATAAGAGTATTCCGTAGTGCCGCTGCCCGGCAAAATTTCCCTCATAGCATACTGTATGGCGTATGCTCGTCTTCATTAGCCCAGCTAGGAGCAAAACAGTAGGACGTTAAACCCCATTTCATTTCAGTTCCCATGATAAACTAAATCTAGATATCACTAAATACGAATAAATAATAAACTATGTATAAATGATTTATAATTATGTTTATTGGATTTAATGATGTCATTGGAGAGGTCAGATCCAAATTTAAACCCCCAAAATATCTGATACATAACATAATAGAGAATATTATACCGTATTTGTAAATCCAAATTAATACTGGAATGATTACAATTATTAGAAAAGCATGCAGTTAGTAATAAAATAGTCTAAAATAAAATAAAAATATATGATTCTAATATTCTTTTTTCTATTAATATAATAAAATATCCTTCGTCATACAATTATAGGAATGGTCATTTAGTTAGTAATGACATAGTCTAAAATATCAAAAAATATATGATTTTAATAGCTTCGTTTATCCAAATTATCGTTGAATTTTAAAACCTCGTGGGTATACTAATCTATTTAACAAATAATAAAGAGCTAACAAGAAAAAAGTTTTTTGCAACTACAGTCATTGTGAAGGTTCACTCCCACTTCGACTACAAATTTTAAAACCATCAAAAATCCTTGTAATATTTGGGGATTGCATTGGGTTTCATACTTGTTTATCTTTTTAAGATTAATTGTTTCAAATATTGTACATTTATTCTTCAATAAGAATCATTCAGTCAAAAATGTTGTTATTAGAATTACTTTATAACAAATTATTGTTTTAGGTGTAATGACGGGAATTCGTGAAATAGAATGTTGGATATTTTATGGAAGAATCTATTTTAGCCACAGAGAGGGTATATAAGTAGGAATAATAAAACCACCAGACCATATAATCTGTTGTTATAAGCTGCGACGTAGGCGAAATAGGACGGTACCATGAAACTAGAATCTATAAAAAGAATATCAGTCCAAAAATGGTCCATTTCTGTTCAGTGATTACAAAGATGTGATTAATTCAAAATTTGTCAATATTCGGTGTACTCTGTGTATGAGAAATATCTTTGATCAAGAAACACAAAACTTTGCACATAGTTTCTTATTGATGTATATGATACATTAAAACAATAAAAGATTTAAAAGGGGCTATATTTTAGCCACACTGAGTAATGTGTACTTTGTTATGAAATAACACCAGTAACATGTCTAGTTAGTAATAAAATGGTATATAATATAAAAAATATATATGATATAATAAAATATACTTTGGAAATAATACAATTATTGGAATAGCATGCAGTTAGTAATAAAATAGTCTAAAATATATAAAAAAAATATATGATTCTAATATTCTTTTTTCTATTAATATAATAGAATATACTTCGTAATACAATTATAGGAATTGTCATTTAGTTACTAATAAAATAGTCTAAAATATAAAAAAAATATATGATTCTAATAGTTTCGTTTATCCAAATTATTGTTAAATTTTAAAACCTCGTGGGTATTCTAATCTATTTAACAGGGACCTGCAATAGGCAGATCTAACTCTTACATAATGCATCCTTAATATAGGGATACTGTTAAACAAATCGTAAGAGCATAAGTTTTAATGGCTATATTAGTTCTAAATACTAATAGAATTGGGAACTAATAGTGGATCAAGAATATCATAACGATGCATCCTTGATTCATTCCTACTTTGAATGGTTTTACTTATATCCTTTAACTTAGCCCGAAATCTGCAAAAGAAAATATAAACATTACGGCATGAATGAAGAAAGATCCAACAATGATTGTATAGATTAGTGTGACGAGGTTCAAGCATAAATAATAGGGGGGTTGGGTGGCCGAATGGTTAACGTGCGCGTGCTGTATCATACGGCCTGTCATTGAGTCAAATGGCGTGGTTTGCGAATCCCCGGGTGTAGGTGGCGATGAGTAGGGTCGCCTGTCCAACCTTGTAGGTTTTCTCCGGGTCCTCCGGTTTTTCTCCCACTGCTAAAGACCCCTACGTACAAGTGAATTATTAAAATAAAATTAAACCATATGTTTGTCCCGAAATGACCTAATTTGTGTCGAGTGGACGTGGTGAAATATAAACAAGACAATGTAGAGTCAGAATGTGGTGAAGTATAAACAAGATAATATAGAGTCAGAAAGTGGTGAAGTAAAAACAAGGTAAAACATGACCCTTACTAAAAACAACACATTGATAACCCCCTTTAACCTGCGTATGACATCTCCGTGTATACATGCATGCCCCCCTGGCTGAAAATGCGGCCCTTACCATACAGCGAAATTTGTATGCCTCCATTGTTACATATGACATAGTTATTTATGGCACAAAATAATATTTTAAGAACTAATTTGGGGGCCCCTTTAATCTGATCCTGAAATTACCTTAATGATTAAAAATTTTATAATTACTTTCAGAAAATCAAAGGCACAACACTATTTGTCCACTAAACTCAGGATATTGTTCCTGTTACATTTTCTCGGTAGGCCGAGTGGAACACTGTCGAGTACTTACCCATTGACTATGTCCACTGCTTTAGGGTCATGCACATACTGAACTTCAAAATTACCTAGACTGTTTGCAGCTCTTTGGCTTAAAATATCTGTCATGACCATGACATCCAAAGTTTCGTCTTTATCTGGTAAATAGTCTATTATCGCCATTTTTGCATCCTAAAAAAATCAAATCAAATCAGGATGCAATAACCCGAATTAATTCCATTAGAGATAATTCATAATTAATATATTATTGGAAGTTTCATTCAAATTAATTTATTCTTGGCCAAGTTAGCACTGTTTGAGGTTTTGACAAGATGTAGCAATGGTGTTTATAACCGCAGCAAAGTTACTTGTTAATAAAAAGTCAACCTCGCTTCTCCATTTTAAAATCAAATCATTAAATTGCGATCGCATTTCACTGTCTTGAGAGTTCACTATAGGCTTGTCATGTGAATAAATGTCTAAAAAATAATTCACATAACATTTGAAGCCAAAATAAAAACGTAGAGTAGGAAAATATAGCTCTTGAATAATGTATCTTTAATAATTTAAAAACTGTTTTAGAATTAAATATTCAGAAAAGAAAATTGAGAGCTAATTAACTCGTCCGACGAAGTCAACCCTCCCATTAACAGTTACGGCCAAGCTAATATTTACTGCTGATCAGTTTTGGATCATGCTTGACGTCATTTACATCAATCAGTTTATGTGGACACGTGATTGTTAAAAGCCAATAACCCCCCCCCCCCACCATGTGGTTTAAAGAGAGTACACCCGGGAAATACAGAAGTAAAATGTTACCTTGGTTGTAGGCGGACTACCTGTCATCAAACTCGGGTAATTAGCCGGAAATGCGTATTGTTCGTACTGTAGAAAGTTGGCGGCAGCATGGGTAACACTACAGGTATATATAATGCACGTGACTACCAGTACGATATCTTCGTTACATTTCAGATTGCCGCCATTAGGTATTCCCTGGAAAATGAAATGAAATGAAATGGGGTTTAACGTCCCACTTTCTGCTCCTAACCTGGGCTAATGAAGACTGGCATACGCCATAAAGTGTGCTATGAGCGAAATTTTGCACGGGCCATGACCAAATGAAATACCATATTATGTAACGTGTACGCGTTTAACATTTGCCCCCCCCCCCAACATTAAAGGGGTGTTTCTAAATTTTGTGTTGACTAATCATATCGGGGTTGTGGCATGGTTCCTCCTCTGAATATTTCAACGTCTGTCGTGACATATTATCCGTGCATTTTACACACGAGTCTTACCAAAACTCCAACCCCACCCTTTTCCTTTCTTAAGCTCAGCTCCGTCGCCCAACTCTTTAATTCCCAATCACCTGTGATGTCCGTTGGGCTCTCTGCAAAATACATCAAACGATTATTGATAAAAAGAATATACATATATCCAAAGATCTATAATGCGGCTGTTTATCGTACTTAACATGAACGTAACTTGGACGAGAAGTTTCATGGTTTACCCTTGTCAGTGGTACAAGGCGGGTACCCTGACAAGGAACATCATCTAGTCGTTCACATGAGGCATTTGCGTTAAAGAACCCTTGACAGTATATTATGTCCAAACATTAAAATGGGACGCCTGTAAAAGACTGAAGCGGCCATAAGCTACTTTCCGTTGTGGTTGTTTTGGATGCTCTGGTTTGGACGCGAGAAACACGTGGTTTTCAATTTTACAAATACTAAAGATGGCTGTAGTAGGTTACATCTACATGTTTATAAATAAACTGGACGTTTGGGTGTTCAATTGGTCTACCGCGTGCGCAGTATATCTTATGGGCAGTCAGTGAGTCAAGTGGCGAGGTTTCGATTTCGTGTGTGTACGTGACAAGGAGTAGGATCGCCTGTCTGACCTTATGTTTTACCGGGTCCACCGGTTTCCCCCTCAGGACAGAGGGACAGCGAATTGCTAAAATTAAAAAAATGAACCGTATGTTAGTCCCGATATCACCAAAATTGTGTCGAGTGGGCGTTAAAGTAAATTGACAACATTACGTACTGTAATAAAGGTCAACATATTTAGTGACGTAGTTTTTAATGGCGTCGTATAAAAGTAAAGCGTCGTCCCTATAGTGATAATTAGGTAAAGCTGAAACGTCATCAACCTGTAATAAAATACAAAATTCGTTCAATTATATGTAATGCAACCCATCCAATTATACGTAATGCACAAACATTCGACCACATGTAACGCCAATCCACCCAATGGCCTGTAATGCACATTCATTCAATCATGTGTGATGCAAAAAGTACCAAAATGCGTTGCTCAATTATTGAGAGGTAGTGCCAGGTGTCGCGGGGAGGAAGGGGGACTGGCGCCGTTTGATGAACTCTCCTGTCCTGAACTCTTCCCCAAAATAGATTATGTTTATACTGAAATCAAATTATACAAAGTCACATATAATAGGCCTACTAAAAAATGGCAAAATGTTCATCAGCATTTCCAACATGGTTTCCCCTTGTCAGTGGTGCAGGGTGTATGGCCTGGCAAGGACGTCTGTCTAGTTGTTCGGATGGGATGAAAAACAGAGGTCCCGTGTACACATTGGTGTGCACGTTAAAGATCCCTCGGCAGTTGGAATTCGATATAAGAGTAGGCCATAGTGCGGCTGCCCGGGAAAAATTTCACTCATAGCAGTAGCACACTGTATGGCGTATGCCCGTCTTCATTCGCCCAGTCGGAGCAGAACAGTGTCAGTACGACGTTAAACCCCATTTAATTCCAGTTCATTTCCCAAATACCATATGCCATTTTCGCATTCTTTTCTTGTGTGCAAAGTTTTCTAGTTGTATAGGTGTTAATTCACACCAGAAAATAAACGTTATATTTAGTTTTTAGGGTTTTTTTTTAAAAAAAAAAAAATATGTGGTACATTCAAAATACAAGAAAGGCGGTTTTAAAGAAAATTGCCAAAGCCTACAGGCAAAGTAGTAGATTAATATATTCATTGAAAACTTGCCCCTCTGTTTTTCAAATCTGCAGGAAGAGTACCGTCTACATCCATTCGCCACTCATTCATTCTGGAAGAAATGTTTGTATAAATAAAAACAGCTAAGTTAGTTCGGTGACCTTACTTTTTGTATAGACTATGCTTTTTGTCACCCTCAAATCTGGGATTAAATTCCACAACCCACAAGAAAGATAACCAATAATAGAAACACGATGAATGTGACTTTTCTGCACCAACCGAGAATAGGTCGTGTAGTATGCGGGTACATTTTGCACGGGTAGCGCCATTTCCGGCAATTCTTCACCGAATTCAGTAAGAAAGACCTTGGCTCCCTAACCCGGAGTTCGTCGAGAGTTTCTGTCGTGGTTCATTCTTGTCAGTGGTGCAGGGCAGAGGTTCTGGCAAGGGACAATGTATAATCGTTCGGATGGGACAAAAACCGAGGTCCCGTGTACATATTGACGCGCACGTTAACGATCCATTGGCAGTTCGAATAGGCAGTAATGCCGCTGTCCGGGCAAATATTTTCTCATAGCTGACTGTATGGCATAGTATGCCCGTTTTCATTACCCCAGTTTTACAAGAACAGTAGGACGTTAATTTTCATTTAATTTCACCTTTTCGTACAGTACTTTCACCAGGTATTAGATACACGTTGCACTGATTGTGGTTATATATATTATGATCATCGGAATGGCGACAGAATTACTGTCAGGGCACGTACAGCGGCAGACCACTATTTATTGCAATTCTCTCTCTATCGTTTCTCCCCTTTTGCATGCCAATTTTTGTTGACTGGGGTAACCAAAAAGTCCTACATAAGATCAGGTTAAGGCATGTATCTAGAACCTCCAAATCCTATTACACAACCTAACCAATTCGAAAACCAAAAGTGGTCCGTCGAAGAATACTGACCCTTTTCCGAGAAGTTCAAGCATTCCTTCGGCACCGATTGTCATCGCTGTATCGACCCATCCGCCTGGCTTTAGAAGTGTTGTATTAGCTAAGCTGAAATGACAAAGCCATACACATAAATTAGGTAACCTACTATTAAAGTATTACCGTAATGTAAAATATGTAGTGACATCTGCCGCCTTTGTGATGTGCACAAGACATAGAAATATGATACGACAAAATGTCGACAACAAACTGACCCACTACTACCAATTTTTGGACATGAACTGGTATGCTCTCCATGCGCTAGTCATCTTGTGGTTCTTCCTGTTATTCTTCAAAACGACGCTCTTCGATAATAGTCTAAAGCCCCGCCAATTCATGCACGATCGAAATGATACGGTTATTTGATTTTTGATATGACCCCATGGTAGCTGCGATGACGTCACACCCAGTTCCTGGTCTAGTTCAGTGGTACGTGGAATGGGATACCACTTCTAAAGATAACAAATGTTTAACCCAAGCAATAAATCTCTATAATAACTTACTTGTTGATCGCTAATATATATAAAAAATGTGGCCCCATTAATTTGAATAGAGGATGTGACAGCGATAGATTTCTGTGAGTTGAAATCGCGATTCCTTCCATATTAAGATGCGTAGAACCTGGAAAATAAACCACAGATTTTAATCAATGATTGATTGATTGACCGATTGATCGATCGATCGACATGACGATTGATTATTCGATTGTTTGACCAATCTATCTTCAGAGTCGCACATGTTTCGTACAACACCCTCGTTACCCTTGATGAACTGTGGGGTTTGCAATGTGGATCAGAAATACAGAGATAGAGATTGCTGTATTTTGGTTGACTTTCTAGGTTGTTGTTACTTTCTACTACATACTGTGCAAGACGGGGAGCCTAGTAACGCATACTGTCTAGTCGTGCATAAGGAACGAAAAAGTGCATGTAACAAAACCCTTGAGATTTGAAATTGGGATTAAGAACACAAAAGTAGAGCGTTAAAACCTATGATGTGTGACTATGGTTACTTATCAAGATGTGTTACTATGGTCATTTACCTAGGTGTGTGACTATGGTTACACATCAAGATGCGTTGCTATGGTTACTTACCTAGATGTGTGACTATGGTTACTGAAAAAGGTGTCCTACTATAGTTACTTACCAGGATGGGCCGCTGTTATTACTTATCAAGATGCATTACTATTATTGCTTCTTATCAAAATGTGTTACTATGGTTACTTTCCAAGATATGTTACTATGGCTACTTACAAATATGTGTTACTATGGCTATTCCATCAGATACTATGGTTGCGTATCAAGATGTGTTACTATGCACGATTATGAAGATGTGTTACTAAAGTTACTTTCCAAGATGTGTTACTATTATTACTTACCAAATTAAATGAAATTGGGTTTAACGTCCTACTCGTCTGCACCTAACCTGGGCTAATGGAAGACGGGCATACGCCATACAGTGTACTATGAGGGAAATTTTGCCCTGACAGCGGCGCTACGGCCTACTTTTATATCGAATTCGGTTTCTCGTCCCTCCGTTCTGCATCACTGACAAGAGGAAACCACGCCGGAAAATCGAGATGAGATGAACTTTTTCTCGGCCAATGCAGGGATCGAACACCCGACCTCCAGGCCAGCGAGTCGGTGCCTTACCCACTTTGCCACGTGATCCCCCATTACCAAGATGTGTTACTATTATTACTTAACAATATGTGTTTACTATGGTCACTTTCCAAGAGGTGTTACTGTGGTTACTTACCAAGATGTGTTAGCGATTGATGGTAGGCGGCATCTGCATTATTATACCACATTTTAGCTATAGTCCAAACAGTAGGGTGATCTGTTGGTAGAAACACCTTAAAGCAAACAATATTATATGGTATTATACATCAGGATATTTCCAAAATTCACCTCGTTTTGGGATGAATAGAGTAATGATATCGGGCTGAACGTTCTACCAGTTAGTCCAGCGAAGACGAACATACGTCATACATTTTGCTCGGACAGCAATTAAATCTCTACTATCATTTGTTCTTTTACGGGCACAACAACGTGTATACGGGATCTCGGGTTTTAGTCCCATCCCGACGCGCAGGCACCCTTAAAGCTAGCAAATTGCTACACACCATGTCCTGCAGTACGGTACTGAAAAGGAGGAATCCCCGTTTTCGGATTTACAAATTGAGAAGATTCGTTAAACCGCCACAATGGATTTCAAAATAATATTTGAGTTTTCACTACAGATCATTTATTTTTGTGATTTACATTTTCATAATTAATATTTTCATGATTAAAATTTTTATAGTTAAATTTTTTGTTGTAGGAATGATTTTCGGAAAAATCTAGATCTGATTATAATTACCGGATTATCTGCAGCTGGTTTCTGGAATAACTGAATAGCGATAGGTCGTAATTCCCGATAATTATCAACCATAAACAGTCCTATAGGGACACAAAGCTGAAAATAAAATACAATGACGTTTTAAGATCACACCCATGGAATGAAATAAAGCTTAACATCCGAGAGATAATGAAGAGAGGCACAGCTTGGCGGGATTATGATGAACAGCGATGATTCCGCCAACTGTTCGTTGAATATCAACTGCCAGGTTTTCATTTACTTACACGTCATTGTATACACGGGGTGACGGGACCTTGGTATTTATTAGCACCCCAAAAACGAGACACTATTTCGTCGTGGACCACTAACAAACCACCCCGGAAAATCCAGAAGTGTAAGCCGAGAATGTATACGAGCAGTTGAATAAGCCTAAAACCCGTTGAAAATGATATATTTTCCATTTTCTATTGGAATAATAGGATATCTCTTAACAAGGTATATAGGACGTTTTATAGATACCATCTATTTTAAGGCTTTATTTTTTTATACTTACAAATATGTGAAATTATAGCTTTAAAGCGATAGTATTACAAGTTACAATAGTAAATTATAAATTTACATCTGGGGGTTTCTTTAAAAGAAAACTACGCCCATTTTATAAATAGTGCACGAAAGTACCACAGGACCAGAAAAACACCAAAATCCCCAAACCTTAGGCAACCTGATGCAGTTCAGAAGAAAGACTTGCATGATATCATCACATAATTTATACTTTGTAATTTATCTAAAAACAGTTTTATTGAATGTATTTGTTAGCATCGTTTTTATTATAGATAGAAGTTTAAGTACTCTAGTTAAAAAGTATACAATTTGTTACAGTTTTTATGTATATAAGTATAAGTGCATCCTGGAATGTTTTCATAACTTTAATATAAAATGGCTAGTCCGACAATAACTTAATTGAATGCTAGGGGTATGCGACAAAAAGTTAAACGTACTAAACTATTTCTTTGGTTGAAAGAGCAAAAATCCGATATATTATTCTTACAGGAAACACATAGTATTAAAACCGACGAAATTAGATGGCAGCAGGAATGGGGTGGATCTGTAATTTTTTCTCTCTGTAGAAGTAATTCAGCTGGCACGACTATCCTCTTTCGAGACACGTGTGATGAGAACATATCAAAAATAATAGATAAAAACGGATATTATACTGCTGTTGTAATTAAGATACTAACTGAAAATTATATATTTCTCAATACGTATAGCCCTATCTCCAATATTGACCAATTTAAATATTTTATCAGTCTCTGTGAATTGATGCAAAATCTTGAAGAAGAATATGATTGTAACACATTTATCGTGTGGGGGGGGGGATTTTAATAACGTAATGGATGTAAATATGGATCGTACAGGCGGTAATTATAAAGTTAAGAAAAACGGCAGACAGGCAATAAATAATATTATTCAAAAATTTAATCTTATAGATATTTTCCGAGTTAAACATAATAATGCAAAGAAATATGGAAGCAACGAAAACCCTAAACCCTTAAAGATACATTATGGGAGATTTTTATAAAGAGTTGGCAATTCTTACTATAACAGTACGAAAAAAGATGATGAAAGAAGAATATATTGAAAATTTCAGTCAAATTACTTTATTCTGAACAAAGTAATTACCATTGTAATTTTGACTAGAAAAGGGAGTTAATTGTATGTTCACCTTTTACGGGAATAGTCGATATAGTTTGATTGACAGGCGTTAACTCCACCTACATAATTTACTTTTTACTACAAATCAAAAATAAGACTTTTGATACATAGATAAGAAAAGCAAGTCTGTAATAGGATTTTAAAGTTTGAAAAGAATGGACAAAATCAATGAAGAAGCATTTGTACATAATTATAGCCGACTTCTTGTTAGCCCGTGTGCACTCGTGTACTGTAACTCATGGTAGGCCTACGTGACTCCCGAAGTTGACAAATAGGAAACAGTGATCCCGTAGGACTGCGATTCAACTGGGGTGATGTTAGCTGCGATGTTTATCAATTTCCATAATTTTATCCTAAACGAGTAAACGCAAGTGACAAAAGAGCGTATGGCCTATAATACCGACATCCAAGCTCCCAATAATTTAACCAACAACCAGGCCCGTAGCCAGGGGGTGGCAAGGGGAGGGGGGGGCAATGTCCCCCTGACAAAATGTTTTGTCCCCCCGAAAGAAAATTTGCCAACCATAACTCTAAAACACCTACTGTAGATTGTAACGAGTGTGCCCCTCCTAAAAACTTCACTGCCCCCCCGAAGCCAGCAAGCTGGCTACGGGCCTGCCAACAACTAACATAATATCAAGGCCGTATAGATATCATTTAGACAGAAGACCTGTCCGTCTGTTTAAGTCATCACACGGTCCTTATCTCTGTTTGGTGTATTGCACTTTAGTTTAGATGTCATTTGTTCAGGCCTCGCTCAACAGCGGCCTCGCTTCGTACGTTCTATCATTTAACCTCGATCTCAAACGTAACGGTTAATTTCCGCTCACGACGCCATTTTTATAATTAAATCAGTCAATGAAATCCTGTTTAAATCCAAGCCGGGCTGATTTTGTGCGTGTTGTGTAAATAAATATATAATTTATAATTTCTATGACATCTGAAGTCTAAATAAAGACTTGCAATAATCAGATTTAAGTCTTGCATAATGTATGTTTAATTCAAAGCAGGATTGACTTTTGGCTTATAACTGAAAATTTACAGGATTATGTGAAAGACTGTAAAATACTAATTAATACAATAAGTGACCATTCGGCAATTTACATAAGTCTGAACTTTGTTGAAAATAAACGAGGACCGGGATTATGGATCTTTAATAATAGTCTGGTTTTTATATAAGAATATTTATAAATATATTGAACAATCTATAGTGATGAGTTCCATAATCCACTGGACGGGGGGGGGGGGATCTTTGGGATTATTTAAAATTTAAAATTAAACATAGTACTATTAAAGTTACATTATGGGAGATAAGATAAAGAGATGGCAGTTCTCACTATAATAGTTAAAAACTAGATAGTGTAAAGATAATTTGCTGAAAATTTCAGTCAAATTGATCCACTTTTGAAATATTCACATAGCCTCGGTCATGATTACTCAAATCATTAATATAAACAGCATAGTCTCGATTATCCACTTGGTTGATTTAATTATCAACGGCCATTAAGCGGGATATACGATTTTAATCCGCCAACATCGAAGGCTAGCCTTGACATCAAGAGTTTTTTATGGTCTGGATATGTTAATTAATGTCTAATTGATTATTTAGATAACATTTCAGGCCTAAAGAAAGACCTGTAATAAGCAGATTTTGCTCTTGCATTATGCTATTTTAATATAACATTAACAAATAAGAATATTCATTTTGGCTATCCAGAAAAAACAAAGTTCAATAATTTATATGAATGGGACTTTACAAACCACTTGATACTCTTAACCAAATATTATATATTTAGATCTAAATTAGAAAACGTTAAGCCCTCACTATATAATGTCTTTTTAATGAGCAAAATTTCGTTAGATTTGGAGGTTTTTAAATCAAGTATCTACACCCTAAATAAATGGAAATATGTAGAATGCAACGCATTATTGTAGAAATAGACTAGTCACACATACCCTTATCATTCAAGTAATATTATAATATATATGATATGAACAAGACATTTTAATATCAAAGTGGTGGCTACATCTCCTTCCTCTTTCGACTTTCGTAGAAAGGAGTATAGAAACCAGTCATTTTCTTTTGTTTTTTTGGACAGTGCTCTGTAACCCTCGAAATATGTATACTCCCCAACTCAAGCAAGGGAGACAACATAACTTAACGGGGGGAAACAAAAAAGAAAAAAAAAATATATTTTTTTATGAAGACCAATTTACGAAAAGATCATATATCAGTAACTTAACTTAAAAAGGTTTTTTAAAGGATATATTATCCCTTTTTCATACTTCTCAAGAACAGGATACAATGATACTTTTAAAAAAAAGAATAGTTTCATATGGTAAAACGCTTAATTTTGTTTTTCAATTTGATGTAAATGTTTTGTATAATATTTTTTAGTATTAGAAACCAGTTTTGATGCCAAACATATAAATATAATCACCTTTTTTTTATGATTATAGTGAAAATTGTATTTAATATGTCTCATTTAATAATATAAGTGTTTAACCCCCCCCCCCTCAAAAAAAAAAACCCCTTTATCCATATTACTATTCGACCGATTTTCCCCGACGAAAACGCACACGGAAACACCGCGAAAACGCGTACATGGAAAACAGAATCATTAGACGCATCAAAAACCCCATGACATACGGACGGACAATAGCGATGGTAATGTACGATCACATACACAACCAACTTACCGTTCTACCCTCTCGACATATGTTTCCTTCTAATATCTCATAATCACAAATATATATCCTCTTATCTTTTAGTAAATCTTTTAATCTGTTGCCTTGTAACATGGGTTTTAGAATACACTCGTCAACAGCCAACCTGAAACAAACAAATAGAGGAAGAAGGCGGGATGTTTTAAACAAAATTAAGAAATGAAATGGGGTTTCCTACTGTTCTGTTCTGGAGAGGTAACGAAGACGGGCATACGCCATACCAGGCGCGGATCCAGGATTTTTTGCAGGGGGGGGGTCTAGGTTTGATAATTGCGGTGGGCGTAGCTCAACCAATTAACGGGGGGTTTGGTAAATTAGATTCAATTTGGTGCATTCTGACGTATTTCCGGAAGGTAAATTCCAAAATTAGAGGTCTAAAAATCGCCAATAAAATCGCATAAAAATTTTTCAAGCCTGAACGGGGGGGGGGGGGGGGTCCGGACCCCCCTCTGGATCCGCGCCTGCATACAGTGTGCTACGTGGGAAATTTTGTCCGGTCAGCGGCACTACAGCCTACTGTTATATCGAATTCCAACTGTCAAGGGATCTTTTACGTGCACGCCAATGTGTACAGGGGGCATCGGTTTTTCGTTAACGACTAGACAGCTGTCTTTGTTACACCCCCGTCTTGCATCACTGACATGGGGAACCACGCCGGAAAATAACAAAATTAAGTAAACCCAGGATGGTAACAAGTGCGTATAAGAAAGAAATATGACTGTTTCAAAAATTTTAAACACCTTGCCGAAGTCTTCAGCCTACCACAGCTATAGGTGACTTCGACACTGCCATGAACCTTAACAACAATCATCAGGTAGTCCATAGAAGTTTAGTCGCTACTACATACGGAATTCGAGAAGGCTTTTCTTCTGGTAAATAGCCTAACGATTGGCAACTTATAAATCCCAGTTCAACAGTATAGTACAAAACGAATTTAAGTTGAAATAACAGGTGGTGTATTTATCACAAAGTCTCTAGTTATAAAAGATATTTATAAATGTCTATTCTCTCCGCTGGCATCATGGTTTGATCCAGCAGATAGGCTACCTATAGGCTTCCCTCCACATGATTAATATATGATTGTAAAGTATAATGCGTAAAGAATTAAAAATAATATATATACTTTTCTGGAATGTCTGTGCATAGTCTGATGAAATTACTATTTACACTTGCAAGTCTTTGACGACCAAAATAGAGGTCATCTTTCCAGCCATCGTGTTCCTGAAAATCAAAGAATTCAGGTTGATTGGAATATAAACAGCTTTTTCTTTTAAATTGTGGCCTCGTAGATGAAAACTGTCTTATCTTTACGTCACACTAGCTTGATTTTTTGTTTCGGTGTGAAATTTAAAAAAGACCAGCACACTTGCTTTGCTTGGACAGAATCCAATTTTAAAAGATTGAAAATATGCTTGGTCGTTGGTTGGTCGTTATAATATAACCTGGTTTGTGTCGAGTGGGCGTTAAACACCATTTGAGTCCACTCAAACTTCATTTAAACTTCGTGCCTACTCGTTAGAATCACCTTTTCTTGATTTAGATTTTCTGTTTTCAAATGGGATTGGACCTCCTACGAGTTTAGTTAATGAAGATATGAAGGTGAACACATACCATCCAGTGTGATTTGTTGGGAAATAATCCCGGGCAGCTGCGCTACGGCCTCTCTTATGTGAAATTCCAACTGTTCTTGTCAGCCCCCTCCCCCAAATCCTGCATTACTAACAAGAGGAAACAACGTCGGAAAATGCAAAGTCTTTCTCGGCAAAGTCCGAGAGGCTTTCACACACACCCCTATTTACTTTCATTGGGAGCTATTGATTTAAAATAGTTTGTTGTTACCTTTGGTAAGGGTAATGTTTTGGATATGTAGAAATTTTCTAGTTCGTCCATATTCTTCCATTTGCTTTTCAAATGGCCAAAGAATCTGTAATTTACAAAAGCTGCTGCTTTTGCCTTCATAAACCGTGTTCCCAGATGAAACTACAAAACGAAAAAAAATGAAATGCCATGGGGTTTAGCGTCCTACTTTTGTGCACCGGGTGGGTTAATGAAGACTTAATTTTGCCCGGACAGCGGCGCTACGACCTACTCTTATTTTGAATTGCTAAATTACAGCTACACCAGTTTGTTTTCTGCTTAGTAGTATATATTTTAATCAATTGGCACACGACGTTATTTGTTCCTTACGGTATTCAGCGTCTGCACCAAGAAATGTCCGCCAAATTATCGAGACAGGGGTGCGAGCAATTCCTTGCACTTCAAAGTCCAAAATAACTGTCTGGGTCAATCCCTTGACAACTTCGCGCAAGCGAGTTTTTGAAAAAAAAAATTGAACCCAATGTTAGTCCCGAAATGACACAGTTTTTGTTGCGCTGACGTTGCACCCCATTTCTCTCTCTCTTTAAAGGATAAGCAAATTGAATAGATTTACCTCGTAGTTGAAGGAAAAGTGTTCATCATCTGGAAAGTCCTTGATCTGAAAATAGATTGAAATTATGGTATGGATAGAAAAATATGACGGCGAGTTGTCACATCATTTAATGTGATCCTTAAACTGTGGATCTGTAGTTTTATATTATTTAAAATATAATTAAATTAAATGTTTAATCTTAATAATAAAAATAAGCTAATAAACTAGTTTCAATAACATTATTAGTTTTACATGATTTATATATTATGATTTATACTAAATTGTAAAAACACCATAACAAAACAGTTTTTATTTATTATTTCCCACTGTCATAGCCTTATGTAAACTTTTCGTTCGTTCGATTCTGGAGCTTAATGTCCACATCCATCAGGGGTGATATCTTATTACTATTTGCATTTTTCATTTAATCGTTAAGCAACTTTAGACAAACTCCGTCAACATTTATATCATCATATTGGCTAGTTCCTTTAGGAACTGTCTCTGAGCGGATCATGTCCGCTGACAGTAGCTACCGCTTGCTGGATAGCTGCAATATTAAAATACGGCAAAACACCGCGCTTCCCCACCCCTGTTCTCAGTCTATTATGGAACTTCTGCTTTCCATTTTTCACCGTGAATGTTTATGCCTAGACTTCCGCTATTAATTATTCAAATGGGCAAATATTACGTATTAAATTTTAATGATTGGTTAAAAAGCCCATCACGTGTTTTTAGACCTTAGACCTATCCCATACCTTGCATACCACTAGGGACTCATTACCAAATTTGGTCACCAGACACATCCCATTCTTGACAATGACAAATGTGTTTATTAACCTACGGCTCAATTCATGTAACATATCAGCACAGACTTCATTCTGCTTTCCTCACCATATTTCATAACCAATCTAATTTGCATTTGAAATAACCTCATAGCATATTTTGACAATGGAGAATAAATCAATCAAGGTCCTAATATTAATTTGCATATACATATATTTTCTTTAGCACAAATCCCTGCCACCTATATTACTACACATTTAGATTTTCATTTGCCTAATTGTCAACGCATTATGTGATGCACGTAATGGTAGTTTTACTCCCTACAGATAATATAACAATAGACCTCTATGGTGGACTATGGCTGCCATAGCAAATACATATTATTTTCATGAAATTTTAATATTTTTCTCTTTCTTTTTTATTTAATTCTTATTTTCTTTCATTTAAAAAACAATTTTAATTTATATTTATTTTAATTTTCTTTTTATAAATTTTTTTTTTAATTTTTTCTTTTATAAATTTTTTTTTAAATATTTTTTTTATAATTTTTTTATAATTTTTTTATAATTTTATTTTTATAAATTATATTTCTTAATTTTTTTTATTTATTATACTTACATTTTTTTTTCATTTATATTATTTTTTATTTAAATATCTTTTATTGTTTTTATTTTTTTATCTTCTTTAAATTTTTTTTTTCTAAAAACGATTTTTATTTATTTTCTTCAAATAAAAAAAAAATCATGTAAAACTTTTTTTTTTTGATTCTCCAAAAAGATTTTTTTTTTTAATTTCTAAAAGAAATAAATTTTTTTTTTTTTTTTTTCATGTTCCGTGCTTTGCCATATTCCGTGCTTTGCCATATTCCGTGTTTTGCTATAGTCCGTGATTGTGGGTTAGGGTAAGGCTTAGGTTTGGCCCAGGGTTAGGGTAAGGACTAGTCCTGTTTGCATCTCGAGACCAAATCTACAGGTGCTAGCCCTTACCCTAACCCTAACTCCCACAATCTCTATATGACGTCATATGTGCTAAAATGCGTAGGACTGTCATCGATCTACCGTTCCCTTGCTTTGTCATAGTGCAAACCAATGGTCGTGTTCCACAGTGCTTCGCTTTTGGGTGTTTTATCAACATAAATCCGTTGACGAAAGCACAGGGTTTTAGTTTTCACAAGTAAATGTTAATATTTAATGAAATCGGTCAGGAAAAGGAAAATCAAAAACTCGATCTCCCGTCCTTATTCTTGTTGTCTCGTATCACCAGTCGACTCTACCTGCTGTATAACCAATCTGCTTAATTTCTCCGCCGATAAGCGAGCCCAGAGGTGGATTATCCTATAGGCAGTGTAGACAGCTGCCTAGGCAACCTGTTTCACAAAGAATTACTAACGAATTATCCCTGTAACGGATGGCTGTCTAAAACACGTGCGTTGACTTGCACGCCTCGTAGTCATTGGCTCAACGGCTCGTGCATTGTTTACTTAACACCTAACTGCTTCGGGCAAAATGATGCATTTTACTCATTTTAATATCCATTTACACTAAATAGGAAATATTTTTTAACTACAAATACTTCAAACGCCTTTATTTATTTTTCTTTTACCTCAAAAAAATGTTTGAGAATTTAATTTGTCGGAGTAAAAAAGTTAATATGCCGTACTCATTAAGCCTCGTCCATGTCATGCTTATCATTGATTGTAGCGGCCAAGCGAATATTACTGCGGGATCAGTTTGCTGCCTAGGGTCCAAGAAAAAAGGGCCCATAAAATTTTAGACAACCTATTTAAATTTGTTGTTTTACATTTTAAGTCCATTCATGTATGTGTAAGGGAATTACAGAATATATTTCTCTTCTTTTAAGCAATAATAAATTAGGTTTGTTTTCATTTTATCTAGCAATTGGGTATTGCTATGCTCCCCTGGGCATCAAATGATTGTTACTGGCCGAATGACATGATAATGTTTGACTAAGTGATTGATATTATTCCATCAATATATCCTCGGAAATTCTCTCCAGTGGTCTTAGTTTTACTTCGGCAAACCAGTTCCGTGAAGGTCCAAGCTGATCGAGCTGCCTGGGGTCCATCAGAGCCTTGATCCGCCTCTGAGCGAGCCGGTTTTTATACGGCGTACGCCGGTCAAGTAATATTCGCCGCCCCTGTAGCCCAACTTTTGCAGACGTCCGGTTAAATCAAGTGACCTCGCCGCTAATATAACCGAACTATGATCATTCGGTATGCGCCGGTATGGACAAATAAAGCAGGGCCAAAATTCGTTGTCCAGAGTGTTTCGCTTGCGGGTGTTTTATCAACATCTTCAACGATAGCACAGGATGTCAGTTTTCACAAGTAAGTATGAATATCTTATGAAATCGGTCAGGAAAAGTAAAACCAAAATCTTGACCAAGAAGAGTCGATCTTGACTATAAGTACATAATATATGACTGTCAAGGGTTCTTTGGCGTGCATGCCAATCTGTACACGGAACCTCGATTTTCTGTAACATCCGAATGACCATATAATGTCCCCTTGCCAGGCCCTCCGTCCTGCACCACTTGCCAGGCCCTTCGTCCTGAACCAAGACCAGGATCGAAAACAGAACCAACAGGACAGCGACCTACTGTCATATCTTTAAGGGGGTAGGGGGAAGGTGCGATGAATGGTTAGCGCGTGCAACATGCGGTCTGTTATTGAGTCCACTTGTGTGTTTTCCTTTCCTCGATTGTACGTGACAAGGAGTAGGGTCATCTGTCCAATAATTTGTGTTTTTAATGTCGAAGGCTTTGGATGATACCGAGTTAGAGACTTAGCAATTTTAACTTCCTAACCGTTTTTGTCCTAATCCCGCAAATAAATACGGTAACGGTTATTTTTATATTTGTGTGTTGGTCCGTTCAGTTCAGCGGCAAAATAAACACCACCACGCTCTCATGACTCGGAATCCTGTCAAGTTATTCTTCATACAACACAGTTTACAACATAATCAAATTAATTATTGTGACTGCATGGTAAAATAAGACGACATTTTGCCATAAGGATGATTAGGCCTACTTAGTACAATGCTAGTCTATCATGTACTCATCTACATTGACTCTTCTAGGTCGAGATTTTGGTTTTCCTTTTCCTGGCCGATTTCATTAAATAATATTAACATTTGATAAAACACTCAAAAGCGAAACACTGTGGCAAAGCAAGAGAACGCTAGATCGAAGACGGTCCTACGCATTTTAGTACATATGACGTCATGTAGAGATTGTGGGAGTTAGGGTTAGGGTAAGGGCTAGCACCTGTAGATTTCGTCTCGAGATGCAAACAGGACTAGTCCTTACCCTAACCCTGGGCCAATTCTAAGCCTTACCCTAACCCACAATCACGGACTAAAGCAAAACACGGAATATGGCAAAGCACGGAATATGGCAAAGCACGGAACATGAATTTTTTTTTTTTTTTTTTTTTTTTTAGAAATTAAAAAATAAAATTTTTTTGGGGGAGATAATTTTTTTTTTCTTCGGAGAATCAAAAAAAAAAAAAAAAGTTTTACATGATTTTTTTTTATTTTAAGAAAATAAATAAAAATCGTTTTTAGAAAATTTTTTTTTAAAGAAGATAAAAATTAATAAAATAAATAAAAGATATTTAAATAAAAAATACTATAAATGAAAAAAAAAATGTAAGTGTAATAAATAAAAAAAGAATTAAAAAATATAATTTATAAAAAAAAATTATAAAAAAAATTTATAAAAAAAAAGAATTAAAAAAAGAATTAAGAAAAAATTTATAAAAAAAAGTAAAATAAATATAAATTTAAATTGTTTTTTAAATGAAAGAAAATAAGAATTAAATAAAAAAAAAGAGAGAAAAATATTAAAATTTCAGGAAAATAATATGTATTTGCTATGGCAGCCATAGTCCACCATAGGACCTCTAAGCATGACTTAGTTGTCATAGAACGTCAGTATAAAAAAAAACCAGTGTCCTAATGCTGTACTGACTACTTGCATCGGTATTTTCTGGCGCGGCCGCCTTTTGTCAATGGTGTGAGCCCTTGGCATATGGAATTCGATATACGAATAGGCCATCGTGCCGTTGTCGGACAAAATTTCCCCTCATATCCCACTGCATGTATGTCCGTCATCATAATCCGATCGGAACAGAACAGTACATTAAACCCCACTTCATTGTATTTACTTACCCTAACAGGCAAACCTGGTGCTGGTGATTCAAACTGATACTCCTTCATTTTTTCTTCCAGTTCTTTTTTTCTCTGGTCGGGATGTTCGTCATATTGTGGTAAGGAAGTGTCATTTATTGTAATTCTTTGGTGGAAGTTAGCTTTAACCCAACGTAATATAGGAAAAACGAATTTTTCCGCCGTTCTGGCATTCTCCACTACAATTCTGTTCACATACCAGGCGCTACCAAACCCCGAATTATCTCTCCATAGTTCAATTTCAACTACTTTATCCACGGATCCCAGATTGTGGCGTGCTACCCTAAACTTATCCGTTTCGCCTCTTTCAAAATCATCTCTGAAGAACTTATCCAGGTGGATTTCGGGCGTGGAATTTCCAATTTCATCGTGCAGAATAATGAAGACATTAGCGTCGGTCCCTTCGTATTTCTTGTCTCCGGTGGTCACATATATCAAATAATCGTCCTTCATGTTGCGAAGTGGGCGAATCGTCTCACCAGAGGAATATTTGCTCTTATATGACAACGATATCAGTGGGAGTCAGGTGGTCTGACCAATCAGTATCGAGTTGAGTTAGGATTTCAGACCCTAGTTAAGGTAGCGTGGGGTAAAACGCCCACCTTAAGGGAAGCTCGCTGCCTAATTTATATTTCTCAATCTTCTGAAACCAATTCAGGATTATATCAAACTACTGATGATATTCTCTTGTTTAACTTATTTTTATCAGATTATGTCTATAATTAGTAAAGTTATGAGCAAAATATGAAAAACCACAAAATGGGCGGAATACCCCACACGTGGGGCAAAGTGCCTTTAAGGCAGGGGTAGACTGCCCATAGTAGGCTTCCTGTTCCATCATGGTTAAAACCAGCATATATTTACAAAATTGCAATCAATCTTGTATGTTATTATATAATTTGCTATATTTATTTTGTAGCCTACAACAACTAATCGAAATGGGGGTTATTGACCATTAAACAACTTAATGGGTTATTGGGCCAAGCTCAAGTTTATTATTTTTATTCACTGGTTAAATTTTGTGTGAAATTTTGTCTGTGTGTTGTCCAATACTGTCGTGCGATGCGTTGCGATAGGATTGTCCCCAGTGAGTAAGCGATCCGGTACGTGCAGATACGCTTCGATGCGATCAAGACAATTGCACGTGCAGATCTGGCCAGTTGTTTTGGGAGGTCGGGCCAGAGGTCATACGAGCGACTTTTGACCCTATAACGTCAGACATTTGATTAACCAATCACCATTGATATTTCACACCAAAAGCTCGTCATAACAGATAGTTTCATTGACTAATCCCTCACCTCGTGTTGTTCATAGCGTTTAAGGTCCGCTTCCACCGAAGGTGATATCGCAGACAGATCTTATTTTTCATTTTTTTCATTATCTTAGCGCATGCTCAGGGGTCTTTGCTGTGGTTAGTAAACCGGAGTGCCGAGGGGAAACCCACGCGGTTGAGAAGGAGCCCCTCTCTCCATGCCACATACGCTCACACCGGGGATCGAAACCATAGCCGCAAGCCAGGGGTGATCGGCCAGCTAGAGATCGAAGCGCGGCACTCTAGACCACTACGCCATCCAACCCCTACCCCACCCCCTCCCTCACCCCTCCCGCGCCTCCTCCCTCACCTCCTCCATAACGCGGGTTATATAGCAACTCTTCCATCAGTAATTATTGGAAATTGCTAAAAATCAATAGACTTCCTCACCTCGTGACCTTAAAGTTACAATTTCATATTTTAAAGTTATACTTATAAATTGTATTAAAATAAAGCCCTAAAATAGATGGTATCTATAAACAGTCCTACCTCGTTAAATAATTATGATACACTATTGCCAGTTGAGAAATTGGCAAAAATATCATTTTCAACTTCAAATTCAAACGTTTTAAGATAGCTATTCTATGGTGGGAATAGAAAAACAAGGAAGGTAATTGTTTTATTATTTCCGACGTGAATGATTTCCAAGTGTGGGAAAAAATGCCTATGATCGTATAATTGTGAGTTGACAACCTTTTGAACAAAAGACAAAGAAATAATTATGTTTTGACTTTCTTAGAAAATATGAAATTCTCGCTTTAAACACAGTGTATAAATTTAAAATCAAGCCGATATTAACTATAGCTCCTATAGAGCGTTCACAAGAATTTTCAAAGTAAAAAGGGTCAGTCCCCTGGCAGTAATTATCGGCAATTGTTGAAAATCAATAGGTTTCTTCGTCTCCTAACTGCCAACACTGTGTAAAAATTTAAAGTCTATCGGGCAGTATCTTCAGCCACTTGAGCGCCCACAAGTTTTTTTTTTAAGGTGATCACGGACAATAACTCCGGCAGTAATTACCGGAAATTTTTGAAAATCAGTAAGATTCCACAACTCATGACCATAAACATTTTGTATAAATACAAAGACAATTGAATATAAAATTTTGCCTTTGGTATCATTTTGGGGTAATCAGCCCAGTGGTGTGGGTATGTCGCCCAGGTATAGGCGCTATGTCCCGAGCAGTAGTGGGCTATTTGCCCCATTTCCACCACTCGTGCAATATTTAAAAGCGCCCATATTCTGTGAACAAGGCTTGCACCAAATGAAGCATTAAATACTGGTGTTATTATCGATATAAATTTGATTTCTGTAACTGGGATAGGTACCCAGCTACACTCGGATGACCCCATCTACAGATAAGAAAAGGTGACCCCAAAAATTTGAAAGTCACACAGAATACACGCATTTTTATCTACAACTTCAATATTTTGGAGGACACAAGCCGACATTAATACCTTACTGTGTCATAACACGCGATTCTCTACTGCCAATCATATCCGAGATTTTCATGGTGGGTCCTTAACCTCACTTAGGCGCTTTATACGACGTTACCCTACTATCAAACGCCTCTTTATTCAACACGTATGTTTCAAACTGATATTTTATATTGTTTATCCTTGTTTGTCTATTAATACTGTAAACAATATTGTATTTTATTACTAAGCAATTTAAGATGCATTATTTAAGATTTTAGATACAGACCTGACAGCTTTCGCTATAAAGTCGGGTTTATAATTCCGACTTTTTCAATGTTTATACTTATGACGGACGTTCAATGCCGGCAAATTTGTAGAGTTGCAAATATGAACCTCATGTACGACCTGGTAGGCTTGATCTGCGCTGGACATTAAACAGCACCACTGTTGCTAAAATCCACCATACTTCCTTTAGGTCGAGAACTCGCTTTCGTTGGCTTGTGTTCACACATTTTGGTTGATGCTAACGTACATCGTTGCAAACCGCAGATTTGTTGCCATATTCGACGTAGCGTTCGCCAGCGCCTTGTGGCGGCTGGTAGCTTATACAGTATAAACCTGATTTAACGTTTAATAAAATAGCATAGTCTTGATTTTCATTACTACCATTGTTACAATAATAAACAAAGTCTGGGTTATCCATATTGAAATTAAATTATTAAATGGCGACCGCGTTTCATTCCGTTCAAAATTGCAACTTTCCGATGATCTATAGAATGGCCATTGTCTTGTTGTGTGAACAAATGTCTAACAATTAATTTCAAATAGCTTGATGCCAAAAGAAAGATCTGCAATCGGCAGATTTAGCTCTGACATAATGCATCTTTAACTTTCAATTAAATAATTGTTACATTGAGTGGGCTGCTTTATACTATCAATATCACATGAAAACAGGATATGTTAATTCTCATGTTAATTCTCTTAACCCTTGTGGGTACACGTTGTGAGAATCACATAGCGGGTATCAGGGGTCAATAGGGACCCCAGTTATAATTCAAAGTTTTTAGGTACACGGTTAGGGTGAGACAGGAAACAACACCCTTTGTCATGTACAGGTGTGGTAACGAAACCTCGCATCTTGATTTGATGACATAAAATCAACGCGTAGAAGTTAGAATAAGCCTACGTGATACATTGCATGTAAAACAGTACGCATTAGGCGTAAAAATCTGACAGTGGGGAACATTTAGTCTCGGTCACCCAGAACCCCCTAGTCTGGGTCCGTTGTCAATTTTTGACGAAAATTACTGGCTAATCTACCACATAAAAAAACTAAACTCCCGGTTACTCATGGCCAATGGAACCTTTTGGCTAAAGCCTCGAAATATATCCCACAATTCACTTGGCACATCTATTATTAGAAACAAAATAGAGACGAGGAATAAACATGAATCGCGATGAAGAATTAAGAATACGTCTGATTCTTGACAGAGAAAATTGCCATTTCAATTATAACCTTTACAAACAAAATTTTAGAGAGTATCATTTTTCACAGGCGAGATGTTTTGGTTACGTGGTAACATAAAATACTGGATAATCCAGACAATGACCTACTTTCCGCCAAATTGTGACTACCAGCGGGACCACAAGCTAAGAAAGGGTGATTTTCTGTATAATCAGGGGCCATAATTTAGGAAGTTACGATCCGATATGCGCAAATATCGAAAAGAACAAAGATCTTTGGGTTATAAATATGCATTTCAAGTTTCATCAAAATCGGGTTAAAATTGTAACCTATCAGGGTTCTCAACCTTTATATACCATATGTTTACACTATTTGCGTACAAGCGGCGGCCATTTTGTCCGACAATTTTGGTGGGATTATCACGAAATGCGAACTCAACTTTCATCACGGCGAAACAGTGATATAATAAAACGGTTTTCTAAATCAGATAATAATTGTGACCCCCAGAGGGACCACGAGCTAAATAAAGGTGATATTTCGTACAATCAGGGGCTATAATTCAGGAAGTAACGATCCGATATACGTAAATATGTAGCATAACTCATTTTATTAAACAGATGTTTTATTACTGCATCATAACATATTTACACAATGTGGTTGGATCTGGAGATGTCTAACTAAAGATCTTCTCTTTCGGTCGCAGAAAACCTAACTCCCGGGGGTCTGTGGGCAGACCCCATGGTCTGGGAGGGAAGCGACTTCTCCCCAGGTCTCTCCAAGACCTCCCCTTCTCCCCTCTGGTGTCCTCCTACGTAACTCTAAACTAGGCTTTATATACTATCCAGCAATACCTGTCAAATCCTAATGCACGCCATAGTTAATAGCATTAGAAATCAGAACACTGAAAACTAATTATTAACCCTTTGGCAAGTAATGCGACGTATATGTCGTCACCGACAGTGAGCTTAACGACATATATGTCGCCAACGTCATACCTTATTTTAGATCAATTTTTCTGATTCCATACTAAAAGCAATCCCTCGAAATGTTGTCCAATGACAGAAATAGAAATTTAAGTTACTATTTTTATCTCCTAGCCTCGTTTTAAATAACTATTAATGGGGGTTTTCAATGGGTTTTCTTGAAACTGGGTAACCCGCGCTAGGCCTATCATCTGCGTTGTTGTCATTAGTGCAAGATGGCGGCCTCTTGTTCTTTACGGCCACGGATGAACAAAAACTTGACATTAAATGCTGTCTTAGAAATGTTTATGATGAAAATGAAGAAGAGAACGTTAGTAAACAGTCATCATTATTTGATGACAGATCACGGCGTTGTGACTGATGGCGATAATCAGAGAGCGAAGAATTTCAACAAGTGGAGTATTGTAACAGCTATATCTGTCCAAATAATTAAACATAAATTCATGATCTGATGAAATTTTGCACAAGAGCAATTGTCAATCTCGGAATATTTCTACATCCCGCCATTCCGGAAATGAACCCTGTAGGTGGGATAAACCATAGTTTTGTAAATTTGAATTGTAGACTACGATATGCTAACCCAGAAGTGATGTAGTTTCTCTTAAGCTGCGTTCACACTAGGGGTTTAATCTGAATTGAATTCAGAATAAAGTCTTATTCCGGATTTTGGCCTCACACTTAATTCGATAAAAACCGAACTGAATCTGAATCAACGAATCCGTATATTTTTCTGAATTCAACCCGGAACAATTATTCCGAACGGATTATTCACAATCAAGATTTGCGTGTGACACGCTTGATTCAGATCAAACTGTTGACCGTCCAAGTCCAAATTTATGCCAAGGAGTCGTGTAACTGTTGCCATTTCCCAAAGTGTTACAGTCAGTCGCTCGCGGCGAGGCACTGGCCCCCGGAGTCCTGTTGCCATTTCCCAAAGTGTTACAGTCAGTCGCTCGCGGCGAGGCACTGGCCCCCGGAGTCCTGTATCTTGTTTCCCAATGGCTGGCCTTAACAAACTGCATATTATCTCGAAGGTAGCCATTAACACGCGAAGGTTCTTTCGTCGATCGCTTTCTCCCCAAAGTTCGCCATGATAAATGTGGTAACATAACAAGCTAAAACATATGTTGTCAGCGCCAAGTCCTCGGAACAGTCAACACGGATTGTGGCATACTTTTCCATTTACAACACACTAAATTCTGCCCTATACTAACATTTAATTATCGTAAATCGTTCAAAATCAATCGGCTTCTTCATCCATCACCTTATTCATCAAATGTATTGCTTAATGCTGACAGGAATTGAATTATGAAATGAGAGCCACGCTGTTCAGTGAATAAGAAGATGGCTCCCTAATCCGGTTGTCCCGGGTTCGCCCCCGGTGTTTACCGAAAACGTTCATCTTGATATTCGGGCGTGGTTTCCCCATGCCAGTATTGCAAGGCGGAGATGTAAGACCCCAAACTGATCCCGCAGTGAATATCCGCTTGGCCGCTACAATCACTGATAAGCATGACATCGACGAGACTTAATCAGTTCGGCATATCAACTATTTTACTCCGACAAATTAAATTCTCAAACATTTTTTTGAAGTATAAGAAAAATAAATAAAGACGTTTGAAGTATTTTTAGTTAAAAATATATTTTCTATTTAGTGTAAATGGGTATTAAAATGAGTAAAATGCATCATTTTGCCCGAAGCAGTTAGGTGTTATGTAAACAATGCACGAGCCGTTGAGCTAATGACTGACGCCACTTGAAGTCAATGCACGTGTTGTGGACAGTCATCTCTGACAGATATAATTCGTAAGTAATTCTCTGTGAAACAGATTGGTAAGACCAGGGGTCGCTGATGTAGCGTTGCTTGCCTCAGGAAATTAAACATAAGCAGCATAAAACAACAATACGATTGTCTGGCGCAGCCATCTTGGATATGAATGACATCTACTGCGCATTCAGTGTGGCGCTTTTAATTCTGAATTCAATCCGAATAAACTGCAATGTGACGCACCGCTTTTAATCCGGAAAAAACCAATCTGAATTCCGGAGACCGGTTTCCGGAATTCGCAATAAATGGGCATACAGTGTGAACGTAGCTTTACAAGAATATATTGTTAACGCGCTTTAAATGTCAGGATGCAATAGACTTAGTGTGGAAAATTCTAGGTACACACTGTTAACCACCCATAGATGTTTAATGACAATAATAGTAGGTACAACAGGATCGCACTACACGCAAATTCAAAATCTTAAAGATAAACCTGCGGACAAGACAGAAAATAGACATCGCAAAAAATAAACAAATCAAACCGAGGGAAAAATCATAATTTATTCAGCTCGACATAAGACGTAAAATGCCGTCTGTTGTTGTTCTTGGTGTTTAACGTCCGCTTCCACCGAAGGTGATATCACAGACAAGTCTTATTTTTCATTTTCATAATCTTAGCGCACGCGCAGGGGTCTTTGCTGTGGGAGGAAACCGGAGTGCCCGGAGGAAACCCACGAGGTTGAGAAGGAGCCCCTATCTCCATGCCACATACGCTCACACTAGGGCTCGAAACCACAGCCGCAAGCCAGAGGTGACCGGCCAGCTAGATGTCGAAGCGCGGCACTCTAGACCACTAGGCCATCCCACCCCCCCTCCCCCGTCTTGTTGCATACCGTTTATATAGTTGAATCATAACATAAAAATATCTTATTCCATATACTGTAGGGTTGGGGCAATAATGACCTTTTTCGAAATTTTTGAAACACAGGGTGTTGTCTATGGCCAAATAGACTGAAAAAAACGAATCTGGTAAATTTTTTTGTCGAAAAGTCACTTTTTGCGTCGGTGCACGGCCATTTTCTACCGTATTTGTCAACATCAAAGTGAACTTGCTCTATTTAGCCTATTCAGATTTGTTCAGATGAAAATGATTTTTAAATTCATTTAATAGCGCTTTATCTGGTGTATCTTCTATTTCATTTTCTTATGAATTAGGTTATATGTATAAAAATATGTGTTTTATATCCAATAGAATCTTTTTCGTGGAAATCTATGACATATCTATCCACACCCTGTATATGTGGGCAGCTAATTGCGACACAACAATACAATAGGACATATTATAAATAGCTAGTGCGTAGGTACTTGGGACCCAAGATGGCGTCTTTTTACAAATCTTATATCAAATAGACACTTCGATGAAACAAGTTTGTACAACCTATACATCTTACATAATACTATGTTAGATAAACATATACCTGCAACAGAATAAACCTTGCAATTAATCTGTCACTTAATATGTTCAAAATGAGTTACAATTGAAATTAGAATATAAAATATGAAATGAAATGAGGTTTAACGCCGGAAAATCGACATGAACTTTCTCGGCCAATGCAGGGATCGAACACCCGACCTCCAGGCTAGTGAACCAGCGCCTTATCCACTTAGCCACGTGATCCCCTAGAATATAAAATATGAATCAAAAATACAATATTACATTTTAGATACCAAATGATATTGTATTATATTTCCTCCATTACCACAATCTTAAAATAGTGGAATATATAAAATTATATATGAAACGATTTTAAAACAATAAAAGATTAAAGCATAGTACAATAATTGAAGCATTAAAAGATATATAAAAGAAGCACAACATCAAAACTAAAAATATTTCACAAAAGTATAAGAGGCACTGGTCACATTACGCGTTTGTTCGTCGATCAGTATATTAAATTAATAAAAGCACACACTACGAGGGAACACAATGCGCGGAAGAAAAAAAGATTCGTCACACAAATGAATGTCATATAAATGAAACACACAAACATAATCACAATCACACGCGATCCAAATTTTGGAAGACCAAAAGTGAGAACTCTGGAAATATTCTCCATTAATTATCGATAGATGGATATCTTATCCACCAATTATGCATATAGTATCCACAAACAAGTATAATTTACATATTATAAATATTTGAATACTGTTCCAATACTAGCAATATATTTAATATTTTAATATTTCTTAAAATATTCAAGGGATTTCTAGAATATGGTTTAGCTAATTAAGTAATTATATAATACATAAGCGTGGAAAACTAATAGCTTACTTCGCCAGTTAAATTATTAACATACCATTAATCAATAACCGTGGCTATGATTTGGATCAGAAACAGACTTTAATAAAATTCTTTGATCATCTAGTGTTCAGGACTTCGAAAACGTTAACTGGTCTACGGCACCACTTAAGAGTATGTAACATAACACATAACTCTTTTTATTAAACAGATGTTGATAACTGCATCATAACATATTTACACATTGTGGTTGGATCTGGAGATGTCTAACTAAAGATGCACTCCTTAGGTCTCAGAAAACCAAGCTGCTCCGGGGTGTGAGGGCAGACCCCCATAGTCCAGGAGCGGGCCGAGTTCTCCCTAGGACTCCCCGAGACCTAACTCTGGTGTTCTCTCCTCTGGTGTCCTCCTACCTAACTCTAAACTAGGCTTTATATACTATCCAGCAATACCTGTCAAATCCTAAGGCACGCCATAGTTAATAGCATTAGAAATCAGAACAATGAAAACTAATTATTAATATTCACACATCTTAGCTCTAAAACAACAAGCCTTAAGCTTAAATCTTATATCAAATAGACACTTCGATGATACAAGTTTGTGCAACCCATACATCTTACATAATACTATGTCAGATAAACTCACACCTGCAACAGGTTAAACCTTGCAATTAATCTGTCACTTAATATGTCCAAAATGAGTTACAATTGAAATTACAATATAAAATATGAATCAAAAATACAATATTACATTTTAGATACCAAATGGATTGTATTACATTTATCGAAAGGAACCAAGATCTGTTGGTTATAAAACATACATGTCAAGTTTTATCAAAATCGGTTCAAAATTGTGACCTCTATAGGGTCCACACAAGCTAAAAACGTGATATTCGGACAATCAGGGGCCATAATCCATGCTAATACCACAATTGTCTGCTTACGGTCAGCAGAGATAAGCAGTTTGATTGGCTGATGCTATTGGGCACGATAACTTTGGTTATAAGTAAGTGAGAGCTATGACACCCCGAGTATAGATCGATTATAACATTACCTTGACTAAGTTTGATGAGAATTTTTTGCTCAGGCTAAACGCAATTTTATTGGCCAAGACATTGGAACGTGACATCCCTGCTTTTAATTGAGATGGAGTGTTTAAAGGAGCTAAATCGCTAATATTTGGGACATAGAAATTGACCCAAATTGGTCGTGGGTAGCAACGCATATAATAATGTAATCTGATTGTATATAAACTGATTTTCATTCAATTGTTTCCATTTTGACACTAATGTCAAATCTGTTGTGTCAAGCGAAATACGGCATCATTCTCAACTGAATAGAAATTTATAGTGTCTGGTTATTCTAGTCTATTGCGCAGGAGCTCCAGAAAGGTTATGGCATCGCCTTTGGACATCAGTTGTGGAATATGTCTAGCCTCGTTCTTTCTGGTCACTTGTTACAAATGCCACTGAATCGCACCATGGTACACGATTGTTTATTTTGTCTTAATAATGTTGGATATCAGAAACCTACCCTTTCGAGGTAAAATAACAACATCAATGTTAATTTGAATTGACAAATAATTCGTGTTTTTAACGTGTAAGACTTTGTGTGATTCTGAGTTACTTAAAACTTGATGTTAATGTTCATTTTTTCAATGTTCAACACTTGCGGCTAAAGCCAAGTAGAGCTAAACAATTTCTTAGACTTTGATTCTATCTGATAAATAATGATGAACCTTAATGTTTATTTGATAATCAGTTTGATTGCTCGATAATTTTGAAAAAGATAAACGTACAATTAATTAATATGTGTCATTTTTTTATTTCAGGATTTCGGCGGCGACGGACACCAGCCTCACTGTTGGCTTGCTAAATATAAATTAGGTCATATTTGACAAACAGAAAGTATTTTACGGATGAGACAAAAATTGCCAATATCTCTGTTATTTCTCAACGGATCTTCGTCGGGTTTGACATCGCACTTATCTACTCCAGTCGAAACAGAACAGTAGGATGGTAAACCTCACTTCAATTCATTTCATTATTCACTCGCCCATTGTTTGTTGCAAAAATGGTTGAAGAGATCAAAGCGGAAGTTTGAATTTTAGCGATTAGTATTTTCATATTGAAACTAAGTAGTAAAATTTCTAGTATTTTGATTTGCAGATAATTCTGTTACCTGTCCGATCTACAGTGCGTTTATAGGTAGTAATCAACACAGGCCCGAATAGCCCGACTATGATTATGAGCTTAATTGTTTACTAATAATATATGGAATTAGGACTTCGAATTTTGACTAATCGTTTGGATTGTTCGTACTTTGCTTTATTTTATTATTACTGAAATACAGAACTGAAAGTCCATGCATACCACGTCTTGGACTCGTGTGGGGTACCTGTCAGTTCTGTAATGCATACATATACCGAGAGCGAACCGTAGGATCTGGCGATTGGGAAGGCTACTGAAACCCGAATCGTCTCTCCATAGTTCAGTGGAATTCTAATTTTTATCGCGGAGAACAATGGGGACATTAGCGTCGGTCCCTGCGTATTTCTTGTCTCCGGTGGTCACATATATCAAATAATCGTCCTAGTTGAAACATGATTCGTACCTTTTTCTACGTTGTTGAAATAAAGTTGGAACATGATTCGTACCTCAGATTGATTCATATCTTTTCCTACGTGTTGTTGAAATAATGTTGAAACACGACGACTTAATAATATCCAACTACTACGAAAATTTTATAAAAATTGCTGCAAGGCGAACTTTTTAAAACAAAGATGGCTGCTTGTTGCGCGAATTTTATAAAAATTGCTGCTGAACCAGAATTAGAACCCCAAATTGCTTTGTACCTTTTTTAAAATATGTTGAAAGAAACAAACACTGCGATCTGCCTTTGTTGTTTATAATCTGGTGTTGATTAATGAACTCATTAAAGCCCCAATAACACTCTTGTTGTAACTAAATAATATGTCCCAATCTTCATTCTGGTCAACAAATTGTATTATTTTACAATATTCCAAATAATTGATGAAAGAAATTTCATCTTAACACACCTAATTTAAAAAATTGGAAAAATTCAACTAATTGATTTGAAAAGTCTAACGTAAACCTTTTTAAATGTGACTTTGATTTAAAATATTTTCGAACCCTCTGGACAAGTAAAATAGGTCGTAATGGATAATTTACACAACAGGCAGGACACTTAAACATCTAGTACTTAGAATAAGGCTATTATTTATTTTCTTGGGCTGCCAAGCCAGCAAGAGTGTTATTGTCCCTTTAAGCGAGTGAGTTGTGATTCTTGACGATAATTGATTGGCGATGTTAAAGCGGTTAAAAAGAGATTGAAAAATATTTAATCTGGTGTTGATTATTGAGTCCATTCTGCTGGGCGAGTTGTGATTATTGACTATGACTATGAGTTGTGATTTTTGTCAATATTGACCGGCTATTGTTAACTTCAAAGGGTCAGGCGGCGCGAGCAGTTATTGCCAATCCTCCATTTTAGTCTGTGGGAGGAATACGCACAGAACCAGATATCAGTGCATTGTAAAAGTTTAAATTAGCGAAGGTACGAAACAGCTCATGTGAGGTACATGTAAAACTTGAAATTTCCGAAGGTACGAAACAGCTCAAGTGAGGTACGAATAAACTAAGTACGAAACAGCCAGGTTACGAAACAGCTGACATCCGTCCTAACTGTTGTGTAAATTATCCATTACAACATATTTTACTTGTCCAGAGAGTTCGAAAATATTTTAAAATCCAAGTCTCGGGTCATTGCTTCAGGAATATGTATACAGCTATGTTATCAAAGGCACGCGTCTTGCCTAAATGAAATATAGGTCGCGTGTAGGCGCGCATCACTACGCCCCATTACATGCAATATCCTGTTTTAAACATTATAACCGACTGAATGTGTAGTGAGTGGGTAGATGGCAAATTGATCGGTTTTTATTGCAACCCATGCATGCGTGCCTTCAAGGCTATACCTATCCTCTTTATAATAAAAAAAACAACCTTGTGTTTTTGAAAAGGACAGAATGCTGGGAACGTAATAAGATATCTGACAGGTAAATCCCGTGGAATAAATATGCGACGATGGCTGTGTTGTCTGTGTCGCCTTTGTGGTTGCACCCCACCCCATCAGTTCTTGCAAACCTACACAGTTTACAATATCAAGCAATAAAAATTGCAACAAGAGCTTCACTTGACATGAATAGAGAATGTCTACTCCAGGAGGTAGATTATATATATCACACTCAAAAGCAAATTATTTAAAAGAAGTGATCTAGAGTAGGATTACAGATAGGTTACTAACAGGGTATTTTTTGGCTGGAGTTTGATCCTGGTAAATTGTTCCTTGTCAGCTGTGCTGGGCGGAGGGCCTGATAAGAATAATCTCTAGTCGTACGGATGGGGCTAAAACGCGAGGTACCGTGTACACATTTTCGTGTACGTAAAATATCAATTTCAGATGGCTTTCGGTATAGTAATAGGCCGTACCGCCTTGTTACCCTGTACCCATTACCGTGCACGTAAGAGATCCGTTTTCGGATGACATTCGATATAATAGCTCGATAATGTATGACGTATGCCCGTCTTCATAAGCTCATTCGAAGCAGAACAGTTAAACTCCATTTCATTTCATTCATCAAGCTCCATGGATGTTATTAAATCCAACCTGTGATATAACACTAATTTATAAGTAATGTTGTTAAGAAAAAAAAATTCGTAAGACGTTAATTGCCATTGGGGGAAATTTAGAGTGATATTGGGTCGTCCCATCAAGAAAATATACACGGACGGATCTCACGATCCAAATACGAACACAACTGTGCTGGTTGTCAACATTCCTGAATTTAATGTAAAATATCAACATGGTTACCAGATGGATGCTTTATCTATACTCCAGAATTAAAGCCATATCTACCATATACTGGACTTGGAACAACATCTGCGATACCAACTGTATTACCAATAAAAAAATCGATCACAATTGATGCTAAGGAGTAAAAAATATTCGAATACTATATTCTTAAAAAACATGAGCATATAAAATAATGAAGATCGGGAACATGAGTTACATGGAATTGCGAACTGGGGAATTTAAATGTAAGTATTGATTTAGTGTCGAGTATTGTGGCATGAGAAATATTTCTACCTTTTGTCGTAGAAGTCCATGACGTATTGTGGATACTCAACTGGACGTTCTGGAATTGAACCCTCTCAATCCCCAAAACAGTTACAGTAGAGTGTAAATGTAGATTTCGAGCTACAGCGCATGCAGAAGAAAATATCTCTACCAACTGTATGTTTTTAAAAACGTCACGATTCTACACAGACCACCTCCGATGTCGGGACTGACAGAATGGTGACAGGACTTAATTTCATTTTCTCGATTGCAATCCGGTCCCGAGTGAAATCGAGCATCCCCATTAAGACTTAATGTAGATGTATTGGTAGTTGCCGGCTACAATCAAGTACACGGGTTACTACGGAAGACCATAAGGGTCAATCAAATGAAAAAAAAGATAACCATTTTATATAATTATCTTGAAAGCCTAATGTAGCCTCGCTTAGGTTTGACAGGCGATCCTACTCCTTGTCACCTACGCGCAAGCGAATTATTGAAATACTATTAAACCTTATGTTTGTCCCAAAATGACCTAGTTTGTGTCGAGAAGACGTTAAACCCTATTTCTCTCTCTTTTAGCAGCGGTAGTAAACCGGAGGACCTGGAGAAACCCACGAGGTTGGACAGGCGACCCCACTCCTTGTCACATACCAACGGGGATTCGAAACCACACCAGTTGACTCAATGATGGGCTTTTATGATACAGCGAGCATGTGCTAACCATTCGCCCATTCAACCCACCAGGCCAACGAAGTACTTTGGTATGTTACGGGATCGGCAACGTCAGGTCGTGCCCTCATAAAACCATTCATTAAGTTCATATTTTCATTAACTTCATTCCCTCATTGATATCATTTATTAATGATACATGTATATTGATTTCATACTCTCCTTATAAAGATACCTACCCCGTGTACAAACTGTGTGATTTAGGCTAAAACATATTCAAACTAATTAATCTATCAAACCTTTTTTTCAAACCCTTCTCAAAACTTTGTATTCGTCGGGAGATACCACAAGCTATAAAACAACTGTTGTTAGACGCCATGTCAGTCATCTCATTTCATTGAGGGAGGGTCCATTTTTCAGAATATCTTTTCCCTTTCTTACTGTCCAAAAATCAAAATCAAGAAGTTTTCCGAAAAATATAAATAGCATTCTTTATTTTATGATCAGTAGTGGAATACCGCGTTTTATCAGTGAAATAAAAGTGTTATTCCACTGGCGAACAAAGTAGTCCATATTGTTTTACCTAAAATGATTGTAAAATCATAAAATAAATAGAACATTTGTGGTTTTGTCGTGAATAACATATTTTATTTCATCTCTAAGCAAGAAAAAGTTTATATTTTCACCCATGCTACGCATTCGTGAAAATATAAGTTTTCTTGCTTCTCGATGAAATAAAATATGTTATTCACTCTAAAACGACAAATATCCTCTATTTAGGTTCAAGGAGCGCATTAAAATAAATGAATCATGATATTAATATGAAGTTAGTGGGAGTATGAAGTCAATGATATTTATAGGAGCATAACATGAATGTATCGGCTCTGTAACATAAAATAAAGTACGGCGCTGTTCTAGTTCTTCGCGATCAATCGGTGTATGTCGACCTTAAAATTAGTTACAAGATAATCAGAATTCTGGGCTTCCGTAGGTTACTCTTCGGGATACAAAAGAGTACCCGACACTCCGTATAAGGGTAGCCGAGCTTGAAGAATATTAACGTAAAATGTATTGCTACCTCGGTATGAGTTTAGAATTCACAGGAGATATTTCAACAATCGTAGGAAACTGAAGCAAAATGTCAGTCATACAAAATCAGAGCAATCTTTGTGATTACTCATACAGCATTAAAAAATGAGTAACACGTGGTCAGGTTACGTTCAATAATCTGCTATCCTAACGGTAAGCCAGATAAGAAGGGTACTAGTATTACAGCAGACAACACCTCCTTTAGCCATAATGAAGCTACGCCTCCAACTCGATTTTTTCCGTAAAATTTGAATAAAGATTCAATACTGGTCCATTTCAACTAATATTGATGCTGTTATCATTCCCTGAAGAATGGCATCCTAACATCCAATACATAAGACAAAGAACATTTTGAAAATCACTACACGAGTCGTGTATTTCTATAGTTTTGTAATGGACAAAGAAAGAAACAAGACAATGCGGAAGTAATTACTGATTCACAAACGATAAAATAATAATAAAAACGTGTAGAATGGACAAAGCCATTGTGAACAACTTCGTTCAGTTTGGAATGTTCACGTATTTCATCGATTAGAAATTACAATACAAATTTATAAAATCGAATATTAATCAATTTATATACATTCATATTACATAAATATGTGTTTTAGCAAAGTTTCGTAGTTTTCGATTTCTCTAAAACAGAGCTTCATTATGATTCTGTGGTTTAAGGTAGACATGTGCAGATTGGTCGTTTATAATCTCGTCTGAATATATATGTAACTAATTACAACCACAGTTACAGTTTGTTGTATTGGTTGTTGAACACAATACATGTATCTGTATCTTTAGTTTTTTTGTTCTAACTTGATCCGTTCTCTGTCTGCAAGTATCCATCTTCTCCGAACATCATCAGTTGTTTCAGCTGAAAATACGTTAAATTGAATTTTATAAAACTGATTTATTAAACGTGGTTTTATTTTAACACAGCTTTTCGCTACCAGTCAATTGCTCATTTTCAACAAGCTATAAACTAACTTTATGATCACATGGCCACATCCCCGCTAAATCCAAGACAAACCTCTGGCCTTGTCCACGTCATTGATGGCGAACACCAGCCAGTATGACTTTTTCATGCATGTTATGTAAGCCAGGGTTATTCCAACCGTGAGTGAGATACATACTAGGACCATTTATAACACAAATAGATTCAAATATGATTTTTTTTATAAATTTGAGTGTAGTTTTCAATCAACAGCACTTGAGTTCGAGATTGTATAGGAAAATTAAATGAAATGGGGTTTAATTTTGAGGATGTGGGGTGGGGCTTTAGGAAAATAGTTTTTCATCCGATTTTTAGGGTATGTAGCCTACGTCTTTGACAATATCGTATACAGATTATGGAAATGATCCGTGTTTTATAGCACGGGAGCCGTGGTGGCTCAATGAGTACGACACTGGCTCGCTAAATGAGAAAGTGGGCAGAGAAAGTTCATCGGGGTTTTCTTGCGTAGTTCTGCCTTGTCAGTGCTGAAGGATTGGACGAAAAACAGTGGTTCCGTGTACACATTGCCGTGCACGTAAAAGATCTCCTGTAGCGCCGATGTCAGGGAAAAATGTCCTACATAGCACAATATATTGTGTATGTCCGTCTTCAGTAGCCCAGTCGGACGTTAAACTCTGTTTTATGTCATTTCATTTCGTCAATAGGAGTCAAGGGAAGAGGCAGTGTAGAATCAAAGACATGTTTATTCATTTCTTCGGTAGCCTGGGTAACCCAGAACCTCATAGTCTTCAATGTACGGAGGGTCTGGGTCCGTTGTCAACATCTGACAAAAAGTTCCATTGCCCATGTGTAACCCCATAGTTTTTTATGTGGTAGATTATCCAGTAATTTACATCAAGTCAAGTTAGAGCTGCGCCCCTTCCCGAAATAAATCCCCATGCCCGTGCATTATTATAAACAAACATGAATTGTGATCAATTAAAAAAACCCATAGATATGGTCCACGAAGAGAATTTTTTTAGAGAAATAAATGACAATTCTTAAATTAATTTCGTGGGCGTTGACATCCCATTTAGGGCTAGTTAGCTTAGACTTTGTACATGATAATTTGAAAGACCGGATATGCCATTGACCTTTTAATCTCAATATTGACAACCCATTCAGACTAATACTCGTAGAATATTTATCTGAATGGTAGAGACAAATCCTCCAGGAATTACGCAACTCTGTGCAGGGGAGACTACCCTCTTTAAGTTACATCATAAAAAAGACGAAAACACAATTAGGGCATTATATAACGACCACTTATACCCCCATTTCACTGAGCTGCGGAAATCTGCGGTACTCACGGACTTCCGCGGAATGGCTTTTACGGAAGAGCTTCGGCATTTTTACGCGGATAATACCCCCATTTCACTGAGCTGCGGAAAGCTACGGTACTCACGGACTTCCGCGGAATGGCTTTTGCGGAAGAGCTTCGGCATTTTTACGCGGATAAGTGGGAAAAAATATCCACGGAAAATATCCATTTCACACGCTCTCGGAATACCTTCGGAACAGTCACGGTATTTTCGGAACACATACGGGTAAACTACGGTACAAATCACGGCGAAGCGGCGGAGAAACACCGGAACACTTAGGAATGCGCCCGGATCGTCACGCAAGATATCCGGACAACTTGCGGGCTACTCTCGGCAATGGCGGAAAATACGCGGGATAACTGCGGTAACTGGCGGTTTTAATCCGTTTGGCAAGGTAGAACTTCGGAATGACTGCGGAACAAGTGCGGACCATATTCGGCAACCGCGTTTCGTCTCGGACCAATCGCGACGTACCTGCGGAAAATCGGTAAAGATCAAAGGATGACACCGGATTCCGCCGATAAAATCATTGTTTTGAAGACAGAAAGCACGGACTTATATCCCCATTTCACTAGACTGCGGAAGACTTGCGGAAGACTTGCGGAAGCAAATCCGCAATTATACCGCAAAGTACCGCATGTCTTTCCTGTTGTACCGTATTGTTCCGATAGGAAGCGCAGTGAATCCGTATTAATTCCACATCATCCGCAGCCTTCCGCGCGCCCAAAATTTTCCGCAAACGTTCTTTTGAACATGTTCAAAAGAACGTTTGCGGAAAAATTTGTTCGTGCTCTTCCTCAGTTAAACCGGGAGCGATCCGTAACATTCGCAAGTTTTCCGCTCTTATTCCGTATACAAACGCAGTTGCCGCAAGTTGTCCGCATGTATACCGATTAAAACTGCTGTATTCATGAAGCAGCAGCAAGACGTTGAGCAGTTCTATGTCGTCGTCAGGGTCCTCCGTGGTACAATGTATTTCCTCTTCAAAACAGCAATTTTATAGGTTAAATCACGTGCTCTTTACCAATTTTTCCGCAGGTACGCCGTGATTGATCCGAGACCAAACACTGTTGCCGAAGATCCTTCGCAATTGTTGCGCATTTATTCCACATAGAAAGCAAGTACTCGGCGATTATTCCACAGTTCTACGGTGCCAAACGGATTAGTATCGCCAGATACCACAGTTATACCGCTACTACCGAATGTGACCCGTAAATTATCCTTATGTGTTCCGTGCTCATTCCCATGTGTTCCGCAATTTTCTCGTGATTTTTTTCCCGCAGCTCTGCCGTCGAGGTAGAAATATCTATAAATGGAGGTCGGCTTTCCACGGATTCTATACCCTGAAATTTTTTTCGTCGGGATGTCCGCAATCAAACCGCGATTGATTCGCCGCTTCTGCAAGTAGTCCTCGCGTACTGCATGCAGTACACAAATGACCCGTATATTAACCGCGCCTAATCCGTAACTAATCTGTCGTTCTTGTGCGTCTCATTCGCATCTTTTCCGTAAACATTCCGTGATATACCGCACTTTCCTTTCACAGGCGAAGGTCTTCCGTATTCTTCCTTACATGAACGAAGGTCATCCGTAACCATTTAACACCCGCGGAAAGTGACGGAATGCCGGTGGTATACATGCGGACCACTTGCGGCAACTACGTTTATATACGGAATAACAGCGGAAGACTCTCGGATCGATCCCGGTTTAATTGTGGAAGAGCACGGAAAATTTTTCCGCAAACGATATTTAAAGGGACGTTCGCGGAACAATTTGAGCTCGCAAAAGTCTGTGGACGATGATGAAGGACTACGGATTCACTGCGCTTGCTGGCGGAGCCATACGGTGTGAGAGGAAAGACTTGCGAATTTCCTTCCGCAAGTTTTCCGTGGCCCAGTGAAATGGGGGTATAAGTGGGAAAAAAAATCCACGGAAAATGTCCATTTCACACGCTCTCGGAATACCTTCGGAACAGTCACCGTATTTTCGGAACACATAATGGTAAACTACGGTACATATTACGGCGAAGCGGCGGAGAAACTGCGCAATGAAACCGCGATTGATTCGCCGATTCTGCAAGTAGTCTTCGCGTACCGCATGCGGTACGCAAATGACCCGTATATTAACCGCGCCTAATCCATAAGTAATCTGTCGTCAGGCCGGCTATCCCTCGTTTTTGTGCGTCTCATTCGCATCTTTTCCGTAAACATTCCGTGATATACCGTACTTTCCTTTCACTGCAGGCAAAGGTCTTCCGTATTCTTCCTTACATGAACGAAGGTCATCCGTAACCATTTAACACCCGCGGAAAGTGAAGGAATGCCGGTGGTATACATGCGGACCACTTGCGGCAACTACGTTTGTATACGGAATAACAGCGGAAGACTCTCGGATCGATCCCGGTTTAATTGTGGAAGAGCACGGAAAATTTTTCCGCAAACGATATTTAAAGGGACGTTCGCGGAACAATTTGAGCTCGCAAAAGTCTGTGGACGACGATGAAGGACTACGGATTCACTGCGCTTGCTGGCCGAGCCATGCGGTGCGAGAGGAAAGACTTGCGGACTTTGCGGTACACTTGCGAATTTCCTTCCGCAAGTCTTCCGTGGCCCAGTGAAATGGAGGTATTACGTTTTACATTGTTGATTGTACTGACAGCGTACAATACGACATCTTATTTGGATACCATTATTAATATCTGTAACAAAGTAAGTCAACAAACTCGTAGAATTATAACCACACTCAGTAGTTATATAATATGGACCATGCTGACTTGATATATTTTCTGTCACTGTTTCAAACATGGGAGACTGAGGTAGTTTTGATTCCCATGTCCACGATTGTGGGGGATGTCCTACCGGCCCACTACACGTTATTGATAACGTATCTCCAACGCCATACTCTGGTTTATCTGGAACCCTAGTCACCTCTATCTATGCTAGCTGGGTTGCCTGAAAAATTAACCATAGTCAAAGAAAAAAAATGTATGCAATCATTTACAGATTTAAAAACTGTAGGGTCTACCTCGTTGGTAATGTTACTGGAAATCCCAATGCTTAGCATTAAAATGTCCGACCGACGAACAACCGACGGACACGAGAAACGACAACATGTAGACACGGCAATTAGAAGGGATATGATAGATGACCCCCCCCCCAAAAAAAAAAAATGAATATATTTAATGCAATGCTTAGTCCCCATTGATAACGTAGTGATAACTATGGATTTATGGAACCAACAGCGCATTTGGACCTTCAGAATTATTGTGTTTATGCACTTTAAAAGTCATTTGTGCTTGTTAACGATAAGAGGATACTTGTCGAAACGTGCTTTTAGAATAAACTAGTGATTGTATCCCATAAAAAAATTGTGTTCTGTTAATGTGTTTCACGATCGCTAAATGCCACTGAAAGATTAAGATCATTTTGAAAGGGTTGATAAATTATCAATGGACTGGCTTTATTAGCAATGAATACACCCTTTAAAGGGACAATAACACTCTTGCTGGCTTGGCAGCTCTAGAAAATAAATAATAGTCTTATTCTAAGTACCAGATGTTTATGTGTTCTACCTGTTGTGTAAATTATCCATTACATAATATTTTACTTGGCCAGAGGGTTCGAAAATATTTTAAAATCCAAGTCACATTTGAAAAGGTTTACGTTAACCTTTTCAAATCATGTAGTTGAATTTTTCCAATTTTTTAAATTAGGTGTGTTACGATGAAATTTGTATCATCAATTTATTTTTGAATATTGTAAAATAATACAATTTGTTGACCACAATAAAGATTGGGACATATTATTCAATTACAACAAGAGTGTTATTGGGGCTTTAAAATAAATGATTTATTATTGTGACTGCTATTATTCACTGAATTGTCATTCAATATCTATAACAAAAATGATTGATTGGTTGGTAAAAATATATATTCCTAACAATTATAAAGGAATACCACCCTGAATGTGTATACGCTCCCTCTCTTCAAATTATCAATGAAGTGCTTATCAATGAAGTCTATGTGTAGTGTTATGTTCGATCGGATATTCACGTACAGTGTCCATATTTAAATAAAGAAATGGGTTAATTTATTAAGCTAGTTCTTGTATTCAATCTAATCTACTTGACGACCCGATTGTACGGAAAAGGGCACCGGAACGACGGGGCTAAGGGTGCCAATACACCGACTGTTTCACACGCGCCCTCTTTTATTGTGTGCTAAAGGCTCGGTTAATTAAATTGCTTATCTCTGTTCAGCTAAGCAGAAAATGTTCTTAGTTTAACTTCATCAAAACAGTCTACGTATAATAAAGAGCTCATTACCGAACTCATTCAAACATTTCTTTTAGTGAACTTTTATAACAAGTTAGAACATTCTACCTCAATTTGAAGCAGATCTATGGTGTCCCTCACCCACGACCAATCAAATTATTTATCTCTGTTTTGCCAAAGTACATCATTCGCCTAATGAAACACCTCGCCAAGTCTGGACATAATAGTTTAAACTAAACAATTTTGCTTGCTTCTAAAGAAAGATAACTCAATCTTATTTTAATATTCACTTGCGCCATCAGCTTAAGATCCGCACGCGCAAGTGGATATTAAAATAAGATTGAGCCGCATGTCAGTCCCGAAATGACCTAGTTTGTGTCGAGTGGAACTTAAATTCCATTTATAAAACACAGGGTAAGTTAACTTACTTTGAATCGTCTTGCTGTAAGAGTTGTGTAATTGGACATGTAGCTCCATTTGTAATACATTGATATTCCCCAGTATCGTTACAATCAGGATCGTGGATGATGATTTGAAAATACGACTCATCCGGTGACATTTCTTGATAATTACCAGTCATGCCAAAATTAAGTGGCAGTAATTGTGCGGGAGGTACGAGTCCTAGTATATGATTTAGCCCCAGTGATGTGGTTTGAGGATTTGGCTCTTAATCTCTATAGTATAAATTGGAGAATAACTGGGGAAGCTGGGGAACATCGGATAGTTAAAGATGTAAATCCAGCTCGTATACTTTCTGATGGTGTTATATCAAGAACGGCGGCCCCTGTACCTGAAAGTATAACAAAGTTACTTTGGTGAGTACATGTCTATGGTAAAATGATATTAGATGTTACAGAACGAGTAAAGAAGTTGCGTTTGCTAATCAGGCGGTCCGGGGTTCGCTCCCGGTGTTGACCGAGAAAGTTGCTTGGGATTTTCCGGCGTGGTGTCCCCTTGACAGTGGTCCTACTGTTCTGCTCCTGACCTGGGCTAATGAAGACGGGCATACGACATACAATGTGCTATGAGGGAAATTTTGCCTTGGCAGCGGCGCTACGGCCTACTCTTATATCGAATTCCAACTGTCAAGGGATCTTTTACGTGCATCCGAACGACTATGCAGCTGTCCTCGTCATGCCCTCCATGCAGGGCGGAGGGCTTGATAAAAACATTCGCGTGAACGTAAAAGAACCCTTGACAGTTAGAAACCGGAACTATAAATAAATACGCGGCGGTTCCAGAATATCTACAGTCACTACGTATAGCCAAATGAAACAAATTGCGTGACAAACTACATATATACATTTTGGGGCCGCGTTTCAGAACGCTGATTAATACTTATCATTACTTTATTCACTTCTTAACAGTTAGTTAATACATAGTCTCCAATTGCATTTAATATAATGGTCATGACATGCTACAAAGAGCAAGTGAGACAAACTAGGTCATTTCGGGACTAACACATGGTTCAATTTTATGTCAATAATTCGTTTGCGCGTAGGGGTCTTGAGCAGTGGGAGGAAATCGGAGTACCAGGAGAAAACCAATGAGGTTGGATAGGCGATCCTACACCTTGCCACGAACAACGGAGGATTCGAAACCACGCCAGTTGGCTCAATGGCAGACCTTATGATACAGCGCGCACGTCCAACCCCGGCACGATACAGTCTAGAGAAACTAGTGTAAACAGTTATTGTATTCTACGGAATTATGTTCTCCGTATTTGATAAAATCTAGGGAATAATAGTACGAACGTCGCGAAGTAATTAACAGAAATTGTAAACATTTTACCAAGTACTATTCACATAGAATAGGACAATCGAATTTCCGGCCTTTTGAAAGATTAATTACTGAAAATTTAAAAGTCACATATTATTATCAGTGTTGATGCCAGAATTAAATCTTTTCCCTCCTTACCTTTAACGATACACAGGATAATACATACATTGAACAACCCAAGATACATGATCAGTTTATCCTGAACGCAACGTTACTTCAGATTGATCCCCTATATGATTGCCCTCTAAACTCCAGGGCCCTGTTTCACGAAATTTTAACTTAAGATAAAATCCAATTTTAGTAGATACTTCAATTTTGATTGGCTAAGCACTAAAATCAATCTAATATTATCCAATCAAATTACTAAAATTGGGATCTTATCTTAGTTAAAATTTCGTGAAATAGGCCCCAGGCATATTATATCATGATAATAGCATAGTAAGTCTTTAGGCGGATATCAATAAAGGGTGATTCATACACTATCATCGACAAATAGTCTAAGCGGTCCTTAAATTCTACCGCCTAACAAATGGTCCTAGAGCAGTGGTTCTCAACTCTTTTTTTGCCAATGGCACCCCGTGGGACACATGAAAAAATAGCGGCACCCTGGCTAGATAATATTATATAGGATAGAAAAAGCAAGTCATAGACGGCATATAATCGTAGACACAGACTAGTCATAGACACACTGACTAACTCAAACTAAATAAAGAAAAACACAGCTATGAACTTAATAGTTGACATTAGTGAATACTTAATTAGGATCTTGTGATTTTTCGCATTTTCGTGGTGTGCCGTTCAAAATTTCGCGGCACACGTGGGATGTTTTTGCGGCACGGCACACTGCACTGTAAAAATTATATGTATAAAAACATGAAATTACTGTAAAATTTTACAAACTGTCCTGTTAGAAAACTATCAGATGTAAAATTACGTAAAAACTGTGTTTATAAACATTTATGTAAAAATTTAACTTTTAACATCCGAGATTGTGTATTTTAACAACATATTAAAGTTAAATAACCAAATAGGTATGTAATCTAACAGATTGGGCATTTTAACAGAATATTCAAGTTAATTTACAAATGGATACACAATCTAGCAATTACTCTGTCGATTGTTTGAGCAATTTCGACGTAATTTTTTTTTAAATAAATATTTTAATTTGTCACTTTGTTTGTCCTATATTTATATATTCACGGCGAACTCGGCTTCTTCCCGAACGTCTCTCAATGTTTGCAGTGTCCCGGTCGCTCTAGACCATTCCTATTAACAACACTATAAACCTCAGAATGCCTCGTTCGGCATTTCTGTCCAAACGAGGTAAAGAAAATGCCTCATTGTCTGCAGTTCCGAAACGAGGTTTTTTAAAATTGCCCTTTTTTTTTGGAACGAGGTATTTTGTTCAGAACGAGGCTTGGTAAAATTGCTCGTTTACTAAATGTGTTTTTTTCAAGATGGTTATTAGCGGTATATCGGCCAATTTGTAAAAATTAAAATTTATGTTATTTAATACGAAAAATAAAATAGTTTTACACCTTCACCGATGGCGTGTATTCTTGTCTTGTCAATTTCTCTGATAATAATATAGTTTGAACTGGTTTTATTTTCGTATTAAATAACATAAATTTTAATTTTTACAAATTGGCCGATATACCGCTAATAACCATCTTGAAAAAAACACATTTTTTTGTTCACATTGTTCGTTCTGAACAAAATACCTCGTTCCAAAAAAAAGGGCAATTTTAAAAAACCTCGTTTCGGAACTGCAGACAATGAGGCATTTTCTTTACCTCGTTTGGACAGAAATGCCGAACGAGGCATTCTGAGGTTTATAGTGCAAGTGTCATTTTTTTTTTTTTTTTTTTTAATAGTTATTTGTAATTCCATGCTTGATCAGCTGCTTACTTTGAAAGTATCATTACTATCCTACTAAGACATGAAAATTCATTTTTTCAATTTTATTATCAAAATCTGTAGTCCTTTTTTGTCAATTTTATTATCAAAATCTGTAGTTCATTTTATATTCTTTATATCAGAAAGGCTGGGGGTGTCTCAGTCCAAGGTGTATGACATGTTTGACACTAGTCTAAAATATTTGTCATAACCCATGGCTGTGATTTTAGTTGCATATCTGTAATATTACAGAATAACTGGTATATTAACGGCAATATTCTGTTAATTCACATAGTTATACTCATGGATAGGGTTAACGCATGCGCGTCGCAGATTTAACTAATGTCGGTGAATGTTTGAATGTGCATTGACGATGCAGGATAAGAACAGTGGAAATCTAACAATAAGATGTGAAGGTAAGTCTTCCTAATAATAATGTATGTGCGAAGGCAAATCTACAGCATAAGAAGATATATAATAGGGCCTACACATAGTGGCCATGATGTATGTTTTATTGTGAATTTGAACTTGGCCATGTAAACAATATTAAAGTGTAAGAAACGCGATGGTTCAGAGAATATGATGCTGGATTATTAACCATTAGCAAAGAAAGCTTGTTTTGAAACTTCGCCTTCGTGTCAATGGTGCAAGTTCTAATTTGTTCAGCAGGCACTAACAACTGGGGCAATGTGTGTTATTGGCCGTACATGTTAAAGGGACAATCCCGATAAGAACAGAGTCTCAAAAATTGAAGTCCGAGTATTTATGAAATTTATGGACCAAAATATAGTGGCATGGCGTATTTACCTTGTCTCAAAATTTCAGCTCAAAATATTGAGTCGTTTGGACGTGAACGTCCGCTGCCCTTTTGATTTCATTCCTGTATGTCATTGTGCTTTATCATTTCGTTTCAGGTTCAAGGTAACAAAATTTGTAAGGAGTGGAAGAGACGGCAGAAAGTAGTAAACCTGGTCTTCAGAACACAAAATTTGAAGCCATTCACGACCCCTTACTCTTAATTTTTAATATTTTTGTACGTTCAGGACACAAAAATTAGATTTACAGAAAATAAATTATTTTTTACAATGATTTTGTTTTATATTTAACCAAAATAATTATGTTAAAAAACAGAAAATCTTCTGGCAGAAGCTCTATTTTAACATGGAATAATTCTGTTAGAAACCAGAAAAAATTCTGGCAGATGGTTTACCAGATTGTTTCTCTGTCAAAGAATAAACAGATTTAAAATAAAAGAGAAAAAATTCTGGTTAACCAACTGCCAGAACTTTTTCTGGTTTCTAACAGAATTGTTTCTCACGGTGCAGTTAAATTACCAACAACCTGTTTAAATACAGGTCTACTTTATGCAACGTATGTTAAATTACAGCGTATATGTTATTTAACCTGCAACTGTAAGGGAAGCATAACATACAACGGTTAAATCACCAACTTCAAGTTTAAATACAAATCTATTGTTATTTAACATTGTGATATGTTACATCATTTTACACAGGGTATGTAAAATTACAGGCATTATGTTTTTTAACCTACAATTGTAAGAAACGCTTAACATTGCGTATGTAAAAAGACTTACTACTGTAAAATTACGAGAAAAAATGGCAACTTTTCTGCCATGATTTTCCTGTTAAAAAACTTAAAAACTTTTTACAGTGTGGTTGAGAACCACTGTCCTAGAGATTAGACCATCATAATGTGAACTATAGAAAGACAGTTCATCAGCTTAAAATGTATCGAGCGTGAATACTATGTATTCAAGTTGACCATTTTATAATGATGATTAGTAAAATTGGATTAAGCTTTTGACGAATGTTTAAATTAACGCAAATCATGGATGATTACGACATTTCACCCCAATCGAAACGCGAGTGACGAAAGACTTATAACTAGAAATATAATATATATCTATATTGTTTTGCCTGAGAACAATCTCTTTGTTCATGACACGTGATAAGCCTTCTCGTTTGAAGATTTCACATGGATAACTTATTTGACAATTACACTAAAGGGAAGGCTAACAACATCTTCGGTTTGGGTTCAGGTGACTTCAACAGGTCACAGGCGGGGCGGGAGGTCTGACAGGAAATACCCTCTACTCCGAGTGTACTTACTGGAGTGCATGTAAAATAGCCCCATTGAAAATTTATCATGATTCGGCATAGTCTGCTGACGATATAAAAAGAAAGTTGCCAAATTATTCTTCGCGAAAACACAGCTATCCGATTGAATACAAGTCGGGCGACTTTCTTAAAGTAGCTAAATGTCTAACTCAGTATCGTCCAAAATCTTCGAGATTGGAAACACGAATTATTTTTCAATTCAAATCAACATTGGCGTTGTCATCTTACCGGGAAAAGATGGGCTTCTGATATCTAATATTTCAGACAAAACCCTAACCATAATCTGTTTCAGCGCCATTAGTAACAAGGGACTCGAAGAACGAGGCTAGCCTATTCCACAATCTGGAGAACATTGCCAATCAATACTATTGATGTAGATTGGAATAACCAGATAGTTAGAGATTACCATTCGATTGAGACTCCTGGCGTATGTATTTCGCCGGACATAACTTATTTGAAATTACAGTAGAAACAGAAACGACTGAATATAAATCTATATACATTTATATTACATTATTATATACGTTGCGACATATTTGTGTCAATTTCTAGGTCCCAAATATTAGAAATTTGACTCCGGTGGCTAAATGGGTAAGGCGCTGGCTCGCTAGCCTGGAGGTCGGGTGTTCGATCCCTTCATTGGCCGAGAAAGTTCATCTCGATTTTCCGTCGTGGTTTCCCCTTGTCAGTGATGCAGAAGGAGGGCCTGACAAGGACAGTTGTCTAGTCGTTCGGATGGGACGAAAAAGCCGAGGTCCCGTGTACACATTGGCGTGCACGTAAAAGACCCCTTGGCAGTTGGAATTCGATATAAGAGTAAGTCATAGCGCCGCTGCCCGGGCAAAATTTCCCTCATAGCACACTGCATGACGTATGCCCATCTTCCATTAGCCCAGGTCAGGTGCAGAAGAGTAAGACGTTAAACCCCATTTCATTTCATTTCATTTCCTTTAAATATGCATGATGTAAGCGCCAAATCTGCGAATTACGGGTCTTTCTTTTGGCTTGAAATGATACATAAATTATCATTTAGACATTTTATTTAAATGATAATTATCATCTCTCTATTCCGTCGGATGGCCAAAATTAAAAGGAGCTAAATCGCTAATATTTGGGACCTACAAATTGAAACCAATTAAACGATAGAAATTTAGGCCTAGCCTCGATCATCACTACTAATGTCGGTACGATACAAACAACGTAGTCTCGATTATCCATTTCATGATTAAATCAAGAAACGTAGTCCTTCCTAATAAGAAAATCTTATGACCTAATCAAGAAATATAAAGTCTAATTTGGAGATAGTATATATAGCAAATTGATTAAAAATTATGTTACTATGATGGAATAATAAAATATTATAAGGTCCACAGAAAACTCAGTTAAGGGCTAAATGGCCTGTAGGATATACACGAATATTAATCTGGGCGGGTTGTCAACATTTGAGAATATCTAAGACATTGGCTAGAATATCCGGTCTTTCCCGTATTTATGTTGGCTTAATGCGATGATGAGATGTAATGGTGCAGATCTAAGGCAGACAGACAAGGCTGGAATATTAAAGGGACCCCCACCCCAAATTAGTTCAAACAGACATTTGTGCCATAAAGGGATATGCCATTTATTATGTTGTATGTGGCAAATATGTCTATCCATCTACTAACTATTACTATACTGACAAAGAAATCGCATTTGTGTGAGCGTGACGGACACTAACCAGAATACGTCCCCTTTCACCGTCGATACACGGGACCCAGTGACATTTTCTGCATGGAGTAAGCCCCATACAAGTTTATTCGACCCTGTTTATATATGACAGGTATACCCAATTACAGATATAATATATTTTTTGGCGAAATGACACACAATAGTGCTCATAAAACATGTGATACACTGGATAGTCTATTACAATGCCTACATGTGGTTTAACATTTAATTATTGTATCAACAAATTGATAAGATCAGTTGGAAAAAGGGTACAGTTACCTTCACATAAAACCACTGGTGGTTCAGTGAGTAGGATGGTGGCTTGCTAACCTCGAGTTTCCTTGTTCGATATCTATGTTGACTGATGATGTTCGGGCGTGGTTCGCCCTATTTCTGTGGTAGGGGACCTGGCAGGGGACCTCGTTTAGTCGTCCAGGTTGGACTAAAAACAAAATCGAGATCGCATGTACATGTACATATTGGTGCGCACGTAAGCGAACCTTTGACAATTGGAATTCGAATTAGAGTAGACCGTTGTGCTGCTGTTCGGGCAAAATTTCACTTATACTCATAGCACACTGTTTGACGCATGCCTGTCTTCATTAGCCCTGTCGATGCTGGCCAGTAGCCAGCTCGTAAAATTTGGTGGGGCTATGGAATATTTTGGAGGGGCTGAGTGCATTCCTGGGTCTCAAATTGAAGTGCCTCGGGCAGGGTTTTATGGCTGTATTTTCTGAAACTTACTTCTTCGACTCCTGCCGCCGATAGCACCTTGAGGGCAGTAAAGCATCTGATAGATTGTGTCCTTTGATTTACGCGGAAAACTCTAGGCCGGGCAATACAACTGTAGTATCAAATTTCAAGTGAATTATAGGTATTCTATTATTTCATGCATGAAATTACAGTATTGGCTGCACAATATGCACCTCATGTTAGACACAAAGGGCACCTACATTTTACGCGCCCGTAGACACCCTACATCGGGTGTAGGCAAATGAAACAATTAAACCGGTGCCGGTAGGACTACGCGAGTCGAGGGGAGTCGCAAGTACGTGAGTGTGATGAGCGAGTACACGTCAAGACAAGACGATCAGGAGGTGATGATGACAGACAGGCCACGATGGACCATGCTACGAGCCTACGGCTCGCCTACCAATTTGAACACTTCTAAAAAAATCATTATTGTCGGCGAAATATTGGGGAGGGGGGCTAATTCGATTTTTTTTGCGGGGAGGGGGGTGTGCTTAGACGCGAATGTGATGATCGAGTACACGTGTTCAAAGACGACGAGTATGGTTCAGCGATGTAGGACAACGTGTGTATAGGCGTCGCGATGAAAGTTTTGATAACAACTGCGTGGCTGACAGAAGTGAACTTGTCTTCTCGCAGTGCAACCTGACAGGTGTTGGCTTTATGAGTGGAATTCTTCTCCGCCGTCACTTGCTTCTCATTAAGGATGGACAGAGAGAACTCTTTCAGCAGGACAGTGCCAGGTCACACATAATTGATTTCCTACAGAATGAGAATATTAATTTGCTCTTCATAGGGCCTTAAAGATCACCAGATCTGAACCCCATTGGATATCTTTGGGACGAACTGGACAGGTGTCTATGTCAGCGTTATATGTTGCCTCAGACGCTTCTGCAACTGGCTATGATGCCATGTGTCCGTATTCGGAGACATATCCTGTTTATGCCAAGGAGATATAATAGCGCATTGATTGTTGCTTATGATGACCACACTGATTTCGATGCTCTCGTGTCGTCGCAGAGGCTGATTGGGGTGTAATCCATAGTACTCTGACAGATTGTAGTTCATAGTTCCAGATGAGTTATAGTCCATGCATTTTGCGCAAAATGTGAACTATGTATGGAGTATTTGGACCCTCCAGGTGCTGCAAAAAAACTTTACAAATATGTTGAATGAGAGGCCCATTTCGGTGCGCGTTAAAACTTTCAAATTCGATGTGCAGCCTTGGAACAACGAGGGTATGAGCACCATTGAGTCCTCCTTTCCCCGCCCAACTCGTGCTAAATGGGGAATATCTTGCATGACAGCCGCTTGTTTGTGGTGAGTAGGACTTTGGTTCGCTAACCTGGAGGTCCCATGTTCGATTCCGGCGTTGGTCGAGATACCTTGTCAGTGGTGTAGGACATAGGGTCTGACAACGTTCAGATGGCACGAAAACGCGTGGTTCCTTGTAGGCATTAGCTTGCAGTTGTAATTGGAAAAACTTCCCTTGTAGCACACTGCATTGCGTATGCCCGTCTTCATTAGCCCAATCGGCGCAGTACAGTAGGGTGTTAAACCTCATTTAATTTTACTTGGAGAAAGTTTAGTCATAGATAATCATTGTTTAGGATACAAGCTACGGTATTCAAGAAAACCATTCGCTGATCGAGAACACACAAATTTCAAGTCGATTACATAACAAACCGAAAAATAACGGAAAACAATTTGATTGAAATAACAATGCATTCCCTGACTTTATAGTCAATAAGTAGCAATGGTCCATTAAATTATCTTAATGTATACCGAGATTATTTCCGTTCATTGTTCCAATAGACATTTATTTAAATGCTAAATCTATAATCAGCTCCGTTGACCATTGGGTAGCCAAAGTTTAAAATGATAAGAACATCAACAGAATTTTATAATGTAACGATAAAATTGGTAATCGAGTACCGTTGCTATAATAAGAAGCAATCTTCGATACATTATGTCAAGACTGGTAACTTTATTTCCAATAGAGTAATTTGACTGAAATTTTCAATATACTGTATTCACTTTTTATTATCTATTTTTGAACTAACTATTATAGCAAGAACGGTCTTAAACAATGTATGAATCTGCAATAATAGAATATATTTTAATTGTCAAACAACTCTGGATGTGGTATAATAGAATATCATGTATAAATAATTCATGGATGTGGTATGAATATATTTAATTTTAACACAATCTGGAAGTGAAAAACAGTATAATTTAAGGATGACCGTTTTTGAAATGTACAATACAAAGTATTTAATTATGATGATTTTCGAATATTTGTTTTTATATATATGATACAATTCTTTAGGTATATAATACATTATATTTATTGTGTAATCATTTATTGATATAATATGATAAAATGTATTAAAGTCTTATTGCGTCATTATGGTGCAATAATATATGAATCCCTTGCAAACAACTCTAATGTGAAAGGTGAATCTATAATAGGAATATCGGTATAAAAATTGTTCAGTATTTACAAAAATATGTTGATTTATGATGTAATAAACAAGAAATACATAATGCATTTATTAAGAGATAAAATGTCTTGTCAAACAAAATACATAATACTATATTGAAAGATTAAATTGCTGGTTAAACTAATACATGATATTATATTAAGAGATAAAAGTACAGATGAAGGAATAACTGTTTGGTATAAATATGTAATAATAATATGAGAAGATAAAATATACCGATAGTATAACTTAGATTATGACACAAATGAGAGATTATATTTACAGATTTATATATTGTTTTCACTGATGCTCGGGACATGATTGTAGTCCCCCCTCCTTTTCCACTAGAACAATAGTCTACATTCAGGCCACTGAAGTCTATTTTCGTTACCATCTTATCGCATTATATTGTCATATTATCACGGTGGAATTTCACTCGGTCGTCGTGTGATAACTTCCACACAAGGCATCTGTGTCAAATTAATTAGATATCAATATTAACTTTTATTCTGTTTAAATTAAATTTCAAAACAATCTCTGGCAATGCCATCATCTTCCATTGTCCATGTCGCCCGTCACTACAGAACTTACTACCTATACAGACTCCTCAAACGAAAAGAACGATGGCTAATGATAAATTGTTCTCTGTATAAACTAATAGTCACTTCCTACCTATAAAAATGGTCCGGGTCCTGTTTAACAAAACACGGGGATATTTTAACCATTGAGTGAATGGATTTTTGGTGCATTTGCACACGGATTCTTCCCTCGAACGAACACCTTATATTTAGGAGATAAACATTTCCGGTTTCGTATTTAGAGGGGGAGGGGGGTATTGTCCATTTAACCATGCCAAGTTACAAATATAATTGGATACCAAAAAACGGTTTTTATTAAAGGAACTACCTCAAAAATTTAATTCCGAGTACGTATGAAGTTCAAGCGCCGAATTATAGAGGCATGGTTTATTTAGCTTCTCTCTAAATTTCAGCTCAAAATATTGAGTCGTTTGGACGTGAACCTCAAAACTGCTTATCCGGACACGTACCCTTTTAAGATTTCGGGTCGTTTTTTTCGTTGGGTGATCTTGATAACCGATTCGTGTTCTTTAGTGATCAATAAAGTGAATGACCCACGTGTTATGCCCAATGACGAAAGGTAAATGCACCAACAATTTTTTTTATAAACTGAAAGTCTGGTTTAATCCATACACCGCATAATACAGCTTGGAACACCGGTCTCCATTTCCAGATGAGGACTGACGGGTTTAAGTTGTTTGAAGTTGCACGCAATTAAGTAGTTTTATTCTCCAAAATACTATCGGGATTGGTCCTTTAACTTATGGCTGATTTTCTACTGTTTTGTGTATTTCAGGAATGTCTTTTCATAAAAGATGATGTTTGAAAATAATGTGATAGTCATGTGTGAAGAATTCCTTGAAGGAAGATATTTGTCAATAAAGATTTGAGTTGAAGAAGACAATTGAACACAAAAATGAAGAAAAATACACTGTAATATTTATACGCAGTAATTCGCCTTGATAATTTAGAGGGGGTTTATTGTCCATTCGACCACACTTTTCGACCAATCAGAATCGAGGAAATTTCTAATTTGTACCACAATATAATTAAAGTGGCAATTTCATTTTTTTAAAGTTATATTTTTAAAATATATTAAAATAAAGCCTTAAAATAGATGGTATCTATAAACAGTCCTACCTTGTTAAAGAATAATCCTACAATTCACTATTGCCAGTTGAGAAATTGGCAAAAATATCACTTTAAACATTAAATTCAAACGTTTGAAGATAGCTATTGCATGGGGGGAATGGGAAAACAAGGAGGTAATTGTGTTATTATTTCCGATGTGAAAGATGTTTCAGTGTGGAAAATAATGCCTATGATTGTATAATAGTGAGTTGACAACCTATTAAGCAAAAGACATAGAAATAAATATGTTTTGACTTTCTTGAAAAATATGAAATTCCCGCTTTAATCGAAATCTTTAATTATTTAGGGCGGGGGGGGGGATGGCTTCGACCTCTAGCTGGCCGGTCACCTCTGGCTTGCGGCTGCGGTTTCGATCCCTGGTGTGAGCGTATGTGGCATGGAGAAAGGGGCGCATTCTCAACCTCGTGGGTTTCCTCCGGGCACTCTGGTTTCCTTCCACTGCTAAAGACCCCTACGCGCAAGCGAATTTTTGAAATAAAATTAAAACCATATGTTGGTCCCAAAATTACCTAGTTGTGTCGAGTGGACGTTAAACCCTATTTCTCTCTCTCTCTCTCTCTTTAATTATGTGTCTGTTTAAACAACCCACAAGCCTATATTATTATTTCTATGTAATCTACATGTAGTAAATGTCCTATACAACTGTATGGAACCTACATGTAGTAACTGTACTATAGAAGTTACACGTAGTAAATACAACTCCACAGAAATCTACACAAGTCAACTGTAGTATACAAATCTATTGAAATTACTTGTACGTAACGTTACTTACTCATATTATATCATATAGCATTTACTTGTTAATCGGATTCTCTAGATGTTTGCATTTTGATCATTTGTGGAACCCCTAAAGACCCCCACACAGAAGTGACTTATTGAAATAAAATTGTACCATATATATGTCCTAACGTATGAACACCTGGTATGGCTATAATTTTGGTGTATTGTTAGTTTTATATTTTCTAAAATTAGGATATTTATTAAGATGTCGAATCTGCTATCATTCTGATACTATTTGATGCACGTGTATCATTTTTGTGTTCACTTACGAATTAGGATTCGAAACCTGTGACGATATAGCTTACGGTCCACTAATCACGTATTTGATAGTTATAATATGCCCCAAATATCTGATATACGGTCTTGTCTCAATATTTGTTATGTTTATTGTTTTACAGGATATTTTTGAAAAAGTTTTTATAGGGTCGACATATTGTAATCTTTGCGCCTTTAAATATAAGGAACATCACCTTTTCCATCTGTTGAATCTCTGATGAGAAACACATAAATAATGGAGTAATAAACAAATATGACTCGTTCACATCTAAGTGTACTTCATTCACGAGATATTTAACAGTTTCAATAGTACCCATTACACAACTATTATGAAGTAAGCTTATATCATGTAAACTTACCTCCTTTGATGACAGGAATTGGAGTTTTTTGACAGGACTTATCTTAGACCTAGAACATGACACTGCCTGTGTGATACCCATATTGTCTATGTGATTGACATCCAGGCCTACATCATTCACAAGATATTCAACAGTTTCCAAAGTACCCCCTTGACAACCATAATGCAGTAAACTCGCATTATCGTCACCTACAGCATGTAAACTTATACCTTTTGAAGACAGGAATTTGAGTTTCTTGACAGGATTCATTTTATCAATAGAACAGCACATTGCCGGTGTCCTACCTTGGTTGTCTTGGTGATAGACATCCAGTCCTATTTCATTCACCAGATATTCAACAGTTTCAACAGTACCCTCTAGACAACTAGTAGACAGTAAGCTCTTATTAATGTTATCCACGACATGTAGACTTACCCCTTTTGATGACAAGAATTTGAGTTTTTCGACAGGACTGATGAAAGAACTAGAACAGAGCAAAGCTGGTGTGTTACCTTTGTGGTCTTTATGATTAACATCAAGCCCCACTTTATCCACTAGATATTTAACAGTTTCAACAGTACTATGTATACAACTACAATGCAGTAAACTCATATTATATGCATCTATAGCATGTAAACTTACACCTTTTGATGACAGGAATTTGAGTTTTGGGACAGAACTGTTGTTATCGTGACAACAACACATTGCCATTGTTTCACCTCTATTGCCTTTATAATGGACATCTAGTCCTATTTCATTCACCAGATATACAACAGTTTCAATAGTACCAAAAGCACAACTATAATGAAGTAAGCTCATATTATTGTTATCTACAGCATGTAAACTTGCCCCTTTTGAAGACAGGAATTTGAGTTTTTTGACAGGATTTATGTTAGATATACAACAGTACGTAGCTGGTGTCATACCTTTATTGTCTTTGTGTTTGACATTCAGCCCTACATCATTCACCAGATATTCAACAGTTTCAATAGTATTCTCTTTACAACTTAGTTGTAGTAAACTCATATTATTGTTAACCACAGCATGTAAACCTACTCCTTTCAAAGACAGAAATTTGAGTTTACTAATAGGATTTAAGTTAGAAACAGAACAGTACACAACCGGTGTGTTACCTTCATTGTCTTTATGATCTACATCCAGTCCCACTTCGTTGATTAGATATTTCACAGTCTGAAGTGTACCCATTATACAACTATGATGAAGTAAACCACGGTTTTTAACATCAACAACCTGTAAACTACACCCTTTTGACAATAAAAACTTGAGTTTTTCGAAAGGATCGATATCCGACACCACAGAATAAAATACAGGAGTGAAACCGTTCTTGTCTTTTTGATTTATGTTTAACCCTATTTCATTCACCAAATAACGGACCGTGTCAGTAGAACCAAATTTACAACCGTAATGTAGAATGCTACAACCATTGTCATCTACTACATCGAAATTTATACCTTTATTGTGTAAAATTCTCATCTTATCAACAGAATCACAGCACATGGATATAAGTTTGTCATCTAAAAAATTGATATTCATTTCATGAACATAATCTAAAATGGATCTAAATATGAAGCAATCATCTAACTCTGTTGATTCATGAATTACGGACTTGATATACTCGTGCCGCGTATCAGACGTCTGCACCGTGTTAAACAGCAATTTGAAACGCTTTCTGTCAAAACTGGCTATTATTTCTAGTAACGGAACTCGGCCGAGGTAATCAGCCTCATGTAATAGTGACCCGGCTTGGATTAACTGCTTTAGAATATGGGATGCATCTACATCAGTTCTACCACTACAAGAGCTGCTAATAATATGAATGGGTAATCTGCCTCTATTATCCTTCACGTTAACACCCGCGCCTCTTCTAATTAAAATGGATACAGTCTGGTGTTTGCCGCGCACAACAGCCAGGTGAAGTGGCGTAATACCACTTTCGTCTTTAGCATTTACATCAAATCCCGCACCTATCAGAAAATTAATTATTTGAGGATTGTCGTGCTTTGAATCACAAGCATTGTGCAGAACTGTTCTTGACTTAATGTCAAGCTTACTTTTGTCGAATTTTGTTAAATTACTGATATGTTTAACAATTTCAAATTTGTCCACGTAAACCGCTAAATGTGGTAACGCCAGAAAATCTCCAATTTTCTTTTCTTTCAAAAGATTTATTTTTTCGATAGGGTCATGTATCGAAACAGTAGCGAGGCCGATGGTATCCCATTCCTTATCTGTTTTTTCTGCAAGTAATTGGGGTAAAAAATCTTGAAAAAAAACGAGCACTGCTTTGAGACATTTCAAGTCTCCATGAAGTGTGATGTAATGAAGAAAATTGCCGCTTTCCTGTATTTCACGAATATCTCCCAAATTGATAAATTTGGTGTCGTGCAACAAATTGGCTATACCATTCATACCGAGAAAATATGATAAAAATGAAAAGTCAATGAAAGCAGGATGGTTGACGATATCAGGATTCTTATCTTGTAATTCTTTAATACATCGCTTCGAAAGGTCATCGTAATTACTCTCATGGATTATAATGCACCGATCTTCTTGGTGGTTTGTTCTAACCAATGCCATCAAAAGTTCAAAAGAACAGTATTTTAAAGCCATTTCCATGCATTTACCAGAAAGATGGTGTAAAAATGGAGCCTGAACAAAGTCACGCAATGAAAATATTTTCACATAATTTTCTTCAATGTATTTGATGAATGTATCTGAAAGTTCATTGAGCATACACTTAGCAACTTTCAGTTCAAATTCTTTGCATACTTCTTTAGTAATTGTCGAAATTAAAGACTTCACTCTCTTGGAAGATCGTTGTTTAAGGTCTCGTTCTGAAACTCCATGCAAACAAAATACTAGCAGTAATGTAGCATATATATATTCATTTTCCTTCCAAAAGGTTTCTAATTCCAAAAGAAGAAAAGCATGCGAACCATCTAAATCCGCTGGTAATTTATCATTCGTTAACTTGCCACACAAACTGACAATCGATGGAAAACCGAAACAGTCAGAAATTTTTGAAATGATCTGATCAGAAGTTACACTATAAAAATCTAAAAAATGACGCTTTTCTTCATTGTTTAAAGAAAATTGGCTTTCATGAAGAAATATTCGAGTTGTCCTTTCAATATTATCCACAAATAAATCATATTTATCTAATTGATATCTAGAAGAACGGTAAATATAATCTCTCAAAATGTAAATGATCCTTAATTTTCCTTTTTCTTTATTAATGCGAAGAGTACCGAAATGGGTGGGCCATTTATTAATACGTGCCTGTAATTTATTAAATTTACCATACATGTCGTCGATGACGTAAAGATACTTATCGTCTTCAAAGTTCACTTCCTTTAAATCATCGAGGTCATTAATCAACAATGGTTTATATTCTTCATGTTCTTCAATGAACTGGTTGGCTATCATCATTGATAGTATCGATTTACCATCTCCCGCGGCTCCTATTATTCCTAGGATGTGATGACTCTCCAGTATCTTCAAACCTTCACCAAGAGCACGAGTCTCAACATATTTCTTTTCTTTAACATAATTAAGGTTGGTCAGTGCTTCGTCTGAAGACAAATATTTTAGTTTATAGAAATCATGAATTTCACAATGGTTCATGGATCATACCATATTTGAAAGAGATCAGCGGCCTATATCCATTCACAAAGTGTTCGGTTAAAGGGACGTAACTCTTGCACGGAAGGTCGCGGAAGATGATTATCGACAGGATTCGTCCTCGCAATCATGCTTCAAACAAATTTGAAAAAAAGAGTTTAATATTATTACGTCTATCACACTTAAAAGCGCCACAAGTTTTGTCCGGTTAAGAATAAAAAGATCTTGAATGAATTTGGATTTGGTGCGCATCAAAATACGTCAACGAATTCGATGTGAAGCATTGGGACAATGAGTGGATGAGTCACATTGAGTTTTCCCGTTCCCCGCACATCGCTTGCAAAAATGGGCGTATCTTGTATGACAACCTAATTTATCAGATGGCTATGAAAAAATTGGCTTTTTTTCCTTTTGAATTCTGTACTTTCTACAGGTAAAACTTACCTTTCATTGTGCGCAATCGTGGACTATCTACACTCCTTTTACCTGAAATAGATGTGAATACTTAACATTCACGATATACAGACGACAATGTTAGCTTGTTTGGTTGATCAATGTGCAGTTTTACTAATGATAAAATTGTCTTGTGGGCGCGGGCGGGGGGGCAATTTGAATTTGCAACATTAATAGAAATTCAAGTATTATTTTATGAGTTTGTATGGGGGGGGGGGTACTATTTTAACGTTCGGAGCTTTCGGCAATAAACTATCATTCTCCAGTACTATAGTATGTCCCTATGTACAACATGATGTTTAATTTGTATTTTGTCACTTTGTTGTGTATTAAATGGAAATCTTGGGTGCTAATCAAATTAGATAAGATTCGTTAATACATTCAACATATCTATTTTCTATCGCGTTCCCAACTTTTTCGGCTAAACGGGATAACCCAGGAACGGAAAATAGTAGAAAGCTAAATACCAAAAGGGTTCTTACTCCCAAGATATATTTCTTTCCCGTGAAATCTAAAATAAAACCACAACATCCGTACTAATCACCATTTACACGCAGGCTTTTACTAACTGGTTCCAAGTAGTAAAAATATTTGGCCAATATGGACACGGATCACCAAAAAAATCCTACATTTGTTATCTACGAATGTAGTTCTGTGCTAAGAATAGCCTAATTTTCCCTTATTTTATTTTCTCCCTTCTTCAGGCGTTTTTGGGGTTTTGTTTAGATGTGGAATTGTTGGGAAGGTTTTGAATTTTGAATATTTTGCAAGTTTGGGTGGAAAAAGAGGATATTTGTGCGAAAGAATAACATGGGTAAAGTAAAGAATTGACCCCAGTCTACTTTAACTTTTACTGATTTGAGATTTTCATGGTGAACCTCATACATGCTTCGGAGGAGATGACTGTCAGGTGTTGTTCTTTATGCCTTGTGAAGGAATTAGCTCAACGAATATTGTGGAAAAGAGTTATAGCTTGTGACATGAGCCTGAAATAACACTGAAGTCAATGGGACAATAATTGGTGTACTGTGGCCATATAATATTATGAACGTTTTATTTACTTACCGAATAAATCATTATGGGTTACCGAGAAATCGCCACTTCGAGACGGGGTAAATTTGTTATCTGTGGCGATACCTGCTTGGTCTGATCCATCGCTGCAATAACCTGAGAGTAGAATATAATTACACTTTAATTTGTACCATCAGCAATAAGAGATATAAATAAATAAAAATGACACACGTCACAACCACGAGTCGCAAGAAATGTATTTCAATTCTATGTAACGTTTACTCGACATATGGTTCAATTTTATTTCAATTATTCGCTTGCGCGTACGGGTCGTTAGCAGTGGGTGGAAACCATAGGACACGGGGAAAACCCACGAGGGTGGCGATTTGACCTACTCCTTGTCATGTACAAGCGGCGAATCGAAACCACACCATTTGACTTAATGACATATCTTCTGTTCTAACGCGTACACGTGCACCATTCAGCCACCCAAAGCCCCTATATGTAACTTGACTTGATTTGCGGATGGTCCATTCCGGCTTGTATTTGTCGTTACTCACTGTCCATGTACAAAACATATCGAAGACAAAATAGGTTCTTGGAATATCCTTTGCCAACTCCTTTTTATGTCTTTCAATTACAAAGTCGTTTATTCCCTCACTATTCTCCCAACTGCTAGTCATTCGATCAACACATATTAAGCACTCCAAACGTGCCACATAATATACAAAATGTGCCACACTTTAATTTGATATAACTACTTATAACTACTTTCGGAGGAATGCAGCCATAAAGACATTATATTTAAAAAGCCGACGACAATGCTGGTGGCTGGTATCTCCAGATAAAACTTGGCTAATTTAGCCAAATCAGAACGACATGCTCATTTGATGATGCAAGTGCTGATGATTGGCATTGTTATAGCATGTATATCCCCTATGATGAACTATAAAAATGCTAAAATTGTAAAGAAAATTTTTATACCGAGTATACTAATATCACACAAATATCCGAATTCATGCGTTCTGCGATCGAATACTCGGACCAAACACGTTTTTCTGTCAAAAACTTTAAAAATCTTGTGTCACCTTCATACTTTAAATGTTTTTATAAAAATATGCAGTGCCGGTTTCAATTATATTATATGTAACTAACTCCTTTGCATTGTAAACGACGCCTGTCAGTACCACCGTCGTTAACTCCATTTCAGTTCATTTCATTTAACACCAAGAGGAGACGACGACCGTTCTATTCCATAAGTCTACTGCCATTTCATACCTTAAACCAGTGGTTCTCAACCTTTTATGGCCAACGACACACTTTGGAACACATGAAAAACTAGCGGCACACTTGAATGAATATATATGAAAAATATCTGAATTATGCAAAATAAAAACATGGAAAGTCAGACGGTTTACAACCGTAGACAGAGACTAAAGTCATAAAAGCATAGAATGACTCAAACCAAACGAAGAAAAAATATATGTCTGTGAACTTATCAGTACACACCAATGAATACTCAATTGGGATCACATGGTTTTTTTTAACATTTTCTTAGTGTGCCATTCAAAATTTCGCGGCACACGTAGGAAGATATCGCGGCACACTGGTTGAGAATCACTAGCTTGAACAGACGGGATACTTTTATTTCATTATATAAATATATTGTACATATACTATTCAAAAAAAGTAGGGGATATTTGATTTTTAAGTGTTATTAAAGTCACCTAATGAAACTGACGAAGAAACAAATGACAAAATGAAATGAAGTTCACATTCATCGATTTATTCCAAATGATCGTTAGACTAAGTAAGGCACAGACTGACCATTATAAGGGTAAAATGATACCCGGGGTCAAACAGCAAGGTTACCACAGCATCACAACAAAGTCAGTAACGGGTAAATCCTCCTCTGTTTGCCAAACAAGCATTGATCCGACGTGGCATACTCCTAATGAGACGTCTAAGGTCATTTTGGTCCAGATTGTCCCATTCCTGTTGCAACGCAGCAGTAAGTTCTTGGACATTGGCAGGACGTTGTTGACGTTGACGTAACCTCTGTCCAAGCATGTCCCAGACATGCTCGATGGGGGAGAGGTCGGGACTCAGTGCTGGCCAAGGTAATGTGGTGATGTTCTGTTGTTGGAGGTAACCTGTAACGATCCTGGCCCTGTGACATCTTGCGTTGTCATCCTGGAAGATGAAACGGCGGCCATGACGTCGTGCGAACGGCACAACATGGACTGCCAAGATGTTGTCCCGGTAGTACTGGCCTGTAACACGCCCTGCAACAACATGTAAATCCGTTCTTCCAGCAACAGTGATGCCTCCCCACACCATAACAGAACCACCCCCAAATCGATCATGTCTGATGACGTTAACGTCTTGGAAGCGCTCGTTTCGACGACGCCACACCCTTCTACGTCTGTCCAAAAAATCAACAGTGAACCTTGACTCATCTGAAAACATCACATTGCTCCAGCGTCGATTATCCCAGTGTTGACGATCCCTACACCAACGACGTCTTGCCTGAATGTGATGATCTCTCAAACAAGGGATCACGCGAGGACGTCGGGCGCGAAGGTGATCCCTATGCAGTCGATTCCGAATCGTCTGGCCAAACACTCTCACACCAGTGTCTGTTTGAAGACGAGCGCTGATCTGATTTGCTGTGATGACACGATTTCTCAAGGCCAAGGTACGGATAAATCGATCCTGGGCTTGAGTTGTCGCCCTTGGTCGACCTGAGCGTGGTCTGTCCTGTACAGATTGTGTATCACGGTATCTGGACCATAGCCTGCTTATGACAGACTGAGAAACATTCATCGTCCGCGCCACAACCGCCTGTGTTGTGCCGATCTGTAGCATGCCAAGGGCACGTAACCTTTCATTTTGGGTAAGCCGACGCATATCAAAATTTGTTTTCTGGTCACTAAAACAATTAAACTGATGTTTCCACCCTGGAATTCAATGCCACAATGACTGTAACATTCAAAGCCAGAGTCGTGGAAATCTTGGGTTGGACCCCCATGATGATCCCAAGCATCACCTGCATTCCATGCGGTAGCTATTGGTGCGTTTGGGCGTCACATGTAACTGGAAATGATTCTTCTGTTAGGTTCTATAGTGACTTTTTTCGTAGTCATTTGCATATTTTAGTATTATGCCCCCAAAATCAAATATCCCCTACTTTTTTTGAATAGTATATATGAAGTGCGGGGGGACAACACATGTAATTAGTACAGGTCGATCCACAAACGGCAAAATGATTATTTAAAAAAGGTGTAGAATGCACCTAGGAGTTGTGAATGACTATGGTTCAATTTAAACTGTCCACGTGTTTCATAGAACACAATTGATTAGAAATTACATACATTTATATTACATTAATATGTGCTTTTAGAATCATTTTTGTCTATTTCAAGGTTCCAAAAAATAGAGCAATACGTCCTTTAATAATAACTAACCTGGTTTCAATTTGTATACAGCACTGAAACATTTATTTGCATAAAGTGCTTCAAGGAATTTCGTGTAACCCGTTTCACCACGGGTTAAAAGAATAAGTAACATTTTCCTGGTGGCTGCTTTTTTCCCATCTTCACTCATCTCTTCTCTCGTTATTTGTTCCATATCATCCTCACCGATGGCTTTAGAATTAAACAAACTATACATTACATTCCCATAATCGTTTTTAATTTCATCCGTGAGGAAAACATAATTGTCACGGATTTTGTTGTAGATGTCCTCGGGTGGTCTTCCCTTTTCCACTTTGATATGTTGTTTTTCTGTAACCACTCCTGTCTTCGCTAATCTATCCTCCGGATCCCCATCCTTTGGTTCATGGACTTCTTTTATTTCTTTGTCTGTAATATTATTGAACATAAATATTTGTTTTACCTTTACAATGATTACCGTTAATGTTGTAACTATGTCGACATCTATGATAAAATTTGTATAACCATAGCAACAAATTCATCTATGTATCTTGAAATTTATTAAAGGTGACAAACTTAAACTGAATAGTATTTGTTGTGAAATGACTTTTTATTTTTAAAATTATTCTTTTCATATTGATAAAACTCAGAACTAACTTGATATTAATCGTCTAACAGCTCCGGAATAACCATTTTCCTTTAGTGCTTCAATAAATTTTCCATAAGCTGCGTCACCAGAATTAAGTACGATCTTCAACAGTTCAGCAGCAGCATCTGTTTTACTACCGGAGACGGATCGTTCCTCTCTCTTTATTATTTCTAAATCATCTACATCGAACACGCGCTTTTCAAACAATGAACAAGCAAGACCAACGGGGTCATGTTTAATATCCTCTTTAAGATGAGTATAATTAGCCACGATAGTCTCATATTGGTCATCAGGAAGTTTTCCAATTACACATGGCATTTTGGTTGCGTTTTCTAATGCAATATAATTATCCTCTCAACATCAGTGGTAACTTCAGTTTTAGATATTGTAGTTTGACCCTTTCGTTTTCTTTGTTTCATAGTATACCTGAAAAGTAAGACATAAAACATGCGGAGATGACAAATATAGGATACCAAACAATAAAACACACACCTGCAGCAGCTTAGTCGTCCCGAAGTGCAATATAAATTTGTTAAAATATTGTGAATCTTAAAGCAGCTAAGTCTCTTACTCAATATCATCCAAAATCTTCAACATTTTAAACACGAATTATTTGTCAATTTAAATCAACATTAATGCTATGATCTTACCGGGAAAGGTGGGCTTCTGATATCCAATATTTAAGACAAAATAGGCATTTTACCAGTGGTACAAATTCGTCTACCAAAATGCATTTCGGGGGACGAGGCTAGAAACATTGCACCAAATCAAACGGCGTGTGTAGACTGGAATAACCAGACGCTAGAAATTTTCATTAGATTGAGACTGCTGGTAGGGTGCCCCAGGTGCCAACTGAAAAGTTGTTCTTGACACGCTGATCCTGCACGTTTTAGTTCAATGACTTACTACTGATTTCTAACAGTCTCGCACACTCGTTGAGGCTATAAATAGCAACAGCATGCGGAAATGTTCAAAACACCAAACACTACTACAGCCGTAAAAAATCTATTGTTGACGATTCTGAATAGCAATAATATTTAACCTTTTGGTTATTACGGCATCTTTAGAAATTACGCTCGTTTTATTTTTTAAATTGCCTTATAATTAGCTGTACCATTAGAAGCTGCATATTTTGGTTAAGTACAAATAATATCTCTGACTCAACATCCGTAATGCCAGAATATGACCAAAGCAGTAGTTTCATTTTACTTTTACAAGGTTATTAAAAATATTGTGAGATGCCTGATGTTGGTGCCTCTAAATTCAATTTCTTGTTCCGTGTTTCGTAAAAAAAAGTAGTCTTGATTATCCCGACCTGTCAATTAGACGTAGAATGATCGGTAGACTAGTTATGCGAGACTAATTTCAAAACAAGGGCACGTAACCTATCTTTTACTCAAAAGTGTCTGGATGTTATGGACGCCACTCCAAACCATTTTTCAGTATTATTTATGTATGGTTTAATGATCATAGCTTATGAAGTACTGCATGGTCGTTTATTTAGTGACTATAAATGTATGAAACAGATTTAAGGCTTTCTAAATATATTAGTATTGTGGTGTAATTGTCGAGATATTTGGAGATATTCATTTAGGGTGGGGCACCCTACTGCTGGCTTACTTCGCCGAACATACTAGTAACTGATTTGAAATTAGAGTAAAAAACAGAAACCATTAAATGTAAATCAGTTTATGTACATTCATATTACAGTATTATATGCGTTGCGACCCACTTGTGTCAATTTCTAGGTCGGAAATGTTACCGATTTGGCTCCTTTAAGCTATATGTGGAGCTATTGTTTGCATGTAATATCTTTTCCGCGCTTCTATAATTCTATATATAACGAAGAGCAGCAATCCTTTAAATGAATTATTCTATTTATTAACACGGCAGTTTTATCCATCCTAATAATGGAAACACGGACAGTAATATAGTTAATTATTCTACATATATAAGGGCAGTAACTTTGTAAGTAAATTAAGAAGTAATGGAAACGAAGAACATCCACTGGAAAAAATCAGATGATGACCATCGCTATGAAAGCGTTCACACATGTTTAAAAAATAATTCATAATAATATACGGATAGGATAGACACTTTTTTCGCTGGACATGTAGGAGTTATGTTAATCCGATAGATTGCTTCGGCTCATGAATCTAGGCAGTGCACACTATACTTATTAGAAGTTAATTTTTGTCGTTTGGGAGTTTATAAGACGTTTAATTTAAAGGACAATGTCAGTCATTATCACACATGGGATATAGTTTTAACACAGAGTTTGTTCGATCCCTGCATTGCCCGAGAAAGTTCATCGGGACTTTCCCGTGTGGATCCTCCTTGTCAGTTGTGCGGGATAGAGGGCCTGGAAAGGGACAACGTATAATCGTTCGGGTGGAACGCAAAACCGAGATGGCTTGTACACATTGTCGTGCTCGTAAAATCTCTTGGAACTCGATTTGGATTAGAACGTTAAACCCCATTTCTATAATAAATTATAATGGACAACTGAATTTCTACACCCCCCCCCCTCATGCCATGTGGCAAACAGTGGTTCTTAAAATACATGTAGATTTTGCGGTATGGGGAAGTTTTTGTTCAGATTGATATGCACTGAGAGGAATTTGCAGCTAACATTTAATATATAAATCTGTTTCAATATGATTACAGTCCACATATGTCATGAAATCAAGATTCATGGCGCAACAACGAATCTTTTTAAAAAACCCTCATTCACTTTCCCCGAGAACGCATGACTTTTCATTACATCTAATGATATAAAACTGTATTTAGGTATATGGAAGTATATTGTTACCCAAAACATGAAAATAGACATACCATATGGGAGGTTCCCGTGACAAACCACATATGGTCGTCGTCCATCGGGCAATGGAAAGTCGAGAATTACTTTACTTTGATTTAATTTATAAATTGAAACGTTGAAGCTGTAACGCTTACAAGATAATGTATGTTTATCAATGCTCGGGATTACGACAACAATCACTCGATAACATCGCAAGTCTATTTTGTCGTATGATAACTTTAACAATGCCGTATTGTGAAAAGAACGGCATTTTATATGGTCACTATCACCCACCATAGTATTATATATTCACGTGTTTGTTCCGTATACCAGTACACTTTTCGATCCGTAGGTTGACAAGACATAATGCAAAAAATGTGTAGTAGATAATTCAAAGTTGTATGAATGTTATTATTGATTATTGTAGGTTTATTATTCTAGCCGCTGTGATTACTCAATACAATATAATAATGTAGAGAATATCTCCTTATATGTACTCCCTTATGGTACCTCTTTGACAGGTTATCCCTGTCGCACGATCACCTGTATGGTCATGTCACCTGTTACCATGGTAAAGCGGGATTTCCCCCGCGCTCTTTTGGTGGAGTTTGTAGTTCGGATTCTGGATGGAATAAAATGTCGTATGTGAGATTGCTGTTGCCTGTTTTATAGAATGAGACCGACACATGGATGGTGGAGATGCCGGGTATCAGTGATAAGCTCGCGCCAAGCCTTGTAAGGCATGCATAACCAGGATGTTATATGAGGTATTACCCATATAGTATAAATAGCATCGGTTAGATGAGCTGATTCCTAGAAAACCCTTTGTTATAACACAAAAATCCCTGCATACTAACTAGGTCAATCTGGCAAATTGACTGATACTCCCCTTTTTCTGGCCCTCAAAATAAATCAACTTTTAACAAAGATCAAATTTAGATTATGAACAGAAATGGTCCTAGTCGGAGATTATATAAACCACAAACTTAACCCTCAATATGGCCCTAATCGGAGATAATATAACCCACAGACCTAATTAAATAACAGAAATGGTCCTAATCGGAGATTATATAACCCATAGACCTAATTATATAACAGAAATGGTCCTATATAGTCGGGGATTATATAACATAGACAAAAACAACAAAAGACATTGGAATAGATTGAAATCCGAAATACAATGCAGTGATATAAATACAATATTAGGTTTTCAGTCGGAAAGTAGAGAGTAAAATAGTCTAAAACCGAAATGACATCATTCAGGAGACAATACATATTATAGGTCCAATTTGCTGGTAATTTGAACAATAAGGGTATCGATCAAAACCTTGTGGAGTTACAAAACAATCTGGATATAAAAATGTATTCTAAAGTAAAATGGCTTACCGAGGCTTAAAATTAAAATTGGTGTTATTAAAATTCCACCTACTCTCAAAATATGTTGTCCGGTCCACAAACTGTATTCCTCGTTACTAAATTAAACACGATATTATGAGAGCCCATTAGTGCCAAAGAAAATAAAATGAATCCGCTTGAACGTGTACGTATGGTTTGAATGAGTTAGTATCTACTTTGAACGAGTTGGTATTTGGTTTGAACGAGTTAGTATCTCGTTTGAGACCAGTTAGTATCTCGTTTGAGACCAGTTAGTATCTCGTTTGAACGAATTAGTGTCTAGTTTGAACGAATTAGTATTTCGTGTGAACGAATTAATATCTCGTTTGAACAAGTCAGTGTCCCGTTGAACTGGTTAGTGTCTCGTTTCAACGATACTAACTCGTTCAAATGGATTAATATTCTTTGTTTTTGTTTGGCACTAATGGTTCTTCGTAAACAATAATAAAACATGCGCGAATTTGCGGTCGTCAAGGAAATCTATGGAACCCAAATGGGGCGTTATTAATGATTTCTGTTTCTACATTCCGGTTTAAACATTTTATAATACGAAAGCAATATTGTAAACTAATGATTGAGGTTTCTACATTCTAATGACAACATTTCAAGCACATCATCAACATTTTTCAAATTAGATGAAATAATCAAAATTGTTGCCCTGCGTGATTTGTTTTACATTTGTTCGGAATATTTTTATATTCTATATATCAACCCAAAAGATACGGTATCAATAAAATTAATCACTTCACCATAAAAACAATCAAATTAATATTTAAAAGTTCATTGATATCTCATTCTTAAATGTTTGGAATAGGGGATCACGTGGCTAAGTAGGTAGGGCGCTGGCTCGCTAGCCTGCGGGTCGGGTGTTCGATCCCTGCATTGGCCGAGAAATTTCATCTAGATTTTCAGTTATGCAGAAAGGTGGGCCTGACAAGGACAGCTATCTAATCGTTCGGATGGGTCCAAAAACCAAGGTCCCGTGTACACATTGGCGTGCAGATAAAAGATCCCTTGGCAGTTGGAATTCTATATAAGAGTAGGCCGTAGCGCCGCTGTCCGGGCAAAATTTCACCCATAGCACACTGTATGGCGTATGCCCGTCTTCGATTAGCCCAGATTAGGTGCAGAAGAGTAGGACGTTAAACCTCATTTCATTTCATGTTTGGAATATTTTTCGCGCTTTTTTTCTCCTCACAAAATATTTTAACAATATGAAAATAAACACATCACCATAATAGCAAACACATTAATAGAAAGCGCCTTAAAATCTTACGATGGTAGAATTGCACTGGTTCTACAGAATGATTACTAGTTTGATCCGTTTCTACAAATACACGCAAAAGACTCTTGTGTAAGTAATTCTATGGAATACAGTTACTGCTTATGAGCCACGTTTCGAGTAAGCGCGTATTTATCGTTATCTTGATGATTATCAGTTTGATCCGTTTCTACAAATACACGCACATAAGACTCTCGTGTAAGTAATTCTATGGAATACAGTAACTGCTTATGAGCGACGTTTCGAGTAAGCGCGTATTTATCGTTATCTTGACGTTTCGAATAGGATTCTCTAGCCTTTATCAAGCGACGTCGAAACATCGCTCAGTAATAAACAGTAATTGTATTCCATAAAATTGTGACCTGTATATTCCAGTTCAATTGCAAAATGCCTTTGATACACACACACGAGTTTTCACAATACACACTGACGCCGACAGATACCAGTGAAAGATATGTTTATACGCGTATTGGAAAATATATTTTGGTTTACGTGTGTTGTTGAATGTGTAAAAGTGAAACATTTTGATCTCTTTGAACTGTAGTATTAAAAATGCACAAATAACGTAATAAATTCTAACTATTGAATGTTGTATTGAATTGGAAGAAATTAAAAACAGATTTAATGCCCCGTGTGGATATTGCTTTCAAATATTATGAAAGGGTTGGAAATAAAATTGAGATTATTATTGTGTTATTATTAAACATTCTGTTTTGTAGTCGTCTCAACATGTTGTTGTCACGAGTTACAAATCAATCCGATTCAACTGATGTTTGCCGCTCCAAAACAGCTTGTGTTAGTGATGTTAGCCGCTTCAAGAGGATCTATATTATTAATTTATCATATATATTATTACTTTGGCTTATTTAAGCGGCTAACATTAGCACATGTGTATTCTCTATGGAGAAACTTTGCCTAATTAAAAATTATTATGACAATGTGGTCTTTTTCACGCACGACCAGACAATCCGGTTGTGATACTATGTAGGCTACGCTTGTAGGATTCCTTCATTTTTCTTAGACCGACCCATGGTTATGCTACTAGTTATTTCTGGAAGAGGGTTACTGTTGTGTCACGGTTAGTTAAAAATGCTATCCTATTACGTTAACGATTAGACATCAGGTCAAAGGTCTCCACACCATTGGTACAGTACAAATTGGCCCCAATTTCATAAAATTAGGGTCGACGTAATGGTCAAAGATCCGCACTGATAGTGAACGCCCCTCACCTTTTTATATAAATTAGAACATCGCGATTTTCCCGGGCGACGGTTGGGCGAAATAGCCAGGGTAGACATCATAGGTTTTAATCGTGGTTAACGTTTAAATACCTAAAGAACAATAGTTGTGTCGATGTTGTAGAATGTATTATTGTAACCTATAAAGATATATCCAGAGAACAGAAAAGGGTTTGAAGTCTTGCTTATCACAACGTCAAGACCGACCTAGTCACACGACAGTGTGACACAGAAGATTTGGCCGTCCAGGCACAGAGTACGTGTCCCCAGAGTGTCACACGGTTTCTGTAGTGTCAGGTACGGTTCCGTACGTCAGTTGGGGCCTGGTTAGGGTTGGTGGAATTAGATAACAAACCTCCCCTCTCTACCCTCCGTGTTTTCAGTAGGCCTATATCTCAACGTGTTCAGCTACGCTCTCGTAACTAGGGTGCGACGTGTGTGAATGTTGCCAGTATGGGGTCAATATTGTTTAGGCGTTTATTTCACCATGGTAGCGTTTGGCGAATATTTGTATTGCATTGACATGGGTTCGACGGTAACAATAATAATAATAATAGAGAAAGAGTGGGACCGCTAGAGGTCACACCCGCCATACTCCGGTACAATTAGCCTAACCCCTCCTCCTTCAATCGTAGCCTGACGAGTGGGCATCTGTCGGAACGAAGTGGTAATTAATTCTTACAGATAGAGAGGTGATTGGTTCTGAAGACATTTATAAGTTTTAAAATATCATAATTTTGAACTTTATACGTTGACGACAGACAGGACGCCAATGGTATTTATGCAAAATAGGGGTGATGCGTTCGTGTAATCTAGTGCAGGTGACTAAACGGGCGGCACAGTTTTGAAGTAGTTGTAAGCCATCAAAAGTGCTGTGCTTAGGCTTAAGGTTATAGCGAAGACGGTTACATAAGTCAAGACGGAGGGTGATTAAAGCGTATAGTGATTCGGTGCATTCTTATACTACCAAGATTAAAACCTAAATTACGGACATCCCGTGCAAGATTTAACTGGTGTCTCACCGACCTTTAAAGTGTCTAAAATATTTACTTTTCTTCGAAATTTAGAGTAGAAATATAGTACCAAGAACTTGCTATCAACCACCAATGACCTAATTTCATTAATACACTTTTCTACACTGTGTATATTAATTGTTACATTTTGTCAGCCGAGGTAAAGTTGAGTATAATCATCGGCATAAAGCATTAAATCGAGGCCATTACGTACAATAATATCTTCTAGTGGGGCACAATACAAAGTGAATAACACAGGGAAGAAAACACTACCCTGAGGTACACCACATTTCAGTTCTATTCAGAATAAGAACCATTTACACAAACTTTTGGGGTCCTTCCGTGACTCATTTGTATTTTGATGTTCTTTTTACTGACGTTAAATTATTTGGTTAGGCTTTAGACACAATCTCGAAGTTGTGAGTGGTTCGGCGAGTGACTATTGAAGGGGTCAGCTTAACTTTGGCTAGTTCTTGAACATTATTCAGATTAACGCCTCTGTTTTTACGAGCCTTTATTGGTTTGCTTGAAATCAACACTTTTTATCATAGGAGAGACATTGTTTTTCAAAGTTCAGCTTTAGCTAAGGACACAAATCACTCACATAATCTTGTGTTATTGGTAAACTAAATGACATAAGTTCATCTTTGGTGTAAGAGATCATCATGAGCAAATGTTAACCTTTTGAATTGAAACATAATAAAGGTTTGCACACAATAACTTATAGGATTCTTTAAAATCCCATATAAAACTAAACTTCTTTGTCATACTTACTCAATCTAAAAGGACAGCATACATATTAGTGCTTTCCTGCTCCACTCTGATTATTAATATGACTAATTTTCGTTATTATTTTTTGAAAAGCTTAGTTCAAAGACGCCCCCACCCTCTTCATTCTATTAATAATGGGAATTACAAGAAGACCACACCCCACACACAAACATTTTGTAGTTTTAAGAACTTCAAATAATTATTTCCAAATATATATTATAATCTACTAGAAGTGTGGGCCCCGGGTTGGGGGGGGGGGCATTGGAGTTCTGTTCGTGACAAATATTTTTTATTTAGTCGTTGGAGTCTCAAGAAGCCAGGCAAACTGCAGAGGTACCATACTCCTTTTTGCGTTAAAGCGAGAATAGCATATTTTCTAAGAAAGTCAAAACATAATTATTTATGTCTTTTGTTCAATAGGTTGTCAACACACTATTATACGATCATAGGTATCAGTCTCATACTTAAAATCATTCTCACTGGAAATAATAACACAATTACCCCCCCCCCCGGCCCTGGAATAGCCATATTCAAACGTTTGAATTTAAACTTGAAAATGATATGAGGGATATGAAAGACCAGAACTCACTGGGATTTTATTTGTAGGCGTACTCTATCCCATTGCACGCCAAGACATATATGAGATATTTTGTGTCAAAATTCATATGGTTGTTGAAACTAAACGTAAAGTTACGAAATTGTTATTTGGCGTTATATGGTCGCAACATTCGTCTTTAAAATATGAATATATTAAGCATAACACATGCAAAAAGATTGTAAACTCACATTTAGAGTTGGCAATGGAATGAAAATAGAACTAAATTTCATGAATTGGGTTATTATGTTTACATATAAAAGCTCCATGGAAAGCAATTACTATAGAGCTATGATTCTACAAGCACCATATGGATAATGATTTGTAAGGTGATTTGACTGTGACTAGGTGTTAGATAAAAGATAATATTGGTTAATCTGATTTTAGAGATGCATTATTGTCCCCGTCTTTTGAAGAAACTAGGGGACTATTAAAATGGGTTCGTCCATTTACCAGCCCCCCCCCCCCAACCCGTCACACTTTTTGGGACACGATAACTCTCTTTCTAATTTAGCTAGAATGTCCAATCTTGTTGTAGGTGTTAAGTAGGCCAATGCCTTGATGGAGTTCGAAGATGATAATTATTTGCTTAGGGTAAGCAGAGATAAGCAATTGATTGGTTGATGGTTTTGGGAACGATAAGTTTGGTTATACTTAAGTGAGAGTGATGTATCTCCGAGTATGGATTCATTATGTCATTGACAAGTTCGACGATGAGAATTTTCTGCTTAGGCTAAGGAGCGATACTCAATTTAATTCCTTAAGAGTTTGGAAAATAACAATTTTAATTGGGGTAAAATGTTTAAATTTGGTGTAGATGTTCATTATTGAGTGAATGTCTTGATTGACTTCAACGATTTACACTTCGAGCTATGGCTAAGTAATTTCATATTCTTTGGCAGTTTGAATTTGATATAAAGAGTAGACTGCAGGGTCAATGTATGGCGTACGCCGGTCTTCATTAGCCTAGTTGGACCAGAGTAGTAGGAGTTTAACCCCATTTGATTTCTGTTGTACCATGTATATGTAAAATGACTTAATGTGAAGATTTTTAATATAGCGCGGAATTAACTTCAAGAGAATTATTTTGCACAAGGACACCTTTTTTTATGGCAACACAACACATATGGGAATAAAAGATGTAATTGAGCTGCTTAATAAAGAGATGAAATGCAACGGGGTAAAAGTCCTACGTTCTGATCCGAACTAATGTGTAATACCCGGGATAGTTTCACCTGAATGCACGGTAGATAACCATATTAAAGGAGCTGAATCGCTAACATTTGGGACCTAGAAATTGACAGAAGTGGGTCGCAACGCATATAATAATGTAATATAAATGTATATAAACTGATTTACATTCAATGGTTTCCGTTTTTACTCTAATTTCAAATCAGTTATGTTCCGCGAAATGAGCCAGCAGTCTAAATCGACTGCAAATTTCTAGCGTCTGGTTATTCCAATCTACATACGCCGTTTGATCTGGTGCAAAGTATCTAGCCCCGTTCACCGAGTCTCTTGCTAGAACTGGGGCTGAAACGCATTAAGGTACTCGATTCGTGTACCAATGGTAAAATATTTATTTTGTCTGAAATATTGGATACCAGGAGTCCATCTTTTTCCGGTAAGATCACAACATCAAGGTTGATTTAAATTGACAAATAATTCGTGTATTAAACAAATTCCTATTGCATCCATTGTTTCTTTGTTATGCTATTGTATGAGTTATACAAGACATTTTATTATAATTATTGCAGGTGTTGTAAACAGTTGAATTTTTTATAAAATGTAAACGCAGTTGACAGTTTTTGGAATCCCGACCGGGTTAGCGTTGCTGGTGCATTGGAAATCTCCGAAAAATGTTTTATAAATGCAAGAGCAGTTGACAGTTTTTGGAATCCCGAACGGATTAGGGTTGCTAATGCATTGCAATCCCTGAGTCTCAATAATGAGGTATATTAAAAATGTAAGTGATTTTTGGTTTTTGAAATTAAATATATTGACTCTGTACTGTGGCATGTTGTAGGCCCATATTATAAACTTGGATATAAATGTGAGCTGCTCCCACAAAACCAGACTCTTTGTCATCCTTATACAAATAGCAAAGGGCAGTATATTTGAAATACATTAACTGTAATACGGTATAATGTCCTTTTCTAACGAAGATGGGTATACCCCCACCACATGCAGTGTACCACGGCGGACATTTTGCCCGGACAGTGGGGCTACGGTTTACTCTTACATCGAATTCCAACTACAAAGGGTTCTTTTACGTGTACAGCAATTAGTACACGAAAACTGTGCGTTGACCAAAGCCAGGTCATTAACAGTCTTGCCCCACTGACGAGGGATAACCACACAACGTGGTATGCTGTTAATGAGTACAAATAAACTCTATTGTCACTCATTGAGTTCCGGGGGAGGGGGGGGGGGTAGTCAGCACATGTGCGTTGTATTGTAATGTCTGTCATTGAGTCACCTGCTATGTTTCGATTCCCCAGTCGTATGTGCCCAAGAGTAGGGTCGTCTGTCCAACCTCGTGGGTTCTTCTGCGGGTCCCCTGGTTTCCTCCCACTGCTAAAGACCCCTACGCGCAAGCGAATCATTGAAATAAAATTGACTCATATGTTTGTGTCGAGTGGACGTTAAACCCCATTTCACCCTTCATGAGTTTCCGGATTCGAAATTACCACGGGATTTACAAGATGATATCCCATTGACGGGATATGCCAGGAACAGCATCTCGTCGTTTGGACAAATCAACGTTCCGTTTGGTCAGCCCAAATTCGACGAACAGTACGCAGAAAGACAAATGACCGTGCACATCTCCCATAATGCACTGGATGACGTAAAGTTAATACATTTAACGCCATTTTATTTCATTTCATTTCAGCTTTATCATTTCATTTAAGATTAGTATGCTCATCCGCACATCTTGTATTCCATTAATTTCCAAAGTTCAATAGATAGTTCCTTTAAAGTGACGCACTAATTACCATGCACAATATTACAAAAGTTGACTGTTTTAATTGCGTCACAGGCGACATGAATATAGTCCATGACTAACAAACTATTCATATTTCACCCTCTAAACGATAAAGAAAGACAACCTGGGCGACTGATCAACACAGTAACATGTCCTGGATATTTAACGTCTAAACGTGAAAAATAGGTGACCTAGGCAAATGATAACCACAGCAATAATACGTAAACAAAATAAACAACACACATGCAACAACCATAGTTGGTTTATTTGCGACTTTGTTTTTATTTTAATATTCTGAAGGTTTGTACTCTTTGCTATTTTGAAGTAAAGAATGGTATATTGTAGTTGATAGTATCTAGCTACTTTAAACGGGTACAGGTGAATATAGTGTAGTTGTTGGCTAAATCGAAACAAATGGACTTTTCAAAGAGTTACAGATGAATATATTAGTTGTTGGTTCAGGGCTTATAATAACAATGCGATTCTCCACAATAGACTTCTGAAAATACAAATAGGGTATATAATATATTATAAATAAACAAGCCGTCATAATCCTTCCTAAATGCAATAAATGTAGACAAAACTAAAACATATTATGGTGAACGTACTCAAAGTAGCATGCATGCTAGCGGGTAACCCTACCGTACAGCTCAAGCGTAAACCATGGTCCACTTTAAACGTAAGGGAGTGACGAGAAGTGATATGAAGTTGGATGAGGTCCAATAACTTAATATTGCTCGAGTCATTTCTTATTTGGCCACAGATCACTAATTATTTCCCCATTGACTTTAATGTTAATTGTCGTCTCTTAGACCGGCTGTAACTTTTTACCAAATATTCGTTGGGTAGAACGCTTTCTGCCACGGATGGAGCCAAAATGTGGCAAACTCTGGCCCAAAAGCATGTATGAGGTTCACCATGAAAAACTTGAGATACACAGGCTGGAAGTAGAGACAACAAAGCAAGCAATTTTCGGCCCACCCTTTCAACGTAACCAACCTCACAACCCTTGTATCCTTCCGCCTCAAAATCATGAATATTCACCAAAACCTGGCAGAAAATGTATTTTTAAACCCTTTTCTTCGATACCGCACCAAAAAGTCAACAAAAATCGCCATACAAAAGGGGGAAAAGCGAAAGGGAGAGAAAGACTAAAAAAAACTTTCGCCCTTGTTTCGTGGCACCCATGAATATTTGGTGATCTGTGTCCTATATGTTTACATGTAAATCATACTACAATTGGTGATTATAAGTAGAATAGTGAATATTTACCTGCACAATATCCACTCACACACGGAAGGCCACGGCAATTCTTGGTGTCAGTACAATTCACTATAAATATGAGTAATATATCATTAATTGTTGTTTGACACGAGAAAGAGAGAGAGAGAAATAACGTCCACTTGACACAAACTAGGTCATTTCGGGACTAACACATGGTTTTAATTTTATTTCAATGATTCGCTTTAGCAGTGGGAGGAAACCGGAGTACCCGGATAAAACCCGCGAGGTTGGACAGGCGACCCTACTCCTTGCCACGAACAACCGGGGTTTCGAAACCACGCCAGTTGACTCAATGATACAGCGCCCCTGTTTGACGTGACATAGGTTTTTAAGGTCTAAGGTCGGATTACCACCACATTGTCTTCCGTCTGTTAATTAGTTGATTGTTAACCATTTGTATATAACCTTCTGTAACATGCTTGATTTTACCATTGCTTGATAACGGTGAAAGTACTACCCTCATTGAAACGTTGCAGTAAATAAACTTAGTGAATGTCATCCATAAAGCCTTCTGTTATTATATATATACAACTGGTAGTAGTTTTTTCTGTGATGCCATACCAACCGCTGATGACGTCACCCCAGGTCGATATATTCGGCTCATATCAACCGCTGATGACGTAGATGATCGAAATAATACAAAGAACACAGAAATAAAATTTTATTCTTTTGACAATAAAAAAAAACATATTGTTATGGTTCAGTTCGTAGCATTTAGGACCGAAATAGACGATGTACTTATCGGCATATTTAAATCGGTTATCAATACTCCATGTCTAAGATATCTTTTAGAATTTTCTTTCCGCCCACTATATTTCTCCACACACTCCAAGACTTGAAAGTATTTATCGCCCAAGAGTTCCTTTGTAAAGTATTTTCGGATACAGTCCACTTAAAACAGTCGGTCAAATCCTTCTCTGAACATCTAAAACCTTCAATCACGGTTCATTGTCAGAAATATCGGAAAAGATTGCCTTTTGATCCAAATTTTCTTCAGGCTTTGGATAGATCCTCATCATATTTGCCTCCACATCTATTCCATCGTGAATATGATGACTAAAAAGGATTGATCATTCGTCTGACTTCGTTTAACTATCCATTTTGTTCTAGCTTTCAATTCAATTACTCCAAAACACGCACGCGATTAACTCGGTAATTCTCGTTATTTGGCGGAAACTATCGAGAAATTATCCAATCACTGTTGCCTTTTTTAGAAGAGCCCATTAAATTTAAGGGTGTACGCGTTGTATATGTCAGATATAACGTTACTCTCCCTCGGATTGATATGATATGACACTATGAATACCAGCATATTGATGTTGTATTCATCAATATGTCAACAGGAACGAGTTTTATTAAATATTTCTAGAAATATTATCGTTAATATACATAAATACATCGAGTTGGTATAATTGATCCTCAGTCTAATATAATTCATACTCACCCTTACAAATATCATCTTCACAAATCCCAGTGGAGAAAAAGCAAGATGCACCATTAACCTGACTACGACAACCATCAAAAACTATAACAAAGATAATTTACGATATAAAAATGTGCTTTCATAAGATAAAGGCTAAAATGATCTGGTTGATAACATTCAAAATAAAGGCAATTCATACAAGGTAGTGTTACTAGGTGTTCTTTCACAAGATAAAGGGGTAACACGGTGTAAATGACCAAGGAGAGTGGCATCGGGTGGTCCTTCTATGAACTAGTTAAGTAAAAACTGCTAAGCACAGGATATCTACCACTCTCATATAAATGAAACAAGTAGAACAGTATTGTGAATAGAAACAGAGAGAGAGAAAGAAATGGGGTTTAACGTCCACTCGACACAAACTAGATCATTTAGGGACTAACATATAGTTTAAATTTTATTTCAATAATTCGCTTGCGCGTAGGGGTTTTTAGCAATGTGGGGGGGGGGACCGAAGGGCCGGGAGAAAACCCACGAGGTTGAACAGGCGACCATACTCCTTGTCACGTACAACCAAGGATTCGAAACCACGCCAGTTTACTCAATGACGGGCTTTATGATACAGCACGCAGGTGCTAACCATTCGGCCACCCGACCCCCCATAATAAAAACGTAGATATTATGAATAACATTTATCTATATTATACTTACACCTGCACGTGCCATCTATACATTTAGTATACTCATGGCAAAAGTTATCTTTCCCACATGAAGTTCCTGAAGCAATAAAATAAACAATACGATTTGTGTTAGTTACAGCAACTTACAGTTTCTCACAGCAGGTCGGTACTTAAAATACAGACGTACACAAGGCGGGGGAAATTTTGACAATTTGTTATGCAACCCTAAGTGCAGGCCCGGATCCAGGATTTTGTCGAGGGGGGAGGGTCATACAGTGGAGCAAAGGGTAATCATCAGAGTGCCGCATGCATTAGTGGTTTGGTGTAGTCCCCAGAGTCTTCGTCTCGGTCTCATTCCAAAAGCAATTGTATATGTTTATATCATTTATTAAAGAGCAGATAAGTGAACTACAACAGTAACAAAGCAAACGAATATGAAAATCAACTATGTCACTGGGGGCGGGGGGGGGGGACGCGTTGTTACTGTTCACGTATCTACTGGATCAGCGCCTGAGTTGAGTGGGATGTGACGTCTCAGTCCGGTAAAACTTGATTTAACATTCTTGTTCATGTTAACAATATTTGAAGGTAAAATCAATTTACCGGACCACCGGATGTAATCATACACGTGACCATATAATATTATATGATTGTAGCTCAACTAAAAATTGTGAAATCCGGGTATGTGATTGTATGTAACAAAACATCGTTCGATAAAATACCTCTATTATAACATGCTATCTTCATGCCATCGTCTGTTGTCTTACACACACTGTCTAAAATATGAAACAGGAGTTGTCTTAAAATGCGTTAAAATCCACATCATAATAGGTTATAAACTGTCGCCACTTTTTAACCGGTAACTGCTCGATATTCACAATTGAAGTTTTATTAAAACAGCTATTATTTCAACCCAAATAAAGAGTGTAACTAAACGCAACGTTGCTTCATTCCGGACACAATTGTGTATTTAAGGTACTAATCAAGATCTTTCTTTATTTTATTCAGAAGCTACATGGTATAGACTACACATTTTATTCACAGCTTCTAATGGCCTAGTGGTCTAGAGTGCCGTGCTTCGACCTCTAGCTGGCCGGTTACCTGTGGTTTCGATCCCACTAGGCCATCCCACCCCCATGCCACATACGCTCACACCAGGATCCCTAGTGGGATCGAAATCACAGCCTTCTCAACCTCGTGGGTTTCCCCCGGGCACGCCGGTTCCTCCCACTGCTAAAGACCCCTACGCACAAGCGAATTATTGAACTAAAATTGACCTAGTTTGTGTCGAGTGGACGTTAAACCCCATTTCTCTCTTTCTCTTATTCACAGCTGGGGTATTATCTCCTGTTAGAAATTGTTTTTATTGTGTTGCCATTTTATGAACTGTTATCATCCCTTAGTACGTAATGTGTTTGTATTCAACTTAATTGCATAATTCACGAAAAGGTCTATTGAACAAAGTTGCCTATAAGTCGTTATATGTGTCATTCACGGGACAGAATATGTGCTCTAGAACAACCTCTCATTGTCTCTACATGTAACATGATGTATTTACCGCTTTTTGTACAGGTCCCATTAAAGCAGACCCGCCCCTCAGATGGATATAACGTCTCACAGGAATCTCCATCACCACACTTGGGACCTAAAAAAATACAAACAAGTTAATGGTTAGAAGATTGATGTGTTAGTTTACAGATTTCAATAAATACAGATGTGGATATTTATAATTGACTTATTTACCTGGGGATCACGTGGCTAAGTGGGTAAGGTGCTGGTTCGCCAGCCTGGAGGTAGGGTGTTCGATCCCTGCATTGGCCGAGAAAGTTCATATCGATTTTCCGGCGTGGTTTCACCTTGTCAGTGATGCAGAACGAAGGGCCTGACAGGCACATCTGTCTAGTCGTTCGGATGGGACGAAAAACCGAAGTCTCGTGTACATATTGGCATGCACGAAAAAGATCCCTTGGCAGTTGGAATTCGAGATAGTAGGTCGTAGCACCGCTACCCGGGCAAAATTTCTCTCATAACACACTGTATGACGTATGCCCGTCTTCCATTAGCCCAGGTTAGGCGCAGAAGAGTAGGACGTTAAACCCCATTTCATTTCTCATTTACTAACTTGACTGTTGTATGGAATTCGAACAAAAATATAAATGAACACGTGATATGAGGGAAATTTCAATTTGTTCTTAAAATTAATAAATAAGTGGTTATAAATCCATTGGTAATAGACGAAGGTATCTTACCACCAGTTGGACATCTCCGCGATGTACAAAATCCCCCGCCAGCTACACACTCTGTCGCGTTACATACTCTCGCTGTAAAATTATTTATCATATTTATAATATAAATAAACAGTTATTATGCGATCATATGACATTCTCTCCGTCTACAGATATCACTGCGCCATTGGATCTCTCATCTTTATGTATTGCAGCATCCAATAATGTGATTCACCAGCAGGAACTGTGATCATTTTAGAGAGACAAGTCACAACAAATAATTTAGCAGTCGTCCCCACCGACATAGGCGCACGGGGAAATTTTTGACTGGGGGTGGGGGTGGGACTCGGTGGTGGTTGGTGCCGAAAAATATAGTTAGGTTCTTAGTGTGTTAAATAATAAAAATAATAATGACTAGATCTGCAAAGCAGATATTAAAGCTCTCATATTCACGGCCACTTCCTGTCTCGTCATGGGTTATATAAAGAATGTCAAGAAGAAAAAAAATCATTAAGATCGGTCAAAATATAGCAAAGTTGCTGCGATTTTTCACGCTTAAGCAACATTGTCCGCACGAAAAACGTCAAGGCATAATTCGAAATTGTGACATTTTCAAATACCAATAATTCGACATTTATACCGGCTATCTAGAAATGTATTACTTTCGGAAATAGGACACGTATTCTCCAAACCACGGTCTATTGTTTTCATTTTCATGCCCGTTATCGTGGATTTTTCACCTTTTCTCATATTCAGTTCGAAATGATGACTATAACGTGACCGAAATCAAAATTCTGATCTGATAGATTTTTAGGCATTCCGAAAATGTAACTCCCATGTCTGTAAGTAAAATATTGCAAAAGCCTATTGATTTTTCGTGTTTCAAGATGGCGGCACTTCCGGTTTAATCGACAAACTCCATATTCTGTGTACGAATCAGTAATTACTTATCTAGTATCAAAAAAAAAATCAGGTCATTCTGACCTATATTTCTTCGATTTTTTTTAAAACTTTGATCCTTAATTTCACTAAGTGGAGATAATTTAGAAAATTTCTAATGACATCTATGAAGTCGCATCGGTAAGATCTACTTACATACAAAATTTCATGAAAATCGTACAACTATTAAAGAAGTTGTCAAGTTGGTCTCAACTTTCGGTTCGAAATCACAGCGACGAATTTTCGAAATTCGAAAATCTGAAATTGCAGTTGAAATGATATTTGTCAAGGTAATCAAAGAAAAAAGAATTAGTAAAATAGGTCAAATAGTCACAGTAATGCAGGTCAAATTCATTCAATCGTAAAATTCGGGGATTTCGAATGCTTAAAACGTTTTGAAAATATATTTAATCAATACTCACCACACAATTTTCTTTTGCAGGGAAGGGGGGGAGGTAGGTCAAAGTTTCGGAAATATCCTATGGTAAGATTCTGAGAAATCCGATTTTCAGGAAACACACACAAAAAAACATTTTATTTGGAGGGGGGGGGTAGGTCAAAATTTCAGAAAGATCCTATGGTTAGATTCTGAGAAATCCGATTTGCAGAAAAAACACACACAAAAAAATAATAATCTTGACAGAAACAATAAGCTTTTATATGAAATATTAAAGCTTAATAACTTTTTTTCTTATAAAACTACAATATGGTGGATGCTATCTTAATGACGGGTAATGGCAACAAAATTTTATATTATTAATACAAAATATATAGGTTCACGTACCAGACCTGTAGGATGGAAATGAAGTGTGCAGATTCTTTTACTAAACTAACAGACCGAGTACCGACTATATTTCCGATCCGAATGCTGCTAAGGGTGTCTGTGTTTTTTTTTTACAAAACCGCGTATGAATAAATATGCATTTTAAGTGATTCTGAGGAGTTTTTACCAAATAAAAAAAAAGTTCAATTTTATTTGATGGCCCATGACAGGTTCTACAATATCTCTTTTGCGATGAATAAATTCTTAATTTCTAAATCATCAAAAAAAGAGAACTAAATTTGATTTACATGTACTTTAAATATACACAACTAAAAACAGTTGTTTATGTAACTGTAACTCGTGGCTCACTTTACTCCAGGGTTCGAGTATTAAGATTTCTATTTAATTGTCTAACTATAGACACTCTGAATTTAAATTCGCTGTTAAATTGGACACATTCAAGAACAAAATATTTTTTTATACATAATTTACAAAGTGTGTCCAAATGATCCCAGCATTTAGTGCCCACCGAAACCGGACGCACAATATCAAACAGCTTCACATCCAATCTAAAAATAATATTTTTTTGTCCCTTTGCAACAGATTGACAGAGGCAATAATCCAATACGTTACGGTCCGATACAAACCACTGTCGACAGAAACCGAGATCAATGGAATAAAATAAAACCAAGTACAAACAATCCAATCCATTGGACAAAATTCGAAGTCCTAAAAAACGGTATAGGCAAAATAATGTAATCAGCAAATGGACTGTTCACCGTGTACAAAACATTACCTATATTTAAAGTTCCGTCAAAATCAGATAAAAAGAAAATTGTGACCCGTAGAGTGTCCATTAACAAAATTTGAACCGGCGCCAGGAGCGACGACAATATATATATGTGGGCGTTTATTTACAAATAACCATGGCAGAGCTAAAATGATATACGGAAAAGTAGAAAGAAGTTCCACGCGAAACGGCATCTGAAGTCGAGATAACAATGGATAATGCTGTGTAAACTAAATCAGCAGTCTATGCAGAGCTTTTAATTTCTTATGAATCTCCATGATATTAACTCGTTGTCGCAGACAAGTTGGCGGGCAATTAGGCATACGCTCACTGCAGCTACGTCACCGTCTAGTTAATGACATTCGTTATTTACTACATACAGATTATATATCAGTCTCAAGTCAACTGAAAAATAACTTCTGCCTCTAGAGCGTCCATAAGATTTTTCAAATGGATTGAAGACGACAACACTGGCAGTAATAAATTTAAATCGGTAAAATCCAATCCACAACGACTGTGTCTGATATTAAGCTAATCGAATTTAGTCTCAATTAAAAACAGGATTATCGTATATTTTGAACATAAAGACTGTGTTTAATATTAATATTCAAAAACAAGGTTATTGTATCCAAAATGTGTGACGGACAAACAGTCGCCTAAATTCATCGAAAGGCGACAAAAGGTTTCTAAGAAAGAAGTTACTTTTAATAAAAAATGAACTGTTCTTTGAGAATAAACAAAGTAGTTCTGTTTTGATTGACCAATTAGGAGGTATCGCTGTAAGTTATGTGATTTATCACAAAAGCGATACCTACTGTAGAATGTAATATTGGATGATAAATCAACAATTTAGGTGTACGAATATAAATTAATCCCAAAAATATATGAAAGACAAATGGAAATACTTGCCAGTAGAACAGCGATTTAACGTCGAAGCCAAAGTTAGGATCACAAGAGGTACTACAGCTTTCATCATGTTTAATTTAAGAAGTTAACTACTAACTAAGAACACTACTTGAGAATGCTCTGTTTGCGATCGTTTTTAAATACAAACTGGTGATCAAAGCTATTTATTTTTTTTGCCTCTTGACACTGAAATCAATTACATGTATTAACGATATGCAAATAAACGCTTGATTAAATTTAGAAATTATCTATTAGTTGATGTGTGTGTTTATTGAATTCAAAATATCGCTCGTTAATGTATTTGATGTATTCAGTGGTGGTTTATATGATAAATATACCCACACACATATACACATGTATGAGGGTGCATCTATGGCACAATGAGCGCAAAATGTGACCATTGCGTGGCCCAATAAATGCTTATTAAAAATATATACAGTTAATCTACGTTTTGTTGCGGCATGTGAAGAGCGCCCTCGGTTTTTATTACTTTCAAGAGTCTGGAATACAATAATAACTTATGCATAACATGGTCAAATTTACATCATTGTTACTTACTTAACCAATATAGTCATTAAACATATATATATGAGATTTGGGTGACCATTTTGAAAAAGCGCCCTAACGGAAAGAGGTTTAAGATATGGCCTGTTTACTTCATATATTCCAATTCAGAATAAAAAAAAAATGGCCTAGAAAAAACACATGAGATTTACTACCTCTCCAGGTGACCCCCTCCCCCCTCCCTCAATTATAACCCGGACTATTATTTTCATGTTTCCTTTAGTAAGTTTATGGTCTCATAGATGCATAATTTATGATTGTTTATTAGGTTTAGTTCACTTAAAATAAAAGTCTGAGATCGATTGGTCTATGGCCAATAATCCTCTCTGAAAAAAAGATAAAAAAAAGAATAAAAAAACTCCACAAAATTAGTAAAATTACATGAATAAACTGCATTTAGGACCCCCTAAATATCAACCAAATATCTAATCTTTCAGCATGGGGTTCTTTTTCACCCAGACCTAATGCAAAACGGAAAGTTTAGCAAGAGTAGTGACGTGGTCAGTTTTGACTATGTACAAAAAACACCCCAGAATATGTCAAGTTCTAAATTATATTTATTTTCAAACGCAATTTCGCCCCGGGGAGAAAAGAACCACAACGGATCATACAGTAGAAAGCAGTTGCGAGGCCAGACTCAGGAACCCTTCAGTCTTTGGTATCATCGAAATTCTAGACAGATAGTAAACACGGGTTTATTTCTGTCTGTTATCCGAAGTAACGGCTAATTTACGTCACGCCATACAGTCAGCAGACGACCGTCTTCTGAGACGGTCTCAGTGGCGGATCCAGCACTTTTTTGAGCGGTTTACGAAGCTAATTTCTGCCTCTAGTAACATAGATGCTGATTGTGTGTCTGATAAGATGCGCACCGTGTGCTGTATAATATATATACGACCATGCGTGCATGACCCAGTCAGTGGCGGCGCCAGCCGTCGGTGGTGGGAGGGAAAAGGTGGGGCAAAGTCCAAGGTTAAGGGGGCAAAGGCACGAGTATCAACTAATGGGGCGGGGTCTGCCCCAGAAAATTTTGAAAAACAGGCTGCGAGAAATGCAGCCCCCCCCCCCTTGGCGTCGCCACTGGTCCCAGTGGAAGCTTGTAGGGCCCGGGATTCCTATACACCGATAGGGAGGGGGTGACTAGTAACCCTGGTCACTCCCCCCCCCCCGGATCCACCCCTGGGTCTACATTCCCTATTTGCTTCCATGTATTCAGTTTTGTTTGTTTCTGGGGCGGTTGTAATATGTGCCCTAAATGTATTCAATATACTTCGGTTCCCCTGAATGCCTAAACGTTTCTTTATTGATTTAGTGCATTTAGTTTTTTTGGACTACATCTCTGATAGGCCTACATTTCACCGGTGTGGTTACTTGTATAGCGGAATCAATAGAATATGCTTGCATTGTATTTCTTGCAGCATATGACAGATCATGACTCATGCTGACACTATACAATTATTTCTTTAGGTTGTAGTTTCTATTGTTTTCAAAAAATGAGTGAAGTCTGTGTCACCACAGGCCCGGGACTGTACAGCGCAAAGGACGCTTACGGCTAGACGCCGGATCCATTCACTTTTTTGAATTGTTTGTTTGTGGTCTCTTGAGTATGATGCCTTGTCCATATTTGTTTTTGTGTAAATTATGTGTGGCGCAGTCCCCCTGTACCTACTATTTAGGTATCAGTAAAGTCTATATTATTTTACAGTTGTATTGAACATTAATGTTTCCGTTTTTTCCAATGAACAATTTATTGTTAGGTCGTGTAGAAAGATGTTGTATTGTTAAAACGTTATGTAGATGTACGTGACAGATCTAAACATACATAAGTTATCAAATGTGTATTATTTTACAGATATACAAACTATTTCCCTTTGTACAATGAACAATTTATTGTCAATTCGCGTAGAAAGATATGATGCGAAACCGTTACAAATTAACAATTGGTATAGTATCGAGTATTTTACAGCTACAGCACTTAATAAATACGCTCCACTTCTTATGGCAGGTTTATATGACGGGGATTTGAGTCAAAAGTCAGTGCTCTTACATCTCCAATGCTGCAAATTCTGAATGTAACGTCAAAATTGCACCAAGTCAAAAGGCAAAAATCCTGGCAATACTGACAATTACAAACTAAGTTTTGTTGAGACATCAAGTAAATTGACATCAAATTGATTTTAATATTTTCCCGTGCACATTGCACTTTTAACATTTCACATTAGACTTTTAAAAATTGAAATAGAGAGAGAGAGAGAGAGATGGGGTTTAACGTCCACTCGACACAAACTAGGTCATTTTGGGACTAACATATGGTTTCAAAAAATTGAAATAAAACGCCCGATAAAATGAAACGCCGAATGGTTTGCGCGTATGCGCTGTATCACAAAGTCTGCCATTCAGTCAACTGGCGTTTGATTTAACGGTTGTAAGTGACAAGGAGTAGGGTCACCTGGGTTTAACGTCCACTCAACACAAACTAGGTCATTTAGGGACTAACATATGATTTCAATAATTCGTTTGTGCGTAGGAGTCTTTTAGCTGTGGGAGGAAACCGGAGAAAACCCATGAAGCTGGACAGGCGACCCTACTCCATGCCACGTACAACCGGGGATTCGAAACCACGCCAGTTGACTGAATGGCAGGCCGTTCGATACAGCGTGCACACGCTGACCATTCGGCCATCCAACCCCCTTTATTTCTTTTAATAAGGCATGTGTTATTTTTACGCTCATCATATAGTCTCGATCATGTAATAACCATATATGGTCAAAGAGCTAGACATGTAGTACTAGTTAGTCTTTCTTTGATTAACGCAAGTAATACTGATGCATTATGTAAAATTTAGGTAAAGAGTTAGATGTTTTACTGTAATAGTTCAAATTAGGTTATATAAAAAATTAACTTATTCTGAGCGAAGTTATGCGTGTTTGAAGCTTTGACAAGACAGTCTTGATATTGTCAAGTATCACTGTTACGATCCTAACAAAGTCCTCTCTCGGTTATCCACTTTAACGGCAAATTATTGACTGGCACGGGTCGTGTGATCCATTTACGTCGCCCATCCGATGCTGTAGAGAGTTGGTTATAATCAAATGTTTTGCCGGTAATATGAATGGTTTTCATGGACCCACACGTAGTCTCATCATTCAAATATTCTACGAATATTAGTTTGGACGGGTTGTTAAAATCATTGGGGACCCAATGAACCGTCATGTAACCCTAACAGAACGTGTGCTTTTATAGGCAATGAAGTGAGGAAATGGTCTACTGGTTCGTGTGGTGGTCAGAAACATTATATATGTGTACACGTCAGCCCAGGTAGTATAGGTTTTACACAATCTAGGCTGGTGAACTTTAACGAAATGATATATATAAAATGGGGTTTGACGCCTAACGTTACTACACCGACTGGACTAATGAAGGCGGACTTACTACGCCAAGTAGGCTAATGGGGGATATTTACGTCTCCACTCATCGGCTAATAATTATTCAATCTTTTGACGTAAGTATGTTTTATACAAGGAAAGCTGGGTAGTCGTTTGGATGGCACGAAACGCCGAGATCCCATGTACACATTGGCGTGCACGTAAAAGATCCTTTGGCAATTGGATTACGATATAAGAGTAGGTCATAACATCGCTATCCGGGCAAAATTATCTCTCATAGAACACTATATGGTGTATGCACGTCTTTATTAGCCCAGTCGGAGCAGAACAGTATGACGTTAAACCCCATTTCATTTCGTTTAAAGTTCCCTTTATCAGTAGAAATTTAAGGTTTCAGAAATTTTGATAGGTTTCTTCCAAAATAGGGGGATCACGTGGCTAAGTGGGTAAGGCGCTAGCTCGCTAGCCTGGAGGTCGAGTGTTCGATCCCTGCATTGGCCGAGAAAGTTCATCTCGATTTTCCAGCGTGGTTTCCCCTTGTCAGTGATGCAGAACGGAGGGCCTGACAAGGATAGCTGCCTAGTCGTTCGGGTGGGACGAAAAACCGAGGTCCCGTGTACACATTGGAGTGCACGTAAAAGATCCCTTGGCAGTTGGAATTCGATATAAGAGCAGGCCGTGGTGCCGCTGCCCGGGCAAAAATTTCCCTCACAGCACACTGTATGGCACATGCCCGTCTTCCATTAGCCCAGGTTGGGTGCATAAGAGTAGGACGTTAAACCCTATTTCATTTCTTCCAAAATATCTTATTTAAGATTTGTGAAATGTGTTCAGCTCATTTATTATGATTTATCCTACTTTAAATTTGGTTATATCAATACTAATGTAAATATTTTAAAATAGATCGTTATGGAAAGTCTGTTCCACTTGCTAATGTGATTAACAGTTCACTCCATGATATAATAAGCAGGCGGCAAGGAAAGGAAAAAGACTAACCGCCAAATACAATAGAGGCCAATATAAAGGTGATTGCGGCTAAAGCCACAAGCGGCAGTAAGCTTGAACATGGAGAAATTATCTGTTCACCATACATGGTGATGCTCACATGGTGAAAAATATATGCCGACATGATGGAGAATATATGCATACATGGTGGAAAATAATTTAATATATGCTTACATGATAGATAATATATGCATAATTGGTGGTTACTATATGCATAATTGGTGAATAAGATAGCCATCTATCGATAATTAATGGCGAATATTATTTCCAACAAAGACCATAGACTATCCGTTCCAGCTAATGCTAGAAGTTTTCAACTTTGGATTCTCAAATTTGGATCGCGTGTGATTGTGATTATGTTTGTGTGTTTCATTTATCATTTATAAATTTGGGTGATGTAGTGTGTGCTTTTACTAATAGAATCTACTGATCGAGAAACAAACGCGTGACCATTTTTAGTTTCGATGTTGTGCTCCTACTTGTATATGACTTTTACGACATATGTCTGCAATGACACTTTATTTACCCCGAGGTTATTTTTTTACCACAGACAATATTTCCATCTACTTTTGGATTCGTTACTTATTGTATTGTATTTTAATCTTTTATTGTTTTAAAATATTATTCATATATTATTCTATATAATTCACCATTTTAAAATTGTGGCTGGGGGAGGAATGTAATTACAATATCACTCGAGATCTAAATTAACAATTGATATTTTGATTTGATACTTTACACTATATCCCATCTTTGGACAATTTTAAGTGACAGATTAATCGCAAGTTTTAATCTGTGGCAGATGTGAGATTTCAGACATAGTATTATGTAAGATGTAAAGCCAGAGGCGGATTACCCTAAAGCCTAAAGGCAGCGTAGACAGCTGCCTAGGGCCCAAGAAAAAATAGGGCCCATAAAATTCTTGACGACCTTTTCAAATTTGATGTTTCAAATTATTTAGATATCAATATTTAGTTGTTAATTACAAATCCACATATTTCGTTAATAATCACAGTGATTCCATAAACAAATTCACCGCCATCAAGATAATTCAGATGTTGGATTTTTTAATTGATAACATCTTTGTTGAATTTGGAGGGGAAATATATCAGCAAGTGGTAGGTATCCCCATGGGCACCAACTGTGCACCTTTGCTTGCTGATTTATTTCTCTATTCGTACGAAGCCGATTACATCCAAGCGCTCGTAAAAATAAATAAACGATTAGTCAGACATTTTAATTTCACTTATCGATATATCGATGACGTTTTATCCCCTTAATAATCCAAAATTTAGTGATTATGTCGAATTCATATCCTGATGAACTGGAAATTAAAAACACCACTGACAGTGACAATTACGCTTCCTACTTCGATCTGCGTCTCGATTTTGACAATTGCCATAAAGTGAGTGTTAAATTGTACGATAAACGTGATGACTTTGACTTTCCGATTGTTAACTTTCCATTTATTGGTAGTAACATTCCAATATCACCAGCTTATGGAGTGTTTGTGTCTCAGCTAATTCGTTACGCGGGATCTTGTTCCTTTTATTCTGATTTTTTTAAGCAGATCGAGGCATTTGTCATCTAAGCTTCAACTACAAGGATACGTGCGCACTAAACTTATAAAAAACCTTTAAAAAGTTTTATGGCCGTCATATTGACTTGATTGGTAAATATAACGTGTGTCTCTCGGCTATTATTCTAGATATATTTAATTGATACGTATACTAAAACTATCTCCCTGATTATGTCTACTACATCGTTAACACAGTTCATGACGTGCATTTTGCATACCGATAGTTCATTGGCCAATCACGCTATTTTATCGACATTTTGCCTAATAGTTTGGATGCAGCGATGGCGGGTGTGATGCGCCAGGCAGGGTAAGCTTACTCTTCTGGACACCTGTTACCACTGATTGTCGTGCATTTTGTACACGGGGGGCAGTCCATTTGCTGATTACACTATTTTGCCTATAACGTTTTTTAGGACTTCGAATTCTGTCTAATGGTTTGGATTGTTCGTACTTGGTTTTATTTTAGTTCATTGGACTACGCTTCCGACGAACCTCACTCAGTTGTGTTGGCAGTTCACTATCAGGGAAGAAGGCCCCCACCGTCAGTGACTCCATAGCGCTCCGGATGAGCTGTAAGAGTTATCGATCACTTCAACTGGGAAACTGGTCACCCGCTTGCCTGATATCTGGTTTCGCATTCATTTTAAAAAGGGTTTTTGCGATAATCTCTTGAAATTGGCCTTTCTTTGATTACCGGCTCGTCGTATATATGACCCAAATTTAAAGGTGTGGATGGGAGAAGAAAGAACAGAAAAAAACATTAAGCTGAAATGTTGATAAAAGCTGCTAAAACTACGCCCAAAATCACGATGTTTTTCGGCGACCAGAGACAGGGTCACTGCTCAGTCGATGTAAACACAAATGATATCATCGAGAATAATGAGTCGCCGAACGACCAGAAGGGAGCGATTTCTAAAACCAGTTCCTCAAGGAGCTCAGCTGTCGTGCTGCCTAGGGCCCACCGGAATCTCGATCCGTCTCTGTGTAAAGCGTTGTATAAACTTCTAAATTCGGCATGCCTTTAATCTGTATCAGGCGTGGACTCATGACATAGTATTATGCAAGAAGTGATATGCTTTACCAACGTGTATAAGATTTAAGTTTAAAAGGTATTAACACTTGTTTTAGAGTTAAGATGTGTGAATCTTAATAATTAGTTTTAATTGTTCTGAGATGACATGAGAGATGTCTCTCGACAATATAATACAGGATGGTTGAGAAAAAATTGTAGATTGGGTCCGCGCCCGGATCTCGGGGAGTTAGCTCTTCTCAGACCTCAGACCTAATGGGGCAATTCGGTCCGATCCTGGACCCCGGAGCATGGAGGTCTGTCCTCTGACCTCGGAGAAGTCAGGTCTTCCGAGACCGATGGATAACGTCACTATATCTAACCAAAGTTGTATAATATATGTAAATATGTATCCAGTAGTAAAATATCTGTTTGATAAAAAAAGAGTTATGTATTCTATCACAATATGCGAACGAAGCGCGGTCATTTTGTCCGGCAGTTTTGGTCCAATTTTCACGAAATTCAAACTCAGTCAAAAGCATGATGTAACGATGATAATATTCAAACGGTTTGTTTTAAATCGGAAAATAATTGTCACCCCTAGAGGGACCACAAGTGGGACGAACAGTGGCGACGACAATATACGTCCACATGGAAATGTGTGCGTATAAAACTATAGAATAGTTTATTTTTTCCTTTAGAAATTTTAGCATACATCTTTAGGAAAATTATGGGATTTGCACTACAGAAACTGTAGACTATTTGGGGTTATTATTTTCTACAGTCCCCCAAATTTCTGTAGAATACCATAGAATGACCATCTTGAGAAAATGAAATAGTTCCCCATCGCCATGGTCATTGAGATATAATTATGTTATTATATAATTATGTCCAAGGAATATGTGTGATATCCAACATCGGCGAAACATTCAGGAATTTAATGGTATTTTCTAGTTAATATTTTAGAATGTATGATATATAAAAACCACAAAATAAATTTGCATTTGTCAAAATGAGGTTCATGTACATTGTTATTTATTGAGACAAAACAAGTAACAGTAAGAACAGGCAAACACAATGAAAAACCAATTAAAAGTTCTTAATGAATTTTTAAACTAAATATTTTAAATTTGACAGAATTTCAGAGGTATCAACTGTTCCATGATGCCCCAAGCATGTGCTTAATAAACTTAATGGTTAATCCAGTCCTGTGTCTAAATACCATAAAATAACCCTGAAGGAAACAAAACATAAAATAAATTTCAATTATTATTGAGTAAGATGGAGGTCATGTTTTCGATCTCGTTGGGCGAGAAAGTGCATCCAGATTTTCCGGCGTGGCTCCCCTTTGTCAGTGGTGCAGGACAGAGGGGCCTAGCAAGGGACAACGTATAGTCGTTAGTGTACACATTGCGTAGGCTGTAAAGCAGCTGTGGGGGCAAAATTTTCCCCATAACACATTGTATGACATATGCCCTTCTCCACTTGCCCAGTCGGATCAGAACAGTAGGACGTTAAACCCCATTTCATTTTATTTTATCATATATTGTAATCGACCGGAAAATATACACCGACTACTGGTGAGATATATGTGCATGGACCGTATATATAGTCCATGATATATTTTTTTCGAGAGACGCTTTTCATACAATCTATAAATTTAAGCGGTCAGTCATTGAAAACACCTTAGTTAAACATGCATCATGCAAGAACTTATCTGCCTATTATAATACAGGACTTTCTTAAAGTCTGAAATTGTATCTAAATTATTAATTAGACATTAATTAATTTATTCGGACCATAATGAACTCTTGATGTCAACGCTAGTATTCGATATTGACTGGATTAGAATCCTATATGCTGCTTAACGCCCATTGATAATTAAATCGAAAAATGGGATAATTGAGACAAGGCTTTTTTTTTATCGTACTGACTTTCGTAGTAATGATTGAGGCTAGGTGGTAATTTCCATCGCTTAAATCTCGGATGACTGAAATAAAAAACCTTTACATTATCCAGCTTTTCATGATTATTGTAAGAGCTGCCAACTCGTTATCTAATCTCCCAAAATGTATCTTTAAGGGTTTAATAAAGAGTGAGCATAGTGGTAACCGGGACACTGATATATTCGCGCCTTAGCCCCGCTTTCCCATTTTTAAATTAAATTATTAATGGCGAACCCTCTCATCTAGTTATTGATTATGGTCTTGTTTTGTTATTACATGTTATTTCAGGCCTTAAGGAAGATCTGCAATAGGCAGATTTAGTTCTCGAATACAGACCCTGCCATAGTCCGCATTGCACCGTCTAAACTGTAAGTATGTCTTTGGAAACGTCGCGTTTACGATATCAAAACTGAACGCTTGAATTTCTTTGAAAAATTATCACCAAAATACAGATGAATCTAAGGGAATAGGATACATGTACATGTTTCTAAGAATCTGCATATCAAAATTCACTAAAGTATAAATATTATGTTAGACAGCTTCTTTTATGACTAGGTTAGATTCAGTGCCGGGCTCGACCACCTGCCCCAGCTCATTTTTAAAAAAGTGGGCCTAAGTCTAAAAGAGAAAGAAAAAATTACGTTCTTCGGCTTTGGTCTGAAATGCTTGGAAAACAGGGTTGCGGTTGTCATTTTAAACATTTTTCCAGGGGGAGACACCGCCCCTCTCTAACGCTCATTTGTGTTGGCCTTCTGCCTACCAGTCCGCCACTGGTTAGATCGGCAAGTTGATTCCCGCCGAAATATATATTTATCTCTTTTGCATGCTTTATTTTCTACGTAGTTGCTGTGATTTTAACGGAATGCGTGAAGACCAGGACCCTGTTTCTCGAAATCTTAACTACAGATAAAAACCAGATTTGAGTAGATACTTAAATTTTGATTGGCTAAGTACTATAATCAATTTAATAATATCCAATCAAATTACTAAAATTTGGATATTATCTTATTTAAAATTTCGTGAAACAGGCCCCTAGCGAGACTCGTCCTGCCCCTCTTGTATAATATGTAGTATGTACATATTATATTACCTGATATGCAAGCTGTGAGGTAGCATGCTATATTTCCTGCTACCATAGCCTTTAATATAAGATCAAGCACCACATCTTTCCGCTTTGGAATCAATGCGATCAAGCCTCCCATCACGATACCCATAGCAGTAAAATTAGAGAAACCACAAAAGGCATACGTAGCTATCACCATTGTTCGTTCCTAAAACAACAAATACATTTAAGAGCTAAATCTGCCATCTGCAAGGCATTTTGCAGGTTTCAAATATTATCTAGACTTCTATTCACATGAACGTCCATAATTAACTCTCTCGGAAGGCCTGACAAGGACTGCTGTCTACTCATTCAGATAGGACAAAAATCCAAGGTACCGTGTGCACACTGGCGTGCACATAAAAGATCCCTTGGCAAATGGAAATCGATAAATGAGTAGGTCGTAGCGTCGCTGTCTTGGTAAGATTTCCCTTATAGCACAATGTATGGGGTAATCCCGTCTTCAATAGCAGAACAGTAGGACGTTAAACCCCATTTCATATCATTACATTTCATTTATAATCAACTCGTTAGATCGTCGGATGACCCCGAGATATGAAATGGATTAGAATGATCGCGTATTTTAATATTTTCACGGTAAACTGGCCAATCGAGACTATTTGGCAAAACCTCCAAATGAAGTTTATAATGTCCTATTGTTCCTCTTCGACTGGGCTAATTTGCTGAGAATGAAATGTTATAGGAAAATTTGTTTTATTTCACGTTTTATCTGTATGATTCTTTAGCAGGAAATTATTATGTTGCATGACATTTTGTTGTGTATAGTTATCCAGCAAGGATATGATCATAAACGATACACCTACCGAAATAATGCCACCAGTAAGGGTCAGGTTCCACTGTGTCAAGAAAATGTCATCTCCGTTATATTGCCAGGTCGCATTGTTTGCCAGAGTTGATGTATAGTTGAGAAATTGTTGATGGTTGTTTTTCAGCTTCCCCAACATCAGATAAGCCAATTTGTTAGTGCCCATTAGGTTATAGCCTATTAGTTTAGCTATTGCTCTGCAATCCTTCGTATCGACACCCATTAATAATGGCAGTGGGAGAAACAAGTAGGACACTATGAACTGGAATATTGTAGGATCAAATATAATTGATTTGAATACGAAGTAGTGGTTGCCATGCAACATACGATCACCTTTTGCAAGAGGTTGGCCAGGCAGGATACACCCACATTTTCCAAGAGATGGATAGAGAACAACCTAAGAACACACGCGTTTTTTTGGTACAATCAGGGGCAATAATCCAGAGAGTTATGGCCCGAAATGCGCACATATTGAAAGGGGTGAGATCTTTGGGATATAAAGAAAAGTTTAATCAAAAGCTGATAAAAAGTGTGACCTCTAGAGGGTCTTCAACCGTCGTATCACACATTTCTACACAATTTGCGTACAAAGGCGGGGGGGGGGGGCATTTTGTCCAGCAGTTTCATTTCGATTTTCCCAAAATTCGAATTCAAACTTCATTATGGTGGAATGGTGATGTATTTAAATGGTTTTAAAATCGGAAAACATTATGACTTCTAGATAATCTGCAAGCTAAAAAATGCGATTTTTTCGAACATCAGGGGCCATAATCCAGAAAGTTAAGTTCGGGTATCTGCGATTATAAAAAGGAACAAAGATCTTAGTGTGTAACGGTGATATATTCACATGCTAAAACCACAAGCTAAAACCGTGATTTTTTCTATTCAATTAAGGGCCATAATTCAGGAAGTTACGATCCGATCTGCGCGAAAATCGAAAGGGTCAAACATCTTTGGGTTGTAAACACGAATGTTAAATTTCATTAAAATCGGATCAAAATTGAAACCTCTAGAGATTCCACAACTTGGATATACCAGTTATTTACACTATTTGCGTACGAGGGGCGGCCATTTTGTCCGGCAGTTTTGGTCCGATTTTCACGAAATTCAAAATCAACCAATATTACGTAGTAACGGTAATATAATCAAACGTTTTTTTTTTTAAAAAAAAAATCGGATAATAATTGTGATCTTTAGAGGGGCCACAAAATAAAAACGCGATTTTTCGTGAAAAATCAGGGATCATAATTCACGAAGTTACGATCAGATATGCGCGAATATCGAAATGATCCCAAATTTTTGGGTTATAAACATGCATTTCAAGTTTCATCATGACATTTGTGACCTCTTAGAAGTTATGGTCCGATACATGCCAATATCGAAAGGAAACGAGATCTTTGGGGGATAGACCTACATTTTAAGTTTCATCAAAATCGGATAAAAATTGTGCCCTAGAGAGTATCCACGGGCAAGGGGCGACGACATAATACGTCCACATGAAAATGTGGGCGTGTAAAATAGATTTATCATTGAAATTTTGTATTTCATACATATGCTGATTGCTGACAATAGCTAAGTCCTAAAATCAGTATTCTTATTGGTCAAGGCTATTATAACATCTTTCTAGGGAACTTGCCCATTTTGACAATGAGCAATGATGAAAATATACATTGTTTAAAGATGTGTTATGTAGGATTTAAATAAACAGATGGACATGCTTGTAATAATAGATAAAGAAATATTAATTTATTGAAAAATACAAAAAAAAATAATTTATTCCCAGTCTCGATTATCTGTTCTGTTCACTTATAATGGGTTGTCCATAAATTTTGCTCGCTCTGTCATAGGTCATATTTTAAGCTTCATCAAACTCAGATAAAACTTGTGACCTGTACAGTGTCCACCAACTGCAAATGTGAAAAGACGTCCGAACGATCGGATTGGGGCGACAACATCATACGCTCATATAGAAATGTGGTCGCATGAAAATTATGTACAAGATTAAGTATACCGATGCTCCTTGTATTCCGCGAAATCATGCGCGGTCAATGCTGAATATAATAGCAGTACTATAGAAAGGAAATAAAATGGAGAGGAAATAATGTGGACTTCACAACTGGTACAAACGTTCCAAAAGTAAAATAGTATTAGATGTTCTTTAATGAGTAAGCACACTCTGAATATTGTAAGAATACACAGGGGAATCACAAAATTTAAATTTAATTCTTTTTTAATGCGGAATAATGACTTCCTTTGAGCGATAATTTTTAAAAATATATTGAAGACAAAATGACGTTATTTGTGTAGCTCTCCCCAAGTCACTAAATTGTCATACCTAAATGTTCAGTGATTTATAATTTGCTCCCCGGTTACCCCCCCTGTGAAAGGCCCGTACGCGCAAGCGAATTATTGAAATAAAATTGAACTCTATATTGGTCCCGGAATGACCTAGTTTGTGCCGAGATGACGTTACCCTCCCCTCATTTCTCTCTAGTAAATTCACCTACCTCAAAGGTCAGACCTTCTATTCCTACTCGTTCACCAAACCATATTAATGTGGTATTAATAAATTGCAAAAGAGCGTAAAATACATAGAGATTTACTATGACACTACAGAACAAGGTCACAGAGTCTAGAGCTCCCTTGCAGGTAGCATCCATTATATTCTTATATTTCCTGTAAAACAAAATCAAAATCAGTATAATTAAAGATACATTATGGGAGATTAGACAAAGAGCTGGCAGTATTCGCAGTAATAGTTAAGAATTGCATAATGTAAAGGGAATTTGGCTGAAAATGTCGAGTCAAATTGGTCCACTCTAAACCGAGAATTTAGCGATTGAATTTTCGGCCTAGCCTCGATCATCATTACTAAATCGGCACGATAAAAAAATAACATAGTCTCGATTATCCATTTCATGATATCAAGAATGAAAGTTGAGCAGCTAAACGGATCCAAATCCAGTATTGATCCACTGTTTTGAATAGATCGGAAATCTTATTTCGTTTAGTCATTTTGTGTCTTATTTTTAGTTCAGTGCCGACGAGTCCCGATTTGTATTTCGAGCCTCGCATTATTAGCCAATTAGCGTCCAGGGATCGGTTGATCAAAACTAAGTTATTTTAACGATCCGGTAAACACTAACGGATCGTTATCTTGCTAACGTGTCGTTTGTTAACGGTCCGTTAAATTCCTGTTGCTGGGAAGTCATTTTCATTATCCGTTTGCAAACGGATTCATTAAGGTTAATCCAAGAGAAAACTGTGTGTTCATTGGCTGAATTTTAAATTTTTAAACTCAATGTACATGTATAACAACTCCATAGAAGTTAGTATTAACAAAAAACTTAAGACAGTGGGACAACTGTGCAGTCTGTTCACTATTACATAATGACAGGTGTTACAGACGCTATGTGCCATAGTGACATGTGAAACTGATTTCAATATAAACCTGCCATCGACACCCCTGGAGGTCTTGGTAGAATTCCTTATGTCATTATGTAACCTTTACTTGTTTTATTTAACTGTCTTTGATAAGCTAACTTTAGTGAATGATAAACCTGATATGATGCATGTCACATTAGACAGGTGTCTAATGAGCTCCTTTGTCTAGAATACTTTTATGGTCATTTAGGTCCAGGAGGCCGGGCTAGGCGGGCGCCTAGTTAAGGTACCTCAAGGGTACTATAGTCAGGTCTAGGAGTCGGAGGCGAGACAAGAGCTTCTGGAGTTAGCACACTCGTGCTAAGCCAAGCTAAGACATGACTCCCTCCATACAAGATAGTTCTGGGGTCGTTTACATTACGATGTTTGTACCTAATATTTAAGAAGCAGAATAAAAGTATTATTAGAAGTATATATCAGTGTTGTCATCATCAAGAAGTTGTTTTAAAGAACCAATACTGTCACATCACAAAACTTGATTAAAGACAAAAAGAATTTACTATAAAAAACACTATAGAATACTTTATTTTTTCCTTTAGAAATTTGAGCATAATTGTGTTGGAAAAATTATGAGATTTGTACTACAGAATATTTGGGACCAGTACTTCCTAGAGGTTCCAAAATTCTGTAGAATATTATATAATTTCATGCTATAGAAAATGGAATAGCCCCCCTCCCCCATCCGTTTGTATCGTCTACAGAAAATTACACTAGTAATCTACGTGTATGACTTTTTGCTGAGGGGATACTTCGACTGACGGCCCACTAATGCCATCGATAACGTAGCCCACCACCTCCGTTTAAAATAACGACACGTTAAAGTTAACGGGGCTTCGAGCAACAATCTTTCTCTCCATTAAAGTTGACGATCCGTTACCTCCATGATAACGGATCGTTAAAAGTTAACGGAGCTTTGAGCAACCGGCCCCAGGAGTTTTTCTCCGTGCGCTAATCTTGTCATGTCGCCATTGTTGTCAACAATCTTTTCAGTCCGTCTTTAATAGTCAAAATGCCGTTTTATATAAATTGACTAGCTTAGTCATTGCAAGGGCGAGATAGATCCACTCTCCAGGTACTTTTCTAGATCATTTGTATTGCGTGTTATTCAGTGTTCATTGAATTATGTGTCAATTTCAACGAGTGACCATGCCAGTGTTAGTCCCACGTGTGTTCAATTCAATATGCCAGGACATTATTTGAAATGATTCTTTATATTTCGGTGTTATTCAGACTATTGCAAAATACAGAAATGACTTTTAGGGATTAATGCACATTTTGATGCCACTGAAATATTGACCTTTCTGTGTATTTACCAACGTTTATTGTCAATGTTATCTGTTTACATTTGTCGTGTAATAAGGTCCATGCTTGTGTCAAATGTCGTGCAGCCACTTGACAGTGGATTAGCATTCTAGTCTACGCCTTTAAAGGAACATTAATTGTCATATTTTGTCGTGGTCTAATCCTTTAAAGGGACATTGCATGCAACTGTCATATTTAGTCATAGTTTAATGATTTAAAGAGACATTTATGTCATAAATTGTCACAATCAGTTCTAGTCCTTAACTTTTGTCTTTTCAGAATGAAAGATATATATGAATGACATAGTCTGTAGATGAACAATCATATATGAATGATATATGGTATGAATAAACGTCTGAAATATCTGAAGTCTAAATATACGTCGTCGTATCAATAAACGTCTACATGTCTAAAGTCCAAATATGTCGTCATTAACAGGGGGTTGGGATGGCCTATTGGTCTAGAGTGCCGCGCTTCGACCTCGAGCTGGCCGGTCACCTCTGGCTTGCGGCTGTGCTTTCGATCCCTGGTGTGAGCGATAGGGGCGCCTTATCAACCTCGTGGGTTTCCTCCGGGCACTCCGGTTTCCTCCAACTGCTAAAGACCCATACGCGCAAGCGAGTTATTGAAATAAAATTTAAACCATATGTTAGTCCCACGCTATCCTCTCATAGGCCCAATGCTTCAGATGGCGATTTGAAAAAGAAAATACTGATTCACCACAATACTTACGACTGGCCCCCGGATCCATTCACTTGATTTGATATTTGTTTATTTTTTGCAATGTTTCGTTTACTGTCTCTTACGCAGGTTTATCTTGTGAATTTTTGTTTTGCGTGTAGTGAGGTCCTCCTGCACTGACTATTAGTCTGCCATATACTAACAAACGGCCAGTTTTAAATACAGTGTCCTTATTGATCAAGGCTATGGTATAGTGTTAGGGAACTAGAATAGCCCAAATTGGGGACAATGAACAATGATCAAAATATACCTTGTTTATCTAACAGCGAGAATCTATGATATAACCCTAACGTTGTAAGATACGGTGCTTCAATAGTATATAAAGCCCGGCGGACACTACAAAATCAAAAACTTGCCCAGTCACCGTATCTGACATGTTAAATATGATCACCCCAGTCGTCGGCAAGTAATCGTGTATTATGCTCATCTAGTCAGAAATTCCCGAACTTAAAGGGACGTTATCTCCCTTTACCACAAACACGTGGACAATAACGTGGTCAGACCAGAGGCCGCGACACAAACACACTCAAATCTAACATGACGACCTACACAGACACCTCGACATTCAACGGAGACTTAATATTCACGGTGGTATTTTCTATCTAGAAATGTGATAGGTCCCAAACTGTGCCAGTAACTAGTAGAAACAAGCCAACAGTGAGGCTGATGTTCCACGCCGAAATCCCAAAATAAAAAGATGACTTATATTAATTAATCGCACATTTATTTTTTTCAAAAGTATCGAGTATTCAAACTATACACTAAGTTTCAACACTCTCTATCAGATAGAATCAAGAATATCTTGTCCCAAAGCATCGACCAATGAAATTGATTAGCTCAGCTTAATAGCTTTAGCTCGAAATGTTAATCATTGAATTCGGTCAAAACATTCACCATCATCAAGTTTAAACATTCTACCTCAATTAAAAGCCGATTTGTTACGTTCCAAAGTCTTGACAGAATCAAATTGCTTATCGTGCCTTACCATAATCAGAAAATTCGCACCGTCGAAATGATATGATGAATCTATTTTCGGAGTTATCGTGCCCCAATCTGATTGCTTATCTCTGCCTACAGTAAGCATATACTGTTCATCATCAAACTCCATCAAGGCATTAGCTTAACGAACGCCTATACATTCTACCTCAATTACAAATGGAGTTATTGTGTTCCGAAGTCTCGACCAATCGAACTGCTTATCGCTCTGCTTACCCTGGGTATGTATTGGTGTAATGAAACTGTACACTAAGTTTCATCACTCTCGCGGGGTTGGGATGGCCTAGTGGTCTAGACCTCTGGCTGGCCGGTCACCTCTAGCTTGCGGCTGTGGTTTCGATCCCTGGTGTGAGCGTATGTGGCATGAAGATAGGGGCGCCTTCTCAACCTCGTGGGTTTCCTCCGGGCACTCCGGTTTCATCCCACTGCTAAAGACCCCTACGTGCATGCGAATTATTGAAATAAAATTGAAACCATATGTTAGTCCCAAAATGACCTAGTTTGTGTCGAGTGGACGTTAAATCCCATCTCTCTCTTTGATCACTCTCACTTAATTAGAACTAAAGTTATTGTGTCCCAAAGCATCCACTAATTAAATTGCTTTTTGAAGATTTTTACAAAATTCGATGTTCGATTTTAAACGTTGGGCCCACGATATGATAGATCATAATCGATTTTCATAGCAACCCCGTCCGTCGGCCTGGCCATCCGTCCGTCAACAACTTCTTAACGCGACAGATGCTACATGTTTTGAGGGATAAATTACTTTTAAATTTGTTTAAAAGCTTTTGGGTCCTAATAATATGAACCCTGTCGAATTTCTGTGTTCCACAACCTTCTGTTGCAGCGTTATCCAGCTACCCAGATATATATAGTTATACTCAAAGGCAGGACGTCAATAAATAACTAAAACTAAAACGAATATTTATATCTTACTCCATGTGAAGAGTGTCACTGAATTTGTGTTGTTTTTCCTTGTTTAATTTTGATTCTGGTACCAGTAGCTTGGAGATAGCAAACGATGCTGGTGCTGACATAAAACAAGCTGCTAATAGATGTTTGGCTGGAACCTTGAATGATTGAATAAAATTAGGTTCATCATCCTACAACTGAGCGGTTTAATTCATTTCTAAGTAACTCGCTTTTCATGAAAGATAGTGTCACGATGTATTATAAATTTATTTTAAAACCAAACCCTATGTAATCTTTCATTATGCTAACACACCTCATCTAATAGAAGCTATGACCTTAACCAAGTACGAACGGTCCAAAACATTAGACAAAATTCGAAGCCCTACTTCCAGTCAGTTTATGTCAAATTTTTCATGGTGAACGAAAATTTGGGAAAGAGTTAAAGCCGGTCGCAGTCGTTGGGGGGAATTGTTGTATTGTTTTAATAGTACTGCAATAGAACAATTTCCAGAGTTTCTGTTGACATTATACTGCGCACATAAGTAACTTACCCCAACACTGATGTATAAACCAAACAGAGAAGTACTAACAGATGAAAATCCACCAACCATTAAAGAAAAGAGTTCAGATCTTGACATGTATTGGAGATACGGATTAACAACAAGTAATGCTTGGCTCTAGAATCAGAATCGTTTTATATTATGATTTAAGTTTAAAATATTACGTATTTCCTGGGTGGATTCGTGTAATATTAAAGCTGCATCAAGTACGATTTAGATGCAGAGCTCACCACTAGTGCTATGAAAGTTCAAAAACTGATACTGCAAAATGAATTGAAAATTGCTTTCAGATTAGTGTTCTTCTGAGAGACGTTATCACTGTTGACAATGTGTTGCATTGCTTGTTTATTCCCGTAACAACAGTACTTGTTATTCGAGACACAGCCCCGCTTCTCCATTTTCCAATTAAATCATTAAATGACCTAACCGTTCTACTCTACTTAAGTATGAGCCAACCCAAGGCCGAAGCCAAAGCAAACACCTGCAATGGGCAGATTTAGCTCTTAGATTTTGCATTTTTAAATTTAATTATCAACTAGGAGGTTACGCTGGTATGTACATCCTTGGCCAGGGTGGGGGCTGGCAAGGAAAGGCGTTTTGGATGATATGAAATACCGACGTAGTAACGCGACTGTCCGGACAAGCACCCCTTTAAGAAGTTCAACCGTATTTCGCCCCGATGTGGTTATGCTATTATTCGAACGTCTCATGTTTACTTACCGCTCCAAGAAATATATTAGCAGCCACACTCATCGATTCTGGTGGACTTGTGTGAAGAGTAAAAGAAAGGGCTCGGGCGATCACTTTACTAAAATACTGCATGACACCAAAATGATACAAAATAGCTGTAAACGCACCGATAAAAAACGTTAGAGGCATCGCCTGAAAAGCGAAAAACACAAATTTTGCATAGGGCACCAAACCATTTCAGAACCCGAAAATATTTTAGACCGTTCATTTGAAAATGAATTGCCCCACAATTACTATTATATACATTGGCTTCCAATATTCTCGATCCATTTAACTAAACATCCACACAGCTTATATTTCCATATTAATAATCTCATGGATTAGTCTACGTTAGTATTACACAATAGTAGTGCCCCATCCACGCTTTACACTGCTCATCGAAACATAAAAGCAACACAATGTGTTTAAATAACACGTACACATACTTACCCCTAAGATAATTATATGGTCTTTATATGTTTTGCCAAAAACAAATTCCGATGCTTTATAGCCATTTTCCATAAATGACGTCACTCTATCTGCCATCCAGGTTATGGCGAGGATACCCCACGTCGTCCTCAGTAAAACAATAGCCAATATAAATTGTGAAGCGATTGCCCAGAATATACAATGCCAATCAATCTGAAATCAGAAAATGTAATTTCAAAGCCGTCAATTGAAATCCAACATAGCTAAACAGCATGTCGATTTCAACAATTGATCACATACTTTATTCGATGAATGTAGTGATGGACATTAGAGTCTATTGGAAATATATTGCATAGCGATTCCGTTTTTCCGCCAACAGTTCATATACACGAACCCCACCAAACATCGCTGGAATGTATAGAATTGAACAAATTTTAACAAGCACTAAATAACCCACACATTTGCTTCGAATGTACAAGAAAAAATATTGACAATGTGAAGAAACTTACTGCGGTCATTCTTCCGGAAGACAAAATACAAGCCAAAACAAGTACCATCATTCCAGCTAAAGATACAAGATTTTTGGGCCGTTTCATCCCAACCTCTATAACTATATAAACTACAGCAAACGTTATTATTGCAACATATAAACACCTGAGGAAATATAACAGAAAATGACACAAATTAGTAAATTAAAGATAACATATTCAAACTAATTAATCGATCAAAAATTGGCTTTAAATCCCCCTCAAAACAGTGTTTTCGGGAGGAAATACGTACCCAAGCTTTAAAAATCTATCCTGTGTCACGTGCCTTGGCTGTCAGGGTACCCAGCCATGAGTGCGAAGCCTGAGGACAATTCATTGCATATAACCGCTGTCCATTTATCATAAATATCGAAGCCTTAGTAATTTCTCGTATTATCCCCTGTCCGCGTCTTTACATCTCGGAAACTGTTGTACGTTTAAGTCTCGCCTTTTCGACGTCCGCTCACCATCACGTTTATCAATATATACATAAAGTGCTCCCTGCCGCCAAGAGCTCAGACAATCTACGCGTGTAACATTTGACGTCATTCGAGTTGAAGTCCCTTGATCGTCAAGCACCCAATTAGTGACACCCGCTCATTTTGTCACTGGGTAGGGTCCTTTTCAAGGAATCTAGTATTTTGTAGTATTGAATAGTACGGTATGTGGTGATATTGTGGTGGTATTGGGTAAATCGTCCCGCCTGCAAGATTGGGTGTCGCTACATTCCTAGATACCCCAAAATTTCCAGCGTTTTATTGTAAATACCCAGCAATTAAATACGTTGGTGAGAGAGTAGTTTTAGCAGCTTTCTAAAAAATAAATTCATTTCGTTTCACTATAGACTCATACTACAGTAGTCTTATATTGGATTTCCATTTAGCCAATGATCGATCCCAAGGAGTTACAGTTATTGGGGTCATGCATGGTTATCCCGTCGTCTCGTTCACACAATTTCCGATTTATCATTTTTCCCCCAAAGGTATGTACAATGCCGTTTATATTGCTGAAAGTTAAATATAAGTACTTACCATCTTGCATAGCATGCTTTCTCTTCACGATTAGGCACCACGGGCAGCTTAAAACAGCCCCATCCTTTCGTCTGAATAATCTTATGGAAAATGATAAAGATTCCTAAAACGGTACAAACTAAGAGCTGTATGGAGCCTCCGTCCCCAAAGCGCCAGTACATGGCATAGCCAAAGTAAACAAGATACAAAATTAAAATTACAGATTTTAAGGCAACGTTTAGTTCCTTTGAATACGACTTCACGCAATACTTTAGTTTTGTGTGGAAACGGTTGTACCATCGACAACAGGTATAAGTGGACCCTTCGTCGTCTTCACCATCTTCATCATCACACGAATATAACCAATAATCTGTTTTAACTACGCCCATTTGCTGTATCATTTGTCCTTCGTTGGTTACTTCGAATATTACATCAGCGTTACCATTTTCTTTACTCTTCAGCTGTAGTAAGTAAAACGAAGTGAAATTAACGGTATACTTTTTTTTGCACAAACTGGCAGCGGCACACAAACATATTTACCCACCGGGGGGGGGGGGCATCATTCAAACACTGCCTCACTCAGAGAGAGAAAATAAGGTTTAACGTCAACTCGACACAAACTAGGTAATTTCGGGACAGACATGGTTTTAATTTTATTTCAATAATTGGCTTGCGCGTAGGAGTCTTTAACACTGGGCGGGGGGCCGGAGTACCCGGAGAAAACCCTAGAGGTTGGACAGGCGACTCCACTTCTTTCACGTACAACCGGGGAATGGAATCCACGTCTGTTGACTCAATGACAGACCTGTTGATCTAAAACTGTAAGGCATTGATTTATTGATTTGAAATAAGATATACTGGCATATTTTCTTATCAGATTCTCGGACATAAAACGCCATGGACAAATCTGTATTAAAATAAGATTGTGGCTCACAAATATTTAGCAAGAACAATATTTCAACCAGTCATATATTAAAGAAGTCTACAGTAGGGCAAATGTATCTTAAATGCAAAGAAAGAAATGGGAAATTGAATAGTATACCTCTGCTGGTATATCTTGAGATTTTTCCAATGGTACCCCATTTACAATTTCTTGATTACTGGAACTTTCCATGATTACTGGTACTGTATTAAACTGAAATGAAATGGGGTTTAACGTCCTTTTGTTCAGCCTCTACTGGACTAACGAAAAGGGGCAAACTGAAACGAAATGGGGTTGAACGTCCTACTGTTCAGCTTCTACTGGACTAATGAAGAGGAGCATCGGTCATGAAGTTTGTTATGGCGGAAATTTGCCCGGACAACAGCACAACGGTCTACTCTTCTTTCGAATTCCAACCGTGTTTCCCGGCTCATCCGAATTACTACATGTATATGCTGTTCCTGGGACCCTTGAAATTACTCTCCATTACGTATCAGTATCGCAATAAGCATAGATCTTTGGAATGCAACCATACAATTTACGTTTCATCAGAATCGGATAAAAATCATAACCATTGGTGGGTCGATAAACAACGAACTGTTGATGTTTACTTTTTTTGGGGGGGGGGGGGAGGTTCATGCAATCTGGAGACATAAGTCAACATCGTGAATTTCACTTCGCGATAGTGTAAAAATAGGAAGGATCACTCTAGTGTTTTTAATTGCCCGCCATTTTGTTTTTCTACGTTAACGTCTTCCATTGAATACAGGTAAGATTTCATTTTTCAGTCATTACTATCGTTTAAAACACATAGATTCCAAAATTCTCAGTCAAGGATTAATTCGTTGTCAACTTTGCGCCGTAATTTGGAAGTGGAAATAGCTTCATGAGTATATAGAATACGCTTTATCATACTCCCACGAAGGCCATTGATGTCTTGGTGCCGGATGCATCGGGGCATGTTGAAATCACGTGAAACTGACTGGTTATACCTTTACATTCCAGATGATAGCCTATACGTCTAATTCTAATGGGGAAACCAAAACTAGTATCTGTAAAAGATCGAGATTATCGACTGAAATTGAAAGAAGACCCATAGTTCGGTATCCTGCCTATTTACAGAAAGCAAGGGCTAGATGCCATAAACGGAAAGAAAAGAAAGAAATAAAATTAGTGGCGGACATGACCGCGATAGGCCTGCAGCCAAAATTTCTAGCTTGCTTAGAAACGCAATTCCGCTACATGATCCTCCCAAAAAAACAAACTATACATTTTTGGAAAGCTTATAACACAAGGAACAGAAATCCTGAGAGTTCCAAGCAAAAAGTCTGCAATTAATCGATTTAGGGCCAGATGAAAATTGTGATAATTGTCACGTAAATGATATATTTATACTAATAATTATGACATTGACATAAAACTAAATATTGGCGAAAACACCCATTTTCTTCATCCTCTGCGAAGAGTATGGTATTGGTTAAATTTTGATTTAAACCAAAATGCAGAAACACCTAATGGACAAGGGAACATAGATAATTTTGGAAAGCCATTAACGGTAATAGAGAGTTAACTCCCTTTCTGTTAAATATCCGCAATTGATAACAGTATTTCAGGTGTTTACTGCTGATGTTGCATGACGCACAAGACCATGTATGAGCACTCAAATCCAACATTTGTATCGTTAATGGGGTGTTTACCTTGCAATTATGGATGTAACGCCTAGTCTGATGAGCAAGGAGATATGTTTGACATTGGTTGAGCAATATGTCTATGAAGTAATGGAGTCCGTAGTTTTGTAAATCGCATTGAAACCACATGATTTTTTCCACTAAAACGTAAACCCAGCCTTTCAATTAGACCCTGCATTAATTTTACTACAGGTAAACTTCTAGTTAAGATATTTAGGCCGAATTACAAACATTTAAACTGACACCGTATATATAATTGTGTAATTTTCTAACAAATATAAAGTCAAGACAAAATTTATTTATTGAAGTAAATCAATTATTAAAAATACAAATTACGCAGTTACCCTTCAATTCAAATGTCATCAAATTTAGTCGTTATCATCATAACCGTCACTGCATGTACGTATAACCATCAAATTCTGTTTCTTTAACAGTCGTTTTGTTCCATTTTCACATTTACACAGATTAGATATGTACATGTACTGGTCATGTTCAAGACAACCCCGGTACGGCTTCACCCAGTGGGCTGATAGGGAAAAAAATTGTTTAAACAATATTTGATTCAACAAACTGAATCAGATTAAACAACAGGTAAGGTGCTACGTGGGTGTTGGGGGCTAATCCTATTTGCCTGAAAAATTTGTCACCCAAATTTTCTGAATGAATCAATCATAAACTAAAATGAATTTTCCACAAAGCTGTGAAGGTTGTTTATTTTGAATTAATAACACAAATATACATTTATATTTCCATGAGATATGGTCGCGTTCTCCAATCTCTGAAGATTGTGCACGAAAAACTGAAATACATTGCCCGAAAAATGTACGGTTCAACGAATCTGTCTGGAAGAAAGGAAGGAAGGAAGGGTGGGTAGGCATACAGGCTCTCTCAAAACAGTATATCTACTAATATTTATGTAAGCTTTGAATTCAGGTTATATTTGAATTGAAACAAAGCATCTATATGTAATTTTCTCACTGAAATAGATATATATATTATGGCAAAACCTAAATAATGCTGTAAGGGAGTGGCAATTGTAACGAAGAGAAAAAAAAATCAACCGTCATAATGAAGATGTACATACGCTCGCCATATATTATGCTATAGGGGGATTTGGTCCAAACAGCAACGTTACGGTCTACTCTTTATTTCGAATTTAGTGCACGTCAACGTGTGCACAGGAAGTCAGTTTTATATCCCATCCGAGTAACTAAGCACTGCCCATCACAGCCCCCCATCCCTGCACCACTGAAAGGGGGGGGGTACAGGGATCAAACCAAGGACCTCCTGATTAGTGAGCCACGGACAAGGGGAAACTACGCCAGATTAGGATCAGAACCTGAACACCCCCACCCCCGTAAGTGAGTCAGTCACCGCTGCCCCATTACACACACAATAACGTATGACTTACGCCCATATACATTATACAGGTTGGTATGGAACAGTAAGACATTAAACTCCATTTGATATCTTTTCTCTTCATTGCAATATTGTCACTCCCATTACAGTATTATTGAGTTACAGCTATATCTATTTTAGTGAGAAAACTAAATATCTGTAGATGCTATGTTTCAGGTTGAACTTAATGGTGGAACTTATATAGGCCCTTGTCTGTAGTTATACCTGTTACTATTATTAATAATTATTTTTTCTTTGATTGGCATTCAGTAATTGAACATATAACACAAGGTACAATTTTATGGATACACAATTACTGAGTTTGATAATAAGCAGTGTTGCCACGCTGGCTCTCTGTTTCCACCCTACGGCTGTGTCGTTTTTAACCTACGCCTGGAATCTACCATTTACCTCTATGTACCATGTGAAATTAAGGTTAACAAACTTTTCTAGGAAGCTTACGCTTTCAGTTTCGCTTGAAGCCTCGTTTTAGCATGTGTTCACTTTCATTTTCGATGCCAGACCTCGGCCGAATCCATTTTTCGTCACAGATTCCTCCCACAAGCTTAGCCTACTTTTCACAAATTATCTGGCAACACAACCTGTGCACCCAGATCGTAATGTCTCATTGGCCGTTGCTCTTTAAAAGGCTAATCCCGATAATTTTTTTGATCATAAAACTGTTTAATTTTAATTGTGTTCAAATTGCTTAAAATCCTCTACCTAAGGGCAGAGAAACTAACTATTTGTGATAAGTTTTCAAACAACTTAAACCCGTCAATCTTCATCTGGAAAGGAAACCGTTGTCTACATAAAACCAGACTTATATTTTATAAAAAATAATGTGTAGGTGGAATTTACCTTTCGATATCAAGTACAGTATATGGGTCATTCACTATATAGACCTCTCAATAAACGTGAGTCGATTATCAGGTCATCAATGAAAAAATAGATCCGAATTCTTAAAAGGGTTATGTGTCCGGATAAGCAGTTTTGACATTCACGCCCAAACGACTCAATATTTTGAGCTGAAATTTTAGGACAAGGTAAATACACCATTCGTCGATATTTTGGCGCTTAACTTTCATACCTACTCTTGACTTTTATTTTTGAGGCTCTGTTTAAAACGGGATTGTCCCTTTAAAATAATGCCAAATTATTTTACGATTTTGTTTGATTACATGAATAATATACGTCAACTTTAGTTTTCTCACCATTATTTTATGTTGTGCCCAATGCTGTGAAAAAATCCCTACGATGACCTACGGTTTGATGGTTTTACCCGTAGGTTTAACCTACAACCTACGAAATGGATTTTTACCCTACCGTAGGGTAAAAAACCTACGCGTGGCAACACTGATAATAAGCGACGTTTCGACGAGGATACTCTCGTCTTTATCAAGTAAATGATACAAAATTGGAGATGTGGCTACCAGACTAATGAACCAGATTGTGAAATCAGAGGGCAAGTACATTGGATTATGCAACAATTTGGCATTTTTAATGATTCTTATCTTTGTTACATATTCTGTATATATACTCAGCCAAATTAAAAACTTGACACTCGGGATTTTTGGGACTAGATTTTTAATATTTGGTTTAAGGCAACTATTTTCGTGTTATGTTGTGCACTGACGACCTTGACATCAACAGGAAGCAAGAATACGTCTCGGCGAAAGTCCTTGACATTGATAACGTTCGTGATGTCACAGTACCCCCCAAAATGAGATTTACAGACTTGGAGAACAATCGGAATAAAGTGTTTAGTAACGGTTGTGGCCTCCTCTAGCATCTCGTACTGCCACACAACGTCTTCTCATGGATCTCAGAACATTAGTAAACACTACCCGAAGAATACGTCGCCACTGCTCAGCAAGAGCATGTTGAAGGTCCTGCAACGTCAGTGGTGGATTCACTTGCTGACGAACACGTCGACCCAGTTCGTCCCAGATGTGTTCAATAGGATTAAGGTCGGGGCTAAGCGACGGCCAATCCAGGACTTGGACACCGGCATTTCTTAAAAAATTCTGGGTAGCAATTGCCGTATGAGGTCGAGCATTGTCTTGTTAAAACGTTAGTCCAGGCCCATGTCTCTGCATAAACAGAAGAAGAACAGGTTGCAAAATCTGATCCCTGCACTGGACAGCATTTAAGTTCCCTTGGACAACAACAAGAGGAGAACGTCCATGTGCACAAAAAGAACCCCAAACCATGACGCTGCCGCCACCAAATCGGTCAACGTCTCTGACGCATACTTGAGCGTAACGTTCACCTCGTCTGCGGTACACGTGGACCCTGCCTTCGGCAAATCGCAAAGTGAATCGAGATTCGTCACTAAAGACAACCGAATTCCACTGTGGAGTAAATCGGTTATGGCGATGAAGAGGTGTCAATATTGGTCCATTATAGGGCCTCCGAGCTCGAAGACCAGCAGCCTGCAAGCGATTTCGAACAGTTTGTGCAGTTACCCTTCCACCAAACATCTCTCTACTTGTGGAGGTTGCAGTGACAAATCTGTTTCTAAGATGACGTAATCGTATTGCTTGATCTTCCTGGAGTGACGTCACACGCCCTTGGGCGATCGGCAATAGTTCCAGTTTGAAGCACTCTCATTCTAAGATTAATTATTGTCTGGCGTGAACAATTAAAGGCTCTTGCAACAGTGACCACAGACTGACCAGCATAGAGCCTACCTATAGCACGTACACGTTATACATTTGAAAGGCGCGGCATTTTCTAACAAAGATGAAAATAACAATTTTAATTTGTTTTCCAGTTCAAGTTACGTGTGCGTGTTCAGTTTAAGCAAACTTGCATCGATTGACCTCACAAGTTTGTGTTTGCACTTTTTTTATTTTTAGGTTTTTCATCTTTACATGCTCAAAAGTCACGTGATCCACGTGACTTTACAATTTTATGAAATTAAAGGCTTCTTACTACTTACTATCGTTAGAAACACTTTAAAGTTTATTTGACTTACCAGAAAAAAAAATTGTTGAAATTCATCTGTGTCAAGTTTTTAATTTGCCTACTTTTCACGTTTTGGTATCATTTGCTTGATAAAGACGAGAGTATCCTCGTCGAAACGTCGCTTAGTATCAAACTCAGTAATTGTGTATCCATAAAATTGTACCTTCAGTGTGATATGGAATGTCATCCCGTAGGATTTGCATGCTAAAATTGATTTTTTGGGTTGATTAAGCTATCCGAAAATGTGGGGGTTCAAATTTTTCGACCCCTTGACCCCCGGGGACGAGCATTTTTGAAATCGGGACCCCTATGAACGAGGACGTGGCTTTCTCCGGCAATAATGATTGGATTTTCATGATCTGCAGTTCTTTCTCGTGTGTTTTCATCATCTGAAAGCGTTGTATGTAGTTTTCATTGACTTCCGGTAAGGAATACCAACTTCCGGTATCAAACTCAGATTGATTTCAGCCAATAATCTTTGGATTACACTTAAAGCGAATGGAAGTAGTGTCCATTGACTTCCGGTTGGAAATACAATTTCCGGTGTCAGACTCGGATTGATTTCAGTCAATAATTTGGGGATTTTCATGATCGAAAGATCATTCGGCGGTTTGTTCATCATGGGACCTCATTCTAGCGTTCCAATTTTGCAACTCTTGATCTCTGGGGTGGGGGGGGGGGGTCTTTTGACGCATGGTCATTTCTGGGTGACTGGAATGTTATGTCATGAGATTCAAGACACTTTGTCATGTTACGTTGCCAGAAACGAAACAATAAGTTCCTATCTTGGAAATAAATAAATCAGTTATTCATCATCCTCGTCCTCCTGCACACCCCTAATCATATTGGTACAGCCCCTATCAAAACACGTGCAAAGATGTATAAGACAGACCTATATCGCCTATTTTACAACCACATTTTGTGAGTTCAATTACAGCAAGAAGAGCAGGGAGATCAAGATTCGGCACGGAAACATAAATGCTCTTGTCCAACTGCTAGGCGCTTTCGTTAAATAGCAAAAAGGTTTGGGGATCTGGTTAGGTACGACTTGTTGCGTATCGCAGTGTTGCTGCGATATAGGGCGACAGTCCAGCACGAGCCATTTGAAACACCTCTCACTCAAAAGTGGTAGGTTTAATGGAACAGATGAATTCCTTGACCTGCGTAGACAAGTCACCCTTCACCAGCTCAGTTAATATGATATAATCTCCAAGTTTCTTGAAGCAGGTGAAAAAGGGTTATCACCAGTATCATATGCTTGGTCGATACAACACAGCCTGCACTAACCAAAGTCCTCATCGTTTTACTATGGCTGAACGTCAGGGTATCACGAAACCATCAATCATGTAGAAACTCTCCTGCCTACAAGAGGCATTCACGCATGCTAGTTGAATACCGTAGTATTTGGTCATACATGAATAGAATGACACGCTCATACCTCACCAAGTCCTTGCATCTGTAGCTTATGGTGATGCTCTCACAATTCTCCTAGACCTTGCACCTCGAGGTCACCTCAAGGCTTTAACTGTGGTACCCGCAAAATACAGATAAATACATGTTATCGAACGATTACATGTCATTGAAAGTCACAAGTGCCAAGGCCCGATAGATTTCACGACCTCCCGGTGCTGACTAGGGAGATAAGTTTATGGGCAACTTCATAATTATTAATAGAAATATAGCATTAACTATACAATTTTCATTTCGCCCTAAATCGATTAATTGCAGACTTTTTGCTTGGAACTCTCCGGATTTGTATTCCTGGTGTTAAAAGCTTTTCAAAAATGTATGGTTTGTTTTCTAGGGAGGACCGTGTAGCGAAACTTCACGCTAGAAATTTTGGCTGCAGGCCTAAGAGGGAACATAGGAAGAAGAGACAATATTGGAGAGCTACACAGAGACAATATAGTCAGAATAAGAAACAAATAGACGGTTTGATTACACCACCGATGTCGCCTGATTCAGAACCAGCACAAACTGCAGAAAGAAAGAGACGTGGAAGAAAAAAGAAGACTTGAAAAAGTGTAAGAAGAGACCAGAAAGAGCTAACAAAAGAACCAAGGAACAAGCACCAGATACCCCAAGAACAAAAACAGCAAAACTACTAGCAGGACGATCAGTCTGCAGAAATGTAAAGAAAACACTAATATTTCATCATTGTTTGACAGCTGGTCGAGATTCGAAAAAAAAATTGAGGAAGAACAAAGATAAAAGTTGTAGAAGAATATTAATGAACAAGATGATGGACAAATATAAGATAGGCTGGCACTGCCAGGCAGGATACGCCCACATTTTCGAGAGATGGATAGAGAACAAGCAATACCGAAAGTGATTTTTCCTGCATCATTAAGTCCTGTATCTCATACTGTATTGGGAGCAGCCATTTTGTTGGTCAGTTCCAGTCTGATATTCATGAAATTCGGAGCTGACTATGATTATGGTGTGACGGTACACAACCTAGAAATGTGTACAAACGGCGACCATTTTGTCTGACAATTATGGTCCGATTTTCTCGAAATTCGAACTCAACCTTCCGTAGGGTGTAACGGTGATAGAGTCAAACGTTTTTTTTAAATCGGATAATAACTGTGACCTCCAGAGGGACCATAGGCGATTTTTCGGACAATCAGGGGCCATAATTCAGGAAGTTAAGATCCGATATGCGCAAATAACGAAAGGAACCAAGGTCTTTGGGTTATAACCATGCATTTCAAGATTTATCAAAATGGAATTAAAATTGTGACCTATACAGGGTCCACAACCATAATATACCATTTTTTTAACAGTATTCGCGTACAAACGGCGGCCATTTTGTATGACAATTTTGGTCCGATTTTCTCAAAATTCGAACTTAACCTTCCTTACGGTGTAACGGTAATATAATCAAACGTTTTTTTTTTTAAATCGGATAATAATTGTGACCTCCACAAGCTAAAAAAAGGCGATTTTGCGTATAATCAGGGGCCATAATTCAAGAAGTTACGATCCGATATGCGCAAATATCGAAAGGAATCAAGGTCTTTCTTTGGGTTATAACCATGAATTTAAAGTTTCATCAAAATCGAATTAAAATTGTGACCTCTACAGGGTCCACAACACTGATATACCATTTTTTAACAGTATTCGCGTACAAACGGCGGCCATTTTGTATGGCAATTTTGGTCCGATTTTCCCGAAATTCGAACTCAACCCTCCTTAGTGTGTAACGGTGATACAATCGAACGGTTTTTATATATCGGATATTAATTGTGACCTCCAGAGGGACCACAAGCTAAAAAAGGTCATTTTTCGGACAATCAGGGGCCATAATTTAGGAAATTACGTTCTGATAGGCGCAAATATCGAAAGGAGCCAAGATCTTTGGGTTATAAACATGCATGTCAAGTTTCATCAAAATCGGTTCAAAATTGTGACCTCTATAGGGTCCACAAGCTAAAAACGTGATTTTTCGTACAATCAGGGGCCATAAACCATGAAGTTTTGATCCGATACATGCCAATATCGAAAGCAGCCGAGGTCCTATGGGGATACACCTATATTTTAAGTTTCGTCAAAATCAGATAAGAATTGTGACCTGTCCACAAACAAATTGTGGACGTCCGGACGGACAGGGGCGACGACATAATACGTCCACATGAAAAGATGACAATAGCCAGACACAAGTTAAAGAAACAGAAACGATTTTTGACAGACACACTAAAAAATCCCCACAGCAAAATTGTCATATTCCCTCTTCTGTAGACTCCGACCATTCTGGATATTGCCACCTGATATAACACAGCGTGAAACATGGATCTGCCAAATACATGATAATTTGAAATTAAAGGCCCGTGCTTTGAAATCAAGAAACTATGTGATAAGTACTTGATAGTATTGGGTTAGTTTTTGCTTGGTTTAGGTGATATAGGGATGCAAATAGAACGGGTTATGGACATAATGGCCAAAAGCCAAAACATATGTAAATTTGGTCATAACGTTCAAACTTTGGTCATAACGGCCAAACATAATTTTGGTCACAACTCCCTATTTTTCTCCTACCTTTCTTATAACGGCCAAAAAAATTTGGTCAGACCTCACAAATTTTCTCCTACGTGCCCTTCATAGCCTGTTTAAGTTTACTGACTTTTAGATTTAAAAATAAATATTTAAATTTTGTCAATTAGTATCAAACTTCTTTTATAGCATTTTCAACTTTCAAATTTAAAGGACACCATTGTTTTTAGCCTTTTTTAAAATGTAATTGTTGACACCTATTAAATTAACCCTCTTTAATTGGACTATTTTTGCATAATCTTGAGGCATTCTTGTCAGATAATCTTGAGGCATTCTTGTCAGATATTCTCACAACAATTTAGATTATATATAAATTAAAATGAAGTGAATCATAATCATTCGTTGATGTATATTTGCTAAGATCAGATCCTTGACTCTACTCTTGTATCATAATGAAGTGTGTTCACTCCACCAAAACTGCAATGTCCCTGTTGGAAACTTAGCAAAAGGATCGCAGAAGGGAAAACCCTTATTGGTTGATGGCAATGGATACAAATATGTGATAAAGGTAAATAAGCGATCAATCCATGGTATCATGATTTCCTCTTCATCTTAATCAATTCTTGGTTTCTTATTTTTATGTTCTTGATATCTACCCAGATGAGTGGTCTCAACCAAGATGTCACCTATCCTTATCACAAAGTGTTGATTGTTTGACAATGTATTAATGTCTTTCAGGGTTCTAATTCGGGTAATGTATATTGGAGATGCAGCAAGAGAACGGATAAGATAAAGTGTAGTGCATCAGTAAAAGAAAATCTGGAGAACATAACGTTTGAATATGGAAAGAATGCACACAGTCATCCCATAAACCAGGAAAGCTGCAAGTCCGTAGAGAAGTAGGTATTTCCAGCACTCATTCCATAAATTAGCCCGGCGTTTTACTTAGGTTTATACTAGATTTTTAACTGAGATGCCCAGTTGCATGTAATATGGTCTTTAATATTCTCTAGGTCAAAGATTCTGCAATAGGCAATGCAATATCTTTATATCAGCTAGAGCCATAGTTGAAGAAGTGTCAAAAAAGTACTAGATTCAGATATGCCTCCTGACAGTAGAAATAATCCAGAAAATGACTAGGAGCTGCTAATAAGAGTCCGAGAATTGAACAGACCCAAACATCCCAAAGATCTCAATTTTAATGTAAGTAGTATTGATAATGGCGTTAGAAATATAATATAGTCTATGCTGTAATGCTATGTTATTACTACATGTACTACTGTTATATTAAAGTTTAATGTTATATTTTATTCATTTACAGATTGTAGAATCAGCTATACCAGAGGAAGTTTTTCAAGCAGACTTGACAGTGAGAGGAGAAATGTTTTGATAAATTAATTGAGTTAATGGACTATATGGAACGTCAGTGGATTGACCATAGCCTTTTCAAAATGTCTTCTTAGAGTGTGTTTAACCAGACAATAAGGACAAACAATAACATGGAAGGTATGTAAAATGTACAGACCGGAGCCTTATATAAAGAGAGTCTGGCCAACCCGTGTCCCGATTATGATTGGCTAATGGTGGTCACGTGAAACATAGACGCCATTATGTTACACATCTGAAACGAAGCCTATAATTTATAGTGTTTTTAAATGACATCTTTTCCGTGTTTTTATATAATTGGTCTGTTTTGTGGCTGTGAAATGCCACACAAGAGATGGACAAGGGATTTATTTGCACAGGTTCCCCAAAAATGCGAAAAGGCGTCGATTGTGGCAAAAATTACATCTTGTGTGATGTTAGTAGGCCTACCGGTAATTAGTATCCTGTCATTCGTGTTTTTAATGATTTCAAGCGACCATAGATTCTTATGGTAGTTTAGGGATTCCGAACCCAATGACATATTCACGTCATAGGTTATTATTTTTTGATGAATGAATTTTCGAAGATTTGTTATGAACTTGAAAAAGACACTTTGACAGTGTAGGCCCAAATATAGGCCTAGCCTTTGTTAATTAGTAGATGTTTTTTCGATTTAAATTTCGTCTGTATGGCATAAAGTGTTGCGGTTTGCGTTAATTTGTATATGTTTAATGAATTCATCGACGAATGAATTTTCGAAAAATATTTATGTACTTGGGAATAACACTTTTGAGTTTGATAGCCTACAGTCTAGTTAGATGTTTTTCGATTTAAACTTCAACAATATGGTCATATTTATTTTCATTTTTATACGCCCACATTTTCATGTGGACGTATATTGTCGTCGCCCCTGTTCGTCCGCCCGCCCGTCCACAATTGTGTGTGAACAATCTACAGCTCACGATTTTTATCCGATTTCAATGAAACTTAAAATATAGGTTTATCACCATAAGATCTCGGTTCTTTTCGATATTGGCATTTATCGGACTGTAACTTAATGGGTTATGGCCCCTGATTGTACGAAAAATCACGTTTGTAGCTTGTGAACAGTGTAGAGGTCACAATTTTGAAACGTGAGTTTGGGTGAAACTTGAAATGCATGTTTAAAACCCCCAGATCCTGGTTCCTTTCGATATTTGCGCCCATCGGATCGTAACTTCCTGAATTATGGCCCCTGATTGTCCGAAAAATTACCCTTTTTAGCTTGTGGTCCCTCTGAAGGTCAAAATTATTATCCGATTTAAAAAACCGTTACATGGTTATGGGGGGTGAGTTCAAATTTCGTGAAAATCGGACCAAAATTGACAAGACAAAATGGCCGCCGTTTGTGCGCGAATAGTGTGAAAATATGTTATATCAAGGTTGTGGACCCTATAGAGGTCACAATTTTGAACCGATTTTGATGAAACTTGACATGTATTTTTTATAACACAAAGATCTTGGTTGCTTTCGATATTTACGCATATCGGATCGTAACTCGTGAATTATGGCCCCAGATTGTCCGAAGTGGTCCCTCTGGAGTCAAAATTGTTATCCGATTTAAAAAAACAACCGTTAGATTATAACGCCGTTACATGGTTATGCAGGTTGAGTTCAAATTTCGTGAAAATCGGACCAAAATTGACAGACAAAATGGCCGCCGTTTGTGCGCGAATAGTGTGAAAATATGTTATATCAAGGTTGTGGACCCTATAGAGGTCACAATTTTGTACCGATTTTGGTGAAACTTGACATGTTTATAACCCAAAGATCTTGGTTCCTTTCGATATTTGCGCCCATCGGATCGTAACTTCCTGAATTATGTCCCCTGATTGTCCGAAAAATCGCTTTTTTTAGCTTGTGGTCCCTCTGGAGGTCAAAATTATTATCCGATTTTAAAAAAAACCGTTTGATTGTGTCACCGTTACATGGTAATGAAGAATGAGTTTGAATTTCGGCAAAATTGACAGACAAAATGGCCGCCGTTTGTACGTGAAAATATGTTATATCAAGGTTGTGGACCCTATAGAGGTCACAATTTTGAACCGATTTTGATGAAACGTGACATGTGTATTTATAACCGAAAGATCTTGGTTCCTTTGCAAATTTGCGCATATCGGTTCGTAACTTCCTGAATTATAGCCCCTGTTTGTACGAAAAATCGCATTTATTAGCTTGTGGTCCCTCTGGAGGTCACAACTATTACCTGATTTAAAAACCGTTTGATTATATCACCGTCACAGGGTAATCTTGGTTGATTTTGAATTTCGTGGTGGTTGGGATGGCCCAGTGGTCGAGAGTGCCGCGCTTCGACCTCTAGCTGGCCGGTCACCTCCGGCTTGCGGCTGGGGTTTCGATCCCTGGTGTGAGCGTATGTGGCATGGAGATAGGGGCGCCTTCTCAACCTCGTGGGTTTTCTCCTGGCACTCCGGTTTCCTCCCACTGCTAAAGACACCTACGCGCAAGCGAATTATTGAAATAAAATTAAACCATGTTAGTCCCGAAATGACCTAGTTTTTGTCGAGTGGACGTTAAACCACATCTCTTTCGCTCTCTCTTGAATTTCGTGAAAATCGGACCAGAATTGACAAACAAAATGGCCGCCGTTTGTACGCGAATGGTGTAAAAATATGGTATATCAGGGTAGTGGACCCTATAGAGGTCACAATTTTAATTCAATTTTGATGAAACTTGAAAAACATGTTTATAACCTAAAATCTTGGATCCATGCGATATTTGCGCATATCGGATTGTAACTTCCTGAATTATGGCCTCTGATTATACTAAAAATCGCCTTTATTAACTTGTGGTCCGTCTGGAGGTCACAATTATTACCTGATTTAAGAAAACATTTGATTATGTCACCGTTACACAGTAATGAATTTTTGGTTTGAATTTCATGAACATCCGACCAAAATTGCTGAACAAAATGGCCGCCACTTTCACGCGAATAGTGTAAAAATAGGGTATATCAAGGTTGTGGACCCTATAGAGTTCACAGTTTAAATCCGATTTTGATGAAACTTGAAAAGCATGTTTATAAATCAAAGATCTTGGTTCCGTTCGATATTTGCGCATATCGAATTGTAGCTTCCTGAATTATGGACCCTGATTGTACTAAAAATCGCCCTTTTTAGCTTGTGGTCCCTCTGGAGGTCACAACTTTTATCCGATTTAAAAAAAAACGTTTGATTATATCACCGTTTCACTGAAATATGAAGGTTGAGGTCGAATTTCGTATAAATCGGATCAAAACTGTCGGACAAAATGGCTGCCGCTAATACGTGAATAGTGTAAAAATATGATATATCAAGGTTGTGGACCCTGTAGAGGACACAATTTTAATCCGATTTTGATGAAATTTGAAATGTATGTTTATAACCCAAAGATTGCGGTTCCTTTCGATATTCAGGCACATGGGACCATAAATTCCTGAATTATGGCCCCTGACTGTACGAAAAATCATCTTTTTTACGTTGTGGACCCTATGGAGGTCACAATTTTATTCCGAATTAAAAAACCGTTTGACTATATCGCCGTTACACATTAATGATGGTTGAGTGTGAATTTCTTGAAAATCGATAATTTAACAGCTAAATCCATAATATTAAATGTTTCGTATACTCAACGTTAGCATGGGGCAGAACTTTATAAAAACCAAACAAATTCTAATGAATTTCTGATAATTACTTAATATGCGACAACTCGTGTTGACTGCCCGGACGATTTAGCTGCTGTGTGGGCGTATGTTTCGTTGCCTGGCAGCCTTTTTATTTGTAAATGATTATCTTTGATATCTCCATCCAGGACTGAATCTTCAACGATTTATGAGCTTGTGACACACCGTGAGGGCCTAGCAAAGTTTCCGCTTGACATGCAGAACTGTCAGAAGTCATTAATACTATTAATTATTCGGATTAAAGGGGAAGACCAACGATTTTCAACAAGGTTTCCATAAATAATAAATATATATTTAGAAATAATGTAAGCGAGAAATTAATTTTTATTAATACCGGAAGTGACGTAGTTGGTTCAACACGCTCGCGGTCTCTACAGTAAACATACAAATTTGGAGTAAGTTTAGGGCTGTATTTTGAGATTGTTTCGCCGTTTAGCAAAACATCTGATGAAAAGGAAATCTTTAATAGGATATTAAAAACTGGAACTTACGTTTTTTTTATGGTGTAATACACAAAACCTCTGCATAAATTAAGTTTCTAAACTGGACACTGTGACCCAATTGAAGCCCCATGGCTAGTTGTTTTCATCACGTGATAGCTGACACGTGACATATTTTTACATCACGTAACTCGGATTTGTTCTGAGGGAGAGAGAGGATGGGGTTTAATGTCCACTCGACACAAACTAGGTCATTTCGGGACTAACATAAGGTTTAATTCTATTTCAAATATTATATTTGCTTGCGCGTAGGGATCTTTAGCAGTGGGAGGACCCGGAGAAAACCCACGAGATTGGACAGGCGACCCTACTCCTTGTCATTTATAACCGGGGATTCGAAAGAGAGAGCTAACGTATGTGCGTAGAGGGTCTCTTATAGTAATGGAAGGAAATCGGAGGACAAGTAGAAAACCCACATGGTTGGACAGGCGACCCTACTCCTTGTCACGTAGAATCTAGGTCGAAACATCGTCGCATGATTCAATGACAGACCTTATGATCTAAAGCGCACGTGATAGATCACACGACCTCCCAACACCCGGTCTCCAAGGAAACACACAAATGATTAAATCCTAAAGATTTCTAATTAGGAAAAGGCACAACTAATATAATGATGTGTTCGTTTCAAGATCCCCCCCCCCCTTACTTACTTCGACGCGGGATAATGACATACGATAAAAATTAAATAAAAAATTAATTTCTAATTTCAGAGGTAATCATGATGTTAAGGATATGTTCCCGGCACCATGGACCAATTGAATAAATACTCCCGGATTGACAAGTGAATGTATACACCCCCCCCCCCCCCCCCTGGAATTCATGGTTTTCATGTGCCAAATTATGTGTTACAAATACATTGGATTTTAAGATATTGCTATTCCGCTTTTGAATTAAAATATTTGGTTGAATACATATCCCTCCATGTTTATTTTTAGTTATTTTTTTGTTATAAATAATTTATTGCCATTCAGAAATAAAATATATTAAAATTGTTTTTGTTCTTATGTTTTTTTGAATATTTGGTTCATTAAATCATTACCAATAAAATGTTTTGGCCGTTATGACCAATGTTTTTGCCGCTATGACCAGAAATCTTTGGCCGTTTTTGCTTTTGGCCGTTATGTCCATAACCCAATAGAACAGCCAAACATCTTAATATTTTTAAGAAAAAAAAATCAAATGATATATCCATTTTGCGTCATTATCTTGTAGTATGTGGTGGTATTGGATAGTTTGGGGTAAATCGTCCCGCCGATATATTTAGTTCAATCACCAGATTTATTAATATAACTGAACTTTATAGTAAATATACTGAGCGCCATGGAAAACGCATCACATAGTTTTTCGTATAACAAAATGATCCTGTAAACATATCTTATGTATTTTGCTTCTTATTGTGAACAATATTCAAATGGGAACACATCAATAACAACACATTTGTACACTTATGGATGTTTAATCTGTAATCAACGGTACAAAGCCAGAGGGGTCAAAACCAAAAGTACGACACATATGTCAGTAGCGCGTGTGTCCTCCACGGGCTCTTAAGCACGCTGTGCAGCGACGTCGCATGGAATAAACCAATGTTTGAAAGAAGGTCTGGAGCAAATTGTTCCATTCTTGGACAAGAGCAGCTTCTAAAGCAGCAATGGTGTGTATCTGTGGTCTCCGATACAGACGGCGTCCAATTTCATCCCAGACATGTTCTATCGGTGCCATGTCCTGAGACATGGCTAGCCAGTCCAAGACATTGATGTTGTTAGCAGCCAGGTAGTCCATACTGACACGGGTTGTATGCGGACGTGCATTATCCTGTTGGAAGTGCTGAAGTTGTGGCTGCGCTCGAAACATCGGAGCAACAATTGCTTGCAAGACGTTCCGGTGATGAAATGTGAAGCCTTCCCACACCATTACACTTCCCCCGCCCCATCCATCCGTTTCGAAGATGCAACAGTCTGCAAGACGTTCCCCAAGACGTCTCCACACACGTTGACGGCTATCAGCGTGATAAAGATGAAAGCGACTCTCATCACTGAAGAGCACACTTTGCCAGTCTACTCTTGTCCTTGAGCCCATATCAAACGCCGCTGACAAAATAAGTTAGATAAGACATGCCAACAACAAGTTAAAGTTACATAATGACATAAGGAATGCTACCAAAATCTCCAGTCGGGTGTCGATAGCAACAGGTTGATGTTAAAATCACTTTCACGTATTTTAATATGGCAGGACGCTTCTATGACATCTGTCATTATATTACGTAACATACCTTACCCTTTTTTTAAATAAAGTTATGAATTATATGAAATAACTCTTTAAGGGCAAGGTAAAGTGACACCATTTTGTCACAACACCTGAAATGATGAAAAAATTATTTCAAAAACCAAAACAAGGGCCCTTGGATACAAAAGTCTAAAATAAAAAACATTACTCACAGACCATTTTTTTACTACCACTGGCCCTATAAACTCATTCTAGGATCACTGAGGCCTAAATTTATGGTGAAAATATCGCAAAATGTCCAACAAACGCGGTTACACCTACAACATTTATTTTAACTTTCTGACGTTACTTATTACACTCAACTATTGTCCCATGGTGTGTACAACAACCGTCAAGACTCGCCTTTTCAATTAACCCCTCTCTATTAATGTAATACGTATTTCATTACGTTAGCTACATACTCGCATGTGCTTTAGCCATTTTGTTATTTCGTCTCCACCTTCGTCTCAAGAGACCCTCCGTTGACATATCACTGAAGCACGAAAAATTGCCAGGTTGATCAAACCTCCTGACCGAATACAAATAGTGGGGGATCAATTATTTACATACCTATGTATTTTTTAAAGCCCTAACCTTTTTTTTTCCTTTCTGATCACCCATTAAATACAATACATAGTTCCGAAAACAGTGCAAATGACCTTCACCTTATACAGACATTACTCCGCGTTCAGCGAGTTTCTGTCTTAATTTTATAATTCGCTTTTCTATGTGTCATATTATGTGTTATAATGTTTGGCACATACCATTGAGAGTATGTTGCCTCTATTACAATTTGTTGATGAAGTGTAACTTTGGGAATTTACATTGGCTGCATCGGACTATTGCCATTCGCTGCAGCACTTCCAGAAGATGCCATTTGGCCCCCAAATGTCAACAATTATGAAATTTGGCAAAAACTTTATTTTGTGAATATTTTGAGAGAAATGATTTGTAAGGAGAAAAATTGAAAGGTAATGTAGCATCATGTTGCATGGATGTCACTTGTAATCGGATAGCCGATCTCTGGAGATGTGTTTTTTTTTAGAAGGGTGGGATGAACTGTCAAAAAAGTTTGTACATGTGGTTTCGTCGTCAAGTGACTTCAAATTCGTTGAATAAATTTTATTTTCATATTGGTAAGTACACACTGCATTCTTGCATTGCAACTTATATTGTGGTGATATCCATTTGAGAAAATAATAGTTTTTAATGGCTTGTCCTGTATTTAGTTTGGGACTACGGAACGCCATAGGTAGCACGTGCCAAAGACGACAGTCTTCAGTTTATTTGACTAATCATTTTACTAAGCTTTTTGAAATTAAACCTTTGCATTAGGTTTATTCATATTGTCAACTTCAAAATTAATTGTTGGATAATTTCAATTTCTTCTAGTGCTACATTTTGTGGGTTTTGTGTATGTCAAAATTATCATGTTTTAGCTTTTATTGCCTATATTATTACTAATTAGGCCTAAATTATTTTCTGTGGCTTAGGTATACTTTTAAGACATGGTTTGTAGGGTTTTCATGTTTAAAATTCTTATATAATTATGTGTTGTTTATTTACTTTTCATTGATATAACCACTGGTACATTTTTATTCTTATTTTACAGAATTCGACAAGATAATCTACGCAGATTATGGCGGGCGTGTTGCCTTAATTACAGGAGATAAATATTTGAGACTTAGAAATTGACAAAAATGGGTAACATTGTATATAATAATGCAATATGAATGTATATAAACTGATTTACTAAAATTTCAAATCAATTCTATTTTGCGAAATATGCCAGATGTCTCACTCGAATGGCAATCGCTAGCGTCTGTTTATTCCAGGCTACAATGATAGTATTTATTGTACATTTGGTCTCCAGATAAGAATATGAACACCCCCCCCCCCTCCAAAACAAACATTCCTATTCAAATAAAATATGTGAATATGTGTGGATTTAAAGTCCTCCAAACTGATGGCAAATGTATATGGTGGCTGTCTTTTTTTAAATCTAGAAGGCCTAAAGCAACCATCATGCCAATAAAAACAATTTCCTATCTTGACAATAAAGTTACACTTTTGCAACATGATGAGTGTTGTGCATGGGCAGGGTACAACGTACCAACCCTTCTAGAAGACGTGTACATTGTACATCTGTGAATGGATGTGATTCATTTCTGTCAGCATCTAATTAACTAGAACATCTGATATCACCTCCCATTGGAAGTTTGCAAATAATGCCGACTGCTTTACACATGAACATGTATATTAATGTTTGATTATAGAATTTGTGTATGTGTTGGATTTAGAAAATGAATTGAAAAATACACCTTAACATTATTTATTTTTCAGAAATATAGGAATACTTGTCTAATGAATGCCAGGAACTGAGATATGATTTAGGATTTGTTGACTTTAATAACAGGTGCGTATAACAAATTGTAAATAATGTGGATTATTCCATTTGATGTACATACCTGTACATTACTAGATGAATGCTTTTTGAGTAAGGGAGTTGGATGGCCGAATGGATAGCATGTGCATGCTGTGTCATAAAGCCTGTCATTGAGTCAGCTAGCTTTGTTTTGAACCCCCGGTTGTACATGACAAGGAGTAGGGTCGCCTGTCCAACCTCGTGGGTTTTCTCCGGGTCCCCCAGTTTCCTCCCACTGCTAAAGACCCCTATGGGCAAGCGAATTATTGAAATAAAATTAAACCATATGTTAGTCCCAAAATGACCTAGTTTGTGTCGAGTGGATGTTAAGTGTTAAACCCCATTTTTTTTCTCTTTAAGTAAATTGGGTATCCGAAAGATTAACGTGCACATTTGATCACAAGGTCTGTCATTGAGTCAAGTGGCATAGTTTAAGTTCTCTGCTTGCATGTGACAGGTAGTAGGGTCACCTGTACAACCTAATGGGTTTTTTCCCAGTCCTCCTACTGCTAAAAACCCCTACATGTTATCAAATTATTGAAATAAATTTAAACCATGAGTTAGTCCCTAGTTTTTATCCAAAGGACATTAAACCTCTCTGTCTGTCTCTCTGTCACTCACAATATACATTTATCAAATTCATGAAGATCCCCCACACACACACACACATATCCCCCAAAAAGGCTGCTTCTATTGCAATTAGAAGTTATATCAGGAATATGAAAGCTATGTGTATAATGCAGAACACTGGTAAATGCTTCCCATTCATATCTTTGTGAAACTCATATCATAGGGCCAATATTGCTATTCACTGTGCCACTAGTGGTACACCATACATCTGCAGAGAAAGTAGTGCATGAAACAAAATGGCCTTTTGTTTACAAAATATTCGAAAACTTTGAGGTCCTATAACTAAGTTTTGATAAATTTTTTTCAGATTTCAAGTCTTGATGGTTGGAGTTTGATTATCTGAGCAACTTTTGGCCGGTTTAGTTTTCCTGTGTTCTTTTTTATAAAGCTTGTAGCTGCGCAGCCCTGACTTAGGAATTTCCTTTATTATTTGGTAAATATTTTATTTCAAAGTCATTTTTTTTTATTTCCATCCACTTTTTATTGTTCTGTATCATCTCAGGCACATTTAGATACCAACATATCAGCATTAAATCTTGTGTAAGTCCCTTTTTGAGAACCCCCCATTTTAGGTGTTGTGACAAAATGGTGTCACTTTACCTTGCCCTTAAGACCATTACTAAAATGAAGTCGATAATAACTACCATAGTTACAATATAAACAAAAATACGAAAAAACCCAATACACTCATTGAAAGTTAAATAAACAAAATGTCAATGGCAAAAGAATAAAACACTGGTTGAAAAGTAATAAAGACACTGGTTGAAAAGTTCATAAATACATACATTATACTAAAATGTTCATACATTATGTCGCAGATAAATTCACTCTTCACACACACGAGTTCTTGGAATTGTATATATAACGCAAACTGTTCTAATTTGCTCACACGGGAATAACTGAAATCATATCTATATAAAATTATTTGAATCATCTATAATTAAAAAATAATACTCAAAAACTATTCTAATGTTCACAGTTCATACACACGCTTGATCGTGGAATCACAAACTACTCTAATTATTCACATATATGATGCACTCTGGTCTAATTTTCACACAAGCGCATAGACGCGCGAAACACTACCCTGGAAGCCAACTGTAGGGAGAAGTACGAATTAATTTTGTCTCCTCCTCCTGCCGCTTCCTTTTTGTTTTGGAGGTTGTTTTTGATCAATGGTGAGGGTCATTATTAGCATTCTTTGTCGCAGTTATTGTTGTCAGACAGTCTTTTCTTTTTCCATACCGTCTGGTCGAACGGTGTGTTTATGACATGTGCCATGAAAAGTATTGACTGCCACCCGTGCCGAAGTTTTATCATCTGCTTATCATATCATGGAGTGAACTTAATTAATAGTTAATCAAATTAACAGACTTTAGATAACGATCTAACGATATTTACATTATTATTTACATGGATACAATTGAAATTAGGATGTCACATTGTTTTACCTCAAGATAAAGAATGAGGAATTATGTAGCAATATCCCAGCAAACACAAAACGTTTTGGTAACATTCGTAATTGGTTCTAATATGGTTGCGTTCAGAATGTTTGTTTAAGCACGTTCTCCGAACGTTCAGAAAGGGTTCAGAGATAGACTGTACTTTTTCTAAACGTTCCAGAAACATCGCCAAAATGTTGTCTTTTGACGTTTTAATTTTACTTTCATTCAACAATGACGGAACGTTATTTTGAATGTTTTTATAATGTTCCATCGGCAAACGTTGCATTAAAACATTAGATTAATGTTTTTTTATGACGTTATATCGTTGATACTGTGATACGTTACTAAACATTAGTTAATATCGTTCTACTGATGTTTATTTTAGAAACGTTCAGATTAGTTGTTCCAAGAACGTCAACGGAACCACCTGATTCAACGTTATTTGTCAAGCCTAGACAGACAAACTGTAGACGTCAGTACATTATGTTCTTCTAACGTAACTTTTATAACATTTTACATTATGATTCTTTGAACGTTGGTAATACATTTGTTTGTGACGTTATATTGATTATATTAAATTTCAGTTATTAAAGCGTTCTTTTTTCCTAATCTAAAAACGTTAAAATTAAACGAAAAATAAAGCCTTCCAATAAAGTTCGTTAAACGTTGTATTTCTTTTTTACATTCATTACATCTTACATCATTAGCAGACGTTGCATTAAAACATTAGAGTAATGTTTCAATCGCGTTTTTATGACGTTATATCGCCGATACTGTGAAACGTTACTAAACATTAATTAATATTGTTCTACTGACGTTTACTTTAGAAACGTTCAAACCAGTTGTTCCAAGAACGTCAGCTGAACCACATGAATCAACGTTACTTCCCAAGGCTGGTCAGACAACCTAAAAACGTCAATTAATTATGTTCTCCTAACGTAACTATTGTAGCGTTTTAACTTATGATTCTTTGAACGTTAGTAATACATCAGACAAATGTTTCAACTCCGTTTTGTTATGACGTTATATCGTTGATACTGTGAGGCGTTACTAAACATTAGTTAATATCGTTCTACTGACGTTTACTTTAGAAACGTTCAGATTGGTTGTTCCAAGAACGTCAACTGAATCACCTGAATCAACGTTATTTGTCAAGCCTGGTCAGAAAAACTGTAGACGTTAGTAAATTATGTACTTCTAACGTAACTTTTGTAACATTTTAAATTATGATTCTTTGAACGTTGGTAATATATTTGTTTGTGACGTTAAATTGATTATCTTGAATTTCCGTTTTTAAAACGTTCTGTTTTCCTAATCTTAAAACGTTAAAATAAAACGAAAAATAAAAACTTCCAATATAGATCGTAAAACGTTGTATTTATATTTTACATTATTTACATCTTACATTATTAGCAATCGTTGCATTTAAACATTAGATGAATGTTCCAACCATGTTTTTGTTTGACGTTATACCCTCGGTACCGTGAATCGTTACTAAACATCAATTAATATTATTCTACTGACTTTTACTTAAGAAACGTTCAGATTAGTTGTTCCAAGAACGTCAGCTGAACCACCTGATCAACGTTATTTCCCAAGCCTGGTCAGACAACCTAGAAACGTCAGTAAATTATGTTCTTCTAACGTAACTTCTGAAGCGTTTTAACTTATGATTCTTTGAACGTTAGTAATACATTAGACTAATGTTTCAACTCCGTTTTTTATGACGTTATATCGTTGATACTGTGAGGCGTTACTAAACATTAGTTAATATCGTTCTACTGACGTTTACTTTAGAAACGTTCAGATTGGTTGTTCCAAGAACGTCAACTGAACCACCTGATTCAACCTAAAAACGTCAATTAATTATGTTCTTCTAACGTAACTATTGTAGCGTTTTAACGTATGATTCTTTGAACGTTAGTAATACATCAGACTAATGTTTCAACTCCGTTTTTTATGACGTTATATCGTTGATACTGTTGTAAGGCGTTACTAAACATTAGTTAATATCGTTTTATTGACGTTTACTTTAGAAACGTTCAGATTGGTTGTTCCAAAAACGTCAACTGAATCACCTGATTCAACGTTATTTGTCAAGCCTGGTCAGAAAAACTGTAGACGTTAGTAAATTATGTACTTCTAACGTAACTATTGTAACATTTTAAATTAGGATTTTTTGAACGTTGGTAATATATTTGTTTGTGACGTAAAATTGATTATATTGAATTTCCGTTTTTAAAACGTTCTGTTTTCCTAATCTTAAAACGTTAAAATAAAACGAAAAATAAAAACTTCCAATATAGTTCGTAAAACATTGTATTTATATTTTACATTCTTTACATCTTACATTATTAGCAAACGTTACATTTAAACATTAGATGAATGTTCCAACCATGTTTTTGTTTGACGTTATACCCTCGGTACCGTGAACAGTTACTAAACATCAATTAATATAATTCTACTGACGTTTACTTAAGAAACGTTCAGATTAGTTGTTCCAAGAACGTCAGCTGAACCACCTGATCAACGTTATTTCCCAAGCCTGGTCAGACAACCTAGAAACGTCAATTAATTATGTTCTTCTGACGTAACTTCTGAAGCGTTTTAACTTATGATTCTTTGAACGTTAGTAATACATTAGACTAATGTTTCAACTCCGTTTTTTATGACGTTATATCGTTGATACTGTAAGGCGTTACTAAACATTAGTTAATATCGTTCTACTGACGTTTACTTTAGAAACGTTCAGATTGGTTGTTCCAAAAACGTCAACTGAACCACCTGATTCAACCTAAAAACGTCAATTAATTATGTTCTTCTAACGTAACTATTGTAGCGTTTTAACGTATGATTCTTTGAACGTTAGTAATACATCAGACTAATGTTTCAACTCCGTTTTTTATGACGTTATATCGTTGATACTGTTGTAAGGCGTTACTAAACATTAGTTAATATCGTTTTATTGACGTTTACTTTAGAAACGTTCAGATTGGTTGTTCCAAAAACGTCAACTGAATCACCTGATTCAACGTTATTTGTCAAGCCTGGTCAGAAAAACTGTAGACGTTAGTAAATTATGTACTTCTAACGTAACTATTGTAACATTTTAAATTAGGATTTTTTGAACGTTGGTAATATATTTGTTTGTGACGTAAAATTGATTATATTGAATTTCCGTTTTTAAAACGTTCTGTTTTCCTAATCTTAAAACGTTAAAATAAAACGAAAAATAAAAACTTCCAATATAGTTCGTAAAACATTGTATTTATATTTTACATTCTTTACATCTTACATTATTAGCAAACGTTACATTTAAACATTAGATGAATGTTCCAACTATGTTTTTGTTTGACGTTATACCCTCGGTACCGTGAACAGTTACTAAACATCAATTAATATTATTCTACTGACGTTTACTTAAGAAACGTTCAGATTAGTTGTTCCAAGAACGTCAGCTGAACCACCTGATCAACGTTATTTCCCAAGCCTGGTCAGACAACCTAGAAACGTCAATTAATTATGTTCTTCTGACGTAACTTCTGAAGCGTTTTAACTTATGATTCTTTGAACGTTAGTAATACATTAGACTAATGTTTCAACTCCGTTTTTTATGACGTTATATCGTTGATACTGTAAGGCGTTACTAAACATTAGTTAATATCGTTTTATTGACGTTTACTTTAGAAACGTTCAGATTGGTTGTTCCAAAAACGTCAACTGAATCACCTGATTCAACGTTATTTGTCAAGCCTGGTCAGGAAAACTGTAGACGTTAGTAAATTATGTACTTCTAACGTAACTTTTGTAACATTTTAAATTATGATTTTTTGAACGTTGGTAATATATTTGTTTGTGACGTAAAATTGATTATATTGAATTCCCGTTTTTAAAAAGTTCTGTTTTCCTAATCTTAAAACGTTAAAATAAAACGAAAAATAAAAACTTCCAATATAGTTCGTAAAACATTGTATTTATATTTTACATTCTTTACATCTTACATTATTAGCAAACGTTACATTTAAACATTAGATGAATGTTCCAACTATGTTTTTGTTTGACGTTATACCCTCGGTACCGTGAACAGTTACTAAACATCAATTAATATTATTCTACTGACGTTTACTTAAGAAACGTTCAGATTAGTTGTTCCAAGAACGTCAGCTGAACCACCTGATCAACGTTATTTCCCAAGCCTGGTCAGACAACCTAGAAACGTCAATTAATTATGTTCTTCTGACGTAACTTCTGAAGCGTTTTAACTTATGATTCTTTGAACGTTAGTAATACATTAGACTAATGTTTCAACTCCGTTTTTTATGACGTTATATCGTTGATACTGTGAGACGTTACTAAACATTAGTTAATATCGTTTTATTGACGTTTACGTTAGAAACGTTCAGATTAGTTGTTCCAAGAACGTCAACTGAACCACCTGATTCAATATTATTTGGCAAGCCTGGTCAGACAAACTTTAAACGTCAGTAAATTATGTTTTTCTAACGTAACTTTTGTAGCGTTTTAACATATGATTCTTTGAACGTTAGTAATATATTTTGGTGAAGTTATAATTATTATTATTGATTACATTGAATTTCAGTTTTTAAAACGTTCTGTTTTCCTAATCTTAAAACGTTGAAATTAAACGAAAAATAAACCCTTCCAGTAAGGTTCGTAAAACGATGTATTTCTACTTTACATTCTTTACATCTTACATCATTTGCAAACGTTGCATTAAAACATTAGATTAATGTTTCAACCCTGTTTTTATGACGTTATTTCGTCGATACTGTGAAACGTTACTAAACATCAATCAATATTATTCTACTGACGTTTACTTTAGAAATGTTCAAATCAGTTGTTCCGAGAACGTCAGCTGAACCACCTGAATCAATGTTATTTCCAAAGTCTGGTCAGACAATTTATAGACGTCAGTAAATTATGTTCTTCTAACGTAGCTATTGACTGTAGTGTTTTAACATATGTTTCTTTGAACGTTAGTGATATATTTGTTAGTGGCCTTATATTGATTATATTTGATTTCAGTTTTTTTTAAAACGTTCTGTTTTCATTATCTAAAAGCGTTGAAATTAAACGAAAATAAAAACCTTCGAATAAATTTTGTAAAATGTTGTATTTCCTTTTTCGACACCTTACATCATTAGCAAACGTTGCATTAAAACATTAGATCAATGTTTCAAACCCGTTTTTTTTACCTTATATCGCTGATACTGTGAGAGGTTGCTAAGCATTAATTAATATTGTTCTACTGACGTTGACTTTAGAAACGTTCAGATCAGTTGTTTCAAAAACTTCAGCTGAACCACCCGAATCAACGTTATTTCCTAAGCCTGGTGAGACGACCTGGCAACATCAGTAAATTTTGTTCTTCTAACGTAACTACTGTATAGCGTTTTGACTTATGATTCCCTGAACGTTAGTAATATATTTGTTTGTGACGTTATATTGATTATTGGATTTAGTTTTTAAAACGTTCTGTTTTCCTACTCTAAAAACGTTCATTTTTCCTACTCTAAAACGTTGAAATTGAGTTCGTAAAATGTATTTCCATTTTACATCTTTTTTACATCTTACATCGTTAGCAAAAGTTTGTTATGATGCTATATCGTTGATACTGTTAATTCGGTAGATTTGATGGTCATTTAATGTTCTTTTCACCCATGAATTTGAACCAGGTCAAAAGTCCCATCTTAAACTGAATATAAGGCCAAACACAAGTTCAGGGTCACTTCTTGGTTGGCAATTACATGGACTTTAACACATTAATGGTCAATTTACCTGACTTTATCACAGGTGTCACAGTAAGGTCGAGGAAAATTCATATTTATTTTCCATTTTTGAACAATTTTCAAGTTTGATATGACTTTGACCTCTGAGGTAAAATGCATGGCGATGTTCTGGTTCACCGTGGACAATTTAGTTGGGATAGCCGGAGTTTTAAAGTTGTACCAATATTTGTCAACTTCGATTACCCGGGGTGGGGGTGGGGATTTTATACCCCGGGAGATGTTTATGGTATACGGACGGACTTTAACACCGTGGATCGGCTTCTCCGACATAATTTTCAGAAGTAGCCTGGATAGATGCACCGTAAACTTAATTAGGGCTACCATCTTTTTTTTTCAAACTGGTTGCTCTTTGGGTGGCGCATATTTTATAAAGGGCATTTGTAACAGGTATCTGCGTGGCTAAGTGTGTAAGGTGTTGGCTCGCTACCCTGGGGGTTTGGTGTTCGATCCCTGCATTGGCCGAGATTTTCCGGCGTGGTTTCCCCTTGTCAATGATGCAGAACGGGAGAACCTGTCTTGTTCGGATGGGACGAATAACCGAGGTCCCGTGTACACATTGGCGTGTGTAAAAGATCCCTTGTCAGTTGGAATTCGATATAAGAGTAGGCCGTAGCGCCACTGCCCGGGCAAAATTTCCCTCATGGCACACTGTATGGCGTATGCCCGTCTTCCATTAGCCAAGGTTAGGTGCAGAAAATAGGACGTTAAACCCCAGTTCATTTTTGCCTTGACATCTGGGACATGCATCTACAAGACCTTTGCATTTTGAGATAAAGCTAAACAAATAAAGGACCTAAAGCCAAGTGCAAGATCATTAAGGTCAAGGCCAAGGGGTGGAAAATTGACCTTGAATAAAAAAAGTTTTATTTCAAAGCCAGTTTAACTTATTTGACCTTGGCCCAGGACCTTAAGACAGTTCAGATGGGTTGAAAGTCATCTAATGTTCTTTTGAACCATGACCTTGAATTTAGTCAAACACCCACTCTTTAATTAAGGTCTCAAATAAATGATCTATTTTGGGGGAGGGGATGTTTTTAAAAAGCAAATATTATTCAATTTTATCTCTAAAGTATTTTACGTTTTTTTATTCTCTTACCCAACTTTGTTCAAGAAAAAAAAAAGATCATGGAGTTCATCGTAAAATTATACCCACAAGGAGCCATTTTATTCAATTTTATCTCTAAAGTATTTTACGTTTTTTATTCTATTACCCAACTTTGTTCAAGAAAAAAAATGTTCAAGATCATGGAGTTCATCGCAAAATTATACCCACAAATGGCTCTTTGTGGGTATAGGGTATAGAGATTAATATCACCGGAATATTAAAACAAAACGCTATTGGCAAAGAAATGTGATGGTTAGGTCATATTCACGGCTGAAAAATACCGAAGTGTACTGAATGGAGCTTTCATTCAAAATTTGGCGCTAATTTTGTCACAGTCAGTGATACCGGTAAAGTCAAGAAAGATTTATTACTTATTAGACGGTGAGTACAATTTATGTTTTGTTAAATTATAAGTTAAGTCATTGCAATAAGACTGAGGATGTTGTTAGTGTTTTTTTTTACGTCTGCTTGTATAAACTTTGTTCGTTTGTGACCGTACACTGACACACTGTACATACTACATGTAGTAACTAAGTAAGTCAGTAGACATAGCTAAACTTGCCCAGTTTAGCTAAACTAGTACGTAGATGATTTAGTAGTATTATTATATAGGGTTACTAAACTGGTCTAGATCTAATACGAATATTAATAGTTTGAAATCTATATAAACCCATAAACTGCCCATTTTTGTAGGTTGGTTGGAATGTTGATATTCATTCTTTAAATACAAATTTCACAGAATTCTTAGAAGTTTTTACGAAAAAAAAAATTGGTTATGATCACCAGGTAGGGCCTACCAAAGTACCAATACCAATTTGCAGGCTAGGCAGGCTTATCCTATATCATGAGTCGCAGTCTTGTGTCGGTATTTCTCAATAATTGTTAATTTTATAGTAGCAAAGTCTCTAAACTCAATATCATCCAAAATCTTCAACATTGAAAACACGAATTAATTGTCAGTTTAAATCAACATTGATGCTGTGATCTTATCGGAAAAAAGGGGGGTTGGGATGGGCTAGTGGTCTAGAGTGCCGCGCTTCAAACTTTAGCTGGCCGGTTAGTTCAGCTCTGAACGTCGATCTCATTACACTCACCCTGAACGTTCAGGGACTGTCCCATTGAATCATTGTCAAAAAAAAACTGGAGAACAGTCAATTTTACTGGACGACTTTTCACTGCTAAACGACTGAAAGCCTGTACATTTCGTTTCGTCTTGTATGACCGACATTCCTGAATGTGGACGTTGACCTACAGTTAGAGCGTCATGACGGCGAGAATGTAACTTGATAGGAGGGGACGTATTTTTAACAGCGTGTTGTGTCGCTCATACTGACTCTAGCGAAGTTAGCAAGGTCTTATTTTCTCACTAAGATGTTCGTTTACATTGTACACGCGTCCACACGGATTGACACCCCATCATTTAGCAGTGAAAAGTTGCCCAGTAAAATTGACTGGGGCTCCAATTATTTTCGACATTGATTGAATGGGACAGTCTCTGAATGTTCAGGGTGAGTGTAATGAGACCGACGTTCAGAGCTGAACTACTGGCCGGTCACCTCTGGCTTGCGGCTGTGGTTTCAATCCCTGGTGTGAGCGTATGTGACATGGAGATAGGGGCGCCTTCTCAACCTCGTGGGTTTCCTCTGGGCACTCCGGTTTCCTCCCGCTGCTAAAGATTCCCTACGCGCAAGCGAATTATTGAAATAAAATTGAAACCATATGTTGGTCCCAGAATGACCTAGTTTGTGTCGAGTGGACGTTAAACCCCATTTCCCTCTCTCTTTATCGGGAAAAGATGGGCTTCTGATATCCAATATTTTAAGACAAAATAAACATTTTACCATTGGTACACGAATCGTGTACCATAATGCGTTTCAGCCGCAGCTCTAGCAAGAGACTCGAGGAACGAGGCTAGAAAAACATTGCACCAAATCCAACGGCATATGTGGACTGGAATAACCAGGCGCTAGAAATTTGCATTCGATTTAGACTGCTGGCTAATTTAGCTGAACTTGAAATTAAATTAGAGTAAAAACGGAAACCATTGAATGTAATCAGTTTCTATATATTCATATACTGTATTGTATGCGTTGCGTCCCACTTGTGTCAATTTCTAAGTCCCAAAAATTAGCGATTTAGCTACTTTAAATGCGATGATTTGCTTGACAAGATGACAATTAGTAATAGTAGGCCTACATGAAACCTATTGTACAGTACAGGCTAAAATTGTAAGTTTAACGTCCTACTGTTCTGCTCCTAAACTGGGCATACGCAATACACAGTGTGCTATGAGGGAAATTTTGCCAGGGCAGCGGCGCTATGTCCTACCCTTAATATCGAATTCCAACTGCCAAGGGATCTCTTATGTGTACACGGGACCTCACTGTTTTTTTTGGTCCCGTACTCCCATTGGAACAACTAGACAGCTGTTTATGTCAGGCCCTCAGTTCTGCATCACTGACCAGGGGAAACTACGACCTCTAGGCTAGCGAGCCGGCATCTTACCCACGTGATCCTCGGACGAGCTTCTTACTTGTAGATTGTTGTGTTGGTCTACTTTACTCTGGGGTGATGTGAAAGTTAGAGTTAAAGGTTCGCCAATATTAAGGCTAAGGGGGTCACAGTGACTAAGTGGGTAAGATGGGAATCTAGCCTATTAGTGAAGTACATGCTAAAAAGAGATATCGATAATCACTCCAGTAACAAGCTACATATTGACACCAAAACACTGTTCATTATTGTGAATTTGTGAATTGGGTTTCATGTCCACAACAAATTTTAAAATTCAACAATTCGGACGTAAAAGTAAATATCTACTTCAGTGCACTACTCTGTAGCTCTAAAAATCTTTTTAATTATACATTCAATTCCTTCTGACGTCATACATGTAGACTTCAACGATCCAGTCTAAGTCATTGGAATTCGATATAATAAGAGTAGGCAGGACTGTAGTACTTGCTGCTGTCTGGGCAAAATTTCTCTCATAGCACACTGTATGGCATACATGTTTGCCCGTCTGCATCTCCATAAGTCCAGTTTGGAGCAGAACAACAGTAGGACGTTAAACTCCATTTCATTTCATTGTGTCTAATGGCTCCTCCAAATTTGATTTCCAAATTCCCAAGTAATTTGTGAAGTTTTAACCAAATCCACTATTATTTCAACTTGTATCACAATTATTTACATGTAATCAAATGTTGGATAATATACATGTAAGCTTGCTGTTTTTTGTATGCACACATTTTGGAAGTTTCTCACATTTTCATTTGACCGGTATGTCATGTCGTCCACCTCACTTTCCCTGTGAGTGCTCTACAGGTCACAATTTTTATCCGTCATTTTCCAAAGATCTTGGTTTCTTTCGAAATTGGCATGTGACGCACCACTTTAAAATATTGTTTATGGCCACTGATTGCACTGAAAATCACGTTTTTACTTTATATATAGCTGGAAGTATATTGTCGTCCGTCCGTCCACAATTGTTTGTGAACACTCTACAGGTCACAATTTTTATCCGATTTCAGTGAAACTTGATAGTTTTATCATTCTAAGATCTTGGTTCTTTTCGACATAGGCATGTATTGAATTGTAACTTCGTGGATTATGGGCCCTGATTATACGAAAAATCTTGGTTTTAGCTTGTGAACACTGTCTAGTTCCCAATTTGGAACCAATTTTGATGAAACTTGAAATTCCTCCTTATTACCAGGCATGTTTTTTTCTGTTTTTTAACGGATTTCCGCGATATTACAGTCATCCACGGGTCATTCTTGTGATTCGTCTAAATTTGCAATAAAAAAATTGGGGGGGGGGGGGGTAATGCATGTCGGCCAAGTCTTAGTCTTTCTCCTCAAAAGAGAGAGAGAAATAAGGTTTAACATCCACTCGACACACACTTGGTCATTTCGGAACTAACATATATGGTTTAATAATTTTTTAAATAATTCGCTTGCGCGTAGGGGTCTTTGCCAGTGGGAGGACCCGGAGAAAATCCACTAGGTTGGACAGGCGACCCTACTCCTTGTCAAGTACAACCAGGGCTTCAAAACCGGGCCATCTGACTCAATGACAGGCCTTTCTCCTGGAACCTGATGTTAACAGTAAACACAGTTTACTTCATTATCAAGGCTCTTGATGGTTATTACTGTCCTGGATAATGAAGAATCTGAGACTAATAATTGTCTAATGAAATTCCAAGAAATCATAATCTGCGGGAAATCGCCCTGTAGAGTTGTTTCGTGTCTGTGTGAGTTAATTCATAATACTTATAACGTCACTTATTGACTTTTTCTATGTGATTTAAAGAAAAACAAACCTTTGATTATCACTGTTAAACAGTAATGAAGGTTGAGTTAGAATTTCACGAAAATCAGACCAAAACTGCCGGACAAAATGATCACCACTTGCACCCGAAGAGTGTAAAAATATGTTATATCAAGGTTGTGGACCCTGTAGAGGTCACAATTTTAATGAAACTTGAAATGCATGTTTATTGTATAACCGAAAGATCTTTGGTCCTTTTGATATTTGCGCATATCGGATCGTAGCTTCCTTAGGATATTTGCGCATATCGGATCGTAGCTTCCTGAATTATGGATTCTGATTGGCTGAAAAATTGCCTTTTTTAGATTGTGGTCCTTATGGAGTTCACAATTATTATCCGATTTAAAAAAAACTGTTTAACTGTATCACTGATGAAACGAGTTCAAATTTCGTGAAAATCAGACCAATACTGCTGAAGACAAAATGGACGCCGCTTGTACGCAAATAGTGTTAAAATATGATATCAAAATTGTTTGTGGACCCTGTCACAATTTTAATCTGATTTTGATGAAACTTGAAATGCATCTTTATAATCCAAAGACCTCTAAGAGGTCACAATTATTATCCGATTTAAAAAAGCGTTCGAATATATCACTGTTTCACTGTTATGAAGATGAAGGTTGAGTTCGAATTCCGTGAAAATTGACCAAAACTACCCGACAAAAAGGCTGCTCTGTCTACACCAATTGTGTAATACATAATACCAAGATTGTGGACTCTCCAGAGGTCACAATTTTTATACGTATATCAGTCGTTGTTTTTTGTATTTCAGAGGAGAGCCAAAAAAAGCTCCCCTCAATCAACAAATTGAAAAAAATGGCTCTCCTAAAAGGTTCTCCCAGTTTCGATAAGAGGAATGCTTTAGAAATTAAGGAAAGTGATTTAGAAATTAAGGAGAGTGATCTGATATTAAGGAGAGTGATTGGTAGATAAGTGTTAATAAACCCCCAATGACTTTGTAAAGGAGAGTGATTTTCAATTTTAAGGGGAGGGAAAAAAGGAGAGTGATTTTCAATTTTAAGGGGAGGGAAAAAAAACTCCCCTCGGTCGACATTCAGGTGAGCTGTAGGCGCTCGAGAGCGATCACTCGCCTTAAAAAACAATGACTGGTATATTGTTGTCGCCCCTGTTCGTGCATCTGTCTACAATTGTTTGTGAACAGTCTACAGGTCACAATTTTTTTATCCGATTTCAATGAAACTTAAAGTTACATTATGGGAGATAAGATAAAGAGATGGCAGTTCGCACTATAATACTTAAAAACTAGATAGTGTAAAGGTAATTTACTGAAAATTTCAGTCAAATTAATCCATTATTAGCTGAGAAAAAAGCGTTTGAAATATTCACATAGCCTCGGTCATCATTACTCAAATCATTAATATAAACAGCATAGTCTCGATTATCCACTTGATTGATTTAATTATCAACGGCCATTAAGCGGCATATAGGAATTCAATCCGCCAACATCGAAGGCTAGCCTTGACTTTAAGAGCTTATTATGGTCTGGATATGTGAATTAATGTCTAATTGATTTTTTAGATAACATCTCAGGCCTAAAGAAAGACCTGTAATAAGCAGATTTTGCTCTTGCATAATGCTATTTTAAAATATAAGTTGATCAACCTAAGATCTTGGTTCCTTTCGATATTGGAATGTATCGGAGTGTAACTTCATGAATTATGGCCCCTGATTGTATGAAAAATCGCGTTTTTCGCTTGTAAACACTGTAGAGGTTCCGATTTTGATGAAACTTGAAATGCATGTTTATAACCCAAAGATCTTGTTTCCTTTCTATATTTGCGTATTTCGGATTGTAACTTCCTGAATTATGGCCCTTAATTGTACGAAAAATCACCTGTTTTATCTTGTGGTCTTTCTGGAGGCCAAAATTAATATCTGATTTTAAAAAAAGTCTGATTATATCACCATTACACCATAATGAAGGTTGAGTTCGAATTTCGCGAAAAATCAGACCAAAATTTCCGGACAAAATGGGCCCCACTTGTACGCGATTAGTGTTAAAATATGGTATAACAAGGTTGTGGACCCTGTGTAGGTAACAATTTTAATCTGATTTTGAAAATTGATGCATGTTTATAACCTAAAGAGCTTGGTTCCTTTCGATATTTGCGCATATCAGATCCTAACTTCATGGATTATGGCCCCTGATTGTATGAAAAATCACGTTTTTCGCTTGTGAACACTGTAGAGGTCACAATTTTGATAAAACTTGAAATGCATGTTCATAACCCAAAGATCATGGTTCCTTTTGATAGTTGCGCATATTGGATAGTAACTTCCTGAATTATAGCCCCTGATTGTACGCAAAATCGACTTTTTAAGCTTGTGGTCCCTCTAGAGGTCTCAATTATTATCCAATTTTAAAAAACGTTTGATTATGTAGAGGTCACAATTTTGATAAAACTTGAAATGCATGTTTATAACCCAAAGATCATGGTTCCTTTTGATATTTGCGCATATTGGATTGTAACTTTCTGAATTATAGCCCCTGATTGTGGTCCCTCTAGAGGTCTCAATTATTATCCAATGTTAAAAAACGTTTGATTATGTCACCATTACACTGTAATGACGGTTGAGGTCGAATTTCGGACCAAATATGTCGGACAACATGACTGCCGCTAATACCCTGTAGAGGTCACAATTTTAATCCATTTGATGAAATTTGAAATGTAAGTTTATAATCCAAAGTTTGTGGTTCCTTTCAATATTCGGGCACATTGGACCAAAACTTCCTGAATTATGGCCCTGATTGTACAAAAATCATGAAAAATCATGTTTTATACCTTGTGGACCCTATGGAGGTCACAATTTTATTCTGAATTAAAAAAATGTTAGACTGTATCCCGTTACACATTAATGATGGATGATTTTGAATTTCTTGAAAATCGATAATTGAACAGCTAAAACCATAATATTAAATGTTTCGTATACTAAACGTTAGCATGGGGCAGAACTTTTATAAAAACCAAACAAATTCTTATGATTTTCTGATAATTACTTAATATGCGACAACTCTTGTTGACTGCCTGGACGATTTAGCTGCAGTGGGAGTATGTTTCGTTGACTGGCAACCTATTTTTAACCAATTTTGATCAATCTTGAATTGTATACATGTGTATAACCCAAAGATCATAGTTCCTTTTGACATTCGCTCATATCAGACCGTAACTTCCTGTATTACGGTATGGCAACCTGACTGAACAAAATTTGCGTTTTCAGCTTGTGGTGCCTTTGGAGGTTATGATTTTTATCAAAAAAATTTGAGTATATCACGGTTACACTCAAAAATGATGGCGTAGTTTAAATTTTGTGATAATCGGACAGAAGGTACTTGACAAAATGGCTGCTCTTTGTACACGGGGGGTTGGGATGGCCTAGTGGTCTAGAGTGCCGCGCTTCGACCTCTAGCTGGCCGGTCACCTCTGGCTTGCGGCTGTGGTTTCGAGCCCTGGTGTGAGCGTATGTGGCATGGAGATAGGGGCGCCTTCTCAACTTCGTGGGTTTCCTCCGGGCACTCCGGTTTCCTCCCACTGCTAAAGACCCCTACGCGCAAGCGAATTATTGAAATAAAATTAAAAACCATATGTTAGTCCCGAAATGACCTAGTTGTGTCGAGTGGACGTTAAACCCCATGTCTGTCTGTCTGTCTGTCTGTCTTTGTACACAAATACTGTAATAGTTTGTACATGTAGCCTAATACCCATGTTCCTTAAGCAACGTCCGCGAGTTTTACAACATCTAACCATTACTTCAATACTCAGCAATTCATGAACTTTTGCGCAGCTACTAATTAGCATTGTCCAATCCAAGGTCATGGCACATACATTGTAAAACACTGCAAACAAACAAATATACAGGCTGCTCCTTGTACACAAATAGTGTAATAGTTTGTACATGACTACATGTAGCCGAATACCCATGTTCCTTAAGCAACGTCCGCGAGTTTTACAACAAAGTTTTTTTTTTAAATTGAGAAATTCTCGGAAAACAAGTAACCTTGCCATTGATCGATCTTTGAACTTTGCAACACGATTGTCACATGTAAACATTTTAGCTAAAAGCGCGAGAGTTGGTATTCACGATGACCGATGAATCTGGTAGGCTCCCAAGCTGGGCTTGTTAACCAATCAAACTTAGTGGCGAAATATGCAGGGTATTACGTGAAGGGCTTGATAAGATGTACGTAGTTAAGGCGAGATCAAGCCTTCTATTGAAGATGCCTAATACCAAGGTTATTGTGCACCCTCTAAAAGTTGTAAATTTTATCAGGTTTTGATAAAACTTATTGGAATTTTATGTTTTTATCCAAATGATCTTGGTTCGTTTTGATATTGGTGCATATCGAAACGTCACTTGCTGGTTAATGGTCCCAGATTGTACAAAAAATTACTTTAATTTTTTAGCTGTGTATTACAATTTGAATTAAGGTTTTGATCGGTAGAAATATGGTAGCATCTACCAGTAACGGAGCTACTAAATATGTGGGCTTCATTGTAATCAGTACATAATTTACACTGTCTAGTTACAAGCACCGAAAGACAGCCTAAAAAATTCACAATTTATATTTGAACATATTGAATTACTAGTTTGACTACATTGATTACTCGTATGGGTAAGATTATTTGTTGCATTATTTGAAATTCCTCCTCCCGTCGACCAATCAAATTTCTTAATGCTCTGCTTACCCAGAGCAGAAAATGTTCATTAGTCAAGGTATTGATGTGATAAAACTATACACCAAGTTTCCTCACTCTAAATTAACCTAAAGCAGAAAATTCTCATCCTCAAACTCCATCATGGCATTTACCCAATAAACATCTATTCCAAGTTTGAACATTCTAGCTCAGTTAGAATGAGAGTTGTCATATTCCAAAGTCTTGAGTCTCTCGACCAATCAAATTGCTCATATTATTGCTCTGCTTACCCGGAGCAGAAAATGTTTAGTATCGAACTTAGTCAAGGTATTGATGTAATCATGTAATAAAACTATGCCCCAAATTTCATCACTCTCACGTCTCACTTAATTAGAACTAAAGTTATCATCTCCCAAAGCATCAACCAATGAAATTGCTTATCTCTGCTTACACCTACACCAAGTCTGAGATAGATAGAACTGGGGTTTACTAAGGTCCACTCGACACAAACTAGGTCATTTCGGGATGAACATATGGTTTAATTTTATTTCTTTAGCAGTGGGAGGAAACCGGAGTACCCAGGGAAAATCCACGAGGTTGGACAGGCGACCCTTCTCCTTGCCATGTACAACCAGGGATTCGAAACCACACCAGTTGACTCAATGGCAGGCCATTTGATTCATCAAGCGCTAGGGCCGAAAAGATTCACCGGTGAACCGCGATTTTTTCCATGAAAACGATGAACGATATTTTTTTTAAGAATATCGATAATCGAGATTTTTTTTTCAATTTAAGGTTCACGATTAAATTCATACTATATCGCGATATTTGTTCAATAAATGAGACACATGTAGGACCCTTAGAAATTACCTATCAGTTCAGTACGTACGTAAACAAGGCCTAAATGTAAAGAAACCCTCGGTAGCTATAAATAGACTAGGAACAGCACGCCTCTTCTATAGGCCCGGGCATCCATACTTCACAATCATTGCAAAACTGACCTACTAATCACGTGCAAAATACGACTCGGAAACTGGATAAGACAATTTTTTCCATTGGACAAAATACCGGAAGCCATGCATTTTACACCAATGAAATCGCATTTATTTAAGTCATTTCTTCCTCGCGATGCCGGTGGCTCTTATTCGAATGAATGAAAAGCGTGTTGAAATTTTTGGTTAACAGTCTCTCTTAGTCTTTCGACTATTATGTCCGCCCAGTACTGGTGGTAGCAGTGTTACACTTGGTGAAGTTGAAATAGAAAAGCCACCCGCCTGTTCGATCGAAGCAAACTGATCCCGCAGTGAATATTCGCTTGGCCGCTACAATCACTGATAAGCATGACATCGACGAGGCTTAATGAGTTCGGCATATTGACTTTTTTACTCCGACAAATTAAATTCTCAAACATTTTTTTGAGGTAAAAGAAAAATAAATAAAGACGTTTGAAGTATTTGTAGTTAAAATGTGACAAAAATATTGGTTAAAAGTTAAATATAAATTTTAATTTATGTAATAATAAACAATATAAATTTAAAACATTGTGCATTGTGTATTTTTTCTTTATTTCAAGAAAACTTTAGTCAATTTCACATTAATGGCGTGTGTATCGTGATGCACCCGTATCGTTGGGCTACGACATCATGCTGTATCATATCGTGGCACAGCGTATCGTTTCGGCCCTATCAAGCGCACGCTAACCATTTGGCCACCCAACCCCCCGCTAAGTTTGAACATTTTCGGTCAATTTGTTGAATATGTCCATGACAAGTTCTAAATACAACAATTCGGACGTAAAAGTAAATATTTCCTTCGGTGCACTACTCTGCCTTCGATCATCAATATGATAATCGTGTCTCACAGCAAATTCCTTCTTATTTTTCTCCACTTGTAGCCTACCTCAATACAAACCGTCGGACTGTTATGTTTTGCATGGTCTCAAAAACTTATAGTTTTTTATATTTTAACGTTATTTTATCTGGATTATCGCCCTTTTATCGGGAAATTGCACCTTCTAACCCACGACGTCATAACAACTAATAACAACTATTACGGCAGATTCACGTCACGCCACTCAGTCAGCAGACGGCTGTCTCCCTAGATGGTCTACATTCCTTTGCTTCTCTGTATTCAGTTTTGTTTGTTTCTGTGACGGATGTAATGTGCGTCCTAAATGCATTCAACATACTTCAATCCTCTTCTTTATTGATTTAGTTTTTTGAACTAGGCCTACTTCTTTGATACATTTAACGGTGTGGTTACTTGTATAGCGGAATTTATACAACAATATGCTTGCATTCGTAATTCTTGCAACATATAATACATGTAGATCATGACTCATGCTGACATTATATAATTATTTCTTTGGGTTGCATTCCCAATCGTTTTCAAATATGAGTGAAGTCTGTGTCACCACAGGCCCGGGACTGTACATGGCAGTGGACGCTTACGGCTAGCCCCCGGATCCATTCACTCTTTTTGAATTGTTTATGTTTGTGGTCTCTGAGTATGATGTCTTGTCCATATATTTGTTTTTGTGTAGAATTGTGTGTGGTGCAGCCCTCCTGCACTTACTATTAGAACACTATAACTCTCCTTCTAATTGAGGTAGAATGTTTAAACTAAGTGTAGGCGTTCATAAGGTGAATGCCTTGGTGGAGTTCAGATATAAACATTGTCTGCTTACGGTAAGCTGGAATAAGCAATCTGATTGGCTGATGCTTTGGCTTTGGGGCACATTAACGTTGGTTATAATTAAGTGAGAGTAACGAAACTCTGAATATAGATTCATCATATCATTACCTTGACTAACTTCGATAATGAAAATTTTCTGATTGTATGAAATATCATGTTTTTAATTTGTTAACCCTCTAGAGGTCACAATTTTTATTTGATTTTAAAAAATGTTCAAATATATCACTGTTAAACCCTAATGAAATTTGTGTTTGGATTTTGTGAAAATGGTACTGAAACTGCCAGGCAAAATGGCTGCTTCTGGTACATCAATACTGTAAAATTAGGTAAACTGATAAAACTCCAAATGTATGTTTACATGTATATCCTGAAACTTGTGGTTCCTTTTTGATATTGTCGCATGTCAGACCATAACATCCTGGATAATGGCTCCTGATTAGGGCCGAAACGATACGCTGTGCCACGATATGATACAGCATGATGTCGTAGCCCAACGATACGGGTGCATCACGATACACACGACATTAATGTGAAATTGACTAAAGTTTTCTTGAATCTTGAAATAAAGAAAAAATACACAATGTTTTAAATTTATATTGTTTATTATTAGATAAATTAAAATTTATATTTAACTTTTAACCAATATTTTTGGCACATTTTAACTACAAATACTTCAAACGTCTTTATTTATTTTTCTTTTACCTCAAAAAAATGTTTGAGAATTTAATTTGTCGGAGTAAAAAAGTTAATATGCCCATGGACCTTATAACACATTATAAGGTCCATGATATGCCGAACTCATTAAGCCTCGTCGATGTCATGCTTATCAGTGATTGTAGAACTGCGGGATCAGTTTGCTTCGATCGAACAGGCGGGTGGCTTTTCTATTTCAACTTCACCAAGTGTAACACTGCTACCACCAGTACTGGGCGTGAACATAATAGTCGAAAGACTAAGAGAGACTGTTAACCAAAATTTCAACACGCTTTTCATTCATTCGAATAAGAGCCACGGCATCGCAAGGAAGAAATGACTTAAATAAAATGCGATTTCATTGGTGTAAAATGCATGGCTTCCGGTATTTTGTCCAATGGAAAAAATTGTCTTATCCAGTTTCCGAGTCGTATTTTGCACGTCAGTTTTGAAATGATTGTGAAGTCTGGATGCCCGGGCCTATAGAAGAGGCGTGCTGTTCCTAGTCTATTTATGGCTACCGAGGGTTTCTTTACATTTAGGCCTTGTGTATGTACGTACTGAACTGATAGGTAATTTCTAAGGGTCCTACATGTCTCATTTATTGAACAAATATCGCGATATAGTATGAAATTAATCGTGAACCTTAAATTGAAAAAAAAATCTCGATTATCGATATTCTCAAAAAAAATATCGTTCATCGTTTTCATGGAAAAAATCGCGGTACACCGGTTCACCGGTGAATCCTTTCGGCCTTACTCCAGTCCTGATTGTTTGAAAAATCACTTTTTGTCCCCTTCTTTCGAAGAAAGCAGAGGACTATTAGAATGGGTTCGTTTTTCACACTTTTGGGGACACAATAACTCTCTTTCTAATTGGGCTAGAATGTTCAAACTTGGTGTAGGTAGTTGTGTATTAGGTCTATGCCTTGATGGAGTGTTAAGATGAACATCTGCTGCTTAGGGTAAGCAGAGATAAGCAATTTGATTGGTTGATGCTTTCGGACACGATAGCTTTAGTACTAATTAAATGAGAGTGATGAAACTTGGTGTATAGTTTCTGTAGATCAATACCTTGACTAAGTTTGATAATAAAATCTTCTGCTGAGGGTTAGCAGGGCGATAAGCAATTTGATTGGTCGAGACTTTGGAACACAATAGCTCTCCTTCTAATTGAGGTAGAATGTTCAAACTTGATGTAGGTGTTCATTAGGTCAGTGCCTTGATGGAGTTCGAAGATGAACATTTTCCGCTTAGGGTTAACAGAGATAAGCAATGTGATTGGTTGATTCTTTGGGGCACGATAACTTTAGTTATAACGAAGTGAGAGCAATGAAGCTCTTAATATAGATTCATTATTTTATTACCTTGACTTAATATAGATTCATTATATTATTACCTTGACTTAATTCGATGATGAGAATTTTCTGCTAAGGCTAAGGAGCAACAAGCAATTTGATTGGTCAAGACATTGGAACATAAATGCACTTTTATTTGAGGTAGAATTTTTAAACTTGATCTAGATGTTCAATAGGAGCTAAGCAATTTCATTGGTTGATGCTTTGGGACAAGATAACTTTGATTAAGAAGCAACAAGCAATTTGATTGGTCAAGACGTTGGAACATAACAAATGCACTTTTAATTGAGGTAGAATGTTTAAACTTGATCTGGATGTTCATTAGGAGCTAAGCAATTTCATTGGTTGATGCTTTGGGACAAGATAACTTTATATCAGATAGAGATTGATAAAACTTAATGTATAGTTTAATTACTCGGTTCCTTTGATTTGAAAGAAATAAATGTCAATTGTCATCTATTTATTTTGGGATTTCACCTGTGGGGGATCAGCCTCGGTGTTGGCTTGTTTTAGCTTCTTCTCTGTCCATTTCGGTGTTGTCATTGCAACCGATTGTTCTTTTTAATAATAATAATAATGATAATGAATATTTATATTGCGCGCATTCCATCCAAACAGTATGCTCATGGCTTACAATTTTGTATTCCAGAGCATACATGATAAGCTTAAGCTTGTACAAACATCAACCTAATTATTATACATTACATGTAGTAGTAGTGCATTTTGCTCATCAGAAGTTTTTCTGTTGAATGACTTTTGTATTTCTACCACAACACCTAGAATAAGAAGGCCTATTGAATTCAACAAAATCATAATCTGAAAAAATTTATATTTATTTTACACACCGTTTATGCTCACGAGATGAAGAATTCTATTGAGTTTCAATGATTTCCAATAATTACTGCCCAGGTTATTGCCCTTGATAACTTTAAAAAATTTGGTGGAGGCTAAAGTTTTAACTTGTGACAATTGCTATCGAAACATATAGCTTTAGTAGAAGTTGAGCAAAACATGTATTGTCTTGTTTTGTAAATAATGAAAAATTTAACCTGTTGCGAGAGACAGAAATGGGGTTTAACGTCCAATCGACACAAACTAGGTCATTTTGTCTAATTTTATTTCAATAATTTGCTTGTGCGCAGGGGTCTTAAGCAGTGGGACTGGGAGGAAACCAGAGTACCCGGGGAAAACCCACGATGTTGGACAGGCGACCCTACTCCGTGCCACGTACAACCGGGGATTCGAAACCACGCCAGTTGACTCAATGGCAGGCCGCATGATACAGAGTGCGCACACTAACCATTCGGACACCCAACCCCACTTTAACCTGTTGAAGTAGAAAAGCTGTTATTTGAAACAGCACATGTTTAACTAATCTTAAATTTGATTTCAGAAGCCTGTAGAAAATTGCATATAAACAGGGCTGTTAAAGAGATAATGATTTCATGGAAGATACCCTCAAATAAGCTCAGGTAATCCATTTTATCATATTTTCAATTTGAGAGAATATTGTTGCCATAAAAGTCAGTTCATCAGTCTGTAAAATTACAGTTATTGTGAAACTTCATTTGGCCAGAGAAAATCATAAGTCCTAAACTTAAGTGACTGTAGTCCAAAGATCTGTCTTATCTACAATGCGGAGATCTAAAGAGAAACAGACTTGCAAAAATCTTAGCTGAGAAGTATTTAAAACTTTTACTTCATGCATATATCAGGAATCATAACACATATTCAAATGTTATTGCGGCCATGCTTCTTAAGAACATGATTTGCAAAACTGCGAATCAAATGAGGTAAATTTAGGAAATTAATTATCAATTTCCGGTTTTGATTAGCAATATTTGGGGAAAATTGTGATTAAATAATGTCTGTGTTGAATTTACAATATAATGCAAAGCTTTATTGAAGTATAAATATTTCAAAACTTATAATTATAAATATAGATTTCAAAATTTGCCCACTGTTTTCTATACTTGCATGTGTTACAAATACTTTCTCCTTCAGTGGCAGTTGAGACACTGGTTGTAAGCTTATCGGAATAGTTTAGATATGATATTTCTGCAGGCCTGGAAATAACTGTGTATATGTATCTGACATTTTCAACTTAGTGTCGGGCATGTATTAATAATATCATTAAAAAGACAAATCAGTGCCTGGCAACATGACAGGCACCAGAGGTTTAGTGCCTGACAAAGCCTGAATCTGTGCCTGACATTGTCAGTGACAGGTGCCTAATTTCCAGGCTTGTATTTCTGGGTTGATTGGTAGTTTGGAAATGACATGAAATGAAATTGGGTTTAATGTCACAATAAGCACAACCATATTATGCACTGTCATCCACTCTTTAGTTTACTGGATATTTGTATAGATATTTCATGCCAAAGCTAACTTGTCACATTTTTTTTATTATTGCAGAAGAGTTACCTTACAAGATACAAAGGGTAGTGATGAGTCATACATGTAATTATATATTGATTCTATGATACTGCATGATTATATGTTAATTCTGTGATACTTTATGACAATATATAAACTGATTCTGTAAAACTGTATGTAGTATGACAATATTTATACTGATTCTGTACTGTATGATAATATACTGGTTTTGTGTTTCTGATTCTGTGATATTATATGATTGTATACAGATTTCGTGATTCTGCATGATTATATACTGATTCTGTGATACTATATGATTATATACTGATTCTGTGGTTGTGATACTGTATGATTATATATACTGACTCTGTGATTCCCATTTCTTTGAAACTGTATGAGTATAATAATAATCTGTGATAAAATATGATAATATACTTATACTGTGGTACTGTATGATAAGATAGTGATTAGAGAGATACTAGGATAATATACTGATTCTATAATAGTAGTAATACTATCTGATAATATACTGATTCTGTGATACTTTGGGATTATATACTGATACCGTATGATAATATACTGATTCGGTGATACTTTATGATTAGATACTGTATGATAATATACTGATTCTGTGATACTTTATGATTATGTAATGTATGATTATATACATACTGATTCTGTGATACTTTATGATTATATACAGATACTGTATGATAAAACATGTATACTGATATTGTATGATAATATACTGATATTGTATGATAATATACTGATATTGTATGATAATATATTGATATTGTATGATAATATATTGATATTGTATGATAATATACTGATTCTGTGATACTTTATGATTATATACTGATACTGCCTGATAATATATTGATTTTGTGATACTTTATGATTGTATACTGATACTGCATAATAATGATTTTGATTATAATACTCATACTATATCATTATAATACGGATACTGCATCATTATACATGTATACTGATTCTGTGATTCTGATTATTGTAGGATTATTTACCCTTTCTGTGATATCGATGTATGATTTCTGTGGTATTGATTTATACTTTTTAATGTTGTTATCATTACTTATTAAATTTATTTTTAAAAAATATTCTTGTTAATGTTCATATTTTTGATGATAGAATTAAGCTGACCTTTGAAGAAATGATATTGCAGGTTATACTTGAATTACACGTTATCGGTAACGTGTAGGGGAAGAATGTAGTACATGCTACAGACGTTATAGAGAACGTTCCAGGGGGGGAATTAAAAACCTGCTATAGACGTTATCGGTAACGTATTACGGTGGGAATTTAGCATATAATATAGACGTTACAGAGAACGTTTCAGGGGGGGGGGGGAATTAAAAACCTGCTATAGACGTTATCGGTAACGTATTAGGGTGGGGATTTAGCATATGCTGTAGACGTTATATAGAACGTTTCAGGGGGAGAGTTGAACACCTGCTATAGACGTTATGGAGAACGTTAACGGAAGGGGGTGTCATGCATGCTGTAGACGTTATGGGGAACGTTTACCCAGAGGATTGTTAAACCTGCACTAGACGTTATCTGTAACGTTAAAGGATGGAAATAAAACACGTGCTATCGACGTTATCAGAAACCTTACAGGGGAGGAATTTAAAACATGATATAGACGTTATCAGGAACGTTTAAGGAGGGGGATTTACCACATCCTATTGGCGTTATCCCGAACGTTAAGGGGTGAATTTTAACACATGCTATAGACGTTAATGGTAACTTTTATGGCTTACGTCCGATGAACATTCAAAACTAAGGTAAAGTAACAGAATAACTAATGTTTTCAAAACGTTAAAATTAATGTTCAGTTAACTTATCCTGTAACGTTTGTAAATAACGTTTGCCTTACGGCAACAAAACTTTCCTGGCTTACGTCAGATGAACATTCAAAACTAACATTAAATAACAGAATAGTTGATGTTTTCAAAACGTTAACATTAATGTTTTCCAAACGTTAACGTTAATGTCCAGTAAACGTATCCTATAACGTTTTTAAAAACGTTAACGTTACGACAACAAAACTTTCCTGGCTTACGTCAGATGAACATTCAAAACTAACGTTAAATAACAGAATAATTGATGTTTTCAAAACGTTAACATTAATGTTTTCCAAACGTTAACGTTAATGTCCAGTAAACGTATCCTATAACGTTTTTAAAAACGTTAACGTTACGACAACAAAACTTTCCTGGCTTACGTCAGATTAACATTCAAAACTAACGTTAAATAACAGAATAATTGATGTTTTAAAAACGTTAACAGTTATGTTTTCAAAACGTTAACAGTAATGTCCAGTAAACGTATCCTATTACGTTTTTAAAAACGTTAACGTTACGACAACAAAACTTTCCTGGCTTACGTTAGATGAACATTCAAAACTAACGTAGAATAACTAATGTTTTCAAAACGTTAACATTAATGTTTTCAAAACGTTAACGTCAATGTTTTCAAAACGTTAACATTAATGTTTTCATAACGTTAACATTAATGTTTTCAAAACGTTAACATTAATGTTTTCAATACGTTAACATTAATGTTTTCAAAACGTATCCTGTAACGTTTGTAAAAACGTCAACGCGACAACAACAAAACTTTCCTGGGTCACGTGCCTCAAACATTCACAGGGAACGTTAAATAACGAAAAAATAATGTTTTGAAAACGTTCGGAAAACTAAATTTTGTTAGCTGGGATAGTCGTGGTGACATTGTTTTTAAAGATTATAGACAAGGAATGAGGAGATAAGATATAGTTTTATGTTTCTAACATATTCACATATATGCAGGTGTGTACTGAAATCAACTAACATTTGATTGACATATTGTTATATAAAAAAGGGTTATAGAAACAAAACATAGCTGGTTCTATATGTCAACAACATGATAACAGATATCTCATGCGCAATTTCTAGAGTAAATTTCCATAACAATATAAGGGTGGGTTTTGACGTCATTGGGCTCAATTAACCAATCTCTCTAATTATTTACATCATGTTTGACCAATTAGATAATTGAATGTCCAAAACCAGTTGATACAAAATTAGGATACTCGTGAGAATTCAGCAGACTTCGATTAGATTCCAGAGGGTTACCATCTAAGAGTCCTAGGCACCGCGAGGTGTCTAGGTTGAGAAGAGTTTAGTTAGTATTGACTATAAAAGTAATATGTACTATGCTTGTATGTATACCTATGCTACATTGTGGAGAATAATATTGGTAGCAGAATAAAAAGAAATCTGGAAGACATTTAGAAGAAGAATACATATTCGATTTGGCGCCGTGCTGAAGTTTCGACCTTTGGGTTACGAAGTTACTATAGAAGAAGAATCCATATTGGAACACGCTAATATGAAAAATACAGCAGCAGAGAAGAATTTTTGGTTGAAATACGAGAAATCTTGGTAAATACATTTTGTTTGTTAAATTAGATATGTTACATTTGTTAAAAGACCAAATAATATTAATTTAAGTTTAAAAATCTAATTAGAAACTAAATTGTTAAAATTTAACTGTAGGAAATACATTATATCCATTCATAAGTTTTGATGGACAGGTTTGGTAAACAATATAATATCACTGGTTATCGGGTTAGCATGACCTGTAGTAAATTTGAGTAAAAGTAAAGTTTAAAGTGAGGGTCTCTAGGGGTAGGTTTAAATACAAAAATTATTTTTGGATATAACTAAGAAATATTAATTAGGCAACGGAATAGGACTAAAATAGGAACTAATGTTGTCTCCGGATTGCAGTGGTAAGACGGCAGATCTAAGCATGACGTTTGTGAGTGTTTAACTCTAGTTTTCAAGATTGCCATGCTCTCTACTGTAATTCGTTAATAATAATATGTGTTATTTGTTGTTTCGTATATAATATAATTTTTGAGATCCTTGTCCAAAGTCTCAAGAATTAGGATTTTAGTCGAGTTAGGCTAAATGTGGGTAATTCAGCTTTTGACTAAAAGGTTGAATTGCTATTGTTTGTGTTTTGTGTCGTTCATGTATGTGGTTAGATAAGTAGAGTAATGTAATTTTGAAGCTCTAGTCCAAGGTTTCAAAGATTACGATAATTTAACTTTTGAATAAAAGGTTGGGTTATGTTAAAATCCCATGTGGTTAAAAATCTAGGGATGTAGGTACAGTTTTCCTTGGGGAAAAACTACAATTAGAGGCTCGTTAAATTGTGAGATTATCGCAAAGTCATTAATACGAGTTTTATAGGGCGTTTTTTATGAATTTAATTTTTGCTTAGGAACGTGCAGATATATAGGCTACGTTTAATATATTTTTGCTGTTATACGCTGTCGACATAATACGCGATGATTAGAATGTGTCATTTGACATTAGGTCGAATTACTACAAACACTAGGTTCTAACACCTGTGTTAATGTATATATAATATAATATATATTGGATATAGTATTATATGTGTAGTTAAAAGCTAGGAATGTCATGTTTATAAATATGGATTAATGTTCGAGTGGATGAAACTGCAGTCGTTCACTGGGGGCATAGTTCAAGATAAATTAAATAAAATGGGATGTCGTTCATATACTGGCCATATTTGATTGACATTCTCGATAATGTAATACTGGTATTGTCATAAGTTTGAGCTCAGCTTGTGTCAGTCTGATAGGAATGTTTATAAAAACAAATTATAAATGAGTAGGTCAAAAAAAAGGTCACATTACTGACGGGTGAATTATAAAATTGTTATGACGGAATTCTAAAACACAAACGGAAATTACAAAATGAAAACGCAATTACAAAATTATAAACTATTCACTTACTCAGTTCAGGTCACGAGGTCAAAGTTAATTTGGAGATTTGTAATTAAAGAGATACATCAAAGTTTCTTAATAGTTAAATAAAGTTTAATTGTAATTAAGAGTAAGGTTTGCTAATAAGTGTTCGAAATAATATATTAATAATAATGTTAGGTTAATAATTAAACTAAAGTTTTAAAACAATAGTAATACATGTAGTTAGTTCTTGGTCTGATGGCAATGACATGTTTGATTGACGAATGAGATTGTACAAGCCAATCTTAGAAGAAAAAAAGAAAGTTTTCAACTTGACACTATGGTAGCTGAAAAGGACAACTACAGAGGCAAGAAAAACTGGTTTACCCGTATACCAAATTGAGATTTCCAGAGACAGAATTTAAAGTGAACCTGAACTTTCGAAATTAGCAGTGATGTGTTATAGTGTTTTGAAATTAGGACACTTTAAAGATTTTAAAAAAACAATTGTGTTTTCTGTGTTTAGGCTTAAGTGAATTTTCATAGGACTTTGAAGTACATTGATGAACTTTTGGCGAGTTTTTGCATGCGATTTTTGATTATTTGTGTTTTTCTTTCACAGCTCTGTTTTATAGTATAGTAATCATTTATATTTTCCTGATGCGTGCATAATTAGTTAGAATATCTATATTCTATATATATTCTTAAAGGGGGAAGTAATGTAGCAATATAGTCGTGGTGACATTGTTTTTAAAGATTATAAACAAAGAATGAGGAGATAAGATATAGTTTTATGTTTCTAACATATTCACATATATGCAGGTGTGTACTGAAATCAACTAACATTTGATTGACATATTGTTATATAAAAAAGGGTTATAGAAACAAAACATAGCTGGTTCTATATGTCAACAACATGATAACAGATATCTCATGCGCAATTTCTAGAGTAAATTTCCATAACAATATAAGGGTGGGTTTTGACGTCATTGGGCTCAATTAACCAATCTCTCTAATTATTTACATCATGTTTGACCAATTAGATAATTGAATGTCCAAAACCAGTTGATACAAAATTAGGATACTCGTGAGAATTCAGCAGACTTCGATTAGATTCCAGAGGGTTACCATTTAAGAGTCCTAGGTACCGCGAGGTGTCTAGGTTGAGAAGAGTTTAGATAGTATTGACTATAAAAGTAATATGTACTAAGCTTGTATGTATACCTATGCTACATAAAAGGTAAAAACGAACTGTTGCATTGTTATAACTGAAGAAGACAAACGTCTTAAGAAACCAGTAAGAAGTAAACACAACGTGAAGGAGAAGCAAAGACGATCCGAGATAAATCCTAGACGATCACAAGGCTACGAAAATATGTAGTAAGAAAAGATGCATGGGTCATACGTAGGATGTGGCGACCGGTTACCCATAGACGCTCTCCACGTCAGACAAAAAAGCCCATGGTATTACAATTATGTGAGCACTTGTTACCAATCTTAAATAAGATATTTTGAAAGAACTTATCAAAATTAATAACGGTTTATCTCTATATATTTTTTTAAACACAACACAAAACAAGACAATACGTTCCGTCTTAATTCCGAGCACAACCCTCCTGGGATTAAACCAATTCCACCATATAGGAACATCACATAAAACTTCTCCCGTTACATATCGAGGCATCCAAATCTCATATTCTTGGGGTTACACAAATAAAATTTTCTCCCGTAAATATCGGCCATCCCATTAACATTTGGGGCAATATCTCCCGTAAATATAGGACATCCCGTAAACCTCGGGGCATAAATATATAAAGACAAAACCGTTAATACCATGTGAATGTTTAAGAATTATATCTCTCAATTAGGATACGCTTAACTCTATTCCAGATAATTAAACAATCATAAAACATGTCACTTTGCAGTTTTTAGGTACTACTAACTTTAAAAACCAAAATATGTGTTCAAAAACAAACAATTATAATTCATAATCTTTTAAAAACAACATGACCCATTTTAAAACAAACAATATATATACAATTTTGTTTTAGTCATTTTTCTGTTCCATTACTAGCTTGAAAGGCAATATACTTGATGTATAGTTTCATAACATCAATACCTTGACCAAGTTCGATAATGGGCATTTTCTGCTCTGGGTACGCAGAGCGATAAGCAATTTCAATCACACTTTTTCGGACACAATAATTGAACTAGAATGTTCAAACTTGGTGTAGATGTTAATTCGGTCAATTTCTTGATACAGTTTGAAGATGGGCGGTTTTTTTGCCACGGGTAAGCAAAGATAAGCAATTTGATTGGTTGATGCTTTGGGACATTTTAACTTAAGTTCTAATTAAGTGTCCGTCTTCCATTAGCCCAGGTCAGGTGCAGAAGAGTAGGACGTTAAACCCCATTTCATTTTCATTTCTAATTAAGTGAGAGTGATGAAACTTGGTGTACAGTTTCAATACCTTGACTGATAATGAGCATTTTCTGATCTGGATAAGCAGAGCGATAAACAATTTGATACGCCAATACTTTGGAACACGATAATTTTCTTTTCAATTAAGGTAGAATGTTTAAACTTGGTAAAGGTATTCAATAGGTAAATGCTTTCATGGAGTTTGAAGATGACACGATAACTTGTGTTTATCGTTTACAGGCCGCAATTCTGCATACCTATTCCTTACATCCTAAGGATGACCCCTATTGTTTTTGGCGATTGCCTGACCCCAGGGGCCGATGTACGCCCAATTTTTGTGTTTATCGTTAACAGGCCGCAATTCTGAATGGATCAACTTGGTACATATATTCCTTACAGCCTAGGGGCGGCAAGTATTGATTTTGGTGGATGGCCCCAGCGGTAGTGCCCAAAGGCCACAATTCTGAATGGATCATCTCGGAACTTGAAATACTTATTCCTTATTTTGATGACGACAACTATTGACATTGGTGCATGTCAATGCCCCCCCCCCCGCCCCTTGCCCTTTCGACCGTGCCACAATGGTCTTTTGTTGATACTTTGTAAATGATATACATGTTGCAATTATTAGCAGATTTGGATCCGATTGGGAATGATCAAGCATAGGGTTATACAGTTGTACCTATATATATTGGTTAAGGTCTAATCCCGAAATGACCTAGTTTGTGTCGAGTGGACGTTAAACCCCATTTCTCTCTTACCAATCCCCAGGGACAGTCACGCCCACTTTTGTTTTTTTTGTCTACAGACTGGAATTCTAAATGGACCTTTTTGAAACTTCGCATCATGTTTACTCCTTATACTGAAAGGATAGCAACTCTTTATTTTCGTGCATGTCCCGATCCCCTCGGGTGCGGTATCGCAAAAACGTTTTTGTTAGTGGGTAAGGCGATGGCTCGCTAGCCTGGAGGTTGGGAGTTCGATCCCTGCATTGGCGGAGAAAGTTCATCTCGATTTACCGGCGTGGTTTACCCTTGTAACTCGCAAGGACAGCTGTCTAGTCGTTCGGTTGGGACGAAAAACCGAGATCTCGAGTACACATTGGCGTATACGTAAAAGATCCCTTGGGGGTTGGAATTCGGCCGTAGCGCGGCTGCCCTCTTCCTTTTTCCTCTTGGCACACTGTATGGCGTATGCCCGTCTTCCGTTAGCCCAGGTTAGGTGCAGAAGAGTAAGACGTTAAACCCCGTTTCATTTCATTGTGTAAATACTCTACGGGTTCCATTTTTTAATAGAATTTGTTCAAATTCAGCATATCAATCATTTCAATAATAGAGTGGTACCTATATATATTGTTTCATATCCAACTCTCAGGGCAAAGCCACGCCCAATTTTTGTCTTTAACGTCTATACCGTAGGGACATAACTATTTATGTCGGTGCATGCCCCGACGGCGGTGTCAAAACCACTTTTTTGTTCATATTTGTTTATGTAAATTTTACAGAACAAACCCAACGCCTATCTTTTTTTGCATTCTCGTCATATTAGATCTATTTCTTATTTCATTCTCTTCAATTAAAAATAGGTTGCCAGGCAACGAAACATACGCCCACACAGCAGCTAAATCGTCCGGGCAGTCAACAAGAGTTGTCGCATATTAGGTAATTATCAGAAAATCATTAGAATTTGTTGGGGTTTTTTTGTTTTTTTCTTTTATAAAATTCTGCCCCATGCTAACGTTTAGTATACGAAACATTTAATATTATTTCTAGAATTGGATAATAATTTAGACCTCTAGAGGGACCACAATCAGGGGCTATAATTCAGGAAGTTCCCAGCAAACACAAAACGTTTTGGTAACATTCGTAATTGGTTCTTATGGGCCTGTCACACTGTAACGTTTTAGACAACTTATTCCGACGTATGAAATAATTATCCAACACGCTGGCATACGCTGAAGTTGAATTCAAAAATCAAGAGGACGCACTTTTTGGACGCATATATAACGTACTTCTAACGCGCTGAACGAATATATAACCTATGTTTAACGTATGAGTTACTTATTATCCAACGTAAACATAACTTATACAAGTATATGACAGCGTGTGCCCAACGAATTTTTAGCGTTCTTGACTGATGAAGAACTGATGTACAACGTTAGTCTACCTTAGGCCTAACTTATCCATAACGTGTTGGGGCTTATTTTGACGACAACGTGAGGTCAAATATATACGCTGGGGCTCGCTAGACCAACAAGACATTATAGGGCTGTCACACATTGACGTATAGCATCAGCGTATGCCGACGTATGAGAAATTTAGCGAGCACGCTGGTGTACGTCGAATACGTTATGTGTACGTTTTTAACAAGTTACGAGCATGCTGAAAAACGATGGTATAAGTTGCTGTACGCTAAACGCGGCCCAAAATTTTGTGCATGCATAAAATTTTCAGCGGATGCCGACGTATTGCTTACACGTTAGGCGTATGTTACAGGTGCGCGACGGGTAAGATATACACGCGTTCAGGCACGTTTCATATAAGTTACTCATAAGTTACTTCTGACGTCCTGAGCGTGTTTGAAACGTGTGTAGAGATGCGCATGTGCAGAAGTCTACAATCATGGCGGACCCTCCACTTTTATATCTGACGTCACGTGGTCGTCGAATTATGTCCCAAAACGTTCTGCACGAGTTCCGCGTAAGTCAAGAACGCTAAACATTCGCTGGGCACACGCTTTCATATGCTTGTATAAGTTATGTTTACGTTGGAGTTATACGTTATGAATAAGTTACTCATACGTTAAACATAGGTTATATATTCGTTCAGCGCGTTAGAAGAACGTTATATATGCGTCCAAAACGAGCGTCCTCTTGATTTTTAAATTCAGCTTCAGCGTATGCCAGCTTGTTGGATAATCATTTCATACGTTCAGTAAGTTCTAAGGGCGCCAGAAGTACGTTGCCTATAGGTTAGAAATAGGTTACGCGTACGCTGCTAAATTGCCCTGCTGGTAGCCAACGTATGTCAACTTATAAGTAACTTACATGTAACGTGCGTGAACGCGTGCATACCTTACCCGTCGCGTACTTCTAACTTACGCTTAACGTGTAAGCAATACGTCGGAATACGCTTAAAATTTTGTGCATGCAACTTATACCATCGTATTTCAGCATGCTCGTAACTTGTTAAAAACGTACACCAGCGTGTTTGCTAAATTTCCCATACTTCGGCATACGCTGATGCTATACGTCAATGTGTGACAGGCCCATTATATGGTTGCGTTCAGAATGTTTGTTTAAGCACGTTCTCCGAACGTTCAGAAAGGGTTCAGAGATAGACTGTACTTTTTCTAAACGTTCCAGAAACATCGCCAAAATGTTGTCTTTTGACGTTTTAATTTTACTTTCATTCAACAATGACGGAACGTTATTTTGAATGTTTTTACAATGTTCCATCGGCAAACGTTGCATTAAAACATTAGATTAATGTTTTTTTATGATGTTATATCGTTGATACTGTGATACGTTAATAAACACTAGTTAATATCGTTCTACTTATTTTAGAAACGTTCAGATTAGTTGTTCCAAGAACGTCAACGGAACCACCTGATTCAACGTTATTTGTCAAGCCTGGTCAGACAAACTGTAGACGTCAGTAAATTATGTTCTTATAACGTAACTTTGATAACGTTTTAAATTATGATTCTTTGAACGTTGGTAATACATTTGTTTGTGACGTTATATTGATTATATTGAATTTCAGTTTTTAAAACATTCTGTTTTCCTAATCTAAAAACGTTAAAATAAAACGAAAAATAAACCCTTCCAATAAAGTTCGTAAAACGTTGTATTTCTATTTTACATTCTTTACTTCTTACATCATTAGCAAACGTTGCATTATAACATTAGATTAATGTTTTAACCATGTTTTTGATGACGTTATATCGTCGATACTGTGAAACGTTACTAAACATTAATTAATATTGTTCTACTGACGTTTACTTTAGAAACGTTCAAACCAGTTGTTCCGAGAACGTCAGCTGAACCACCTGAATCAACGTTATTTCCCAAGGCTGGTCAGACAACTTGGAAACGTCAGTAAATTATGTTCTTCTTACGTGACCTCTGTAGCGTTTTAACTTATGATTCTTTCAAGGTTAGTAATGCATTAGACTAATGTTACGACTCCGTTTTTTATGACGTTATATCGTTGATACTGAGAGACGTTACTAAACATTCGTTAATATCGTTCTACTGACGTATACTTTAGAAACGTTCAGATTAGTTGTTCCAAGAACGTCAACTGAACCACCTGATTCAACGTTATTTGTCAAGCCCAGTCAGACAAACTGTAGACGTCAGTAAATTATGTTCTTCTAACGTAACTTTTGTAACATTTTAAATTATGGTTCTTTGAACGTGGGTAATACATTTGTTTGTGACGTTATATTGATTATATTAAATTTCAGTTATTAAAGCGTTCTTTTTTCCTAATCTAAAAACGTTAAAATTAAACGAAAAATAAAGCCTTCCAATAAAGTTCGTAAAACGTTGTATTTCTTTTTTACATTCATTACATCTTACATCATTAGCAGACGTTGCATTAAAACATTAGAGTAATGTTTCAATCCCGTTTTTTATGACGTTATATCGCCGATACTGTGAAACGTTACTAAACATTAATTAATATTGTTCTACTGACGTTTACTTTAGAAACGTTCAAACCAGTTGTTCCAAGAACGTCAGCTGAACCACATGAATCAATGTTATTTCCCAAGGCTGGTCAGACAACCTAAAAACGCCAATTAATTATGTTCTTGTAACGTAACTATTGTAGCGTTTTAACTTATGATTCTTTGAACGTTAGTAATACATCAGACTAATGTTTCAACTCCGTTTTGTTATGGCGGTATATCGTTGATACTGTGAGGCGTTACTAAACATAAGTTAATATCGTTCTACTGACGTTTACTTTAGAAACGTTCAGATTGCTTGTTCCAAGAACGTCAACTGAATCACCTGATTCAACGTTATTTGCCAAGCCTGGTCAGAAAAACTGTAGACGTTAGTAAATTATGTACTTCTAACGTAACTTTTGTAACATTTTAAAATATGATTCTTTGAACGTTGGTAATATATTTGTTTGTGGCGTTATATTGATTATATTGAATTTCAGTTTTTAAAACGTTCTGTTTTCCTAATCTTAAAACGTTAAAATAAAACGAAAAATAAAAACTTCCAATATAGTTCGTAAAACGTTGTATTTATATTTTACATTATTTACATCTTACATTATTAGGAAACGTTGCATTTAAACATTAGATGAATGTTCCAACCATGTTTTTGTTTGACGTTATACCCTCGGTACCGTGAACCGTTACTAAACATCAATTAATATTATTCTACTGACGTTTACTTAAGAAACGTTCAGATTAGTTGTTCCAAGAACGTCAGCTGAACCACCTGATCAGCGTTATTTCCCAAGCCTGGTCAGACAACCTAGAAACGTCAGTAAATTATGTTCTTCTAACGTAACTTCTGAAGCGTTTTAACTTATGATTCTTTGAACGTTAGTAATACATTAGACTGATGTTTCAACTCCGTTTTTTTATGACGTTATATCGTTGATACTGTGAGGCGTTACTAAACATTAGTTAATATCGTTCTACTGACGTTTACTTTAGAAACGTTCAGATTGGTTGTTCCAAGAACGTCAACTGAACCACCTGATTCAACCTAAAAACGTAAATTAATTATGTTCTTCTAACGTAACTATTGTAGCTTTTTAACTTATGATTCTTTGAACGTTAGTAATACACCAGACTAATGTTTCAACTCCGTTTTTTATGACGTTATATCGTTGATACTGTGAGGCGTTACTAAACATTAGTTAATATCGTTCGACTGACGTAAAGCATAAAACTATTTGTTATAATTGAACGAAATGTGTTATATAGACATAAAACTATGCAATATTCTACTTGGCTTTATATAGTAAACATTGATATAATACTATGTAGCCAATAATAATGTGTATTATGATAAGATACTGTAGTGTTTTATATTGGCATACTAGTATGCAGTATTTAAGTTTCAATATAATAACTGACGGAATGATTTTACACATGAATAAAACTATGCAGTATTCTACTAAACCTTATAGTATAATAATAAATGACTATATACGAATGATACTATGCAGTATTCTATAAGTTTTTATAGTATTATATACTTTATAGTATAATTAATAATTGAGTGAAATGTGTGGCATATGAATAATATTGTGTAGTATTTTATTTATCTTTAGAATATAATAATGTTATGTAGTATTCTATTTATCTTTATAGTATAATAATTGAATGAAATGTTATGCATATGAATAATGTAGTATTCTACTTATCTTTATAGTAAAATAATTGAATTAAATGTTTTGTATATGAATAATACTATGTAGTAGTCTGTATCTTTATAATATAATAACTGAATGAAGTATTTTATATAGGAATGATATTATGTAGTATTCTATTTATCTTTAGAATATATTGATTGAATGAAATGTCGTGTAAAGGGATGATATTATGTAGTATTCTATTTATCTTTATAGTATATTAATTGAATAAAATATTTTGAATATTAATAATATTATGTAGTATTCTATTTACCTTTATAGTATATTAATTGAATGAAATGTTTTGTATAGGAATGACATTATGTAGTATTCTATTAACTTTATAGTATAATAATTGAATGAAATGTTTTGTATATGAGCAATGTAGTATTCTACTTATCTTTATAGTATAATAATTGAATGAAATGTTTTGTATTTGGATAATATTATGTAGTTTTCTATTTATCTCTATAGTATAATAATTGAATGAAATGTTTTGTATATGAATAATATTATGTAGCATTCTATTTATCTTTATGATATAATAATTGAATAAAATGTCTTGCATATGAACAATATTATATAGCATTCTATTTATCTTTATAGTATAATAATTGAATGAAATGTCTGTATAGGAATGATATTATGTAGTATTCTATTTATCTTTACAGTATATTGACTGAATGAAGTGTTTTGTATAGGAATGATATTATGTAGTATTCTATTTATCTTTACAATATAATAATTGAATGAAATGTTTTGTATTTGAATAATATTATGTAGTTTTCTATTTATCTTTAAAGTATATTAATTGAAAGAAGTGTTTATATATAGGAATACCATTATGTAATTTTCTATTTATCTTTACAGTATATTAAATGAATGAAATGTTTGTATAGGAATGATATTATGTAGTTTTCTATTTATCTTTATAGTATAATAATTAACTGAAATGTTTTATATATATCCATGCCATCTACACACGCATTCCCTATGCATCCACTTTAAATTATTTCTACAATGTAATATTATATACAGAGACTTTTATTTCTTATCGTTTTTTTTTTGTTTTTTGTTGTTTTTTTTTTATTTATTTATTTATTTATTTTTTTTTATCTTCAACGTCTTCGCCAGATGAATTAATTATACCAATACATTTTTGGTATATATATGCAATTCTCGGATGTATCAACATGTATCATATTATATTGTATATATATTCAAAATTCAATTTTAATTTCCCCTGTAAATAGTTTGGCTACGGAGTTGTTTCAAATTTTAGAATATATTTTTATTATGTCCTGTGAGTTAATTTTATCTGTATTCAGATATCGCTACAATTTAATTTCAGTCGACTATAAGGTCGCCCGTTATACTTTTTTTATTCTTCCTATATGTATTTGCTTTCTATTTTCAGTATCGTTTATGGTTATTCAACTGATTTTACGTCTTTCTGGTGATGTCGAAACCAATCCTGGTCCCAATCATAATGTTTCACTTGTGCATCTGAATGTAAGGAGTTTACGCCATAAAGTTGATTTGATTAGAGCCGAACTTTTTGATAATTATGATTTTATCCTCATTACAGAATCTTGGCTTGACAAAAGTATATCTTCTGATTCACTTTCTATTCCCGAATTTCACCCCATTGTAAGGAAAGACAGGACTGACGGACAGGGTGGAGGGGTAGCACTTTACATTCGCAATAATATTTTCTTCGGTAGGAGGCTTGACTTGGAAATCGACAGCACAGAGGGCATTTGGATCGAAACAATCATCAATAATAATAAATTTCTCATAGGCACTGTCTACAGACCCCCTAATTCTACGAATGATACGAATGACTCAATTTTTCAATCAATTTCACTTGCCGTTTCTGATGAAATAGAAAAGATTTTTATTTTTGGAGATTTCAATATAGATATGTTAACAAAATTTAATACTTTTATTCATACGTCAATTACTCTTTTTAACTTTAAGCAAATAATAAATGATCCCACACGATATGCTAATAATAAGGTGCACAAAAAAGCTGTAAAAACAAATTCAGAACAGGATTGGCACAACTTTCGATCAATTAGAAATGAATATATTAATCTTATAAGGAAATGTAAACAGGAATTTTATGAAAAAATAGACCAAAAAATAAATAATAATACAACATTTGGTAGTAAAGACTGGTGGCGCCTTGTCAATTCTTATGTGAAAGGGCAACGTATAAAAAATGATGAATTACCTCCCCTTATCAACAATGGCGTCCTTTTCTCCACCCCCTTGGATAAGGCAAATTGTTTAAATGACTTCTTTATCAACCAGTCTCAACTTGACACAGCCAATGCACAGCTCCCTGAACTTGAACACAACCCAAACTCACTCTGTAATATAATACTAACACCTCAAGAAGTTAAAGATATGATCTTATCATTAGATACCTCCAAAGCTACTGGGCCTGATCACATAAATGGCAAGTTATTAAATTATATCTCATCTGAAATATGTAATCCCTTATGCAATCTATTCAATCCCTCCCTTTCGACAAAAACTGTACCGATAATCTGGAAATCAGCTAATGTTATTTCAATACTGAAAAAAGGCGACCCTTCTGAATGCGGCAATTACAGACCAGTTTCTCTTTTGAGCATCATTGCCAAAATTTTCGAAAAATGTATTTACAAGCATGTCTTTAACTTCATGAGGGATAATGCAATAATAATTAACTTACAAAGCGGTTTTATGCACGGTGACTCGACCACCTATCAACTAATTGACCTTACGCACTTCTTTTGTCAAGCCATAGACGAGGGTCAGTACACGAGTACGGTGTTCTGTGACATCAGCAAGGCATTTGACAGGGTGTGGCATGCTGCACTGTGTGGGAAGCTTGGGGCGGCTGGGATCAGAGGAGAATTGCTTCAATGGTTCAAAAATTATTTGTATAACAGAAAGCAAAGCGTCGTTGTCAGTGGAGTCTCCTCTGATCCCAAGACCGTCCTTGCTGGTGTACCACAGGGCTCTGTCCTCGGCTCCCTTCTCTTTCTTATATATGTAAATGATATCGTTAAGAACATTAAATCGAATATTCGACTTTTTGCGGATGACACTAGCATCTATCTAAAAATTAATGACCCAACCGCATGCGCGACTGTCTTAAATAGTGATCTTGAAATGTTAAACAAATGGGCAAAAACGTGTCTGGTTTCCTTTAACCCGCTGAAAACTGAATCACTTGCACTGACTACTAAACGAGACCCACTGTTACCTACACTAAATTTAGACGGAATTCCTATTACAGAAGTTTACCAACACAAGCATTTGGGATTGACTTTTCAGAAAAATTGCAAATGGGACAAACACATAAATATAATTTTGGCTAAAACGAGTAAAATGATTAATTGCCTTAGATCTTTAAAACACCGCCTTAATAGAAATACCTTGAAAACTATATATACCTCTTTTATCCTTCCACATTTTGACTATTGTGACGTAATATGGGATGGGTGCACAGAAGAACTAAAAAACAAATTAGAACACTTGCAACTAGATGCACTCAGAACTATATGCGGGGCTGTAAAGGGTACCAGCCATAGGTTATTATATGAAGAAACAGGATTTATCACTCTGCAAGAGAGGCGAAGGCGTAACAAACTCATCTTAATGTACAAAATTATTAATCAATTAACTCCCCCATACCTCCACAATTTAATTCAATTTTCCAATATTCCTTATAATCTTCGTAATAGCAATATTTTAACTGATTACTTATGTCGAACAACTTTATTCTCTAAATCCTTTATACCTTCTACCATAAAAGAATGGAATAACCTTGATATAAGTATTAAAAATTCGCCCTCAATAAATAATTTTAAAACCAAAATAACTGATAAAGATAAAAATATACCCCCTTATTTCAACTTTGGCAAACGTAAAAATCAAATATTACATAGTCGTCTTCGTCTCTCATGCAGTGACCTAAATGGGCATAAATTTTTAAGGCATATTTCGGACAGCCCCGAGTGTGATTGCGGTCATTCCTTCGAAGATACTGATCATTTTCTTTTACATTGCTCCTTACATTCTGATGCACGAAAAATATCTATAAATCTTTTACCATCGAATTTTATCAATACACATAATCTGTTATACGGTGTAAGCAGCAGTGATATTTCGTTAACAATTTTTGAAAGGGTCCACATGTTTTTTGACATGAGTAGAAGGTTTTAAGATCTATTTCGACCAAAATGCGAACACGAACAACTGCGTAGCCAGTGTGTAAATATGTATATATGAAATGTTGTTGACTAAGTATCCATTTTATTGTTTTGTTGTTTACTCAATTACCTTTTTTTTATTTTTTATCCATATTATTTTTGTATTTAGGAGAGAGGTCATATAGGCTATGCCTGTTCCTCAATCCCTTTCAATTTCTGAATAAAATATTGTTTTAAAAAAAAAAAAATTGTTTGTTCCAAGAACGTCAACTGAATCACCTGATTCAACGTTATTTGTCAAGCCTGGCCAGAAAAACTGTAGACGTTTATAGTAAATTATGTACTTCTAACGTAACTTTTGTAACATTTTAAATTATGATTTTTTGAACGTTGGTAATATATTTGTTTGTGACGTAAAATTGATTATATTGAATTTCCGTTTTTAAAACGTTCTGTTTTCCTAATCTTAAAGCGTTAAAATAAAACGAAAAAGAAAAACTTCCAATATAGTTCGTAAAACATTGTATTTATATTTTACATTCTTTACATCTTACATTATTAGCAAACGTTGCATTTAAACATTAGATGAATGTTCCAACCATGTTTTTGTTTGACGTTATACCCTCGGTACCGTGAACAGTTACTTAACATCAATTAATATTATTCTACTGACGTTTACTTAAGAAACGTTCAGATTAGTTGTTCCAAAAACGTCAGCTGAACCACCTGATCAACGTTATTTCCCAAGCCTGGTGAGACAACCTAGAAACGTCAATTAATTATGTTCTTATGATGTAAATTCTGAAGCTTTTTAACTTATGATTCTTTGAACGTTAGTAATACATTAGACTAATGTTTCAACTCCGTTTTTTTATGAAGTTATATCGTTGATACTGTGAGACGTTACTAAACATTAGTTGATATCGTTTTATTGACGTTTACGTAAGAAACGTTCAGATTAGTTGTTCCAAGAACGTCAACTGAACCACCTGATTCAATATTATTTGGCAAGCCTGGTCAGACAAACTTTAAACGTCAGTAAATTATGTTTTTCTAACGTAACTTTTGTAGCGTTTTAACATATGATTCTTTGAACGTTAGTAATATATTTTTGGTGAAGTTATAATTATTATTATTGATTACATTAAATTTCAGTTTTTAAAACGTTCTGTTTTCCTAATCTTAAAACGTTAAAATTAAACGAAAAATAAACCCTTCTGTAAGCGACCAAACAATCTAGTCTAATGTTCTGCAATTAGAGGGCCCATATGTGAGCGACCAAATAATCTAGTCTACGACTAATCACGTGACCGAAAAAGCGTGCAGTCTTCTCATCGAACTTTCTGTTGTTGTCTGAGTTCTCCGTCTTCGTCGTCGAAATCATCGAATTGTACATGATGTAGAGCAAAAAATAATTTGGTATCTATCATTATTGTATATCCTATTGTGTTATATTGACCATATATATTGATAAGGATAAATTTAGGGCCCGTGTCGGTAAATGACATGTCTTTGTTTGACGTGTTTGCAAGTCAACCCTGTCCCATAGTATTTGGCTGTTTGTATATCTGTGCGTTTCCATGGTGACAGCCATGCAGGCCTATATGGAAACTACACTGTGATATACAGGCCTATGACCATATCATCCGATATTGTTGATATTGTTTTTAGTTATACGATATTGTGTTAAGTTATACGTATATATCTTGAAACTTACATTTTTGTAACTAATGTATTTTCAGTCAATCTATGCAAGGCTATGCAAGACTATGCAAGGCTACACAAGTCTACTGTAATTCACTGTACTAATCTATACAAGTTTACTGTACTATGCAAGATAATTGAAGTTTGATATTCAACTTTCAAGTCTTCTATTGATCCTTATGAATGAATGAATGAATGAACGAATAAAAGAAATTTGTAACCTCAATGTAGTCTTGCGGAATTGACAACTCTGTTCTACTACATTATTATTGACAAATTAATTGCGTAAGGAACTAAGGATGGAAGGAATCAACGAAACTTCTAAGAAAGGAGACTCATCAACAGACAGGAAAGATGATCAACAACACGAAACACAAGATTCACAATCACAGGTAGCAAGACAAAGAAAATTAACTGAAAAGTGTCGTCGATACCACATCGAAAAATTAGAAAATCGTCGCAACGTTTTATTTCACAACCTTTGGGATCACACAAAGGCAATACAGAATTCAACAGATACAAACACAATAAAGTTGCTGCACCATAAATGGCTTGAAATATATCAAGATTTTCAACATGTCCACAATGAATATTGCGAACTCTTGTCCAAAGAAGATCTTGAAATCTACTTAAAAGATTGGTATAATCCACGATATGAAGATATTTGTGCTTTTCAAACTTATTTAGAAGAACTCTTTGCATCTAAAATGAACTTGTCTCAAGGTGGTCCTGAAGTTGGGGATGTCGAAGAAGGAATAAGACCTGGCGATAGCATCTCTCGAATATCGCATAAAACAAAGAAGTCGCAAAGTGGTTCATCTACAATTTCTGCCATTAGAATTAAAACTGCACAAGAAAAAGCAGAACTAGAAATTAAACAGAAGAAACTTAAAGAAAAACAAAGTCTTGAAAGACAAAGATCCGAACTGAAACTTAGGGAAGAAGAGTTGGAATTTCAAACAGCAATGGATATCGTCAGTGGTAAGTCAAAAGTCATAGATGAAATAATAGAACGAAGCAGTCAACTAGACTCTCCGAATCCTAATGCTACCCATATCTCTCCGAAGCTGAAGGATGTTGATACTGTTACTCGTTCACCCGTGACTGAACCTACAAGTAGAACTCAATTGACCGACAATAACTCAATCATTCCAGCTGCAACTGCTCTGAATCTGATACAGAATATTAAGCGACCACTTGTCGACTTGAAGAAATTTGGAGGAGACCCTCTAGAGTATAAAAAGTTTCTTCGTCAGTTTGAATCAAAGGTAGTACTTTACACTCGTACCGATGATGAGCGTATGAATTACCTTGAACAATTTACTTACGGTCAACCCAACAAGATTGTTTCCGGGTTTAGCTTCTTGGATGCTAAGGTTGGCTACAAGTCTGCCTTAAATGAACTCGAATTAAGATATGGTGACCCGAATACAATTGCCAATGCATATTGTGAGAGAGCTCTAAATTGGCAACCCATCAAGACTGAATTTCCGAAAGCTCTTGACGACTTTGGTATTTTCCTTACCGAATGTTACAATGCTATTAAACACATTGACTCTCTAAAGATATTAGAATATCCAGACAACTTAAGAAAATTACTTAAAAAGCTACCTTATTATCTTCAAGATCGATTTTGCAGTCTTGCCCAATCTAACAAAGATAAAAATCAACCAGTTAACTTTTTATTACTTGTCACGTTTGTGAAGAGTGAAGCTAAGAAATTGATGGATCCTGTGTTTGGAAAAGATGCCATGGCCGATAAGAAAACTCCTGATATTATGAATAATCAAAAACCTCGACCAAAGGGAACTTATGCTGCAAATGTTACAAATGTGAACAGATCTTCAAATCCAACTAATTTATTATCAACTCATAGAATGGGCCATTATCAAACTCAACGTACACCAAGTAGCAATCAAGAAAAATGTATTCACTGTTTAAGAACGCACTCTGTGGGAAACTGTAAGGAATTTGAAACTTTACCTCATCACGAAAAGCTGAACATTCTTCGTATGAATGGTAGATGTTTTGGCTGTTTAGAGAAAGGACATATGAGAAACCAATGCGAAAATAGAATTCAATGCTCTCATTGCGAGTTTCGTCACCCATCGGTGTTGCATATCACTGGAAGGCCTGATAACTTTATACGTTCCTCTGATGAAACATCTACTAAGGCCCTTGCTAACAACACTACAAGTCACAGATCTGTCATGAGGGCCGGAGAACCTGAATGTACCATGGCAATATTACCTGTCAAAGTGAGAACACTTAATGGATTACAGTCTATAGAAACATATGCCTTTATGGATACAGGTAGCAGCGTAACTTTTATCACTGAACATTTGATGAACCAACTTGGAATAGAAGGCAAACGAACAAGAATATCTTTAGACAGTATGACAGATACAGTTTCCATCACCTCATTTATTGTAGAAAATTTAGAGGTCCTTGATTATGGTATGAACAATTCAGTAATAATTCCGAGATGTTATTCTAAAAACAGACTTCCTGTTGAACGCCACCATATTCCAAGAAAACATGATATTGAAAAATGGCCACACTTGAGAAACATTGAAATTCCAGAACCTGATTGTAGAATTGGTCTTATGATTGGTAACAATATTCCTGATGCCTTAACGCCAATAGAAATCGCCACAGGTCCCAGAGGAAGCCCTCATGCTTCTAGAACTTCTATAGGATGGATACTTTGGAATGTCTTAAGAGATTCGACCAATCATAAAAAATATCCTGCGACCGTAAATAGAGCTGAAGTAAACATTATACATGAATATGAACGATTAAACGAACTTGATAGCCTAGTACGTAGATCTATCGATCTCGAGTTTCCCGAACGCTCAGTCGATGATAAAAATGAACATTCAGTCTTAGATGAACGTTTCTTTGAACATGTAAACAATTCGGTCAGGCTAGTCAATGGACACTATGAAATAGGACTTCCATTTAAGAGTCAAAACATTGAATTACCGGACAATAAATCTATGACATTAAGTCGTTTAAGGGGCATTGAGCGAAAATTTATTAGAAATCCTGAATTTAAGAAAGACTATGTCGAATTTATGAATACTATGTTAAGTAAAGGTTATGCCGAGGAGGTACCATTGGAAGAAATCGATAACGAACATAACAGGAAATGGTTTATTCCCCACCACGGAGTTTACCATAAACAAAAGAAGAAACTACGTACAGTATTTGACTGTTCTGCTAAATATGATGGTGTGTCCCTGAATGACATGCTACTTTCTTGTCCAGATTTAGCCAATAATCTGATTGGAGTTCTGATGAGATTTCGATTGGGGAAAATTGGATTAATATCAGACATTGAAGCTATTTTCCACCAAATCAAGATACCTGTTGAAGATCGCGACGGTTTTTATGGTGGCCCGATGGTAACTTAGAATCTGCTGTTACACAGTACCGAATGACTTCACATTTATTTGGTGCTATTTCGTCTCCGAGTATAGCCAATTTCGCACTGCAAAGGACAGTCAAAGACTTCTCTGACAAATTTGATAAAGATGTTCTTGATACGGTCTTAAATAACTTTTACGTTGATGACTGTCTACGCTCTGTAGATACAGAAGAAGAAGCCTTCAGTTTAGTAAAGAATTTAGTTGAGATTTGCAGACTAGGTGGATTCCACTTACATAAATGGATCAGTAATTCTCCAACAGTTATGCAAAGTATACCAGAAACAGAACGTGCGTCCTGTAATGTCGTTACTATGGGAAATAACGAAAGTATCATCGAAAGAGCTTTAGGTGTAAATTGGAATTTAGCTTCGGATTGTTTGACTTTTAAGATTAATGTTGGAAATCAGCCGTACACTAGAAGAGGTCTTCTATCGATTATAAGTTCTATTTTTGATCCTTTAGGATTCGCATCTCCAGCATTACTTTATCCGAAGTTATTATTACAAGAATTATGCCAGAAAGGAATATCTTGGGATCAAGGTCTCGATGAAGTTGAACATTGTAAATGGTTTCGTTGGCTGTCTGATCTTCCAAAATTAGAAAGCATACATATTCCAAGATGTGTGAAACCTTCTTTATTTAAAGACGTTATCTCAATCCAGTTACATAATTTTGCGGATGCAAGTAACCTGGGTTTTGGAATAGCCTGTTATTTACGATTAGTGGATCTTTGGTCCTTTTGATATTTGCGCATATCGGATTGTAGCTTCCTTTAAGGATATTTGCGCATATCGGATCGTAGCTTCCTGAATTATGAATTCTGATTGGCTGAAAAATGGCCTTTTTTAGATTGTGGTCCTTATGGAGTTCACAATTATTATCCGATTTAAAAAACTGTTTAACTGTATCACTGTTGAAACGAGTTCAAATGTTCTGAAAATCAGACCAATGCTGCTGAAGACAAAATGGCCGCCGCTTGTACGCAAATAGTGTTAAAATATGATATCAAGGTTGTTTGTGGACTCTGTCACAATTTTAATCTGATTTTGATGAAACTTGAAATGCATCTTTATAATCCAAAGACCTCTAAGAGGTCACAATAATTATCCGATTTCAAAAAGCTTTCGAATATATCACTTTTCACTGTTATGAAGGTTGAGTTCGAATTCCGTGAAAATCAACAAAAATACCCGACAAAAAGGCTGCTCTGTCTACACCAATTGTGTAATACATAATACCAAGATTGTGGACTTTGTCCACAATTGTTTGTGAACAGTCTACACTACAGGTCACAATTTTTTATCCGATTTCAATGAAACTTAAAATATAGGTTGATCAACCTAAAATCTTGGTTCCTTTCGATATTGGAATGTATCGGACTGTAACTTCATGAATTATGGCCCCTTATTGTACGAAAAATTACGTTTTTCGCTTGTGAACACTGTAGAGGTCCGATTTTGATGAAACTTGAAATACATAGTTATAACCCAAAGATCTTGTTTCCTATCTATATTTGCGCATTTTGGATGGTAACTTCCTGAATCGTGGCCCCTAATTGTACGAAAAATCACCAATTTTATCTTGTGGTCTTTCTGGAGGCCAAAATTATTATCTGATTTAAAAAAAAGTCTGATTATATCACCATTACACCATAATGAAGGTTGAGTTCGAATTTCGCGAAAAATCAGACCAAAATTGTCGGACAAAATGGACCCCACTTGTACGCGATTAGTGTTAAAATATGGTATAACAAGTTGTGGACCCTGTGTAGGTAACAATTTTAATCTGATTTTGAAATTGATGCATGTTTATAACCTAAAGATCTTGGTTCCTTTCGATATTTGCGCATATCAGATCCTAACTTCATGGATTATGGCCCCTGATTGTATGAAAAATCACGTTTTTCGCTTGTGAACACTGTAGAGGTCACAATTTTGATGAAACTTGAAATGCATGTTTATAACCCAAAGATCATGGTTCCTTTTGATATTTGCGCATATTGGATTGTAACTTCCTGAATAATAGCCCCTGATTGTATGCAAAATCGACTTTTATGTGGTCGCCCCTGTCCGTCCGTCCGTCCACAATTGTTTGTGGACTCTCTACAGGTCACAATTCTTACCCGATTTTGACGAAACTTGAAATATATGTTTATCCCCAAAAGATCTCGGCTGCTTTCGATATTGGCATGTATCGGATCAAAACTTCATGGATTATAGCCCCTGATTGTACGAAAAATCACGTTTCTAGCTTGTGGACCCTATAGAGGTCACAATTTTGATCCGATTTTGATGAAACTTGACATGCATGTTTATAACCCAAAGATCTTGGTTCCTTTCGATATTTGCGCCTATCGGAACGTAATTTCCTGAATTATGGCCCCTGATTGTCCGAAAAATCACTTTTTTATACGCCCACATTTTCATGTGAACGTATATTGTCGTCGCCCCTGTCCGTCCACAATTTGTTTGTGGACTCTCTACAGGTCACAATTCTTATCTGATTTTGACGAAACTTGAAATATAGATTTATCCCCAAAAGATCTCGGCTGCTTTCGATATTGGCATGTATCGGATCAAAACGTCATGGATTATGGCCCCTGATTGTACGAAAAATCACGTTTCTAGCTTGTGGACCCTATAGAGGTCACAATTTTGAACCGATTTTGATGAAACTTGACATGCATGTTTATAACCCAAAGATCTTGGTTCCTATCGATATTTGCGCCTATCGGAACGTAATTTCCTGAATTATGGCCCCTGATTGTCCGAAAAATCAGTTTATTTACCTTATGGTACCTCTGGAGGTCACAATTATTATCCGATTTAAAAAACCGTTCGATTATATCACCGTTACACCCTAAGGAAGGTTGAGTTCGGATTTCGGGAAAATCGGACAAAAATTGCCATACAAAATGGCCGCCGTTTGTACGCGAATACTGTTAAAAAATGGTATATCAGTGTTGTGGACCCTGTAGAGGTCACAATTTTAATTCGATTTTGATGAAACTTGAAATTCATGGTTATAACCCAAAGATCTTGGTTCCTTTCGATATTTGCGCATATCGGATAGTAACTTCCCAAATTATGGCCCCTGATTAAATGCAAAATCGGCTTTTTTTTAGCTTGTTGTCCCTCTGGAGGTCACAATTATTATACGATTTGAAAAAAACATTTGACTATATTACCGTTACACCGTAAGGCAGGTTGAGTTCGAATTTCGGGAATATCGGTCCAAAATTGCCATACAAAATGGCCGCCATTTGTACGCGAATACTGTTAAAAAATGGTATCTCTTGGTTGTGGACCCTGTATAGGTCACAATTTTAATTCGATTTTGATGAAACTTGAAATGCACGGTTATAACCCAAAGATCTTAGTTCCTTTCGTTATTTGCGCATATCGGATCATAACTTCCTGAATTATGGCCCCTGATTGTCCGAAAAATCGGTTATGGTCCCTCTGGAGGTCACAGTTATTATCCGATTTAAAAAAGCGTTTGACTCTATCACCGTTACACCCTACGGAAGGTTGAGTTCGAATTTCGAGAAAATCGGACCATAATTGCCAGACGAAATGGCCGCCGTTTGTACACATTTCTAGGTCGTGTACCGTCACACCATAATCATTGTCAGCTTCGAATTTCATGAATATCAGACTGGAACTGACCAACATTTCTAGGTTGTGTACCGTCACACCATAATCATTGTCAGCTTCGAATTTCATGAATATCAGACTGGAACTGACCAACAAAATGGCTGCTCCCAATACAGTATGAAATACAGGACTTAATGATGTAGGAAAAATCACTTTCGGTATTGCTTGTTCTCTATCCATCTCTCGAAAATGTGGGCGTATCCTGCCTGGCAGTGCCAGCCTATCTTTTTAGCTTGTGATCCCTCTGGAGGTCACAATTATTATCCGATTTAAAAAAAACGTTTGATTATATTACCATTACACTGTAAGGAAGGTTGAGTTCGAATTTCAGGAAAATCGGACCAAAATTGCCATACAAAATGGCCGCCGTTTGTACACGAATACTGTTAAAAAATGGTATATCATGGTTGTGGACCCTGTATAGGTCACAATTTTAATTCGATTTTGATGAAACTTGAAATGCATGGTTATAACCCAAAGATCTTGGTTCCTTTCGTTATTTGCGCATATCAAATCGTAACTTCCTGAATTATGGCCCCTGATTGTCCGAAAAATCGCCTATGGTCCCTCTGGAGGTCACAGTTATTATCCGATTTAAAAAAACGTTTGACTCTATCACCGTTACACCCTCTGGAAGGTTGAGTTCGAATTTCGAGAAAATCGGACCATAATTGCCATACAAAATGGCCGCCGTTTGTACGTGAATAGTGTAAAAATATGGTATATCAAAGTTGTGGACACTGTAGAGGTCACAATTTTAATTCGATTTTGATGAAACCTGAAATGCATGTTTATAACCTAAAGATCTTTATTCTTTTCGATATTTGCGCATATCAAATTGTAACTTAATGAATTATGGTCTTTGATTGTAGGAAAAATCACTTTCGGTATTGCTTGTTTTCTATCCATCTCTCGAACAATTATTATCCGATTTTAAAAAAACTCTGATTATATTACTGTTGCACCGTAAGGAAGGTTGAGTTCGAATTTCGTGAAAATCGTACCAAAATTGCCGGACGAAATGGTCGCCGTTTGTACGCGAATAGTGTAAAAATATGGTATATCATGGTTGTGGACTCTCCACAGGTCACAATTCTTATCCGATTTTGACGAAAAGTCACATTTCTAGGTTGTGAACCGTCACACCATAATCATTGTCGGCTTCAAATTTCATGAATATCAGACTGGAACTGACCAACAAAATGGCTGCTCCCATTACTCCCAATACAGTATGAAATACAGGACTTAATGATGTAGGAAAAATCACTTTTGGTATTGCTTGTTCTCTATCCATTTCTCGAAAATGTGGACGTATCCTGCCTGGCAGTGCCAGCCTATATTTTAGCTTGTGGTACCTCTGGAGGTCACAATTATTATCCGATTTAAAAAACCGTTCGATTATATCACCGTTACACCCTAAGGAAGGTTGAGTTCGAATTTCGGGGAAAATCGGACCAAAATTGCCATACAAAATGGCCGCCGTTTGTACGCGAAGACTGTTAAAAAATGGTATAAGTGTTGTGGACCCTGTAGAGGTCACAATTTTAATCGCCTATGGTCCCTCTGGAGGTCACAATTATTATCCGATTTAAAAAAAACGTTTGACTCTATCACCGTTACACCCTACGGAAGGTTGAGTTCGAATTTCGAGAAAATCGGATCCTAATCGTCAGACAAAATGGCCACTGTTTGTACGCGAATAGTGTAAAAATATGGTATATCAAAGTTGTGGACCCTGTAGAGGTCACAATTTTAATTCGATTTTGATGAAACCTGAGTTGCATGTTTATAACCTAAAGGATCTTGATCCTTTTCGATATTTGCGCATATCAAATTGTAACTTAAACATACATTATGGGAGAGCAAAAACAAACTTTTGTCGGTCTTCCTTTGGGCCTCAGAAGTCATAGAAATTATAAATTAGATCTTTATTTAAACAACAAGCCTAAAATGAACTCTGTAGACCCACGGATGGCTTGGATTGGGCTCGGATTAAAACAGGATTTCGTTGACTGATTTAATCACTATGGCGTCGTGGGCGGGGCTTCTCCGTGACGTTGACGTCATCATACTTCCGGACTGTTTTCTATTCATCTGCTTAGTACCTGAAGTACAAAAGAATACACGCAGGCAACGCAAGAAGTCGGCTATTTATTATAATTTATTTACAATACTGCCTCGTTGATTTGGCCCATTCCTTTCAAACATTAATATCCTATCGCAGACTTTCTCTTCTTATCTATATATTAAAAGTCTTGATTCTAATTTATAGTAAAAAATAAATGTATACGAATTGAATTGCAGTCCTGTCTCAAACCGAATACGCTATCGGTACTAGTCATTGTAAACATTACTTGATAATCGAGACTATATAGGTGGAGTTAACGCCTGTCAATCAACAATCGGCCATAATGGGAAAAAGGTGTCGATGAATTTAACTACCATTTCTAGTAAAAAATTATAGTGGTAACAACTTTGTTCAGGATAAAGTAATTTGACTGAAATTTTCAATATATTCTTGTTTCAGCATCTATTTTTGAACTGTTATAGCAAGAATGGCTAACTCCTTGTAAAAATCTCCCATAATGTATCTTTAATGAATTATGGCCTTTGATTGTAGGAAAAATCACTTTCGGTATTGCTTGTTTTCTATCTATATCTCGAACAATTATTATCCGATTTTAAAAAAAACCTCTGATTATATTACTGTTGCACCGTAAGGAAGGTTGAGTTCGAATTTCGTGAAAATCGTACCAAAATTTCTAGGTCACATTTCTAGGTTGTGTACCGTCACACCATAGTCATTGTCGGCTTTGAATTTCATGAATATCAGACTGGAACTGACCAACAAAATGGCTGCTCCCATTACTCCCAATACAGTATGAAATACAGGACTTAATGATGTAGGAAAAATCACTTTCGGTATTGCTTGTTCTCTATCCATCTCTCGAAAATGTGGGCGTATCCTGCCTGGCAGTGCCAGCCTATCTTTACTTGAACGCCCTGTGCATGAGACCTTGGTTTATCGTCCCATTCGAACGCCTAGACACTGTCCTGCACCCCTGACAAAGGGAAACCACCCTAGAAAACCCCGAGCAAATTTCCCCCAACACAGGGAGCGAACTCACCCAGCCACCGCGGCTCCCATTATCGTTTTAATTACTACAAGATGTGGGATTTTATAAAGGTAGTTTTTCTACTTGGTCTACAATGGATTTTGTTTTTTTGCTTTACATTACCACACCGATAATAGTCCAATATGGCGATTTTTATTCTTGTGAATTCAGCAAGGTCCATAAATTAATTTCCAATAAGATTGTCAGACATAGAATTTGAGCATAAGCTCATAGACGTACAGGCTCGATGAATGTTGGGGTGGAGGGGCAGAACCTGAAATGGCCGATAAAATTTTGGGTTACAGACGGCGGTGCCAGTCGTCTCCTACCATTAAGATGGTTGTATAAACATCTTCTATTTCTATTGCATCACCCCACTAGTTAGCATGTATAAAATAAATGAATACAGCAACTTAAAACTGCTCTAATATAGCTTATCTAGTTTTTCTGCTATTCTAGCAACTTTTGTTTTCACTTTACCAATCTGCCCGAAAAGTCAGATTGCCACACACACACACACTACCCTAACCCCTTGACTTTTACGCCAATGCATAAGCTGATACATCACGACATACTAAAGGAAATATCACTTACAGACAGTTCCTCAAAGGAATTTCACACCGGAAGGCCCGTGTCTGAGATCGTTTGCCCCCGGTCCAACCGTGATATCATTGAGACCGATAATAACCACGGGTTCATTTCTGTCAGTTTTTCATTTTACAAGTAAGTATGATTTCCACAAAAATACTCTTTTTCATCAGCAATGGACACGGTACAAATAAAAAAGACAAAAAGAACCCACGGTTACTGTCGGTCATAATGATAATCCAAGGAGTGATCCTTGCTCCGTGAGAGGTTTCCACTCTCTGAGGGCGGCAGACCGATGGGGACATGTAAATGGATATTTATAGGGTATATCGTAGTGCTTCTAGCTTCTACATATATTTAATCTACGGCAACCTTAGCAAGTCATCAAAACCGACGTAAGTTTGTGACTAAAAGGGACCCCAAAATACGCAAAAAGATTAATTGCTTTCGGGGAAAAGCTATGATATTAAAAGGATGACAAATTTCTGCATAACTTTAAAGTTACAATTTCATATTTTTAAGTTATAATTTTAAAATGTATTAAAAATAAAGCCTTAAAATAGATTGTATCTATAAACAGTCCTACCTTGTTAAAGAATAATCCTATTTATCCTATAATTCACTCTTGCCAGTCGAAAAATTAGCAAAAATGTAATTTTCAACTTCCAATTCAAACGTTTGAAGATAGCTATTGCATGGGGGAATGGAAAAACAAAGGAGGTAATTGTGTTATTATTTCCTGTGACAATGATTGTTATGCCCGGGAGATAATGTCCATGATCGTATTATAGTGAGTTGACAACCCTCTGAGCAAAAGACATATAGAAACAATTTTGTTTTGACCTTCTTTGAAAATATGAAATTACCACTTTATTCAACAGTAGAATACCTAATATAAAATGATACTTGGTATATTATTTTACAGTTAATTAATACAAAAAGAAATATATGTTTCCGTTTTATTCAATAAACAATTTATTGTCATATCATACAGAAAGATATGGTCTTAAAACGTTTTGCAAATTACATGGTAGGCTTTACCTTATATCAATTAACACTTGCTCTTTTGATCAAAGTTTGTATAGCTACTAGAACGTTTCCGTTTAATTGAACTTTCCAATAGAAAATTTATTGATAGTTCAAGGGAGAAGTGCCACAGGTGGTAGATAATATTTAAATTTTGTTTGATTGTACGATAAATCACGTTTTCAGCTTGTGGACCCTATAGAGGGCAAAATTTTGAACTGATTTTGATGAAACTTGACATGTATGTTAATAACCCAAAGATCTTGGTTCCTTTCGATATTTGCACCCATTGGATCGTAACTTCCTGAATTATGGCCCCTGATTGTCCGAAAGATTGCCCTTTTTATACGCCCACATTTTCATGTGGACGTATTATGTTGTCGCCCCTGTCCGTCCGGACGTCCACAATTGTTTGTGGACTCTCTACAGGTCACAATTCTTACCCGATTTTGACGAAACTTGAAATATAGGTTTATCCCCAAAAGATCTCGGCTGCATTCGATATTGGCATGTATCGGATCAAAACTTCATGGATTATAGCCCCTGATTGTACGAAAAATCACGTTTCTAGCTTGTGGACCCTATAGAGGTCACAATTTTGAACCGATTTTGATGAAACTTGACATGCATGTTTATAAGCCAAAGATCTTGGTTCCTTTCGATAATTGCGCCTATCGGAACGTAATTTCCTGAATTATGGCCCCTGATTGTCCGAAAAATCACCTTTTTATACGCCCACATTTTCATGTGGACGTATTATGTCGTCGTCCGTCCGTCCACAATTTGTTTGTGGACTCTCTACAGGTCACAATTTTTATCCGATTTTGACGAAACTTTAAATATGGGTTTATCCCCATAAGATCTCGGCTGCTTTCGATATTGGCATGTATCGGATGGAAACTTCATGGATTATGGCCCCTGATTGTACGAAATATCATGTTTTTAGCTTGTGGACCATATAGAGGTCACAATTTTGAACCGATTGTGATGAAACTTGACATGCATGTTTATAACCCCAAGATCTTGGTTCCTTTCGATATTTGCGCCAATCGGATTGTAACTTCCTAAATTATGGCCCCTGATTGTCCGAAAAATCGCGTTTTTAAGCTTGTGGTCCGACTGGAGGTCCAAATTATTATCCGATTTAAAAAACCGTTTGATTATATCACCGTCCCATGGTTATGAAGGTTGAGTTCGAATTTCGTGAAAATCGGATCAAAATTGACATACAAAATGGCTGTCGATTGTACGAGAATAGTGTGAAAATATGTTATTTCAAGGTTGTGGACCCTATAGAGGTCACAATTTTGAACCGATTGTGATGAAACTTGACATGCATGTTTATAACCCCAAGATCTTGGTTTCTTTCGATATTTGCGCCCATCGGATCGTAACTTCCTGAATTATGGCCCCTGATTGTCCGAAAAATCACCCTTTTTAGCTTGTGGTCCCTCTGGAGGTCCAAATTATTATCCGATTTAAAAAACCGTTTGATTATATCACCGTTACATGGTAATGGAGGTTGAGTTCGAATTTCGTGAAAATCGGACCACAATTGACATACAAAATGGCCGCTGTTTATACACGAATAGTGTGAAAATATGTTATTTCAAGGTTGTGGACCCTATCACTAAGAAGTAGCTACAGTGTGTTTTGTACGTTTTAGGTATGTATAACAACCAACTTAGTTTAATTTCTACGAAACTGGGTAAAATTCTAATTATGGCAATAAATCTAATACGAAAAGGTTAAACTCTGTAGATACGGTGTGTTAATTAACAGGGGTGAGAAATTGACTAAGGATGATTTAATTATCGCTAGGAGTGAAAATCTTAGTGACGGTGTGTTTTCTGTACTGGGTGTGTTAATTAACAAACGGGTTAAAAACAACTGACACGGTGTGTATTCTACGTTTGGTGAGTTTTCTCGAAAGCGTGTTATAACTGCACCAAAAGTGTCTTATCAAGGACTAGCAGGCTAAATCTGACACGTAGGTGTCAAATCTAATTTACCGTGCGATTTCTTAATCGACCGTGTGTTTTACGCAGATCGGTCTTTGTTAAGGGTAGGTCTTTATACATGGATTTATACCTGCTGTAGTAGTTACATATATGCCCTCTTTAGTCTATGCGTATTTCATTTGTTGATGAATACTTACGTTTCTTATACTGCATACCATTGTCTTGCTACAGTTATTTATATTTCTTGTCTTTTTGTGTGTTTCATTTGTTAGCATTATCGTGGTACTACTGAACTATAAATGCATGTGTCTTAAAATCGGTCGCACTCAATATCGTTATTTACCGATATCCGGTCCAACCTCAATTTGAGTATACGATGTATTGTAATCTCTATTGATATCAGATGCTCTAATCTATTTCCACATACATAACAAACGATAATTCACATATCAAATAACACTAATGCAAATAGGGACACGGACCTGTGGCGATATTGCATGGTCGAACTCGGTGTAATCAGCTTGTCGTTGCGTGAAAATACCGTGCTATGTATGACTATTTGTCTTTGACACGTGTCCATATAGCCGCTTGTGATTCAATAAACGTTGTGTCCCAAAGCCGTCGTTGCGTGCAAAATAGAGACCTCTAACTTAATATGGAAATAGGGGCTTAATTTAATAAGAACGACTAAATTTAAACACGTGTTAATATTTCTATTGTTTACGATTGTATGTCATAGCTTTATTATTTTTCTACCGGTACTAATAACTACGAGGCGAGTGGATCCAATTGTAATTTAGCATGTATAGAAATACGTGATGACAGATCGAGAGCACGGGCTGCAATAGTCCCCAACTTGTTCTATTTATAAAAGCATGCCATCACCTTTGGAAATCCGTTAAAGGACAATATTGGTGCCAGTCATTATCACATATGTGATAGAACTGATTAAACACTTTCCAAAAATATTATTTACACAGAGATCATCGCTACCATAGAGGAGTAATAAAGAATTCATGAATCGGAAGTGACGAACGCCAAAGGAAAACACGAGTTATCTCTGTATGTGAATGACTGAAGTGACGAGTGATGATAGATAAACGGCCGAATTTCTGCTCACTAATAATTTCTTCGAAGACAAAAAGCTGTTATATGGGACCGCAAGAGGATATCTGACGATTCAATAAAGTAATTAAGTGTCATAAGATAAGAGAACACGGGAAAAATAGAAATACTCTGTACAGCCCCTTGTTTTTATTCATTCTATAGGGGAGACCGGGGCACATTGAACACTGTATAGTGTTGGGTTGTATAGTATTATTTATAAAGGATATATCCATGGTGGTTCAATGTGCCCCGGTTTCCCCTACCTTATAAAAACATGGTAATGCACGAACTTTTTTCTGTTTTTCTTTCGCGTTCTCTTATGTAGTGACAGCCAATTCTTTTTATGAATTGTAAGATATTCGCTCACAGTGTTTAAAGGAGCTAAGTCTTTAACTCAATGTCATCCAAAATCTTCAACATTGAAAACACGAATTATTTGTCAATTTAAATCAAAATTGATGATGTGATCTTACCGGAAAAAGATGGGCTCCTGATATCCAATATTTAAGAAAAAATAAATATTTTACCATTGGTACACGAATCGTGTACCATAATGCGTTTCAGCCCCAGTTCTAGCAAGAGACTCGAGGAACGAGGCTAAAAACATTGTACCAAATCAAACGGCGCATGTAGACTGGAATAACTAGACGCTAAAAAAAAATGCCTTCGGTTGACACTTCTGGTTTATTTCGCCGAACATAACTGATTTGAAATTAGAGCAAAAACGGAAACAATTGAATGCAAATCAGTTTATATACATTCATATTACAGTATTATATGCGTTGCGATCCACTTGAGTCAATTTCTAGGTCCCAAATGTTAGCGATTTAGCTCCTTTAATCAGTTCTATCACATATGTGATAATGACTGGCACCAATATTGTCCTTTAATTTCCAGTCTAAAACGGCTTTATAATTTCTTTTGTTATTTCGGTCGCTTTATTTGAAAAGATTTAAATAATGTGCCATAGTAATTTGATTTTTTGTTTTTATTTTTAATTCGGTTTAATTGTGAACATTTCTAAATCTAAATATTGGACGAAAAACATTAATCATGGATACAGGTTCAGAATAGTGTTATAGAATGAGTTATTTGTTAAAGGTCTGTTAGTAACTTAGTACCGTATAATATGAACATCTGACATGCAAAATTGTGTTAAAGAATTAGACTACTGTCATTTGCGATATTTAGAGCCGTGCATAGAACACACTATGTCCAGAATTTGGCGGTAACAGCTTAACTAATAAATTTAATAAAAGAAAACTATTTCAGAACAACGATAATTTCTAATACACAATTTGTGTAATTAAAATATCTCTAGAGGTGGCGTTTGTTCGTTTGACAAATTAAGGTTTTGAAATAGGATACACAACACAAATATATTAACTTACAGGGTCATATTTTGAATTTTAATAAACCATGTTAATTCAAGAAAATTATTGTTGTCTTCTGATTAAGATAAAATCGTGAAACAGGTCCCAGGTTTATAATACACATTCACTAAAATTGTTGAGCTGCTGTGATGATCAATTTTATTACCCTAATAAAGTCTGGCAATTAACAGTTGTTACATAACATCTAGGTCAACGTTGATCCAAATGGTGTTCAGCGAAGCGTAATTCCTGCTGTGATGGCAGTTTTTGTGGTCATATGTGACTTGGAAATACGTTTAATAATTTAAAAAATTCAAGAACAACCAATTTTCGCATATTTCCGATGCAACAATTCTTTTTGTTTTAAAATATACTGTAGAAAAATAACTTAGTCCTATAACATTAGGACGCCATGATAATATCAGCATATATAGGCACAGGAAAAGCCCTCCATCTCTACATTCCAATGTTATCACGTTTTTCTAGCTCACTATTAAATTCCATTGTTGATAACGTTTCTTTTGAATCGCCCTAATATTCCACAAAATGTCATTATTGGAGCAGAGGTTATACGTATAGAAGCGAATGCTTCGGCCCATACAAACTGCCAATCAAAGAAAAAAATAAATAAAGCAGATAATTAATACGTTACAATTTAATTAAAACGTTTAGTAATGAAGGCATATGCATATCAATAAATAATGTCTCGTCTTTTTTAGTTGTTTGTTTGAACATTTCTCTGATTATAATATGATGGTTGGGGCTGAGTTTTTTTTCATTTGAGATACCAACCGCAATTTACTATGAGGAACAAAATTAATCGTATACATGTTAATAAAATAATTAAAATATCAAGCTTTGAGATGATAGAAAAGGGAAACATACATTTATGTCATTACAATAAGACCAACGCTGAATAGACCACAGTATGCACACACATGACAAAATTGTTCTTTTTGTGGTACTTTGTCATCCAGGGAATAAACTGTTACGGGTAAAAAAAAATCACACTCCGACCAATCATGTTATCTAATCCATTAGAACAGTGTCGCCTTTCCGTCTGAGATCAAAGAGCAAATAGGTCGGAGTCGAAAGAATAATTTCGTGTGAAAAGCGTGCTCTCTGGATAGAATAAATTATACAATAAGGATGAGACTGTAGCCGTGGAGTATCAGTGCTGTGGGGTATTATAGTTGTTGTTGCAGTATTATAAGAAATAGTCGTTGACTTTTTTGTTATTTGATTTTAGATCAAATCACTGATGATTTTGTTAATGAAGGATCTTGTATTGTTTGTTAATTGCATGGCGTTATGATTTTAGCCGTTTTGATTTTTAATTAGTATTAACGATGTTTTTGTGATAAAGTCGTGATTGTTATTTTGGCGCTATGATTTTAGCCACAATTTGTCTGAAGATTAAAAACGCCGCCCCTAGGAGATAAGCTAAATTTAACTCACTGTGGTATTAACTACAAAACGGTATATATTGACCGTAAAATGTCACATTCATTACCTTCATAAGTTCTTACTGTTAAAAAAATATCATAAATTGAAATCTAATAATTTATTATGGCTAGTTTATGTGTGGTTTGCTCCAAGAAGTGCGTCCCCGACAAGAGGCGTTGCAAGCTTGCAACGCAAAATCGTTTTAATTAAAAATGAAAATCCATGTTGACAACTTGACAAGTAAAAAATATTTCTAAATTTTCAAAAAACATTTCAACCCTTGACTTATTGGGATGAATTGTAACAAAAATCGTTTTAATTAAAAATGAAAATCCATGTTGACAACTTTACAAGTAGAAAATATTTCTAAAATTTCACAAACATTTCAACCCTTGACTTATTGGGATAAATTGTAACAATTGCCAAATTCCAACCAACTATATCAGCTGATCCATTAGTGCACGAGCTAATTAACTGTGCCTGTCTGTCAACATTAGAGAGCAGAACTCAATGTGTTTCATCTCTCTCAACATAAAAGAACAATTCGGTGTGAAAAGCGTGCATGAATTGACAGTATGAATTGTAATATAATGACTGGGTCGTTTGGGAGCGGTGTAGTAATATATGTCTGCATGATTGACTTTATTTATTCACGAACGGGCCGCTCAAGCTTGTGGACGACTTTATCATCGTATTATTATATGCCTAAATTAGGTATATGATTTATCTATTAGTGATGCAATTCTGTTTCCTTGGAAAGCCCTATTTACGACCCAGGTAAGAAATAATCTTATAAAATATGACAGCGACGAAACTTACAGGTTATCATTAGTTGTGAGATTTTTTATTTATAATTGTGTTTTCGAAATAGATCTGAGCATCTGATATCAATACCTTAGAGATTAAAATACGTCGGATAATCAAAATGAGGTTGGACCGGATATCGGTAAATAACGATATTGCGTGCAACCGATTTTAAGACACATACATTTATAGTTCAGTAGTACCACGGTAATGCTAACAAATGAAACACACAAAAAGACCAGAAATATAAATAACTGTAGCAAGACAATGATATGCAGTATAAGAAACGTAGTATTCATCAACAAATGAAATACGCATAGACTAAAGAGGACAGACATGTAACTGCAGCACGTACAAATCCATGTATAAAGACCTACCCTTAACAAAGACCGATCTGCGTAAAACACACGGTCGATTAAGAAATCGCACGGTAAATTAGATTTGACACCTACGCGTCAGATTTAGCCTGCTAGTCCTTGATAAGACACTTTGGTGCAGTTATAACACGCTTTCGAGAAAACTCACCAAACGTAGAATACACACCGTCGCTGAGATTTTCACTCCTAGCGATAATTAAATCATCCTTAGTCAATTTCTCACCCCTGTTAATTAACACACCGTATCTACAGAGTTTAACCTCTTTCTATTAGATGGCCACAGATCACTAATTATTGCCCCATTGACTTTAATGTTAATTCTCGTCTCTTAGACCGGTTGTAACCTTTTCCCAAATATTCGTTGGGTAAAACGCTTTCTGCCACAGATGGAGCAACATGTGGCAAACTCTTGCCCAAAAGCATGTATGAGGTTCTTCATGAAAATCTTGAGATAGACAAGCTGGAAGTAGAGACGGCTAACCTTGCAATTTTCAGCCCTCCGTTTCAACTTAACCAACCTCACAACTCTTGTATCCTTCCGCCTCAAAATCATGAATATTCACCAAAACCTGGCAGAAAATGTATTTTCAAACCCTTTTCTTCGATTCTACACCAAAAATCGCCATGCAAAAGGGGGAAAATGGGAGAGGGAGAGAAGGACTAAAAATAACTTTCGCCCTTGTTTCGTGGGTGACGGCCCATGAATATTTGGTGATCTGTGTCCTATATAGGGGTGAAACTTCGGATATCACCAAAAGGCCTTTTGTATTTGCTTCCCATATGTTCTGGCAACATGCTGGTGAAAGGAAATCAAAATCAAAGAATAACTGCAAAAATGATGGCCCTTTAAGTATACATGCTGCTTTAAGTACAGTGGTGCATCTCAGGTCCCTGGGCTAAAATTTAAAAAATCCTTTTTAATAGAGGCAGTATTTGAGCTCTGTGAAAAAATTAGACAAGTTGCAAACAAACTACATAGAAAACACTCATAATTTGGAATTTTTATCAAAAATATATTTTGTTACTGCCATGTCATGAAAAATGTACAAAATTTACATGTAGCATCTTTCAAAAAACCAATAATTTTCCACTTTTTTAGATAGCCAGACTGGCAAGTAATATATTTTTGGAAACCCTGGACAATATGCAAACAGAAAAATCACAAAACTGTTGCATTGATTGAAATTATAAAGGTCTGTACTGAAACATGTAACCCCACCCCCTAAAAATGTCAATGACTGAATCAATCTTATCTTTGGTTGCAGAGCCAACTTTACCAAAGGAATCTGTCTAACAGATATGATTTACCATCCCTGTCTAATATATGAACATAAAAACTAAAATAGGTGCAATAAATGTGAATTATGGTTAAAATAGGCGTTGCTGAAAGAAAAAAATGCCATAATTGGCCTATGTCCACCCCTCTCTAACAAAAGGGTCACAGAATACACAATTTTCACAAATTTGGAAATAGTTTAATGTTTTCAACATCTCAAACCTCAGAGGCATCATACAAATCTTTATTGCAATTATTGTACTGAAGCAAGATGTCTGGACCTTTACATCAATTGCCTTAAAAAATGAAGTCAAAAAGGTAGTTATGACATAGTTGACAACATAAAAGAGGCCTGAAAAGGAGCAAAATTAACATTTTACTGTTCTATAAGTGACATAAATACAACAAACACCACAAATCCTAGAAAATATTGACCATTAAGCTGACATTTACACATCTACACCAGTTCTGTATCAGTGTGTAGTCTTACTGGCCTGACATGTCTCAAGGTTCTAAGTTTGACTATGAACAAAAAAGGTCAGAAATCCTTGAAATGTACAAAATGACCATTTATTGGCAAAAAATAACATTCCCATCTGTAATTCAACAACAAATTCCAATTATCATTTAATTGTCAACACTGGTGCAATTAAATCTCTCAAAACACATTAATACAAACGGGTGGGGTGGGGCATTTATAGCCCCTCTAAACAGAAAGATGGGGTGAAAAATGTCTATAAAGACTGAGATATTGCTTCCTACATGAAGAAAATGCAAGAATTTAATGCTTCAAAGAAGAAAAGAATGCTTGTTCTGGGTAAAATAGTGGCCAAATTGAGCCTACCCCTGTTTTGAACATTTTGTACAAACCCATCTGCTGTATATTATTAACTCAGTGTTGCCAATTTTCCATTTTCTGTAGGAAAGCTGGAGCTGTTTCTAAACTTGACAAACTTATAGATCCCATCTAAGTTACATTAGCAATGAAAATAAGGGCATTTTAAGAAATTTTGAGTAGGTATGAAAGCATTAATTTTTACATCGAAATAGGAGAATCTGGAGATTTTCTGTGAATATTCCTGACTTTTAGACAAAATTAGGTGAAATTACAATGTTGTTAACTTTATCTGTGCTTTCTGAGGCTGAATACACCAAAATTGGACATTGAAATATTTTTCTTACTGTTAGAAATTAAATAAAAATAGGTTGCCAGGCAACGAAACATACGCCCACACAGCAGCCAAATCGTCCGGGCAGTCAACAAGAGTTGTTGCATTTTAAGTAATCATCAGAAAATCATAATTCAAACTCACCCATAACTACTGTGTAACTGTGATATAATCAAACGTTTTTTTAAATCAGATAATAATTGTGACCTCCAGAGGGACCACAAGCTAAAAAGGGTGATTTTTCGTACAATCAGGGGCCATGATTCAGGAAGTTACGATCCGATATGGGCAAATATGCAATGGAACCAAGATCATTAGGTTATAAACATGTATTTCAAGTTTCATCAAAATCAGTTCAAAATTGTGACCTCTATAGGGTCCACAACCTTGATATAACATATTTTTACACAATTCGCGTACAGACGGCGGCCATTTTATCCGTCAATTTTGGTCCGATTTTCACAAAATTCGAACTCAACCTTCATAACCATGAAACGGTGATATAATCAAACGGTTTTTTTAAATCAGATAACAATTTTGACCTCCAGAGGAACCACAAACTAAAAAGGGTGATTTTTCGGACAATCAGGGGCCATAATTCAGGAAGTTACGGTCCGATGGTCCAAATATCGAAAGGAACCAAGATCTTTGGGTTATAAACATACATGTCAATTTTAATCAAAATCGGTTCAAAATTGTGACCTCTATAAGGTCCACAACCTTGATATAACATATTTTCACACAATTCGCGTACAAACGGCGGCCATTTTGTCCGTCAATTTTGGTCCGATTTTCATGAAATTCGAACTCAACCTTCATAACCATGGAATGGTGATATAATCAAACGTTTTTTTTTTAAATCGGATAACAATTTTGACCTCCATAGGGACCACAAGCTAAAAAGGGCGATTTTTCGGACAATCAGGGGCCATAATTCAGGAAGTTACGATCCGAAGGGCGCAAATATCGAAAGGAACCAAGATCTTTGAGTTATAAACATACATGTCAAGTTTCATCAAAATCAGTTCATAATTGTGACCTCTATAAGGTCCACAACCTTGATATTACATATTTTCACACCATTCGCGTACAAACGGCGGCCATTTTGTCTTTCAATTTTGGTCCGATTTTCACGAAATTCGAACTCAACCTTCATAACCATGGAACGGTGATATAATCAAACGTTTTTTTAAATCGGATAACAATTTTGACCTCCAGAGGGACCACAAGCTAAAAAGGGCGATTTTTCGGACAATCAGGGGCCATAATTCAGGAAGTTACGATCCGATGCGCGCAAATATCGAAATGAACCAAAATCTTTGGGTTATAAACATACATGTCAAGTTTCATCAAAATCAGTTCAAAATTGTGACCTCTATAAGGTCCACAACCTTGATATAACATATTTTCACAGTATTCGCGTACAAACGGCGGCCATTTTGTCAGTCAATTTTGGTCTGATTTTCACGAAATTCGGACTCAGCCTTCATAACCATGGGACGGTGATATAACCAAACGGTTTTTTAAATCAGATAACAATTTTGACCTCCAGAGGGACCACAAGCTAAAAAGGGTGATTTTTAGGACAATCAGGGGCCATAATTCAGGAAGTTACGATCCGATTGGCGCAAATATCGAAAGGAACCAAGATCTATGGGTTATAAACATGCATGTCAAGTTTCATCAAAATCGGTTCAAAATTGTGACCTCTATAAGGTCCACAACCTTGATATAACATATTTTCACACTATTCGCGTACAAACGGCGGCCATTTTGTTAGTCAATTTTGGTCCGATTTTCACGAAATTCGAACTCAACCTTCATAACCATGGAACGGTGATATAATCAAACGTTTTTTTAAATCGGATAACAATTTTGACCTCCAGAGGGACCACAAGCTAAAAAGGGCGATTTTTCGGACAATCAGGGGCCATAATTCAGGAAGTTACGATCCGATTGGCGCAAATATCGAAAGGAACCAAGATCTATGGGTTATAAACATGCATTTCAAGTTTCATCCAAATCGGTTCAAAATTGTGACCTCTATAAGGTCCACAACCTTGATATAACATATTTTCACACTATTCGCGTACAAACGGCGGCCATTTTGGTCCGATTTTCACGAAATTCGAACTCAACCTTCATAACCATGGAACGGTGATATAATCAAACGGTTTTTTAAATCGGATAACAATTTTGACCTCCAGAGGGGCCACAAGCTAAAAAGGGCGATTTTTCGGACAATCAGGGGCCATAATTCAGGAAGTTACGATCCGATTGGCGCAAATATCGACAGGAACCAAGATCTATGGGTTATAAACATGCATGTCAAGTTTCATCCAAATCGGCTCAAAATTGTGACCTCTACACTGTTCACAAGCTAAAAAACGTACAATCAGGGGCCATAACCCATGAAGTTACAGTCCGATACATGCCAATATCGAAAGGAACCGAGATCTTAGGGTGATAAACCTATATTTTAAGTTTCATTAAAATCGGATAAGAATTGTGACCTGTAGACTGTTCACAAACAATTGTGGACGGACGGATATCTGGGACCGCAAGAGGATATCTGACGATTCAATAAAGTAATTAAGTGTCATAAGATAAGAGAACACGGGAAAAATAGAAATACTCTGTACAGCCCCTTGTTTTTATTCATTCTATAGGGGAGACCGGGGCACATTGAACACTGTATAGTGTTGGGTTGTATAGTATTATTTATAAAGGATATATCCATGGTGGTTCAATGTGCCCCGGTCTCCCCTACCTTATAAAAACATGGTAATGCACGAACTTTTTTCTGTTTTTCTTTCGCGTTCTCTTATGTAGTGACAGCCAATTCTTTTTATGAATTGTAAGATATTCTCTCACAGTGTTTAATCAGTTCTATCACATATGTGATAATGACTGGCACCAATATTGTCCTTTAATTTCCAGTCTAAAACGGCTTTATAATTTCTTTTGTTATTTCGGTCGCTTTATTTGAAAAGATTTAAATAATGTGCCATAGTAATTTGATTTTTTGTTTTTATTTTTAATTCGGTTTAATTGTGAACATTTCTAAATCTAAATATTGGACGAAAAACATTAATCATGGATACAGGTTCAGAATAGTGTTGATTTAAACAATATTTATTCATAAAATATCATATAATACATTACAGTTTTAAAGATATGATACAAAAACAAGCTAAAAGCTTATATAAATTTGCTTCATATATGTGTATGTTACTTACTTATGATATTTCAAGAATTTGATAATGTACTTATTTCTTGACGACGGAATCGTAAATTAATAAAGATAAGTAAATGAGTAACAGACCGTTCCAACCACCACGCCAACTAACTTAATTGCATTATTAGATATTCAGTTAAAGTTGAAGAGTAATTATTGATTATTTGTCCAAAGACGTATTCCAGTTGTTCGCAAAAATGATTTTCTAGGTCTCAAAACGTTTTGTTAGTTTTAAGTAATCATGAACTATCTGGAATATATTTTCGTTTACATCATCACCAAGATCATTGTTACCTTTAAGCAAACAAGTGATAGACCGTTGGTCATATGGCAGTTTATTTATAGTTACATTGCGGATAGCTAAATAATTATTACAGTAGAGAAAATAATGTTCGGGATTCTCTATTTGATGGCCACATGAGCACGCTGGGTTTTCACCGATATGCATAAGGAATTTATGGAAGTTTAGATTACTTTTGTTGTTACGAATCCTGCAATAAATAAGCTGGTATTGACGTTCGCCAAAGTAGTAATAACTTGGGATTTTAAATTGGCCGGTAATGTTATACAGCTCCCGCTTAAAGGTAGAAATATTTTGGGCGTCTTTAATTTTTTCAGGCAAAATATTCCATTCGTCAATTACTGACGGAAGAAAAGAGTTTTTGTATAACAAACTTTTAGCAGGAATTTTTCTATATTGGTTTTGATTTCGCACTGGATAGGGATTTAAATCAGTAACTTTTGGGGGTACAAGGTTACTTAAGTATCCGGGGGTTTGATGTTTGGACATTTTATAAAATAAGACAAGCTTATGCATATACCTTCTATCTTTAAGAGATGGAAGACCCGATTCGGCATAGAGTTGTTTGTGCGAGGTGCCTCTAACAAGGCCTGTAATAGTACGTAATGCGTCTAAGTGTAGTTTTTCAAGTTTAGCGGCGTCGTCCTGACTACAATTATTCCAGACCACGTCAGCGTAGTCAAATATTGGCAGAATAAAACTTTTGTAAATAACTTCAAGTGATTTACGCGAGATCCTGTATTTGAAACTGCGAAAACATTCGATCATCTTACTGGCTTTAGTAATAACATAATTTACATGGGAAGACCATTTACAGCTTTTATGAAATATTATTCCGAGATGTTTATGTTCGTCAACGTCTTTAAGTTCAGTCCCGTTAAAATTCAGTTCAATATTAGTTGGCGTATGTTTTCGGGAGAAAATCATGGAAGTTGTTTTTGTAGGGTTGAAATTTACTTTCCACTTGGCTGCCCAAGTTTTAATCGAGTCCAAATCCGTATTAAGAGTTTTACTGCATTCAGAGTTATCTTCTATGGCCATGTATAACGACGTATCATCAGCAAACAGACGTATACTAGATTTAATATCATTTATTACATCGTTAATATAGATCAAAAACAGGAGGGGTCCCATGACTGAGCCCTGGGGTACTCCTGAAGATACAGTTTTTAACTTGGAATATTCACCTTTAAGTACAACTGCCTGTTTTCGATTTTGTAAATAATTTTCGATAAGTGAAAGTAGTTTACCCCTTATGCCAATGGCATTTAGTTTATGTAGTAGACCTTTGTGCCACACGCGATCGAACGCCTTACTGATGTCAAAAAATATTACTTTAACTTCAGTACCTTGGTCAAGGGAATTTGAAATTTGATCATAAATATCTAAAAGTTGGTAGACTGTGGAGTCGTTGGGTCTAAATCCAGACTGAAAGACAGTTAATATATCATGGGTGAGAACAAAGTTATGAATAAACTTATAAATACACTTCTCGAAAACTTTACCTAAGGTACTAAGCAAAGATATAGGTCGATAGTTACAACAATGATGTGGATCGTCCTTCTTAAATATTGGAACAACATTTGCCATTTTCCACTTGTTTGGAAAAATTGCATTTTGCTGACAAAGATTGAAAATTTTACTTAGTGGATCTGCCAGGCTAACTGAACACGCCTTTAATATTTTGTTATTAATATGATCAGGACCACTAGCTTTATTTGTGGGCAGTGAATTTAGTATATCACAAACAATATTAGATGTATATATTGGTTCTTCAATTTCAAAATCATTGAAGACAATGGTAGGGACTTTATCATCAATATTGTCTAAAATTGTCTGGTTAATAAAGAAGGAATTTAAAATATTTGCCTTGTCCTTATCTCCATATATAATTTTATTATCAGAATCAAGTAGAGGTGGCAAGTCCCTCCTCGAGTTTCCATTTTTTATACCAAATTGCTTGACAAGATTCCACCAGTGTTTTTCTTGAAAACGATTTGAACTAATGTCGCTATCTAATTTGAGATAATAGTTAAGTTTTGCCTTTCGAATTTCCGAAATGACGAAATTCCTGTTCTTACGGAAACATTGCCAGTGGGCGGGAGAGTTTGAGTATTTTGCCTTTTTATGAATACGATTTCTTTTTCTAATTATTTTTCTTATGTACCCATTCATCCATGGAGTATCACGTGCTCGAATCGTTACAAATTTGTGTCTAACGAATTTTTCAACAGCTTTCATTAATATATTCGAGAAGTTTTCAACTAGCACGTTTGGGCTGGAACTTTGATCGAAAAAGTCATCCCAGTCAAAACTCTTAAGGAAATTATTTAAATATATGGGGTCAAAGTCATGATAATTCCAGATTTGCCTTGGATAAGTCTTACAAGTCGGTTTCTTAAAAAACACAGTTATTGTTATAGGACAATGATCACTGACGTTCGCGTCGAGAATTTCAGTTGAGTGAATGTTATCCGGGCAACTTACAAGTATTATATCAAGTAGCGTTGCAGTAGTCTCAGTAATACGCGTTGGTGACTTAATAAGTTGTGTAAGATCAAAGCGACGCATAATATTGCTAATCCTTGAAGAATTTGTATTAATTATATTAACATTAAAATCACCTAAAATTATAGTTTTAATATTTTGTTCTTTGTCAAGTTCTATGCTCTGTTCAATTAAATTCCAGTATTCAGAATTAGCTGTTGGGGATCTATAAAAAGAACCTATCAAATAAATATTATTTTTATTTCTTATTTCAACCCATACTGCCTCTAATCCAGCAATGTTTAAGTCAAGCCTAGCTTTAAAATAAAGCGAGTCGCGTATGTAAATAGCTACACCTCCACCGGGTCCAACTGTCCTATTGCATAGTATGGGTTTATGACAACCCCTTAATTCAAGCAGTTCAGTGTTTGATGTATCAGTTAACCAGGTTTCAGAAAAGGTTAGAACGTCAAATTCAGACATTTCAGCACTAATCATATCAAGTTTTGACTGCAGACTTCTCACATTTAGGTGCAATATTGTTAGCAATTTAGTAGTGCCTGGATTTGGATGTATGTCTCCAGATAACATTAAAGTTAACTTAGCGTAATGGTACAAAACTTCACTGTTGGCGTAAGGATTCAAAATGTTCTTCAAGGGACTGGGGCACGTCTTTAAACAATATAACCTACAATGCATCACAACAAAAAGAACATTGCGAAGTTGGCTGGGGTAGAAAGAAAGGTCTTGTTACTCAATAAAAATAAATAAAAAAGAGGATAAACGTACATCAAGATATGAAATGGTATAAAAGAAGAAATTATTTGGGACTTCTAGGTATATAATATCACATATATAGGGCCTATGATAATTACTAAGATGAGTCCGGATGGAATCTATGTTTACACAACACATTATCATTCACGTCACGATCATTATTTGTTCATATGGATAACTAATAGAAGACTAGGTTGATGGTTCAACAAGCAGCTACTTAGATGTGCACAGGACGAAATAATAATTTTCCCGATCCTGCAAATTCAAATTAACTTCTCTTCAGAACCAAACACTATGTATAGCATATCAGCTTAACCATACAGCAGGGTTTACCATGAGGGGTGGGGGTGGGGGATCGACAAGATATGATTGGACAATATAAAAATAACAGCCAATGAAATGCGAATGTCTGCACACTTCACTTTTTAGCAGGTCTCATAAACTTTGGCAGAAATTGACTTACTCGCAATTTAATATCCATTGTGGGAAATGGAAAGACACAATAGTTAAAAATACTTAATTTCTTCATTACTAAGTTAGAGCAAATAATCTAAAATAATCCTACAACCTGGGATACAACGGTAGTTCGGTATACATGTAGACTCCCAGTAACAATATTTAACAATACATTATGTACATTATTATGTATGTGTTTCTAAGAACTTGGATAGTTCTTTAATATTATGATTAATTAAGTTTTGGTTTTTATGAAACCGTAGGTTCATAAATAAGACCATGATGAGGAATCTATACACAAAATCAATTAATAAGGAATAATTCTTCAGCCTGGAAATTTGTAATCATTGAATGTTGAGATATTTCTTTATGGTTTGTGCCATGTGGGACTCGGTAACAAACATGCCTGTTTGTAACAATCTCGAAAAGTTAACTTGTCACCCTTGAGTTTATTTTACAAACTTTAAGTTAACTACATATTCTAGATATAACCATGGGCCCGTTCGATATACTATATATTTCAAGTTAGCTTCACAACCTTAAGTTATACTATTTCAAGTGAGCTTCACTGCCTTAAGTTATTTACATATTCTAAATATAACAATTCACTCTCTCCATATACTATTTCAAGTTGCAACCTTAAGATAACTACATATTCCAGATATAACCATACACTCATTCCATATATCATTCCAAGTTAACTTCACAACTTTTGGTTTTACTACATATCCTAAATGTAACAATATGCTCTGTGATGTACATGGGATCATATATACCTATGTAGAAAGATGGAGAATTTCTTAAGTCAGCATAATATAACCTTGTAATCGATTTTATCATGTGTATCATACATTGTAGCTGGGACTTGGAATGCTTAGAGTCTAGTGAGCAAAGATAAGTACATGAGATACATAAGCAATTTTGTAATTAATAGAACTATAATTCCATGCAGATAACCATAATTTTTTTATATAATTTTGGGGAAGTGGGTAGTATTTACAAGATGCATATCCAGATTGCATTATACTATATTTAAATAAGTTTCAAACACATTTAAATGAACAAGAGCAATAATGCTGGGAGTTAATATCTTATGAAAAACTGGGACATGTTGACTGTTAGTTTTAGATCATGATACAGGCTAATAATAACATAACATGTAGGCCTACTCTTCATATCTACGTATGCAAAAACATAGGTATTACCAATAAATGTTGTAGATGTACATGTACAAACATTGCTTGGATGTTTCAAAGTAACATTTTGTATGCTAACTTAAATTGACTTTAGATAAGTTATTAAATAAAAACTATGGAGTAAAGTTTAAACTTGTTTCACTGTTGTTTCTTCATCATTTGCTCTGATGACATATTTTAAACTCAATGATCCCAACAGAAGGTCCATTTCATGTTGCTTTGTTACAAGGGTTGTCGTCCCATGAGAGGTAAAAGGTCGCAAGTGACATTTTTTACTTTTCGAGAAAATCGACTTTAAAGGTTTGGAAATGGTCCTGTAAAATTGTTTATGAATGTTTTTTTCTAATATTTCGTACAATATGTCATGATTTGGGATAGTAAAAAATGCAATATAAAGTTTTTAGTTATCAGGTGTGGTAATTCGGGAAAGTCACTTACGACCTTTTTCTACGCTCTACCTGTAACCAAAGATACATACTTATTGCTGTTTACGACCTTATCTGATTTAGCTATGGGGTGGAAGTTAGAGTGGTCTTATGGGTATGCTTTAGATCTTAAGGTCTGTAATTGAGTCAAGTGGTATAGTTAACAGTATGGTAGCCTGTGCAAATTCATTGGGTTTTCTCCGACATTCTATCATTGATACAGACCCCAACACGCGAGCAAATTATTGAAATAAAATTATTATGGCCTCGTTTGTGTCCAGTGGATGTTATACCCTTCTCTAACCCCAGTCCCCTCTTCTCTCAATCCCTCACCCTAGCTTGATACCGATCTCTGGCTCTCTGGTGCACACCCGCTCTCTAATAGTCTAAACTTGCTCTTTAGTTCTCGTCCTTCTCTCTCGAGGTCAAGCTCTCCCTCACCTCTTTCTCACTGACTCTCTAGCCCTATCATCTCTAATTCCCTTCTGTTGATCTCTCTAACTCTCCCCCTCTCTCTCTCCTTATCTCTTTCTCCGGTGACAAATCTCATCGCATAGCAACCCACTATCTATCTCTCTCTAGTTCCCACCTGTCTACTCTCTCTCTCCATCTCTCTCCGTCGCTCTGTAGCTCCCACCCTCTCTCTCTCGCTCTGGCTCTCTCTCTCTCTCTCTCCCTCTAGTTCTCATGCATTGCAATAACGTTTGCTGTTTATTGCTGTCCACTATCTTTCTAGTCCTCTCTAAATCGCTATCTCTAGTCCCCATTTTGCTATCTGTCTCCCTAGCTCGCAATAACGTTTGCTGTTTATTGCTGTCCACTGTCTTTCTAGTCCTCTCTAAATCGCTATCTCTTTCTCCCTAGCTCGCCCTTTAGCTTGTTCTCTGTAACCCCACCCCTATCCCGCTCTTCTCTCTGTCTTCTCAAAGGACAAGTCTCATCAGTTCGCAGCCGACTCTCTAGCCCTCGCTCCCACAAGCTCTCTGTCCCAAGCCCGCCTCTCTAGCGATCCCCCCGCTTCCTATCTAGCTCTCTCTAGCGATCCCCCCGCTTCCTATCTAGCTCTCTATAGCCCTATCCCTAAGTTACAGTGTGGATCTCTCTCTAACTCTCTTTCTCGCCCTCAGCCACTCCCCATCCCCTCTCTCTCCGCTAATCTTACTCTGGCTCTCTAGCTCTTGTCGTCTCTCTACTTAGTCCTTGTCCTCTCTCTCGCTCCCGCTAGCTCTCTGTCCCTAGCCCGCCTCTCTAGCGATCCCCCCGCTTCCTATCTAGCTCTCTCTAGCGATCCCCCCGCTTCCTATCTAGCTCTCTATAGCCCTATCCCTAAGTTACAGTGTGGATCTCTCTCTAACTCTCTTTCTCGCCCTCAGCCACTCCCCATCCCCTCTCTCTCCGCTAATCTTACTCTGGCTCTCTAGCTCTTGTCGTCTCTCTACTTAGTCCTTGTCCTCTCTCTCGCTCCCGCTAGCTCTCTGTCCATAGAAGCCTCTTTAGCTCGCTATAGACCTGTCTCTAAGTTACATTGTGGATCTCCCTTAAAATAGTTCCTTACATGCAGTATCGCAAAATGGCTCCCCCTAAACCCCCGTCCTTGTGTAGTGTACTGTGAAAAAAAAACACAACACGATTTATATGGATAAAAAAACAATCACTGCTTTGTACACATGTAGCACGACATTTCGACGTGTATTGTCTTATGGTTATCCAGCACAAAACGATGACGATAAGAGGATACTAATAGACCGGGAGCCCAGGGGGTCAACCTAGCTGAAAAGTGTACCAATTTTCTTCTATATGTTATCGATGCATGTGTGTCTGGTATCATTATCATAAAAATGCAAGTCTGCCGGGTTTCAAGCGGTGGGTGTGGTATTCCACGCCCAAAATGCGATACCCCTCTTCCACACATGCTAGGTATTAGTATACTACGCATCCTGGCTAGACCACAGTAACAGTGCCCACTAATCTAGCCTAGTTGGGGGGGGGGGCATTTTGGGCGTGTCTGTTAGGGGTAACCCACCGCACAAACTATCTGGCAGTGGTCATTCAGGACTCCTGTGGTGGTACTGAACAACTCCAATGCTGTTTTAGGTGGTGCAGATTTCAGCTATTCAAGCCTAATGTTAAACGCGCAAGCGAATTATTGAAATAAAGTTAAAACCATATGTTAGTCCCGAAATGACCTACTTTGTGTCGAGTGGACGTTAAACCCCATTTCTCTCTCTCTCCCCTAGCTGTTAACTGGAAATTAGGTAACTCTTATCAGGGATACTCCAACACAACACGTCTGGTAATTACATAGCTCTGTCAGGGTACACCACCACTAGAAATGTCTGTCAGAGTGTTTTTGTAATACCTGAAGATGTACGGTACACTGCTGAGTGAATTTCATGTGGTACACTTTTGTAGCTAATCTAGACTAGTTAAGGGGGTGGGGGGCATGTCATTTTGGGTGTGGATTACCACACCCACACCAGAAACCCGGCAGACTTACATTTTGATGATACCAGATATACATGCATTGATACCATAAAGGAAAAAATTGGTACACTTTTCAGCCAGGTTAAGCCCCTGGACTCCTTCTCTATAATTGTTGATACATCGTTCTATATGTTTACAGACCAGTGATTGTTTTCCCATATAAATTGTATTGTATTTTTTAATGTGCTAAATCCCTAGATGTCTCTCAAGGATTATAGTCTACTGTGGGTTGATCAATTTTAAACACTACTGTGGGTTGATCAATTTTAAACACTACTATTGCAAAATGAAATATGTTCAGGCATTTGTTCAAAAAGCCATGATTTGTTTGCCAGAAAGGAGTTTCTATTGCACATATCAAAATGCCACTTACGACCTTGTTACACTGCCATCAGTGTACTTACTACCTTTTCCCGGTGACATCTTGGTAACATTTTCCTCTTACAACCTAATATTAATTACCCATATTGTAGTTTGTATCATTGCAATTGCCACCATTGTTTGCTATAACCTGGAGGGGTCAATTTATAAACTTTTGGTGCAAAAATATCCAATTTGCATGTTTTGTCACTTGCGACCTTTTACCTCTCAGGGGACGTTGTGTTCCCATCTATTTTTTTAACAAAGATTATTCCATCTGCAACCCAGGTTCCTTGAATTTTCCCCTCCTTGAAGAGTCGTCTTGCGATCGCAGCCAATTTTGACCTTTTCTGAGTTAAATCATCGTTAATGTACACAGGGTTTCGTCGCATTTCTAAAGGCACAGATTCCAAATCAAAATCATCATTATGATTTGTGGTATCGTTGTTGTCAGAGCTCTTATTAGTCCTTTGACTAGTGGTAAGTTTAACCTTAGTAGCTATCTGTTTGAGTCTACCTCTACCTTTAACGAATGACTTTTTAGTATAATACCCGCGAAAGCGGACAATAATTGGGCGTGGCTCATCTTTGTAATTGGAGGGGTGCCCCACGCGATGGCTACGGTTAATATCACTGGCTTGGATATCCACACCAACAAGCTTTCCAACTTTGACAACAAGTTCATCTGTCGATTCACCATCACGTTCCTCGATACCAGATATACGAATAGCTTCACGCCTGCTATATTGTTCAAGCTCGTCTACTTTTTCTTTAAGAATGTCTATCTCTCTCTCTTTCTCTGACACTTTATGTTCTAAGACTTTAACCTTCATGCCCAAATGTTGTACAGTTGCTTTAATTTCTTCATGTATTTGAGGCATAAGCACAGTGGCAAGTGCATTGCTTATAGCACCGAGAACTGCCTTGTTTTTTAGAGCCATTATCAAGCTGTCTATTGGTACATGCATTTGTTTATTAGTCGAAACTACTTCTGGGATCACTGGGTCCAGCAGGACATGGTCGCTATCGTTATCTGAATCCATATCGGTATTCAGAATAAGAGACGTGTAGGGAATCGGTTCTGAAAGGTCGATATTTGTACTTGTATCACGGTTAAGCCGCTTCTTCTCCTGTTGCGAACTCGCACTAGTGTCGGAGAATAATCGGCGTTTCAAATTTGCAAGCGTACTAGCCATATAGCCTATATAACTATATCTATTGTCAAATACTGGTTTTCAAATACTATCACTTGGTAATGAAGGCAACAGGAGACTGTTCTTTCACTGTTACTAAGATTTCGCACCGCACACGAAAAGTCCGTGCAGCTTAAACCACATGGGCAGTCTGTAACCCGAGTTTGATTTAGCTAAATTAACTATCACAATCCACATATCAAACCATATGTTTGAATAAAAATCATCACTTAATATTAATAAAGTACCATACCGGACTGTATATCACAAATTTAGGACATAGCCCCAAATAACTTGAAATTTTATTCCGGAGCAGAACACGACACACTACTTTCCGCCATCTTGAAACGACGAAAAACATTAATCATGGATACAGGTTCAGAATAGTGTTATAGAATGAGTTATTTGTTAAAGGTCTGTTAGTAACTTAGTACCGTATAATATGAACATCTGACATGCAAAATTGTGTTAAAGAATTAGACTACTGTCATTTGCGATATTTAGAGCCGTGCATAGAACACATTATGTCCAGAATTTGGCGGTAACAGCTTAACTAATAAATTTAATAAAAGAAAACTATTTCAGAACAACGATAATTTCTAATACACAATTTGTGTAATTAAAATATCTCTAGAGGTGGCGTTTGTTCGTTTGACAAATTAAGGTTTTGAAATAGGATACACAACACAAATATATTAACTTACAGGGTCATATTTTGAATTTTAATAAACCATGTTAATTCAAGAAAATTATTGTTGTCTTCAGATTAAGATAAAATCGTGAAACAGGTCCCAGGTTTATAATACACATTCACTAAAATTGTTGAGCTGCTGTGATGATCAATTTTATTACCCTAATAAAGTCTGGCAATTAACAGTTGTTACATAACATCTAGGTCAACGTTGATCCAAATGGTGTTCAGCGAAGCGTAATTCCTGCTGTGATGGCAGTTTGTGTGGTCATATGTGACTTGGAAATACGTTTAATAATTTAAAAAATTCAAGAACAACCAATTTTCGCATATTTCCGATGCAACAATTCTTTTTGTTTTAAAATATACTGTAGAAAAATAACTTAGTCCTATAACATTAGGACGCCATGATAATATCAGCATATATAGGCACAGGAAAAGCCCTCCATCTCTACATTTCAATGTTATCACGTTTTTCTAGCTCACTATTAAATTCCATTGTTGATAACGTTTCTTTTGAATCGCCCTAATATTCCACAAAATGTCATTATTGGAGCAGAGGTTATACGTATAGAAGCGAATGCTTCGGCCCATACAAACTGCCAATCAAAGAAAAAGTAAATAAAGCAGATAATTAATACGTTACAATTTAATTAAAACGTTTAGTAATGAAGGCATATGCATATCAATAAATAATGTCTCGTCTTTTTTAGTTGTTTGTTTGAACATTTCTCTGATTATAATATGATGGTTGGGGCTGAGTTTTTTTCATTTGAGATACCAACCGCAATTTACTATGAGGAACAAAATTAATCGTATACATGTTAATAAAATAATTAAAATATCAAGCTTTGAGATGATAGAAAAGGGAAACATACATTTATGTCATTACAATAAGACCAACGCTGAATAGACCACAGTATGCACACACATGACAAAATTGTTCTTTTTGTGGTACTTTGTCATCCAGGGAATAAACTGTTACGGGTAAAAAAAATCACACTCCGACCAGGGGGTTGGGATGGCCGAGTGGTCTAGAGTGCCGCGCTTCGACCTTTAGCTGGCCGGTCACCTCTGGCTTGCGGCTGTGGTTTCGAGCCCTGGTGTGAGCGTATGTGACATGGAGATAGGGGCGCCTTCTCAACCTCGTGGGTTTCCTCCGGGCACTCCGGTTTCCTCCCACTGCTAAAGACCCCTACGCGCAAGCGAATTATTGAAATAAAATGAAACCATATGTTAGTCCCAATATGACCTAGTTTGTGTCGAGTGGACGTTAAACCCCATCTCTCTCTCTCACACTCCGACCAATCATGTTATCTAATCCATTAGAACAGTGTCGCCTTTCCGTCTGAGATCAAAGAGCAAATAGGTCGGAGTCGAAAGAATAATTTCGTGTGAAAAGCGTGCTCTCTGGATAGAATAAATTATACAATAAGGATGAGACTGTAGCCGTGGAGTATCAGTGCTGTGGGGTATTATAGTTGTTGTTGCAGAATTATAAGAAATAGCTAGTAGTCGTTGACTTTTTTGTTATTTGATTTTAGATCAAATCACTGATGATTTTGTTAATGAAGGATCTTGTATTGTTTGTTAATTGCATGGCGTTATGATTTTAGCCGTTTTGATTTTTAATTAGTATTAACGATGTTTTTGTGATAAAGTCGTGATTGTTATTTTGGCGCTATGATTTTAGCCACAATTTGTCTGAAGATTAAAAACGCCGCCCCTAGGAGATAAGCTAAATTTAACTCACTGTGATATTAATTACAAAACGGTATATATTGACCGTAAAATGTCACATTCATTACCTTCATAAGTTCTTACTGTTAAAAAAATATCATAAATTGAAATCTAATAATTTATTATGGCTAGTTTATGTGTGGTTTGCTCCAAGAAGTGCGTCCCCGACAAGAGGCGTTGCAAGCTTGCAACGCAAAATCGTTTTAATTAAAAATGAAAATCCATGTTGACAACTTGACAAGTAAAAAATATTTCTAAATTTTCAAAAAACATTTCAACCCTTGACTTATTGGGATGAATTGTAACAAAAATCGTTTTAATTAAAAATGAAAATCCATGTTGACAACTTTACAAGTAGAAAATATTTCTAAAATTTCACAAACATTTCAACCCTTGACTTATTGGGATAAATTGTAACAATTGCCAAATTCCAACCAACTATATCAGCTGATCCATTAGTGCACGAGCTAATTAACTGTGCCTGTCTGTCAACATTAGAGAGCAGAACTCAATGTGTTTCATCTTTCAACATAAAAGAACAATTCGGTGTGAAAAGCGTGCATGAATTGACAGTATGAATTGTAATATAATGACTGGGTCGTTTGGGAGCGGTGTAGTAATATATGTCTGCATGATTGACTTTATTTATTCACGAACGGGCCGCTCAAGCTTGTGGACGACTTTATCATCGTATTATTATATGCCTAAATTAGGTATATGATTTATCTATTAGTGATGCAATTCTGTTTCCTTGGAAAGCCCTATTTACGACCCAGGTAAGAAATAATCTTATAAAATATGACAGCGACGAAACTTACAGGTTATCATTAGTTGTGAGATTTTTTATTTATAATTGTGTTTTCGAAATAGATCTGAGCATCTGATATCAATACCTTAGAGATTAAAATACGTCGGATAATCAAAATGAGGTTGGACCGGATATCGGTAAATAACGATATTGCGTGCAACCGATTTTAAGACACATACATTTATAGTTCAGTAGTACCACGGTAATGCTAACAAATGAAACACACAAAAAGACCAGAAATATAAATAACTGTAGCAAGACAATGATATGCAGTATAAGAAACGTAGTATTCATCAACAAATGAAATACGCATAGACTAAAGAGGACAGACATGTAACTGCAGCACGTACAAATCCATGTATAAAGACCTACCCTTAACAAAGACCGATCTGCGTAAAACACACGGTCGATTAAGAAATCGCACGGTAAATTAGATTTGACACCTACGCGTCAGATTTAGCCTGCTAGTCCTTGATAAGACACTTTGGTGCAGTTATAACACGCTTTCGAGAAAACTCACCAAACGTAGAATACACACCGTCGCTGAGATTTTCACTCCTAGCGATAATTAAATCATCCTTAGTCAATTTCTCACCCCTGTTAATTAACACACCGTATCTACAGAGTTTAACCTCTTTCTATTAGATGGCCACAGATCACTAATTATTGCCCCATTGACTTTAATGTTAATTCTCGTCTCTTAGACCGGTTGTAACCTTTTCCCAAATATTCGTTGGGTAAAACGCTTTCTGCCACAGATGGAGCAACATGTGGCAAACTCTTGCCCAAAAGCATGTATGAGGTTCTTCATGAAAATCTTGAGATAGACAAGCTGGAAGTAGAGACGGCTAACCTTGCAATTTTCAGCCCTCCGTTTCAACTTAACCAACCTCACAACTCTTGTATCCTTCCGCCTCAAAATCATGAATATTCACCAAAACCTGGCAGAAAATGTATTTTCAAACCCTTTTCTTCGATTCTACACCAAAAATCGCCATGCAAAAGGGGGAAAATGGGAGAGGGAGAGAAGGACTAAAAATAACTTTCGCCCTTGTTTCGTGGGTGACGGCCCATGAATATTTGGTGATCTGTGTCCTATATAGGGGTGAAACTTCGGATATCACCAAAAGGCCTTTTGTATTTGCTTCCCATATGTTCTGGCAACATGCTGGTGAAAGGAAATCAAAATCAAAGAATAACTGCAAAAATGATGGCCCTTTAAGTATACATGCTACTTTAAGTACAGTGGTGCATCTCAGGTCCCTGGGCTAAAATTTAAAAAATCCTTTTTAATAGAGGCAGTATTTGAGCTCTGTGAAAAAATTAGACAAGTTGCAAACAAACTACATAGAAAACACTCATAATTTGGAATTTTTATCAAAAATATATTTTGTTACTGCCATGTCATGAAAAATGTACAAAATTTACATGTAGCATCTTTCAAAAAACCAATAATTTTCCACTTTTTTAGATAGCCAGACTGGCAAGTAATATATTTTTGGAAACCCTGGACAATATGCAAACAGAAAAATCACAAAACTGTTGCATTGATTGAAATTATAAAGGTCTGTACTGAAACATGTAACCCCACCCCCTAAAAATGTCAATGACTGAATCAATCTTATCTTTGGTTGCAGAGCCAACTTTACCAAAGGAATCTGTCTAACAGATATGATTTACCATCCCTGTCTAATATATGAACATAAAAACTAAAATAGGTGCAATAAATGTGAATTATGGTTAAAATAGGCGTTGCTGAAAGAAAAAAATGCCATAATTGGCCTATGTCCACCCCTCTCTAACAAAAGGGTCACAGAATACACAATTTTCACAAATTTGGAAATAGTTTAATGTTTTCAACATCTCAAACCTCAGAGGCATCATACAAATCTTTATTGCAATTATTGTACTGAAGCAAGATGTCTGGACCTTTACATCAATTGCCTTAAAAAATGAAGTCAAAAAGGTAGTTATGACATAGTTGACAACATAAAAGAGGCCTGAAAAGGAGCAAAATTAACATTTTACTGTTCTATAAGTGACATAAATACAACAAACACCACAAATCCTAGAAAATATTGACCATTAAGCTGACATTTACACATCTACACCAGTTCTGTATCAGTGTGTAGTCTTACTGGCCTGACATGTCTCAAGGTTCTAAGTTTGACTATGAACAAAAAAGGTCAGAAATCCTTGAAATGTACAAAATGACCATTTATTGGCAAAAAATAACATTCCCATCTGTAATTCAACAACAAATTCCAATTATCATTTAATTGTCAACACTGGTGCAATTAAATCTCTCAAAACACATTAATACAAACGGGTGGGGTGGGGCATTTATAGCCCCTCTAAACAGAAAGACTGAGATATTGCTTCCTACATGAAGAAAATGCAAGAATTTAATGCTTCAAAGAAGAAAAAAATGCTTGTTCTGGGTAAAATAGTTGCCAAATTGAGCCTACCCCTGTTTTGAACATTTTGTACAAACCCATCTGCTGTATATTATTAACTCAGTGTTGCCAATTTTCCATTTTCTGTAGGAAAGCTGGAGCTGTTTCTAAACTTGACAAACTTATAGATCCCATCTAAGTTACATTAGCAATGAAAATAAGGGCATTTTAAGAAATTTTGAGTAGGTATGAAAGCATTAATTTTTACATCGAAATAGGAGAATCTGGAGATTTTCTGTGAATATTCCTGACTTTTAGACAAAATTAGGTGAAATTACAATGTTGTTAACTTTATCTGTGCTTTCTGAGGCTGAATACACCAAAATTGGACATTGAAATATTTTTCTTACTGTTAGAAATTAAATAAAAATAGGTTGCCAGGCAACGAAACATACGCCCACACAGCAGCCAAATCGTCCGGGCAGTCAACAAGAGTTGTTGCATTTTAAGTAATCATCAGAAAATCATAATTCAAACTCACCCATAACTACTGTGTAACTGTGATATAATCAAACGTTTTTTTAAATCAGATAATAATTGTGACCTCCAGAGGGACCACAAGCTAAAAAGGGTGATTTTTCGTACAATCAGGGGCCATGATTCAGGAAGTTACGATCCGATATGGGCAAATATGCAATGGAACCAAGATCATTAGGTTATAAACATGTATTTCAAGTTTCATCAAAATCAGTTCAAAATTGTGACCTCTATAGGGTCCACAACCTTGATATAACATATTTTTACACAATTCGCGTACAGACGGCGGCCATTTTATCCGTCAATTTTGGTCCGATTTTCACAAAATTCGAACTCAACCTTCATAACCATGAAACGGTGATATAATCAAACGTTTTTTTTAAATCAGATAACAATTTTGACCTCCAGAGGGACCACAAGCTAAAAAGGGCGATTTTTCGGACAATCAGGGGCCATAATTCAGGAAGTTACGATCCGATGCGCGCAAATATCGAAAGGAACCCAAATCTTTGGGTTATAAACATACATGTCAAGTTTCATCAAAATCAGTTCAAAATTGTGACCTCTATAAGGTCCACAACCTTGATATAACATATTTTCACAGTATTCGCGTACAAACGGCGGCCATTTTGTCAGTCAATTTTGGTCTGATTTTCACGAAATTCGAACTCAGCCTTCATAACCATGGGACGGTGATATAACCAAACGGTTTTTTAGATCAGATAACAATTTTGACCTCCAGAGGGACCACAAGCTAAAAAGGGTGATTTTTCGGACAATCAGGGGCCATAATTCAGGAAGTTACGATCCGATTGGCGCAAATATCGAAAGGAACCAAGATCTATGGGTTATAAACATGCATGTCAAGTTTCATCAAAATCGGTTCAAAATTGTGACCTCTATAAGGTCCACAACCTTGATATAACATATTTTCACACTATTCGCGTACAAACGGCGGCCATTTTGTTAGTCAATTTTGGTCCGATTTTCACGAAATTCGAACTCAACCTTCATAACCATGGAACGGTGATATAATCAAACGTTTTTTTAAATCGGATAACAATTTTGACCTCCAGAGGGACCACAAGCTAAAAAGGGCGATTTTTCGGACAATCAGGGGCCATAATTCAGGAAGTTACGATCCGATTGGCGCAAATATCGAAAGGAACCAAGATCTATGGGTTATAAACATGCATTTCAAGTTTCATCCAAATCGGTTCAAAATTGTGACCTCTATAAGGTCCACAACCTTGATATAACATATTTTCACACTATTCGCGTACAAACGGCGGCCATTTTGGTCCGATTTTCACGAAATTCGAACTCAACCTTCATAACCATGGAACGGTGATATAATCAAACGGTTTTTTAAATCGGATAACAATTTTGACCTCCAGAGGGACCACAAGCTAAAAAGGGCGATTTTTCGGACAATCAGGGGCCATAATTCAGGAAGTTACGATCCGATTGGCGCAAATATCGACAGGAACCAAGATCTATGGGTTATAAACATGCATGTCAAGTTTCATCCAAATCGGTTCAAAATTGTGACCTCTACACTGTTCACAAGCTAAAACACGTACAATCAGGGGCCATAACCCATGAAGTTACAGTCCGATACATGCCAATATCGAAAGGAACCGAGATCTTAGGGTGATAAACCTATATTTTAAGTTTCATTAAAATCGGATAAGAATTGTGACCTGTAGACTGTTCACAAAGAATTGTGGACGGACGGACGGACGGACAGGGGCGACGACAATATACGTCCACATAAAAATGTGGGCGTATAAAAACTGAAAATTGGAAAATTTGCAGTAAAATCACAATTTTTCCCAAAACTTTGATAATTTTTTTTTTTAAATTTAATTTTTTTTTAGTTTTTCTGTAGTCAAGGTATTTTATACATATTTTCTGACAAATTAGTCATCATATTTTCAAAACTAAGGCATATCAGTCACAGCCTTGTCATGCGCAGACAGGCCACAGATCACTAATTATTGCCCCATTGACTTTAATGTTAATTCTCGTCTCTTAGACCGGTTGTAACTTTTTCCCAAATATTCGTTGGGCAAAACGCTTTCTGCCACAGATGGAGCAACATGTGACAGACTCTTGCCGAAAAGCACGTATGAGGTTCTTCATGAAAAACTTGAGATAGACAAGCTGGAAGTAGAGACAGCTAACCTTGCAATTTTCGGCCCTCCTTTTCAACGTAACCAACCTCACAACTCTTGTATCCTTCCGCCTCAAAATCATGAATATTCACCAAAACCTGGCAGAAAATGTATTTTCAAACCCCTTTCTTCGATTCTACACCAAAAATCGCCATGCAAAAGGGGGAAAAAGGGAAAGGGAGAGAAGGACTAAAAATAACTTTCGCCCTTGTTTCGTGGGTGACTGCCCATGAATATTTGGTGATCTGCGTCCATCCGAGATCGAAAATGCCTATGTTCCCGGTGATAGGTCGACACCGCAGGTGCTAACAGCGAAAAATAACAGCTCTTCTGTGGTGTGGGAATATTTTAGTTTGAAAAACAGAAATGACAAGGACGTGGCAACGTGTAAAGTGTGTTAGAAGGAAATTTAAACGTCCGGCGGAAATACGTCAAACCTTTGGCATCATTTGCGAACTAATGTAGTTTAAGAATCCACCCTAAGATGATGCCACCCAAGCGGTAATTTAAATATTCAAGATGGTCGTCATGAGGCATTTTCTGGTTATTTAGTGGAGTAAAATGTGTGAGAGATTCTCTGGGACGTGATTTTGAAGATGGGTTTTATAAGAATTTGACCCGCTGAATCCAATGAGTATGGATATTCCTCCTAAAATTGCGGCTTGTTCCGCTAGGTGTCCATATTGAAAATGGTGGTTTGTTAAAGTAGTAAAATTCCCGGAAACGGTGTGTAAAATATTGAAATATAGTTTTTTGGTGTATTATAAATCTTCAATATGTGTAGTTTCAGAATCAGGATGATGCCACCCTTTAAAATAGCATCGGATTGGAAGACCATTTAGTTGAACATATATTTATGTTTATATCTGAAGAAACCTATATTTCAATATATTATACATCGTATTAGGGAACAGTATGAGTTTACCTAAAAAAAAGGAGCAGCCATTGTGAATATGGCCCCTTAGAGGAATTAGTCGTCACTTTTAGGAGGAATACCGAAGCTCATAAGATTCAGCTGATCAAATTCTTACAGAAAGCACCTTCATACTGAGGTTCAAAAGAATTTGTCCCGAATTGTACCCCATTAAATTAAAGTAAATAACCACAAAATTGTTAGAGTATACGGTCTTTAAATCAGGTTCTGGATGACAACACTGGTTTAACATCTTATAATACTTTTATACTTCTTCTAACATATTACCTGCATTGGCCGAGAACGGGCGGCCTGATAAGGATAGCTGTGTTGTCGTTCGGATGGGACGAATAACCGAGGTCCCGTGTAAACATTGGAGTGCACGTCAAAAGATCCCTTGGCAGTTGGAATTCGATATAAGAGTATGCCGTAGCGCCGCTGCCCGGGCAAACTTTCCCTCATAGCACACGGTATGGCGTAAGTTTCCAGCCAAAGTAAGTCATTTTGAATTTGACCACCTGGCGGAATTAGCCGTCACTTTTAGGAGGAATTCCCATGCTCATCGGATTCAGTGGGTCGACCGAGGTCCGAGTGAATCTATCACATTTTACTCAACTACATAACCAGAAAAAGACTCATGGCGGCCATCTTACATATTTAAATTTCCCTAAGGGTGCTAGGTTGGCATCATCCGGATTCTTAAAGTACACATACTGGAAATAAATAATCCATCAAAGACATTAGGTGGACTCTATTTCCAGGTTTGTCAACCTGCTGGCGGACTTAAATTGTGGAAGGACGGATGTCTGGACAGAGCCGACGGCAAAACATGTCCATATGAAAATGTGGACGTATAAAAAAGTTAACGAAATACAAAATCATACCCACAGGGCACCCACTTTCCTATGAATGGTTCTTATAAAAATTTCTCTCCCGAGTCCACTGTAAAAATATGGGGGCGAGCAACGAGTGAGTCAAGTGACGTGGTTTCGATTCCCAGCCTCTAAATGACAAGAAGTAGGGTCGTCTTTCCAACCCCGTGTGGTTTTCCGTCAGTCCGGTGCTAAAGACCCGTACGGGCAAGCAGATTAAAGACTGTTGACAAGCGTAAATTCCTGGACCGTATCGGTTTTGCGTGTGACATCAACAATTCGTGTGTACTTCTCATACGTGATACGACACAGGGAAAAGGTCCGTGTAACATTGTTGTCTGTTTACCGTATTTCTGCTACCCTTAGATCCTGAAATGTTGTGCCATAGCGTTTCTATGAATCTGTGTGTATCCTAGAACAAGAAGGTGTATATTTGATGTAATTTAACCATGATAAAGATTGGAATTTAATCATTAACTTTGAGGCGCTTTTCGAGGAGTTTTCATATTTTCCTGTCTGCCCGTCTACATGCTGGTTGGTCTACGTGATAATTTTAGGTAGGTGGGACCTTGAAAGCCTATAGAAAGGGGTATATACTTTCAGAAATGATACAACATTAGTGAAGCCAAAAATTGCTGTCTAGTCGTTGTCGAAAATCTTTTCAATAACATTAAACACCCAAAAATTTAAAAAGCTCAGCGATTCGATTGTCGAGCGATTTACTCCCTCCAGTAATCGATAATTTGTAGGCTAAGCACTTGACTATTACTGATGTTGATCCTCGTAGATATCTATCATTAATGCTGTAATAGAACATTAGTTCATCTCGGCTACCCATATGTACGCGCCGCGAAAATCTGCCAAAACTCCTCGGCGCAACGTATGGGAAAAATTCAACACGCCAAAAGTCTCTAATATCGAGGAAAAAATGAACCGTGTTTGTCCCGAGTGGACGTTGAATCCCCCCCCCTCTCACTTTCTGTAAAAAATTTTAATTTTGTGTCGAGTGGACGTTACCCCCGCCCTCTCTCTGTGTAAAATATGTTAAGATTTTAAAATTAAACACAGAAAAATGACACATAACATTCATCTTTGTACACCTATGGGATAATTACCAGAAAATAGATAATTATATAAGTTTAAGTGGTTATATTTTAAATGTTATATATAGCGGCATCTGCCCTCTTTTAAAGATACTCTCTCTCGAATAAACTGTGTGATTGGATGATTATTCAAATTAATCTTATCCAAATTTTGCTTAAAATCCGACTCAATCCTTAGTCTACGCGGGGAGATACCCCAGCTATCATTTTTTAGAATGTATTTTTCATTACTTACTATTCACTTACCTTAAATATTGAGGCCTATTTCAATTCGTAATTACTTACTGAAACTTCCCTTTCCGCCGTTTAATTGCTGAGTCTATTGTACGTTGACACATCTGATGTTCCCTAAACTTCCTTACCACTTGATCAAGAAACACACCCGCCCCTCAGTCAAGCTAGCACACAATAAGCTGGCAGACAACAGTCGTGTTACCAGTTTGGTGATACCCTGACATTTTTGCCCCGTGCTTGCTCTATGGGTGTTTTCGGGTAATCCAGTATTTTTGTAGCACGATTAGGTGTCTATACTTTCTACATACAAGATGTACCAAACTTTGACTGGAAGTACTCACCCGTTAATTTAAATACTTGTGCGAAAATGCATCTTTAAATTGTTGTTGCCTTCAATACATTGTATTAAAATACATCTTTTGAAGTTGGTGTACCATTATTTCAAATAATGGTACGGACAATGTGCAAAGCGTACATAATTTATACTAGTTGCAATATTAGACGCGTGTGACGTATTTCATTGAAATGCATGTGCTGGAAAGTGTCTGTATTTTAAGTTTTGTGGATCTCGTACAAGACATTGTGAAATATACAGATATTGCACTCGTATCATTTAATATCTCGAACTCGGCCTTTAAACAACAAATAATTACATCCATATTTTTCTTTTAAAAACTGTACTGATCATTTTTTCAATAATCAGTAACGCAGAAGGTAAAATGTTTTACAACATATCTTTCCACGCCAGCTAACAATAACTTGATTATTAGTGCATTCAATCCAATTGAAACATGTTTTAGGTATCAAACACGTCTCTTAATTTTCAATTTGTGTGACGTATTTTAGGACACAAGCACCTGGCGTTCAATATGGTAATGTAGTCCACATGATAACTTGTCATATAAGGATATCGTACATAGAAGTAAGTTCTACCTTTATTAAATTTTGGGCTAGCGCATCGGTGCACGCACCTTGCTGGTGGATGTCATTGTAAAATCAGCCTTTATTGATGTTGGAAAGCTTTTAGGGCGAGGTTTTATAATTAACCTAGATAAAAGGTTTTAGTCTGCTAAATTGAGATGTGTAACATTACAAACAAGAGCATCTCTATTGTTGCAATATACGTCTACATTCCTGCTTTGATTGATATGGTACTTTTTAACCCCCCTCCTCATATTTTCATGTGGGCGTATATTGTCCACAATTGTTTGTGATCCCTCTACATGTCACAAATTTTATCCGATTTCAATGAAACTTGAAATATACTACGATCTCGGTTCCTTTCGATATTCGCGCATATCGGACCATAATTTCCTGAATTATGGCCGTATAGATGCCACATTTTTGATCAGATTTAAAAAAAACCTTTGAATATATCACTGTTACACCCTATGGATAGTTGAGTTCGATTTCGAAGATCTATTCAGAATTGCGGCGGCTTGTAAACGATAAACACAAACAATTGGGCGTGGCTCTGCCCATGCAGGTCAGGCAATCGCTAAAAACCATAAGGGTCATCTTATAAGGAATAGATATAAAAAGTTTCAACAGGGTCTGTTAAGAATTGCGGCCTGTAGGCGAAACACAAGACACGCACAAAGTGGGCGTGGCTCTGTCCAGGTGTAGGGCATGCACCAAAAATAATAGGTCAGCCTTAGGGTATAAGGAATAAGTATGAAAAAGTCTTCTAGATCGATTAAGAATTGCGACCTGTAAGTGACCCCCTCCCCCAAACAAAAATGATGATGCGACTCTGCCCCTGTTGGATGAGCATTCACCACAAACAATAGGGATGTTCCTTACAGGATAGAAAGAATAAGTATGCAAGACACACTCAAAGTTAGAGTGAGGTGGGATAGAGATCAAGGTTAAAAACGATTCGCTTCCAATAACTGTTCCTTTCTACATTTTATATCAAGCTGGATACAATCAAGCATAGTATAGATTACAATACTAACTAAAGTCGTTCTCAAACACTAGACACCCAAACTCGAGTTTGCTAGTAGAACTTGCTACAACTTTCTCCTTCGGGAATCAAGCTGTTGTCTAACGAATTCTCAAAAGTATGATAGATTTCTAGCTGTGAGTTTTGGACATTCAGTTATCTAATTGGTCAAACATGATGTAAATAATAAGCTCACTAAGTTGATTTAAGTACATATGTGAATATGTTTGAATCACACAACTTGCTAGGTGGATCCAGTCACCCCCTCCCCACCGGTGTATAGGAATTCCGGGTCCTACAAGCTTCCACCGGGACATACACACGCATGATCGTATATATATTATATAGCACATGGTGCGCATCTTATCAGACACACAATCAGCATGTATGTTATTAGCGGCAGAAATTCGCTCCGTAAACCGCGGTTGATCTCTTAAGTTTTAGGGTTTAAGCACGGACCAATCACGAGACAAAAAGATAAGTCAGATTACACCATCTCGGCGGATGAAATAGATCCTGAACGGTTTTAGCACATTAAATTCGAAATGTCCTACAGCTATGGTCATCAGCTAGAACTACCTTATAATTGTATAAAAATGAAATTTGAGACCGATTACAAGAAATTACGACGGGAATTGATTTGAAAAATGGTGTGCGGAATGATTTCGCCACAAAGTTTCGGATCCGCGTAGTTCGGAATTCGTTCTTAATTTCATCGACTAAAATTCATACATTGGACGAAATTTACCGTACGAAAGTTTTCTTACCCTACACCAACCGAAATGATATATATACGTGCATCCGTGAGTACTGAACCATACAATTCGAAACGCTATAACTCTCAGAATCATCGCTCGAAGTCCATGAATTGTCACCCCCCTAAAAAAAACCTGGATCCGCCTCTGAATACTGCTAACAGGTTGGTCCAGACGTACGGTTTTAGATGCTCAGTGGGCTAAATTACTGGAGGGAAATTGCTTACATGTATATTCAGTAGGATGACTTACTTAAGATGTACTGCCCCATGCAGGTCTAGACGCTCACTCCGGTGAGTTATGCGAGGGTTATTGCTCACAGGTAGGTCAAAATATTCAGCATCGTAGCTTACGTCAGGGACATGGCCCACAGGTACATGTTCAGTTGCGTTATTGCCGCTATGTAGGCCGAGATGCTCAGTAGTATTCGGCAAGAATATTCAACTCCCACGTCGATAACTGAACCAAGATGAACATGCCTCCTGTCTTGTGAGGTTTACTATTTTCTACTGTTGTAACAACGGTCCCTGATTTTCTGTGAGCTAATCGACCGTCTGCTAACTTTCATTTTAGGCCATGTAATAAGCTATAGTATGCTAAAACTTGGAAGTCGGTACAGGTCCCCCCCCCCCCTAGCTTTACAACTTTTTTCCAATATTTTCAAAAAATGTCTGGTTTTATACAGACATCGCATAATACAGCTTGGGACACCGATCTCCATTTCCAGATAAAGACTGACGGGATTAAGTTGCTTGAAAACGTATCACAAATATTGACTCAGTTGCACGGCCCTGATATAGAGGATTTTAATCAGCTTTATTCTCCAAAATATTATCGGGATTGGCCCTTTAATTTTCATTTCGCTGCATATCAAATCAATTTTTATACTGAACATCTCTTATCATTGTAGTTAATTTTCACATCACTGAGTTTCAAATTAATTTTTGTATTGAAAATATTGTTATCATTTTCATTGATTTTTATATGTCTGCATATCAAATTAATCTCTACATTGTAACATTTTTCTTATATATTTAATTAAAAGTTCTTATAATTTTAGTTTCACGATGAGACACTGATGGATTTCGATAGGCACCGAACTCTCAAATACTGAACTTCCCAAATTCATCCCGCAAATAACGGGTATTGGAAGCCTTAATAATGTTGCTAAGCTGAGAAATGTTGGTTGTGTTTTCCAGCTCGGTGATGAATACCATGTAGAATGTAACAAAAATTACTGCCATCCAACTAATATTGAATACTATAGCTTGTTACATGGTCTAAAATGGATTAACTCACAGAAAATCAGGAACCGTTGTTACAACGGTAATAGATAGTAAAACTCGCAACCACTCTATTCGTGGCATGCCAAGACAGGACAGGTGAAGACTTGTGGTTTAAATCATTTAGCTCCAATAGCCATGTTCATCTTGGTTCAGTTATTGAAGCGAGAGTTGAATATTCGTGCCAAAAACTACACCACTGGGCATCTCGACCTACATGGCGGCAGTTACCCAACAGAACATGTAGCTTTGTCCATGCCCCTCACGATATAGCACCACTGGCCTTTCTGTCAGACGTGGAGAGCGGACACGTACTAAAACCACTCGCCACATCTTACGTATGACCCATGCATCTTTTCTTCCTGCATATTTTGGGTAGCCTTGTGATCGTCTAGAATTTATCTCTGATCGCCTTTCTTCTCCTTCACGTTGTGTATTTCTTCTTACTGTTTACTTAAGAATTTTGACTTACCAGGAATTACAATGCAACTGTTAGTTTCTTCATTTTATATCAAGCTGGGTACATTCAAGCATAGTATAGATGACAATACAAAAATCATCAGATGGCAATCTCTCTCTTGAATCTAAATGCCATCCGTCTTAAAGTTATAATGTAGTTTGTTTTATAGCCTTATGAATATCATGCACAAACACGCATATTCATGACCATGACGCAATAGGTAAACTTTCATGCACATGTAATTTGTTGAAAGATAGAACCAGTTTGAACAGGTAGGAGACTCTTGAAAACTTCCATGTGCTAAACCCTATAATTACTCATGCAACATGCACATATATATAACTACAATATCATTAAAGACACATTATGGGTGATTTTTATAAGGAGTTAGCTATTCTCTCTACAACAGTTCAAAAATAGACGAAGAAAGAAGAATATATTGAAATTTTCAGTCAAATTACTTTATTCTGAACATAGTTATCACAAACTGATCCCGCAGTGAATATTCCCTTGGCCGCTACAATCACTGATAAGCATGACATCGACGAGACTTAATGAGTTCGGCATATTAACTTTTTTACTCCGACAAATTAAAACCTCAAACATTTTTTTGAGGTAAATGAAAAATAAATAAAGCCGTTTGAAGTATTTGTAGTTAAAACATATTTCCTATTTAGTGTAAATGGGTATTAAAATGAGTAAAATGCATCATTTTGCCCGAAGCACTTAGGTGTTGTGTAAACATTGCACGAGCCGTTGAGCCAATGACTGACGTCACGTGCAGTCAACGCACGTGTTGTGGACAGTCATCTGTTACAAAGATAATTCGTAAGTAATTCTCTGTGAAACAGATTGAGTTATCACCACTGTTATTTTTGACTAGTAAGGGTTTGATTGACAGGCGTTTACTCCACCTACATAATCTGGATTATCAAGTAATGTTTTCAATGACTGTGGTAGGCCTACATTTAGCCTGTTTGGTTTGAGACGGGGCTGCAATTCATTTACTTTCTACTACAAATTAGAATTAAGACTTTTAATATATAGATAAGAAGAGAAAGTCGGAAACAGAATTTTAAAGTTTGAAAGGAATGGACCAAATCAATGAGGCAGTATAATTGTACTATAGCCGACTTCTTCCGTTACCTGCGTGTACTAATTCTTGAACTTTAGGTAGACCTACGTAACTCCCGAAGCAGGCGAACAGATGAGGCTGCAATTCAGCTGGTTGATGTTAGCTGCGATGTTTATCAATTTCCGTAATTTTACTGTAAACGCAAGGAGTATGACGTCACGTAACAGTAAATCTCCTCTCACGACGCCATTTATAATTAAATCTATCAATGAAATCCTGTTTAAATCCAAGCCATCCGTGGGTCTAGTTGATTTTATGTTCTTTGTTTAAATAAAGATCTAATTTATCATTTCTATGACATCTTAGGCCTAAATAAAGACTTGCAATAAGTAATCAGATATAGCTCTTGCATAATGTATGTTCAACATAGAAGATTACATATGATCACAATTTGCATCAATCTGTTCTAAAAACATTATAGGTATCAATGAACACAAATAACTAAAATTCAAAAGTCGCATGCAAAAGCTCTTCCAAAAGTTCATCACTGTACTTCAGAGACCTATGAAAATTCACTTAAACCTATAAACACAGAAAACACAAATTGTCTTTTTAAAAGTGTCCTAATTTCAAAACACACATCACTGCCAATTTATGAAGTTCATTTCACTTTAAATTCCGTCACTGGAAATCTCAATTTGGTTAACTGGTAAACCATTTCTTCTTCTTGGATTTCTATTGGTCTGTTTCATCTACCTTAGTGTTAAGTTGAAAACTTTCATTTTTTCTTCTAAGTATAATTTGTTTGTACAATTTTATCCGTCAATCAAACATGTCATTGCCATCAGACCAAGAACTAACTATTCCTAATTTTTATTTAAACTTTATTTTGATATTAATCTAACATTATATTAAAATATTATTCCTAAAACTTAAAAGTAACTCCTAATTAAAATTAAACTTTATTTAATTTTAAATATACTTTGATGTGTCTCTTTAATTATAAATCTTCAAACTAACTTTTGACCTCTCGACCATACCTTAGTAATCTTTATACTCCCACATTTCATGTCCGGACGTCCACAATTGTTTGTGAACAGTCTACAGTAGGGTGGTTGAGGGCCAGAAGAAATTTCGTCCTACAGACAATATTTGGGGTCTATTTTAACATAATATGACAAGGCTTACCATAAAAACTTCATTCATCAACAACGAATGTCGTGCCATGTTTGACTTTTGAAGATATAACCACCTGGACGTGTTTTTAAATTGCTAAAAAAAAATTTGGCTCCAATTCTCAAGGGAGTTAACTCATAGTGACAAAACGAGTTATGGTTCTTGGCTACAAAAAAAATTGTAACTTTTATCTGGAAAGAATAAAAAATTCGGAATTCTTCGGTTTTAGAACACGCTGAAATAACGATTACATTTAACGCTCCTACCCATGCACAGTTCTTAGTTTTTGAACAGAAGAGACAGAAATAGAGTCACATTTAACAGTTATATTTTCGTCTGATTTTTATCAATGCACTTAACACTAGTCGGGAATTTATTAAAGGAGAATACTATTGAAAAAGTTGAATTTGATCATTTACTTAGTTCATTGTGTAACGCAATTCAGAATTAACAACTATTTCCTTCGATCAAGGCTTAAATCTACACAATAATTAAATAAGATACTATGATTATGAAAATAATTTACACCAAGTTACCGAAAAGTGTCTGGAAAATAAAGACTACAAATAAAATTTTGTTTCGGTTATTATCCGGTCTTAAATAGTTCTGTGTATTTAGAGCTAGCAAATATATATTTCTTTACACGAAGAGATCGCCCCGTAAACGAAGGGTATAACAACTAAATAAAAGTATATCCCCAAATGTTGTAATGAATTTATCTCGGTGAAATCATTTACTTGAAAGTTAGAAATGAAACGAAGCTATTACAGCTAGCTCTGTATCGAAATCACCCAAATCGCCAAAATCAAAAATTAAATCAAAGAGTGCAATTGAAGTTTTTGCTCACGTTCGTTTTGAAATAAACATGCAAGTCGAAGCCGGTAATGAGTGAATTTTTTACTCAGCTTTATATGACAATACATGTGTGTAAAATACCTCGTGTGACGTATATTTGCTGCGACATCCAAAACCACGTGCGCGGAACTGACTTTTGTTCACTTCAGTAAATTTCTCGAAGGAGCAACCTGGCAGATAAGTGGGTCAGTTTTTATAAGTCTCCCTGAACCACTCTATCTACAGGTTACAATTTTTATCCAATTTCAATGAAACTTGGAATACAGGTTTATCATCCCACGATCTCGGTTTCTTTCGATATTGGCATGTATCTGACTGTAACTTCATGGATTATGTCCCCTAATTGTACGACAAATCACGTTTTTAGCTTGTGAACACTGTAGAGGTCACAATATTGAACCGATTCTGATGAAACCTGAAATGCATGTTTTTAACTCAAAAGATCTTGGTTCCTTTCCATATTTACGCATATCGGATCGTAACTTCCTTAATTATGGCCCCTGATTGTTACCAGGCAACAAAACAGCTTAATCGTTCGAGCAGTCAACAAGAGTTGTTGCACATTAAGTAATTATCAGGGGCCATAATTCAGGATGTTATGGTCCAATGATCCCGAATATCGAAAGACGCAGCGACCTTTGGGTTATAAACTTACATTTCAAATTTCATCAAAATCAGATTAAAATTGTGACCTCTACATGCTCCACAACCTTGATATATCATATTTTTACACTATTCGCGTATTAGCGGTAGCCATTTTGTCCAGATGTTTTGGTCCGATTTTTTACGAAATTCGACCTCAACGGTGATATAATCAAACGTTTTTTTAAAATCGGATAATAGTTGTGACCTCCAGAGGGACCACAAGCTAAAAAGGCGATTTTTAGTACAATCAGGGGCCATAATTCAGGAAGTTACAATTCGATATGCACAAATATCGACAGAAATCGAGATCTTTGGATTATAAATATGCATTTAAAGTTTCATCAAAATCAGATTAAAATTGTGACCTCTACAGGGTCTACAACCTTGATATACCATATTCTTATAGTAGTCGCGTACAAGCGGCGGCCATCTTGTCCATCAGTTTTGGTCCGATTTCCACGAAATTCAAACTCACCCTTCATTACGCTGAAACAGTGATATAATCAAACGTTATTGTAAATCTGTTAATAATTGTGACCTCAAAAGAAACCACAAGCTAAAAAATGGCGATTTTCGTACAATCAGGGGCCATAATATAATTCAGGAAGTTACAATCAGATATGTGCAAATATGCAATGGAACCCAGATATTTAGGTTATAAACATGTATTTCAAGTTTCATCAAAACTCGGTTCAAAATTGTGACCTCTATAGGGTCCACCGCCTTGATATAACATATTTTCACACGATTCGCGTACAAACGGCGACCATTTCGTCTGTCAATTTTGGTCCAATTTTCACGAAATTCAAACTCCTTCATTACCATGTAAACGGTTTTTTTTTTAAATCGGATAATAATTTTCACCTCCAGAGGTACCACAAGCTAAAAAAAAGCGCTTTTTCGGACAATCGGGGGACATAATTCAGGAAGTTACGATCCGATGGGCGCAAATATCGAAAGGAACCAAGATATTTGGGTTATAAACATACATGATAAGTTTCATCAAAATCGGTTCAAAATTGTGACCTCTATAGGCTAGGGTCCACAACCTTGATATAACATATTTTCACACTATTTGTGTACAAACGACGGCCATTTTGTCTGTCAATTTTCGACCGATTTTCACGAAATTCGAACTCGGCCTCCATAACCATGTAACGGAGATATAATCAAACGATTTTTAGATTGTGGTCCTCCTGACCGTTTCATTATATCACCGTTGCTTGGTAATGAAGATTGAGTTCGAATTTCGTGAAAATCGGACCAAAATTGACGTACAAAATGGCCGCCACTTGTACACGAAAAGTGTAAAAATATGGTATGTCAAGGTTGTGAACACTGTAGAGGTCACAATTTTGAACCGAACTTGAAACTTGACGTGCATGTCTATAACTCAAAGATCTTGGTGCTTTTCGATATTTGCGAATATCGAATCGTATAACATCCTGAATTATGGCCCCTGATTGTACGAAAAATCACACGTTTAGCTTGTGGACCATATAGAGGTCACAATTTTGACCGATTTTGATGAAACTTGTATGTGTATAACCCAAAGATCTTAGTTCCTTTTGATATTTGCGCCCATCGGATCGTAACTTCCTGAATTATGGCCCCTGTTTGTCCGAAAAATCACCCTTTTTAGATTATGGTCATTCTGAAGGTCAAAACTATTATCCGATTTAAAAGACTTTTTGATTATATCACCGATGCTTGGTAATGAAGGTTGAATTCGAATGTCGTGAAAATCGGTCCAAAACTGACGGACAAAATGGCCGTTGTTTGTACGCGAACAGTGTTATAAACATGTTATATCAAAGTTGTGACCCTATAGAGGTCACATTTTTAATTTGATTTTATATAAAACTTAAAATACATGTTTATAATCTAAAGATCTTGGTTCCTGTCCATATTTGCGCATATCCGATTGTAACTTCCTGAATTATGGCCCCTGATTGTCCGCAAAATCGCCTTTTACGGTTTGTGGTCCAGTTTGAGTTCGCAATTATTATCCGATTTAAAAAAAAACATTTGATTATATCACCGTTACACCGTAATGAAGATTGAGTTCGAATTTCGTAAAAATCGGACGAAATTTGCCGGACAAAATGACCGCCGCTTGTACGTGAATAGTATAACAATATTGTATACCAAGGTTGTTGACCTGTAGAGGTCACAATTTTAATTTCATTTTGATAAACTTGAAACAGAGTTTAAGGTCTTGAGACAAACAAGTATATTGATTTTCAATGAATTTTGATAATTGTACAGCTATATCCATAATATTAAATGTTTCGTGTACGAAACGTTAGCATGGGGCAGAACTTTATAAAAAAAAAAGAAAAAAAATTCTAATGATTTTTGTTAATTACTTAATATGTGACAACTCTTGTTGACTGCTCGGACGATTTAGCTGCAGGTGGGCGTACGTTTCGGTGCCTGGCAACCTATTTTATATTTTCTTTTTGTAATTTCTGGTATTTCCTATAAAACTCGTATGCGATAATCTCACAATTTAACGAGTCGTTAATTTTTGTTTTTTTTTCCAAAATAAAAACTATATCCAGAATCCCTAAACTACCTTAACCACATGGGATTTTAACATAACCTAACTTTTTATTCAAAAGTAAAATAACCATAATTACCATAATTCGGGTGTCAAAAATACATAGCTAAACACATGGACGACACAAAAACATAAAAAATAGCAATTCAACTTTTTAGTCATAAGCTTAATTACCATATTTAGTCTATAATCGACTAAAACCATAATTTTGAAACTTGGACTAGAGTCCCAAAATTACATTATATACGAAACAATACAAAAACACGAAATTAACGAACCAAAAGCAGAAAAAAAACGGCCAACTATATCCTTAGCTCTGCCGTCTTCCCCCTTTGATACAGAAACAAGCATTAGTTCCTTATTTTATTCCCTTTCCGTTTCCTATTATTATTCTTTAGTTATATCCCCCTGAAATTTTGGCCTACACCTTAGACCCCACTTTAATTTTAATTTTCTATACTCAATTTTACTACAGGTCATGTTAACCTGATAATTATATACACATAGCCAGTGATATTCTAATGTTTAATAAACCTGCAAATCTCTACTTATGAATAAATAAATTTTATTCTCTACATATTTAATTTCTAATCAGACTTAACTTTAAATTAATATTAATTGGTCTGTAAACAAATTGAACACATTACATTTACCAGAAAAAAATGTATTTACCCAATTTCTTTTTCTGTTGCTGGTTTGTACGGGTTTTCTTCTTGTACGGGTACTTGATCTTTTGGTCGTGTGCATCAAATAGAATATGTTTTCTTCTTCCACATGTTCCTGAATACCCAAAAGGTCGAAACTTCGTCATGGCACCAAATTAAATATGTATTCTTCTTCTAAATGTCTTCCAGATTTCTTTTTATTCTTCTACCAATGTTATTCTCTACCAGAATTTTTTCCTGTTGCTGCCTACCCAAAGGGTTGAAACTACTCAAAGTGCTATGCAGTCGCTGGTTAGATGTGGTAAATAAGCCAGGAGAACTCCCAAAATCCAACATGAGACGCATACTCTTTCTTCTGTGTTGCATATTTTCGAAGTCTTGTGATCGTCTAGAATTTATCTCTGATCGTCTTTCGTCTCCTTCACGTTGTGTATTTCTTGTTACTGTTTACGTAAGACGTTTGTCCTACCAGGAATAACAGTGCAACTGTTAGTTTCTACATTTTATTCAAGCATAGTATAGATTACAATACAAAAGCAGTTCTCAATCACTAGTCAGCCAAGCTCGCTGAGCGAGTTTTCTGCTCTCTCGGAAATCAGACGATAATCTCTCTCTGAAGTCTAAATGCCGTCCGTCTTAAAGTTATAATGTAGTTTGTTTTATAACCTTATGAATATCATGCAGAAACACGCATGTTCATGACCACGAACAACGATATGATTATATAAATTAAGCCAAATGACGCAATAGGTAAACTTCCAAGCCCCTCACGTAATACCCTGCATATTTCGCCACTAAGTTGGGTAACAAGCCCAGCTTGGGAACCTATATCAGATTCATCGGTCGTCGTGAATACCAAGACTTGCGCTTCTAGCTACAATGTTTATATGTGACAATCGAGTTGCAAAGTTAAAAGATCGGTCAAGGTTACTGATTCTCCGTGAGTTTCTCAATGTAACAAAAAAAAAAACAACTTTCAACAGTTGTGTACTTGTTTGTTTACAGTGTGTTATGAGCCACGACCTGGGATTGGACAATGCTAATTAGTCACGTGTCTACAGAACGGGCGCAAATGTCGGGAATTGCTAAGTATTGAAGCAGCAGACGTTGCTTAAGAAACCTGATATATCCAAAGATCATTGTTCCTATCGATATTTGCGTATATCGGATTGTAGGTTCCTGAATTATGGCCCTTGATTGTTCTAAAAATCGATTTCTGTTTAGCTTGTTCTCTATCCATCTCTTGAAAATGTGGGCGTATCCTGCCTGGCGGCCGCTGATTAACGAAGCATTTCAATAATTTTATTGTATTTACACCAAAAGATGTTACAATATAAATTATAGCTGTGATAATTATCTTTTATTTTTTGTCCTTCTTGGGTTTTACTAATTATCTTACTTTATTTTCTCAATTTTAATATTCTATACCCTACTATATAGGGATGATCAATGATTTTTAAATGTACGTGCCTTTCCTATTGCATGTTGTACCTTACCTGTACATCCTTTTTGTATTTATGCACTGTGGTAGAGGCGCAATAAAAATCCATAATAATAATAACTAACCGGACTCAGTGTCTAGACCTACCTGTAGGACGTACCTCTCAAGTTAGTTACGCTACTGAATATACATGTACGCAATTTCCCTCCAGTAATTTAGCCCACTGAGCATCTAAAACCGTACTTGAGGCAATATCCTCGTGTCCTCGCTTCGCCAATAAAACCTTAAAATATGCCCTGTCAGCAGTATTTAGATTATAGATCTACGTTGCATCTACACCTTTAGACACATGCATAATATATGTTCTAATATACCAATTTCTATTAAGAAAAATGGAGAAGTGTAATGCATTTGGCGTAAAACAACTTATCCCATCGTATTTCAGCATGCTCGTAACTTGTTAAAAACGGACCCATAACATAATCAACGTACACCAGCATGTTCTCTAAATTTCTTATACGTCGGCATACGCTGATGTTATACGTGTGACAGTCCCATTAGAGACTTTGGCAAGTGGCATTTTCCCTATCACGTATCGAATGCGTGACACGTTGCGTCAGAGTAGTTTTAGAGTTTTGGCAGATTCTTGCGTCGCGTACGTATGCGTCACTGAGCTGAGCTTAGTTCTGTACAGCAATATCACCATCACTACTAGTCAAGTGCCTAGCCTACAATTTCTCGGGGTGAGTGAAGTCACTCGACAGTAGCTGGGCTATAATAGAAAAAAAAATAGGTTGCCAGGCAACGAAACATACGCCCACACAGCAGCCAAATCGTCCGGGCAGTCAACAAGAGTTGCATTCTAAGTAATCATCAGAAAATCATAATTCAACCTCCCCCATAACTACGGTGTAACTGTGAAATTGTGACCTCCAGAGGGACCACAAGCTAAAAAGGGTGATTTTTTGTACAATCAGGGGCCATGATTCAGGAAGTTACGATCCGATATGGGCAAATATGCAATGGAACCAAGATCATTAGGTTATAAACATGTATTTCAAGTTTCATCAAAATCAGTTCAAAATTGTGACCTCTATAGGATCCACAACCTTGATATAACATATTTTTACACAATTCGCGTACAGACGGTGGCCATTTTATCCGTCAACTCTGGTCCGATTTTCACAAAATTCAAATTCTCTCTTCATTACCATGAAACCGTGATATAATCAAACGTTTATTTAAATTGGATAATAATTTTGACCTCCAGAGGGACCACAAGCTAACAAAAGCGATTTTTCGGACAATCAGGGGACATAATTCAGGAAGTTATGATTCGATGGGCGCAAATATCGAAAGGAACCAAGATCTTTGGGTTATAAACATACATGTCACGTTTCATCAAAATCGGTTCAAAATTGTGACTTCTATGAGGTCCACAACCTTGATATAACATATTTTCACACCATTCACGTACAAATGGCGGCCATTTTGTCTGTCAATTTTGGTCCGATTTTCACAAAATTCGAACTCAACCTTCATAACCATGGAACGGTGATATAATCAAATGTTTTTTTTTTTAAATCGGATAACAATTGTGACCTCCAGAGGGACCGCAAGCTAAAAAGGGCGATTTTTCGGACAATCAGGGGCCATAATTCAGGAAGTTACGATCCGATGGGCGCAAATATCGAAAGGAACCAAGATCTTTGGGTTATAAACATACTGTCAATTTTAATCAAAATCGGTTCCATAACGTCCACTACCTTGATATAATATATTTTCACACTATTCGCATACAAACGGCGGCCATTTTGTCCATCAATTTTGGTCCAATTTTCACGAAATTCGAATTCAACCTTCATAACCATGGAACGGTGATATAATCAAACGTTTTTTTTAAATCGGATAACAATTTTGACCTCCAGAGGGACCACAAGCTAAAAAGGGCGATTTTTCAGAGAATCAGGGGCCATAATTCAGGAAGTTACGATCCAATGGGCGCAAATATCGAAAGGAACCAAGATCTTTGGGTTATAAACATACATGTCAAGTTTCATCCAAATCGGTTCAAAATTGTGATCTCTATAAGGTCCACAACCTTGATATAACATATTATCACACCATTCGTGTACAAACGGCGGCCATTTTGTCTGTCAATTTTGGTCCGATTTTCACGAAATTCGAACTCAACCTTTATAACCATGGAACGGTGATATAATCAAATGTTTTTTTTTAAATCGGATAACAATTGTGACCTCCAGAGGGACCACAAGCTAAAAAGGGCGATTTTTCGGACAATCAGGGGCCATAATTCAGGAAGTTAAGATCCGATGCGCGCAAATATCGAAAGGAACCAAGATCTTTGGGTTATAAACATACATGTCAAGTTTCATCAAAATCTGTTCAAAATTGTGACCTCTATAAGGTCCACAACCTTGATATAACATATTTTCACACTATTCGCGTACAAACGGCGGCCATTTTGTCCGTCAATTTTGGTCCGATTTTCACGAAATTCGAACTCAACCTTCATAACCATGGGACGGTGATATAATCAAACGGTTTTTTAAATCGGATAACAATTTTGACCTCCAGAGGGACCACAAGCTAAAAAGGGCGATTTTTCGGAGAATCAGGGGCCATAATTCAGGAGGTTACGATCCGATTGGCGCAAATATCGCAAGGAACCAAGATCTTTTGGTTATAAACACGAATTTCAAGTTTCATCCAAATCGGTTCAAAATTGTGACCTCTACACTGTTCACAAGCTAAAAAACGTGATTTTTCGTACAATCAGGGGCCATAACCCATGAAGTTACGGTCCGATACATGCCAATATCGAAAGGAATCGAGATCTTAGGGTGATAAACCTATATTTTAAGTTTCATTGAAATTGGATAAAAATCGTGACCTGTAGACTGTTCACAAACAATTGTGGACGGACGGACGGGGGCGACGACAATATACGTCCACATGCAAATGTGGGCGTATAAAAATGTCGCATCTTATTAAAATAAAAAAAAATGACTTCGACTCGACAGCAATTTTTGGTTACACTAATTTCTCATTTACACCACTTTACCATAGAACCACATCATTTACAGATTTGCAAGGTCCCATATCCGCCTAAATCTAGCACGTAGATCAACCAGCGTGCAGACAGACAGGCGGGAAAAGTATGAAAATTCCGAGAAAAACCTATCAAATATAATGATTAAATTCCAGTCTTTAAATATACACCTCCGTGTTCTAGGATACACATAGATTCATAAAGACACTATGATACAACATTTCAGCGTCTAAAAAGACGACAATGTTATACGGACCCTCTCCGTATGAATGCTGTTCGATACGGACTGCCGTATCACATATGAGAAATACACCCACATAGATGACGTCACACACAAAATCCATACGGATGCGTGATACGTACTAAGAAATTACGCTTGCCAAAAGTCTCTAATGACTTGTGGTTCTAGCGAGCCTCGGATTTTATATTTGACCTCGCGTGGTCGTCGTAGTATGCTCCAATACGTTTTGCATGAGTTAGGCATAAGTTAGACTAACGTTGTGCAAGAGTTCTGCATCAATCAAGAGTGCTAAAATTTGTTGGGCACACGCTGTCATATAATTGTATAAGTTTTTACGTTGGAGATAAGTTATGAATAAGTAACTCATACGTTAAACATAGGATATATTCGTTCAGCGCGTTAAAAGTACGTTTTATATGCGTTCAAAAATAGTGTCTTCTTGATTTTTAAATTCAGCTTCAGTGTATGCCAGCGTATTGGAAGTATTATTTCCTACGTCGGAATAACTTGTCTAAAACGTTAGAGTGTGACAGGCCCATTAGGCTAAACAGAGAAAAGCTATTTTGGTGGATTGACAATTTGACTTACGACACCCTAGAGTCGCTGTAAGAATGATGAAACTTGAGGTATATGACATCAATACCCCAAAGGAGCTAAATCGCAAATATTTGGGACCTAGAAATGGACACAAATGGGTCGCAACGCATATAATACTGTTCTATGAATGTATTTAAGCCTTTTTACATTCAATCATTTCTGTTTCACTGTAATTTCTAATCAGTTATGTTCTCAATCGAATGGCAATCTCTAGAGTCTCTGGTTATTCCAGTCTACACGGATAGTATTTATTTCGCATGCTCTCCAGATGAGAATATGTTGTCACCGTTTAAGAGACTTGTGAAATGTCTCGCTTTGCTCTTCGAGTCCCTAGTTATAAATGGCGTCAAAACGTATATGGTACACGATTGGTGTACCAATGGTAAAATGTTTATCTTGTCTTAAATATTGAATATCAGAAGCACGTCTTTCCCAGGTAAGATCACAACATCAATGTTGACTTAAGATGATATTGAGTTATAGACTCAGCTACTTTAAGTAAGCGCCGGATCCCTGCATTGGCCGAGAAAGTTCGTCTCGATTTTCCGGCGTGGTTTCCATCGTTCGGATGGGGCGAAAAATCAAGGTCCCGTGTACACATTGGCGTGCACGTAAAAAATCCCTTGGCAGTTGGAATTCGATATAAGAGTAGCCCGTAGCGCCGCTGCCCGACAAAATTTCCCGCATAGCACACTGTATGGCGTATGCACGTCTTCCATTAGCCCAGGTTAGGGGCAGAAGAGTAGGACGTTAAACCCCATTTAATTCATTTCACTTTAAGTAACTTCGATTATGCGCATTTCGATGATGATCAATATAGTTTGATTCTAATTGAGAGAGATAGAAATATGAAACTTAGCGTATCTTATACCATCAATACCATGATTAAATTTGGTAATGCCCCTTCCAGTACATCAATATCACGAAAAAGTTCAATACTGAACCTTTTCTGCGTCGATGTTTTGGGAAATGATCACCCTGAAAGTGAAAGAAGTTTACACTAAGAGTATAGTGTAGTTTCAGAACATAAATATCTTGACTAAGTTCAAATGCTTACTAAATTCCGACGTTCACTCCAAAACTTTAAGCATGTAATTTAAAAACAACAACATTCAAATTGTAGCAATTTGAAACGCTCACAGACTCATTACTAACCGTTATGGAAAAAAGTTCGTTCTTCAGGACCAAAGCTCCCAATGTTTCACAGAGAATTACTTACGAATTATCTGTCACAGATGACTGTCTTCAACACGTGCAATGACATCACATGGCGAGAATATTTGGCTCGTGCATTGTTTACATAAGACGTAACTGCTCCGGGCAAAATGATGCCTTTTACTCACTTTAATACCCATTGACACTAAGTAGGAAATGCTTTTGAACAACAAATACTTCAAACGTCTCTACTTATTTTTCTAATACATACAAAAATGTTTTAGAATTTAATCTGTCGAAAGAAAAAAGCTAATATGGGGGACTAATTAAGTTGCGACGATGTCATCCTTATCAGTGACTGTAGCGGCCTAGCGAATATTCACTGCTGATCAGTGTGCAGAGCTCCATGAAAGTCTAAACACTTCTTTATCTGTTCACATTAACGGTGCCATGCAATTATCCCTGATCTCTTTCATACATTAAAACAAGCTCAATTTTATCGAAATAAGGAACCGAGATCTTAGTGTGATAAACCTATATTTCAAGTTTTATAAACAAAATCAGATGTAAAAATTGTGACCTGTAGAGTGTTCACAAATAATTGTAGACGGACGGACAGGGGCAACGACAATAAACGTCAACTTCGAAATGTGGGCGTATAAAAATCTATTACGATATGTATGTTTATATCCTAACAAAAATCGCGTTTTTGGCTTGTGGTCCTTCCAGAGGTCACACTTTTTATCCGATTTAAACAACGTTTTATTATATCACTGTTACACCGCAGAGAAGATTGAGTTCGAATTTCGTGACAATCGAACCAAAACTGCTTAACAAAATGGCCGCCACTTGGACGCGAATAGTGTAACAAAAATATGGTATATCAAGGTTGTGGACCCTGTAGAAGTCACAATTTTAATCCGATTTAACTTGAAATGCATGTTTATAGCCCAAAGATCCTGGTTCCTGTCGATATTGGCGCGTATTGAATTGTAACGTCTTGAATTTATGGCCCCTGATTGCACGAAAAATCGCCTTTTTTAGCTTGTGGTCCATCTGGAGGTCACTATTATTATCCGATATAACAGAAACCGTTTGATTATATATATCACCGCTAAATCATAATGATTTCGTGAAAATTGTACCAAACTGCCAGACAAAATGGCCGCCCCCTGTGCGCAAATAGTGCCGATTTTGATGAAACTTTCAAGAAATGCATTATAACCCAAAAATCTTGGTTGCTGTCGATATTCGCGCATATTGGTTAGAAACTTCATGAATTATGTTATGACTCCTGATTGTGCGAAAAATTCTTGTGGATTAACTAGGTCACAATTTTTATTCAGATTTTACAAATCGTTTAATTGTATCACCATTTCACTATAATGAAGAGTGAATTGGAATTTCGGGAAATCGAAATGAAACTGTCCGACAAAATGGCCGCTCTTGTATACAAATTTAAAATTCAAAGGTTATGGACCTTCCAGAGGCACATTTTTTTTTTATCCAATTTTGATTAAAGTTAAAACGTATCTTTATATTCGAAAAATCTCAGTCCCTTTGACATTTGCGCATTTCAGAATTATGGTCCCTGATTATACAAAAAATCGTTTTCTTATTTAGCTTGATCTCGATCCATCTCTTTGGAAAATGTGGGCATATCCTGCCTGACAGCCGTTGTATCAAACTGGATGTGAGGCAGAGGCTTCCACAACGCCTATAACCTTCTCACTACGATAGAGGCCAATTTTAACGGGTAAATTCATATTAAGTATGCACCATTTCAGTCTCGATATTACAAACCATATATATTCAGCGATCCGTGATATTCCGTTCCGAAATTGCCTCTTTTCTTGCGGAGTGGGTATTAACTTGAAAATTGAAATGAGCACTTGTGAAGGCATTTTTATTGGGTTTTTTTTAAGCTTATGTAAGTATGTGCAAACGTTTTCGCTTTATCTCAAAATGTAAGTGAATCATTTAAATATAACTAATGATGGAAAGAAGACGTCGTGGGCAAAAAAGGTCTCGCCCAAGCAAATTATTTTCTAATGAAGGGCCCTGGGAAGAGTCGTTCGGATGATCCGGAAAAAAAAGTTCCCGAGAACACGGTTGGAATTTGAAAGAAGAGTAGACCGTTGCACTGCAAAATATCCGCCATAACAAACTGCATGACTGATGCTCCTCCAGTAGAAGCTGAATAGTAGGATGTTAATTCCCATTTCATTTCAGTTTGCTTCTCTCCATTAGTCCGGTAGAAGCTTAACATAGGGACGTTAACCCCCCCTTTCATTTCAGTTTAATACAGTACCAATAATCATGGAAAGTTCCAGTCATCAAGAAATTATAAATGGAGTATCCTTGGAAAAATCTGAAGGTATACCAGCTGAGGTATACTATTCAATTTCCCATTTCTTTCTTTGTATTTAAGATATGTACAAAAGTTTTCGCGTTCTCTCAATCTGTTAGTGAATCATCTAGACATGACCAATGGTGGAAAGGATGGGTCGTGGGCAAAAAAGGTCTCGCCCGACACATTTTTCTCCTCTGGAGAGCCTCGGTAACAGCATATACACGTAGTCGTTCGGATAACCCGAAAAACAAGTCCCGTGAACACGGTTGGAATTCGAAAGAAGAGTAGACCGTTTCGCTGCTGTCCGGGCAAAATTTCGGCCATAACAAACTGCATGACTGATGCTCCCCTTCATTAGTCTAGTAGAAGCTGAACAGTAGGACGTTCAACCCCATTTCGTTTCAATTTGTCCCTTATCGTTAGTCCAGTAGAGGCTGAACAAAAGAACGTTAAACCCCATTTCATTTCAGTGTAATACAGTACAAGTAATCATGGAAAGTTCCAGTAATCAAAAAATTATAAATGGAGTACCATTGGAAAAATCTCAAGATACACCAGCTGAGGTATACTATTCAATTTCCCATTTCTTTCTTTGCATTTAAGATACATTTGCCCTACTGTCGACTTCTTTAATATATAACTGGTTGAAATATTGTTCTTGTTAAATATTTGTGATCCACAATCTTATTTTAATACAGATTTGTCCATGGCGTTTTATGTCCGGGAATCTGACAAGAAAATATGCCAGTATATCTTATTTCAAATCACTAAAATTATGTCTTACGGTGTTAGATCAACAGGCCTGTCATTGAGTCAACTGGTGTGGTTTGGATTCTCCGGTTGCACGTGACAAGAAGTGGGGTCTCCTGCCCATGTGGGTTTTCTCTGGGTACTCCGGTTTCCTCCCACCGTTAAAGACCCCTTCACACAAGAAAATTATTGAAGTAAAATTAAAACGATAGAGAAAATACAACAACGCCCTACTCTGAGCCAAAATTAGGCCTATAAAACAATATTCAAGTGAGTCAGTTAAAAATTACATAATGCTTTACCAACTACTTTTCGAGTAAAAGTTAATTTTCTAATGGTAAATATGTTTGTGAGCCGCTGCCAGTTGGTGCAAACTAAAAGTATAACATTAAATTTCACTTCAATTTTACTTTTATAGCCGAAGAGTGTAATATTGGAAGCAACAAACGAAGGACAAATAATACAGCAAATGGGCGTACTTAAAACAGATTATCGTTCATTTTCGTGTGATGATGAAGATAGTGAAGACAACAAAGAGTCCACTTATAGCTGTTGCCGATGGTACAACCGTTGCCACACAAAACTAAAGAATTGTGTGAAGACGTATTCAAAGGAACTAAACGTTGCCTTAAAAACTGTAATTTTAATTTTGTATCTAATGTACTTTGGCTATGCCATGTACTGGCGCTTTGGGGACGAAGGCTCAATACGGCTCTTAGTTTGTACCGTTTTAGGAATCTTAATCATTTTCCATAAGATTATCCAGAAGAAAAGATGTTGCTCTTGTATATTGCCCGTGGTGCCTAATCGTGAAAAGAAAGTATGCTTTGCAAGATGGCAAGTATTTATATTTAACTTTCTGCACTATAAACAGCATTGTACATACCTTTTGGGGAAAAATGGTAAATCTGAATTTGTGCGAGACGTCTGGATAACCATACATGACCCCAAACACTGGAATTTCTTTGAATCCATAATTGGCGAAATGGAAATCCAACATAAGACTACTGTAGTACGAGTCGATAGTGAAACGAAATGAATTTAATTTTAGAAAGTTGTATAACTGGTAGTACTTTCTCGCAAAATTATATATCCGCTGGTTATTTACAATAAACGTATGACAGTTTAGGTATATCTGGAAGGTAGAGACACCCAATCTTACCGGCGGGGCGATTTACCCAATACCAAACGAATATCACTACACTACAAAATATTAGATTCCTTGAAAAGCACCCTGCCCAGGACAAAATGAGGTGTCACTAATTAGGTGCTTGACGATTAAGGGCTGTCGCCTCGAGTGAATTTAAAGGTTGCACGCGTAGATTGTCTGAGCTCTTGGCGGTAGGGGGCGTTTGATGTATATATTGATAAAATTGATGGTAAGCGGACGTTGGAAAGGCGAGACTTAAACGTACAACAGTTTCCGAGATAAAAACCATGGAAAAAGACGCGGGCAGAGGATAATACGAGAAATTACTTAGGCTTCGATATTTATGATAAATGGACAGCGATTATATGCAACGAATTCTCCTCTGGCTACGCACTCGTGCCTAGTGCAGCGATTTACCAACAAGTTGAGCAGCAATTAATTGATGGGGGGCATAGAAGTGTATATATTGACTTGAGTGTATTGTTGTCACGTGACACCCATTGACGTAGCGTTAACGTTGTGGGCCGACAATGGAGATCGGCCGCCATGTTTCAGTCGGGAAAGAATGGCGGAGGTGCCCGGATGAACGCTATGTAAACAAAGGGAAATGGACTGACGGAGGACGGACCAACACATTAAAAATAATAATAATAATGGACATTTATAGAGCGCCAACATCCAGCTAGATTAGCTGCTCTGGTGCGCTGTTACAATAATAATAAAAATAATAATAAAAAGGTTTAAAGATCGCACCGGGGAACCACGAAAGCTTTGTTAAACAAATAAGTTTTTGGTTTCTTTTTGAAAAAATTTATGTTGTCTACACTTCAAAGGGTTTCAACAATAAATAACAAATAAAAAAAATGAAGACTGAAAGGTCTTACCTTACTGTCCTAAAAACAAAATCGTTTTGGTCAATTGGTGTCTTTTGGAGGCTTTATTATTCAAAATAAAACTATCCATGTAGAGACGACCATGGTGATGCATAAGAGTGCGTGTGTAGACTGACGAAATCATGTTTATTAATTGAGCAAAGTGATCGTCCTCGAAAATGAGTAAATCCATGAAGTGTTCGTTTAAATTGTGAAACACGGCTCCTCGAAGCTCACATAAAACCTGATTTTGGATGGATCTAATTAATTTGTTGGACGTTTTAAAAGGGCAGCCAGATAACGTCATCCTAATGATAAAAATAAAGAAATACATTTTTTTTTAGAAAATAAAGACAAAATCTGCTTCTATCATCGACCAGGAGAATATATAATTTATTTGAAAGCTTTAAAAAAAGCAAAATATAAACAGGCCTACCAAGGCCTCAGGCCTAAAAGGTTTTCAATTTCCATATGTTAATTATGGTGTCTAAGTTTACATTTTTTTCGGATTTAAAAATGTGGCGGTGTAGAAAATTTTATAAAAAATTAGATAATCGTAATAACATCTGTGCAATAGCCAAATGCATCGATTAAAAAGGCGTGATTTTGCCTTTTTTTTTTAAGAACAAAAGTGCCTAAAATTCCATAAATTTAAGTAATATACTATAAGATTCTAAAATTTATACAACATATTACAGATTGCAATTAAGAAGATCAGGTGATAATAGGCGGTCAATTTTATTTGGCTAAAATCTGTTTTATTCAGTTAATTCCTTTTTCCAAAAGCTAAATCTGTGAAAGTTTGAGATGGTTAAATTAATTAAAAGTCATTTGGAAGCTCTCGTTAATTCTTGAAACAATAATAATTAATGTCAATAAAAATCTTTTGAAAATTCGTCGTAAATTACTTAAGAATTTGGTCATGTTCTTGTTTGTATGATGTACAGCTGCTGGTGTTGTTTCTGGAAAAACAGTTTCGACTGGTTCTTCGACAATTATGTTCGCATTTTTTGAAGGCAAAATAGATTTTTTTAGAAGAGTTGCTCTTGGAGACCATTTAATTTGAAGACAGTTGGGGTTATTATTCCATCCTCCTCTTCTACGAATACGGCTAAAAACATTTCTAGGTGGTCTTGAGACATTTTAAAAGTTAACATATATCGAAATGGTTGAGGCATCGTCAACAGGAACTGTGAAATTTCTAAAACAGTATCTATACTTATCATAAATCCAACAAAGGCAGTTTTTCTTGTTCCCTTACATAATGGTTGGCCTTTAGCATCATACAATTCAGATATATACTTCTTAATGTCTAGTAACTGCTCTCTACGAATATCAATATTGAATAAATTCATTGGTTTTTTTTATAACGTTTGCCACAGTGAGTTTTAGAATTCATGAAATCAAACAGCTTGTCCATTTTCCTAATAAATTCTATTGTCTTTTTACTCCCAGCAAAATCTGGTATTCCTAGATCTTCTCGTAAAAAGTCGATAGCATCAGCAACCGAAGAACTCATAGTCTGGACGGCTAACTTAACATTCATCTTATGCGGTTTCCACTGAATATGCTTAGCTTTCAATTTATTTACAAGGATTAAGTTGTTTTGTTGGATTTTATTAAGTTTTTCAATAAATTTCCAGGATATTTGACGATCGTCATGATAAACAGTTTGAAGTGTAGCATAACAGTTCCTCACCAACTTTATAAGGTGACATGCATCAAAAATGAATGAATTGGTTTGCTCTGGATTTGCAGGACATTCAAACTTATGTTCAATGCTATCCGGATCAGTTAAGCATCCTAATTTCCTTGCAGTGGCTTGATTAGCATATGACCCATCACACACTACACCATGAATATGTAATCCAGCTTCTGTCAATGTAGTAATCAGCATTTTCAGTATTTCATGTTGAGCTTGACCTGACAAAGAAAATATGCTACTGGAAACTTCCAATTACCGGTTAAACCAACAAGCATAACGACAAGTGCTTCAGTAGCTAAAGTGTCTCCAGAAGATGGCTGGAATTTGCCAGTCAACAAAGCCTGCATAGTTGCCAAATTTAGGGTCATAAACTACTTCTTTCTTTAGTGCCATCGCATCAAACATAAGGCAGCAATGTCTGAACTCTGGCCTGTCTAAAATCATGCGTTTTAGGTGGTCAATATCTTCTGATAAAAATCCAGGTTGGCAGTTGAGACTGGCACTCCACTGACGAATGATTCCAGGGTGAGGTAGATGTAAATACTGACGTAGAAACTCATAAGTCTGTGCGCTGTAGAAATGAAGGGTGACTGCAAACTGTTTCAATTCCTTAGAATATCTTTGCCATATTTATTCACATCTTTTTGCTTTACTTCATTCTCAATCAACTGAAAAGTCTTTTCTCCAAAATTCATTTGAAATAAGTCAATTTTATTCTTGGTCAATAAATTCTGTTCTTTAACTTCATTCAACAATTTGCAGATTTTAATTTCTTGACGTTTAACTTTTTGTTTCACAGCTGTTAGTTCTTTTCTTTTATTATCTAATTTTTCGTGCGTCTTTTTAATTTGGTCTTGGGGAGCTTCTTGTGTCGATGGCATTGGTATGTTTATGTAAGAATGGTCTTCTTTTTCACTTATTCTTAATTTGGGTGAGGCGCGCCTTTTCTGTGAAATAGCTTGTATATAAATTGGATGTGCCGGAAAGACTGAGGGAACAGCTTGATGTAAAAGATCGTGCCTGGATGTCGGGTTTCTGGTGGGTGAATCCCTGAAAATATAGAAAAACATACAATTGATAAATTGTGGACAACAATAGGCGTAGAGCAGATCATGATATTTAATTTATATGCCTGTCCGTCTTTACTAAAACACCCACCCACACAAGACGATAAATAATTTGGCTACACCTTACCTCTAATATAATCATCCTTTATAAAATGATCACTACACACAACGTGATGTTGACAGGGACTGAAGTTTTCCCGACTTATTTTAATTAACCATTTATTAACAAGTTCAGGATTTTGAAGTGGGAATCTGCAAAAAAAAAAAATAATAAATAAATAACCTAAACGTAAGCTTGGGAAATTTTTCACTTTAATAATACACCTATTTGTTACACTCGGGTTACACCTATTTGTTAATTTTTTTTGTATTATTTTTATTTAGTCTTACTAAGTAACTCTAACTTAAAACTAACCGATAACAAAGCTACAATCGCCATTTACTGCTTGCCTGTAACTTAAAAAGGCCACTCCAATAAGCAGACTTACTCCCCGCGATAATTTTTGTACAATACCAGATACGTATGCAGATTATATACGCAATTTCTATAATAATTAAGTATACATTAATTTCGAAGTTCACTTTACACACGAAAATCGCAATTTTTATATAAATAAAAAGAATCGGTACTAACAAATCAAGCGAAAGGACCCGATCGGTTTACTGTCTCAAGCTTCGAGTGCACGGCAACTTGTCGTCGTGTTTATTAAATTATTTTACACTATTATCATGATTATGCTATATCTATTAGATCACTATTTCATCTATAACATATCTTACTGATAATCCACCCCTTTATGCCTGACATTGAAACACCCGAAGCAACAACAACTTTCCGGCATGTTGATCAATAGCGACGTATGCTAAATCTTCCCGGTTGAAAAATGGCGTACACTCTAGTCAACATATACACATCCATGGTTGGGGGAGTTCTGTCACAATTATTTGAGAGGGCGGACTAGCTAAAAATGTTCAACTCTTTCCATCTCTTCGAACAAACGGAGCAAAACTGTATAAAACTATAAAGGTTTATTATGTATTATAAGATATATACAGGTACGTTTTAGTGGACTGGTAAACCTATTTTCCCTTCCGTCTGCTTTTCGGATAAAAATCATGAAATAAGTTTTATTTTGTAGGTTTTGATGTTTGATTGAAAAAAAAACAAAACAATGTCGACATTACTTCTGGAGGCCATTGTTTGAGGGTAGCCATTTTGCGATGATATTCCAACTTACTTTTTTACTTTCACCTTTCATATATTGTTAACGATATATCAACTGTGATTAAACAATGTTTTAATATTGGCAGGGTCATTGACTATATTTCAGGTTGTTTCCCATTATTTCATGATGATATTTCCAAGATAATGACCATTTTCGGTGGGACAATCGGACGATATGCTTTTCTCGATTAATTAGTAGTGTTTAGTGTCAATATATATGTTTTCTGGTTTACGCGAATAGTGTAAAAAGGTTGTGGGTCCTGTAGAGGTCACAATTGTAATTCGATTTTGATGAAACTTGAAATACATGTTAATAACCTAAAGATCTTGATTTCCTTCAATATTTGCGCATGCCCGATCGTAACTTCCTGAATTATGGCCCCTAATTGTACGCAAAATCGCCTTTATTAGCTTGTGGTCCTGGAAGTCAAAATTATTACCTGATTTAAAGCATCGTTAGATTATATCTCCGTAACACCGTAATGAATTTTGTGAACATCGGACAAAAATGGACGCCGCTTGTACGCGAATAGTGTAATAAAATATGGTATATCAAGGTGGTGGACACTGTAGCGGTCACAATTTGAATTCGATTTTAATGAAATTTGAAATGCATGGTTATAACCAAAAACTCATGGTTCCTTTCGATATGTGCGCATATCGAAAATTGTAACTTTTTGAATCCTGGAAGACCATTAGGTATATTATCTAACAATGAAAATACTTCATCCGAGTTGAACACTGAGCCAATATCGATTTTGCAGGAAATTAGCACATTTACTTGGTCGATCGCATTGTAGTAGTTGAACTCAAATCTGATTTTAAGACTTGGTGGCGCCATCGCGACTTCCAGTTTATGATTATCGGTGGTTAAACATGTTAGACATGAAACTTTTGAAAAGGTAATTAATAAATTAAAAAGAGAACGAAATATTTGAAATTTAAGTGGTATACAAAGAAATAAAATTAGGTTGACAGGCAACGACACACGCCCACACAGTAGCTAAATCGTCCGGGCAGTCAACAAGCGTTGTCGCAAATTAAGTAATTTTCAGAAAATCATTAGAATTTGTTTGGTTTTTTATAAAGTTCTACCCCATGCTAACGTTAAGTATACGAAACATTAAATATTATGGATTTAGATATTCAATTATCGATTTTCAAGAAATTCACTCAACCATCATTAATGTGCAACGGGGATATAGTCAAACGTTTTTTTTTAATTCGGAATAAAATTGTGACCTCCATAGGGTCCACAAGGTAGAAAACATGATTTTTCTCCAATGTGTCCGAATATCGAAACGAACCGCGATCGTTGGGTTATAAACTTACATTTCAAATTTCATCAAAATAGGATTAAAATTGTGACCTCTACAGGGTCCACACAACCTTGATATATCATATTTTTACACTATTCGCGTATTAGCTGCAGTCATTTTGTCCAGCAGTTTTGATCCGATTTTTACGAAATTTACCTCAACCTTCATTACAGTGAAACGGTGATATAATCAAACGTTTTTTAAAATCGGATAATAGTTGTGACCTCCAAAGGGACCCCAAGCTGAAAAGGCAATTTTTAGTACAATCAGGGGCCATAATTCAGGAAGTTAAAATTTGTTATGCGCAAATATCGAAAGGGACCAAAAACTTTGGATTATAATCATGCACTTCAAGTTTGATCAAAATGGGATTTAAACTGTGGCCTCTACAGGGTCCACAACCTTGATATACCATATTTTTACACTATTCGCGTCAAAGTGGCGTCCATTTTGTTCAGCAATTTTGGTCCGATGTTCATGAAATTCAAACCAAAAATTCATTATCGTGTAACGGTGATATAATCAAATGTTTTTTTTAATCAAGTAATAATTGTGACCTCCAGACGAACCACAAGATAATAAAGGCGATTTTTCGTAAAATAATCAAACGTTTTTTAAAATCGGATAATAGTTGTGACCTCCCAAGGGACCACAAGCTAAAAAGGCAATTTTTAGTACAATCAGGGGCCATAATTCAGGAAGTTAAAATTTGATATGCGCAAATATCGAAAGGAACCAAGATCTTTGGATTATAAACATGCATTTCAAGTTTTATCAAAATCGGGTTTAAACTGTGACCTCTACAGGGTCCACAACCTTGATATACCATATTTTTACACTATTCGCGTAAAAGTGGCGGCCATTTTGTTCAGCAATTTTGGTCCGATGTTCATGAAATTCAAACCAAAAATTCATTACAGTGTAACGGTGATATAATCAAACGGTTTTTTTTTAAATCGGTTAACAATTTTGACCTGCAGAGGGACCACAAGCTAAAAAGGGCGATTTTTCGGACCATCAGGGGACATAATTCAGGAAGCTACGTTCCGATGAGCGCAAATATCGAAAGGAACCAAGATCTTTGGGTTAAAAACATACATGTCAAGTTTCATCAAAATCGGTTCAAAATTGTGACCTCCACACTGTTCACAAGCTAAAAACGTGATTTTTCGTACAATCAGGGGCCATAACCCATGAAGTTACATGCCAATATCGAAAGGAACCGAGATCTCGGGGTGATAAACCTATATTTTAAGTTTCATTGAAATCGGATAAAAATTGTGACCTGTAGACTGTTCACAAACAATTGTGGACGGACGTCCGGACGAACAGGGGCGACGACAATATACGTCCACACAAAAAATCTCTTACATCAACATGGAGTGACGGAACTTTGGCATGTTTATGATCACCTGACGATGTCCACGAAGGCTATTATGCTCTATTTTGTCTTTGATATTGTGTGCTATTGCACTTTCGCACCTCTCACGATGACCTCGTGGAGAGCAGGGGTTTCACAAAACTGAAGCTAAAATCACTAATATAACCATAGGTTTTAACTAAAACCAAAGTGAAATTTCAAATTTTATTAATTTTATAAGTTTCAATCACGAAGATCGATTCTAACTTCAGTTTTCATAGATTTTAGTTAAAATTACTTGTGCCTTGATGCGAGGTAACTATATACGTTTTCGTTGTCGCTCGAGTCTATTTCCATTATAGATCCCACACAAGATAATCCACAATCTGAACGACAGGCCCGCCCTACATGCAGAGCCTTATATAGATTGTAGATATACGGCTCTGCCTACGGAGAAGTGATACAGGTCATGAGGTCAACCAGCTACATTTTGTACTGGAACAGCTTGTAAACAAACGAACGTAAATTATGGCTTCAACGGACAGAAAACCTGCGTCGTTTCAAGGCTGTCTGTGGAATAACACTCATTGAGTAATAAATCCCCAGAAGAAAATGGGCTTTAACAGAATTAGCAAGTTGTATAGGACATTTGGTACGCGAAGAACGCTAGGCCTCTCATATCTGTCGATCACAATTATGCCGTGTGGAAGAAACACCAGCGTTTACACAAAATATCTCTTGGTTTATATATAATATTTAAATAGAGACATTCCTCGTGTTACTGTTATTCGAATATTGGTGTAAACGCTGAATTTTCTTCGACGGCATAATTGCTACAGGTTTTCTGTTCGGTGAAGCCATTTAAATTTTATTTTATTATTATTTCTTTCTTTTTTTTTTGATGTATAGATTTTTTTATTTTACATTTTTAAAAATTTTAAAAAGATTTTTATTTTAAATTTTAAAAAGTTTTTTTTATTTTAAATTTCAAAAAGTTTTTTAAATTTCAAAAAGTTTTTTAAATTTTAAAAAGTTTTTTTTTTATTTTAAGTTTAAAAAGTTTTTTTTTATTTTGTAAAACAAAAAAAAAGATTTCTTTTTTTTACTAATATTTTTTCATTTTTTTTAAATGAAATGCCAAAAAACGCTATTGCGACCATGGGCCACCATACTATCACGTCCCCACCACTATCATCCACATTGTCGCCAAGCTGGAACGAAGCTCCTGGTCACTGCTTGTCAAGCTGTTACGACCCTTATGTATATGATAGGGAGGATACTGAACCTCGTCCATGAACTCCAGTTTAGCATCCATATGTTCTTAATTGCTTGACTTTTGGTTGTTCGCAGCTTCGAAAACAATGAGGACTGGTGAGCATTATGGCACAGTCTCTATAGGCGTGGCGAAAGAAAGTATTCCGGTATGACTGCTAACCGCGAGATCATGGTGGGAACACTTCTCGCGCAGCCAGAGCTTGGACATGAGTGTTGTGAGATCTTGTAGTAAGCGCTTGGTGTGGTTGTGGCAGGAGCATGATGGGCACGTGGCGTAAGCACCACACTGCCACTATGCTCTTTTTTGCCTTATGCCACGCATAGGCTTTCCTTTCCCGGGAATTTTGGATAATATACCAATTGGGTACGACCCGCTACCGGCTTTCAGGAATGTGCTACGAGCTTATAGCCTACGTACCAGAATTGGACTCAGAAACCAGTAAATATATGCGACAAATAATGGGTTGAAAAAATGTTGGACCACATTGGAAATATGCTAAATTGGTTAACTTATGACCATTTTATGCAGTTGTGTATGAAAGGAATCAAATCTGCCTCCCCGAAAAAATATATATCGACATCAAAGACAACTACTTAATCGAAATCAACCCATCGTCCGATTTTCCAGCCACAAGTGGCAGGAATATTCGACATAGACTAAATGTATTACCATATGATCATTTTACAAGGTTGTAAATGTAAAAAACTGATTCTTCGCCCCCGTACACATATTGACACAAAACACTACTACTTAATCAAAATCTGCAAAGCGTCTCATTTTCCGGTCAAAAATGACCGGCATCCTGGTAATATACCGGGCATGTACATGTAATCATTTTACAAGATTGCAAATGTCAGGAATGGAATCGGTGACCCTGAAAACATATATATTGACACCAAACAGTACTATTTAATCGAAATCAGCACATCGTCCGATTTTGCCACCAAAAATGGTCGCCATCTTGTAAATAGCATCATGAAATGATGGAAAACAATTTGAAATATAATCATGAACCCTGTCAATATTAATGCAGTGTCAAATCACAGTTGCGTTTTTGATGTAAACAATATTAATCAAAGTTGATATGTCGATAACATTGTAAATACGGTGATAATAATAATAATTTGGAATATTATCGCAAAATGGCTACCTCAAATAATGGCCTCACATACTATGAGACCTACTCATAAAAATGTCATCAAACATCAAAACCTACAAAATGAAGCTTATTACACGAGTTCTACCCCAAAAGCCGACGGATTTACATTAAAGATGGGACCAAACTGCCCCAGTTCAAGCCGTTATGTTCTGTAGTCTGTTCTGTTAAATAACTAACAGCTATACTGTTTATAAACTGGATGCCCCGTAAACAAATGTATACACCAAAAACTAAGTGAAATTTGTTACCATATGGAAACAGAAATCCCAGAAGTTCCTAAATAGCAAATGGCACAACTAGCTTTACCACACTAGGTACCGTGACAGCCAAGGCATGTGACACAAGGTAGATTTTTAAAAGGTGAGGGTATTTCCTCGCGAAAACAATGTTTTGAGCGGGATTTGAAGCAAGTTTTTGATCAATTATTTAGTTTGACAGATTATAGTGCGGGAGAAGTTCTTTAATTTACTAATTTGTGTTATGTTTTGTTATATTTTCTCAGGTTTTTTTATGTTGCAATGATAACATTCGCTGTAGTTTATATAGTTATAGAGGTTGGGATGAAAAAGCCTAAAAATCTTGTATCTTTGGCTGGAATGGCTATACTTGTATCGGCTTGTATTTTGTCTTCCAGAAGAATGGCTGCTGTAAGTTTCTTCACAAAGTCAATATTTTTGTCCCCCGCCTTTCGAAGAAAACAGGGGACTATTAAAATGGGTTCGTCCGTCTGCCCGTCACACTCTTTGGGACACAATTACTCTCTTTCTAATTGAGCTAGAATGTTCAAACTTGGTGTAGGTGTTTATCAGGCCAATGCCTTGAGATGAGCATTTTCCGCTTAGGGTAGGCAGAGATAAGCAATTTGATTGGTTGATGCTTTGGGACACGATAACTTTAGTTCTAATTAAGTGAGAGTGATGAAACTTGGTGTATAGTTTCATTACAGTCTCTCTTCCTAATTGAGCTAGAATGTTCAAACTTGGTGTATGTGTTTATTAGGTCAATGTCTTGATGGAGTTCGAAGATGAGCATTTTCCGCTTAGGATAAGCAGAGATATGCAATTTGATTGGTTGATGCTTTGGGACACGATAACTTCAGTGAGAGTGTTGAAACTTGGTGTAGTTTCATTACATCAACGCCTTGACTTAAGTTTGATAGGGTTAGCAGAGCGATAGCTCTGTAAGAGAGAGAATGGTGGGTGAGAAGTGGAGATTAACGTCCACTCGGCACAAACCATATCATTTCGGGACTAACATGGTTTAATTTTATTTCAATAATTCGCTTGCGCGTTGAGGTCTTTAGCAGTGGGAGAAAACCCACGAGGTTGGACAAGCGACCCTACTCCTTTCAACGTACAATTCGAAATCATGCCAGTTGACTAAATGGCAGGCCGTATGATACAGCGCGCGCACGCTAACTGTTCGCCCCCCACCCCCAACTGAGCTAGAATGTTCAATCTTAGTGTATGTGTTTATTAGGTCGAAGCATTGATGGTGTTTGAAGGTGGGCATAGCTTAAGCTTGGCGCAGACGGTCAACTTTTCGTCGCTTGTTGCTGCAATAGGCAACTACTGGCAACTCCGAGCAATTGGCAACTCGAGGTCTCCCGTGTGCGCTGTCTGGCCGCTCAGCCCACATTTCCACCAACATGTCTTCCATCTCCATGGACCATGTTAATGTTGTTAGGTGTTCCGACGCCGCCATCTTGAAGTATCACATGACAATAGAGCACTCGCTGATTGGACAGTTAACCAGTTGCTTGTTGCCTGTTGTCGCCTACCGCCGCAGACGAGCGATTTTTAAGCAAGAGATGAACAATTTCTCCGCGACGAGCGATTTTCTGTTGTCGAATATCAAACATGTTTGATATTTGGCAACGAAAAGCAACTCGGAGCAACAGCAGGCAACTATTGTTGCCCGTTGGCGCAGACGAGCGATTTTTTCTTTCAACGACCAGCGATTTCACTGTTGCCTGAAAGTTGCTCGAAAAAGTTGCCCGTCTGCGCCTGGCTTTAGGGTAAGTAGAGATAAGCTACTTGACTGGTTGATCCTTTGGGACATGGTAACTTTAGTTCTAATTAAGTGAGGGTGATGAAACTTGGTGTATAGTTTCATTACATCAATACCTGATGTGCGATGATGAACATTTTCTGCTCAGGATAAGCTGAGACAATAACTCTCCTTCTAACTGAGTTAGAATGTTCAAACATGGTATAGGTGTTTATTAGGTGAATGCCTTGATGGAGTTCGATGATAAACAGAAAGCAGAGATAAGCAATCTGAACTTTGGTTATTATGAACTTCGGCAACTTTGGTTATAATGAAGTGAAGGCAATGAAACTTGGAATATGCTTTGTAAGCGGAAAAAGGGAATCGCTACATTCATCGAAAAAACTATGTGAACAATTGTTGTAATCGCCATGCTGTTTAACTATTTGGGATTTAAATTGACGGCTTTGAAATTACATTTTCTGATTTTAGATTGATTGGCATTGTATATTCTGGGCAATCTCTTCACAATTTCTATTGGCTATTGTTTTACTGAGGACGACGTGGGGTATCCTCGCCATATCCTGGATGGCAGATAGAGTGACGTCATTTATGGAAAATGGCTATAAAGCATCGGAATTTGTTTTTGGCAAAACATATAGAGACCATATGATTATCTTACAGGTAGGTATGTTTACGTGTTATTTAAAAACTGTGTTGCTTTTATGTTTCGATGAGCAGTGTAAAGCGTGAATGGGGCACTACTATTGTGTAATACTAACGTAGACTAATCCATGAGATTATTAATATGGAAGTATAAGCTGTGTGGATGTTTAGTTAAATGGATCGAGAATATTGGAAGCCAATGTATATAATAGTAATTGTGGAGCAATTCATTAGCACACGTCAAAGTTTCAAATGAACGGTCTAAAATATTTTCGGGTTCTGAAATGGTTTGGTGTCCTATGTAAATTTGTGTTTTTCGCTTTTCAGGCGATGCCTCTAACGTTTTTTATCGGTGCGTTTACAGCTATTTTGTATCATTTTGGGGTCATGCAGTATTTTAGTCAAGTGATCGCCCGAGCCCTTTCATTTACTCTTCACACAAGTCCACCAGAATCGATGAGTGTGGCAGTTAATATATTTCTTGGAGCGGTAAGTAAACATGACACGTTCAAATAATAGCATATCGTCATCGGGGCGAATTTAAAGGAGCTAAATCGCTAATATTTGAGACCTAGAAATTGACACAAATAGGCCGCAATGTATATGATAATGTAATATGAATGTATACAACCTGATTTACATTAAATCGTTTTCGTTTGTACTCTGTAATTTCAAATCAGTTATGTTCGACGAAATACGCCAAAAGTTGCAATCGAGTGACTATTTCGAGTGTCTGGTTATTCCAGCCTACATACGCCGTTTGATTTGGTGCAATGTTTCTAGCCTCGTCCCTCGAGTCTTTTGCTAGAACGCATTATCGTGTACCAATGATAAAATGTTTATTTTGTTTTAAATATTTGATATCAAAAGCCCACCTTTTCCCCGTAAAATGACAACATCAATGTTGATTCAAATTGAGAAATAATTCGTGTTTTGCATGCCGAAAACTTTGGACAATATTGAGTTAGAGACTTAGCTACTTTAAGTAATGAAATAGGGTTAAACTTCTTAAAGGTATGCCTGTCCGGAAAGCGGCGTGTACACGGTAAGTCGGTATCTCATATCATCCAAATGCGCCTTTCCTTGCCAGCCCCATCCCGGTCAGGATGTAAAAGCCAACCTCAAGGTTGATAATAACATTTAAAGATGCAAAATGTAAGGGCTAAATCAGCCTATTGTAGGTGTTTGCTTTGACCCTGGCCATCGCTTTGCTCCTACGTAAAGTAGAGTAGAACGGTTAGGTAATTTAATGATTTAATTTAAAACCAGAGACGCGGGGCTATGTCTCGAATAACAAGTACCATTGTTACGCTAATAAACAATGCCAAACATTGTCAGCAGTGATAACGTCGCTCAGAATAAAGTAATCTGAAAGCGAATTTCAATTCATTTTGCAGTGTCTATTATTAAAAGAGTGGTCAGCTCTGTATCTAAATCGTACTGTATCTAAGCTTTAATATTACAAAATGCTGAAAATGAATTTAATAAACAAAACAAACTAAACAAATCCACTCGGGAAGTACGTAATATTTTAAACTTAAATCATAATATTAAAAAAATCTGATTCTAGAGCCAAGCATTTGTTGTTGTTAAACCGTATCTCCAATACATGTCAAGATCTGAACTCTTTTCTTTAATGGTTGGTGGATTTTCATCTATTAGTACTTCTCTGTTTGGGTTATTGATTAGTCTTGGGGTAAGTTATTTATGAGGGGTAAGTATAGTATCATCAACAGAAACTTTGGAAATTGTTCTATTTCAGTACTATTAAAGCAATACAACAATTCCTCAAATGACTTTAATGTTAATTCTCGTCTCTGAGACCGGCTTTACCTCCTTCCCAAATTTTCATTCACGATGAACAATTTGCATTAAAGTAGAAGTAGAGCTTCAAAATTTATCTAATGGTTTGGAACATTCGTATTTGGGTAAAGTTATAACTTTTACTTTGATAAAATGTGTTATAATTCTGCATCATAACACTATCTTTAATGAAAAGCGAACTTCTAAGAAATGAATTAAACCGCCCAGTTGTAAGATGCTGAACAGAATTTCAATCATTCAAGGTTCCAGCCAAACATCTATTAGCAGCTTGTTTAATGTCAGCACCAGCATCGTTTGCTATCTCCAAGCTACTGGTACCAGAATCAAAATTAAACAAGGAAAAACAACACAAATTCAGTGACACTCTTCACATGGAGTAAGATATTAATATTCATTTTAGTTATTTATTCACTGAAAAAAAACTTGTGTTGAAACAACACAAACTTTTGTTGTTTTCAACACAAGTTGGGTGTTACTATTTAACAACACAAACTTGTGTTGAAACAACACAAACTTGTGTTAAATGTTGAAACAACACAAGACTTGTGTTAAAATTGGTCAAACAACACAAACTTGTGTGAAAATCTACACAATACTTGTGTTGAAACTTCTGAAACTTGTGTTGAAACTTCTGAAACTTGTGTTGAAATTTCTGAAACTTGTGTTGAAATTTCTGAAACTTGTGTGGTTTCATACAAACTTGTGTATAACCACTAACAAAAACTTGTGTTGTATTTTACCAATTTATATCCAGTATTATAGCAGCCCTTGCCATTTAATCGCCTCCCCAAACTAATTTTTGATTATAAATGACATAACAATTATTTTATTTGATACAATATTGTTTATTCAAAAAAAAATATGAAAAATTAAATTAATGCCAAATCAATAATAAACAGTCATCCTAAAGGTTAACAAACAAAGTTAATTCCAATAATAATAAAATTTTGTTAGATATTGACAAATAAGAAACATAATAAAAAGAATAAAAAAAAATAGCTGTTTAAATTGAAAAAAAAACAAGCAAGCACTGAAACATTTGGAATATTAATAAACAAAGTTAATTCCAATATTAATAAAATTGTTTTCAATAATAACAAAACTCCCCACCCCACCCCCGAATCACAAAATAAAAAAAATCTATTTAAATTTCTTTTTGAAATTAACCTTAAAAAGAACTAAGAAAATAATAGATACGTACACGATATCCGTACCCCCACAACATACGTTTTACATATATCTAAATTTAATAACAACCAAATCAAGCACCACATTATGCATTAAATTGAAATACTTTTAAGAAGAGATATTCCGTTTAAAAGATTAGGAATTCAAAAATTTCTACAGTACATAAAAGGAAACTAATAGATAAGATAGGGGACAAATAATTATATATAAATGAAATAAATAAAGCATAAAAATCAAATAAAATTGAGAATTTTCAAACTTTGTAAAAAGAAAACAACTATTGATGAATAAAGTCATCTAATAGAAACGAGGCATACACATTCGGAATGTTTACCAATTGTTTAAAAAATAGTGGTTGATTTCATCATACAATAATACATTTTTCTAATTATAGACTGTTTCTATTAATTATTGATAATTCCTCTTTTATGATTACACTGCAGTCTATATAATGAAACAATATTTAGAGAGGGGTTGGTGTTTGACACTAAAAGGTAATGGTGACAAATAACATTCGGGTTCGGGTTTCCACAATAAGATCTATAAAAGAATTTGATGGCGTTATATTCAGAATTTAGAGTTGCTTTCTTTCTTTGGTATTAATATTTACTAAATACATATTCTTCTCCAAGGATGTTCAAGTCCCTGAAAAATATAAAAATCGTGATTAAAATACACTTATCGACAAATGGGGTTTCGATTTGGATTTTTCTTTGCACATCAGCCATGGAAAAATAAAAGTAAAATAGCTTACTGTCTCGGGGGGGGGGGGGTCATAATTGAACAAGGGAATGTAAGGTAGCATTATTGCTTACTCCTCTTTCAAACTCAAATTGCATTCATCACCAATTTACACACTGAACCAAATGGCCAGTCAGTTAAACAAGATAATTTCCAATTGTTCATGTTCTTGGTCTAAAATAAATAAAATACTTTAACTATAAGTCAAATCTTTAGTATTAAGCAATTGGATAAATACAATTGTCGCTGGTAACATTTGAATAAATACAACATATCATGAATATAACTGAGTGGAAGTTTGAATTATTATTTGTCTAAGACAACTGGTCATTTACAAATTGAAATAGCTACTCTTAATAAAGTAAATACATGAATAATTTTCCCAATTTACCTGGATTTAATTGATTGTAGGTCTTTGTACGAATAAACAATTCTTTTTAAAGCAATTAACTATCGTTGGATTGAGTTGCTAAAATCTACTGCAATCTGAAAAATAGAACACAATCATCAGTTGTATCAACTATCTACATGAATGTAGGTCATGTCTGCTTTTTTTTTCATCAAAATGGCGGTCGGAAAGGAAAAACAAACATTGCAATTCAAGACTGACTGTTGTCCAGACTGTTTCCTAACAATGATTTTTTGAATATTTAATCACACCGAAAAACAATTATGCTCACGCGGTTATGATATAATATTGAATTAGCTTACCTAAAAATATACTTTTTGGTCAGTTTGTCTCCCGGCCATTTTACTATCAATGGAACACAATCATCAGTTGTATCAACTTATCTACATGAATGTAGGTCATGTCTGGGGTTTTTTCAAAATGGCGGTCAGAAAGGAAAAACGAACATTGCAATTCAAGACTTACTGTTTTTCAGACTGTATCCTAACAACGATTTTTTGAATATTTAATCACAACGAAAAACAATCATGCTCACGCAGTTATGATATAATATTTAATTAGCTTACCTCATAATATACTTTTTGACCAGTTTGTCAGCCCGCCATTTTACTATCATTAGCCACACGTACTTCGGTCAATTAAAATGGGCGTAGATTTTGTTTTAACCGAAACGAAAAATTTGCGTTATAAATACATTGTATTATAAAATACAAAAAAAATCTCAAACCTTTTTTCACATTAATATCACTTTTTGAGTTGGTTCTAATCGATACTAATCCACGAAGGAATTATCACACTGCTTAAGAATAGTGTGTGAAAGAGCATTATTTAACGTCCGCTTCCTACTACTAGGAAGTTAACCTTTTGTAGTATAGTAGGGTTTAATAACGCAAAAATACTGCAATAAATATTTCTTTCTTTTTTTAAAAGTAATTTATTTTGATTGGTCATTTACAAGCGAGCAATACATGTCAAATTTCGATTAATAAACCAATTAAATTAAATAAAAAGATTAGCTCGACTATTTCCACGCCCATTCAACCATGTTATAAAACGTAGATATAACACTATTGTCACACCTCGAAGATTTTGTTTGATGTGTAAAGTTTATTGGGGCAATATCAATCACATCAGACACTTACAAATGCAGACATTGTAACAACCCGTCTCTGTCTATTGTCTGAGACAAGACGTGAAAATAAACAAATAGTAGAATCAGAATTTTATTATGTGTATAATTAAAAAGTTTTAAACTAGATAATAATTGACTAAAGCGTTGATCTCTTTATATTATACTGTTATAAAATACGTTGCTTTAAAAGATGAATTAAATGTATCGCACTGTATATACCTGGCGATTTCAACTTAATGTTTGTAATAATTAATATAAGGTTGTAGTTAATTAGGAATATTAAAAAAAAGAAAATCAAGTGAATTCCTTGACCTTCAAATTCAGGAAGAGTGGTTTTACTTTACGCTAAGCCAGTTCCCCAACCCATTCAGATTTTCCTCAATAAAAATCATATTATTACAGATAATAAGTAATCTAGTACATGTTATCTTAAAATTCGACAAAATGTATTATAAGAAAAAACACACAAGATTTTATAATTCTACAAAAGTTTGTGTAAAGACATTGAAAAGAACACAAACTTGTGTTGATGCAATGTAAAACAACACAAGCTTGTGTAGAATATTTTTAACACAAGTCCTTGTGTTGACACCCAACACAAGAGTTTTTTCAGTGTTGACGTCCAGCTTTTGGGTAGCTGAGTAACTCTGCAACAGTAGGTTGTGGAACAAGGAAAATCGACAGGGTTCATCCTGTTAGGTCCCAAATGCTTTGAACCAAATTTAAAAGTAATGTATCCCTTGAAAACTGAAGCATCTGTCGTGGACGGGGTTGCATAAAACTGAAGCATCTGTCGCGGACGGGGTTGCTATGCAAAAACCCGAATCTGCCCGCGCTTAGTTGAGAGCAGTGAAAATTGATTATGACCTATCTAGACCAGAGGGAGAAGTAGGGGTATTATCCGAAAGGTGGGCAAAAAGCGGGAGTTGACTTTTCTAGAAGCATTATTCCTCAGGAATCCGTAAAATGATGGGTGATCAGTTAGGTGAGGGAGCGTTAAGGAGTTATCGAGGTCAAAAGTTCACCAGGGGTCAAAGGAGGCTGGCTTATGAATTTAGCCACTTCTGATGCTGTCTGTTGCAGATTTTTGTTGTTGGAACGTAGCTGAATGATTGAATAAGTGACGAAGGATAATTTGTGAAACCCATTAATCAAATTATGATGTAATTCAAAAGGTCAAAAGGATACCGAGGTCAAATTAGCAAGAAATAAGGATGCACTGAGATTTGGGGCAAAACTAATGTTATTTTTAATATGCAGTACAATTCTGCATGGTCTGGCGAAGGAATTTCATCCAAAATTAACGATTATGTTAAACGAGTGACATGTCACACAATAAATATAAGATATATAATCGCGAACATTTTCGCAAAAACTGGAAGTATTATTCGTTACCACTTCCGGGTAACCGATTGTGGATTGTGATGGACATTACATGATTACTCGATATTCACGTCCATGCGTGCACAGGACTCCTCATCCGATTCATTATCGTCATCAACGTGGGGGGATTTCTCCATCGTCATGAATCAACATGCTTCCCGGTAAGAATCCCCCGGATTGTACCGGAATTCGCTATACCCGCCTGGGTTATGTTCACTTGGTGGGATTCTTACCGGGAAGCATTACAACAACGCTTGGACGGTTCACGAGCGTGTAGCCGAGGCTCTGCATGGCTTGTTCCTCCTGTCCTACCTATCGGACGAACTCACTGACTAGTGGGGAATTGAAGGTGGCATGGAACTCACTAGTGAACAGCTTGGTGCGTTATATGAAAAGTATGTCCGAAACCGAAGCACTCAAAGGAACCTTAGGTATGACAGTCCAGTATACTGTCCTTCTTCCACGAAGGAAAAATACCATTGTGGAACAAAGTGAAAATAGACGAAGAGGCTCTGGCTACGTTCACAACTTTAGGAGGTGAACCTTTTTGGGGGGAACGAACGTTCAATGCCTTGAGTAAAATTGTTTGTGTTTTCTAAGGCCAGCCTCGCCTTACGAATGTAGATCAGACTCGATACACTATTTTCTGGGCAAATTATAAGAAAGGACGCATAGTAGACCTGACCTTGCTTCCACCCCGTGCAAAGTCCCTCAAGCTCCATTGTTGTCGAGCCAACAATGTGGTGAGAATGTGGCGATGTGCGTCGTCGCCAAGGCTTGCACTGGAGTCACCAACATTACATGGTTGGAACGAGAGTTTTTCCCCGAAATGTTGATTCATGAGGATGGAGAAATCTCCCACGTTTTCGACAAAATTAATGTCGATACTAATGACGTTGATGACGATAATGAATCGGATGAGGAGTCATGTGCACGCATGGACGTGAATATCGAGTAATGTCCATCACAATCGGTTACCCGGAAGTGGTAACGAATAATACTTCCAGTTTGTGAAAATGGTCGCAATTATATACTTATAGATTATATACTTATGATGTGACATATCACTCGTTTAACATAATCGTTAATTTTGGATGAAATTACTTCGCCAGTCGATGCAGAATTGTAATGCATATGGAAAATAACATTAGTTTTGCCCCTAATCTCAGTGCATCCTTATTTCTTGCTAATTTGACCTCGGTAACCTTTTGACCTTTTCAATTACGTCATAATTTGATTAATTGATTTCACAAATTATCATTCGTCACTTATTCAATGATTCAGCTGCGGTCCAAGAAGAAATCTGCAACAGACAGCATCACAAGTGACTAAATTCATAAGCCAGCCTCCTTTAACCTCTGTTGACCTCGATAACTCCTTAACGCTCCCTCACCTGACTGATCACCCATCATTTTCGGATTCCTGAGGAAAAATGCTTCTAGAAAAGTCGACTCCCGCTTTTTGCCCACCTTTTGGATAATACCCCCTTTCTCCCTCTGGTCTAATCATATCGTGGGTCCCAACATTTTACATCGCATTTTATTAAAAAAAAGTCATAAATTCCCTATTATATTACAATGAAATTAATGACCGATTGAACGAACGGGCTATCGTAGAACGACAAGTAACTTTATTTGGTCCTAGCCACTCGTCTGATCAATGAAGCGTATCACGGAGTTGGGTATAAGAAATGCTTATATCCCACAAGTCTTAACGCTTTGACGAACTAACAGACTGTTGGTCAATAAATAAAAGGCTTGATCTCGCTTTACCCCCGTACATCTTATCAAGAAGCTCTTCGTGTAATAAATACCCTACATATTTCGTCACTAATTTGTCCACGCCTTTCGAAGAATGCACAGGACTATTAAAATGAGATGTCCGTCTGTCTGTGTTACCCGGTTTGGGACACAATAAGTCTTTAATTGAACTAGAATATCCAAATTTGTGGTAGAGTTCGAAGATTAGCGAGCATTTTCTGATTAGGGTAAGCAGAGCTAAGCACATTGATTAAATTATGCTTTGGGACACGATAACCAAGTAAGTGAGAGTGATGAAACTTGGTGACTTAAGTTCGATAATGAGCATTTTCTGCTCTGTGTAAGCAGACCGATAAGCTTTGGGACACGATATAACTTTAGTTCTTATTAAGTTAGAGTGAGAACACTTGATGTATAGCGTTATTAATAGCTTGATTAAGCTCGATCATGAACATTTTCTGCTGGGGACAAGCAATTTGATTGGTCGAGACTTTGGAACACAATATCTGTTGTAATGAGGTACAATGTTCAAACGTGGTGCAGGCGTTCGTTAGGCTAATGACTTGATGGAGTTCGATTAAGTTTGATGGTGCGAATTTTCTGATTAGGTTGAGGAGCGATAAGCAATTTGCAGATAACAACTCTGCTTTCAATTGAGGTAGAATGTTTAAACTTCAGTTCATTAGGTGGATGTCTTAACTGGGTTCAATGATTAACATATTGAGCTAAAGCTAAGCAGTGCTTATCAATTTCATCGGCCGATGCTTACTAAGTGCTGAAACGATTAGTTGTCGACGAAGGGACGATCATATTAAACACTAATTTGAATAATGCACATCAATGTCATAAAAATGTGATGTTAGCACATGCCATTAGAACGTTCACAATTTTCTAGAAATATAAACAAGGACATAATTAAATAAAAATTGAATGGGATTCTTTTACTCACTATTGTAAATAACATACATCAATAAAATTGCGGACATACATCATACATCCATAATATTGTGGACGGGACGATGGGCCTCACACCTTTGGTGAAGTCGCATCAGAGTATCTAAAGTTTACTTCTTCCGCGATATTCTGACATTTAGTCTTGAAATTACATGGCAACTGAAGCTATATAGTAAAAAAGCATATATACCATTTATCACAGACGAGACATTATGTGAAAATCGGATACTCCCACCAAGTTCTGACGTCACTAGGAGTCCGGAAAATGTGATTGGCGCCTTGTGAGTATACACACACGTAACATTTGCTAGGAACAATGTGAAATCACACATTCGAATAGTTTCTTTTCGTAAACCTTATGAATCAGGCTCCTTCCGTAATCACTTTATCCCATTAGGCTTGGAAATCTGAATGTACCGATTCAGATGCCTGTTCAGACCACCTCCCAAGTTCCTTCCCAGGTCTTACGGATTGGGGGTCCAAATATTGGGGAATGTGGTTTATCACTTTGTGATATTTTGCTTGTTCTTCGAATGTCCAGTGTATCATACGCTGCTTCAAACCTAGCAATCGACTCTTTGTAGGTACCGTCTAAATCATTTCCAAAGCATCTTGCTCTTATCTCTTGCTCCGAACTCTGAAACGCAGCGGCTGATAAGTTTTAGGTCAAAGGCCGAAATAAAGTCAATGGTTTCGAGATTGAGCAAGTTCATGATCATCGTCATTTTTTTTTTGTAGTCTTTTTGACCTCCTCAACGATTGCATTAATCGTGAGCTTTTTTACGCTAGTGTCCAGAAATGGACGACTGAAAGCACCATCTTCGTACCTCATTTTTTTTCTTTTGAAATCTGGAATCGTCGCCTTTGAGAATATTTATATATCCCCTTTTGGTAAGTCAGATGATCAAATGGTTATTGACATCCTCCCGCCGATGGAGTTACATTTGTTGCTAGATATAACATATAAAAAATCGTTTGTACGACCGTGCAGGTCTTTTATTTCGCCAGTGTGAAGATAACAATGAAAAGCAATGGTCGGATCCCTTAGAAATAGAAATTCTTCGTCCGCCAATGCATGGTGGAGAGTTTGAAAGTCCGTAGAGTGTAGGAAATTGCCACAAAACCTAGACCTGTGTTAGAGGATGCTAATGTCGGGTCTGATGGACCGAAGGTTGTCGAAGATTTTTACTCATTTGATGCTTTGGAAATGATTTGGACGGTACCTACAAAGAGTTGATGCTAGGTTTGAGGCGCGTATGATGCACCGAACATTCCAAGAACAAGCAAATGTCACACAGTTATTCTCCAAATATTTGGACCGCTACTCAGCAAGGCATGGGAAGGGACTTAGAAAGTGGTCTGAACAGGCATCTGAATCGGTACATTCAGAATGCAAAGCCTTATGGGATAGAAGCGCTGACAAAAGAACCCTGATTCATAAGGATTACGAAAAGAAACTATTGTTTCTAGCGCGTGTAATGTGTGCGTATACTCACAAGGTGCCAATCATATTTTCCGGACTCCTAGTGACGTCAGAACTTGGCGGAAGTATCCGAATTTCATATGTCTCGTCTGTGACAAATGGTATATATGCATCTTACTATATAGCTTCAGTTGCCAAGTAATTTCAAGAATGAATGGCAGGAAGTCGCGGAAGAAGTAGACTTTGGATCTTTTTTTCTTTTTTTTATTTGGCATATTTCCGAATTTAGTCTTTAGAAGATTTTCTTTTTTTTTTCGCGTCTGAACAGCCTTGGGTATGTGTTCAATGAAAATGCAAACAATATGCCGTGGACCTTTTTTTTACCCTGACGGAGGCGACTTCACCAGGAGTGTGGCCTGTACAGCTTAAAAATGTAATAACTGCCCATTGCAGGTCTTTTTTATAGCCCTGAAATATTATCTAAATTATATATTCGACATTAATGAACTGGGTTCGATTTGCTGCTCAACTTTCATTCATGATTATATCACGAAATAGATAATCGAGACTGGTTTGTCATCGTACCGACTTAAGTAATGATGATCAAGACTAGGCCGAAAATGCAATCGCTCGGTTCAGAGTTCAGCCTAATTTCTTCTACATTATCCAGTTCGTAACTATTACAGTAAGAACTGCCAACTCGTTATCTAAGCTCCCATAATATATCTTTAATTATACTGATTTTGATTTTGTTTTACAGGAAATATAAGAACATAATGGATGCTACCTGCAAGGGAGCTCTAGACTCTGTGACCTTGTTCTGTAGTGTCATAGTAAATCTCTATGTATTTTACGCTCTTTTGCAATTTCTTGATACCACATTAATATGGTTTGGTGAACGAGTAGGAGTAGAAGGTCTGACCTTCCAGGTGGGTAAATTTACAAGACAGAGAGGGTGTGTGTGTGTTTTGACGTCATCTCGGCCCAAACTAGGTCATTCCGTAACTAATATGGAGTTCAATTTTATTTCAATACTTGGCTTGCAGTGAGGGTGAGGGGTGTAACCGGAGGGCAAATTATAAATCACTGAACAATTTGACTTAATTGTATGAAGCCAATAAGGCCACCATTTGGGAGGACTGCTGTTAGTGACTGTATTTTTTTACAATATTTCCTCTCTATAGTACTATAATATATCCGGCATTGACCGCACACGATTTTACAGAATACAAGAGCATCGGCATATGTATCTTTAACATAATTTTTATGCCACCACATTTCCATGTCACATGTGGGCGTATTCTGTCGTCCTTTCACATTTGCTGGTGGACACTGTACAGGTCAAAAGTTTTATCTGAGTTTGATAAAACTTTAAATATGACGTATGCGAGAGCGAGAAATATGTACAAAGCTTATTGGCAATCCAGACATCGAACCTTCCGTTAATGATCAAAAGATTTTAAGAACAGATAATCGAGACTGGGAATAAAATAATTTGATTGTAATTTTCAATATATTCATTTTTCATAATCTATTATTACAAGCATGTCCATCTGTTTATCTAAATCTTACATAACACATCTTTACACAATGTATATTTTCATCATTGCCAAAATGGGCAAGTCCCCTAGAAAAATGTTATTATAGCCTTGACCAATAAGAATACTGATTTTAGGACCGAGCCTTTGTCAGCATATGTATGAAATACTAACTTTTAGTGATAAATCTTTTTTTTTCAAATTCGATGAGAAGATTTGGTGCTTTTGATTGCCCCTGTTCTCGGCCTACCTCTTGCAAGAGGTGATTGTATGTTGCATAGTAACTACTTCTTCATTTTCAAATTAATTATATTTGATCTAAATATTTCAGTTTATAATGTCCTACTTGTTTTTCCCACTGCCATTATTAATGGGTGTCGATACGAAGGATTGCAGAGCAATAGCTAAGCTGATAGGCTATAACACAATCGGCACCAACAATCTGGCTTATCTGATGTTGGAGAAGCTGAGACACAACCATCAGCAATTCCTCAACTATACAACAACTCTGGCAAACAATGCGACCTGGCATTATAATGGAGATGACATTTTCTTGACAGAGTGGAACCTGACCCTTACTGGTGGCATTATTTCGGTAGGTGTATCGTTTATGATCATATCCGTGCTGGATAACTATACACAACAAAATGTCGTGCAACAGAATAATTACCTGCTAAAGAAACTATACACATACATAAGACGTGAAAATATTAAAATATGCGATCATTCTAATCCATTTTATTTCACGGGGTCATTCGATGATTTAGTCAATCTAGCAAGTTGATTATAAATGAAATGAATTGGTGTTTAATGTACTATTGTTCTGTTTGTAAATGGGGACTTGCGCCATATGGGAAATTTTACCCAGACAACGCCCTTACTCTTATATCGAATTCCAACTGTCGGGGAATCTTTTATGTACACGCCAGTCCTATCCGAATGAGTGGACAGCTGTCCTTGCCAGGCCCTCCGCGGGAGTTAATAATGGGCGTTCATGTGAATAAAAGTCTAGATAATATTTGAAACCTGCAAAATGCCTTGCAAATGGCAGATTTAGCTCTTAAATGTATCTGTAATTGTTATTTTAGGAACGATCAACGGTGATAGCTACGTACGCCTTTTGTGGTTTCTCTAATTTTACTGCTATGGGTATCGTGATGGGAGGCTTGATTGCATTGATTCCAAAGCGGAAAGATGTGGTGCTTAATCTTGTATTAAGGGCTATGGTAGCAGGAAATATAGCATGCTACCTCACAGCTTGCATATCAGGTAATATATGTACATACTACATATACAAGAGGGGCATGAGGAGTTTGATCTGGGGTCTGTTTCACGAAATTTTAAATAAGATTAAATCCAAATTGTAGTAATTTGATTGGATAATATTGGATTGATTTTAGTGCTTAACCAAACAAAATTGAAGTATCTACTAAATTCTGGATCTTCTCTTTAGTTAAGATTTCGAGAAACAGGGTCGTGGTCTTCACGCATTCCGTTAAAATCACAGCAACGACGTAGAAAATAAAGCATGCAAAAGAGATAAATATATATTTCGGCGGGGATCAACTTGCCGATCTAACCAGTGGCGGACTGGTAGGCAGAAGGCCTACACAAATGAGCGTTAGAGAGGGGCGATGTCTCCCCCCTAGAAAAATGTTTAAAATGACAACCGCAACCCTGTTTTCCAAGCATTTCAGACCAAAGCCGAAGAACGTAATTTTTTCTTTCTCTTTTAGGCTTAGGCCCACTTTTTTAAAAATGAGCTGGGGCAGGTGGTCGAGCCCGGCACTGAATCTAACCTAGTCATAAAAGAAGCTGTCTAACATAATATTTATACTTTAGTGAATTTTGATATGCAGATTCTTAGAAACATGTACATGTATCCTATTCCCTTAGATTCATCTGTATTTTGGTGATAATTTTTCAAAGAAATGCAATCGTTCAGTTTTGATATGGTAATTGCGACGTTTCCCAACACTTAGACGGTTTAAAACCATATTTATAAGTCTGTTGTCTGATGGCCGACACGGATCACGTATTTCATTATAATTAACCACAATTTATTGATTATTTTAGCGCACCGTTCCGAAAGGGCTCAATATTTTGAGCTTCTATCAAGTCAATTTTAAACAGACAAATTTATTTATATTTTAACGTTTAATTACAACCAATTTTATCATGGACAGCATGTAATATTTCTAAATATTTGGACAACATTGTAAAAGGCATTTGTATCAATAATAAGCTAAATCTTCCGTTAAACATAATTAATTCATCTGCTCCCGCTTACTTTGGTTTTAGCTGAAAATATTTTAATCTCCAGGAAAACATCAAAGTAGATTGAAATGCAAGAACCAAATCTGCCTATTGCAGATCTTCCTTGGCCTGAATTTTGTTATATAAACTATTAATTAGACATTTATTAACAAAACAAGACCATAATCAACTATGCCGCAAATATACCAGTGCCATAGTTACCACTATGCTGACATCTTATCAAAACTACAAAGAGTGATAATGTGGCTCAGACTGAAGCAATTTGAATGAAATTTTCAATATTTTTATCATCTATTTTTGAATTATTATAGCAATAATGGCCAACTCTTTATTAAACCCTTAAAGTTACATTTTGGGAGATTAGATAACGAATTGGCAGCTCTCAGTATTCAGTATAACAGTTATAATCTAGATAATGTAAAGGTAATTTTCAGAACATTTCAGTCAAATTGCTCTACTATGAACCGAGATTTAAGCGATTGGAATTTCCGTCTAGCCTCGATCATCACTATTAAAGTCCGTATGATGAAAAGCAAGGTCTCGATTATCCATTTTTATACGTCCACATTCATAATGTGAACGTATTATGCCGTCACCCCTGTCTCTGTGTGTGTCTGTGGTTTGCCTACAGGGCGCAATTTGTTCATGGAATTTCTTCAAACTTTGTATACTTATTCCTTATACCCCAAGGAAGATCCCTATTGTTTTTGGTGCATGCCCGACCCCCAGGGACAGAGCCACGGCCATTTCTAGTATTTGTTTGTTTGTCGTCTACAGGCCACATTTCTTATTTTATAATCTTGAAACTTTGAATACATATTCTTTGTACCCTAAGGAACATTCCTATCGTTTGGGGTGCATGCTCAACCCCCAGGGGCAGAGCCACGCCCATTTTCTTTTCGTGTGTCTTTGTGTCGCCTACAGGGCGCAATTCTCACTGGATTTTCTTCAAACTTTGTATACTTACTCTTTATACCCCAAGGATGATCCATACCGTTTGGGGTGCATGCCCCCCCCCCAGGGGCAGAGCCACGCCCATTTTCTTTTTGTGTGTCCGTGTCACCTACAGGGCGCAATTCTAACTGGATTTTCTTAAAAACTTTGTATACTTACTCTTTACACCCTAAGGATGATCCGTATTGTTTTTTGGTGCATGCCCGACCCCCAGGGGCAGAGCCACGCCCATTCCTTGTATTTATTTGTCGTCTACAAGCCACATTTCTTAACGTATCATCTTGAAACTTAGAATGCTTATTCTGTGTACCCTAAGGAACATTCCTATCATTTGGGGTGCGTGCCCAACCCCCAGTGGCAGAGCCACGCCCATTTTCTTTTTGTGTGTCTTCTACAGGCCACAATTCTTAATCGGTCATCTTGAAACTTAAAATACTTATTCCTTATACCCTAAGGATGATCCCTTTTGTTTTGGGTGCATGCCCGACCCCCGTGGGACAGCAACGCCCATTTCTTGTATTTCTTTGTTTGTCGTCTACAAGCCACATTTCTTAACGTATCATCTTGAAACTTTAAATGCTTATTCTGTGTACCCTAAGGAACAATCCTATCATTTGGGGTGCACGCCCAACCCCCAGTGGCAGCGCCACGCCCATTTTCTTTTTGTGTGTCGCCTACAGGCCACAATTCTTAATCGGTCGTCTTGAAACTTAAAATACTTATTCCTTATACCCTAAGGATGATCCCTTTTGCTTTGGGTGCATGCCCGACCCCCGTGGGACAGCAACGCCCATTTCTTGTATTTGTTTGTCTGTCGTCTACAGGCCACAATTCTTAATCGGTCATCTTGAAACTTAAAATACTTATTCCGTATACCCTAAGGATGATCCCTTTTGTTTTTGGTGCATGCCCGACCCCCGTGGGACAACAACGCCCATTTCTTGTATTTGTTTGTCTGTGTGTCACCTACAGGCCACAATTCTTAATCGATCGTCTTGAAAACTTTTTTTATACTTATTCCTTATACCCTAAGGCTGCCCACTATTATTTTTGGTGCATGCCGGATCCCCTGGGACAGAGCCACGCCCAATGCTTTTGTGTCTTGTGTTCGCCTACAGGATGCAATTCTTAACAGATCCTTTTAAAACTTTATATACCTATTCCTTATACCCTAAGGATGACCCTATTGTTTTTGGTGATTTCCTAACCCCCAGGGGCAGAGCCATGCCCAATTTTACTTCGTGTCTGTGTGTGTTGTCTACAGGCCACGATTCTTAATGGGTCGTCTTTAAACTTGGGATATGTATTCTTTAGCCTAAGGACGACAACTGCATGTCCCGACTCCCACAGGCAAGACACGCCCAATTTTTGTGTTTGTCGTTTACAGGCCGCATTTCTGAATGAATCAGCTTGGTACTTGGCATATGTATTCCTTATAGCCTGAGGGCGTCCACTATTCCTTATACCCTAAGGATGACCCCAATTGTTTTTGGTGATTTCCTAACCCCCAGGGGCAGAGCCATGCCCATTTTTACTTCGTGTCTGTGTGTGTTGTCTACAGGCCACGATTCTTAATGGGGCGTCTTTAAACTTGGGATATGTATTCTTTATAGCCTAAGAACGACAACTGCATGTCCCGACTCCCACAGGCAAGACACGCCCAATTTTTGTGTTTGTCGTTTACAGGCCGCATTTCTGAATGAATCAGCTTGGTACTTGGCATATGTATTCCTTATAGCCTGAGGGCGCCCACTATTGATATTGGTGAATGTCCCGACCCCCAGGGGCAGAGCCACGCCCACTTTATACCTTTAGCGTTAGGAAGGCACAATTCTGAATGGATTATCTTGGTATACTTATTCCTTATACTCTAAGGACGGCAACTATTGATGTTGAGGCACGACCCTCAACCCTTAACAAATTTAAAGTACCATATCAAAGTAGGAATGTGGACGTGTATTGTAGCGTTATCGTTATGTTTTGATTTAATTATCCATGAGCCTTAATAATAATAATAATATAATAATAATGTCCTAAACTCCAGCCGAAGCTGCTCTTTGGTAACATTATGGTCAGTTAAAAGAAAACACTTGTTAAAAGGAGTATGCGATCAACAATTAAAAGAAAACGTCTCTAAAAAGATGGGTTTTAAGATTCCTTTTAAAATTGTCAATTGATGCACAGTACTTGAGTTCTATGGGAAAATCATTAGAATTCCACAGTTCTGCTACCGCAAAAGCAAAGGAGCGTCTACCGAAAGAAGAGTTTGCAGTTACTGATTTAATAAGGTACTTAGTTTCTGGTAGGGTAGTAGGGTTGAATTAATTCTTTAATATATAGAGGAGAGTCATCACATGACAAAGCACAGAAAGCCAGCATGAGAATTTTAAAATCGATTCTGGTCTTAATCGGTAGCCAGTGGAGTTCTTTCAAAACGGGGGTAATATTGGTGTATAATTTAATTCTTGTAACAATTCTTGCAGCTTTGTTTTGGATCTTCTGTAGTCTATTAATTTGGTAAGTTAACAACAAAATTACCGATTGAGATATTAGTAAGAGATATTTTGGATAAAAGATGATTAGAACCGATTTGCACGAACTCCTTTTTTTCGTCATTGAGCTTTAAGAAGTTCTTTTTCATCCAGCACTTAATAGCATCAATGCACGATTCAAGTTTAGACACTCGCAGAGATTCATTTTCGGGTTTAATTGAAATGTAAAGTTGAGTATCATCAGCATAGATATGATAATTCAGATTGAATGATTTCAAAATACGCCCTAGAGGAGTGGTATAAGCGGTAAAGAGCAACGGTCCGAGTACTGACCCCTGTGGTACGCCGAATCTTAACATTATTGATGACAACAGATTGGTGACGGGATGTGAGATATGACCCGAACCAATTCAGCACACTACCCTCAAGTCCGAAAACGTTATGAAGCCGTTCTAACAGTAGAGACTGGTCGATTGTGGCATTTTAATCAATACGAACCAGTAACAACATTTTTATTGTCAAGACAAGTTAGTATATCATTATTCACACGAGTTAATGCTGTTTCTGTACTATGTTTGCTTCTCTATGCTGATTGGAAGGGTTCGTTTAGATTGTGTAACTTCAGGTAGGCTTTGAAACGTGCTGCTACAACCTTTACAATAAGTTTGGAGATGAACGACAGGTTTGAGACAGGTCTGTAGTTTTTCAAGACATTGTGATCTAATGTACTCTTCTTGAGAAGTGGAAAAACCAATGCTTCTTTCAACACCTCAGGAAAGTTTCCAGTAGATAGGGATGTATTCACAATGCTACAAAGAATAGGACAAAGTTCTGTAGAACAGCTTTTAACAAGATGGGTTGGGAATACATCTAGCTCACAAGAAGAGGAAGATGATGTAGAAATGATTGATTTGATTTCATCTACAGCAGCTATTGGAAAGGTTGATAGTGGTGAACCAGTGAAGTTTACGTCAATATCGTTATCAGATACTGTTAAAGAACATTTGTCAAGTTCCCTACGTATGGTAACAATTGTATTGTTGAAGAACTGACTGAAAGATTCAGCGAGTAGCTTAGGGTTACGATGCTCTGGTTGAACGGTACTGTCACTAGGTTTCATCATATTGTTCAAAATTTTATTAAGTTCTTTTAAGATTTTTATTATTTTCTTGTATACGGTTTAAAACAAAAGTCTGTTTGGTCTGATTGATGAGGATGTTTGTATCATTACGGGCCTTTGCATATTTTTGTCTGTCAATTTCAAACTTACTCTTACTTTGTCCGCCTTCCGATGTGTCTGTTTGCTTTCGCGAACAGAGTCATTGTACCATTACGATTTGGCCTGATGGTGAGTGTTTTTCTGACATTTGGTGCATGGCTATCAATAATGTTTTGAAGCTCTGTATTATAGATTTGAAGTTGATCCGAAATATCACAGAAATTGCTAATTTTATGAAGGGCACCGTCATTTAAGTTATCAGATTTCAAGTTGGTTAAGTTTACGATATGATACAGTCTTCTGCAGTGATTTAGGTTTTGGGAGTGTGAGGACAGCCATGATTGAAAAATGATCAGAAATGAGATGGTTGTCTACCGATAAGTTGAACACCAAAGAGTCAGATTTGCGGGTAATAATGACATAAAGTATGTGACCTTTATTGTGAGTAGGTTTAGTGACATGTTGAACTAGGTCGAAAGATTCGAGAATATCGTTAAACTGTGTAGTAGTTTTGGGATCAACATCTAGGTGTAGATTTATATCAAGTTTTCCAGCACATGACGTAATTTCGTTAAGTATGTCCAATAAGTCGTTGAAAAAAGTCTCAACAGAGGCAGAATTAGGAGGCCGATACAATGAGATGAGATGAAATAATTCGTTATGGTGTTTAATGGTGGTGTGTTGTATTTCGCAGCTAACAAAAGGACCTGTTTTAATCTTATATGATTTAATGGTGGACTTGAAAAAGACTGCTATACCCCCTCCCCTCTTACTAGTACGGTTGGTCGTTGGAAGAAGTTGGTTTGGAGTAATGTTGCAATCATCTTTTAGCCAGGTTTCGATAGAGACAAAAATATCGAGGTCATTATCCAAAATAAATTCTTGAATTTCATTGGCTTTGTTTCTAATGGACTGACAGTTTAAAAGACAGAAATTAAAATTGGGATCCATAGGACAGGGATTGGAGGATAACTTAGTTACTTGAATTAAATTTGCCACATTTACTCCTCTACCTGTTTTAGTCTTTCTTGGCTTGTTTGGAACTTTTATTTTAGGTTTAAAGGTGTTAAAATACACAGGTTTATAGTCAGAGATTAACTCAGGAAAGTAGCACAACACAATAGACACTGTATTGTTTTCACAGTTTAAAGTACAATTCAAGGCTAAAAATTGATGTTTGGTATAAGTGATCATAATCAATGTTCAGCTCACCAGTACTCACTTCACCAAAATTTAAAAACTAAAATTGTTAATATCACGACAAAAACTACACAGCATTTCTAAAATCCAATTTTGTAAAATAAAAGATACACTATTTAAGAAGTAATATGCCAAGTTATAGTCCAATAAAATAATCACAACTTTAAAAAACATTGCTAGTTTTCAGCAGACAAGACACAGTACAAACCACTAGGCAGCCATCTTGTTGTACCATATAGGATCCTAATCCAGTCAATATCGAAAGCTAGCGTTGACATCGAGAATCCATTATGGTCTGGATAAGTTAATTAATGTCTAATTAATAACTTAGATAAATTTCAGGCCTAAAGAAAGTCCTGTGATAGTCAGATTTTGCTCTTGTATAATGCATGTTTAAAGTACCGTAGCTAAGTCTCTCTTACTCAATATCATCTAAAATCTTCAACGTTGAAAACACGAATTATTTGTCAATTTAAATCAACGTTGATGCTGTGATCTTACCGGAAAAAGATGGGCTTCTGATATCCATTAAGACAAAAAAAAACATTTTACCATTGGTACACGAATTGTGTACTATAATGCGTTTTAGCCTCAGTTCTAGCAAGAGACTAGGGGAACGAGGCTAGTCACATTGTACCAAATCAAACGGCGTATGTAGACTGGAATAACCAGACGCTAGAAATTTGCATTCGATTGAGACTGCTGGCTTATTTTGCGGAACATAATTTATTTGAAATTAGAGTAAAAACGGAAACCATTGAATGTAAATCAGTTTATATACATTCATATTACAGTATTATATGCGTTGCGACCCACTTCTGTCGATTTCTAGGTCCCAAATGTTAGTGATTTAGCTCCTTTAACTAAGGTGCCTTTCAATGACTGACGGCTTAAATTTGTAGATTGCCTGAAAAGCTTCCCTCGAAAAAATGTTTTTGTTAACATATAATGGACTATATATACGGTCCATGCACATATATCTCACCAGTAGTCGGTGTATATTTTCCGATCGATTATAATATATGACAAAATAAAATGAAACGGGATTTAACGTCCTACTGTTCTGTTCCGACTGGGCTAATGGAGACGGGCATGTCATACAAAGTGTTTTGGGGAAAATTTCAAATGTGAACACGGACGACTATACGTTGTCCCTTGCTAGGCCCCTCTGTCCTACACCACTGACAAAGGGGAGTCACGCCGGAAAACCTGGGTGTACTTTCTCGCCCAAAGAGATCGAAAACATGACCTCCATCTTACTCAATAATAATTGAAATTTATTTTATGTTTTGTTTCCTTCAGGGTTATTTTATGGTATTTAGACACAGGGCTGGATTAACCATTGAGTATACTAAGCACATGCTTGGGGCATCATGGGACAGTGAGCGCCACTGGATTTCTGCTTTGTACATGTCAAATTTAAAATATTTAATTTAAATATTTATTAAGAACTTTTAATTAGTTTTTCATTGTGTTTGCCTTTTCTTACTGTTACTTGCTTTGTCTCAATACATAACAATGTACATGAACCTCATTTTGACAAATATAAAAAAAATTTTGTGATTTATAATTGTTTATATATATATGGGTGCAACAAATTGTTTAAATTGCCTAGGGCCTCAATAGGTCTTAACCCGGCTCTGCTTTGACCACTTATAACGATATATAATAAGCAGTTGTGGGATATCACACATATTCCTTGGAAATGAAATGTGATGGGGTTTAACGTCCTACTCTTCTGCACCTAACCTTGGTTAATGGACATATTCCTTGGATCCACAATACATAATTATATCTGAATGAGGGGGTGGGGGGCGAATGGTTAGCGTGCGCGCTGAATCATACGGTCTGGTTAGCGTGCGCGCTGTATCATACGGTCTCCCATTGAGTCAACTGGCATGGTTCCGAATCCCCGGTTGGGCGTGGCAAGGAGTGGGGTCGCATGTCCAACATGGTAGTTTTCTCCGCGTACTACGGTTTCCTCCCACTGCTAAAGACCCCTACGCGCACGCGAATTATTGAAATAAAATTTAACCATATGTTCGTCCCAAAATGACCTAGTTTGTGTCGAGTGAACATTAAACCCCATTTCTCTCTCTCCTTGAATGACTATGGGGAATAAACTTACAAACATAAATCGCAAGATCTCAGTAAATTGATAATCACAGTGCCTCATCCACCATTCAGGTATTTGAAAATATCAATCTTATATTATGGCATGTATGGAACTGTAACTTCATGGGTTATGGCCCCTGATTGTACGAAAAATCACGTTTTTAGATTGTGAACAGTGTAGAGGTCACAATGTTGAACCAATTTGGATGAAACTTAAAATGCATGTTTATTACCCAAAGATCTTGGTTCCTTTCGATATTTGCGCCCATCGTATCGTAACTTCCGTAATTATGGTCCCTGATTGTCCGAAAAATCGCCCTTTTTTAGCATGTGGTCCCTCTGGAGGTCAAAATTGTTATCCGATTTAAAAAAAACGTTTGATTATAACACCGTTACATGGTTATGGAGGTTGAGTTCAAATTTCGTGAACATCGGACCAAAATTGACAGACAAAATGGCCGCCGTTTGTGCGCGAATAGTGTGAAAATATGTTATATCAAGGTTGTGGACCCTATAGAGGTCACAATTTTGAACCGATTTTGATGAAACTTGATATGTATGTTTATAACTCAAAGATCTTGGTTCCTTTCGATATTTGCGCCCATCGGATCTTAACTTCCTAAATTATGGCCCCTGATTGTCGGAAAAATCGCTTTTTTAGCTTGTGGTCCCTTTGGACGTCAAAATTATTATCCGATTTAAAAAAAAACGTTTGATTATATCACCGTTACATGGTAATGAAGAATGACTATGAATTTCGTGAAAATCGGACCAAAATTGACGGACAAAATGGCCGCCGTTTGTACCCGAATAGTGTGAAAATATGTTATATTAAGGTTGTGGACTCTATAGAAGTCACAATTTTGAACCGATTTTGATGAAATACGTGTTTATAACCTAAAGATCTGGGTTCCATTGCATATTTGCGCATATCGGATCTTAACTTCTGATTGTTCGAAAAATCGCCTTTATTAGCTTGTGGCCCATCTGGAGGTCAAAATTATTACCTGATTTAACAAAAATGGTTGTTTATATCAACCTTACAGTGTAATCTGGGTTGAGTTTGAATTTCGTGAAAATTGGACCAAAATTGACAAACAAAATGGCCGCCGTTTGTACGCGGATGGTGTAAAAATATGGTATGTCAAGGTTGTGGACCCTTTAGAGGTCACAATTTTAATTTGATTTTGATGAAACTTGAAATACATGTTAATAACCTAAAGATCTTGGTTCCTTGCGATATTTGCGCATATTGGATTGTAACTGAATTGTGGCCTCTGATTATACAAAAAATCGCCTTTATTATCTTGTGGTCCGTCTGGAGGTCACAATTATTACCTGATTTAAAAAAAAATATTTGATTATAGTGTCATGAATTTTCAGTTATTTGCGCATCGAATTGTAATTACGTCCTGAATTATGGCCCCTGGTTGTACTAGAAATCGCATTTTTAGCTTGCGGTCCCTCTGGAGGTCACAACTATCATCAGATTTTAAAAACGATTATATCACCGTTTCACTGTAATGAACATTGAGTTCAAATTTCGTAAAAATTGGATCAAAACTGTCGGGCAAATTGGCTGCCGCTAACACGCGAATAGTGTAAAAATGTGAGTAGAGGTCACAATTTTAATCCGATCTTGATCAAATTTGAAATGTAAGTTTATAACCCAAAGATTGCGGTTCCTTTCGATATTCGGGCACATTGGACCATAACTTCCTGAATTATGCCCCCTGATTGTACGAAAAATAATCTTTTTATACGTCCACATTCATAATGTGAACGTATTATGCCGTCGCCCCTGTCTGTGTGTGTGTCTGTGGTTCGCCTACAGGGCGCAATTCTTCATGGATTTTCTTCAAACTTTGTATAATTATTCCTTATACCCCAAGGAAGATCCCTATTGTTTTTGGTGCATGCCCGACCCCCAGGGACAGAGCCACGCCCATTTCTAGTATTTGTTTGTTTATCGTCTACAGGCCACATTTCTTAACATATAATCTTGAAACTTTGCATACATATTCTTTGTACCCTAAGGAACATCCCTATCGTTTGGAGTGCATGCCCAACCCCCAGGGGCAGAGCCACGCCCATTTTCTTTTCGTGTGTCTTTGTGTCGGATACAGGGCGCAATTCTTACTTGATTTTCTTCAAACTTTGTATACTTACTCTGTATACCCTAAGGATGATCCCTATCGTTTGGGGTGCATCCCCAACCCCCAGGGGCAGAGCCACACCTATTTTCTTTTTGTGTGTCTGTGTGTCGTCTACAGGGTGCAATTCTAACTGGATTTTCTTAAAACTTTGTATACTTACTCTTTACACCCTAAGGATGATCCGTATTGTTTTTTGGTGCATGCCCGACCCCCAGGGGCAGAGCCACGCCCATTCCTTGTATTTATTTGTTTGTCATATACAAGCCACATTTCTTAATGAATCATCTTGAAACTTTTAATGCCTATTCTTTGTACCCTAAGGAACATTCCTATAATTTGGGGTGTATGCCCAACCCCCAGGGGCAGAGCCACGCCCATTTTATTTTTGTGTGTCGCCTACAGGCCACAATTCTTAATCGGTCATCTTGAAACTTAAAATACTTATTCCTTATACCCTAAAGATGATTCCTTTTGTTTTGGGTGCATGCCCGAACCCATGGGACAGCAACGCCCATTTCTTGTATCTGTTTGTTTGTCGTCTACAGGCTGCATTTCTTAATGTATCATCTTGAAACTTTGAATACTTTTTTTGGTACCCTAAGGAAGATCCCTATTGTTTTTGGTGCATGCCCGACCCCCAGGAACAGTGCCACGCCCATTTCCCTTTTGTGTGTATGTGTGTCACCTACGGGCCACAATTCTTAATCGATCGTCTTGAAAACTTTTTTTATACTTATTCCTTATACCCTAAGGCTGACCACTATTATTTTTGGTGCATGCCGGACCCCCTGGGACAGAGCCACGCCCAATGCTTTTGTGTCTTGTGTTCGCCTACAGGATGCAATTCTTAACAGATCCTTTTAAAACTTTACATACCTATTCCTTATACCCTAAGTATGACCCCTATTGTTTTTGGTGATTTCCTAACCCCCAGGGGCAGAGCCATGCCCATTTTTACTTCGTGTCTGTGTGTGTTGTCTACAGGCCACGATTCTTAATGGATCGTCTTTAAACTTGGGATATGTATTCCTTATAGCCTAAGGACGACAACTGCATGTCCCGACTCCCACAGGCAAGACACGCCCAATTTTTGTGTTTGTCGTTTACAGGCCGCAATTCTGAATGAATCAGCTTGGTACTTGGCATATGTATTTCTTATAGCCTGAGGGCGTCCACTATTGATTTTGGTGAATGTCCCGACCCCAGGGGCAGAGTCACGCCCACTTTTTGCCTTTAGCGTTAGGAAGGCACAATTCTGAATGGGTAATCTTGCTATACTTATTCCTTATACTCTAAGGACGGCAACTATACCAAACGCCTAGCCTTCTTGACAAAGTACCATATAAATCAAAGCAGGAATGTGGACGTATATTTTAGCGTTAGCGTTATGTTTTACCTTGTGGACCCTATGGAGGTCACAATTTTATTCCGAATTAAAAAAAACATTTGACTATATCCTTGTTACACATTAATGATGGTTGAGTGTGAATTTCTTGAAAATCGATAACTGAACATTTAAATCCATAATATTAAATGTTTCGTATACTTAACGTTAGCATGGGGCAGAACTTTATAAAAACCAAACAAATTCTAATTATTTTCTGATAATTACTTAATATGCGACAACTCTTGTTGACTGCCCGGACAATTTAGCTGCTGTGTGGGTGTATGTTTCGTTGCCTGGCAACCTATTTTTATTATACCTTCAGCGCAATAAAAATGTTTCTCGGGACTTATCCAGATTGACATCGTTTTAGCCAAATTTGTCACTGCTTCTAAAAATAGGCATAGGTTCTACACTTTTCAACCACAGTCGCATACGCTAAAACTACACACGGATATGTACAGCATTTATACACACGAAAAGTTAATGATCAGATGGCTGTGATATTGAATGGATTATAATATCCGCACCATTAACAATTTTACGTTGAAATGGACAATGATGGCACTTGATAATAGACACTATCTTATCGTTACTATAAACACTCCAATTTCGCTCGGAAGAAAGCAACCAGACAAAAATATTTGAACTAGGAAAGCAAGAACGACCAGGGGCCGATTGTTCAAAGCCCCGTTAAAGGGGATGACCAACGATTTTCAACAAGGTTTCTATAAATCTGAAATATATATTCAGAAAGAATCCCCTCTGTAAAAAAAAGTAAAAACGTTTTTGTAAACGAGAAATTAATTTTTATTAAAACCGGAAGTGACATAGTTGGTTCAACACGCTCACTGTGCTTTATAGAAAGCATACAGATTTGGCATAAGTTTACTGATGTATTGTATTCACGTCCCGTCCTTGGGCCAAAAATCTTATGAAATTGACTGTTTGTTAAGATATTATAAACACGAATTTATGTTTTTTTAACGTTTAGTACACAAAGCCGTCGCGTAAATTCACTCACACTGAACAGAACGCTGTGGCCCGATTCACGTTTTTAGCTTGTGGCCACTCTGGAGGTTACAATTGCACCCAACTGTGATGAAACCTGAATGAAAAATGGATGTCGATAACCCAAAAAACTTGGTTCCTTGAGATATTCGGATCAAACTTCCTGAATTATGGCCCCTAATTGTAGGAAAATTCGCGTTTTTAGCTTGTGATCCCTCGATCGGATGAAACTTAAAACATATTTTTATATCCCAAAGATTTAAGTCCCTATTGATATTTACGCATTTCAGACCATTACTTTGTTGGTTATTGCCCCTGATTGTACAAAAAATAGCGTCTGTTTTTAGCTTGTTCTCTATCCATTTGTTACAAAATGTGGGCGTATCCTGTCTGGCATCAGCTTGTTTTATAGTGTTTTCTGTAGTAAATTCTACAGTTAGCTTTTTGTTTTTAATCAATTTTTGTGAACAGACTGTACAGTTAGCCCACCGTATTCAGTTTTTTGGTAATACTAACTTTTATGAAGTTGATATATATGTACATTGAATTTCAAAAAAAACTAAAATTCAGCCAAGGAACAGTCTTTTCTTGGATTAACTTTAACCAGTCCGTTAGCTAACGGATAATGGAATTGACAGCAACAGCAATTAAAAGATGCTTTGTGGGAGATTAGATAACGAGCTGACAGTTTTTGACGTGGTTGAGCTACGAACAATACGAATATCTAAGAACCAAATAAGAATCATTCACGAAAGTTTGTGACGCGGTTGAGCTACGAACAATACGAATATCTAAGAACCAGATAAGAATCATTCACGAGCCTTCTACGATTGATTTACGAATCGGAAAAGGTTGTTTTAATTAGAGACTCTTTGTGACCCACATGAAAGCCAGGCACAGGCCTGGACAAAGTTTGTATTTGAGAGCAAAATGCAAATGGCGCATCGTTACTTTAATATAATAAAATCAACATACACGACAATCTAATTACCATCTAAATTAATTTCTTAAACAAATATAGACCACCCGTGCTGCGTGTATACATTACGGGTCCATACGTTGTACAATTTGTTCCATTCAGTGTGTACTTTAAACACTGCTTATCTCTTGAACAGTATCTGGCACATGCTATTCTGGTGTTCACTTTGAATTCCTGTCTAGGTAAACTCAATGGGTAGGCATCTTTAGCTTCCAATTCATAGTATATACTCGTTTGTTCTATAAAATGGTGATATAATAAATTATAATGTAATTTTGTTATTGTCTAGAAATTTATCTTTGATTTTCTCAAAAGTACAGTTTTGAGCTGTAGGTTTTCTCGAATTATGATTGGTAGAAAAGAATTAGTTGGATTTTTTCTGTAGCTAATTTCTGAACAGAATTTGCATCAACAAAATTAAACCTGTACTTGATTTTGAAGGTTAACCTTACCCTTTATAGTTTTCACTTGGCACATATAGTTCTGCGGAATGTTGCTTGAGGTTGCGTGGAAGTGGCTACCCGAGTGAATATAAACATACTGCCCACTGCCGACGAAAGAGATGACATCATCATACCAGTCCACCAGTTCCTTCCCATCCATCCACCTGTATTTACCATCAGTATCATCTCGAGACAGACCTATCCACAACTCTTCGCCGCTATGTAATAAATCAACCACGAATACACTTAAATCTTCAATAATGCAGTAACACAATAAAGTTTTAAATACTATTTGGGTGTATTTCTTTTTCTAAGTTAAATGTATCGAAACTGCATGTTTTAAATTATTATATTTGAAAATAGCCTCCTCATCAAGGTTAATTCAATGCTGTAACTCATCAACTGTTAGTCTGTCTTGTAGACCAATGCTGTGGGGCATGAGCTGGTAGAACAATGTTGTGAGGCACGAGCTGTCAGTCTGACTGGTAGACCAATGTCGTGGGACACCAGCTGCCAATCGGTCTGGTAGAACAATGTCGTGAGCCATGAGCTGTCTGTCTAGTAGACCAATGTTGTGGGACACGAGCTGTCTGGTAGAACAATGTTGTGAGCCATGAGCTGTCAATCTGCCTGGTACAAGTGCTGTCAGCCTGGGGCCTATTTCACGAAATTTTAACTAAGATAAGATCCCAATTTTAGTAATTTGATTGGATAATATTAGATTGATTTTAGTGCTTAGCCAATCAAAATTGAAGTATCTACTAAAATTGGATTTTATCTTAAGTTAAAATTTCGTGAAACAGGGCCTTGATTGGTAGACCAATGATGAGGGGCACGAGCTATCTGGTAGACCAAAGTATTAGCACTTCACAGGTTATAAAACATAAAAATCATTTGTGATTGACGTGTTATTTCACTTTCAACGCCTCGTTGTTGATCATCAAAGAACAACGCCTCACCACTTGGCTCTTGTCGTGGTTAGAGAGTAAGTAGATAGAAGGGGACAAGAGGATAGCTTACCCAGGCAAATTAAGTGTATCCAAGAAATCATTCAATCGGGTTTCTTCAGTTTTTGTAACAATTATTGGTAGAATACTTTTATTTTGTAGACATCGTTGTTGGGCCTCGGAATGGGAGATTTTGCTAGACCCATACGTATAGACGGGCACTGAAATATTCGAGAACCTAAATGTCTAATTCGAGAATTTACTTTTCAAAATCGAGAACTTAATGCGACAATTTAAATTTCTGAAATCTTAAATTTCTACTGATAAAAGGAACTAAAAAAATGAAATGGGGTTTAACGTTGCACTGTTCTGCTCCGACTGGGCTAATAAAGACGAGCATACACCATACAGTGGGCTATGCGAGATAATTTTGCTGCGCTATGACCTATTCTCATACCGAATTCCAACTGTCAAGGGATCTTTGTGCACGCCAATGTGTACACTGGATCTCGGCGTTTCGTGACATCCAAACGGTAAGACAGCTTTCCTTGTATAAAAGAAACTTACATCGAAATAATCATCTTTAGCATGCAATTAAGGATAGGATAATTAGCCGATGGGTAGAGACGTAAATATCCCTCATTAGCCTACTGTATGGCGTAGTAAGTCCGGCTTCATTAGTCCAGTTGGTGTAGAAACGTTAGGCGTCAAATCGCATTTTATTTCATTTAATTGAAGTTCGCCAGCCTAGTTTGTGTAAAATGTATACTACCTGGACTGACGTCTACACATATGTAATGTTTCTGACCACCACACGAATCAGTAGACCATTTCCTCACTTCATTGCCTATAAGAACACACGCCCTGTTGGGGTTAGATGACGGTTCATAGGGTTCCCAGTTGACAACGCCCATGAATTTTCCGTTAATCCATTGGTAACTATTTTCAGCATCATTAAAGTGTAGACCAATCCAGAAAGAAATACTGTAATAACAAAACACTGATTTAAAGGAGAAATGGCCATCAATTTCACATACGTAATAAAAAAGGGAAATTTTTGCTATGGTTGATCCACGACGTTAACACACGAGTTCCAGTTGTGATAGTTCGACTGATCGAAGTACACGACCGGCCTTTAAATCCCCTAATATCAGTCTCGGACAACCATAACCTCGTGGTCTTTGCTGAATAATCGACCACATATTATGAAAATAACAAATTCCAATTCCTGGTTACGCATAGGCAATGGAACGTTTTAGCTAGCCTCAAGAATTGGGGTAAATTAAACCAATAGATCCTTGGAGGAAGAGATTTTACAGTAAACGAAGTGGGAGTGTTTGATATTGAACAGTCAATACATATAGCTTTTTCTGAAATGACAATTCATTATTTTCATAGGCATCGACATCTTGTTTTAGAGGGGTTTTTATCAACTTTATTACGCTCTATCACTTAACTAAGTAGATTTTGTACATGATAACAATAAAAGACCGGAAAATCTATCCAATGATCCAGTTACACCCAAATGTTGACAACCCGGGTAATTTTACCGCAAAACGTGTGGGTCCATGAAAACAATCCATAATAATTGTATTAATGAATTACCGAAATAAATTCAAATCATAATTTCGGTATTTATGAATTTAATTCGTAATGTCGGTAATTATAAATGCAAGTCATAATAACGATAATTGTAAATTTAAATGTCATTTGTCTTTACAAAAATATATATAATGTACCTATGTATGATTTTATATTTTGTTTGTCATAAACAAACTATAACTTTTCGGGTTTTATGCGTAATAATATGGGGCGTTTATAATTAGCTTGCATTAGAAACTGTAATGGATTCACCATTTCAATTATAAAAACTAAGAATTATAGGAATCTACGTGTTCGCTGGAGGGGTTATCCATCCTTTTTCTAACACAGATAATATACCTTTTTAACAACTAATTTCTCCGTTACAAATGGAAAATCGAACCACTACCCCCCCCCCCCTATTTTCTGTCTTGGTGTTTCTGAATATACCTACCCATTGCTCCGCGCAAAACCCATCAAAGTCTGGTAATCAGCTTTAGTTGTTGTTGTCGCTAATTCCATACCCATAACCTCACAACTTTTTGTTGCGTCTGTAAATGTCTGTGGATCATTATAATAGTAGAAACGTCCATCTATATTTTGGCTATCTATAATACATCAATATTCATTTATATTAATATACTTATCGAATGTCGGTTCGATTGATGTTTTCCATCCGAGTTACTTAGGATATATTATATTATGATATTGTAACGTTAAAAATTATATAAAAGAAAGATGATCATTATACTTTAAATGAAATGTATGGGGTTTTAACGTCCTCTTCTGCTCCAGTTTGGATACTTAAAATGAAATGTACACCTAAGCTTTATTTAGGAGAAGTAATTGGGTTTAGTGTTCCTTTTCCCCGCACCCTCTGGGCCTCTGGACTAAAGTTGACGATAAAATTATAATTTTGGCGATTAAATGTTCAATCTGGCGAAATTTTTCGCGATAATATTTTCCTGTATGGCGATTCTATTTTTCTTACCACAAAGTGTTGATTTCGAAGCCGTGCATACCCGTTACAGTCTATTGCGCTGGGTAATATTAAATAATCAAATGAAAAGGGGTTTAACGCCCTACTATTCTGTTCCTACTTGGCTAATGAAGACGGGGTCACATTTAAGAAGAAATACATCGTGTGGCATCGACCAAAGGCCTAGATTGTAATTTGGACATTGGGGATGTTGCTTGTCCATTCAAAAACCTGTACATTGCCCGTTATTAATTTCGATATCAACTCCCCCCCCCCCCCAAAAAAAAAACTAAGTGCACTTAATCCATTTACTGGCGTGTATCATCACTAATTCGACCTTGGGCAGATGTCAAGATTTTAAGGATGCATTTTGAAAGAGCTTCATCAAATGTTATATACATTATTCACTGTGTATCGAAATGAAATGGGGTTTAACGTCCTACTCTTATGCACCTAACTTGGGCTAATGGAAGACGGGTCACTGTGTATCGAGGCTGTCTTGTCAAAGCTTCAAACACGCATAACGTCGCTCAGAATAAGTTAATTTTTATATATTTTATATAACCTAATTTGAACTATTACAGTAAAAACACCTAACTCTACCTAAATCTTACATAATGCATCAGTATTACTTGCGTTGATCAAAGAAAGACTAACTAGTAATACATGTCTAGCTCTTTGACCATATATGGTTATTATATGATCGAGACTATATGATCAGCGAAATAAATAACACGTGCCTTACTAACAAAAATACAGCAGTGAAATAAATAACACAGGCCTTACAAACTGTTCGTTCATCATAAATACAACAGCGAAATAAATAACACAAGCCTTGCCAAATACAACAGTAGAGCCACCTGTACTGTCATCAGTAATACAACAGTAAAATAAATTAGAAATGTCTTACCAACTGTAATGCCACCAGATATGTAACAGGATAGCATCGCCAATAGTTGTAAGGGAGCTGAAATTGATTAGTATACAGGTAAGAATTTTCAACCAAAGTAACCTTGCATAATGTCTTTTACCTGATTGTTCACGAAAACTTAAAATAAAATGTTTTTAAAAGCTATCTTTCTATTGGTTAGAGACGGAGAGACCGGCTAGAGTAGAGAGGATGATAGACGGAGAGACCGGTGTATGAATTCGCCTGAGTTCAGTCCCTGCCTTGGCAGATGGGCGGAACGGTGGATTTATTATAGTTATGCACTGTACTGATATGTCCCTGTCCTTGTCTAAGTTGTATCTATGTAACTGTTTGATATTCTGTAAATAAATAAATCATATATTTACTAAACTGGTCTGTGTTATCACCAAGATAGTGTTACAGCACTAACAACATAGCATTGACTTTTGACTCAAATCTCCGTCGTATTAACCTGTCATAACAAGAGGGGAGTATTAATTAAGTACGAACGACAATGGTGATTAATAATGACTTTGAATGAAATGAAGTATTTGTTCAAACAGTGCCTTTTCTGAACTGGGGCAATTTCCATTTCCCCAAAATCTGGTTCAAGGTCCTTGCTACAATATTTAATTAAAGCGAAATCTATTTATGACTAACATATGTCATCCGCTGGCATTATGAAATAATGAAATAAAGAATTGATACAGAGATATACAGCTAACATAACAGTAATTTAATGGTCCAATAGATCATTTGTTGAACCAAATAATGTCTATTTCATTTTCGTTTTTATTGCATCCGAAGTATATTATTGAATCCATTTTATACCGGTGCTGTACTGTTGTTGATTGCTAGTTATGTACTACGTAATATGCATATAATTCGCAGCATAACTGCATAATTATTTGTTGATAATCGGTCGGTAGACCTACAAATATTTCTGTCTATTCCATTGATGATATACATGGATTGTAAAGTTGGTGATCATGGAAGTTTTACCGTTAGTTCTTGTACTTTGTTTAATCGGACTTGTATCCTGTAAGTATTATAAACATTTCTAATCAACTGTTACAAGTCGCAACAAATGGCTTTTAACGTCTTATTTTTCGGCATTTGGCGATTTGGACTTGACAGCGACGTTGCGGCTTACTATTATGTGTACGCTAATGTGAATATGGCATCTAGTCCCACCTGAGTTGCATCACCAGAAATTTTGTTGGCCAACACCGAGATAGAAAAGGGGAGAGCGAGATTAGCACTTACTAACTAACCCACCATGGATCTCCAAATACTCTATTTAAAAGATGTTACACGAGCTAAAGAAATGATACAACGATAAAATAGTCACGGGACAGGGATTGACTGAGACGGGGACTGTGCTTATGGTAGGTTCGGGGCCCCTAACGAAATTAATGTACTCGCATGGTCTGGGGTCCGTTTGTTAGTTTAGAGCCATTCTTAGTCCGGAGCTTAAGATTGCTACACGCTAAAATATCGTGCATTAGCTAGAAAATCAAGATATACAATAAAAAGCAAAAGAAACTCTTTTTCGAGCTGGGGGTTGAATGACCGAATGGTTAGCACGTGCGCGCTGTATCATAAAGCCTGTGATTGGGTCAGTTGGCCTGGTTTCGAATATCCGGTTGTACGTGACAAGGAGAAGGGTTGTCTGTTCAACGTCGTGGGTTTTCGCCGGGTCCTCTGGTTTCCTCCGACTGTTAAAGACCATACGCCCAGGCGAATTATTGAAATAACCATATGTTAGTCCCGAAATGACCTTAAATCCTATTTTCTCTCTTTTTCGCGCTCCTGTTAAAGACTCATCTTCTACGACCACACCTAGGACCACCAGCCCGTCTCTACTAAAGTACTAAAGGATAACGTTTTGTGAATATATGTCAAGTGATGTATTGAAAATTATAAACGGTAAATTCTGGTTTCGGGTTAACACCCCACGATTCCACACCGACATTTTTGAAGATCCTGATTACTACCTCTTGCGATGCTCTTTATATTCAAATGCACGAAAAGAAACCATAGACAAACTACAATACGACCTCAAAAACATTAACAGTCTCCTGTTCGGGTCCGCAACCCACTGTAAACAATAATATCTTCAACCAAGTCCAAAAGTTTATTGGTATGTCAAATAGATTTTAATCATTCTCATCAGCAGATTAATTAACAAATATTAATTTAAATCCACGTAACAATGTAACCTATAGTGTATATTAATCATTCACACCCATCTCATTATATATTTATACTTATATATGTATGTGTTTGTCATTTTAACTGTGTATATACTACACCTATTTTGTTCCTTTGTTTTAATACTATGTGTGTATATTATCTAGGGAGAGGGGTTTCACATAGGCTAAGCCTGTTCCCAAATCCAATTCAGACATCCTGAATAAAATATTGTTTAAAAAAAAAAATCCGCACCGACTGGGCTAATGAGACGGTCAAACAGCCACATGGTGCACGTGTAGTCACTGTGCTTTATAATAAACTTTGTTTTTCTATTACAGGTGAAAGTACGCCGATTTCTGGGTCATTGGAGCCAGGTATTCTTATTCATTATTTTATCCCTCTTGGTCAACACACTTAGTTTGTGAAGACAACTTTGACCTAACATAGGCGCTACGACCTACTCTGTGAAAGATTCGTTTAAATGCACGCCAAAGTGTATACTGGACGTCGGCTCTTCGTCCGTCCCATCCGGATACCCGAAGCCTGCGCCCTGCTCCACGGACAAGGAGAAACCACGACGGACAAACCCGAGGAACTTCCTCGGCCGACACCTCCTTGCTAGAAGGCCAGTGTCTTACTAAGGGAGCCAAGTTGTCCTAGTGAGTAAGACACTTACTCGGTAACCTGGAAGACCCTGTGTTGACAGAGAAAGTTCATCGGGATTTTCTGTTGTGGTTACACTAGTCAATGGTGCAGGGTGGGGGGGTATGATAAAGGACGACGTATAGTCGTTCTGATGGGACGAACAACCGAGGCCCCGTGCTGGTTGGAATCTGAAGTGCAGCTGTCCAGGCAAAGTTGAGCGCATAGCAAAGTGTATGACGTATATCCGTCCTTATTAGCCCAGTCTGTGTAGACCTTTAAACCCCATTTCATTTTATCTCGCCCTCTTGATTGATATCCTTTAATCTAGTCGTTGTTTGATAAGGTTTTATGCTTAAACAACTCAACCCATTACTTCAACCATTGCTTTTCCGTGGTTCAGGACGCAATGCTGGGGTAGAAACACGTCTAATTGTTAGAAAAAACGAAAACACATTTGCGTGCACGGAGATTATACGCAAATGCTGCTGTCCAGGCAAAATTGCTCCGAACCTGAAAGACAATTTCAGGTTATTTCAATTTCCGAGGTAATTTAGACTGGGTGTGATTTAATCTACAAATTATACCCAGCAATGAAGTTCAAACCCAAACTAGAATTAGTAAACAAATCCAATTTAGCTGGTAGAGCTTGTCCTATTCAGGTTGCCCCTTCATTAAGCTGAATTACATACGTGTAGGCGTGAATAAAGCTGTTCAGAATATGCTCTAGCGGTTGGGATCCTTGGTTTTCACTTAGTCGGCTTGTGTTTGACTCTTGGTGTAGGAATAATCTCTGCTTGAACCGGAATCTACGACAGTGCATTCTTATCACGTGCAAGCTAGGGAAAGACACCACAGCATTTGATTCAACGACAGACCTAATGATATAAAGCCCACTCAACCATGCGGTTCAAATATTTATATTTCAGAATAAAGGGAAGCTGAAGGTCGGCCCGATCAGTGTTTTGCTGATGGGAAGTGTTACAATGTCGGTGACACAATTGACGATAAAGACTACGGTACTGTTCCTGCATTCAATTTCCTGACAACATTGTTGGTATTATGTGTTTGCTTTAGTCTGACGTTTTCAGACCACAATAAAATGAAATAAAGAACTAACTGAATGTTATGTTTATTTTTTAGTTAATTCCAAAGCTGTGACAAGAAAGTACAATTAACCATTTCTCAACAGGTTTAAGGCGTTCACTAGTTAGTAAATTAAAACCAGGAATCGAGCATGACGTCATCGACGCAGAAGAATGAAAATTAATAACAAATTTCATATCGATAGCATTTCAACAACCAGAAATAGAGGAGAGGGTCGGCAATCAGAAGATATAATCACGATGTTTTGAAGGCGATTCTACTTAATGCTACCTGCATCCATGGTATCAACAGAAAAATCCGACCGCGCTTTTTTCCGGCGTGGTTTCTCCTTGTCATTGATGTAGGACGGATGGCCTGACAGTGACAGCTGTCTAGTCGTTCGGATGAGACAAAAAACCGAGGTCCCGTGTACACATTGGCGTGCACAGAAAAGATCCCTTGGCAGTTGGAATTCGATATAAGAGTAGGCTGTAGTGCCGCTGCCCGGGCAAAATTTATCTTAGCACACTGTATGGAGTATGCCCTCTTCATTATCCCAGGTTAGGAGCAGAACAGTAGGACGTTAAACCCCATTTGATTTTCATTTCCGAGCGCGCTTTGAATAATAGAATGGACAGAAAGCAACTTAAATGTTGCGAGCGGTACTCATCTTGAAGTCTCTGATGTTCGGCCCTTTTCTTAAGCGTGTTGGTCTTCGTAACAAGCCTAATGCTACGTCAATTCAAGTATGCCCGACATGATAGACAGACTTTGATCCCTAATATGACGTCACAAACTACCAAAGTACGTAGCAACTGCATTGTTAAAAGCCAAATGAAATGGGGTTTAACGCCTATTGTTCTGTTCTGACCGGGCTAATGAAGACAAGAGAACACCTACTTATTACACAAGATTTAAGAAACATTGTATAAGAAATAGACAAACCGCCAATTTTCCCGTAGAGAAATAAAGTAACCACTGCTCACCTTTTATTGAAACTAACATCTTACACCCTTGTCTGTCTACCAGTACATTGGGGCTAGAATCGAAAATACCCTTTTTATACTGTAGGGTTCTATGGAAATAGTTTATTGGAAAGGACTATTATTGGGATATCGATGAGCATTCTGACAAATATTTGTATTACAGGTTTATAGGTATTAGTCTTTAACATAACTTGACGGGAAGCGGAAATCTGGGGTTAGAATGACTATGCAATTTTCAGCAGTGACGGAGTTTTCTGAAGATTAGGATTTGATGTTGACAAGGGGCAGTAACTTGTGATTTACCTTGTTAGGTCATTCTGTATACATTCTATCTTTTCTGGGAATAGATCGATGCACCTAATGGCCGCCATATTATAACAACCAGTTTGCTAACTTTTTTTTAATGCGGATCGAATCCGTTTTACATTTTGTTTCATACACATAAACATTAGATCAACTGTTTCTATTTTATTAAATGGAGCGGACTAAATACTTCTCGGTAATTATCGAAGTATACGTAGTATTTCGACTAAAATCTTCGATGTAGGAATTAAAATATAGATTGTCATATCAGGGATATCTATTTATTTAGTATAACTGCATCTTTAACATCGCATATTTTTACCCTGGTAGTTATATAATATGGATTGCCTTTTTCGTTTAGCTGACACCAAGTCAACATGCTGTATTCATACACCTCGTATATACATATACATTGTTAATAGATAAATAATTATTAACTCGATACGCGAATAACCCCAACAAGAAACAATAGCTTAATATCAATAATATCAACTCCAATAAAAACAGTAGTTTAATAATAAAACAATATAAAGTTAGGCAAATACAGCCAGTTCTTTTCAATATATTAGTAGTGAAGATGACCTAAAACAAGAATAACACGACACAATTATTATGTTAACTTTTGTTCGTTTAGTATCAACATTTAGCACCAAGTAGATGAATAAGAAAACAGATAAAGAGAAACAAACATGGCATCCAAGTTAAAACAATATGTCCGCTTACCTTGTCCGTGGGCATAAAACTATTGTATTGTCAAAATATTTTTATGGCGGGTCAAAAATGTTCCTTAGATAAGATAACTCCTTTCACGCATGCGCATTTGCAGAAGCCGCGGTTGCTCAGTGAGTAAGGCATTGGTTTTCTGATCAGGAGTTCCAGAATTTTTCAGCGTGGTTTCCGCTCGTACATATTAACATGCACATAAAACACCATCGATAGTAGGAATTCGAAATATGCCGTAATGCTGCTCTTGGGGGGAAATTTTCCTCTTAGTACAATTTATGGCATTAATTTATGTATACTTAAGATCAGAGATCTTATGTTTTTATTGATGTATTTAGAAATATATAGAGAGAGAAATGTGAATTTTTTTTTAGCGAAAAAGCGAATATATTTTATCGAGCGATAATAGGTTCATAAAGATCATATTAAGTTTGTCGCAATATAGCCTGGTTGAAATTAACATGACATAAAACTCATATTGAGAGGAATCCTGGACGTGGGGTATTTATGTCCCGTCATACCAAGAACAATGTATTTATACGCTTGTTAACAGAAATATTATCTACAAAAAAACTACATAAACTACATCATGTTTTTGTTAGCTATGTAAGCCGTAGCCTACGTTATATAAATATAATTTAACGTTTAATTTTTATATCAGGTTATTATCCCGCCATACGCAAACATTCCCCGCACTTCAACTTATTTGATAGAATATCGTTAGAAATAATATTGAACTATATTAAGATATAATGCATATTGACAATCCATATAAGACAAAAAGAGACAAACGGTTAACTATTGGCACTAATTGTTTCACTATTATTAAAGGGTACATTACATACATTTAGGAATACTTGTGCGTCATAATCTATTAATGTTCGTTTAATAATCAAGGCCTGGGTTTCCACCCTCGCGTTCGCGGTCGTGGCGAAATGCTCTGAAACGTTTGAATTATTATTAGGAGGGTACGATGTAACGTTTTCAGAAGCTAGCCGCTCTAGCTAAATAATAACAAGGTGCAACCAGTCTGCCTAATGCAAATATAGTTTTTATGTAATCATATCGATATCCACACATTCCCATCAATATAAAAAGCGTCGGTAATTGTTGCCCCCCAAAATTTTTACATTATTTAGAAATCTTAATTTGGTATGTTACATGCACCTAATGCACATGCATATTTGTGAACAGAAGCAGTTTATCACAAAAACAGTTTATCACAAGAACAGTTTTTTCCACAATAACAATAGTTTGAATATTCATTATGTATATTATTCTGTGCAAATATTTTTATGCCCGGGGACAATTTAAACTACCATACATGTATCGTTGTAACTTGCATGCAACGTATCTTTGTTGCTTTACTTTTACAGTTTACTTTTACAGTTTTTTCTATAATATAATAATAACGTGTGTTATTCATCTACTAATTATTAAATTTAGATATTAAACAAACAGTCACCGTGATCTATTTAAAGGTCACCGTCATTTCTAATATTCAACAACTGTCATGTTTTACACTATATTAATTATTTATAGTAAACTATTTATTTTATCGGGGTTGATATTATTCATATTAAACTATTGATTCTGTTGAAATAATTCAGATATCGAATGGATAATATTTATGTAATAACAATGTAAATAAGAGGTGTATGAATACAATATTTTGACTTGACGTAATCTAAAAGACACAGTTAAAACAATGTTTTAAAGATGCAATTATATAATTATTAATTATATTCATAGTAGTCCCGAAAAGATATGGGTTGTGTCGAGTGGAAGTTAAATCGTCTCTATATAATCGTTGGGTCATAAGGTCTGTTATCGAGTCAAGTGGAGTGGTTTCAATTCCCTCGTGTTCGTGACAAGGAGCATGTGGTCTGTTCAACCTCTTGGGTTTTCTCTTTGGCACATCCAGTTTACTCCCACTGCTACAGACCCCTACGCGCAAGCGAAGTAGTGAAATAAAATGGAACCACATGTCCCGAGGTTAGTGTAAGAGTGAACATTACCCCCCCCCCCCTTTAATCTTCGTATGTACGAAAGATGTATAACTGATTAGAACCATATTACAAACCCTAACCCTAACCCAACCCAACCCTAAATAGCACACTCATTATCTTAATGTGGTGATCGACTCTCAAAGTAGGTAGCTCTGTGTGGACTGAATGGAACCACATTCCGAATCTGCGGTTATCTCATCCGCCCCTACCAACTGCATAATTACTCGAATTTCGAAATCTCCCTTTAAGTCAAGTCTGAATCTTCAGGAAACTAGACTATCGACATGCTCCTTCAGTCAAGTCCTTCAAAAGTTTAAAATTTCAAGACAAACATGCAAACCTGTAACATAAATATTTGACAGAATGCTCATCACCGATACCTCAATAGCCCTTTCAAAAAAACTATTTCAATAGAACCCTGCAGTATAAGAAGGGTATTTTCGATTCTGGCCACAATGTACTTACTGGTAGACAGGCAAGGGTGAAAGATGTTAGTTTCAATAAAAGGTGAGCAGTGGTTACTTTATTTCTCAAGGGGTACATTGGTGCTTTGTAAAGGAGAGGGCAATTGAGAATTTACATGTAGTTAATCGTAAATGTTGCAAAATAGATAGCTTGAAATACAAAACGTCCAGTCCTTCAGGTAGGACGAACACGACGCACTGATTGTCTTACATGTACAATAACCCTTGGCAGTTTCGATTCATGAAAGAGTAGGTGGGAATGCTACGAACCGGGACAAATGTGTACACACTGTAGGGTATATGACCGTTTTTATTAGCTCAGGTGAGTAAGACAACCCCATTTAGGTCATGCAAGAAGAGAACACCCCATTGCTTTAACGCATGGGACCACAGCCGTCGTCCAAACAAGAATGGCAATTAACTGGCAAAATCTGCAGAATCGTACGAAACCAGGTTCCCGTATTGTGAGCTACTTTGAGTGGTCTACTCTCTGTTGGTTTGTGTTCGTTGGACCGATAACTGACATAACGTTCTCAAAATCAGGAAATTGATTAGCCTGATAATGTTAGACCAAAACAACGTAAAACTCGTTGAATGGCCATCAACTCTCCTGGTCTCACACGAAATGGGCATCTGCTGGACAATATTGGTCCCCAAGTGCAAAGTCCCCCATCACCTATATCCCATAATAACCTGTTCAGGGGCTTATCTTTGAGGTGAACAAACATGGTGTTAAAGGACAATAGTGGTGCCAGTCATTATAACATATGTTATAATTCCTTCGAAGACTCTTGTATGAGATTGTGAGAGAATATCTGACAATTCAAAACAGAAATTGACTGTCAGTTATATAGAACGATAACTCGTGTTTTCCTTTAATGTTCGCCACTTCCTTTTGTAGAAACTTCCACAACGCATCTATTGTATAGCAATGATCTCTGTGTTTAAATTATATTTGGAACGTGTCAAACCAGTTCTATCACATATGAGATAATGACTGACACCATTAACGTCCTTTAACTTGATGGTTGCTCATATGTACTTCACGACAAAGTCAATAGACTCCCTGGGTTGTGTTCAGTCTACAATTGTCACGGTTCAACTGGAGTATGTCTCGCCGGTAGTACCGTTGCATTTTTTCTAAACGACTGGTTCCAAAAGAATAAAATTAGTAAGAACGAAATAAACAACGTTATCAAGTATCAACTAAACCGAAAACAACGATGATGTTTTATGGTCCGCTAGAAATCAGTAGAAACTTTTAGATAAGCCTCCACTGTGTCATACATATAATTCAAGCGCTTTTGTGGATCTTATTTCCGTAATACATATATCCTGGATAAAACTATTAATGTCTAATCATAAATGAAATGAAATGGGGTTCAGCGTCTTACTGCTCCGACTGGGCTAATGGAGGTGGACATACGCCATACAGTGTGCTATGAAAAAAATTGGGCCCTTATACAGAATTCAAGCGGCTAATGGTTACTCGTACGACAATGTTTACACGGGAACACGACTTTTCGCCTCATCCAAGCGACTACGCCGTGTTCTTTGAGGCTGTCTGTCCTGTTCCACTGAAAAAGGGGAACCAGGCCGGAAAATCCCGACGTAGTTTTTTTGGCCAACATTGGTATGTCACACAAAAATTCCAGAATAGTGAGCCAACGTCTTACTCATCGGGTCCCCTTTTAATGTAATTATCTATATTAAACGATAACACGTACTTAGCGCATATCTATGTTGGACATACCATTTTGATCTGACGTTTTTACATGATGTTGAGAGTCTTAATCCCCATGCATTTTTTAGGGAAAAAAATCTCCTCGGGGCCTTATTCACGAATACTTTATCTAAAATATTTAAACAATTAATCATTTTTATCAATCTGATTAAAACACAGATCCTATTTCGTTTCGTTTTTTATAGTTACTATATAATAGGCGTTCTTATTGATGTGAGGAATATTTCCATGAAACCGTCTGTTACGGTGACTTCTTGGCGTTCTCTGCGCAGAGCTGGGGGTAACCCCGTAGAAACGGCGACGTCATAGGATCAAAAGCAGAACGTTTGACCTTGATGTGAACTGCCATTATAACTTGTCAGATCTTCGCTTTGTGTAGGCCATCCAAAGTATTAAAAAACGAAACAAAATATAGATCTGATTGCATTTTTTATCGACTGAGAATTAAAAGTTTAGTTTTCCTGAATAATTTGGTAAAACACTGATACGGTCAACAATACGTGTATATAAATTAATTTCAGCTTCCTTACAACTATTGACGATGGCATCTTGTTGCATATCTTGTTGCAGTACAGATAGTATTAATAGTAAGGCCTAAGTTATTTAATTCACTGTTGTATTGTCTTGATCACATCATAAAGGGCAAGAGATATGCTTGTAGTAACGTAACGTAAGTTGCCTCTTTAATAAACGCAGGTAATAAAGATGCACTATGTAAGATTTTATTAAATAGATGGATGTGCTTGCTAAACTAGGAGTTATGCGTGTTTGAAATGTTGAAAAGTATCATTGGCATGATAATAAACAAAGTTTATAGTTATCCATTTAACGTTTTAAACGTTAAAACTTAAAGATACATTATGGGAGATTTTGACAAGGAGTTAGCCATTCTTGCTATAAAAATAGATGTTGAAACAAGAATATATTGAAAATTTCAGTCAAATAACTTTATCCTGAACAAAGTTGTTACCACTATAATTTTTTACTAGAAATGGGGGTTAAAATCATCGACACCCTTTTCCCACTATGGCCGATTGTTGATTGACAGGCGTTAACTCCACCTACATAGTCTCGATCATCAAGTAATGTTTAAACGGTATCTAGTGAAGCTTGTGTATAGCCTCGGTCATCACTGTCTTTTATGAATAATTTCCGGAAGTATGATGACGTCAACGTCACGGAGAAACCCCACCCACGACGCCATAGTGATTAAATCAGTCGACGAAATCCTGTTTTAATCCGAGCCCAATCCAAGTCATCCGTGGGTCTACAGTGTTCATTTTGGGCTTGTTGTTTAAATAAAGATCTAATTTATAATTTCTATGACATCTGAGGCTCAAAGGAAGACCGACAAAAGTCAGTTTTTGCTCTCCCATAATGTATGTTTAATAACTTGCAAATTAGTTTTCGCATAATAATGAATATTTAAACGACTTGTTATCTGTTTATCGTCAGTCAAACGATTAAATGAACATAGTGTTATTTCCTCGAGATCCGGCGAGTAATATTTTCCACGGGCAAATTACAGCCCAGACCCCCTGTTCTTTAACAGATATCACCACAGTGTCGAATCTAAAGGTTGAAATGGTACTATGTACGTCTTCTTTAATTTATGTCATACGTTCAGTTACATATGTAACCATATAATCATACTTTCAGTTAAATAATTATGAAATCATACTTTGAGTTACGTAATTCATGTAATCATACTTTCAGTTACATAATTTATATAATCATATTTTCAGTTACATAATTTATGTCAATTTGATTAAAATACAGGTCTATATTTCGTGTCTTTTTGAAATACTTTCGATGGCCTTCACTACATGAAGATCTGACCCGTTGTGCGAATAAGTCGTGTCATAGGTCATGGGAGCGGCTTTTGACCTCATGACGTCCGCCATTTTATTAACCAATCAGCATTAATGTTTATAGTTGATTACCCACAGCTCCGTGTACCACACGCCTAAAGCTCACCGTAACTGACCGTTTCATTGGCTAATCCCTCACATCATCCAGAATACGTCAATGATAACAACTCTTCTAGATCCTAGTGTAGTAACGACTAGTAATACGAAATTATTTTGAACTATAAAAAATGAAACAAAATAGGATCTATGTTTTAATCAGATCGAATTTATATTATACTTTCACTTAGATAATTCATATAATCAAATTTTCACTTTCATAATTTTTACTGTTACAATATTATAACCTAAGTAACCCGGATGGAAAACATCAATCGAACCGCCATTCGATAATTATATTGATATAAAGGAATATTGATGTATTATAGATAGTCAAACTATAGATGGACGTTTCTACTATTATGATGATCCACAGACATTTACAAACGCAACAAAAAGTTGTGAGGTTATGGGTATGGAATTAGCTACAGCAAATACTAAACCTGATTATCAGTTGCTGATGAGTTTTGCGCTGGAAAATAGGTAGGTATATTCATAACCACCAAAGGGGGAGGGGGAGATGGGGGAAAGGTGCAATTACAAATTACAGAAATTACAAATTGATTGTTATGCAATTATTACATTATCTAAGTCGGATTTTGTTCACCCTGACCCACGGCGCTCTTAATGCTAAAGAATAGATAACCCCTCCTACAAAATTAACGCTTCTGTGAATTAATTCCGTAATTCAAATACATTATCCAAGCCATGATTAGAGGTAATCCTACTTCACACCGCTATTATGAGTGGATATTGTTGTTTTAAATTTTGATTGGTCAGTAGTCCGTCTACCAACCAATCACTAGCTGCCTTACAAAAGCTTTACATTTAAAACGAGTGCCAATATTGGACCAAATATATTTACATAACGTTACGTCATGGCTCACGATTTTATTATGCCTAATTAACCCGTACATAGCAGAATACTGCAGTAAAACTAATTGCGTGACAAACGAGGCTATCAAGTCGAATGAAATGTAAACAATACTGTTTGGAAACGAAGATACTTTCACCGTTTTTAATACCTTAAATCACTGTCCAAAGTTTTAGGGAAGACCCAGATTAAACGAAGGACTGTCATGTTGCTGTACTTAAGTGATAGCTTTCATTGAACGGAAAGAATAGACACACTCCCGCATAAGTTCAAGAAACAGAGGCTATTCCAGCAATGGCCAGAGAGGGATTTCTCGGGCCATTGCTTCAGGAATATGTATCCAAGCCGGCTTTTGTCCACTCTGACCGATAGCGCTCTACGTGGTGTCGTATTGTTAAAGGATGGAACAAACTTAAAGATTCTTAGTTCCTTTAATTCAAATGCGGAACCCGTTCATAATGCGTGATAATTATGATCGTCCCATACCTCTAATATGTAGTTTCCATGAACCCTCACTATTATCACACATAGTCTTGAAGTTAGTGAACTTCCTGGCTTGTCTTGCTACTGTCTTGTCTGTTCTGGTTTCGGCATATGACAACATATGAGAATAGTTAGTTCATTGGCTAGATTATTAGGTCTGTTACGTTATCATGTACAAAATCGACCCTTTTCAGCCTATGACATTAATTTAAGAATTGCCATTTCAGAAAACTTTATTTGCATTGCCTGATTAATATCAGACGCTTATTGTATTTCTTTCGTCCAGGATCATGTTTAATGGTGTTTATTAATCCCCATTCGTCGCCACTTTTCCTTGTAATAATGCATGAATTTTGGTATTTATTTCGGGAGAGTTTTTTTATGTGATTGGTTATCCAGTAAAAGTTTACTTTTGCCATCCAGACCTGTCGCTGGAAACTAGAATGTTCTGGGTGCCCAAATTTAATCTGGTGTGGATATCTGTTGTCCTTTCATTTTCCAACCCCCGTCTTCTGATGAACTGTAGGTCAAGTGATAGTCGACCGTGTAATTGTACCTTGAAGACTAGGAGGTTATGGTTGTCCGAGACTAATTTTAAGGGAATTTAAAGCCGGTCGTGTACTTATCATACTTCAGTTAGTAATAAAACTAACCGGTCTTCTGTTATTACGACACGTCCGGAAATAGTGAATGGCGTTGTGGATCAACCGTAGCAAAGATATCCACTTATTTTTATCACGTATGTAAAATTGGTGGATATTGTCCTTTAAATCATTTTGTCTTGACATTGGTGGTCCGGTAAATCACTTTTCTTTGTAATTGGTGGTCATTGTCTTTTAAATCATTGTCTTGTAATTGCAGAATTTCTTTCTGGATTGGTCTACAGTTTAATGATACTGAAAACAATTACCAATGGATTGACGGAACATTTTTGGACGTTGTTAATTGGCAAGATCTAAATACACCGTATAACATGAAAACATGGAATGAATGTGCCTATATACATGTAAACAACCAACAGAAGAACTGGAATACTGATTCGTGTAGCGAGCAGAGGCATTACATATGTGTAGACTTTAGTCCAGGTGTTGTATAGGTTTTACACAATCTGGTTTCAAGCCAGACCCTAATTTATTCTGGTATGTAGCCAGACCCTATTTTGTTTTCTGGTACCGTGGACGTAATGTGAGTTGATTACGCATGATCGATGTGGAATTCGATGTAAGAATAGACCATAGCATTTCTCTGATAGCACAATGTATGCTCGTCTTCATTAGCCCAGGTTCAAACCCCATTTCATTTTATATAAATTGGTCATTTGGTATCATTTGGGACCGATCATGTCGGATGTATTTATTGACTATTGAAATTTCTTATTCGCCAATTTGAATTGAAAATTCGACAATTTAAATTTATAATTAGAGAATTAAAATTTCTAATTCGTCTTCTGCATACCAGTAAATATTGAATAATTAGCTGATAGGTGGCTGCACCGATATCATGTAAACATAAACGATCTCCTTCTAAAAGTCAAATCATGGTAGGTTCTCACTATCTGGTTCATGCTACGATTGAAATCGTGGTTTTAATTGTGCAGTAACCGTGGTGATCCTTTCAGGTCTGGTTTCGATCCCACACTTTACCGCGAAAAGGAGCGGGTTTGTCTGTTTAACCACGTAGGTTTTCTTTACTTGAATCTTCTGTCTCCGTGAAGACTATATGACTTTTAGACCCTCTTTGGATTCACCAAACTGCTAAAGACCCCTAGAGCATATTTTAGTGTCCATATGACCCTTTGGAAGTTAAACTATCTCTTTATTGTTAAAATAACATAATTAAAATTTCAAGCTTTTGTGAATATTTCAGTGCCAGTCTATATGTATGGCTCTGACAATGTCACCCATTCCGAGGCCCAACAACGATGTCTACAAAATAAAAGTACTCTACCAATAATAATCACAAAAATCGAAGAAAGATCTTTGAACGATTTCCTGCTATCTCTTGGTTTACCCGAGTAAGATATTCATTTGTCTTCTTAAAAACATTTGTTCTCCAACACCGAATATCATAAACCATTTTTATATTTTATAACCCGTTTATAGCTAATACTTTTTTCTTCTAGACTACTTGACAGCTCATGGCTAAATGAGTTGTTATATAAGACAGACTGGTAGCTCATGTCTCACAGCATTGTTCTACAAGTCATAATGATGACTCAAAGCTCACAGCATTGTTCTACAAGGCGGGGACACGGCTAACGTCGCTGTCCTACAAAACAGGCTGGTGGCTTAGGATCACAACTGTGTTCTACAAGACATACCGACTACCTATTGTCAAATACAGAAAATTACAACATGCATTTTTGAAATATGTAATTAAAAACGAAATACCCACGAAAAGTAGTTATAGTTTGTGTAATTGATGGTAAGTTGTGGTTAACTGTATTAAACAGAAATGAAGAGTTATGGATTGGTCTGTATAGAGATGATACTGATGGTGAATACAGGTGGATGAATGGGAAGGAACTGGCGGACTTCTATACATGGTATGCCCCCAATTACTTCTCCGCTGATCAGTATGTATTGGTTCATAGAGGTTCTCATTTACACCCAACATCAAGTAACAGTCCGCGAACATATATGTGCCAAAACAATACTCTAAATGGTAAGTTTCACCGTGTAAAACCATTCATTCAAGTGAATATTTAATTCTGTTGAAGAAAATTCAGTTATGCCAATAGCCACTAAATAAACCTAAAATAATAAGGTATGGGTTTATATATTACAGACGACATTGATGCAGATGGTGTTATTTCTCAGACATAAGGGGGTCACGTTGCTAAGTGGGTAAGACGTTGGCTCGCTAGCCTGGAGGTCGGGTGTTACGATATCTGCATTGGCCGAGAAAGTTCATCCAGATTTGCCGGCATGGTTTCCCTTGTCAGTAATGCAGGATGGAGGGCCTGACAAGGACAGCCTATAGTCGTTCGGGTGGGACGAAAAAGAGAGGTCCCATGTAAAAATTGGCGTCCACGTAAAAGATCCCTTGGCAGTAGGAATTCGATATAAGAGTTTGTCGTAGCACCGTTGCCCGGGTAAAATTTCCCATATAGCACCCTGTATGGCGTATGCCTGTCTTCATTAGCCCAGTTTAGACTCAAAACAGTAGGACGTAACCTCATTTCATTTCTCAGACATTATATGTTGGAGCCATCATACTATCTCTATAACGTCACAACCGGATTAGTCACCAACAATATTAATGTAGTTATCTCCCTTACATTATTGTATAATATCAATACGTAAAGACACCACATCAAAGTTAAACAAAATTTAAAGTAAAACTCAACATCTTCATAATTCGAGAATGCAGTTCTGAAAAATGTCAAAGTCAGCGATTTTGAGGATACCGAGATAATAAAATTATATTATAATTATGATTTCATCGTTTTATAGGACCAACGAAGATGTACTATGACCTGGAAGTTACCGATGCTTACCCATTGAATTCACCAAGAAAAGAGATACAAGTGAACACAAGAACAGAATGTGCCGGATATTGTTCAAGAGATAACGGGTGTTTAAAGTTCACTCTATGGGGATCAAATTGTACAACGTATGGGTCCGTAGTTTATACACGGAACACTGGTGGTCTATATTTGTATAAAAGACTATAAATTGATGAACCCTGGAATAATAATAATAGTCTATTTATATTGCGCAATATCCATGCATGAGCATGCTCAAAGCGCAGTCCAAAAATGATCACAACTGTCATAGAGTGAATGCTTTATTAAACAAAAAGGTTTTAAATCTGGTTCTAAACACAGCAATATCTGGAGAGTACTTTATTTCCAGTGGCAGAGTAGGAAAAAGTCCTTTGACCAAAACAAATTATTTCAGATGACAACTGGATTATCGTGCGTGTTGAATTCATTATATTAAAACAAAATATATGATGTCGCATAAATATCTGAATACCAACGCTATGTTATTATTAGTTTTCTTTAAAACTTTATTTGGTGGCTTCCTGTCAGCTTGTTATTCGTTAGCAAGTAAGAGAACTTATCTATAAATGTACTCAGTGAATTCGGATTGTGAATTCCATAATGTACGAGCAGTGGCGTGAATATTGTAGCATGTTATGGGGCCTCTTGTGTCGCTTCTATAGTTCGTAGTGTGGCTACACTAGTCTTGTTGAGTTGTAATTGGGTTTCTGTTCCATTTCACACAATCTAATTAAAATATAGAACAATATTTCATTTCGTTTGTTGATACTTTCGCTGGACTCTACTTCACGAAGATCTGATCGGCTGTAGTGGCAGGTCGCGTCGGCGGTGGTTATACTAGCGGCGTTTGAAACAATGGCGTAAGACATTTGATTAACCAATCAGCATTGATGTTTCTAGTGGGTCACAGTTCGGTGCACCTCACGTCAAAACCTCGCCGTAACAGGACGTTCCATTGAGGGTTAACGTTCTACTTTTCTGTGCCAACCCCAACCGCATAGCTGTACACCTCCCCTCGAATCTAAACCTACTGTCTAACATTTCTTACCCCCCCCCCCCACAGCTGCCTGACCTAGCATCCCCACCAACGGGTAATACTACGAGATATATAGAAGGCTACGACATGAGGCCAGTTTCGGAATTAATGTGCGGCATCTGATTATGAAATCGCAGACTGATTTTAAATTGTTCACTGTGTCTTAAATATTGGTTATGAGGAGCCTACATTGTCACTGGTTGATAACAAACTCAATATTGATTGACATGGACGAATATTAAATTTGCAAAAATCAGATTAGCATCTCATATTCCTTCCATATTGTATAATCTACAATGGTTACGGTTACCCATTTCGCTTAGAGTTGAGTTCTTAATTATAAATGCTTTATAACCAATGTACGTCATACTTGTCGGGGATTCTGTAGGTTTTTGTTCGAAAAGGAATTCTCGGATCTTGAATAATACGTTTTGTTAGCAGAATGTTCTACCCTCAAAATATTAGAACATGTTCGTCATTGGTGCTATTTAACAAAAATTTGAAAACTCACATTCGTAGAGGCTTCTCTTCGGTAATACATCATTCATTTTAATATATGTCTCAAATCATTGGTCATGATGTGAAATCTTCTTATACATGCCGCGAAACATGTCATTATCAATATTAAACCGGGGCAATATTATTACCGCCTAGAAGGGGATAATAACGAAATAAATCGGCATGTAATAAGGAACCGAACGTCAACTCCTTTTTGCCGTTCGATAAATTTATGAGCTCCATCATAAAGGATTCATTAATTCAAAATGAAAAATAAACTAACGAGGAAACATTGAGGAACTGAACAGAGGATACAAGCAAGATTTAATAGAAATGCTGTGGCCGAAATTGTCGGTAAACGTCTGCTGGATAGCGTTTCTTGATGGTGGGATAGATGGTCGAAAAATTAACAAGCGATAATCCGGATAGAAAATTAGAAAACACCAAGCTAAGAGGATCCCACCCCTGCCACTAAAATCTGTAGCGCTCTCTAACAAGAGGTCTGCAATCAGTAAAGGTAATTCTGCCACCAGTGCAGCGTTATTTGTAACTGGCTCCTGAGTTTAGAAGTTCTTTACGAATAAATAGTGGTTTTAATTACAAGTTGTTGTCCGTTTCTGAGCAAGGGAAGACTACCTTTGACTAATCATTAAACCGTGCGTCCGAAGAGCCGGGTCCGTGACTCACCGGAAGAAGTCACTGGTGGCTGAATTACCTAAACTGATAGCAGAACTCTTGTTAGAGGACGTTACAGATTTTGGTGGCAGAGGTGGGATCCTCTTAGCTTGGCGTTTGAAGGCTGATTACGCTTCGGCTCTGGAATGGCTGCATCCTTAGAAACTCCTCCTTCATCGACAGAAAGAGACATTAGCTTTGGTGATTAAGGTTTGATGAGTTAGGAAGCCAGTTACAGGAGTTCCGCGCAAGCTTAAAGATACCAATGCAACCATTGGCAAATGGAAACGAAGACAATTGCTTTGAACTCTTGGTCGAAGAAGTGTTTCTGGGAGTTGGAATCCCCACTCAACTACATAGCGACCAATGTCGACGGTTCGAGAGTAACTTATTCCAAGAAATATGTTCTCTTCTTGGAATCTCCAAAACTAGACGGCACCCAAACATACACTGTCCGATAGTCTAGTGGAAAGGTACTACCGAACCCTTCAGGTTAAGCTTGCAGCATACGTCCGAACTAAAGACGATGATTGGGACAAATACATCCCATATGTAATGTCTGCCGACACCACTTGAACTGCAATTCAGTTTACCTCCAGAAGAGAAGTGTAGCATTACTGAATATTATGCTTCCGCTGTACGCGAAAAATTCAAAGATGCGTATAACTTTACTAGAGAACATCTAAAGAAATCTTCCGTTTATCAAAAGCGAGCACACGATATAAGTAGTCATTTCGAAAGTTCGAAGGAGGCAAGGTTTGATTATTTACACCTATTCCTTTGCTCCCATGTACCCCCCCCCCCTCGACAAAATCCTGGATCCGGGCCTGTGTACAATAGGTGGTTGTGTTATAATAATCGTTTTTGATGTTAATAACACGCGTTTTGTTGTCTTATGTCACTATATTTGACACAAATTTATAATAATTCAGCACCATTTTCAAGGAGAATTTACAGATGAAATAAACCTGCGGTTTGCGCATGTTCGAGTCTCGGAAGATTTTCAGAAACGAACAAAATTATTAAACCATCAACTAAAGAATATAGTGATGCGCTGTAGTGGCTGCTCCTATTTAGCTCTCCACTATTTGTGTAAATTAAGTTGTTCAGCTGACTTTTTACCATGTGAAAATTTGACCAATGTGTATATAAGGATATAGAGAACATTCTTATATTGGGTTTTAGTTATTATTACTTAGTGTCTTGGAGTAAATTGAATTTATGAAAATCATGGAGTATTATACAGTGTAAAAGAGTGATCAATGAAGCATGAAATCTGCCATCTTGCTGTTGTGTGGATACTTGTCTATTGTTTTACTATGCTCACCTATAATCACCCTGATATCAACTCACCAGTGATTAAAATTTCTAGACATGAACTCATTTTTAAAGTTCACTCTACCTTTCTATCAGATAATGAGGTCAAATTTCTACAGGACTCAACCCACCACATTGTAAAACTCTCCAAGCTTAAAACCAGGCGTGGATGTTCTTCTGGTATTAAAAAGAGAGAAAAGAAACATAAGAATAATAAAAATAATAAAGCCCCATCACAATCTCTAAAAGTTGGACTTCTGAATGTCCAGTCAGTCCGCAACAAATGCTTAGAAATCTATGATCTGGTTTTTGATTATGACCTAGATATCTTAGTCCTTACTGAATCCTGGTTAAAACCCACTGGTGATGATGCTATTATAGCAGAACTTACACCTCCATCATACAGTTTTCTTCATCAACCCCGACTCTCTTCCAGAGGAGGGGGTATTGCAGTACTACACAAAACTTCTGTTGCAGTTAAAAAGAACCGTGCTTTGATGAATTTCGGTTCTCTCGAAGAACGAAATCTGAATATTCGTCATTTGTCAAGATCCTTTTCTTTAGTTTGCATATATAGACCCCCCGTATCTAAGAACAATCGTGTTCCCTTTTCTTCATTCCTCCGTGAGTTCACATCATTGCTTGAACAAGGTATCTGCACTGATAGCATATGTCTTGGTGATTTTAATGTCCATTGGAACAAAGATGACAAAACTGATGTACAACAGTTTAAATCACTTGTTGAGTGTCATGCCATGGACATCGTCGCTACACACCGCCTAAACTCAGCATTATATCACTAGATGCCCTTTTGGAAATTATTCAAGAACCTCTAGGGCCACACCATATCCGTACTAAATTATATTCTATTCCACTTACTATTTTGAAATTACTTAAATCTGAATGTTTGGATTCAAATTGTACTGATCCTGCATCCACTGAATACAGGGTTGTATCAATTGTTCTAGACATTGCCCATCGTCGTCTTGACATTGCAGCTGAGCCCGATGCAGCTAACACCACCAACAGTTCATTTCTAAAATTGAAATTTGCTAACAAAGGCATTGATGCTATCGGGTTAAGCCAAATATTACACCATAAGCAAGTCACAGCACACATCCCGCCGTATTTCAAAAATGTTACTGTTCCTAGGATTTCTTATACTTATACGAAACCCATTGCATCCAAAATATTTAATTACAGAAACGCATTATCTGACATCAATGCTAAGGACTTATATGATAACCCTCTTCCATGTTCTTGCTCTACTTCGTCCTTCCTTTACCAACCAGCTGGACATGTGGTCACTGGTGATTTGAACATAGTCCAGAATGATAAGCTACGTGAAATTTTGTCCAAAGGACCCAAATACCGGGAACCGCAACCATTTTCATGGGATCAAAATTTCAGACTTATTATGGATGCTGTAGAGGACTACGCTAGATCATGGGCCAAAAAGGAAGATGTTATATCTGATACTCTCTCAGATTGGACTAAATCTATCAGTCGTTTACTTAAACGAAGAATATATATGCAACGTTTGTCAGTTGACACTAGGCCTAAGTCTATTTTCAATGATGTTAACATTGTTGAAAACCTCAATGCCTTGCATGACAAATATGTCATTGTTCCGGCTGACAAAGCGTCCAATAACATAGTGTTTATATGTAAACGATATTATTATGACTGTCTGTTGAAAGAACTTAATTTCGGGAAATCAATCGATAGTGCTACATATAAACGATCTACTCTTATTAAGGATGAAATTATATCCAATCACAGATCTGTACTTACTTCATTTGGTACTCCATGTGGAGATACCTATACAGATTTGCCCTTGTTATATTGGATACCTAAACTACATAAAAATCCCTACAAGCAACGTTTTATAGCAGGTTCATCCCGTTGTTCAACGAAACCACTTTCAAAAGTATTGACATCTATACTAACGGCAGTTAAAGAGGGTATTCAAAAATACTGTGACAAAATATACTCTCGTAGTGGTATAAATCAAATGTGGATATTAAAAAATTCCAAAGAATTACTTGATGGTTTGCAATCTAGATCGCTTGCTTCAGTCTCATCCATTCAAACGTTTGACTTTTCTACTTTGTATACTAAAATTCCCCATAGTAAATTAAAAGCCAGGTTGAAAGACATCATTCACAGTGTCTTTTCATCTAAATCGGGAACTGCTAGATATCAATATTTAGTTGTTAATTACAAATCCACGTATTTCGTTAAGAATCACAGTGATTCCAAAAACAAATTCACCGCCATCAAGATAATTCAGATGTTGGATTTTTTAATTGATAACATCTTTGTTGAATTTGGAGGGGAAATATATCAGCAAGTGGTACGTATCCCCATGGGCACCAACTGTGCACCGTTGCTTGCTGATTTATTTCTCTATTCGTACGAAGCCGATTACATCCAAGCGCTCGTTAAAACAAATAAACGATTGGTCAGAAATTTTAATTTCACTTATCGATATATCGATGACGTTTTATCACTTAATAATCCAAAATTTAGTGATTATGTCGAATTCATATATCCTGATGAGCTGGAAATTAAAAACACCACTGACAGTGACAATTACGCTTCCTACTTGGATCTGCGTCTCGATTTTGACAATTGCCATAAACTGAGTGTTAAATTGTACGATAAACGTGATGACTTTGACTTTCCGATTGTTAACTTTCCATTTATTAGTAGTAACATTCCAATATCACCAGCTTATGGTGTGTTTGTGTCTCAGCTAATTCGGTACGCGAGAGCTTGTTCCTTTTATTCTGATTTTTTAAGTAGATCGAGGCATTTGTCATCTAAGCTTCAACTACAAGGATACGTGCGCACTAAACTTATAAAAACCTTTAAAAAGTTTTATGGCCGTCATGTTGACTTGATTGGTAAATATAACGTGTCTCTCTCGGTTATTATTCTAGATATATTTAATTGACACGTATACTAATACTATCTCACTGATTATATGTCCACTACATAGTTAACACAGTTCATCACGTGCATTTTGCATACCGATAGTTCATTGGCCAATCACGCTATTTTATCGACATTTTGCCTAATAGTTTGGATGCAGCTATGGCGGGTGTGGCGCCAGGCAGGGTAAGCTTACTCTTCTGGACACCTGTTACCACTGTTTGTCGTGTATTTTGTACACGGGGAGCAGTCCATTTGCTGATTACACTATTTTGCCTATAACGTTTTTTTAGGACTTCGAATTCTGTTTAATGGTTTGGATTGTTCGTACTTGGTTTTATTTTATCTCTAAAACAATTTGTGCAACGGACAACCCACAGATGTGGAAACACTCTGGACCTGGTCATCACCCATGAGGATTCAAATATAATCAAAGATCTCTTTGTTGAAGATAAACAGATCTCGGACCATCATCTGATTGTATTTGATTGTAATTTTCAAAAACCAGAGAGGGAACGTCGTACTATCAACTGCCGCAACATTAAATCTATGAATTGTCATCAATTCAGAGAAGATCTGCTCAACTCTAAACTTGTCCCTGACCCACCGAAATCAGTTGAAGATCTGGCTGTTCTTTACAATGAAACCTTGTCTTGTTTACTTGATAAACATGCACCACCTAAAACCAAAACTGTGATCCTTAGACCAAACACACCTTGGTACAACTCCAGTGTTCTCGCAGCAAAAAAGCTATGTCGAAAATCGGAACGTCGGTGGCGCAAATCTAGTTTGGAAGTTCACAGGCAACTGTACAGAGCGGACAGAACTATTTGTGGTGCAAAGAGGGATTACTGTCTCCAGAAACTAGACGAAAGTGGAAATAATCCGCGGAAAATCTACTCGTTTATGAATTCTTTGTTAGGAACTAAGGCAGAAAGTAGTCTACCATCTTATGATGATGCAAAAGATCTAGCAGATTCTTTCAATTGTTTCTTTGTTGACAAAATCGATAGAATTAAATCTGGTTTATGTGAGTCATCTAATGGTATTCCTGCTACCTTCATTACTAGTCAGTTTACCGGTGATGAGCTCAGTCAGCTTCACTTGTTTTCCGAAGATGAGATTGAAAAGATTATTCGCTCTTCTAAACCTTCAACATGTTTATCAGGTCCATTGCCTACGTCACTCGTAATTCAGTTTCTCGATGTTTTTCTGCCCATCATTACTCGCATTGTCAACAAGTCTCAGGTCGGGGATCTTCCCTCAGATTTACAAAGAAGCAGTCGTCAAACCTCTACTTAAGAAACCGACCTTATACTCTGAAAACTATAAAAATGTCAGACCTGTTTCAAACTTATCATTTGTTTCTAAAGTTTTGGAAAAAGCGGTCAGCAAAAGGTTAAAAGACCATCTTAATTATTATTCTTTACTGGATAACTTTCAATCTGCTTACAGACAAAACCATTCCACCGAAACTGCCTTGTTAAAGGTTGTTAATGACATCAGATCGGCTGTTGGTGATGGTGATTGCTGCTGCCTTGTAATGCTGGATTTATCTGCTGCATTCGACACTATCGATCCATCTGTACTCCTCCAGAAATTATATGGTGAATTTGGAATATCAGAAAATGCTTTGAGCTGGTTTCAATCATACCTCATGGGCCGCTCGCAATCCGTGCAAATACACAACAAATTATCAGATTCAGTTAAGTTAATGAATGGTGTACCCCAAGGTTCCGTCCTTGGGCCAGTGTTGTTTGTGTTGTATACCGTAAGCGTCGCCAGTATTTTAAAGAAGTACAATCTTTTATATCACTGCTATGCTGATGACACACAAATATTGGACAGCTTCAAGTCCACACCGGTTTCTTTTAATATAATAACCGATACTAAATCTTGGATGACCAATAACATGCTTAAATTGAATGATGACAAGACAGAAGTCATGTTATGTGGCACAAAACAACAGCTTCTAAACATCAGTCTAAAGTCAATAACAATCGCTGACTCCACAGTCAACATAGTTGATAACCTGAAAGATCTTGGGGTTTATCTTGATTCTGAACTCAGCATGGAAAAACAAGTGAATCAAATTTGCAAGACATGCTTCTTTCATTTGAGGTCCATACGTCGAATTCGCAATTTGATTACAAAAGATGCAGCACACGCGCTGGTTCGATCTTTAATTTTATCCAGACTCGACTACTGCAATAGCCTTCTATATGGCATAAACAATAGTCTTATACACAAATTACAACTTGTACAAAATATTGCGGCTAGAATTGTTTGCCTATCTAGTAGAAATTGCCATATCACACCACTGTTAAATGGTTGACATTGGCTTCCAGTGGAAAGCAGAATTAAGTTCAAAATTCTGTGCATAGCTTACAAATGCCAGAGAGGTGAAGCACCAGAATACTTGACCTCAATGCTAATTGATTATGTCCCCCAAAGAAATCTTCGGTCCCAACATGAGCTACGTCTGTTGGTACCCAACTATAGACTTAAGACATTTGGTCGTAGATGCTTCTCATACACTGTATCAAACCTATGGAATTCATTACCCTTGACCTTAAAGAATTCTCAATCCCTTAGTTGTTTTAAGAAGCAATTAAAGACTCATCTTTTTTCGACTGCTTATTAGTTATTAACATCTTGTGATAAGTGGAGAGCTAAATGCGCCTTGAGCATTAACTTTAATGGATCTGTGCGCTATATAAGAACTCACTATTATTAAAGCAAAGAAAGTCTATTATTCAAACAGAATCGAAACAGCTAGGTGATAAACAAAGGGTATTAATTCTTTAGTAAATGATTATTGTAGGACTTCTTTCATCATTCACTTTACCTTAAAGAAGCTAAAACGTTCTTTTTTGTCACCAAGAAATCGACACAAATGGGTCGTAACGCATACAAAAATGTAATGTAAATGTATATAAACCGATATCCATTCAATCGTTCCCGTTTTTACTGTAATTCCTAATCAGTTATGTTCGGCAAACTGAATGGCAGGCTTCGGCATCTGGTGATAACAGTCTACTCCACTAGTCTTCCATTGTGGGGTGTGTTTAACCTCGGTCATCCAGTTACTTCATTACAAATGGCACTCGAAAGCATTTAAAATTTTCACTGTGTTTTTCAAAATTGCACATGGTAAGATAAAATCAATGTGATGTAAATTGACCAATAAGTCGACTTGGCTACTTTAAAAAGACCTACAGCAACATTAAAGATTATCGATAAAATTTAACCCATATATTAAACTCATATAAGCATAACCAACTAAAAAAGGTAAAGTCGCATGGTGAGCAGGCTAGCCGTAAGATATTTTAATGGAAATGTGAGTAAATACTTTATTCCAATTGGGGACCATTTGTAATTTGTACTGAAATTGTGTGTTTCATGCTAATATTCCCAACTGGCTAATGAAGATATGCATACTTTTTGCCCCTGCTAGACCAGATCTGATTTAAACACAGATCCTTTTTCGTTCCGTTTTTTTATTTTTCAAAATATCGTTTTAGTTATCTTAAACATACATTATGGGAGAGCAAAAACTGACTTTTGTCGGTCTTCCTTTGAGCCTCAGATGTCATAGAAATTATAAATTAGATCTTTATTTAAACAACAAGCCCAAAATGAACACTGTAGACCCACGGATGACTTGGATTGGGCTCTGATTAAAACAGGATTTCGTCGACTGATTTAATCACTATGGCGTCGTGGGTGGGGTTTCTCCGTGGCGTTGACGTCATCATACTTCCGGAAATTATTCATAAAAGACAGTGATGACCGAGGCTATACACAAGCTTCACTAGATACCGTTTAAACATTACTTGATGATCGAGACTATGTAGGTGGAGTTAACGCCTGTCAATCAACAATCGGCCATAGTGGGAAAAGGGTGTCGATGATTTTAACCACCATTTCTAGTAAAAAATTATAGTGGTAACAACTTTGTTCAGGATAAAGTTATTTGACTGAAATTTTCAATATATTCTTGTTTCAACATCTATTTTGGAACTTTTATAGCAAGAATGGCTAACTCCTTGTAAAAATCTCCCATAATGTATCTTTAACTATATTATAAGGATCTGGAAGAGTTTTTATATGGTGTTGCATCTTACAGCAAATATGTTTTACCCCGCCAATTCTCAGGAATCGTCCGAAATCCTAACTCTTTCCAATTCGTAAAGACGATTATTGAGTGATTCTTACTTGGTTCCTAAATCGTGATGCTTACACCCATTCAAACTGCCAAGGGATCTTTTACGTGCACACAACTATGTACACTGGATCGTGGGTTTTAGCATCCATCCGAACGACTAGACAGCTGTTCTTGCCAGACCCTCTATCCTGCACCACTGACGTTAGAAATGGATGGGATGATTGGTGTAATTAAATGATATGAAAATTGATAAAACGGCTTATTTCTAGTAAAAAAATACATCCCGTTAGTAACAATTTAACAATGTCAATCCTTTATTGAAATGAAAATTAAATGAATGGGATTTAACGTCCTATTGTTCTCCTCCAACTTGGCTAATGAACAGGAAAGTGTTGCGGGGAGAGTGACACTACGGCCTACGCTTATTCCGTTCAAACTATAATACTATGTGTTACGGTATAACACGATATACAGATCTTGGGGTGTTGGAGGTACGGGGAGGCATGTTATTTAGACCATAATGTCAATTGGCTTATTTGTATCCATATACTTTTCTTTAAGTAGGAGAGAAAGAGATGGGGTTTAACGTCCACCTGACACAAACTAGGTCATTTCGGGACCAACATATGGTTTAATTTTTATTTCAATAATTTGCTTGCGCGTAGGCGTCTTTAGCAGTGGGAGGAAACTGGCGTACACGGAGAAAACCCACGAGATAGGACAGGCGAACCTACTCCTTGCCACGTTCAGCCGTGGATTTAAAACCACGCCAGTTGACTCAATGGCAGGCCGTATGATACAGCGTTTTAAGTAGGAGCCACGGTAGCGAAGTGGGTAAGGCTCTAGCTTGGGGGTCGGGGGTTCACCCCCGAGGAAATTCATACGGTTTATCCGGCGTGATTTCCCTTTGTGAGTGGTGCAGGATGGAGTACATGACAAGGGCAACGCGGTCCACTGTACATATTGACCTGAACTTAAAATAGCCTTTGACAGTTTATGAGTAGACCGTAGCGTCTCTGTCTTGTCAAAAATTCCCCCATAGGACATTGTAAGGCGTATGACCGTCTTCATTAGCCCAGTCAGGGCAGAATAGTAGGACGTTAAACCCCATTTCATTCCACTTGTGATATAAATAAAGTTCCAATTTACCATGCTGGTCATCTAATATACCTCCGTCAGACCGGGGTTGCCTCTTTACTTTGCTGCTACGGCGACGGAAAATGGTCTCAGTCGGCGTGAAGATCGCCATAAGCGTGGTTGAAACGCCAGATATCGTGCTATAGTCTCCAGGGTCTGGACATGTTCAAAACAACGCCGAGGTTCTGCGATGTGATCTTGAAAACTGTGAGAACGTGGCTTTTTTTTACAAGTTTGTAATTGTGTGGGACAGTTTCTGTTTTGTTCATGTTTGCCAACGACCCTGTGCAATTACACGCTTACACAGTAAGAACGCCATCCCGGTGTGACGGGGGTATTAGAAACTAATAGCATTTCATCCCACCGTATACCATGATAGTCGTTTGTGTAACTGTAAAGTACCACTCATTATGTTTTACAATATATTTACACAAGGGTGAATGTTAAACGTTTGTTGCCTTTTGAAAAGTATCTAGTGTTTCTTTCCATTTAGGTACGTTAAACTCGATGGGTAATATTGACGGCTTTCAGACTAAAGTTCTTGAGTAGATATACAACAGCTACTTAATATATGGTTCAATTATTATCAATATCAGTTCTTTTATTCTATCATAGAAGTATACTTACAAAATCAAACTAATATACTATTTTTAATATTGAGGAATCGATCAACTTGATAGTATAATGATGTTCTTAGAAAACAAGAAAGACTATACATGACGTACTACCGAAGTAGAAAATATAAGTACAATTTATCGATATATATTTCTTAAAGTATCCGTGTTAATTAATTGAATCGATCATTCACTTAATTAACACACATCAAAACACGGATACTTTATGAAATATTTATCGATAAAATAAACTTATATAAGCATAACCAATTAAAATAAGTTAAGTCGTATGGTGAACAGGCTAGCTGTAAGATGTTTTATTTGAACTGTGAGTAAATGCTTTATTTCAATAGGGGACCATTCGTAATTTCTAATGTTTTTCATGCTACTCTAATATTCCCATCTGTCTCATGAAGATGTGCATACACCTTGCAATTGCTAGATTCAATCTGATTGAAGCACAGATCCTATCCCGTTCCGTTTTTTTTGTTGTTCAAAATTTCGTTTTAGTTTGTTGTGGCGAGTTTTTGACGTGCACGGAACTGTGGATATCCCACAAGAAACAACGCTGATTTGTTAATCAATCGTTTGACGTCATAGGATCAAAAGTCACTTTTATGACCTCTGACGTGATCTCCCACTACAACCGGTAAAATCTTAATGTAGTCATCGAAAGTATAAAACAGGAAAGAAAAAATATACATCTGTATTTTAACCGGATTGTTCTACGCTGGATGAGTCTCCAAGATGAAATGAAATGTCCTGCCCCTGGTGGACAAATGGAGACGGACACACGCCATACAGTGTCCTGGGAGGGGAATTTAGATCTGTTTTTAACCAGATTATGCTAGGGCCCCTGTCCTCCGCCCACCCGGGAAACTTTAATGATCAATACTATGCTCGATTCCAAGATCTTCCATGCATTCTCGTTGGGTGGTGCATCTTACAACCGATAGGTGTTTGTCCCGCTAATTGTCAGGAATAGTTCCGATTCGTATTGAAAAATTGTAGACGGTTCGTCAGCAGCATGTCAAGACTCACGACAACTCAAAGGAACCAGGCGCTTGAAAGACTCGGCGTTGGTAATACTCACTTCCAAGTCAATATTCAGACCATTTACAGGCTTCAGCAACGCTTTCCGACCATCAACACCACGGATGATCGCCCCCGATTTGGTAGACCAGGGGTTACCACAAGGCGACAAGGCCGCCATTTTGTGCGACAAGCATCTGAGAGAACACGCGGAAGACCCATCAGTACTGATAGTGCGCTGACGTCTCACCAGGGACAACACCCATTGCCGTAGACCTTACCGTGGAGGTGAACGTACACAGGCAATGGAAAACTGTTCTGTTTACAGATGAGAGGACCAGCATATCGCATCCACGTGGACAGCGTTATTCTGGCCTACATGTATGTGTCATGGAACTAGACTCATGCGGAGGTCCAAGCATAGCGGTTTGGTGTGGAATCGACACGTCATCGAAACAATGTTTTGCAGAATGATAACGCCCGTGCCCACACCGGCAGAGTTACTCGGGACTTTCTACAACAGAACGGTGTCAGCGTTATGCACCGGCCATCCCTTAGTCCAGACTTAAACCCGATAAAATATCTTTGGGATGAACTTTATCGGAAACTTAATAACGTCGTACCCAGACCAAACACAACCGATGGATTGCGCCAGACTGTTTTGTTCTGCTGTTATTAACACCCGCGGTGGACACACCAAATACTGATGCATAGACTGTGTACAGTCTCTAAACCTTCACGTAATGTCTTGGAATTGTGATGAATTAAACACTTTAGTTTCTACATAATGTTCACACACCAAAAAATTTGATCCATTCTAATATGAATTGATTAAAGTGCCACTCAGATTTTGAAATCGTGCTGACGGGTTTTTTTTTTTGTTTTGTTTTTTTTTTTTTGCTGTTTAGTATATATTAAAATGAAAATAAACTGAATGGGGTTTAACGTTCTACTGTTCTCTCCTGACTGGGCTAACGAATAGGAAACTATTGCCCGGAGTGTGTGGCCTCCGTTTATTGACAATTTCATCTGTCAAGGGTATTTTTACGTGTAAGGCAGTTAATGCATGGAACCTCAGTTTGACGTAACACCCATTGTCAGGCTTAGTGACGAACACCGTAGAATAGGGCGAACAACGCACGAAAATCCAAACAATATACTCTCTCTCTCGACCAACGCGAACAGGAGACCTCTAAGTAATCTAGCGAACGTCTTACTAATTGGGACATCGGGGCGCAATCACAATCATAATATGTTACTTAACGTGTTATACCATTCTACAATTGATATAAATGTGGATAAATATGAAAGTCATTTTTCAGATTCCTCGAGTTGTGCAAAAAGAGAATAAATTCTGCTCAATATGATGATACTGTTACAATTAATGGTGGTGACACTATCCGGTGTCAGTACATTTGGTGAGGCCTCTCTTGTTTCTTACACTTTATTTAGTAGTCCTATTACAAAATGGATGATGAGTCCCCGAACGTTGGCGATGTTGTAGTCCAAAATATCGTTCTAATAAGCAGTCACCAGAAACTGGACGAAGTATATAGGGTGTTGTTGTTTTTTAATTCTCAGACAATCTTATACAATGCCTCAATTATATGTATGTGAAGATGAAAGGGTGGGAGGGATAAAGAAGTTTTACGCTCACAAGACAAAAACAGATGTAGGTGTGTAAGCTATATTTTGTATATAGATGTAGATGTGTATCTATTCATATATTACAGAAGGTACAGATGTACATGTAGATGTGTAGCTATATTTTGTATATTATAGAAAGTACAGATGGTCGTTTCTACTTATTTGCTGACAGCCAGACATATTTAGATGCTAAAAATAGTTGTGAGGCTAATGGTATGGAATTAGCTACAGCATCTACTAAAGATGATTATCAGGCGTTGGCGAATTTTTTGTTGACAAACATGTGGGTATATTTCAGGTGCTCAGTGAATTAAATGAAACGTCGCGGATGTTTTCATTACTTTATCGGACTGTTTTTGTCCATTTGATACTGCTGTATGTTATTGTTACTCCCCTATATAATTCTAGTTTCGTTTTTACATAATAGGCGTCATAATAATTCATGTTTCTTTTGTACATAGTTCTAATAATTCGAGTTCCCTTTCAATACTAACATGTAATGTACTTGCAGTACAAGTAAATGGAACTGGATAGGTCTACAGCTGAATACTACTGAGAACAACTACCAATGGATTGACGGAACCTTTATGGACGTTGTCAACTGGGGACCTAATGAGCCGTCGTCTGACCCGTACAAGGCATGTGCTTTTATCGACAATGAAGTGAAGAAATGGGCTACTGGTTCATGTGGTGATCAGAAACGTTACGTCTGTGTCGATTTTAACTTAGGTAATAATAAGGTTCATAGCTCTTTTCTTTGGAACCATAAACCACATTAAAATAAAATGGGATTTAACATCCTATTGTTCGGTTCCGACCGGGCTCACATAATAATGTAATATAAGTGTTTATAAACTGATTTATTCAATTTGTAAGCATTTTATTCTAGAATCTATTCCAGTTATGTTGGGTAAAATACGTGAACAGTAGAAAATGAAATCAGTTCTTTGCGTTCATTCTACGCGTTTTATTTTTAAGTGAATCAGCCATGTTGAAGTGATGGCGCATTGTCTTGTGAAATATTTTTTTCTTTGTTCATTACAATTCGCTCTCAAAACTATATAGTACACGGCGTCGTGTACTGATTTTAAAATGTGCGTCTTTAAATATTAGGTATTGCGATCCCTTATTTCCAGGTTACGATAACATCAGCATTGCTGGAAATGGACCTCTATAGAAATTTAAATCGTGTTTTGATTTTAAAGTTATATTCCCGGGTACAAACTGGGTGGTTTGATGATATATTAGAACTAAAAACATATTCAAACTAATTATTTTATCATAATTTTGCTTCAAATCGTTCTCAAAACATTGTAATTGACGAGTATAGCCTGCTATAAAAATCTATCGAAAGAGATCATGTTGCGTCAGGCGATTACCCCTCGCCGTAACCAATGGCAACGGTGGCGGAGGACAGGGGAGAATGCATTGCATACACAAGACGATGTTGTCTGTAAGCGCTGACTATTTACTACAAATATCGAATCCTAATTAAATTCTCGGATTATCCACTGCCCGCGTCTTTTTCCGTGATTTTTATCCCAGAAATTGTTGTACGTCTAAATCTTCATAAAGTTTTTCAACATGTACACAAATCGCTCAAGTTCGCGTGCAGCCTTCAACGCCAAGCGTGCAGGTACCCTTATTCGTCGGGTTGACTATTAAGGAGAAACCCTTACATTTTTGTCCTGTATACCGTCCATGAGTGTTTTTCAAGGAATCCAGTATTTTTCTAGTAAGATTGGATATCTCTACTTTCCATATATACCAAAATTGTCATACTTTTATAGACAATAACCACCCGATAAATACTTATCTGGGAACCCAACTTTAAACATTATTAGTTAGATTTACCATTGGTATTACAAATGTCATTATTATCTCTTTGTGCGTTAACATGTTCAGGAGCAAAAAAGTAGGTAGTTTAACCCCATTTCATTTCATTTCATTTTTTACCAGAATGATACCTAAAGGGATACATCTCTGGTCAGGTAACACAATTTACTGTTTTTAATCGCATTATTGTTATACAAGACTAACTGGGATACTGGTGCGTCTGGTAGTCAGAAACATTAAAGTTGCAATAGCATTTTTTTAAGTTATATTTTTAAAATGTATTAAAATAAAGCCCTAAAATAGATTGAACCTATAAACAGTCCTACCTTGTTTAAGAATAATCCTATAATTCACTATTGCCAGTTGAGAAATTGGCAAAAATATCATTTTCAACTTCAAATTCAAACGTTTGAAGATGGCCGTCCATGGAGAGGAATGGGAAAACAAGGGAGGTAATTGAGTAACTATTTCCTCAATCAACCTGTGTCACCCATTTTAATGCCCCAAAAATTTTGCCCATGATCGTATAATAGTGAGTTGACAACCTTTTGAGCAAAAGACATAGAAATAATTATGTTTTGACTTTCTTGGAAAATATGAAATTGTAACTTTAAGGGATAAAGTGGTTTTCTGGCACTTGGTCTTGAACTAAGTTTTTGGGATAACGCAGCAGGAGCTGTCACTAATGAATGACCACTATACCCATGCATGGGTTGTGTTCTATAAATCATAAACCGAATAAACGACACATGAACACAAGGAATAAATACGTTTCTGATCTTTTAAAATTATTCCAGTGCCCGTCTATACGTTTGGTTTAAACAACGTCTCTTTTGTCGAAGCTCAACAAAGATGTCTACAAAATAAAAGTAGTTTACCAATAATTATCACAAAAACCGAGGAAAATCGATTGAATGATTTCCTAGATACACTTGATTTGCCACGGTAAGATTTTCATATTTTTATACGAGAGAGAGAAGTGAATTTTAACGTCCACACGACACAAACTGGACGAATTATGCACTGACATATGGTTCAATTTCATTTCAAAAATTCGCTTGCACGTAGGAGTCTTTTGACTGTGAATTCAACATACGCATCTCATAATACTCTGGTATAATTAATAATACACCTATCAGACCAACTAGTGTCTCCATAGCCAGCATGTGGGCTGGGGTGGCCTAGCGGTCTAGAATGCCGCGCTTCGACCTCTAACTGGCCGGTCACCTCTGGCTTGCGGCTGTGGTTTTGATCCCTGGTATGAGCGTATGTGGCATGGAGATAGGGGCGCCTTCTCAACCTCGTGGGTTTCCTCCGGGTACTCCGGTTTCCTCCAACTGGTAAAGACCCCTACGCGCAATCGAATTTATTGAATAAAATTGAAACCATATGTTAGTCCCAAAATGACCTAGCTTGTGTCGAGTGGACGATAAACCTCATTTCTCTCTCTCTCTCATAGCCATCATTATACCACAGCATGATACTAATTATATGATTATTCAGATTTGAAGCCGCTAGTAAGTCTATGTCCCCATAGCCTGGAGGTTCCGTGCTCGTTTGGCGTTTTCGGTGTGGTTCGTCCTTGTCAATGATGTAGGACTGAGGTTTTCGTCCTGTGTACACATTGACGTACATATAAATGAATCATTGGCAGCTGTAATTCGATATTCGAGAAGGGCGTAGCGCCGTTATCCGGGCATAATTCCCGCCATTGCACACTGTATGGCATCGGACCCTAGTCATTAATTCTATACTGATTTGTTTGCTGTATTCAACAGAAATGAAGAGTTGTGGATAGGTCTGTATAGAGATGATACTGATGGTGAATATAAGTGGATAAATGGTGAGGAACTGGCGGACTTCTATAAATGGGTTGGAGGTAATGGAACAAGCATTGATATCCACCTAGATTCAAAGTTACATGCTTTTACTCACGATGGTTTTAAAAGGACATATATTTGTCAAAAGAAAAGCAAGGGTGAGATATCTTTTCATTTAGGAAGCAACACGATCACATTTATAGTCTTTCTCCCCCTTTCCCCTGTTTTGCATGGCCAATCTCATATCAGTTTTTGAGCAAGAGGTGTTCCAACATGTTGCACCATCTGTGGTAGAAATCGTTAAAATACGAAAATATTAGGAAAAGTTAACAGTCGGTTCAAAGAGACGAGAATTAACATTAAAGCCAATGGGACAATAAATAGTGTCCTGAATCCATAACTTAAATATTAATACACATGGTAATATAATATATTGTCCAAAACAAAAGATAGAATATCCGGTCAAGCACGCAAACTGTTAGGATAACCATTAACCACACTGTAGGATTCCGTTAGACACGGGAAGAGGAAAAATATCAGATACTTTCATATCACATGCTGTTCCAGATGAAGCACAAGCTGTTCCAGTTGAAGCACAAGCTGTTTCAGTTGAAGCGAGGTTACCTTTCCACTGGCATTGTCAAATGTCAGGCTGTTCTATCAGCAACATAGATTACACTTTTTTCTATAGTGACATGTATATTAACAAATACCCAAGGAATGTTTACGCTTCAGAGTAATACTGAAACCCACATGAAAGGCTCTGACATCTATGCAGGCCATTGTCGTTATGTGGATAGCATTGGTCCCGAAATGAAGATTATAATATGTGTTGTGTGGGCCTTAAACCACTCTTTAAGATATAAATACAATCTATTACACCGCGCCTTTAAAATATTAATAACCCCCCCCCCCCCCCTTACGATACAAATACTACCGCTCAATCGCCATTCAGCTTTAATATTATATATAACATATTATGAAAGGCAAAAAACGTTAGGTAATATCATATTATATATCTTGGAAGCCAATGTGATTCACTAGTCTGGAGGTGGTTTCTATCTCGGTGTTGGTCGAGAAAGTAACTCATGGTACGTTTTGCCCATGGGACGAAAGACCAAGGTCCACTGATTTTCTCGTTGGCGCGTACGTAAAATAACCGCCGGGAACTGAAATTCGAAGGGGATTAGGTCGAAATGCGACTACCTGCACAAAAGTCCTATAGCACATATAGTACCTAACTACACCAGACACGTGTTTCAATTAATAATAATTAAAGTGTATTATTTTACAGTTGTTCTAAACAGTATCTACAAAAATTATGAACTGGAAGCCATCAATGCCTACCCTTTGAGTTTAGCAAGACAAGAAGTTCAAGTGAAGACCGATATCGAATGCGCTAGATACTGTTTAAGAGATAAGGGGTGTTTTAAGTTCACACTGGGCGGATCAAACTGTTTAACATATGGCGATGTCCGTTATTCAACTAACATTGGTGGTCTGAGTTTGTATAAACGACTTCTTACAAATCCATAAACCCCGGTACCAGCTATTACTTAATGATGCAAATTTATTGTCATATTTCACAATCATCACTGAACTATCTTCACTACATTAGATACAGATCTAACATAAATAATTTCCTGGCTGAATTGGAATCAAGTCGCACGGGCTCAATTTGAGAGTGAATGGATGGAATGGGGATTAACGTCCTACTTTTCTGCGCCACCCCCTATTGCCTTAATACGTACGCCGGATCCCTACTCCACAGTAAAATAGTTCGTTTACATTTAGGCTAAATAAACTTTATAAAATTTCAATTTCACAATTACTCAAATAAAACGAATATAATATTTATATACAAAAATGCATAAATCGAGTCTCATTAGCACAAAGGCATCGATGTTTTGGAATAGAACGGTTCGTGTATCTTGACCTTTTACATTATAATAAACCTTATTTCTACTTGAGTTCAAGGAACTTTGCCCACGGTACAGGACGAATATGTCAAACTGCTTTTGGTAACCCCCAAATGCATTAGCGACTGATGTCAAATTTTCAATCTATTATTCGGGATGTCAACGTTACCTCAAAATTTAAATGATGACGGCCATTGCTGTTTGTAACATGTGTGTAGTCGACAGTTGGCATTCGAAAACAAAGTAAGCCGCTGCCCGGGCAAATTGTATGGCGTATTCTCACTGTATGGCGTATACCCGTCCACGTTAGGCCAGTCAGAGAAGAACCGTGGGACGTTTAGTTTTACATGTACTTCACTTCCGTAACAAACCTATAACTATTTAGGACGCTAAACATAACTCCTGTTTTATATAATTTACACTGGATACCTGTTAAATATCGAATTGATTTTAAGATTTTATTACTTACTGTCTAAATAATCTATATCCTGTTTACCTCTCCGATCTTTTAGAGCTATATACACCCGACAGAACATTACGTACATCAAATAACCCCCTTTATGGGGGGATCACGGTGGCTAAGTGGATAAGGCGCTGGTTCGCTAGCCTGGAGGTCGGGTGTTCGATCCTTGCATTGGCCGAGAAAGTTCATCTCGATTTTCCGGCGTGATTTCCCCTTGTCAGTGATGCAGAAGGACGGCCTGACAAGGACAGCTGCTTAGTCGTTCGGATGGGGCTAAAAACCGAGGTCCCGTGTACACATTAGAGTGCACGTAAAACATGCCTTGGCAGTTGGAATTCGATATAAGAGTAGGCCGTGGCGCCGCTGCCCGGGCGAAATTTCCCTCATAGCACACTGTATGGCGTATGCTCGTCTTCCATTAGCCCAGGTTAGGTGCAAAAGAGTAGGACGTTAAACCCCATTTCATTTCATTTCCCACTTTATGGTCAGCGCTCTTTTAGTTATCAAGCACCTGTTTTATAGAATAATTTATCAATTAGTTTAAGATGTTGTACATCTTTATATTCTTTTTAAAAAACAACTTAAAACACATTTATTTAATCAGGCTTTTAACGGACTCCGTATACAATCGTTAACATGTCCATAATCTTGTTGTTTATTTATGATAACATTGTCACTTTATAAATATGCTGTAATAATAATAATAAATTTCATTTCATTTGTAAAAACTTGTATATAATTTTAGACCGCAGAATAACCTGAATGTAATCTGTAATCATGCGAGAATTTTTAAAAAAATATCCTTAAAGACAGGCGAATCTTTCTTACTAACAAAACTTTTACATTTGACAAAATAAATTACAAACAAATTCTGGATATAGTGGAGTGGTTCCAAAGCGACACCATGATTAAGATTATTAAATTTTATGTAGCGCTCATTACTGCAATATATACACGACATAATACGTCATCATGAAAATGTGGGAGTGTAATAAAAAGTTTGTTTATTTGTTCAAAATGTTCCCCTTACCCACATTTCTCGGTGCAAGGCCTTTTATTTGAGCCACGGGGTCGATCATACATTGATAAGCGTATGGGCTCGATGGATGTTAGGGGACGGGAACAACCGAAATTTTTTCGATGTGTGAAAATAACAACTTTAAAGTGGCTAAGTCTCCAACTCAATATCACCGAAAGTCTAAGACATTGAAAACACGAATTATTTGTCAATTTAAATCAACATTGATGGTGTGATCTTACCACAAGCAGCGCTAATTGTAGACAGACACGATATACTAAGTGTTTTCAGCTAAAATCGTCAATTAAAATGTCGACCAACCAGCTAAGCGTCTTTCTCCAGTGACGCTTTATATTTGCAGGTTCAGGTAAGACGTCATACAGTTATATACTGTTGATAATATCCACTGCCATCATTTTGATAAATAACAAAGTTTAAAAAATCAACTTGTGCAAAACATCCCCAAGTAGATATAGCTCAACTTATTCACCAGGAGATTCCGGATTCCAAATGAAATGTAATGGGTTTTAACGTTACACATTTCTGCAAACAGGGGCAAGTGAAGGCGGACATTCGCTACACTGTGAGTTTTTGGGGACATTTTGCCTAGACCACTAGGCCATCCCAACCCCCCTTACAAAGAAGCACCTAGGGTTCTAATCGTGAACTATAATGGATGCACTAGCGCATATAAACAGGCGACAAAGGGGTCCTTTAAAAAGTTGAACGAATTTATCGTATCGTGTATGATCCAGAATTCCGACTACCAAAGATTTCCATTAGTAGGACCAACAATGTAATAACCAGCCCGATTAAAGCTGCCACAATAGCACCCAAAATATCATCCAAGTTTAACGAACGTTTCTCTTCACTTTTTTTACAAGTTAATGGACGATTATCCTTGTACAATCTCTTCGTTAAGTACGTTAAAAATCCATTGTCAGATAATTTACCTATTGCCAATTCTAGATCAGATTTCAAATATGAATTGTGTGTGACTGCAATGGCTGTTGGCAAATTTGAATAAATTTCATCAATAATCGTGAGACTGCAGCTATTTCTATTCATTAATTCATATTTGGAATCGCCACCGATGTAAACATATTTTTCTCCTGGATTTAAAATCTTATTTATATGGACATCGATATCCATATCAAATGTACTTGGGTCCGTTTTATTAAATTCCACCAGCCCATTCCATAACCGCTTTATCATCGGGTTCTTAGACTCCCTCATAACTTGTTTATATAAACCAAACCCACGAATTCCCCATTTCCAATCTGTTAGCTCAACAAGTTCCTCTAAATTATCAAATGGTCTCCTAAATTTGATATCCGTTAAGGAGGCGGTTAAGTTACCAACATATATCCCAGCTAATACGAAAGAAAACATCGAAAAGAAAACCAACAAAACTCGAACCGGCGAATTCTTCGTTGACATACCACCGTCACCACGAACACACAACATACCAAACAAAGATATTATAATATTAACCATACGGAGCAGTGTGTCTGGATAGTTTAAAAGGCCTCTCGTTCTTCCATCACAAGGTAACCCCTTACAATGCACAGCCAGTATATAAATTAGAACTGCTACAAGAACAACAGTGGCTAGTATAATTAAATACACTGTACCTTGAAATGGACGGAATATCTTGATCCATTTGACTTCATTGTCTATTCCATTTCTATACATCGCCGCCCAACTAGTCACATCAAATGGCGGCAGAATAAAATCAACCACCTCTGTTCGTTCGGCAGTAATAACTAAATCTGCGATGACGATGTCCACTTCTTGGCGATATAACTGACCAACCGTCCCCGTCCACTCCCCATCCTCATTTTTACTGCCATAATCTCCGTCCACTGGTAGTTTAAATGTAAAAGTAAAGTTTAATTGCTGGGCTAATACCTCGGCCAACTCTACTATCACACCTGTGAAGACTGTTTGATTTCTTTCATCAACGTGTGTATGTAAGAACTTAGATACCACTGTGCCTACGGTCAAATGGCGTTTGTTATGCTTATATTTTATATTTGGAAACAACAAACTAACTGAACAATTCGATTCCTGTAGTGATTTCACGAAAGTATTTCCATGACTGAGACAATCGATTGGAGTTATGCCCCCTTCTACAACTGCTGAGGGGTAAACCAGATGGCCATCGTGACAAGACAATGTAAGAATGTTACGCAAATGGATTTGGAAGAAATGCTCCCTAAGTTTTACAGGCGATAAGATAATCCATCGCGAACCTGTTTGATAATTAGTTGTTTTATTGGAATATCCGTCAAACGTGTCCGCCATTTTTAACATTTTAAATGTCCTATCACGTAGTAGAAGTATAATGCGAACGTATCTTGTCGATGCCAGATGTATTGTCTTTAAAATGTCCATTAGAGCCAACGAGCCTAACTGTCCTACTTCATAAATAGTAGTTTTGAAACCGAAGTGGTTCTTGTCCAAATAACTAGTGATATTCAGCATCATTCCATCGTCCAAGGTTTCGTAAATTACATTAGCATCCAACCAATTAAGGGTTTTAATACTAGCCATCAACGACTCCAGAATATTGTGAGAACACATCCAGTCGTTTGTGACATTTGGATTAGATCCGCCGTTGTCCAAATTCCAAGTAAACCCTTTATCAGCAGGGTAAGAATACCTTTGAGCTGGCAACAGCCACAGCAAATTGTACAATATCAAAGTCGCAAACATGTTCCTAAGCAAGAAGTTTACATCGTTCTAAAGTTCAAATACATCACAAATATACACAAAATAACCTCACTGATTAGCCATTACCGAGAGGGAAATTAGCGTTAAAATTCAATAATTATAGTAATCCTGTTTATCTAGGAAACATATTGACAATTTCTATTACTTTCATAAAACAATATAGCGTCCGTTTTCACAACACTGTTCTGATGCGGGAACAAATAATGCGGCCATTTGCCACATTTAGATTAGGTACGCAAGTAAACACAGAGATGACAGCAACCACAGAAAACTCAATCTAATTAAAATATAGATCTATATTTCGTTTCGTTTTTTATACTTTCGATGGCCTACACTCATGTAGATCTAACAAGTTACAGTGGGAGCTCACGTTCTATGACGTCAGGTATCACGCACGGGACATTTGACCCGATAACGTCAGTCATTCGATTAACCAATTAGCGACCGCCATGCTTTTTAAAACCTACTTTTGTTTTGTTTTGATTTCTATCCGCTGGTGTTAGTATAGACGTCATTGGCTGGTAATATCTACCCACAGGTCCACTCATGAAAAGGTCAAACGGTCAATTCGACAGACCATTTGATTGGCTGACCCCTCATTTCAGGCAGAACACGAGTTAAATAACAAGTCCTCCAGATCCAAGAGTAGTAAAGACAAGTAAAAACGAAATTTTGAACTATAAAAAACGAAACGAAATTGGATCTGTGTTTTAATCAGATTGCAGAAAACTGTAGCGTATCAAAGTCACTATAACATGTGCCTAATTAACAAGTATTTTAAAATCAGTGGCATACTACAAACTGTCGATTGTCGTCTTTTAATGGACCCTAAGAGCGTCAGCAGGTTTTGCATGTAACGGTTTCCAGACATGATTGGAATACTGAGCGGTTTGTCTGTAAATACGGTTTGAAAAGGGAGCTAACCCCATTAAACGGCCTTTTGACGCTTTTGATTTCATTATGAGATAAGTGTAGAATCAATTAACAACCTGCAGATAATGTTGCTAAAATCGGCCCTTAACCCGCGAAAACAGATGGGATACACACACATTAAAAGTAGATCTTCCATTGATAAAATGTCTAGTGTCAACCCTTGAATACGATACACATAACATTAAAAGTAAGCCCACCATTGGTAAAATGTCTAACCTCAAACCGTGAATAGGATGCACACACAGGCACTTGAAGGGATCAAAATAAAACTTCTTACTACTGCTTGAGTATATAGTATAGTATATGTAGAAGGTATATCAGAGGCCATCTTAAATTTGTTATGACTCGTTGGCTAAATATCGTCTGCTAACATCTCACAATACTCACTAGTTCTAAGACTTTCCATCGTTTTAATTCCCAACGAGACTTTATTTGATCATTATACACCCTCCAATGTAGTTAAATTGGTCATTTTACAGCGTTATTAATTACAAATCAAACTTAAAGTATGTTCACTTGGCTATTCATATCTTCAACTATCTTCAACGGACCGGAATTACGACGAAATCAGGTCAAAAGAAGCCTGTATCACCCAGTCCCTTTATAAACCTATCATTACTCGATATGTGCCTAGGAACTGGGTGATCAAGACTCGCTCAACATCGGCCTCGCTTCGTAGGCTCTATCACGGTAAATGATATTCAGAATGTCTATACCAATGAAATATTTGTGAAATATCACAGTATTACAAATCTCATGACTTAACAAATATCTTAGTTTTTCAGTCTTCATTCCTGATATCCCTACAACACAAATTTACATGCAGGTTGTCAGCACGATCTTTACATCATAGCGACCGTTTTACAGGGAGCGAACTCAAAAACTGTGTTGGTTTGTCCTTTTTCATTCACGATAGTCTAACTAAATGTTTTACTTTGGAAATATATGTCAATTTCCATGCCGGTTATTTCATTTATAGCGAGTATTTACTAGTTTAAATAGTACCCCATGGTTTTAAGGACATTCAAATAACAAGCCATTGTCATTTATTGCATTAACTTTGATGTTGTAAAACGTGGCCTCATTGTGTGTGTTGGTTGAGCTTAATTGTTAGACTAATCATTACTAATAGATAATATTCGATGTGATATTGCATTCGTGGAGAAACGTTTAATAGTACCCTGTAACATTAAAGTAGCTAAGTCTCTAATTCAATATTATCCAAAGTCTTCTACATTGAAAACACGAATTATTTGTCAATTTAAATCAACATTGATGCTATGATCTTACCGGGAAAAGATGGGCATCTGATCTTCAATTTTTAAGACAAAATAAACATTCCGCCATTGCGTTTCATTCCCATTTGTAACAAGGGAGTCGAAGAACGAGGCTAGACATACTCCACTAGTCACGTAAAACTGTGAGGCCATATTCTTATGCGGATAGCATGCGCAATAAATACTATTTAGACTGGAATAACCAGACGCTAGAGATTGCCATTCTATTGAGACTTCTAGTATATTTCGCCGAACTTAACTGATTTAATATTAGAATAAAAATAGAAACGATTGAATGTAACTCATTTTATATATATATTCATATCACATTATTAATTTTATGCTTTGTGTCAATTTCTAGGTCTCAAATATTAGCGATTTACCTCCTTTAAAGTAACGATCTGTGACTTGCAGACTTTGGTGGGATGCATTGAGGTCATGAATGAATGAACCCTATCAGAATTAAACCGGAATTAAACTTTCTCTGACTTTCCGTTCCGGGTTTATCACCATCCAAGTTTTTCTTTCAGATAAGTTGCAGTTGGGACAAAGCTGTTGTGTGGGCGTATTCCAGTATTTTGTGACCATCTTTTTAAAAATTGTATATAAATCACTACATAGCTTCATATTACATTCATATGTGCTTGCAGACCCACTTTCGTCTATTTGTAGGTTCCGAGGAATAGAGCTATAGTTGTCTGCGATATCACCCTACGTGGACGCGACCTAAAAACCCCACTGGCTGAATAGAGCCATACGTTCTTTATGAACAACACTCAGCGTCACATCGCAATGGCGCTGTGTAGATGTACAAATCAATATAAACCTTTATAGTTAATATGTGTTCAATTAACAATTGTTCACTTATTTTTTAATTATTATGACTAAGTAAAGTTTTATTGTCCATGAAGCACTATCTAGTATTGAACTAGGAAAATTGGTTTAGCTCAGAATAAATACAAAGCTCTATGCACGTGTTTAATGGATCGTCTGATGTTAAAGGACAATATTGGTGCCAGTCATTATCACATATGTGATAGAACTGATTAAACACTTTCCAAATATAATATTAAAACAGAGATCATCGCTACCATAGAGGAGTAATAAAGGATTCATAAATCGGAAGTGACGAACGCCAAAGGAAAATACGAGTAATCTCTCTATGTGAATGAATGAAGTGACGAGTGATGACAGATAAACGGCTGAATTTCTGCTCACTAATAATTCCTTCGAAGACAAAAAGTTGTTATATGGGACCGCAAGAGGATACCTGACGATTCAATAAAGTAATTAAGTGTCAAAAGATAAGAGAACACGGGAAAAATAGAAATATTCCGTACAGCCCCTTGTTTTTATTCATTCCATAGGGGAGACCGGGGCACATTGAACACCGTATAGTGTTGGGTTGTATAGTATTATTTATAAAGGATATATCCATGGTGGTTCAATGTACCCCGGTCTCCCCTACCTTATAAAAACATGGTAATGCACGAACTTTTTTCTGTTTTTCTTTCGTGTTCTCTTATGTAGTGGCAGTCAATTCTTTTTATGAATTGTAAGATATTCTCTCACAGCGTCACACAGCAACTTTAGGTCTTCGAGGGAATTATTAGTGAGCAGATATTCGCCCATGTATCTGTTATCACTAGTCACTTCAGTTAGTTATATAGAGGAATAACTCGTGTTTTCCTTTGGCGTTCGTCACTTCCGATTTATGAATCCTTTATTACTCCTCTATGGTAGCGATGATCTCTGTGTTAATATTATATTTGGAAAGTGTTTAATCAGTTCTATCACATATTATGTGATAATGACTGGCACCAATATTGTCCTTTAACAACGATAAAACAATGTCTACGGAATTTATTTTCTACAAACATACGTATTGTCATTCAAATAATTATGCTTTTATTTAATTGTTGGTAGTATTGGTCCATTAAAATGGGTTGGTTTTTGGTAATATGAGTTAAACTTGCATTATGCAAGAGCAAAATCTGCCTATTACGTGTCTTTCTTTAGGCCTGAAATGTTATCTAAATTATTAAATAGACATTAATTAACTTATCCAGACCATAATATACTCTCGATGTCAAGGCTAGCCTTCGATGTAAGCTGAATCAGATTCAAATATGCCGCTGAACGGCCATTATAATTAAATCACAACATTGGATAATCGAGACTACTCTGTTTTTATTAATGATTTTAGCAATGATGACCGAGGCTATTCAGAAATTTCACGCACTCCGTTCTCGGCCTATAGTGGATCAATTTGACTGAAATTTTCAGCAAAGTACATTTATACTATATAGTTTTTAACTATTATAGTGAGAATTGCCAACTCTTTATCTCCCATAATGTATCTTTAAATATTATTAGTACATGTAGGTGGTGATCAAGGAGTAACTTGAGTAAGAGTAGTAATTAATTCCCCTTATTTCATATAGTGCGAGTTATAAATAGGCAAATCTTTCCTTGTTTTTTTTTTATTAAACTCCCCTTTTCCTGCATTTTTATAAGGGTGTATATTGACCCCCCCCCTCGTTAATTTTATTTTGTCGCACTCCTTGATTTAAGTATTATGGCATTTGTGTATTTTAATAGCGTCACTAGAGAACTTGGAGAGATCTCACGATAATGGGCTCAAGCAGGGAATCGAAACCCCGCCTCTTGATTCATTGGACGACCTTATGGGGGCACGTCCAGGAGAAGAACGGAAATGGGGCTTTCTCGGATTCGGTGTACCTTTTCGTGGATTCGGAGGTGGGGGTGAGTACATATCAATTTTTCTCCACGGATTCGAGGTTTTTTATCTGTTTGATTTTTTGGGATATTTCTCCTTTCCTCGTGTCAGAGACTGGTGCTTCAGATATAATCCAATTACAAATGGCAGTGATCTAAACCATTCACCTGTTTGAACAGGTCTAAATGTTAGACATCTATTACAAGCTATGTCGTCCATATTTTGTACTTTGTTTCAAGTATTCAAAAGAAGCCCCGTTTACAAAGCATTCTCAGACATTGTCCTGTGTCTCAAGGTCATTTGCTGCCCATGCGTCTCCGTAGTTTAATACTGATTACGATCAAATTTGTTCTAGATTTTTTGTCCGCCATCTTAGATTTTCTGCTCTCCTGAAATTAGCCTGTGATTTGCAGAGGTAGCAAACTTCAAATATCTTCACTAGGATCCCTCCTATCAAAACAAAAACCATTATTAAATCTTGTTCCACGACAAATGTTCACAGGTTGTAACTTATCAGTAGATGGTTTGTTTGTTTGGGGTTGTTTTTTTTTGGGGGGGGGGGCTGTGGTGATAAAAATAATCGTAGACGGGGCTTGTATAGCCGGACACTTGTTGTTTTATCAAAAAGGAAGTCTAAAAATGTAGGTCTACTAAGATAAACAATTTTTATCTGTTTTGTACTCAGCCCCACCGAAATATGATTTAAATGTATTATGTGATTGGTGCAATTTTATCTATGTGGAATCTCTTCCTCTTTTTATTCCTATATTAATGCAGATGTGTCCGGGTCCTCAGAACACGCTCTGTTGTTGATTACATGTATATCTGTATTGATTAGTATAGCAGAGCATAATGTCGCCACCTGTGGTGTGTCTGCAGACAAAACCAGAAATTTTTGAGGTACGTCATTGTTTCTTTCTAACCAACGAAGTGAACTGGGTGGGGGGGGTGAACGTCATCGACCGGGCTAATGAGGTCGGGCACACGCCATGAAGTGTGTAATGGGGAAAGGGAGGATTGTGCCGCTAAGGATAAGTCTGGTTTCGAATTCCAACTGTCAAGGGTTCTTTTAAATTTAAAGTACCGGCCTGTAGCACTGGTTAGCGAGCACCACTGGCCACCTTGTTCGAGAGTCACCGTTCTGCACCACCTGTCTCAGTGGCCACTTTCCTTCACAACTGACCTCGCTCCGCACCACCTTGCTCACCCTAGTATGCTAATGATTAGTTCAGCTCTGAACGTCGGTCTCATTACACTCACCCTGAACGTTCAGGGACTGGCCCATTCAATCAATGTCGAAAATAATTTGACCCCCAATATTACTGGGCAAACTTTTCACTACTAAACGATGGGTGTCACTCCGTGTGGACGCGTGTACAGTGTAAAGGAACATCTCAGTGAGAAAATAAGACCTTGCTCATTTCGCTAGAGTCAGTATGAGCATCATAACACGCTGTGTCATGGTGGCGAAAGGGTAGTTTGATAGGAGGGGACGTATTTTAAACAGCGTGTTGTTTCGCTCATACTGAGTCTAGCGAGGTAAGCGAGATCTTATTTTGTCACTAAGATGTTCCTGTACATTGTACAGACGTCCACACGGATTGACACTCCGATGTTTTTCAGTGAAAAGTTGCCCAGTAAAATTGACTGGGGTTCAAATTATTTTCGACATTGATTGAATAGGCCAGTCCCTGAACGGTCAGGGTGAGTGTAATGAGACCGACGTTCAGAGCTGAACTAGCTAATGATATGCTGATTCAATCTTTACGTATGTTCTTTTTAGTATAGTTTAAACAGTTTAAACGAGTTGGTATATTTATAGTCATCTATGCAGATTTTGGTTTGTAAACGTGCGTTTGTCGTCCGTCCACATAGCTTAGACCACTTGGGTGTTTATAACCCAATGGAACTCGCGTGCTATCGTTTGTACAGCAAAGAAAGTTATCTTTATGAATAGAGTTTTATTTTAAAACATTTTATTTCAAGAGATGAGCTATTAAATATAGATGATTTATGTTTTAAATGTGAACAATTTGTCTGCATCAGATTGCAAACGCTAAATAGCCATGTACCGCCTTATCCCGAGATGTCTCAATTATTTGCAGAGTTGTTCGCCCAAACATAACTAGCTAGCATGACTGTATGTCCATACGATCGCAGATGCATTAACATCTGTTAAGAACAATTCCTTACATGTTGACGGCCACATGAGCACCAGCACACATCACTGTCCCACACTGCGCCCACGGATGTAAGTATCCATGGATTCCTCGATTTAAGATAGGATGAGTAGAGAGAAAGAGAGAAATGGGGTTTAACGTCCACTCGACACAAACCAGGTCATTATCCGGTCGGTGATGTGGATTGGTACTCATGCTCATGTGTGCATCTAAATGCTGAGCATGATGCGTGAAAAACTTGGCTGATCTTGGGAACGGAACTAGTTACATGATTCCTCCATTGGTATGCCGGTGTGAAGAAGTCATCTTTGATTACTCAATCTTGCCGCGTTATACTAGTCTCGGTCCTAGTTTTTAACGTACGGGGTGGGGGCGAATGGTTAGCCTGTCATTAGTTGTACGTGACAGGGAGTAGGGTCGCCTGTCCAGCCTCGTGGGTTTTCTCCGGGTCCTCGGGTTTCCTCCCATTGCTAAAGACCCCTACGCACATGCGAATTATTGAAATATAATTAAACCATGTTACTCTCGAAATGACCTAGTTTGTGTCGAGTGGACGTTAAACCCCAATTCTCTCCCTCTCTCTTCAACGAACGGAGGGTCTGGGACTTGTTAGTTGCGCCCCTTCCCGCAATAAATCCCATAATTCTTGCATTAATGTAAACAAACATGAATCGTGACGACCAATTAGAATTAATTTTAAAAAACATAGATATGATCCATGAAGAGAGAAATTTTACTATAAAAAAATAAGAGTGTTAGGTATTGAACTGGCATGCAATCAAGTGGATTCTTTGAACTGACATTCTTAAATTAATTTCATGGGTATTAAAGGGACAATCCCGAATTAAACAGAGGCTCAAAAATAAAAGTCCGAGAATGTATGAAAATTAAACGCCAAAATATAGAGGAATGGTGTAGTTACCTTGTATCAAAATTTCAACTCAAAATATTGAGTCGTTCGGACGTGAACGCCAAAACTGCTTATCCGGACACGTAACCCTTTTAAGATTTCGAGTCAATTTGTTCGTTGGGTGACCTTAAAACCGATTACGGTTACTTGAGAGGGCTATTCAGTGGATGACCCATGTGCTGTACTTGATAAGAGGTAAATTTCAACTACGCATTATTTTTATAAAAATAATGTTTGGTTTTATCCAGATACCGCAAAATACACTTGTGGCACCAGTCTCAAATTCCAGATGAAGACTGATTGGATTAAGTTGTTTGAAAACGTATCATAAATACGGAGTTAGTTGCTCGGCCCTTAACTGGAAAATTTTAAGGGATTTTAACACAAACTTAAGCAGTTTTATTCCCAAAACAAATATCGGGATTAGCCCTTTAACATCTTGTTTTAGGAAGAGTTACCCCCTTAGACGTTGTTTATAATATAACCTAGTCAATGTCAATGACAACGCATGTTGACAACGCATCGAGATTAACATTCGTAGAATATTTTTCTGGATGATAGAAACTATGTTTTTTTATTGAGTACTTTTTAATTATTTCTTTTGTTTACGTAGGGGGTGGAGAGGACGACTGGCAAACGCTCTACACGTCGTGTGTGTATCATAGCAACCAGTGTCATCGTGGTTCTTCTGATAATCTCTGGTACAACTTTTGGTGCTATAGCCTATAACTATCATCTTTTCAACAAAGAGGTAATGGGCATTATGGAACATTAGATAAAGAGCTGACAGTTCTCGTTACAACAGTTGAAAAATAGATAATGAAAACAGAATATGCAGAAAATTTTAGTCAATTTGCTTATTTCTAAAACCGAGATATGAGCGCCTCAATTATAGGCTAGCCTCGAACATCAAAACTACCGTTTGTGCGATAATAAACAAAGTTGCGATTTCCCACGGAGGCTAACTTTGGGGGCACACCAAAGAAAGACCTGTGATAGGAAGATTTATCTCTTGCATAATGCATGTTAAATGTTTTTGATAAAATTCAAAATAAACTTTCGTAGATTATTCCAACACCAATGCCGTCTGTGTGAATTTATCTTAGTTATAGTCACTCGAGCGTGAGCCGCAGCGACAACGTCATCTATTTATATTGTATTGCCCTATTTTAATCTGTGTGTACGTTGCATTTACTGCAATCTACCCTTGATATGCAATCATCCTTTTTGTAGTTATCTTGTGGCGGTCGTGTTGCTCGAGAATCATGTCCGGGGGGGGGGGGCGGAGAAAACTGACGAGTTTTTATATGTGACCCAACTCCTTGTCACGCATTCGGCATTTTCTTTCTGTTTGATTTGGGGGATATCTTTCTCTGTGTCAGGGACAGGTGCTTCAGCTATTATCCACTTCTTACATATGAGTCTGTAAAGCCGCATAACAGAGAGAGAGAGAGAGAGAGAGAGAGAGAGAGAAATGGGGTTTAACGTCCACTCGACACAAACTAGGTCGTTTTGGGACCAACATATGGTTTCAATTTTATTTCAATAATTCGCTTGAGCGTAGGGGTCTTTAGCAGTGGGAGGAAACCGGAGTGCCCGGAGGAAACCCACGAGGTTGAGAAGGCGCCCCTATCTCCATGCCACATACGCTCACACCAGGGATTGAAACCACAGCCGCAAGCCAGGAGTGACCGGCCAGCTAAAGGTCGAAGCGCGGCACTCTAGACACTAGGCCTTCCGCATAACATAAGTCTATTATCACAAACAGTAATCAAGTTTGTTATCTGATTTTTTTTGGTATGTAATGAAATAATACACCCAATAAAGGGTATTGGTCGAATTACACAATGTCATAATATTCAATTCAAGGATTGTTAACGTTGTGATCTATTTCCTAGAAATACGAAAGTAAAGCCATAATAAATGGTGTGGCTTTACCAGAACATATCCAAGTGGATTACAAAAACGAGTTTATATACGTCAGACATGAACAGCATGGTAATACTGACGCTTTGGACGCTCTCCATAACTATGGCAGGGTAGGTAACCACTTTCATTATCATTGCTGGTCAGATCATCATTAATTCCCATTGACTTTAAAGAACAACGTTGGTGTCAGCCATTAACACAAAAGTCATAGAACTGGCTAAACCCATTCCACATATAATTTTAACACAGAGAGCATTGCTATAGATACGTAACGAAGAAGTGGCGCAAAAATTGGAAAACAGGAATCTAAGGCGTCAATGTTTGTCTCTTTGCCAAACTCCAATGTTTCATTGCACAGAAAACTGTTACCTCAAACAGATAGAGCAACGTATTATCATATCCTTGCTCCAAACTATGTATGGGTTTGAATACATGCATACTACTAACGTGTAACTATATCCGCGGTACACGCCGCCGTAACCAGTCACTTGGTAATCTTTCCTCCTCTAACCCATGAATATTTACGAAAATCTGGCAGGAAAACAATGTTAATTCAAACCCCCTCCGTTGATTCTGGACCAATAAAATATAATCACACACGGCATTGCAAAGGGGAGTGCGATATGGAATTGCTACAAATTTAATTGTTGTCTGTTACCTTTGTTGATAACGTAGAGTAATCTCCCCTGGAACATGGATAGGATTTGGATCTTGCGATGAAGGAAGAAAAAAATTCTTTTTTTTTACTACTATTTTTCATTTTTTTAAATGAAATGCAAAAAAAAAAACCGCTATTGCGACCATGGGCCACCATAGAGGGGGCTTGGTCTATTAAGGTCAACTGTAGATTTTGTCAAGGTAATTAGATGGAAATAGGGCACTAGGTTAAATAATATTTTGTTTTATTTCAGAAATTGATGGCTTTACACGACTTAACTAAGAACATGTGTTTCATTGATCGAATAAGTGACACTTTTAATGGTGATCTATATTTCTGGTCAAGTCATGAAGTAAGTGATCGTGATTTGAATGCTTTCTATTGTCACAGTCGACGTCAAATTTAACTGAAATCGGGTTTAACGTTCTACTTTACTGCTCCGACAGGGGTAATGAAGACGGTCGTGCACCACAAAGTGTGCTATGGGGGAAATTATGATCCCGCAGCGGCACTACGACCTACTTTTATATCGATTTCCAACAGTCAAGGGTCCGCCTGACACAGACTAGGTCATTTCGGAACTAGGATATGGTAGAATATTTTTTCAATAATTCTTTAGCAGTGAGAGCAAGGAAGGGTGATGACGATCGAACTAGTAAACAAAGTCCGTCACGACATGTATTATTTGAAATACGCAAAGTTCTACGGAATACAATCATTTGAAGAATTGATTTGAAAGAAATGGACAAGGATTTACCTACAAGATGACTTGCATACTTCCGACTAGCTCTGTCTATGCTGGAACCCGGCGACCTGACAACAGTTAAAGACGAATTATGCAAGAGCTAAACCTGCCTATTTGCAGGTCTTTTTCTACTTCTTAAATGCTGTATAAATTATTAATTAGAAATTTAGATTAGATTGGTTCGGCCATTTAATGATTTAATTTACACATGGAGAAGCGAGGCTGTGTTGTGGTAGAGAACACTTGTCGATTTATTAATATACATGTAATGTTATATAATTATTCTTCAATATATCAAGAGTTATCAATGTCTATTGACATATTGTTACTTTCAGGGCACAGAAAGGGTTCTACCAAAAATATTATTTGACTACACGCTGGAACCTATAAATGCAAAAGTTCTCCGAAAATTTGCTGGTGACGAGATTGCTAACCATTGTGGAAACGCAACATCACACTGGATGATAAACGAACGGCCATTCTTTATTCAAAGCAGACAAAAACGAAATGGTACTAGTATACAAGTTTGTTTTTCACTTGCATAACAATGTGTATGTATATTATTATATACGCGCATGTAATTTAAGTATATTCCCCACCGGTCAAAGATTAAAAGACACATTTTCTATAAAAAAAACGTGATCCTGCTGCAGTGCCGGATTAACCTTGTGGGGGCCCGGGACATACCAACTGTGGGGGGGGGCAATTGTTGTTTGTTTTAATTGTTCGTACTGACCGCGGATCGTACTAGTATGTACTCCGCCCCATTCAGTGTTTGGGGTGTTTTCCTCCAGGATTTATTTTTTAAAATTAGGATTGATTTATGTCCTGAACTACTATACTATGATTACTTTAATTTTTCGGGACTGATTTGGCCCCAGAAATCACATCGCGTGATGGGGTCCCCGTAACTGGTTAGGACCTATTGATTGGTATAGCCTCTAAGTTATGTAATTTATTTAATTTTAGGGCCTAACCGATCTCTAGGCCCCCGAAAATCTGTTGGTACCTACCAGTCCCGGGGCCCCCAATATCCCTTACTGCCAAAGTCCCCAATCCTCGCCCCCTCAGCCCAGGTACTGGTTGGCCCCGTCCGGGATAAAATATTAGTATGACCCAGAATTGCGGGGGGGGGGGCTAAATGTGGGGGCCTGGGACATCTGTTGGTACCTACCAGTCCCGCGGCCCCCAATATCCCTTACTGCCCAAGGCCCCAATCCTCGCCCCCTCAGCCCAGGTACTGGTTGGCTCCGCCCGGGATAAAATATTAGTATGACCCAGAATTGGGGGGGGGGGGCTAAATGTGGGGGCCTGGGACATTTGTCCCACTTTGCCTCCCCTAAATCCGGTACTGTCCTGCTAGGATTAAACCAGTCGGTGCAAAGAAACTAGAAAATGAAATGAACTTAATGAGATTTTACGTAGGAAGACGGGCACACACCATATAGTGTGCTATTGAGGAAATTTTACCCGGTAGCGCACTACAGTCTACCCTTATATTAAATTCTGGCAGATAAGCGATCTCGAGTTTTGTCAAAATTTAAGCCACTAGACAACTGTCCTTGTCAGACCCTCCGCTTTGCACCACTGACAAAGGGAACCAAGCCGCGAGCGAACCCAAGACGCCAGGCTAGCGAGCCAGCGTCTTGAACACTGTGCCACCGCGGCTCCTCAGAAAAGTAGGACGTTATGCCCCATTACATAAATGGCTAAGTGGATAAGACGCGGGCTCGCTAGCCTGCATGGGGTCTTGTGTTCGATGCCTGTATTGGACGTGGAAGTCCATCTGGATATTCCTACGTGGCGGAGGACAGAGGACCTAACAAGGTCAGCAGTCTAGTCATTCGGATGGGACGAAAATCCGAGGTTCCGTAAAAGACCCCTTGGCAGTTGGAATTCAATATAAGAGTAGGCCATAATGCCGCTGTCCGAGCAAATTTCACCCATTGTATGACGTATGCGCGTCTTCATTAGCCCAGTCGGAGCAGAAAATAGGCAGGTTAAATCCCATTTCATTTCATAAATGAGTCCAGTGCCGCAGTTAGCTCAGAGTAACGAGGGGGCGGGAAGTGTTCTCGGGGGTGCTGTAAAATTGACGGACAATGTATATCTACTGTTTTTATGGTCGACAATTTTTTCACAGAAAACTCTACCCCCCCCCCCCCCTCCAGTTCTGGGCCTGAATAAGCCATGTGCTCTATGAAATGGAATTGCGTATGACCACTCAAATTTTCATTGTGTTATTTTATAATGGTGATTTCTTCTATTTCTGCAGCACAATTCAGTATGCATTGTAAAAAAGAACTTACCAATGAACAATCCATTGGTAATCTACAATAAACACAAGGCACAGGATGATCATACAAGACAATATAGAGATAGGATCTATTGCTAGTTTTCTTATTTACGCAGTGATTGGCAGTTCCTGCAGTGACGCCATATGTCATGTGTTAATCAAAGGGGAAATCGATTTCACTATTTTTATACCAGATAATTAATAAATCGACTGAATTTTTCCTTTAAACGCTAATTTCAGATTTTGAGTATGTAGTATTATGTTAGCTATTGCATAATATCCTTTAACTTAGTATAAGGATGTCTATAAATAAATGACCATTTCAACTATGGTGTTTATTCTTTACAATATGACTTTCAAGGAACTTCTAAAACACCCCATTTAAAGAAAATAAGACACACGAAACCGCATGTCAAAGGTTTTTATGGCAGTTTAGAATTCACTATAAGAGTAAGCCGTGGCGCAACTGTTCGGGCAAAATTTCCCTCAAAGCACACTGTATGATGTATGCCCGTCTGCCTTCATTAGCCCAGTCGGGGCATAATGTATGACGTTAAATCTCATTTCAATTAATTCAATATTTAAAACAAATATGGACACACGAAACCGCATGCCAAAGATCGAGGCTATTAAAGATGGAGTGTATGAAGCGAGGTCGCTGTTGAGCGAGGTAATTAGGTCAACACGCTGTCGCTCTTTTGTTACTTGCGTTTACAGTAAAATTATGGAAATTGATAAACATCGCAGCTAACATCAACCAGCTGAATTGCAGCCCAATCGGATCACTTTTTTTCTGTTCGTCTGCTTCGGGAGTTACGTAGGCCTACCTAAAGTACAAGAATACACGCAGGCCACTGAAGAAGTCGACCGTAGGCGTAAACATAGAAAAATAAAACCAGGATGACGTCGCTTTTTTTAAATGGTTCAATCCGTGGGCATCGTCTTATCTTCTTTCATGGAACCACAGATCGCCTGTTTTTAATTAATCCACTATTATTTACTGGTGCACGGTTTCCACGCATTTTACAACCAAACAGATGTTATCTATTAACACAAATGATAAAAATTGTTCATCCTATATTTAGCGGCCAACTGCTACAACACTGCATGTTATCTACATACGGTACTACATGTCCGGTCGTTGAGGATTTCAATGTACAAAAAATACCAGCCAATAAATGATGCAAAATGCAGATACTGTTACCCAATATATAGCTACCGAATTTCTACCACGCGGAGTGAAAATTCAGCCATTTTTGTAAAATTTCTTCTTGGTGGAATATGAATAACAGAAACAATAAAACGATTATGTCGAATCAGTGAGAAAAACTTTTTAAAACTTTTGGGGGTCTTATCTGTTAATTTCTTGTTACCGTATTGACGTCTTGGCTAAGATTTTGGCCATGCGTGAAATTTTAATCTAGTCAGTTTATCTGTCCCACTTCATCAAAATTTCAATTTCCGTACAGTGAACAAGTATTGAATGGAAATTATAAAGCTGGACTAAATGCGAATTATACAGAATTATTTTTTTATAAATTGTTCTTTTTCCGGTGTGCTATGTCGTGTCACCTCTCTAATCCACTCTTAATAATTATTCGAATACATTGTTTCCTAGTATTTTAAAGCCAAACAGATGTTGTCTATTAGTAATAGTTGTTTGCAGTCAAATTAACACAAAGATATAAATCGGCTTCATGCAGTAACGCATCTTGGTTTATGCCTTTACATACAGCCTAGCCGTCGACTGGACCGTGTGCGTGGTTGACATATCGTCTGTAACAGCACAGTGTATCCCCATTAAAACAACAGCACACGTAATTTAGACATGATCTGTAATTATTAGGAATGCTACATTGTCATGCAAGAGTGGCTTCAAGAATAGTTTTCTATAAAGAGAAAAAAAAATGAAAATTTCGTTTTCCCAGGCATTTACCACGAAGCACGTGGGAAGCCAGTCTTCCGGAGGTAAAAATAGGTACCGGAAATACGTCACACGTAAGAATTACCCACAATTCGTAGCGAGTGGCCATACCCTGGAAGGAGGCGGTAAACATAAACAAAGGCAAGCCTTTGTGGAGTATTATATTTGTATAAAGAGATAGCAGTCGATCAATCCAAGCAATGCCAACTACCTGCGCTGTTATCAATTGCAATAGTAGGTCCGGAAGAGATGCCAAAAGTTTTTTCCGAATTCCCTCTGTATTAAAGAACCAGGGAGAGGAAACACTACGTAAAAGTGAGAAACGCCGAAGGTTATGGCTTGCGGCCATCAACCGTGCTGATATAAGCTTGAAAACGTGTGGCCAGCTCAGAGTTTGCTCGGATCACTTTATATCAGGTTAGTTAAATATATGATTTAAATTTTATATAGTATTTTCAAACTTAAAAATATGACGTGACATAATGTGTAGAGACAATAACCGCGACAAAGTCATTCTGTCACCGTTTCATTCTCTGTATCCCCAGTGCCGCCAGTGACATTGTTCCATTCGACTCCACTAACCACTGGGTCCATCCACGGGATTTCAAATTGTCTGTCCTGGTTTACATACCAGTCATAGCTTCATTGTTTACTTTCACCACTCGATTGGTCGATAAAAATAGAAGAAGTATCAAGGGCGGATAATTTGACAATATGTCTCCACCGTGGATGAAGAGAAAAATGGGATTTAACGTCCACTCGTCACAAACTCGAACGTTTTGGGACTAGCATATCATTCATTTTTTTTTTCATAATTCGTTTGCGCGTATAGGGGTCTTTTAGCAGTGGGGGGATTAAACCCACGAGATTGGACAGACGACCCTACTCCTAGTTACTGGGTACAACCGGGGAATCGAAACTACGCCAGTTCACTCATTGACAGACCCTATCATGCAGCGCACCCCCCCCCCCAGGTGGATTGACCCAGAGGTTAGTGGAGTAGACCTGACCTATACTACTGGGAATATCGAGAATCGATCTCTCCGTTGTTGATGTATGTGTAGGCTATTTACCTTGGAGAAAAGCAAATACACCCAACGTGTACTGATTCTAAAAATGTTTTATTTTGTTCTTTTAGGAAAACCATCTGCATTGTATAAAGAGATAAGTCCTGACTGGGCACCTACTCAGAATTTGGGATACCAGCGTAAGGGTGCATATGGTTCAGACACATGTAGATATGACAGGCTGCAGAAGAGGACTAACAGTAAACGAAAGCATGACAACTTGGACCAAATACCACCCGGACCACGACCAGTCGGCCCAGTTGATAAATAGCTTGGACGTAGGCACTAGGCTAGTACTACTAGGTAGTAGACCACTCTGACCAAAAGAGCGGGCCACTCGGTTCACAGAAGACCGCAAGGACCAAGAAACTACCCGTACCCAGACAGAAGACAACACGGACCAAGACAGTAGACTACTCGTACCACCAAAATAATAAAGTGTTGTTTTAATAAAAATGGATAATTGTGTTGATTTTAATAATAAAGTGTTGTTTTGTTAAATTGATAATTGTGTTTGTTTCAATACATTTGTTTTCTTTATAGCCTAATTACCCGCGTTATTATCTTCTCATAAAACACTGATGAGTTATTAATTCGAAAACATGTACTTCTGAAAAGAATATTCTTTGTGCGTATTATATTTATTGTTGTGTACTTCCTTGTATTACAAGCTGGTCGTGGAACGCATACCAAAGTTCAGTTTTCGTTTAATCATTAAAATTGGTAGGGTTTTTGAATAACCTTGCATGCCGTGTAAATATTTTAAAATAAATTCATCAGCATATCAAATCCTTTTTTTTAATATATTACTTTTACGGGAATCTTAAATTATCAAAGAACCGTAAGTTCCACTAATGTCTTATCGTTTTGTCAAAATGCTGCCATAAGGTTAAGTGCGTCACTTGATAACAGCATTTTATGTACAGATCCAGATGTAGAACCCGACAATGCAACAACAACTGAAGAAGTACTTACACATTTAGATCAGAGTTGGCTTATCATAAAATAAAAAAAAATGCGAGCCGATATTACACGTTTGGAAAAAGAAAATGCATGTTTTAAAATAATAGTCCATAAAATACGAGCCAATAAATCATGGGATTTTGCAATTAATGATAATAATGATATGGCAAAGTAATAAAGGGGTTTGCCCAGTTATTTAACATTAGTTTCACTATTCAATTTGCTCTCACCAGAGATAACCGATGGCCAAAATGGTCGCCTAGGTCAATCTCAAAAATTTAGAATAACATTAATGAGACTAAAGACACTGTGTTGATTAATAACTGATTTGAGTTATAGATTTGGTGTTTCGAAGACCACGATTTCAAACATAGGTTGCGAGAGGGCGGGTGGGGGTAATGCGTACATTTTTCGGTCAATGTTCCTTTTTCGGGCACAAACATCAGATAATGAGACCATATTATATCATAGAAATATAAAATGAAATCGCTCGCGGTTTAAGTTTTGAATACTATAATACCAAAGACCTCGTGCAATATCATTTGTGGAGAATTCGTTATAGTTCATGATTGATTCATTCTGAAAATTCGGATGGCAAAGAAAATGTTCGAGCAAATAGCCGCAGTCGATTGCTGTTATTGTTGTCTTATTTTGATCTATGACAAATTTTCACTGCAGTCATGACAGTACCATTTACCTGTTGTTGGTTCGCTTTTCAATTTCATACATGAAAATAGAATCATTCAACGGTCTATTGTTGCAGCAAGTTGAATCGCACGCGACCACTTTGGTGTTCCATTTACGAGGTACGCCAACTCAGGTCAAATTCATATAATTCAAGGATATATCAAGTAACACATTCCAAATTCGTGCATCCGGCTCAATTCTTTCAAAGAATATATCAATCTCTGTCCAGATCACAAAGTCGCAAAACAAACCAAATTGCAAGCAAGCAATTGAGACTGAATTTGGTAATTTTATATTAGTCGTGATGTTTCAGTTGCAAAAAAAAACATGGCATATACTTTCGTGAGACAGGAATCTTCTTCATCTCTGATTGTTTCTTTTCTGATACAGAAGAGCCGTTTCACTTTTGCGCAGCCCTTCTGGAGAACACCTTTCTACAACACAACAACTTCACTGTCTACTATTCCATCTGGAGAAGTACCTTCCAAAAACAACCCCACTCCACTACACCATCTGGGGAAGCATCTCCCCACAACTACTACACCCTACTATAACATACAAGTATACTTGGAACTAAATTAAATAGTTTAAGGGGATTATAGATAAATTCACGAAGATTAACCCTTCGAAAAAGAGAAAGTCGCGAGACCATTTAAACATATTAATTATAGGTTAAGCTAACACCGCATTATTTAATAAATTGTGCACCATAAGTGATACACGTATACACTATAATACTATATAATGTAAAATAATGCGACATACTGAACAGTGGCCAAGTTCTAAAATAACGATAAAGATGAGAGAGACTTGCTGCTGCCATATTAAATTTAAAATTAACAAAAATATCTATACTATATCATTTTATCAATATCGCTAAAATATGTAAAAGCTAAATCTGCCTATTGCAGGTCTTTTTTAATGTCTTAATTGTTATATAAATTATTAATTAGACATTAATTAACTTCCTAAGACCATAATCAGCTCCTGATGCCATCAGCTTTTCTAGATTTTAAAAGATGTAAAGACGATTTGCAGTTTATCATTTAACGTAAAAATGGATAATCATGTTTATTTTTGAAACGCCGGTAGCAACGACAATCGAGGCTACACCGTTCTTGTAATGGCGATAACTCGACCAAGGGTGACTTAAGTTGACTAAAATTTTCAACATATTCCTTCTCGTTATATATATCCTTAACTATTATAGCGAGAACTGCCAGCTATTTATCTAAATCTTACATAATGGCCCTTTAAATGGAGTTATGTATGGCGTATGCCCGTCTTCATTAGCTAAGTCGGGGCATAACAGTAGGGCGTTAAACCCCATTTCATTTCATTTTAAGAATAATGCATTACAGATTATATTTCATATTAAAGCTCTGCATAGACTGGCATTTGTTTTTGATGGTGGTTCGTGGTTTCGATCTTTGGTGTGAACATATGTGGCTCAAAGAAGGGGGCACCTTCTCAACCCTTATGAAAAAGTCTTATAGAAAAATTATAGGTCCCTGCAGAATTTTGTTATTCTATAGAGACTGGATTTAACGTCCACTCGACACAAACTAGGTCATTTCGGGACTAACGTACATGGTTCAATTTTATTTCAATATTTCGCTTTGCGCGTAGGGGTCTTGTCACGTACAACCGAGCAATCGATGTCGGACAGGCGACACTGCTCTTTGTCATGTAGGACTACAATACAGTCATCCACCCCCACCCCCAATGTAGTAAGGGGGCTAGGTTCGGGTTGTTTCGAAAATTGCGTACAAAATTTCTACTATGCTAGATGAGTGGACAGCGGTGCCCGATACTCTGAACCTTGATTTTTTTAAGTTGCGGGTCCCCTTCCCATAGGGGGGGGGGGGGGGACAAAACGTCGAAATTTCAAATTTAATTAATGTTGTATGCGGAATTAACTCATCTCTAAGAGGGTGGGGGATGGGCTAGAAATTTGGATAGACTGTGATTTTGCGTTTTTAAGTCAGTGTTATGTTTTGTTTTTAACGAAAACAATAATGTTGTAGCTCCACGCGAAGTCGAATTAAAACTCATCTCTCAGGGGGGTATAGGAGGTGTTATTTAAGGGAGGAAGGAAAGTTGAGGATCTTCTTAAGTAACTATAGTGTTGATTGTTGTGCGTAAATGTGGAATTAAACTCGCAATAAGGTCCCTAATGAAACAGATGTCCGAAACACAACGCGTGTTAATTATAATTAGACTCTATGCAACATTGAACATACCGGATCGTTCTTTTCAACCCAGACAGATGTTTAAAAAATACCAGCATGGTCATTAAGAACTAATTAGGCATAGCTACGCATGAATTGAAAAGACCGAAACACGATATATATATAAATTAAGGCATTTGATAATGAACCGGATTATAAGTGTTAAAATGTTATAACACTAACTGCGCCTATATAAAAATTCCCTATGAATTCTCCATTCCGATTTAGAAACAGGATTTTGATCTTATTGTCGAAGACTACCAAGAACAGATAACTCTCAATGAACAATTTTTTTCTTGGTTTGTTGTCATCATTTTAGAAGTGGAGTAGCCCAGGGCTGACACGATCTGAAATAATACTTCCTTATAAAGATACAGAACTAAAAACCGAATAAGAATGTCAGAAAATAATACCCCCTTGTATGAAGAAGGGGAACCACTTATATATGATCCAGATTTTCAACATTTCCATAAGGAGAGACTGAAGAAAAAAAGAAGGTTAGCAAGCATGAATTTAATATTTCCATCAGTCGGTGGCACTGCACTCTGCAGTAGACTTTACAGCAAGTCCATATAAATTAACACAGTCGAATAATCAAAGCATCAAGTTCAATGATCAAGTCATATTTATGTTAAATTGTCATTTTAAAGGATTGTAGGATACAGGTTGTCAGTGATCATTAAAACTATCTTCGTCCTTGTCTATTCGATAGAACTATTTACTGAAGGGGTGAATTAGGCCTACCAGTACCAGTAAAGTACACTGCCCTGGCCTAGATTTTGGACCTTTGACCAGAATGACAAGACACATTTTCATTGCACCCTTTAACTATTGTAATTTATTGTAATAGTTAAAGGGCAGAATGACAGTTAATTGTAAATTGGAATAATTGTTTCAGAATAAATTTTGATAAAATTTTGTAAGATGATCAATTACATGTACCGGTAGTTCTATCAATAAATCTACAATTTCAACAACAAAAATTTTGTGAGGATTATTCTTGAAAATAAGTGTTATTAGACTTTTGAAATCCTATCTTGGACTGCCTATAATCACTGTTCAACATGACTTTCTTTGAAATTCTTTCGATTACCGGCTAATACGTAACAAGGAGTACGGTGCATGGCCTGTCTACCCTTATCTTGTCTGGCAAGCGTTAATGTATGGGCATTAGTGTTTAGTATTAAAGGAAAAACACATTGGCCTGCACATAAAGAACCCTTGACAGTTGGAGTTTGACATAAGAGTCGCCTGTATAGCTCTGCTTTCTGGGCAATATTTCACTCATAGCACATTGTATGCTGTACTTACTGTATCCACATTTTCATTAGCACAGTCATAGCAGAAACGTTGAATGTTAACTCTATTTCATTTTATTTCCTTTCTGATCGACATACTGTTACAGTGCATGAAATGAACAAAAGCTTGAAAGCTAAATAAAAAAAGTTCAGGCTTGAATTATGAAATCAATCCCTTAAAACAGCTTTCCTTTTGCTGTTGTCTTGGATATTATGATAAGTGATGTTCCAATGTACACATTGGCGTACATATAAAAGATCCCTTGGCAATTGGAATTGGATATAAGAGTAGGCCGTAGCGCCACTGTGCAGGCAAAATTTTCCTGATATCACACACTGTATGGCGTGTGCCAGCCCACATTATCCCAGTCGGAGTAGAACAGTAAGACGTTAAACCCCATTTCATTTCATGCTTTTACTTTTAAAACACATCAAAGATGTCTAGTCTTTTTAGATATTTATTTTATTTTTTTCAGAGTTCGATTTGTTATTGCCTTGATTGTAGGTCTGTGTCTTCTGTTTGTATTGGTGCTTGGATTATTTTATATAACGACCCTAGCGCAGGATGACGACAACAACCCTGGTCCTAGTAATTCAATACTTGGAGAATACAGCCATGCAGCGGTAGCATCAGATGTAGAAGAATGCTCAAAAGTTGGAAGGTAGGTTACCTGATAATAGACGAATAGTTTTCAAAATTCTGCCACCAATGTTAAGGGTTCATTTACGTGCACATTATTGTGTACACAGGACCTTATATTTCATTCCATCTGAATGTTTTGTGGCCCATATAAAAGACTAGACACTGTCCTTACCAGGTCTTTGTTTGTCAAACAAGCAAACTCTGTATGTGTCATTATTCATCCATTAATTTTATTGGATTAGCCTTTATATGTCAAATAGCCCACAGTGATAGCAGCACTACACTGGCAATTGGCAGCAGTCATATTTTAAATTTATAGAGATATTTTATGTTTAGATATTTCATAGAGATTTTTATTGAGATATTTTATAGTTATAGAGACGTTTATATTTTATAGGGATATTTCGTAGAGTTATTTCATATAGATTATTTATATTTATAGAGATATTTTATGTTTAGATATTTCATAGAGATTTTTATAGAGATATTTTATATTTATAGAGATATTTATATTTTATAGGGGGGGTGGGATGGCCTAGTGGTCTAGAGTGCCGCACTTTGACCTCTAGCTGGCCTGTCACCTCTGTCTTCAGCTGTGGTTTCGATCCCTGGTGTGAGCGTATGTGGCATGGGGATAGGGGTGCCTTCTCAACCTCATGGGTTTCCTCCGGACACTCCGGTTTCCTCCCACTGCTAAAGACCCCTACCCGCAAGCAAATTATTGAAATAAAATTAAACCATATGTTAGTCCCAAAATGACCTCGTTTGTGTCGAGTGGATGTTAAACCCCATTTCTCTCTCTCTCTTATATTTTATATGGATATTTCATAGAGATATTTTATAGTTATTTCATGTCATACATAGATAGATATTTTATATTTATAGAGATATTTTAGAGAAGAAAGGATCATCAGTGGACAGTGCAATAGCTACGTTATTATGTATGTGTGTGGCTGATGCTCAGAGTATGGGTATAGGTGGTGGCTTCTTTATGACTATATATCACAAGTAAGTTTTTATTACACATACTGATTCGATTTACATTATGGGAAGTGGTGCCAAACAAAGGGTTGACATAGACAGTATCTATTGTTTCGAATAGGACTAAAACAGACGTCCAGTGTAGGCTGTCAGGCCTACCGTCAGGCACAACTGATAGCAGGAAACTAGACCAGAAAATCCTGGTGGTCTTACTCACTTAGCCACTGTGGCTCCCCTACCAATATGACTATAGTGTTATTTCCCACCATAAAGTATTTCCTGTCTTCATTAGCCCAGTCAGCGCAGTAAAGTAGCATCTAAATCCAATTTTATATTTCTCTTCCTGTTTTATATTCAATTGAAGTTCCGTTTGAATGGACATATCAAAGATAACAAAAGAACAATTGTTGTGTTGAAAAAAATCAATGTTTACATGAGCAATAATTTGTCATAGAGTCGTTCTTTAGAATTGATAATACTTTATTAAAACACTTCCTGATTCAAATATACACATGCATCATTGAACAATAGAGTCAATGTGACTCATGCTACGTAATAAGGATAATGGACAATGAATTCTCGATTAAAACTAAGATTAAATTTAAATAGCAAATATTTATTGAGCAATCTAAATAACTACTCAACCTGTGATGGAGGTTTTCCTTCCTGCACGTGCCCTTTGACCCTCAATTGTAAACTGATCAGCAGTAAATATGCACTTGACCACTTATCACTGAAGGGGTGGACATCAGGGCAAGTCAAATGGCTTTAAAGTTTTTAAATTAGTAAGAAGAATAAATAAAGATCAGTCTGATTAAAATACAGATCTATATTTCGTTTCCTTGTCTTCATGAAGATCTGACTGGTTGTAGCGATGGGTCACGTCAGAGGACATACCAGGCTTTTTACCCTATGCCATTAGACATTTGATTAACCAATCAGCATTGATGTTACTTGTGGATTACCCTTAGTTCCATGCAAACCATGCTTAAAGCTTGCCGTAACGGACCATTTTATTGGCTTATTCTTCACATCAATAAGAACGTCTATACACCTCTCCCAGATCCTAGTGTAGTAAAGACCAGTATAACGAAAAACAAGATAAAGAGTTTAACAGATATATGCAGAACTGAATGAGAATAACACATGACACAAATATATGCAATACAAGTTACTTAAATAATTTATTTCTGCCAATGTTTTGACATGGGTTCTCCCATCTTTATCAAGCAAAAGGATTTCTTGCGTTGTTTTGACATACAAGTATGACTCACAGAATGTATCCTTTGATCAAACTGTATTAATTTGTGAAAACATTACAAAGTGGCTCATGCAAAATTGGTTATTTCTCGACATTATCTCAAATTAAAAGCTAATTACTAATATTAGCATGTTCAAATGGATTTGAGCTATTCAGTGATCTGATATGTTGTCACCAAAGTAATTGTTTTGATTTGTTAGGCACCAAAGTAATTGTTCTGATTTGTTTGGTACCAAAGTAATTGTTCTGATTTGTTTGGTACCAAAGTAATTGTTCTGATTGTTTGGTACCAAAGTAATTGTTCTGATTTGTTTTGAAAGATAAGTTTATGTTTATTATGTCTTTAAATTTTAACATTTTTAGATCTGATAAAAGAGCCATTGTTATTGATGCCAGAGAAACAGCCCCCGAGAAAGCCACTCAGGACATGTATGTTAAAGACCATGCAGCCTCGCAACAGGGTAAGTCTATAAAGATTTAATTGGGATGTTGGAATAGCCCATATTAGAACCATTGGATACTGTATCTCAAAGAAAATGGAGGCAATAAAATGTTCATGGAGGAGGCCATGTTCCTGAAGCAACAACCCTGAGTTTTACAACATCTAGACATTTCTACACTGCTTTGTAATTCCGATTATATAGCTACGTTATCTTCTTCGACGGCAGGCGCGAGAACAGAGGTTGTGACACAAAATCACTTAAATCAAACATGGATTCCTCCACAGAAACCTAGACATTTAACGAATCACGAACTTTGCAACTCTATTATCACCGGTAGACATTTTAGCTGGAAAGCACATGACTGGGCATTTGCTATGATCGATGATTGAGAAATCTGATAGAGTCTCAAGCATGGTCAGAACCCAATTCAGGGTATTTCTTGAATGGCTTGATAACAGAGTTAAAGCAAGATTAAGCCTTCTGATGATAATTAGGGCAGGCTAATGAACCAGGAGGTCCGCCGATTGTTGTATTAGAAAATTTTTAAGGATTTTCTACCAAGGAAATGTGTCTAGTACTTGGCATTTGGCAAACAACGAGGTCCACTGTATACCATTGGCAGTGAGTTCAAGACGGTTGTAAATCAAAATAATAGTAGTACATATTGCTGCTGTGCCGGCAAAATTTGTCTCATGGTACACTGCATAGTGTATGTTTCATCTTCATCTGTAGCCTAGTTGATGTAGAAAAGTAGGATGTTAAACCCCATTTGTTTCATCTGTTCTCAAGGGGAGGTGGATGGCCGAATGGTTAGCGTGCACGCTGTATCATACGGCCTGCCATTGAGTCAAGTGGCGTGGTTGCAAATTCCCGGTTGTACGTGGCAAGAAGTAGGGTTGCCTGTCCATCCTCATGGGTTTTTTCCGGGTACTCCGGTTTCCTCCCACTGCTAAAGACCCCAACGTGCAAGCAAATTTATTGAAATGAATTAAAACCATATGTTAGTCCCGAAATGGCCTAGTTTGTGTCAAGTGGACGTTAAACTCCATATTTCTCTCTCTCTCTCTCTCTCTCTCTCTCTCTCTCTCTCTCTCTCTCTCATCTGTTCTCATGTTTCTGTTTTACGGAATTGTGAGTGGAACAAGAAAGACTATACATTTACATGTTAATCCAGGAAAACTTACACATTGGTGTGCACGTAAAAGATCCCTTCGATATAAGAGTAGGCCATACGCCACTGTCAGGGCAAAATTTCCTTCATAGCACACAACATGTAGCCTACATGTATATGGTGTATGCCTGTCTTCATTAGTCCAGCTGGAGAAGAACAGACTTTAAGTTTAAACCCCATTTCATTTCACAATAATTTATTATCTATTTGTCATAACGATTTGTTTCAGGTCCTTTATCCATCGCAGTGCCGGGTGAAATACATGGGTATTGGTTGGCTCATCAAAAATACGGTAAATTACCATGGAAAGATTTATTTCAAGCTGCAATCAAAATGGCTAAAGAAGGATTTGTTGTTCCTGACAATTTAGCTAAATCTTTTCAGCTAGAAAAAGACATCATTTTTAAAGAAAAATCTTTAAGGTAAGAAAATACAAGAGAAATTTATTGTAAATCAAATAATTATGACCAAACCAATATATTTTATAGTTCCTCAGGGTCGTGATGAATAAAAGCTACCTGAGTCCCATGAAAAAGGATTTTATTTAAAATTCTAAAACTAAAAGCTTTTGAAATGAACAACCATGTATTTGTGGATTTTAGATAGATAGTGGGGGTTGGATTGCCAAATGGTTAACTAACACATACGCATTGTATCATAAGGTCTGTAATTGAGTCAACTGGCATGGTTTCCCCACTTGTACGTAACTAGGAGTAGGGTCGCCTGTCTAACCTTGTGGGTTTTGTCCAGGTCCTCTAGTTTCCTCCCACTGCTAAAGATCCCTACGCGTAAGCAAATTATTGAAATAAAATTGAACCATATGTAAGTCCCAAAATGACCTTGTTTGTGTTGAGTGGACATTAAACCCCATTTCTCTCTCGCGGTGAATAGGACACAAAATTTTGATCATTGATCTCAAAGAAAAAAATAATTAGATTTGATGCTGCTTAATGGTTAGAATTTTAGTCTTACTTTACTCCTGCTTTTGAGATAGAAAACCGGGCTTTCGTCAAATACTTCTATAGAGTAGGCTTTAGCACCTCTGTCTTCAGAAAATAATAGGACGTTAAACCCCAATTTATTGATTTTAGGAAAGTTTTTGTGAACCCCGATACAGGAGAACTGTATAGAAGTGGAGAGACAATGAAGAGGCCAGAATTAGGTGTAACCTTAGATACCATCAGTAGGGAAGGCTACGCAACCTTTTACAACGGTTCATTATCAAAGTTAATATTAGAGGATCTCAAGGAAATTAGTAAGTAAAGTTACTCAAGTATACAGACATGTAGACTTATACAGACTTATGTAGACTTATACAAATTTATACAGACTTCTGTAGAATTTTTCAGGTTCATGTAGAATTATACAGACTTATGAATGGGCACATACACGAATTTATACAATGTAGCAGAGGCAAATCTAGGATTTTCAGCAGAAGGGGCAAATCTAGGATTTTCAGCAGACGGGAATCCAAATAAATCTATATTTCTATAAGAAGAGTTGTACTGAAAATTTCGAAAAATGGAAAACTCTAGATGCCATTTTCAACTGTTTCTGCCCATGACCCCCTAAATTGTGCCTGCGAATGGGAGGGGGGGGGGCTACAATAATAAACAATCCATACTACATTTCATCAAACTTCAAAACACTCCTACCTTTTCACAGAGTAAAGTAATTTCACTAGATTCAGGTCTTTAACTAAATCTTACATAATGCATCTTTAAACTTACTTTAGAAATTGTTCTATTTAACAGAATCAATTATTACTGAGAATGATTTAAAGATGTATAGAGCTAAACAAAGGAAAGTATTAAAGATTAAATTAAATGATGGATTAAAGCTGTATTCCCCTCCACCCCCAGCTAGTGGTGCTGTTTTATCCTTTATACTTAATATACTAGATGGTAAGTACTCTTAATGCTTTATATCACTCTTTTTAAACCCTTTCAATTTCTGTAAATGAATACCAAATATCCTTGAGCAGATGGGGGTTGGATGGCCAAATAGTTAATGTGTGCCGATTGCATCATAAGGCCTGCCTCTGAGTCTGAGTCATTTGGCATGGTTTTGATTTTCCGCTTGTATGTGACAAGGAGTAAGGTCGTCTCTCCAACCTTGAGGGTTTTCTCCTGGTCCTCCACTTTATTCCCACTGCTAAAGACCCACACGCACAAGTGAATTATTCAAATAAAATATATTCTATTTTTGAACTATCATAGCAAAAACGGCCAGCTCTTTATCTAAATGTTACGTAATACATCTTTAAATATATTTTTATAAATGTTATTCCAGGTTACAAGTTTACATCAGATGATATAGATTCCATAGACAGTTCTGTTTTAACCTATCACAGAATGGTTGAAGCTTTTAAATTTGCCTATGCTAAAAGAACAGATTTAGGGGATGGAGATTTTGTCAACGTTAGAAATGTAAGTCGTACTGAAGATGTCTTTCTTTTTACGAAGATCAAAATATATTTTGTGCTCAAAATAAAACAACATATCTTACAACTCAGAAGTTCATTGCAAAAGTTGATAAGTTTACTTCTTTCAGCGGACAGGAAAAATTAAACTTTTCAGTTATCTGAACTGGTAACATATAAACTTTGATATCATATCCATCTATTTTCCATAAAATCTTTTTTGCGGTCTATTTTAAAAGATTCCACGTTCTTGCTGTTTTAGTTCAGAAATAGAATAGATTGTTCATCATTGTGGCAGCGTACCTCACAACAGAGACTTGGCCTCTACTGTTCAATTTATTGTCAAAGTTTAAAGCCTTGTGAATGCTTAAATCCATTTAAATCTCGACCATCCAATGTTCTAGAGAGTTGATAATATGCTTTGATAAATTTTTGAACTATTATACCAAGAAAGGTCAGCTCTCTATCTAAATCATAAATAATGTGTCTTTAATTATGGTCATTTAAAAATTTACCCATGTGTTGGAAATCATCTCTTGTGTAATATTCGAACACATAAAGATTCCCCTTTTAAAAGTTGGAGACACTGCAAGTTTTGAGATATTTACTTATTTATTTTTTTCAGTTAGTAGCCAATTTAACATCTCGACATTATGCGGAATATATTCGATCTATGATCTGGGATAATCAAACACATGATTTAATGTATTATGGACCAACATTTTACGATAAATTAACCACAAGTACAGCTCATCTGTCCGTTGTAGATCAGGATGGTAATGCTGTCTCTGTAACTAGTACAGTTAATGCTAAGTAAGTTTCATTTTATGATTTTATTAACCCTATAAGTATAAAAACTAATATTATGGTTTTATTAACCCTTTAGCTCCAGTTGTTTTGGTTTTATCAACCCTATAGAACTTATTTTATGTTTTTATTAACCCTTTAAAACCTGATTTTATGGTTTTATTAACCCTTAGAACCTGATATTATGGTTTTATTAACCTTACAGAGCCTGATTTTATGGATTTATTAACCCTTTAGCACTTACTCCAGTTCCTTGAAAAATAGTGAATGTCTCAAACGACTGCTCCCTGGACTATCTTTTATGTGCATACCAATATGTAGACAGGGCCTTTGTATCGTAGGACCAACTACACAGCTGTCCTTTTCAGGCCCTCTGTCCTGCACCACTGACAAGGGGAGAAACCATGCCCGAAAATCCTCAGGATCAGCAGCGAATCCCAGAACACCTGGTTTGCACGCAGGATCTCACTCATTAAGCCACTTTGGGGTCTCACCAGGGTGCAGTGAAGGTTGTGACATCCCCCACCCCACCATATTAGACTAAAAAATTTAATTAATTAACAAATGCGGGATTTTGCTTCTTTTTTTTGTAGATTTGGATCAAAATTACGTGGAATGAGAACAGGAATTATATTTAACAATGAAATGGATGATTTCTCGTCGCCAAATATTACAAATGAATTTGGTATTCCCCCATCACCAGCTAATTTCATCAAACCTGGAAAAAGACCGTTGTCTTCAATGTGTCCGGCTATAGCAGTAGATAAATCTGGTATGGTTAAATTGGTTATTGGAGCAGCAGGAGGATCTAGAATAACCACAGCAACAGCCTATGTGAGTCCTTTTTCTAGAAGTTTTACTTAGCTGAATCTTTTAAGTCACATTTTATTTCGATGCTACCCAAGGAGTAAGGTCGTCTCCTCAGCCTCGTAGGTTATTAGATTGGTAAATGGAATATAGATTAACCACAGCCTACAAAAGTCACTTTTCCAGAACGTTTACTTGACCAATTCTTTTAAACCACATTTTGTTTGGATTCGACACTTGAACGTGACAAGGAGTCACTTGTTTGATCGTTTTTTTTTTATCAGTAGCGAATAAGAACAGCATCAACCTACGTGAGGTTTATTTCAATTGATTTCAGATCAGGCCATTTTGATAATCTCCAAATCATGATCATTATCAAACTGACAGTTGAGATATCAGATCTGGCAATACTGATAGTAGTTATATTTTGTTCTGTATTTTCTTTAGATATAATATAGTTTTTTTCTAATTACAGGCTGCTATGAATGTATTATGGTTTGGTAAAAATATAAAACAGTCTATAGATGCTAGAAGATTACATCATCAACTGTTACCCCCGTATATATCGTATGAAACAGGTTTCAATGTGGTAAGATTATTTACTTTTTATTACGGTAGCATCATAAAGTCTGTCATTGAGTCAGGTGGTGTGGTTTGAATATATCCTGCTTGTGCGTGACAAGTAGATTCAGCTGCCCAACCTCATGGGTTTTCTCCTGGTTGTCCGGTTTCCTCCCACTGCTAAAAACCACTACGTGTGCACCGCAAGCAAATTAATGAAACAAAATTAAACCATATTATGGTTGTTCCAAAATGATCTTTGTCAGTGGTGAAGGACGGTGTCTAGTCATTCAGAGGGGACAAAAAATATATTATGAATTATCATGAATGAATTGTCATCTCTCTCTCTATCATTTCTATCATCTTTTTATTCCAGCATATAATGAATGGGTTAAAGCAGAAAGGCCACAATATAACAGAAGTAAAGATTGGTTCCTCCGTCGTACAAGGCATAACACAACATGATCATAAACTATACGCAAATTGTGATTTTAGAAAAGGTGGTGAACCAGCAGGGTATTAACATCTGTCATGACCTCAAGTCAAAGTTCAAAGTTGTTGCCTTTGTCAATGTTACTGCTGAAGAATGCTATTATTGTTCAGAAATATTTACTTATTATTTTTGATGTTAAAGGTTCTGGTCATCATTTGAGAGATTTTGAATCCCTGGTAAACTACAATATTGTGAAAGTTGAATCTGTAAAAGGAATATCTTTGCAAACACGGTTCAATTCCATTCGGTATTTTCAAAAATGTGATAAATTGAAATTGTCCAAAACAAGCCAGAGCCACCTATAATCTTTTCTGAAATCTTTTGATGTGCCTTTTGTTAATCAGATTGAATCCAAGCCAGGAGATAATCTCTTTTGATTTTGTTTCCTTAATTAAATAGTTAATTTGTGTTAATTTTTACATAGGGTATAAAAAACATTGAAACCAATGTTTATAAGTGGCTTGTAGGGAAAAGTCTCAGATATATATTTTAGTCGTCACTTCTGGGGTAGAAATTCCTAGAAACCTATATTTTATTCCTGGAACTACGTGAATCACTGTGGTAGAATTTCATTGAAACTTATCTTACTCCTGGCCCCGAGTTCACAAAGCATTCTCAGACTTAAATTAAGGATTTACTAAAATTTCAGCTAACGCTGTTTATGAGACATATCTCTGATCCAGAAAGACAAAACTTTGTGCATAATTTCTTCTTGAAGTATCTGATATACTAAAAAAGCAACAAAAGTTTTATAAAGAGCTATATTTCAGTTATAATATTTCCAACAATTTTAAATAAATTCTTAACTGAAGTATGAGAATGCTTTGTGAACTCGGCACCTGGAATCATTGGAATCACTGTGATAATTCTTCTAGAGAATAAAATTTAGAGCTTTTTTGCCATAAAAGTGTCTTGATAATCATGACCATATGCTTAATGTAAATATAGCAGCAAGTGATAGTCATGATAATAAGTCAGTTAATTCGTGTAATTTAAAAGTTACATTACCCAGTTAACCCATTTTTGACTATAGCGAATCAGCTCGCAATTTATTATTGTTATTACACACTTCTGTAACTCACAACTGCCACATGAACCTGACCAAAACCAGTGTTCCCTTTTCATAGCACATATATTATTAATTGCATATATTTGTTTTAGCAATGTTAAAATGTTTGTTTTTATGTAGCATGTTTAACAAAGATGTATATGTAAGAATTGGGTAAAGAGCTGGTTGGTTTTGCTATTATAGTTCAAAGAAGGCATGCAATAGGCAGATTGAACTTTTACATAATGCATCGTTAATTGTATTGTTTTTGTTGTTATACATATATACATTCCATATTCCTTTCTCGACAATAGACCACAATATAAAGGATCTCTATGTAACTATTCCGGATATTAGACCACAATATAAATGATCTCTATGTAACTATTCCCGATATTAGATCACAATATAAAGGATCTCTATGTAACTATTCCCGATATTAGACCACAATATAAAGAATTCAATGTTACAAATGTCTAGCTCTGTTTGTAATTATGTTTTTATTTTGCTGCACAAACGTCATGCGGTTCAACCATATGGACTGTGTCTTTCTCAGGATGTCGCAACTACAAGAAGCATATTTTTAAGTCATATTTGATTGACTGAAATGAGAATTTGTATGTGTTTTTTATTAATTTTTGATGAAATATTATTACACACAAGCTGACTTGTCTCTAATTTTTGAAATACTATTATTAAGTGTTTGAGAAGACGTGTTAAAAATATGATTTTTTTTATAATTAAGAATCGATCAAATAACATTAAAGATGCTTCTCGATATACACACTACATAATTTGATGATAGCCTAACCAAACTCAGTCACCTATCAGCTCATTTCAAAATATCAACAATTTGTACAGACAATGATTTCAACCTAGGTATTCTGGACAATATTTAACATTGTTCACTAAAGTTAATCCAGGAAAAATGCGATTAGAATTTTAAGATTTTTTTTCCGCCAGTTCTCAAAAAGAATCACCACAAAATTATTGCCAAAATAAAATTTAATCGCCAATTTCATATTTTCATCGCAAATTGTGACTTTGGCGATCGATATGTATGATATTTGTTTTATTGATGATTTTTTTTATATTTTGCACCACAGCATAGTATTCATTATTAATTTTATTCATGAATTTTTATTTTTTGACTTTTTATTTTAAGAGCACCTTTATTTACATATATATAATACACTATTAATATTAGAAGATTTTTTTACATATATATAATACACCATTAATATTAGAAGATTTTTTAAATACAAAATCAGATTTGAAATAAAACTTAATAAGGGTTGAATTTAACATTGATTGGGTCCAGTGCATATTTTTTTTGAGGACCCTTTATTTTTTGAGCACATGTTTTTAGACTATGCCGCCAAAAACTATCTGGAAAGGGGGTCCTATTGATCTTTTCAAATTGTCAATGACAGACAATTTCCTATCAATATTTGATTTCTTTTTTTAAATTTCTGACAATCATCACATTTCATTCACCAATTGTGTTTTTACAAATGCATCTCCAAAAGCAACTTTAGCTTAAAGTGTATAATTTTGAATTAGCTTAAATTATAGAATTTCAGTTGGCCAAAATTGTATAATTTTGTATTAGTTTTAATTGTATAATATTTAATAAGCATAAATTGTATAAATTTTTATTTAGCTTAAATTTTGATTAATACTTAGCTTAAATTTTGATTAATAATTAGCTTAAATTTTGATTAATATATAAATTGTATACTTTTGAATAATGCTTAATTTATATAATTTTGAATAATGCTTAAATTGTGTAATTGTATAATTTTGAATAATGCAATTTTGAATAATGCTTAAATTGTATAATTTTGAATAATGCTTAAATTGTGTAATTGTTAATTTTGAATAATGCAATTTTCAGTAATGCTTAAATTGTATAATTTTGAATACATTTGTATGATATATACTTTTATTAACTTTGACAAGTCTACATCTATTGGGTATCTCACTAAAAAAAAAGCTCTGTTTGCTATGGTGTTAAAGGAAAACCCTCCAAGACATCCAGTTTAATATGGGGGACTGGCTTCATCAGTTTACAGTGAATCTACAGTATAGTGTGTTGATTTTATGACGTATGTGTAGCTGTAAAAATATATATCAAACATGTATTATTTAAGAGATGATTACAGGCTTGCAATGTGAATGAATGTCTAAATAATAATTTATAACTGATTTGAAGCCAGAAAAAAGTACTACAATGGGCAGATTTAACTCTTAAATAATGCATCATTAATAGTTTTCAAACAGCTCTTCTGGATATGTGTTTGATTTATTTATATGGTTACTGATATATTTGTAGCCACTGATATTAATATTAATTTAACTAAAAAAATTTAAAGATGCTACCTTTTCATTGGTCGAGGCTTAAAATCTTAGTACATATTTTACCTCTCAGCCAATGAATATACCGGTACTGTATTCTAAAAATATTTTAGTTAAATTTTTTGTAAATAAATCCCCAGTGTTAATATTAAAAAAAAACTTTCCTGTTTACAGAGGCAAACTAGAAAAAGCACTTAAGAAACTTATACCTTAGTAAAGGATTATTATTATTATATTATTAATTTATTAATTTTTGTAATATTGCGAAACAATGGTTTCATTCCAAAAGCAGGCATTCCTCCATTATCAGGTAATATGTGATTAGTTTTACTTTTGTCTTAAGCGATTGTGTTTACGGTAGTAAAATGTAATGAATTTATTTATACTATTATAATTGTTAAATGGTGGGTCGGGTTGCTGAATAGTTTAATGTGTGTGCGCTTTAGAACATAAGGTCTGTTGTCATTTTGTCAACTTGTTTGATTTTGATTCGCACCTTGTACTAACAAGTGGACATTAAACCCCAGCTCTTCAGCATTCCAGCGTAAGTTTTCATCTGAACAACATATACCCCGATAGCTTTGTGTGTAGTGTTGTCCTCTCGTGTTTATTGTTATAAGACCATTATTTATATTAAACACGTTTTGCTGAAGACCTCGTTATAGTGCATGTCACTATAAAACTAGTTTCATTCCAGGCAAATATTTATTCTAGACATGTATATATATATATAGGCCTACAGTGCCAAAAGATCATTCAGAGATTTCCGTTTGTCTTTAAGTGGTTAGGGTGTTGGAAGAATTCAGACATTGAGACAATCTGTCAAATTCACAATTTGTGCCATTTTGTCCGAACGATATTCAATGTAGACAAAGGAGTAGATTAGGTCTAAATATTAAGGCCACCTGCAGATTTCGTCAAGGTCACGAAATGTAAACAGGGTTAGGGCATATGATGGTTGCAAGAATAGTTTACATCTTGTGACCATGACAAAATCTGCAGGTGGCCTTAATATTTGGATACATGATGTTATATTGATCTCCCGTGAATGAATGTAGAAATCATGATATCAGAAACAAATTTGTCATTATGAATTTAATTTGTACATTGAATATACATGTTCATGTTTAATTTGTACATTGAATGTGTATATACATGTCATTTTTACATTGAATGTATATGTACATGTTTAATTTGTACATCGAATGTGTATGAATGTGTATACCTGAACACGGTTAATGTGCACATGTTTAATTTAGGCCTACACATTAATGTGTACAGCAGCTACATGTTTATTTTTAAAAACGGTAAACGGTTATTAATAGGACTGGATTCATTTTATAATATATTTGTATGTTTATTATCTATCATCTGAACTGATTATTCTAATAAAATATTTTATTAAAACGAATAAGTGTTGTTTGTGCTATGAAGTGATTTTGCCCAGACAGTGGCTTTTCGAATTCCAGTTGTCAAGGATTAGAGACCCTTTTCTTTCGTCAATAACAAGGGGAAACCAAGCCAGAAAATCCTGATTGACTTTCTTAGTGAACCAGGGGGATTGGGAACCTAAATACGTAGTCAGGAATGAGCTGGTTTGAGTTGAGTGGACTTAAAACCCCCTTTCTCTTAATGAAACAGTGTGTCGCACAAGGCCACCATGTCTCTGTGACAAACATAAAAAGTAAGAAAAATGGTAGCCATATTCTCGAGCTAAACCATGGGTCGAACACACGGTCCATGGTTAAACAAAAGATGTATGTGTACAATTTGTGAAGAGTATGAAAGAATAGAATCCCAGTTTATGTGGAGTTATCTCCCTTTGGTCCAAAAATAGCTATTATCGCAGGAAATACGAAAATTCAACTTCTAATACTACATGTATATGAGAGAGAGAGAAATAGGGTTTAACTCAACACAACCAGGTCATTTCGGGACTAACATATGGTTTCAATTTTATTTCAATAATTCGCTTGCGCGTAGGGGTCTTTAGCCGTGGGAGGAAACGGGAGTGCACGGAGGAAACCCACGAGGTTGAGAAGGCGCCCCTATCTCCATGCCACATGCGCTCACACCGGGGCTCGAAACCACAGCCGCAAGCCAGAGGTGACCGGCCAGCTAGAGGTCGAAGCGCGGCACTTTAGACCACTAGGCCATCCCAACCCCCTACATGTGTATGGCTTTTTATTCTCAAAGTAATTAATTTATCATAAGAACGTTGTTTACGAATAACAATTACCTCATAAAGAGTAGCTATGAATTACGATGAGGGAGTCAGTGCGGTTGAAACATCGATGAAGCATAGTAAAGATTGACAATATTATTGAATTGAACTGATCTAATCCTCACCCCAACTCTTAAGCTAGTTCCTTTACCCTTAAACTTGTTGTCATACAGAGTGACACAGACGGTTTAAATGGGGACTAATTGGGCTGCAGTCAGGGATCCCTTAAAGGGGAGGCCCCTAAATTACTCCTACAAACAATTTTGAATCATAAATAAATATGTCATTTATTTTGTTGTATATGTTTGTGCTAAATAAATATATCTATCTACCATAATACAAACAAATCAATCTATCTATCTACCATACTGACAAACAAATGACATACAAATTGCATTTGTGTAAGTGTACGTGATGGACATTGACCAGCATACGTCCCCTTTTCACTGTTGATTCAAGTGGTCCATTATGAGAGTCCCGCTAATTTAATACCACGTGCGTGTGCCCAGAAATGAATGTTCGTGAATATTCCTTGAAATACATAACCTTCCATTGCAGGTTCAGAAAACTGACAAAAATTCTAACTTTCTTTAATAATATTTATTATACAAATATTGTCATTCACCAAAATATATAACACATATATACAATAATATGTTTCAACAAATCTCAAAATACATAAATAACCGACGGCCATCTTTATATGACGGCGGAAATGACTAAAATATTTGGTTTGATATTCATAATACTGGAAATGACTAAACCATTTGGTTTAATATTAATAATACTGGAAATGGTATATTTTGATTTTATTCGCTCTGTTAAATAATATGTTAGGGAATATAAATAAATAAATAAATAAAGCTTATTAGTGGACTATACGTGTATTATAATATTTATTGAATTCAAGACTTGGTATATTTTTAAATTTGCATTATGTAAGATGTAGATAAAGTTCTTACAATTATTGCTATACTAGTTTACAAATAAATAATGCAAAATGAATATGAAAATTTTATTCAAATTACTTTATATCGAACGAAGTAATCGGTGTTTGAAGTAATGAATGGATGTAGCATAGATTGTTTATTACCGAGACTAAGTATCAATTCGCCATTTTTGAATTAAATTATTACATGACGATCGTGTTTCAATCCATTTAAATCCCGGTCACCTGATGGGACAGAGAGTTGATCACGGTGCTGTCATGTGAATAAATGTCTAAATAATAGTCTATGGGACATTTGAAGCCAAAATTAAGACGTGCAATGAGCAGATTTACACACTTCATCTTTAGAAAAAAAACAAACAAAAACGACAAATTTTCAATTGAAAATCCATTTGGGGTTCGAATCATCGTTGATTGACTGACATTAATTTAACTTTTAATTTTACTGGTTGTCCAAGTATCTTTTTGACGCTGGTCGTCGTGTGAATTTTTGAACAATATAATGATTTTTTGCGTCTGATAATCCGTGCTAAGAAAGAAAGAAATATATAACACTACTGTTTGAGTTCTGGTAAATAATAAACGGATTTCTTCGATTATGAACAAACTAGTTAACTTTAGTTATTATAAACTTACCCGTGTGTTTGAAATGAACTCCCGTTAAATAAAATCCATTGCACCACTAAAAATCCCAACGAATAAAACCGGTTCTCTCTTGAAAAATTTGAATATTTACTTGTTATTTCGACAGAGTGGATAATAACATTGCTTTCGTCACATATTGGACGAATCCAACACACTGAAGCGAGGTTGTTTAAATTTGACGCATATTTTGGCAACCACGTGCTATACTCAAAGCAAAGCGCCAACATTACGATCGTTTGAGTTTGGGCGACGAAATATCAATTGAAGGCAATTACATAGGAGCTTTATATTGAAACCATTGATCGCCAGTCTATCAAATTTTATTCACAATGAAAGAATCACTGATTGCACGGATACTCGTAAAAATAAAGTCATATATAAAATATAAATTTTAATATCCTATCTTCTTTATGTTATAAATAGTTTAACACGGATCAAGAAGCACACCTCCGAGGTGTCTGAGGACTCTGAGTGTATTATTAATTTGATCTCATTCTTTGGATCAAATAATAACCGCTTCAGTGACATTTTTAAGCGTGTTGCGGCAGCGTTCAAAGTGGCTAATGGCATTGGGGGGCGGATACAATGCCGATAAGTCCGTAACACCCTGTAAGAAGCGGAACATTAATTGTAAATGGCCTGCATATATGTTAAATAATAATATTATCTTACCATATTATAAAGATGGGTAATATTTAAGGCCCATGAAAAGAATGTAGTTATTTTTGTTCCTCATGCGTGTTAAAAAGAAAATTATCCCATCCGAGCCGCTAATCAAATAATTAAGTCGGTAACAAATTTTAAAAAATACAGGTTGTTATGTGTGCGAACGCTCAAACTCAATGCCGAGTCGAGACGTGCTTTTAACTTCAACCAAAGAATTGACGTAAAAATGCCACATTTCCGATGCTGTCACCCCTGATACAAAGTGATATCTCCCGAGGTGTGACGTAACCAGCTGCCATATTTGATATTTTTCTTAACCGAAAGTTTTTCGGATTTCAATTTTTCAAGAGAGAACTGTTTTTATACGTTGGGACATTTAGTGGTGCAATGGATTTTATTTAACGGGAGTTCATTTTAAACACGCAGGTAAGTTTATGATAACCAAAGTTAACTAGTTTGTTCATAATCGAAGAAATCCGTTTATTATTTACCAGAACTCAAACAGTAGTTGATAATCTCTCACACGACTGGGATACAAATCAGGTTAAAAAGGGACTCATCAACAGATTATATCCAACACCATAGGTAATGTTGAGAAATTCTCAAATATTTGACGGAATTGAACCATTTTTGGACTGCTTTTCCCTTCAGAGTTTAAACATTCAGACAATTTTGTAATTTGTAATTTTGCAAACACCGTTTGAATAATTTGCACTAATGACTCATAATCATAACTTTTAATAATACGTGTCGTTATTTGAAACACCTTGCCCTAGTAACTCATAATCACAACTTTTGATAATACGTGTCGTAGTTTGAATTAAGAATGTAAGCATACATGTAGAAATTTCTAATAATAAATAAAACAGCTTTATATTAAGCTGTTTGGGTGTCTGGTACGATGGTAGATATTGGTTGCTGGCGTACTTTAGGACTGACGTAAGAGCCACGTGACGTAGTTTCCCAACTATTATACTGTGCTTTCAAACTATGGTGATCTAATTCTGGTTGGTGACCTGGGAAGGCGTGTGGATGACGTGCTGGGAAAATAAATAAAATAATAACAATTTTCATTTATATTCATGTCGGTAATGTTGGTGTGCACGTAACTAAATATCCCTTGTCAGTAGGCCGTAATCCGGACAAAATTTACCTCATAGCACACTGTATGGCGTAGGAAGTTATAAGGAGCAGAACAGTAGGACGTTAAACCCCATTTTATTTCATTTTCTAAATCCGGCGTCTTGAATTTAATATCAACATGTCTGTGCTAGTTGACATTTATTTACATTTTCTTACCTTTTAAATGTTTCAATTCTTTAGGAACTTGATTGGGCGCTACGTTATGGCTAGTATCATAATATGTCGATTCAAAATAATGGTTATACTAAAAAAAATAACAACAAATAAATATTGGTTATAGATCTACTAAAAAAGTAAAAGAAACGATGGTTATGTTTATATCACATACATTAAAAATTATTTATTTATCTATTTATTTATTGTGAATCGTAGAAAAGTCCAGGGTTTCCAATATAAAGTATCTTACCTGCGACGGAAGGGGTTTATTTTTCATTCGGTTGATATCAAATCTCTTTTCATTCCAGTTTCCAATTAATGTTGTATTGCTATATGCGTCTTCTTTAGTCGTGCACCTCCAGCCAACTTGACCAAATTTACTGTTCTCATGTTCGTGAACCCATTCTTCAGCCAAACCACTACAGCGCACCATGCTTCTAAACGGTGGCTCCGGTTGCGAACTCATCTTGGTTATGGTAGGCAAAGTTTTTTTCCGCAGATGCAAGCAAAGCAATTTAATTAAACCTCAAAAAGCTAACAGATACAATAATATCCTCGGTCTATGAAACCTGCTGAATTATAAATAGTAGTATGTGTTGGACATGGTTGTTACGTTATACACTGGATTGTGATGTCATGTTGTTAAGCACGTGATACTCACGTGACGGATTAAATTGTTACACTTACTGGTCTACTATTTCTATTTATAGAATGGTTCGCGTTTGTATTGTAATACACTGCCGTGGGCGTTCCCGTTAGTGTCCTAATTAGATTCTATGGTTGATATTAAAAAATACTGAACAAAATAAATGAGTTACTAAAAAAATATGACGTCAACTATCTTGTGACGTCATGATTTTTCGCAAAATTATAGGTTGAGTTTTGTGGGGTTTTTTGTTAATTTTTACAATAGACAATTAAATAATTTTTAAAATATATTGTATTCAGGCAAAGAAAAAACTCCCATACTGATTTTTGCTCTGGTTATCATTTTATTTCTATTTTTTTCAATCTGTAAAATTATGCGTATAGTTTCAATTTTGCCGACAAATAATGACGTCACAAGAATCCGCCTATCAAAACATAGCACCATGAAACTGAAAGGCGATATAAATAATAGGCTACTATGTAGCCTATGCGAATACCCCGTACGCAAACATGTATTATGTATTAGTAGAAATAATCTCAGGTCCTTCTTTAGGCCGTAATAAATTATTAACTTGCCAAGAGCATATTAAAGCGATAATTTCATATTTTCAAAACAATTATTTCTATGTCTTTTTGCTCAATAGGTTGTCAACTCACTATTATACGATCATAATCATTCTTTCCCAATCTTATCACTCATTCACACAGAAAATGATAACACAATTACCCCCCTTGTTTTTCTATTGCCCCCATGCAACAGCTATCTTCAAACGTTGGAATTTGAAGTTAAAAATGACATTTTTGCCAATTTCTCAACTGACAATAGTGAATTAAAAGATTAAAAGGATTATTCTTTAACAAGGTATGACTGTTTATGGATACCATCTATTTTAAGGCTTTATTTTAATAAATTTGAAAAATATGACTTAACAATATGAAATTGCAGCTTTAAGCAAATCTCAATGACACCGGATGCTTTACATTTTCGATGAATTCAAAAACGATCCGCTAAATTATTGAGACAATATAGTAGCAATGACAATCGAGACTCCTCTATTCCCAAACAGCGCTAACGTCGCTCAGAATGTGAAGACTTAATAATTTGACTGACATTTTCATGAAATGAATTGGAATGGGGTTTAACGTCCTACTGTTATGGTCTGAGTAGGCTAATGGAGACGGGCATCCACCGTACAGTGTCCTATGAAGGGAATTTTGCCCGGACAGCTGTCCTACGACCTACTTCCAACTGCCAAGGGATCTTATATACGTTTACGCAAATATGTACACAGGGCTCATCCGAACGTAACTTTTCAGACCCCCTTTCTTGCACTACTGACAAAACTGGGCAAATGATGACCGGGCTAATGAAGACGGGGCATAGAAAGGGCGCCGGAATATGTCAGCGTGGGGACTGGGGATTCCCCTTGTCAGAGGTGACGAATAACGTCTAGTCGTTCGGATTGTACGAAAAAAAAAGGCTCCGTGTACACACTGTGGGCACGTAAAAGATAAGAACAATTGCCAGTTACATTTTGAGGAAGAGTTTGGTGAAAACGCCGATTTCAAAATTTCACTTGCCCATTGGGTACTGAAATGTCGGACGTACTATACTATACACAATTATGTAGTTTTTCAGGTAAATAAGTCCCATGGAACGAGGCAGACCATTACGTCATGGCATACCTGAGCCACAGACAACCAGATTGATTTTTGTAAGGGAAATCGATACTTATCGGAATAAATGTAAATAGTTTTTGTTCCGCAGGGTGAACGCACTGCTATTCAATTGAGGCCAGACAATTCAACGGCCAGAGCAGTCATTCATCGACACGCCTTGTTTCAACAGTAAGAATGAACATGTCGTATTGTGCTGGCTTCATAATAGCCAGTGTATGTAACAGTTACCTTAAATAACAGTTCTATCGACCTTCTTAATTCATTTTATACGCCCACAAATTTGGTCCGATTAAGATGAAATTTAACATAATATAATATGTTAATAGCCAAGCAAAGATTTTGGTGCGCATCAAAACTGAACTTCTTGTTTACTACTGGGAATCACTGAGCCGAAGTGAGTAAGGCGCTGGCTCGGTGTGCCGAGGAAGTGAAATGGTGGAGAACTGATGACTGCATGGCAGAGATGTCTGGTCGTTCGGGTGGTACCAAAAAAGAGGTCTTGTGTATACATTGACGTGTACGTAAAATATCCCTTGGCAGTTAGAATTCGATATACGAGTAGGCCATAGCACCGCTGTCCGGGCAAAGTTCCCCCTCACAGTATAGACTATATTGTATGCCCGTCTTCATTAGCCCTGTCGGAGCCGCATAATAGGACCTTAAACTCCATTTCATGTGTTTGGGTCGTTAATTCACATTGAATAATCTCGAAAATACACTTGTATTACACAACAGTATCTTACAATATGAGAGTTATATCATCATATATATACTTTGACTGGGAAATATTGATGTTATAATCAACACATTAAAGCGACATTAGATAATATTAGATAAAAAGCTATAGCGGGTCTCGCTTATAGAGAATATGCTGAAAATTTCAGTCAAAGTACTTCACTCTGACCCAAGTCATCGGCGATACAATTTTTATCTTGTCTCGATTGTCATTCCTACCGTTGTTACGATAATAAACACAAAGTCTCGATTATCCATATTTACGGTTATTTCATCAACCACAAAACGTATTCAAATCTACTAAATATCAGAGCCAACCGATGGCATCAAGAGTTGATTGGTTTACACATAGTTTATTGTACTAGAAATTGCATTACAAATGGCTTGGGACAAAAGCAAAGAAAACTTACAGATACCCTCACCACATATTTATAGTTATTCATTTTTCATTATCTTTTTATGAGCTATTACAGCAAACATGCATTATGCAAGAGCAAAATCTGCCTATTGTAGGTCTTTCTTTAGGCCTGAAATGCCATAAAAACTATTAATTAGACATTGATTAACCTATTCAGACCATAATCAACTCTCGATGTCGAAGCTAGCATAAAATTTTTGTTGGATTGTAGTTCGATTCGCTGAAATATTTTCCTTCGTGATTTACCAATAAAAATGGATGACCGAGACTCTCGGTTTTGTCTTACAGACTTTAGTATTGATGACCGGGGCTAAGCTAAACTTTCATTCGCTTAGTTCTAAGTTAATAATGGATCAATTTGACTGAAATTTTCAGCAAATTGCCTTTACATTAGCTAGTTTTTAACTATAGTAGTGAGAACTGCAGCTCGTTATCTAATCTCCCATAAAGTATCTTTAAGTATTTAAAATATTAAATGTTACCTGATAAATCATTAGTTTCAACAAGTTATAGGAAAATGTTTGAAGAGAGGTGGGGTCTCCCTGGACAAGTAAAGGAACCTTGTGGTTAAACACCCCTAAGCACGATGGTAAATATTCCACCATCAGCGTTTGGTGTTTGCTACTATCCAGCCAGAGAATTATACATCTAGGCTAACCTTTAGATCTACTGCTCCAACGCCCACATCATCTCACCCAATGCATCCAGTGATTTCTTTAGTTCGATGGTTTTAGATTTCTATGTATAGACGACTTCCGTGAGAATGTCATGGTTTGTACTGGGAATATTTACTTGTAGAATAGACACCCCACGCCAGAAAATGAAGATGAACTTTCTCGGTTAATACCGGGATCTCCGGGTTAGCGATCCAGCGTCTTACTCACTGTGCGACCGCGGCTTCTTCAAGTCATTACAACTGAAATAAGCTGGGCGGACATGCATGCATAATACAGACAGTCGGATATATCGGAAACACGATTATTAAATGACGTCATTGGTTTGGGTCTTTATTGCCTTTATTACAAGATCAGGATTTCATGACAGACGACAAAGAAAGGAAAAAATGTCCCCCATGCTGCATGTTGATCTATTTCCAAACATATTGACCTAAATACATACAGATGAATCTGTGACTGACATCATTTTTACTAATTATTTCCGATACTCTACATACGAACAAAACCCAGCAGAAGTGGAGATCTATCAAAAGTTGAAATAAAAGGAAAAGAATGGTGTGTGACGTCAAAGATGCCTTATACCATAGGTCAAGTTACATCACGTGATTGCTATATAAGGAATGTCAATCTTTTTTGTCAGGAATCAAAGAAGAATAAAAGAAAAGGTTGACTTTGTTGAGATTAGGGACGACAAAAATCACTAGTTTTGTCTTTTTGTTCTTTCTATTTCAGAGGGGTTCCCTTTTTAAATTATTTTATTTTTGTAATAAAACAATTGACGTGCGCATTATATCTGGATAGATCAATGAATTTTGTTTATAATTTGTGCAAATCATGCATACTTGCCGGTGACTAGTAGAGCCCCACCTTGTCCGAAAAAATCTTCGAAATTTTCCCACGTGGTTCCCCGCTGTCAGTGATGCAGGACAGAGTGCTTGACAAAGGACAACGTAAAGTCGTTCGGATAGTACGAAAATCCGATTTCCATTGTACACGTTGGCGTGTACGTAAAAGATCCCCTGGAAGTTGGCATTCGATATGGATGGGAGCCACGGTGACTCAGTGAGTCAGACGTTGGCTCGCTAACCCGGAGGTCCCATGTTCGATCTCTCCGTTGGTGTAGGACTGGGACGAAAAATCACAATCTGATTAAAACACAGATCCTTTTTCGTTTCGTTTTTTTATAGTTCAAAATTTCGTTTTACTTGTCTTTACAGGAAGAGTTGCACACTGATCAGCAGTGACGCGACTTAATTAGTCCCCCATATTAACTTTTTTCTTTCGATAAATTAAATTCTAAAACATTTTTTGTATGTATTAGAAAAATAAGTAAAGACGTTTGAATTATTTGTAGTTAAAAAGTATTTCCTATTTAGTGTAAATAGGTATTAAAAAGGGTAAAAAGCATCATTTTGCCCGGAGCAGTTACGTGTTATGTAAACAATGCACGAGCCTTTGAGCCAATGATTGTCGCCAAGTGAAGTCAATGCACGTGTTGAGGACAGTCATCTGTGGCAGAGATAATTCGTATGTATTTCTCTGTGAAACAGATTGGAAAAGTTGTTATATAATAGCCGTTCTTATTGATGTGAGGAATTAGCCATTGAAACAGGCTGTTACAGCGAATTCTTAGCATTCTCTGCTCGAAACTGTGGGTAAACCACAAGAAACATCAACGCCGATTGATTTACAAATGTCTGACGTCATAGGCTCAAAAGCCCACCACTTCAATCAAAACGCCCTTAATATAACAAATCTTCCAGCTTCCAGATCCTGTCATGACAAGTAAAATAAAACGAAACGAAATAGGATCGGTTATCGTAACAAATAAAACGAAACGAAATAGGATCTCTTATCACAGCAATGACAATCGAGATTACACTCCACAATAACTCCACTGAGAATGAATAATTTGACTGAATTGTTCAACATATCTTTTCATTATCTATTTTTGAACTAATATAGCTAGAACTTTCAGTCATATGTCTAAATCTTACCTAATGCATCTTTAAGTATTTAGCGTGGACCTAGTCGTGGACATAAGATATTATCCGAAATTTGGAAATGGCGATTAGCGGCTTTAAAAACAGAATTGTTAGTACGGTGCGTGATATTTGCGTGCAAACTATCGATTCCTTTACTTGGCACTTTTTATCACACAAGCATAGTATATTTCATGCGCGTATGACGTCTCGTCTTGTGCCATGAATCATGTTATCGTAATAGCTCAGCTAACCGATGCAATCGTTTCACGCTGTAGTGCGTTTTATCCACAGGTTGAAAAACGTATAGTTTGTTCACATTTGCATAAGTACGTGGGCCAGGCCAGTAGACATTTATATAGAGTCGTGTTGTGTGTTATTTAAAGTGAAGTGAAATAGAGTTTATATGATATTATGATAAGAAATGGAATGAAATGGGGTTTAACGTCCTACTGTTCTCGCTGACGTGGCTAATGAAGATGCGCATATGTCATACATGTGCTATGAGGAAAGTTTGCCCAGACTGGGATTCTCCGGCCTACCCCACATTCGAATTCCAACTGTCAAGGGTTCTAATATGTGCACGGCAATGTTTACACGGGGTCTCGGGTTTTCGTACCTTCCGCACGACTACATACTGTGCCTTGCCAGGCCCCATGTCCTGTACCACTGTCCAGATGGAACCATGCCAAAAAATTCCAGTGAATTATCACCGCCGACACCGGGGTCGAACACGTGACCTCTCAGAAAGTTTCAATTTGGGCGAAACGTAGATAGGCGAAACGGTGCACTAGATATCACTAAAAAAAGAAAGGCACATTGTTGTACGAAATCCATATTTGTTTCAACATTTGAATCAGAGTTGTGATTTGTTGTTTTGTCGCTCGCTATACTTCGCGTAGAGTGTTTGGACAATCTCTCCGCAGTCTTCTAAAACTCGAGCTTGCTAGAATTTGTCTGATCCCCAGTCTGGCATAAGGGCTTTCTTTTTCACATATCCACCGATCTGTGAAAATTGTATTTTTTAAGGGGCGTTGGGATGGCCTAGTGGTCTAGAGTGCCGCGCTTCGACCTCTAGCTGGCCGGTCACCTCTGGCTTGCGGCTGTGGTTTCGATCCCTGGTGTGTGCGTATGTGACATTGAGAAAGGGGCGCCTTCTCAACCTCGTGGGTTTCCTCCGGGCACCCCGGTTTCCTCCCACTGCTAAAGACCCCTACGCGCAAGCGAATTATTGAAATAAAATTGAAACATATGTTAGTCCCAAAAATGACCTAGTTTGTGTCGAGTGGACGTTAAACCCCATTTCTCTCTCTCTGTATTTTTTAATATCGTTTATATCGAATTCTTCTTGATTCTTCACGGGGTGTTTAATTTTAAAACCTCGCAGTTCGAACTTATTATTCTTTAATTGCATCACTCATTGATATGATAAATATGGACCATAGGCTTCCGCGGTCCTGTTTCTAAGGTTCTGTGCTTTTACAATTACCGCGTCAAGTTTCCACAGATATATGCCACATGGAGACCCCCCACCCCACGACCAAACCCGCGGTTCCTTTGGTTTCCCATTGCTAAAACTAAAAACCCCTATTGAAGTACAATTAAACGATGTTATACGTGACCTAGTTTGGTTCAAGGGGATTTGACCCGGCCAACCCCACCTCATCCACCCCCGTCTCTGTCGTATTTATTTTCCGATCATCAAGTTACAGACATACCGCCGTGTCTATTATGTTAATCATCAGATAAATATTCATGAAAACTGGTCAAAGGTCAAGATTGCAACACTTTGACGGCTGTTGGCCACACCCCCTTGTGACAAACTATTCAAGGGTCAATCGAAGCCGATAAATATGCATTGATCCTGATTAAATACACGCCCAACACAACAGTCAATATTTTTCGCTGAGGCAGCGTTTTTAAATTTTTACAACTTTTAAAACCACTTGATTGCTGCTACGGATTAACATTCATTGCAAGTAATAACGTGATGCAGAAAGGGAAAAAAGTAATTTAACGTCACAAATAATTGATTAGTTGATGAGTAGAAAAATTATCCAGACCGTTAATGTTCATTCACACGAATGTGTAAAGATTAAATAGATACCTATATGTAAAATGGCAGTGCGTCGGCAAGTTGTTTCCATGCAGTATCTGCCAATAATACACCACACACGTAATAACCCTGGCATTTAGTTCATTCATACTTTCCTTAGCCTAACCATTTACAAACCGGTTACGGTGCAAGTTTAAATTCACTGCTGACGTAATCCATTCACCGTGTAAACCAGTTTTGGAAGCGCGTGAAAGACTACCGGCGAATAGTTAACAGTCCCCATTGACTAGACCTGTTTCAGTGGAAACATGGCTGAATGACACTAGCATACCGGGATAAAAATTGGATATACTTGGATCAGACATGCAATATTCGTTGTCCTTTTCTAAAATGGCGAAGAACGAACCCGAGAACGATAAGAAATCCACACGGCGAGTGACATTCCAGCTTGACACGGATGGTAAAAGTAGTGATGTTATTTACCGTGGTGAGTAGTTATTGTGCGTGTATGTGTATGTGTATATATACATATACTATAAATGTATATAGATCTATTACTTACATTGTATATACATATACATATATATAGTATACGTCTTACCTACATACCTTTAACTACACAGACACAGACATTGAAGAATTTCAACAGTTATTTTTTTTTTGTCAGTAAAAAAAAAACCCTAATCGATTATCGAATATCTAGCTCCAATGCTGGAATGTGTAGTCGGGGTCTAATTTTTAGTGCAATTTCCATTTCAAGGACAGAAATTTCTAATCGATATCGATCATTTTATTGATTATCACGGTGTAATATTACCCCAGTTTAAACGTTATATTAATATTTATTCGCGAACTAAAAAAACGTCCCACCCTGCAAAATTATGTCATGGAATCCATGTTGGTTCCTAAGAGTACGGAGATTTTATCCGACCGGTAACCACACATAAAATAATGCCGGAGAACTGCACCATAACATATTGTCAGAACGAACGGTAATGTGCAGTTATATACATATTACGGTTTAAGATATAGATTTGAAGTGAACATGAGAGAAATCTAATACGTTAATTAACATATATTTACAGTAGCAATATTTTTATATATAGATACAAAAACAACCTCGTCCAGTCTTTGTTAAAGTAACAATTTTGTTATTTATTTACCAAAACAACCACGTCCAGTCTTTGTTAAAGTAACAGTATTGGTATTTAGATACAAAAATAACCATGTCCAGTCTTTGTTAAGTAAGAATATTTTATATATAGATACAAAATCAACCACGTCCAGTCTTTGTTAAAGTAACAATATTGTTATTTAGATACCAAAACAAACACGTTCAGTTAGTGTAAAAGCAACAATATTGTTATTAATTTATAAAAAGAAAACCCCAACCAATTCCAATGTGTATTATAGTTGCAATATTGTTAGCAATTTATAAAACCAACCAGTTTGTTATAATAGTCAATATTGTTATTAATTTATGAAAACCAACCATGTCCAGTCTTTGTTAAAATAACAATAGTAATATCATATCGTTATAAATTTATAAAAACAACCACACCAAGTTTTTATACGAAGCTTATATATTATAGTTTGTTGTGTATGGCATTTAGTAATGCATGAACAGCTAAGTAATTGTTATTCCTTATATATTATTTATTTATATTATGGTCATCTACAAACTTAGAGCTTTGTATTAAACAACAGATCATCCGGGTTGTTTAAATACCTCGTTTACTGTAATGAAATGTAATGGTGTTTAACTTGACATCCTACTGTTCTGTCCCGACTTGACTAATGGAAACGGAATATGCCATTGAAATTTTGCCCGGACACTGGCGCTTTGACTTACCTCTCATATCGAAGGATTCTTTTACGTCCACGTCCACGCTTTGGGGATTTAGTTACACAGTCTTGACTCTACCTTGGATATTAACATGACACCTGTTATAGTATACGTTAGCAATTCACCCCTAAACTTATCCATTCCATGTATTAGCCCCCACCCCACCCGCATCTATAGTGGACATGATATTAAACTAATCACACATGATATTAAACTAATCACACATATACAGTGTTTTGCATAATAGATGTAAGATAATACATCTACTTGACCCCCCCCCCCCCCACACACACACACAGACACACACGGAACTCAGCATTGTAAGTAGATGAGTGATACTCATGCCTATTCCCTGGTCCCTTGTCATTCATTTGAAATAAATATTGGTTACACAAAATTCAACTGAAAATACATGCATATATATTTAAATTATTTTATTTGGTTTTTGCACATCATCGATTTTAATAGCAGTATATGTGAATAGTGAAACACTTGATTTATCGCTTCGAGCACAATTGTATAATATCAGGCCAAACCGATGTATATTTATATTTATATTCTCAGCGATCTGGATCAATGAATAACCCATTCAGTTAATTACAAGTTTTCAAAACTTAAATAGTTGGAACTAAAAAAAAGTTTGAAAAGAGGAATAAGGAATTTTTTCATTTTAAATTTGTTTTTGTTTTTCCTGAAGAAATTGGCGGCAGAATATTAACAGGTGTTGCCAAAGGATAGAAAATTAAATTAGAGGAAAATATTACTGTCCTTGACATTACAATTAGATATGTATACAAATGAAATGAAATGAAGTTTAACGTCCTACTGTTCTGCTCCGTACTGGGTTAATGAAGACGGGCATGCGCCATGCGGTGTGATTGGTAGAAATTTTGTCCGACATCGAATTCTAATTGTCAAGGGTTGTTTTATGTGCACCTAATGTGTACACGGAACCTCGGTTTTCCATCCCATCCGAACGACTAAACGTTGTCCCTTGCCAAGTCATCCGTCCTGCTCCAATGACAGCGGGGAAACCACGCCGGGAAATCACGAAATATATCTTCAAACATGGGATCGAACACAGGACCTCTTATTTAGCGAGCCAACGTCCTACTCACTGAACCACCGAGCCGAGGCACCTCAATTAGATATGTAATATACTAATAGTACTATTGCGGTAGACTAATATACAGGTATGTGATATTACAAGTAGATATATATGTAATATATACTATTACTATTGTGGTAGTCTAATATACAGGTATGTGATATTACAAGTAGATATGTATATATACTATTTGATTATACATATAGATATTATGTCAACTGCTATATATAGAAACTATCGTTGTATTACACTCCATTATGAAACCCGATAAACTGTACATGTCATATAGAAGCTTTGCCAAGTCTTCAAATCTGGTAGACTCGGGTTAATGGGTGCAAAATTATTAACGATAAAAAATGTTTAGGCTTCGCTAACTCGGTCTATTTAATTTCAGACACAACTTTTGTTTCTTTATTTTTATATCCTGTATAATATATATATATATATATATATTTAAACGATACCATCTGATGACATTTCATATTGTAGCGGGGCGACTTTCAGTTAATTCTAACTAATTAAAGTAACTCTATTTTTCGAAACCTTGAAATAGACGAAAATGGGTCCAAAAGCGTTAGTGGTTTATGATCATTTTTCTTTTAAATTTATTGTAATATCTAATCAATTAGGTTGGACGGTTGATTGTTTAAAAATACGTTATTCAAGAGCTAAATCTGCCTTTTGTAGGTCTTTCTTTAGGTCTGAAATGTTATAAAAACCATTAATTAGACATTAATTTAGCTATCCAGACCATAATCAGGGAAAGCCTGCGATATTTGTTGAATTATAGTTTGATTTGCTGCAAAATTTTCCTTCGTGATTAACGATTATATGGATAATCGAGACTACTAGTTTTGTCTTACCGACTTTAGTAATGATGATCGAGGCTAAGCGGAACTTTCATTCGCTTAGTTCTCGGTTCATGGGGGGGGGGGGATGGCCTAGTGGTCTAGAGTGCCGCGCTTCGACCTCTAGCTGGCCACTCACCTCTGGCTTGCGGCTGTGGTTTCGAGCCCTGGTGTGAGCGTATGTGGCATGGAGATAGGGGCGCCTTCTCAACCTGCTGCTAAAGACCCCTACGCGCAACCGAATTATTGAAATAAAATGAAACCATATGCTAGTCCCAAAATGACCTAGTTTGTGTCGAGTGGACGTTAAACCCCATTTCCCTCTCTCTCTCTCTCTCTCTCTCTCGGTTCATAGTGGATCGATTTGACTGAAATTTTCAGGCGATAACCTTTACATTATCTAGTTCTTCACTATTATAGTGAGACTTATCAACTTGTTATCTAATCTCCCTTAATGTATCTTTAAAAGTCGTGTAGACCCTATTCTGTGAAACCATAAAATAGACCAAAATGGGTCTAAAAGCGTTAGTGGTTTATGATCAGTTTTTTTTTAAAAAAAATTTATTGTAATTTCTAATCAGTTAGGTTCGACAGTTATTTGTTTAAGAGACATTTACGTAAAATATGTGAACAATCCAAACTGAATGGCAGTCGTTTACGCCTGCTTAATCCATTCTACACGATTATTGTTTATTATTATTTTGTCGTTTTGGAACCAAGCGTTACTAATTACTGTACCTTTTCATTGTCTTGTATGGTATGTTTTTCTTTGTCCATTGTGTATTGAATATTGAATATTATGATCCCATATTTTCACGACAATAAAACAACATCAATATTGATTGAAATGGGCCATTATTAAATATCAGTTCGTGTTTTAAAATTTTATAGAAAATATTGAGTTAGACGTTTGGTTACTATAATAGGCTGTACTTATCTGCACAATGTTCCTTATTGCGATGAGCAATAATTTAAAATATCTTACTCCACCTTAATTAGTTTCCTTTTACTGTATTTATTATTGTCATTTTTATGTTCCTAATCGCATGTCTCCATTATTCCGATTTTTAAAATTTTCATATATTTTATGAATTATTATTAACGTCTACGAGTTAAGACGTTTTATTTACCACATTGAGATCGAACAACATCTTTATAAAGTCTTTATAAATATACCACAGTAAGGTTTAAACATTAAGATCCAATAATATCTTTATATTTACATTACAGTATCTAACAACATCTTTATATTAACACTACAGTAAGGTCTAATAGCATCTTTATATTTTCAGTACAGTAAGATTTAACAATATCTTTATATTTACAGCAACATCTAACAATATCTTTATATTTACAGTATAATAACATCTAACGATATCTTTATATCTACACAACTGGTAGGTTTAAAACAACTGTTCATACTGCTCCAACAACATCTTTATGAAGATGGTTTCTATTGACCTGGCCTGACCGATGCGTCGCCAAAAACCGTCTTAAAATAGACGGAGATGTGTCTAAAATCACATATTATAGTATTATGAATGTCTATCTAGGGATTTATTCATTTTAAAAAAAAATCTTTTGTAATTTCTAAAACATTATGCTCCATGACATACATGAGCAGTCTTTCAGCGATAGTCTTTTACTCCTGCTTGCGCCATTCTATAGACGATTTTTATTTTATCATTATTTTGTCTTTTGTGTATCAGCCAGGACTAATTACTTCCGCATTGTCTTGGGGGATAATTATGTTTTTCTTTGGTCATTACAAATGTAGCCCGAAATCACAGAGTAAGCGACTTGTGTGCTGATTTTAAAATGTCCAATATGTCTTAAATATTTAATATTAAGATCCCATATTCTCACAGCAAGATATTAACAACAATATTTATTAAAATGGACAATTATTGAATTCTGAAATAGTTTGTTTTTTTAATTTTTATCTGCGATATCACCGTCTATGGAAGTGGACGTTAATCCCAGCGAACAAATTCAAGCTGTACATTATATGTTTACATTTCCGTTTGCGGGGCGAGACTAGGTGTACCCATATAGGTATTTAATAATAATCACCATCCGTGAAAGTGGACGTTACGTTTTGAGACGAACGCTTGGTTTTAAAGCGGGGATTTTATATTTTCTAAGAAAGTCAAAACATAATTATTTCCATGTCTTTTGCTGAAAAGGTTGTCAACTCACTATTATACGATCATGGGCATTATTTCACGGGCATAAAAATCAGTGACACAGGAAATAATAACACAATTACCTCCCTTGTTTTCCATTAACCTCCATGGAATGGCTATCTTGAAACGTTTGAATTTGAAGTTGAAAATGATATTTTTGCCAATTTCTCAACTGACAATAGTGAATTATAGGATTAATAGGATTATTCTTTAACAAGATAGAACTGTTTATAGATACAATCTATTTTAGGGCTTTACTTTAATACATTTTAAAAATATATCTTAAAAATATGAAATTGCAACTTTAAAACATTACGATGTACCTTTAAACCTAAACACTTTTATTATTCAGCTGACTGTTATAATGACGTCAACGACATGCCATGTTTTTGCGCTGAGACATTTAGAATTGTCCTTCAGGCCACACCGACGCTTACCGTTTCCCATTCTATCGCACACAATAGTACACACAAATAGACTATTTACTCAAAAGACAAGGACAAATCGTTGTTGTTTTTAATGACTATTTACCATTTGTTTTTTAGCAAATGTTTGAGAAAAATGTGTATGTGTTTTATATTCATTCTTCATTCTTCAAGGCCATATCTTTAATAATTCACCATTTTATTTTGTTGGCGATATCTGAGCAAAATATGTTTTAAAGTATCCATTTAAGAACATATCTTTAATAAGTGTTACCATTTTATTTTGTCAGTGATATTTGAGATATTTTGCTCTATGTTATATTGTAGATAGGCCTAGTTTGTTCCTTAATACTTTTCCTGCGAATACATTAAATATATTTATATAAAAAATAGCAAGCCTACCCACTCAAGGTTATATCTTTGAAAATTGATTTTTTTAGGAATGCGGACTTGCGTTGGAGTCATGCATGACATACATAAAGGAGACGCCTTCGCTTTTTTAAATCAAATTTTTAATCTAAATGGGAATGGCTGGCTTACTGCATATACAAAACAAGTTCAACAGTACTACACATTGTAAATTATGCAAGTCAAAGTACTGAGTCGTCATTAGTCAGTTTTTAATCATATTAACGATTGTTTAATCGTGAATTGTCAAAGTCGATTAAATAGATATTTTTTACTATTCTTTTATTTTCTGAGAAATATGCACATGTATAATTATTTTGGACCGCCATCCGTCATTTTGTTGAATTACGGACTGGGCTAACAAAAGCCAATAAAAATAATGTCCTCTGTGATGTATTTAATTCCGTACAACCGCCTTTACTATCATTTTACTAAAGTTATATTAGTTAAGTTTGCTATATGAATGATGATCTAAATCTTCGTATTGCAGGTCTTTCTTTGAGCACTGCATGTGATATATAAATTAGTAAATTAGACATGTATTAACATGACGACTAAAATTCACTCTCGATGCCATCGGGTGGCCCCGATTTCCAGTAGATTAGAACGATTGTGGCATTTATTGATTTAATCTTAAAATGGAGGCGCTAGGCTAAGACACGAATGGCCAGTACGGTGGTTACGCTCAATGCAAACATCTTGTCAAAACTACAACCATTGATAACTTGGCTCAGAATAAAGTAATTTGGATGACGTTTTCATTATGTACTGTTTTCATTATGTATTATGTATTTTTGAACTAGTATAGCAAGGACGACCAGCTTTTTATCTAAATCTTACATAATTCCCCTTTAAGTAAGTTATATTAATTACATTCGTTATAAGAATGATAATGACACTTTAATTTCATTTTATGTAATGTTATTAGATCGGTTACAATTTTTTTTTTAGAGCTGCATCACCCCTTAAATACTCAATGAACCCATGGGGTAATGTGTTTGCACACTTGCCCGTATATTCCGGATTAGGTTTCGATGTTGGCCGAGCAAGTTCCTTGCCAAGGGTGTAGAATGGAGGAATACGACGAAACAAAAGAAGTCACGTGTACACATTGGTGTACACGTAAATCAGCAATAAAGCTGCCCGGCCGGGCAAAATGTTGTGTTGACTCACTGCGCCAACGTGATCACCCGTACTAAGACACCGTGACCACCCTTACTAAGCCACCATGACCACCATAACCACCCTCATTCACATAGCCAATCCTTCTCAATACGCTACCGTGACCACCCTTACTCACAGAGCCTCCGTGACTACCTTAACTTACTGAGCTACCAGGACAAACCTTACTCACTGAGCCACCGTGACCACCCGTTCTCACTGAGCCACCATGCCCTCCTTTACTGGGTCCCCATGATCACTCTAACTTACTGAACCACCCTGACTACTCCTACTCAATTTACCCACTGTGTCACCTTGACCACCCTTACTATGCCACCGTGACCACCCATACTAGGCCACCATGACCACCCTTACACACTGAGCCACAATGACCACCCTTATTCACCTAGCCACCTTTTCTAAATAAGCCACCATGACCACCCTTGCTCAATGAGCCACCGTGACCACCCTTGCTCACTGAGATACCATGACCACCATAACGCACTGAACCACCGTGACACCCTAACTCACTGAGCCACCATGACCACCTTTCTCACTGAGCCACCATGCCCTGCCTTACTGGGCCATTCTTACTCAATAAGCCACCGTGAATGCCTTACTCACTGAGCCACCTTTTCTACTCTTACCCAGTTTAATTCACTGCACCACCGTGGCCACCCTTACTAATAAGCCACCAGGACCACTCATACCCATGTAACATAGTCACTTTGGCCACCCTTACTGAGCCACTCTACTCAACTTTACCCACATAGCCACCGTGACCCCCCCTTACTCGCTGATTCACCACTCCCGTGTATGTAACACGACTTAGCATAATCTGCATTTGGAATAAGATCAAGATACTGTCATTATTAATAAGAGTAGGCCGTAGCGCCGCTGTCCCGTCACAATTTCTCTCAAAGCAACATTGACTGTCGTCTTCCTGTCTTAATTGGATTCTTAAAAGTGGGATGTTAACTCCCATTTCATTTCATTTCACGTTCAAATTCACTTATTCAAGTTTCCATTGTAAACTAAAATATTGTGAAAGTTGAGTTTTTTTAAGGAATATCAGTCTAAAATGGCTCCCTGCTCACGTAGCTGTTCTTCTTGATAGTTGTGTTGTTTTTTTATGTTCTTTTCAAGCGTCATTGTGGTATTTTTTTAATGTGTTTATTTTTGTTTCCTCGTCTTACTCCAAGAACAGGAATATAAACCCGACCTAGTTATTGATTTGTAATGATATCATCTGTCAGTCAACACGTGTTTATAGAGGGTAGGTGGGTAAGGAATAACTCACCACCTGCAACACGTATTCAACGGAATGTATAGTAGTTAAGTGTATATACAGAAATGAAATGAACTGACTCAGCTAACGACGAGTAGCTTGTGCTATGGGGGAAAGTTTGTCCGGGCAGCCTCGCAATGGCCTACTTTTAATTCGAATCCTATCTGCCAAGGTTCGGTGTATACAGCAATAAAATTTAATGAATTGATTCGCAATTGTCCTAGAAACTAGCGTCCCAAGTACCAAGGCAATTGGGGATCACGTGGGTAAGTGGGTAAGGCGCTGGCCTGCTAGCATGGTGTTCGGGTGTTCGATCCCTGCATTGGCCGAGAAAGTTCATCTCGATTTTCCGGCGTGGTTTCCCCTTGTCAGTGATGCAGAACGGAGTGCCTGAGAAGGACAGCTGTCTAGTCGTTCTGATGGGACGATAAACCGAGGCTCCGTGTACACATTGGCGTGCACGTAACAGATCCCTTGGCAGTTAGAATTCGATAAAAAGAGTAGGCCGTAGCGCCGCTGCCCGGGCAAAATTTCCTTCATAGCACACTGTCTGTATGGCGTATGTCCGTCTTCCATTAGCCCGGATTAGGTGCAGAAGAGTAGGACGTTTAACCTCATTTCATTTCACCAAGGCAATTGCCCAAGGAACTAGCGTACTTGAATCGGCGGAACCTCTGACTTTTATTTAAAGAGCGTCGCTCCCAACAGGGCTACTGAAGACGGACATAGGCCATGCCGCGTACTATGTGGAAAATTTTGCACGGGCAGCGGCGCTGCGGCCTTCTCCTTTTTCGAATTCATTCTATCAAGTTTTACTTGCACGTCAAAACGTGTACATGGGACCTCGGTTGTTTGTCCTATCGGAGTGACTACACAATGGTCCGTGTAAGGCCCCTCGTTCTACACCACGGACACGGTAAACCATCTGATAGACCTTGAAGAGATTGTTTTATACTATGCTGTAATATGTAGACATTCTGTCACGCAGTATGGGGGTTGCTGCACTTTACACGTCTCACAAAAAAAAGAAACCAATCTTGAGTTTTTAACTTCAAGTGTCTGTGCTGTAACAATACAGTCTAATTTAAACCTGACAGATTTAACTGTGGGCTATTATCAAATAACAAAATAGCCATAATTATTTCCTTTCAGGTTGCCCACGATCACAAAATAACGTCGACATACTAAATGCACACCGATCTCAATTCGTGTATCGGTGGTTGGGAAGCCTAGTGATTGGTCTAGGGTGGCCGATCATCTTTTGCGTGTGGTCGAGGTTTCAATCTCGCGGGTTGTAAATTTAATGTATGTGGCTTAGGGCCAGGGACGAAATCTCAACTTCCTGGAATTACTCCGGGTATAGTTTTCACTCACAGAAAATGTCATTGTCTACGTTTATAAAAAAAAGAAAAATTATCTGCGACATTACCCCACAGCGGAAGCGGACGTTAAACATTAGGAACATCAACAGTCCGTATATCCTCGCCTCTTCTAATTGTTTTGTAAAAGTGGCTTTAGAAACAAATTCAAGACACTAGACTTAAGCATACTTTCCCGCCTACGAACTGCGTAATTTTGATGATATATTTAAACTAACAACATATATATTCAAACTAATTACTCCATTAAAAATTTGCTTCAAATCTCTTTGTGTAATTTGATGATATATTTGAACTAATAACATATATATTCAAACTAATTACTCCATTAAAAATTTGCTTCAAATCTCTCTCAAAACTTTGCATTCAAGCTATAAATAAACTGTTGTCAGAAGCCTTGTTTGGTCACCTAAATTGATTGAGCGGGGGCCCATGTTTCAGAATATATTTTACATTACTTATTGTCCATTATCGAAGCCTAAGTAAATTGTAGGTTTACACCCTCGATGTTCCCAAAACACCTAAAAATTTGATTAAGAAATAACAACCGCTCCCTCAGTCAAGCTAGCATTCAATACTCCGTGGGACAAACCTCCAGACTGCCAGTTAGTAATACTCTGGCATTTTTGCCGAGTGCTTGCCCCATGGGTGTTTTCGGATATTCCAGTATTTTTCCATAAATACCAAATTTGCTATACTTTTATTGAAAAAAAAAACACCGGACAAATACTTTCGGGACAATGTGTCTTTCGTCAAATCGTCACTTTATAAATTTTTTGTACCCCAAAGGTAAGAGACCAAGCCATTTTAAACAATACTTTTTGAGAAATTTTAAAAACTAAATTTGACAAGAAGCATAGATAAACAAATAAATAATTGTCTTGTGAAGTAGGGCAGCCCGGGTTTAAATTTTTAAACTGTCTAAATCTAGACAATATAATGTAGTAATTAGCAAATAGTGTATGTCGTGGTGCGCCTATTAAGCAATAGCAATCCATTGCAAACTACAATATGTGAAAGAGGAACCAGTAATACGAATATCAATCCAAAAATGATCCACTTCCTTTCACTATTTACAATAAAGTTATGTGGAATTGAAATTTCATCGATCTATGCTGTTCGATATGCAATAAGACTTGTTTTGAATCCGATTGAATCCAATTAGGGGATTATCTGGATACATTATTGGAGATAAGTTAACGAGTTGGCAGTTCTAACTACAAAAGTTAAAAACTAGGTAATGTATAAGCACTTTGCTGAAAATTTCAGTCAAATTGATCCACTATTAACCGAAAATTAAACAAGTGAAATTTCCGTCTAGCCTCGATTATCATAACTAAAATCGGTATCGTAAAAAGCATAGTCTCGATTATCCATTTAAAGATTAAATCGAGAAGGAAAGTTGTGCAGTAAATCGGATCAAAATCCAACCAAAGATCGCGGACTAGCGATGCGATCGAGAGTTGATTATGGCCTGGATATGTTAATTAATGTCTAAGTAATAAATAAGATAACATTTTAGGCCTAAAGAAAGACCTGCAATACGCAGATTTAGTTCTTGCATAATGTATGTTTAAATAAATGTTGGTATCTTAGCGACGAATTTCCATGGCGCATCGTTACTTTTATAGAGTAACGCATATTCAATGCTACTAGAGATAATCAACGCAATTAAACATACATTATGCAAAAGCTAAATCTGCCTATTATTGTAGGTCTTTTTTAGGCCTGAAATGTTATCTAAATTGTTCATTAGACTTTAATTAACTTATCCAGACAATTATCAACTCTCGATGTCAGCGCTAGCCTGCGATATTTATTGGATTAAATATTAATCCGAGAAGAACAGTAGGACGTTAAACCCCATTGCTTACGCATTTATAACTCATCGTGTTATCAGGACGTGTGCACTGATAATTACTGTGCAGTTGATAAATGTATCTCTCAGCGAGTCAGATAAAATAAGAAAAATGCAAAACTAGAAACGCATTATTTTCTCATCATATTCTTTTTTTTTCTTTTTGTTGAGATTTAACATTTGTATAATTTACTGGATTTAAATTATATATTAAACATTCCGTCGGACAACAGGACGTATTGTAATCTTTGTCATTGAGCACAGTGTACCAACGTGCTTTTAACCCGTATTGATAATTTTAGGCGTATGACCCTCCTAATAGTTAAAGGACAATGTTGGTGACAGCCAATATTACATATGTGATAGACCTGGTTAATCACATTGTAATGTAATATTAACACAGTTTGCTACGATTGATCCATAACAAACATTTGAAGATTCTGGGGTCACGCAATAACACGAGTTAACCATACTATTGAAGTGCAGATATAGACTCAATTTTTAGCTCAATGATAATTTCGTTGAATTTGAAAAGTTCTTATGTTCGGAACGAGTTAAATCACAAATATTTGGGACCAAGAAATTGACACAAATGGGTAGCAACACATATTATAATGTATATAAACTGATTTACATTCAGTGTTTCCGTGCTTTTACTCTAATTTCAAATCATTTACGTTCTCAATCGAATGGCAATCTCTGACGTCTTCCCGTCTATACCGATAGTGTTTATTGCGCATGCTCTCCGGATAAGAAATGAGGTCACCGTTTGACATGATTTGTGGATCATATCTAGCCTCGTTCCCCGAGCCCTTTGTTACAAATCGCACTGAAACAATGGTACACGATTCGCGTACCAATGGTAAAAAAAATTGTCTTAAGTATGGGAAATCAGAAGCCAACTTTTCCCGGTAAAATCACAACATCATTGATTTAAATTGACAAATAATTCGTGTATTCATGGTCGAAGATTTTGGGTGATATTGAGTTAGAGATACTTAAACCGTAAAATTATATTTGGCATGTGTTTAACCAGATCTATCACATAAAAATGTAATATTGGCTGACACCAACGTTATCCTTTAATTAACATTCAATTGAAGTAATTTTATATAATTAAATCACCTGGGTAATCTTGTGGCTTATCTCCTGGCTAGCTACGCAAACGTTCCCTACGTGCAAGCTAATTAAAATAATATTCATCTCTTTATTTGCACGGTTGGTGCAGAAAAGTAAGACGTTACAGCCCATATCATTTGATAGTTGCAAAATATAAACTGAATGTGGTCATAATCTTGCAAAAAATGTTCCCATGTCCTTGATTTAAAATACATTCAAGGTAACAACAATATCCTGTTAGTAATTTTCCAGTCGGGTTGAAAGTGCGGACTGGCATGTCACGTCATGACATTGAAGTGACATTAAATTAAAGAAGCATTCCCGTGTACAAACTGTGTGATTTGATGTTATATTTTGCCTAGAAATGTATTCGATATTTTTCAAATTTGGCGACAATCGAAGGAAATATCCCAAACCGTAAAAATCTATTTTAAGCAGCCATGCTTGCCACGTGATGTGGCTGTCGCGAAGACAAGGCCAATATTATGTCCATTTACCATGTATATAAGCAAAGGTAAATTCAGGAATTAACCTCAACCCTGTTTGGGTTTTTTCTGTTGTCCATGTTCAATGTCTCTCACTGGTCTCAAAACAGCAAACTGTTCTGTTTATGACCAAATACCAAGTGCCCCTCCAAACGCGACATCACAGCCGACAGCCAGTCGGTTAAAGTAATGTGCCTGAGTTTTTCCTATTTCGTATGGTCTGATATATGGTATTATAATATTTCGCATATAGCTATATTATGGTATTATAATATTTTGCATATAGCCATAATATATGATGTTTCGTATATAGAGCTTTAGGTTATTGTAATATTTCGTATTTAGCTTTATGGTATTATAATATTTCGTATAAAACCGTGTATTGTCTTATAATATTTCGAATATAACTATATAATATGGTATTATAATATTTCGTATGCCATATACGGTATTTCATATAGAGTTATGTATAATGGTATTATAATATTTCGTATATAGTTGTGTATGGTATTATGATACTTCGTATATTATTATAGCTATGTACAGTATTATAACAAAGTTTTCGTATATAGCTATATAGAGTACAGAGAAGCAGGACATTAAAACAAATTTTATTTCATTTCCTTATGTATCCCGCTAGAATTCAAGAATATGAGAAAAGAAAATGAGTGAGTAACAAAGATTAAATCTCGCACAAATTACTACGCGTCAAGATCTCTATTATGTAAATTAAGTGGTCTAACCTTCATAAAGAAAACTATTTTTAAAAGAAGAACTGTTGACCTTTATATAAGAAAATGTCTCCGCTGAGTACGAGTGGGCATGTGAACCATCTCTACACGTACTTGATATACGACTATAGTACGAGGGAGGCGGTGTTGGGGGCGGAATAGTTTAAGACGTGCGCATTATACCTGGTGTTTTTCTCTCGCTGTACGAGGGTGGAGGTATTTGTTTCTTATCTGATTGAAATACACGTCTTGATGCAGAGCTCAGATCCCTTGACGTTTAAATCATTTAACAGAAATTTCGCAATATCACATCTCAGCTTTAACTACGGCAAGTCTCTTCCAAGACGAAAGCTGGGTTGGTTTTCTTTGTTATGATTTATATAACATGTTGTGATATAAACGACAGGCGGTGTTGGATTGACTTAAAGTCTGCACAGACTGAAGTCTAGGGCCCCAATATCTAGGATTTACCTAATTTTAAAGACTTAAGCCTAAGGTCTAAATATCCAGGGCCTAAAGATCTAGGATTGGTCTATAGGCTTGGCAGGCTGGAGTCGAGGCCTCAATATCTAGGCCCCCTCTCTGAAACCAAGGCCTTCAAGATCTAAGGGACATCCGTCCATGCAAGATGTATAACAAGTTTGACATTAGCCTTTCTCGCCGTAGGTGGGGGATTGTAAGGGTTGAATACAAAATATTATACAGGATAGTTTTCACATAGAAAGAAAAGGAATTAGTTGGATATTTCTTATTCTTAGGCGAATACATTATGATGCAATATTATATTTACATCGAGATAATAAACACATTGAACCGACTTAAAATCCTATATTATGACACAATTAATATTTTATACTACAGAATTTGTAAAATGATGATGAAAGATGCATTATGTGAGATTTAGACAAAGAACTGACAGTTTTCGCTATTAAAGTGAATGAAAAAGAAATATATTGAAGATGTCTGTCAAAATACTTAATTATAGTCGAATTTATGGTTGTTGGAAGAAGAATAGCATAATCTCGGTCGTGTTGAAATCTTTTCAAAAGCTTAACCATCTGGTGGCCTAGAGTGTTGAATATATGTTTGTCATGTATATTAATGTCTAATTTATAGTATATATAATATTTAGGCCAAAATAAGGAGTCTTTAAATTATTACCATTTTGTTGAGATTGCATTCTTGTGGTTGTTGCTGATTTTGTTTCATAAACATGATTTATTTGCCGAAGTAAATTGATTACGAATGGTCAAGGACTCAAAATTTAACATTTATTCTGGCACCTTGGTGCTTTATAATTTGGAGGTTGGGCGGTCGAATGGTTTAAACCGTTCGCTTTAGATCATAAGGTCTACCATTGAATCAAGTGGTGTGGTTTTGATTCCTCTCTTGTACGTGACAAGGAGTAGCGTCTCCTGTTCGTGGGTTTGCTCTGGATCCTCTTACTCCCGCAAGCGATTTATTGAGTCATATCATATGTTAGCCCGAAATGACATAGCTATAAAGTATCGTTTTAGCTTCACATATTATGTAAATCTGGCCCGGAGATCTACCACCATGCACCGTTATCGTTTCGTGCACCTTTAAATAATTTATATACCTGGGCATGTGATATTTTGTGGATGAATCATGGATGAAAATCTGACGTAAGACATGTTATATTGATGAAGTGCTTACATCGTTATCTAACACACCTTTCGTTACCTTCAACTATCATAAATATATCTAAAACCATTATCCAGTACTGTGGCTTTAAAGACAAACTGTTAAAGATACATTATGTAAGAGCCAAGTCTGCATATTGTGGGTCTTTCTTTATGTAATTTATTAATAAGACATTTATTAACATGACAAACAATGATCATATTATCTCTAGGCAGCTGGATGCTCTTGATTTTCAACGGATTTAAAACAATTGGCAGTTGATGATTTAAGTAAGAAAGTGGTTAACCGAGACTTTGTTAACAATCGTAGCAACGGTAGAAACGACAATCGAGACTCTGCTATTCTCCAAACAGCCCCAATGTAGCTCAGAATGAAGTAATGAGACTGAAATTGTCATCATATTTCATTATAACTATTATATCAAAAACTGTTAAATCTTACATGATGCATCTTTAAGTTTGTCAATAGACTCCGGTTTAACATGAATTTCGTTACGTGTACAATTGAAACTGGATAAGTTTGTCCCGACAGCCAAGGGTTCTTTGACGTGTCTATAAATATGTGTATGGATGGACCTCGGTTGTCGCCCCATCCGAATAAATAGAGACTTTAGCCAACTAGTTTGGAAAAACCAAAGATTGTTTTCCTGGGTCCGCTCTCTCAATGGCCACATTATTATGCTTTAAATGTCACCAACCTATTCATAGAATCTTGTTTCGAGTTTATGTGTACAGTCGAAGTGCGAATTTTGCCAGGGCAGCAAAAGCGAGAGAGAGAGAGAGAGAGAGAGAGAGAGAGAGAGAGAGAGAGAGAGAGATTGAGAGAGAAAAGGGGTTTAACGTCCACTCGACACAAACTAGGTCATTTTGGGACTAACATATGGTTTCAATTTTATTTCAATAATTCGCTTGCGCGTAGGGGTCTTTAGCAGTTGGAGGAAACCAGAGTGCCCGGAGGAAACCCACGAAGTCGAGAAGGCGCCCCTATCTCCATGCCACATACGCTCACACCAGGGATCGAAACCACAGCCGCAAGCTAGAGGTGACCGGCCAGCTAGAGGTCGAAGCGTGGCACTCTAGACCACTAGGCCATCCCGTTTGAGTTCAGCCGCCCCCCCCCCCTACACAGCCCCACACAGCCCCACACACACAGGGGATCTCTTGTTGCAATTCATATTTTAAATATGAATACCCAGTCTATTAATATGTGCAAGTTGGTTAAACATTGCACCTTGACGTGGGCTATTGATTTTCTTATTACTACTCTGCTGATTTATATTACTATGAACTTTACTCTATAGACGACTCGTGGCGTTTATACCACCCCCGCTAATATACACCATGCCATTTACACCACGATACATAGCTCATGTATGTTTAGCAACAAGACATATTAAAGCCAGGAAAACGTTTTACCTCTCCTAGGTTCACTCACTATATGTCAATCTGCCCGGTTGTTTACACTTTATTAGTTGTGGATTTTTGTGAAAATCGTTTGATATTTTTTTTTTTTTGAAGGGGTGGAGTGAGGGGCTCATTAAAAGTCAATTAAAGATGCATTATGTAAGAGCCAATCTGCGTAACGCAGATCTGTCGTTTGGCCTCAAATGTTACATAGATCATTTAGGGAAATAATCAAATGCCAAGACCATAATCCTCACCCAAGACCATCGGATGCTTTTGATTTTCAACGGATTTAAAAACTAATTTTACTTAATGATTTAATTTTAAAATGGATAATCGAGAATTTGTTTACTAACGTAACAACGATAGCAGTGATAATTGAGACTACACTGTTCTACAAACAGTCTTACCTCCGCTTAGAATTGACTAATTGTACTGAAATTTTCAACATATTTCCTTTCCATTATCTATCTTTAATCTTTTAAAGCAAAAACGATCAGCTCTTTATCTAAATCTTACTTTATGCACCTTTAATCAATTAAATGTCAATTAATTGAGGCATTAGGAAAATATATGTCACTTGTTTATTTCGATTATAGTACAGTTAATTGTTGTATGGCTTTCAGAATAAAAATCTGAACTTAAAGCCCATACAACAATTGCCAAACAAAAGGTTATGTACTGACAGTCAATGGCTACTATATGCACTTTACGGCAAGTTCACATCAATTTGATAAAAATTAATTGATCCATCTTCTCTCAAAGTCGCAAATATAGACCTCTCGTAAAAAGATTTTCGAAAACACACTTAATCCCCTCTAACGCCAGTGACGTCACATTGAACGAATGGATTCAATATTCAATACCATATACACAGCCTGGGTGTGAACGCATTAATGCCTGGCTGATTCCTTAACCCCCCAATAAAATAAAACAATAAAACAATTAAAGATAAATTATGAAAAATTTAGATAAAGAGCTGGTCATTCTTGCTATAATGGCTCAAAAATAAAATAATGGAAAATGTTGAAATTACTTCATTCTGAGCCAATTATCACTCTTTGTAGTTTTGTCATGATGTGTGCGTTATGTTTACCTGGACACTGGTATATTAGAGACTTAGCCTGGCTTTCTCATTTTTAGATTAAATTGTGAAATGGCGAACCGTTCTAATCTAGTTAAAATCTCGAGTAGCCGATGTAATCGAGAGTTTATTATGGTTTTGTATTGTTCATAAATGTCTAATGCATTGTTTATATTACAGTTGAAGCCTAAAGAAAGACCTGCCATAGGCATATTTAGCTCTTGCATAATACATGTTTAACAACTGAATATTTGTTTATATATGAAATGATCGAAACAAATTAGCATAGCTCAAAATATATTGACAACACCTATAATAATAGTCTTCCGATTACGACAAGATGTATGTGAAATTGTTACTGACGTCACTAAGATATGAACACCAATGAAACTATTATATATATTATTAAATATATTGACTTTTACCAAACAAATTGGTTTCAGGTAGTAATCATAAATTCAGTTTATCTGCATTTCTATTATTTATGTTTTTGTTCATTTAGAAAATGGAGGAGGAATTTAGAGTGATACCTTTTTAATTCGGACAATCAATCAGTCAATCAATCAACAAAAAATTTGTATACCGCAAGATAAAGTTTATAATGCGCTTTAAAGTGCGCTTTAAAGTTTATGTTTATTCTTTTAGTGATTATTTTCGTCAAATATAAGTCCTCAAACGTGACTTCAAGATGTTAAGAGTTTTTGATTCTTTGAGATGTCTAAGGGCAGACTCTCTCTCTCTCTCTCTCTCTCTCTCTCTCTCTCTCTGTGAGAAGTAGGGTGAATCCATAATGTAGACTATTATAATATATTGTCTATTATATACCATTAAATATATATTATTATTCAATAAATATTTACATAAAAGTACAATATGGAATTATGGGATTTGAAAACAGACAGGGGCTTATATAAATTCATCTCCCATGCGAAATTATTTACAGTAATATAAATAAATTGTTTGAAATTTTAATCATAAATTATATACTGGTAAGTTATTATTCAATAAATATTTACTAAGTATCAAAGTACACTATATTACTATGGGATTTGGAAGCAAGTCGAAGCTTGTTTAAATTCATCTCCCGTGAGAAATTATTTACAGTAATATAAATAAAATATTGTTTAAAATCATAATATCACAAAGTAAAAATGTTTACTTTCAATTAATTAAGTCAGAAAGTTATATTGGATATATAGTACAAATTATCAGTTAAAATGTATAGAATGTAGTGTGGTTCGCGAAACGATTATCTGATGTTCTTAGGTCGCAAGGTTATACGAACCCATTACGTCAGTATAACATAATAAATAAAAACCATTAAAATCCATAACGATATATTACATGTCATATATATCATATAGGATGAAATAAATTCTGTTTACATTGTCTTTGATGTACGGCAGATTAAACGTATTGCCTCGCGGTATATGAGAAACCAGCTCCACCGTTTACAGGTCACTAGACATGGGCATGCCCTGGCTGTGGAAGTATTGATGTCAAACGTATTCAGATTCAGAGTTTAGTTGGATTTTTTTTTTAATTTTAACAAAATCGTAACGTTAAATCGTTAGGGGGACTTTATTCTTGTGCAGAATAGTGTTGACGATATGATGGGCCTAACTTCCGCTTCCACCTAGGGTCATATCGCAGACAAGTGTTTCCTAGGAAACCTGGGAAAGAGCCAGTCGTTCATGAAACTTTAAGTCTCGTCTGGCGTAGGTAGGAGATAGGTGAGTGATAACGAAACTTTACCGCTGCCGTTACCTTAGTTTAAAACCTAATCAGTGTCCAAGGGTGATGTTAATAACAATTCCTTGGTGCTTTCCAAACCGAAAATGAAATGAAATCAGGCTTTAAGTCTTACTTTTCTGTTCCGACTGGGCTAACGAAAACAGCCATAAGTCATGCAGTAGGTTATGGGTGACATTTTACCAGGACAGAGGCATGCCTGTAGGCAGCTCATAAAATTTGGTGGGGCTACGTAATTCTATAGAGGGGCTGAGGATGTGGACGACCAAGAACACTCCTAAGAAATTATTGTTGGCGAAATATTTGTTGGGGGAGGGCTAATTCGATTTTGGAGGGCTGATAGGTATGATTATATAGTGCATGCCCGGACAGTAAATTTATTAACAGTTCTCTTACATTTGTATCCCCCCCCCCTCCATAAAAATCAAATACTGCGTGTTTCGCAAGATTCAGTTTTTCTTGGCTCAGTTTCTTAATCTTAGTGTTTATTGACATGCGTTTTTGTCATATTTTGTTATCATACAAATCACAATTACGTCTAGATAGATAAAATATATATAAACCATCTTTTAAAGCGACAAAAAGTCTTTACGAGCCAGAATAATTTTTCGTCATTAATCAGACATTAATCATATATTTATTGTAAGATTGGGTGGGATAAAGAGCTGACAGCTCTCTCTATAATAGTTCAAAAATAGATAATGAAAAGGGAATATGTTGAAAAGTTCAGTCAAATTAAAGAGCGACGTTTGAAGTTTTGATATAACATGTAGATTGTTTATTATCGCAGAGTTAAGCATGATAGATATTCTTGCATAAGCTATATATATATCTTGGATTGTTTATCATGGGCTGTGTTTGTTTACTAGTATATAAATTATTACCTATCACTACAACTAACAATTGGTGGATAATGTAGTCTTTATCACATAGGCCATTATGAACACGTCTTATACATAGACTGGATGGTCTAGTCAACAGGGACCGCCATACTACATTTACTCTATAGTATTATACACATATATTAATTATTGTTTCGTTTCGCTCGACGTATTTTCTTTGTGAATCCTATTCAGTACTTGACTAGTTGGTGTTTAAAGTTTCCTTACACAGTATTGATGTCGCAGACAATAGAAGTTACACAGACTAAACCTCCTGTTTTTATTTTGTTACCCATTGAGTCACCGCGTCTCTTTCCCTTCTTTATGGAAATAGTTTGGCAATTTATATAACTTTTCTTCTTACAGGCAACCTTGGCAAAATCATTCAAGCATTAATACATTATGTAAGATTTGGATAAAGAACCGACCGTTTTTGCTATGATAGCTTAAAAATTGATAATGAAAAACGAATATATTAAAATTTTCATTCAAATTACATGGCTCGGATGCAAATTATGAGTGTTTGAAGCACTGACAAGATATAGCCGTAAGTAGTATCGATTGTCAAGAACCATTAGCTACGATAATAAATATCTCGATTTCCCAGTTTAATATTCTATTGTTATACGTCACCTCGAAAATGTAATAAAAACAAACTGTTCTGTAACTATTCCAGTGGTCCACTTTTCACTATTTGTAAAATAATTACTTATTTCCATACGTCTTGAAAATTTTGCGTTTGAATCTATTTTTACTTACGCAAAGCTCCGGAGACTGTATCAATTGTAGCGCGAAAAGGACAGACACCGCTACAATACTGCAGCTAAATTTCGCTCAGAATAAAGTATTTTGATTGCAATTTTCTATGTATTCCCTTTCCATTATCTATTTTTAAACTATTTTATCGAGAGCTATCAGCTTTCTATTTAAATCTTACATAATGCATCTTTAATGTTAGTAATATATTATATCTTTAAATACTTTGACCCCTAAGCCATTATGTGGGCGTTGATACGAGAACACTACACGTGTCGACGAAACACCAACTGTTCTAGTTTGTGTTCGTGCTAATAAGTAACCCTGTATATTCAACTACAACAAATGGAGATTTACGACCGCTTCCACATGGGTTGATCATCGTAGACAATTTTCACGGTGGCACAGTGGATAAGGCGCTGGTTTACTAACCCAGAGATGGTTCCCCCTTTGTCACTGGTGCAGAGCCAAGATCCTTCCAAGGAACTGTGTCCAGCGGTTCGGATAATAAATGGTGGCCCCATGTACAAAATGAACATTGGTAGCTGAAATTCGGCAACCAATTCCCTACATCATGCTGCATGACAGAGAAGTAGGACGTTAAACCTCATTCGATGTCTATTTGGACTTATCCATTGTAACTTGGCGTATGATAACCTCATTTGATGTCAGTCTGGGCCGATCCATTATAACTTGAGGCCAGTCAAAACTAGGACGTTAAATCCCATTTCATTTTCACACACACAGACTATGTTCTTTATCCCTTGACACACCTTTAAAAAAAAAAAACAAATGTTGCCAGGCAACTAAACATACGCCTTCGAACAATTTGAGTTTGGGTGAAATATATTTACTATGTTTTAATTATTAGGCACAATTAGGTCTATTGGGTACGGTATTGTATATTTTGAACCCGCCATTTCACTTGCAAAAATATGCAATATACGATCGCTTTTATAAGGAAAAAAGGGGGCCGAGGCCACGATCGCATATAAGACAACACGTGGATTAAGGCTACGCTTCCTTTTATGAGGAGAAGGGGACAAAGCTAAAACAGATCCTATCGAGTACTTTACAATCAGGAGCGCAGTGACCGCTGCTTTTGCACGAGGGAGTTGAATGGTCTAGTGGTTAGATGCGTGCGCTTGAAGTCACACGGACTGTCATGGAAGTGGCATGTTTTCGATTCCCATTAACTTGAAAGTGTATTAGAGTCGCCTGTCCAACCTCGCGTGTTTTCACCGAGTCTCCGGCTTTCCGACTTGGTTTCCCCTTATTAGTGGCTAAGGATTGAGGGCCTGATATGGACAGCTGTGTAGTCGTTCGGATGGTACAAAAACGAGGTCTGTCTTGTGTATTCATTGGCGTACATGTAAAAAATCCCCTTGACGGTTGGAATTTTATATAGGAGCAGGTCATAGTACCACTAACCGGGCAAAATTTCCCGCATAGCACACTTTATGGTGTATGCCATTCTTCATTAGCCAAGTAAAGAAACAGAACAGTAGGACGTTACCCCCAGCCCCATTTCATTTAATCCGGTTTCCTTCCACCGCTGGCGATCACGTGGCTAAGTGCGTAAAACGCTGGCTCGCTAGCCTGGAGGTCTGGTGTTCGATTCCTGGATTGACTGAGAAAGTTCATCCAAATTTTCCGGCGTGGTTTCCCCTTGTCAGTGATGCAGGACAAGGATAGCTGTCTAGTCGTTCGGATGGGACGAATAACCAAGGTCCCGTGTGCACATTGGCGTGCATGTAAAAGATCCCTTGGCAGTTGGAATTCGATATAAGAGTGGGCTGTAGCGCCGCTGCCCTGGCAAAATTTCCCTCATAGCATACTGTACGGCGTATGCCCGTCTTCATTAGCCCAGTTTAGGAGCAAAACAGTAGGATGTTGAACCCCATTTCATTCATTTCCTCCAACCGCTAAGTGAATTTTTGAAATAAGAAATGTAACACAATAATATATCTGTTCCGAAATGGCCTAGTTTGTGTCGACTGGACGTTTAACCCCACGTCTCTCTGTCATTGACACCAAGCTGCTTTTCTCGTCTACAGGATAAATCAATGCACCCCCACTCCTACTCTCGATTAACCTACCATTGCTGCCTATGGTCCTGGTTAACGAATAATAATTGATTGAATGAAATGGAGTTTTATGGCGCATCGGCCCCAACAGGGTTATTATATTCAATCAAACATAGCATGGGGGAAAATGGGATACCCATTATATGCATATAGAAAAAAATATCACACAAGGTACAATTTTATGGATACACAATTACTGAGTTTGATACTATCCTCGTCGAAACGTCGCTTAGTATCAAACTCAGTAATTGTGTATCCATAAAATTGTACCTTGTGATATATGTTCAATAACTAAATGCCAATCAAAGAAGAAAAAAAAAATATCACTTTGCATATAAATAAAAATGAAATGATACATGTACAGGTATTATATAACGTTTTACAATATAGACCCGATTGGCAAATAATTGGAATAATGACTTGCAGATGCGATCTAACATCTTTGAGATTGAATTCAATCAGAATGTGCTTAACTGTCAAGGGACTCAAAGGAACATGACAGTGTTCACATTCCGGTTGAGGCTCTCCCTTTAAGGTGAAAAGGTGTGTTTAAAAACTATGATCTTTCTTATATCACTTACGAGGAGGCTATGGCGCCCCACCACTCTGCTGCGCCCCCACTTTAAAAATCCTACACACGGCCATGACCTGACCCTGGTTTTAAAAAATTCTGGTTGTCATAGAAGTTAAAGATATCGGATTGGAACTATAATAGATGACACACGGGGCTCATAAAGTAAATATTTGGAAAGCATCCGGTTTCCTGTACATGGTTTTATTTACAATCTGCACAAGATAAAACAAAACTATTAATAAATTGCTGCGGGAAAGTCCCTTTCTAATTATAGACTGGGTCTATTTTGGGTGATGATTATGATGACGGATATGAAGAGGAAATGTGTCCATTTTAGGCAGTAGCCTATAACATTCTTTTCCAACGCAAGCACAATCTGAAGCTTAAAGTGGCTTTATCACTTTCAACATGAATATTATATTCAATATGAATATTAATTTTATCTATCACATTTAAAATCATATTCAAAATACGGCTTATTCCTTTATCAAATTCCGACTTCCAAGAGTTATTTTACGTGCAGGTCAGAGGGTTGGGTGGCCAAAAGGTTAACGCCTGTCCAACTTCGCGGGTCTTCTCCTCGTCCTTCTGTTTCCTTCCACCGCCAAAGACCATATGTTACTCTCTCTAAGTCTGTGGAATTATATACGAGATCAACTATTAGCTATACAACTAAAATATTACATTACATTACTGATGTATTTCAAAGAGGTTTTTCTCAACGTATTCAATCAATTGCTCTTCCATAATTATAGTTTATTTCGCTATCCAGTTACTACACACCCCTAAAAGATTAATATACTTGTTGAACTCGATCATCAACACCCACGGATTATTGCGAAATTTGGTATATATCTATTCTACATATTATGTTGTAATTCTCCTGTTGAAACTCGTGCTATTAGGTACAGACAAACTATATGTATATTAGTCACTTATTTCAATGAGTCGCCGTGGCTCTGTGAGTGAGACGCTGACTCGCTAACGTGGAGATTCCGTGTCCGATCCGGTGTAGGAAAAAAGAACCATCGACAAATTCCCCTCATATAGCACACCGTTTGGCGTATGCCCATCTTCATTAGCCCAGTCGGAACAGACCATTTCTCATAATGCTGATATATATATATATATATATATTATCTTGTGTTATAGTGTTAAGTATCCGTCATATAATAATACTGATATGATCTAATGTAATATATATATAAGGAAAAAAACGGCGAACATATCAATGTCAAAACAATTATTTTCTTAGAATAAAAGCAAATTTATATATGTTACCGGAATAATATTTTGTTGATTGTGAATTCTTCATGGTGATGTACGTAATGCGATACTCACGAACTCGATAATAAGCGCCTCGCTGAAAACACATTTGAAACTACATAATCATAAAGAAATTACAAAAGCTCATTTTCTTTTTGTCGAAGGTGTCGAAGGCCATTCATCACATGGTCTCTTACGGGACAATCCACGACATGGCCGTCTGTGTGATACTGTTTATTTATCAATTATGGGGATTCTATTGTACACATTGCGAAATGTATATTAAAACTCGTGAACAATGATTAAGATCCCAGACAATATTGTTGCTTATTTAGGATATATACCTTCGTCAGACCAAAGCTGGGTGTGGTCCATAGCTAAAAAGTTTTGCGATGCAGGGTATACTCACAATTTTTTTCAACCAGTCTCTGGGGACCCACAGACTACACGAAGTCGATGCGAGGCCGCGACACTTTGACAACACGATCAGCGTGATCCAAGAAGACCTTAACACGACCGAACGCGATCTCGATGCGATGCGATGCAACAAGACAAGGTGATGTTCATTCTTGAATATCCAGACACGATATGAAACTAGACGCCTATTTCTGATCAGTTTATACTGTTCTATAGAGACCGTGATGGATCTGAACAGGATCTGTACAGTATCTGCAATGAAGCGAGTTTGTTGTGTTGGGGCCGAGTATGCCTTGTCAAGATCTTGTTGGGTCTGAGTGGTACTTAGCCAGTTGGTCCAGCACAACCTGAACCGTCATGGTCACTTGTCGGAATGAGGTCGAGTTGATGCCTGCTCAACAGACCGTCGCGATTCAAGAAGACCTTCTCCAGCTTTACAACGCGACTCAAAATATTTGAGTCGCGTAAGTTCGTGCTAGGATGTGAGGCCGAAAAGACTGAAGTGCCTCGTGCCTTTGTTTTTCCGACGTTGTTTTGATGAATGTAGCAGACTAAAATTACCGACACCCCCACCAACGCGGCCATCTCTGAAAACGAGCCTGAAACCCCATCGCGATCCAAGAAGACCTTTTCCAGCTTTATAACGCGACTCAAAAAAATATTTGAGTCGCGTTAGGTCGTGCTTTGGTTTGTTGGGGATTTTACATGTATTGGATGTGAGACCAAAACGACTGAAGTACCTCGCGCCTTTTTTTTTGTTTTTCCGACGTTATTTCGATGAATGTAGCGGAAAAAATTACCGACACCCCAACCCCCGCGCCCTTCTCTGGAAACGGGAATGAAACCCCATTTCATTTCACAACACAATATTATGTCAATGCACGGCCTAATAATCATTCAAATGACAACTATACAGCTTGTGATTCATAAATCAAATTTGACCTACAAACCTAAAATTTAACACCAAATGTATAGCAGAAGTCTGGCAATAAATTATTCTTATTTTAAATCTTTCTAACAGTACAACACCTGGCATTGTCCATTCTGCACACACAGGTCAATTCACTTCATGCTTCGAGAATATATCTCTGCCCTAATTTAAATGGCCGCCTTATCAAAAAATTAGTATACGGTTTTATAAGGCGGTTCTACCCCGTTTCACGTCTATCATTAACACAAAGACAAAATAACTTTTTTTAATTTTATCAAATAAAAGCAGAAAAATGCTAAACAAACTCTCAAAGTATAATTAGTGTTATCGACTAAAATCGTCGATTTAGGTCTTACAATGTCGGTCTACTAGCTTAGTGTCTGTTCTAAAGCGGAGTTAACCGTAGACAGACAGCCTAAGTTTAGTATGGATATTGCCCAGTCCCTCAAACTAGCATAATGTGTCATTATGTATATAATATGTACATGTATATTTACCTAGAGGCGGATTGGGGGGTGGGGTGGGGGGGGGGCGAGGGGTGTTTGGGGTTGGGTGAGGGGGGGGGGGGGGGCTTTGGGATGATGAATCGTCTTCAAATACACAAAGCTTTTACTTTTTACACGTTTGGATAATAAGTGGCACTTGAAGTAATTTAACGGGTGGCGAGCTGCGATAGCTGAACTCCCTGTACCCATTCCCTCAGCTTGATCAGCTTTCCCCTACGCGCAAACGAATTAATGAAATAAAACTGAACCATATGTTAGTTCGAAATGACCTAGTTTGTGTCGATTGGACGTTAAAACCCATGTTTATCTATATCTTAAAGAGAGATTGGGCATGTATAGAAAAATGTATGCGTGCATTGATACCGATGGAAAATACTGTATGAATATATGCATGATGGAAAATACTAAAAAATACTTTATAAATATGCTCACGGCATGCACTGTCATACTATATAGAATAAATTATTTACTGTAATAAAAATAAAAATTCTTAATTTGTGTTGCGCAAAAATACTTTATGGCAGTTCCCATTGAGATTTTCAAAGTCCAACAAATTTATTCACAACTAAAATAAAATTTCAATAATACTTATAATTGTATAGTCTTGCATCTATTCTACTTTTTCGCACAGTAAAAGACAAACGGTGGATAGTCGACGTGGACAGGGCTTGGACAATAAATGACACAGTTACATAGTTATTATGGACAGTAAATGACACAGATACATGGAAAGTGATACAGTACATAGACAAAAACGATACGAGACATGACAAATAAATGACACATATTTGTGACACGGTCAGTAAATGACACAGATACAGGATGTTGAGAATTAAAACATATACAAGAGATGGACAATAAATGACACAGTTAAAGATTATGGACAGAGCATGACACAGATACACGTGATATTCACAATAAATGACACAGATACATGGCATTATTATGACTTTGATACATGACATGGACAGTAAATGACACAGCTACGGGACATGGACAGCTACGGAACGCCGTTACTGGACATGGACACAGATACGGGATATGGTCAATAATTGGCACGGGTACAGTACATGAACAATAATAAATGACACAACATGGACAATAATTGACACAGATACGTGCTTGGTTTTTACAAATTTATGACACATTTATGCAAGTTAATCGCAGCAACTACTTAACCAAAGACAATGATTAATATTCGTTTAATTCGCCCATGTTTTTTTGAGCTGATACCGGGACGTGGTGGTCTTATTTTAGTAGTCCGTTGATATAAATAGGCAATTTTGCTTTGACGTCATTTCTTCAGAAGTGGTCCCATGGTTCTCTTTAATATTGTTCAATTATAGATCTTTCGATACAAGAATCGATGGCTATTCATTATTTCAAAAAGGGGGCCGTGGTAGCTAACCAGGATGTTGGTAGAGTAGGTCCCGCGGGATTATCCGGCGAGGTTTGCCCTTGTCAGTTCTGCTGTACGGATGACCTGACAAGGCACGTGGCCAAATCATTGGGATGGTATGAAAACCATGGTACCGTGAATTCATTGACGTCATGTAGCAGAACCCCTTGACAGATGGGCGTCCCATTTCATTGAAGAATGATGATCATCTGTTCAACCTCGTGGTGTTTCTCCCCCCACCCACCCACTTTTAAATACCCGTACGCGCAAGCGAATTATTGAAACAATACTGTGCAAACGAGGAAGGCATATAGCTAACACTAAAACTGGGCCATATGAAATGTCCTAGTTTGGGTTGCCGGGGCGTTACCCCCCCCCCCCCCCCTCTCTTTCTACCCCCTCTCCCTCTCTCCCTTCCTTCGTCCTCTCGATGAAATATGTGAGCGAAAGAATATTAGTAATGTTATAGTTTGTAAGGTTTTATACCGTTAGACTGATAGACTATTTTTAGACCTGATCTCATTCAGATTGAACGGTGACCTACTCTTAACACCCACTTAACAACCGACCAGCCAGCTACGAGAGAGTCAGCTACAGAAATCGATGTTGTACACCATCATCGTGCTAGTTTATTGGCTTGTGTTTACTATTTTATATATCAACTTATACTACATGATTGTGTACTGTGGCTAAAAGAGTAAGACGCTGGCTCGCATGACTAGATGTCGTGGGTTCGCTCCTAATGTTGGGCAAGAAAGTTTAAATCACTATTATCACACGTACAATAGCAAACAACCCATTTCAATATAGGGTTTGAAAAGGTCCCATGTACCGGTAAGATAGTCGATAAAGAAGAAAGTTGTATTATGTTTCGTGTCAACGATAGCTATATGTTTTAGATTGGCTTCGATCCCGGTCTTGGCCGATACAGTGCCTTGAGATTTTTCAACATGGTTTCTGACAGTTGTAATTCAACGAAGGGGGTGGACACAGTTTTCTCCTTATAAGGCATAACACTAACCCGGTTGGCGCAGAAAAGTTAGACGTTAACCCCATTCCATTTCATTTAATTTTTCCAGTTGGGCATTTGTAGAGACTGTGGCTTTAAATGATTTTTTTTTGTTGTTGGTTTTTTTTTTGCAAGGGGAGGTAATCCATACACGCAGCGTTACACTTCATGACCACGCGAACAGTTAATTCATACCGAACACAATAAAGATTTAGATCATAATATATTTAAATTATACACGTGAAGGTCTATCAATCAGTCAATGGGTACATTTGATATATATTGATCACGTGATTGGTTGGAATAATGAATAGGGGTAGCGTGACAAAAAGCCAGAACTTGTGATTTAATTCAGTTTGGTTTAGCGCCCTAGTTTTTTGACTGACGAAAACATGTATACGTCGAATCGAGTACCAGTCGGCTAGGATCGCATGTGAGACCGCGGAGGCTTTTTTTCGGGTCCACCTGTTTCCTCCCACGGCTAAAAACTCTTACGCCTATTCGATCTATTGAAATTAAATTGTACCAAATTTGTTTACGGAACAAAATCTACACAAAAAACCACCCCCCTTGTTGACAATCCGTTGTCACCGATAAGGGCTCTCGGTCGTTTCAAATGCATATCATTTATTTTGAATATGTCTTTTGTCGAGAAATTATGATTTGTAATGGTTCGCAAATTAAGTAACTTCTGTGGTTGGAGTTCCTGCGATTCCTTAACGGTGGTGCTAGCACGGGTTCTAATTGTGACTCACTTTGTCTTCTGCTGGAGCTACAGTTCCCTTATTCGATACCTGCATTGGCCGAGAAGTTCATTGGGTTATTCCGGCGTGTCAGTGATGCAGGATAAGGGGTCTGGCAAGAGACAACGTATAGTCATTCGGATGGTACGAAAACCGAGGTTCCGTGTACACATTGGCGTGCACGTAAAATACGTACCTCTTGGTAGTTGGAATTCGATATGAGAGAAGGCTGTCCGGGCAAAATTTCCCTCACAACACACTAAAGCATATAACCGTATTTATTAGCCGAACAGTAGAACGTTAAATCCCATTTCGTTTCTCTTCTACTTTTCATCGATGTCATCGGAATCAACCGTTCATGACCGGAATCAGGCGTTAATGACCGGAAATAGGCGCTTATGGCCCGAATCAGCCGTTTATAACCGGAGCTTGGCGAAGCTCGCTGGAAAGCTGCAGGTGTTCTAGGCGGGATCTAACGTGTTAATAGAGTCGCTTATTGGTTCTTCGGTACACTTATATACAATGTTCGACTACGTTTCCCAAGCCCTTCCATCCGAATGATTTATTGTTGTATTCGGGGTCCGCGATGGATCAGTGAGTAAGTCATTATGTTAGCCAATAGATTGTCTCGGGGATTTCCAGTGTGATTTCCCTTTTTCTGGTCCGGGACTGTCTAGTCGTTAGAATGAGACGAAAACCGAGGTCACGTGCACACATTGGCGTGTATGTATTAAAACTTTTGGCAGCTAGAATTCAAAATAAGAGAAGGCCCTATGCCACAGTGATTGGCGTGTATGTATTAAAACTTTTGGCAGCTAGAATTCAAAATAAGAGAAGGCCCTATGCCACAGTGCCGCTGGCCGGGCAAAATTTCACCCACGGCACAACACACTGTATGTATATGCCCGTCTTCCTTAGACCGGTCATTAGCACAGTCGGACATTCAACCCCATTTTTTTATTTTTGTATCCAATCTGCTGGCCAGTACACATATAGGTCAATTACGTTCTTTGCGTTAATAAATAAGCCCATACCGTGTTAGAGATATAATATAAGCTGTTTATTCCTAGTCCATGTCTGTTCAGAAAATAATGCCTTCAGAAACGCTTGGATTCTTCTATATTTGTATCTAGGCGATGCACCAATATAGAGAGATATCTAGGTCTGTTGCCATTCGATTTCTAGCATGTACGTACAAACCTCGTGGGGTTTCCCACGGCCCTTTGTTTTCCTCCCACTTCTAAAGACCTGTAAGACAAACACATGGACATGACATAAAAACTACTCAGGCATTGTAAGTAATAAACAACGCAGGTGTTTGTCAAATCAACTGCCGAACTGGTTGTTGAGACGTTATTTTAAAATAAACTTGTCCTTAGTTATTTTTGCTAAGTTTTAACAATCTACTAAAAAAAAAAAAAAAAAAAAATCATCACTAAGATTTAAAAACAATTTGACTTTGTGTCATAGAGGGTGCGTATGGTGGTATATACTCTGGGTCTCACGTTTCCACCCGCTGTTAAAGACCCCTATATACGCGCAAGCAAATTATTTAAATGAACCATATTAGTTAGTCGAGTATGTGACCTAGTAGGCCTATAGTAGTATAGTTTGAAGTTTACGCTAATCTCCACCCCACCCCCGCTTTCTCCCTCTTTCTCTCTCATAGCCCGAATATCTACAATTTTAGTTTTGAACCAAATCAAACAGTTCGAGTTCTTCTAAACGCCTTCTGTTTTATCAAGATTATATACCGAAATGAACGACTGTGACCCGAAGGTTGCGAAATATATAAGCTTAATTACTTGAAGAAGTTTTAACTAGCGTTGGGCGCGCGGGTGTAATGTGTGCTGGTTATTTCATTAAAGATACATTATGTAAGATTTAGTTAAGGAACTAGCCATTCTTGCTATATCAGTTAGAAAGTAGATAATGTAAAATGAATAATTTGAAAATTTCATTCAAATTACTCTATTGCAAACGAAGATATTAGCCTTTGAAGGTTTGACATACGTGTGCGATGATTTCAACCACCTACCTGGTTGGTCGAAGCTAAGTCTCGTTCCTCCATATTTGATTAAATCAAAGTATCGCTGAATCGTTTCAATCTATTTAATATCGGAGAAATCTGATGCCATCGAGAGTTGATTAAGGCCTGGATCAGTTAATTAATTTCTAATTAATAGTTTAGAAAACATTCCAGGCCTAAAGAAAGACCTGCGCTGCGATAGGCAGATTTAGCTCTTGCATAATGCTTGTTTAAGGACTGTCATTAAGTCTAGTGATATGGTTACGACTCCCCACGTGTACGTGACAATGAGTATATGGCCATCTGTCCATCCTCGTGGGTTTCTTCCGGGCCACCCCCCCCCCACTACTAAAGATCCCAATACGGGTAACAGATTTATTAAAATAAAACTGAACCATGTTATTTCCGAAATGACCCACTTTGTGTGTCTCTCTTTGCCTTGCATACAGAAACAATCGGAAAGACATTATGATCGTGGTTGGCCAAATGCCAACATCCGCAACGCCTACTCTGATCATATCTGCGCTAACAGGATTTATGTTATAATTATTAAAGGTGCATTATGTAACATTCAGATAATGAGCTGACAGTTCGCGTTATAATAGTTAAACATATATGATGACAAGGGGATTTCTTGAAAATGTCATTAAAGTAACTTGATTCTACGTGGCGTTAGGGATGTTTGGAGAATAGCGAAGTCCCGGTTATCATTGCTACCGTTGTAACGATAATAAACCACTTCCACATTTGAATTAAATCATTAACCGCCAATCGTGTTTAAATCTTTTGAAAGTCTAGAACATCTGCTAACCCCAAGAATTGATTATGGTGTTGGCAAGTTAATAAATGTCTAATTAAACATACATTATACAAGAGCTAAATATGCTTATTGTGGGTCTTTCTTTTGGTCTTGGGGGCGGGGGGGCATTGAGTCAACTGGTGTGGTTTCGAATCCCCGGTGCCCGGTTGTACGTGACAAGGAATGGGGTCGCTTCCAGTCTCGTGGGTTTTCTCCGGGTCCTCCGGTTTCCTTCCACTGCTTCATGCAAAGACCCCTACGCGCAAGCGAATTATTGAAATAAATTAAACCATTGACCTAGTTTAAATATTATATATACAACTGGCGGTAGTTTTTTCTTTGATGTCCATAATAGTTATATCACGTAACAACCTGTCATGGCGTCATCATAGGTTAATATATTCGGTTCATATCAACCGCCGATGACGTCATGACGGGTTGATATTTATATCAACCACTGATGACGTTGATGATCGAAATAATACAAAGAGCACAGAAATAAGTTTGTATTCTTTGGCAATAAAAAGTTGTTAATAAGGACCGAAATAAACGACGTACTTATCGGCATATTTAAATCGGTTATCCATGTCTTAGATATCTTTCTGAATTTCCTTTCCTTCCACATTCGATTATTTCTCCACACACTCCTTGACTTGAAAGTATTTATCGCCCAAGAGTTCCTTTGTAAAGTATTTTGGGTACAGCCCACTTAAAGCAGTCGGCCAAATCCTTCTCTGAACATACTGAAAACCTTCAATCACGGTTCACTGTCAGAATTGTCGGAAAAGATTGCCTTTTGATCTAAATTTTCTTCAGGCTTTGGATAGATCCTCGTCGATAATTGCATTCACATCTATTCCATGTTGGCTAAAAAGGATTGAGTATTCGTCTGAGTTGGTATTACTATCCATTTTGTTTTTGCTTTCAATTCAATTACTCCAAAATGGCGACATTTATTAACAAGACAAGACCATAATCAATCCTCGATGCTATCCGATGGCCCCGGTTTAAAGTAAATTAAAACGGTTAGGCCATTTAATGATTTAATTTTAAAATGGAGACGCAAGACTAAGACTCGAATGTCCATTGCGGTGGTTACGATCAATGTGCACGTCTTGACAAAACTACAACCATTGATAACCTCGCTCAAAATAAAGTAATTTAAATAAATTTTTCAATAAATCCGTTTTGCATTATCTATTTTTGACATTTTATTGCGACAACGGTCAGCTCTTTATCTTAATATTACATAATGTATCTCTAATAATTTATATAACATTTAAGGCATAAAGAAACACCCGCAAAAGGCAAATTTAGCTTTTGAATAATGCATATATATGTAACGGAAACAGTTATAATGTTTGTCAAACCACATAAAACTGGGGTAGAGGTTTCGTCTGCAAAGAGAATTCCAACTATTAATGGTTCTTTTGGGTACACGCCAGTCTATACACGAAGCCTCTATTTTTCATTACAGGCGTTGCTTGCCAAACCCTCTTTCCTGCACCGCTGACCACTGAAAAATCTCGAGTAATGTTCTCGGTCGAAACCGGGATCGAACCTAGAACTAACTGGTAAGCAACCCAACGTCTTGTGATCTGTTATGTCCTGGGTTCGGATACGGAAGGAATAGGGTTACGTGTATAATTATTTAAACAACCTTCTGTCAGAAGATTGAACTGCATCCGTGGCTGGGATGAGTGATTTATCATTGAGTTGAGTTGGTGTTTGTGGTTTCAAGACCACGCTTGCCAGTGACGAGGTGTGGGGTCGTTTGCCTAACCTCGTTGGTTTCATCCAACAACTAAAGATTCTTATGCACATGTATATTATTGGAATAAAATTGTACCATATGTTAGTCCAGAAATACACCTCTCTCTCTCTCTCTCTCTCTCTCTCTCTCTCTCTCCTCAATGTGCGCGTGCATTCGCTACCACATCATCCTACCACCTCATCGCCAATAAACTAAGGGGAATAACTATAACTCAATAAATGTCACTCGAAAACAGAGAATAATTCCCATTTTACACACAATTTACTTTCGTCTTACAGAATATACCTATGCGGTCAATGGCGGCCATATTGAAAAATAAGTGTACTATATTTTGTTACGCGGTTCTAATCCGTTTTACATTTTTCATACAGAGATTAAAAGGACATATTTCCAATTTCATTCAATATGACAATGAAAATGAAAACACATGTATAGTGTTTTCGACAAAAATGATCGATATAGGAATTGAAATGACCGTTAACTACTTTCGTGTGTGTTCTCAAGTGGATAGAGCTGATTGTATACAAACAACGTAAGTTTCGTTTGATTGAATTCCCAAAGACTCACCAACAACGAACCCAATACCTTATTCTAATGAAGCTCTCCATTCCATCAATCGCGAGGATTGGATCGCAAGCTGACATGCAAACATCGAATCGTGCAGTACCGATACCTGTGGAAGGTGTTGACCTAAGTACCGTTAGAACTTGCATAACAAGTACTTTCCCACACGATAGAGTGTAAGCAGTGATATATAAATTGGAATGAAATGAAATGGCGTTTAAAACGTCCCACTAAGCTGCCCCGACTGGGCTAATGAAGACAGGGAAATGTAATGAAAAGGGAGGTTTAACGCCTGACTTTGTTTACACCAACAGGGTTAGTGAAGACGAGTCATGTAGTCTGCTAAAGAATTTTTGCCCACCTACTCTTAAACGAATTTCAATTGACAAGCAATCTTTTTTTTCCTACATGTATTTGGAACTTTGGTTTTACGTTCCATCCAAACGACTAGACAATGTTTTTGCCAGCCCCCGACACCGTCCCACAACATGGGAGATAGGGCTACCACATTGCCGCGGAAAATTCTGACCACCTTTCACGGTTAGTAAGTCAGCGTGGATCCGATGACAAACGATAAGAAAAATGAATTTTTTGATCTCAATAAGTTATATATAATATTGTCTGTATTGTCTGTTAAGCTGGCATGAGAGAGAGAGGGGGGGGGGGTACTAGGTCATTTGGGACTAACACATGGGTTAATTTTATTTCAATAATTCGCTAATTGCGCGCAAGGGTCTTTAGCAGTGGCAGTGGGAGGAAACCGAAGGACCCGGAGAAAACCCAAGGTTGCACAGGCGACCCTACTCCTTGTCACGTACAACAGGGGATTCGAAACCACGGCGTCAAAAAAAACCCCCAACTAGAAATGAAATTTATCCATGTATCAATGAGTTATCAATAATATCTTGCGGATGAGATCGAACGTCGGCGCGAGGGGGTGGCTACATTCTATTTCATTCAAAAAGACTACTTTGGTACGGTATAAGTAGAGATCTAGGCCTACCAGCCATTTACAAAAAAAAAGTTATAATTTAAGACCCCCACCCCCAAATTACAAAAATAATAAAGTAAAAAAAAATATCAAAACTTTAAATAGTAAATATCACTATCTATGTTTGATATCTTACCACGAAGAAAGCATTCCTTTGAGCAGACTTCTTCTGTAGGTTTAGTAGAAGTTTTTGGCTTGCTTTTGGGCCGACATTCCTGTTTAAAAACCAAATCAACCCGACACCTGTACGCAACAAATAAAATCAGATCGCGTGAAAATAATCACTAATAATATAAATATTTTAGAACGCTGAAGTTATTTCTATTTATAAATTTTAAAAACAACAACGACAATAATGACGAGATAGGTGTGTCTTCCTTGAAAAGCGGAATTATATTATAATTCATCAACAATGATGTCAGCGGTATCTTTACTATGCTCGCATAACGGAAAGCGTAAACGGCCCGTAACATGTATAACTAACGCCTATAGTAAACTCACATAGTAACTGCATACAAATATATCACGATGTGTTACTCGTAATCCATATATAGAAATTGACCTAAATAACTTGCAGCTGATTGGCTAACACTGCAGCTGTTCGAGAACAGGGGGCTTTGGCCCCGCCTACTCTTTGACGTTAATTTTCCATTCGAAGTGCACTTTACTGAGTATGGTCCAGATATCCATGCAAAGAAGAACTTGCAAATGCATTCGTCCGATCGTGCAGTTGCAACAATCTTTGTACAAAATGTAAAAGAAGCGTAAAAATGGAGAATTAGAAACCGTGCGGGTTGTATAGTAAATGTTGAATAAACAATGCAAGAGACTGTCATTATATTCCACCAATCAAAACAAAGTGAAATTTCTCTGTTACCGCAAACAACCAATGAATATTGTTAATTTTTGGCCCTTATGCTCATTCAACATTTTTGGTTTATGTTGGCCAGCCATTTTATAGCTGGCTGTTTTTAGTACGTAGAATATGGAAGATATTGAAGAATAATGCGACATGTAACTACATAAGAAGGTAAATAAGATATTCATCTATGTCTGCTTGTAAGAAATATTACTCATAGACGTATCTAAAGCCTACAATGAGCTGATAAAATTTGACACAAATTAGGTTCATGGATTTTCGTTTTCAAGATGGAAGCCGTCTGTATCAAGCAGACCTCGCTTTGTGGCAAGTCGGTAACTTTTAATATTTCCTGTTCACAAAGCCGTTGAAATTGCAATTTCTTAAGTCTGAGTCCGGCGTACTTTTCGGATATTTCATTATGGCCACAGTATTTTTATGTTGTAAATTCGTTAAATTATGGAAATTCTCTCCAGGCGTGAAGATTTAGTTGAGCGTACAGACAGAGGAAAGTAACCGACTAGAGTGACACAGTTTACAAAATAGCCAAGCAGAGCTTGTGTCACGCATTAGCCACAGTTACAAACGTTTCTTGCTGTTCAGTATGAAAGGAAACCGTGTTTCAAACAAACTGTCGAAGTACATAATGACCCTATAAACTATGAAAGTTATGGGAGGTGCGGATATTCAGATTCTCATTATCATCATTATGCAATTGTCAGGAGGGCAATGATCTTACGTCTTAGTCTACTAAAGTAGTAACTTGTACTATTCAATAAATTGGTTATGGATTTGTAGCATACTGTCACCCATTATAAGTAAAAATGAGAAATTATTTTAATTTCTAGAAGTTCTAATCTCATACATTAACATGCGTCATACCTAACTAGTAATTTATTTTTGAAGGGTTTTGTTTCCTATAATATTTAATATTAATAATTTGCCATCAAGGTAGGCTATGTGTATGTAAATACTATATTATTTTATTGTCTATGGCGAGGCTGTTCGCCATTTTTTTTAATATTTCTGACACAAAAGTAATCTTAGAGTTTAACAAATAATAACAGCATGTAGCTCAACAGACACAAGTATTCATCGAAACAAATGGTTGTCACGAACTGTAAAGCCTGGTGAATCATCGCTAGAAAAAGACATTGGAATCTATAAGCTTATCTAGTATGCCATCCCTGTGGATTCATTCTAGCCTAATGAATTACTGTATCATACTTTGTTATTGACATTGTTATTGACAGGAAAGGGGGGTTAGGTGTTTGAATGGTTTAACACTATCCGCTTTAGATCCTTAGGTCTATCATTGAGTCAACTGGTGGTGTTTTGATCCCCTGCTTGTACATGACCAAGAGCATAGTCAACTATCCAACGACACAATTTTTTCTGGTTTCTTCCCATGCATATATATAAATACCCTTACATGTATGTTCTAGCCAATTATTGAAATGAAATTTTGTGGTACTATATAAGTCTTGAAATGACCTAGTTTGTGTTGAGTGGCCTTTAATCCCAGTAACTTTATCTCTGGACATTTTGTTATTGAAAGAAGGTATTCAACTTTTAAGATCATCTGAAGTTACGGAGCATCATGTACCTACATGTAAGACTACACCTGTAAGGCTTGATTGAAGCAGACCATGTCATAGGAAAATACGAGCAACTGATTAATCTCCCATAATTTAATTTGAAGGCAAGTAGGCGTGCATCACAGCTTACTAAATGGTTAATCTGTACAACTACATGTAATCATTGATTTGTAAGTTTTCAGAGGGAGTGGGTGATTGCTCAACAATTTTTTTTTTTATATCCAGACGAATTGAGATTAAGAATAAAAGTCAGAGATGGCAGTCTACTCATCAATATGCTCGTATCCACTTGTCCTACATATGTGGCCTTTTAACTTAAGGCATTTATTTATGACTGGATTCTTCCCAGGCAGGGTAGTTTGGGCAGTTTTGTTTAAATGTGAATACAGCTTTAAGGCACTGGTTGTCATTTGAATTTTTGGTCAAAACTTGTATCTAAATTTCTAGATATAAGTTCCAAAATAGATCATTCAAAAATAATATATTGAAGCTTTCTTTTAAATTTTCGTATACGGCTGGTTTGTCTTGTCGGTATTATTTTGCGTGTAATCCGGCACATTTTCAAATCGTCATATCAAGTCTTATAAATTCTCTCAAACAGAATCAATAAAACCATTTTTTTTAAAAAAAAGCCCAACAATTTTGTTGTTTGTGAAGGATTCCTCAATCCTTTAAATGAAGACCAGTGACTGTAACAATATCAATGACCTTTAGGCCTACAACGTTCCTACCCTATATTTAGATTGCAAACCCAGCAACTCATGATCCCATTGAGAGGGTGTTAAACTGAAAATTATGACATGTATATAGCTGGGCTAGGTGGCCAAATGGTTTATTTTAAGCGTGCTGGTGAGACCATACATTTGTATCATAAGGCCTTGTCATTGAGTCAAGTGGCATGGTTTCGATTCCCCGCTTGTACATGTACATGCATATCTAGTTGGTGTAGAGTAGATGTGTAAGTATTTGACAAGGATAAGGTTAATCTACATTGGGAATAACATCAAGATATTATATTGGATCTGTTCTTGGCCATATAATAATAGACGTATACAGCACAAACAATAGAGCTTATTCTCATCAAAAAAGGGAATAAAATGGAAAATATTATAAGTATGTCGCAAGGCTTGGATCAGACATCTATTTAATTATTGATACATAATACGTATACATTTACTAATAACACTTAAGAATAACTACTAAATTTAAAACACAAAGGTAACTAACGTGTAACTAAACTTCTGATGGGAATGAGGTCCCATTTATAAATTTTTACTCATCAGCGTGCATTTTTTTTTACTTCACAAAATTAAAAGAGAGAGAGATGAGGTTTAAAGTCCACTCGACACAAACTAGATCATTTCAGGACCAACACATGATTCAATTTTATTTCAATAATTCGTTTGCGCATAGGGTCTTTAGTAGTCAGAGAACCTGAAGAAAACCCAAGATTTTGGGCAGGCGGGCCTACCCCTTGTCAAGTACAACCTGGAAATTGAAACCACGCCAGCTGACTCAGTGACAGAACTTAAGTTATGATGCATTATTCACCACCATTGCTTTTGTTGCTTTATAGTTATACTATACTATAAGTACAAGTATAACTTATAATGTGTCAAGAAGGAAATGAAATGGGGTTTAACATCCTAATTTTCTTGACCAACCGGGATGGTGAAGACAGGGATAAGTCACACAGTGTACCATGAGAGATTTTTATACGCCCACATTTTCATGTGGACGTATATTGTCGTCGCCCCTGTTCGTCCGTCAGTCCGTCCGGACGTCCGTCCACAATTGTTTGTGAACAGTCTACAGGTCACAATTTTTATCCGATTTCAATGAAACTTAAAATATAGGTTTATCACCCTAAGATCTCGGTTCCTTTCGATATTGGCATGTATCGGACCGTAACTTCATGGGTTATGGCCCCTGATTGTACGAAAAATCACGTTTTTTAGCTTGTGAACAGTGTAGAGGTCACAATTTTGAACCGATTTGGATGAAACTTGAAATGCATGTTTATAACCCAAAGATCTTGGTTCCTTTCGATATTTGCGCCAATCGGATCGTAACTTCCTTAATTATGGCCCCTGATTCTCCGAAAAATCGCCCTTTTTAGCTTGTGGTCCCTCTGGAGGTCAAAATTGTTATCCGATTTAAAAAACCGTTTGATTATATCACCGTCCCATGGTTATGAAGGTTGAGTTCGAATTTCGTGAAAATCGGACTAAAATTGACGGACAAAATGGCCGCCGTTTGTACGCGAATAGTGTGAAAATATGTTATGTCAAGGTTGTGGACCTTATAGAGGTCACAATTTTGAACCGATTTTGATGAAACTTGACATGTATGGTTATAACCCAAAGATCTTGGTTCTTTTCGATATTTGCGCGCATCGGATCGTAACTTCCTGAATTATGGCCCCTGGTTGTCCGAAAAATCGCCCTTTTTAGCTTGTGGTCCCTCTGGAGGTCAAAATTGTTATCCAATTTAAAAAAACGTTTGAATATATCACCGTTCCATGGTTATGAAGGTTGAGTTCGAATTTCGTGAAAATCGGACCAAAATTGAAAGACAAAATGGCCGCCATTTGTACGCGAATGGTGTGAAAATATGTTATATCAAGGTTGTGGACCTTATAGAGGTCACAATTTTGAACCGATTTTGATGAAACTTGACATGTATGTTTATAACTCAAAGATCTTGGTTCGTTTCGATATTTGCGCCCATCGGATCGTAACTTCCTGAATTATGGCCCCTGATTGTCCGAAAAATCGCCCTTTTTAGCTTGTGGTTCCTCTGGAGGTCAAAATTGTTATCCGATTTAAAAAAACGTTTGATTATAGCACCGTTCCATGGTTATGAAGGTTGAGTTTGAAGTTCGTGAAAATCGGACCAAAATTGACGGACAAAATGGCCGCTTTTTGTACGCGAATGGTGTGGAAATATGTTATATCAAGGTTGTGGACCTTATAGAGGTCACAATTTTGAACCGATTTTGATTAAAATTGATATGTATGTTTATAACCCAAAGATCTTGGTTCCTTTCGATATTTGCGCCCATCGAATCATAACTTCCTGAATTATGTCCCCTGATTGTCCGAAAAATCGCTTTTCTTAGCTTGTGGTCCCTCTGGAGGTCAAAATTATTATCCGATTTAAAAAACTGTTTGATTATATCACGGTTTCATGGTATTGAAGAGAGAATTTTAATTTTGTGAAAATCGGACCAGAGTTGACGGATAAAATGGCCGCCGTCTGTACGCGAATTGTGTAAGAATATGTTATGTCAAGGTTGTGGACCCTACAGAGGTCACAATTTTGAACTGATTTTGATGAAACTTGAAATACATGTTTATAACCTAATGATCTTGGTTCCATTGCATATTTGCCCATATCGGATCGTAACTTCCTGAATCATGGCCCCTGATTGTACGAAAAATCACCCTTTTTAGCTTGTGGTCCCTCTGGAGGTCACAATTATTATCTGATTTAAAAAAACGTTTAATTATATCACAGTTACACCGTAGTTATGGGTGAGTTTGAAATATGATTTTCTGATGATTACTTGAAATGCAACAACTCTTGTTGACTGCCTGGACGATTTGGCTGCTGTGTGGGCGTATGTTTCGTTGCCTGGCAACCTATTTTTTGTCTGTACGACTGCATTGTCTAAATTATCTTCATAGAATTCCAACTGCCACAGGTTCTATAAAACGTCAACATGTAGTGTACACTGGAGCTAAGTTTATCATTCCATTCAAATGACTAGATGCTGATTCTAAGCTTTGCCTCTGTACTTGACCTTTGTCTGCATTCGATCACTGAATGACAGGGAGTTAAATGTGAAACTTTCTTTAATATTTTTACTATTTTGTATTTTTCAGGCAACAGAAGTGCTTTCAATATGACCCGTAGAAACGAGGCCCGCGCCAGAAGAGGGCGCTCAAACAGTTCTTCACCAAACAGACGCGGAGGGACTAAATCCCGCCGACGCAACCCTGGTAACAATAATAACAGTAACGAAGACAGCAAAGACAGTACGAAAGAGGAAAAACCTGACACTCCTTCTTCAAAAATCGATTCAGACACATCAGAAGAAAGTACTGGTAGTAAGAGAATAAGTCAAAGAAACGCAGGTAAAGAATCAGAGTCAAAGAAGCCTACTTCCACACCAAAACAAAGCACAACATCAACAGCGGCAAAAACGCGTCCGGCAAGAAAGACTAGCACAGAATCAAAAGTTAAAGATGAACAACCAGTTGAAGATAAAGTTGTCAGCACAAGTACGCCAAATCAATCAGTCATAGTCCCGGTATCGCATAGTCAATCACCAATTGTATCACCAGTTCTATCACCATCAACATCTCGCGTTTTGCCACACACAGAGACAACAACAACTAAAATAGAACCCCCGTTTCCATCTATTGAAATGAGAAATTTAAATGATAGTAAACCGCCGGTCATGATCGATCCGTCTAAAAGAGTCATTGCCAAGCCGCCCAAAAAACGCAAGGCTGATTTAGATTCTGAAACCTTTTCATCTCCCCCACCCTTAAAGAAACGTCCCTCGATTGATTTAGAAGAATGGAAAAATCAGCGGATCTTAGCGAGAAAGAATGGAACATATGTCCCGGGGATGATCAAAGCAGTGAAAAACACTGGAAGTTTAGGTATTTTGTTTGATGACGATAAAACTTTGACAAGTTATAACAATATATTTGATTCGCCGATTCCAGACATTATTAGTGATCATAGTCCAATGGGGGGTATGATTAGTTCAGGTGCAAAAGTGTGCGTAAGAATTAACGCAGAAACTAATGTATTTTATCCTGGCTTCATTATGGAGAAAAAAGTTAATCCTATCGCGTATAAAGTTAAACTCGAAAACAAACCAGTGGAAGCTCCAGCGGAAGTAACAGTATCCCGGGCGAATTTACGATTGCTTCAACCTCCCTGGTACGAAGACATGGAGGAGAGTATGATGGAACTAGAAACTCAGAAGGCCAACTTGCAAGATTTGAGAAGTCCTGTGAGCGTAAGAGCTGATCAACACAGCACACCGGTTACACCGCTGTTAGATCAAGGGGAGACAACCGATGACGAGATGAATGATTTGGAGGAAGTAAACTTTGATTCTTCTGGGATGAGCACACCGAGATCTGGTAGTGCTACTCCTGGTTCTGGAACACGATCACAGAATGGCAGAGATAGAAATCGTCAAATACCTAAGAAACGAGACTCGGCTCGCAGTAGAAGTGCTCAATCGACAGAGAGTAGTCGCTGCAGTACACCAAGGTCTCCGAATTCAGCTTTAAAATACAAGAAAGGTGACGTGGTTAGTGCAGCAAATGGAATTCGCAAAAAGTTCAATGGCAAGCAGTGGCGTAGACTGTGCTCGAAGGAGGGATGTACAAAGGAATCTCAAAGAAGAGGATTTTGTTCTCGGCATTTATCACTTAAAGGTAAAGGTTTGCGCCAGCCAAACTTCCCTGGGTGTAGAAAGGGAGAGTTAAAGGAGGGAGGTCATATTGAGTGGACAGACAATTCACGTGAAGGGGAATGTCAACATCGGTACGATAGTATAGATGAAACAGAAGCTGCTAATATGTTAGTGTCCTTGGGTAACTCGAGATCAACAACTCCTGCTTTTTCACCTACTCCCCAAAATCCTCTTTCTCCACGCATACAGTCACCAGCTGGACCAGGCATGTACAGGAGCTCCAACTCATTCACTCCCATATCCCCACACCCGAGCTCACAGATGATGCATGGATATGTCAACTCTCCAGCACGCAGCTGGAGCTCAACTTCTAAATCTGGTAGCTCATCATCTGAACATGTCTCACCAATAACTCCTAGGTTTCCAGCTTTCCAACCAAAGGGAATTACTGCTAAACCTCATGCTTTGTCCTTATCCAAGCAAGAATTGGGGAGGAGTGAAGACTCTGGGATAGATGTTCGAACTCCTAAAACACCTTTATCAAAGGCTGTCTCTTTACCAAGCGTTTCTGCAGTTCTGCAGGCACCAATTAAAATACCAACAGGACTTGGACTTCCATCCCACGTTTATCATGGTGCAGTGGAAATGAGCGGGAAGCAGCACCCCGATTTGAATAAACCTGCTCCTTTTGTGTCGTCGAATCGTACAGTTGCCCCACAACAAAATTCAAGTACTAGTAGCATTTCTGCACCAATCATGAAACAAGCATTAGGACATCCAGTCTCTAACAACCCAACACAACATGTGACAAATTATCCAAAGTATCAGAATGTTGCCGTTCAGCAAGCTGCGCGAACCGTCGAACCAGTTGTCAATCGTCACAATCTGAGATCACCCAGCTCTGATGCAGAACAAATTCAAAAACCTAATTCCATGGCACCACCAGAACATCAGGCACCGATATCTCGGTTACATCAGACAGCAGCTGTGCATCCGGCACCAACCACTTTATTACCAATGATGCAGATGAACGAGCAACCCAAGGAAGCAAGTGGGGCTGAAACAGGAAATCATGTATCAGAGGAACGGAAAATAACAAGTAAGTTGACATTTGACCTATTTATAGAAACATGTGATAATAACATTATTCACAATAACATGGAATATACATGTGTACATGGATAGTACATACATGTAAACTGTTGAGAGAAAATGTCATTTTTGAGATTTTTTATTTCTAAAAAACATGCATTACATGTACATATATACATTTTATGAATAATTAACACCTTGAAAATACTTCATTAGTACCGGTATCTGAACAATATTCATAATTATGTGGAATATATATAATAGTACGTACATAAAATTTATTGAGCCAAATCGTTGTCATAGTAACAATGCATCATTTGCATTTTTCGCTGAATTATCAAATTTTTTAATCATACAGCTTGATCCACATTAATATGTACAGTATTTGATGTTTTTAAATTAAGAGAGAGAGAGAAATGGGGTTTAACATCCACTCGACACAAACTAGGTCATTTTGGGACTAAGATATGGTTTCAATTTTATTTCAATAATTCGCTTGTGCGTAGGGGTCTTTAGCAGTGGGAGGAAACCGGTGTGCCCGGAGGAAACCCACGAGGTTGAGAAGGCGCCCCTATCTCCATGCCACATACGCTCACACCGGGGTTCGAAACGACAGCCGCAAGCCAGAGGTGACCGGCCAGCTAGAGGTCGAAGCGCTTTAAATTAAGAAATCAAAATGCCAATGCTAGATACATGTACCTGGCTTGTATTCAATTGGATTAAAGCAGGCTTATCTACATGTTGACAACAGAATGGTGGCAGGCTCATTACATAGCAAACAGTATACCTGTACATTGTAGATCGTTTAAATTTCAATTCCACATATCTTTGTACTGGTACATGTACTGAACAGAATTGAACCATTCTTTTCTATTGAAGAAATAAAAAAAATGTGTGGGGCTTTAGAAGCCACTGCCAAGAATTGGCTCCAAACATGACCTAACCAAAAGTCTACATCACATTCACATTCACTCACAGCTACATGTACCTGAAGCAGTGCTAAAAGATCTAAGACTGAAATCTCATTGATTTATTATGAATTAAATTAATATCTTGCTATTTAGGTTAAGTAATTCATTTTGGAACTGAAAAACTGCTAATCAATTTTTAAACTCGGTAAAATTGGACTTTTTGATTAGCAATGCTGCTAATCAACTGTGAAAAATTACCAACAGCCCTGTTTATGAATATATAGCACCATATTGAAAATCACGATATTTATTTGTATCTAATGTGCCCGAAAATTGTTACATGTAAATTCACTAACTTTTTCATCTTTGCTTTTTCAACTATCAGAAATTTTCAATTAATTTCTCTTGTAAAGTGTGTCAGAATTTCTCCAATTTAACTGACAGAGGGTGTGGTGTGGTACTGAGTTCATTCGAAGTTGACTCACGTCCAATCTATATTTTCCATGGGTTTATTCATAACTCCTAAGAATTGTGTGATTTTGATGGTTAATATTTTTGAAAAAAATGAAATGTCTGATAACATTTTGTTACATCATGGAACCTTGTGATTAGCCCATAATTGTCTTTATAGACCAGGATTGGCATTGCTTCCCCTTGTCAGTGGTGGAGGATGAATGGCCTATTAAGGAAACCAATCAAGTTGTTTGAATGGGATGGAAAGTCAAGGTGCTTGTAAAAGATCCCATAAAATTTGATATGAAAAAAATAGGCTGTGGCACCGCTGTCCTGGCAAATTTCTCTAGTTTATGCCGTGGCTGTTTAACCCCATTTCACCCCTTTTTAGCCTTACATGTACATACATGTATGTGACCTATGTTACCAGTATGCCTCGGCAGTCACAAGTCTTTTACAATGTTTTGTTTGTCTTATCAAGACATTTACCTTGCTGTCAGGGGTCACTAAATGAATCCTGGTTTAAATAGAGTACTTATACTCTTGATTCAGCATTCACATACTGTATATAGAATAACTTTTCACCTACCGGTAATCTCTTGAGGCCTGCCAGCCGTGGGAGGTCCTGTGCAGAATACCTAAAGCACTTGCTGTAATCCGGTCAATGACATTTTTGTGTATTTTTTAAACATGCATTCATAATCAGATTCGAATCGAAGCCACAAAGGCTAAGTGAGTAGGATTCTTACATAATGGATTTATAAGGACCCTCAACCTTCACAGATTTTGGAGTTTTTCTTTCAGCCACTTTATCATGCATGTGCATATTGCAGACTGGGTTAGGGACATGATGTGAACAATTTAAAACAAGTCACTGTCTCTCATGATATTTTCCGCTTGTCTGTCAAGTAAAGTTAAAGTGTGAAAGACAAGCCCAGACGTAAGGCTCATGTCACAGACATTGTCATACAATAATTACACTGCTTTGACAAGTACATGTACAACAATTCCTCGATTGCCTGTCATTTTGTCTGGAACAGATTTGTCTTTTTTTTCTGTGTTTTTATTGATTATTTTTAATACATGCATCTTGACACAATGGTTAACTTCAATAGTATCAGTGGAGCGACCATTTTGTACAGCTCAAGACCAACTTACACAAACAAATTATTGAAATAAGATTGATTATTGAACCATATCATGTTAGTCCTGAAATGACCTACATGTAGTCTGGATGTTAAACCCCATTTCTCTCTCCCCCTATTGTTAACAGGCCTATTTTAAGACAGAAATAGGTTTAATACCCATTGAACACAAACTAGGTTACTTTTGGACTAACATATGATACACTACTTTGCTAGTGCTACATGTATTTTTTCCTTTCTAAACTTTCTTCAACATCTTATTTCTTTGCAATTTTTTATACGCCCACATTGAAATGTGGTCGTATATTGTCGTCGCCCCCGTCCGTCCGTTGGTCCGGTGTCCACATAGTTGTAAGTGAATGGACTTATGATTTGGGTAAAACCAAAATTAAATCGTTGATTTATTTAAATTTGATTTATTTTGTGAATTCAACATTTCCGATCCCTTGATTTTCTTCATAACTCCCAGTGTTGAGATTAGATAAGTCAAAAATGTAAACAATCAGTAAATAAATTAAAGTCAGTTTTATATTTCAAAACAAAAATTTAATGGACATATCTTGCCCTCATTCTGCACGCAGGAACTATCTACTATACATGTACTTCGAGAATAGGTCTCTGCCCTTAATTCTGGCCATATCTAACAAATAGTATACTGTTTTGTAATGTGGTCCTACTCCAGTTCACATCAGTATACACAAAAAGACTTAAACCTTTTCGATTTTATTAAATGAAAGAAGGATAGATATGTCTCAAAATTCTTAAAATATACTTAGTGCTCTTGACTAAAATTTTCAGTTTAGGAATTAAAATGTCGGTCAACTAGCTTAGTGTCTGTGATGGGTTTGTGAATGGTCGAGTGATTTATTGTATTGCATGTGGATCGCAAAGTCAATGCAAACTCAAGGGGTACGGTATATTTATCTAGAGCTGGGCGATATCCCTGGAAACAGATATCTCAAAGTATTCACTTGACACTTTCTAGTTTTTATTATTAAAGTTTTTAGGATGAATAGAGTATCAAATTTACAAATAAAATTTAATGAGCTACCAATAGTTCAAACATAGATCTATCTATAGCCATAAATACTTGCCATAAATGTTGTTTTTTATTACAATTTTCATTTCCAATAAATTAAGAATATTTACACGTAGATATGAAGAAGGCACAAAAAAGTAAAAAAACATTAAAAAATAGTTCTTTCGGCAGTGCATGATTTTATAGCTACAATTTATGTACGGGTATGATTGGATGTACTATCTCAAAAAGTATTCATTGATTTGGTCAAATAGCGATTTTTCAGATCACAGATCTCCAGTCGATCTCTACTGATGACATTATTTATATTTCTGCTCTGTTAAAATATATTTCAATCAGAAATCAATGATTCCTTTGGAAAATCAAAGTATCTGTATAACCAATTCTTCAAGATGCATAGAAATTGAACAGATGCAGGAATAATTCTTTTGGTATCAGTCAGGTAGAAAAGTGATGGAGAAGTCATGTGACAAAAACAAAGCTTTTCAATTTGAACAGTGTTTAGAAACTTCTTGAAATGATCACATGGGAGATTATAATCATATTTATTCATCAATATTTTCCTGGTGGTTAAGTTTAATATTTAATTGAATTTATCAGTGTTTAAGATCATGAGAAGAAGCCTTGATTTTCAACGATTTCCGATAATTACAGCTTCTGGCTTTAGAGCAGTTTGAAAAGTCTTGTATTCAAGGTTATGAGATGAAGAATCCTATTGATTTGTCACTTGGTATTAAATGTTTTGTGTGCTGAATGTTAGAATGTGGCAGAACTAGAAACCAAATACATTGTTGTCTGTCCAACCTCGTGGGTTTTCTTCGTGTCCTCCCACCAAATTATTGAAATAAAATTAAACCTGTTAGTCCCAAAATGACCTAGTTTGTGTCGAGTGGACGTTAAACCTCATTTTTCTCTCTTTCACATTGTTAGCCGTAATTAGATTTTTAAGTGTGTTGTAAATGTTTTCAATTCTGACAAGAAGTAAAAAATATACAAAAACCCTTGTTGACTCCACGGACAACTTAGCTGCTATGGGCGTATTTCAGCTTCAGGAAGTCCTAGTGTAGTCGCCAACCCTGAACAAACAAACGAGTCACAAATAATAGTATGGATTAGTAAGTTAAAGTGAAATAAAATGCACCACTGACAAGAGGTAACCACATCAATGCAGGGATCGACCATGATTTTCTCTCCCATCCAAACAACTAGACACTGTCCTTGTCATGCCCTCCATACAGCACCACTCTATTTAATACCGGTATTACCTGTACTTAATAATACACATGTAGATAATGGCCGTCATTCTAAATTTAGCCGACCTTAACAGGTTTGTCTTGTTGAGAGAACTTGTAATACTGTATGGTCAGTGACCAGAATGGTGGTTTTACATAATGTTCAGTGAGATAACTTATATCACTGTTGGTGTAGCAATGGTGGTTTAATAAAATACCACACGGTAGTAATTTTAGAATATTCATTGTGTTTTAAATAGTTCACTAACTAGGCTTACAACTTCAATATTGATTGAACTACATTGTAAATTCAACATGTAACTCATGGGTTGTTTTTTTTCTCGGATATTATAGATAATATTGAGTTTTGGGCTTTGCTCTTTTAACATTATACCATGCTCAGAAACAACACACCAGACATGTTATTTGTTTACAAAGCAGGTCAAATCTTTAGTACCAACAACCAACGAATTATGTCAACACAAAACAAATCAATTCTTTCAAAATGGCAACATTTTGGTTTTAGCTTCACTAAAAGGACTGGACTGATAACAAGGTCTTATCTATTTTTCATCCTAATGATTTATTGAGCAGTTATTGCTTTTTAGACACCAACTTGTCCATGGTAAACAATTCAGTTTGTAGGGTTTCAGATTTGTGAAGGTGGGCAATCAACTGGAAAGGCCTAGCAATTTATTTCATTGAAGATTGCATTAGCTATATATTGATTAACTAATTTAGAGAGAATTTTATCTGTTTATCAGCGAGTATTGACCACTTGATCAAACACATCATCAGCCATCTCCAAGCAAACAGGTTGTTTATCAGGGCACCAGCTTGCTGAATCTCCAGTACAATACCCTCACTTTGACCCAATACATCTGTTTGTTGTTACCAAATCAGCTGACGGCTTGTACCATTGTATATCCATGTTCAGACCGCAGCTGGCTTCCCATTGGTCCATTTTTTTTATTCATGTTCTTCCATATGCCAAGGTCATTGATATCTTGATTTTCATTGGTCTAAAATGGCATCATTTTCTTACTTCATGGCTGGAATGTTTGACCCAGTCTAATAATAATTAGTGAGAAAAATACTAATCCCACTAATCTCTTCTTATTTAATCAGGAGTTAATCAAGAATTTATAGTATAGAGTAATTTATTAAACAAGATTTCATAAATCTGTCATTTGAACTTACAGGGAAGTGTTTTCACACAGAGGACTTTGATGACTAACTAGCACTATTTGAATATTTTAACCCATTTTTTATGTCGGCCGATTACAGGCTAACATCCTTGTAAGAAATAATTGCGTTTCTTGAAATTATTTTCATATATTTTACTTTAGAATGTCCAATTTCATTGATTTATTCAAAAGCAGAATATTTACATTATAATTTAGCCTTGTGACTTATTAAAAATATATAAACAGTACATGTAGCAGTTAAACCTCAATTCTTGCCAATGCCATTATAAAACGTACTGTACTTAATGAGGAAAGCATTAAGAAGATATTGAGAGAAATGAAGCACATAAATTATATCTACTCGACACAAACTTCATGTAGGTCATTTTTGGACTAACACACATGGTTCAATTTTATTTCAATAATTCAATTGTGCGTAGGGTTCTTTAGAATTGGGAGGAAACTGGAGGACCCAGAGGAATTAACACATAGATAGGCACTAAGTCCTTGTCACATATAATGCCTGTGTAAGCAAATGAAATTTATATATATATATACATAAATTAATCCATGTCTGGTTGGGACAAAATTCAAAACGTTGGGTACAAGAGTACTCATTCATTATTTAAGAGTTTACAACTAAGATTTTTATTTACAGCCCTGCTGACATCTAGTTGGTTTAACACATGACATGTACTTTAGATCATTAAATCAAGTGGTTTTAATGAAAAGGAGTAGGGTCGCCTGTCAAACCTCTTTTTAAAGTATTCTGTTTGCTCCAAATTGAACCATATATTAGTCCCAAGTGACAGCATGTGTCGGGTAAATGTCAAGTCCCATTTCCTTCTGCCTGACATGTTAAAATCTTATTGAATCTGACATGTTAAAATCTTATTGAAATTGACTGGTTCAGTGTTTGTAATGTTTTTGAACGTTTGTAAGCTTACATGCTAAATGTTGCATAGCTATTGATTCCGTCCTGTAGTTTGTGCGTATTATTTATTCACTGTTCTCGTACAGGTAAAAATCAATTCTTGTATAGTTTCATACATGAAGGTGACGGCACAACACTAGAAGGGTTGTTACATCCCATGTAGTAATCTTAAATATATACAGTCTGTGATCCTACCAAGATCGGGGAAAAATACACCTGTCAGTGTCAATCATATTCGAAGACTTTGTCAAGAAAATGAAACTGACATCCAAATAATCCTGATGAATGTGGGATCCCCTTGTTAGCTAGTCAGCATCTTACTCACTGAACCATTGTGTACCTGTAAGAGTTCTCCAGATCTTTTGGTTGCGTCCTGAAGAATGAATGATACATGTATATAAGTCAGCACAGTGGCCTAGTCTCTCTCTCTTGATATGAAATAAAATTGGGATTAACATCCTACAGTTCTCCACGGACTGGGCTAATGAAGACAGATTTTGTGGTTTAATGCGCCCATGTTAAATCATAAGGTCTGTCAGTGGTGCTGGATGGGGGGCTGGTAGTGCAAAGGGACAACGCATCGTTATTCTAATGGAACGAAAAACCGAGTTCTTGTATGTACATTAGTGTGTTAAATCAAATTCATAGGGTCTGACATTGGTGTAGGAGGGTTGGCCTGCTAAAGGACAAGGTATAGTTGTTCTAATGGTGTGGTGTGCAACCCTTTACAGGTTGTTAGAAGTGAATGTACATGTAAGAGTAAACCACTGTAGTGACAAAAATATTCCATTAACCCAATCTGCATGGTAGAATAGTAGGATGTTAAACATCATATTATTTCATATGATCTATTGATATTGAACAATGACAGTGAAAGAAATCCATAATAATGGCAACTACATGTAGGTGATGTTGTCTAAATACAACCAGAACAATGACGTGAACAATATTATATTACCATAATAATAATATCAATATGTATTCAATATTTTTACGATGGTAGTGAAAACAATACAATAATTGTGTACCTGTAGATTACAAGTATTAATCCACATTAGTCTAGTTGTCATGGTAACAAGAGCTGATTCCATTGTACAAATCGTGTCATACCCACCAACTGGGGCAATTATTACAAGAGAATATGAATCATATTTCAAAGACAATCTGATAACAGGTCTTTGACGACAAATGAAGTCACTGTGCGAACTAATATACATGTTTTAAATGTCCGTCAACGCAAACCTGGTTGTCATTAGCCCAGTCATTGCAGAAATGTAGGACGTTGAACTTCATTTTATTTCATATCTTCTGTGTTAAATAATAAGGTCTGCCATTGAGTCAAGCAAATTACTGAAATAAGATTAACTTAAACTATACATTGTATGTTAGTCCTGAAATGATCTAGTTTGTGTGGAGTGGACGTTAAAGCCCATTTCCGAATCTCTTAAATGCAATAGTACCAGTACTTTGTAGGGTTGACAATCTGAGTACTGAGACGGTTTGTATATGTATATCGCCACAGTACTATAATAGAAATAGAATAGTACCAGTACTGTTTGTAGGGTTGACTATCTGAGTACTGACACTGCTCGTAGGTTTATTGATTTTCTGTTGATGAGTATCATGTTAGAATGATAATCAATCACTCATACAGAATTCCTTTCATTCACCTTAATATAATCATACAGTTGATCACAGCTGATCTATAGTCTTTGTCATACATGCAGGCATGATTGACATGTCTGATCTACATGTATGTACATTATATAGTCTATATTAAACTTACAGTACATGTATTATACAGGTTATGATCACAGATGAGAAGGAGCCCTTACATGTATAATCAAGGCACATATAACACACACTTGGGTTCAAAACTACAACTACACTACAGACCACTAGGCCATCCCTCTCCTCCCTTTCTCCCTCATCTTTATTGACTTGGGACATAGACATGAATTTTATTCAACCCTATTTCATTTCATGTCACTAAACTAAATGTCAAGAATTTAAACTTTATAAACCCCAGTAAGATGTCCGGTGTAGAGATGAAGGGAGTGTGATTTCAGGATTATAAACTAATTAAAATATAATAGTATTCTTCCACGCTTTATACATGTAGATAGACCTAATGACTTCCCAAGAGATCAGGCCATACCAAGTTCAAAGTTTGTGGTTTGAAAACACTTGTTGACATTTTGCTTATTATTTTTGGCGCGACAAATAAGTACTTCTAGTACAAATAAGTTCTATTCTGTCGTGTTTGCTCTTCTCCAAAGCAGGAGGGAGAGAAATTTAAAGATGCTGAACATTCACGCAATAATGATTCAAAAATAGATAATGAAAGCGAAGCTACATGTATGATTAAGTGTAGATTGTTCATTATCATTGCAACGCTACTGGATAAACGTACATGCAACTAAGTCTTTATCATCCATTTAAGATTATGGGATTGTGATGTTAATGTCTAAGTAATAGTTTATATTATAAGATTTAGCTCTTGTATTTTGTATAATAAAATTTTTAATTTGGTTTGGCTTGTAAAAGGCTGTTTATTTTTTTCATCCTTATTATTATCGCATTTATAATGGCTTACATGATCGGCATAATACGAAGAGCTATGGAGAAGACATGTTACATGTTGATGTAGCTAGCTTATTAAACTATTTGTCATCATAATCTTAGTGAGATCCCCTTCATTATTTATTTCACACAGGTTTTTGTAAAAGTTATGTAGGATTTGACTGTTATTTTTGGGTAAAACCATGCAAATTGAAAGATAAAATAATTATTTTCAATAGCCATCTTCATTAGCCCAGTTTGGGAATAGTTAAGTGGCCGAATGGGTTAATGTCTGAATCAAATGGCATGGTTTAGATTCTCCTCACTTGTAGGATACTTTGAGGTTTCCGTACGCACAGACACATTATTAAAATAAAAATGAACCATAAAACGACCTTGTTTGTGTCAAGTGACATTAAGCTTTTATGTGTAGAAAGTTTTAAAATCTTGCCTGTGGATTATTAATGCAGAAAGCCGATCGGATAACTGGGAAATCTGATTGTCATGTGGAGACTTAAAAGTTGAAAAGTATGATCCTGTGACAAGGAGATTAATAATGTCATGTAGATGTTGTCATGCCATTTATTAAACCTTGAATCAAATTTCTTTTAAAAGTGCAAAAGAAATTAATAAAATCGGTTGCCATGCAAGATACCCCACATTTCGCAATAGATGGACGGACAACTGGGAGAGAGAGAGAAATGGGGTTTAACATCCACTCGACACAAACTACGTCATTTCGGGACTAACATGGTTTGATTTTATTTCAATAATTTGTTTGCTCGTAGGGGTCTTTAGCAGTTGGAGGAAACAGGAGGACCCGAAGAAAACCCACATGGTTGGACACGTACAACCGGGGATTCGAAACCACGCCAGTTGACTCAATGACAGGCTTTTATCATACAGCGCGCACATGCTTACCATTCGGCCACCTAACCCCAACTGGGAAAAAAGGGTTCATCCTCTAATTGTGTAAATGCTTCACATAGAATTATAGATATGTTCACAAGGCTTTAAAAACTGTAGCATCTATTGCCTTTACAAGGCTTACAGAAATGGGTGGTTGCTCTGGAACAGAATGCGATGAATCTTATCATAATATTGTTGTGGGCATGCTGACTTTCTTTATTAAACCTTGGAACATGTGTCACCAGTCTGGCAATATTACATGTCAATTATACAACACAATTTCTTCTTTTTTTTTTAAAGAAACTGAAAAATATATCAACGTTTGATGAATATTTAACTAGTTATATACATGTATTTTAAGGACATTCATAAAATTCCAACAATTACCTCCAAGCAAATAACATGTAACCTGGAGATAAATGTAGATCTCAATCCACCTGGCCATCTGATAGATTAAGAAAATGTTGACATATTTCCATTCAAGATTCAACATTCAATTTGTCATTTTCTGTCTTTGGTGTCGTAACTGTCGTTAAAACCACCCACCCAATTCTATGAAGTTATTCCTTTGGATGCAACTGATAAAATTTGCAATATTCCCTTACTTACAGTACTGACATTTCTTATATACACGTACATGTACATATATGCTAATTCCTTGACATTGGAGCCATAGAGCCAAAGATTTCTCAGAGGTCATAGTCTAAATTGTATAGACTGTAATTCTGTACTTAATAACATATTGTTTTGTAATATAAGAGAGCCCAGGTACGCAACCACAGTGGTTTTGACTATAATATAACAGGTTTAAGTCCCGGCAGGTGACAAGAAGAACTGTCACTTCTCTGGAGTGTTGGCTGTGGGACTGAAAAGGAAAGTGCCTATAGTAGTTCGGGAGGGTAAGAAAAACTGGGGTCTGCCTATAAAGAATTCTTGACAGTTGGAAATTGAAGAGCAGACATAGTGGGGCCAGGATGGACAGAACATATTTGTTTATTCTTTTTTTAAATTGTAAGTGATCTTTTTATTTTATTTTGTTTTTATTTTAGATTCTAGTAATGAGGTACAAGTTTTTCCATGGCATTGTTTGGTGCCGTTTCTTACGAATACAGGACCGCAGCATGCAGCCCCACCTACGCCCGAACCTACCTATCAAAAACAATCTGTACCACCACCATTACCAGCTCCTCATCCTAATATAAATCATCATTCACAGAGTGTCAGCGAGGCTCGTATGTATTTTACCTCATTCTTTATTTTATACCACTAACCTTGTCATCGTGTTAAAATAAAATATGTTTCCCCAAATTTGGATTGTTATGAATAGAATTTGGACTATTGTGGATAGAATTTTAGACTACTATAACGCTAACCTCATCAAAGAATAAAGATATGTTTACCAAATATTTAGACTGAATAGAATTTAGACTATAATATTATGAACAAAATTTGTACTATGAACAGCAGTTATACTGTTTTGAATATAATTTAGATAATACATGTATGAATGAAAATTTGAATACTATAAAAAGAAGTAAGACTATTATGAATACAATTAAGTTATGAATAGGATTTTGATTGTAAATAGAATTTAGACTGTTACGAATAGACTTCAGACTATTATGAATAGACTTTACACTAGTACAAATAGAGACGGGACTAGTAACATGTAGGTACATGTTGATAGAATTTAAGACTATTATGAATAAAATTTAGACTGTTGCATTTATGAATAGAATTTAGACTTAAATGAAATTAGACTATTATAAATAGAAATTTGATTATTATTAATAGAAATTGTGATATTGTGTATAGAAATTGGACTTTATGAATAGAAATTTAGCAGTTACATGTACGTTGATAATTTAGTCTACAGACTATTATGTATAGAAATTAGATTATTATAAATTGAATTAAACTATTATGAATAGAATTTAGACTACATGTCATGTATTAGTATTATGAATGGAACCCAGCAATTATGAAATTCATAATTTGCCGGAAGCTTTTTGATACTAAATTTACGAGCTAAGGGCAATCATAGTATTATAAATGTTGGGGAGATGCATGTAGTGTATTCAGCTTTTTGGTTGCCAAGTAACATGATTTTATACCAAATCTAAGAAATACCAATATTCAGCATTTTCATTATGAAACGTAATTGTCTCGCCACCTAAACATATTAAAAAAAACTAGAATTTTATGTGGCCGTGCTTGGACATTTGCGAATATAATTTGGATTATTATATGAATATAATTGGGACTATTATTAATATAATTGGAACTATTGTGAATAGAATTTGGACTTCTATGAATAGAATTAGGACTTCCGTGAAGAGAAATTCAGCTAATATGATTTAGACTTTCATGTATTTGTATGAATAAAATGAGGACAATAAAGAATATAAATTAAGATAATTATTAAATGAAATATGACTATTATCATTAGTATTTGGACTTTCATGGATAGAATTTGGACTATTGTGAATGCAATATGGTTTGAATTTAAACTTAATTGTGAATATAATTTGGACTATTGACATTGTGAATATCGACAAGATTTAGACTACTGTGAATATTATTTGGACGGTTATGGATGTATGTATTACTACATGTATTAGATATATTAATTGTAACAAATGTCATATACATGCAGTATCATATTTAGAATTACACTCGACTGGTCTAAACCAACGTATTTTATATAAGGCAATCTGTTGAACTCCTTAATGATAACTGTAATACATACACTCTTCCTCAACAGTCATCCACCCTAGAAATTTTCTACAGGTTCTGTTTGGATACCAGTATGGTGAAGACATACATTCTTCCTCAACAGTCATCCACCCTAGAAATTTTCTACAGGTTATGTTTGGATATCGGTATGGTGAAGACATATTCGAAATCATTAAAGTAATTGTTGAACATGTGATTGAGTTTATGTAGTATATTGAGAGACCCTAGACCAAATAGAACACAAATACTTGTTACCAAGTTGACATAGTCATACCGGGTAATGCATGAAGGGCTGTTGCTAGGCAATGTGTATATTGTCACCCGTTAATTATTAACACTAATTGAATATACTATACCGGTAGTTTATTTTCGTAACATTTTTGTTTGTTTATTTAGTTTTAAAAGATGATGATGATATGGAAGAGGAGGATGATGATGATGTTTTTGAGCCAGTACCTATGGATGCTCCAAAGAAAGCCACTGTACTGCGATCACCTGCCAAGAGAAGAACTCAATCGTTAAGTGCTCTCAAAGATAAAGAAGAACCAAGGAGTCCCAGAAAGGTTTGTCATTGCAATATTACATATGAACTTGATTGGCAGTTGCAAGAAGAATATGTAGAAGCCTTTCTGTTTGACCAAAATTTGCCTCCCTTTGACAAAGCTATGAACCCAGTTGACAAAAGCACCGTACCATGGATTACTAAGCTATGAACCCATCTGACAAAATGATAAACATGATTGAGTCCTGAATTCTTTATTTTCAGACTAGAGACAAGGATCACATCAGAAGACCGATGAACGCCTTCATGATATTCAGTAAACGTCATCGAGCCTCTGTACATCAAAGACATCCCAATCAAGATAATCGTACAGTGAGTAAAATCCTAGGAGAATGGTGGTATGCTTTAGGTCCGAAAGAAAAACAGAAATACCATGAACTGGCTCTCCAGGTGAGGAAATTGATTACAAGGCCACATAGAAAAAATATTCTGGTTCTCACACATTTTTATTGTCCCCCGCCTTTCAAAGAAAGTTGGGGGACTATTAAAATGGGTTCGTCTGTCTGTCTGTCTGTCTGTCTGTCTGTCTGTCTGTCTGTCTGTCTGTCTGTCTGTCTGTCTGTCTGTCTGTCTGTCTGTCTGTCTGTCTGTCTGTCTGTCTGTCTGTCTGTCTGTCTGTCTGTCTGTCTGTCTGTCCGTCACACTTTTTGGGACACAATAACTCTCTCCCTAATTGAGCTAGAATGTTCAAACTTGGTGTATGTGTTTATTAGGTCAATGCCTTGATGGAGTTCAAAGATGAGCATTTTCCGCTTAGGGTAAGCAGAGATAAGCAATTTGATTGGTTGATGCTTTGGGACTCGATAACTTTAGTTCTAATTAAGTGAGAGTGATGAAACTTGGTGTATAGTTTCATTACAGTAATACCTTGACTAAGTTCGATAATAAGCATTTTCTGCTCAGGGTAAGCAGAGCGATACGCAAATTTGATTGGTCGAGACTTTGGAACACAATAACTCTCCTTCTAATTGAGTTAAAATGTTCAAACTTGGTGTATATGCTTATTAGGTCAATGCCTTGATGGAGTTCGAAGATGAGCATTTTCCGCTTAGGGTAAGCAGAGATAAGCAATTTGATTGGTTGATGCTTTGGGACACGATAACTTTAGTTCTAATTAAGTGAGAGTGATGAAACTTGGTGTATAGTTCCATTACAGTAATACCTTGACTAAGTTCGATAATGGGCATTTTCTGCTCAGGGTAAGCAGAGCGATACGCAAATTTGATTGGTCGAGACTTTGGAACACAATAACTCTCCTTCTAATTGAGTTAAAATGTTCAAACTTGGTGTATATGCTTATTAGGTCAATGCCTTGATGGAGTTCGAAGATGAGCATTTTCCGCTTAGGGTAAGCAGAGATAAGCAATTTGATTGGTTGATGCTTTGGGACACGATAACTTTAGTTCTAATAAAGTGAGAGTGATGAAACTTGGTGTATAGTTTCATTACAGTAATGCCTTGATTAAGATCGATAATGAGCATTTTCTGCTCAGGGTAAGCAGAGCGATAAGCAATTTGATTTACCGAGACTTTGGAACACAATAACTCTCCTTCTTATTGAGTTAAAATGTTCAAAATTGGTGTGTATGCTTATTAGGTCAATGCCTTGATGGAGTTCGAAGATAAGCATTTTCTGCTTAGGGTAGGCAGAGATAAGCAATTTGATTGGTTGACACTTTGGGACAAGATAACTTAGGTACATCTTGATTGATGATTTTTATGCCAATACAATGACTGCATTTTCATTCAGTAATGGATTCGACAGTAACAGTGTATAGAAACGATTGACTCAGACACGAGGGCTTTTTCCCTTGGCCAGAGGGGCCCTTTTGTCAAGCGTGGGGGCCCTTTTGTCTGCCTTTAGGGTCCCCCTAACTAGGGTACATTTTCATTTTTCTCATCGGTTTTAGCATTTTTCTTTATAAAACACTTTTGGATGACACTTCGTGTACAGTTTGATTGCTTGATACGTTTGAAAAAAATAAATGTGCGATTAATTAATATGTGTCATCTATTTATTTTGGGATTTCGGCGGGGGACATCAGCCTCACTGTTGGCTTGTTTTAATAAAAGTGAAAAACGAAGTCAATAATTTCTGCTCATTCATATTTCCTTTGATCAGGGAATTATCTCTATTTAAAGTGTCTTGATAACAGGAAGGACCGGGCTCTCAATTCACAAAGCATTGTCTTAACCAGTGATTGAATGTTGAGTAAATTCTTATTGCAAGTCAGAGAATGGTTTGCTATCCTGGAGGTCGGGTGTTCGATCCCTGCATTGGCCGAAAAAGTTCATCTCGATTTTCCGGCGTGATTTCTCCTTGTCAGTGATGCAGAAGGAGGGCCTGACAAGGACAGCTGCAGTGCCTAGTCGTTCGGATGGGACGAAAAACCGAGGTCCCGTGTACACATTGGAGTGCACGTAAAAGATCCCTTGGCAGTTGGAATTCGATACAAGAGTAGGCCGTAGCGCCGCTGCCCAGGCAAAATTTCCCTCATAGCACACTGTATGGCGTATGCCCGTCTTCCATTAGCCGAGGTTAGGTGCAAAAGAGTAGGACGTTAAACCCCATTTCATTTCATTTCATTTGCTTTGTGAACTCGAGATCAAGTTGATGTTGAGAGTATGTTAAACCCCATTTCTCTCTCTGTTTTAAATGTTACAGGCTTAATGTATATGAATTGTAAAAAGGCTACTTATACTTTACGATTATTCTAGGTTAAAGAAGCTCATTTTAAAGCTCATCCCGAATGGAAATGGTGTTCTAAAGATCGTAAAAGATCTAGCACTATCGCTGCAACATTGAAACAACGGGGAGGTCACCGTCTCAGTTCCTCGGACGATACAGGTGACCTTAGTATCAGTGGTAAATATTCTTATTGATAATGTGATTGGTTCAAGGGGAAGGGATGGTCAAATGATTTAACATGTGCACGTTGCATCACAAGGTTAAGTGGCATGGTTTAAATTCCCCGCTTTAACATGACAACCTTGTGGGTTTCCTCCCTCTGCTAAAGACCCCTACGCGGAAGTGAATTATTGAAATATAATTGAACCATATGTGAGTCTTGAGTGGACCTTAAACCCCATTTCTTTCTCTATGTCCAGGGACAATTTCCCTCATAGCACACTGTATGACAAGGCCCCTCTTCATTAGCCCAATCAGAGCAGAATAGTAGGACATTAAACCTCATTTCGTCGGTAGGTAGACAAAGTGACGTATCTTCATACCGTAAGTAACTGACGATAAGTCACTTTGTCTATCTACCGACGATTTCACTTCACTGCCAGTGCTGACCAGCAAATTAGAAACAGAAGCCAAACAAATGATAAAAGAAACCACCAAAATACACCCTGAACGGGTTATAAAATGACTAAAATCGCATGATCTTAAATAATTTGAAAATGCTAACAGACAGTTGACATTTTTAGTATTGATACTGGCACTTTATAATATATGAATGGATATTTATTCTTTTCTTTGAAACATTGCCAAAAATAGACATCCAACATATCTGATTATCATTATTGTGGGATGACCCTGCTGTCCAGGCAAGATTTCACTCATAGCACACTGCATGACATATCCCAGTCTTCACTAGTCCCATTGTTGCCGAACAATAAACTGAAATAAGAGTAGGGCGTTGCGCCACTGTCCAACCAAAATTTTCCTTACAGCAAGCTGCATGTATGATATTTAAATCTTGTATTTGTTATTAGATGATCCGTTTGATGTTGATCTGCCACCGCCTGTGTCGTTACCTCCAGCAGAGTTACCTCCTCTACCTGATCAACACACGTTAAAACAACGCTCACAGAGTTTTACAGCTCTCACACATAAAGACGACTATACTCAAAGATATATACCACGAGAAGGGGCTTTCCCAGAGGTAAGATAAACAACTTAGTCTTGATGCGTCATCTTCAACGATAAATAGATAATCATCTCATGCAGTAGAACAGTCTGAGCGGAAATTTATAAACTGATCCTGATGTGCCATTTTAAGCAAAAGATAGGAGTCACTTGCAATCTATGAATATCTAATAGGAATATCAGTCCAAAAATGGTTCAAATCCGTTCAGTATTTACGTAATGTTGATTGAAATTCCATCACCATTTTTTTAAAAATCCGATTGAATCCAAGTTGAGAGATTATCTAGCGTCAACTGGTACATATTAGACCCTTATACGTAAACTAGTCAATGAAATAAAATAGAATTATGTATTAGTCCTGAAATGACCCAGTTTGTGTCAAGTAAACTCTAAAAGAAAAGTGGAAATGCTGTTCTCCAGGCAAAATTCATATCATAGTTATTAGTACACTGCCCAGTTGTATTTCATTGTCAATGGTGTTTTATTTTCAACGGTATTTCAACTGCAAGGACTTTGATCAATAGTTAATTGAAAAGTTGTTCCCTGTTTCCATCAGCTGCAATCTTTTAGACGTCCATTTATTCTTCATCTTGATAATATATATAAATTCATTTCAGGTCCCTGAACAATCCAGCTCATTAATTCTCCCAAGGTCTTCAGCACCGGTGGCGGCAACCTTATCAACGACAGTAATGTCAAGTCCGTTGCTCCAACAACACCATCAACTTCCTTCACAACCAGATCAGTCCCGCACCAGTTACCATAGTTACACTAACAATCCTGTACAGGCCTTACAACAATCATCAAGACAGCTTATAGCATCACATGGTGATGATGATGACAGCGATGATGAAAAAATGGTGATTTGTGAAGATGGTAAGATTCGTTCCCATTTCTTTCAGAAGAAAAGTATAGTTATGGATACTGTGATATTATAGATATGGCGTTTTATTATTGTTACAGCCTTGTTGTGTATTATTCCTTACTGAATTGTGTAAGAAAAGATATATATACACTGTTTTTTAACAATCCATGATTTTAAAATGTAGCGTTCCATCCATTATTAGATTCATATTTTATGATTAAATTCATAAAAGTGGGCTCATGTACGATTGCCTTCACGAATTTTCAGTGTGATTTCCCCTTTTCAGTGGAGGGTCTGTCAAGGAAGAGTGTCTTGTCATTTGGAAAGGATGTAAGAAATCGAAACTCTCTGTACACCCATCTTCATTAGCCCAGTTCTGAAGAGAACAGTAGGGCATTAAACCCATTTTCATTTTTGTAGTAGGATGTTTCATATCATTTCATTACTCATTTTCATCTTCCATAATTTATTTTTCAGGTGAAGGTGGATTAGATCAAGGTGGAATTGATCTGAACTGTAAGGAACGGGTGTCGGATAGTGAAACAGATAGTCAGACGGAGGAAGACAGTTTGATTGAAAACAAGGCATTTCCTCAACAGCGCTTTTCTCCTGTCATGAAACCTTTGACTGCTGCTGATATTGCTTGTAGGCCCAAGCCAATCAAACGAGCGTGTATCCCCGAGCAGAAGTTAGAAATAGAGGGTCCGACGCACGACCCTGTATCAGGACAGTTGACCCCAAGACCTTCAAGCACTGGATCAAGTTTTCAGGTTTTTAAAGCTCGTCCACGTGGCGGGAGAATGATGTCGAGTACTTACGATGGAGGAGAGATCAATACGCAGTATGTACAGAAAGAACGGTCCGACAGCCATTCACATTCCGGGAGTTCGCGACTTCCACACACACAGCAACGAATAGAGAAACTAGGTCAGATGAAGATCCATAATATAACCATGACAGCCCCTGATAAGCAGCAGATCTTTCCTTCGTCCAATACGCAAACCATGCTGGGTAAACAAAATGGCAAAGGAGCCATGTTGAGCAAGATGACACAAAAGGCTCCGAAGTCGGCAAAAGTTTCAGCGCAGAGCCAGGCAGCATTTCAGCAATTCACTTTCCAACAACCAGTTAATCAACCTGGAGTTCATTTAACGAAAAATGTCACATCCGGATCGGTGCAATTAGTAGCAACTGTAGTATCGTCTGCTGGTCAGACCGGGCAAGTTCTGCCCACATTCACTACCACAAGCAAGCCAATCACAACCCCTGTACCTATAGCCTCCAAACCACTTGTTCCGTTAACACAGGCAACCACTACCGCTAGTACGGGATCACGCCCCGGATCCGTAGGAGCCATAGGAGTTGCATCACAACCTCTTCTAACGGGCAGTCCTGCAGCGGGAGGAGTAAAGAATGTCGGGACATTAGTTTTACAAAGTGTTCCTAGTAATCAGTATGTCGGTACTAACTCGAGTTCGAATATACAGACCACGCCTACCTCTGCAGCTTTTATCACCATACGTAACATGGCCACACCCCAAACAGCACAGAATCAAATGGGTCAACCCACCTTGCTGACAGTACTGAAACCAAATCAGGCAAATCACAGCTTGCATGGGTCAGGAACCCAAACTTTTAACTTGAGTCAACAGCCGACCCACGTTCAGTATATCTTGCCTTCTGTTCAAGTGGCACCTCCTGGTGCCAAAGTAGAGAATGTCTTACAAATGGCCTTGCCCGGTACGACCAACATCTTGGCAGTTCACAGCTCCAATCAGCAAGGACAACCGAGTCCTCAACCGATGCAGATGGGAAAGTTTCATATCACGCAGCCACAGTCCGCTCAGCTTCGTATGAACAGCATTAATAATCAGGCGAAGATTTTACAAACATCACAGGGCAGCTTGTCTCAAAAATTGCAGCCTTCACAACAGATGATGACTCAACTGTTGACAGTTAGTCCATCACCAGCAGTAGTGGCTACATCCCAGGCCCAGGTGCAGCTCTCCCAACCCAGGTTCACACAACCAGTATCGTTAGCTGTAGCACCATCACAGTTTGTCCAACAACAGTCCAATCAACCCGTTATCACACAACAGAATCAGCTCCATTCACAGAGGCTCATTTTACCATCTAATCCAAAGTAAGTTTCATTGTTTATATGTAGAAATGTGGGAGCCACAGTGGCTCAGTGAATAAGACATTGGTTCGTCAACCAAGGTGCCCCATGTTCAGTCTTTTTGTTTGGCCGCAAAAGCTCATTAGGATTTTCTGGCGTTGTTCCCCATGGCAGTGGTGCGGGATGGAGGGACAGCAATGGCGTGCACATATAAGAACCCCTGGCAGCTGTAGCACCACTGTGCGAACAGTTGGGTCGGAGAAGAACTGTAGGATGTTAGTGTAACCCCATTTCATTGTATTTCAGGATAGCCTATGTACAAGGATCAGCTAGTACTATACCTATTGTTACAACCCAGAATAAATTAGATGGTCTACAGAGTTACTATGTCCCAGGTAATAATATTTACTATATCCATACTTTAAAAATGAATTATCTCAGATTTCGATAAAGAGCTTGCAGTGAGGTTTCTCCACCCAACCAATAAAAAAGCTTGCAGTGAGGTTTCTCCGCCACACCAATAAAATGAATTATCTCAGATTTCGATAAAGAGCTTGCAGTGAGGTTTCTCCACCCAACCAATAAAAAAGCTTGCAGTGAGGTTTCTCCACCCCACCAGTAAAAAAGCTCGCAGTGAGGTTTCTCCACCCCACCAATAAAAAAGCCCACAGTCCGGTTTCTCCAACCCCACCAATAAAAGATGGCAAGGTCTTGTTAACTGTTGCAGCATAGATCAATGGAATTTCAATTTATCATTACTGAACCGGATTGAGCGAATTTTTGACTGATATTTCCTTTAAAAGATTCAAATTTCACCATATTCCTGAATCCTTAAATGTTCAAAAGACTTAAACCAAAATCATTTCAATCTTGATCATTCTAAAAAAATATTTTTCACCTTTAGTGGATCCAATCAAGAAATGTTATTGCATATTAAATATGTTGATTTTATTTCCTTAGGTCAACAAGTGCTAATTCATCCTCAAGTACGATCACCGTCTAACGTGGCTAGTCCTGCCCCAACGACAGGTATATTACAGACGAGTGGTGGAACAACTATTGGTGTGATGCAAGGTCAAGCCCAGATCATTCAAGCCTCACAGCCTAAATTATCTGTATCGAACAACAGTCCTCCACAATCTCACAGTCCTATGTATTCTCAAGGTAGGTTCATAGATCACAAGATCTGTCATTGAATCAAGTGGTTTCGATTCGCCGCTTGTATGGGACAAAGTTTTGGGTTGCCTGTCCAACATTATGGGTTTACTTCCCGGGGTCCTCCAATTTTCTCCCCACTGCTAAAGACCCCTATGCTTAACAATGTCTTAGTCCCAAAATGATCATTAAACCCCATTCAAGAAACTTTAAAATGTGATTTTTTCCAAACTGAGAGCTAAAAATTCTTAACGAGTTTTGGCACTACAGATAAGGACATAATATTAATATATTGTTTTATTAAATTTGCAGGAATTAATGTTTATGTGAAAGCCAACTATTTTATAATGTTAGGTCGATTGGTCTGTAGTCAGCATTTATCTATTACAGGAATGAATGTTAGTGTTAAAGCCAACTATTTTACTGTTCAGTCTGATGGAAAAGGAGATATAGGTTATCACATCAGTACTAGCGCCGACAGTACCAACTTCCAGACCAAACCAAATAGGGTAAAGGCCACTACAGCAAGCATCCCCGTGGCAACAGAAAGTTTACAAAGAGCACCCCCCACTTCGGGTAAGACTATCATTGCTAAATTAAATGTATTGTTTAAGTGAAAACTATTGTAGCTGTTGACCTGGCATTCTCAACTTTAGTCTGAGACTGTTTTGTGAAACCGGAACCAGGCCCATTTTACTGAACAGTTTGACTTGCGCATGTAACAAAAATGCTCAACTTCAGGGCAGCCCTAGTGTACCTGTTACCCCCAAACAGACAAACGACTGTCACAAATATGTATATTCTTTCTCCCAGACAAAAAGTAGAAATCCCCTTGTCAGTACATTTTGTCATTTCTAAGAGAAAATGGCTATTATGATTATTTGGTAAAGATTTTTCATGTCTAATTTATTTTACTGAAATATTTCCCCCTACAGATATTAATTCTAATTGAGGAATAATGTAACAGTCTTACAGAAATCTTGACACCATTTATATAAAAGAGGAGTGATGCAGATTATCCCTTTCTGTACAGACATTTTGTCATTTACAATTGATATAACTAATAATTCCCACTCATACTTCATTTAGAAAATGTCATTCCTTCCTAGATGAAGAAATTCATAATTGATCTTGCGACAAAATTTCCGCCCACTGCTATCTATGGTGAGAACCTGAATTTCTATAGGATGAAAATTGTGCCATTTGTAATTGGTCTTGTGTGAGAAGTGAGATACGACTATTTTAGATATTTTTATCCGTCTGCAGGCTAGATGAGGCCATGTTGGAACATAGACCCCTGTGGTTATAGACCTCTTCTTCATCTTTTTTACCATTTATAGTAATTTCCCTATGGCTGGTTGACCTTTAAGATGTCAAGATGAGTAGGATTTCTCACTTTGAGTCAGTCGTAATTTATAGAAATGGACAGCATTGTTATAAAAGAAAATTGTAGGCCATTATTTCTGATCGACATCAATTTCTGATGTTGTTTCGAGTGTGTTATTTATTTATTGTTATGGAAATCAACATAGGCTGTTAACTTGGTGATGCAGTGTGTAAGTTTTTAGGTCACTACGTAAAATTGTCAATTCTCAAGGTAATTTAATGAGCACTGATATAGAGCAACAGACAGCAACGTAGTAACTAAAAGGAGGATTAGTCCACACATCAAACTACGATACTCTACAATAAAAACATGTCAAATTTTAAAGATTATTTGATTTAATAAAAACAAATTTTGAGTTGACAGTTTATATCAGAAAAAATTAGAGACTACAAGATATCAAATTTCTCACAGCTTTATCCACGCTAATATGTACTCAGATTGATTATTTAACATTTGATGTAGAAAAAAAACACCCCAAAATACCAACACTAGATAAGCCCCCGGCTTGGATTCATCAATAGATTTTTTGCTGAAATCAGAATGGTGGTGGGCTTATTACATATCAAAAAGCATGGTTCTATGAAATTTCAAATCCCCATATATCTTTGTTAATACTGAACAGAAATAACCATTTTTGGACTGATATTCCTTTGAAAAGATCCATAAATAACCCATCAAGACTTAAAATACTGCTTTTAACTTATAAAATATATTAAGTAATAAGTCTTCTTGAATTTCAGTTTCTAAGCCGGTTTCCATTAATTCTATCAAGTCTGTACCTTCTCCGAACCATACGCCAGAAAACACAAAACAGTCTACGTTACCTACGTCTACAAGTCAGATACAGCAACGATTGTCAAGACCTCCACAAACTATGACATCAGCCAATCAGCAGCAAGCATTATCAGGGAGCATGAGTCAAGGAAGTTTTGACAGCCAGTCCATCGATGGAAGCAAACCTCAGCGTTCATGTAAAGGGAAGCGTTATCGCGAAGAATTTAAGTCGACCATTCGAGACAGAAAACAGAGTAAACCGGTGACATTTTCAGACATTCCAGAAGAAATTTCCCCAGAACCGTATAAAGGGGAACAAGAAGTGAACGTTAGTAGTGAGAGTGATAATATGCGGGGATTACCCTCCTCTATGCCATCTGTATCTCAACAGCAGACACACTCAAACCAATCTGCTGAACCTTCACCTTCATCAGATCAAACAGATCAACAATCACAGGTAAGGTTTATGAACAGCACGTATTCTATGAACAGATGGTTGGAAGACTGAATGGTTTAACATATGCATTTGATATCATAAGGTCTGTCATTGAGTTAAGTAATATGGTAACGATTCTTCGCGTCTGTCCCGTTGTTGGTCTAAAAAGTTCTCAGGATTTTCTAGCATTTTTTTCACTTGTCAGTGTAACAGGATTGAGGGCCTGGCAGTGGAAAGTGTCTATTCATTAATATGGGAAGAAAACCAAAGACTATGCACATTAAAGAACCATGGCAGTTGTTGTATACAATGAAGGGTTGGCAGAAATGCTGCTACATAGGCACAATGTATTTGTCTTCATTTAGCTCGATGGGGACAGGTATTTTAAAGTGTGGTTTACCCTTGTCACTGGTGCAGGGCAGAGGGCCTGACAAGGACAGTTGTCTATTCATTTGTATGGGACAAAAGTCGAGTTCCTGTATACACATTGGGGTGCACGTAACAAATCCCTTCGCAGATGGAATTTGATATATAAAAGTAAGCTGTAGCACAGCTACCCTTGCAAAATTTCCCTCATAGCAGGCACCTTATGCACAAGGTGTGTGTAACTGCTGTATTCAGAACGTGATATGCTACAAAACATAGAAATATTTGTGGTTTGAAGTCCATTAAAGGAATTGGAATCTTATTAATCCTGTTTCCTGAAGTTGACAAACAACTTTTGATGATCTTATTCTGGCCTCAACCCCAAGTAAAAATTCTGACTAGCTACATTTTGAAGTAGCATCCTTGTGTTGTACATAATTTATTTTTTACCGTATTTTCAGTTGAAACAGAAACACAAACCCCCACCAATAACTGTTCCATCTCATCTAAATGATTTGGCTGCCATGCCGTCACCGAGTATTAACAGTCCGAGAAAAAGTTTTTTTAAAAAGAATGTGGATGATGGCATGGATAAGTAAGTACAAAATGTTAAAAGTTTGGGAGCCATGGTGGTTCATTGAAGGCCGTTCATAAGGTTTTTTCGGCTAAGTTCCCCTTTCTCACTTGGTACAAGACAGAGATACTGGCAAGGGTCAATGTAAAGTCGTTACGATTGAATGAAATACAAGGTCCTGCGTCCACATTATCATGCACATAAAAGAAACTTTGTTGGTTGGAATTCATAATAAGAATAGGAATATTGCTGCTGTCCAGGCAGAATTTCCCTCACAGCATGCTTTATGGCATATTATACCATCTTCATCAGCCCTGTGAGTGCAGAATATAAGATGTTAAACCACATTTTATTCCATTTTATATGCTCCAAATTTTAGAATAATGCATCAGGACTTTAAATAGTTGGCAGCTATTTACATGAATCATTTTGTTCCAAAATGCTACAGGGAGCAGTAATTTCCCATGAGTTAGGGATTTAGCATGCTACAGAGAGCAGCAGTTTCACATGAGTTAGGTATTTAAAGTGCTATAGGGAGTAGTAATTTCACGTGTGTTATGTATTAGGGAGTAGTGTTTTCTCATAAGTAAGGGTGGTTTAATTTGCTACAGGTAGTAGTAGTTTCACATAAGTAAGGGTGGTTTAATTTGCTACAGGTAGTAGTAGTTTCACATAAGTAAGGGTGGTTTAATTTGCTACAGGTAGCAGTAGTTTCACATAAGTCAGGGCGGTTTAATTTGCTACAGGTAGCAGTAGTTTCAGGTAATGCAGATGCTGGAGTATTAAACATATTAACTAGATCTTTTGATTGATGAATGTATTTACAAGATTTTCACAATTATAAATTTGAATGCCAATTAAAAAACGGTGAATAATAAGGAAGTTTCGTTTCAGAAAATGTAGCTTCCCGTTTAATTCTAGGGTACTGGAGAATGTGGATTTTGAGAGACAGTTTGAATCGTTACCCAAATTCATTCCTGAGACATCACAATCCCTTACTCCACTACCACAGTCTCCTAGAGCTCTCATCAATAACTATAAAAAGAAGAAAAGACCAATATCAGGTCTAGGTGGGTATTCAACCTTTCTCTATTTAAATGTTCAAGTTTTGTTCCGATATATTCAAATTGTGTTCTGATACTTGTTGTAATGTCTGGAGAAATACCTAAAACTGTGGTGTTATGGACCTTTGTATTTGAAGATGAGTCAGGTGCTGTGAGCAGTCTTTGTGGATCTAGCGTGTTACAAATGGACAGTTGTTATTTTTCAAATAGTTTTCGTGTGCTGTGTCAATCTTGTTATGATACTATTTTAATTAACATTCTGATGCTATTTTGAATATCATTCTAAGGCTATATTTAAATCACGTTTCGATTCTATAGGTTTAAACATATTTAATCCTGTTCCGACGCTATATTTAAATCTAATTTTATGTTGAAATGGTCATTCTGATGCTACGTTTATTCATTTTTTAGTGAAAGGAGATTCAGCTGATGTGGAGAGCAATAAATTCTCAAGTGGATCAGAGCCTGCCACGCCCAAAACGCCGAAAAGTGGACGGTTTGATGATACTGAATTCTTTGGTCCTAATTTTAATCTTGAGGATCTCAAACAGCAAGATTTCCGAGCTAAAGGTAGGGGCACAAATTCCATTCATTGTTAAAACAGGATATGTATAAGTATAACAAGTGAAACCAAATATGATGGAATCCATTAAACTGAATAAAAGATAGAAGGATATTTAGACAAAAGGCTAATAAAACTGCGTTGAAACTATGAAGTTTGGACAGGACAGCCATAATAAGGTTCCACTCTATTATACATGTGTTTATTGTTGGCCTTTCATTTCGGCCATATTTGTCAGCTGGAGAATGACATATTAGTAGGTGACAAAGAGTTTGGTCGTCTGTCCAACCTTGTGGGTTTTCTCAGGTTCCTCCGGTCCCCACCCCCTTCTGCTAAAGACCCATTCGCTCAAGCAAATTATTGAAATAGCCTAGTTTGTATCCAATGAGTCTTGACTCTTTCTCTTTCTGTCTCTCTCTAAAAAATCTTTATTTTACTTATCCAGATTTTTGTGAGGGTGATTTGAACTCTCCTCGTACACCAAAAACACCTTGCTCTCCGGGAACTTTCTCTAACAGAAGAATACTGGATCAAAGGAGACAGCTGGTCATGCAACTATTCGAAGAGTACGGACTATTTCCAACAGGTACGCTACTTTTTACTGTGGTCCCTATCATGTATATTAAAATGCCTAATTCATCAAAATATGCAGACTATGAAATTTCCAATAGGTACCCCCTCTATTGAATGTGTCTCTAAGGGCATACCATGTTCTTGAAACCATGACCACAAATTTTACAACATCTAACCAGGTACGTTATCTGCCTTTACCGCGTACACGTGAACAGTAATGTTGTCCAATCAAAGGTTGTGACAAAACACATTCTAATCAACCATGACGGTAATAAAGGGTAGACAAAGCGCAAGATTTGGTATTCGCGATGATATTTTCTATCAGTGAATTTGAGCGGCCCCCATCCTGTCAGTAGCCAATGGGGAAGAACTATACAGGGTATTATATACGTGAAGGGCTTGATAAGAGTTAAAGCGAGATCAAGCCTTCTTATGCTCTACAAATCAATATTATTATTCTCTCTCTTTCCAATTTACTGAAATGATTCTTTTGTCCATTTTAGGTCAGAATACAGCCACATTTCAATCTCAGCATTCTGATATATTCCCCAACAAAACTTGCCTTCAGTTGAAAATTCGAGAAGTCAGACAGAAAATGATGGCCCAGTCCGCTGCAGCAATGAAAGATTTCGAGGGCTATCCACCGAGCACAGCCTCGTCTCCAGCATCTACATCCACCAGTGCTTTTAGTCAGGTCGATTCATCAGGAGGACAAATGAGCAATTACACGACCAGTCGATCCAACTTTCCTCCTCCCCACAGCCAGTTAGCCGTCAGCTCCAGTAATAATACTAGTAATATCTCTGGCTCGGGGAATCCTGCTCATGCGAATCAAGGACAAAATAATGTTGAACAACAGTAGAATCTATTTATTACTATGTTAACGTGTTCAGTATATATCTCTGTTACTTGTGAGATAAGTGTTTTGTATGTGAGTGTATTCTGTGAGACTGTGTTCATTGGCTATTTATAATTTTGATGAAGTTCATACCACTAATTGTTTATTAAGGTCGTTTTGTTCTTTATCGCATGGTTATTTGATCTGATTTGAAGCAGAATTTGATTGCCAATTCAAATATGATTACTGAATTTGTTCATGAAACTCATCAAGTGGCCGTTTATTTATCAAGTCCCACCCAAAAGGACAAATCATGAATTGGGTTGGTCTTAGTGCTGGTACGATATATCGGTGAATTGATGGTTTAAAGATGTAGGTAGAAATGTTTGAGTTAAACCATTTGTTTATTTAGTGTTACTGTATCTTGCTTGTCTTATTGTTTGTTAATAATAAGATTTCAGACAACTTTATAGAAGTTTCCAGTAGTTTACTGTTTATTAAAAGGGGAATGCTCACTAGACTGTTGGTTAAGGTTATCAGAAGTGGAGGGTCCCTGTAGAATCCTCCACAGAAAGCATGAGCTGTGGGTCTTAATTTTTTTCTTGCACCCAATGAAAATCAAACCCACGACGGCATCTGTTCGCCTCACAGTTGACTGTCAAACGCTTTACAACTGAGCTATGTATTCTGTATAGCGGTGGCCTATTGATCTCTAGGACTAGTGTACACCCTTTTTTTTAAAGTAGAAAAATTTAAAGAATACATTCCTGATATTAGTGTAATATTTAGTTTAATCCTGTATTTATATATTTATGTGCCTATAATATATCATTTTTGGAAAGAAGAGTTTGTACCTTGCTTCAGCTCAAGTTATACTCTATTGAGATTTTAAAAATTAAACTTAGAAGACAAATATTGAAGAAAGAAAAATTACTTAAATGTCAGATATTCTAATTGTAAAATATTAAACTGATACCACTGACTTGTGATCCAATACCTTTTATTAATGAAAATATTTGCCTTTGAATGATACAAGCGAGGATATAGACAGTGGTTAGAAATTATACAGTAGTTATTAATTAGCATGCGTGTAACTTGCTGTCAAAGATATCACTACTATGATATACACCCATCACTATTGAATACACAAACCTGGACAGTAGTAGTGTATATATAATTCAATAGTCACAGTTTTAACACCTTTGTCATGTAGCGCCTACTTGAACTCTACGGTCTAATTACTAACAATTTTACTGTACTAACGAAAATGTGGTATAAAATGACAACTTAGATCTATTTGTGACAAATATTTCCATTAGTAAAAGGCATTCGGAATCAATCTTTTCAGAATATTCAAATCACAAATGTTTGTTTAATTGTTTAAGCAGTATTTAGTAACTGAATGATAATAATACATGACAGTTATATTTACAAGTCAATATACTATGGTTGATATTCTTTGCTTGATAAAGATGAGAGAACCATTGTCAAAATGTCACCTGAAATAAACTTTTAAGTAAGTTGTTCTCCATGTAATTGTTTAAATGTTTGTTAGCTTCGTATTTTTTATAATGTAAAAGCTGTAAGATTAGTTGTTGTAAAGTATATTATTGTTCTGTAGAAAAATGGTTTTAAAATCTGGGCACTGCTAGTGAAGGAAAATTTAAATTGCTGTATTTGACAGATATCCTCACTGTCATTGGCTAATAGCTATCATCTGTTTTAGGATTCTTAAATTCTAGCCAATGAAATTAGCCCTTTCATTTTGTTGTTTAGTTATCTGTACTGTTTTTAAGTAGTGTTTATTTATATTCTTGTGGGCTGCCATATCAAATTATTTAGAAAGAATATCAAGTCTTCTGTTGAGCAACACACACCTGTTGTTAACGATGATAGTCATGACATAAGAGTCTACTATCTTATTCTTCTGTTGAGCAACAGAAACCTTCTTTTGTTATGGATGATACAGTCTTGACATAAGAGTCTATCATGAACTTGATTAATAGGACTGTTTCGGGTTTTCTTTCTGAATACTCAGTGCTAGATTTGTGTTGTACCATGTTTTAAATTTGACTTTCCATGTTTATTTTAAAATAACATCTTACTCAACGTAATAATCGCCTGGCTTCAATAACACGTCCAACTTGGTTTGGTTTTCTCAAGATTGTAATTATGCAATTCTACTCACAAGTCGGCAAAATTGTTAAAGTTAAGTTTTAAAAAGGTCTGGCGAACGAGAGGGGGAACAGCAACACTCCATTACAAGATTAGCAGAGACTAGACAGGTTGGTAGATCTCTACTGCTACTGTAGCCGTTGTTATAGGTCATTTAGTTGAATCTTGAATTTCAGGGATTTTAACTGACTTGTCAATCAGCATGTCACTTTTCATGTGTGGAATCAGCCTTTCTTGATCGTTTATCTTAATAAACTTTGGTTTGAACATATTTTTTCCCCAAGGTTCCTGGCGATTATTTCTATTTGAATAGGGTATGAACAATAATGTGATAATGTCTGTCTTGTCTTAAATTAAGATATCTAACTAAACACAATCCTTCCATAATTTATCAAAAACAAATCAAGTGCTAATAAATACCAGAAAGATGTCAAATATGTGTGAAATAAGAAATTAGACTGTGATACATTTATGTCACGTTTTTTTTTTGTCACATATGTATGTAAATATTCAGGTGGCCATATCTAATCAAAACAAACGATTTATTGTATAATGGTCGGAATTTTGTGTTGCGATATCTGTAACAGGGCTCTCATTTCAGCCATATTGATCAGTCTTGACTGGCAAGCTGTGAAATTTGACTGACAAGAAAACCTAACTGTCAGTCAATTAACATCCATAAGATTAGATTACTGTTGAATTCTGAATTTTAATGTGTGATCACGCTTGACTAGTATAGTAACTTCCATAAAATTCATAATTAAGATGTATAAACACTTGAAAAATATATTTTAAAATTTTGATAATGCTAGGAATTGTCACATACTTTGGAATCAGCTGTAAACAAAATTGACACACTGGCAATACAGTGAAGTGAGAGCCCAAATGTCTACTCATGATTGAGATCATTTCTTCACAGTTAATGGTATATCATTGATTATTTTATGTTTTAAAATACGAGATATACCAGCACTATGCCAATTGTTAGAAATCCTAATGATGAGCGACTCACTGGAAACCAATTATCCTTTGATTTAAAAGTTTATTATTCTTTTGTTGAATTCTTTATAATTAGAATTTTGGAATTGCAGTTTTATCAGTGGCTTAGTGAATGACTGTGGTTAACTTATGGTTTGTGCAACAGAGGTCAATTTGATGCTGATAAGAGCTAACTGATTATAATTAGAAACTAGAATGTCGTGGCTTAAACATTGTATATTCACAACTACAATGATCATCTCTTTAATTGAATTATGAATTCCATTGAGTTATATCTGATTTTCGTATCAGTGCATATAGTTCAAATTCAATCAAGAATTGTGTTGACGTGCTGGTTTTAAAAATTGCATGTTGTACTACTATTCTTCAACATGATCCGATAGTATGTATGTCGTTTGTTTAAGCGAATATTTACACATTTTATCCTCATTAGTAAATCCTATGATCGTTAGACGTTTTGTTATGTATATATTGTAAATTATTTGTAAATACTCCTGAATCCCCCCCACCCTACGCCCATAAAAATATGTTCTTAAATATTTTTTCAATATTATAAATGGGTTTCTGAATGAAAAATGGCAAAAGATTAATAAGAAGGATTTGGTTACGAGATGAAAAGAAGTATATTTTCAGAGTACCGGTAGTGACCAGATTCTTTTTTTTGTGATATATTGTACATTAGTGAGCTATAACTTGACTGATGATAATTTGAATTTAAAATATGTATGCTGATACATGTTTTCTTTTTAATGGTGAAAACTCTTTTTTTAATACACAGGACATGATTGCATGGAATATAATTGCTGTTTATAAACTGAGCAGTGTTTCAAGGACATAAAGACTAGATTCCATAAAAATTTGTCTTGAAATGTTATTGAAACCGTTCAACTTTATTTTAAGTACTGTAAGTAAAAGTTCAAATTATCGGAATGTCATTTTAAGGGCAAATTTTAAGGGAGAAACATGTATATTTAAAAGAATGTATCTTCTGATTGAGGGTGAGTTGTCTATATTTAAAAGAATTGATCTTGTAATTAAAGATATGAGGGAGAGAAAGAGAGAATGATTGAGACAAAGTGCAGTTGTTTTGTTATGTATGACTTTTATTTTAAACTTTAAATAAATTAATATTAATTATTCTTGGAGAAAAAAAAATTGTTAAAAGTTGTTATCTATTTTGTAGTTCTATATTTCTTGTTGCTAAACATCCTGTAGAATTGTTTTATTAAACCAGTATATATAATATATATATTATGATGTACAGATTGTTATGATTATTACATATATAACACCCCCCCCCTCCCCAGTATATATGATATAAATATAAATATATTATAATGTACAGATTGTTATGATGTTATGATTATTATATATGTACACCCCCCCCCCCCGCCTAGTATATATAATATATATATATATTATAATGTACAGATTGTTATGATTATTACATACATAACATCCTCCCCCTGGCCCTTTCTTCCTTCATTAATACCAAAACAAATAAAAAATAACTAAACAAAAAAAAAAATGGAGAAAAAAATATCAGTTATTAGTTAGTCTTTTTTTTGTGTAATATAAATGTTGACACTTCCATCTTTCTTGTAATATACCCATCCATCCATCATCACCGTCAGAAATATTTTCAGTAAATTTATCATTTGTATGTATTAATGTTTTTCACCAAATATAAATAATTGATTAATTAATTTTAGACGAAAAATGTCACCGATTTTAATGTTCTGTGCCTGAAATAGTGTACAGATTGTTCACCTTTTTTTTATACAGTCATATGTTTTAACATTTGTAAGAATGGGCATTTATACATATTAGATGTGTATTTTGAAACACAGGATCGACTTTATCTTGACAAGTTTTTATTTGAAATTGACCTCATTGGGTAGAGGAATTAGGTAATTCCAAGTTTTATGTGTTGGTAGGATAGTTACGAAGGAAACTGGGAACCACAGACACTCAGTGAGTAAGACACTTGCTCACTAATCAAGAGGTCCCAGACTCAGATAGTAATGAAGGGAACCGCAGAGAATCAGTGATGTCCTGGGTTCAGAAAGTTATGAAGGAAACTGGGAACTACAGAGACTCTTGTGAGTAAGACACTGGCTCACTAATAAGAAGGTCCTTGGTTCAATCCTGATTCGTGCTAGATATTTCCTCAGAATTTTCCATCCAAGTTTCTTCTTGTCAGCGCTGCAGGATGTGTGGCCTGGCAATGATCATTGTCAGGTTGATGGATTGGGTTGAAAATCTATGGTCCCATGTACACATTGGCATGCACGTTAAAGAAACTTTGTAAGTTAGAAGTAGGTAAAGAGTAGGTAGTAATGCCATTGTCGTAGAAGACAAGGACATTAATTTCCATTTTATTTCACATTGGGCTGCTGTTGGACTTCAATATAGTTGGCTCTGTAGAAGAATAAGTCTATCTATATAGCACCTTACTCCACTTTCTGTTGTGCTCACAATGCTATGTTTAATAGAATTCTAAAAACAGATAAGTTTTTAATTGTGCCTCTAAAAAAACTTGGAAAGAAAAATACAATGCAACCACTTGGCAGCCATCTTTAATCAGTAGTCAATAGCTCAAGCCCAAAATTAGGAATTTTTGATTGGATGCTCGTTTAAATATGATTGATTCTGTTTCCTCTACCCAATTTGAGAAGGACTTCATTGTTTGTCACAAATTAATTTTTGTCTTGTAAGATTTGTTTTGTGTTTTAAAATACACGCCTACGTATTATTCTAAAGAAAAAATTTTCTAGTTTTAGTGAATTGCATTTATTTGAGCTGCTGTTTTAGACATCTTGGTATAACTGTTGTCCGTAACATACCACAATGAGAGATTACCTGAGAAATGACCCTACTGAAAAATTTGGGAGAGAAAGTCTTTGTTGAATTTTAAATATCTGGCCACAAGTTCACACAGCGTACTTAGGGACATCATTCAAGGGCTAAATTTGCCTATTTATCAAACAGGCATGATCAAGTTTTTGTTTATTATCGTAACAACAGTAGCAATGACAATCAAGACTAAAGTGTTGTTGTATCGCCAATATTTAGGCTCATCTTTTCCATTATTTATTTTTTAACTATTATAGCGAGAACTGTCAGCTCTTTATCTATTATTACCTAGTGTCTCTTTAACATGACAAGACCATAATCAACTCTTGATGGCATCGGATGACGCCAATTTTCTAGTAGATTGGAACAGTTCAGTCATTTAATGATTTAATTTAAGAATGGAGAAGCAAGGTTAAGCCTCAAATAACCAGCACTGTGGTTATGGTAATAAACAATGCACAGATCTTGCCAAAACTGCTAACAGTGATAACTTCACCTAACTTGAATAAAATTTTCAATATATTCATTTTGCATTATAGATTTTGGAACTTTTCAAGAAAGAATGGCTAGTTCTTTATCTAAATCTTACATAATGTATGTTTAACTTAAGTCTGAGAATGCTTTGTGATCTCTGGGTCAGTAGGATCTGTTTCTGGACTAATGGTTATTGAAAGCAGTAGTTTAGACTTCCAGTTTAGTTAACATAATGTGAAGGGAATTAATTAGATGAGTATAAAGTTAAATTTGTAATACACAGCTGCCTTGTATTGATCCCAAAATAGTCAATAGTTTTATTTCAATATTTTAGTTAGTCAAAATGAAAATATTTAAAAATCTTTATCCAGATAAATTGTCTTAAAGACTTTATGCCGCATTTGCATTTTCATTTAAAATCCAATTTCTCTTGGCTTAATCCAGGCTGAATACATAACCAGTTTGATTATTTAACACATAATTACGAAAAGAAAAATAAAGTACCAATGTCAGATAATCTCCCTGTTTGGATTCAATCGGATTTAAACTAGGCCCTTCAGGTTTTCTGGTACCAATAAAAGATAGCATAGATCAATGAAATTTCAATTTGTCATAACTTCGTAAATATGACATGAGGAAGTGGGACAGTAATCACAAATAAAAAATTTGTACTGGGATATTAACACTAAAATATTTTAGTTAAAGTTGTCAATGATTTTGTACCTGAATGTATAGCCATTCTTATTTAAGACATGAGAACTGTAGGTATAAAATAAGGTTGGTGGATTATTTTTGGATTGGTACAAGGCTGGTGTTTTTGTGTAATTTAACCTGTTTTTATCCAATGTTATATATGTACAGTAATACTATGTGGAAGAGAGATATATATATATAAATTTCTATATGTACACCCACTGGTTGTGTTGTACATTACCACCTGTTATATGTCAGTCAAATCCACAATAAATGCACAGAAAACATTCTCGGCTTCTTGTCATTTCTTTTGGAATGGATGAATTAATGAAATGCCTTTAAGTTCTATTTTCTTTTCTGCACTGACTGGGCATTTGCCGCCCAATGTACCGTGAAGGAAAATTTGGCCCTTGTTGGGCCCTCTGTCCGGCACCTATGATGAGAAAACCACACCAGAACTTTGACCTGAGCCACTGCAGATCCCTGTTTGTTTTGGCTGTTCTCAGCATAGTATCTGGGGGTGCAGATTTTTGGGTGGATGTCACTTTAAATCTGCACTTTGCATCAAAAGGTCTGTCATTGAGTCAAGTTGCATTGTCTAGATTCCACGATTGTACCTGACATGGGTTTTCTCCACCTCCTGCAATTTCCTCCCGCTGCTGAAGATCATATGCACTAAGTGATTAATTGAATTAATAAACCTCCCTGAAATTACGACAGTTTGTGTTGAGTGGAAATAGGCCCCATTTCTTGAATTTAGGTATCTTCAGGCTTGGGTTCATGGTCCAAAAAATACTGTTATTGTTAATACAATGAGTACTGCAAAGGGAGCCACAGCGGCTGGGTGAATAAGGCATTAGCTGGCTAACCTGGAGGTCCTGTGTCCGATCCCTGTTATGACCAAGAAAGTTAAACAGGATTTTCCAGCGTAGTCCCCTCTTCAGTGGTGCAGGGCAACGTAAGATCAAGAAAAAGGTTCATATAAGATCCCTTGACAGTTAGAATTCAATTTAGTACAGCAGGATGTTACACCCGATTTTATTTCATTTCCTATCTGGCCAAACTAGAGGATCTCTTTAAGTAGGGCACCCACTCAAACTTCATTCCAGTAGGGGGGATTGGATGGTTAATGTGTGCGTGCTGTATCACAAGGTCTGTCATCGCGTCAACTGGTGTGGTTTCGATTCCCTGGTTGTATGTGACATGGGTTTTCTCAGAGTCCTCTGGTTTCCCCCATTGCCAACGACCCCTACGCGCAAGCGAATTATTGAAATAAGATTGAACCATGTGTTGGTCCCGAAATGACCTAGTTTGTGACAAGTGGACGTTATACCCCATTTCTCTCTCTCCCTTCCAGTAGGACAGTAGACTTGTTTTAATTTAGATTGTTACGGAATATATAACGATCTTCATAATTGATGAATATCTATAAATTATGTAGTTGACAATGTGGGTCTGGAAGTTCTTTTAATAAGTCTCAAGCCATGTTACTACAAATCTGAATTAGGTTGGTTAGGAATGGAGTAGGAAAGTTGGTGTAAGGCAGCCTCATAATGAAATTAACCCAAAAAGCAAAACTATTTTAGAATATATATATTATTTAATATTAAAAACAACAGAATATATGCATAATACATTTGTGTGAAATGTAAAAACAATACACAGTGTAGTAAACGGTCTGTATCCCTCTCGTAGCTTGACATTAACTCACTACCTCTCATTATGTTCTAGCGTTATCTGAACCAAGGATGTCGAAATTACTTTCCTGCACAAGCCAAACCATGCCGTCTGCTATAAGGTAGATATTGCTCGAACAGCGGACCTACAAATTACTATCATTCCAAATTTCTAATGTCAAGGTTTCTTTTGTTATGTACATGCCAAGTTGACATCATGAATATGCATACAGAAATCTTGCCAGGTAGTGGCATTTCTACTTGTCTAGCACCACAGATGCCTGGAAAGGAACCTAGAACCTACAAGTCAGTAAGTGGTAGCATGTTGACATTTGGATACCAGAATGAGGGTCTAAATCTATATATTGGTAAATTAAGTCCGTAAGATTTAGATCATACTAATCCAGCTGATTTTTTACCTTGTAAATATATATATATATGGATCACAATTCTATGGAATACAATTACTGCTTATCACAGGTCACAATTCTATGAAATACATTTACTACTTATTTTTGAGCTTGATAAAGAAAAGCCTAGCTGAAATGTCATTCAGTACTAAAGCAGTAATTGTATTCCCTCAAATTGTGGTCTGTATATTCCAGTTCAATTACTTTACTAAATGCCATTGAAACAATAATTTATATTAGTACAAGAATAGTTCATAATCCAAACTGTTCACACAAAATAAATGTGACCGATATTTTCAATTTATTCATTTTTCTGTATCTATTTTCAAACTATTGCAGCGAGAATGACCAGCTCTTTATCTAAATTTTACATGATACATCTTGAACAAAGTTGAAAAACTAGTTGAATACGGGTGTGGGATATATTTAATATAAGAAAACAAACATGGAAGCAACGATAAAAGATAGAGCAATGGCAGTATATCCTGTTTTGTATAAAGTTGACAAAGCAAAACCTTTCCCTGCATCCCATGCCTGAAAAAAAAGTGCAGTGAAAAATTTATACAATTTACACCAGTTAACCCTTTAGCAATGGGTACATGTAAATATTAACCCTTTAACACTTGGTGCATGTAAATATTGACTACCCCAGTTAACCGTCTTGTACTGGGTACATGTAAATATTAATAAACCTAATTAACCCTTTAGCACTGAGTCAGAGCACATATAAATATTTACAACCCCAGTTAACTCTTTAGCACTGGAACAACCAGGGAATCAAAACCATTCAATGATAGCCTTTATGATCTAAAGCACAAGAGTTAGGTCATACAGACAGGGGCGTAGCCGTGAAATATATATGGGGGGGGGGGGCGCAACTTCTGAGGAGGGGGGGGGGCTACCCCCATAAATTTTGTTTGAAGTCTCAGTCTTCTGTAAACATTGTTTGGCATAATTTACGGGGTTAAACTAAAATATCACACCAATACAACGTTTATCATGTTTTTGGAATATTGAACGGCTGCAAACACTTTTTCCTGCTATTTCAGCCCATGAACAAAGCAATTTCAAAGTGGTCTAATATAGCCTAATTAAGGTGACTTGCTGACTCGAATTCCAATCAATCGTTTACACCCACAGCAACTTCAATTTGGTCCAATATAGCCTACCTGGCTGCCTTATGGACCCCCCAAGAAAATTTTGGAATATTTGATGGCCGCGTATGGACCCCCCAAGAAAATTTTGGAATATTTGATGGCCGCAAACGCGTTTTATTGCTATTCCAGTCGTAAAATTAGTGTTTTATGAGATTTCGGGCACTTTACTTTGCCAAATTTTAGGGGGGGTCGGGCCCGTATCTACAGGGGGGTGCGGGGGGGCATGGCCCCCCCGCGTGAAATGCTCGCCCCCCCGCTCAGAATTTGCTAACAATCATTAAAGTATACACAGTTCCTTATATTAATCTAAAAAGGCTATTTTTTTTTTCGTTTGAATACTTTTTTTAAAATGCTTATTAGACGCCTAGGTAACTACATAGCATGATGATTACAACAGTCTGTTAGAATGACCTTTCCGAAAATTTTCTCAAAATGTTCGCCCCCCTACGGAAAGGTAATGCCCCCCTGCTTAATGGTGTCTAGATACGGGCCCGGGGGGGGGTCCAAGTATATTCAGACCCCCCCAGGAAAACAATTGGGGGGGTCCGACCCCCCCGGACCACCCCCATGTGTGACGCCCGTGCATACAGACACATAACTCTGGTGCATCAGTTTGCAAAATGAGGTCAATCAAATTGGTTTTTTTTTTTATGTAATTGATAATGTACACATTAAATATGGATATTCCTTTGATCATTTGGACAACATCTTGATCAGTTGGACAAAATCTTGATAATTTCGCAAAGTCTTATTGAAATGAGAAATAATGACATCAAAATCTAACATTTATAATCTTTTTTACCACCAAAGACGAAACATTAATCAATTAATGGATACTTACCAGATGTCGGAATCCGTTAATATAGTGGTACGCAATAGGCCATGCCAATAAATATTTACATCCATAGATAATGAACGGGGCAATTTGAAGAGATTTCACCAGTTCAAGATAATGTGTATAATCACCAGGTAATGCCAACATAATAATGGAGCCTCCAGTCACAGCTGTAAAAAATACCCAGTTATTCTAATTTTAAAAATATTCAATAAATTAACAAGAGAGAGAATTGGGGTTTAAAATCCACTCAAAATTAATTGAAATGACGTTAAATGTCCTACTTTGCTGCACTGACTGGGCTAATAAAGATGGGCATACACCATACAGTGGACTACAAGAGAAGTTTTGCCCGGACAGCAGCAAATTCCAACTGCCCAGGGATCTTTAACATGTGTACACAAGACCTCGCTTTTTCATACTGGAAATAAAGCTAGCAGGAAGCAGAGAAAATCAAGAAATAACAATTGTTTATTTTCTGAATATTATGTTATAGTGATGTAATATTTACTCACCAACAGACATGGCCACTCCAGTTACACGATGACTCAGTGACATAGACATAGCTAAATGTGGTCTGAAAATAAAAAAAAAACAAACAAAAAAGTATTAAGTTCTGTACTTGATATTAATTTCAAGATGGTGGTGATTATGTCATGCTCGGCCTCTGCTACATAGTACACTCTATTTGTTTCTAATGAGGTACACACTATTCCCTATGTATTTAAATTTTGTAGTTTTGGCCTCTCTGCAAAATATATGAGTGGTTATATTTTCTGGAGTTTGGAAAATCCTACCTATTTAGACAGGATCAGGGGTTGATTATCTTAACCCTATTCCATTTCCCAGAAAACTGAGAGAAAATCAATCTTTTTAACAATGAATTTTGTAGCTCATTTTTTGAAAATACCAGATAAGGATCCTCCCATCACCCAGAGTAGCGGAACTAAAAGGTACATGAAGTAAATCAAATTAAGTAGTAAGGTTAAAGTCTTGATTCATTTATATTTTCACTAAAATATAAAATTTCTCATGGCTTAGTACACACTAAAATAGGTACTACGGTTGAATATTTAACATTTAATAAAGAAAACAAAAATTAAAATCCTAACCCTATGTAACCACCTGTCTTGGATTTAACTGGATTTAAACAAGGTTCATCACCAATAAAAGATTTCAGTGTCTCGTTACGCTAGAGCAGCATAAATCAGTGATATTTATTTTAGTGATTCAACTTTCCCAACATTGTAGTTTACAAGGGATTCATATAGAGCTAAGATGCTCAATCGGGACTGAAAAATGTAGATTTACATACTTGTAAGCAAATAAAAATGGTGACATTGGTCTCTCCAACTTTTTGTTTTTATCCCAATAAACTTTCATCTCATCATAAGCTGAAGATGCCATGGCAACACTGAAATATGAAAGAGATTTTATTTAAATTTTCTAATTTTGTGTGTGTTTGTAGTAAAATCTGAAATACTTTACAGGTTTTGATATACTGTATGAAATACTCTGAAACAGAAAGTCATACATTTACCAAATTACTATGGTAACGGAATGCAGGTACATTGGATTGGATGTATCAATGCTATCATGAATAAAATTTGATTTGCTATAGTGCTGTTATTCCAACTAGGTGGGTGCTCACAGACTCAAATTTCAATGTGACACAAGAAATTCATCAACACTACGACACTGAATTAAGTTCTGTTTTTAAAATCCATTCAAAGGCCTGTATGTTTAATTTCCACGCTTAAAATTTTTTGTGGTCAAGATGATGGGAACAGGTGAGGTAATTTCATCTTCACCACACTTGGTGATTGTTGAGGGTAGTATTAGTAGGCCATCATCAGATGATCTCCATTAGCGAGAACAACAATATTGATTAAAAATTCCTTTAAACAAATATACAATGAAGACGGTTGTGGATTAATAAAGACAATTTAAAAACTATTCTTTGATTAACTGTAAGCCAGTTTAAATCGCTGACAATCAAGAGTTATATGATGTGTTTGTTCATGTTATAGTATAGGCCTAATTCTAATTACTGAGTGGTGGACAGATTCTGATGTCCAGTCATTATTTATTTATAGTATAGGTAGACACACTAGGCGTTGTCCAGGTCTCAACAAGCCGGCTGCAGTTCTCAGTTCTGGTAACAGAGACACTTCAGTTTGGGTTTTTTCCGCGCTACTAACTATAACTTAAAGATACATTATGGGAGTTTAGATAACAAGTTGGCAGTTGTCACTATAATAGTTAAAAATAGGTTGCCAGGCAACAAAACATACGCCCACACAGCAGCTAAATCGTCCGGGCAGTCAACAAGAGTTGTCGCATATTAAGTAATTATCAGAAAATCATTAGAATTTGTTTGGTTTTTATAAAATTCTGCCCCATGCTAACGTTTAGTATAAAAAACATTTAATATTATTTCTAAAATTGGATAATAATTGAGACCTCTAGAGGGACCACAAGCTTAAAAAGTCAATTTTGCGTACAATCAGGGGCTATAATTCAGGAAGTTACAATCCGATATTATCCGTTGAATATCAAAAGGAACCAAGATCTTTGGGTTATAAACATGCATTTCAAGTTTCATCAACATCAGATTAAAATTGTGACCTCTACAGGGTCCACAACCTTGATATACCATATTTTTATAGTATTCGTGTACAAGCAGCGGCCATTTTGTCTGTCAGTTTCGGTCCGATTTTCATGAATTTCGAACTCAACATTCATTACATTGTAACGGTGATATAATCAAACGTTTTTTTAAATCGGGTAATAATTTTGACTTCCAGAGGGACCACAATCTAATCAAGGCGATTTTTCGTATACAATCAAGGGCCATAATTCAGGAACTTATGATCCAATATGCGCAAACATCGAAAGGAACCAAAATCTTTAGGTTATAAACATGTGTTTCATCAAAATCGGTTCAAATTTGTGACCTCTATAGGGTCAACAACCTTGATATAACATATTTTCACACTTTTCGCGTACAAACGACTGCCATTTTGTCTGTCAATTTTGGTCCGATTTTCACGAAATTTAAACTCAATCTTCATTACCATGTAACGGCGATATAATCAAACAGTTTTTTAAATCGGATAATAATTTTGACCTCCAGTGGGGCCACAAGCTAAAGATAGGCTGGCACTGCCAGGCAGGATACGCCCACATTTTCGAGAGATGGATAGAGAACAAGCAATACCAAAAGTGATTTTTCCTACATCATTAAGTCCTGTATTTCATACTGTATTGAGAGCAGCCATTTTGTTGGTCAGTTCCAGTCTGATATTCATGAAATTCGAAGCCGACAATGATTATGGTGTGACGGTTCACAACCTAGAAATGTGACTTTTCGTCAAAATCGGATAAGAATTGTGACCTGTAGAGAGTCCACAACCATGATATACCATATTTTTACACTATTCGCCTACAAACGGCGACCATTTCGTCCGGCAATTTTGGTACAATTTTCACGAAATTCGAACTCAACCTTCCTTACGGTGCAACAGTAATATAATCAGAGTTTTTTTTAAATCGGATAATAATTGTTCGAGAGATAGAGAACAAGCAATACCGAAAGTGATTTTTCCTACAATCAAAGGCCATAATTCATTAAGTTACAATTTGATATGCGCAAATATCGAAAAGAATAAAGACCTTTAGGTTATAAACATGCATTTCAGGTTTCATCAAAATCGAATTAAAATTGTGACCTCTACAGTGTCCACAACTTTGATATACCATATTTTTACACTATTCTCGTACAAACGGCGGCCATTTTGTATGGCAATTATGGTCCGATTTTCTCGAAATTCGAACTCAACCTTCCAGAGGGTGTAACGGTGATAGAGTCAAACGTTTTTTTTTTAAATCGGATAATAACTGTGACCTCCAGAGGGACCATAGGCGATTTTTCGGACAATCAGGGGCCATAATTCAGGAAGTTACGATCCGATATGCGCAAAAAACGAAAGGAACCAAGATCTTTGGGTTATAACCATGCATTTCAAGTTTCATCAAAATCGAATTAAAATTGTGACCTATACAGGGTCCACAACCACGATATACCATTTTTTAACAGTATTCGTGTACAAACGGCGGCCATTTTGTATGGCAATTTTCGTCCGATTTTCCCGAAATTCGAACTCAACCTTCCTTACAGTGTAACGGTAATATAATCAAACGTTTTTTTAAATCGGATAATAATTGTGACCTCCAGAGGGATCACAAGCTAAAAAGATAGGCTGGCACTGCCAGGCAGGATACGCCCACATTTTCGAGAGATGGATAGAGAACAAGCAATACCGAAAGTGATTTTTCCTACATCATTAAGTTAGAATATGATATGTGCAAATATCGAAATGAATTAAGATCTTTGGGTTATAAAGGTGCATTTCAGTAGGCTTCAAATTCGACTGGGAATCATGTTGCTAAGTGGGTAAGATGCTGGCTCGGCAGCCTTGAGGTTGGGTGTTTGATCCCTGCATTGGGTGACAAAGTTCATCTAGATTTTCTGGCATGGTTTCCCCTTGTTAGTGATGAAGGATGGATATCCTGACAAGACAGCTGTCAATTTTGGTTCAATTTTCACAAAATTTGAACTCAATCTGCATTACCATGTAACGGTGATATAATCAAACGTTTTTTTAAATCGGATAATAATTTTGACCTCCGAGGGACCACAAGCTAAAAAGGGTGATTTTTCGTACAATCAGGGGCCATAATTCAGGAAGTTACGAACCAATGGGTGCAAATATCGAAAGGAACCAAGATCTTCGGGTTATAAACATGCATGTCAAGTTTCATCAAAATCAGTTCAAAATTGTGACCTCTATAGGGTCCACAACCTTGATATAACATATTTTCACACTGATCGCGTACAAACAGGGGCCATTTTGTCTGTCCATTTGGGTCCGATTTTCACAAAATTTGAACTCAACCTTCATTACCATGTAACGGTGATATAATCAAACGGTTTTTTAAATCGGATGATAATTTTGACCTCCAGAGCCACCACAAGCTAAAAAGGGCGATTTTTCGGACAATCAGGGGCCATAATTCAGGAAGTTACGATCCGATGGCCGCAAATATAGAAAGGAACCAAGATCTTTAGCTTATAAACATACATGTCAAGTTTCATCACAATCGGTTCAAAATTGTGACCTCTATAGGGTCCACAACCTTGAAATAACATATTTTCACACTATTCGCGTATAAACGGCAGCCATTTTGTATGTCAATTTGGGTCCGATTTTCACGAAATTCGAACTCCACCTTCATTACCATGTAACGGTGATATTATCAAACGGTTTTTTAAATTGGATAATAATTTTGACCTCCAGAGGGACCTCAAGCTAAAAAGGGCGATTTTTCGGACAATCAGGGGCCATAATTCAGGAAGTTATGATCCGATGGGCGCAAATATCAAAAGGAACCAAGATCTTGGGCTTATAAACATGCATGTCAAGTTTCATCAAAATCGGTTCAAAATTGTGACCTCTATAGGGTCCACAACCTTGAAATAAACTATTTTCACACTATTCGCGTACAAACGGCGGCCATTTTGTATATCAATTTTGGTCCGATTTTCACGAAATTCAAACTCAACCTTCATTACCATGTAACGGTGATATAATCGAACGGTTTTTTAAATCGGATAATAATTTTGACCTCCAGACGGACCACAAGCTAAAAAGGGCGATTTTTCGGACAATCAGGGGCCATAATTCAGGAAGTTACGATCCGATGGGCGCAAATATCGAAAGGAACCAAGATCTTGGGGTTATAAACATGCATGTCAAGTTTCATCAAAATCGGTTCAAAATTGTGACCTCTATAGTGTCCACAAGCTAAAAACATGATATTTCGTACAATCAGGGGCCATAATCCATGAAGTTTCCATCCGATACATGCCAATATCGAAAGCAGCCGAGATCTTATGGGGATAAACCTATATTTCAAGTTTCGTCAAAATCGGATAAGAATTGTGACCTGTAGAGAGTCCACAAACAAATTGTGGACGGACGGACGGACGGACGGACGTCCGGACGGACAGGGGCGACGACATAATACGTCCACATGAAAATGTGGGCGTATAAAAAGGCGATTTTGCGTATAAATAATCAGGGGCCATAATTCAAGAAGTTACAATCCGATATGCGCAAATATCGAAAGGAACCAAGATCTTTGGGTTATAACCATGAATTTCAAGTTTCATCAAAATCGAATTAAAATTGTGACCTCTACAGGGTCCACAACACTGATATACCATTTTTTAACAGTATTCGCGTACAAACGGCGGCCATTTTGTATGGCAATTTTGGTCCGATTTTCCCGAAATTCAAACTCAACCTTCCTTAGGGTGTAACGGTGATATAATCGAACGTTTTTTTAACTCGGATAATAATTGTGACCTCCAGAGGTACCACAAGCTAAAAAAGGTGATTTTTCGGACAATCAAAGGCCATAATTCAGGAAATTACTTTCCGATAGGCGCAAATATCGAAAGGAACCAAGATCTTTGGGTTATAAACATGCATGTCAAGTTTCATCAAAATCGGTTCAAAATTGTGACCTCTATAGGGTCCACAAGCTAGAAACGTGATTTTTCGTACAATCAGGGGCCATAATCCATGAAGTTTCTATCCAATACGTGCCAATATCGAAAGCAGCCGAGATCTTATGGGGATAAACCTATATTTGAAGTTTCGTCAAAATCGGATAAGAATTGTGACCTGTAGGGAGTCCACAAACAAATTGTGGACGTCCGGACGGACAGGGGCGATGACAATATACGTCCACATGAAAATGTGGGCATATAAAAACTAGATAATGTAAAGGCAATTTGCTGAAAATTTCAGTTAAATTGATCCACTATAAACCGAGAATTAAGTGAATGAAAGTTCCGCCTAACCTCGATCATCATTACTAAAGTTGGTACGTCAAAAAATCGAAGTCTTGGTTATCCATTTAATCATTAAACCGTGAAGGGAAGTTATGCAGCAAATCGGAACATAATCCAACAAATATTGCAGGCTAGCATTGACATTGAGAGTTGATTATGGTCTGGATAAGTTAATGTATGTCTAATTAATAGTTTATACAACATTTCAGGACTAAAGGAAGACCTACAATAGGCAGATTTAGCTCTTGCATAATGTATGTTTAACTTTACTTAAAGCCCCAATAACACTCATGTTGTAATTGAATAATATGTCCCAATCTTTATTCTGGTCAACAAATTGTATTATTTTACAATATTCAAATAAATTGATGATACAAATTTCATCGTAACACACCTAATTTAGAAAATTGGAAAAATTCAACTATATGATTTGAAAAGGTTAACGTAAACCTTTTCAAATGTGACTTGGATTTTAAAATATTTTCGAACCCTCTGGACAAGTAAAATATGATGTAATGGATAATTTACACAACAGGTAGGACACATAAACATCTGGTACTTAGAATAAGACTATTATTTATTTTCTAGAGCTGCCAAGCCAGCAAGAGTGTTATTGTCCCTTTAACTTTAATTATAATATTATTAGTAGCATTACCTATGGACTTTTATGTAAACTTATTTAATATGTAACAGGCCTTGCCCGAGTAGAGCGAAGCTGATGTGATTGTTGTCAAATATAAAACCTTCATAATAAAGTTTCCCCAATTGAAAAAAGAACAAAAAAGTGTGAGAATTTTCATTGACGTCAAAATTATGTGACGTCATTCATTCGACGCGTCATAGAAATATTTCTTAGAGACGCGAAATCTCGCTTAGGCAAGATTTGGTACGTTGACATGCGCTTTGACAATTTTGCCCAATGTATCCGGTTCCGGTCTGAATTTTTTTTTAATCAACAGTCTGTGGGTGACATTTTTTACTTACGTTCCTGTGTTACCGGAAAAGAGCTTTGCTCAAGCACCGCGCTTCGTGCGATGCTTTAGAGCTTCGCTCTATATATTATAAAATAAACCTTACTTTTTATTTGCAAATGACAGCTGCTGCCTCAGAAGGCAGTTTCTTCCCAGTGACCTAAAATTAAAAAAAAGTAAATAAAAATTTAATATAGAGCGAAGCTCTAAAGCAACGCGCGAAGCGCGCTGCTTGAGCAAAGCTCTTTTCCGGTAACACAGGAGCGTAAGCAAAATGTCACCCACAGACTGTTGATTAAAAAAAATTTCAGACCGGAACCGGATACACTGGGCAAAATTGGCAATGCGCATGTCTGACAATGCGCATGTCAGCGCATGTCAACTTACCAAATCTCTCCCAAGCGAGATTTCGCGTCTCTAAGAAATATTTCTATGACGCGTCGAATGAATGACGTCACATATTTTTGACGTCAATGAAAAATCTCACACTTTTTTGTTCTTTTTGCAAAAATCAGCTTCGCTCTACTCAGGCAAGGCCTGTTACATATTAATAAAAAATGCAAGACATTCTTTAAAAATATCGTTATTCTTGAAGGGCAAAACTTCACTTTTAACCATAACAAGGACTCATCTGGGGAAATAAATGAAGGGCAAGGATTTACAACAGGATTTAATTGAATTTACCCCTTCGTCTGTGCTTAATTCTGTTCATACCGGCTTCATTTTATGGAAGTGTGGTGCGAACGCAATGAAATTCGGTTTGCACAGTTCGAAAAAGTAAAACAAATCATTGTTTCAAGGACTTTAGTCAACCTAAACAATTCTTACCTAACCAGCATCGCCATTTTGTCTGCTAGATGTCTTGACTAACCAGTGCCGAAGCCTGTCTATGTGTATTCAAAGAAATTAATGACTAGGTATAAGTAGCTACACAGACATAACAAAATTAGGATCAATAAAGACAAAACGAAACAAAAGAAATTAGAATATAATTTTGTCACTTTTGCATTCATCAATCTTAAATAAGTCTACAGATATTCTGGTTTGTACAAACAATAATTGAAAGTTGTATTTATAAAGTAACAGTTTTCCAATAAATTCATGATGTCGTTTCTTAAAAGAACCTGGTGTCGAAATTTTGAAAACCAAAAGTGAAAACACGCGAGATTATACGAGATCATCACAATAAGCGCGCTTTTCATAAAATTGAGTTTTGTATAAACATACGACAAAAATAAACAAAAGGTTTGTTAAAAATCAGATATGTACAATATGTCATTTTTATTTATTGATGTTTGCTAAGTTAACCTGCCCATAATGATAATTAGGTAGTTGTCATTGCTTGCCAAATAGTTCTTTCGTCAGTGGAATAGCCACCACATGGTTGATCATGGTAACATGGTTGTGATGAAAGTTCCAGTCCATTCACCACTTCAGACCTATCCTTGTCATGTGTGATGCCATGGGTTTACATCACTAGGCCTAGTTGAGCAAGTCATAATCGAAAATAATGTTTTATTTGACGACAAAAAATTGCCAAGATCCATCCGTATCTTCTTAATTGTTTTTGACGCACCCAGAATAATTTAATAAAATGTTTCAATCCTGTGAATTTGAAATATTTTGAAAAAAAATAACACTAGGCCTACAGCACAGCAATGAATGGTTATCAAGTTCAGGTTGTATTTTAGGTCGGTCATTAACCCTTTGAATCAAGTTGTGTGGTTTTGAAGTTTTGATTCCTCAGTTGGTGACTAGGAGTTGGGTTGCCTGTCCAAACTCGTGGGTTTTCTCCGGTTTCGTCCCACTGCAAAAGACCCCTACATGCTGGCAAATCATTGAAATAAAATTGAACCATATTAGATCTATATGTATATTGTTAGTCACAAAATGAACTATTTTGTGTCAAGTGGATGTTAAACCCCATTTCTCTCTATTCTCTTAGCCACAGAGGGAAGCACTAAGCAGTGCTTTTGTTACAAGAGCTGCACAATAAATATCTCAATAAATCTCATACCGGTAATTAATTTATGAAAGGAAGCCACACTCACATTTGCCACTGGCTCTGATGACAAGATTGGGCCATTAAACATTCATTTGAGCTTTGAACACAATGTTTAAATACTTTGCCAAGTCAACTCTTAGTATCTGTCTGAATCACTGAACTTTTTTTTTTCAATTTGTAGATGCCTTCAGATCAGATCACATATTCAGAAAAATATTTTGATGAATATTTTGAATACAGGTAAGTCTATTTTACATTTCTGCATTTTGGGTTGATGAAGTCATAAAGAATATCTTTTTTATTACGGGAGCTGTATGACCCATTTAATTGCCACTTGAAAATATGTTTTGTGTCATGCCATAGTTGTTGGAACTATTGCAGATTTTGGGGGGAGGTGGTGGCTAAATAGTCTAAGGTGTCAAGTGGCATGGTTATGATTCCCAGCTTGTCTGGTATATGGTAAGGAAAAGGGTCACTTGTCCAACCTTGCATCTATACACCGGGTCCAGTGGTTATTCCTGCCTCTTTCAAATAATTGGGAGAGGTTGGGTGCATTAAATTCGTTTGGCTCTTTATGTAATTTTTCCCTCATGTATTTATGACTGTACAAAATTTTAATGTTTATTTTTTTAGACATACCTTCAAAATTTTAATGTTTATTTTCTAGACATGTCATATTGCCATCTGATATTGCAAAAAATGTTCCCAGAAATCATTTGATGACAGAAACAGAGTGGAGAAATTTGGGTGTTCAGCAGTCGCCAGGATGGATTCATTATATGGTACATTCACCAGGTAAGTTATATTGGTTTTTAGACAAGAGAAGTTTAGTTGACCCAGCTATGTAACTATGGCCTGTACAGAATAATATGTGTGTATAGAAAAAAGCCACACAATGACCGAGTGAAAATTTTGGTTTGGATTGGAAGCCCTGGTATGAACTATATCACTTTTCTCTAATTGTTTCAGGAAACTAGGGTAGTCAACTGCTAAGGGGTTAAATGACGTTTTATTTATGAACATATATTTAAAATTAATTGTACAAATTTATTTTTCAGAGCCACATGTGTTATTGTTTCGGCGACCATTACCTGCGCAACCAAAAGCACCTGCTCAACTACAGACTATAGCAAGTCACGGATGAAATAACGACCACGATTAATTATTGTCATTGACTAACACTAAGACATTTAATATGGTATAATCAACAATCATACCAGTTTCTTGTTACAGCTTGAATTATTGTCATTAGGAAGTTGTTACGTTACAGAATAACCCATTTTAAACATGGCAGTTGTTATTAACCTAACATTGGTCATTTTGCATTCTTTTAACTATAGACCTGTCTTGTATAGTAATATTAATTTATGTTGCAGTGTTTTAGTAAAATTTTGCTTTTTATAGAACTATGTTATAGATTGATATTTGTTGCTAAGGTTGTGAATTGAAACAACACACAAGATCATAGGCACTGTCCTTATCAGAATTTGGGGGATTTGGAATTTTGCAATTTTGTTGGTAAATGTTTAAGTTGCTGGTTGTCATTTGAATTTAAAGGGTAATATCTATTTTTTTCATGGCATACAGCAATCAAAAATATTAGTATACCCAAACCAAGATATCGCTTGTCTTGGACTTAGTCGGATTAAAAAGAGCCATATTAGAATATCTTACCCAACACTTTTAGGTGGTATTGGTTATTGTTTACAGACAATGCTGAATGAGTCATCATATCTGTGTCAATACTGAATGAAATTGATTTATTTTAGACTGATATTACTTTTACTGATTCAACATTCACAATATTGTAATTTACAAGGAATTGATATTGCACTTAAACGACAACCAGCAACTTGAAATGTTGATATTTTAAGAAATTATTAACAGTTATTACCTTTATAGGGTAGGTCTGATCAATTTATTAAAATTTCAGGGTTATTTTTAAATGTTAAAATGTTCATTTCGGCTCTTTTTAAAACTGGATAAGCAATGGATTTTTCCAGTCAATTTATTTATATCGAGAAATTTTAATATTTGAGAATTAAAAATTTGACTTTGCATTGTGGATCTGAACATGGATTACAAAACATATCTGCCATATTCTCATGAGGAATTTATTGCGCCTGGATTGGTTTTATGATAAATTTCATGTTTTTGTAGAGTAAAAATTTAATTAAACTGGATTTGGTTTTAAATTGAAGTACATGCTTTTTGAAGATCTAGAGTTATAACTTAATTAAAACCGAATTTAAAGCATATTCTAGTCTATGATTCCTATAATGCTCGTTTTAATTTAGTGTACAACTTTACTCACTTTTTCTGCTGTCTGTTTACAACCACACTGAATTATCTCCCCTTTAGTCTTCAAATTACGCAGACACAACTTCTTTATTTTATTTTTTTGTTTGTTAATGTTTCTCCCAGGTTTGTGCCATCAACTGTTCCAAGTTATTTTTAATTAAATATTCTGTGTTCTTTCTGGTGAAATCATAATGAGTTATCTCCCTTTGATCATCAACCTAAAATTGTTTGTCAAATACAGCATTGTAACTTTTCCCCAACAGTTATACTGAACCCAGAATTCAACATAATGAAGTTTCTGCTTGGAATGACCCGCCCTTAATCGCACAAGGATTAGGTATACACCCCTTTCTATGCTAATGCTCATGTAAAATATGGGCATTGTCTATTTCTTGTAAGTTAAACAGAACCCATAATTCCATACTGATGAATTTTTCCGTGTGGAAATGACCTCCCTACAGACGTAAATATAGACAGCACACAAACAGTTTGTTTTAATTAAGTTGTTAACATTTCCATCTTTATACAGCTGGCTGTTTTTATTATTTTAACTTTAAGGCATTTCATCCAATCATCTTTAAATCTTGTTCTTGTTCAATCAAAAATAAAGTTATTATTCTCCCATATCTTTTGTTCATTGTGATAATGTTGTTTATTCACAAGGGTTTAGCTCAAGGGAGCCACAGGGGCTCAATCAGTACGACATTGGCTCGCTAAAAAGTAAACTTGAGGTCCTGGGTTGGCAGGGAAATTTGAGAACCTATTTCTGACCTAGTTCGCCATTTTCAGTGGTGGAAGTCAGACGATCTAGCAAGGGACAATATATAGTCTTTCAGATGGGTACGAAAAACCAAAGGCAGTGTATGCGATGCGTGTACGTGAAAGAACCCTTGGTAGTTGGTATTTGATAGAAGATTAGGCTGCAGTGCACACAGCATGTCATATGCCTGTATTCATTAGCCCAATCATAGCGTAACAGTAGGATGTTAAACCCCATTTCATTTCTGTTGAGCTCAAAGCGCTGTAGAATAACATGTAAAACCTGATTACCTCCACTTGCCCATGAACTCGTTTAAATCTGAGCATCAGTTCCAACTGCTGTTCAAAGGGGGCAGCAGTTTTTTTTAGGGAAGACTCAGATTAAACGAAGGACTGTCATGTTGCCGTACTTAAGTGATAGCTTTCATTGAACGGGGAGAATAGACACACTCCTGCAAAAGTTCAAGAATCAGAAGTCAATCCAGCAATGGCCAGAGAGAGATTTCTCGGGCCATTGCTTCAGGAATATGTTTAATCCATGACATATTGTATGATCTAAAGCACATGTATTAAATCATTTGACCCCCCCCCCCCTTAGAACATCTGAAAAATACAATCCATAGAGTCTTGAAAAAAAAAGACTATTTATCTCAATACATGTAAATGTTTTTTTAAAATTTGTATCAACTGTTGAATGGCAAGATTGTTATATTGTACAAATTTTATACGTCATCACCTTGTTCATTATACAGTTTTTATGAAAATAGCACTTTTATCATATTAAGATTATTACATGAGTATTGATGCTAAAAACCTTATACTGGTAGTAAATATCGTATTGTGTTCAGAATGAGAAATATAATTTGCTTATACTACATCAGGGCTTTCACTTGTGTAAGAGCTGGTCTCTAACTTTAAAAGTTTGACATGTTTTTAGTGTTTGTATAATTTTCTTTCCTAAACAATTTGCAAATTTTTAGCATTTTTCAATAAATTCTTTATTTCATGGCATGTCTATTGACTCAAGATACACATTCTCAAGTCACTCAAGAGCCCTGGTCCCTGAGTTCACAAAACATTCTAAGTTAAGAATTTACTCAATATTGTTTGCCTTATTTCAACTAAAAAATAGTCGTTTATAAACTTTTGTTGTTTTAGTGCATCAAATACATCAATAAGAAACCATGTGCAAAGTTTTTCGTTTCTGGATCAAAGGTATTTCTCATAAACAGTGATTGAAAGTTACATAAATTAAATTCTTAACTCAAGTCCAAGGATGCTTTGTGAAACCCCGGCCTGGTTGAGTACCTGGTTGCTGTACAGCGTCTTGATAGACTAAAAGTGAACAAAAGCATTTAAACAATATGCATTGTAATAACCACCAGTCTCAGCCAGCTACATATGGGATATAATGATATAAATACATTGATCATGGAATGTTTTATAAGAATTGAGAATGACAACAGTCCGTAACTCATGGTAATAATAAAATAAAGAAAATCAGAAATGAAAATGAATGAAAGAACACAATTGACTAATATAAAAACTTGCATTTTACATGGCAACAACATTAACTAAAATGGCCACAATAACTTCTTATATATACATATACAAACTTACAAATGCATGGTATATTAGATACCATCCAAACAAAATCCACGAAGAGTATCCAGTGATGCAAGAGAGTAAAGGGGGAGGGAGTGTAAACAAGCAATTAGCCATCGCTTTGATATTCAACTAAATACAAGTCTTTTAACTATTACCGTATCTCTAAGAAATATTACAGAAATAATAATCTAAATTTCTTGCAAGTAGAGACTTTTTTGTTAATAATGAAAAAAAGTCACGATTTCTATATGGTGGTTATAATCACATGATTAATGATGACCTTCAACAAATAACATAATCTTAAAAAAAATATATTGATCATAAATTATAAGAAATTACATTACTTACAAAATGTATTTATACAACATAATATTTACATCCAAAATATCAACAATAATAAGTTTATATATTTACAATGTCAGTATTTATAGACATGGATACAGTGAGACCCAGGGCTTACGCTGTCAGTCTCCAAAGTCACTATTTGCAACAAAAGCATCAATTCAACATCAAATCTTTTGATATTAAATGATAGTTAATGAAATTAATGGTAAATACACAAGATTAAACGATAACCAGGTTAAAGTGTAAGTTGTTATGTATTGTATACTGGTAATTATTACATAATAAGCCCATTTTGTCTTTTTTAAACACAATTTTGGGAAGATAAAATATTCCAGTTGGCTTAAAAAAATATGAACATTTTTTTTATCTAAAAATTATTGTTCATTTTGGCAGAAAAAAATGGAAGCCAATGTGAGCCCTGGTGAGACTTCCCTATAATGAGCTTTAAAAAAAGGGATACCGTATTCTGTAGCCTTTTTTTTTTACTTTGTGAATCTGGCTATTGATATGTTTTAGTATCAAGACAGAAGGTTCATTTGGTTCTTGTATTGGGGAGATCAAAATAAAGCTTAGTAATTCCAAAAATTTGCACTATACGTAGTGGCAACCCGAACAATTAGCATTATCAAAAGCTCAGTGTACATTTGGACATCATTATAACATCAGTGTGGTAGTGAAGTCCTAATAATATAATATCAGCATTATAGTAGCTATGGGTCTGTCTATAACATAACAGCATAACAAAGCATAAGTGTATTTAAAAATACAGATGTGACGACCTCCTTTTTCAAACAATGTACGGGTAATGCGCAAAGTGTACATTATTTATACTAGTTAAAATTTTGAACTTGTGCGATGTATTTCATTGCAAAGCACATGTGAGTGTCTGTATTTTAAGTTGTTTAAATGGTCTAGAGCTCAAGGCATTGCGTAATATATTGAAACAACAACTCATGACTAACGTCACTCATGTTGTTCCAATATATTACTTTATGTCTCGTTCTCGAACATTAAATTACACATAATATAAAGGATATAACCATAACATCAGATCAGTGTTACAATCTTTTAGTGGCATTCGGTAACTGGATACAGTAATAAACTATAACACATGACAAACTAATAAATACTCCTCGAAACATTGTCCAAATATATCAGTAGCTGTCCAAATATATCAGTAGCTGTTTTTCATATGTATGTATTATAGTTTATCAGTGGTACAGTGACCACCATAAAACAGGTGCTTGCTATTACATCAATAAATGTATAATACTAGCATAGTGGCGCACCATTGTATATGCAGTTTTCTTGGTAATATTAGCTATTTGTTAATAATTTGTGAAGAAAATCACCGAAGATCGTCTGTTGACGAAATAAACCAACAACATGGACACCAATGTAAGAATCACACCTATTGACAGGGTCAACGTCTGAAAATAGAAATAAAATATAAAATTAATTCTAATAATGATATGAAAGTTATATTAATAACAATAATATAAAAGTTACAAATAAATTAAAATGATGTAACAGTTACAAATAAATATAAGAGATAGCATCTTGATTCATCTACAAAAAACATAACAGATTTGTTACCATGGTTTTGAAAAATTTTGAAACTAGGATAATTATATTTTCATAGCCATATGTGCAATACCAGTGACCGCCCTAGACCCTTAAAACCATTAGCCAAATTTTTAGCCAAATTAAAATTTTATTAGCCAATTCAGAAAGTTTTAGCCAAATATTTTATATCATTTTTATTCATATGTTTGTTAATTAAAAATGAAACTACGTGCTTGTTGCTTTTTAAACGTACCGGTAATACAAGACTCATAGCAGCCGTAGAAAGGAAATAATAAACAGTACAAAATCCTTATGAGTATCCTTTATCTAAATTGCTACGTATTTTTTTTTTACTTCGTTTTATCTAGTTCACTATATTGTCTGTCAATATATGAGTAGAAGTTTTGGAAAAGGTGGGAAATATCACGTGGTTTGCGCGTGGTTGAATAAAGGATGAAAGGGGGGATATTCCTTTGATGTCACGTAATCACTGTCTAATACATTCCGGCTTCTAGATGCCGATATAAATTTAGAAATAATTTAGTGATTTATATTGTTATGCTTGGTTATTGTATCGACAAATAAAAACTCATAATAAAGATCATACTTTATTAATTAATAATATTATCAACAAATAGGTTCCCATTAGATGTTTTATTTTTAACAATAGTTCTAGAAATGGCGGGAGAATGTCACGTGATAGCCACTGTTGACAAACAGGTCATGAAGGTATCGCTTTGATGTATCATTTCATTACCGCATGAACTAATGCACACGTATAGATATATATATATACAGATGCCGTGCCGATTACTGTAAGGAATTATATAGTAATTAACACTTAAAATATGATAATCTCGACCATTAATGATACAGCAAATAATTTAATTCATAATGGATGGTGTATATTTTTGACGATTGCGTAAGAAGCGTGGCCCAATTATTACTTCAACAACACAGGGTTTATGTTGATTCCCGCCGTAAAATAGTAAAAGTACCATGCGTTTCCCGACTAAAATAAAGACAAATATCTACATAGATCATCATGCCATTCGAGACATTTTAATGTGTAATGGTTTTATATCCACCACTATCGGTAATTTATTTGTATCGGCCGATATACTTCGCTGTCAATATCTGAAATCGGTAAAACCGATAGGTGTCATATCGGAACATCGCTACTTGAAGTGAAGCGAATACGGCGAGCATATGTAAACAGTGCAGTGCCACACAAAAGGGGCATAACTGTGTTGTATAGTATCTAGACTCGATCTTTCAGTCGTTTTAATGCGTGACATTGACTGATTTGCGACTTGTACGATTGAGACTACAGTAATTAATGTACTAAAAATAGACATTCCATTGAACGATCGAAAGAAGCGTTTGACGAAACGATTTCAACTTTAATATTAATAGATTTACAAAATAATTCATTCGCCAAAATTTTCGCCAGAATCATCACTTTATTCGCCAATAAAAATATTTGTCGTCATTGGCTAATTGGCGAATGTCTAGGGCGGTCACTGGCAATACGGGTACTCCATTGATTTCCAACATGTCATGTTTCAACAATAACGAAGACACTGACCACATTTTGTCTTTAATAAAACCGTCATTTAGGGTTGGTTATACATGTTTTTTATGTGCTAAACTTCAATTACAGTGTAATAAAATGGATAGAAGAATTTCCACTACAATGCAGACAAGACTGGATCTGAATGACGATGGGGTAAGATGTGAGAGAGAAGTGGGTTTAACATCCACTTGACAAAAACTAGGTTATTTCGCTTGCGTCGAGGGGTCTTTAGCAGTGGGAGGAAACCGGAGGACCCACTATAAACCCACGAAACTGGACAGGGAACTCTACTCCTTGTTGCATACAACCAGGGATTCGAACCCACGCCAGTTGACTCAATGACTGGCTTTATGATACGGCACCCAAACCATTCTGCTATCCACACACACCCCCGGGAGTAAGATGTAATCCACAATCAACTAACATGACCGTGTAGAAACTGGTAATATAAACCATTCTTATTCAGTTTGTCGCTTACAGATTACAACATATGAATTAATGTATGTACTAATAACTAAAACATGCAAATTACCAGGTCATATCAATAATACTTAATAGCAATAACAAAGCAACAAAATAAAAACAGAAATAGCTTGCCACCAATAATAAAACAACTGATAATCACTAAATCATGCAATTAATCTACCATGCAGCAACAAAATATATTAAACAGAGATTATCAAAACCTGATTTTCACAATTCATAACATAAATTTCAACAAAAATTTGCTCCTAAACCAAACAAGTATTAACCACTTAAACTTACATCAGGCCAAAGGCAGGTACTATTAATGTAAAGACTGTGTGTGTGGGTGAGGGACAGAGAAATGATTTAACAAACTAGGTCATTTCAGGACTAACAAAACCTCTTTATTTCATTAATTTGCTTGTGAGTAGGGGTCTTTTGCAGTGGCAGAGAACCCAGAGAAAACCCACAAGGTTAGGCATACACCCCTAGTCCTTGTCACATACAAGTGTGGAATCGAAAGTATGCCACTGGACTCAATGATAGACCTTATGATCATAAGTAAAACCTGAAGGGCCTAGTTTAAATCCAATTGAATTCAAGTTACGACATTATCTAGCCTTTATATTTTAATTTTGTTTTCTTAAACACCTATTTAGTGTGTTTAATGCCTTGAGAAATTTTGATATTAAAATTTAGGAAAAATGTAAATGATGATTGGATCATTTAAATGATCCATGGATAAAGAGTTAATATGATATATCTGTGTGCTAATAAGCGGTAATATAAGCGTGCAAAGAGAGGGGGTGGAGGGGCATCCAATCAATAAGTAAAATTAAAATTAAGTTTTTTAAAATTTTCTATCATAACTTCGTTGCATCGGCTGCTTTGGGCATCCAAACTTCTACACGACACTAGAGCCATGAACAGAATCTTTTAAATCAGGGGAGACTATCTTGGAGTAAAGTTTCTAAATCATAAATTGGGTTCAGAGGGCTTACTTTTGTTTAATTTCATTTCAATAACTCGCTTGCACATACAGGTGTTTAGATTTAGGAGGACAGGTGTCCCTACTTATTGTCCCATACAAGCTGCCAATCGAAACCATGACAGTTGTCTCAATGACAGACCTTGTGATCTAAAGCAAATAAATTATTTCATTCTGACAACTAACACCCCAGGATTCCGTGAATAGACAATTAACTAGTGAACTACTCTACACAAACCAGCACCAACACCATTAAACCACAACTTTTATTACTACACACCTTCATTTGAAATTTAATATATTCAAGATGGTGGAGTATCACTGGCTGTGTTCGTACTTAGAAATATAATATCAGAACTGGCGTTAAAGAAATAAACAATGCCCAATGATACGATGAATAGTGCCAGACCAACACACAGCGTTAAAACCTGAAAACAAAGTATGATACATGTAGATTTTAAAGTGATTTGCCAGACAACAGAATATGTGCCTCACAACAGTTAAGTCGTCCAAAGAATCCAAAAAGGTTGTTGCATTCTGAAATTTTAGGTAATTAAAATGACAATTTTTTTATACTGTATTGGCACACTGACAATGTTCTATAATATAATCAAGGGCAATAAATCTATAAGTATTTTTCAGCAATTGTTGAAATTGAGAAGAAAGGTGTGGAACAATTATAGATAATGAAAATAGGAACCATCATACATCACAATACTCAAAACATCTTCAGAGAAAAGAGTAAAAATCTAAAATCTTAAAAGTAAAAAAATACAGAATCTTGGAATACATGAATACATTTACTGAAGAAAAGAGGAACATATCTAAAAAGATTAAAAAGTTACAAAACAAAATTCATATAATGAAAAACTTGGCAAATCATATCCACTGTCAAGATTTGTGGTTGAGAGCCAATCCCTTCATTAGCCAGGTTGGTGCAGAAAAGTAGGACGTTATAAACCACTTGTCTAATTCTCACCAAGTCTACCCTTTATAAAGTTGACCAGTTTTTTTTTCTAGGAAACGACGGTTTTAGAAAAAACCAAATGAATCCTGACAGTGGATATGGTTGATTTCACAAATTGTAAAAAAAAAAATTCTACAGAAAAAGTTAAAAAAAAGGAGATAGACAATCCATTGTCAGGTACGACAGAACTGGGATCAATTTAAGGAGTATCACATCGCAAAAGGTGAATCATATTGGGGCATTGCGATAGAAATATTTTTTCGATTAGACAAAATTCCATTCCAAGACTGCAGTGCCATTCATACAATTTAATGTGTGATCTCCCTTGTGCTTAGTAGCAGCAGTTAAGAGCTCTCCTGATTTTTTACCTAAATAATCAGTGTATGTAGCAACCAACAATGTCTTAAAGCACTTAATAAACAAGGTTATTACTATTTCTACTGTCTGGGTATTCCGAGTTAATAGAAAATGGTGTAAACAGATGTTCGTTGTGTAAACAGATAAAACTCAATGTACAGGATTAAAATTAGCTACGATCCATTCAAAGAACAGTAAAGATCCTAGATGATTGGCATATGAACTGGTGAAATTTGAGTCGAATGAAAGCAAAATAAAAATTAAAATCGCATAGTAATAAATCCAATAATTGTATGTGTATCCATATCATTGTACCTTGTCTAAATATCTATGAAGGAAGTTAGGAATAAATTATCTTATACTATACCTCTTTAGATTCACTTGGTATTAAAAATGCTCGAACTGTAGTCTTAGTCCATGTGCTCTCTGTCCATGTTGAATATTCTCCAGATAGCCAATCATAATCTACAATATATACACAGCCAATCAGAAAGCAATCTATATTCGTACATTTAGAGGGCAGCCATGTGAATACCAGATAGATGGCCATCTTATCTAATAAATGGGATACTCTTCTGTCAGCTTGTAACATTCTAAATTGGTAGAATTGCGATCAGATTGTGTTATGACACTTCTTGAAATGAACATAGCAATGTTTTAGTTGGAAATCAAATGGTGTTTAACGTCCTACTTTTCTGCAACTACTGGGCTAATAAAGATGGACATGTGCCAGACACTGTGTCATGAGGGAAATTTTACAAAGACAGCAGTGATACGTCCTACGCTTATTTTGAATTCCAACTGTCATGGGGTTTTTATGTACACACTAATGAGTACAAGTGATCACCAATGTTTGTATCATGCAAACGACTAGACACTGTTCGTGCACCACAGACAAGGGGAAACCTGACAAACTTCCTCCAGTCAATACCAGGATCGAACCACTGTTGTGGTGCACTGTTTTAGTTCGACCCCAGGAGGAAGAATTTATGACAGATGTTGATACAAGAATAATTACTTTATGTATCTACTACTTTTAAAGGGGCAAGTCTCTAACCCAATATCATCCACATTCAAACATGAACTTTTTGGTCAATTTAAATCAACATTGATGTTGTTATCGTATAGTGATGTATGGGCTTCTGATACAGAAAATAATCATATTTACCATCTATATCAAAAGCTGGTGATTTGGCTTTCTGTAACATAGCTGTAGATTTTATACACCAACCCTCTCTTGTATTAGTACCAGGCTTCAGTGATCCTTGCATCCATAAATACTTATATCTCTGTCAATATAACAAACAAATATCACAATATAGACAGAAATACTTATATCTCTGTATAAAAAAAATAACAGAAATAGAAAGACACAAATATTGAATTCCTTGCTAACTTATATAAGGATTAAGTTGAATCTCCAAAAGAGAGTTCAGTCAACAATTTCTTTAATTCTGGTCAATTGAAAATGATGAGGCAGCCTTAGTAGATAATTTGTGACCCGTTCCTCCGAAACTAGGTACTTGTCGCACAACTTCGTTTTGTAATATGGGCACAAAAGCATAAACTATGTCTTTTTGCTGCTGTGAATGAGCTGAACTCAACTCCAGATGATACAACAAATTTAAAAAGAATTGCAGTTTTGGATAGCTTAGACTGAGGACTATTCAAATATGCTGCCAGTTCTATATTTATGAAAATGACCATGAGACTGGTTTTGTGGGAGCAGCTCACATATAAATAAGCTAGAACTACATATAAGCGTAACATTGTTATATATAGAGAAACTACTATATACCAACCTTATCATTATCTGGTTGTTTACAATCTTCTTCTTTAGTAACATCGACCATTCTATCACCCAAATATTGAGCTAAGATAGCATGTGTTAAACTCGTTATCTGATTAGTTTGATAATTTACACCCACATAAAATGGAAATGGTTTCTTAGCAGATGCTGAAATTACAAGATCATTATCACTGAGTCATACAAAATGCCATGGATAGATGTCCATTGTGAATCATATACATTTTGTTTATGCATGACCTTATAATATCATCTACTGTCCATTCAAATTATTATGGTTTTGAAAATGAAATAAAACAATATGAAATGGGGTTAGCATCCTACTGTTCTGCTCTGACTGACCTAATGAAGTCATGGTGCCAATTCAGATTAGAAATATCTCGAACATGATTCCTAAAAACTAAAGAATACAAGCCTAAACCATATAAAGGTATATTCAGACATGATACGAAACATATAGAAATACAAAAGACAGAGATGGGGGTTTAACTACATGCAACATAAACTAGGACATTTTCATACTAACATTTGATCTAATTATATTTCAATAATTCACTTGTGCGTTTGGGTTTTAGCTGTGGGAGGGTAGAAAATTTTGGGTAGAAAAGGCTACACCTTGTAATGTACAAGAGTTGGATTGTAACAGTGCCACTTGACTTGATGTCAGACCTTATGATCCAAAGCGTAGACCCCATATCACAGTATAAGTAGTGTATAATTTTCTCTATATTTACCTAAATTATCTTTATTTTCTGGTGATATACTTTGTTTAAATAATTCACATACAGGACTCTCTAGAAAACAATACAACAGATGGGCAATCTGAAATGCAATTATTAACGTTAAAAATACAAACTGTAAGGATTTATTCATTCATATTATTGTAAGGTTTTATTCAAACATTTATATTGTAAGTCCTTATTCATTATTTTAAGTCTTTATTCAAATATGGTACATTTTTATGCAAATATTGTAAGTCCTTATTCACATGCTATTCAATTGAAATGATTAATATTTGGACCGCCACGCTGTGTGATAAGACTTGTATTCTCATGGCAAAAGTCATTTTATGATAAGTAAACAACCTAACAGTGTATTTGTCAGTTAACAGACTGGCAGTGACATTATATAAGCAAACTGAATAATCTATATATCGTTAAATTAGGATTCCAGTTATATTTATAGTGTTTCATGCATAAAAACACTAAAAAATATATACATAATGTTAGATGATGCTAATCATTCTAATATTTTTGGAAAAAATATCAAAGTTTCTGAGAAAAACAAAATACATCAACAATTGACATTATAACTCAGTTATCATGTAGTTGTGCTGTTTTATTGAGAATTTCTGTATTTAATGTTTAGTTTCGAACCATTGTTAAAATTCTTGAGAATCATCGAAGAACAATGGTCCATTATTTACATAATGAGTGTTGGATTTCTAACTATTTAATTTCTCGAGCTGTGTAGTTCATAATATCTGCGATGTAAAGTGACTGTTATTATTACAAACCTCTTTTTGATCAGCTTGTATTTTATTCTCGAGATCCGGTGTTAATTGTTTACCAGTTGTTTGTTTATACAGGAATCGAGCTAGAGTCGTTGCTATATTAGTTAATGATACAGCTTGTTCGGAGATGTAATTGTACTTCTCCGTGTCATTTAACGTTGGTGGATAATCAGCGTTAATGTTTCTGGGTAGATCAAATCTACTATTATAATACCTACAAATAACAGAAATGAAATGAGATGGTGTTGGACATCCTTACTGTTCTACTTCAACTGGGCTAATCAAGATGGGCATACGCCATACAGAGTGCTACGGGGACCCTATGGAATACTCCTGTATCGAATTCTAACTGTCAAGTGTTCTTTAACACACACACCATTGTATACATGGGACCTCAGTTATTTCGTCCCATCTGAATGACTATACATTGTGTCTTAATCCCTTGTACTGCACCACTTACAATGGGGAACCACATTCGAAAATCATGAATTATGGCAAACTTTCTTGGCTAACACTAGAAAGTCATCATTTTATTCACTGAGCCATCATTTTATTCACTGAGCCATCGTGGCTCCACCGATAAATAAGGAAACTATACATCATCAAGAATATCAAAAATAAAAATAGATAACATTCAAGTAGGAAATTCTTTGATCAAACTCTCCAGTAAAGTAAAAAATCTTGGGAGTTTATTTAGATAGTAACAACAGTATGATTAGTCATGTGAACCATCTTACTAAACATGCTACTATCATATCAAGAATATCAGTAGTATTCGTCATCTGCTCACAACTGAAGCCACAGTTACACTCGCTCGCTAATTTTGTCACGACTAGACTACTGTAAGTCTCCTCCTCGGCATCTCAAAAGAATTATTACAAAGGCTGCAAAAAAATTTCAAAATTCAGCGGCTCGACTAGTCACAAAAATTCCTGTTAGATCCAGTATAACCCCTGCTTTAAAATCACTTCATTGGCTCCGTATCGCTGAAAGAATTGACTTTAAAATTCTATCTATTGTCTATCGTTGTTTAAATCTAACTGGTCCCGCATACTTGAATGATGTTTTCAGACTTTACAAACCATCAAAAAAATCTCAGACCTCAGTCTCAACTTAACTTAGTTGTGCCTACATGGAAATTGAAATCATTTGGATTCAAGTCCTTGGAAGTTGCAGCTGCAATTTAGTGGAATTCACCACCCGTATCTCTTAAATCTGCCCCATCACTAACAACATTTAAATCACGTTTAAAGACATACCTGTTTGACAGTTCATACAGATAAACTTAGTTTTGTTAGCGCTTTGAGCAGACACTTTGTTCTGGAGTTTAGCGCAATATAAGAATCCTTATTATTATTATTAGTTTAATAACAGACGATGTTAAAGTCATTTTCAGACATGTCAACGCAATGAGACACAGTGGGTAAGGGATTTGCTGACTAATCAAGAGGTCTATGTCTGGATTTTCCAGCGTACGATCCGTGTGTCAGTGGTCCAGGGCAAACGGCCTATTTAAGAAAAGCACTTATAGTAGTTTAATATACCATCAGTACCTAACCGATTTAAGAGTTAAATATCTTCCACCAGACTGCATTAAAGATTATTATGATGCAAATCTTCTAAATAAGCTATGCACTGTAAGAGATTGATCATTGTTGATATCTATAGCACTGTATATAGAGGAGGCGTTGTCTTTGAGAGAGGTATAGTTGTGTTTTGTTATTAACTCCAACGGCACCCCATCTTGTTATTATCTATTGATATATACATGTATATACTCAATAACAGAATAATAATATTTATTATAGACACATATATATATATGTATGTTATATTCTCATAGGTGTACGAGGTCAAACTTGTTTGGGGGGGCCAACATATTTTCCCGACAAATATATTTCTTTATAGCCTGCGGAGCGAAGGGCGGCGATGCCGTCCGCCCGCGAGCGCCGGAGGCACGAAGTGACTGACGGGGGGTCTGGGGGGCTTCCCCCATAAAAATTTTGAAAACCAGACGGCTGTAGACACGATTTCCAGGCATTTCGAATACTTTCTAGTAATTTGGAGTGGGTAGTAAATTATGTCAGTTGCAGCATAAAAACTGGTAAAAAGTCATCTTTAAAATACAAGCTCTATTACTACGAAATCAAGAACAAGTCGAACAATTTACTTTCATTTTATGAGACTTCACATTTTTTATTTAGATCTCAGATGTATAGAAGACTTGTATATATTTAACATCTACATCATAGTGGTTTTGGAACTTTTTCCTGGAGAGATTTATAAGTAAAATAAGCGTTGTTCAGCACAATGAATATTTATTTCCAAAGAAAAGGGCTCAATATCAAATCATTTACGGCCTATTGAGCCATCGTACATATGTGGCTACAAGGTACAATATTATTACAAACTTATCAATTATTATTAAACAAAATTTTCAGCTGCTCACTTCTATCACTGGGCTCGTCCGGTGCAAGGAGTTGGATGCCAGTATACAGGAACACAGTACTCAAGAACTGAGAAAGGCCGTGTGTACGTGCTAGTACCATTCAGATGGCGTACGTGTTCATCATTGACTGGACTGCTTTCTTTCCGCTTCCATATTATTAAAAATATTCAAAACCCGACAGACGGCGCGACGCTTCCCGACAAACTGAGCATTCATTCCCGACAAGACCATAGCCTTCCCCGACAAGGCCATACCCCTACCCCCACCCCATTTTCAAAAACTCCTCGGCTAATGACCGATCTCACAATTCTGAGCTCTTTTCAGATTTCTATTTTTTTCATGAAAATATTTGGGGGGGATGGGGGGGCGGTGCCCCTCCGCCCCCCCCCCCCCCCCCGCCTCGTACGCCTATGTATATTCTATGTACTATGGGTCTATCACCTTGTATTACTGGATAAAGTATTATTATTATTATTATACCATCAGTATATATGTTAAAAGATCTTTTAACAAAAATATTTTGATCAAAAAATTTAAATAATACATATTTTTGACTTTTGATGTACATGATGTGTCGGACCCTTCTATAGGATTTAACCAAACTGATAAAGGCTTATGTGAAAAAGTAAATAGCTGGGTTGGGCAAACCTAAATCTAAAATATGAAGCATGATGTATTGTTAATACAAGTTACAGAGATTGTTTACATAGCTTACTTGTTAGTATATTGTTTCTCATGGTCTGTAATTACAATTGATGGAATAGCCATCTTTCTAAGAAATCTCTGTACAGAAGCTGGTGGTAATGGTTGATCAGCTGCTGTTTCACCCAGACTAACATTTAACTTTTTCCCTATAGGTTTAATTAAATCTATTAACTTTTTAACCTGAAATAAAACAATAAGTTTAACTTTATTCAACATTTGAATCTGTAAAATTCTATTAACTAATCCATCCAGCCTATTATCAACAATACATGTAATCACGTTGAGTAGTAGTTATACACTCAGTACACTATATCAATTTGGGAATTTTGAATAATATTCTCTGTATCTTGATGTTCGATTGGGCATATTCCCGGTCTGACAATTTATGACGTTTGGAGGGAGAGAGACAGAAATGGGGTTTAACGTCCACTCGACACAAACAAGGTCATTTTGGGACTAACATATGGTAGGGCTGGACGATATTGACAATTTTAAATATCGCGATATTTGAAAAAATATTCACGATATATTGAAATATCGCGATATTTTTACGTGTGTAATGTTTTATTAAAAAATGTGTATAAATCATTGTTTTATGTTGTCTTTGTATGTGTAGTTTGTTGTCTAGGATTTCTAGAGCATTATAATGCAAACTTTTGTGAAAAAAACGGTAATAATTCAAAATAGATAGCAGCTACGGTTTCACGTAAACTAGCTACCGTGACAGGGCGAGATACCAGCAGCATGTATATGAAAACACAGACAATGGCGTCGGACAAATTATTAATGGGCGGGTTCCGCAATCTAGTTTGACACGAGTTGTCTACTCTTAGTTTATACGAATTCTACTTCCGGGGAGTTCAACGCCTCGGGCCATTCACCGTAAACAAAGACACGCGACAGGACAAAGAACAGGCGTGACTGAAGATAAAATAAATCATCAATAAATACTAAAATATCATCAACAAGGCAACATAACACCATAGACACCGCGTCAGTAAAACGAACTGGCTTCGATAAAATAACGCACCTTCCGAAATTTGTTGTGTAGGACTATTTTATTGACAAAAAATGCATTTCAACAAAGATAATCAACGATGTCTTCTTATTGATTTAAATTATATCATATTTCGCACATAATTAGCAATATATCGTCAATAAATATCGCGGTATTTACGATAATCTGCAAAAAACGATATATTGCTATACCGCGATGTTTTTGGTGACCAAAGATCGTCGACGATGAAAAAATTTGACATCGCGATATATCGGGATATCGAGAATATCGTCCAGCCCTAACATATGGTTTAATTCTATTTCAATAATTCACTTGCGTGTAGGGGTCTTTAGCAGCAGGAGGCAACCGGAGAACACGGAGAAAATCCACGAGGTTGGACAGGCGACTTTACCCCTTGTCACGTTAAACCGGGGATTCGAGACCCCGGAGAAAACCCACGAGGTTGGACAGGCGACTTTACCCCTTGTCACGTTAAACCTGGGATTCAACGACAGGCTGTATGATACAGCGCACACCATAACCATTTAGCCATAAGGGTATTGATATCTGAAAAGTATAATGATTACCTCTTCCGATATTGCTGGATTTTCTTTAGATATGGGATCTGAATGAATCCACAATTGGTCCCGATCACGATGGCCGAGTTGACTAAGTTCTATAAAATGTGATATATGATTGAGATGGATGTTCTGTAGTTGAAGAGACGAGTTATCTGTTATATCATATGGGAAAAGATTTAACTCCATGTCATACACCATTCGACTTGAACCAATATAATCAAACGCTTCCTGCAATTATAAATATCAATCCATTTATGGAACATAGACAAGGTTTTATCAGAATCACTTTTACACACACTGCAGGGAAAGACGTTGGTGGTAGCTCAAAAAACAATGTTAACTAATTATATAATCAGGGCTATTATTTCTGACCAGTTTTGACTGTCTGACAGTGGAACTGACCAGCTGGGGAACCTACTGTTTGTAAATTTACAGGAAATAAATGAAATTGGGTTTAACCTCCTACTGTTCTGCTCCGATTTGGGTAATGAAGGATTCGTTAAATTCCTAATGCTAGGGTTCTGAAAATGCAGGCCAACGAATTGGGTTTTTTTGTATGGCCTAAGCTGAATATTTCTTAATAATTTGAATTTAAAAAAAAGGATTTCTTACCCCTTGAAAAAACGTAAACATAAGATCTGAGTTTGCAGCACGTAAATCATCTTTAACTTGTTTTAGAGCTTGAGCTGCTGCCAGTAGAGCTACAATACCAGTCACAGTTGTATCAGAATTCTGATACTCATAACCAAACATAGAAATTGAATCCATCTGAAATGGGGGAGAAAAGACAATTTTATTAGGTGTAAGAGAGGGAGAAACTGGAAATTAACGTCCACTCGTCATAAACTAGGTCATTTCAGGACTCACATATGGTTCAATTACATTTCAAAGAATCTAATCCGTGTAGAGGTGTTCAGAAGTGGGAGGAATACGGAATCTTCTTAATAATTTTCAGGACTTACATTATAATATCTAGTTCTGCTCCAACTTGGCTAATGAAGATGGACATACAGTGTATTAAATGCTGCTTCAATAATCAACAACAATAAAAATTCTTTAAAATCTTACAAACACCTACCCTTGTTGCCACGACAATAACTGATTTAGCTGGCCGAGTTTCATTTTGAGGTATAGCCTTTATGGTGGATATTATATTCTTATCGCCCATAGCATCACAATATTTGGTCGGATTTAAATTGGTAATAAGTTCAGATCTACGAATACATGTGATAGAATCTTTTGCAGCATCCATACTGTCGCTCAGTTCCACAGCACATATTGGATACGTTTTAGCCACACCGTTACTGGGTTTGTTAAATGGGCGATAACACTGGAATGTAAACAAAATAAAAATTGTTTTAATGGCATTAAGTAATTGAACTGGATTAAATAGTAAACAATGGAATACTATTATACAGTTCAAAAACACCATCAACAAGACCCCATCGACAACACCAACAAAACCCAGAACTTGACTGCCTTGCTTAGAATCGTCATCCAAATCATAAGGCTACTGCTGCAACATTCACTTGACACAAACCAGCTCATTTTGGGACTAACATATAGTTCAAAAATAGGGGTCTTTAGTTTTCGGGAGGAAACTGGAGGACCAACAGAAAACCCATCACATTCGACAGCTAATTCTATTCCTTGTCATGTGAAAGCAGGAAATTGGAACCATGTCACTTGATTCAATAACACACATTATGATCAAAAGCACATTTGTTAATCCATATGGACACCCAATCCCCTTAATTAAACAGAGATTTACCTGATCAATTAAGATATTCAAATCTGATATATTCGAGATGGCAAACATGGGAAAATCATGGTAGTCGTTAAAATATATGGCTTCACCTGGTTTGTTCCACTTCACACTTTTACAATGTTTATATGAGTCATTTTTATAATATGCTCCTGTAATGCAAACATATTACATTGTTTATACATGTCAATTTTATAACATGCTCTTTTTAACTTTCAAATGGTAATAAAATAACTGTCACCAATCAGTTAGTAGCGTGAAACAGTTTATATAAAGTTTTGGTCGTTTGAGATGCAGTAACAATCCATTATAAATACTCAATATTAAAACGGCAATTTCATATTTTTTAGTTACAATTTTAAAATATATTAAAATAAAGCCTTAAAATAGATGGTATCTATAAACAGGCCTACCTTGTTAAAGAATAATCCTATTAATCTTATAATTCACTGTTGCCAGTTGAGAAATTGGCAAAAATATCATTTTCAACTTCAAAACAATGGGGTAATTGTGTTATTATTTTCTGTGTCAGCGATATTAATGCCTATGAAATATTGCCCATGATCATGTAATAATGAGTTGACAACCTTTTGAGCAAAAGACATAGAAATAATTATGTTTTGACTTTCTTAGAAAATATGAAATTCCCGCTTTAATCTAATGTACATTTAATTTTTATTTACCATTATAGTCCATTTACAGTACGATAGCTATGGTATCATCAAATTTTGTCAGTTATTGTCAGTTTGGAAAATTTTATATTTTTATTCATATTTTGTGCATAACTTGCAAATTACTGATGTCCCACAACATGATCAGTTGTATTGTGGATGGTCCTTTATGGGTGCTAAACGAATTCCAACTGCAGACAACATATTTCATGCTGTGGTCACACGGTCTGAATTACCACATGGCAACAAAGACCTTACTGTAATAATGCCTACCTTGGTTACATAGTCGTCATGAGTTTAAAATCACATGTAATAAACTAAAATTGCAATTTAATAAAAGATTATTCAATCATCCTGTTCTGAGCATACATTCACTTTAATATTTAATTATGTTTCATAGAGCAGAAAATATGATCAAACTTTCAGTTTGGCAAATCAGCAGCTTACGACTAATTACATGTACATAAAAATATGTCGACCTTCAAGTATTGTTATTAGAACCAAATTAAGCAATAGAGAGAAGAGTGAAGACACCCGACATAATAGTCACGTTTTCCAGGCGCATGACCAATATTCGCATGCATTTAATATGTCTGGATAAAGAGAGAGAGAGATCCCACCAGGGATCGAAACCACAGCCGCAAGTCAGAGGTGACCTGCCAGCTAGAGGTCGAAGCGCGACACTATAGACAACTAGGCCATCCCAACCCCCCATGTCTGGATAAACCCGACCAAAAACAGACTGACTCCCGAATTGAACATTTTTTTTAAAATGTATAATTGAAAAGATAGGTTTGAGTTTTCGAAGTAACTGTGAAAGTTTTTATTGCTGCCAATTGAATTTAAAGGCACTAATTGTTAAAATTTAAGATATTATACGTGATAAAAAAAGATCCGCAATATGATAGATTCCCAGGTAAAGTTTCACTAATCAATTTTTCCTCTGACTTTAAATAACGCCGGGAATGGAACATGCTATGCAAATTAGATTATTTTGTTTGCTGGGCTTTAGATGAACAAATATAAAAGATACATACCATAATTATCATTAGGACAATCTTTATCTGCTGAAAATCCATTAGGTGGTAATGGGGTCAAAGTTGAATTATTTAAAACATTTACAACCAATATACCATTGACACGACCTGACTTGAATAATTGTTGAACTTTCTCTCTGTATAAAAATAATATTATCTATTATAACTCTCAGGGGTAGTTGGGGGGCTGAATGAGAGAGAAACAGGGTTTAACGTCAACTTGACACAAATTAGGTCATTTTGGGACTAACACATGGTACAATTTTATTTTAAAAAATTTGCATGTTCATATGGGTTTTTAGCAGTGGGAGGAAACTGAAAGACCAGGAGAAACCCACGCAGTTGTGTTTTCTCCCTACTCATTGTCACGTATAACCGGGGAATCTAAACCACAAAGCTGACTCTATGGCAGACCTTATGATACAGTGTGCATGTGCTAACCATTTGGTCATCAAACCGTCTGGGTAGCCGAATGATTTAACATGTGCATGCTTGATCATAAGTTGTTTAAGTGGCATTTAGTAAGGTTCGTCATTAAATCAATTGACATGTTTTGGACTTCCCGTTTGTATGCGACAAGGTATAGGGTCATCTGTCCAACCTTGTGGTGTTTTTCACAGGTACATTGGTTTCCTCTCACAGCTAAAGCCATTTTATGTGCATCAAATTAATGAAATAAAATTAAACCATGTTAGTCCCAAATGACCTGGTTTGTGTTGAGTGGATGTCAAACCCCAATATCTGTCGCTCTCTCTCTCTGCAGCTACCTGGCTAATGAAAATGGGTATACATTATGTAGTGTGCTATGAGGAAAACTTTGACTAGAAAGCAGAAATATAGTGGTCAAAGTCCTACTGTTTTGCTCCGAATAGGCTAGGAAATGAACATATGCCATATAGTGTTATGACTACTATTCATCAAATTGAAAATGTCATGGGCCTTTAGACACAAACAAGTGCATGGGTGAATTTTGACTGAGCAGCACTGTGTTTACGACTTCTCATCAAAATTGAAACTGTCATGGGTCTTTAGCATTTTATACAAACAACTACACACGTGGACAGGAGCTTTTTTGGAGTCCAAACTTTTATTGCCAAAAGGCATCCATTCAATAAAGCATTGACAAGATTTCATAAAGTGATTAAAGGAAAAACTCTGGAAGTTATTATTCAAAATGCTTGCTCTCAAATATTTACTTTTGACAAATATGAGCCGAAAATCTTAAGGATTTAATGAAGAGGCTTGATAAATATGAGCCGTAATTATACCTATGGAAGTCTTCAGAATTTATCAAGACAACATAAGGTGTATGAGGTCCATCTTTTAAAACCCAATCATAATCATCTTGTCCTTCTAGATAATGTAAAACACCGACATTACCCCCAGACTTGGCTGAAATATAACATATAAATATCATATTACTAATAATTCCTAGCAAAATACAACACAATGTGTATATGGATATAAGAACATTCTTGTGTTAACACAGGGATCAACCACAGGACCTCCAAGTTAGCGTACTAACATTTTAGTCACTGAGCCACCTGGGCTCAAAAATAAGGTAAAATAAAATGCTTTTGAGAGTAACTTACAAGAACATCCAACTTGATGAGTTGCATTGAGTACACGGAAGCAGGCATTCTGGGTCACAAGATCAAGATAGATCTTTTTCTTTGTTCTAGCACACTCCACTGAAAAAATTAAAAAAAATGAATTCAATACACAAAACAACAAATAATTCGAGAAGATGACACAGATATGATTTTTCTTCAATCTAGCCGTTTTAATTTGCACAGATTGAAGAAAAATCATATCTGAGTGAATTGGCAGAGGTTAGATTGCCTGACATTACGAATTGTGGAACAAAAATGTGCCGAAGCGAAAGCAGGTAAAATCGAGGCTTCAACAAGCATTGCATTCCTGTTCTTTTTTATTATATATTATTGTCTAGTTCGGTATGGTGTATGCATATATATACAGATAGAAGGTCAGATTCCTGTGCTCAGATTGATTCATATCTTTTCCTACGTGTTGTTGAAATAATGTTGAAACAAGACGACTTAATAATATCCAACCACTACGAAAATTTTATAAAAATGGCTGCAATATCATATGCGAACTTTATAAAACAAAGATGGCTGCTGAACCAGAATTAGAACCCCAAATTACTTTGTACTTTTTTAAAAATATTTTGAAAGAAATTTAAAAATTTAAGTTGGCAAAAAAAACCAACAAACACTGCGATCTGCCTTTGTTGCTTATAATCTGGTGTTGATTACTGAACTCATTAAGCGAGTGAGTTGTGATTCTTGACGATAATTGATTGGCGATTGTTAAAGCGGTTAAAAAGAGATTGAAAAATATTTAATCTGGTGTTGATTATTGAGTCCATTCTGCTGGGTGTGTTGTGATTAATGATTATTGACTATGAGTTGTGATTTTTGTCAATATTGACAGGCGATTGTTAACTTCAAAGGGTCAGGCGGCGCATGCAGTTATTGCCAATCCTCCATTTTACCTGCTCTGTAGATTGCTGCATAAAGAAGCATCGATATTGCCGTTACAGATAAAGCTTGTGTCAGAGGGGAAGTTAAAAAGATATCAACGTATTCACACTATAGACCATGGTTTGTCTACGATATCACCTTACATGTAGGTGGAAGTGAACGTTAAACCCCAGAAACGAACGAACGATAGACCATGGTCGTATTTTTAGTTTGTGGGAGGAATACGCACAGAACCAGATATCAGCCAGCTCCCTGTTAAGAAGATGTGCGTTTGTTTACGGACCCACTGCCGCTTCTGTTGCACAATAGAATAGAAGCACAGCACAGAAGAAGAAAAAAATTTAAAAAAAAACAAACTTTAACTTAGCATGATACTGATAGTGTCGATAGAATATTCACCATCGCCGGTCCTAAGCCCGGGTGCAAAAGGAGGAGGGTTAGGCTTAAGTGGATTGTAAAAGTTTAAATTAACGAAGGTACAAAACAGCTCATGTGAGGAAGCTTATTGTCTGTCCCATGGTAAATAATAAACGGATTTCTACGATTATGAACAAACTACTCTACTTAAGTTATTATAAACTTACCTATGTGTTTAAAATCACCTCCGGTTAAATAAAATTCATTGCACAATTAAACATCCCAACGGAAAAAAGAGGTTCTCTCTTGAAAAGTCAATGTTTTTGCTTGTATTTTCGTCTGTGTTCATCACAACATTATACACGTGACGTTATGGGCTAAACCATCGTCATTATGTTGAAGGGGGTAATATGTGACAACCACGTGTGTTGTAATCAAAACAGCACACTGCCTTCTCGATCTCTTGAGTTTGGACAAGAAAATACCAACTGGAGACAATGACATTAATTTTAAACCATTTGATTGTCAGTCTACTAAATTTTATTTACCGATTATACGAATACTCGTAAATACATGTATAATATTGCTTTTCACCCTGTAATTTCACCCGTGTATATTATATATATTTTTATAAAACACATTACAGCCCAGTCAATCATAGTCAACTTTGTGGCTAACATATATAGATAAACACGCTTTATTTCATCATAATTTTAATTGATCATATTTCGTATGAAAAAGACCACCGCTTCTCAATAATTTCCATATTTTATTCACGTTCCGACTGTTCATATCATTAATGTTCCTGATTAAATTACTTGTTTTTGTTCATTCGACAGATACTGAAATCGAAACATTCTTGATAAGAACAGTTCGGGATGTCTAAACATCGTTTAGCGTCTTTTTATAAAAATGTATTTAAAACAAAAAATCACACGTCATATTGTGTGTATTATTTGGTTTTGTGTGTTAATTATGCAGACCGCGGGGAAAGTTCGTGCAAGTTTCGCGGCACTAAATTTAACCATCTGTGTAGCATACAATAACTCATATGACATGGTACCTTTTAAGGCAATATAATTCAAAGCGTTGATTAGCTGGGACATGATCGCGATCTACGAAATGCCATCGGAGAATTCCATTCTCTGTGGATTTCAAAATTTTGTTAACAACTGATAATACAATCTTATGGATAAACAGCCTTGTGAATTTCACGATTATAAAATTCTGAACACACCAGAAATAATATTTAAAGAGAAATAGAAAGATATGGAACTATCTACCGATAATTAAACCGATGCGCGGTATGATTTGGTGATAATAATTATTGGTATTTATCTATAAAAAACCGTTATATACCTATTCAATGGCCTCGGCTATTAATTTTGCCGAGGCAAATGTAAAATACATCGGAATTTAGGCCTACCTCGTCCACAGCAGATTGCCGGGGTTAATTGGCAGGACTGCACTTAAAAGTTCTTCTTCAGGAAATATTAACAAATATTCATGGGTGACATTCAAGGTCAGTAAAATAATTGTAATTCAAAAGAAAAAATCCCACCGAACTCTCTAACCAAATAATTAATACAAGGTGGAAACAAAATATCGGACTAATGGATGTATGTAAACGCCCAAACTCATTACTGGGTCTCAGAGCAATAGCTTATTCATACATGTCGCGTTCGATTACTTGCTTCGTGCTTACTCGGCCAGGATCCTCGAGTACGTTTCAACATCCGCAGTGGGAATGGGTAATCGAACGGCGCGGCGCTTTCTTCAGGTATCAAAATGGAAGATAAACGCCACCAAACAATTAATTATGCTCGATGTTCTGATAAATAACAACGAGCAGACAATAATCCATGAACAAACTTTAGACTTTTTCGTTGGTATCTCATTGGAACTATTAAATCCAGAGAAGCGAAATAAAGTCCATATTATGCAGAACATACTTTAAATCACATTTTCTTCAACCAATGTAACGTTTGTTAACTTTTTTTAACGAGCTCCATAGCTTACAAGAATTGCAGTTAGGAGGGCAAGGTTATGATCGCACACTATTGATTCATTTCGCTCACTATCTGACAGATTTGGAATATAGAATTCAACAAATGCACCGTATATGTCCCACAGTTTCTAATGAAAACAAGTTATATTTATAGCACGGCTTTCGTGAGGTAACAGGTTTACCACACAGAGACCACAGGTCGAGGTGTTAAACCTGGTAGCGAATGAAGCGTGCTATAAATGACTTGTAATACTGACACCTTCTCAACATGATCGTTGTTATTGCAGGGAAAACCCACCCAACTTCTATATATGACTTCTACTAAAACTAGCGTAAACCAGCAAAAGTGTGCAATAAGACTGCAAATGTCTAGTTATTGCATAGTTACTCCCCAATGAGTTTAGTAGAGGTAAAACAATCTGCTTATTGAACGAAAAGAACAAAGGAAGATCTCCTGTCCGTGTTACAATTGTCCATAACTTATAACGGTTTTGCTAAATATTGTAAATTTCCCGGAATAATCGGAGGTATGGATGGCTGTCATATTCGAATTATGGCGCCCAAGATGAAGGACAATCGAATATCATACATAAACCGCCAAAAGGTCACTCGGTCGTACTCCAGGCTCTAAGCTATGTGATCATCGAATTCTATTTACTCATGTTCACATCGGCTGGTCTGGGTATACACATTGACGCTAGGGTTTAAAGATTTTCCTCCAATCGGATACCAAATTCAGTAGTAAGAATTCCTACTTGGGGGCCCAGTCTGCCCTCTTTAGCCATGGCTTATGACCCCATATATTGATTTGGGGAGACTGACCCGTTATCAAGAAAAAAAAATATTTTATAAACATCTAAGTTCTGCGATCGAACGTGCCTTTGGACAACTGAAAGGATACTGAGTGGCTTTTTCTTATTCTTGGAATCGTTACACCAAAATGTAGAATCACTAAAATAAACACAACACCACTGAGAAAAGTTCAACAATAATTATTCCGTCGCCTAAACTTAATCTGCAAATATAATTTCGATCAAATAATTTATTTGCTTCCATGTTGAATAATGGGATATTTCCAGAAGTAACCGGCTCCTTGGGCAGGTTACTTCGGTCTGGCGCGAGTAAGCCGTTCAAATGGCGTCATCGGTAACTCGAACGCATTCGTGGTGGCTAAAGTAAGGGGGGCGCCAGCAATCGAACGCACCAACACAAAATTTGAACTGTCGTTAAAGAGCCTTGCTTTGACCCCCTTATACAAAATGATCCATTCCGATAAGTGACGTAATAAGCTTCCATTTTTAATTTCTCGGGGTCAAAGTTTGTGAGAAATTCAATTTTATAAGAGAGAACTCTTTTATTCGTTGATATATTTAGTTGTATAATGGATTTTATTTAACAGGAGCTCATTTCAAACACACAGGTAAGTTTATAATAACCTAAGTAGAGTAGTTTGTTCATAATCGTAGAAATTCGTTTATTATTTACCATGTAGGTACGTTACAAAAAATTGAGATTTGAATATTCCACTATTCTTTGTTTATTTCCTGAAAGAGCAGACCAAAACAACCATTTCGATACCAAAAAAATTAAAATAACTTAAAAAAATAAGGAAGGGGGGTCTAAATCAACCAGCATGGCCATGTCATTTTGCGCATCAAATAATAACACTCAGCAACCATGAATCAAACCCAAATTTCACAAAAAGGAAGAATAATGATTAGATTTGCATCCTGAAAAGTTTCATGAGATCCTATAAAGATTTCAACGCTGAGAAACGTTCCAAACTTGTCATAAAGGAAAACAGGTACATACGTATTGCTTCGCAGAGTGTAAGTTTGACTAGAAATTAGATAGATAACAATATCGTCTAGAAGGGACACCACCCTCTCTTTAAAAAAAAAAAATATCAAAAAAGACCAAAAAATAAGGAAATAATCGGCTTTTTCGTGGAGCCGCTCTGTGCACGTTTGTCAAATCGGTTGCAAAAAATTATGGAAAAACCCAGCTAGTGATAATCTCATTTTGTAGCGTACGGTACCTATACCATGGGACTGTCTATGCATGGGACAGACAATAAGACTTTTAAGTTTAAGTACATGTAAAACTTGAAATTTCCGAAGGTACGAAACAGCTCACGTGAGGTACGAATGAACCAAGTAAGAAACAGAGAGGTTACGAAACAGCTGACATCCCAAGAATTACTTACCACTGTTGTTCGATAGATAGGAAATAAATAAAATAACCAGATACAAGGAAAATAAGGAGGCGACCGGCGCCATGTTGATGACTAATAAACTTCCGGATAAGGGAAGTCACTGTTGTGAATTTCCGTTTTTTTTTTCTTGGGGTAAGACTACTAATTATTTAATCACATAGTAATAATATTATAATATTATGATATTAGGCCCGTGGTATTTTTTCTTCCATATTCTGTGGGGTTTAAATTTATAGAAGCAAATAAGAGCCCCACATTTACCAATTATCTGATCAAAATCTTATCCTTCCAATCAAAATCAGGAATATGCAGAAAATGTAGATTCAAACCAGTTTCTAGACCAAACAATCAACAAAAAACGCCATGCAAGTATAAGGCACCTTTTACTTTTTAAAATGAGAACAAAGACAAAGAAATTAGGCTGCTAAAAAGTTTTTAACGGGTGACTGACAGAAAATATTTAAGTTTGCAAGGGGAATATCCCTATATATGAAGACTGAAGAAAGGGGGACAAACCATACCTTTTAATGGCTCAAAATTTTATTTGTACCGGTATCATAAAACCAGTAATATTTAATATTTCACATTTGAAGTCACTATACATAAATAGTAGTAAGAAGCCATGCCAGAGCATTTTCTTTAAGAGACATTTAGTAATTGAACAGTAGGCCTAACACACTAACACTATAGGCCTATTTATGGATTAACAATTACTGATTTATTAACATGCAACGTTTCGACGATGATACTCTCATCTTTATCAAGCAAATGATGACCAGTTTACCAGAATGTGTTATTAAAAAGGTAAATCAACCTTGAAACTGAAGACTAAAGGGAGATAACTCAAAGACAAATATATTCCTTATCAATTTAATACCTTCAAAATTATGACAGTATAAAAGGTACAACATTCTTTATTCTCTTCTATATTATTCTAGTGGGGAAGCGATGGGTTGTTCGGGTACCGGGGATCGTGCGGGATAGGGGAAGGGGGAGATTTGATGGGATCATTTACTGATTTATGGTAGGGTATTATATTCTTTTTCTATATACATCTAAGAGGAGAGCGAGGGGGGGGGGATGTGAGGGGAGCAGTTGGTTATGAAGGAAGGGAGTGGCAGGTGGGTTTGAGGGAGAGGGTGATTTGTGGTAAGTTATTAGGGTTTCACACTGCGTAGCTTGTGTGAAACACTATTGTTTTTGTTAAAATCATTCTTATTATTATTAGGGTTTCACACTGCGTAGCTTGTGTGAAACACTATTGTTTTTGTTAAAATTATTCTTATTATTAGGGTTTCACACTGCGTAGCTTGTGTGAAACACTATTGTTTTTGTTCGGATTATTATTCTTATTATTATTATTTTTTTTTTCCATTTTGATCATATCTCAGAAACTACTTGTCGGATTGATCCAATTTTTTCGGTTTTACTGGGAAAGTGGGTGTGACTTAGAGATTAAAGCTATTTCAAACGTTCTGCGACAATGCGAAATGTCCGAAATCACCGAAGTTGTCGTTTTTTGAAATAATTCCGTAATATTAACAACAATTGTTGGATTGTAACGTTTGGTAGATTTTGGCATAGCCAGAGACAAGGCACATAGCCACGGTTCTTTAGAATTTTGAATTTCGACGAATCTTCGGAAATATTAGGCGCCAAAGTTTGGAAATTTAAATTTTGACAGAAATTTTTTTTATTAATGAATATTTTTTGATGGCCTTTTACCCAGGGTTAAAGGGTCGTCTTATTTGGGCAAATATGTTAACATTTTTTGTCCCGATAATTTTCCGTGGCCGCTATTGGCTAATTCAGTTGATCGGTTATAGATAAATTATTTATTACCCGATTTGTATAAAACAAAGTTCATATGCTCCGTGGCCCCAAATGACATTTTTGTTGTTACGGATGAAGTTTCCTGCCTGCACCGGAAGTGACTTAAATTTAGCAAAAACTACAATTTTGACAGTTCGGTACAACTTTTTGAAAGCAAATATTATTTTTTTCAAATCTTATATGACTGAAAAGATGTGCCATGTAAAGGCGCACAAAACATCGGGCTCAGTTTTTTTAATTTCGATTTCGTTTTCAGGCAATTTGGATTAAAGGGTGAAAAAAGGTGTCAAAATAAGCTATTTACAACCCATCCAGCGTCTTCATATTAAAAAATATATCTTCGTAACATTCATAAACTCATAGTAATAACCCATACGAAGAGAATGTATGTGAACATTAACTTTTTTAGTATCACCGGAAGTGATGTCATTTTGTCAAAAACTGAATTTTTAGTCTGCAAAACAGATATTTTATTCAAATGAGTCTGATTTCAAAATTATGATATTTGATTCCATTCAACAAATAGATTGAACCCATACGATCACACAGACACCACAAAATGGTTTCTAACTTGTGCGGTTGCAGAGAAATAGTCGATTGTCTACAAGTCACTTTTCAAGGTTTTTGGTCTATAAAAGTGGCAGTAATTATTCTATTTACATAAAATTTTCACTATATGATGTCATATGCCATTTCGGATTTCATAAAACTAATTGAACATTTTCATTATCACCGGAAGTAATGTAATTTTGTCAGGATCACTTACAAGTAACAAATGTATAAAATGAATTGATATTTGCTGGATTTGGTTGATTCTGCGTCCAATTTATTTGATGTGTGCAATGCTTATGGGGAAACCTGTTTAATGGTTTCATTGGTACCGGAAGTGACATATGTTCAAGGGTAACGTGGCACCGGAAGTGACATGTTAAAGGGTAACGTGGCACCAGTGAAACCCGTCATTCCTGCATGCAGGTCTAGTTCTATTTAAATTTGTTCTATATGTATTTTATTGTTGCTTTGATTAGAAAATGCCCTTACACTTTGAAGACTGTGTAGATCCCTACACTATACTACACTACAGAAAGAGAGTTATGAGACAGAGACAAATGGGTTTCAATGAACACTCGACACAAACTAGGACATTTTGAGACTAACATATGGTTCAGTTTTATTTCGATAATTCGCTAGCGCGTAGGGGTCTTTAGCAGTGGGAGGAAACTGGAGCACCCGTAGGAAACCCACAAGGTTGGACAGGTGACTGTACTCCTTGTCATGTACAAGCTGGAAATCGAAACCACGCCACTTGACTCAATGATTGACCGTCTCATGCAATGCGCACACGTTATCCATTTGACCTCCCTTAGGGTAAATTTTCCCGTACAGCACCGCTACAGTCTGCTCTTATATTGAATTCCAACTGCCAAAGGATCATTTACGTGCATGCCAATATGTACATAGGGCCTTGGTTTTTCAACTCATCTGTACAACTAGACAGCTGGCCTTGTCAGGCCCTGACTGAACCAGTGACAAGGGGAAAATCACGCCGGAAAATCCATATGAACTTTCTCCGCCACAACCTAGATCAAAACTGCGATCTCCAGGTTAGCAAGCCAATGTCTTACTCACTTAGCCACCGTTAGAGAGGGAGAGACATGGGGTTTAACGTTTGGGAATACATATGGTTCAATTTTATTTCAATAATTCGCTTGCGTATAGGGGTCTTTATCAGTGGGAGGGAACTGATGGACCCGGAGAAAACCCACGAGTTTGAACAGGCAGCCCTACTCAATGACAGACCTTATGATACTGCGCATACATCCTAACCAATCGGCCATCAACCTCCCCTCACTTAGCCACCATGGCTCCCAAGTGAAATATGGAAATAAATCTATACCATATGTTAGTCTCAAAATGACCTAGTTTGCGGTGACTGGTCATTTAACCCCATCTTACCCTCTTCTATAACTAAAATTTGGAAATCAAACTTTTCATGTAGGGGTCTAAAGCAGTGGGAGGAAACGGGAGGACCCATGTGGTATCAAAACCACACCACAATAGCAGACGTTATGATCTAAAGTTCACATGTCCCCTCCACACCCCACACACCCAAGCTCTACAACTAAAAGTTATAACACCAAACTTTTCACAGAAACTCAACACGAAGACAATGGAAACATGTAGATATATTCTTTATTTTAAAATTAATCACAGGCTAAATAAAGCAAGACATTTATCTTTATGACATGAACAAATAAATATTAGAACTGTTTGAACACACAAAATTGTAAAAGGTCATTTTTATTCCAACTTTATCAACAAGCACTCAGAGTCAGTTGGCTTTATGTCTACATCAGTTTAACGAAATGAAATGGGGTTTAACATCCAGTTTTTCTTCATCAAACAGGTTAAGTAGTGTGCTATTAGGGGAATTTGGTCCAGACAGTGGCGCTACAACATATGCTTATTTTGGTTTCCCATTGTCAAGGGATCTTTATATCAAGTTCAGTAATTGGCTCTTTTTAATATTAACAAATAATTTGAAGTCAGTAATTGGTCAATTTCCTTCTGAATCAAAAGCAGTAGGAAGTCACAGTGAGTCACTGAGTCAGGTGTTAGCTCATTAATCAGGAGGTCACAGTTTCTATCCAACTATTGGCCAAATAAAGTTCATTGGTATTTTCCAGCATGGTATACTTTTTTCACTTGTGCAGGATGGAGGACCTGCAAGGACCATCGCCTAGTCGTTTGGATAATCCAAAAAACGAATGTTCCGTGTGCACATTGGCATACACATAAAATAAGTCTGGGCAGATGGAATTCGACAAAGAATAGAGAGAAACGGTGTCGCCTTAACAAAATGCCTCTCATAGCACACTGCACGACATAATATACCAATCTCTATTGGCCCTGTTGGTGCAGAAAAGTAGGACGTTAAACCCCATTTAATATGATTGCATTTTAAAAGCAGTATAATGTAAATATTGTCAATTAACGAGGTAAGACAGAGTGTCTGGAGCAGATCTATAAATAATATGATTATGTTCAACTATATTTACATCCAAGATAAAAACAGTTCAAGTCCTGATGCGTCATTTTAGCTCTATAGAATCACTTGTAAACTACAATATTGTAAAAGCTGAGTCTCTTATAAGAATACCAGCCCAAAAATGGTTCAATACTACTGTTCAGTATTGACAAAGATATGTGGAATTGAAATTTCATCAACTTTTGCTGCTCGCTATGCAATAAGCCTGCCACCATGATAGGCCGGTTTTTAATCCGATTGAATCCAAGTCGCAGCATTATCTAGCATTGGTATCTCGATTTTTGTTTTCCAAATTAACTGTTAAATAATCAATCAGAGTAATATTAATATTGATTAAGCCATGAGAAATTTGATATTTTAGCAAAAAATAGAAATGGCACATCTGGACTTTAATAACCATGGATACATTAACAAAGGCGATCACAAATATGCAACAACTGTCCCAGGGGCGTGGTGAGGGCAATTATTGAGAAGAAATTATGAGTAACAAAAAAGATTTTGGCACAAAAACCCTTTTACTGACCGCGGAGTTGTTGCCTGCGAAGCCGGCCACCGCGAGCGCCGAAGGCGCGAACCCGCGGTGGGGGGTCCGGGGGGCCCTCCCCCGGGAAAATTTCGAAAATTAGAAGCCCAGAAACGCAATCTCCAGCAATCCAAGACAAGAAATACGGTAATAAAATATGATTAAATTTTCCAACTTGACTCTTTCAAAATTTTTTTAATTGGGTCAGATGAAACAATTTTTCCACTTACAAATGTTTTTCATTTTTTGAGTAATTTGATTGTGATTTTGGCGCAAAAACTTTTTGGCGCATGAGTATGGCTACTCATGAACTCATTCTCACCACGCCCCTGAACTGTCCTGGAACTTTGTTAAATTTATGTGTAATTTATATTCAAGACTGTGACAAAATAAACTCTGTACAATTAAAATGTAAAACGAGTGGAAGAACCCTGGAACAGTGCAGATAAGTGTGGATATCTGTGATACCTTTTGGGGCAGAACGGAAACAGTCTTTCAAACTTCATTGAATTTAAGTATAACAGAATTAATATTTGTTGAATCTATTTCCAAGACCGCCATGAATAAACTCCCCCCCCCCACACTCCTAGAGCAGTACATGTAAGTATGGATACCATTGAAAGCAGTCCACAGAATTATGTTGCAAGCTCTTTCATTTCCAAGCATAGGATAAAATAATTTATTCTTCCTGTTCTTGGGAGTAGCACTCTTAAAAAAAAACCAATGCTATGCCAATATAAGTGCGGTAGACATGTTTGTGCCTTGGACAACTGAGCATCAATTGAGAGATTGACAATTCCAAGATGGCGGCAAGGACATCATGTTCATTTGCTGGTCCATGTTACGCTTGTACTATTTATTTAATATTTCGAAGATTAAAGATAAAGATAATATTATATACACATTAGAACAATGATTAACTCTATGGCACATTTATTGTGGTTTGTTTATTATTAATATATTACTGTTAGAATTAGTGGTTTTGTTAGTAGCTTATAAAACGCCAAATAAAAAACATTTAGGTCCTCAGATAATCCTGTGTCACTTGAACAGATCATGACCGGTTTTTACTTTAAAAACAACAAATAATACGTTCTCATTTATTATCACAAGTTCACAAGTAAATGTTTTCCCCGGATTATAGGAAGTAACTCTATTAAAAAATTTAAATGAAACCAGAAATACACCACATTTTAATTATCAAATTTGCAGCAACCCTGATAAATATTATTGAGATAAAGGACACTGGATAACCAAACAAAACGTGATGAGACAAATAAGATCTCTAGAAACGTGAATTTTTATGAGGCCACTTCGTCTTGACATATAAAATAATAATCTTAGTCCCGGATCAGATTTCTCGGAAGGATTATCTGAGATCTAGAATATAGTTTTTGTATGACCTTAAAGGGAACTCTATACAAGTCACAAACAAACGCATACAGTCAACCACTTGTTTTCAAAAATACCAAAACAGTCATATTCATACTTATTTTTATAATTTTGAAAACAGGTTTGAAATTTCTTTCATTTTCATTGTGAATTTTCTATGATGCAAAAATAACAAGATATATAGTTTAGAGAATACAACAATTTTTAGCTTTATCTCAATTTTTAGCTTTATCTAAATTTTTACTTTTATCTCAATTTTTAAGTGTTTTTATTGTGGTTTAAGGTTAAATTATAATTCTATGTCATGTAAATTGACTGACATATAAGTTCTCAAGCGAGTTGATTTCACTGTCACTCACTCAAGGCAGGTAAATATTTAAACTAAAGCAATTTAAGAATGCACCCTTTACATTGGCTAAGAGTTACTGTTTAATTTTAAACCAATGAAAAGTTTGCATTTTTAAAGTAGTTTAGGTTCAGTTTTTATATGATTTATGAAGTAAAATCACAAAAAGACAATATTTTCATCCTCATATTTTACAGCAATAAATTCTACAATAGAAATAACAGTATACTCTTTAACAGATACAAAATAACTTCAACAAAAATAAAATCTAAGTATATCTGCAAAATCTGTCATTAAATAATAACGAAAATAAAAGTTTCCATTTATTTGATATGCCATGGAGTGGTGTCCACTTTCCTTTAAAATGGAAATCAGAACCCTTATAAAAGCATTAGAACTTTGGATGTCTTTGCTGTTAGAATTCGGCTTTAAGACATCTGATTTTGATAGTGTTATATTGGGCTTGTGCAAATTTAGATATAACCTTATTGAACAGTTACAGGTGAAAATTAGATTCTGTCTTCATTAGTTTCCAGTCATTAGTCCAGTCATTAGTCCTAGTCGGTGCAGATGTAGGCCTACTGGAATTTTTCTCCAGAGCAGCATATAATGACTAAGCACAAACAGAGAATATGTGAAGTGAGATAATAACAAACTCATAGACAACAAAACAAAAAACACATTTTTCTAAAATAAAAGAACAAAACAAAACAAAAAAAATATTGTTTTTGATCTTTTTGATTAATACAAAAATATATACCTGTTTGAACAAAACAAGCTCAAATCTGAAAGAATGATTTGGGGACTTTTTCAAAATGTGGACTTAATTATTTCTATGAATTAATGAAGTAAGAAACTTTGTTCTTTACACACGGACATATTAAAATTTTGCATCGTTTTCTCATTTTTTGGTAAAATAAAATAATTAAAAAATAAACAATATTTGTTAGTTCTTCTCAAAGACTTTAAGTTCAATGTTATACAAAAAACATTTGTTCCTGGAGTCAAAAGAGACTATATATTTATTAGGCCTTCGAGGAACGAAAATTATTCTGATTTGACCTTTATACCTCACCAAGTCTAAATGCACTGATTTTAGTTTTTGAAAAATGAAGCAGCCATTAACAGACTCCAAATAGACAATCAATAAGCGCATACATTCCATGTAGCATATATATATATATATGATGATAAAACATATAACATGTATTAAAATATCACATAAATGGCGAAAATTTTATAACAATTTAAAGAAATATTTAACTTTGATTATATAGTAATGTTAAATTTGATCAAATGCTTTCAATCAACCAGTGACACACTCAAGATTTTTGATTTGGGTGAAAATGAGAGTGAGTGTTGACTGCAGAATTTTGAATGCAGAAAAATAACTAATTTTGCTATTAAATGTAAACAGTTTAAGCCAAAAATGAAAGTAAAATTAGTAAAACTTTGCGTACTCCACAAAAATGAAATTTGAATGGTATTCAGCTTTTGCTAAACACCACTGAAAATATTTTCATAGTTCAACACTTAATTTTGACCCTAATCAAAGAAGCTCTGCCGTTTGTACTAACCTTCTAAGTTCTAATACAGCAGAATCTAAGATTTAAACTCTTTGACCTATTAACCCTTTAAAGCCATTTACCACATAGATTCATATAAAGAGCATCAAAAACTAAAGAGTAGATATTTTGGGAGGACTGCAAAGGATCTTTGGTGTTTAACTCTTAAATGACCCAGAGGTTTGACATCATAACATCATAAAAACCCATGTCATAATGGTCAATAGTGTTAAAAATATAGGTATGCATTTTAAAGTCATATCATTAAATAACAACTGAAAATAGACCCCTTCATTCATGTAAATGGATGAAATATTCTAAATTGCCATTTTCATACATATGAATTTTATACATAAAAATTAATTTAGACATTTCATGCGAAATTCATGTAGGCCTACATAGATCTAATGGTTATTTCTATTTTTTGATCGGCTTTTGTGAACTAAAAATCATTTATCATCAATGATTATTAAAATTTAAAAGTAATTAAAATTTTGTTGATTAGCCTAGCTTCTATCACGTTCTTCTAACGCAAAACAAATAAATATCTACACCACCGATAAAATCTGAATCACTGTCATTTAATAGGTATGGTTCTAATCCGTCGCCAAGAGAACGTTGTCGTATAGGCCTAGACATATTATTATAATTTTTCAAGAAGAAACAGTTAGATTTTTAACTGTCAAAATGTCAAACAGGAAGTAAACAAATGAGAAAAGGCCGTCTGTTTATAAGGGAATGTTTCATTCGGCTAACTGGTTTTGTCGACAAAAGTCGCCGTGGGTACTTAACGGTAACGTCATAGGTGTCGACAAAAGTTGCCGTGGGTCAGTTAAGAGTTAAAGGATTAATGCAAGATTTCAACCAAAGTGTGAGACTAATTTTATTAACTTTTCTGCATAAAACTATGAAACCATGATCTGAGTCTTTAAAGGGTTAAACGCCAGATTTCAACCAAAGTGTGTGACTAATTTTATAAAAACTTTTCTGCATAAAACATAAAATTATGAAACATTTAACAATCATGATAAAATTGATAATATGCTCAAAATATGTTGGTTAATAAATTAACAAATGAATTAGAATGAATCTGGTTAATGAAGATGATTATATTAAATGATGGTTAGTGAAGATGATGAGTTTTAAATGCTAATAGAATTCGGGACGATCTCTGGATCAAGATAAATATATGGTGGGTTTCTGGATTCGTTTCTTTCCTTGATCGTTTTACTGATTTGTCGTAATTCCAAGCGAAATCTGTAAAAAAACAAAATACATACATGACAGTTAAAGCAGCATCTTTGAGTTGAGGGAGAGAAATGGGTTTAAGCAAGGGCCAAATCTAGAAGAGGGACATATGTTAGAACATCCAGCCACCCTTTTTTGTGTGGTGTGGTTCAGGGTAGAATTAAAATTGTGATTAAAGAAAGAATTGATTAAATGTAGTTCCATAGCCAAGTATCGTTTAATACGGCAAGACTTGTGTGTTGACATTTCATTGAAAAAAAGACTCCAAACATAATGAAAGAAAAAGAAATCTACAGAACTTACTCGTCCACTAAATCTCTTGCTTTAGGATCAAAAACATACTGAACTTCAAAATCACCAAGACTCTTGGTACCTCGACCACTTAATATTTTAGTAACGACCATAATATCTAGGGTTGTCGGTTTATCTGGTAGACTGGCCAAGATCCTTCTTTCATCTACTGCTTCCTAAAATATTAATTAATTAAAAATAGTTATCATTGCTGTATTGTTTACATGTATATCTTGACTCTAATTCTTCTAGAAAATGTCGAACTGTTTTGCTCCAACTGGTCAGCAGTGGACACATTAGCCGAATCATTCGGCCGAATGGTTCGCCCGAATCAATAGGCGCCGAATTCTATTCGGCCGAATAGGTGGACACACTAGAAGAAAGCTTCGCCCGATTCAACAGTCGATTGCATCACCTCCCACGTCACATGATTAAAACATGGCGGCATCTATGTCTGCAAACAATCACGTGACATCGCGATATGAGTAGCGATTAGCTAATGAATTCTACATTCGGCCGAATGCTTTTGGCGAAGCGAACACACCAGGTGAATATAATTCGGCCGAATATATCAAACCTGTTTGATTCGGGCGAATCATTCGGCCGAATGACAGTGGACACACTAGGCGAATTTTGACGCCAATTGCTTCGGCTGAACAATTCGACCGAATCATTCGGCTAGTGTGTCCACCGCTTAACATATTAACAAGAGTTATAATGAAATGAAATGGGTTTAACGTCCTATTGGGCATACACCATACAGCGAGCTATGAGGGAAATTTTACCAAGATGGCGACACAAAGGCCTACTCTTATATCAACTTCTAGCTATCATGGGATCTTTTATGTGCATGCCAATGTGCACTTAGGACCATAGTTCTTCTGGAAGGCCAACTAAAAGTCGTCTGACTTGCTTTAAACCTTGTTAGCTTAACAAAAAGCTTTGCATTCTTCTATGCTTTCTTCTTTTCATTATTTAACCAGTAGATTCAGCATTTATGTCATTTCTTCATGTAGGTCTGTCATTTCCAACAGTACAATTGAGTACAAGGGGTTTTAGCCAGGAGAGGAACTACCATCCCAGGAAATACCTTGTGTACGAATACACCACTATAACTTCAAATCTATATTTTAAATAGATCATTTTTCTGTAATATTTCAGGAAATTCTACAGTATTAATTACTATACCTTTGACTTTGGTGGTTCTCCTCGCATCATACCAGGATAATTTGGAGTAAAGGCGTATTCTTCATATTGAGGGAAATTAGTTGAAGCATGTGAAACACTACACGTATATACAATACATGTTAATACTTTACTTATATCATCTTTTGTTTTAAATGTTCCATCATTTGGTATTCCCTGTAATATATAAACAATATATCATACCTTGTAATATATAAACAATAGTAAATCATACCCTGTAATATATAAATAATATATCATACCCTGCAATATACAAACTATAGTAAATCATACCCTTTAATATACAAACAACAATAAATCATAACCTGTAACATATAAACAATAAATCATGCCCTGTAATATATAAACAATAATAATTCATACCCTGTAATTTACAAATAACAATGGAGTTTTACGTCCTACTGTCATGCACTTGAAAGTAAAATAAAATAAAAGATCTTACCAGTAATCCTACACCACCTTGTTCTCGAGATAAAGCTAATTCTTTACCCCAATTCTGTAATTCCCAATCACCATTTATTTTCTCTGGTGTATCTACAATAATAAATTTATGAATGTATTTAATGGAAAAGTCCCCAAATCATAGGATTTGGGCTAATGAAGATGGGCATACACCATACAGTGAGTCATGAGGGAGATTTTGCCGACATCAAATACCAAGGGATCTTTTCCGTGCACACTAATGTGTACAAGGGACCTTGGTTTTTAGCACCATCTGAATGACCATACTTTGACTTCGGGGTTGGGTGGCCTTCTTGTTTAAAGTGTGCGTGTGAAATCAGAAGGTCTGTCATTGAGTCAGGTGGTGTGGTTTCAATTCCCCACTTGGACGTGGCAAGAAGTCGCTTGTCCAACCTCATGGGTTTTCTTGGGATTCTCGGAGCAAATGGCTAAAGACCCCTACAAACAAGCAAATTATAGGAATGAAAAGACCTAGTGGATGTTAAACCCCTTTTCTCTCCCTCCCTCTCTATCTCTCTTGCATGACCATCCATCCTGCATCACAGACAAGGGAGAACAATTTTCAGTCAACACAGGGATGGCACCACAGGACCTCCAGTTTAGAGAGCCAACATTTTACTCACTGAGTCACGTGTTTGATATATATAAATAAATCTGTATAACTTACCGTAATATAAAGCAACATATTTTGATGTATATTTCTGAATAGCGTGATATAAAAGTATGGCGTCGTCTCGGAAATGGTAACCAGGCAACACATTTGGATCATCCAACTATTAACGAAGAAAGAAAATAATATCATTCAACATAGGTTGCCAGTAGATCCCCAGATAGTGGTAAAACTATATCACATAACCTAAGTTGCCAGCAGATAATAGTAAGTGCAGGTGCAGGTGGAGTGTACCACACACAAACAAATTTACAAGACAAATCCACGGACAAACTCATTATATAAGATCAAGTGAACAGATCTGAGGTCTGATTCGTCATCACATTTGCTGTTTAGAAAAAAGCCAAAGAGCTTGATTCAGCTAATGTAGACCTGTTGCATATTTAGATTTTAATAATTAGTTTAAGGTTAATATGGTACAGAAGTCATTGGAAAGTGCTATTTGAGCTGTTTCTATACTAATTCTACCTGTTAATGTTTTTCTCAGCAAGCTGTTTAGCAAGAAGAATTAGATATTATCTTAAATGATATGAAGTGGGGTTTAATGTCCTACTGTTCTGCTCCGACTGGGCTATGCCATACAGTGACCTTTGGGGGAAATTTTGCCCAGACAGCAGCACCGTGGCCTATTCTATAAATATCAAATTCCATATGACAATGTGTACACAGGTTCGATATGTTGTCCCTTGCAAGGCCCTCTCCATACTGCACCTCCAGGTTAGAGAGTCAACATCTTACTCACAGAGTCACTGTGGCTCCAGATATTATCCGATAGTTGTGAATGACAATCAGTGGCGTTTAGCAATCGGATGATTACTGTTTACTTACCCCTCGTCTTTTCAGATCTTCTGGTAAAGTTCCATCTACATCTAAATGCCAACTTTCTATTCTAAAAAAGACATTTTGCAAGTTAGATATCTCAAAAGGTTTACAAGATATGCTCCGGAATCAAAATTGAATTCCAAAAACTAAGTCAATTTTATTTCTATGGAAACACTATAATTATTAAATCTGCAATATTTCCAATTATAAAAAGGTACAACTACTATGAGAAATAAAATGAGTGACAGAGTTCAGCCGTAGGACTCTCTCTCCCTCCTTCTCTCAGTAAAGATATTATTATTAGCCTATACATATAATTAAAGAAGCCAAGTCTCTAACTCAATATCATCCAAAATGTTCAAAATTGAAAACACAGATTATTTGTCAATTTAAATCAACATTGATGCTGTGATCTTACCGGGAAAAGATGGGTTTCTGATATCCAATATTTAAGACAAAATAAACATTTTAACATTGGTACACGAATCGTGTACCATAATGCATTTCAGCCCACGTACTAGCAAGAGACTCTAGGAACGAGGATAGAAACATTGCACCAATTTAAACGGCGTATATAGACTGGAATAACCAGATGCTAGAAATTTGCATAAGATTGAGACTGATGGCTTATTTCGCTGACCATAACTGATTTGAAATTAGAGTAAAAACGGAAACCATTGAATGTTTATATACATTCATATTACAGTATTATATGCGTTGCAACCCACTTGTGTCAATTTATAGGTCCCAAATGTTACCGATTTAGCTCCTTTAAGGTTAAATCTCTGCTCCACAGGAGCAAAGTTGCATGTTTTGTACACCCAATACAATTGAAGATTTCTATCATATATTAATTGTGTGTAAAACATATCATAATTTAATATTAACTTGCAATGAAACAATTTTGTTACAATTATTTACTTCTATAGGTAAGATATGGGTATTAAGAAACAAATCATCAAAAGCCAAGTCCTAAACCCTATTGATTGATTACCTCGCTGGAAGGATCTCAACACAGTGAAAACACTAAAATTGTGTGAAAAAGTAAGCTAATAATGTTGTTATTGTTAAATATTTTCACATGTAATTATACCAATTCATCCATACCATATTGCTGTTTTGCTTGACAGGGGGGGGGGGGGAAATGGTTAGTGTGCGCGCGCTGTATCATACGACCTGCCATTGAGTCAACTGGCATGGTTTCAAATCCCCAGTTGTACGTGGCAAGGGTCGCTTGTCCGACCTGGTGGGTTTTCTCCGGGCACTCCAGTTTCCTCCCAATGCTTAAGACCCTTACGCGAAAGCGAAATATTGAAATAAAATTAAACCATGTGTTGGTCCCAAAATGACCTAGTTTGTGTTGAGTGGACGTTAAACCCAATCTCTCTCTCTCTCTCTCTCTCTCTCTCTCTGGCTTTCTGATCTAAATACTTAACCCTTTGAATCCTGAATATATTTTGGGGCCCTCCCCTGACTTTACAGCACGATTTTGCAAAAATGACGTCATCTTAATTGGAACTAAATGTTAGGTGTGAATTTAATATTATATATGTTTATAATTGTGTGAAATGATGGAACAATGATATTTAAGCAGGAAATTTAACTTTTATTTACAAATTGATTATGCGTACGAGTGTTATCATCGCTGTCATTTTCATTGCTATTGTCATCCGAATCTAGAGCTTGTTATAAGAGCTAACGCATCCATTGCATTTAGTCGTTTAGAACAGATAATTTGTTGAAAGATTTGGCAAATTTGAAGGAAGTTGCTATTTACAACAGACCTGGGGCCACACTGATCAACAGTGAATATTCCCTAGACCGCTACAATCACTGATAAGGATGACATCGACGCGACTTAATTAGTCCCCCATTATTAACTTTTTTCTTTCGACAAATTAAATTCTAAAACATTTTTTGTATGCATTAGAAAAATAAGTAAAGACGTTTGAAGTACTTGTAGTTAAAAAGTATTTCCTATTTAGTGTAAAAAGGTATTAAAATGAGTAAAAGGCATCATTTTGCCCGGAGCAGTTACGTGTTATGTAAACAATGCACGAGCCTTTGAGCCAATGATTGTCGCCACTTGATGTCAATGCACGTGTTGAGGACAGTCATCTGTGACAGAGATAATTTGTAAGTAATTCTCTGTGAAACAGACTGACCCGGGGCAAACAGTAAATGGCGTTTTGATTGGCTTTTTTAGTTATTGTTAAGGAAGCGTGTCGGTAGACAAGGCCACAAGTCGCAAAACCAACATTTTGGGTACATGCGCTTTAACGTCAAAGCCAGTTTTGCAGCATTTCGGGCTCTAAGAGTTAATAAACAATATCAATATATTTTACTTACCCTCTCTGTATTAACTCAAACATTCCCTTTATACCGGTATTCATAACTTTATCTACCCAACCACCTTCTGATACTAATATCTCCAAGCCTCGTCTGAAATCAACATAATTACAACTTTAGTGATTGAGCACATTAGCCTCATGTTCTTCCTCACACTTTGTTATTTCTTAATCCTTGTCAATTACTCTACTAATTGTTTTTTTAAAAAGTCTTTTTTCCAATTGAACCAAACACTATGTATTCTAACAACATATAGGTCTTATGACTTCTTCTTATATCACTATAAATATTACCTTTTAGTTTACTAATTTATTATTTGTACTTGATAACGATACGAGAATACTTGTCGAAACGTCGTGCTATATATGTGTATAAACCCGTGATTGTTTTCCATATAAATTGTGTTGTGTTTTTTAATGTTAAACCATTCGGCCACACAACAGCTAAAATATTAAAACCGTTATTATAAAATACTTACGTATTGATAGCTATCAGATACAGAAAATGTGGAGCCAAAAACTTGAAAGCAGGATGTGACTGTGAAAGATTGCGATGTGTTGCTACGGTTACTCCCTCCATTAAAAGATGCGTAAGTCCTGTAAAATAAATAAAACTATTACATTATATTCTTCTAGTCATTACTGAGACTGGCATGTTTGTATTTAGCAATGGGAGGAACTCAAGAAAACTCTGCAACTCTACTCTGTATAACATAAAGCTCTGGGATCTCACCAGATCTAAACCACAACATGCATAGATCATAGAATTAATTAATGCCCTACCTGTCTGCACCGACCGGGCTATTGAAGGTGGGTTTATGCCATGCAGTGGACTATGAGGGAAATAGTTCCTGAACAGTAACTGAATTCCAACATTTCTTCCTGTACAATGTACAAGCCAACGTGTAGTCTGGACTACCTTTTGTAGTCCCACCCCAACGACTGCATATGTGATAGAACTGTAATATCACATTTGATAATTGGGGCATAGGAGACTTCTACTATGATTGATACAAAGATCTGTTACCAAGGTTACTTACAAAGATCTGTTACTATTGTTACTTACCAAGATCTGTTACTATGGTTACTTACCAAGATCTGTTACTACGGTTACTTTCCAAGATTTGTTACTATGGTTACTTACCACAATGTGATACTACGGTTACTTCCCAAGATGTGTTACCATGGTTACTTACAAAAATGTGTTACTACAGTTACTTCCCCAGATGTGTTACGATGATTACTTACTAAGATGTGTTACTATGATTACTTACCAAGATGTGTTATTGATTGATGGTAAGCGGCATCAGCATTATTATACCACATTTTAGCCAAAACCCACGTGTTAGGATGATCTGTTGGTAAAAACACCTGAAAAATTACATCAATAAACAAATAAATATGTTTTTTCCAGAAAGAAAGTTGGACAATCAGTTAGTCAGAGAGAAAGATACATGGTGCCTGTCATCCACTTAACAGAAACTCTGCCATTTTAAAACTAACCCATAGTACGACTTTGTTTCAGTAATTCGCTTGTGCGTAGGGGTCTTTAGCAGTGGGAGGAAACCCTCAACAGACAACAAACCTACAAATAGTTTTATTTCTTGTTCACATACTTTTTCATTCATCTAATAAATTTGTTTGCACAGAGCATAATTCATACAGACATTATTGTTTTCCATTTGCTTAATATAAAAAAATATATAATAAATCATCTCACTATTCCCTGTAGGTCTCTTGAACGTCAAAACCATATTTGAAATATAAAAACCCTTGCAACTGGGTATTAAGGTATTAGTGTGTGGTCAAATGGGACACGTCAATAAAGTTTCATTTAATAATTCAACACTTAGCAAAATATTCAAAAGCCCCAGGGACTTCTTAAATCAATAATTTTCCCATTACGATGCCTCAGTATTGAATTAGTAATTATCATTTATGGTAAAAAATAACGAAACAATGCAATCAAATAAAGTGATTATTTTGATGAATGTTTGTTAGGTAGTTCTGTTCAAATATGGTTTTTATTTAAATGCGTGTTTGTTGAGTAAAGTGGCTTCTGTGTGAATTATTTATCTTTTATTTTATTTAACAGAAAGTCCCCAGATAAATTTTCTCAACTTAATTAATGATGTTGATGATAAAATTGATTGTTTGTTAATAACTTTCGGATATGAATTAATGCTACATAAAACCAATTCACTCTTTTTTTTTTATTGCTTTCCCATGGAAATATACCTTTTAGGCCAATGAAATGAAATGCTCTACACTGACTGGGCTTACTGAAGACTGGCTTACACCATACAGGGAAATTTTGTCCGGACTATCAAGTGTTCTATTACGTATGTAGAACCTCGATCAGTTGGAAGTCCTTTAAGGCCTTCCATTCCACACTACTGACAAGGGGAATCTATGTCCGAAAATCCATGTTAGAAAATCCATGTCGGAATTTTCTCGACTAGCGAACCCGAGACCTCCTTGGCTTTGTTAATAAAAGCCACCTGACTTTCAAGAAAAATGTTTTATTCAGAATTTCAAAACTTGAAAACATAGAACTAAAAGCCTTTGGGAATCGTAACCAAGTATTTGTGTTTTTTAAATAAATTTTTTTCCCAAAGGAATGCGACAGAAAATATGAATAGGTGTTTCCGAAGAATAAATGTTGAAATTGATGTGGCCTTGATGAGTCTGTGTTATTGTATATAAAGTGGTTATTATGGTTGATATTAGTTATATAGTTGAAACAATGGTATCACAATAATATTAATTAATCTTAATCAATTGTACCAGGGCTATTTTGGGAATTATTTATGCTTTGAAAAAAGCTGTCTGGCTCTATTCTACAAAGTGTTTTTTATTGTTAATATTACCTCAATAGTTCTATTGCGATAATATTAATTAACGTCAATTAATTGTACTTGTAGGTATTTTCGGAAGTACCATCATTCGATAAAATCCTGGCCCACTCAACCCCCTCTCAGGACAATTTTAAAAAGGTCTGGAGTTTAACAAGTTTTCATTTCGATCATATTCGTCAGAGTTATTTTGAGAATTATTCATGTTTCATAAAAAAACCTGGTCCACTTTACTCCCACTTACAGCCAGTGTCATAAGAAGTGGAGTTTTAATGAGTTTACTATACGTGTTGATTAGACTTTTAAACAGAGCTCTTTTTTTAGTCATATTGACCAGTAATGACTTGACGGATAGTGAAATTGACCACCTAGACTCTTCTATCAATTTACATAATTTAGAACTACAATTTCCAAGAATTTAACCAAAAAAATACAATTTACATGACATAAAATTCAACCATAAAATCAATATACATGCCATAAAGTCAAAATTTCCAAGAATTTTCCCTTAATTTACATGACATAAAACTAGAATTTCAAAGAATTTAACTGTAGACACAATAATATAGGCACTCCTATATCCAAGCCAAATATGCTCACACCATGGAACAAAACCAGGACCTTAAGCCAGTGGTGACCGGTTAGCTAGAGCTCAAAGCCCGACACTCTAGACCATTCACCTACACCCTGCCCTGCGTAGAAAGATTGACATTATCCAATCTTGTCCAAGCTTAATATTTAATCTAATACTAAATACATATGTCTGGTAAAATAATCTCCCCTCTAAATAATCAGACTTAATTGTAGCCATTGACATCTTTAAGATGCCTTTAGCAAACAGTTAAACTAATCCCCTGATTTTCGTACATAGGAAAATGGCGGCACTTTATCGTCAAAATCACCTGCAGATGTAATGCAACCGAAAGTCAGACTACAGTGTAATGGTGGAAGTTTATTGATAATATTGAAATGATGTGGGGATTGAACCTCTAAATTTGTCAATGACATAACACCTGCAGGGGAATTATAAGGGAATGTTACAGACAACAAAGACAAGTTTTAGGCAATTAATATTATAAAGTAATTGAAATTTTTCTCTTGTTTAGGCTCATTGTGGATTACAGGTCTAATAATTTCAAAATCCCTTTCTGTGTACTGTCACCCACAAGTTTCATCAATAAGTCTCATCTGAAGTAACTATCACTATTGTGATATGCATCGAAAAGTGTCTTGTCGTTCGAAAGAGACAAAAAACAAGGTACTTCATAGATACATTGCCTGAACATTAAAGTTTATTTCCCTAATCTGCAAGGCGTAAGTTAGCCTTCATTTGCCTGTTAGATGTTAAAAACCATTTCAGCAACCATGGACCTCATATCGTCACATGACGTAAAGATTTGTAGTGTCTTATCTATATGGCCCACTTCAACTGATATTTTATATTCACTAACAGTTTGTATTAATCATTTTGTTTAAAACATAGATGAAAATGTCATCAATAGGAGAATATACATCAACTCTAGTTAATTTCTTAAACTTATACAAACTTTGCGAGCAACCTTGTGAAGCCAATACACCATTAGAGTTATGTCCCCTTACCTCATATTGCGTAACTACAGTATTCTTCTAATTAAATTTTATCCCAAATAATTTGCACAGCCCTTTAAATACAGTATTTCTATAATTCTGATGTAGCCCAAAGGGACCAAAAGCGGCATTGAATAGTACCAGGAACTAAAAGAATACAGATTTGGATATCGTTAAGTCAATCAAGCCCTTTATTTTGTACTTACCGGATTATCTGGACCGGGTTTCTGGAATAGCTGTATGGCAATTGGTCGTAATTGTTTGTTTTTATTTATCATGAACAAGCCAATAGGAGCACATAACTGAAAATTAACAATAACACATCATATCACAAATTAAAGTCTTCAATCGATTCGTAATTGGCCAAGGAAAAATCATGCCACGTTTCATGTTGATGTGTAGAGTAGGTGCCCAGTTTCTGATCTAAAAAGATTTGTTGATACAAAATGTAGCGTAAATCTTAGAGAAATCAATACGCACTAAAGATGTATAAAATACAGATTAAAAGATTAATATATACAAAATATATATGTACCGTAAATCCAGGTTTACATGAAAGACCTTCTAATATATCTAAATCACAGATAAATAAACGTTTGTGTTTCAACAAACTTTCTAACGTATTTCCTTCTAATAATGGTTTGAGCATCTCTTCAGTAACTGCGAGTCTGAAATAATAACGTTTTCATAATAAATTGAACCAACAGAAAATGAAAACAATGAGATTTAATGATTTGCAAATGTGAGACACAGTAAAAAAAATGAGAAGCTTTGTGTTGTGTGGTTTCAAAGTAACTGCACATGATTTTAATTCAAACAAAAAATATACGCAGTTTGATTATTTATTGAAATTTCTTCATAACAGGAAAAGAACAGTAGACTCAGCTATCAAGTACATAACAAGGAGAAACAGTATAAGATTTTGACAAAACGTTGCTGAAAGCGTCCCTGACAAATGTTTCATATCAAACAAGATGATCAAGCATGCTCCTCTGAAACCAAAATCCGCATTGGAGATCAGTAGTAAGTATGTTGGACTAATTTGTCATCCAGGACACAGATCTATTCTCAAAGTAGATATCTATCTATGTGCATAATGGAAACTTACTTCTCTGGAATGGCTGTACATAATTTAATAATTGAGTGATTGAGGCTGGCTATTCTCTGAAGACCGAAATATAAATCATTACTCCATCGATCAGCACCCTGAAGACAGAAAACATTTATTTCATTTCAATTTAGTTTATTAATATCAATCAACGTATAATGATAATAATATAACAATTTATAAACCATGTTAATACTGAAGAACAGTTTCTAAGCCACAGTTGGTTGTTATATTAACTGATTATTCACAGATTAAAAACAAAATGGGGTTTAACTTCCAACTGTTCTGCTCCGACTGGGCTAATGAAAATGAGGTGCTATGAGGGAAAATTGGCCCAGACAGCAGCACTATGGCCTACTCATTTATCAAATTCCAACTGCCAAGGGAATTTTTACATGCATGACGATGAATACACGGGACCTCAGATTTTTGTCCCATCCAAACTACTAGAGAGTTGCCCTCTATCCTGCACCACTGACCAGGCGAAATCACAGATTAGAGTTTTGAAACAGGAAAGGTTCCTGTCTAACACATTGCATTATGTCTGCTCATCTTCATTAGTACATTTGAGGCAGAAGGTAACACGTTAAACCTCAATTTGAATTGCCTGAAACGTCGCTGTATGGGCAAAACTTACTGCATAATCAAGAACTTTTTGTTAATTGGGAAATGATTTTGTTAATGAGGAAAATCCCCTTGGTTCCCTCATTAAAGGTCTATCGATTCTATGTGCTCTAGGTCTCTGATTGAACTCGCGAAAGAGGGCATGGCTTCCCATTTTGACTTTACCTTAGGCAGATGTAATACATTCTCTGTGTAGATATTTTTTAGATGTGTTAAACTTTCCCATTCTCCTGCCGTTAACTTGACAATTTTGCTTGTTGCTAATAATTGTACCTTCGTAGTCACGATATCCCACTAAAATGAGAAAAAAAAAATGGTATAAATATTTCACACATGACTGACTAAACATTAACAAAACATCAAGTTTGCTCACAGTTTTAAAGTACAAAAAAAAAATTTGTAAGCAGTTTTATATCTAAAAACTTTAAAGATACATTATGGGAGATTTTTATAAGGAATAAGCTATTCTTGCTATAACAGTTCAAAAATAGATGATGAAGATAGTTATCACCACTTTTATTTTTGACTAGAAATGGTTTGATTGACAGGCGTTAACTCCACCTACATAATCTCGATTGCCAAGTAATGTTTTCAATGACTGTGGTACCGTAAGCCTACATTTAGCCTATTTGGTTTGAGACGGGGCAGCAATTCAATTCGTATTACATTTATTTTCTACTACAAATTAGAATTAAGACTTTTAATATATAGATAAGAAGAGAAAGTCTGTAACAGCATTTTAAAGTTTGAAAGGAATGGACCAAATCAATGAGGCAGTATTGACACCATTGTAAATAATTGTACTATAGCCGACTTCTTTCGTGGCCTGCGTGTATTCTTGTACTCTAGGTAGCTCCTGAAGCAGGCGAACAGAAAAAAGTGATCTGATGGGGCTGCAATTCAGCTGGTTGATGTTAGCTGAGATGTCTATCAATTTCCATAATTTTACTGTAAACGCAAGTAACAAAAGTGTGACAGCGTGTTGACCTAATTACCTCGCTCAACAGCGGCCTCGCTTCATACACTCTATCATTAATAGCCTCGATCTAGGAGTATGACGTCAACGTAATTGTAAATCTCCTCTCATGACGACATTTATAATTAAATCGATCAATGAAATCCTGTTTAAATCCAAGCTCAATCCAAGCCATCCGTGGGTCTACAGAGTTGATTATATGCTTGTTGTTTAAATAAAGATCTAATTTATCATTTCTATGACATCTGAAGCCTAAATAAAGACTTGCAATAATCAGATATAGCTCTTGCATAATGTATGTTTAAATCAATGAAAATTCTTTTTGTTTCAAAGCATGATTTTGATATGTAGATTTCAATCAATTATCTCAAAGTTTAATAAAAAAAAATAAAATAAATGACTAAACTAATTATCATATTACTATACCAGACTTAAAATTAGTTCTTTGGGTTGACCGATGTCAATAAAAAACAACTAACTTTGAGAGTTTATATTGCTTTCTATAGGGAATAGTAATATTCATCATAGTTACATCATGTGTAGTGCATCTCAGGATAATATAACCATGAGCCACCCTATTCATAGTTCCAAGAAGATAGTTCAAGATTGCAGTTGATTCACAGACAGACAGATACCAAATACATAGTTCCAAGATGTTAGTTCAAGATTGTAGTCGATTCACAGACACCCTATATATAGTTCCAAGACGATAGTTCAAGATTATAGTTGATTCACAGACACCCTATACATACTTTCAAGACAATAGTTCAAGATTGTAGTTGATTCACAAACACCCTATACATAGTTCCAAGACATGTACAATAGTTCAAGATTGTAGTCAATTCACAGACACTAACCCTTTATCATGTTATATGAAGAAACATAAAAGTTTGGAGACACTAAACCATTGTGATGTTACATGATGGAACATAAGAGTTTGTTACATGATTCAACATAGAAGTTTGAGAACTTAAACTTTGTCATGTAGGCCTACCCATCTTCAATAGAAGGCTTGATCTCGCTTTAACGATATATATTTTATCAAGGCCTTCACATAATATCCTGCATAATTCGACACTAATTTCAATTGGGTACAAGCTCAGCTTGTGAGCCTATCAGATCGTCACAAATACCATATCTCACGCTTTCAAGCTTAAATGTCTACCTGTCATACATGAGTTACAAAGTTCAAGGTTCGTTCAATGTCAAGGATTCCATGGAGGTTGCAATGTCACAACCTGTGATTGAACGCTACTGTTCACGTGTCTCTAGGTGAGGTAGCTATAAGTTCGGGAATTGTGAAGTAATCCTGCAACGTCAAATATTGTAAAATTTGGAGTCGTTTTTTACAGGAACATGAGGCCTACCATGTTCAGATGTCTGACCTACGTAGCTTTACATCCCATCCACCCCTCATGTTTAGTAAAATAAGGCTGAAAATTGGCCTTACCTTATAATCAAATGAAAATTGCTCATCAGGAGGCATCTTGCTAATCTGTAATAGAAGAACAACAGTTTTTAATACAAAAGAGAAAGAAAAGACAAGTTGTCAATTTGGGACCCATGTGTCTCCTATATTTTAAGTACTAATATTTAAATTAGAAAGATGAATTGATGGAGGTCTATAGTTTTGTTTTGATTTTTTGACCCATGTGTCTCATACACATTATATGCTAATACACAAATTTGACAGATGAATTGATCGATGTTATAGTTTCTATCATTCAGACAAATATTCTAATCAGGATGTGTTGTCAACATTTCAGAACAACAGGTCATTGGCTAGATTATCCTGTCTTTTACATTTATCTTGAACAAGGTCTAAGGGGGGTGACTATAGCCCTAAAACAAGGTGTCAACGGCACTAAAAATTTAAGAATTGCCATTTCAGAAAAACCATTTGTGTTGCCAGTTCAGTATCCAATTATCTCTTCATAGACCATATTTATGTTTTTTGTCATGATTCATGTTTGTTTATAATAATGTATAAATTATTGGATTTTTTTTTGGGGGGGGGGGGGAAGGGGTACAACTCTTACTTGACTTAGCAAAGAATACTGGATAATCAACCACTTAACAGAATAAACTCACAGTTGCTCATGGACTATAAAACTTTTCGTTAAATGTTGTCTACAGACCCAGACACTTCATACATTGAAGACTAAAGGGTTCTGGGTGACTGAGACTAGATATAGACATATGTTATCCTGATTTTTGTTGGTTCTTGCTGTAAACATAAGACTCGAGCAAAACTGCATTAATTACGGTACATGTAATTCTTAGGCCACCAATTTGATTTTCATGGATAAAGAAATAGTCACTTGAATTGCTGAAAACATGTTTTCTTTAATACTTCAAATGTACAAATTTTGAACTAAAAGCTTCCAATCAGCTCAACTAAGTAAGTTTTTAAATATGCCTTTTCCTGAAGAAATAAGATGGAAAATGTTTACAGATGTTCATAAAGGACTGAAAATAAACTTGGTGAGGCCTTATGCACAAGACATCTTCATGAAACTTCATACACATGTCAACCTGTTGTAGTAGGATTTAACAAATTTTAGTTAGTTTCTGGTGCATATTGTGTTTATACATGTGTCTTTTACTTGGCAAACTGCAACAATGGGTTCAAAAAATACAAAGATAGGTTGCCAGGCAACGAAACATACGCCCACAGCAGCTAAATCGTCCGGGCAGTCAACAAGGGTTGTCGCATATTTTTACTTTTTTTGGGTAATGAAACATTTGTAATACACTAAAATCTAAGTAACAACTCATTATGTAATTATCTGAAAATCATTAGAATTTGTTTGCTTTTTATAAAGTTTTGCCCCAAGCTAACAATTAGTATAGGAAACATTTAACATCATGGATTTAGCTGTTCAGTTATCAAAATTCACTGAAAATCAAAATACTTGTTCGTTTCAACACCTTAAACTCTGTGTATCAATCTGAAGTCAATCGGATGATAAGTTTGGCATCTACAGTGTCACAAGGTTTTTTGAAGTGATCAAGGGAGATAACTCTGGAAGTAATTATTTGAAATCAATGAAAATCAGCAGGCTTCTTCGTCTTATGACCTTAAACACTGTGTATAAATTTAAAGTCAATCGGATATTAACTTTGGCTTTTAGAGCGTCCACAAGATATTTTGAAGTGATCAAGGGAGATAACTCTGGCACTAATTATCGGAAATCGCTGAAAATCAATAGGCTTCTTCGTCTTATGACCTTAAACACTGTGTATAAATTTAAAGTCAATCGGATATTAACTTTGACTTTAAGAGCGTCCACAAGATTTTTTGAAGTGATCAAGGGCCTTAACTCTGACACTAATTATCGGAAATCGCTGAAAATCAATAGGCTTCTTCGTCTTATGACCTTAAACACTGTGTTTTAATTTAAAGTCAATCGGATATTAACTTTGACTTTTAGAGCGTCCACAAGATTTTTTGAAGTGATCAAGGGCCATAACTCTGGCACTAATTATCGGAAATTGCTGAAAATCAATAAGCTTCTTCGTCTTATGACCTTAAACACTGTGTATAAATTTAAAGTCAATCGGATATTAACTTTGGCTTTTAGGGCATTCACAAGATTTTTTGAAGTGATCAAGGGCCATAACTCTGGCACTAATTATTGGAAATCGCTGAAAATCAATAGGCTTCTTCGTCTTATGACCTTAAACACTGTGTATAAATTTAAAGTCAATCGGATATTAACTTTGGCTTTTAGAGCGTCCACAAGATTTTTTGAAGTGATCAAGGGCCATAACTCTGGCACTAATTATCGGAAATCGTTGAAAATCAATAGGCTTCTTCGTCTTATGACCTTCAACACTGTGTATAAATTTAAAGCCAATCGGATATTAACTTTGGCCTCTAGAGCGTCCACAAGATTTTTTGAAGTGATCAAGGGCCATAACTCTGGCACTAATTATCGGAAATCGCTGAAAATCAATAGGCTTCTTCGTCTTATGACCTTAAACACTGTGTATAAATTTAAAGCCAATCGGATATTAACTTTAGCCTCTAGAGCGTCCACAAGATTTTTTGAAGTCGTCAAGGGCCATAACTCTGGTAGTTATTATCGGAAATCGCTGAAAAACAATAGGCTTCTTCGTCTCATGACCTTAAACGCTGTGTATAAATTTAAAGTCAATTGGATATTAACTTTAGCCTCTAGAGCGTCCACAAGCAATTGTGGACGCCGGACCGACGGACGGACGGACGGACGGACGGACGGGGGCGACGACAATATACGACCACATTTCAATGTGGGCGTATAAAAACGTTCTTTTGAGCCTGGCAAAAAATGGGGTTTAATATTTTACAGTCTGCTATCAGGGAAATTTTGCATGGGCAGTTGCACCATGACCTACTCTTATATCGAATTCCAACTGCCAGGAGATTTTTAACATGCATGCATGCATAGGTATAGCAAGGATTGTAACTACATGTACTAAATAAAAATAAATGTATGGATGCTTAAATGATACAGATTCAGTCTAGCATGTACAACATGTAAACAATTTTACAAATTTATTGTTGGTGCAAATTCTCAAGGACTTTTACGACTGTAAACACACGCTGCATGCACAAAGGATATGTCTGTCAGATTAATTTAATAAAAGATCTTTCAGTTGTTTTTTTTTTCAATCCCTATTTTAAAAATAGAGGGGTGTATCCTGTTTCTCAAGACATAAACTACACTAAACAAACACTTTAGAATGGTATACGCGACCGACGACACTACATGCAATATACTGTCATAAAAATAATCTTAGAGAGGGTTTTATTTACAAAGGAGCAGTTTTCTATTCACAAATTTAGCATACATGACCGACGAAACAATCTGCAATACGTGGAGATATTTATTGACTCATATACAATACTAGATATATTTTTATATTGCCATAAAAATTATGGTAGACGAGAGTTTTATTTACTTTGGAGCGGTATATCTATTTACAAATTTACAATAATTGTACTGATTAAAGTTATAAAACATGCCAACGATTAGCTCAAACCAATTTAATATTCAGTTCTTCATGGCCTTTTTTAATAAAATACCCATGCACTCAGTTCTTACATGAACAATGTTCTGCTTCATTTTCCATGGTCATGTTTAGATGCTTTTATAAGTGTGGTTTACTGGTATGATTTGGGTAGGTTTAGAGGCTTTAACTTGGTTTACTTGTATGATTTGGGTAGGTTTACAGGCTTTAAGTATGGTTTACTGGTATGATTTGGGTAGGTTTAGAGGCTTTAAGTATGGTTTACTTGTATGATTTGGGTAGGTTTAGAGGCTTTAAGTATGGTTCACTGGTATGATTTGGGTAGGTTCGGAGACTAAGATTTAAGTTTGGTTTACTGCAAGGCTTCCACTTCAAAATTTTCACTGCCAGTCATTGTTGATAACGCAAAAACACTTTGAAAGTAAATTCATATTTCATGTTTTTTATTCATGGTTGGGTATTGTGAATTCACGTGTCTATACCACTTTGTCAACTTGGGGTACAGGACCTGGCAAGGGACAAGACATAGTCATTCAAATGGGACGTAAAACCTGTGGTTTACGCACGTAAAATATCCCTCGATAGCTGGAATCAGATATAAGAGTAAGCCCTAGTGCCACTGTCCAGGCAAAATTTCCCTCATAGCATTCTGTATGGTACATGCCAGTCTTCATTAAGCCCAGTTGGAGCAGAACAGTAGGATGTTAAACCCTATTTCATTCCTTTTCATATTACACAACTAATATAAGATTGACATCAACAACTTTATGGATGTACGCCCCTTCGATTGATGGCAGACTCTTCCTCTCATTCAATAATGAAATCATAAAATCCATTTTCCATTTTTTTCAAAAGGGGTTAAAAAACAGATGACTATCTTTCATTTTAAGTCTGGAAATGCTTAGCTAAATATAACCATCAGCGTGGTGACCGTTGATTTTGAATGGGGTACAAGATTGAACATAAAAACATAATCTTTAGAATCTGTGTTGTGTGAAATATACCCAAGTTGATTTTCAGTATTATAACACAAGCTTTTCAAAAATATAACCAAGCATTTCAACAATGACTGTAGAATAATTATATTCTACACTTGTTTCAATATAATTAAATCTATTGGTTGTCTCATTGTTTTAATGATTTAATATTTAACTAAGCTCCTTCTACACCCATTTCAATTGTCTTTGTTGTAAAAGTTTACATTATTTACCATTTTAATGAACTGTTTAGTTCAAGTCTTAGTATTCAAGTCACTTGTGACAACTTTTTAACAATTTTTTCTTAGGTAACTAATTTTAAACGGCTAAGCCTGTTCCCCAATCCCATTCAGACAACCTGAATAAAATATTGTTTAAAATGAAAAAAAATTGGAGATTAGTTTTTAACAACCAAGTCATATAAATTTCATATGCATATATAATATTTTATCACAAAGAATGCACATCGTCTTGTTCATTCTCTTTTCGTTGTAAATTGATGTTGTTGCTGGTTGAATAAATTCATATCCTGATTATAGAGTTGTTCCGGATTTTATGGAAGTAACCTACTAGGTTACTGTAGATGTCATGAACTGCAGTATATGTTTGACACTGGTAACTGATCAATGTTTACATTTCTACCATACAGTGCTCATATTAATTCAGACAAAATACAATTAAAGTTGATATTAATTCAGACTCAATACAATTTTATTTTGGCAATATCTCGAAGACTGCTCTCTCAATGGTCGTCTTTAAGCAACTGATTTGTCATTTACTGTTGAATGAAATGAAATGATCATTAACATACATTGTTTAGATGTATATCTGTAAAGTCAACAACAATGGGACTATCCTTGCTGCACTGTAACTACCGAATGAGATGAAATGGGCTTTAAAGTCCTACTGCTCTGACAGGGCTAAATGTTACTGAAGGGTTAAATATGCAGATTGGTGACGAAACCTGGATGTAGACCTACATGCATGTATAACACTGTATATACAGACAGACTGGTAGTAAACAAACATATAGATCGTGAACAAACATGACTGAGCACTTTATCAACAGTATTTAATCGGTTTTAAGATACTGGGATTTATTGCCATTAACAGATAAACCTCGTAAACCTCTCATCATTTGTTGATATATAGGATGTACATCCGCTCTATTAGAAATTCAACACTTATTGTTAGTGTCAAGGATTTAAAATACAAATAAACTTTTGAATGAGACTATCTCCATGTACAGTCTTCATTATGTAATGTACATAGCAAGAGATAGAAATGGGGTTCAACGTTCACTCAGCACAAACCAGTTCTTTTCACGGAGATACATGTAGCCCATGAGGTTGGACAGGCGACCCTATCTACATGTATACAATCAGGGGATCAAAACCATGCCATTTGACTCAATGATAGGCCTTATGATCTAATTTGTATGTACATGTATGTTAAACCATTCGGCCACTTAACCCCTCATGACGTATCACAATGTTGGTTGAGACAATTCCTCATGATTTCATGCCAGCCTGATTTCCCTATGTCAGTAGGCTAGTGTAGGATAGATGGCCTGATAGAAAAAGGGTCTTGGGATGGAAAATTGTGCGTGTATGCTGTAAACTATTGCTACATGCTTTGCCAACCTGGTTTTTCCTTAGTAGTGCTGGTCAAATATGGCAAGGATAATGTTCTAGTCTTTCTGATGGTATGAAAATTTGGGGTAAAAGACATGTAGCTGGAAATTGAAAGAAGAGTAGGTCATAGTGCAGCTGTCAAATGCAGGAGGTACAGAGGGCCAGGCAAGAAATGGTTTAGTTGTTTAGATGGGATGATAAATCAATCCATTATTTGCTCAATTTCTCTGACAGCACATACAGTTTGCACAGTTTGTGCCGAAAACATGCATGTTAAAACTTATTTTGGACATGGGGATTTCCCTTGGTTCACTTGGCAGAGATGAGAGGTTTCCCCGCCCGAATGAGGTCGTGGGTTCAGTTCTCAACTCCTTTTAAACATGTTCAGGAATTCATTGTTAAATAATGTGATTATTTTTAGACACGTCTGCTTTCTTTAAATTGGGTGGAACTTCCAACATTCTTTCTGATATAATATATAATAGGTCCTGACAATACAACAATACAAATAATCTTAAGTACTTTACAAGGCCTGATAAAAACACACATTAAAAAACCTACATTTGTAACATTCTACAAAACCAAGTTACTCATTTTACAATAAATAATTTCAGCTATTTAAAAGGTGACCAGAGTTCCTGTTAATTGGCTGTAACAGACAAATAAAGGACAACTGGTGAACAAATACAGAAAGTGCAAACAGTACTGCACTCAGATTACTCGTTTTTCAAGAATATATGCAAATAGTGCATAGCTATATAAAAAGTGCCTTGAGTTCCTTTCAATTAGTTTTAATGGACAAACAATTTCAAAGAACAACTGGTCAACAAAATACCGACAGGGCAAACAGTACATGAATACAACTTTGCAATCGAGAATACTGTTGAATGTAAACAAAGCGTTATTCATATGCATTTTGTATATCTCAAAAGTCAATGAAAATAGGATTCAAATCTGTATAAATACAAAGTGAAATGAAAAAAGGATTTAAATTCCTCCTATTCTTCTCCGACTGGGTTAATGAAGACAGGAATACGCCATGCAGTGTGCTATGAGGGTAATTTTGCCCAGACAGCATCTCTACTGCCTATATTTATAGCAAATTTCAACTTCCAAGGGATCTTTTACGTCCTACTCTTATATCGAATTCAAACTGTCAAGGGTTCTTTTATGTGTACACATGACCTCAGTTTTCCATCCCATCTTTTTTCAATCCCATCTATTGTCCCTTTATAAATACAAATATAGGCTACTTTTTGACCTACAGAAAGACTTGTTACAAATTAGTACCCAATATCCTTCGTAAGCCTACCGAAATACGGTGGTTTGAATTATTGAACAGATTAATATGTGTCTGTGTAGGATAATATTTATAATTATCGTCCAGTCTAATCAGGACTGGGGACCAACAAATTGGAGAGTTGTCTTACCTTGGCTAAATGTCAAATATCAGTAAGTCAGACAAAATCGTAAGACTAAATCAATTTATTTTTAGTTCTTCTAAGGGTAATAATCTCCATTTCACACAGAGAGAACTATCTACTTGAACTAAATTTGAACTAAAAGCTCTTGAGAAGAATACCAAAGAACTTTCTGTTTTTAATTTAGTTCCTGGAAATATTTCTGTTTACAAAACATGAAGTGCTAGATTAGCTCCTGCTAACTATCTGAACATTTTGAAATGAACTTCGTTTTTAAAGCTTCGTTGAAATGCTAACCACAGTTTTGGGGAAGGTTTTATTGGTTTTAGTAAATGACTTCATGAAAAGATTTGAAATGATGATGAATGAAGTCATGTGTGTTTAATTATTTCAATCTGTCATTACTTTTTGTACTTTGAGCTGGAGGTTTAATGTATTTACCAGTAATTATTGAAGTAAATGTTATCGGGGGATCAGCACCTTTCACTGATTATAGTTCATCACAAGATGTATCTTCATCTGGTCTCAAGTACATGTTACCCATTATTTTTATTAAATTGAAATGGGATTTAACGTTATACTTATGGCAAAAACTGGGTTATAAAGATGGGCATGTGCCATGCAGTGTGCAATGAGGGAAATTTCGAAACTGTTTCTTGCCAGGCTACCCGTTCTGCACCACTGACAAGGACACACCACGTCTAATTTTTTAAAACTTCTTTGAGTGGCGATTATAGTAATTGAACAGTAACAAGGTTTACAAATAGTATTTAGGTAATAACAATTATTGTTTCATAAATATAAAGAAATATTGCATTCATATTCAAAGTTGTAGCAGTTTTTACCAAAGCAATGCAATCCTCTAGGTCACATACTCGAACCCAACATACAGATAGCTAAGGTCATGTATATCTGTCACATGAGCAGACTGTAGTATTACACAACCTCCTTGAGGAAACAGAGTAGGAATATGCCTAGAAGAGTATTATTATATAATACTATTATATAAACGCTATAACGTACATCCCTTGTAGTATTATACATGTATACAACCTTCTCTATTTGAGAAAACTTGAGTAGAACTATTTACCACCAGACATGTTGTATTTATTTCCTAGGGAATGATGATCTTTATTATCTACAATGATATGATGCTAGTTTATTTCCTCAAAGACAATTTCATCATTCCCAGATTGGATGAAATATTCTATTACTTCCTTTGTTAGTGTACACATGAGATTCCTGGTTAAGATAAATGTATTTTGAGATCATTATATATGTAAAAGCTGATTGCAGGCCTTTATTCAGGCTTTACAAGTTATACAAATTATTATTAAGACATTTATTAACATGACAAGCCTATAATCAAGTCTCTAGACCATCACATGGCCGAGATTTAAATGGATTAGAATGCCAGTGAGATTTTAAAATATAACGATAAAATGGATAATCACGATTTTGTTCAGAATGAAGTAATTTGAATGTAATATATTCATCTTTTGATATCTATTTCTAAACTATTATAGCAAGAACGGCCAGCTCATTATCTAAATCTTACATAATGAATCTTTGTGGATAATCTATCGAGACGCATAATTGAGTTAAGAGGCAGTGGGTCAAAACCACCACCCACCCACCCCTACAAGCTTTGGGCCATCCAATATTTTTATTTCTCACCAAATGCTCCCAGTAACTGGCTTAAAAATTAATTACTCAAATAAAATCTCATAGATTTTGTTGGTGTGGAAGTCATTTCACTGGTTGTTTATATTATTTGGAGGTGTTATTTATGTCATTTTAGGCCCCCTCCCCCCTTTTTATAATTACACAGACACCTGTAAATATAACTGTTACAGGTAAGGTCATTGCTTACATTTGGTGTATTTTGAGATTGTCCCTATGTACTGTAGAATGTCTGTGATAATGTATGTGTGTAAAGTTGTAACATTACTTACATAAAGTTCATATTATCTTTGGAAGAGAAAATAACTCTCTGACTCAAATGTATTTTAGTGTCATGTACAATCAGGTATTCTATTTCTCACAAAGTCATTCTTTGAGTAGCATTTATACTAATTGAAAAATGAAAAAACCCTAAAATCTGAAATAACAAATTACTGATTTATAAACATACATGTACAACATTTCCACGATGGTTGTCTTTATCAAATATTACCGGTAAGCAATCTTTCATACAAGTGTATGTTAGCAATATACAATGAAATGGAGGGTTATTTGTACAAATTAAATGTGCCTATAGTGACAGAAGAGTAGACCAAAATGCCACTCCCCAGGGAAATTTCTCTACCTCACTTGAGAGCATAAATTTCTTATCAGTAAATAGAATTATGTCTTAACATCCGACTTTTCTGTGGATATTGGTGTCATGGCCTACACTTATTATGAAGGTTCTTTTATGTGTAGGCAGGACATTTATTTTTTGACCCCTCCAAATGACTCGACACTGTTTATTGTCAGGTCCTCTGACTTGCACCACAAATAAGTGTGGTATCTTCTGTTTTGGGAGAAAGCTCAAAAGGTTTTTTTAGTCTTTTGAATAGGATAAAAAAAACTGAGAGAGAGAAGAGAAAGAGAGAGAGAGAGAGAGAGAGAGATAAATGGGTCCCAGAATATTTTTGGACTAACAATTCATTTCAATAATTTGCTTGTGGTAGGTGAAGTGTCAAAAGGGTGCATCTTGGGAAATTATCCAAATACACTTTTTTGCATTTTTAAAATCTCCCAATTAATATGCACATTTCTTTCTAAGCTGCGTATATCTCTACACCAATTAGAACTGTTTTGGGTATCATGTGTCCAAATATTGTATCTTGATTTGTGGAAATTTTGAAATGCAAAAGGTTCTATTTCTTAGAATTTCTTAGATACACCCTTTTGAAAGTTCTCCGACATTGTGCATTGCGGTATTTAGCAGCGGGAGGAAACCAGTGAACCAAGAAAAAATGAGGTTGGACACGAAACCCTACTCTTTGTCACGTCTAGACATGGGTTTAATGTCGACTCAACATACAATAATTATGCTACATTAGGTATCAAAACAGTTTTATTAGTAGTGTAGAAAACCAAAGAAACCCATGAGCTTGTCATGTACAACCAGGCTATCGTAACCATGTCACTCACTTGCCTCAATGACAGACCTCATGTTCTGAATCACACCCAACAACCCAATCCCCAGACTTTTTTTTCACACAGGTAGTTTATGGTAATCATAAATCAAGTTTTAAAAAAAGGGTATCAACTAAAAAATCATGTCAACAATACACAGACATCCGGTAGCAAAAGCGATCAGGTTGTGTTAATACAGATCAAGGTCAAGTATATTAAGATTTAAGATATGCATTATCGCATTTCAATGAGATGTTTTTTTAACAGAACATTACACAAAAGTACACAGACTATTAAAGGCGTGCGCATCTTCGGCAGAAAGATATTCAACCTTTTTCCTTTTTAATATCGGAAAACATCCATTTAAATATGCAGCTTGGCTGTCCTGTTTAAACTAGTAAAAACTGAATCATGTAGTATCTAGAATATGAATCATGTAAACTAATATTTCCTAGAAACGGTATAAAACCTACAATATTGAATGATGTAGCATGTCCAACTGTCCTAGAAACGGTTTACAACCTAGAATACTACATGATGTAGCACATCCAACTAGCAGAATGACTAGGGTAGAAATGGTATAAAACTAACAATACGGAATGTCTGGAACTAGCACTTCCGACTATCTTAGAAACAGCATAAAACCAACAATATAAAATGATCTTCGTGTAGATATGGACTTAAAATGAGTCTGCAAATATGGTGGTCTCCGGAGTATTATAGGATCTAGAAAGCACCAATTATTGTCAGTTTTTCAACAGTGTTCACATCCCTGGAGGGAGAGCCCTCATCTGTTCCCTTAGAGTGGAGACCCTCATTGGCCCCAGTCCATCCCTGTCTACATGTCAGAAGTGAATCACAGGAAATAAATAATTATAATGACGTTACTTTAGAAGAAAAGGAAGCTAACAATATTTAAAGGGTACATCTACCCACAACGTTGTACTATTAAATAATCTTCACTGTTTGTGATACTGTTTGACGGGGATTTTTTAATTTCATATTTATAAATGTTAGTACTCTAAAAGAAAAGAAAGTTATATAACAATATTAAAAGATTAAAATAGATTTACAAATGTTAGTACTTTAGAAGAAAAGAACAAAATGGAGTTGAATGTCTCGTTAATGGAATACTTTTGACCTTTTAGTAAAACATGTTCAAACATACAAACTATTTTATTTACTGTGTGAGAGAACAGATGCATGTGATTGCGTGTTGTTGATAAAAACATGCTGTAGGTATCACGTCAGATTCACTAGTATTTTGTCTATATGATAAATAGGTGAGGGCATTCTGGCTCTAACATTTGGTCCTAAATGGGCGGATGGTAATTTAGTTAGTGATTCGGGAGCTTGACTTTTGTGGCACGTTTTTTTGTTAGTTTTCCGCCCATAAATAAACTTCATACATGTAGTAAATGGTCCACAGTGATTCACTTAAAGTAGTTCTCACATGTTCGGCCTCTTTTACAACTTTAAACATTGAAGTTATAAAACCCAACCCTAGATAACCAAATATACCATACCAGTCCGTTACTTGACTAAAACAGGGCGGTAATTCCGTAGGTCAACCGATAAAATGACTCAATGCATTTGGGGGAAATTTTGATGATTTTATTTAGTAAAAAAACTAAACAATCAGAAATTGTGTACCATATTTGCTAATTGCCAAGTTTGTAATGAAATGAAAAGAAATGTAGTTTAACATCCCTACTGTTCTGTTCCGACTGGGATAGTAAAAAAATATTTAAAAAAAAATATAATCTTTATGGAAGCCTATCTCTGTATGTTCTAGTTGCATAAGTATCATACTCAACAAGCAGAGATTCTGTGAAATTAGGATGTACTTTTATTTCGGAACTGTAATCATATCTATAAAATTCAATAGGCCATGATCTACTTCAGGGAGACAAGATTCATGTTTATAATAGTTTGATCTCTTGACTATTGAAGAATTTAATGTCATTAGGCCACTTTTATTAAAATATTTGTTCTTCATGAACACCATTCTGCACACAGAGAACTAACTACTCCGAGAATGGATCTCTGCCCTGAATGGCCACCACGTCCAAAAATTAGAATACTATTTTGTAATGCAGTTGTAATCTGTTTCACATCTACCATTTACACAAAGACTAAATAAAACTTTTTCAATTTTATTACTTCTCAGAATTAGGAAAGCATACTAAGTATTTTTGACTAAAATCGTCAATTTAGGAATTGAAATGTTGGTGAACTAGCTTAGTGTCTCCTCTCAAGCGGAGCTACTTATTGACAGACATGGTAAGTTTAGTATGCATGAACACCTATTAAAGTTTAACTTAAAATTTCTTGGTGAAAAAAATTACTTTAACAACTACATGTATAAGTTGCAGCCCGAGAGAGATTGTCCTACTCTCTTTTTCTCCCTTTCTCTCTCCCCATCCCCACCATAATAATGTAGTTTTATATGTCTGTTTTGTGTTTATATTTGTTTTGTTTAAGTTTCAATGTTTTTGTTTTATTTTGTTATCTTGTTTGTTATTGTTTTTTGTGTGTTTTGTTTGTTGATTTTAACACGGCTTATATAAATACACAGTAGATAAAACATGGGGCTGATCTGTTGGCAGTATATAAATTTATTATTAACGAGTGTTACAGGTGCCCACTATGTTGTGTTTATTATACAATCTATATTAGTATTACCTTGTTGGACTCGTGGCCTTGTCAATCTCACAACAAATTAACCCTATCAAACTGCTGAAAACTACAGTTTCATTAAATGAAATGGGGTTTAACGTCCTACTGTTCTGCTCCAACTGGGCTAATGAAGACTGCATGCTAAAGAAAATTTGCCTGGATAGCAGCGCTACAGCCTACTCTAATAGCAAATTCCAACTGCCCAGGGATCATTTACATGCACGCCTATGTGTACATGGGACCTTGTTTTTTTGTTTAATCCAAACAACTAGTCAGCTGTCCTTGTCAGTCCTTGAGAAACCTACCAGCATGAGAGCCAGAAATTAACCATGTCATACAATAAAAAGAACTGCATTCATGTGGTGTGATATGTTGGAAATTTTATCAAGGATAAAGGGTACTTCTGGCTCTTAGTCTTAGCAGTGCAGTATGTGTGAGTGTGTGGTGTTGGCAGGGGGATGGGGGTAGTAGAAAGGGATAGAAAATCAGGAGAAATCTCAAAACAGCAAGGAATACAGGCGGTAAGAAATAACTACTTATAGAAAATCCGACTTATTATACATGTGCATACAAGCCTAGTCTACCAGCAATCATTTCAAGTTCTGATCACAAATTTTACAGCCATTTATTCTTTCTCTGCTGGAACTCCCAAGTTCACTTGTGCTTTCCCAATTAGCAAGTGACTGGTTTACTATTTTGTACCTTTATAAAGAGAGGAACTTAAATGAAAAAACTGCACCTCTATAGATTAGAAAATCTTCAACGATACTGATTTTCTGAAACATTCCCTGTGTTTCTTAAACAAGTTAATGTAAGAAAAGTGTTAATAGTAAATATTATATGTGAATGTTATATTTAGAGTAAGGTGGTGTATATCTCATTTCTTGTAAATCGTCTGGAGATTAGGTGATGATGGATCTTATCAAATAAACCTGAGATTTAACCCTTTAAATAAATAGCTTCACGATTAACCCTCTACATGTACATGGCTTGCTATCTAATCCTGACAGCCATTTATATTTGAATTCAATCATAAAACAAAACATTAAATGTTTAATTAGCTTAGCACTAATTTCATACCACAGATTTCACCATTTACGTACATGTACTAGTAGCTTGATATTAACCCTGTAAAAACATAGCTTGATATTAACCCTTTAAATACATGCATACATGTATGTAGCTTGATATCTTTAATGATATGCACAGTATGATCAGATACTGACATTATTATCTGAATTCAATCTCCAAACAAAATACTAGATGTTTAATCAGCTGAACAGAATTTTGAAACAATATTTTACTATGAAAAGATAGCAACAGAAATGGGTTAATATACTTAAGGGTCTAAAAAGAAATCCTAAAGGAGAGTGACAGGTGTAATGCATGAAGCAGGGTATGCTTGTACATCTTTCCAATACACCTGACACTACATATCTGATATTTTAAATAACTAAGATATAAATCTTTGTGTTAGTTTATATAACTTTCAAAGATGTACAGCATGCTCATCCCAGTACAAAAAAAAACCCAATCAGTTGTATAAATGTTCCTGTCAGTGATCACATTGACAATCTCTGACATGGAATCTATATACCTCTTTTGACTGAGCCAAAGGGAATTCCTCACGACGAAGTCAGTAAAAATTAAATTTAAACTTACGACACCTTAGTGTGTCCACATAAGCTTACTCAGATATATAGGAACATCCAGATATGAACATGGTTGGAGGGGCAAAGCTGGGGCAAAGTCCAAGGTTAAGGGGGCAAAGGCACGAGTATCAACTAAGCGGGGGGGGGGGGGGTCTCCCCCAGAAAATTTTGAAAAACGGCTGCCAGAAATGCAGCCTGGCAGTATTTCAGGCAATGACCGTTGAGGTGAAGTGTCAAACGAACGGACTCGACGAATCCCACTCTCGAGCGCTAATGTCAGGAGTATTTATGGAGGGTATGGGGGACCTCCCCCAGACAATTTTGAAAAATAGACTCTCGGAAATGCTCTCTGACAGCGTATTCAGTCAGGCACCGATCGTCGAGATAAATAAATCTGACCACATACTGTCCGTAGTCTGATCACTAGTTTATACGATCAGAGACCAAAATGGCAAACGAACCGACTTGCGAACCTCAACGAAGTACCTTTGTGTGCGCTAAAGTAGCGAATCCTTGTGGGGGTTTTGGGGACCTCCCCAAGAAAATTTTGAAAACTAGACTGTTGGAAATGCTGCCTGACAGTATTCAGGCACCGATCGTAGAGATAAATAGAGCTGATCGGATGTCACCTCTGGCCTGATCACTAGTCTGTCGACCCTAGAGAGGAAAGTGTCACATGAAACTCAATGAAGTCCCCAATAATTTGAAAAGTAGGCTGCCCGAAATGCAGTCTGGCAGTATTTCAGGCATTGATCGTCGAGATAAAGATACCGCCTGTCGCCAAATTACTAGTTTATCCGACCAGAGAAGAAAGTGACAAACGGGCGGAGTGAGTGACTCAAAGTGAATGAATATTTTCGCCACTATATTTTGTGAAATAAACGTACTTGCGAACCTCAACGAAAATTTGAAAAGTAGACGGCCCGAAATGCAGTCTGGCAGTATTTCAGGAATTGATCGTCGAGATAAATAGAGCTTAACAGATACCGCCTGTCGCCAAATCACTAGTTTATCCGATCAGCGAAGAAAGTGTCGAGCGGGCGGAGTAAGAGTGACTCAAAGTGAATGAATATTTTCGCCACTATATTTTGTAAAATAGAATGCAGCCAGGTAGCATTTCAGACATTTTTTTCCCGAAAATTATTGGGGGGGCAAACAGAGGGCAGGCAAGATTTTTTGGGGGGCAAATGCCCCCCCCCCCTTGCCCCACCTTGGCGCCGCCACTGTTCCAGATATATGAACTTTTCAGATAAAAGAATGCTTACATGTATATATGAACACCCATACATGTATATGAATAACTAGATGTGAGAACACCCAGATATAGGAACAGCTAGATGTGGGAACACCCAGATATTGCAACACCTAGATGTGAGAACACCAAGAGATGGGAACACCTAGAACACCCAGATCTGAGAACACCTCAGATTTACAAATACCCAGATAGGCGAACACAATAAAACAACATATTTAGCACCACACTACATTTCTACTATAAACTATATGTTTTATAATTATAAACAAATGTATAAGTTATGATAATGTGTTTTAAATACCTGTTATAATACCTGTTATAATATGTAATGTATGCAATCCATATCATCCTGCCAATCACAATGGGTGTCGGTTACATCTTATCTTAAACTGTAACTGTCATTACCTATTTCCCATTTAAAACTTACATGTATGGCTGCCATTAGCTGGAGGTACACCTATCTCTTGAAAGTTCTTATACATAAACCCAGTTGTTACAGAAAAGTAGAGTGTTAAAATACATTTCATTTCATTTAGTAAGCTTTTGATTAAAACTATACCACTTCAGGAATTACTCTCTCTTGTAACCTCTTATATGCCTGTCTTCATTAGTCCAGTTGGTGCAGAAATGTGGGCTGCTGTTAAACCCCATTTCATTTCATTTTGTAAGCTGTTAAAGTTGATTAAAACTCAACTTCATGAATTACTTTTGAAACATGTTTTTAATCTCGAATTTAAATGAAGACGAACATGCTGTGGTGGAAAAACATGTGAGCTTTCTGAAATTAGTCTGAGTATCCAGGTACATTCTGCCATAAATACACCGAAATAGAGTAAACTGTTAAAGAAATACAGATAACAGCTCATCAACACTATATGCTTTGATTAAGGCTGCAAGGTTCCCCTGACTGGTGAGCCATGGTGGCTCCGTGAGTAAGATGCTAGCTCGCACACCTGGATGTCCCATGTTTGATCGCTGTGTTGCCCTAGAATATTTAAAGTGATTTTCAGACATTGTTCCCTCTTGTCAGTGTTGTAGGATGGATGGCCTGGCATGGAACAGCATAAAGTTATTCAACATGCAACCTTACTCCAAACTCAATGACAGATCTTATGCTCCAACGGACACATGTTAAACCATTCCGCAACCAGAGCCCCCTCTCCGTACCAAAAGAGTATATTAACATGATGTGGACAGTGCAAATAGTTTGTCTAAATACCAACTTAAAACTATGAAATGAATAGGGGTTTAACGTCCTACTCTTTTGGGCTAATGGAGACGCATTTATGCCATTTTGTCCGGACAGCTGCACACAGCCTACACTTATATAGAATTCCAAGTGTCAAGAGATCTTTAAAGTGTACACAACTGTGTACATGAACCTTGGTTTTTCTTCCCATCCAAACAGCTATACGTTGTCCCTTACCAGACCTTCCAACCTGCACGCCCACATCTTACTCATTGAGCCCCCATGTCTCCCCGACTTAAACTATGAACGGTATAACAAGTTGTATATGTTTACACAGCTGTAACATGTCTTCGGTACATGTTCATGTTTATATCTGTTTTAACCTTACCCTGTAAATTTACTTCAATTAACTAAAACTGTTGGTAATAAAACAAATATCTTAAGAAGAGAGAGAGAGAAATTGGGTTTAAGGTCCACTCGACACAAACTAGGTCATTTCTTGACTTACAAATGGTTTAATTTTATTGCAATAATTCGCTTGCGCATGGGGGTCTTTTTACAGTGGGAGGAAACCGGACCCGGAGAAAACCCCCGAGGTTGGACAGGCGACCCTACTCCTTGTCACGTAGAACCGGGGATCCGAAACCACGTCAGTTGACTCAATGACAGGCTTTATGATACACCATGCGCATGCTAACCATTCAGCCATCCAACCCCCCATCTTAAGGAGGCATTTGCATTTTGGGGGACCTCAAGGATTTGTAAATAAATAATTCTCGTCAACACAGTACTGCTGTAAGACCAGTTGCATTACATTTTTCTTGTAAATCATTATCATTATTTCTTTCATTTGGAGTAAAGCCTGTATCATTAGAGGTCCGGAACTACAGTGCAGTAGTCACATACATGTGCAGCTGGACCCTGGATCCATCAAGGTTTATCTTATTCGTTTAGTTTTGTGCAGCTTTGTCTTATCAGTTTTGTTTGGTGCCGGTTGGTCCTATCGGTTTTGTTTTGTGCAGGTTTGTCTTATTGGTTTGGTTTTGTCTTGGTTGCTCCTATTAGTCCTATTGGTTTTATCTTGTGCAGATTTGTCTTATCGGTTTTGTTTAGTGCAGGTTCATCCTGCACATACTGTACTATATGTACTTATAGACTACATATATATCTAGGACGTCATAGGAGTAAGTTGACATGTTATATCAACGGAAGGATGGAAGAATATTAATCATCTCTTATCAATGAGATGCCATTTCCTGATCATCAGAAACAATTTTTACATTTATTTCCCATTACTGTACTGTACGTTCCACTTGTACTAGTAAACCCACTTTCACTAAAGTAAGTAATTTCTGCGTATTTACACAAGACCACTAAACAAATAATGGGTGCAGATTGCTCTAATTGTTTCGTCATTCATAAAAAAAGTATTAAGGGCTATACACACGACAGGGGTTTTGGGTGGTCAATGAGTGTAACACTCTAGATTATAATCTTTGTTATTGGGTAAACTCACTTCCACTTCCAAGTAATTTAGGCGTATTTACATTACACCACTCTTACATAAGCATGGTGTTGTGTGGTCGATGAGTGTAACACTTTAGATCATAAGCTCTGTTATTGAGTCAAATGACTTCCACTTCCAAGTAATTTATGCGTTTCTACATTTACTATTACATACCATAAAACATGGCCTGGTCATTCATAAAAAGTATATTAAGGGCTATACACACCACCACGCCACTCTTCCGTAAGCAATGGTTCGAGCTTCGAGGGGTGTAAAGCAATGAGTAAGGTCGACTGTCTAACTTTGTGGGGTTTCTCCAGGTCAATAAGCTATTCATCATCCCAAATTTGTTTTTTTTCCGGTGGGTCATTTGGTCCTGATTTGCTTTCTTTTCTATGATTTTACTGATATTTTCATCGTTGTAAAGGTAAATGCCTATCAAAGAAGTTATACATACTTGGTTGTGAGGATTTCCCTTTGGACTCCATGCCTGGGATCTCAGGTTTTGCATTAATATTTACAACCAGTACCAGATCTAAGGGAGGCAAATGTTCCGGGCCCCCACATTTACGGGCCCCCCACAATTCTGGGTCATACTAACATTTTATCCCGGACGGAGCCAACAAGTACCTGGACTGCGAGGGAGCGAGGATTGGGACCCTGGCCAGGAAGGGATATTGGGGGCCCTGGGACTGGTATGTCAACTTATTCTAAACGTCAATGATATCGCTGCATAAATTGTCTCAGATGCACTAAAATTAATCCTAATTTTGAAAAATAAATTCCTGGGGGAAAACACCCCAGACACTCAATGGGGCGGAGTACATACTAGTATGATCCGCGGTAAGTACGAACAAATTGAACACACAGCAATGGGGTCCCCGCACAGTTGGTATGTCCCGGGGGTCCCCCACACGGTTAATATGGCACTGTTTACAACCAATCATAAAGAGTGAAAATAAGATTTTCAAAACCCTTAAATTACCATACAGCCTACAAATGTGTGTACCACCCTTAATGACCACAACGTTTTTATTATGACTTTATCTAGGTCAATAGATAGATATATCCGGGTAGATTATATGCAATTGGTAAGTTCACAACATTTTATAAATAGGTCAAGACAATTTCAAGAGCTTCCTGAAAGATTACAATGCGCAACATGTCAGTATTATTTCTTGTTCCCACAGAATGGCAATTAATAACATATATCTAACACCTATCGTCTTGAAAAGTTTTAAATGTAATTATTAAGAACTCTTATTTCAAATACCAACTGTTAAGTTTTTTTATGAGCAGGCCAACGAGTAAATAGAACCCCAAGTCTTTGTCCAATCTGCATGACTAGACACAATTTAACCTGTGTATCATTTAATCTTGTGTATTTAGCTCTGATATCTTTCACTTTCGTTTAACATCAAATCTTTGTTTAACATTCGTAAAATTCGCTTAAAATCATCCTACATCATCCGATTTGAACATGTGTCTAATTTAAAGCTGACTGATTAAGTTTAATAAGGAGTGTCCAATTTACATGTATTTAATTTCCTTGCCACTGTTCAAAAATTATTCATCATACAGTGGACTCTGTCACATCCGATGTCTGATCACTCCGGATTTCTGTGACATCCGACATGATTTTCATGCCCCGATTTATTTCCTTATTACTTCAGTCAGTTCCGGATTTCGACATCAATCAGCTGTCCCGTCACATAATTTCTATTGAATCGTCACCGTATAATCCGGCCTTAAATCGGTAGGTGTCTGGCAATTACCAATCAATTGTCCGTTAGATTAAAACTTGATGGGTGTGAAGCCACAAAAGATTAACAATCAATCACCAATCAATTATCGGTAAGATTAAAACTCGCAATCGTGTAGGTCTTTGTAAGATAATAATTGTGACAAATACTCAAGAATATCTACGAATTTTCCCACGAATTCGGATGTACAAATATTCATAGCACTTGTTAAAAACATTCGTTGCGCATGCCGATTGAACCCGAATAACGTAAGTTTGTCCACTTACCTTGACAAAACTGGGTATTCCGACACTCTGTGACTTCCGACATATTGTCACGATCCCGTACGATGTCGGATTTGACAGAGTCCACTGTACATCAATAATCGAGAAATTGAACGCTTGGACAATTTGAAAATTATCTACTACTGATCATGATATTTTGATTTCTTAATTAAATACTATGTAATTAATTTGAGAACATTTTAGCATGGATTAAATGATCAAAAATTAAAGACTGAAAAATGCCAATAATAACCAACTATGATTTTATTATACACTGGCAAAAAGCATGGATTAAACCTTGTAAAATTTGATTTGGTCCAAAAAATGTAAATGAAAACCAGTGAGGCATTATATGAACAACATCACTATGTTTTAGTATATACTGTACAGTGTGTGAAACATTATGAAACATACATGTAGAACTTTTCATTTGGAACATTATGAAATGCTCAGGCCTTTCACAGGAAACATTATGAAATGCTGCGGTTTTTCACAGGAAATGTGAAACTTCACTCAAGCATTTCACATGAAAAATTATGAAACACTATCAATATGAGAGGTAGGCTACATTTTTATCTGGAAGAATTAATGAAGTCTGACTATATAAAGTGATTAAATAGACTGTGAAAAAATAGAATTTGAAAATGCTAATTACATCCAGCTTATTTAACAAAACAACATGGCAGTGCAATGTTTCTTTATATACCGGTACAATGAAATGAGCAGGATTTTACAATACTTCAGCCTTTCACACGGAACATTATGAAACGCTCAGGCCTTTCAGGTGAATCATTATGAAACGCTATCAATATAAGTGGTATATTGTTTACTGGTTGAGTTGGCAAAATCGTACTATAGACTGATTGTATCGAGTATACTATATGATCTTACAATCAGACATCAATAAATAGAATCTCCGAGTCCATCAAAATGTCAATGGTTGTATTGTTGATGTTTATAGCAGACTTCACTATGGATTGTTATTAAAAATATAATAACTCTTATTATAGGTCAACACTGGTGTATTCTGTTGCTGTCATCCAATTCGAATACTTGTAACAACGTATTCTTTCTCAAATAACAGAAAAATCTATAATAATTAAGGGAGCCTTATATAAATCAGTCACAGTCTGCACAAGGCACGGAAAAAAGTTTAAAATCAAAATATTTGACTCACCCCTGGGTACAACACATTAACTAGCACTGGCATACAGCATGAGTACCCCTGGTACACAACATTACTACCCCTGGTTCAAATCATTATTACCCCTAGTTCTTAACATAACTACCCCTGGTTCATACAAGTATATCATTAATACCCCTGGTTGGGTGGTCGAATGGTTTTTATGCATGTTGGATCATAAGGTCTGTTATTGAGTTAAATTGTGTGGTTTCAAATCCCAGCTTGAACAAGGTCTGTCATTGAGTCAAACCCAGCTTGTACTTGATAAGGAATGGACTTGGGTTGTCTCTCTAAACCTTGTGGGTTTTTCAAGGTCCCCTGGTTTCCTCGTACAGCTAAAGAATTATTGAAATAAAATTGAACCATGTGTTAGTTCCAAAATGGCCTAGATTAGTTTTACAGTGGCCTTTAAACTCTGTCTATCCAGCCTTCCCTCTCCCTTTGTTTCTCTCTATTTTCTATGTAAGTTAAACTTTCTTTATCTATCATAATTTCACTGTTTATTAAGAATCTAGTATTGTTTTGTTTATCACAATTCATTACCAAAGATTTTCTAGAATCTTCCTTGCACATTCCAACTGACTGTCGTAATAAATCATTTGTTCACAAACTTACAATTATCACATACTTCAACTACAATCACACACAACACAACAAAAACAATGACCAAACTTAAATAACTCCTTATTTTTTGTCATACCCTGTATAATTTTAGTACAATATATAATAGTATTACGTTTCACTCCACCGTCACAGACACGACCACCATTGTTGTATTGCTGTTGTGAGAGCGGAGGAGTTTATCGAAAGGATTTAGAGATATTTATCTTGAAGATTTGGAAGGAAATATAAGGGATTAGGGCGGGTAAATCTATTGAAATGTTACCCTTTAATCTGACTCTGTTCTTACAACTTGCAATGATTCATAAGTATTTCCTGGCTGCAGAAAAAATAATTGATAGTTCATGTTACCTTTATCGTGTAACAATATTTATAAACATCAAACGACACGAACGTAAAGTCACGGACAACTGCATAATACAATAATATGTTTAGAACAAGGAGTGTTGTCACTTCCCCAACCTTGTGAGTTTTCTCTGGGTCCTCACGCTCTCTCTTCCAAAAGCCTGTAAAATCAACTACCGATCACCCCAAAATTTAGGCTTTCTTACATGTTATGTTTCCCTGATTTGAATTTTTTTTGAAGACTTGGCTGATAATTTTATCATTGTAAAGGTATTCAAAGCTCTAGATGTCCCCAGAATATGAACAGACTACATGTATACACACATGCACATATATTTAAATATGTAAATGGCAAAACATAAAGGGACATTGTACAAGATATAATATTAGGTAACAAGACTTGAATGTTAAAATGTATGACAGTTATGTATGACGGAGGGGAGGAGGGCATGTAATCACATGGTGTTCTCACATAGCAAATAAAAAATGTCCTATGATCAATCTGTTATAGAATGTTTGTTTTGTTGACAAGATAATATATAGGTACATTTTACAAGATAACAGATAATAATATTGTCTAAAGACATGGAGATATTCCACAGGATTCTTACTAAAACACTACCAGTATAAACCAAGCACACACTAGAGACTGAAGGTTTGACAACCGCAGTGTCTAGTCGTTAGGATGGTATGAAAAATGAGGTCCCGTTTACACAGGGGTTCTTTCTCCCAATGCTAAAGACCCCTTTGCCAAAGCAAATTACTGAAATAAAATTGAACTATGTGTTAGTCCCGAAACAACCTATATGTTGTTTGTGTTGAGTATACGTTAAATGCCTCAATTTCTCTTTTTCTCTTTCTACATTAGACTGGAGACAAAAAAAATGAAATTCTCTCCATTTTAATTGTTCTTTGATTGCGTATTGATTACATCACTATGTTTGAAACAATGATACAACAATCGTGCGAGTAACAGTGAGTTGAATTGAGAAACATCAAACAGACGTTTAAACAATATATCGATTTCATTTTTAATTGTTAGTCAAGGTCGTGTATTGATTTAAGATCGTAACGTCTACATGGATGATTGGGTAACATTTTATGAATTATTAAATATCTGAGTTGATCTTTAAAAATATCAACAAAAAGACAATCATTCTCATATTTTTATTTTTGTTTCTAATCAAAGGCTAAGGTCACATTTGCTTCACTAACTGCATCATCAGAGTCTGTCAAAGGAGGGATACGACATGTGGGGTTGAATTAAGATTTTTGTGTTTATCCAGGGTGGCTTGTCAGCCTTTTATTAGTTGAATGCTGCCAGACAATGCTGTCAGGGCAGCGGTTACAATTCACCTACACGTACTGCTTTTTATTACCGGTAACAGTTTAACCAAGCACTTACAATCAGATGATTATAACATACACTAATCATCTCACAGTTAAATCTACTAAAGTCACATTACTATATATAATTATTCCATTATCAAATCTACCTATTGAAGTAGCATTACTAATTATCTCACGATTAAATCTTCCTGTTAAAGTAGCAATACTAATTACCCCACAGTTAAATCTACCTGTTTAAGTAACAACTTTGTCACTGATTCATAATTAAATAAATGAAGGAAAAATAAATCTATATCTATGTTCATCCACGGCATACAGTATCCAACACACTCTGTTATTGTCTCAAATATAGAAATAGCAATTCTTAAATTAATTGGCAACGAAGACAGCAAATATACAAAGTTATTTAAAGATAAACAACGGATTTGACTGAAGTGGTTTGCATTTAGAATAGCCTGCCTGAACTAGGAGAATCTCTTAATCTATAGGTTTTCCTAGTATTATATTTAGAAGTACTAGCTGTAAGATCATTGCAAGGAAGACTAGTTCTATTGTTGTAATTTTCATGCAGTGCCATAATTTTGTTAATGAAATTCCATTGCTTGCCATAGGCGCTATTTTCTGTCTTACTATTCTGCAGATTCCTATTAAAAACACACATTGTCAACAAGAAAGGATTTTAAAAACAAGCCAAAGGTTTATATCAAATATTCTCCTTATTAATAAGTATAGAATTACAATATGTACATTTCATATACAATAATATCATTTCTATTTGATATTCACACATTCTAATAAATTTGTCACATTTAATCCACCAACATTTCATAATATGCTTGGTTCCGATACTATTTTGAAGTTACATTATTATTATCACCATAGTCGGATTGTATACATACAGTAAAGCACAATATAGAGTAGGAGTGAAAATTTCTTCAAGTTTTGACGAGTGATCATTGACCTTTGAGGTTTTGCGGGGTTTGGCCCACACATTTCTAATTCTCAAAATTCCAGGTCATCAGTAGTGAAGATGAATGAAGACCTGCTTATAACGAGGACAGGTAAAAGATTAATGACTTAATTACTTACCTGTTAATTAACCTAAGTGAATGTAATTAAGCCAGGTAGATTGAAGAACCTCAAGGTTTTAAGATCAGTAAAGACATAGTGTATATATAATCTTCATTAAACTGTTATACCTTTGAAATTTCTAATGAATATTATTTTATAAGCCCGAGCATACCAGAATAAAGGTCAAATAGGAGAGTTTACGCTAGAATTAAAGTCAAATATGGAGATTATCACTTTATACATTAATATACAATCCAAAGTACATTAATATACAATCAGACGTTTTGATTCAAAAGTTTTTCGAAGTTATGAAATAAATGAAATGACAAAGGGTTTAACGTCCTACTGTTCTGCTCCAACTGGGCCAATGAGGACGGGTTAAAAAGCTTCAAAGTTATGACCATTTAAAGTTCAAGAGCCTGTAACCCACTAAAATAAAACAGTCCTCTACGCCTTTGTCTACTTACATATAGAGAGATGTATTATACTGTATCATATTTCAACCGAAAAGAAATATATTCTATGAAACGAAAGAGTATAATTGAAATTTGTGACAACATTTACGTACAAGCAAATATCTGACAGGTCAATTTCAAAGGTTCAACTTCAGATAGATGTGTTTTTTTATGAACACCCTTTATTCAGCAACAAAGATATTATATTAATGTTCATTCAGTGACTCCCTGTTTTGAACTATAATACAGAGTACAGAGCCCACCCTTGAACAACAAAAACTTGTCACCATTTCTAATTTTATCAAGAACTATCTTAAAGGGTGTAAGGCTCTTCTTTGGGACTTTAATAAAAAAGATGAAAATGAGTCTGAAAAGTAAAAGAATGTATGTATGTATATAAATTTATTTACATTCAATTTTTTAAAAAAGTTATTGTAAATAATGAATAGAATTGAACCATCTTTGAACATTTTCATTTTTAAAATCTGTCTCTCCTTTAAACAGGTCTTCTTGGGTCTAAATTTATTGTGAGGATTTTGGCCAGGGCAATTTTAATGTACTTTTAGATATTAAATTCTCAGTTATCACATATAGAAGAGACTTGATATGATTTTATTCAATCTAGATTAGAAAGGTGAAATAGGTAATATAAATATTTATTGATGTTATCTTTCTCTAAAAAGCATGTATTTCCTGCATGATGGGATCAGACCACTTGACTCTGTTTGGAATCTAGATTAATACAGGTGCATGTCACCGATGACAGCAACAGTTTGATTTTTGGCTAAAAAGTTATGTTATGATCTTAAAGATGCATTATGTAAGAGCTAAATTGTGGGGTTTTATTTTGGCTTCAAATGTATATCATTATTTAAACATTTTTTAAACATAATCAACTCTCTAGTAGATTAGAAAATTTTGGCCATTTAATAATTTAATTTAAAATTAGAGAATAACAAGTGCCATTGTTACGATAATAAACAATCAATGCTAGATCTTGTCAAACCACCAAAAACTGATAACTTTATTCAGAATAAAGAAATTTGAATGAAGTTTTCAATATTCATTTTTCATTATATATTTTTGAACTATTGTACCGAGAACTGACAGCTCTTAATCTAAATCTTACATAATGCATCTTTAAACAGATTATTTGTAAAACTAAATGTTCTTTATCAGTATTTAGTGGACTATAACTTATCATTTTGTGCTTGATAACAATAGAGAAAAACATCGAAATGTGAAGCTATACATGTATATGTAAAAAACAGTGATTGTTTTCCACATAAATTGTGTTGTGTTTTAGTAATATATGTATATTATTGTATCTAGGATGTTTATTAGGGATAATGTATATTTTGATCTATGATGTTTATACATTGTTTGTCCTCTCACTGCTAAATACATAGAACAATATATATATATAGATATTTTCATTGGTGTATGGAAAATATGGCACAGATGGAAAAATAAGTAAAAATGGCATACAAAATAAAAAGTTTATAAAATTGATGTTACAGTATATATAGCAGTTGTAATTTCTGCAATACAAATTATTTTAATTTGCTGGTGGATTAGGGTCTGAAGAAGGCTTGCCAGGCAACACTACTCCTTGTAAATTACAAGCCTATTATTGACCACATGACTTACTGGGATAACAAGCCCAAATAAAATACACAGCATGCCCTGCATCAGTGCATTTTTCATATTACTGAGAGAGTAACGGGGTTTAATGGCTATAGGTCATTACAGGACTTGCATAGGTTCAATTCTTTTTCAATATATTCGCTAGCGCTTACTTAGGGGTCTTTACTGGCAAGAAGACCTAGAGAAAACCTGTGGGGTTGGACAGCTGACTCTACTCCTTGTCACGTACAAACTGGGAATCAAAACTATGCGACTTGACAGAATGACAGACCTTATGATCTACAGTACAGATGTAGGACCCAACCACCTGTTTTTCTACACAATGTGTCAACACTAGTGTATTTCGAGGAATATAATAAAACTGTCTTTAAATTGTCAAACACAGATTCAGCCAGGGAAAATATTAATCTTACAGCAGAATAACATTCTTAGGATATGTTCAACACGAAAAGAAAGAAACTAATAACAAATATCTCTCCTATCAGAACAGGATAGTAGAGGGGTCCCACTGTCATCAAGTCTAAACAAATATTCACTCACCACAGGAAAAACAAACAATACACAAACAATACACTTAATGAAAATCACTCAACCAAGACAATTCACTCATGCATAAAAGCAAAACAAAGTCAACTTCTGTGTGTGGCAAACTGTAACTTGAAATAGTGTATTTGTCTGCAGAACATTCATCATTGAAAAAATCAATCAAAAGTCAAGAGAAAAATTGGTAATCCCAGATATAGTAGATAAATTAAAAATAAAAAAAAATGAAATATTGGTAATTCCAGATCACAGAGAAATTAATAACAAAATTTTGGAAATAATCTATTTGTGTGTATAACACTCATCTTTAATTTCAAAAAATCAAAGAGACAAATTGATAATCTCAGATCGATTAATAAAAAAAGTTCCATACCTGTACTGGCATTCCCGGTGCCTTTTGAGCATACTGATATATTTTACGTTTGTCTTCTAGTTCCATTTTTCTCTGTTCATGATAATCGTCGGATTGTGGTAAGGATGTGTCCAAATGTTTGATCATATAATGATATCCAGCCTTAATCCACCGAAATATTGGGAATACGAAAATATCGTTGGTGAGGCGATTCTCAACCAGAATTCTTTCAACATACCAATCACTGCCAATACCCGCGTCATCTCGCCAGAATTCTATTTTAGTAATTTTCCCCAAAGGCCGAAGTTTAGATCGAGGAACATCGAATTTGTCCTGCTTGCCCCTCTCGAAATCGTTGCGTAAGAAATTATCCAGGGTTATTTCCCCGGTGGAATGTCCCACATCGTCATGCAAAATAATCGTCACATTGGCATCGGTGCCAGCATTCCTCCTGTCACCTGTCCGCACGTACACTACATAATCCGACCGAATTCGGCTAAAACAAGCCCCCATCGTTAGTTATTATCCAAGATCTTAAGATCACATGTGAGTTGGTGTCGGATCTAAATGAAAAACTTAGCGAGATAAGTCTGTATATATAACACAGCGCAAGAACTTCCCACACGCCGTTTGCGAGTTTACCAAGTTATCTATCTATCAGTGGTATATTCTACCGGTGAATTCACTGTTATACAACTCACGTGATCTGTGACGTTGTCCTACAACCGTGAGATATAGATACAAACTGTTGGTCTTATCACATACCGCCCCCGTCACATAAAAAAAGGTACGTTTTCTTAGACACGAATAGTTGAATGACTTGTCATTGAGCAAGCATCCTCCGTCGTTGGATTACCCACCCTTGTTTAATGGAATGTGACCACATCACCGAGGAAGCTTCCCCTGATTCTAAAAATAGATCACCGCGTGTTGCAGTAGCCAATCAACACCCAACCGTGACGGATTGATAGTCACGGTATCATTTTAACTCCCAGTGAGTGGTTAGCTAGTATCTGGTAATATTATTTATCAATATGCACTGAGTAGGGTGATGATAATAATATATTTACAGGAAATTTGAAACCACTGATAAAAATGTTGTATTATATATCTTGGAGTTACAACCAAGTTTCCTCAAGTTCTACGATCTCCTTCCACTATTATCCAATCTACCATGCGTGTATTATACAAATTTATATTACTGATATTCAATCCATCGGAGTGTATTAAATTTATACCACTGTTATTCAATCGATCGGTATATTACATTAAATTCATACCACAGTTATTCATTCTGTCGGAGTATATTCGATGCATAAATAAATAAAAGTCTACCAAGAAGATATTTTATAATACGACGGTGTATATCAGGAAAATACATTAGAATACAGCCATGGATATTAGGAATACGACGGTGCATTAGGAAAATATTATTACTATACGGCGGTGTATTAGGAAGAATTATTACAATGCGACGGTGTATTAGGAAGATATATGATGTTGATCATGTTGCGACAGTGTATTAGGAAGATATATTACAATACGACGGTGTTTTGGGAAAATATATTACAATACGAGGGTCTGCTAAGAAGATATATTAAATGTACATTACTGAGAAACGAAATGTATCTGGTGAAATGAAATGGGGTTCCCGACGGAGCTAATGAAGATGGGCATACGTCCGAACAGCGTGCTACGGCCTAGTCTTATACTAAATTCCAACTACCAAGGATCTTTCATGTGCACCCCAATGTGTAGGCCTACCCGGGACTTCGGTTTTACGTCCCATCCTAACTACTATATACATTGTCCCTTGCCAGACCCTCTGTTCTTTAAGTAAACACACCGGGAAATATCGATGAATTTTCTCGGCCGAGGCAGCCAGGGATCTAACACAGGGCCTCCAGTTTAGCAAGTCAATGTCTTACCCACCATATGTTAGTGTCAAAATGACTTAAGTATTGTTTTGGTGGGATTTCAGGGAGTCGCGGTGGTTAAGTGAGTAAGGGGCTGGCTCTGTAACCAGGAGTTCCGGTGCTCGATCCCGTTCTTGACCGAGAAAGTTGCAGTGTGGTTTCCTCTTGATAGGGCTAAAACTCGATGTCCCATATGCACCGGGAGTAGCCCGCTCTCAGGGCATAATTAACCTTATAGCACACCGTAAGGCCTATGCCCTTTTCCATTAGCAGAACAGAAGGACGTTAAACCCCATTTCAATTGTTTTCCGTTGGCGTGCAATTGTATTCATGTAGAACATGACATTAGATACTGGTTAACAAAAGATTCCCATTGTCAACGCCATTGACAGATATTTAAATTAAAAATTAAATAATAAAAAAAATAACAGACACAAAAATTGGATACGAAGCGAAAAGGTCATAAAATAAGATTGCAAACAGATTAGCGCTCAGATTAACGGTCATTTAAAGTTGTTATTACGAAATAAGAGAACCCCTTTAAAAAAAAGAAACAATAGAAACTATGGTCAAGTGGGCTTGAAGATGGACAAAAAAAACACCTCTATATTTATACATAAACTACGTCTGGTTGTTTGTTGTAAATTAACAGAAATTCTATGCAACAGGCCCGTAGCTAGCTTGACGTTGATCGTTGGTTTCGTATTGCGACCAATGTGAAGGGCACTAAAGGCGCCCATTTGGGTAAACGATTCTTTTCCCATTGGGTAAAGGCACCCATTGGGTGTACGATTTGTTCCAGGGCAGGCAACTACCTCTCTTACCCCACCCCCTACACCCGCTAGCCACGGACCTGAGCAACAGCTTTATTGTACCCTTAGGCTACCTGAAAGTGACCGAACTAGAATTATGAATTAAAACCATCAAATCAAATCAAAAACAAAAAGAGGACCACCACAAACTATATCACAAAACATAATATCATTACTAAGAAGACAATAAAGTTAGCGATCATAATATAAAAGGTAATCACAACAAAAAGGGAGTTCTCAACAGAATTAGAAGCCACAATACGAAAAGGAGACCACAACAAAATTGAAGACCACGTCAAAATAAGAGATCACGGAAGAATATGAGATCACAGCGAAATAGGAGATCACATCAAAATATGAAATCACAACGCAATAAGAGATCACATCAAAAAAAGGTCACATCAAAAGATTTTATTCAAGCCGAATCAGAAATATACACAATAAAATTAATACAAACTTATGCAACAAAGTACATGGATGTGAAATCGTTCTTGGAAGGAATGAAGCAGACTTCTTGAAGATAAATTAAGAATATTAAAAAGATGTTATATTACGTAATAGTACTTTAAACGTAACTATTGTCATACTTTCATTTTGATGTCTGTTATTTCATCATGTATGTCTGGTGATTCCTATTTTCTTAAATGGCAGAATTATCATCAGGTTTATTTCGAGTTCGGATAATGAATATTTTATAACCTTGTGACGGCGAAGGGGACATAAATCTTCAAATACTTTGTATCTACTCCCCATGGCAAATAAATAGTCGACGCATATACAAGCAATGTCGGATTTATCTATAGGCTTGACAGGCTCAAGATCTAGGGGCACAGGTTATAATATTTTTGACACTGTCGTAATTTTGTCTTGCACACACAGTCGGGCCTATGGCCATGATTTCTTCGATTGTGTTTAAAACATACTTTCATCTTCCTCTACTCGCGAGGGTGGGGAGGAGGGGGTGGTGGTGACAGAGGGCTCATAAGTTTTCATGAAAAGCATATAAATTTCTGATCTTTTCAGCTCTTGCTACAATGCCACTCGTCTTTTCTCCCTCAAGCCAATGATTTGTTTTCCCGGTATCTCATTACGACATTTTCATCTGTAAATAACGATGATGTTTCATAGTAAAAGGTGACTTTGTTCTTCAGGGTTCGCGATCTGCCACCAACAAAAGGGTTAGGAACCACTAGTTTATAGCCTTTCCCGTCTTAATTCCACACTGCACACTGTGCCGTTTACAATCTCTTCTACTTACCCTGATTTAGCTACGAACGTAACTAAAAACGCTGAGATATGCTGATGTGTTTGTTTTCAGCTAAGAATGGAAGCTTTCAATTTGACGTGGCAAACTCAATTTTTTTTTATTAATACACGTAACATCGTAAAAATAAACCACGTACCATGGCTACATACACGAACGTGCTTCAAGAAATAACAAATCAGTCTTTTTTAAAATCTGTAATCCGTGCTTTGCAGGTCCCCCCCCCCCCGTCAGCCCCAGTGACATAGTTGATTTTCATTTTTGTTTGCTTTGTTACTGTTGTAGTTAACATATCTGCTCTTTAATAGATGATATAAACATGATTTACGCATTGTCTCCGCCCAAGCAATCAAAGGTTGCGACATATTAACCTTTGCTCCAATGTGTGCCCCTCCCCCCTCGACAAAATCTAGGATCCGGGCCTGCTTTGAAAAAATGCTATGCAATCTGATTAAAACACAGATCCTATTTCGTTTCGTTTTACTTGTCTTTGCTTCACTAGGATCTGTAAGCGCTGTTGTGTTGCCGGCGTTTTGGTTGAAGTTGGGGATAAGCCAATGAAAAGGTCTGTTACGGCGACTACTTGGCGTGCCATGCACGGAACTGTGGGTAAAGCACTAGAAACGTCAACGCTGATTGATTAATCAATGTATCACGTCATAAGGTCAAAAGCCACTCGTACTACCCCTGGCATGACACCCCTGTACAACTTATCCTATCTCCATGTAGTGTAGGCCATCGAGAGTGTAAAAAAAAACGAAACGAAATGTAGATCTGTATTTTAATCAGATTGAATGCTATGTAGCCTTGTGTATGTGGCAAGATTGTTGGAGAAACTTGGCTATCATTATGTTCATCGACCACTTTTGAATCCTGTTTCAAAAGTTTTGTATTTTTGATTTATTCCCACCACCACCTAAAGCACGAAAAGTATAAAGAAGATCATCGTCAGGGGCAGGTGACAGGGAAGGTTCGTTTTACCTTTGGATCTGCTATGGGCATTTCTGACACTGTTAATGATACTGACACACGCTTATAAATATAAACATGCCCATTCTGTTATATTTTGGCTATAAAAAGTGAGGGGTGATATCGTGTTATTGGAAGCCAAAATTCTGGACATTTCCACGAACCCTAAAACACCGGAAACCGTGCTTAGCCAAGAAAATCTTAAAATAGGCCCTGACCAAAGATAGCTCGTATAAGACATCGTGAGCTTCGTGAATTAACCCCCACCTCTATAGATTAATTATTTTTCTGAAACAAAACTCCATTCCATAGGCCTACATGTTACATACGGGATTTTGCTACTAGTTTATCAGATTTTCCAAGAAGAGAAAGAAATTGGCTTTAACGTCCAATCGACTCACACTACGTCATTTCGGGACTGAACTATGGTTCAATTGTATTCCAATAAGTCGCTTGCGCGTAGGGATTTTTAATATGGGAGGTAACCACTTAATACACAGAATAATATATCATTGAAATAAAAATAATTCCTGTTCTTTTAAACAGGATTAGATTCCATGCCTGTTGCATCATACATAGGGTTTTCCCACTGCACCTTATTTTTAGAAATGATTTCAGAAAATGAAACTTTGTTCTTGGTATGAATCAGCAGCAACATTAATCTGTAATTGATTTGATTAATTTCGTTCCGTATATAATATTATAATATTAAGGACGCGATAGAAATTTGGCGCGATTGATAAGAAATTTCTAACTGTCAAAGATAAATGAATCCCATGGGGTTTTAAAGTGGTTTTCAGCAGCTGTAGTATACTCGGGTGTTAGTTTTAGAATCCATTTCTGTCTTATGTTTTTAGGGCCATCGAGAGACATTTTATGTGGCAAGACAAATTTCGGACCCCCTTCGCCTCCCGGGGTAAGGTATGAGGGATCGGATCGGGTGATCTGCGCCACCCAAAGGGCCTATATGGTCAAATGTCGGCGTATATTTATTTTAACGTACATGTATATAGATGTTTTATGGACCAAACAGCGATGTACCCACTGCAACCATCTCCCCGATGGAAACCCACGAGGTTGAACAAGCGACTGTACTTGTTGCCACGTACAAGGGGGGAATCGAAACCACGCCACTTGACTCTTCTGACAGACTTTATGATTTCAACACTACCCACCCACCCCCACACAAAACAAAAATCTTTAATACTTAATACTTGCCTTCAAATCCGCATTGATCGATAAGGATCTCGGGAGTTATCAAGCCAAGTCCCGCGGAACTGACAAGCAAATTGTCGTTTGTTGGACGCAGTGTGCTACGAGCGGAATTTTTTCGCGGGCAACGCCGTTTCTCTATCTATACTTAACAGACAACAATTCCCATGTGACTTAGGTTTTTCGTTCCACCGCACAGGCCTGGTCATAACTTCTCGAGGAACTTTTTCGGGACCTCCTGGTTCTTGATCCGGCACCTTAGTCCACAAGCCACCCTGGCTCCATCTCCATCTGAGCTATAAGGCTGAGGAATTGAGATTAAGATCTGAAAAGTTGACACTCTCTAAGAAACAACTCATCATCATGCAGTATTGGACCGGGGACCATTGTGTGGGTGTTCTAACAGGATTAAGACCACACAACTATTATATCTTTAACTTAAATCGGGTGGGTTTTCGGTTGGTATCCTGAACAGGACTAAGACTCTACAATAACTGACACTCTCTTCAAGAAAGAGCTCGTCATCAGAAGACCATGATGATGTGGGTGTTCTGAACAATTACATCTTTAACGTAAATCGTTTAGTCTGTTAATGAACGATGCCGCGACAAATTATTGGATTAAAAACTTGTAAGCTGTCAATGTTGATTTCTTCTCTTTGATCGACATGATGACTGTCTAATCGATATATTGATTTTTTGATATTACTCACAAACCACTCCTCACACATCAAATTCATCGAATTAAAGAATTCTAAATTTACATTCGGCAACCCACGTCTATGTGTCATACTAAGGTGCGCCCAAAGTACGTGGGCAGCTCGTGGGATCCTGCTCTCTTCTCGAGGGCGTAGAGATGTGGGCAAGGGGGGTAATTCTCAATGAAAAGACGATGGAGAGAAAGAGGGAAGAAAAGGATTAATTGTAACTACCTGCTTGTTCTTCTGGACTTCCACTAATTATTCATATCATATTCAGAGATATTCTAGTGAAATAAAATGATATGGATAAAGCCCAGCTTAGGTATGGGCTTGAGGGACAGGCCCAGGGCGCCGTAGCCAGGGGGTGGCTGGGGGGCAATGCCTCCCTGAAAAAATGTTTTGCCCCCTCGAAAGAAAATTTGCCAACCATAACTCTAAAATACCTACTGCAGACTGTAACGAGTGTGCCCCTCCTAAAAATTTCACTGTCCCAGGTATGGTGAAGCAAGTGGCCAGAGTGGTCACTATGATGGGAAGAACAACTGAGACCCAGTGTATACTTCAGGAATATGCTTGGTAGGAACTCTGTGATTCTCGAGTAACAATGAAGCGTGTTTGTCGTATAACAGTAGCTTCATATAATAAGATACTAGATCAATGGAATCTAATAACATCAATCAGTGTGTTTTATATGAAATAACCTCTGAATCAGTTCAGTATTTGATTGACATGATATTAAATCCGGACAAATGTTTTGTTTAACCAGAAACCCTAAGAAACTCAAACTTTTGATATGAATAAGAAACTAATTAATTCTATGAATCCACGCGATATCACCTACATTGTGTAGCCATACAGAAAGATAAGATAATATATTGGTTGGATTGTTGCACGAACTTGAATCCAATAACACACCTTGAACGAACAATTTGAAAACAGTCCGATTTGAGAGTACCGGACCGGGTATATCTTAGATAAAAAAGCTGATTATTTGTCGCGTACAAGTAGGGGATCGAAAGTCGACGCCATTTTGATCTAAAGCACATGCGTTAAACCACTCGCCCCCCCCCTCCCCTCAGAGATGAAAGATACTTTAAAACTTTTATTATGTGCAACTGTCCGAAGCTCTGTCACACATGTTCGAGGAAATATAAGCCTGTCCAATTCCACGCTGTGTAAATATGTTTCGATTTGTATGTGCGTCTTTAATCGTACAGAGCTAGGCGGTTCCCTAACCCTACAATCCCTAGGCTCGCCCCTAACCCTACAAAGCTAGGTGCGTCCCTAACTCTAGAAAGCTCGGCGCATCACTAATCGCACAAAGCTAAGTGCACCAATAATCATGCAGAGCTAGATATATCACTAATAGTATTTTAATTAATAGAAATTGGTGAATATTGAATTCTTATTATTGGTGTTTTAAATTCGAATACTGTGAAAAATATTGAGATAAAGGTTTAGATAGATGAGTTGTGTGAAGCCCTGGGTTAGGGACATTACTATGGTCTGTAATTAAGACACGACCAGTCAGCAGTAATAAAAGATAGGGAGATGTCGAGCTGTGTAAAAAAACAGAAAAACAAACTCATCGACTCCTGATTTCGTTCTTTTAAATCTATTTACTTGTATAAAACACTGACCCGAATCATTACTATGACCACAAGTAATAAAAATTGGGTGGTGTGTCGAATTGTGTATAAGTAAAAAGAAAAATAAACTTATTTACCTCTGATTTCTCAGTTGATTAAATATGTATCTATCGGACTGTAAAAAAATATTGACCTATTTTATAGAAATAATAGTTTTATTAAGATTCGCCCCAGTTGCTTCAGATTTAGCAGATAGTCTCAGGTGTTATACAGAATACTGTGGCGGGGTATCAGGTTCAAAATGTTGAAAATCAAACAAAATAAAAAATAATCCACCTCTATTTTTACAAAATGAATAATAAAAAATGTTTAGTAATTTAATGCGATTTAATATACATGTATTATATTGTTACACACGGTGAATGCAATGCGTTCTATTGTGCTTTGTCTTTAAAAAAAAAAGTGGAAGAAATTTTTCAATTCATACAAATAAACATTACTTGTTAAATTTCGAAAAACAACCTCTTATTTATGGTTTATCATTGAATTACGTATATGGTTGGGGGCTAACATCTGTTAAGTGCTTAGGGCCTCTATAGATCTTTATCCGGCCTTGGAAACTATACAAAGTTATATAGAACTGCGTTTAACGTTTTGCTTCACTTCAAAAGTATTGTGTTTAGCAAATTTTTAACATAATAAAACAACAATGGAGTACCGCCACTAAAAGAATATTTCAAAAAATGACAACTGTTTTGTTCTATACATCTGAATATCACATGAATTAATCAACTGTGTTATGTTTACCCCACTATTAAAATAATACAATAATACATGGGGGGTCAGAAAGAGAGAGAGAGAGAGAAAGAGAGGTGGGGGTTAACATCCTCTGGTACAAACAAGGTCAAACTAGTTGTGTGATGGGACAGCCACGGACTATTCAAAACTTTGTTGGTTGCTAATTGATATCTGAATCCGTAATATCCAGAATACGGACTATTGAAAGCTTTGTTGTTTGAAGTAAGAAGGAAAGGAAATGATGACGGTTGTCACAGAATGTGACAGATTCCACTTCACTCTAATCAACAATCAACTCAATGTAGATCTGGGGTCGGTTTCACGAAATCTTAAGTAAGATAAAATTCAAATTTGAGTAATTTGATTGGATAAAATTAGATTGATTTTAGTGCTTAGCCTATCAAAATTGAAGTATCTACATGTACTAAAATTTGGATTTTATCTTTTGTTAAGATTTCAAGAAACAGGACACAGTATTTTAACAAGATTGGTGAAATTAATGACATTATATTTTCCTGGTATGATAATAATATAATATCCCGAGAATAATATAATCTCTTGTCACGAAAAGTAGGAAGTTAAACACCATTTCATTTCATTCCCCATAAATTGTCGTTCCCTGAAAATGACACCCGCCATTACAGTGAATTCGCTGATATATGGACATCCTGATTGATTCTGGTAAAAGTCGCATTCTCCATTACCGGAAGTACTATAATAAAGCCGAATGTATACATGTCGCGACATTCTAGTCGATCTTCAAATTATTAGAGTCTATTTTCGGACCGGTTGGGGAGGTCACGGAGTTAGGCGAAGACGGGGTTTAGGTTTATTGGTAGGTGATATCTTAACTCAGCATTCCTGTGGAATAACCTCACCAACAGACCCGATGTCATCACCAACAGGGGATGAATATCACATTATGACCTGAACCCTTACATCAAGGTAGCGTCCAATACACGTGCACTCAGTCAGTAGGCTACACTAATTTCCAACACGCAAACATTATTTTCAAGATTATATCAGAAATATTGTCTACGTCTACCGCAGTCATAATGTGACTGATCATATAGCGCAAAAAGGGGCCCTGGGCCACAGCTAGGTTGGTTGCAGTTGGGAAATTGCATTTCGGACACATACGTTTACAAAAATCCTGGGGCTACATTCCTCGGTGAGTACAGTTTACAAAAGCTGCGGTACACCCCTGGTGGAATTTTAAGAAAATTGTGACGATAAATCATGTTTCGTTTCATTTCAAAACGGGGATGAATCACAAATTTAATGAGGATTCGTGTAACTCTTTCTGGCACGAATCTAGGAAGAGATTCTATATTTAGATTCGTTGTAATTCCCATGAAGCACGCCGGCCCTGACTACCGCCATATCCTCGTTGCAGGAACCATTTTAATCCGGATAACAAAAATATGTGAATCATTTTTAGGGCGTGATATCAAATCTGGGTTGGTAAAACTGCTTGTGATTCGAATCTGGACCGGACATGAAACGGGATTTACTAATTAGCGTTCTACACCAACCAGACAAATACTCGACTCCATGCAGTGCGATGGGGGAGATTTTTTCCGCATAGCAGTTTTTCCGCTTAATTGTCATCGAATTCCAATCGCCAATTACGTACACGCCTACCATTCGAAAGACTATGTTTTATACCATTCGAACGACTAAATTTGACATCGACCGCCACCCTGCACCACTGACAAGCCACCGTGGTTCCAAATATAGAAATGACATCTACTCTAGATTTTGATTATTGATAAATACAAGCTTAGTATTTTATTTCGCGTACCCCCCCCCCATTCTTGAATCTGCCTACCAAAAGTTCAAAGTGAATAACGAGAAATGATTTGATTTTATTAATTAATTTATTTAATTCAATTTTATCTTCAGAAAAATTATGTGCAAAATATAACTTATTTAATTATTTTTTTTTTCTTTACCAAAATTCTGAGCCACCGCGACCGACCCTTGTACTCGCCAACTCAGATTCACCACGCGTCTGATTTATGGAAAGTAGGCCTTTTGTTTCATAGAGGATTGTCCATTAACTGTCAATAGCGAATGAGCAAGCAGAAATAAGAACACGGTTATTAAAACATTGTCCAGTTATGATCCAGTCATTTACTCAAACACAAAGACGACTACACCACGCGGATTAAGACAATGGCGCATTTGTTCACACACAAGTCAGATCGTAAAAAGTCCATTCATAAACGGAAAATCATTTACAGAAGCCGTAAGGAATAGGATACTTGACTAAATATTAGGCGATTGGGGAAAATGTTTTGCTTTGCAATGACAACCACGCAGAGCGTTTAATCTAGGATGAACAATAAATTCATTAAATATTTTTATTGCGGTTTTGACACCCGGCGTCCAATATCAGAACTTTTAATTGATTGGCTGTTGGCCAAACATGGCGTCACTTCCGATGGGTTCGCATTGATAATTCAGAAAACGGAAGTGTGGTTGAGTTTTCATCCGTTTGTTTGCAGAATATAATAATGTAACAAAATAAAGGAAACTGAATGAAGACAGGCATAACATGCAGCTATGAGTGGTATTTTATCAAGTACAGTGGTGTTTCCTTGTCAAAATGAAAATCTTAAGTGGTTCTTTTACACATTTCCTACCCGTCGGCAAATACAGAGATAGAACCCAGGTCCTTTTGGTTACCGAGCCCTAGCGTAACTCATTTAGTCACCGTGGCTCCGTTAGTTCAAACGAAATAAAATGGAGTTTAACGTTCCATCCGGACTGGTCTAATGAATGCATACATACGCCATACAGTGTGCGGTGAAGAGAGCTTGTCCGGGAAACGGCGTTCGGCTTACTGCCAAGGGTTCTTTTACGTGTACACTATTATGTACACGGGACCTTCATTCTGTATCACTGCCAATGGGAATCACTCCGGGGAAATCCAAAGGAGTTCTCTCTGGCAACACCAGTGACAAACCCGAGACCCTCAGGGTAGCGAGCCAGCATCTCACCCACTGTGCCACCGCGACTACCTTGATTGAATGTATTGGGGAATGTATGAAGGCTAGCCCAGTAGACTAACCGTAAATAAAGAATGCACCAGATATAGGTGAAATGAAATGAAATGAAAAGTAGTTTAACGTCCTACTGTTCTGCTCCTATTCTGGGCTGATAAAGACGGGCATACGCCATACAGTGTGCTATGAGGGAAATTTTGCCCGGACAGCTGTATACTATGGCCTACTCTTATATCGAATTCAAACTGCCAAGGGATCTTTTACGCATAAGCCAATGTATACACGGTCCTCGGTTTTTCGAAGGCCTAGACAGCTGTCCATCCGTGCTGCACCACTGGCCAGGGGAAACCACGTCAGAAAGTCCCAGTTAACATTCTCTACCAATTCAGGCATCGAAAACGAAACGCGACCTACAGACAAGCGAGACATCGTCCTACCCACTTAGCCACCGTGTCTCCCGTAAAGAGCAACGAAATCAAACATTATATCTTTAAAGATAGGAGTATGACTACGGTAAAAATGATCTTGGTTCGTCCTCTCATGACGACAATATGTTCAAAATATGTACAAAACTACAGTCTCTATCACGTTCAGGGGGGTTGGGGTGGCCTAGTGGTCTAGAGTGCCGCGCTTCGACCTCTGGCTGGCCGGTCACCTCTGGCTTGCGGCTGTGGTTTCGATCCCTGGTGTAAGCGTATATGGCATGGAGATAGGGGCGCCTTCTCAACCTCGTGGGTTTCCTCCGGGTATTCCGGTTTCCTCCCACTGCTAAAGACCCCTACGCGCATGCGAATTATTGAAATAAAATTGAAACCATATGTTAGTCTCAAAATGGCCTAGTTTGTGTCGAGTGGACGTTAAATCCCATCTCTCTTTCTCTCTCTCTCTCTCTCTCACACACTCTCTCTATCACGTTCACAACATTGGTCCAATGCATACCATTAACAGCGTAACTGGGCAAACGAAACGTCTCCTACCTTTTATTGTACCGTAAACCATAGAATTCAAAATTCCCATGTATCAATTGAGTTAATAAAACATACATTATGCAAGAGCTAAATCTGCCCATTACAGATCTTTCTTTAGGTCTTAAATGTTATCTAAATTATCAATTAGACAATAATTTACTTTTCGAGACCATAATCAACTCGCGGTGTCATCGTTGGCCTGTTATTTTTAGTGGATTTGAATACGTTTAGTGATGATTGATTTAAAGGACTAATCCCGATAATTTTTTGGAGAATAAAACTGCTTAATTTTGTGTTAAAATCGCCTAAAACCGTCTACCTAAGGGCAGAGAAACTAACTCAGTATTTGTGATACGTTTTCAAATAACTTAAACCAGTCAATCTTCATCTGGAAAGGAAACAAGTGCCCCAAGCAGTATTGTGCGGTGGGTGTCTAGGTAAAACCAGACTTCTTTTATAAACAATAATGTGTAGGTGAAATTTACCTTTCGATATCAAGTACAGTACATGGGTCATTCACTATATAGACCTCTCAATAAACGGGAGTCGATTATCAATGAAAAAATAGACCCGAATTCTTAAAAGGGTTACGTGTCCGGATAAGCAGTTTTGACGTTCACGCCCAAACGACTCAATATTTTGAGCTGAAATTTTGAGACAAGGTAAATACACCAGTCTTCGATATTTTGGCGTTTAAATTTCATACGTACTCGGACTTTTATATTTGAGACTCCGTTTAAAACGGGATGGTCCCTTTAACATAAAAATTGATAATTGAGACTTTGTTTATTACTGTAATGACGATCGAGGCTAGCCTTAAATTGAATCGCTAATATCTCGGTGCAGAGCGAAGCAATTTGACCGCAATTTTCTTCATATTCTGCTCTCATTATCAATTTTTACTATAATAGCGAGAACTGCCAGCTCTTTATCTGATCTTACATAACTAAGTGAAATTAAATGTGTTACTTAACGTAAATGTAATGAAATTGGGTTTACCGTCGTCCAAAGTGGCAAAGTCATATATTTATAATATGAGAATACTCTATGCACCATGAACCGAACATGACGTCATCACTGCCATCTTAATGTGACGTCATACCGAACATCAAAATCCGTCAATCGATGCCAAGTTTCACGTAGCCTACTTGAATGCTTTTTTCGAAGAGCATCGTACCCCAAGAGCACCAACTAGATATGAGTAGCGTTTCAGTCTCAGTTCCTGGCCCAATAACGTGGGGTGGTGAACACCCTTCAGGGTTTTATCGCATAACTGACAAATTACACTCGAGAATGTAACATTTAAGTAAATTCAGAAAAGAGCTGTGACGCGATTCCATATTCCGAGCAGACTTATCTCCCTTTAATATACATGTACATGTGTTTATTAAGCCAAGACTCGGAAACGTGAACAGACATGAAATGAAATGGGGTTTAATGTCCTACTCTTCTGCACCTAACAGTGTGCTATGAGGGAAATTTTGCCCGTGCAGCCGCGCTATGGCCTACTCTTATATCGAATTCCAACTGCCAAGGAATCTTTTACGTGTACGCCAATGTGTACACGAGACTTCGGTTTTTCGTTCCATCCGAACGACTAGACAGCTGTTCTTGTCAGGCCCTCCGTTCTGCATCACTGACAAGGGGAAACCTCGCCGGAAAATCGATATGAACTTTCTCGGCCAATGCAGGGATCGAACACCCGACCTCCAAGCTAACGAGCCAGCGCCTAAACGTGAACAGAAAATACGTTTTATATATATGTATGTAAAAACAGATGATATAAGCTTTTTCTTCCAATTATGCAGGACAATTTGTACAATCGATATGAACTTTCTCGGCCAATGCAGGGATCGAACACCCGACCTCCAAGCTAACGAGCCAGCGCCTAAACGTGAACAGAAAATACGTTTTATATATATGTATGTAAAAACAGATGATATAAGCTTTTTCTTCCAATTATGCAGGACAATTTGTACAAAAAGAATTAACAGCGACATTTTCACAAAGAGAAAGAAAACAAATATATTAAAATAGATTGTCTGTGCACGAGATTGAACAGTTGATCCTATTAAATGACATACCTTATGATCTTAAACGCATCCAGATGCCGGGGGTGGGGGGACTTAAATTAGGGGGTCCTACTCGTTGTCACAGATAATCTTGCGATTGAAATCACGTCACTTGACTCGATGACAAACCTACTGAAAGGCAACTCCCCATCCCCACACCCATCTTCAATAGAAGGCTTGATCTCGCCTTAACTACGTACATCTTATCAAGCCATTCACGTAATACCCTGCATATTTCGCCACAAAGTTCGATTGGGTACAAACCCAGCTTGTGAGCCTATCAGATTCATCGCTCGTCGTGAATACCAAGTCCCGCGCTTCTAGCTAAAATGTTTACAGGTTATAATCGAGTTGCAAAGTTCAAAGATCGACCAATGTCAAGGTTGCTGTTTTTCCGTGAGTTTTTCCATTTAAAAAAAACTTTCAACGGCTGTAAACTATGGAGTCCGCCATGTTTGTTTACAATGTGTTATGTGCCACGACCTCTTAATGGATAATGCTTATAAGTCACGTGTAAACACAAAGGGCGCAAAAGTTCGGGAATTGCTGAGAATTAAAGCAACGGTTAGATGTTGTAAAACTGGCGGACGTTGCTTGAGGATCATGTCCCACACCTAGTCCGTTTATGGTCATGTGAGATATGTAAAACGATTTATCGACTAAAGTCTGGTTTAACGAGCAGGAAAAAATAAACGGCCGAATGACTCTCTTTTAGGGATTATTTGATGGTGCACGGAAGGATAGACCTAGAATAAAAGATATCATCCAAATGTACTCCTTCTAAGTTTACTGATCCGCGCTTGTACTTTTATCCGATTATAAATCGTGTTAAGGTCGTTGATTCTGGTGTTCAATCATAATTTGTTGGCTTGAAATGACCCGTGTGGTTTTTCAATAAAGGCACTGAATGCTACGGTCGGTGATGCGTCATTATGTTTACTAAGGGAATACAGAGTGCTCATAGGTTTCCCGATCGTTCCCGGTGTTGGTCAAGAAAGTTATAGTCAGCGGTGCAGCAGTGGTCCTGGCAAGGAACCTCACCTAGTCGTGCAGACGGAACGAATAAAGCGTGGTCTTTGGCGTCCATAGAAAAAACCTTGAAGTAGGAATTCGAAATAACAACTATGTAGGGCCTTATACCCCGTTCATTTTATTGCATTTAAAGATGTTTGAGCAGTTAACAACCAATATTCTATCTTTACATTAAACTAGGTATAGAAGGGGCGTGATTTGCATTCACCGCCATCCAAATGTGTAAATAGCCACGCCTTACTTACCTGTATAGGCATCCCAGGTGCTTTTTGCGCGAACTGATACAATTTCTTCTTGTCCCTTAATTCCATTTCTCTCTGTTCAAGGTTCTCGTCAAATTGTGGCAAGGACGTATCGAAATGTTTAATCTTATAGTGGTATCCAGCTTTAATCCATCGTAATATAGGAAACACGGATTGATGTTTTGTTGAAGTATGTTCCACTAAAATTCTATCCACAAACCAGTCACTTGCCAGACCAGCATCATCTCGCCATAACTCTATTTTAACAACTTTACTAACCAGAGATCCTAACTTAGACCGAGATACTTTAAACATATCATGTTGGCCTCTTTCAAAATCATTTCTTAAGAATCTGTCCAGAACAATTTTCTCCGTGAAATTCCCAGCTTCGTCATGTAGAATTATTGTCACATTGGCATCGGTTCCTGCGTTTTTCTTGTCTCCGGTGGCCACGTAGATTAAAATGTCGGACTTAAGATTACCGCATAAAGACTTTTCTGCCATGTTTGAACTTTAAAGGTCTAGTAGGAGCTGTGCCAAAAGTTAAAATGGAGCCAAACGTGTTCGTGGTGTGAAGTAGACGAGCTATGTCAAATGTTAATAATGGTAGCGCACTATCAACGTTGTGAAGAATCACAGATGTTAACGGTTTGCCTGTTACAACCAAATGCCCGGATAGGAGTAAGGAGTATTTTGATAGTAGAGTTCATGTTTTGAATACATATATACTATAAAGTTGATAGGATGTAATGAACGATAAAGGTATTTGTATAGGCAAAGTGTGAATAAACAAATCTTATCTAGATAAACTAATACCGGAGATTTAGTAGGTATAGCCATTTTAAATATAAAAGTACAGCCAACATTGGGTAATGGCTGGTGACGTAATCATGTGGAGCCGCGCTGATTCAGTGGGTAAGACGGTGGATTAGTAAGACGTTGGCTCTCTAACTTGGGGGTCTAGTGTTCGATCCTGGACGTGCAACGCAATTTCATATCGTTTTCTTCCGGTGTGGTTTCCTCTTGCCAGTGGTGCAGGTTGATAGGCCTGACAAGAACAGCCGTCCAGTCGTTCGGATGGTACGGAAACCGGAGGTCCCTTGTACATATGAGCTTGCAGGTAAAATATCCCTTGGCAGCTGGAATTTAGTCGATATAAGAGTAGGCCACAGCACACTACTACGTGTAAATTAACAGCCCATTCGGCAGGGAGTCTACGAGTACAGTTCAGGGTTAGTCGCACTGAAATGGACATTATTTCACAATGACGTTGATTGTATGACCGACATACGTCATATGAGTTCTTCATATTAAAAACCAACGTTACATTGCTCCATTTAGGCAACGCCGGATCAACCATGTGGCACATGCCCCAGCCCCCCCCCCCCCCCCCCAAAAAAAAAAAATCTCAGTTGCGCACCTCGAGCCTGGTCGGACCGAGGATTCCAACGGTCCCCTCAATCCATGGTGTGTCGCAATCGACATCCGAGAATTCGGTGTAATCCGTTGATGCCGCGTCATATTTTCGACTGGTATCCGGGTTTCTTTTTTGTTTATTTACCGGGAAACGTCAATCGAACTATTGTTGAGAATGGATATTCAAGATATATTCCCCAACGTTGAAGAAATATTGAGAATATATCTGTGACTGTGTATGATGATAAGTAATTGTTCTGGGGAGAGATCTTTCACCAAATTGAAACTCATAAAATATTATCTCCGGTCTACGATGGGTCAGGATAGGCTAGTGTATTTGGTTCGGCTGGCCCCTGAAAGCGATATCCTGCGCACTATCAATGTCGAAGAAACCATTGCAAAATTCGCCAGGGTCAAAAAAAGAAGAGTGTTCATCCATTGATCATTATCATTCAACTCTAACTCTGCGTAACTTGACGCCGTTTAACGCGAATTATCGCCTAACTCGAACAAAATGCGTTGAACGAATACTTTCTTTCGTTTTCCTTTTTATAAAACATCGCATAGCTCGGAAACTGTAACACGAATTATCGCATAGCTCGAACCAAATTTCCGGTACAATCCTTATCGAAGTCTTATTTATTTACATCGCCTAACTCGAACTGTAAATAATGGATCTTGCAGGCGAGTGTGCCTTGGCAACTTTCCCGGAAACTTGAAGATTTGAAAAATAAACGCTTTTTGTGGTTTTATCTAAGGGTGTAATACATGGTCTTTTATTGCCGTGAGATCTTCTATCGGACCGAACATCGTCTAACTCGAATTATCGTATAACTCGAACAAATTACCCGTCCCAATCATTTCGAGTAGCGCGAAGTTTGCCTCAGATTGACGTACGATTGTATATAAGCTGTAGTTGTTGTTGATATTTGTTGTGGGTATAAGCTGAATTTGATGAGATACACATCATGATCACACGAAATATTCAGATTTCTTGATTAAATCTCGTATTACCATTTGGTACTTACAGTTTTAGACGTTCGTCACAAATCGAGTCCGGCTTGGTCGTAACGTTACGGCCTCCATTCATCAAATCATCGTGGGGGATATAATACGATTCCGAATCAAGTGACCTCGTTATTTATCACTGAGCGACTTCAAAATTAGGTTTGATGTAGCTCTGCTCACTTACAGTGGCGGAGTAAACGGGCTCAATGGCTCCAGCCCCCTCCTCTAGAAATGCCATCATTTCATAGCACTCGCATAGTTTGGTCCACTGAAATAACGCCAAAATGCGCTAATTTTGTGGCAGAATTTTATTTTTTTCTGGGGGAGGTATTTCTAAATGGCTCCGACATAAGTGCCCGAAATGCCAAGAAATCACGTTTCCGGCCTCCAATTTCTGAAAATTTCCTGGGGGAAGAAACGGTCGGTGATCAGGGGCCCCCCACATGTACCAGACCCCAGGGCCCCCACCATGGTTAATCTGGTGTTGCATTTAGGCAAACATATCTTTGACAACATTAATGTATTTGAAATCTATTTTATTTACCTAATTATTTCTCCTGTAAGATATGCGTTGAATTAAACATAAATTATGTAGTTATCTGGACGTATTGGGGTAAAGTATACGTCAAGCATACATGGGCCCTCCCCCAGAAAAATTTGGTAAATTAGATTCAATTTGGTGCATTCTGACGTATTTCCGGAAGGTAAATTCCAAAATTACAGGTCTAAAAATCGCCAATAAAATCGCATAAAATGTCCTTAAAATGTTGATGGGGAATGCTCCCTTCACAGGTGAGGAACAAAATATACACACGTGGTGTTACGTCTCACGCAGCAATTGTTTTAAATGCGGTATAAAAAAAAGTCTTACGAATGACGACCTGTCGGAAGTATTTTACCTGCACTCCATCGCTGTAGTCATGACTCAAATCAATGTATACAAACTCGCAATTTTGGGGTCAGATTCAGGCTATTAGATTTAAGTTTCAAATTTTCAAGCTTGAGCAGGTGGGGGGGGGGCGGGTCCGGACCCCCTGGACCCCCCCCCTCTGGATCCGCGCCTGCTTGTCCCTTGCCAGGCCTTCTGTCCTGTGTGGCTGGCATGAGGGAACCACATCATTTCATTTCGAACTATAAAGTTCCAGCTATAGTTATTGTTTCATTCCATTTCATTAATTATCGTAAGGTGGCGTTGCTTCTATTCCTTGGTTGTACGGAACAAGGCGTGGGGCCGCCTGTCCAACCTCCCTCTGTCAAAGCCTCCGACGCGCGAGCGATTTATGGAAATCACCTAGTTTGTGTCGCGTTGACGTTAAATCCCCCCCGCTCTCTCTCTCTACTGATTACCGTGTCCAGTTTACATACAACATGTAGATCTGGGCGATATCTATGGAATAAAATATTAATTTAAACAATTTAGCCGAGAATATAAACCTTGTTACAATGAACGTGAAAATCCTATATTTAATTCAAGTTGTGAACAGCTTGTTATTTATTACATTTACAGAATGTTTCAATGTTTACAGTCCATCAATTTTAGAGATACAATTGCCATGATACATTCAACGTGGACTAAGAGTATATTATAATGCCAATCTTTTATTCAAGTATTGAACCGACGCATCTAATGAAGGCGGGAGAGAGTGAAATGTTCATACAACACAAAGGGGTTAATTCGGGACTAACATATGGTTCAATTTTATTTCAGTAATTCGCTTTTATTAGGGGTCTCTAGTTTTTGGGTGAAACTCGAGAACCCGGAGAAAACCCATGAGGTTGGACAGGCCAACCCACTCATTGTCACGTAAAAGCGTGGAATCGAAACCACGCATCGTGAGTCAATCACAGATCTCCTGATCTAACGCCTTAAACCATTGGGCCACGCAACTCCCTCATGCCCCCGTCAGACCGTGCGGTGACCAGAAAATGCACAAGGTCGCCGGCAAATGGCCCAGAAAAATACAGACCTAAAAAAGTCGAGTTCGCACAGCCTTCCAGGTCAGATCAAACCGCGGTGATTCGGCGATCATTTACGACCATGGAGATCACAACACGATATCTGGCGTTTCCGCCACGCTTTTACCACGCTTATGGCGACCTTGAAGGACAGTAAGGACGCCACCTCGATCTGGCAAGGGTATTAAGTAATGATGCTTTAAACACCTAAACCCTGCAAAAACATAAATCTTAACAAAAACAATGACGATATACATTACAAAAGCTACCCTAATTAAACGAAATAGGCTTTAACGCCATAGTTTTCCCTGGAAACTTGGCTAATGAAGACGGATTACAGATTAAGATTAAAACATTTTAAACAATAAGAAAGTAATTAAAAACCTTTGATCTGTCACAGTATATGAAATGACATGAAATGGGGTTTAACATGCAACTGTTCTGTGCCAACCAGGATAAAGAAGATGAGTTGGAAACGGTCAAGGGCCTCACAGTATACGAGTTTAAATATTTGTGGTATAATATAAATACGAGATTAAAATAAATTGTACATGTGAAAGAGAGAAATGGGGTTTACGTCCACTTGACACAAACTAGGTCATTCAGGGACTAACACTTGGTTGGATGTTATTTTTATACTTCGCTTGCGCGGTTTTTACCAGTTGAAAGAAACCGGAAAAATACGCGGGCAGTGGAAAATCCGAGAATTTGATTAGTATTCGATATTTGTAATAAATAGTCAGCGATTAAAGACAGTTATAAACATACATTATGCAAGAGCTAAATCTGATTATTGCAATGCAAGTCTTTATTTAGGCTCCAGATTTCATAGAAATTATAAATTAGACCTTCAATTACACAACAAGCCCAAAATCAACTCTGTAGACCCACGGATTGCTTGGATTGGTCTTGGATTTAAGCAAGATTTCATTGATTGATGAAATCTTAAATGGCGTCGTGAGCGGAGATAAACCGTTACGTTGACGTCATACTCCCAGAAATTTTAGATCGAGGCTAAATGATAGAGTGTACGAAGCGAGGCCGCTGTTGGGAGAGGCCATTACAAATGACATCTAAACTAAACGTCTAAAGTGCAATAAACTAAACACAGATAATGACAAATTATACAATTCCTGGAGACCGTGTGATGACTAAAACAGACGGACAGGTCTTCTGTCTTCATAATATGAATAAAAATATTTTTATTTCCCTGAGCAAACCGAATAGGCAAACGGTATGTAGGTTGAGTTAACGCCCGTCAATCAAACCATCGGCCATATCCAGAAAAGGTGTCGATGGAATTAACCACTATTTCTTGCCAAAAATTATAGTGGTGGTAACCATGTTCGGAATAAAGTAATTTGACTGAAATTTTGAATACATTCCTCTTTCATCATCTATTTTTGAACTGTTATAGCAAGAATGGCTTACTCCTTAAAAAAATCTCTCATAATGTCAGGGGCGTACATAACAATTTCGTTTGGGGGGGGGGGGGTGTTTAGCCAAAATGCGACCGACTGATGCACATACCCCCCCCCCCCCCCCCGCCAGTGAGTTTTCTTGGGAATATGGGGTGGATAGGGGCGGTTTCAAATCTAGGGCGCCTCCACAATCCCACCCCACAATGAAAGTAAACAAAATACTGGCTATACCATTAAGCGTCCCGGTAGTACATATAATGTTAATGATTGTGCCTATAACACTGAGTAATTTGAGAAAATTTTGAAAAATTGATTCAATATCCTGGCATATGAGGTCATTGCCCGGAGAAATTCTTGTGGACGAGTGGACCAGAAATGTCAGTCAATGGGACATAATCTCCAGATCTGTTTTGCAAGAGTTGGCATAACATCCATACAATCTGACGCCCCATGGCCCACACACCTGTGGTACTACAAACTGCGCAGTTCACTATAATCGTAAATATAATAGTGCTGAGACAGTATATGACAACTGAGGAATAGAATAATGATTTTAAAATGGAATCGAGCGCCGCAGGCGCGAAAAAGATTTAAGACATGTAACCGAGTAGAAAAATGATAGTATAATGGAATCGCGCCGCAGGCGAGAAAAAATTTCAGATATGTAACGGAGCTTTTAAATTTTTGAGACTGGGCTTGAAAATTTGAATAAATATCATGGCAAATGGAACCAAATTCTCGTTAAAGCCCCAATAACACTCTTGTTGTAATTGAATAATATGTTCCCATCCTTATTCTGGTCAACAAATTGTATTATTTTACAATATTCAAATAAATTGATGATATAAATTTCATCGTAACACACCGAATTTAAAAAATTGGAAAAATTCAACTACATGATTTGAAAAAGTTAACGTAAACCTTTTCAAATGTGACTTGGATTTTAAAATATTTTCGAACCCTCTGGACAAGTAAAATATGATGTAATGGATAATTTACACAACTGGTAGGACACATAAACATCTGGTACTTAGAATAAGACTATTATTTATTTTCTAGAGCTGCCGACCCAGCAAGAGTGTTATTGTCCCTTTAACGAGAGGATAAGAAATTGGACAGAATCTTGAGGCTTATCTGTCACTTACGCCTGTTTTGTGATTGTTTCTTTATCTCATTAATTCATTTAGTCGGGGACCGACTGAGGTCCCATAGAACATAGAAATATATAAATATTTATATATTTCTATGCCATAGAACAACACACTCACAAAAGAGTGACAAGCAGACATGGTTATTTTATACTATAGTTTTGTGTGACGTATGCAATTTAGGCACACGGATTCACGCAAATACATAGTATTTGGGATCTATTCTGGCATTGTTTTTGAGACCGACTGCAGTGACTGCACTTATTTTGTGACTGACCCTTTTTCTGCCTGGGTGACAGTTTGTTGTTAGACCAACGTCCTCACCAAAGAATAAGAGTGACGTATGCAATTTAGGCCCACGGATTCGCGCAAATACATAGTATTTGGGATCAATTCTGGCATTGTGTTTGAGACCGACTGCAGTGACTGCACTTATTTTGAGACCGACTATTTTTCTCCCTGTTGTTAAACTAACATACTCACAACAGAATGAGAGTGAAACACAGCATCTTTTCAAACATGATAAGTTGACAAGGTTATTTTATACTAAAGTTTTGCCTGAGTAACGTGACGTATACAGCTAGCACTTATTTTGATACCGACTGCTCCTATTTTGCGACCGACTGCACTGATTTTGCGACCGAATATTTTCACACTAAAGTTTTGCGTGACTAGCGTGACGTATACAGTGAGCACTTATTTTGATACCGACTAATCCTATTTTGCGACCGACTGCACTGATTTTGAGACCGACTATTTTTTTTTGCTGGAGGGGTGTACCCCCCCCCCCACACACACATTTACGCCCTTGCATAATGTATCTTTTTAAGTCACGTCAGACAAACATGACCACTTTTGATCGATTTTTTGTATCAGTGGTATTCCTTGGCAATTACTTAGTTTTGAGGAGGATTTGAAGCAAATTCATGATAAATTAATTAGTTTGAATATGTTTTTAGCAAAGATATTATCATCAAATCGCCCCGTCTATACGCGGGAATGTATATTAAATTGTTAAACTGTTACCCGGTATTATTTATGAATACTCTCTTTAAATGCGCTAATTCAGCGGATCGGCACTGGCCTGCTTTAAAATTCCATTTCATTCATTCATGTTACCATCACCCCCCCCCCCACACACACACACACACACACACACACACACACACACCCCACCCCCACCCCACCGCATGCGTGGAAAAAAAACGTTGTGTATTTGTGCAAAAGAAAATCGTGAATTTTGTGAAGGTTCTTGTTTTAAAAAAAATATTTTTGCAACCGTGCAGCAAACGTATTGACTATTTTTATTGTCTACGACAGCGCGTAATCTTTTAGTGGACGCAAGGTAAAGTTATTTCCCACACACGGATGATTGGACCAGTTTAAGCTCTGGCCACAGTCAACTGGTTATCGTTGAACTCGTCGAAACGCTTGGTTGACTTTGAAGATCTCGTGGCGTCATGCATCGATTCACTAACCGTAAATAGCCCCACAAAAAAAATAAAAACAAATAAACGGACTAATTGGTCCTATTGTATTTGCGATGTCACCTTACTTGGAAACGGTCGTAAATGCCTGGTAACTAACAGTGGCTTAGCCGTCACAAATTAAAATCGATGATATAGGCTGGGTTGTTTTTAGTCGCAGTGTTAGAGCCGTCAAAAGAAGCAGAAAGTTTAAAATGGGTTCGTCGTTTAGCTCTGAAAACGCCGACGTTAAAATCTACGTCAGTACCGGAGACAAGAAAAACGCAGGAACCGATGCCAATGTGAAAATAATTCTACATGACGAAGCTGGGAATTCCACGGAGAAAATAGTTCTGGACAGATTCTTGAGAAATGATTTTGAAAGAGGCCAACATGATATGTTTAAAATATCTCGGTCTAAATTAGGATCTCTGGTTGGTAAAGTTGTTAAGATAGAGTTGTGGCGAGATGATGCTGGTCTGGCAAGTGAGTGGTTTGTCGATAAGATAATAGTCGAGAACACCAAGACGAAAGACCGATCAGTGTTTCCTATATTACGCTGGATTAAAGCCGGTTGTCCATACGCAATCACAGAGTACGACACGTCTTTGCCACAGTTTGACGACCACAACGTTCAAAGAAAACAAGAATTGACGGATAAAAAGAATCATTATGATTATGAACAGAAAGTGGATGGAATACCTGTTCAGGTAGGTTAAAGATAATTAAAATCACTTTTAGATATAAAAACCATTTGATTTTCTCATTTAAAGCGGCAATTTCATATTTTAAAGTTATATTTTTAAAATATATTAAAATAAAGCCCCCAAATAGATGGTAGATGGTATCTATAAACAGTCCAACCATGTTAAAGAATAATCCTATAATTCACTATTGTCAGTTGAGAAATTGGCAAAAATATCACTGTCAACATTAAATTCAAACGTTTGAACATAGCTATTGCATGGGGGAATGGGAAAACAAGGAGGTAATTGTGTTATTATTTCCGATGTGAAAGATGTTTCAGTGTGGAAAATAATGCATATATTATGATTGTATAATAGTGAGTTGGCAACCTATTGAGCAAAAGACATAGAAATAAATATGTTTTGACTTTCTTGGAAAATATGAAATTTCCGCTTTAACTGCTTGTGTAGCGAGTGCGCCAAATATATAAAGAATCTGGCAAATGAAATGGGGTTTAACGTTCCACTTTTTGGACCGATTCGGCGAATGAAGACGGGCATACGCCATGCATTGTGCTATGAGGGAAATTTTACCCGGCTTGTGCCGTTTCGGCCTATTCTTATTTCATATTCGGACTGTCAAGGGTGTCCTTTAGGTGCATGCCAATGTGTACATTGGACCTAGGGTTTTCGTCCATCGACTATACGTTGTCCCTTGCTGGATTCCCCGGCCTGCTCCGCTGACAAGGGAATTTCCCGGTGACGTTTCTCGGCGAACATCGGGATCTAACACGGAAACTGGAATGAAATGAAATGGGGTTTAACGCCCAGGTGCCCTGGTCTACTTCTAAACTGCTGTAATTACTTTTGTAACACAAAAGTAGAGAACTACCTAAAGACATACATTATTTTTCATCCCACCCACTCTCTCCCAAACCTACCACATTATCGGAAATGCTGCACACTAATTATTGTTTATTTCATATTTTATTGGGATACAATGTATAACGTTTAAAAAACTGGACATGACTTTTTTTTTATATATAAGAAGCAAGTGAAATGGGGTTTCACGTCCTACTGCTCTGCTCCGATTGGGCTAATAAAGACTGGCATACGCTATACAGTGTACTGTGAGGGAAATTTTTCCCAGGCACCGGCAGTAACGCATTTCAACCACCAAGGAATCTTTATACTTGCACGCCACCTCGGTTTTTCGTCTCATCCGAACAACTAGTCAGGTCATCCGGTCTGTACCGCTGACAAGGAGAAACCACCTCGGAAAATCCCGATGAACTTCGTCGGCCAGTGTAAGGATCGAAAACGCGACTTCCAGACTAGCGATCCTGTATCTTACCAACTTAGCCACCGTGGCTCTGGATCGAACACGGGACCACCGCCCGTTGAATATTAAAACGCCCATTTTTAAAATATATATTATTTAAAATATGTGAAATCTAGATTGTTACTTTAACTTGCCTTAGGACAGCTGTAAAACAAAGCTTAATGATTTAATGAATGACATGTGGTCATGAATTATTTATGCGTCGTAATTCGAGTTTAAAATTTAAATTTCTCAAAGTCAAATGGTCTTTTGAAAAAAAGACAGCAAGATTAACAGTTGAAAGATATGTGTTTTTGATTTTACTAATTGGACTTGTCTTTTAATTAGCCATGCTTCGTTCAAGTGTATCAATTCAAACGAAATGGGTTTTCATAGTCAAATATAATTGAAGACCGGGTAACTGGAGAGAAATAGAGTTTAACGTCCACTTAACCCAAACTAGATCATTTCGAGACTAACATACTGTATAGATTTGCGCACAGGGGTCTTTTATCAGTGGAGGAGGGCGTGGACCAACGGTTTAATGTGTGCGCGTTAGATCACAGGGTCTTTCATTGAGTCAAGTGGCACGGTTTCGATTCCTAATTTGTACGTGAAAATGAGTCGGGTCGCTTGTCTATCATGGTGCGTTTTTCCGAGTATTCTGGTTTCCTCCCAGAGCTTGAAATGAAATTGAACCATGTGTTAGTCCCGAAATGAACATACATTCTTTAGGCCTGAAATGTCATCTACATTATTAATTCGACATTAATTAACTTATCCTGACCATAATCAACTCTTGATGTCAAAGTAAGCCTACAATATTTACTGGATTAGGATCCAATTTGGTGCTCAACTTTCATTCATGATTTTATCATGAATTTGAAAATCGAGACTATGTTTTTTTTATCTTACCGACTTTAGTACTGACGACCGAGGCTAGATCGAAAATTCAATCGCTATAATCTCGGTTAAGAGTGGCCCAATTTGACAGAATTTTTCAGCTAATTCTCTTTATATTAATTATCTAGTTTTTAACTATTATGGTGGGAACTGCCAGCTCTTTATCTAATCTCCCATAATGTATCTTTAATAACATAGATGGACACAAACTAGGCGTTGTCTTCTTGATGGTTGATTGTTATAGGCTAACAATACAGATGTACACGTAGATCCCGTACTTTTATGTTTTGTCACAGTTGATTGATTGCTCTATCTACATCTTGCAATAATATCATATCATAATACAGGTGGACATGAACGACGCGCCTAGACAACATTTTTTATGTTTTCTCACTACTGGGTGATTGTGCTATTACGCCCACGGTGATATCATATTATGTGTAGTCTAGGTTATCCTATATCAAGTAGGTAGAAGGTAGTCGCGGATAATTGTGTTTGTCACGATTCACTGCCTTCAAAATACACTTAAACATTTTAGACAAAATGAAGGACGATTTCTTTATATATGTGGCTACCGGAGATAAGAAACATGCCGGCACGGACGCAAATGTGGCCATCATTCTTCACGATGAAAATGGCAACTCCACACAGGAGATCATCATGGATAACTTCTTCAAGAATGATTTTGAAAGAGGACATTTGGACGCGTTCAGGGTCTCCCGGTCGAAACTAGGTTCTGTAGGTAAAGTGGGCAAGATAGAGTTATGGCGAGATAATGCTGGTCTTGGCAGTGATTGGTATGTGGATAAAATAATTGTGGAGAACGCTAAAACGAAGGAACAATCCGTGTTTCCTATATTACGTTGGATTAAAGCTGGATACCACTATAAGATTAAACATTTGGATACGTCGATGCCACAATGTGACAGACATTGCGAACAGAGGAAGATGGAATTAGAGGATAAAAAGAAATTGTATCAATTTGAATCCAAGTTACCAGGATTACCTGTTCAGGTATGGCTTGTATCATTATTTGGGTGACACAGGTGGCTCAGTGTTTAAGGCGTTCGAACCTGGTGTTGGCCGAGTAAAAGGCCCCGGGCTTTCCAGCGCGATTTCTCTTTGTCGTTGGTACAGTGCGGAGGACTTGGCAAGGAACGGTGTCTGGTTCAAAAACCAAGGTTTCATGTACATCTTGGCTTGCACGTCTAAGAACCTTTGACAGTTAAAATTCAATTGCTATCCGGGCAAAATTCCCTCTAGAAAAACACCATATTCATTAGCGAGGTTGGACGTTAAACTTCATTCATTCATCCATTCGTTCGTTCGTTAGTTTGTTTCTTGGGTCGCTCACTCGGTCGCAAGCTTGTTCGTTCGTTCGTTCCTTCGGTCGCTTATTCGCTCGTTCGTCCCTTCGTTCATTATACACTATAACACCCACATGCGACTATGATTTGATGCAAATCAGTATGAAGATATAAACGTGATTGATTCTTTTTGAACAACACGCATGTCTATTTTGTTATACATAAAGGAACGGGGCATGTTTACATTTTCTAGAGAACGTTATACAGTGGCCATTGTACTCGGCAACACTTGTGGAATGCTAATTTATAGTGAATTTAAAAGTACTATTTTGTATATTGTTTTGTTTGTCTAGACGTAATAAACAAAACTTCCCCCTTTAGTACATTAGTGTAGTCTTGGGGGAGCCACGGTGACTCAGTGGGTAAGAATGTTGCCTCGCTAACCCGGAGGTTCCGTCTTGGATCCCGGTGTTGGCCTTGGTAGTGGCCCCCTTTTTCAATAATGTAGGAAAGAGGCCCCAGCAAGGGACACTGTATATAGTCGTTCGGATGTCACAAAACGAGGTACTGTGTTCACAAATAGCGTGCACGTAAAGGAACCCTTGACAATTGGAATTCGAAATGAGAGTGGGCCTGTTTAATATATTGGAGTCGTAAAACAAATGTGTGACGGGTAGATGTAGGCTAATTAGGTACGTTGCTTTATTCTACAACACTCCTACCACTACCCATTTGTGGAAGTGTGTTACTGTTGTCCAGCAATCTGGTGCACAGATTAGTCCAAAAACATTGCTGATAAAAATAGGTGCTCAAATGAAACACTTACTCAAATATGGTACTGGTCCAATGGGCTGATGCATCTAAACGCGTATATAAATAAAAAAAGCGCAATTAAATTTGCTTCAGACATCATTTGGTATTCATAAAAAGGCGTTCTCACAACCTCCTTGGTCTAGAGGCCGGGATGCAGACATCATGCGGGGATCTTAGATGGATGTACTCTAGGAGTTTCTATTAATACTCCCTGGATGTACCCATAGCCTGTGACTCGGGTAAGACATCATGTAGATTGATCAAGAAGCGTATGGCTTTGGTCGCCGAACATGCACTATATATAGGTGATGTGGAACTTATATTTATCTTATATTGAATGTCGTAACTGTGCATGTAGTTTCCAGAATATAACCTTTGTATTATAAGTGTTATAACCTTTGTATTGTGGGTGATATATAAACATAGTTTGAAACACAGGTGTTCCAGGGTTAATTTGATCTATTAAAAAAATACACAACGTGGAAATCTTGATTGGATAAGTGTCATCATTGTGTCACACCGCCAATGAGTAACACTGTATGGTGTATGTTCGTCTTCATTAGCTCATTCGGGGCAGAACAGTAGATGGGGGGTGGGGGGGGGGTAACGTCAATTCCACACTAATTAGGTCAATTAGGGATTTTAATAATTCGTTTGTGCGTATGGGCCTTTAGCTATGGGAGGAAGCGGGAGAAAAGGGGATTCGAAACCACGGCATTCGATCTAGTGATAGGTATTGTTTATTATTGAAGGCCGATGTCGAGGAAGTGTATCATTTTACTATATTTATATTTGAATATCATGTTGTATGAAATACAGATATTGAATTAATAGTTTATAATACAGTAACTGAATATATTATAAAATTATAATTTTATAGTTGCTATTGAAACCAAATTTTACTGTTGCTGTATAATATTATAGAATTATAAAATATATCATTAAATTGTTGTTATGCACTGTTAAATACCGTGTAGTCGCTCAATATAATCTCTATTCAAATTAATATCTTACTATGACTAATAGATCATGCATGACCGCGTTTTTTAGATATATTATTCATAATCCAAAATGAAATGGGATTCAACGTCCTACTGTTCTGCTCCGAACTGGGCTAATGAAGAAGGGAAATTTTGCCCGGGCAGCGGCGCTATGGCCTACTCTTTTATCGAATTCCATCTGTCAAGGGATCTTTTACGTGCATGTCAATGTGTACACGTGACCTTGGTTTTTCGTCTCATCCGAACGACTATAGACAGCAGTCCTTGCCAAGCCCCCCGTCCTGCATCACTGACAAGGGGAACCACACTGGAAAATCAGGATGACCTTTCTCGGGCAATGCAGGGATCGAACACCCGACCTCTAGGCTAGCGAACCAGCGACTTACCCACTTAGCCCTATTCATAATCCAAGCTCACATTAATTATAAAACTCTCTTTAAAAAAACAAAAATAAAAAAAAAACATAATGCAATAAATCTCCATTTCTTTTCAGATCAAGGATCTACCCGACGACGAGTTGTTTTCCTTCGATTATTTGGTAAGCTTTAATAATTTTCATATCATATATAAATTGTTATTGAGTCTTTCATGAAAAATGTAGCTAACAGAGACCGTGTCGAAGTGCAGTCAGCTGTAAGAATATCTAGCTTCTTTAAAACTAGGAGTAAAAAAAAGCTTGGTTCGGGTTGTATGAGAAGCTCTTTTCAATACATTTTATTAACAAAACCACGTGACCTTAACCTTAATATATTTGTTAGTAAAAAGTACACATATAATACAGCACGCAATGACCCATGATAGTTAGGAGATAAACAAGAAAAATATATGTAAAAACAGGAGAACGCTAGATCGGAGTCGGCCCTGCACATATTATGACGTCTTATGTAAATTGTGTGTTAGGGTAAAGGATAGGCTTGGCCTAGTGTTAGGATTGGCCTAGGGTTAGGGCTAGAGCTAGTCCTGTTTACATCTAGAGATCCGAAAATCCACATATTATGACGTCATATGTACTAAAATTTGCAAGGCCGTCTCAGATCTAGCGTTCTCCCTTGTAAAAACAACACGATCAGAATACTGACGTCGTCATCAGAACACCAAAGATGTCATCAGTACACTATCAAACATTAACATCGACATCAGAATAGTAAATACGTCATCAGAACACTAATAGCGTCATCAGAAAACTAACAACGTCACCCAAACACTAATAATGTCACCAGAACACAAACAACGTAATGTAATCAGAACACTAACCGCGTCATCAGAACACTAACATGTTGGTTAGCATGGGACGAACTAAGGGGGTCCCGTGAACATCTCAGAAAGATATGGAATTTAACCTACACCTGACACAATCTAGTTCATTTCGGGATTAACTTATGGTACAGTTTTATTATTATAATGATTCGTTGGGCCCTTTGTAGCAGTGGAAGGAAATGGCCGGTGTGAGTGTGTGTGTGTGTGTGTTTGGGGGGGGGGGGGGGTTGCAATAAGTTTATGCATGACCATAATCTGGTATGTTTTATTTTATTTGTAAATTAATAACACTGCTACTGTATGTATATCCTGGTAGATAAACAAGATATCAACCCAAACAAAGGTCAATTACTACATTAACAAAGGTTAGATTGTATAATAATTTGAATGTCTGGAACGGATACAACTATTAACCATCATTATCACGGCTGATAAGTTGACATAAGTTGGTGTTATTTATTTAAATCAACTAAAGCCCTTGGGATTCTTCTACATATCTTGAATAAACCTCCTAAGGGCCTATACACTAGAGTATTTAATATAAGTTGGGAGAGTTTATTTTGGTTCGATTGGGGTGGTTTGAAAAATTCCCACACATCGGGACTTGGGGTAGGGGTAATCAATTGAACGTGATTAAGCTGGCATAGCTTTATAATTGTAGATTAAACAACCTTTACACACGTCTGTACGAATAATTACTTTAATATATCAAAATTAGACAACCACCACCTACACACATACTTTAGTAGGGATCACTTCGGAGATATTTGTTCCCTTTCATATTTATAAGTGATATCAAATCTGTGTACATCCCTCCCCACTCTCTCCCCAATCTACCACATTATCGGAAATTATGTACGTGAATTATTAAATGTTTATTTAATGTTTTAGTGGGATATAACACGTTTTAAAAACAGGACATGGCTGATTTTACATACATGTATATAAATCAGTAATATTATTGTTAATGTAATGTTTTTTGTCTGTTTTTCAGTGGGATATAACAACTACCAAAGTACAACTATTAGCATCTGGTAAATACACCAGCTGGACGACAGGAAAATGGGAGAGTATGGAACATTTAAAAAACATCTACAAACAAGCAACTTTTCCTTTACCACAGGTAAGTAAAAAAACAGTGGGCGATACATTTAATTAGTACAATCCCCACGCAAAGCCAAAGATGATTTTAATTACTGAGGCTCGGATATTCCAAACTAAAAGGCTTATCGAAATGAAATAAAATAGGGTTTAATGTCTTATGAGAGAGAGAGAGAGAGAGAGAGAGAGAGAGAGAGAGAGAGAGAGATGCAACCGGAGGAAGACACAACATTTAATGGCAGGCCTTCTTATGTTATAAAGCACCCGTGTTAGACCCTTCTACCTTTTAAAACAAAATATTCGCCCCTCTCCACCATATCCAATGTTTTCTACGGGTCTGCCATTAAGTGAAGTGTTGTGGCTTATGTCTTTTTATTCCATGCTATTGTAGGAACCTGGTGGATGGAAAGATGATCTGTATTTTGGCCGTCAAAGACTTGCAAATGCTAATACCATTCTCATAAAGCTGTGTACTGCCATTCCAGAAAAGTAATGTATACTTGTTTATTCCCAGTCTTTATAAACACCCAGACAGTACGTACCCCATTCATCCATTACCCATATCTTTATAATCACAGAGACAGTACGTACACCATATATTCCTAAACCATGTTATATATATATATAATCACCGAGACATTACGAACGCCATATTACAAACCCATGTTATATCTTTATAATCACAGAAACAGTACGTACACCAACCATGTATTCCTAAAATTCCTAAACCATGTTATATCTATATAATCATCGAGACAGTACGTACACCATATAATGCTTGAATATGTTATGTCTTTATAATCATCGAGACAGTACGTACACCATGTATTGCTAAACCATGTTATATCTATATAATCATCGAGAAAGTACGTACACCATGTATTGCTAAACCATGTTATATATATATAATCACCGAGACAGTACGTATACCATATATTGCAAAACCATATTATACCTTTATAATCACCTAGACAGTACGTACGCCATATATCCCTAAACCATATTATATCTTTATAATCACAGAAACAGTACATACATACACCATATATTCCTAAACTATGTTATATCTTTATAATCTTCGAGACAGTACGTACACCATATATTGCAAAACCATCTATGTAATCACCGAGACAGTACGTACACCATATATTACTAACCCATGTAAACCCACGTTATATCTATATAAGCATCAAGACGTCACGTACTTAATGTATTCCTTATAACAGGATGGATGGCCCGTGGACGTTGAGTATATAAACTAATATATATAATGATATATTTGATAGGTTAGCTGTGACCGAGTCTATTCTAGAGCCCATGTTGGAGGGTAACAAGCTACAAGATTTATTTAAAGACAAGAGGATATATATCTGTGATTTAGAGATATTAGAAGGCATCAAGTGTCTTGACGGTATAACGGTACGTGGTATTTAATTTGCAATTAAAGATGACCACCCACTACTGTAAAAGATACTAATCCACTCGAGTTAAGGATCCCATCCAATGCCGTTACAGACATTCGACTACTACCGTAAAAGACACTCGCCCACTGTCGTTAAAGACAACCGTTTAAGATACCCTGTTCGGTCGAACACAAGGTATTATCGATACATCCATCTGACAGACATATTTGATTGAACAGAAGAATATAATTTCAATACTAAAGAGTTGTAATGATTAAAACAAAGTAGAGAAATGGGAGATAATTAATGAAAACACGGAGTGAGCACAATGCAATGTCTTTTAAGGCATGAACATACCCACCTATTGCCAATACCGACACCCACCCACTGTAGTTATAGACACTCACCCACTATTATTAAAAGATCCACCCACAGCTGTTGAAGACACTCCACCACTGTCGTTAAAGACACCCACCTACTGTCGTTTCAGACATTCACCCACTGTCGTTAAAGATACCCAACCACCATTATCAAAAGACCCACCCACAGCCGTTAAAGTCACCCCACCACTGTCGTTAAAGACACCCACATACACTTCCAATCAATTTTTTGTCATAATTGTGTCTATTATTACAGATAAGAAATAATTATGTCTTTTTAATATTTTACAGCTTTGTGCGCCTATTGCTTTGTTTATGGTGGACAATAACAAGGAACTACGCCCTCTTGCTATCCAGTTGCATCAGAAACCAGGAGCAGATAATCCGGTAAATATTTGCATCTTATATATTTCTCTAAAAGCTAAACAACTATGTTCAAAATCGGCCATAATTCGTTCTGTAATTTTCCCCAAGTAGTGGACGTAAAGTTGTCATAGGATTCACTCAATCCCAAAATCGAAGTGCATAAAAACGTTGCCATTCATGATACGAGTAAGCCATCCGATGGTAACAAGAGTTTATTTATGTTAATAAATGTGTAATTGATAATTTATATAACAAAGCTCGTGAAGAATGCCGTACCGCTCAGATTGAATTAAAATGCATGACCAGTCAATAAAATTTAATTGTAATTTGAAGTAAATCATGGGGAAACGAAATGGATTTTATACTTAAAACAGGTCCCAGGGAATTATATAGAACTTATTAGGAATCGTTGTACCGTATGACGGGGGGATTTTTAAAATATTTTCAGGTGTTTTTGCCAACAGACCATCCTTATACATGGATTGTAGCTAAAATGTGGTATAATAATGCCGATGCCGCCTACCATCAATCACTAACACATCTTGGTAAGTAGATCAAACCGGTTTGGGTAGTCGATGAAGCCTGTTAGAGATCGGGCCCGTTAGGGAGACGATAAGGCCAGTTGGGTAGTAGCTCAGGCCGGTTTGGGTATTATATCCGACCAGTTTGGGTAGTAGATCAGACCGGTTGGGTAGTAGATTAATCGGGTTAAGTAGACGGTAATGCCGAATGGGTAGTTGACCAGACTGGTTGGGTAATAGATCAGACCGGTTGGGTTGTAGATCAGACCGGTTGGGTTGTAGATCAGATAGGTTTGCGGAGACGATCGTGTCAGTTCAGTTGTATATAAGATGATTTTCACGCGGAAAATGCATCTATCCGGAATTCTTGGTTGGTGATAAGGTTACCGAGGTTCAATGGTGTTTGAGAATTGCCGAACTTGTCAACCGGCTTCACAGTGTTCTCTCCTATCGAATTGTCTCTCTCACAGGACTTTAAAATCTTATAATGATATTTAACCAGTGCTAAATCCGGTTTATATCGGCATACCCCTTAGGTTTTCATTCAGCTCTATCCTGCAGCTTTATCGTGCAGCTTTACGGTTGCATTTTCGGAAATATTTAAAATATGTCTTAACGTGAAAGTACGTATTGTTTCTTCGAATTCTCTGAGGGTGTTGGGATGGCCTAGTGGTCTAGAGTGCCGCGCTTCGACCTCTAGCTGGTCGGTCACCTCTGGCTTGCGGCTGTGGTTTCGATCCCTGGTGTGAGCGTATGGGCGCCTCCTCAACCTCGTGGGTTTCCTCCGGCCACTCCGGTTTCCTCCCACTGCTAAAGACCCCTACGCGCAAGCGAATTATTGAAATAAAATTAAACCATATGTTAGTTCCCAATGACCTAGTTTGTGTCGAGTGGACGTTAAACCCATCTCTCTCTCTCTCTCTCTCTCTCTCTCTCTCTCTCTCTCTCTCTCTAATTCCCTAGAATAATGTAAATCTGTTTTTTTTCAGCGTTTACACATCTTGCCATGGAAGGTGTATCAGTTGCTACTCACAGAAATTTATCTCAATCTCATCCGGTCTTCAAAATATTAGCTCCACATTTTCTGTATTTATTGGCTATCAATACGTAAGTATTTATATGACTCTTACATCCGTCAGTGGTCCCACTCCCGATCAGAGGAACATAAAACATTCAGAAATTATCAGTAATTTATATTTATTGTCAACGATACTCTTACAAAGAACTACATAAAGGTAACGAACAATTTGCTCATTGCCGTCAATGTTAATACGCGCCTCTTTGAACGTGCGACACGTGGAAGTGTATGTTGACATTAGAGACTTTTTGTAAGCGTAAATTCCTGGTCCGTATCACGTATCCGTATCACCAATGCGTGTGTATTTATCATACGTGATACGGCACACGGATACGGCAACGCGCATCGAACAGCTATCATACGGAGCATTTCCGCATAGCACCGTCGTCTTTTTACCGTATTTTTGCTATTTTTAGACGCTGAAATGTTGTGCTATCACAGTGTTTTATGCATCCATGTGTTTCCTAGACCACGAAGGTGTAAATTTGATGTGATTTTAACCATGACAAAGACTGGAATTTCGATGTGCCTTACGCGGAATTTTCGTATTTTTTCTGTCTGCATGCTAGGTAATCTACGTGCTAAATTTAGGATTGTGGGGTCTTGCAAATTTGTAAAAGGGGTGTAAACTTTCTGAAATCATACATTAGTGAAACCAAAAATTGCTGTCGAGTCGAAGATTGTTAATAAGATTCGACGCAATTTTAAATAGTTTAGCGCCCGTCGAGCGACTTTACTCCCTTTAGGAATTTGTAGGCTAGTCACTTAACTAGTACTGATGTTGATCTTGGTAGGTAACTGCCATCCTGCTCACGTAATAGAACTAAGCTCAACTCTGCTACACATACGTTTGCGGCACAAAAATCTGCCAAATCTCTATTGGCAGCGATAGCAAACCTAAATACCCACTTAAAAGCCACTCATAATATGACCTCTGCCGCCCCTCCCTATTCAACCGATTAGACCATTTTGTAGTGAAGGTCGTCGAAAGTATACCCCCTCCCCCCCCCCCCAAAAAAAAACGCAAGGAATTGTAGATCTGCATTTTAATCATGTGGCATACACTTAATGTCCATGCCAAGGTTTTACGGAAAAGGTATACATCTTTCGTTGTTTCTGATTTTATTGTTTTTTTTTATAATCCTGCCATTTCAGTCGAGCTCTTCAAAAACTGGTCTCCCCTGGAGGTTGGATCGATAAATCAATGTCAACTGGTGCCAATGGACTGTTTGAACTTGTCAGAAGGGGGTAAGTATATAAATATTTTAGTATAAAGAATGTAACGATCGTAATAACGGTCAGCGTATTTATTGTAGGGGTTTTAACGCCCACTCAACACAAAATAGGTCATTTCGGGATTAACCTATAGTTCTATTTTATTTCTATAATTTGGTTGCGCAAAGAGGTCTTTAACAGTGGGAAAGAACCGGAGGACCTGGAGAAAACCCACGATGTTGGGCAGACGAGCTACTACTTGCCACGTACCAGCGGGGAATCAAAATCACGCTTCTTGACTCAATGACAGACTGCATGGTTTCACGCACACGCGTTTAACTAATTAGACCACTCAATATCCCTATCATTGATGAATACTGTCGTGATAATCTGGGCTATATTTACGTGTGTCATATAGATCATCCAGATTTTGGTTGAATACTTTGTAAAAGGTGTATTGTTGGACATAACAGCTCCCAATATCGGCTTCTGTTTTCTTTGTCATTCACAGCTATAATATATACTATATCTATATATAAAATCATTTGTTTCAGAGTAAAAGAATGGCGAATCGATGTTGATGGAACCCTACCTGAAGATTTGAAAAATAGAGGGGTTAGTTTCCATTTCACAACAACAGTGTAATGTTTTAGTCGCACCCTACCTGTTGTCGTTGGTTATCATTGTTCTAGCTACATAATACCTGTTTCATTGGTTATCATTCGTTTCGTTTTAGCTACATAATACCCGTTTTCATTGGTTATCGTTTATTCTAGCTACATAATACGTGTTTTATTGATTATCATTCGTTTCGTTTTAGCTACATAATATATGTTTTCATTGGTTATCATTTATTCTAACCACATAATACGTGTTTTATTGGTTATCAATCGTTTTAGCTCCATAATGCCTGTTTCATTGGTTATCCTTCGTTTTAGCTACAAAATACCTGTTTTCATTGGTTATTCTAGCTACATAACGCCTGTTTTATTGGTTATCATTTGTTCTAGCTACATAATACCTGTTTCATTGGTTATTATTCGTTCTAGCTACATAATACCTGTTTTAATTAATTAATCGATTTTTGATTTCATTACAGGTTGATGATGTGTCTGCTTTACCTAATTATCACTATAGAGACGACGCTTTACTTTTATACGAAGCCATTAAAAACTACGTCACTAAATATGTTGACCTTTATTATGGTACGTTACATTTTTTTATACTGGAATATTTATATTAAACGTGTATAATTAAGTTCACCGTAATTACGGTGCCTTTATTATACTGCGCTCAATATGACGTTATGTTTTATTTATTTATTATACCAGGGTATTTATAAATACGTCTCTAAGTACGCTCACCGTTATTATGTTACACTATCTATCAAGATACGTTCACCTTTATTACGGTATGTTACATTATACAAGGCTATTTATAGACGAGGTGCCTGGTCATAAAAAACATCTCCCACCCCCAATATAAGTACATTACATTGATCACCTTAGACCCTTGGATATAATATTCGTTGCTAATGTCGATAGAAAGACGGAGTAGACAGAAATGTATCTTCCTAGACAAAATCAAACTCTTTCGCATTTTACAATTATATCTATATGCTTGGTGCATCATAATCCCGATAGACTGTTAAAGTAATATAATTAAAACGATATCTTTACTTCATTTCGGGTTTATGCTTCTGATTTTCTACATTGGGTAAGATGTAACATATACCGCGCGGCTGTTGTTCCAAACGAAAATCATCTGGTTATATAAATCATCTAGAGTGTTAACGAGATAGAAAAAGCATATGTCATAATACATCAATATAGCTAAATGTAACCAGCAGGGAATTTTATCACGAAATATAAACTAGAAACTTATCTCAAAAGTAAAACAATACAAACCATACGATTTTATGAAAGGTTTTTTGTCCCATCCCAAATACTAAATGCTATTCCTAGCCAGAAACTCATGCCCTAAAAAGTATGTTTTATTCTAGAATGTTTCTAATTTTACTTTTAATAGACAGTTTCTATTAAAGATGCATTATGTTAGAGCTAAATCTTTTTGCTTTTGCCTCAAATGTTATATGAATTATTAGATAGTTATTCACGTGACAGGCCCATGATCAAATCTAAAGGCCATCAGATGGTTGTAATTTTAAAAGGATTGACTGGTCGCTTTTTATTAATTTAATTCAAAAATTGATAATCGAAACTTTGTTTATTATTGTGGCAGCGATAGCAATAAAATCGAGACTACGCTCTTCTTAAAACGAAATGAAAATGAAATGAAATGGGGTTTAACGTCCTACTGTTCTGCTCCTTACCTGGGTTTATGAAGACGGGCATATGCCATACAGTATGCTATGGGGGAAATTTTGCCCGGGCAGCGACCCTACGACCTACTCTTATATTGAATTCCAATTGCCAAGGGATGTTTTACGTACACGCCAATGTGTACACGGAACCTCGGTTTTTCGTCCCATCTGAACGACTTGACAGCTTTCCTTGTCAGGCCCTTCGTCCTGCATCACTGACAAGAGGGAAACCACGCCGGAAAATCTGGATGAACTTTTTCGGCCAATGCACCCGACCTCTAGACTAGCGAGCCAGCGTCTTAGCCACGTGACTCCCCCTATTCTTAAAACGTTCAGAATGTTATCTATTTGTCGCGAAAAACTATCGGCTCTTTATCTAAATCGTAGAAAATGTACATTTAAGACTGTTGTTAAAAGCATTTATCGCCCAAAAACACATAAATTACACAATCTACTGTGATATCTCCTAGGAGAAATCGTTCTACATGAATTTGATTGGTCAATCAAAAAGGATCCTAATTAAAAAGAAACTTTTTTTTGTTGAAGGAAATACTGGGTCAATATATAGGACTTTGCAATAGGTAAACTGCTGTCAAAAATGATGTATCACTACGCTGTAGTGTATTCAGATTCAGTAAAAGTGAAATCAATACTAAAGAATTATATTTATTTATTTGTGCATGTAGGAAAGGATTGGCTGATAAATAAAATCTCATACTCGTCTTTTTTAATATCAAAAATATCATCACTCGTTGATAAAGTAAAAAAAAACTCGGCAAGGACTCTTTTTTTTTTTAATTTATCAACTTGTGTTGATATTTTTGATATCAAAAAGACTCGTAGGAGATTCTTTATATATTAAAAAATACTCCATGAAGAATCTCCTATGTGCCAGTTTTGATATCAAAAAACATTATCGACCAGTGAATAAATGAATAAATTGATTTGGCATCGATGTAAACTGTAAAACGGGACTATCGTTCAGTAGAATAGGAAAGTTGTCACACATTCAATATCTACTGTAGACTGTGTTTTTGGGTGATAAATTTGTTTATTATTGCTATATTTCGGTCCCACAATCGCCCACATACAGTAGACGTGTAACTACTATATTTCATTAACCGAATATAAACAATGTTAACTTTAAATAATTGATTTACTAATTTGAATGATTTATGGGCCATAATATTTCTCTTAAATAAAAGTAGTTTTGATTGGGTATGCTCTCAGACTCCGTATGTAATATTTATTCCGGCATTCTGTGGCTTGGAACTATTTCTCTTTATTGAATCACTTATTGCATGTTTTACTTGCAGATTCCACAGAGAAAATAGACGGTGATTGGGAATTACAGAGTTGGGCGCAAGAGTTGAACTTAGATAAAGAAAAGGGCGGCGTTGGACTTCAAGTAAGATTGATATGACCATTATGTTAATTCGTATCTCAAAAGGTGGCTTGCAATGTTCAGTTACGGACGCTCCGCGGGTGGTCTTAAATTTATCCATATTATTTTAGCGTAACAGCACTGTTAGAAACGTATCGAAGATGCTACGCTATTCATGTTTTGGCCAGATAGAAACTGCAGACGCGTGCTGGTTTCCTGACATTTTAAAGACCCATGCTCACAAACAAATCATTGAACTACTATGTTTTATTCCGAAAATGAATGAACTGGGTTACGGCTGAGTGGACAGTAAACCCCATTCTTCAGTATTACATTGTATTATAAATGTTTTGTTTAAGTGTATATTGTATTATACTTGAACAATGTGTTGTAAATGTTGTGTTTCACGGTGTAGGTAATCACGGTGTATTATATTATAAATGTTGTTTTTTTCAGGGTGTACCTAATGGCGGTGTATTGAAGTGTAAAGAAGATATCATACTAGTTATAGGCTGTGTAATATTTAACTGTAGTGTTACCCATGCTGCTGCCAACTTTCTACAGTATGAACAATACGCATTCCCTGCCAATTACCCGAGTTTGATGAAAGGAAGTCCACCTAAAACAAAGGTAAAATACAAAACAATTCACTTGAGCTTCTTTATTTAAAGATGTATTATCTGAAAGGTTACTAAACTTGGGCTACATGTCTATAGTTAGCTCTGCTTGAGAACAGAAACTAAGCTAACTGCCGACATTTTAAGTGCTAAGTGGTTGATTTTAATCGAAATCACTATAAGCATACTTCGAAAATTTTGAGATGAATTTATACTGCTTCCATTTAATGGAATTGACTAGGTTTATTTAGTCTCTGTGTTTTTGCTAGACCTGAACCGGAGTACATGAACCGGAGTACAACCGCATTACAAAACATTATACTAATAATTTTTGGATATGGCAGTTATTCAGGACAGAGATTTATTCTCGAAGTATGGAGTAGGTGGATCTGTGTGGAGAATGATTTGAAAGTTAAACCTGCCTATCACGAGTCTTTGTTTTTTTTTTGGCTTAAAATGCTGTAAAAGCTATTAATTAGACATTTATTCACATGACAACCCATAATTAACTCTCTAGAACACCGGAAGGTCATGATTTTTATTTGATTGAAACACGACCTCTATTTAGTAATTTAATATAAAATGGATAATCGAGGCTATATTAATTATAGCAAATATGATAGCATTGAAATTCGAGACAATGGTATTTTTTATTCATAACTTCGTTTAGGATAAAGTAATTTGACTGAAATTTGCAATAGATATATACTAATTTTTCATTCTCTATTTTTGAACTATTACAAGAACGGACAGCCCCTTATCCAATTCTTACAGAAGTAAAACATAACTTTTAACTACGAAAAATGTTTTAATTAGATTGTTAAGATTAGAACCTAACAATTATTATTTTTAATTTTCTTCCATTATTTAGGATGCCATTGAGGAGAAGACAGTGATAGATTATTTACCGGACAAACGGACAACTCTAGATATTATGGTTGTTACTAAAATATTAAGTGGTCGAGGTACCAAATGTCTCGGTGATTTTGAAGTTCAGTATGTTTTTGATCCTAAAGCCGTGGACATCGTGAATGAGTAAGTAACCGAAGTGTTCAGATCTTTTAAGGGCCGAGACTAGCATATGGGGGAACACGGAGCACCACACTCTCCATTGCAAGAGCAGACAACTCTGCATGTGAGAAGGAGGCGGGCGGACACGCAAAAAGGGAGAAATGGGATACATAAAAAATTGTTATAAATAGACGAACTACAATTTGTGTATACCGAGTTGTTGAAATTTCAGAGATGTTGTAATTTAATAGTGGTCTGGAGGCAGTATAGCAATTCTCTCGGTGTCTCTTTGTTCCCTTTTTGCATGCCCATTTTTGTTAATTTCTTTTATTTAGAATGGACGAAGGGGGTTTGGATTAACATTTTCTGCCAGGTATTGGTAAATATTCATGGTTTTGACGCGGGAGGCTAACGGGGTTATCAGATCGGCTACGGTGATGTGTACGGCAACCAGTATTTATGTTTTAGTGAGTTTGTTAATCTCATATATAAATTATAATGCAAAGACAGGACCATTTGTTCCTCTCTGTCTGTAGTGATAAGCATTCAGCCCAATGAAAATTTGGGGTAAAGTTCGAGGTGGACAAAGAGTCCAGAATTAACATTGAAGTCAAAGGGGAAATTACTTGTTGTCTGCTACCTTGAAGGATCCGGTCTAGCACAGTGCGGAAATAGAACACCACAGCATACTCTTTAGATCATAAAGCCACTCAATGAATCGATTGACTGGTTTCAATTCCAAGCTTGTACGTGACCAAGAATATGGTCGCCTGTCTAACCGCGTACATTTACTCCGCTTTCCCCCCACTGCTAACGACAACCACTCATTGAAATCAAATGGAACCAGCAGAACAGTAGAACGTTAAACGCCATTTTATTTCATTTCATTTATAATAGTTATAATTTGTATGTATCGTTTCTATTTCAGATTCCGAGCGGATTTAAAAGTTATCAGCAAAACCATCAAAGATAGAAATAAAACGAGGAAGCATAAATATGATATTTTAGACCCAGAACTCATTCCAAACGCTATCAGCATTTAAACACAAGTATTCCGTCTAAAATGTATGGTCTTGAATCAGCTTAACTGTTAATTTCTGTCAGCAAGTCATCGGGGATACTCGATTGAACGTCCTGAATTGAAATCTCACAATCACCACTATAGCGAGAATTGACTGAGAATCTCAATGTGTAAGGTCTAACCCTAATCCCACTAGGGTTAGGGTTAGCGCCAGCCCTGTTTACATCTCGTGACCTTGACGAAATATGCAGGTGACCTTTATAATTAGACTTCGACCTCAACAGGGGAATGTTCGGCTACAACCCATGCGTTATTGTGTAAGCAAATGTTTCCAACCAACCAGGACTGCTGAAACATATTCGTTGTTTTTAATTACGTCATGGTTCTACTCACACCTCCCCCGATGTCGGGACTGACAGAACTGTGACGGGGCTGAATTCTGCGTCATCACGCAATTGAAATTCTGTCGGGACCTGCCGGGCTGACAATCGAGCATCCCCATCGATTCAGTTTTCTACACTGCATATGCTGTAGAAGAATGTGTTCCTGTTACGAATGGAGTTCTGTGCATCCATTTAGGTATTTTTGTCAGTTAATATTTTATGTAGTTTAAACTCAATATTTACTGGGGGTGCTCGATTCACAGTTCCGGAATTAAATTCCAAAACTGGCTTCAATCGAGTGAAAAGGAGAATTTCGGAGGACAACGCATGTGCCGTTTGTATAAAAATATTTCAACCAATCATGGCAGCTGAAACATATTTTTTACTGGGAATACGTCACGATTCTACTCACTCCACCTCAGCTATCGGGACTGGCAGAACTGTGACAGGACTGAATTCCTCGTCACTCGATTGTAATTCTGTCGATTCTGGACTGTGAATCGAGTATCCCCACTGTTAAATGGGTAATGGGAGACAACTTAGGTACTGATATCTGTTTTATTTTTGAACCCTTTTTATTTAAATTTCTTGTCACTTAAGCCCAGGAATATGTATCCCTTAAAATCGACTGTAATCTAAATAGTGATTTAAAGAATACTACTTTAAAATTTTTAGCAAAGAATAGAATTCTCAATTGTCAGATTTGCTGCTTTAATATATTTCTATATTTTTATATTTTGTTATCTTTTATTGTGTTAAATGTTGGATTATTCTATTAAGCTTAACGCAACACTAGAAGCGGAATTATCTCATTCATTTATGAATAAAATATTGTTTTTAATGGTTTTTTTTTTATTTTACAAACTAAATAATGTACAGCACCCTTGACGCTGACGTTCACTTTGTTGTCCCCCGCCTTTCGAAGAAAGTTGGGGCACTATTAAAATGGGTTCGTCTGTCTGTCTGTCTGCCTGTCTGTCTGTCCGTCTGTCCGTCACACTTTTTGGGACACAATAACTCTCTTCCTAATTGAGCTAGAATGTTCAAACTTGGTGTATGTGTTTATTAGGTCAATGCCTTGATGGAGTTCGAAGATGAGCATTATTTCCCGTAAAGGCTTCGGCTTTTCATGTATATTCAGCATACTATTCTAGTATCGCAAGAGTTATCGCTCTTCAAAGTGGAGGTAAAACAGTCATATCACATGACCAAACACTTGTATTTATTCAACAATAATCCAGGTAAGCAATCATTATTATTCTAGCGATCGCATGGATAGTAAGATCCTGTAGATCTCTTGATTTATCGCTATTTTTCTATTTTGTGTTTACTTTTAGCCAGTGTGGACGTTAGCTCCATACTTTTGAGTTTTCACTCATCTTTTATTGGTTGAACGTTGTTCAATTCTTATAAATATGGCTACCGATATGGACGATGTCCTGTCTATTACCGACCCAGAAGCAGATTCTGAGTTGTTTGGTTTTTTACCACCTGCTGAGGTATCGAAAAATATACCTTCTAAATCTAATAAAGCCAGGGGTAGAAAAGCAGGTAAAGTAAAATCTGTGGTTCAGATTGTAAATACTAATACTGAACCGACATGTACGAAGGTACAAACGCACTCAGACACGACGTCACAGGTGAGACCTGTTTACACGGCTAAAAATACACCAAATTTGATTGATTTGGATAATTTGTCTGAGGCAGATATAGCTGCATTAAAATGTAAATTGGGTTTGGTCGATTCACAGGTGAATAATGACTTTGTTTTAGAAGATGATGAATTTGCATTCAATGAATATGAGAACGTCTCAAATATGCCTAATTTAAAGGTAGAAGTTGACAATAGTCCTGTATCTGTCAGTGGGAGAATTAGTGGTGCTTTGTTTGATACAACAAATAATAATGAACCCCGTGAATCTGATGATTTTTGGCCATTACCTAAGCTAAAAACTCCACAAAGAAGCGAAAACATTCCCAGTCTTTAGCTGATTTAATTAATACGGCGTGCACGTCGCAGTGTTCAACTGATGATATCATTGATACTTATAAAATACCTGGCAATTGTGGAATGCTAGCGCCACCTTTAGTCAACCATGAGATATGGAACGAGATAGATGCAAAAAGCCATTCATATGATAAAAGTTTCAGGGAAATACAGCAACTAGTTGCTACTGGTATTGTTCCAATAGTAAAATTGGCCGAACTTCTAAAAAATCAAATTGCAGGTAATGACACTGCAAAGAGATTGATTTCTGATTCAATTACCCAAATTAGTCAAGTTCAATACCACTTGTCTCTGAGGCGTCGTTATCTCATTCGTCCTAGTCTTAAAAACAAACATTATAACATATGTAATATAAACACGCCTATAACAAGTTACTTGTTTGGAGATGATGTTTCTAAAGAAATTCGAAAATGTGATACAGGATTCTCTGTCACAAACAATATAGAAAACCTCAATCAATCTTTCCGCGGTAAAATGAGGTTCTCCCGCGGTGGTCAGGCCCTCCGAGACAGGGGCCAATGGCGATATAATACAAGTAATAGATTCCAACCATATACCAATTACAGGGGCGCAAGAAGAGGTCGCCGGTTTTTTTTTAGGTGTATCCAATCCTCAAAACAATGTGAGTTGAATATCTCTAATGTAGGGAATTTGAAATTCCATTTTGATGTATGGCATGAACTGACAAACGATCCATGGATTTTGGATGTTATATGTGGATATAAGATTGAGTTTATGAATAAAGCTATTCAATTGTGATTGCCTAATGTTATTAATTTTTCAGATGAATTTAGATTGATAATTGATAATGAAGTTAATGGACTTCTATCTAAAGGGGCTATCATTCCCTCTGTTTAAGAAAAAGATCAGTTTGTGTCCAATTTATTTATTGTTCCGAAGCCTAATGGTAAATTTCGCCCTGTTATAAACTTAAAGCCATTAAATGAGTTTGTTCTGTACGAACATTTTAAACAAGAAACTTTTCAGATTGTACTTGATACATTGCAAAAAGGAGACTTTTTTACTTCAATAGATCTTAAAGATGCATATTTTAGTATTGCTATACATAAGGATTATCAGAAATTTTTAAAATTTGTTTGGAACAACATACTCTATCAGTTTGTCTGTCTACCGTTTGGATTGTCTTCAGCTCCTCGGGTCTTTACCAACATTTTGAGACCAGTATATACTTGGTTCCGTTATCAAGGTATTCGGTGTACATATACTATTCAAAAAAAGTAGGGGATATTTGATTTTTAAGTGTTATTAAAGTCACCTAATGAAACTGACGAAGAAACAAATGACAAAATGAAATGAAGTTCACATTCATCGATTTATTCCAAATGATCGTTAGACTAAGTAAGGCACAGACTGACCATTATAAGGGTAAAATGATACCAAGGGTCAAACAGCAAAGTTACCTCAGCATCACAACAAAGTCAGTAACGGGTAAATCCTCCTCTGTTTGCCAAACAAGCATTGATCCGACGTGGCATACTCCTAATGAGACGTCTAAGGTCATTTTGGTCCAGATTGTCCCATTTCTGATGCAACGCAGCAGCAAGTTCTTGGACATTGGCAGGACGTTGTTGACGTTGACGTAACCTCTGTCCAAGCATGTCCCAGACATGCTCGATGGGGGAGAGGTCGGGACTCAGTGCTGGCCAAGATAATGTGGTGATGTTCTGTTGTTGGAGGTAACCTGTAACGATCCTGGCTTTGTGACATCGTGCGGCCATGACGTCGTGCGAACGGCACAACATGGACTGCCAAGATGTTGTCCCGGTAGTACTGGCCTGTAACACGCCCTGCAACAACATGTAAAGCCGTTCTTCCAGCAACAGTGATGCCTCCCCACACCATAACAGAACCACCCCCAAATCGATCATGTCTGATGACGTTAACGTCTTGGAAGCGCTCGTTTCGACGACGCCACACCCTCCTACGTCTGTCCAAAAAATCAAAAGTGAACCTTGACTCATCTGAAAACATCACATTGCTCCAGCGTCGATTATCCCAGTGTTGACGATCCCTACACCAACGACGTCTTGCCTGAATGTGATGATCTCTCAAACAAGGGATCACGCGAGGACGTTGGGCGCGAAGGTGACCCCTATGCAGTCGATTCAGAATCGTCTGGCCACTCACTCTCACACCAGTGTCTGTTTGAAGACGAGCGCTGATCTGATTTGCTGTGATGACACGATTTCTCAAGGCCAAGGTACGGATAAATCGATCCTGGGCTTGAGTTGTCGCCCTTGGTCGACCTAAGCGTGGTCTGTCCTGTACAGATTGTGTATCACTGTATCTGGACCATAGCCTGCTTATGACAGACTGAGAAACATTCATCGTCCGCGCCACAACCGCCTGTGTTGTGCCGATCTGTAGCATGCCAAGGGCACGTAACCTTTCATTTTGGGTAAGCCGACGCATATCAAAATTTGTTTTCTGGTCACTAAAACAATTAAACTGATGTTTCCACCCTGGAATTCAATGCCACAATGACTGTAACATTCAAAGTCGTGCAAATCGTGGGTTGGACCCCCATGATGATCCCAAGCATCACCTGCATTCCATGCGGTAGCTATTGGTGCGTTTGGGCGTCACATGTAACTGGAAATGTTTCTTCTGTTAGGTTCTATAGTGACTTTTTTCGTAGTCATTTGCATATTTTAGTATTATGCCCCCAAAATCAAATATCCCCTACTTTTTTTGAATAGTATATTATATTGACGATTCTCTTATAACGAATCAAGATGAACAGCAATGTTCTAAAGATACAATAGTGATCAAAAATAAATTATGCTCTTTAGGGTATATAATTAATACTGGTAAATCAAGTCTAGTACCAAAAAGACTATTGTTTTCTTTGGGTTCATTATTGATTCAGTGAAATTTAAAGTCTTCCTGACTGAGGATAAGATTAAAAAGATTTTGAAATATGCTAATTTCATCAAGTCTAAAAACTATCACATTTCTGTTAGAATTCTGGCTTCTTTTATTGGTTTAATAATTAATGCATTTTATGCAGTACAAGAAGCAGTGTTACATTATAGAGGTTTAGAAAGAGATAAAATAAGAGGACTTGGATGTAATATGAATTATGATAATACTGTACTATTGTCTGATCTAGGTATCAATGACATTTGTGGGTGGCTGAATAACACTGAAATTAAAAATGGCAAGACAATTAGACAAGGAAATCCACATGTCTCTATTACAACAGATGCGTCTTCCCATGGCTGGGGTATTCATGACTCAAAATCTGATATTGTTTTTGGCGGTAGATGGTCACTTGCTGAATCAAAGAACAACATAAATTATTTGGAATTATTAGCCATATTTTATGGGTTACAAGCCCTTTTTTTCGAATTGCAGGAATATTCATATTGAGATTTATTCAGACATTACCTCTGCAATCTCTTATATAAATAATTTTGGTGGCATGAAGTCAATTCATTTGGATGAATTAGCTAAAGATGTTTGGAACTGGTGTATTAATAGGAATATTTTTATATCTGCTAAGTTTATACCTGGAAAATTTAATCTCCAAGCTGATTTTCATTCAAGAAATTTTTTCTGATTCTACTGAATGGATGTTGAAAACTCAGATTTTTCACAGAATTTGTGATCAATGTTTTCATCCAGACATAGACTTGTTTGCGTCAAGACTCAATTTTCAAATAGATGTCTTTGTTTCTTGGCTTCCTGAACCAGGTGCTTATAAGAATGATGCTTTTTCATTCACATGGAGTGATTTAAATCCATATATATTCCCACCTTTTTCAGTAATAGGTAGGATAATTAACAAAGTTATATCTGATAAAGTAGAAAAAGCAATTATTATCATACCACACTGGCCTTCTCAGCCGTGGTTTCCTTCAATAATGTCGTGTTTAAATTCTTTTCCAATTAGGTTACCACGACACAAAGACCTTTCAGTAATGCCACACAGTCAGGAAATTCATCCTCTAGGCAAGTCAATGTCTTTAGCCGCAGTGACTGTATCTGGAAATTACTTAAGATGCAAGGTGTTTCAGAGTCAGTTATCCAAGTTATCATCAACTCTTGGCGTACAGGAACCAACAAACAATATGACTTGGCCTGGCAAAAATGGGTTATTTGGTGTAAATCTAGGGACTTTAATCCCATTCGTATATCTGAAGTAGATATGCTTGCCTATCTTGATTTACTTTTAGAAAATGGGAAATCGCATAGTGTGATTAATACACATAAATCTATGTTGATTCAAACACTCAAATTATTCAATAACTCTTGGTGTACAAACCCCAGGTTTATAGCTTGATTTATGAAGGGGGTTTTTAATAAATGTCCACCTACGCCGAAATATGATTCTACATGGGATGTTTCCGTAGTATTGAGATATTTGTCGGCTTTAATGCCTCTTGAAAGTTTGGGTTTAAAGTTATTAACCTATAAACTTGTGGCTTTATTAGCTCTATCTAATGCCCCAAGAGCACAAACTCTTGTAGCATTGAAACTTTCTAACATGAATATTCTAAAAGGTAAAGTTGAATTTATGTTTACCAATTTGTTGAAAACCCGTCGAGACACTAAATTCAAGATGGTTCTGTCTCATTTTGAAAATGAGAGTTTGTGTGTTATGCACACTTTATTGTTTTATGTAAGTAAAACTGAGAGTAATCGTTTGTCAGACCAGCTTTTGATTTCACACTGTACATATAAGGCTGTTACAACTAGTACTGTTGCTAGGTGGTTGAAAGATGTCTTAGCTGCATCTGGTATTGATGATAAATTTAAGGCCCATTCATTTAGATCTGCATCAGTGTCTGCTGCTTTTATGCATGGTTGTACTTTACAGGAAATTCTGAGAACGGCCGATTGGGCATCTGCGAAAAACTTTAAGAAATTTTATTTGAGGGATGTTGAACAGAACGCATAAGATTATTCTAGGGCTGTATTTGGCGATAAATAATTAGTACCATCACAGCAATGTAAATAAAATGTTTTAGGGTAGTGTTGTTGTCTTTCTTTCAAGGTGCTGAATATACATGAAAAGCCGAAGGCTTTACGGGAAATAATGACCCCCCCCCCCATCCAAGCATTGTGTGAAGGATGGGGGGCATTATTGAAGTGAAGCCGGAGGCTTAGCATGTATATTCCCACCCACACATGCTCCCTCCCTATTTTTGGAAAAGACAACAAGTGGGGTATTTTTAAATAATGATTGCTTACCTGGATTATTGTTGAATAAATACAAGTGTTTGGTCATGTGATATGACTGTTTTTATCTCCACTTTGAAGAGCGATAACTCTTGCGATACTAGAATAGTATGCTGAATATACATGCTAAGCCTCCGGCTTCACTTCAATAATGCCCCCCATCCTCCACACAATGCTTGGATGGGGGGTCATTTTCCGCTTAGGGTAAGCAGAGATAAGCAATTTGATTGGTTGATGCTTTGGGACACGATAACTTTAGTTCTAATTAAGTGAGAGTGATGAAACTTGGTGTATAGTTTCATTACAGTAATACCTTGAATAAGTTCGATAATGAGCATTTTCTGCCCAGGGTAAGCAGAGCGATACGCAGTTTGATTGGTCGAGACTTTGGAACACAATAACTCTCCTTCTAATTGAGTTAAAATGTTCAAACTTGGTGTGTAATACCTTGAATAAGTTCGATAATGAGCATTTTCTGCCCAGGGTAAGCAGAGCGATACGCAATTTGATTGGTTGATACTTTGGGACAAGATAACTTAGGTTCAACTTGATTGAAATTTTTATGCCAATACAATGACTGCATTCTCATTCAGTAATGGATTCGACAGTAACAGTGTATAGAAACGATTGACTCGGACACGAGGGCCCTTTCCCTTGGCCAGAGGGACCCTTTTGTCAAGCGCGGGGGCCCTTTTGTCTGCTTTTAGGGTCCCCCTAACTTGGGTACATTTTCATTTTTCTCGTCGGTTTTAGCATTTTTCTTTATAAAACACTTTTGGATGACACTTCGTGTACAGTTTGATTGCTCGATACGTTTGAAAAAAATAAATGTGCGATTAATTAATATGTGTCATCTATTTATTTTGGGATTTCGGCGGGGGTCATCAGCCTCACTGTTGGCTTGTTGTTAATTGCTTGCAAGGTTTTTGCTGTTTTCGGCTTGTCCGCCATTTTGTCTTGCATGTAGTGCGGTTGTCTGCTTTGACTAGTCCTACTCGCAGGAGAGTTTGTGGTCTGATACCGAAAGGGGTTGTTTCTAATGAGTGTGCAACAAAATAAAATGCGGTTTAACGTCTGCTTATAAACTGGGCTAATGAAGATGGACATACGCCATGCAGTGTTCTGTGAGGGAAATTTTGCCCGGGCAGCGGCGCTAAAGCCTACTCATATCGAATAAGAACTGCCAAGGGGGAACCACACCGGAAAATCTGGATGAACTTTCTCGGCCAACGCAGGGATAGAACACCCAACCTCCAGGCTAGCGAGCCAGCGTCTTATCCACTTAGCTACCGTGATCCTCGAGTCTGTAACCAATTTGTGATACCAATTTACTCACTGGTGCTGTCAGTTAAAAACTATAGATGAAAATACTATTATAAAAACTGTAACTATGAAGAAATTAGTCTTGGTTATATTAATCAGCGTTTGCCTTTATACATATCGCTGAAATGTATGTGTGCCTTTCATAGGCGGTCAGATTCAAGCCTTACACTAAAGGGGAAATACGATTTTGAATAGAGCGGTACAGTATTGAGCTTATTGTTTGATTATAAGCTTATTGCGATTGGAAATTGGGCAAAATAAGAATTTTTTAAAATAACATTGGTGAATTAAAAAATAACCCTCAGCAAGAAGTCCTATAGAATTATTACCTATTATATTTGCTTCAAATATCTAGATTATTTTAGGGTGGGTGGGGATTTCTTATATTATTTTAAGACTGTTAATTTTAATTGATTTTGAAAAAGCGTTTGATTCCATTTTGGGGAATTCATTCAAAAAGCATTCACCTTATTCAATTTCCAATCTTCTACCAAACATTGGGTCAAGACCTTATACAACCAGTCTATATCAGGAGTTATACAAAATGGCTTTCTGTCAGAACCAATTACACTAGGTTGAGGATGTAGACAGGGCGATCCTCTGTCCCCGTACATATTTATCATCTGCGCCCAACTCCTCACAATCCTCATTAAAAACACAAAAGAAAAAAAAGGATTACATATTGTCGGCGAAGAATAATTTATTATACATTATGCAGATGATACTACTTTCACCCTCAATGGATCACAATCATTTCTTGAAAATACAATGACAACTTTAGATCTCTTCGCTTCGGTCTCTGGACTAAAAATTAATCACCTTAAAACAAAAGTAGTCTGGCTAGGCTCCAAGATGTTCCCCAAAAAAGTTTTCCATCATTCACGCTGGGGATCAACTATACTTTTAATCGTTTAGGAATAAATTACTCAACAACATACCATTCAGTAATTTATGAAAACAAACTTCCTGGAATTAATAGTCTTCTCAAAACTTGGAAAACTCGCAGATTAACTATAATAAGGAAAAAACAGTAATTAAAACACTAATCCTACCCATAATATCATCTATTAATCTCACTATCCAGCCCCTCCAAAGAATGCTTCATCTGGTAAAATAAGCCTGACAGAATTAAACGTCTAATACCAGAAGTGCACTTTTCGTGTATTTTCTTGGATGCACGTGGTTGAATGATTGAAGAGAAGACTCTTGTTTGTTGTTAATAATACTATAGTCTTTGGTAAACAATAATCAACAGCAGACAATTAAAATAACAAATTTTGGTTCTATGCTTAATAATAGATAAGTTCCAATAAGGATATGGGATCAGACATAAACTTATGTCTCCAAATATCCAAATACAGGTCTGTTCTTCGGAATGTGGTCTAAGCTGGTCTCCCAAGACACGTGTGTAGCAAGGTCTCTCCTCATTCTGTCATTTGGGTCTATGCACCGCCTAGGACATCCTATAAATCTATCGTCTATACAAACAATATACTGTAGTAACAAAGAATACTGGAGACAGATGACTTAAGAAATATATAAGACAATATGAAATAGATATAAATGGGTGGTGGTGGAGGATAAAATCCATTAACATATATAGTTTACTTAATTAAGTAATACTGTGCGGATTAGAACGACGTATTAAACAATCACTATTTGGCGGTAATTCACCCTACTATAATACTCTTCAGATTTTAAGAAAATATCCGTCCCGAATATCATCAATCGGTACTTTATAAAAACAATCATAATTCATCATATCCATACAATAGAGACTATGTTTTTTTTATCGTACCGACATTAGTAATGATGATCGAGACTTGACAGAAAAAATTCAATCGCTATAATCGTGGTTCAGACAGAAATTTTCAGCAAATTCCCTTTACATTATCTAGTTTTTAACTATTTTAGTGAGAACTGCCAGCTGTGTATCTAATCCCATCTCCCATAATGTATCTTTAATATGATACAGATGGGCGTTGTCTTCGTATGGCTGGTTGGTTGATATACCACAACATAATACAGATATACACGTAGATCCCGTACTTTTATATTTCGTCACAGCTTATTGATTGCTCTACAGGTGGACATGGAAGACGCGCAGGCAACATTTTTTTATGTTTTCTCACTCCTGGGTGATTGTGCTACTACGCCGGCGGTGATATCAAATTTATGTGTAGTCCAGGTTAACCTATATCAAGTAGGTAGAAGGTAGTCGCGAGTAAGTTGTTTTTGACACGATTCACTGCCTTCAAAATACACTTAAACATTTTAGACAAAATGAAGGACGATTTCTTTATATATGTGGCTACCGGAGATAAGAAACATGCCGGCACGGACGCAAATGTGGCCATCATTCTTCACGATGAAAATGGCAACTCCACACAGGAGATCATCTTGGATAACTTCTTCAAGAATGATTTTGAAAGAGGACATTTGGACGCGTTCAGGGTTTCCCGGTCGAAACTAGGTTCTGTAGGTAAAGTGGGCAAGATAGAGTTATGGCGAGATAATGCTGGTCTGGGCAGTGCCTGGTATGTGGATAAAATAATTGTGGAGAACGCTAAAACGAAGGAACAATCCGTGTTTCCTATATTACGTTGGATTAAAGCTGGATACCACTATAAGATTAAACATTTGGATACGTCCTTGCCACAATGTGACAGACATTGCGAACAGAGGAAGATGGAATTAGAGGATAAAAAGAAATTGTACCAGTTTGAATCCAAGTTACCAGGATTACCTGTTCAGGTATGGCTTGTATCATTATTTGGGTGACACAGGTGGCTCAGAGATTAAGGCGCAGGCTCACTCACAAGGAGAGGCGGGGTTCGAACCCAGGGATTTCCAGCGTGATTTCTCTATTTGTCAGTGGTATGGGCGGAGGACTTGGAAAGGAACATGGTATAAACCAAGGTTTCATGTACATCTTGGTTTACACGTCTAAGAACCCTTGACGGTTAAAATTCAATTGCTATCCTGGCAAAATTCCCCTAATAAAACACGGTATGCCGTATGTCCGTCTTCATTAGCTAGGTGGACGTTAAACGTCATCCATTCATTCATTCGTTCGTTTGTTTCTTCGGCCGCTCGCTAAGTCGCTCGCTCGTTCGCTCCTTCGGATTTGATGTATATCAGTATGCATTATTCTACAACAGTTCTGCCACTACCCATTTGTGGAAGTGTGTTACTGTTGTCCAGCAATCTGGTGTACAGATTAGTCCAAAAACATTGCTGATGAAAACGGGTGCCTAAATAAAACGCTTACTCAAATATGGTAATGTTTCTCCTTAATAGATGAAGCATCTAAGGGGTATCGCCAACTCGACACAAACTAAATCATTTAAGAAGGATTAACGCCAATTTTGTTTTTAATAATTCGCTTGGCGTAGGGGTCTTTAGTAATGGGGGGAAACCGGAGAACCCGGAGAAAAAGGGGATCGAAACCACGCCACTTATTATTACTTTATAGTTGCTATGGAAACCACCAAATTTTACGGTTTGTGTATATATTATAGAATTGTAAAATATATCATTAAATTGTTGTTATGCACTGATAAACACCGTGTAGTCACTCAATTTTATCTCTAATTTAACTATGATTAATAGGTCATGTATATTATTCATATCCAGCTCACATTTTTGAAAAAAATAATGAAATAAATCTCCATTTCTTTTCAGATCAAGGATCTACCCGACGACGAGTTGTTTTCCTTCGATTACTCAGTAAGCTTTAGTGATTTTCATATCATATATAAATTGTTATTGAGTCATCCATGATAAATGTAGGTAACAGACCGCGTCGAAGTGCAGTCAACTGTAAGAATATTTAGCTACTTCACAACTAGGAGTAAAAAAAACTCGGTTCGGGTTGTATGGGTAGCTCTTTAATGCATTTTATTAACAAAACCATGTGACCTTAACCTTAATATATTTGTTAGTAAAAAGTACATATATATATATAATACAGCACGCAATGACCCATGATAGTTAGAAGATAAACAAGAAAAATGTACAAACAACACGATCAAAATACTGATGTCGTCATCAGAACACCATCGGTGTCCTCAGTACACTAACAACCAAGGCCGTATGTAAGATTTTAAAAGTAGGGATGCAGCAGAGTGGTGGGCGCAAATATAATGACCATATTACTAAGCGCAGAGCGGCGACCGCCGCGCTCACACTGTGGCGGTGGTCTGGGGACCCCTCCCCAATACAATTTTGAAAATTAGATTGTCGTCAACGCGTTTTCCACGCACATGGAGCCGCAATCAAAGTCGCTAGCAAATGATTCCATATGTCGATTTGGTGTGAAACACCAAAATGAAACATTTTTTGTCCCCTAAACTAGTACTGAGTCGATGCCAGAAAATTTTCTGACCCTTGTCCCGTGGAATATGTTATGTTCGGAGGTGGCAGATTTTTTACGAGGGGCATTTGCTCCTGCCCCCCCCCCTCTTTCGATCCGCGCCTGTGGTGGCTCCTCATATAAAAAAGATTGGATCAGGTTAAACGGATCAGGTACCCATTTATAATTGAAAGGTTGTCAGATGGTGTTTTTTTGCCGGGGGGGGGGGGGCGCCATTTCTCGGGGGTGCAATGCAATGTACCCCCTGAATCCCCGCTAGGTACGGCCCTGCTAACAACACGGATTATCACTAATATCACCATCAAAATAGTAAATACGTCACCCGAACATTAACAGCGACATCATAACACCAACAACGTCACCCAAACACTAATATCGCCATCAGAACGCCAGGGAATCACGGTGGCTAAGTGGGAAAGGCGCTGGCTCGCTAGTCTGGAGGTCGGGTGTTCGATCCCTGCATTGGCCGGGAAAGTTCATCTCGATTTTCCGGCGTGGTTTCCCCTTGTCAGTGAAACAGAAGGAGGGCCTGACAAGGACAGCTGCCTAGTCGTTCGGATGGGACGAAAAACCGAGGTCCCCTGTACACATTGGCGTGCATGTAAAAGATCCCTTGGCAGCTGGAATTCGATATAAGAGTAGGCCGTAGCGGCGCTGCCCGGGCAAAATTTCCCTCATAGCACTCTGTATGGCGTATGCCCGTCTTCCATTATTCCAGGTCAGGTGCAGAAGAGTCGGACGTTAAACCCCATTTCATTTCACCAACAATGTCATCATAACACTAACAGCGTCATCAGAACGTCATCACAGAACACTGAAAGTGCCACCGAAACACCAAAGCCGTATATAAAGTTGCGACAACTGTGAAGCCAGAAAATTCACATGACATCATGAAAATATGACGTTATGTGTAAAAAGACGCCACCTACGCACTATCTATTTATAATATACCCTATTTTATTGTTGTGTCGCAATTGGCTGCCCAGACATACAGGGTGTGGATAGATATGTCATAGATTTCTGCGAAAAAGATTCTATTGGAGATAAAACATATATTTTTAAAACGAAAAGTATAGCTGAAAATACTATCATATATTATGCAATAAAAAGAGTATATTATTGTTAGGCCTATATAACTTACTCATAAGAAAATAGAATAGAAGATCACCAGATAAGAGCGCTATGCATTAAATAAATTTAAAAATCAGATTCATCTGAACAATTCTGAATAGACTAAATAGAGCACAGGAATCTGACCTTTTATCCGCGTATATATGCATACACCATACCGAACTAGACATAATATAATAAAAAAAGAACAGGAATGCAATGCCTGTTGAAGCCTCGATTGTACCTGCTCTCGCTTCGGCACGTTTTTGTTCAACAATTCGTAATGTCAGGCAATCTAACCTCTGCCAATTCACTCAGATATGATTTTTCTTCAATCTAGCCGTTTTGACTTGCAAAATACTTCCCACAAAACGATATCATAGCCATTTGATTCCAATATTTACATTATTTTCCTTCGTTGACGTTTGTCCTCAACTCCATGCGCTGACGTCATACAAAATCAATCCGCAGTGACTAGATCACTGAATCAAGTGCCAAAGATATTTTGAGATTTTCTCTGCCATTCCATTTTCCTCCTTTTGCATGACAAATTTTGGTAACTTTTGGGTGTAGAATCGAAGAAGAGGGTTTAAATATACATTTTCTGTCAGGTTTATATTCATGATTTTGAGGCGGAAGTATACAAGACTTCAGAGATTGGTTAGGTTTTTGTATGACGTCAGCGCATGGAGTTGAGGACTAACGTCAACGAAGGAAAATAATGTAAATATTGGAATCAAATGGCTATGATATCGTTTTGTGGGGAGTATTTGTGCAAATCAACACGGCTAGATCGAAGAAAAATCATATGTGAGTGAATTGGCAGAGGTTAGATTGCCTGACATTACGAATTGTGGAGCAAAAACTTGCCGAGGCGAGAGCAGGTAAAATCGAGGCTTCAACAGGCATTGCATTCCTGTTCTTTTTTATTATATATTGTCTAGTTCGGTATGGTGTATGCATATCTATATACAGATAGAAGGTCAGATTCCTGTGAATAGAGAAAGTTCACCTTGATGTTGACAAATACATAAGACTACATGAATGAGATATTTTTATGATATGATTCAACTATATAAATGGTATGCAACAAGACGGCATTGTACGTCTTAGGTTGAGCTGAATAAATTATGATTTTTCCCACTACATGTATTTGATTTGTTTATTTTTTGCAATGTCTATTTACTGTCTTGTCCGCAGGTTTATCTTTAAGATTTTCTTGGGTTTGCGTGTTGTGCGATCCTGCTCTACTTACTATTTTTGTCATTAAAACATCTATGGGTGGTTAACAGTGTATACCTAGATTTTTCTACACCAAGTCTATTGCATCCAGATATTTAAAGCGCGTTAACAATATATTCATGTAAGAGTAACTATATCATTTCTGGGTTAACAATTCGTAGTCTACAATTCATATTTACAAAACTATGGTTTATCCCAACTACAGGGTTCATCATGTTTTGGAGACTACCTGGTAGATCATGGCTTAGAGACTGTCCGAACTACAGGATACATCATGGTTTAGAGTCTCAGTGTCATGGTTTAGCATATTCCTGAAGCAATGACCCGAGAAATCCATCTCTGGCCATTGCTGGAATAGCGTCTGTTTCTTGAACTTATGCGGGAGTGTGTCTATTCTTTCCGTTCAATGAAAGCTATCACTTAAGTACAGCAACATGACAGTCCTTCGTTTAATCTTGGTCTTCCCTAAAACTTTGGACAGTGATTTAATGTATTAAAAAAGGTGAAAGTACGTTCGTTTCCAAACAGTATTGTTTACATTCCATTCGACTTGATAGCCTCGTTTGTCACGCAATTAGTTTTACTGCAGTATTCTGCTTTGCACGGGTTAATTAGGCATAATAAAATCGTGAGCCATGACGTAACGTTATGTAAACATATTTGGTCCAATATTGGCACTCGTTTTAATTGTAAAGCTTTTGTAGGGCAGCTAGTGATTGGTTGGTAGACGGACTACTGACCAATCAAAATTTAAAACTACAATATCCACTCATAATAGCAGTGTGTTGTAGGATTACCTCTAATCAAACGCAACACTGCGCGGAGTATGTGGTTTAGAGACTCTACCCAAACTACAGTTTAGATGCCCACGACCACCGCTCCGTCCTGGTAGCTGTGTTTGAGGAATTTAAAAAGAAATTATTTATCCCCCCACCACTGAAAGACACCGATTACGAGATATCGCTCTCCGATAATCTCCGGAGAACGCGACGCCCTGGGCTATTGAATTATGTTAATTACGTCATTTTTTCCTTAGCCGAATTCGGCCGATTTTGAATATGAATTTGTCTGACATTTTTATCATTGAACCTAACAGCATTGGTTTCTTTTCCAATTTGTTTATTATAAATTGTAGCCCGTAAAGCGTAACCCCAAGAAAAAGATAAAACGTTTTGTTTAGTAAAGCTATATGACGCCATGACGTCATACTTTTTATGGCGTCATAGTTGGGACCCACAATGGCGCCTGTAAATGAGTTGTCGTAACTTTCCCTATACATGTACAGGACTTTGCGAAACACGTTTATTAGTAAGCATGGTCCCGTGAACACGTTGATGTGCGGGCTAAAAAACCTTGTCGCAGTCCAGGCGAAATTAGGACGTGACCGAGCGATATGGAATTTAACGTTCACGCGAAACAAACTAGCTCATTTCGGGTCTCGCATATGGAACAGTTTTATTATTTCAATGAGTCGTACGGCCTTTTAAAAGTCTATTTAATGTTTTAGTGATATATGATAATGCTTTAAAAACTGGACATAGCTAATTTTACACACATGTATATAAATTAGTAATAGTATTGTTAATTTAATGTTTTTGTTTTGATTTCAGTGGGATATAACAGCTTCCAAAGTACAACTATTAGCTTCTGGGAAATATGCAATTTGGACGACAGGAAAATGGGAGAGTATGGAACATTTAAAAAACATCTACAAACAGGGAACTTTTCCTTTACCACAGGTAAGAAGAAAACAACAATGGGCGTTATATTTGATACCCACGCAAAACCAAACAGATTTTAATTATAGAGGCTCGGATATTCCAAACTAAAAGGCTTATCGAAATGAAATAAAATAAAATAGGATTTAATGTCTTACCTTACTGAAGGCGTCAAGCATTACGCTGTGAGCGACATTTAGTTGATTTAGCCTGGACAGAGAAGAGAAGAGAGAGAGAGCGAGAGAGGGAGAGGGAGAGGAGAGAGAGAGATTCAAATTTTAAAACTTCGCGTTTGAGTAGGAGTCTTAAGCAACGGGATGAAATCGGAGGAAACCACAACACTTCACTTAATGACAGACCATATGCTGTAAAGCGCACGCGTTAGTCCACTCAAACTTTTGAAATAAATATTCGCCCCTCCCCGGCCACCTCATCCGTTGTTATCTTCAACGCGTACTGGTATATGTTCATCTATGTCGACTTTTTATTTCGTGCTATTCCAGGAACCTGATGGATGGAAAGATGATCTGTATTTTGGGCGTCAAAGACTTGCAAATACTAATACCGTTCTCATAAAGCTGTGTACCGCCATTCCAGAAAAGTAATATATATTTGTTTATTCCCTGCCTTTATAAACACTGAGACAGTACGTACCCCATCCATCCATTACCCATATCTTTATAATCACAGAGACAGTACATGTAACATATATTCCTAAACCATGTTATATCTATATAATCATCGAGACAGTACGCAGACTATATATTACTAAACAATGTTATGTCTGTATAATCACCGAGACAGTACGTAGACCATATATTCCTAAACCATGTTATATCCATATAATCACCGAGACAGTACGTAAACGATGTATCCCTAAACCATGTAAACCCACGTTATATCTACAAACACTGAGACATTACGTACCTTAGTCATTGATTACACACTGATATGTATAACAGGATGTATGGTCAGGGAATGTATAAACTAAAATATATAATGATATATTTGATAGGTTAGTTGTGACCGAGTCTATTCTAGAGCCCATGTTGGAGGGTAACAAGCTACAAGATTTATTTAAAGACAAGAGGATATATATCTGTGATTTAGAGATATTAGAAGGCATCAAATGTCTTGACGGTATAACAGTACGTGGTATTTTATTTACAATCTCAGGCAGTAGATGTTCATCCTCGTTAGCCCCAGTGTCCACATTCGTTGGTGGAGTTAAACTGAGTGAGACCTCTGGGAATGCCAAGGATGGGAGATGTTTTTTTATCTCGACGATTATACACTTTCGTTAAATACAACCACCCACCACTGTTTTAGACATTCACCAACTATCGTTAAAGACAATCACCCACTGCTGTTAAAGACATTCACCCACTGCCGTGAAAGGCATTCACCCCCCCTTCCCATATAAGATACCAACACACTGTCGTTAAAGACCGTTAATGGTATTCATTCACTGCCGTTAAAGACCCTCGACTATTACCGCTAAAGACACTCACCCACTACCGTTAAAGACACCCATCGACTTCCGTTTACAACAACACCCTACTGTCGTTGAATACACTCACCCACTGTGGTTAAAGACACCCACCACTGGCGTTAAAGACACTCACCCACAATCGTTATAGGTGTCCACCTACTGCCGTTAAAGATACCCACCTATTGTCAATAACGACACCCACCCATTGTCGTTTCAGACACTCGTCCACTATCGTTAAAGATACACAACCACTATTATCAAAAGACCCACCAACAGCCGTTAAAGACACCCCACCACTGTCGTTAAAAACACCCACCTATACTGCCATTCATTACTTTTATAGCCGCTTGTCATAATTGCGCCTATCATTATAGATAAGAAATAATTATGTCATTTTAATATTTTACAGCTTTGTGCGCCTATTGCTTTGTTTATGGTGGACAATAACAAGGAACTACGCCCTCTTGCTATCCAGTTGTATCAGAAACCAGGAACAGATAATCCGGTAAATATTTGCATTTTATATTTCTGTCTAAAAGCTGAACAACTATGTTTGGAATCGGCCATAATTCATTTAGTAATTTGCCCCATACCTTGTGTTATTAAATAACAGAGAAGAAGTTTATCTAAATATACCTCGTGTGTTTAATAACACGAGAATTAGTTATATCCATGTATACCTTATGTTATCAAATAACAGAGTAATAGTTATACTTTGTATTTTGTCGCGAATATTTCACCATACTTCCAGATGTCATCCCTTGTCCACCCTTTGAGTTTTCCGGGTCATCTGGATAGCCCACTACCGCCCCCATTGTTAAAGACCCCTATCGTTGTATTGGGGTTTTAAAAATATTTTCAGGTGTTTTTACCAACAGATCATCCTAATACATGGATTGTAGCTAAAATGTGGTATAATAATGCTGATGCCGCCTACCATCAATCACTAACACATCTTGGTAAGTAGATCAAACCGGTTTGGGTAGTAGATCAGACCGGTTGAGGAAAAGGTTGATAAGATCAGGTGGGTTGGGGGAGGTGACCAGTCAGGATGGGGAGTCGATGAAGCCTGAGATCGGGTCCGTTAGGGAGACAATAAGGCCGGTTGGGTAGTAGATCAGACCAGTTTGGGTAGTAGATCTGACCTGTTGAGGATCAGACCGGTTTTAGGTAGTACATCAGACCGGTTTTAGGTATTACATCAGGCAGGTTGGCGAGTCGGCGAGGCCGATTAGGTAGTAGACCAGACTGGTTGGGTAATAGATCAGGCTGGTTGGGTAGCAGATCAGACCTATTTTGTCTCCTTAGTATCGGCGAATCTTGATTGATAAATGAACCAAGCGCGATAACTTTCAGATACACATAATATCTCGGTGATAAGGGCTTTAAAATGCTAAAATGTTATTTAACTAGTGTTGAGACCGGTTTGTATCGTCATACCCCTTTTCTTTTCATGCTTAATGGTGGAACAAAGTAGTGTATTATAGCTTCAGGGTTGTTATTTCGGAAATATTTATTCATGTAATTTATTTTAATCTGAAAGTACGTATATATTTTGTTTCTTCTAATTAATTCCATAGAATAATGTAAATTTGTTATTTTTCCAGGGTTTACACATCTTGCCATGGAAGGTGTATCAGTTGCTACTCACAGAAATTTATCTCAATCTCATCCGGTCTTCAAAATATTAGCTCCACATTTTCTGTATTTATTGGCTATCAACACGTAAGTATTTATATGTCTCTTACATCCGTCAGTGGTCCCACTCCCGATCAGATGAACATAAAACATTCAGAAATTATCAGTAATATATATCTATTGTCAACGATACTCTTACAAAGAACTACATAAAGGTAACGAACAATTTGCTCATTGCCGTCAATGCTAATGCGCGCCTCTTTGGATATGTGTAGACATTGGCATAGATAGAAAACGTGAATACCCACTTAAAAGCCACTCGTATGTCTCTGCCGCCCCTCCCGATTCAACCGACTAGATCATTATGTAGTGAAAGGCATCGAATGTGTAAAAAAACAACACAACGAAGTATAGATCTGTATTTTTATCAGGTTGCACACATTCAAATGTCCATGCCAAGGTTTTATAACAAGATATACACCTTTTGTTGTCTTTGATTTTATTGTTTTTATAATTCTGCCATTTCAGTCGAGCTCTTCAAAAACTTCTTGCCCCAGGAGGTTGGGTTGATAAATCAATGTCTACTGGTGCCAATGGACTCTTTGAACTTGTCAAAAGGGGGTAAGTATTTGAGACATATTTATAAGGAGCGCAGTATAATCAAAGCACATAATGAAACGAACTGAAATGAAAGGGGGTTTAACGTCCTACACAGTGCCTGTAATAACGGTGAACATAATTCGATACCTGACTACCGGTCAACGTAGTTAGTTACGGGGTTTAGCGCCCACTCAACACAAACTAGGTCATTTCAGGACTAACATACACTTCAATTTTATTTGAATAATTCGGTTGGCATACAGGTCTTTAGCAGTGGAAAGGAACCGGAGGACCTGGAGAAAACCCACGATGTTGGGCAGACGACCTACTCTATAAGAATGTGTAGTCGCCATCGTCGCGGCGATCTAAGAAGGGAGAGAGAGAAATGGGGTTTAACGCCCACTCGACGCAAACCAGGTCATTTGGGGACTAACATGTGGTTTCAATTTTATTTCAATAATACGCTTGCGCGTTGGGGTCTTTAGCAGTGGGAGGAAACCGGAGTGCCCGGTGGAAACTCACGAGGTTGAGAAGGCGCCCCTATCTCCATGCCACATACGCTCACACCAGGGACCGAAACGATAGTCGCAAGCCAGAGGTGACCGGCCAGCTAGAGGTCGAAGCGCGGCACTCTAGACCACTAGGCCATCCCAACCCATCTAAGAAGGGAGGCTAACTAAAATCCTATTGGATAATAACACGCCTCTAAATACGAAGCAGGAGGTGTTATATCCGAGTTACAGCTCCCATTGTAATTCACGGCTAGGCCTAAAATGTATCTATGAAATTATTTGTTTCAGAGTAAAAGACTGGCGAATCGATGTTGAGGGAACCCTAACCGAAGATTTGAAAAATAGAGGGGTTAGTTTCCATCGTATGTTTTAGCTACACCCTACCTTTTGTCATTGGTTATCATTTGTTCTAGCTACATAATACCCTTTTCATTGGTTATCATTAGCTACATAATAACTGTTTTCATTGGTTATCATTTGTTCTAGCTACATAATACTTGTTTTCGTTGGTTATCATTTGATTTAGCTAGATAATATCTGTTTTAATTAATTAATCGATTTTTGATTTCATTACAGGTTGATGATGTGTCTGCTTTACCTAATTATCACTATAGAGACGACGCTTTACTTTTATACGAAGCCATTAAAAACTACGTCACTAATTACGTTGACCTTTATTACGGTACGTTACATTTTTTATACTGGCATATTTATATTATACGTGTATAATTATGATCACCGGCATTACGTTGCATTTATTATACTGCGCTCCTTATAAATATGTCTCTAAGTACGTTAACCCTTATTACCATAGGCGTACGAGCCAGTGGGGCAGGGAGGGGGGAGCTGCCCCCCTAACTTTCGGACAAGCTGACTTTTCGGCCCGCGGGTAACGTAAGAAAAAAAAATATTTCATTTACTTGGGGAAAAAAGTGCCCGAATTCTAATAAAACACTAATTTTACGGGCTGAAATAACAGTAAATTGCGTTTGTGGCCGTCAAATATTCCAAAATTTTCTTGGGAGGTCTATACAAGATCAGCTCCGCTTCTTCACCTCTCGATGAAAAACGGCGCCGCTGTCTGTAAACCTGGCATTTTTCGGACATTTCTAGTTTTTCTTTCCCAACTGTCACCGAACCCTTCTTGTAACAGCGATAGCAATGAAAACCGAGACTACGCTATTTTTGAAACAGTCAAAATAACTTTGCAAGTATATTTGTAAACGATATATTATATATTTGTAAACGATACATTATAGCGAGAAATACCGGTTCTTTATTTAAAACTTACATAATGCATCTTTAAAACTGTTGTTTAAAGCATATTCAGAAATACTCCATGAAGACTATAATAAACAGAATCTATATGGGTATTGTTTGATATCAAAAATATCTTTTTTACATTGTCGATGAATGTTGATATTTTGTCATATAAAAGAAGTCGAGTATAAGATTATATTTTTCAGCTAACCCTTTCTTACACACACAAATGGATAAATACAATTCTTTGGTATAGAAGTAAAGGGGAGATATCGTTCAGTAGAATACGAAAGTTATCATACATTCGATATCAATCTGATTAAAAAACAGATCCTATTTCGTTTCGTTTTTATAGTTCAAAATTTCGTTTCACCTGTCTTTACTACACTATAATTTGGCACTCGGCTAATCTCGACAGATTCCGTAAACTACATCTAGTCTCGGATGTATGACAGTAAGTGATATGTACCTACGCCCATACATTTGCGATGCGCCTACCGGTTTACTTTAACAGGAAAACTTGACGCTATTACACAAATTGGGAACCTATTCGGCTAGCGACCTATTCGACCGATCGAGCTGCAACCTGTTCGTTGGAAACCTATTTAGAGTAAAGACAACAGTCTCTATTTATCAACCAATAAAATCCAACGTTATGTCTATCAAATGAAAGTAGAATATATTATTTTTATCCATTCCTTCAGCTCAGAATAGACGTGTAATTTCGTCATTATCTTACAGCTGGATCGGTCGAATAGGTCGCTAGCCAAATAGGTCGCCAAATTGTGTTTGGAATGAGCGCAGCCATGTTTCATCCGGGACCTTTAAAGTAGTTCCAATATGGCGGAATTCATCATACAGCCGAGTTTAGATTGTCCGAAATCTTCCGAGGTTTGCCGAGTGTATAATTTGGAAGAGTTGTTATTATTCGGCCACAGATCACTAATTATTTCCCCATTGACTTTAATGTTAATTCTCGTCTCTTAGACCGGCTGTAACTTTTTCCCAAATATTCGTTGGGTAGAACGCTTTCTGCCACACATGGAGCAACATGTGGCAAACTCTGGCCCAAAAGCATGTATGAGGTTCACCATGAAAAACTTGAGATACACAGGCTGGAAGTAGAGACAACTAAACAAGCAATTTTTGGGCCTCCCTTTCAACGTAACCAACCTCACAACCCTTGTATCCTTCCGCCTCAAAATCATGAATATTCACCAAAACCTGGCAGAAAATGTATTTTTAAACCCTTTTCTTCGATTCTACATCAAAAAGTCAACAAAAATCGCCATGCAAAAGGGGGAAAAAGGGAAAGGGAGAGAAAGACTAAAATAACTTTCGGTGATCTGTGTCCATTCAAGGGTTCTGGCTGATGTGAGGGATTAGCCCAGTGATTCCCAACCAGTGTGCCGTGTTCCGTGAGATCGTCCTAAGTGTGCCGCGAAATTCTAAACGGCGCACTAATAAGAATTTATCACTAAAAAAGCAGCCATTTGACTGATAAAATTCGAAACACTGCTATAAAATCAGTTCATAGCTGTGTTTTTCTTTATTTAGTTTGTCATTCTATGTATCTATGACTAATCTGTAGCTACAGTTATATGCCGTCGACGACGCCTGCAATGGGCTATAAGATATCACCAATGGCGTCAACGACAGACAGCTGTACAACTTACAGAAGCAATTCGAGGACCCATGGCCCGATTACCTATAGCTGTTATGAATCGACTTATTGCGACCATGTATCGCCGGTGCGTTGCTGTTGTTGAGGGCCAATGGCGGACATACACACTGCTAAGTTTTAGCCTCGTTTTGACTGTAAAGATGCATCACATATTTAATGTTGTAAATAAATCTTTTAACTACTTCCTCCTAAATTACGATTCTGAAAAAAAGAACTGCCCCCCTATCCTAATCCTTACCCGTTCCACAGCCTTTTTAAATTATACCAATCTGAAATTTTCATTTAGATATGCGTTTCTTTTGTCGTCGAGTATATATTTAGCCAGGTGTGCCCATATTTTTTCATGCGTTCCAAGGTGTGACGTGGACAAAAAAGGGTTGAGAACCACAGGTCTAGAACTCGATATGGAGTTTTTATTCTGGCATTTCGGGACTTAGAACTATTTCCCTTTATTTAATCATTTCTTGCATGTTCTACTTCTTGTAGATAACACAGAGAAAATAGACGGTGATTGGGAATTACAGAGTTGGGCGCAGGAGTTGAACTTAGAAAAAGAAAAGGGTGGCGTTGGACTTCAGGTAAGATTGGTGTCACCATATGGTAATTCGTATCTCAAAGATTGGCTTGAAATGTTCAGTTACAGAAGCTCCGCGCAGGCCCGGATCCAGGATTTTGTCGAGGGGAGGGGGGCATACATACCGACCCTTAGAAACTAAAAGTTGGGAATCCCATTGCTGACTGCAGGTTCTGGTCTGAACAATGATGGCATTTTAAAAGACCCATGCTCGGAAACAAATCATTCATTGAACTACAATGTTCTATTCCCAAAATGAAGTCCTCTGTTATTGCTGAGTGGACAGTAAACCTCATTCTTCAGGATTACATTGTATTATAAATGTTTTGTTACAGTGTGTATTATCTTTAACACCCAATAATACAATCTACAGTAGATATCGCTTCTGGGATAAATTTCATAATCTACTGTGATATCTCCTTCTTTCTTTTTAAAAAGGTACTATTTATATTTAATTAATTGACCATAATGGTCAAAATAAAGGACTTTGCAATGGTTGAATTGCTGTCAAAAAATGATGTATCACTACGCCATAATGTAATCAGGTTCAGTAAAAGTGAAATCTATAGCAAAGACTTATATTTATTTATTTGTGCATGTAAGAAGGGATTGGGTGATAAACAAAATCTCATACTCCCCTTTTTTTGATATTAAAAAAGACTCGTAGGAGATTGTCTACATACTTGTACGGTGTATGTAAATGTTGCATTTAATGGTGTAGTTAATGGCTATGTATTGTATTATAAATGTTGTGTTTCACGGTGTAGCTAATCATGGTGTATTGTATTATAAATGTTGTGTTTCAAGGTGTATTTTATTATAAATGTTGCGTTCATGGTGTATTATAAATGTTGTGTTTCACGGTGTAGGTAATCACGGTGTATTATATTATAAATGTTGTTTTTTTTCAGGGTGTACCTAATGGCGGTGTATTGAAATGTAAAGACGATATCATACTAGTTATAAGCTGTGTAATATTTAACTGTAGTGTTACCCATGCTGCTGCCAACTTTCTACAGTACGAACAATACGCCTTCCCTGCCAATTACCCGTGTAAGATGAGAGGAAGTCCACCTAAAACAAAGGTAAAATACAAAACAATTCAATTGACGTTCTTCATTTTAAGATACACTATGGGAGATTAGATAACATGTTGGCAGTTCTCAATAAAATAGTTAAAAACTAAATAATGTGAAGGCAATTTGCTGAAAATTTCAGTCAAATTTGTCCACTATGAACCTATAATTAAGCGAATGAAAGTTCCGCTTAGCCTCGTTCATCATTTCTTGGGCCCGATTCCAAGAAAAACCTTCTACTTCTACTTCTACCAGGTAGTGTCCACGATCATGGATGATCATTTTGACACGGCGTGGGTTGCGCATGGCCGGCATGACGATAAAAAGTTAAAAAAGAGATGAAATGTTAAAAACAGGATAAAAGTGACTTGGTGTCGAGGCTCACAGAGCCCCAGACACCCTGGACTTAAAGATCTCGAGTGTCGGAGGATGGAATGTCTGGTGGTAAAGCATTCCAGTCTCTTATTGTTCTCGGGGAGAGGGAGAATTTCTTGGTGTCATTCCTGGCAGATGGAATTTGGAAAGTTTGCGGGTGCATGTGTCTAGTTGTCCTATTTGGTGGGATTAGCTTGTCTGTTGTGATGTTAATGAGGTTGTTGTGGATCTTATAAAGCATTGTCAGCCTTGCTTGTTTACGTCTGATGTCCAGCGGAGTCCATCCTAAACGATTTATTATGTCTGTTGCACTAGCTGTTTGTGTGTAGTTGTTGACGACATATCTTGCGACTCGACGTTGGACCATGTCGATTCTTTTCATATCATTTGTGGGTGGGGCCCCAAAGCTGCGCTGGCATACTCAACTGAGGGCCTCACAAGGGTTATATATGCCCCGTCTTTAATCTTTGGCGATCTGATGTTGGGATTCATTTTTAAGAGGCCTATGGTCTTGTTGGCTTTGCTGCATATGCTCTCGGTGTGATTGCTCCAGGAGAGATCTGAGCTGATGGTTCATCCCAGGCATTTGGCACAGTCAACAGATTGTAATGTGTGGCCGTGTAGTACATGGGGTAATCTGATCTTTCGTCTTTTCTTGGTGATAGAGATGACCTGACATTTCTGTGGGTGAAAAACCACCCCCCATGCCCTCTCCCAAGTTGCTAGTTTCAGCAAGTCGTTGGGCGTCATCGTCATTTGTGATCGTGAGATAGACCATGGTGTCGTCTGCAAATAGTCGTACATTCGACTTTATTCCCTCTGGTAGGTCGTTGATATAGAATAGGAACAGACACGGTCCAAGGACTGAACCCTGTGGTACTCCCGGTGTGACAGCTATGGTGTCTGAGATCTCGCCATTCACCATGACCGCTTGCTCTCTGTCTGATAGGAAGGCACTTATCCAGTTATTGACTTGAAATCGTATTCCATAGTGTTCGAGTTTGGTCTTCCACAAACTCAATTAGTTGGGACTCACATGAACGAGCACGTCTTAACCCATGCTGTAGTGGGTATAAGATGTCAAGACTATCTGCGTGACCCATGATGCGGCTGGTGATAATGTGTTCTAGTGCCTTACAACAGATGCAGGTTAAGGACACAGGGCGATCGTTTTCGGCTTTGTATTTCTGTAATGGGTGTAACATTGGCTCTCCTCCAGTCCACTGGTACTTTACTCCGATAATGTGATGCTCTGAATATGATGGGGAGCACAGGGGCTAAGTGTGTGGCTAGTTGCTTCAGGATCGTCTCTACTCCAGGTGTTCTGATATTGAACGTTGGATAGACACCAGGTAGTTTGTAGTCATTGAGGAAGTCTTCTCGGGTTACACTAGATCCTTCTGAGAATGCTGTCTGGAACTTACTGTTTAAAATAGTTGTTTGTTTCTTGGGGTCTGAGTGTAGGAGGCCATTAGATTTAAGGAGTGAAACCGCTGATGAGTCAGTCTTTTTATTCTTGATGTAATTCCAAAAACTTTTCATACTGCTGGACTCCCTTTCGCCGTGCTTTGGAATGACTATATCTTGAGTGTACTGTCAGTAGTTCTGCGTAGTTCCCTCTGAATCCTTGAGTTCATTTCCTTATACTTTGCTGTGATTTCTGGGTTTGAAGATTTCCTTTTCTGTTTGTAGAGACGTTTTTTTCCGCGGATAAGTTTCTTTAGTTCTTGAGAGATCCATGGTTGGAGGGGGGGGGGGCATATTGTAAATATGCAAAATAGATGAACTTATAATCCTTTTAAATAGAAATGAAATCTGTGCTATACAGAGGATTCTCGACTCACATTCCAGAACGTCTCGAATTGAAAGACGTGCCGCGGAAGTCAGTCCTGTCACAGTTCTGTCAGTCCCGACTGCAGAGGTGGTGTGATGTTGCCCCCACCTGGCCGCGAGTTACATTTTAAGTTAATATAAATGTTAAGACTTGCTCTGTATAGGCCAGGGTTTGGGTTCGCTCTATTTCTTTAATGATGCCATCGCACCCCATCACCAAATCTAAAGAGAGAGAGACAAGATATTTCTAAATATCCATTTATTAACCGGAAAAGAAGAGCGACGCACGCCTAGTCTCGATTTACAAGACCCTAATTAGGAACTAACTGCAACGCTTGGTTGGAGCAGGAATGCGCGACTCTCCCGGTCAAAGTATGTCTGTTGTTAGATTTGGAATATAAAATATTAAACACATGCAAATAGTCATATATTACCAATCGTAACAGTGAGTAGAACTGTGACGTAATTAAACACAGCGAATAGATTGTTAAGATTAGAACCTAACAATTATTATTTTTGATTTTCTCCCATTGTTTAGGATGCCATTGAGGAGAAGAAAGTGGTAGATTATTTACCGGACAAACGCACAACTCTAGATATTATGATCGTTACTAAAATATTAAGTGGTAGAGGTACCAAATGTCTCGGTGATTTTGAAGTTCAGTATGTTTTTGATCCTAAAGCCGTCGACATTGTGAATCAGTAAGTAACAGAAGTGTCCAGGCCCCAAGTTCCCAAGACTTAATTTGAGAATTTACTCAAAATTGATAACCTTATTTGAAGTAATTTATAGCCCTTTATAAAACTTTTGTTGTTTTGATGTATCAAATACTTCAATAAGAAGCTGTGTGCAAATATTTGTGTTTCTGGATCGAAGATATTTCTCATAAACAGTGATTGGAAGTTGAGTATATTTTTAACTTTAGTCTGAGAATGCTTTGTGAACACGGGGTCAGATCTTTTAAGGACCCAAAATATAGCGTAGTTGGGAACGAGAGAAAAGGAGATACCCCGTTCTCCATTTGCAAACCTCGCTATAAGGGGATGCTCGATTCACACTCCAGAACGTCCCTGATTGACAGAATTGCAATCGAGTGACGCAGGAAGTCAGTCCTGTCACAGTTCTGTCAGTCCCTACTACAGAGGTGGTGTGGGTAGAATTGTGATGTAATAAAAATCAACGAATTGGTTTCGGCTGCATGGTTGGTCGAGATATTTACTTATCCAGTCGACGCATGCGTTGTAGGCCGAAATACCCCTTTTCACTCGATTGACACTATTTTTGGGATTGAGAGAATTCAATTCCGGAACGTTCAATCGAGTACGCCCAAGGTAAACAACTCTGCTTGGAAGTGGAATCCAGACTAGCATAGTGTCGAAACAGAAGAACACGGCATGCGCTTTAGATCATTAGGCCTGTCAGTGAATCGAGTGACTGGTTTCAATTCCCAGATCGTACGTGACAAGGGATGGGGTGGCCTAAGTTTCCCCCGGTTTCCTGCCACTGCTAACCACCCCGACATATTGAAATCCATGGACGTATTAGATTTCCATCTCAGCCACACTACGTATATACGGAAACTGTGTGCAATTAACAAAGTAGGCTATATTGCTTATTCTATGATATGTATCTTATAATATGTATCTCCCTTTATTAGTCGTTCGGGTGGTACGAAAAACAGAGGTCTCGTGTATACATTGGTTTGGACGTAAGGAACCACTAACAGTTGAAATTCGATATAAGAATAGGGTGCAGCGCCTCTGACAGGATAAACGTTCTTTTATAGCGCACTGTATGCCCGTCTTCATTAGCCCAGTCGACGCAGATCAATAGGACCTTAAACCCCATTTTATTTCATTTCATTTATGATAGTTATTTATATTTAACGTTTCTATTTCAGATTTCGAGCGGATTTAAAAGTTATCAGTAAAACCATCAAAGATAGAAATAAAACGAGGAAGCATAAATATGATGTTTTAGACCCAGAACTCATTCCAAACGCTATCAGCATTTAAAACTATATCTGTTGGAGAAGAATGTGTTCCTGTTACGAATGAATTTCTCTGCATCCTTTTATGTATTTTTGCCAGTTAATATTTTACGTAGTTTAAACACAATATTCACACTTAAATGAGTAAAGGTAGACAATTATAGGTACTGATTCTATTTTATTTTTAAACTCTTTTTATTTAGACTTCTTGTAACTTTAGCCCAGGAATATGTATCCCTTAAAATCGACCGTAATCTAAATTTTAACAAAGAATAGAATTCTCTATTGGCAGATTTACCACTTTAACATATTTCTGCATTAAATTATATTTTTTATATTTTGTTATCTTTTATAATTGTGTTAAATGTTTGATTATTCTATTGAGCTTAACGCAACACTAGAAGCGGGATTATCTCATTCATTTATGAATAAAATATTGTTTTTAATTTTATTTTTTTATTTTACAAACTAAATAATGTATAGCACCCTTGACGCGGACGTTCACTTTGTTGTTAATTGCTGTGCTGTTTGTGTCTTGCTTGTAGTGCGGTTGTCGGCATTGACTAGTAATACTCACAATAGAGTTTGTGATCTGGTGCCGAAAGGGGTTGTTTCTAATGAGTCTGCTACAAATGGTGTTGTCAGTTGAAACTAAAGATGAAAATACTATTATAAAAACTGTAATAATGAAGAAACAACCACCAACCACAACGATTCCTTTTATACGCATCGCTGAAATGTATGTGTGGCTTTCATAGGCGGTTAGATTGAAGCCTACCAGTTAGTTAAAGGGGAATACGATTTTGAATAGCGAGGGAGAAATGGGGTTTAACGTCCACTAGACACAAACTAGGTCATTTCGGGAATTCACATATGGTTTAATTTCATTTCAATAATTCGCTTGCGTGTAGGGGTCTTTGGCAGTGGGAGGACCCGGAGAAAACCCATAAGGTTGGACAGGTCACTCTACTCCTTGTCACGTACAACCGGGGATTCGAAACCACGCCAGTTGACTCAATGACAGGCTTTAAGGTATAGCGCACACGTGCTAACCATTCAGTCATTAAAATCTTCCTAGTGTAAAACAGAAAATTTCACCTTTTGACCCTGAAAGAGTGATTACTTTCGATCATTTTCAGCATACTTTCATGATTCAAGAATGGCTGCGCATTCACTTTCAGTGCAAATGAACTCATTTGACCTTTGTCCACGAATATATCGAAAACGCCCCAACGGCCGACTAATTACCACTCGGTATCACATTCTACGCAAATTTTTACTCTAGATAAGTTGGGTCTGGTTTTGTGCCCATTTGATGGCACTGAGCCTCCGGTCTTTTATGTTAGTTTTATTAGACCCTGCAGCCACTCTGGCCCAGTGCGTAAGGCACCGGTTCACTAACCAGGACGTCCCTGGTTCGACCTCGTTGTTGGTTGAGATATGGGGATTTTTCTGGTGGTTTCCTCATGTCAGTGGTGCAAGGACTGGCAAGGAACAGTTCAGACTGGACGCAAAACCGAGGCATCATGTACATATTGGCGTGCTGTTCGGGTGTGTTTCCATTTTCATACTCGCAGTTGGTGTAGAAAGTAGGACTTTGATCCCCATATGATTTGCGAGGTGTAAACAAATAACAACCGGTAATCTGTTGGTGATCTGTGTTGACTTGGCTCTAGAGTGAACCCGGTGATTATAGGGTTCAGCTACTGATAATGATAATGACACTGGCTCGTGTCAGAAATGGGGTTTAACGTCCAGTCGACACAACTAGGTCATTTCGGGACTAACATATGTTTTTTAATTTTATTTCAATAATTCGCTTGCGCGTAGGGGTCTTTAGCAGTGGGAGGAAACCGGAGTGTCCGGAGGAAACCCACGAGGTTGAGAAGGCGCCCCTATCTCCATGCCACATACGCTCACACCAGGGCTCGAAACCACAGCCGCAAGCCAGAGGTGACCGGCCAGCTAGATGTCGAAGCGCGGCACTCTAGACCACTAGGCCATCACCCCCCCCCCCCAAGGGAAAGTAGGTAAACAGATTCATTTGCAACCCGTGTTCGGAAAGGGGTATACCTTGAGCACAAAATAATCCTCGGACGACCTTGTTTCTCGCATTGATTGGGGCCACGGTGACTCAGTGAGTAACACGTTGTCTCGCTAATCTGGAGGGTGCGAGTTCGATCCTGCGCGGCGCATTTTTCCCTTGTCAGTTGTGCAGGACATGGGGCTAGGCAAGGGGGAAACGTATAGTCGTTCGGATGGTCGAAAAACCTAGCTCCTGTGCACACATTGGCATGCACGTAAAATATCCCCTGGCAGTTAAAATTCGATATAAGAGTAGGCCGTAGTGCCGCTGTCCGGGCAAAATTTCCCTTATAGCACATTACATGGCGTATGCCCGTCTTCATTAGCCTAGCCGGAGCAGAATAGTGGGGCGTTAAAACCCATCCCTTTCCATTATCGACATGGATATGTCAATACAATACTAATATATGACTAAACTAATATGTTTGCCATTAGCTGAAAATGGTGATTCATTAACACTTCAGTTGTTCGCGAATTGGTTTAATTAATTGTGGATAGGTGATCTCAACATAGTTAAACAGAACTGAACTAATGAATCCATCGGTGTTAATATATTATTAGGATGCTCCCGTGATTCGATCATTTATCAATATTGCTGATGGTGAGAGCAGCCATATCTACAGATACAGAAAAAAACAACATACAAAGGGTATGTACCTTTCTCAGTTTATGAATTATTTGTGAAAATCATATTTTTCAATTATAAAAATGCCAACTAATTGACGTCTTTGAAAAACTAAATCGTTTAATTTCTAAATAAAGTTTGTCTAATTTTCTACTAGAAGTTACTTTACGTTTACACCTACATGAATTATTCCGAATCAGAATTAACAGATCGGGTGCCGTTTACCAAAACTCTCGTAAGACTCGCACACGTAAATACAAGATACATGAAATCAAACATTTGCTACAGAACAATGTTGAACTTATGTGTACACAAAACCAAACATTTTACCATTTTACTGTACACCTATGTACTTGTTGTAGCTTCAATAATTGAGAGTAAATGCCTGTTCATTATAGAATCGGATTTTATCCATGGACGTAATATTATGGTAATTTTCTTTTTACCGCAATGGACAGGAAGAGCTACACAACTTGCCGAGCCGCATGAATGTCTTGGTGATCCCCAGATATGCTGTATACTACGATTTAGAACTCGTCTTGTATTTTCGGGTCGATTATGACTAGTATAGCGTGCTGTCGCCTCACATTTTGTCATAGCTTCGACTTGTCGATTTTCGCGTTCTTTCAAATTCTGAGAAAATTACATTAAAATTGTGACCTCTACAGGACCCACAACCTTGATATACCATTTTTTTTTAAACTATTAGCTTACAAACGGCGGTCTTTTCTATGGAAGCTTTGGTCAGATTTTCACGAAATTCAAACTCAACCTTCATTACGGTGTAACGGTGATTAAATCAAACGTTTTATTTAAATTGGATAATAATTGTGATCTCCAGAGGGACTACAAGCTAAAAAGGGCGATATTTCGTACAATCACAGGCCAAAAGATTCGATATCCGCAAATATCGATAGGAGCCAAGTATTGTGGGTTGTAAACATACATTTCAATTTCATCAAAATCGGTTCAAAATTGTGACCTCAAAGGATCCAAAAGATAAAAACGTGATTTTTCGTACACTCGGGGCCTATAATCCATGAAGTTACGATCCGATACATGCCAAAATCGACCGCAACCGAGATCTTTTGGAGATAAACCTACATTTCAAGTTTTGTCAGAATTGTGACCTGTAGAGTATCCATAAACGATTGTAGACGGATGGACAGACGGACTTCCAGGGTCGACAACAATATACGTCCACATAAAAATGTGGGCGTATAAAAATGGATCCGCCCTCAATCAAGTTAGGTGACAAACATGAGTTTGAGTATCCCCTCGCGAATTCGTGAATACAATTTTTTTTTAGTTTTTTTTTTTTTTTTTTTTTTTGGGGGGGGGGGGGGGTCCATTGCTGGGTGTGGGGGATTTAATGCTAATTTTGGATAGATTAATTAGTTTGAATATGTCTTTAGTCAAAATATATCATCAAATCACCCAGTTTGTATACCGAAAGGTTTCTTTAAATTTGTATTTTTTCATCCATAGGTTGAAATAAACTCTTACAGTAGCCAGATGATACCCAATTTAATCCACGGGCGTACAGATTTTAAACGTGTTTGTTACTTGTGTGAGAGAGGGAGGAATGGGGTTTAACGCCCACTCGACACAAGCCAGGTTATTTCGGGACTAACATATGGTTCAATTTCCGCGTTGGGGTCATTCAGGAGTAGGAGGAAACCGGAGAACAAAGAAAATCCCATGAGGTTGGATAGGCGACCCTAATCCTCGTCACGTACAAACGGTAATCGCAATAACAGGTCTTATGATTTCCCGCAAACGTGTTAAATCATTAGACCACCCAATCGCCTTTGTTTCTTATGAATAAACATAAAATAACAATGTCCAACACATTCGATAACAGCACCATTCTTTCAGAAGATCAAATGGATAAACTGAACTACGAACAAGCAACAGTCATGTGGCCAGTTATACTGTTTATGTTGGTTTTGTTTGTGACGGGTTTGATTGGAAACAGTCTGGTTATAGCTGTCTACACAACTAAACATAATGCCACGGCGTCTAATATCAGCATGCTTGGGCTAGCAGTAGTGGACATTCTTTCTTGTATAATTATTCACCCATACATAGTCTATAAATTAACTCACCAATACAATCAGGTGTGGGTTACCACCTGTAAAATTTTTGAGTTTTTCAACCACGCCAGTTTAGGCGTTTCCATGGGTATACTTTTTGCCATCGCCTTCGACCGCTACCGGGCTATATGTTATCCGCACCGTTTGGGTTTTGCATTTAACACCTTCCGAAACCTACTGATAATCAGCGTGGTCCATGGCATAGTAATAAGCTTGCCATTGCTGTATTTCTATGGCGCGAGGACAATCATCAAGGAAGTAGAACATAATAAATTTAAGACGTACATGTGTGACTATGGTGATGAGCATCAGGGTACGATACCGTGTAATGTATTTGGTTTGTTCGTGATGTTAGGATTTACTTGTTTAGTGATTAGTATGTCAGTCCTCTATTGTAAAGTTGGAGCCACTATTTACAGAGCTAAAAGAGTCCGACCCATCACCATTGCAATCGGGGTGTCACCACAGACCAGTACTTCCCAGACGCCAGCCAGTTTTAGGGGCACTGAGATGTCAGTGAAAGCTATCAGCGGGATAAGCAAGTTACCTGTACCAGTTCTCAACCCCATTCAAACATCAACATTACCAAGTGGTCCGTCTCCTCGCAAAGCTGCTAAAATGTTGTTTCTGGTAACTGCTGTGTTTTTATTGTCCTGGCTGCCTTTCTGGATCGTAAGAATCACCAGAATTATGGTGCCCAACTTCTGGATGGACAAATCTAATTTTGGAACTGTTGCTGAAGCCTTGCTCACCCACCTGTTTTATTTGAACAATGCTATTAATCCATTTATATACGCTGTCATGAATAGGCGATTCCGTGAAGATTTATCTTTGTTGGTGCGCAAATTACGCAGATCTCTGCCTTAAACCTTAATCTATACTAATATTTGTAACGTGGGCTACGTGACGTTGGCCTACCTCTTCCGGTTTTGGAGTTATAGGCACAACCAGAGCCTTATATATAGAAAGTCTGGCCAACTGACGTCGTGGGCGCCATTTTGTTACCCATTTTAACGTTGCACATAGAGCCGCAGTACAGCGTGTGACCGATTTATATGTTCTAGCTTTGTGCAAATGTATTTTTATGTTCACTCGTGTGTAGGGGTAGACAATAATTTTAATAAATCAATCACAATATGTAAATTTTATTGACGATATTTATTTTTTTTACATTTTAAACATTTAAAAACACCGCAATAATCCAATATATCGTTTATCTAAAGGTTAAATTGAAAGTATCGAATAATGATTCAAAGATTACCTTTGAAATTAGAAACAATTTTTTTTATTATATTTTAAGGGTGAAATATTGAAACGGATTCCATTGATTCCGATTTCGTTTCTGATTTTTTTTTTAAATTAACATTAAAAATACCGCAATGAACCAATATAATTTTTTATTTAATTTTTATCGTATGTTATTATCCCGCGTCGAAGGAAGTAAGGGGGCGATCTTGAAACGGGCTCTGTCCATCCCAGTATCTTTATGAAACTTTATTTGTAAACACATCATTATAGTAGTTGTGCCAGGTTGTGCCTTTTGCTAATTAGAAATCTTTAGGATTTAATCATTTGTGTGTTTCCATGGAGACGTTGGGTGGTCGTGTGATCTAACACGTGCGCTTTTATCATAATTTCTGTTATTGAATCAAGCGGCGATGTTTCGACCTAAGGCTAAAGATTCTACGTGACAGGGAGTAGGTCGCCTGTCCAACCTTGTGGGTTTTCTACTTGTCCTTCAATTTCCTTCCATTATTAAAGACCCCCTACGCGCAAGCGAATTATTAAAGGTGTACCATACGCTAGCTCTCTTACGAATCTCCGGTTGTAATTGACAAGTAGTACGGTCGCCTGTCCAATCTCGTGGGTTTTCTCCGGGTCCTCCGACTAGGTAGTAAGTGACAAGGAGTATGGTGGCCTGTCCAGTCTCGTGGGTTTTCTCCGGGTCCTCCGGCTTCCTCCCACTGCTAAAGATCCCTACGCGCAAGCGAATAATTGAAATAAAATTAAACCATATGATCTAGGTTGTGTCGAGTGAACGTACCCCCCCTCCCCTCCTCTCTCTCTCTCTCCCCCTCTCTCTCTCTCTCTCCCACCGTGGGAACAAATTCGAGGTAGATTTTGGTGTACAATTTTTATTCAGAGGAGCAAAAATAAATGATTTAGCCTTTTATTCAAAATTGCCGGAAACGAAATTCAAACTTCGACTCCCTACAAAGACCATAAAAATAAAAATAATAATCTGAATAAAAAGATTTTTTTTTAAGCTGAACGGCTTAATCCGAATAACTAATAATATTGATGACTTCAGTCAAGCGGGAACTTTGCTAGGCCTACACTGTTTGTCTCAAGCTCATAAATTGTTTAAGATTCGCCCCTGGATCGAGATATCAAACATAATCACTTATAAAAAAATGAAAATAAAAATGACCATATCGATGAAGTTAAAATTCGAAAAAGTGTTATTCCCAAGTACATAAATCTTTTTCGAAAATTCACTCGTGGATGAATTCATTAAACATATACAAAGTAACGCAAACCGCAACACTTTATGCCATATAGACGAAATTTAAATCGAAAAAACATCTACTAATTAACAAAGGCTAGGCCAAATCATAACAAATCTTTGAAAATTCATTCATCAAAAAATAATTTAACACCTTCCGAAACCTACTGATAATCAGCGTGGTCCATGGCATAGTAATAAGCTTGCCATTGCTGTATTTCTATGGCGCGAGGACAATCATCAAGGAAGTAGAACATAATAAATTTAAGACGTACATGTGTGACTATGGTGATGAGCATCAGGGTACGATACCGTGTAATGTATTTGGTTTGTTCGTGATGTTAGGATTTACTTGTTTAGTGATTAGTATGTCAGTCCTCTATTGTAAAGTTGGAGCCACTATTTACAGAGCTAAAAGAGTCCGACCCATCACCATTGCAATCGGGGTGTCACCACAGACCAGTACTTCCCAGACGCCAGCCAGTTTTAGGGGCACTGAGATGTCAGTGAAAGCTATCAGCGGGATAAGCAAGTTACCTGTACCAGTTCTCAACCCCATTCAAACATCAACATTACCAAGTGGTCCGTCTCCTCGCAAAGCTGCTAAAATGTTGTTTCTGGTAACTGCTGTGTTTTTATTGTCCTGGCTGCCTTTCTGGATCGTAAGAATCACCAGAATTATGGTGCCCAACTTCTGGATGGACAAATCTAATTTTGGAACTGTTGCTGAAGCCTTGCTCACCCACCTGTTTTATTTGAACAATGCTATTAATCCATTTATATACGCTGTCATGAATAGGCGATTCCGTGAAGATTTATCTTTGTTGGTGCGCAAATTACGCAGATCTCTGCCTTAAACCTTAATCTATACTAATATTTGTAACGTGGGCTACGTGACGTTGGCCTACCTCTTCCGGTTTTGGAGTTATAGGCACAACCAGAGCCTTATATATAGAAAGTCTGGCCAACTGACGTCGTGGGCGCCATTTTGTTACCCATTTTAACGTTGCACATAGAGCCGCAGTACAGCGTGTGACCGATTTATATGTTCTAGCTTTGTGCAAATGTATTTTTATGTTCACTCGTGTGTAGGGGTAGACAATAATTTTAATAAATCAATCACAATATGTAAATTTTATTGACGATATTTATTTTTTTTACATTTTAAACATTTAAAAACACCGCAATAATCCAATATATCGTTTATCTAAAGGTTAAATTGAAAGTATCGAATAATGATTCAAAGATTACCTTTGAAATTAGAAACAATTTTTTTTATTATATTTTAAGGGTGAAATATTGAAACGGATTCCATTGATTCCGATTTCGTTTCTGATTTTTTTTTTAAATTAACATTAAAAATACCGCAATGAACCAATATAATTTTTTATTTAATTTTTATCGTATGTTATTATCCCGCGTCGAAGGAAGTAAGGGGGCGATCTTGAAACGGGCTCTGTCCATCCCAGTATCTTTATGAAACTTTATTTGTAAACACATCATTATAGTAGTTGTGCCAGGTTGTGCCTTTTGCTAATTAGAAATCTTTAGGATTTAATCATTTGTGTGTTTCCATGGAGACGTTGGGTGGTCGTGTGATCTAACACGTGCGCTTTTATCATAATTTCTGTTATTGAATCAAGCGGCGATGTTTCGACCTAAGGCTAAAGATTCTACGTGACAGGGAGTAGGTCGCCTGTCCAACCTTGTGGGTTTTCTACTTGTCCTTCAATTTCCTTCCATTATTAAAGACCCCCTACGCGCAAGCGAATTATTAAAGGTGTACCATACGCTAGCTCTCTTACGAATCTCCGGTTGTAATTGACAAGTAGTACGGTCGCCTGTCCAATCTCGTGGGTTTTCTCCGGGTCCTCCGACTAGGTAGTAAGTGACAAGGAGTATGGTGGCCTGTCCAGTCTCGTGGGTTTTCTCCGGGTCCTCCGGCTTCCTCCCACTGCTAAAGATCCCTACGCGCAAGCGAATAATTGAAATAAAATTAAACCATATGATCTAGGTTGTGTCGAGTGAACGTACCCCCCCTCCCCTCCTCTCTCTCTCTCTCCCCCTCTCTCTCTCTCTCTCCCACCGTGGGAACAAATTCGAGGTAGATTTTGGTGTACAATTTTTATTCAGAGGAGCAAAAATAAATGATTTAGCCTTTTATTCAAAATTGCCGGAAACGAAATTCAAACTTCGACTCCCTACAAAGACCATAAAAATAAAAATAATAATCTGAATAAAAAGATTTTTTTTTAAGCTGAACGGCTTAATCCGAATAACTAATAATATTGATGACTTCAGTCAAGCGGGAACTTTGCTAGGCCTACACTGTTTGTCTCAAGCTCATAAATTGTTTAAGATTCGCCCCTGGATCGAGATATCAAACATAATCACTTATAAAAAAATGAAAATAAAAATGACCATATCGATGAAGTTAAAATTCGAAAAAGTGTTATTCCCAAGTACATAAATCTTTTTCGAAAATTCACTCGTGGATGAATTCATTAAACATATACAAAGTAACGCAAACCGCAACACTTTATGCCATATAGACGAAATTTAAATCGAAAAAACATCTACTAATTAACAAAGGCTAGGCCAAATCATAACAAATCTTTGAAAATTCATTCATCAAAAAATAATAACCTATGACGTGAATATGTCATTAGGTTCGGAATTTCTTCAAACTACGATGAGAATCTATGGTCGCTTGAAATCATTAAAAACGCGAATGACAGGATAATAATTACCGGTAGGCCTAGGCTATTAACACTACACAAGATGTAATTTTTGCCACAATCGACGCCTCTTCGCATTTTTTGGGAACCTGTGCAAATAAATCCTTTGGCCATCATTTGTGTGGCATTTCACAGCCACAAAACAGACAAATAATATAAAAAAACGCCGATAAAATGTCATTTAAAACACGTCAAATTATAGGTTACTAGCCCTATACAGGCGATTCTTTTCAGATGGGTAACATAATGGCGTCCATGTGTCACGTGGCCACCATTAGCCAATCATAATCGGGACACGGGTTGGCCAGACTCTCTTTATATAAGGCTCTGGGCACAACCCATGTAGCGCCCGTCATCCGCTACTACTACAGTAAGACAGGGTATAATAACTGGGATTCGGTGTCGCTGTTTGGCTCGGCGCTCTGTTGGGTTCGACTCCTTTTTCATTGAACTGGAATGACAAACACCAGTTTAAGCATCTCGTGTATCATCCTCAGTATCCTCAGTTGTATCATTCCGTTGTGCTCCACTATGCTCTGGGTCTATTGACTATTCACATAATCAAATTATCCGCCCTGAATGAAGTAACATGCTTTTATTGCAGCTAAGATTATTGAGGTGAACATAAACATTGACACTGCACTGTTTTTATTGGTTTGTAGAATCAAGGGCAGATATTTGAAATTCAAGAAAATCCCGTGAATGAACCAAAGGCTTAGTGGAGTACAACGTAACGATGTCACTGGGGATACCGAGGATTGATACATGTGTATTTTACTATGGCTGGTTATCAGAGCGTTGGCATTCAAGCTTTGATGACACAACAAAGGGAAAAAACGCTTGAATAACCAGTCATTGTTTATTATTAGTATTAATTTAGAGTTTTAATTTGGCGTGGGCTGTTACATAATATTTAGACTGGTGGCCAGTCTTCTCCACACACCAAAAATTGGCCAGTCCTCTCAAAAAAAAAACCGAAAAAAAAACGTAATCTCTAGAGACTGGGCAAATAGAGCTTCATTCTCATCTAGTAGGTCAATCTGCATTATGTAGGTCGTGTGACGTCGTGCACGTGATCACGACATATCTAACATCACGTGATAATAAACATGGCTGTCGACTAACTGGCAAACTGGTGTAGGCATAGTGTAGGTGTGCGAGATGTTTGTGTCACGTGACTCGGGGCTTGCTTGACAACTGTCAATCATTCCAAATAAGGAACAACGTAAAACAGGACAGGAACGCCCATTTTATTGAGAAGCTCGCAAATTGTCCAGTCTCTGGTGCTGGTTACAGGTTTACTCAATTTTTTTTTTATACAAATGGAAACGAAAGTGTTGGTTTACTAAAAATTAATACTTTTATATAAATCGAAATGTAAAATAAATAGAAGAGACTGGGCCAGTCTACATAATATTAGGCAGTTGTTGTTAATAGCTGAAGATTAGAAATATAATTAGTCACGCGTATAAATAATTACAACGTAGAATCTTTATTAATCATAGTATCAAGTGTTACATATGACGTAGGTCAGTAGGTGTCAGTAACTCGGGGTCTGTGATTCTCCAAAAACGGCGAAAAATGGGGATGATCGAGATTCCGTTATTTCCCGTGCATTAAAAATAGACGCCTTCTCGTATTATCAGCCCATGGCATTTTTTCTTTTCGTTGTGAATTTTCCTGTAGTTTTAATTTTTAGAGCAGAATAAAAAAAAAAAAAAAAAAAAAATACGCGGGATATAAAGGAATCACGATCATCAAGCTATCTTTAGGCGTTCCCCGTTTTGGGAGAATCACAGACACCGCTCTCCTAATACCTTGCTGACATCATGTATGATCATTTACTAATCATGTTATATAATTAGAATGAATGTCAAGACACTATATTATTGTTAAAGGAAATCGAACATTTAGTGCTGATATAGAGAATGATTGTGTCTTTACATTAGATAAAGAACCACAGTCAGATTGGATGTCAGCTCAGACTTTTGCAAAAAAGACGCGTGGCCAGGCTCAAGTACATGTGACAATGATGTAAACACGTTTTGTGTTTAAAACATTCACTTTCTTTCATGGAGCGTAAATGGCCTAAAAATAAGATTGATGATTCTCTTGATTCATTTTTTGGTCAGTTTGAAGTAATTAGTTTACTACAAACCAGGGTAAAGGAGGAAGCGGAGTTTGCAGATCTATTAATGGGATATAAGTATTATTCTAGTGTTCGAACGGGTAGTAAAGAGCGTGGCTCAGGGGCGTGAATGTTTGTATTTAAAAAATGTTTGTCATTTATTCAAAAGAATTGGTCAATTATACAAATGGAATTTATTTCATTTCAGAAGCTTTGTTTGACAAGAATGTTGTTTTTTGCTTTGTATTTATTTAGAAAATAAGAAAGTAAAAAACAAGTTTGGGAGGGGGGGGGGGGTCACTGTGTAGTTCATGTATTCACTCCCCCCTCCCAAACTTGTTTTTTACTTTCTTATTTTTCCTGCTAATTGGTTTCTACTTGTTATCTTTGATCTGGTTAATTAATTGTTGTTATGGTGTTATCTGCATTAATGGTTTCTACTAGTTGTCTATATATTACATTTTTCATCTTGGTTAATTAAGTTGTTATTGTTTTATCTGCTAAATGGCTTCCAAAGTGTCCATCTATATATTGCACTACATTTTTGTTAACTAATCATTATTTGCTTGATAACGATACCTGTATGTGTATTGAAACGTAGCATGTCAATAAAATTCAGAAGTAGAATATCCATACAAGTGTGTTTATTTTTAAGAAATGAACAGCTTGAAGTTTTGGAATTTAGCAATATGGCGTGTTTGTAAGAAATGCACATGTTGAACACCCGGCAAAGAGACGCATAAACAACTAAACCAAGATTTTAATCTTGTATATCTACTTTCCCTTGACCAATATATAAAAAACTCTGGGTAGGTATACAGACACCATAACGAGGGAGCACCACCAAACCCGAACAACTATATAAAAATTATTCTTTGATTGGCATTTAATAATTGAACATATTAACACAAGGGGCAATTTTATGGATACAATTATTGAATTTGATACTAAGCGACGTTTCAACGAGCCGAGAGTACCCTCGTTGAAACGTCGCTTAGTATCAAATTCAGTAATTATGTATCCATAAAATTTTGGGTGTCTACGGATTGTGAACTCCAGGCGGTCAAAGCTCTGTGGATTATATTCGTAACACTAGGCAGTGATGGTACCAAGGGGTGGGGGTTGGGGTGTGTGTGTCTGGCCTCTGTTTGCGCCCCCCCCCCACCATCCAAGAATTAAATAAAATATTTGTGATAGGTTTCGGTAATCAACCCCTTTTCAGTTGGAAATCGAATGCCATCCGGACATGACGTTACCCCCCCCCCCCTCCTCTTTATTGCAATTATTCGTTAGCATTTAATTTTTTATGGGCGATGGCAATATTGACTAGGAAGAGTTTGACTTGTATCTAAATAAAAATCAAGAATTTCACCAGGTTATTTTATTCTGCGTAGTTTTAGTGTAATTTACATGCGGTAAGACAATTTGAAACAAATTTAAATCTGATGAAGACAACATATCTTGCATTCTCATAATATTAATATTAGCCGACAAAAAACGAAAACATTCAAGATTATTAAATTAAGTAAAAGTCAACCATGGTGTGATTGTGTGATGATAATACAGTATACTATGAAATTAAACTGTTGTATGAATCCGACTTGTTCATTTAAAAATTTGAAAAAAGTTCCTTTATTTGGATTCGTAGTAGTAGACTGTCAGCGTTCAGGGAGACGGTGTAGTAGTAGTCGTTGATGTTGACGTTGACGTCGACGTTGACGTTGATGATGTTGTATTCATAAGTGGTATCAACCTCAGTATACTGGGAGGAAGGAAGCTTGCCCATTGTTGCAACAATGCATTACTAACTAAAAACAAATGAATATAGTATCAATATAATTGTCGGACCTAGGTAAAGTTGACATCGTTGACTAAACAACAAATGACTTCTTTAAATGAATATTTACGCCACTAGCAGATGAAAGACATCATTTTATATACATCATGTTTATTAGTTTATTAAAATTGCTAGTAATCAGACAGTAGTCATTAATTAGATGTCAGTAAGATGTTAAAACGGGGTACTCCCACTGTGCCAGTCTTTAATCCCTGGATTATCGGATTTTAATTAACAGCCTTAATTGGCTTAATCAAGTGGGCCAATTTTATGGTGTAGAGAACTGTATCCAACAGATTATTCGCTCATCATATGGCATGTAAACTGTGTTCATCTTATTTTATCATGATGATAAGCAATTTTTTGTTAAAACTTAAGTTCATCTTATTTTATCATGATGATAAGCAATTTTTTGTTTAAACTATATATATATATGGAACCACTGTCATTTGTCAACACAATCTGACAGATATCACAAGATGGCAAACGTTCAAGTAGATATTAGTTTCATAACAGCTTGGTATAAAAAGGTAGATTTAAAATGGAATAAAATATTAAATTAAACTGTTAATCCTCTGGTAAGCCCTTAACACTTAATCCTAACTAATCCCCATTGTTGTATCGTTAATTATTTGATTAATCCCTAAACAATAAAACTGGCAGAGTGGGAGTAAACCGTTAAAACTGTGACTATTCAATGATATACACCACTATTGAGCAGGTTTGTGTATTCAATATCGATGGGTGTTATAATTAGTCACGCTTTTACATCAGTAGTGATATCTTTTACAGCTAGTAACACACCCGCTAATCAATAACTACTGTATAATTTCTAACCACTTTCTATACATATTAAAACATTAGTTTAGAATAGTAATGACTTGCATCATTTAATGACAATAATTATCATTACTGGTATCCTGCTTCTAATTCATCAGTTATATATGAGGTGTGGTATCCGATGCTCTAGAAAGACTTGGTTATCATATAGCCACGGTGGTTAAGTGGGTAGGACGCTATGTCGCGTGTCCGGAGGTCGCGGGCTAGATCCCTGCATTGGCCGAGAAAGTTCATCACGATTTTCCGACGTGGTTTATCAATGTCCGTGGTGTGGGACGGAGAGCCTGATGTGGACACCTGTCTAGTCGTTCGGATGGGACGAAAAACCGAGGCCCCATGTATACATTGAGTGCACGTAAAAGATCCCCTGTCAGTTTGAATTCGATGTACGAGTAGGGCAAATTCTCTCTCAAAGAACGCTGTATGGGCGTATTCTTTTAAATAGAAGCAAATAACAGTAACTTACATTGTGAATTTGCCATAGATATGCAAAGGAACAGACAGCAAACAAATACTAAAGTCCTCATCCTGCAAATTTAAAAAAAGAGAATAATTTATTTCCGTTGAACAGCAATTCGCTTTGGTTGGATTAGAATTAATAATGAAATGCGAGTTAAATGTCCTATATACTGCCCTGCTCCTGAAGTGGGCCAATGAAGACGGAGAATTAGTAAAGGTCTAACATTTTCAATTTTAAAAAGATTATGATTTAACGTCATAAATGAATAACTTGTACACATCTGCCAGTTCTTTTCTTTAGTCCCTTTTAGAGTTTCACAAAAGATGCAGATTTAGGTACATGTGCCAAAACATTGTATGGTACGCCAAATATAAGTTATAATAACGGCATTATTACATACAGAAATAAAATCAGTAATAACCAAGTTCCATCTCGACAGGTGAATCATTATTAGACAAACGCCAATAACTAAACACAGGCATTTCTGAAAAGTCGGAACTGATCGCTGCTATCACTTCGCAATTAGGCAAATAGAAAATGTTATTCTGACGTTTCTTTTGTAGTATTTGCCAAGTTGCTACTGTTTCTTTTTTAGTTTAAAAGAGTATTATGTGAGATTAGATAAAGAAATGAAATGAAATTGAGTTTAACGTAATGCTGTTCTGCTCCGACTGGACTAATTCAGACGGGTTAGATAAAGAGTTGGCAGTTCTCGATAGAATAGTTAAATAAAATAGATAATGAAAAGGGAATACGTTGATAATTCCAGTCAATTAACATTATTCAAGACTCATTGATTATATGACCGCCAAATAATATTAATATTACCTCTTACGGCTAGTTTATGTGAGCTACCAAACTCTGCGACCCGTGTGTCAAAACACATACATCGAGTTGTGACCAAGGTTTAAAGCTATAATTTCATATTTTCAAAGAAAGTCAAAACATAATTATTTCTATGTCTTTTGCTCAATAGTTTGTCAACTCACTATTATACGATCATAGGCATTATTCCCCACACTAATAAATCATTAACACAGGAAATAATAACACAATTAGCTCACTTGTTTTTCCATTCCCCCCATGGTATAGCTATCTTCAAACGTTTGAATTTGAAGTTGAAAATGATGTATTTGCCAATTTGTCAACTGGCAATAGTCAATTATTGGATTAATAGAATTTTTCTTTAACAAGGTAGGACTGTTTATAGATACCATCTATTTTAAGGATTTATTTTAAGACTTTTTAAAAATATATCTTAAAAATATGAAATTGCAGCTTTAAATTTGCAACCGTACAACAACGTTGAAACCAGAAATCTGTCGAATTTAACCAAAAACCAAGAACATTTTAAGCATAAGAAATAAAATGATTTACATTACCTGTATATTGTTTCAAAGTATTTAATATACACTGGTGAGGATTTAGTTACAAGTGAAAAATAAAGTCTATCCCCAGTCTTTTTATATGTTTATCCACGGTAAATATGCATAAATATGAAATAAATAATAACAAAATACTCCTAAATTGAATATTTATCAAAATCTGACAAATCAAAGCAGCGTTAGTTCTATTGCAATGTAGGAAATCGTGATATTTTTCCAATTGTATTATTCTTTGATATAGTTTCCTGTCATGGGATGACTCTTTTCGTACGTAATGTGCAATAAATGTCATTTTTGTTACATAACCAATGTCAAAAAATAGATTAGGATATTTTGTACCACGAGACCCCTACGTGAACATACATGGAAATGTCGCACTAAATCATTCATATGGTAAATGATGCAATAAAAAAAGTTTAAACATACGTTATGCAACAGGTAAATTTGTCTATTGCAGGTCTTTCTTTAAGTCTGAAATGTTATCTAAATTATTAATTAGACATTAATTAACTTATCCAGACCATAATCAGCTCTCAATGTCAACACTAGCCTGCAATATTTTCTGGATTAGGATCCGATTTGCTGCTCAACTTTCATTCATCATTCAATCATGAAATTGATAATCGAGACTAGGCTTTTTTATCGTACCGAGGCTAGGCCGAAATTTCAATCGCTAAAATCTCGATTCAGAGGATCAATAATTCGACTTAAAATTCCAACAAAGCCCTTTTACATTACCTATTTTTTTTTAACTATTATGGTGATAACTGTTCTTTATATAATCTCCCATAATTTATCTTTAATAAAATGAAAAAATATACGGGGCTGGCTGGAAGTTTAATTCTAAAACATAGTATAAACATGACCATTAAATGTACGTAGATACACCTACATGGCAGATAAAAATGTAAGGAAGCTGCCAAATTATATCAAGATCCAAAAAGTGAGTGTGTCCATATTTAATTCCAACCCTCTTCCAGCCATACCTTCAAGCTTGATAACGGTTACATGTATTTAGAGTGCGAAAGGGTCAAATTACGCTATTTCTAGTGAAATAAATCAAGAACGAAAACATGGATTGCGTACACAAATCCAATCAAACTCTAAGAAACATAGATACGGTGACGTCCATCAGGAAAACTGAGGTTGAATCGGGTTTCATCCGAGAAGGTGACATTTCGCCACGGCGTTTTGTGTAGATACGCCCCATTGCTGTTTGGCAAGTCGATGACGATTCAAATGTATTTGACCCTGGCAAGGTCGACAACAGCGTGACCCATGAGCAGCCAGTCGCCTTTGGACTGTGTGAGGGCTGATCTGACGTTGCCGTGTTCCAACAGTTCCCTTGGCAGTAGCAGTAGCTGACTGGAACCTGTTGCGCAGATACTGTAGTCGGATGTGGCGATCTTGAGCAGCGGTTGTTACAGGTGGCGCTCCAGTTCGGGGTCTATCGGCAACTCTTCCAGTGGCGCGGAATCGTGGTCTGAGGCGAACAATAGTCGATGGGTGGACATTAAAGTGTCTTGCGACGGCTACCCATGAAACTCCCTGATCCAGCATGTCAATAGCTCTGTCCCTGTTTTCTTGTGTAAAGCGTGGCATTTTCTCGAAGTGATGAATGCTGACGTTTTGATCTGTATGTAAAGGACCAGAGTGCGGGGAATGCATGTACAGAACGTGAAATATGGGACTGCTTAAATCGCGAAAAGACAGTGTTGGGTTGCACGAACAAAGTTCATTACCGAGAACTGATATTGGGTTCAAACCCAGAACTCCGCAAAAACAGGCCCATCACAAGCCTCACCTACGTGTTATAAGATAGGGAAGCTGAAGGAAACGTTTACCAGAAATATTTCACGAATTGCTTTTTTAATGGCTTTGAGTATACTTAAGTTAAGTAACTATTTCTGGATAATTTTTTTACATCTTAACTTGCCTCGAGGAGTTTCGCCAAGTTTCGCTCTATTGAGGTCCACGTGGTCCGAAGTTATTTGAAATAGATTTTTTTTTATTATGCCTTCGGTCGCAGTTATTTTAATATGACCTTAGATCACATCTCGACTATATAAATACATATATTTACTTAATTATTCCTTATCAAGGGTAACTTTTAACGAAAGTAAAAATATATATATTTGTATTGATATATCAACGGACAAATATGCTTTATCTAAGATGTTCGATATCATATATAGTTCTGAAAGGTCTCACAAATTGTCGGATTTAGTTTTTGAGATATGAGAGGAAACCTATTCCTTTTTAATAACTCAATTAGGGTATCAACATTTTTAAAAGTAATTTTTTGGCGGAAGTTACGACCGTGCAGTTCTGAAATTTTGCATAAGAGAAGCCCTCCAATGTGATTAGTGATCCTATGCAAAAAAGCTATTTGGGTCATAAGTGGCGAGAGAGAGAGAGAAATGGGGTTTAACGTCCACTCGACAGAAACTAGGTCATTTCGGGACTAACATGGTTTAATTTTATTTCAATAATTCGCTTGCGTGTAGGGGTCTTTAGCAGTGGGAGGAAACCGGAGTGCCCGGAGGAAACCCACGAGGTTGAGAAGGCGCCCCTATCTCCATGCCACATACGCTCACACCAGGGATCGAAATCACAGCCGCAAGCCAGAGGTGACCGGCCAGCTAGAGGTCGAAGCGCGGCACTCTAGACCACTAGGCCATCCCAACCCCCACAACCTTCCGGAACTATGGCATCGGTATGTAGATGTGTAGATGAATATATACTTTTATATACAACTTTTAACTTGTAAATATCATTGAAAATATAATGAAATTATATGGGGTTTAACGTCCTAAAGTTCTGCTCCTAATATTGCTATTGAAGACGGGCATACGCCATACGCCATGGGAGAAATATTGCCTGGGCAGCGGCGCTACGACCTACGCTTATGTCGAATTCTAACTGCCAAGGGATCTTTTACGTGCACATCAATGTGTACACAGGACCACGTTTCAGGCCCTCCGTTCCGCATCACTGACAAGGGGAAAATATCATTGGGAATAATCCTGTAGATAGTAAATTGAATTATGTATTTTGTTTAATGTATGAATAAATATAACGAAAAAGCGCGTGCGCGTTGTATCGTAAGGTTTGTTATTAAGTCAACCTGCGTGGTATCGATTCTCCTGTTGTATGTGACAAGGAGTAGGGTCGCCTGTCTAATCCCGTGGGTTTTTTTTTCGGGTGATCTGGTTTCCTCCCGCCCCTAACAATATCTTGAATCGGGTGGGTGTTATCATAAGGTCTGTGACAAGGAATAGGGTAGTCTGTCCAAGTTCGTGCGTTGGATGGCTGAATGGTTAGCACATGCGTGTTGTATCATGAAGCCCGTCATTGAGTCAACTGGCGTGGTTTCGAATCCCCGGTTGTGCGTGACAAGGAGTAGGGTCGCCTGTCTAATCTCGTGGGTTTTCGCCAGGTCCTCCCGCTCCCCCTCCCCCTTACTGCTAAAGTCCCCTACGCGCAAGCGAATTATTGAAATAAAATTAAACCATATGTTAGTCCCGAAATGACCTAGTTTATGTCGAGTGGACGTTAAGCTCCATTTCTCTCTCTCTCCCTCGTGGGTTTTCTCCGGGTGTTGCGGCTTCCTCCCATCCCTAACAATACTTTGAATCGGGTGTGTTATCATAAAGTCTGCTATTTAGTCAACGGTCGTGGTTTCGATTCCTCGATTGTACTGCAGTTTCCTCCCATCCCTAACAATATTTTAAATCGGGTGGGTGTTATCATAAGGTCTGTTATTTAGTCAACGAGTGTGGTTTCGATTCCATGCTTGTTCGTGACAAGGAGTTGGGTAGTCTGTCCAGCCTCGTGGGTTTTCTCCGGTTTCCACCCACCCCTAACAATATTTTGGATCGGATGGGTGTGCTCGAGCGACAATCCCATTCATCAAACTATTTTTCAAAGTCACATTGAAGAACGTTTTTTATAAAATAAATTGTATTATTATTACACAAGTAAAATGACAGGAACATGCTATTTTTACGCCCACTATTAGCGAACAGCACTTAATATTCAAGGCTCGTATGTTATTTTCCTTTATTACATAACAAAGTTATTTATAAAATAGTTATTTTGACGAACAGACGTTCATGACAACAATATAATGCCATATATCAATCTAGATTATAAAACACCCCATTTGTTAAAATACGCATAAAATAATGGCAGCCATAAGGCCATATATAGATTGCGAGGCCAATGGGGCTGATGAAACAGGACTTTTTGTTGAGGGAACAGCTCGACGTTTAGGTTTTTTGCATATGGCGGATAATGGTCCACGTCCGGCGGGATAGTCCACTGGTTTATAACTTTCCCCTCTGTGAAAAACTGGGGGATATTTGCTGTCCATGTACGACATAGTAACCGTTTGAAACGATGTATTGTATTGCGTACGTTCAAAGTGTACGTTCCACCCATGACGGTTCGGGTCTCGGTATGTTAACGTCCCCGTAACTAAAAGCAGAAAGTGATGGTCGCAATCCAATGGGGTCAGTGTGCAGTTCAGTAATTGTCCACTACTGCAAACCAAATCATGATTCTGGTTGAAATAGACATGAAATGTTCCGAATGCCCTGTTGTTGTAGTCGCCGATGTAATGTGTAAGATTAACTCCACATGACGGTTGAGGGTAAGGGGTTGTTGGAGGTTTAGTTGTTGTGGTCGGTGCTTGTGTTGGCGGCGGTGGTACCCAGGGGGCGGGAAAGGTACAGGCCGTTGTTTCGTTCAACCATGGTTGCTCATCTGAAATAAATGTCAATAGAAATATCAATCTCGAGTTGTTGATAAATCTTAACTCGACGGCCATTTTGAATGTCAAACTGTAAAGCTATCTCTAAGATCGACATTATAAATTATGTTTCTGAATAGATTTGTTAGGGATACAGCAATCAAGATAATTATGGTGTTAGGGGGATGGTGGTGTTGGATAGTCGACCGGCAACATTCCAAATGGACAGACTTACAATCCAGTAATTCAGAATGGAGTCCTGCAACCGTTCTGTCAGTCCCTAAAACAGGAAAAACGTAGGCAACATTTGTAGCTGTCATGATTGGTTGAGGTAGCACCAGGTCTAGTACTCTAGTTGGCGCATGCTTTCGTTGCCGGATGAAGACGTGACATAAATTATATTGAAGGGTGGAAATGGAATGAAATGAAATGGGGTTTGACCTGGTCTAATGAATCAACCCAGCTGCCAAGGGATCTTTAACGTGCACGCCCATGTGTACACAGGAACTCGGTTTTTCGTACCATCCGAACGACTAGACAGCTGTTCTTATCAGCCCCCCTGTCCTGCATCACTGACAGGGAAACCACGCCAGAAAATATGGACGAACTTACTCGGAAAGCAGGGATCGAACACCCGACCTCCAGGCTAGCGAACCAGCGTCTTACCCACTTAGCCAAGTGACCACGATAACGAAGAGACAAATTATCCTCCACGTACTATGCAATGAGTGACATTAATTCCTTGCAGCGGCGTTCGAAACCCAACTCCCAAAGGTTCCTTTACGTGCATACCAACGGTTTTTTCTGATCATCCGAACAACTAGACACCTTTCTTTACCAGACCTGCGCCACAGACAGTGGCAATACAGACTAGACAATACCATGGAACTTTCTCAGCTAACTCTTTCATTCGTGCCCGGACCTATTTAATGAGTCTACGCCGTTTACGCCGTGCCAGGTGGCTCCCGGGGGAATATTAAGGAAGTACAAACCTAGAAGCATGTCGAGCGCATACCAGGATACAAGTTGATTGGCCGTATAACCATCATAACTACTAGCTTCACATAACCATACGCCAACATCTGCATCCGGTAAAAATGTATTCCTACACGTATAACCACTATACGATCCTGTGTGTTCTACTTTTCTGTAACCTGTTTTAACAAAGAGAGGAACATTTCACCAAGTTTTGCCTGTGACTGAGGATAACTCTTCTCAGGCGAATGCCTTTATTTATCTATATAGTGTACAGACCACCAATTAATTTTCTCATTGACATTAATGTTGATTTTCGTCTGTCTAAGAAACGAGAATTAACATTACGGATATAATTGGTGATCTGTGGCCTGTTTATAGTCTTTTAATACTTCTCGAATACCGTAAGCCTGTAGTACTATAATATCCATACAGTAAAGGGTTTAATAGATACCTCTATAATATCCGGTCCGCCATCCCATACCGTAAGCATCAATAGTACTAAGAACCGGGTATATATTCGTGGTGACTTTATTAGTTTGTTGAATAGCATAATTAGACTTGTGAGTATCTCCCAGTTCTTTTTCTGCAATCACCTGTTTTCCATTCCCGTCCTAAATAATTAAAATATACCCTGAAATTACTAACTTATTGAAGCAGTGCGTGGGGAGTGTGTGTGTGGGGGGGGGGGCTGTACGTGTTCTCCCCCAGAAGACATTGAGAAATACTTTCGATTTTGTGCGCCGCTGTCCGAGCAAAATTGTCCTCACACACGCACTCTATGGCGTATGTCCGTCTTCATTAGCCCAGTCGGACTAGAACAGTTGGGCGTTAAACTCAATTTCATTTCATTCGTAAAATCATCGGGTCATAAGTGGACGCATGAGTTTTGCCGAAAGATTGTGGGTGATATGTCAAAGTTCATGGGTAGCATGTGTGTTAGCACAAGTAAGGAATCCCAAAATATGGATTTCTTTATTTTTTCTCACAATAAATTTTAATACGTTTGTGACATAGACGATTAAGGACTTTGAACACCTGTGAACTTGGGTCTAGATAAAACACGCCAAAAACACGTGCTAGACAATTTCTATTTGCATAAAATATCCTACCTTTCCGTTATTTAAATGGAAACGAAGATATTTGGCCATATCCTCGGCATTACTATAGACACCCGCAGCGGGACCCATATAATCTAACATTCTAAATATACAAATAACCATGTAGTTAGATTAGTTTATATACAATATTTCATCATGTTTATTTTTGGAATATAATTTGTGTCATTTAAACATACATTATGCAAGAGCTAAATCTGTCTATTGCAGGTCTTTCTTTAGACCTGAAATGTTTTCTAAATTATTAATAAGACATTAATTAAATGATCCGGGCCATAATCTACTCTCGATGGCGTCGGATATCTCCGATATTAAATACATCAGAACGGTTCAGTCATATTTTGATTTAATCTAAAAATGGAGGAGCGAGACTTAGCTTCGAACAACCAGTACGGTGTTTTGAAATTATTGCACACGTCTGGTCAAACCTTCAAAGGCTAATGTCTTTCTCGCAATAGAGTAGGCTACACTCTTGGTTGATGGTTTTGACAAAGGTTATTTCGCCGCCATCTTCGAGCACACTCCCACCCCTTTACATCGTCCATCGAAACAGTTAAAATATCAATTGTATTAATCCGTTATAAATTTAGTTTTCTAAATATAATTACACTGATTGTTGTTGTTCCGGATTTGGAACTGGTTTACCATTGAAAGTTGTGTAAGATATAGCCGTGTTGGCCCAATCACCGTCTGACATCCTGGAACCAATTCGAGAGCCATTCATTCCTACAGAAACAAAATCAAATCGAATCAATTTAAAATTCTCTATCTATACAAATACTCTTGTCTATAGATGTGTGACCATAAAACCCAGTAAATCAGTGAGTAAGACGTTGGCTGGATAACCTAGTATTCCATTCCTGTGTTGACCGAGAAAGTTCGTCAGTTTTTTTCCGGCGTTTGTCCACCTTGTCATTGATGCAGGAGGGCGAGCCAAAAACAGAGGTCCCGTGTCCATATTGGCGTGCTCGTTAAAGAACCCTTAGCAGTTTAAATTCGGTATATGTAGTGCGTCTGCCTCTATCCATGCACAATTGTCCTCATAGCACACTGGGGCGTTAAACCCCATTTCAGTTCATTTTCTGTTCAACACAAGCCGTAAAGATAATAAACGACATTTCAGCGAACTTTATCACCTTCGTGGATTAGATAGTGATTTCCCGGAAGACCTCGACGATTATCCAGTCTTAAATATTAATGACAAATAAATCCCTCGGACTTTCTGGGTTAACCGTTCTGCGTTACGATGTCCAAATCGATGTAACATTGCAAGTTTAACGAATGTGCTGGCATCTGGGCTTCAATACCCCAGAACGACAATGTCATAGAATAGGCTTTTGCCGTTCAAAGGTTGTGAACAACGTAAATGAACCGTGGACAGCTGGACTTGTACTAGGAATATTGGCAAAAAATGACATTTTCTGGCTGGACAAATTAAGCTTATAGCACACTTCATAGCCTATTCACGTCTATAGCAACCAAATTGGTATAGCACGGTAGAAAGTGTAACCCGGTATTAAGCACCCCTCCCCAATCAACTACATAGACAATGTGTAAAACAACACTTTCAATGAGAAACGTGCCACGATCGTGCGTTTTATCCTTTATCGTCAGAAGATGGTGTGATGTATGGAATAGGCATTCAAAGCTTGAGGTGATATAGGCAAATGTGATATCACAATGTAAACGTATTAATTCAAAATAAATATTGACGTCAAACCTAAGAAGCTCAATGTGTTTTTATATACGCCAAAATGACGACAGAGACCATGTATTTATTCAAAATTTTCAAGGGTGGGGGGAGAAGAGAGACAACGCCCATCCACCAGATACTTTGTCACAGGTACCGCCCCCGAAACCCCAATTCGTTTCGTCTCCATTAGTCCGATATATCAGTGAAAAAAGGTAGGACTCTAAACCCAATTTCGTTAAATTCATTTCTTCATATTTTGAAGGGGCTTGGATGGCCGAATGGTTAGCACGTGCGCGCTGTATCATAAAACCTGTCATTGAGTCAACTGGCGTGGTTTCGAATCCCCGGTTGTACGTGACAAGGAGTAGGGTTGCCTTCCAGCCTCATGGGTTGCCACTAGGTCCCCCCGTTTTCCCCCACTGCTAAAGACCCCTACGCGCAAGCGAATTATTAAAATTAAACCATGTTAGCCCCGAAATAACTAGTTTGTGTCGAGTGGACGTTAAACCCATCTCTGGCTCTCTCTCTCTCTCTCTCTCTCTCTCTCTCTCTCTCACACACACTCTCTCTCTCTCCTTATTTTGAAATCAACGAAAGGTTATCTGTATATACCTAGCGGTTTGTAGATTTTCTGAAAGATGGCGTCTTCCCAGTATTGACATGTTGCTATTTCTACTGCTGCGGCTCCGGCTACAACCATCTGATTACTGTATCGGTATTCGGTTCGTAGATCACAGAACGTCGTATAGAATGGTAACCGTCTAAATAGAATAAACATAGTGTTGCCAGGCAACAAATATACGCCTAATAACAGAATTTTAAAGTGTGGATATGACGGACTGCGATAAATTTTAAAGCGATTCTAAATTGAATGATGTTAGTAGTACTGTTAGCCTAAACTCTTACCGGGTTTAAAACGAGAAAATGGAATACTCTGACCTGACATCTCGAGTTTTCTACAAAACATTTGAATAGTCAGACCAGCTGTCCAAAGGGTATCGACGACGCATATAAAAAGAAGATATGTAATTAATAATGACTGATTGTTCAATTTAAAACTATTTATTATGAACATGAAGACTTATCTTTGCGTGTACTAAGCTGGCTAGACGATTTGGAGTTGCATCGTCATTAGTATTAATATACGATGTTTCGGTCACTGACACTCTAAACCTATTTAACCTGGAAATAGGGTGGTTCCTCCTTGTCAGTGGTGTTGGCAGAAGATCCTGGAAAGAAACTGTCTCCAGTCGTTCGGTGGGACGAATACGTGTACTTAAAACAACCCTTGGCAATTGTAATTCGACGTAGACTGAGCGGTAAATTTCCAGAAGCGCACACCGCATACGTATGACCGTTTTAAGCCTGGTTCTCAAAGCGCCCTCGGTGCTACTACGGAGAGTACACGGGGAAATTTTAGTAAACCCAAGTGTGAGACCTAGCGTCACGTGCGTGTCTTGGGCACCGTAGAAGAACGCAGACTAGCCGTAGAAGCCCCTAGTCCTGCACATACAAAATTTTCAACCGGTAACTTGCGGTTGGTCTGCGAGCTAACAAACCCTACGCGCGTTTCAAAACACGTACGGCGGCTTGTCAGCTAGGTTTTAATTAGCTGAGGTGGTGCACTAGTGTAGGACGTTAAAATCAATTTCATTTAATTTCTTTAACTCCTAAGGCCTGCACGTCGTGACTCTATTAGTTGGTGCAGAAAAGTAGGACGTTAAATCCCATTGCATTTCCTCTGGTCAATAAGAAAGTGGAATCTTTCGTGCATTTCATTTGTGAAGACGGCGTGTCGTTCTACTCTGTGCACAAATCAGATTCTATTTTAAAGGTAGACTACATGCATTAATATGTGCCTTTAGTTCTATCTTCGTTTAATTTAAAGGAAGACATGCATATGTGTGCCTTTAGTTTTATCTTCGTCTATTCTAAAGGTAGACAAACATGTACATTAATGTGTGTCTTTTGTTCTGTAAATTCTGTCTTATTCTATTTTAGAGGTAGACCTACATTAATGTGTGCCTTTAGTGTCTATGTACGTCTATTTTAAGGTCCTAAAGAATAGAGCTACACACGCTTCAAAGGTAGACTTACTTGATCATTTCCTGCCGTGTTATATTCTCAGCGATCGTGGTGGCGCCCCAATATTGAGGAACACACATCTTGTGGGCTAGTACATCTCTCAAAGTAGCTCTCTCCGTCCGAAAACTATCGGAAAGTTTGAAATCATTACCAAATGTATCCTTTAACGGTTTGTCCCACTCTATCTTCCCTCGAGAAACGGCGTCGGCAGCTATTGTCGCAGTGAAGGATTTCGACACGGATCCGACGTTAAAGAGAGTTTTCGATGTCACCTGGTCGCTTTTTTCGAACGTTTTCACACCGAATCCACCGGTAAAAATGGTCTGAGATTTGGTCACCATAGCTAAGGATAGTCCAGATATGTTATAACATTTCACGACATGGTCCACGAAAGCTTTTAAATCGCTCTCAGAGATTTTGTTAACAGTTGCGTCGGTTGTTTGTGCGATGGCGGCTATATAGAAGACGAGACCCAACTTGTTCATCTTGATCTTGACCAGGTGGGCTGTCACTCTGATATCTGACTAAGTAAGTCAGGGTTTTATCTACCCTTTAACATCACGTCCGTGGATACAAATATTTACTTTGATATTTTAAAGGATTGTGACATGTCTTTTACAAGAAAAGTTGTTAAAGCGAGAATTTCATATTTTATAAGAAAGTCAAAACATAATTATGTCGATGTATTTTGCTCAATAGGTTGTCCACTCACAATAATACGATCATAGGTATTAATCTCACAAATAAAAATCATTCACACCGGAAATAATAACACAATTACCTCCCTTGTTTTTCTATTGCTCCCATGAAAAAGTTGAAAATGATATTTTTGCCAATTACTCTACTGGCAATAGTGAATTATAGGATTAATAGGATTATTCTTTAACAAGGTAGGACTGTGTATAGATACCATCCATTTTAAGGCTTTATTTAAAAAAAAATTATAACTTAAAAATATTAAATTCTCACTTTAAGTGGGGTTTAACGTCCACTGTACTACACAAACTAGGCCATTTCGGGACTAATATAATGGTTTAATCTAATTTCAATAATTCGATAGTTTAAACATGTTTCATTACACCAACAGAATTTATTTAGATCAATTGGATTGGGCACAAGTTAATGAAGTTATTAAAAACAAACTTCCTTTCCATAATCATAAATTCTATAAGTATAATGGTGGGGGGGGGGTGGCCGAATGGTTAGCACTTGCGTGCTGTATCATAAAGCCTGCCATTGAGTCAATTGACGTGGTTTCGAATCCCCGGTTGTACGTGACAAGGAGTTGGGTAGCCTGTCCAATCTCGTGGGTTTTCTCCGGTTTCCTCCCACTGCTAAAGACCCCTACGCGCAAGCGAATTATTGAAATAAAATTGAACCATATGTTATTCCCGATATGACATAGTTTGTATCGAGTGGACGTTTAACCCCATTTCTCTCTATAAGTATAATGATTATTCACTTGTGCCTAGGGTTTGCAGTGGAAGGAAACCAGGGAAGCCGGGAGAAATCCACTAGGTTTCGCAGGCGACCCTTTTCGGTGTCACGTACAGATGTTGGGTTCGAAACAATGCCATTTTGCCCCACGATAAAATTGGATAATATATTACACAGAGGGCTGTTAAAGGACACATGTGGTGTTTCAAAATTTTGTACAATTCACTTTAAAAATGTTGATACTTTGCTTCTCCACGGCTGCCTCACAATTGGGGCATTCCATGTCAAGTGTACACAAAATTTGGGCGATTTTGACATGACCATCACAGATTTTGATGATTTTTGGTGTGCAAGTTAACCATGACGAAAAAACATGATGTGAAAAATTTTAGCGCTGGGGGCCCCATGGGGCCCCTTTAGGGACATCCCAAAATTTTGGCCTTTTCGGCTGACCTTCAAACTTTGAAAATCCATAACTTCGCCCCTAGTCATCCTACTTACATGAAATTGGTACCAAATTGTTCAGAAAACATGGATCTTTCTAATGACCAGGAACACAAACTCGACAGAACAAAATCCAGGCAGATGTTGTTGACCTTGACCTTGGAAACCACGCCCATGAAAAGGGGCAAATTCGATTTGGCCAATTTTTCGTGTGAACATTGCCCCACCTATATATTACGAACACACAAAAAATCAAAGTGGGATCTCCATGGGAACAGATTTGATTGACATGAAATCCATCTTGGTCGCTAAAGCAGACGTCGATTTTATTCGAATTCACTGTAGGTTGTTTTGTGCAAGCTGACTTCTGATCACTAATTTCACTATGATAACTTGTACTCTCTGATTTTTATACGCCCACATGGAAATGTGGACATATATTGCCGTTGCCCCTGTCCGTCCGTTTGTCCGTCCGTCTGTCGTCCACACTTTCTTGTGGACACTCTAGAGGCTAAAATTAATATCCGATTGACTTTAAATTCATACACAGTGTTTAAGGTCATGAGACAAAGAATCCTATTGATGTTCAGCGATATCCAATAATTATTGTCACAGTTATGGCCCTTGATCACTTTGAAAAATCTTGTGGATGTTTTAGAGGCCAAAGTTAATATCTGATTGTCTTTAAATTTATACACAGTGTTTAAGGTCATTAGATGAAGAAGCCTATTGATTTTCAGCAATATTCGATAATTACTGCCAGAGTTATGGGCCTTAATCACTTTGAAAAAACTTGTGGATGCTCTAGCGGTTAAAGATAATATCCGATTGACTTGGAATGTATACACAGTGTTTAAGGTCATCAGACGAAGAAACCTGTTGATATTCAATAATTACTGCCAGAGTAATGGGCCTAGAAAAGTCTTGTGGATGCTCTAGATGCTAATGTTAATATCCGATTGATTTTGAATTTATACACAGTGTTTAGACGAAGAAGATTATTGATTTTCAGTGATATCCGATAATTACTGCAAGAATTATGGCCCTTGATCCCTTAGAAATATTTTGTGGATGCTCTAGAGGCTAATGTTTTTATGCAATTGACTTTAAATTTATACACATTGTTTAAGGTCATAATTACTGCCAGAGTTATGGTCCTTGATCACTTTGAAATATCTTGTGGACGAATTCTAACCATTACTTAATGGGCTTTTACTAGTAATAAGATTTTCATGCATTGTAAACTTTCTCCTCACTGACAAAGGTAAAAATATGCGACAACCCTTGTTGACGCCAGGACGACTTAGCTGGGCGTATGTTTCGTTGCCTGGCAACCTATCTTGTCACTGGACGATCCATTAATAGTGTACAGACCTCAAATTTTTACCGCACCTCGAAAATAGAACCACATTTTTCCCCACACGAATTTGCAAGTAATGAGAATGCAACGTTACGAGCTTAAAGCACTATAATAAACAACACTGTGGCCGATGTCACTACTATAGGTACTATGTTAGTTGGACACTGCGTGTTGCTCATCGTTGGCATCTCTTTCCACGGTCGAAATCAGGTTCACTGAGTTGTTGTTACGACGTCATGTCGTGGTGATAAGGTCGTGTGCACTTGAATAACTGTGTAGCACCTGACTTGACCGGCTCCTAAAATCTGTTCCCATGGAGATCCCATTTTGATTTTTTGTGTGTTCGTTAATCATAGGCGGGGCAATGTTCACACGAAAAATTGGCCAAATCGAAGCTGCCCCTTTACGCGGGCATGGATTCCAAGGTCAAGGTCAACAACATCTGCCTGGGTTTTGTTCTGTCGAGTTTGTGCTCCTGATCTTTAGACAGATCCATGTTTTCTGAACAATTTGATACCAATTTCATGTAAGTAGTATTACTAGGGACGAAGTTATGGATTTTCAAAGTTTGAAGGTCAGCCGAAAAGGCCCAAATTTCGGAATGCCCCTGATGAGACCCCATGGGGCTCCCAGCGCTAAAATTTTGCACATCGTGTTTTTTCGTCATGGTTAACTTCCACACCAAAAATCATCAAAATCTGTGATGGTCATGTCAGAACCTTGTGTACACTTGACGTGGAATCCCCCAATTACTAAAAATGTTTATAAAGAGCACGTTAAGCACAATACCCCCCCCCCCCCCACACACACACACACAAACACACACCGCCCACCGCTCAAAGATGAGGGATAGCCTCTAATATTAATCGGGTTGTTTCGCTACGAATCATATCTTGGTCCCCAAATGACCTAGTTTGTGTTGAGTGGACGTTAAACCCCATTACTCTCTCCCTCTCTCTCTCTCTCTCTATTTGTAAATATTTGTCGATGACCTTATACATATTTGAAATGAATCGTGGTAAACATTAACAGGCTCTGGAGATTAAAGATGCATTATGTAAGATTTAGACAGAGAGTTTGCTATAATTGTTCAAGAATAGATAATGAAAGATGAATACATTGAAAATTTCATTCAAATTACTTATTTCTGAGTGAAGATATAAGTGTTTAAAGATAAAGCTTGACTACCAAGACCATTTTTCGATTATGCATTTTGTCGTTAAATTTTCAAATTGCAACCGTGTTTCAGTCCATTTAAATTCCGGTCATCCGATGATCTAGAGAGTGTTGAGGACATATGGATAAATGACAACGTGATAATTTATATAACATGTGATTCCACAAGAAAGACTTCCAATGGGCAGATTTAGATCTTACATAGTGAAGTGAAGTCTGACAGGCCCGGGACTGTACGGCGCAGTGGACACTTACGAGACCCCCCCCCCCGATCAATACACGTTATCCGATAGGCACGTGTGTTGTTTGTGATATGTCCGTGGATTTGTCTTGTGTCATTTTTTGTGTGTGGTATGGTCCCCCTGCACTTACCAATAACGCATTTTAAACAACTGGCTCATTATCATCATTATTATTTAGAAATATATTGGTTGTTGGTAAAAGTTGAATTCATTCTCATGTCTATTTACATGTTCCAAATGATTTATTTCTTTGTAAATGATGATTTATGTAGAATAAAATGATCAAGTTGAATTGATTATCATCATTATTCTTATACGTATTTGAAATGATTATTCTGTTTGTAAAGCAATAGCAGTAAATATGATACATCCTGTAGGATTAAATAAAAACTAACAGTTGATTAATTTATTTGTAAAGGATTCGCGGTGAACAGTATAACTCCCTTAGGGTTGACAAACAAGCCTAATTCATCTCCTGGTTTAAAGGTACCCACGACGTCTCCATTAAACGTATCTGTGACGTTATATCCCACAGCATTGGTCAAACCAACATCGGCACATTTTACTGTTAAGTGTGTTGGACGTCCTCGTCCACCACCATCAAAGTTGACAAATACAATGGCGTAACTTCCGACAGGAGTAATAGGCTTAGTCCATATTCTTATCACTGTTTTCTATAAAATGAAATGAAATGGGGTTTAAGGTCATACTGTTCTAAGTCGACTAAGCTAATGAAGTAAAGTAAAATGGGGTAAAACGTCCTACTTTTCTACACCGACTGGGTCAATGAAATAAAATAGAGAGAGCGAGAGATGGGATTTAACATCCACTAGACACAAATTAGTTCGTTTCGGGACTAACACATGGTTTAATTTTATTTCAATAATTCGCTTGCGCGTACGGGTCTTTGGGCTAGCAGTTATAGGAAACCGGAGGACCCGGAGAAAACCCACGAGGTTAGACAGGCGACCCCACTCCTTGTCACGTACAACCAGGGATTCGAAACCGCGCCAGCAGACTCAATGACAGGCTTTATGATACACCACGCACGTGCTAACCATTCGGCCATCCACCCCCCATGAAATAAAGTGAATAGGGGTTCAACGTTCTACTCTTCTGTACTGACTGGACTAATGAAATGGGGTAAAATGACCCTAATCTACTGCACCGACTACACCAACAAGTGTACTATGAATGACATTTTACCAAGACAGCGGCGCAACGACCAACTTTCATTTCGAATTGAAACTGTAATATAATACTAAAAAATGAGATTTAACTAAGAATATCGGGTTAATGAGACATGTTGACGAGAATACGGCCTACTTTTAGTTTAGTTGTCAACTGTCAGGCGAATTTGGCAGGGGATGCTGTCAGGTGAAACCAGCCTTGAAAATGGCGATGAACACCGGTAACGAAGCCGACACTTCCTGGTGAGTGCATCAGCGACTTGTTAAAATGGGTAGTCATTAGGCAGATGTTACGTCATTAAGGTGTGTACCACTATTGGCAATACTATGGTGCTCGGTTTTATTAATTAGTCAGGCTTCTATGCTAGTAACCCACCTGCTAATTAATGACTACTGTATAATTTCTAAACACTTTCTATACGCACTAAACATTAGTTTAGAGTAATGCTTGCTTGTGTGATTTAATCACAGTGAATATGACATGTAGTTAGTTACTCACATTATAAACCAGTTTGCCTTGAATTCCAAGAGGATCCTGATTTACAGCAATCAGGCGTTTGTTCAGCAGCAAATCACGTGACACGTCCCGAATGATTCCATGGTCATTGGACATCAATAGTGGAGCAGCAAATATCGCCCATATTCCCATGTGTGATCTCTCCTGGTCCAAACTCAGGGCAAAATCACTAATACATAACTAAAATATTAAACTAATGATGTAGACAACATAAAATCAGTATTTAACCATCGAAATGACTTAATCATGCTTATATTATTGTCATGCGACAAGAATTTCCCTTATGATAATGTCACTCCACACTGAGTGATCTTTTAAAGTGATTTTCTAATTAATATATATTAACGTTGAGAAATTTCTTTCAGGACTCCAACTAGCTCCAGTCCGATAACAGTAAAAAAACTTACGGGATACGAGTATTTTCCCTTTTTAATTGACAGATATTAACTTGGTAAATATTGGGGTGACAATTCGCGAGAGCCAAAGATGCGAAAAGCATACAGCGGGAATTTGTAAACACGCAACACTGTAGATACCATTTCCGACTATGTAGGTCTACAGACCCTTAATGAATTAAAATGAGTACTCATCTCACTTGAATTTCCTGCTGGTGTTCGACAAAATAAAGTTTATAGTCCCTTCCGCCAGACTTAACGTACGCAAACCCCTAATTAATTAAAATGAGTCTAGGCCCGAGCTTGCTTCACTATCATCACTGCCCCCACTTCCGGAAACCCCGTACTCAGCAGCGTTTGCACCACATCCATCAAACTTCAGTAAGTCAACACCCCAACCCACAAACGTCTTGGCACCCAGTTCTAAATAATATTCACTTCTCGGATATCCAGCGCATGTCTGCATAAATACCAAATTTCAGTCCGTTAGAATGAATCTGAAAATAGATACAAAGCGTACCACACACAATGCTATATGAAGTGGAATGAGGTGTTCTGGAAAGGCTAAACATACATTTTCACACTTCATCTATTTAACATTCTGCTCCAAAGTCAATGTGGTGGGGGGGGGTGGCTGAGTAGGAAGCACGCGCGTGCTGTATCATAAGGCCTGTCATTGAGTCAACTGGCGTAGTTTCGAATCCCCTGTTGTACGTGACAGGGAGTAGGGTCGCCTGTCCAACCTCGTGGGTTTTCTCTGGGTCCTCCGGTTTCCTCCCACTGCTAAAGGCCCCTAGGCGCAAGCAGATTATTGAAATAAAATTAAACCATATGTTAGTCCCGATACCGATATTCCAATTTCAAGGGTTCTTTTAAGTGCACGCCAATGTGTAAACGGGACCTCAGTTTTTCGTCCCATCAGAACGACTACACGTTGACCCATGCTAATCCTTCCAATCTACACCGCAGGCAGGGGTGCCACGCCGGAAAATACTGAGCCAACACAGGGATTGAACACTGGACGGCCAGTTTGATTAACCCGTGTCTAATCCGAGTGTACAAGTTATTTGCTGAACACAATTCATTGAAAGCGTTATTATCTCCCTTTACACGCTCGCAGGCACGAAATTCATACAGAGGTTGTCCGCGTAGCGAGCCAAAATATTTACCAGGGCCTATTATAGATGAGAGCCTATATGGTATCAATGCATGCATATCTGGTATCATCAGAATGTAAGTCTGCCGGGTACCTGGTAGTGGGTGTGGTATTCTACCACATGAAATGACACAGCAGTGTACCGTGCATCTTCAGGTATTACAAAAACACCCTGACAGACATTTCTAGTGGTAGGGTGCCCCTGGCAGGGCTATTTGCCAGACCTTTGTAGTAGTGGAATATCTTTGACAAGAGTTATCTAATTTTCAGACCACAGATAGGCTAGCTTAGCCGAAATCTGTATCATCTAAAACTGCGTTGAAGTTTTTCAGTATCACCACAGAAATCACGAATGACCAATATGCCAGACAATTTGTGCGGCGGGTTACCCCTTACAGACACGCCCAAACTGACACGGTCCCCAATTAGAATAAATTAGTGGGCAATGTTCCCGTGGTCCAAAATAATGAAAATTGTATCAGGGTGGGTAGAATACTAATACCTAACACATATGGAAGATGTGATAATTATTCAGCAGGGATGATTAGGGTATTCAGCAAGTTTTGTTATGATTGGGGGGGGGCAGGTCTTTTGTACAAGAGTTACATTCTCACACAGACCATACTTCCGTATCGTTACTATTTATTGCACCTTACCTTATACAATTGAGGGTGTCGTTCTCACAGTCCAGACTGTATGTGAATCGTTCCCATTGGTGGTGTCAAAACTAACCCATATACGGGCAGTATATAAGACTGCACCATAAGACAGTTAGCAATAGAATAATTTCAACCTACAAAATGGAAAGAGCAGAATAATATTATTACTTTGCTAGAAGAGGTGGGGGCAACGTAGGCAGATGACCTCTCGATTTTATCCTACAAAAAGGAGAGAGCAGAATAATATTATTACTTTGCTAGAAGGGGGAGGAAAACCAACGTAGGGAGATGACCTCTCGATTACAAGATGGTGTCGATGGCGTAACGTATTGGAGGAAGTACGATCATGGTACACGTTCAAACATTCGTTACTCAAGTTCCATTAATCATGAAAATTGAATGTACCCTATATTACTCAATAAAGGGTGGGTGGGATCATCAGACAACAATTCATAATAAATATGAATTGTATTATTAAGATTTACGGGGGTAACAGCTCAAATTGATTTACATATTGTTTAGATGTCTTTGGGGGGGATCAGATTACCGAATGGTAAGCGCGTCCGCGCTGTATCATGAACCCTGTTATTGATTTTATTGGCGTGGTTTCGATCCCCCGGTTGTACGTGACAAGGAGTGTGATCGGCAATTCAACCTCATGGGTTTTTTCCCCCCACTGCTAAAGACCCCTACGCATAAGCGAACTATTGAAATAAAATTAAACCATTTGTTATTCCAGATTTAACCTATTCTGTATTGAGTGGAGTTTAAACTCCACCCACCCCCCCTCTCTCTCTCTAAATATAAACCTACGCCTACTTACATTTTGGATTTTCAGCAACATCTCTGTTAATCGTCTGATAAAACGAGCAACGTCTAATTGCTTTTATTTAATTATATGATGTGGACCATCACGATAATGAAGCGGGGGTTGGGATGGCCTAGTGGTCTAGAATGCCGCGCTTCGACCTCTGGCTGGCCGATCACCTCTGGCTTGCGGCTGTGGTTTCGATCCTGATGTGAACGTATGTGGCATGGAGATAAGGGCGCCTTCTCAATCTCGTGGGTTTCCCCCGGGCACTCCGGTTTCCTCCCACGTCCACTCAACACAATGACCTAGTTTGTGTTGAGTGGACGTTATACCCCATTTCTCTCTCTCTCTCTCTCTCTCTCTCTCGCGATAATGCAGCCTTGAATCACATTTGATCATTTGTATTAATAAATCGGCTGTTGTGTAGATTAGTTTGTTCCAGGTGTGTGGTGGATCGTGAATCTGTAATCTACGATCGATAATTAGAAGTTGTAATGCCCCGGATAATCAGTGCACCGAGAGATCGTCACCCACAAGAATAAATATTTAACCAGCCGATAAAATTAAGCATATTTTTATCGTATTACTTTTTCCGATAAAATCAGTGTTTAAACAGCAGATAACAGATTGATTAACATTGGATCCCCATGCTCGTGTGTCCCCATGGCAACTACACATGTGTTAAGATGACCCTAGCCAGATTTCACAATCATGAGTGAGAGGCAAGTAGGCCTAATGCGTAGGACAGGAATGTATGGAAACCTATAAGTATCCTTTCGCCCCGTCTTGTCTTCACGAAGTTGAAACCAAGAAATCACGACAGACCTAATCTCACCCTTCTCGCCTTCGCTTTACTACGAGTAACAGCGCGTAGTAAAGACGGCAAAGAGTAATCAGTGCGAAGCCAAGAAGCCGGGTCACTCCTTAGCTTCGCACGTCCATTTCATGCCTTCATGTTATTATTCAAAAGAAATGTTTTATCTATTTGAAAGATAGACTGGCACTGCCAGGCAGGGTACGCCCACATTTTCGAGAGATGGATAGAGAACAAGCAATACCGAAAGTGATTTTTCCTACATCATTAAGTCCTCTATTTTATACTGTATTGGGAGCAGCCATTTTGTTGGTCAGTCCCAGTCTGATATTCATGAAATTCGAAGCCGACAATGATTATGGTGTGACGGTACACAACCTAGAAATGTGACTTTTCGTCAAAATCGGATAAGAATTGTGACCTGTAGAGAGTCCACAACCATGATATACCATATTTTTACACTATTCGCGTACAAGCGGCGACCATTTCGTCCGGCAATTTGGTACGATTTTCACGAAATTCGAACTCAACCTTCCTTACTGTGCAACAGTGATACAGATAATAATTGTTCGAGAGATAGATAGAGAACAAGCAATACCGAAAGTGATTTTTCCTACAATCAAAGGCAATAATTCATTAAGTTACAATTTGATATGCGCAAATATCGAAAAGAATAAAGATCTTTAGGTTATAAACATGCATTTCAGGTTTCATCAAAATCGAATTAAAATTGTGACCTCTACAGGGTCCACAACTTTGATATACCATATTTTTTTACACTATTCGCGTGCAAACGGCGGCCATTTTGTCAGTCAATTATGGTCCGTTTTTCCCGTTTTTTAAATCGGATAATAATTGTGACCTCCAGAGGAACCATAGGCGATTTTTCGGACAATCATGGGCCATAATTCAGGAAGTTACGATCCGATATGCGCAAATAACGAAAGGAACCAAGATCTTTGGGTTATAACCATGCATTTCAAGTTTCATCAAAATCGAATTAAAATTGTGACCTATACAGGGTCCACAACCATGATATTATACCATATTTTAACAGTTTTCGCGTACAAACGGCGGCCATTTTGTATGGCAATTTTGGTCCGATTTTCCCGAAATTCAAACTCAACCTTCCTTAGGGTGTAACAGTGATATAATCAAACGGTTTTTTAAATCGGATAATAATTGTGACCTCCAGAGGGACCACAAACTAAAAAAGGTGATTTTTCGGACAATAAGGGGCCATAATTCATGAAATTACGTTCCGATAGGCGCAAATATCGAAAGGAACCAAGATCTTTGGGTTATAAACATGCATGTCAAGTTTCATCAAAATCGGTTCAAAATTGTGACCTCTATAGGGTCCACAAGCTAAAAACGTGATTTTTCGTACAACCAAGGGCCATAATCCATGAAGTTATGATCCGATACATGCCAATATCGAAAGCAGTCGAGATCTTATGGGGATAAACCTATATTTCAAGTTTCGTCAAAATCAGATAAGAATTGTGACCTGTAGAGAGTCCACAAACAAATTGTGGAAGGACGGACGGACAGGGGCGACGACATAATACGGTCACATGAAAATGTGGGCGTATAAAAATAGCTAATAACATTACTATAGCAAAGTTTCTTTTAAACATGTTAAAACGAAGGAGAAGATTAATCTGAATGCATTTTATTCATTTTATTTAATTATTTAGCATTTTTAAGAGGTCGGGTGTTCGAACCCTGCATTGGCCCAGACAGTTCATCTCGATTTTCCGGCGTGGTTTCCCCTTGTCAGTGATACAGAACGGAGGGTCTGACATTGAAGTGCACTTAAAAGATCCCTTGGCAGTTGGAATTCGGTATAAGAGTAGGCCGTAGCGCCACTGCCCTGTCAAAATTTCCCTCATAGCACACTGTATGGCGTATGCCCGTCTTCCAATAGCCCAGGTTAGGTGCAGAAGAGTAGGACGTTAAACCCCATTTCATTTCATTTTTAATGATTTGATTTTAGAGAAAAGTGTCTTGTAAGTCGACATGGGCTAGAAACTATTGTTATTTTATATAATGTATACATATTATTGTATGCGGTGTGTGACACCATAATAAACAAATTACCACCATTCTCTTATGGCGACGGACATCGCTTCGTTTCGAGTCTATCACCGGCCCACAAAAAAAATGGGAGTTAAAACCAAAAACCCGCGACGAATCTTGGGGCTAGAAAATTTTGATACGGTCAACTTCAAGTTTGGTCACCCAACACAATTATCAATGTAATAATACAACATTGGCCCGACTGGTATTCTGTCTTGGCCCGAGTGCTTTATCAACTCGTCCGACTTCTCGTGGTCTTAGGTCTGAGTTGAATGAATTGACCTCCTTTAGATTTATTTGATAAGGTCAACTTCAAGTTTGGTCGAGAAACTTCATCGGGAATTTCTGCCGTAGCCCCCTGTCAGTGGCGCATGACAGTGGGCCTTGCATGGGACAACGTACATATATGTCGTTTGGGTTAAATGGACACAACACCGAGGTCCCGTCTACATACTAGCGTGCAAGTAAAAACCCGTTGGAATTCGAAATAAGAGTAGGCCATAGCGCCGCTGTCCAGACACAATTTCCCTTATAGCACACTGTATTGTGAATGCCCGTCTTTATTATCCCAGTTGGAGCAGGACGTTAAACTCCATTTCATTTCATTTTTATGGTAGCAGATGGCTATAAAGAGGTTGGCTCTCACTAGAGATGCAAATAGTCGACGTACAGATCCGTTAAGATTCCCTGGTGGAATTAAGGCTTTGGCTGATAATGTAAATTCATTTTATGTTGTTTATTTACATAGTAAAATGCATTATGTAATCACAGTTCCAAAATAGACATTGCAAAATAAATATATTGAGATATATATTTAATTTTATTGTTATCCCAAGCTACTCTCGGTTGTCAAGTACCAAGGTTACAGTAATGAATGAATACATTTTCCATTTCTGCGAACTCTAGATTCATTCAAGGGGACTGAAGTTAGGTATATACGAAGACTGTGGCATTCAGACATGCGCCAAGTTCCCCAGAAGTGAATACCACTTACAGTTAGATGCCCTAAAGTTTGCTGATTGGGGCGTGGATCCACCGATGTTTGATGGCTGAAATTCGAATCCAGCAGACATGGCTCGTGGTAGGTTTTTGTTTTCAGTCCCCTTTGCCAGTCGTTTGGAACAGAGGGCCTGGGAAGGGACACCACTTAGTCGTTCGGATGGGACAAAACACCGAGGTTCCGTGTACACATTTTTTACACTATTCGCGTGCAAACGGCGGCCATTTTGTCAGTCAATTATGGTCCGTTTTTCCCGTTTTTTAAATCGGATAATAATTGTGACCTCCAGAGGAACCATAGGCGATTTTTCGGACAATCATGGGCCATAATTCAGGAAGTTACGATCCGATATGCGCAAATAACGAAAGGAACCAAGATCTTTGGGTTATAACCATGCATTTCAAGTTTCATCAAAATCGAATTAAAATTGTGACCTATACAGGGTCCACAACCATGATATTATACCATATTTTAACAGTTTTCGCGTACAAACGGCGGCCATTTTGTATGGCAATTTTGGTCCGATTTTCCCGAAATTCAAACTCAACCTTCCTTAGGGTGTAACAGTGATATAATCAAACGGTTTTTTAAATCGGATAATAATTGTGACCTCCAGAGGGACCACAAACTAAAAAAGGTGATTTTTCGGACAATAAGGGGCCATAATTCATGAAATTACGTTCCGATAGGCGCAAATATCGAAAGGAACCAAGATCTTTGGGTTATAAACATGCATGTCAAGTTTCATCAAAATCGGTTCAAAATTGTGACCTCTATAGGGTCCACAAGCTAAAAACGTGATTTTTCGTACAACCAAGGGCCATAATCCATGAAGTTATGATCCGATACATGCCAATATCGAAAGCAGTCGAGATCTTATGGGGATAAACCTATATTTCAAGTTTCGTCAAAATCAGATAAGAATTGTGACCTGTAGAGAGTCCACAAACAAATTGTGGAAGGACGGACGGACAGGGGCGACGACATAATACGGTCACATGAAAATGTGGGCGTATAAAAATAGCTAATAACATTACTATAGCAAAGTTTCTTTTAAACATGTTAAAACGAAGGAGAAGATTAATCTGAATGCATTTTATTCATTTTATTTAATTATTTAGCATTTTTAAGAGGTCGGGTGTTCGAACCCTGCATTGGCCCAGACAGTTCATCTGTGGCATTCAGACATGCGCCAAGTTCCCCAGAAGTGAATACCACTTACAGTTAGATGCCCTAAAGTTTGCTGATTGGGGCGTGGATCCACCGATGTTTGATGGCTGAAATTCGAATCCAGCAGACATGGCTCGTGGTAGGTTTTTGTTTTCAGTCCCCTTTGCCAGTCGTTTGGAACAGAGGGCCTGGGAAGGGACACCACTTAGTCGTTCGGATGGGACAAAACACCGAGGTTCCGTGTACACATTAACGTGCACGTAAAAAAAATCCCGTGATAGTTGAATTTCGATATAATAGAAGATCACAGCCCGGCTGTCCAACCAGAATGTCCCTCAAAGCACACTACACTGTACGACGTAAGGCGGTCATCATTAGCCCAGTCGGAGTAAGAAATTAAACCCCATTTCATTGACAAGATTTGGATGGGTTGATTTCATTTCATTTCCTTTTCGTGATAGTTTCGTGTGTTTGATTGACGAGGGGTACTGGGGGTTTCGGGATATTTAATTTCTCCGGCGTTCATTGAATTAACATCGATTAAACAAACGTGCCAAGAACTATTGCCAAATGGGGATTAACGTGCATTTTATTTCAATGATTCGCTATCTTGCATGCTTTCCCGAATGACCCGGAAACGCGTATAAGTTTAGGCAGGCGACAATCCATCAACACCTGAGTTAATAATATGTTAATTCATAATGCACTCAGGACACCATTTGTATTACAGGTTACCCTCAAATGAGTATGTGTTTAAATCAAACTGGTCGACCGATCCTATCTTATTTCATTAATTCGATTGCGCGTAGGGGTCTTTAGCAGTGGGAGGAAACCGGAGTACCCAGAGGAAACCCATGAGGTTGAGAAGGCGGCCCGATCTCCATGCCACATACGCTCACACCTGAGATCGAAACCACAGCCGCAAGCCAGAGGTGACCGGCCAGCTAGAGGTCGAAGCGCGGCACTCTAAACCATCCCAACCCCCGTTCTAAAATTAAGGATATTTGTCAAGATGCACACATCAAAACGTCTAGGACAAGACAGGCTGGGATTTGGTGAGGGAGAGGGGGTCAATAGCCTGCGGGATAAGGTCATTCTGGTGGTTCAACTGTCTTTAGACCTTTTGACACTGACCAGGACACAGCATCCTATAGTATTTTGTAAATAAAGGCCCCAGTGAACTCGCGGAGTAGTGAATTCTTTAATGCGGTGTTGGGAAGTGGTGGTCAATCTAGAAAGGGACACATTATTTTCAGTCATAAAAATGGGACCTTATCCTTTAAATTTTACTGATTGTTAGAATATATTTTGATGTATTTTCGTTCCCTACTTTTATTTTTTAAAAAGAGTTGATAATAAAAAAAAAACGAAATCTATGACGTATTGGCGACATTAAAGATAAATAAGAATGATACTAAAGGTAACATTAAGTTTTATTTTATTAATAAATTAGTGAAAGTTTTGATAATGTTCGGAACCAGTCGTTCACTTAGGGTATGCATTGTACTGTCTTCTGTGTAAGGAGTGCGCATGTCAAAAGAGTTCTTTGTTCGGTAGTGATGCAACAAAGCGTCTTTTGTGGAAACTAAAGACTCACGGTAGACCTTACTGTAGAATTTGGCAACCTTATGTATCTCCATAAAATACACACGTTCCGGTTTAACTAAGACCTTTGAGCGAGCTCCCTGTTTTGGAAGAACTTTTGCATGCATAGTTTTCAAAAAATATGTCATGTTATACTTTATTGCGTCACTTCTACCGGTGAAATTTTTAGCGGTTGAGTTTAAAAATGTGGGAAAAAATACAGAAGTAAAAGATGCCGCAGCATGGTTTTTATTTTGAAAATATTTGTCAGTGATGCCATGCCATGATTTTAAAAGAGGGGAGACAACTACTTCATCTACGTCAGCAAATAAAACGTATTTTGATTGGTGCATGTTTCTGTACAGACAGTCATGCACATGCGCTAGTTGTCCATAATAGTGAATGTCAGATGTGTTAATGGGTAAATTCCATTGCTGTAACTTTAATACACCATTTCGTTGATAATATCTCAACACATCATCCACCGTGGAGTCACGGAAATCATACATAATAAACATTTCCATACCGAGCACTAGATCAGTTTCCATCATTTGAATCAGCGCCATTTTGTTGTGAAAGTCATAAAAAGCTGGAACGCATCGAGTGAAATTACGTTGCAGGATTGTGTGGTTTTGAACAGGAAGGTAATTTGAAGGATTCCTCGATGATTCTGTCTCTGGTATGGAGCTGGATACAACTGAGATTATTTCTGGGTTTTGTGACGAGTTCGACAGCTTGCACGTGATTATGCCGGAACGGTACCTGAATAAGACGGGTCAATAAGTAAAATTAAACCTCGTTATGTCAAAGTCAAGAGGAGATAACCGAGTTAATCAAACTAGTAATTATTTGCCCATTGACTTCAATGTTACGTGACTGTAACATCAAAGGCTGTAGCTTTTTCCTCAACATTCCGTTGGATCCAATATTTATAGGCACAATGGGGACCACATTTGGCAATCTCCTCATCATAAATTTGTAGGGGGTTGGCCGTTTCGATTTTTTGCTAGGGGGATTTGAAATTGACTGGGGTAAAAATCTCACTTCCGACACAATTGGCCCTGCTTGATTTGTCCATACCGGTTGGTCACAGTTCGGCAGTTTTCCGGGCGAGGTGACTTGATTTAACCGGAAGACGACAACAGTTCGGCTGCGGCGTACGCCGAATGCGCCGCTTTGTCGTCAGCGGCGATCACCGGCGCAAGATGGTGAAAAGGTAAACGAGATAAAATTCACGTTAGTTTGGAATGCTATTTAACACGAATATTAAAGCGTTAAAATCAAACCAAATTGAAGTTGAATTAAGATTTCATAAAACCAGATGTTCATGTCATTTATTTATTTTCGGTTATACTACTAATAATAATTTTCTGTTTATTTTGCGGTCACATTAAACCGGTCAGCGCTGAAGCCTTAGACGCGAGTCTGGGTGTAGCGCCCGCGGGTGCCGATCTTGGTGGTAGTAGCAAATATTCGAGGTTTAATATTATAATATTACTCGACACCAATTTTTTTTATCAATCCGGGTCACTGGATTTGCTCGGATACGGTTATCTGGTCGGCGTACGCCATGTAGAAATCGGCTCGTCTATCAGTGGACAAATTAAGCAATGATTGCTGTGCAGAAAGACACTTTACACCCCTATACCTCCGCTGTAATATCATTAGTATTACCCAAAAATGATATTAAATTGCAAATTTGATCCCCTTTTCCGATTCTAGACGAAACAGTCAACCCAAAAATGCAAGAAGCGGGGGAGAAAAAAATAAGGGAAAAATTGTCTATTTAAAACTCGCACTACATGAACCATCATGAAATACGGGGAAATAATTACTGGTCTCAGTCCATTATACATGTATGATTTTAAAAGCTCATACATCATCAAAATTCTTTTCTTTATAGCGTCACATTTATTTTTGCAAAGTTATTATATTACAGAATCAAAAAAAAAAAAAATGACAGAAGAAATGGTGACCCTTTGAACTTATGTAGTTTTGTACACCGGGTTTCAGCCCAGGTCCATGCGCCTTTTGTTCTAGAATTGAAAATTCTTTCTTAATTTTGTCAAAATGTGACTTCTGCAAAAAGATTTAAATAGTTTCAAACAGTATAATCAAAAATATTCAAAATGTTGGAATATTTTTCAAAAATTGATATTCTTTTACCATCATTCGAGCTAGACTCGTAATTGTCTCCCCATTGACTTCATCACATTTCTTGGTCGTAATCAAGAGTTCAAAATTTAGCAAATGAGGTACTTATACTCACTGTAATTAAATTTTCATTTATATTGTTTATTTATAAATTGTAAATACATCTATCTATATCTGACAGAGTAAGGGGTTTAATATATGCTACACTGAGGACGGGGCTCGAAACGAGACATAAAAAGTCTGTTTAAGTGACCTCTTTGGGATGTAGTCGTTACTGGCATATACCAGCACGGAAAATAATATTCCCTTTGGTCCTATAGATAATAGTTTGGTGAAAATGAAAATATAAGTAATTGCAATAACGATATATTTTACAAAACATTAGTATTACATTTCACATAACCTGTACCATCAACGCTACGACTCTATAGACAAGAATCTATAATGAATTAAAAGGCCCAGGGAGTTTCATTTATTATGGACACGCGCCATTCTTATTTCTAGATTTTCATTTTTGACATTATGGCTAAATATTAACCAGACTTGAACTTCATAATAAATTCTTGTAAGTTTGTGTTACTGGTTTGGTTTAAATGAAATCTAAATGCTGTACCCCCCCTGCCCCCCCCCCCAAAAAAAAACAAAATTAAAACAAAACAAGTAGATGTTTTCCTCTAACACTCCCGTTCTAACCATTTGTAAATGCGTAGTATTACTTCAGCCACAATTAACAGCGGATAGAACTAGCATCTGTCTGTGGATGTTTTCTCTTTAGTTTCGTTGTGTTTCTGTGCCCATATTTTGTAATTTTCTACATATCACAATTTACTGTTATTCGATTATAACGAAACTTGAAATGTAGTTCTGTCACCCAACGATCTCGGCTCCTTTCGATATAGTTCTATCACCCAACGATCTCGCCTCCTTTCGATATTCGGGTGGTTGGGATGGCCTAGTGGTCTAGAGTGCCGCGCTCCGACCTCTAGCTGGCCGGTCACCTCTGGCTTGCGGCTATGGTTTCGATCCCTGGTGTGAGCGTATGTGGCATGGAGATAGGGGCGCCTTCTCAACCTTGTGGGTTTCCTCCGGGCACTCCGGTTTCCTCCCACTGATAAAAACCCTTACGCGCAAGCGAATTATTGAAATAAAATTGAAACCATTTGTTAGTCCCAAAATGACCTAGTTTGTGTCGAGTGGACGTTAAACCCCATTTCTCTCTCTCCCCCTTTCGATATTGGCATGTATCGTGGATTATGGTCCCTTGTTATAGGAACAATCATGGTTTTAGCCGACTGCATTGTACTTATTATTCCGGTTCGTGTAGGAGAAACCCGATATTATTTGATTTCATTTCTAAACCTCAACTGCCAATCAGATAATTTTAGATTTAGTTCATACCAAATGGCGATCTATAGTTTTATTGTTAATTAACAGCTGGTTAACTGGCCCATTAAACATTATATTGGCTTTTTGACAATTTTGTTAAACAAAATAATTTGTATTATTTCACGTAGTAATTTTTAAAACAGTTTTAATACAACAGATGTTTGTGGTTGCGTGCTGTTCGATTACCCTATTCAAATCAAATCAAAATGAAATAAAATTTGATTTAACGTCCTGCTGTTCTGAAACCTGCGTGAGCTACTGAATATGGCCATACGCAATCCAGTGTGTTATGGGGGATATCTTGCCCACGCATCGGCACTACGGCATCCCCGCAAGGCGTCGTTCAGGTGCACGCCTTCTTGAGTTGATAACTTAAAAACGCTTCCAATGCATTAATAAAACGTCCCCGTTCCATTCTCCTTTAGGCATGTCACGTTATGCTATTTAGAAAATAACTTGTTAACATCATATTCGCCACCTAACTAACATAGACAAACTGAAAATTAAAAATCTGGCGTAGTGGCGAATGCCGATATTTGTCATTTTGCAAAAACTCAATGGTGCAGACATTTTGATATTCACTTGATCGTCCGTGTAGTAGATTATCTAATAGCTCGCCTGCCCGCCAAAAATACAGATTAACCAGAAAGTGCAGGGCACTTATTTATACGTTTTGGCGGTAAAAAATCAAAATTGAAAAAATATGCAGATTCGACGGGTCATCAGAAACTAAACGTAATGAATTTTGACCCGATGTTGATGAAACTTGAAGTGTATGGTTATAACCCACGGATCTTGGTTCCTGTTTATCTTCGTGCATATCGGATCGTAACTTCCTAAATTTGGCCCTTGATTTTACGAAAAATCGCATTGGTCCCCCTAGAGGTCATAATTTTTATCCAGTATAAAAAACAAACTTTTGAATATATCACCGTTACACCCGGACCAAAACAGTCGTGCAAAATAGCCGCCCCTCGTACGCATATGGTATTAAAATGTGATATATCAAAGTTGTTGACCCAGTAGAGGCCACAATTTTGATGAAGCTTAAAATTTATGTTTAAATCACAAAGACCTTGGTTCCTTTCGATAATTGAGCATATCCAAGCGTGACTTCCTGAATTATCGCCCCTGGTTGTTCTAAAAATCGCATTTTTAGCTTGCGGAACCGCTAGAAGTCACAATGTATTCAATTTGAAAACCGTTTAAATATACCAATGTAGTTTGAGTTTGAATTTCTTAAAAAATCTTACAGAAACTGACAGACAAAATGTCCGCTTCTTGTATGCAAATAGTGTAAAAGTATGTATTACCAAGGTTGTGGACACTAGCTGGAAGTCACAATTTCTATCCGATTTTGATGGAAGTGTTGTTTATGACCCCAATATCTTGATTCCTTTCGAAATTTTCGTATATCGGGCCTTAACTTCCTGATGTATTGCTCTTGATTGTACGTTTTTAGCTGGTGGATCCTTTATAGGTCACAACTTTTATCCGGATTTTTTTTTTTAAAAAAAGTTTAAATGTATCACCTTACACCTTAATGAGAGTTGAGTTCGAATTTTATGAACATCGAACCGAAACTGCCCGACAAAATGGCTGCCCCTTGCACGCAAATTGAGGAATAGCTGGAAGACGCGTTTCCGTGGACTGTAAACGATTGATTGGAATTCGAGTCCGCCGTCTAAGATAGACTATATTGGACCACTTTCAAGTTTTTATGTTCACGTACCGGAATAGCAGGAAAACTTCCAAATTGACTTTCTGGGTGAGGGGAGTGGGAGTAGCGGGGGGGGGGGCTCTATGGTACGCTCCGAAATTTGTTCGAACATTAATTTTCAGACTCTGCCCCCCCGCCCTAACAGTCATCGAACACGTACGCCTATCTCATATTTCTAGATTTAATTTGGTAAGAGCCTTCCGGTGAAACACTCTTCGTGTTATTATCCAAATAATTCATATATTTGCCGTTGATATTATACACATGTAAACAGTTCACACACCTTCCTCTTTGTAAAGTGTCCTTGAACATGTTAAACGAATGTGTGCACTGTAAATATGCTATAACAAAAGAAATCAATGGGCTGTTATTAATTCTATAATTTTGTAGAAGCTAAATGGTTAATGTTATGTGTAGTCACCCTATATTCAGAAATGATTTATTTTAACTTACGAACGTATTATTTATATAAGTATTTGTATTTCTTTTACTGCGTAAAACAAATTTCCTCTTTGATAATTGGGTATTATGGTATTCTCGTTTTTTTTATTTTTAAAATAAGTAGTTTTATTTACTCTACTCCACACAATGAATTATTTGTAGTGATTTGAATTAACCAAAATGGCGTCACTGTCTTCAACCGTCGTAATACCTTCTCCAGTTAATTAACGCTTCTTGAACGTAAACAAAACCAAATCAACCATGGTACAAATTGCCATTTTAGTCTCAAATTTTAAGCCTTTAATAGTGATTTCAGACCCATTTTGAGCATAAAAAATCTTCCTTGCTTTGATCTATAACTGGACAAGACAAAATAAGTTGAAAAAATAGAGGCTCGATATGTGGTAAAACGAATTGATTATTTGAACATTGTGGAGTATAGAAAATTTATTTATACTTTCTACATGTATATTCTGTTTCTTTCAGACTGGAACATCCTTCGAGGAGCATTTAATGTATGATAATAATAACGAGTGAACACAACCGTGCATTTTAAATGTTAAACTATCTACTATCTGTTCCGGGTGATACTACGATTCGAAATTTGCTTGCCATTTCTTCGATTTTTATTTAGAATGGTTAATATTTTGTGAAATACCCGGTATTGTCATCACATAGATTTCTGTCTTATGAGAACTAAGTTCAGATCATTTATATAGCTTCTCTTCCTTGAAAAATTGTGGTTTGTTGACATCTTTGATACTGAAAACACCTATGTTTGGCCTAGTTATCTGGCGGACCCTAAGAGGACAAGGGGTGTTGGGTTGGCTTTGAGTCATTTCGCACTACGGACTACTTTTATTTCGAATTTGACAGCAAGGGGTGCTTTAAGTTACACGGGACCTCGTTTTTTCGCACCTGCCGTTCTGCATCACTGACAAAGGGTAACCAACCATCAGGAAAATCCAGATGAACCTTCTCGCCCAAAAACGAGAACGAATTCGAAAGCTCCCTATTAGCGAGTCAGCGTCATACCCACTAAGCTCCCCTTATTTATTATTAACACCATACAGTGTTTCCCCTTCCTCCATAATTCACACACACGCTTCCCATTTTACACCGCCTGTCTATAATTATATATATTTCCAACTTACACCCCCCTCACCCAAGGCTCCCCGCCAACCGACCAATTTTGTTTGTGTTTGACCCCAACCACCCCACCCAACTCTGTCCATGGGCCTGTTCATAAGGGTAGATACAGGACTTATCAAGAGGGGTGGGGTCAGCCAAAACGAAATCTCCAGGGTATCGAGAACAGCATATCAAGCGATGGGAGAAAAATACACAAGGCGAAGTCGACTAGAAATGACATTCGTTGCATTAAAAATTTTTTTGACATTCTTTGTTTCAGTTTCATATGCCCACACAGTATTTCCCCAAAAAGATGTAAGAAATCAGAAACAGCCAAGCTCCAGGCGGAACCAACTCAATAATAGTTGTATTTTAGGTCTTTGAGGTTTGATAATTACAAATATAATGTTCGTTTTTAATAAACGATATTATATTTAATATAGCTCATGAAATTCTTTGTAATTGACTCTCAGTTCTATATATAAAAATTGCAAAAGCAGTGTCTAAACGAAACATCAAATTATACACATTGTATATTATAATGACATGAAAAGGGGAGTGATGCGACTAAATGTTTAAACAACGATAATTAGATTTTCCTCTTCGAGGTGATCGGCCTACGTCTGGAGTTTTACTTATTAAAGATTGAACGTCCAATACATTATATATGATATTATGGACAAGTTGATTTAATTAAATTATTTACACTTAATGGGTTGAAAGTTGGTAAAAACATACAATTCTGACGTCCGTGTATGCCTAAAGTTTCCTTAAAATTGGTTAACCCACAAAATAAAATTGTGAGGTCAATGTATATAGGAAACTATAACAACAATTCTCGAAACCACACAGGACAACAAAGTCTACAAAGACCAATTAAGTAGGGTTAAGTGAAGCCATTAAGTAAGGTTAGGCAAATAAGTTACTCTGATGATAGATACAAGACATGGCAGTTGAGGGCGTGTCATTATATAACCCAGGCCCGTAGCCAGCGGGGGACAAGGGAGTGGGTGGCAATGCCCCCTGACAAAATGTTTGCCCCCCCCCCCCAATGAAAGAAAATCTGCCGGCCGACTACTCTAAAATACCTACTGTTGACTGTTCCGGGTGTATCCTCGCTTAAAACGTCACTGCCACTCCGCAGCTAGCAAGCTGGATACGCTCCTGATACAACCCTATTTTATTAGTATTGGAATCAAATTTGTTTTTTAACCTTCCAAATGTCTTTTTAGTAATGATTTCCAGTATTAATTTAATTTTTCCAATTATTTCATGAATAAATAATAAATGATGTGTAGATTTTGAAACAAGTTAGTGTTGTATCAGTACAAGTTTCGGTTGTTTACAGTGTATGACTGTTACCCAATCGCTATTCAGATACAATTCTGAATAAAATGTTGTTTATAAAAAAAATATATCTTTAATAACAAATGCTTACTTATATCCCCATTTGGGCTCAGGTATATACTCTAATACAGCTGGATAAAGAACACGATGTTTGGTTTCTCTATGAGACACACACTTGAAAACATCCTGTGTTAAATGGTCGTGCAGTATGGCTATAATCCGTATAACAGGTGCGTCTCTGTTGTCGTAAAACGCAGAATAAACGTACGACTCGTGTACATCACCAACAGACTGAAACCCAGATTCTATCGGTGAGTTTTTTTCTTCGTCCCCTGTCGATGATCGTGTGTTGTGTTTCAATCGTAGAAAATGCATAGAGTCATTCACATATATTACAAATATAAACATACTTAGTCCACTAGCTACAACCGTAAAAAGTAGAAATCGTAAATAAGTTATCATTTTGATTCAGTTCATTTCCCGTCTTCAGTATCCGTAATATGACGGATTAATATCAGTTGAATAAAACACCAGTCCATATCGTATCAAATTAAACATACATTGCCTACGGAAGACTGTTAGGGTCAATCAAATGACAAAGTTAAGATGGGACGTGCGTGCGCATAAAAGATCCCTTGGCGTTTGGAATTCAATATAATCGTAGGCCATAGCGCCGTCATCGGGTCAAAATGTCATCACAGCACAATGTTTGGCGTATGCCCGTCTTCATTAGCCTAGTCGGAGCAGATCAGTTGGACGCCAAACCCCGTTTCATTTCTTACTTCATTTTTCAATGAAACAAACATAGTTCTGGTTATCTCGTAATTACGAAATATTTGACACATAATTACGAGGTAATTTCAAGCCCATCTGGACAGTAGATTCGAAAGAGAGAGAGAGAGAGAAATGGGATTTAACGTCCACTCGACACAAACTAGGTCATTTCGGGACAAACACATGGTTCAATTTTATTTCAATAATTCGCTTGCGCGTAGGGGTCTTTAGCAGTGGGAGGAAACCGGAGTACCCTACTCCTTGTCACGTACAAACGGGGATTCGAAACCAGGCCAGTTGACTCAATGGCAGGCCGTATGATACAGCGCGCGCACGCTCGCTAACCATTCGGCCATTCAACCCCCCTCCCCCCAGTTGATTCAAAATAATAAGAAGGTTTATTTAATCAAAATTCGTTATTTCGAGATATTTTTTGATTAAGATTCGTAATTACGGAGATAGACGTGATTAAAATTCGTAATTACGAGAAAGATTTGATTAATATTCTTAATTTTGAGATAAGACAGATTTGATAACAATTCGTTCGTAATTACATTTTTTCCTTATCTGGTTATCCGTACTTGTATAAGGCCAATAAGAAGGCGTTGTTTTAACTTGACATTGCAAATTGCAAATAATTCATGTCGCAATAGTGTTGGACTTTAGACACACCCTTGCTTGACTCTCATATCTCATTTTATTTGTTTTTGAAAGACCTACATTAGTTTTAGCTATAAATGAGATATTACTATGCATGTATGTACATAGATTTTATTAATTTCCATTGATATTATTTTGCAATAATTTTAATAGCAGTTCTCTCCTCCAAATCGTTTCATATGCCTTGGTGAAATCTATGAAAGCTATGTACCCAAACATCTTGTTTTTTACTTTTGTATTTGGTAAAAATGGTCTGAAGAATAAATATATTGTCAACAGTGCGATGATCTTTATTAAAACAGCAATCGTAAAGATCAATCACATCAACTGATTCAGTACTTTAATTATAATAACTGGAAGAAAATATTTTGATAGACAACTGGCAAGAACAAGGCCTCGGTAATTATTTGGGTCGTCTTTGGGACTTTTTTTTATCCTATATACGACTCATTCCCTCAAGATGGCAATATTCCAGATGAAAGAATTAAATTCAAATAATTGGCATAATGGTCAACACAAATTTCAGAGGAAGCTTTTAACATCTCAATTAGTATTAGATCAGGGCCATTCAATTTCCCTTATTTTAGCGTTTTGAAAGCATGTTTTATCTCTGTAGCTGTCATATCTCTGTTATTTTCAAGATATGTATTTGTTGATAGTTGTATATTTTGGCCAAACTGCATATTTCGATTTGATCTCAGTGTTTCGTGCTTGCAGCTCTGTTTTGAAGTACATTAGAAAAATGCTGATACCAATTTTCAGCAAGTATTTGAGAATCAGTTTTAGAGTAGTGTTTTTTTATTCCAAAAGAGAGTTAACCAAGGTCCAGTAAAGTTGGGATGCATTCGTCTCCAGTTCACTTTAGAGTAGTGTTTTTTTATTCCAAAAGAGAGTTAACCAAGGTCCAGTAAAGTTGGGATGCATTTGTCTCCAGCTCATTTTCCCCCCTCATTTTTAATTATTGGGGTTTTGGATTCTCGGCTTTTATATTTAGTAACACGTTTATACAGTTTCCTCCTGCTATAATAAATTTATCTCAGATAGTTATTGTGCCTGCTTGTCAAACCATTTGTGTCTTTTTGAGTTATTGTTTTTTTAAATTTGAATACTACTTATATCACAGTAAGCTTTGTCATCATAATGTTTTGTCGTTGTTAAAGTATATTTATACAAATTAAGCCCAGTATAGACACTGAACAAAGGCAAGTTTAGTAATAAAATTTGTTTAACACGAAAAATAACAAAAATATAAATGATGTAGAGATATACGACACTAAGAGTGTGACGCAAATCCTCCCCTTCTACATATTTTATTAGCCGGTGTTTGTTTTGATTTCTCTACATATGTTCAAATTCTTTTCTCTTGGCTTTAACTTAACTAATAAGATTGATAACTTACAAAATATAAAAATCTATAAATATCAAGAGTAGAAAACCATTACCTACAAACTTGTGGCCGCGTTAGAGGCCGTTTATTGCAGCCATGTAGCTCCGTGTAGCCAGGAAGCTGCTAGATGGATATAGTTTTAACCTGGATTAATTCGGAGGGGAGCGTAACTCTTTGAGTGTTTTAGGTAATGGGTAGACGGAATCACTATCTATCGTTCTAAAGAAACTTCACGCACTGTTCACTCATCGTTCGTTCCTTCGAGTTGATTTAGGAGGTTGATATCACAAGCTAGTGCTTTCTAGAAAATGTGCAAGGTCCAGTCGTACTCGTAAATGATGTTCTAGTCTAGCATAGGTTGTATGGTTTGGACATAAACAAGTTAGATATTAGTTCACAAGCCGACATGAACTATAAAGAGTAATCTCCGTTGATTCGTGGAAGAGCCATGTTATGTGTTCCGTTAATGGGTTGAGAGAAATACTTTTATGTATTATACCATTGTTTAAACATTTGTAATCATGTATCCAGTGATTGACATAAAATGTAGAAACGAACTGTTGTTCCTGGTAAACATAATAACTGGCTGCTGTAAATACACAACGTGAGAAGTCCTAACTCAAGAGAATTACAATAATATTTGAGTCAGAGACCAATTTAGACGATCACAGCCAACAAGATTTGTAGCAAAGTATTGGTCACGTCGGATTTGATAAACGATGTGATGACACCGCTTCACATCCGACCGTAGATTCGCTTTTCCAACCTCCTCGGTTTTCTCCCCACTCTTAAAGACCCCACGCGCAAGCGAATTATTGAAATTAAATCATGTTTTAGTTTCTCTCTCTACATTGTTCATAATCACGTTAGGTTTTTTTTTTTACCGTATTATAAATATTTCTTTTGAAAATATAAGACAGATAGTTCTTATTATATACTATTCAAAAAAAGTAGGGGATATTTGATTTTTAAGTGTTATTAATATCACCTAATAAAACTGACGAAGAAACAAATGATAAAATGAAATGACGTTCACATTCATCGATTTATTCCAAATGATCGTTAGACTAAGTAAGGCACAGACTGACCATTATAAGGGTAAAATGATACCCGGGGTCAAACAGCAAAGTTACCACAGCATCACAACAAAGTCAGTAACGAGTAAATCCTCCTCTGTTTGCCAAACAAGCATTTATCCGACGTGGCATACTCCTGATGAGACGTCTAAGGTCATTTTTGTCCAGATTGTCCCATTCCTGTTGCAACGCAGCAGCAAGTTCTTGGACATTGGCAGGAATCAGTGCTGGCCAAGGTAATGTGGTGATGTTCTGTTGTTGGAGGTAACCTGTAACGATCCTGGCCCTGTGACATCTTGCGTTGTCATCCTGGAAGATGAAACGGCGGCCATGACGTCGTGCGAACGGCACAACATGGACTGCCAAGATGTTGTCCCGGTAGTATTGGCCTGTAACACGCCCAGCAACAACATGTAAAGCCGTTCTTCCAGCAACAGTGATACCTCCCCACACCATAACAGAACAACCCCAAATCGATCATGTCTGATGACGTTAACGTCTTGGAAGCTCTCGTTTCGACGAGGCCACACTCTCGTCTGTCCAAAAAATCAACAGTGAACCTTGACTCATCTGAAAACATCATATTGCTCCAGCGTCGATTATCCCAGTGTTGACGATCCCTACACCAACGACGTCTTGCCTGAATGTGATGATCTCTCAAACAAGGGATCACGCGAGGACGTCGGGCGCGAAGGTGACCCCTATGCAGTCGATTCCGAATCGTCTGGCCACTCACTCTCACACCAGTGTCTGTTTGAAGACGAGCGCTGATCTGATTTGCTGTGATGACACGATTTTCTCAAGGCCAGGGTACGGATAAATCGATCCTGGGCTTGAGTTGTCGACCTGAGCGGGGTCTGTCCTGTACAGATTGTGTATCACGATATCTGGACCACAGCCTGCTTATGACAGACTGAGAAACATTCATCGTCCGCGCCACAACCGCCTGTGTTGTGCCGATCTGTAGCATGCCAAGGGCACGTAACCTTTCATTTTGGGTAAGCCGACGCATATCAAAATTTGTTTTCTGGTCACTAAAACAATTAAACTGATGTTTCCACCCTGGAATTCAATGCCACAATGACTGTAACATTCAAAGTAGGGGTCGTGCAAATCTTAGGTTGGACCCCCATGATGATCGCAAGCATCACCTGCATTCCATGCGGTAGCTATTTGTGCGTTTGGGCGTCACATGTAACTGGAAATGTTTCTTCTGTTAGGTTCTATAGTGACTTTTTTTCGTAGTCATTTGCTTATTTTAGTATTAAGCCCCCAAAATCAAATATCCCCTACTTTTTTTGAATAGTATACAACCAGGAAAAATATTCACGGGAAATGGAGGTTAACGTATTACTTTCTCTGCATCAATGGGGCGGGTGACGGAAAGTGGTATTAATTACATCAATTATTATTGGGCTGCTTCTGAGGGTCAGGTGGATTTAAACGTAACAGTCCTTCACATAATCAGGATCGGCCGTGGACCAGTGAGTAAGACGTTCTGTGTATGTCTCTCTCTATCTCTCCCTCTCTCCCTCTTTGATGAAAGGCCAGTCACACCTGTCCAGATACAACATTCAATGGTGTTATTTAACACGCGTTGTGAACCACGTTATCAGCCTGTCCCCGATCAAAGCAGCAAAGAGAGCGGGTTCATATAAATGTTGATGAGTCGGTTGGCGGAAAGGGGGCAAAGACACCCCCTCCCCGACTGTCAAACTCGTTTCACGCACCAATTCTCCCCTATAACTTTATAATCCGCGTTCAGTCATAGGAACTCTCGGTGAACCCCATTACCGACTGAAGGATTAGACAACAAATGTTCTTCCTGATCCCGGGATATGAAATTTCGGCGTTTTCAAAAACCCTTTTTCACGCGGCACTACCCAAATGAACTAAACGGCACCATGAAATCGGCTAGAAACAATAACTCTCGACTTATCCAATTTGTGAAAATCGAAACACTGACCCGTTCAGAAGAAAAAGTGTTGAAAGAACTTATCCGAAAACCACTATGATCTGTCATTTTTTTATATTGATTTTTAAGATATTTATATATCAGCAACCGAGTAGATCGGTTTTTTTTATAAAGGCTGACGCACAACATGTGTTATCATTTATCTATTTACACAGAGATTATGACGTGATCTTCTTGAAGTATTCTGTATGTAACTTGGTTTATGTCGAGTTGACTTTTACCCCTAATATATAGTACTTTGTTGTCTACGTTGACATTTTACGAATCGACCTTATCTCTAACATACAGTCTTTGTTATCTATGCTATTTAAACTATAATTATCTTAATATAAAAAATTTTTTCCTTACCGCTGATATGAACTATTTATTTTTATCTAGGATAACTATTTACTGATATAAATTTTGACTTTTGACTAAACGTTTGAAATCTCATTGAAAATAAAAAAACGTACACTTTTAAAATACTAAAATGATAATAGCAAAAAATTCATCAGTACTCTGATGATGATCATCAGTTTTATTCTTACCTATCTTGGTAATTAAATATTTATCTATGTTTATCATAGATCTAAAATCGATCTAGTCTTTGGAACTCACAGAATAAGCCAATACCTCTCAATATCTTGCACTGATCCAGTATAAAACAAACTAGCTGTGCTTATATCTTAAACTTGAACCCTAAATGTTAGCCTATTAAACTTTTCCAAACGCTATATTGCCTTTGCTAATAAAAATCATATGTTTATTTTAACTAGTAACTCTATCTCTCAGATATGTTATATGTTTTCAGTATTGATGACTCACCTTGTATATATACCAACCACGTACTTTAATACTCTTACACTATCCCTTAAGGAAGCGGTGTTTATAAGTTTAGCTTGTTATCGTATCCTTGTATTCTTTGTATATTTACCTATTGTACTTTACAATTAATAAAATATTGTTTAAATCATATAAATTTTGACTTAACAACTTTATGTTTGGGGATCACGTTGCTATAAAATGGGTAAGGCGCGGGTGCTAGCCTGGAGGTCGGGTGTTCGATCCCTGCATTGGCCGAGAAAGTTCATCTCGATTTTCCGGCGTGGTTTCCCCTTGTCAGTGATGCAGAAAGGAGGGCCTGACAAGGACACCTGTCTAGTCGTTCGGATGGGGCGAAAACCCGAGGTCCCGTGTGCACATTGGCATGCACGTAAAAGATCCCTTGGCAGTTGGAATTCGATATAAGAGTAAGCCGTAGCGCCGCTGCCCGGGCAAAATTTCCCTCATAGCACACTGTATGGCGTATGTCCGTCTTCCATTAGCTCAGGTCAGGTGTAGAAGAGTAGGACGTTAAACCCCATTTCATTTCATTTCTTTATGTTATTAAGGCTAACTAGGCTGATGACTGGGGAAGGGTTTTGGATATTATAAGTCATTATGGTAAAAATGAAGGTGATTTCGTATCTTTGGCTGGAATGATCCGGATGACGTAAGTCATTTTTGTCACATGGTGCTTCATGTTGTATTTTACTGCACGGCTGGAAAACAAGGCTCCATCAAAGTTCCATTCTGGGAGGAATGTCCAACCTCGTGGGTTTTCTCCGGGTCCCCTAGTTTTCTCCCAGAGTTAAGGAACCATACGCGCAAGCGGGTTATTGAAATAAATTGGTTCCGAATCATCTAGACTGAATGGAGTGGACTGGCGGACATTAAACCCCATCTCTCTCTCCCCTCCTCCCCCTCCGCGCGCGTGCACACAGACGTTCTAGCCTTTTATTTCTCCAAAAAGGACTTTTAACCCCAATCCAGCATTGTTTTCAAGTTGGAAACTGACGTTAAATTAAGTTGTCGCACATGCTGTCAAAATGGGCTAGCCTTATAAAAGAATTAATGAATTTCAGTATTTAGTGCTACAAAAACAATCTGTTTATTTTTACAGTTAGTTATTGGGGATTTTGGCTTGAGTCAAGATCAAGAGAAGGTGCAAATGGGAATGTGGGCTATGGTGGCGTCACCACTTCCGATGTCCGTCGATCTCCGAAAAAAAATCGAAATAAGTCACGTGATCCTTTACTTAATGAGGTGATTTTAGCCGTTAATAAAGATAAGATTGGAAAACAGGGAAGATATACATTTACAGTGGTAAGTAAAGCTGAGATTAACCTGACCCGAAGAAAAATTGCTTGTGTGCATTTAGGTACGTAAATCGGCACTTAATCCCTGTGCGGAAGTTATATGATAAATTAGACACGTGCAATGGTTCCTTTACACGCACGCAACGGTTTACACGGGATCCCCGTCTTTCGTCCGTGCCAGGCCACGCACCTCTAACCATGAGGGAAACCACACTGGCAAATCCCGGGCAATTTTCTCGACCAACGCCGGGATAGAACTTACCCCCTCCCCCATACTCCCTGTCACTAAGACTCGAAGGCTGGATGGAGGGGACGTAAACCCCCATTTCTTGCTTGCAATCAACACAAAATAGTGGGTGTTGTGAAAAGCACCATTCTACCAGAAGGGAGCGTCGCCGTTGCTTTTCTTAAAGCCCGGTCCATACCGCTACGACTACACACAACCCGCCAGGACTCAGCGTCTTGGGTAGTTGTAAAAAAAATCGGGTCGCGTCTTTACTTCACTTGCCTACGACGGTACCAGTCCACACAGGCCCGACTCTCACAGATTATGCGTGTGAGTTACGCCACTTCCCTCTAGCAAGTGATTCCAAAAGTAAACCGGAAGCATAAAAGTGACATTATATTTTGCCAAGATGCCGCTGAAGTTGACTGCTCCAAAAATCTCCCATCTTGAATTTTCCCGGAAAAACAAGGAGCACGTGACCTACACAGTCACATGACTAAATGCTACTCTCTGATTGGGTGTGAGTGTCCACACGAACGCGATGGGTTACGACTGCATCCGACTACGACTGAACATGCTCAGTCGGGCCGACGGGCCACGACGCGACGGAAATCTATTGAATCGTGGTCGTGGGAGTGTCCACACTGCACTGATTATCTCAGACAAGACGTTGCGTTGGGTAGAGTCTGGGCAAGTCGTAGCGGTATGGACCGGGCTGCCTGAAAAGGTAACCAGTGCTGCAGTGACCTCGGATTACCCCACCCGACCAAATGGTTACGTTGTGACAGATGTAATCACCGGTGACGTCATAGGGAATTTCAAACGAAACGATACAGGATTAAGCATGTATACGGCTAATCTCCTGACACTATAACATAATATACATTATTATATTTTATTACCGAAAAGGGAATATGTAAAAGAGGTTACTTCGTTTGGTTTTTAAAAAATCCTAGTTTTATTTATAGGCTCAGTATTTCACTGAAGATAGTACATCAGTCTTTTCCATTAAATGGACGTTGAAGATTCCTTGACTGCAAAATGCTCGGGGTTAAGGTGTCGGTCATTAATATTATTTTTATGGTTATAACCATGTCATACAATGGTAGGGTACCCTACTGTGGCGTTTAAAAACCACATAGACTTACATTAAGTAAACACCAACGCAGGGGGTAGGGACATAATTAACCGCAGAACCTGGTAAGTTTGGAAACGATTTCCTTACATCTGGAGTTATTTTTAAGGGATATTTACTGTTTCTGAGTGTACAGCCCCCCCCCCCTCCCGATCAAACAACAGTTAAGCACTTAAGATTCTCTATCAGGGGTGAAGAGGACAATCAATAAATCTCCAACAAAATGAGGTTTCATTAACGTTTTATATGTCTACATGTATATATTCGAATATGTTTCAATAATTTTTGGCACCAATTGTTCACTTAGGGTATGCATTACATTGTCTTCTGCGTGGGGAGAGCGCATGTCAACTGAGTACTTTGTTCGGTAGTGATGCAACAGGGCATCCTTTGTGGAAACTGAACACTCATGGTAGGCCTTATTGTAGAATTTGGAAACCTTATGTATCTCCATAAAAGACACAAATTCCGACTTAACCAAGACCTTTGAGCGAGCCCCTTGTTTTGGGAGAACTCTTGCATGCGTAGTTTTCAAAAGATACGTCATGTTGTACTTCATTGCGTCACTTCTTCCGGTGAAATTTTTAGCGGTTGAGTTAAAAAATGTGGGAAAAAATACAGAAGTAAAAGATGCCGCAGCATGGTTTTTATTTTGAAAATATTTGTCAGTGATGCCATGCCATGATTTTAAAAGAGGGGAAACAACTACTTCATCTACGTCAGCAAATAAAACGTATTTTGATTGGTGCATGTTTCTGTACAGACAGTCATGCACATGCGCTAGTTGTCCATGATAGTGAATTTCAGATGTGTTAATGGGTAAATTCCATTGCTGTAACTTTAATACACCATTTCCTTGATAATATCTCAACACGTCATCCACCGTGCAGTCGCGAAAATCATACATAATAAACATTTCCATACCAAACATTAGGTCAGTTTCCATCATTTGAATCAGCGCCATTTTGTCGTGAAAGTCATAAAAAGGCGGGACGCATCGAGTGAAATTACGTTGCAGGATTGAGTGTTTTTCAACATGGAGGTAATTGAGAGGGTTCCTCAATAGTTTTGTCTCTGGTGTGGTGCTGGACACAACTGAGATTATGTCTGGGTTTTGTGATGAGTTCGACAGCTTGCACGTGATTATACCGGAACGGTACCTGAATAAGACGGATTAGTATGTACAATTAAATCTCACAGGAACTAACTGAGTTACTCATTCGAGACTGACAATGGTCTCCCCATTTCCACTTATATACAAATTGTTTATTTATAAATTGTAAATAGATGTATCTATATCTGACAGAGTGAGGGGTTTAATATTTGTCTGTTCTGAAATCTCTACTCAGATAAAAATAAAATAATATATCTTTAATTATAAGTACTTACTTATACCCCCATTTTGGCTCAGGTATATATTCTAATATAGCTGGATAGACAACAAGATGTTTGGTTTCTCCATGAGACACACACTTGAAAACATCCTGTGTTAAATGGTCGTGCAGTATGGCTATAATCCGTATAACAGGTGCGTCTCTGTTGTGGTAAAACGCCGAATAGACGTACGACTCATTTGCATCACCCACTGGCTGAAACCTAGATTTTTCTGTGGGGTTTTCTTCGTTCACCGTCGATAATCGGGTGCTCTTCGACGATGGTATTAAACGCATAAAGTTATTCACAGATATTTCCATTATAAAAAGACTTAGTACACTAGCAACACCAATCGTAAAAAATAAAAATCGGAAATAGCTTTTCATTTTGATTCCGGTAATTCACCCGTCTTTCAGTATCTTTTATTTGTACAAGTGAGAATCTTCGGTAATAGCAGAAAACATTAGGCAGAGTGACCGTCCCGGACATGTGCTTAAACCTATTATGTTGAATGAAATGTACAATTCGATATTTAAGGAGGATATTATCAACGGATTAATTTAAATTTATACAATACAAGCGCAGGTAACAAAACAATATAAAGGACAATAATTACAGATAATAGAAATAATTAGATTTAAGCTTACTATACAATTAATGAGTCGACTATCAAGCGCCGGTTAATAAGCATGTAGTTATATAAGATTACTGGCTTCAGGTATTATTGGTATTAAAAGAAATGTATTGAAATTTAAATATGATAACAAAATAATGCATTAGAAAGTAAAGGAATGAATGAATTATTACAGGAACAAATGAACGATTACAATATGACGGATTACTACATCAGTCGAATAAACATCAGTCCTAAACACATCAAATGAAACGTATACATACATGACGTATATGTATTGCGTACGTAGGAACATTATGAACAATCAATTGATAACGAAAAGTGGAAAATTACAGTCAAAAGTAATGGATGGCAATCTATCTTAAACGGGTAAAGTGAAAAACATAAATTAATATATCATGGTTTGCCACATGAAGGGTCGAAAATCTGATAAAACACTCATTTTACTTTCCTTTTAATTGAATGCCCCAAGTTTGTACGGAATTGACCACTTTGTCTGGAGCCACTCTTCCTTGTGCGATTTGTTTCAGGCACCGATTAAGAATGCCGCTGCCATAGTCTGATTGGGTGGCCGTTATTCGATCGGCTTATATTAATAATTATAGGATTTTGGTTGCAAACATTTTCTCTAGAATGAACACGCTGATGTAGCTGTATCCCGGGGGATAGAAGGAAAATGTGGTTTTGGCCGCTAATTTTCAATAGTATCTTCCGTCGAGGGACCTGTCTCCGTGGAAAGTAAACGATTGATTGAAATTCCAGTCAGCCAACTAAAATCACCGCAGATGGAATATCAGGTATACGCTTTTATCTGGCTGCCAAATGTCAAAATTCATCGGGGAGATCCCTTTACGGTAAAATTCGCTTAACCAATGCCGCTGTCTTTAAACGGGTATATTTTCGAGCATTTCAGACCTGCCCCCTCCCCTCAACATTCATTAGGACCGCAGGCCTATGCTTTCTTGTAGATCATATGTCTCCATTTTGAGAGAGAGAAATGGGTTTAACGTCCACTCAACACAACCAGGTCATTTCGGGACTAACATACGGTTACAATTTTATTTCAATAGTTCGCTTGCGCGTAGGGGTCTTTAGCCGTGGGAGGAAACCGGAGTGCCCGGAGGAAACCCACGAGGTTGAGAAGGCGCCCCTATCTCCATGGCACATTCGCTCACACCAGGGTTCGAAACCACAGCCGCAAGCCAGAGGTGACCGGCCAGCTAGAGGTCGAAGCGCGACACTCTAGACCACTAGGCCATCCCAACCCCCCGTCTCCATTTTGAGCTACGTCTGTATCATTACAGTTCAGAGGCTGCACGGCGTAGTGGACTCCTACGTCTAACCTTCGGAATCATTTACTAACTTTGATTTTATGGTTGTTAATTTCTTTGTGTGGTTTGTCTTGTCCGCCGGATTGGCTGGTAGCGTAGTCCTCATGCAGTAACTACCATTAAAAGAAATTGATTCTGGTACAAAATACCTGTAAATGTTTCAACTATAAATCTCACAAAACATTAGAAGTAGGTCTTCGGGTTTTATTTATCTATGAATTAGTCTTATTTTATTTTTAAATTAGAAAATGTTTTAATAATGTTCGGAACCAGTCGTTCACTTAGGGTATGCATTGTGTTTTCTTCTGCGTAGGGAGTGCGCATGTCAATTGAAAACTTTGATCGGTAGTGATGCAACAAGGCCTCTTTTGTGGAAACGGAACACTTGTGGTAAGCCTTACTACAGAATTTAGCGACCTTATGAACATCCATAAAATACACAAGTTTCGGCTTAACCAAAACCTTTGAGCGATTTGGAATAAGTCTGGTATGCGTAGTTTTCAACAAATACGTCATACTGTACTTCATTGCGTCAAGTCTACCAGTGAAATCTTTTGTGGTCGAGTTAAAAAATGTGGGAAAAAATGCAGAAATAAAAGATGCTGCGGCACAGTTTTTATTTTGAAAATATTTATCAGTGAGGCCATGCCATGTTTTGAAAAGAGGGGAGACAACTACTTCGTCTACGTCAGCAAATAAGACGTATTTTGATTGGTACATATTTCTATACAGACAGTCATGCACATGCGCCAGTTGTCCATAATAGTAAATGTCATATGTCTTAATGGGTAAACTCCATTGCTGTAATTTCAATACACCATTTCCTTGATAATATCTCAACACGTCATTCACCGTGGAGTCACGAAAATCATACATAATAAACATTTCCATACCAAGCATTAGATCAGTTTCCATCATTTGAATCAGCGCCATTTTATCGTGAAAGTCATAAAAAGGTGGGATGCACCGAGTGAAATTACGTTGCAGGATTGCGTGGTTTTGAACACGGAGGTAATTTGAAGGGTTCCCTGGTGGTTCTGTGTCTAGCGTGGAGCTCGACACAACTGAGATTATTTCTGGGGTTTTTGATGAATTGGCCAGTTGGCAGATGATTATGCCGGAACGGTACCTGAATAAGACAGATCAATAAGTACAATTTAAGCTCGTTATGTCGTATTCAAAGGGAGATAACCTAGTTAATTAATCGGACTAGGAGGCAAACCACCATTAACTTCCCGATTGACTTCAATGTTAATTCTGGACTCTTTGCCCACCTCCAACTTTTCCCCAAATTTTCGTTGGGCGAAATGCTTTTCACTATAGACAGAGGAATAAATGGCCATGTCTTTGCACTAAAATTTGTATGAGGTTGACCATCAAAATTTTGAGATACACGAACTTGAAGAAGCATACTCAAAACATGTATCTAGTTGCCGTACATATCACCGTAGCCAACCGCATAACGCCGTTATCCGTCCGCCTCAAAATCGTGACTATTTACCAAAACCTGGCAGAAAATAATAATTCAAACCCTCTTCGTCCTTTCTAGACCAAAAAATCAACAAAAATGGGCATGCAAAAGGGGAGAAAAGAGACAGAGAGAGAACTGCTATAAATAGACGAACTACAATTTGTGGGTACCGAAATGGTGAAATTTAATGGTGGTCTGCCTCCACTAGAGTGGTAATTATCTCCCCATTGACTTCGTCACATTTCTTCGTACAGAATCACTGTAATCATATTTTCACGTATAGCTGTCTATTTATAAATTGTAAATACATGTATCTATATCTGACAGAGTGAAGGGTTTAATATAATATCTGTTCTGAAATCCCTAATCAGATAAAAATAAAATAATGCATCTTAAATAAAAACTTACTTAAATCCCCATTTGGGCTCAGGTATATATTCTAATACAGTTGGGTAAAGAACACGATGTTTGGTTTCTGTACGAGACACACATTTGAAAACATCCTGTGTTAAATGGTCGTGCAATAATGCTATAATCCGTATAACTGGTGCGTCTCTGTTGTCGTAAAAGGCAGAATAGACGTACGACTCATTTGCATCACCCACTGGCTGAAACCCAGATTTTTCTGTGGAGTTTTCTTCGTTCACTGTCGATGATCGTGTGTTTTTCTTCGATGGTATTAAACGCATGAAGTTATTCACAGATATTTTCATTATAAATAAACTAAGTATACTAGCAACAACAATCGTAAAAAATAAAAATCGAAAATAAGTTTTCATTTTGATTCAGGTAATTTTCTTTCTTTTGGTATGCGTAATATGACGGATAAATATATCAGACGAATAAACACCAGTCTTCAACAAAGAAACATATGTTGCCTACGGAAGACCACTAGGATCAATTAAATGAGAAATAAAATGACCATTTCAATGGCTACTCCCTCACCAGAATACCAGTAATTTTACAACTCTTCTAGATCCTAGTGTAGTAAAGCAAGTAAAACGAAATTTTGAACTATAATAAACGAAACGAAATAGGATCTGTTTTAATCAGATTGCAGTTTGGTTATCTTTTTTAAATGAATGATCCAATCTAGAGAGACGTCTCAGTATTAGAGCTTATACTAATTGTATTAGCAGTAACTATTTGGGCGAAAAACGTTTTATTTCACTTATAACAATTCAAACACAGAAACATCTAAATTAAAACAAATCATGACATTAATCCATCAACTTGATTCTTGTCCTCTTAAAATCTAATATCACATTAAAGGAATTGATAATAAAATAGCAGATCTTATTTCTATTTCTCGTAAACAGTGGTTTAAGCTCCGTCAAGAAGCCCCTGAAGCCAAGGAAAACCCCACCCCACCCCAATAAATATCAGTACTCTTTCACACAATCATATCTGTTTATCAGATGCATCCATATCGCAAAACACCCATACAGCACATGAAACTGGTTAAGCATCCCTTGAAAATCTTCGGTCAATTTACATATTTTCTGTATATGGCCACTTTCACGCGATAATGTAATGTGTTTTATTGGATATCTTTCTATTTCTCTGAAGAATTTAACATAAATTATTCTACAGTTAGATCCTACATTTAAGCGATTGCCTTTAAATGCAAAGTTATGAATAAGCGGGATGTTACTCAAAACTTTATAATATCAGCCAGCTCAGCTGTGCCATATCATTGCCAATAAATCAATTTTGATTATGAAATGGTTTCTTAATCTTTTCGTAAATAACAATTGGTATATTGGTCGAGTATTTTACAGCTACGAGAAAGTTGCTATGTAATTCCAATAAACAATCTATTTTTAGATCGAGAGAATGTGCAACAGGTGGTAGACAAAATATTTAAATGCTGTTTAAATTTGTATAAACTTAGGAACAGAAAGGAAATTGGGTTTTACGTCCTACTGTGCTGATCCAATTGAACTAATGAAGAAGGGCATACGCCACACAAAGTGATATGAGGGAAATTTTGCCCGGGCAGTGGCATTACAACCTACTCTTATATCAAATTCCAACTGTCAAGGGATTTGTAAAGTGCACGCCAATGTGTACACGGGACCTCAATGTTTCGTCGCATCCGAGCGACTATACGTTGTCCCGTGCATCACTGACACGGAGGAACCAAGCCGGAAAACCCGATGAACGTCTTACTCATAAACTTATTATGCAGATAGAACAACATATGGAAGACCAGCCTGGATATAAAATAATAGTATGTGTGCAATAGCTTAGGTGCAGAAGATTAGGACATTAAACCCCATTTCATTTCACAATAGGTGTCCTGGAAACAAATGGGTTCACTGACCACCAACATCAAATATCTGGTTCTACAAATCTGGACAGGGGTATTTATAACCACCACGTGCTACGAGAAAACAACTCCCTTCTCAGATGAATCCTATGCAGAACATATATCGAAAATGCCAATAAACAATTTATTTTTAGTACGATGGGACGGTGCTACAGGTAGTGGGTGATATTTACATAAACCTGTGGTTACTATCGGTCTACGTGATACCAGGGACGGAATAGAGGCCATGAATGGTTCCCATTCTAGGGACGAGCGCAAATAGTGCCAGTAAGTGGGGCTTTGTAGCTGGTGTTTCTGGCTTATGCACATTTTAACGTACGGCAATCTTAACAGTTCATCAATAACAACGCGAGTTCATGACAAAAACGAGACCCCAAACTACGTAAAAACATTTATTTAGAAACCCCTGAAATTACCATGCTCATGTTCAGTCCATGCCTGGAATTGATGCCACAAAGGCTGTAAACTCGGATAGCATAACCATTTATGATCTAATATTGGGGTGCAAATGCTTAATAACTGTATATGGAAACTACCTTTACCGCGGTGAGGATGGTGCAAAGACATACCAAATGAAGAAAATTGCACTCAAAAAGGGAAGAACGCTTAACAGATGTTCGGATTTCTTAAATTTATTATTGAACCCAAAACAGAGTTCAGTAACCCCGAAAACCTTATTAGATATATCGTCATTGTTGATTTTGATTGCCGTTTTAAATGTAATTCATCTGGGTTATTCAAAGTTAGTTTTAGGATTTTGAATGGAACTCGGTAAACCCCAAAACCTCATACATGTATAAGACATATTACAAGCCATATCCAACGCAAGAAAATGACGATTAATGAAACCATTGTAACACTATTTTAGGTGATAAGAGATTACATTCGTAGATGTATGGTTTATTTACATCGGGAACAGAATATCAAACAGTTACATAGTCACAACTAGACTACAATACAGCGGGAACTATAGATACCACAGACACGCATATAACAAAATTAGCTGCCAAAGAATCGGCTGAACTCTCTTTTTGTTTCTAGCTGTCTCGTCGTCAGCTAACTGTCAGTAAACTCCTGCTTATAAAGCGTACAACAATTAGGGAAGATGGACACGAGTGATCATCATGTATTGTTTATTTATAATTTATGGTATCTGTAATTACATTACAGCGGCTGCCAAGCAAGATGCACCCACAATTAGCAAGAGATTGATAGAGAGCAGGCTAAAAAAAACACGATTTTACGTACCATAAGGGGCCATAATCCAGGACGTTATGGTCTGAAACGCATGAATATCGAAGGGGGCTGAGATCTATGGCATATCAAGATATATTGTAAGTTACATCAAATTCGGACAAAAATTGTGACCACTATAGGGTCCACAACCTTGGTATTACATATTTGTACACAATTTGCGTGCAATTTTCACGAAATTTGAACGCTTTTTGAAATCGCATAAAATGTTTACCTCAAGAGGAACCACGAGCAAAAAATGTGATTTTTCGTTCGTACGATCAAGGGCCATCATTTAGGAAGTTACGTTCAGATATGTGCGAATATCGAAAGGAAACAGGATCTTTTGATTGTTTTAACATGTATTTCAAGTTTCATCAAAATTGAATCAAAATTTACACTATTTGCATACGAGGGGCAGCCATTTTCTCCGACAGTTTTGGTCCGATTTTCACGAAATTCGTTGATTATATCACCGTTACACCGTACTAAATGATTATATCGTCGGTGAGCTATCAAAATTGCGTATATCGTCAAAATTTCGTATATCCTTTTTTTCCATTTTCTAAATCCCCTGCGTCTGGCGCGAATTTGTATCTGGGTCTCGTAACTCTAAACCAATAAGAAATACTCTTTTGGAACACGTGAAAAAAATTCGTATTTTGATTGGTGATTATTTGTTATCGCAAAATTTCGTACCTCTGGTGAAATTGATCGTCACCTCTTGTGGTTTTGCCTAGCTAAATAATTGGACTTGTAGGTGAGTAATTTGTTTTTTTTACAACTTAATTAATGTTTACGATACTTATCAGACATGGAGCTCGCTATAAGAAACTATCAATCGGCCTGTGGAGTCCTAAATTATGATGATATTAAGAGATAGGCTTCCTATGTATGCATCGTGGGTGTTGTTTATTAATAAAATTGGCAAATATATTTTCTACATATTCATTACAACATTGTATTAGCTTTGTTTAAAAATATAATGAATACGGAGTGCTAATAACCGTATTAATTTGAAATTAGTGATATACGAGAATATAACATAGGAATATCTGTGACGTCTAAGCCTATTGATAATCAAGTTAAACTGCCATACGAATATTTGATATGTAATATTTGATAATGCCTTGAACTGTTTATCGTAAGATATTTAAAGATATTCCCAAATTATGTTTCAGAAAATCAACAAAATGGGTGATTTTTCAAGAGGAAAATTGCTGCTTAAAATGGCTCTAAACTCTAAAAGTAACAGGCCTTCAAATCCAAGTGAAGTGGAATCAACATCGGCGTTTCAGAAAATTCCCAAGGAGCCTGTTCTTACGTGGAATAGGAGAAGATCTCGGATATTTTCATCAGGAATTTCAGTTGCGAAAACTGACATCGGCCTATTACCATCAATGGTTGACACTACCAGGAAAACGTCACCAAAACCAACACCCGACTTACCCGCATCAACACCGTACGTGCCTGCATCTACTTCCAAGTTCACGCCATCAGCTATCTACTTACCTGTAACCACGTCCTACTCACCGGTAACTACGTTCTACTCACCTGTAACCACGTTCTATTCACCTGTATCGACGACTAACTTACCGGTAACAACGTACTATTCCCCCACATCAACGACATGGTCCCATTTACCTGAATCAAAATCAACACTTTGTACACCCCCCTCAAATACCTATAACTTACCCGCATCAGAATTCTTCTCACCTGCATCAACAACCGGCTTAACGACGTCCTACTCACACACATCAACCTACTCACACACTTACCTGCATCAAAATCAATTTCGTTGATAAAATCACCAAATACCTACCCACATGTATCAACGACCAATTTACGCCTAACAACGTGCAAGCCACCAGTAGCAACGTCCTGGAAAAACTTACCAGTAATAACGTCGTCCTACATACCTGCATCACCGTCATGGTCGTTCTTACCTACATCAACGTCCTGCTTACCTTCTTCCACATCCTACTTACCTGAGTGTACATCATCCACTTATTTAACTGAATCACATTTGCCTGCATCAAACGCATATTTACCTGAAGCAACGTCTTACCCACCTGCATCAAACTGTTGTCTTCCTGCGGGACAAACATCAACGTCAGTTACGGATCAAAGCTGTAACAGTATACCCCGGCTCCTTAGATCAACTGATACGGAAGCCTTGTTTTATATACCAAGCTCCGATCAAGAAGAATCAAATTTACCTGGATCTATTCTAGATATTAGTCTACCAATTCCCTGTGACAATCCATTCATACCAACTTCAGCAATTAGAATACAAGGGTAGCCAGTACCACAAACTACCCAGTTAAAACCTAAAGTCAATTTGCAATGCTTCGAGTTGGGCAATTTCACTGACTCCGAGAGTGAGTTCGATGATGATGATGATGATGATAGAGATCCAGAATGGACACCAAGAAAGAAGACTTCTATGTTTGAACTTGACTCTGATGATGGTGTGCAGCCCATTCCGGTTGATGATATTTTGACAACTATTATTATTGATTCACCGAATACAGCCATAAAAGAGCACTCTAAGAGTCGTGCTAAGCGTGGAAGGTCAAATCCATCAAACTGGGATAGAAATAGAAATAAAAAACTTCGTATGGAGGGTAAAAGTTACAGGGGCCTGAAACAAGATGAAGGTGGTAAATATGCTCTTTCAAGTGAAAGGATGGGTCGACAAATGGGCGAGCCGAAGTGTACAAAGTCTTGTCGAATGAGTAAAAAATGTTCTGTTTTCAATGAAGAAGAGCGACAATCGATATTCAATGGCTTTTGGGCTGACATGTCATGGAACCAGAAGAAAGTCTTTGTGGCTGGCTTGGTTGATGAAGTGGTGGCTAGCAACAGAAAGAAACCAGCAGAAGAGAGTCGAAAAAAGAAGTCTTTTAAATACTACCTTAAAAAAGAAAATGAACGTGTTAGCGTTTGCCGAAATATGTTCTTGGCTACTCTTGGTGTTAATGATAAGACTGTTTACGAATGGTTGAAAGGCAATTCGCATGCGGGTATTCCAAAGACAGCTGCAGTAACTAAAAGACGCGTTTCGGTATCAAATACAGAGAAGGTCAACTATGCGCGACACTTCCTTAACGAACTTCCGAAATTACCTTCACATTATTGTAGGTCTTCTTCGAAGAAAAATTATCTGGAGCCAGTCTTTACAAGTGCTTCTGAATTATACAAAGTGTATGTGAAGGATTGTAAACACAATGATAAGCTGTTCCTTCGCAGGAAGGCTTTTATATCCGTATTCAATGAACTTAATTTGGGCATTCATCGGCCTAAAAAAGACAGATGTGACATTTGTTGTGGTTACGAGACAAATAATATCTCCGAAGCAGACTATAACTTACACATTTCACGTAAAAATGAGGCGAGAGCCGAGAAAGCTGCAGACAAACTTCGTTCAGAAATTGAAAATCACGTTAAGGTTGTGACATTAGATCTCCAGTCCTTGTTATTATGTCCTTTGCTTACTGCTAGTTCCATGTACTACAAGACGAAATTGGGATGTCATAATTATACAATTTTTGATCTTGCGAGCAAAGATGTGGTCAATTACTTTTGGCATGAAGGTATTGGGGATCTTAATGCAAATACTTTTGCCTCATGCTTAAATGATTACATAAATTCTCTCGATCATGATGTCAAAGAACTTATTTTGTATAGTGATGGTTGTACATACCAAAATAGAAATGTAATTTTGTCAAATATGTTACTGAAAGCTGCCACTGAGAGAGAAATAACCATCGTGCAAAAGTTTCTTGAAAAGGGTCACACTCAGATGGAATGTGATTCGGTTCACAGCACGATTGAGAGAAGAATTCGCGGTAAACCTATTTATATTCCACAGAATTACGTGGACTTAATACGTACAGCAAGAGTAACCCCACTTTATAAAGTGAAATATCTTTCACACGACTTTTTTAAAACTTTCTCGCTGTTAGGTTATCAGTGACCGCCCTAGACCCTTAAAACCATTAGCCAAATTTTTAGCCAAATCAAAATTTTATTAGCCAATTCAGAAAGTTATAGCCAAATATTTTATATTATTTTTATTCATATGTTTGTTAATTAAAAATGAAACTACGTGCTTGTTGCTTTTTAAACGTATCGGTAATACAAGACTCATAGCAGCCGTAGAAAAGAAATAATAAACAGTACAAAATCCTTATGAGTATTCTTTATCTAAATTGCTACGTATTATTTTTTTTACTTCGTTTTATCTAGTTCACTATATTGTCTGTCAATATATGAGTAGAAGTTTTGGAAAAGGTGGGAAATATCACGTGGTTTGCGCGTGGTGGAATAAAGGATGAAAGTAGGGATATTCCTTTGATGTCACGTAATCACTGTAAATACATTCCGGCTTCTAGATGCCGATATAAATTTAGAAGTAATTTAGTGATTTATATTGTTATGCTTGGTTATTGTATCGACAAATAAAAACTCATAATAAAGATCATACTTTATTAATTAATAATATTATCAACAAATAGGTTCCCATTAGATGTTTTATTTTTAACAATAGTTCTAGAAATGGCGGGAGAATGTCACGTGATAGCCACTGTTGACAAACAGGTCATGAAGGTATCGCTTTGATGTCTCATTTCATTACCGCATGAATTAATGCACACGTATAGATATATATATACAGATGCCGTGCCGATTACTGTAAGGAATTATATAATTAACACTTAAAATATGATAATCTCGACCATTAATGATACAGCAAATAATTTAATTCATAATGGATGGTGTATATTTTTGGCGATTGCGTACGAAGCGTGGCCCAATTATTACTTCAACAACACGGGGTTTATGTTGATTCCCGCCGTAAAATAGTAAAAGTACCATGCGTTTCCCGACTAAAATAAAGACAAATATCTACATAGATCATCATGCCATTCGAGACATTTTAATGTGTAATGGTTTTATATCCACCACTATCGGTAATTTATTTGTATCGGCCGATATACTTCGCTGTCAATATCTGATATCGGTAAAACCGATAGGTGTCATATCGGAACATCGCTACTTGTAGTGAAGCGAATGTACACTCGGCAAGCGGCGAGCATGATAAACAGTGCAGTGCCACACAAAAGGGGCGTAATTCTGTTGTATAGTCTCTTGACTCGATCTTTCAGTCGTTTTAATGCGTGACATTGACTGATTTGCGACTTGTACGATTGAGACTAGAGTAATTAATGTACTAAAAATAGACATTCCATTGAATGATCGAAAGAAGCGTTTAACGAAACGATTTCAACTTTGATATTAACAGATTTACAAAATAATTCATTCGCCAAAATTTTCGCCAGAATCATCACTTTATTCGCCAATAAAAATATTTGTCGTCATTGACTAATTGGCGAATGTCTAGGGCGGTCACTGGGTTATTATTCCACAATTCGTCCCGGTGCACGTAGTGGTGATCCTGTAGTTACGGATATTCGTGTTTTGCAGTATAAGGATGGTAATATTCAATACAAAACAAACTTTAATGACGAGTTTAATGATCTCCCTAGACGTAATAAAAGGTGTCCTCCGTCAAAGGACGATCCTCTAGAGCTTCATTGCTTATACGACGCCCCACTTAAGATCAAGTCAAAAAAGTACACCCATTTACAAGAACTTAAAAAGGTATTACCCTCTGATTACCATCCTTTTTATGACAATTTACTTCACGAGGCGGAGTAAGTTGAATGCGCCAATTATTTTGATTAAATGAAGTACTCGTTTCATTAACTTATATCAATGAATTTACTAAAATAATGGTTTTTTTTCTTGATTTGTTAGGTTTAGCTAATTATAGGCCTACGTTGTTAAGTTTGTTATTATTTAATGTTGTTATATTGTAATTAACTTTAAATATCCACGTCCAGTAGACGTGTTCATGATTTGTTTAGTCCAAATAAATTAATAATTAACATTTTTGTTTGATATCTTTATTTTAACATTAGCTTCAAAATTTCGTATATCTCCTAAAAAGACCACATTTTCCTATTACTACCATGTCAAATTTTCGTATGTGTGCTTACGTAAAATTATATCACGATTTTCCGTTGTGCTTATTATCAGTAAGTGACGTGTAAAATAACGTTTCCCCGTTCCAAATTTCAAGATGATACGACAATATCTCACAAAGTTATTCAGTTTTTTGTTCCTCCTGTAAAATTTGTATGCCTTCGTATACACCCCTATACGCAATTTTGATAGCTCACCGACGATATTAAACATATTTGAATTTTGCAAATAAAAACATGGTAAATCATAGATCGCATACACACGAAGACCCAGGCTAGTCAGACACGTGAATAGCTCAAACTAAATAAAGAAAAATACCGCTATGAACTTACCAGAGTAATTAGGCATTGGTGAATACTCAATTCAGATCACGGGGTTTCTCGCATTTTCTGAGAGTGCCGTTTAAAATTTTGCGGCACACTGGTTGAGATTCAACGGTCTAAGTCTTGTATTTTAGATTCATTAAATCCACGTAATATGGATTCCAAATATTCAGAAAAATGTGTCATCTATTCAATAGTATGGGATATTGAAAGGAACTACTAAAATGGGTAATATGTAAGGTGTGGCAGAGGAATAATTACATTTCATATTAGAATATTCATTGCGGCAAAGTGTGGCCATTTGAAAATCGTAATTAGATAACATATCAACTAATCTTTAATATGGCTTATTATTTATTAAACATCTATAAATTTTATATTTTTTAGTGTTAAAAATTAGGATTGAAATTAATTGCATATGAAATTGATTGACGAAGTATGTCTTCCCTTAATTTACTCAGAAATGGATTTATCCCCCCTGACAATTGAATTAAGCGCGCGAGAGAGAGAGCCTCTTATTCAACATCATATAAAGTCTTCGTCATTGGAAGCACGAAGTAATTGCCAATATAAATCAACATTGGTGTTGTGATCTTACCACGATAAATGGGCTTCTCATATCCAATGGTTAAGACCAAATAAACATTTACCATTGGTACCCGAATCGTGTACTGTAATCAGAGGCGGATCAAGGATCTGATGGGCCCTTGGCAGCTCGACCAACTGGGCCCTTTGTGGGACTGGTTTGACGTAGTAAAACTAAGACCGCTGTAAGAGAAACGAAATTTCCGAGGATATACGTCCATACTTTTCTTTTCCTACTATTTTCTTGGAAGTGGTTAGGGCACTTGTTATATTCTGGCAAGCTGTAATTTTTGTCAGTTGTAGTCAAGTATTTCTTCCTTCATAATGAACAGCTGATACAACCGAGCGAGGTTTGACGTAAGCGTAGTCCAGTGGATTAAATAATGTAAAAAAATAAAATTTAAAGAGGTCGTCGAAAATTTTATGGGCCCTATTTTTTCTTGGGCCCTAGGCAGCTGCCTACACTGCCTATGGGGTAATCCGCCCCTGACTAATACGTTTCAGCGCCATTTAAAGAATGAGCCTAGACATATTCCACAATTCATGCCAAACGGTGACGTCATATTCTTATCTGGAGAGCATTTGCAATAAATACTACCGGTGTAGACTCAAATAACCAGTAAAAAGAGAAACGATTGAATGTAAGTCAGATTTTATACATCCATATTGCATTATAATATGCGTTGCGTCTCATTTGTGTCAATTTCTAGTTCCAGAATATTATGTTCGTTCATTCGTTTCTGGAGTTTAACGTCTACTTCCACCAAGGGTGATATCGTAGACAATCCAGAATATTATTCGTTCGTTCCTTGGGTTGAACGTCCACTTCCACCCAGGGTGATGTCGTAGATTTGTTCGTTACTGAAGTTTAACGTCCACTTCCACCTAGGGTGATATCGTAGACAAGAGATCGTTCGTTCGTTCGTTCGTTACTGGAGTTTAACGTCCACTTCCACCTAGAGTGATATCGTAGACAAATATCGTAGAGTGTGTGAATTAGCTTTATTTAACGTCCGCTTCCACCGAGAACGAATCGTAGAGCGATTTAGCTCCTTAAATATTATAACCCGTTTCGCCTGATTAAACGAACTAACCCACACCCACATTACACATTCACGTAAACCAACTTACATAATAACCTGAAAAACATCAAGAGACAATCAATCGTGAGAGATTCATCTATTGTTTACCCGAAGATGGACCACAACGCAATACACCAGAGTCATCAATCGGATTAAATTAGGGGGCATTAAAGTTAGTTTAAACAGTTTGTATTTAACATATACTTACATAAAATATAACATAATAAATTATATGGATTCGGACTGGTTGGCGACGATGCGAAGGCTTATCCCATATAATTCTATTAGCTCATGGCCTGTAATGCGATTAATAAAACATTCGATGTGATAGTCAAACTGGGAGATAGAAACAACCAACAACATCGACTTATGTGGACAATTTCTTTTATTCAAGCAATTACATCTCACGGTTTATTCAAAAGCATGCACACAAAACAACCCATCCGAAATGAAATTAAATGTTGTTTAACGTCCTAATGTTCTTATCCTGAACAGGGGTAATAGAGACGGGCATACGCCATGTGGTGTGCTATGAGGAAAGTTTTTCCCGGGCAGCGGCGCTACAGCCTAGTATTATATCGAATTCCAACTACCAAGGGATCTTTTACGTACACGCCAATGTGCAATATGTATCATTTATACAAAGTCTTGAACCATCCAGTGTAAATATGCAACGTTTCGTCCAAGTTGGCATTTGGAATTCGAAACAAGTAGAACCGCTGTCCGGGCAAAATGTCCCCATCGTACAACATGGCATATGACTGTCTTCATAACCCGGTTAATACAGGAAATAAGTAGGACATAAAACCTCATTTTATTTAATTTATTGACTAAAGGGTTACGTGTGTGTTTTTCATGACAGATATCTGTATGTGTTGGTGTGCACGTAAAAGAACCCTTGGTAGCGGTCCGTGTCCTGTAGAATTTTAGGTAATATAATATTACATCAGCCCAGTTGGTGCAGAAAGGTGATAACGTTAAATCCAATTTCAATTGCCATACTTAACTCGGCGAATTGTCACTTTAAGATACAGAAGTCATAAGTTGTTTTATGAGATTAGAAAAGTTTCTGGTTAATTAAAGTCGTCCATTGTAGTCCACTTAATTGAATCCCACCAACATCGGATTATAACACGTAAGTAATTCTATTATTTACTGTAAAACCAGTGTTAAGGTACGCCGTAGTTACATGTAGCTGGTGAACAATAGGTCGGGTTTGTTAAGAAAATCTTAAAAACCCCATTTGTTCAGTGAACGCCGTTCTGACACAACAACAAAATGGGTTCAGTTATAAGCTTCACAAAGTCAGATTTTAAAGTGCACGTTTTTACCGGAGACAAGAAAAACGCAGGAACGGATGCCAATGTTACAATAACTCTACATGGCGAAGCTGGGGATTTCACAGAAGAAATAATTCTAGACAGATTCTTGAAAAATGATTTTGAAAGGGGCAAAAAGAACACGTTTCGCGTCCCGCGTTCTAAGGGGGAAGCGTCGACACTCGGCAAAATCGCTAAAATTGAGTTATGGCGAGATGTTGATGGAGTGAGCAGTGACTGGTTCGTGGATAAAGTTTTAGTTGAGAATGTTGTGACCCGGGATATTTTTATTTTTCCCCTTTTTCGTTGGATTAAAGCCGGACATCATTATATGATAAACCATTTAGATACCTCGTTACCACAGTTTGACGAGCATCAAAAGCAGAGGAACATGGAACTAGAGGATAAACAAGAAAGTTATGAATATGAACAGAAGTCACCATGTTTACCTATGCAGGTATGTATTGTGTAAAACGTAATTTCAGTCTATCTAGTCTTGAGATATCACCCTCGGTGGACCCCAAGACCGAATTAAGTTTGCAGGGGGCCACTGCCTAAATATGTCAAGAAGCCCTTTCATTAACGGCGAAAAGTGGGCACATTTTGTTCATTATCCGTTATTTACACAAATGAAATTTGTATGTCAGAATGGTAGATAGATACATTCATTTGGTACACATATATTCAACATAATAAATGTCACACTTACTTAAGGTACAATTTTTGTGAATAGTGGGGGCGCCAGGTTGCAGCTCAGTCAGACCTCTCCCCTTTAATCCAGGTCTGGTGGATGCGGGTGTTATTGCGTATAATACAAAATGAAAATAAGTGTCGCTCGAGTTTGATTTTAAATTAAAAAAATATACCTTTCCGAATACCATAAACAAATCCGATTTGAATATTGTTTTAAATCAGGGGGGTTGGGATGGCCTAGTGGTCTAGAGTGCCGCGCTTCGACCTCTAGCTTGCCGGTCACCTCTGGCTTGCGGCTGTGCTTTCGAGCCCTGGTGTGAGCGTATGTGGCATAGAGATAGGGGCGCCTTCTCAACTTCGTGGGTTTCCTCCGGGCACTCCGGTTTCCTCCCACAGCTAAAGACCCCTACGCGCAAGCGAATTATTGAAATAAAATTAAAAACCATATGTTAGTCCCGAAATGACCCAGTTGTGTCAAGTGGACGTTAAACCCCATTTCCCCCGCTCTCTCTCTCTCTCTCTCTCTGTTTTAAATCAGTTAACTCGTCTGTAGTCAACCCGGTAACAAGTCTGCTAACCCGTCTATGGATCAACCCTCTAAAACATTGGATGACCGTGATATTGAATGGACTAAAACACAATCGTCATTTGATATTTTAATTTAAAATGGATAATCGAGGCTATGATTATTATCATAGTAATAGTAACATGACAACTGAGACGAGACAATAATTATAATATTGTGAAAACTTCAAACATTGATATCTTTGCTCAGAATAATGTAATTGGACTTAAATTATAACAGGAAGGATCAGTTCTTTTAATACTCGGGTCGTTGACGAGTGATTCTTCAAATCGATTCCGGTGCTGGGCGAGACGTTCTTCGAGATATTCCACACATGGAAAGGTGTCGAATCATTCGGATGGCATGAGAAACCCGGGTCCCGAAAATCACATTGGCAATGATTCCCCTGACAGTTAGTATTTGAAATTATAGTCGACCATATAACGACTGCCAGAAAGCATTTCTCTCATGCACATCTATATTAACTCAGTTGATGCAGAGAAGTGGGACGTTAAACACCATTTTGTTTGTGTAAATTGATTGTTTATAATACTGTATATCTAATTCTATATCTTAGATCAAGAAAATGCCTGCAAGTGAACAGTTCTCTTTTGATTACTTGGTGAGTTATGCAGGCCTACCTAGGCCTACTTCAATAACCCGTATTTTCACTCCCATAAATACGGTTTTGATAACATTATCTTTATTGTCCCTTTCGCTCGACAAGCCCCGACAGCAAAAAGACCCGACACAACTATGTAAAAGCAGCTTTAACTTGGATTATACCAACAATCAAATACTTGAATAATTTTGATTGGTAGATTGGGCTGAAGTCCACCAATCACAACCTGCATATTAGTGAAAGCACCTTATGAGAATAATGAAACAAAACCGAATGCTGGTGTATTTTTATTAGACTGGTATGACGAGACTCTTTCTTTTTAGACTAGCTCTTTCTGATCAGACTTGCATGAAACCCCTTCGTATTGGACTGACTCCTTTTAATTAGACTAGCATGTACCCCCTTCTTAAAGGCTCAATACCACTCTTGTTGTAACTGAATAATATGTCCTAATCGTTATTCTGGTCAACAAATTGTATTATTTTACAATATCCCAATTAATTGATGATACAAATTTCATCTTAATACACACAATATTTAAAAAAAAATGGAAAAATTCAACTAAATGATTTAAAAAACCTTACGTAGGACTAAACATTTCAAATGTGACTCGGATTTTAAAATGTTTTCGAACCCTCTGGGCAAGTAAAATAGGGTGTAATGGATAATTGATACACAACAGGTAGGACACTTTTAAACATCTAGTACTTGGAATAAGGCTATTATTTATTTTCTGGAGCTGCCAAGCCAGGAAGAGTGTTATTGTCCCTTTAAATGATACCACAAGGTCTATCATATTAATTGGTCATCTCTTCATTTGATTGTTTTAAGTTTATTTTATTTGTATTCCAGTGGGATATTGTGAAAACAAAAGCAGAACTTTTAGCCGCCAGTAAATGCGTAGAGTTAACAGCCGGCAAATGGAAAAATTTAGCAGACATAAAAAATATTTTTAGAAAAAAGGTTTTTCATTTACCGAAGGTAATACTTTTGTAATTACGGGTATGTTTTGAAACAAGTGTGCGTCGACCCAGGTCCATAGCGATTGTAAATTTTTTTAAGCAGACGATACTGCTCCTTGTCGGTAGAAACATTAGATTACAAAGAAATAGGGTTTTAACGTCCTAAATTTCTGCTTCGACTGGGCTAATGAAGGCTGGCATACGTCATACAGCATGGTATGGGGGAATTGTGCCCGGACAGCGGCACTATATATAACGAATATCAAATTCCAACTTCAAGGATCGTTTTATATGCGTTCCAATGTGAACAAGGCACCTCGAGTTTTCGTCCCATCCGAACGACTATACGCTGTTTCTTTACAGGGCCCACGTCCTACAACCCTGACAAACTTTCTCGGCCAACACCGGGATCCAGCGCGGGACACCTCAGGTTTGCGAGCCCGGATTGGAACCCATGATTTACATAGACAACTAGCCTTGTCCCACCTCACGGGTTTTCTCCGGGATCCCCCGCCCCACCTTTGGTCAAGACACATATTTATACCATTATGTTAGTGCCGAAAAGACCCTATTTTCGGACAGGGCTAAATGGGAATAACCCTTTCTCTTACAGAGTGCTGATGGATGGAAAGACGACGTTTATTTCGGTCGTCAAAGAATAGCTAGTGTCAATAACTCTCTGATTAAATTGTGTACGGCCATTCCAGAGAAGTAAGTGATGTTCTACAATTTCTTACTTATATATTTATATTATCTTAATTCATTGTTTAAAGTCGCTGATTTTCAATCACCCGAACACTTCAGTATATTCAGGACCGGATTAAAACCTATAGAGGCACTAAATACTTCAATATATCCAGGACCTGATTAAAACCTATAGAGTCCCTAAACACTTCAAAATATTCAGGACCTGATTAAAACCTAGAGAGGCCTCCAGCACTTAGAAGATTTTAGTGTTCTTAATTAACATTAAATTGAATATTATGAATTCCTCATCAAACAAAGCAGGCATTATATGGCGCAACCTATCCAATGATGCCCTATAAAGCATATATTTTGGTTAATCCAGTTCTGAATATACTGTAACAACAGGATTATCGGCATACTTCCGTTTAGTATTTACCAGATTCGACAGACCATATAAACAAGCCAACGCTACCTGCACGTGTTATGTAAAATCTTTTGATGGGCTTCTTTTGTTTGAGATTAAATCCAGAGGCGTTGTAATAATATGTATTTTGTTTTCTTAATAAAATGTTGTTTGATGGTGTAAGACAATAGCCACTGTTACTCACTGTGTAAGAGAGACACAATTTCTCAGTGAGTAAGAAGGTGGCTCGCCAAACTGGATGTCCCGTGATCTCTCCCGAGAATGTTCATCTCGGTTTGTCGCTGTGATGCCCCATTGTTAGTGATGGCCTGAGCAGTAGAGGTCTCGTATACACATATTGGCGAGCACGCAAAGGAACCCTTGACAGCTGGATTTTGATATAAGAGTAGATTGCAGCGCCTCATTTCATGTAAAATCCACCCACCGCACCAGGAGCAGAACCGTTGGACGGTAAACCCTATTTCATTTCATTTCAGACTCGCAGTTACTGAAGAGATGCTCAAACCATTATTAGAAGGAAATACGTTAGAAAGTTTGTTGAATCAGAAACGTTTATTTATCTGTGATTTAGAAATATTAGAAGGTCTTTCATGTAAACCTGGATTTACGGTACATATATATTTATAACTATTAATCCTTTAACCTTTATTAATTCCTATCTTATTTATATTTCATATTAATGATCTTTTAATCCATAATGATTTCTATCTTATATACGGTTACTTAATCCATATAGATTCCTTTCTGATTGACTATAAATAAACAGTAATATTTTTTAATTCGTATTGATTCCTCTGTGATTTGAGGTATCGGTACATATATATTTTATATTAAACATGCATTATGCAAGAGCTAAATATGACTATTACAGGGCTTTCTTTAGGCCTGGAATTTAATCTAAATAATCAATAAGACATTAATTAACTTATCCAGACCATGATGAACTCTCGATGTCAGCGCTAGCCTTCGATATCGATTGGATTACAATCCTATATGCTGCTTAACGCTCATGGTTAATTTAATCAAAAATTGGATAATCGAGACTATGGTTTTCATCGGTTTTCATGTATCTTTATTTAATCTTTTAATGCGTATTGACCTCTCTAACGGTAAATATTATCTGATGTCGATTACCCCTTGGAATCTTGTATATCTATCAATATTCCCTGCATCGTGGTAATCGTGCTGGTGCCGAGTAAAACGTTCAATATCATTTTATTTTGGATTTTTTTTAGGTGTGTGTACCGATTGCATTATTTATGGTTGATAACGACAACCAATTGCGACCACTGGCCATACAGTTATTTCAGAAGCCTAGTCCTGATAATCCAGTACGTTATTATACTTCTTTACTTCAAAAATGAAACTGGGCCAATGAATATGGACATACGCCATACAGTAAGCTATTAGAGAAATTTTGCCCACACAGCGGCGAAACGGCTTACCTTTAAATCGAATTCAAATTGCCAAGGTATCTTTTACGTGTACACCAATACCAACACGGATCCTCGTTTTTTGCGTCCCTTCGAAGTACTTGTCCCGTACCAGGCCCTCGGTTCTGAACCACTGATAAGGATGTATCTTGTCGGATAATCCCTATGAACTCCCTCGGTCAACGCAGGGATCGACCACGGCACAATCAGGTTAGCAAGCCAACGTCTTACTCACTGAACCATCATGGCCCCCTTTACTTCAGATCTCTCTTGTTCACTTGTTGATCGAGATTACAAGTAAGTTAAGTGATGTTTCCTGTCGTTTACGGCAACACGATTGGCACCTTTACCAAACAATTCAGTTTCCTTATCATCCCAAAGACAAGCAGGTAGATATATCGAATAGGGGGGTTTGAATTCCTTACCAAACTTAGAACGACAACGGGCCCCATTTTGCACCATTAATAAGAGCGAAAATCCAAACGGACTTTCTCGACCAACCCTGAATTGAACCTGGCACCCCATAATTAGTGAACCACCACCTTACTCACCGAGCCACACAGTTTGTAAAATTAAATGTTTATCCGACATGGTTAATCCTCTGTCTATTTATGTCTATACAATACACGTGAAATTCAATTAACAACCTCGGCCATTGCATTTCAGTTGTTGCACTAAAATATTAACTTTTCAGGTGTTTTTACCAACAGATCATCTTAACACATGGGTTTTCGCTAAAATGTGGTATAATAATGCTGATGCTGCTTATCATCAATCACTAACACATCTTGGTAAGTAACCATAGCAACACATCTTGGTAATTAATATTAGTAACACATCTTTGTGATTGATAATAGTAACACATCTTGGTAATTAATAATAGTAACACATCTTGGTAAGTAATAATAGTAGCACATCTTGGTAATCAACATCTGGGTTTTTGACTGTTAAAGGCTTGATAAATGCAAACAATGCAATTATATCAAACATTGTTCTTTGTATATTACGTTAGCTAGTCATAACGGTGCCTTATGTAGGACCTAGATAAAGAGGTGATAGAGTAGTATGCTAATGAATGAATAGAAAACAAAAGGGATATGTTGAAATTTTCAGTCAAATTATGGTAGATTGCAGAACGTGTAGTCCGGGTCGTCACTGCTACGGTTGTTACGATGATAAACTGCCAATCGTATTTAAATTTGTTGAAAATCTAGAGCATCGAGAGATGAACATGGTCTTGCCAATACCGATAGGTCTAAAGAAAGACAGGCAATAGGAAGATTTAGCTCTTGGATAATGTATCTTTAAAGTAGTTTAATTAACAAATTAACACGTCATTTACCGTTTATAAACAAGACTTGGTGGGCTACGGTAGTTTCTCTTCGTATTCCTTTATAAGAAATTCATTGGATAGAGTCTGCACGTGCGTTGCATTGTTAACTGGTTGTCAGTGCCCCACCCCCCTCTCGTAACGGTGTTATATATTGTGTATTACAGACCAAATGAAATGAAATGGGGTTTAATGTCCTACTGCTCTGCTCTGCTCCTAAACTGGGCTAATGAAGACGCCAGGTCCATTATGGTTGTAACTGCTTCAAAACTTTGGATCTCGCCTTCAATAAGAAGTCAACGGTAATGGCTGCTCTTTCTCCGTCTTCTATTGAAGGCTTGATCGCGCTTTAACTAAGTATATCTTACTTAGCAAGGTTGTAAAACTCGCAGTCGTTGCTTCAGGAACATGCTCTTTCTCATACAAGGCTTACACATCTGTTTGTACCTTGTACCTTTATATTATGTAATTTTTTTATTTTGCAGGCCTTACACATCTTTTAATGGAGGGAGTAACCGTAGCAACACATCGCAATCTTTCACTGTCACATCCTGTTTTCAAGTTTTTAGCTCCACACTTTTTATATCTGATAGCTATCAATACGTAAGTTACTTTCCTATGACAGGGTAACACCCACAAAAACAAAAACAAAATCACTTTTCAAGGTTGTGTTTTATACAAACCATTCGTGCCTCTTCTTTGAGTTCCCCACCGGCGTCCAGATTACGAGGTTGAAATCTAATCCTGCAATGCCCGAAATTAAGTTTAATTTTGATATTTACGACACTCTTTCTTATTTTATTTTTTGTTATTGTAGACGCGGTTTAGATTTGTTGATAGCAGAAGGTGGTTGGGTAGATAAAGTTATGAACACCGGTGTCAAGGGAATGTTTGAGTTAATAAAAAGAGGGTGCGTATGGTGTATTTTATGTCAGTAATCTACATGGGCTAGGATAGAGCCTTGAGGGCAGGAAGCACTACTGTTTGTCACGTCGGATTCTTGTCGATAGGCCTTTGCCCTGGCCGCCCTAATGGAATTTTGCGGTAGTTTGTGTGCTAAATATTTCGATTGAAACGTGATTCTATATGACGTAATATCTTTTTAGAATAGAAAGTTGGCATTTAGATGTAGATGGAACTTTACCAGAAGATCTGAAAAGAAGAGGGGTTAGTAAACATTGTTTTGACTATTGTTGTAATAATTACAGGATTCATTAAAAATATTTAGGACAATATTTAAATGTGCTAAATCCCTTCACCCAATATTTTCTATTATATTCAAAAGTAAAGACACAAGAATTTAATTTTGTCCCATGTCAATCAATATTGATGCTGTTATCTCGTCGGGGAAATATAAGACCCTAATATCCAATATTTAACGCACAGTGAACATTTAAAAATCAGTACACGGGTCGTGTATTATATGGACGGAATGGTTTCGAGCGTCATTTGTAATAGACAAAAACTTATTACAAAAGACAATGCGAAATGGCTGATTCACAAACGACAAAAGAATATTAAAATTGAGCAATTATTATTAATCATAAATTTCTTCTTTTTTAGTTGGATGATCCAAATGTGTTGCCTGGTTACCATTTTCGAGAAGACGCCATACTTTTATATCACGCTATTCAGAAATATACATCAAAATATGTTGCTTTATATTATGGTAAGTAACACATAGTATTATAGTATATAGATTTATTTACTACTGTATTTCATATTATTATGGAAGTTGCGTGACCGAATGGTCTTACAGATGCACTGTAGATCTGTCATTGAGTCAAATGTTGTGACTATAACCTCGTTGTATTTCTACACCTTCCAAGGTTTCCTCGCACTACTAAAGATCTTTGTGCACATATGAATCACTGAAATGACCCAGCTAGTTTCACGAATGGTTTAACAAGAACACTTTTGATCATTGATTGAGTCAAGTAGCGTGGTTTCGATTACCACACTTATATATGACAAGGAACAGGGTTACCTGCATAACCTAGTTGGATTTCTTCGGGTACTTTGGTTTCCTCTTAAAACCAGAGATCCCCATGCTAAAAAAAACATTGTACCATCTCTTAGTCCATGAATGATCTAGTTTTAGTAGAGTCAAGCAGGTGAATATATTATTATTATTATTATTATTATTATAGATACACCTGAGAAAATAAATGGTGATTGGGAATTACAGAATTGGGGTAAAGAATTAGCTTTATCTCGAGAACAAGGTGGTGTAGGATTACTGGTAAGATTTATATCTGGTTTTATTTTTTTTACTTTGGCTGCTTTTCAAGTGGATAACAGTAGGACATAAAACCACATCGTTATTTGTACATTACAGGGTTGATACATGTATATTGTTTATATATTATAGGGAATACCAAATGATGGAACATTTAAAACAAAAGATGATATAAGTAAAGTATTAACATGTATTGTATATACGTGTAGTGTTTCACATGCATCAACTAATTTCCCTCAATATGAAGAATACGCCTTTACTCCAAACTATCCTGGTATGATGCGAGGAGAACCACCAAAGTCAAAGGTATGTATAATTATATTGTTATATTATATTATAACTGTCCTAGTATGATGCGAGGTCAACCAACGAAATCAAAGGAACGGTGTGGTTTAATGGTCGAGAGGTAAACGCAATCTGTTTCACAGAGAATTACTTACGAATTATCTCTGTAACAGATAAGTGTCCATAGCACGTGCGTTGACTGCTCACCGCGCCAGTCATTGGCTCAACTGCTCGTGCAATGTTTACTTAACACCTAACTGCTTCGGGCAAAATGATGCATTTTACTCATTTTAATACCCATTTACACTAAATAGGAAATATTTTTTAACTTCAAATACTTCAAACGTCTTTATTTATTTTTCTTTTACCTCAAAAAAATGTTTGAGAATTTAATTTGTCGGAGTAAAAATGTTAATATGCCGTACTTATTAAGCCTCGTCGATGTCATGCTTATCAGTGATTGTAGCGGCCAAGCGAATATTCACTGCGGGATCAGTTTTAGGTAGACGCTAAGTGGAAACAACTTGAGTGGCGTTAGTCACGAGTGGTTGTTTCAATTTATTACGCAATGTCTTTAAGCTTGGGACCATTAAATAACTTAAAATACAGACAATCGCACATGCTTTGCAATGGAATTCGTCACACTTGTCCAAAATGTTAACTGGTATAAATAATGTATGCTTGATACATTGCCCGTAGTCCTACCATTATTTGAAATAATGATACGCCAATATCAAAGGATGACGTCACATCTGTATTTTACATTGTCGTATTATATTCTATGTGCCACTTAGTCTATGATACGATGACATACATGCTGGTATGTTATTGGATTCAAACCATATCCTAGTATAGTGGGAGGAAAACCACCACATACATTGAAACAATTCGATGTATTCCATAGAATTATATCCACTGTGTATCTCAACAAAATATTGTGTCCCAAAGAATTATGTCCGGAAAATCGCCTTCAAATTGATGTATTCCATATAATTGTGCCCCATGTGTCGCCTGCAATTTGTTCAAACTCTTGTCTTATTTATAAACAAATATTTCAGAAACTATCAATTTGTCTTTTCTAGGAGCCGGTAGAAGAAGGTCGGATCTTGGCGAGTCTACCAGATAAACCGACAACTCTAGATATTATGGTTGTTACTAAAATATTAAGTGGTCGAGGTACCAAGAGTCTTGGTGATTTTGAAGTTCAGTATGTGTTTGATCCTAAAGCCATGGTGATCGTTGATGAGTAAGTATTCTATATTACATCACTGTCCAGTAGCCTAAGTCGGGGCACCACAGGTCCCGTAAGTCTCTGATTCGCAAACCATGAGGCCCGGTGGCTTATTGGGAAAGGAGCTGGCTCACAAACTGTCAGGCCTTTGTGGCCTAGTAGGTACGACGTTGACTCACAAATCACGAGGCCCAGGGGCCTATTTCACGAAATTTTAACTAAGATAAGATCCCAATTTTAGTAATTTGATTGGATAATATTAGATTGATTTTAGTGCTTAGCCAATCAAAATTGAAGTATCTACTAAAATTGGATTTTATCTTAAGTTAAAATTTTGTGAAACAGGGCCCTGGTAGTTTACGGGGTAAGGCGCTGGTGCGCAAACCATGAAGTCCTGGATACAATCCCCGTATTGGCCGAGTTGTGATTGATTTCCTAGCGGGGTTTCCCTTGTCAATGGTGTCGTACCTACCCTACACACACCAAGATTCCAGCTCGGTGTTCAATTCAATATGACAGGCTCTTGTATATTTTTACGTATAAGTATATACCGTAGCGCTGCGTATACAGGCAAACTTTCCCCTCAGCAACCGTTGTCAATAGACCGGTTGATGTACGACACCAAACCCCATTTTATTTCATTACGTTTGTTAATTGTAATAAACCTGTTTGTTTTTACAGATTTCGCTTGGAATTACGACAAATCAGTAAAACGATCAAGGAAAGAAACGAATCCAGAAACCCACCATATATTTATCTTGATCCAGAGATCGTCCCGAATTCTATTAGCATTTAAAACTCATCATCTTCACAAACCATCATTTAATATAATTATCTTCATTAACCAGATTCATTTTAATTCATTTATTTACGAACTATTTTCATTTTATAATTCAACTGTTCCAACCGTTGTTCGCCATTTGAGGTTTTGGGGCAATATCTGTTGTTGTTGTTCTTTGGTGTTTAACATCCGCGTCCACTGAAGGTGATATCGCTGACAAGTTGAGAAGGTTGAGAAGACGCCTCTATCTTCAGTCATATACCCCCACACCCGGGATCAACCGCCAGTTGACCTACCAGCAAGGGCTCGAAGATAGACAGTCTGGACCACTAGGTCATCCCAACCCCGGGAGTAATATCTAATTTTAAACGGCTTGATATCCAATATTTAAGACAAAATGTACGCGGGACCTCGATTTTGATCCTATCCGGATGGCTAAACACTTTCCTTATGAGACCTTTTTCGGCAAATCCCGAGACTACCTGGTTAGCGAGTCAGTGTCTTAACCACTGAGCCACCGCGGCACCACCTCCCAAATCATGATCGGAGCAAGGGATTAAAACCATTCCTCAGGTGATTATCAGTGGTTTTAATTTAGTGCAAGCCAATGTGTTCATGAGGCCTCGGGTTGTCGTCCCATCCGAACGACTAGACAGCTGTACTTGATGGGCCCCCGTCCTACACTATGGAAAAAAAGAAACCACTCCGGAAATTAATTTATTAGTTGCTTGTATATATAATATATTGTATAATATATATTTTGTATTATTTTAACACAAAATTAAGCAGTTTTAATCCGCCAAAAGTTATCGGGATTGGCCCTTTAATTCTACGATGGGTATGCACAGTCAAGTGTACATAATAAATCAATGCCTTACTTATTTGAAACAACCAGGATCAAAAGGATGGACATACATCACGCAGTGTGGTGGGGGGGGGGGGTATTTGGCAGCGGCGTTTTCGCCTACTCTTCGTCGAATTCCAGTTATCGAGGGTTCCTTTACTTGCACGCTAACGTCTATGCGAGGCCTTGGTGTTCCACCCGAACGCCTGGAAACGGCACCTTGCCAGGCCCCCTCCTTCCTGCCCGATTGAAAAAGTTTGATAAACTTAGTCAAACATACAAGAGTTTGTGGATTGATCTCTCTAAATACCATTTCGACATTAAACATGGATACTTTAAAAACATACCATTCATAATGCGCATGGCAAACTGCTTCACGTCAATGTATATCACTTTACCCTTTTGCATGGTGATTTTGGTCATGAAACCCCAAAAAAGAACAACACCGGAAAATCTTGATGAACAATTTTGGCCAATAGTAGGGTCAAACATGGGACACCCAGGAAGGTAAAAGTTTGCTGTAATAATTACAGTAATGTAATGGGGAAGGGCTGTGGTGGGAGGGGTTTTACTCACCCCTTCCTCTTGATCTGATATGAGGTATCTGTATATAATTATTGTGACCTGTATGTAGCCAATGTAGGTTTGTACTGTACTGAATATCTTCTATACACAACTGGTAGCAAGGCCTTATGAAGCTTACTAAAATATTAGCTAGGCCTTGCTGAGAGAGAGAGAGAAAGAGAGAGAGAGAAATGAGGTTTAACTTCCACTGGACACAAACAATTTTTGGGACTAACATATGGTTTAATTTTATTTCCATAATTCTCTTGCACATAGGGATCTTTAACAGTGGGAGAAAACCGGAGGACCTGGAGAAAACCCACAAGGTTAGACAGGCAACCCTACTCCTTGTCACATACAACCGGGGATTCAAAAGAAACCATGTCAGTTCAGTTGACTCAATGACAGGTTTAATGACACAACATGCACGTGCTAACCATTCGGCCACCCAACCCCCCTAGGCCTTGTGGTGCTTACCTAACAGGACACAAGGCCTTATAATGCTTACCTAAATGATAGCATGGTCTAATGCAACCACTTTGAAAAGATTAAAATATTCAAATATTTAAATAAATGCCAAATTTTATTACTGTCTGTAACTAATCTTTTTTTAAGAAAATTTGTGTATAAAAAAATATCATAATAATCACAATCATATAAAACCACAATTATCAAAATTTTATAACAACTTCATCAAAATTTTATAACAACTTCATCAAAATTTTATAACAGCTTGAAATATTCCTTCCATAATTAGCACTAAAAACCATACTAACCAGCAGAAACATACAAATAATTTTCTAAATCTCAATTTCTAATATTTATAACCATTTACTTTCCCCACGAGTAGAGCTGCTATACTAATTAGTCAGTTAATTACTCAACACCACCCATGGAACGGAGGGCCTGACAAGAACAGCTGTCTAGTCCTTTGGATGGGACAAAAAAAACTTGGTGTGCACGTAAAAGATCCCTTGGCAGTTGGAATTCTATATAAGAGTAGGTTTTGGTGTCGCTGCCCGGGCAAAATTTCCCTCACAGCACACTGTATGGTGTATGCCCATCATCATTAGCTAAGTTTATGTGCAGAACAGTAGGACGTTAAACCCTATTTTATTTCACCACTCAGGGAAAGTAAACAGTTGTATACTCATTATCTAATCTAGACGGGCTGTTTTAACCTATGTGACTGTAGAAACCCAATAGTTTTCAATGATTTTCTATGAATTTTAACAATTTGCCAATAATCTTTTAAAACTAAACTAAACATTGAATACAGAAATTCCTACTAAGACTCTACATGATACATGAGTTGTAGTGACAGTCATACAAATAATTTTCTACATCTTCATTTCTAATATTTACTTGGGATTTTTTTCCTGAAAAGATATTGAGCTATTAACCATTCATTGCCATTTTTAAAACCAAAAACTTCTGAACAGAAAATAAAGAAAAGTCTAAAATTAAATATCTGTTTGTCGGCATCTTCTCCATATGCTTTTGTAAAAATCTGTTTGACTTTGTCTTTGTTGGCATCCATTTTTTCTAACCAGGCTTCCAGAGTTTTAGAATAATGCGTTCCATTTAAGATCCAGTGATCGTCTATGGATATATTATTCTGAAAAAAAAAGGAACAAGTCAGTCATCAACACCCTGCATCCTTAAAATTTCTTTAAGATGCATTATGTAAGATTTAGATAAAGAGCTGGAATTTTTGCTGTAGTTCAAAAAAAGATCATTCAAATTGAATATTATATTAAAAATTTCATTCAAATCATTTCATTTTGATCAAAGTTATGACTTTTTGAAGATGAAGCACACGCTGATTATTGTTGTAGCAATTGTACTTGACAACCAAGACTTAGTTCTAATCTCATGATCCTGAGGGATGGGAACAGCTGACCATACTCTCTGTCAGGTACCAGAGGGAAATTCAAACCATGCTGTGTAACTCAATGACAGACCTGCTGATTTCACCCTGGGACTCTCTGATTACTGATCATGGGCCAAGGCCTAACTCACTAACCACAAGTTGCTCCCTTCAGATGAAAGGTTTTAAAGCTTGAATGAACTTACTTTCATAATGTTGAGAGGGGCTCACCTGAAAATGCAGGAACAAATCTACGGATGGCATGGTTCCACCAGAAAAGAAATTTTTGGCCATCCATTCAGTGTCTGCACCTGGTTTTGTATCAAAAGCGTAGGCATGTGCTCGATGACATAAAATCTGGATAAAGAGTAAACCAGCTGGCTTCAACCATGTGGATACTCTTTGAAATAATAACTTATAGTTCTTCATATGCTATAAATAAAAATAATAACTCATTTCTTGTATTCTATAATAACTCATAGTAATTCATATACAAACAGAAATAATAACTCTTTGCTCTAATTATGTGTTAGGTCTTTATATGCTATCTCATGTCTGCATAATAATATGCATAAGCTGAGAAACAATAACTCCATTCTTCACATGCTATAAATAGATATAATAACCCATAGTTCTTCATATGCTAGGGGTCTCTAGCTGTTACAGGAAACCAGAGAACCCGGAGAAAAGCCACAAGGTTGGACAAACGACCTTACTCCATGCCACATGCAAACAGAAAATTGAAACCAAGTCACTTGACTCAATGACAGACATTATGATCTAATGCCCCCCTCTATGTCATTAAGGAACCCTATCCCCCTTCCTGATGTCTTAAAGAACCCTATCCCCCCACCCTATGTTGTTCAAGAATCCTATACCACTGTAGGATACTAAATCTGCCCATTTTAATCTCAATCACTGACCAGATATCTTGTTTCAATTCATACACATACCTCAAACATCTCGATGGAAACAATTCTATCAAATCTTTTAGATGTGGTGAAGTAATTAGCGTCCGCTGTGATACAATCAAGTCGGCTGCCGTATCCTCTTCTGGCAGCTTCGTTTAATATATGTTCTCTTTGTGTGTTAGAATTCGACACACAGGTTACGTGACATCTTGGAAACTTCTCACACACAAACAAACCAAATGATCCCCAACCACAACCTAAATCCTGAAAAAATACCCCGATAAATAGAGATGTTCATCTGTTCAGAGAGCGAACCAGAGAGCGAGTTAGCAGAGAGAGAGAGAGAGAGAGAGAGAGAGAGAGAGAGAGAGTGACCTGTTAATGAGTGACGTAGACAGAGAGAGTGAGTTAGCCAAGAAAAACTTATTTTAAAATCACTGTAGCCTTGCTTTTTTAGTTGTCATTGTTACCGCAAATTAACAAAGACTTGTTTATCTATTTTTGCAGTTAATCATGAATGGGCGTTGACAGTAGTTCGGATTCAAATCCAATGATGGCAATGAGAGTTTATGGTATTTTCGTGTTAATAAATTTTAATATCTAATTAATAGTTTATATAAGATTTCAGGCCTGAAGAAAGACCTGCAATAGGCAGATTTAGCTCTTGCTTAATATATGTTTAATAACAAGTGTAATAAATAAATTACCAGAACTGTTTGTCCATCTTGTATCTTGGCTCTATCACAGTACATAGATAGTGACAGATCCTCAGCTAAAAAATATAACACAAAAATAATCTTATTACACTTGCTTTTGACTATTTGAGCCCATGTTCATTAGTTCAATCTGAGCAGAACATTAGGATGTTAAACCCCATTTCATTACATTTAATATAAGTTTCTAACCAGGGTTCTCATTTCAGCCATACTACAGGTTTTGATTGACTTGCCACTTGGTAGTGAAATTGATTAAATGGAGAATGTACCTGTCAGGCAATTCACATTTAACCTTAAAACACAATAAATACAGTTCAATTTAGTTTTTATTGATGGGGAGCCACGGTGGCTCAGTGAAAGAGATACTGGCTCGTCAGCCTAGATTTCTTGGGTTCGATCCTAGTGTTGACTGAGAAAGTAGATCTGGATTTTCCAGTGTGGTTCCCCCTGGTCAGCAGTGCAAGACAGAGGATCTAATAACCGAGGTCCACGTACCCATTGGCATACACGTACAAGAACCCTTACCACGTGTCCATCGTCATTAGTCCAGTCTGTGCAAAAAAGTAAGATGCTAAACCCCATTTCATATAATATTGTTTTTATGAGTAAGAACACTTTAAAATGTATATAAACAAATTGGGAGTTAACAAATTTGATCGACTGACAATGTGTTCAGCATGACATTAAATATTAAACTGTATTTACCTTTATCAAGATCTTTAACACCATCAGGGAAATAACATCCACTGTATTTTAATCTTTTACCTAGAGACTGAATTACAACAGAAGAAAATTTGGTTTAACATCTCGCCAACACAATATACTTCTGTCATTTTTAGACAGTATGGTAATCTTGTAAAAGTAAGAATTTTACCCAGGCAGCCAAATTCCCACCTACTTTTCTTCAAATTCCAAGTGTCAAAGCAGCAATTTGATTTAGAATCCCAACTAGACAATTTTATTGTCAGCCTTGTAGGCACCACCCCTTATTGCAACTGAAAACCAGGCTTGAAAAATCCTGAGGGTCCTTGCTGAATCCTTCAACATTCATCTTTGTTGGCACCTCCTAATAGTAGGGGGCTTGGGTGGTCGAATGTTTTAGCGCGTAAAATTATATGGTTTGTCATTGAGGCAAGTAGTGTGGTTTCAATTCCCTGCTTGTACGTATAGGGTTCTTTAACGACGAAAAGGATTGAGGGGGGGGGGAGGCATTAAATCATGATGTCTGTCATTGAGTCAAGTGGCATAGTTTTGATTCCTCACTTGTAAGTGACAAGGATTGCCTGTCCAATCTCATAGGTTTTCTTCAGGTCCTCCAGTTTCCTGTCACTACAAAATGACCAAGTTTGTGTCAAGTGGATGTTAAACCCCATTTCTCTGAGCTAGACAGTGAGCAATGTTCATGTTCTTAGAACCCCTACTCCTTGTATAGACAGTAACAACACCTGGTTAAGTGGCTTTCAAGGAGCTCAATCAACATGCATTCAAAATACTTTGAACCTATGATAAGGGTGGTCTTGAACATGACACTATAGATTTACTCTCTTTAAAGCTGAATTCTTCACAAGCCATGGTAAATATTTTACTCAAATCAAAATGGTGCCGGAACATCGCTAAGTCGTTCAGGACAATTTTACAATGTAAGCTGGCCTGTGATTGGATATAGGCCTTGATGTGCAGATAAATTTTCTCAAGTGGTATTTATCTGTCTTCCTTCATTAGCTCAGTTGGGGCTTAAAAGTAGCGGATTTAACCCCATATCGTTTCATTTTATAATATTTCCAAAGAGGGGGGGGGGGCTGTTTGATCCATAAATATCTATTTAATTATTTTTTACATCAGCATAGCCCGTATTCATGCTACACACAGCCCTGATCCAATGGGAAATGCCCTTCTCTGACTATGCAGTAGTAGAGTCAGAAACACAATTGAGAAGAAGGGGAATATCTATTCAATTTTTTTTCTATATCGGCATGTCTGGTATTCATGCTGCAGAGCCCCAAATCAGATGCCTAATGCGCACTGCTCTGGCTATGCAGGATTAAAGTCAGAAACCCTATCTTTTGCATAATGATTGCAAAATTTTTCTTGGTAAGGGACATAAAAATCCTCTGAGGGCCCTGGTTTTTAGCCTAAAGCTTCTGCAACTTACAGTCAGATAGAATTCAGTTGGTACTTCATAATGTTGTTCATTGGCTTTATCTGTATCTATGGCTATTGGTGAGGTTTTTAATCGATGTATAAATTTCTTTTTGTAATAATTCTGTTTTTCTAAATCTCCACCACATTCTAATTTGTCTAACCAGGCAGATAAATTCTGACGAACCCCTTAAAAAGATATAAAGTGAACATATTCATCAAATCTGAACTAAATGCCAGGCAACAGAACAAAAAATACTCCCACAGCTGCCAAATTGTCTGTACAGTCAACAAGGGTTGTCAATTATTTATTTTTTGTAGTTAATGAGTGCATTTTACAAGACACTGCATGCTAAGTTGAACATGGGAGTATATGACCTTTCCAACAGGATTGAACCTGTAGACATACCTTCTGTTTAGTGAGCCATTATATTGGGTGCATTGTACATCTATACTGACCCTTGAATTATAGCTGTATATAGAACTCATGACAATACACAGAGAGAGAGAAGATGTGGTCATTTTCGGACTATAGTTTGCTTGCATATGCAGGTCTCAAGTAGTATGATTAAAATAAGAGAGAGAGAGAAATGGGGTTTAACGTCCACTCAGCACAAACTAGGTCATTTCGGGACTAACATATGGTTTAACTTTATTTCAATAATTCGCTTGCACGTAGGTGTCTTTAGCAGTGGGAGGAAACTGGAGTGCCTGGAGGAAACCCACGAGGTTGAGTAGGTGCCCCTATATCCATGCCACATACGCTCACACCAGGTATCGAAACCACAGCCGCAAGTCAGAGGTCACCGGCATAGAGGTCGAAGCGCGGCACTCTGGACCACTAGGCCATCCCAACCCCCCATGATTAAAATGAAGAGGTGCTAATTAAGATGGGCATATGCCATACAATGTACTATGAAGGTTCTTTTACGCAGAGAGACGATCAAAGGTTGGAAGTTGAAGGAAGATCAACTTTTATTATGCTTTCTAATCCCAACAGGCACCAATGCATACACAGGATCTCGTTTTTTGTCCCATCTGAACAACTATAACCCTACACCACTGACAAGGGGGAACCATGCCAGAAAATCCAATGCAGGGATCATATAGACTTGGGCCCTCCTGCCATACCCACTGAGCCATCGTAGAGGACATAGAGAAAGTCTGCACGGTTGGACAGAGGCTAGACCTACTCCTCCTTGTCACATACAACTTCACTGACTCAATAACAGACCTTAAGATCTACAGCGTACATATTTGACCACCCAAATCACTTGTATAGACCTGCTGAATATACTTCACACCTATCACTTGTCATGCATGTCTTTTTATATTTATAAAGATCTACTACAGCTGGTGTAATTACCACTGCTGAATTATTCAGTTGACAGCAACTTTCAACAACCGCTCAACCATGTAGGCAAGGCTACAATCAGTGTAGGCTACATGTATTCATGTAATCATGTATGAGCTAGACAGACAAAAACAAAGCATGTCTTTTAATATGGAGAAATATAATACCGGTATTCATATTTTTCCAGTTTCAGACTAAATTTTGGATTGTTCATACAGACACGCTTTCCTCATAAATTTCCAGAATGGTTCCTCCTTCAGTCCTTGTCAGTGGTAGGACTGCAGGGAACAGTCACACTCTCGACAGTGTCTCATTTCAACAGCCGGTGGGAATTTACCTGAGGTGAATCGCACGGTGCACGTAAAAGAATCCTTCAGATATGGCAGGACCATCATCCATGGACCTTATAATATTATAAAGTCCATGGCGGCACATGAAAATCAAAAATGTTCGGTATAATTTCCTGTCGTATGTCCGTCTTCATTAGTCTGGTGATACATAAATGATAAAACTTGGACGTTAAACCCGTTGCGTTTCATTCACACCAGTAGTAGGCCTACAGTACAGCTCATTCAATTATTTACTTGCATTTCAACATCAAATTACACCTGCCTTGCAAATGTACAATTCAAATATGTAGTAAATACCTTCTCTCAAGACTTCATCAGATGCCATATTAACTTTTCCTTCACAGTAGTGGTGTCTGGAAAATAAAATTATATAACTCGAAAACTTGTCAACAACTGGGATGCCGTACGTCTGAGTTGTGTTGTTTATCTCAAGTTCAAAGTTCACAGTATATAATGTCTAAATAGAGTTATTTCCCATTAATAGAAAATTTCTTACTACACGGTCGTTAAATCTGATTTTTCGAAATTCAAAGATAGCTCGTTTTTCGACATTCGCCAATATAAAAAAAAACACAAGGAGAAAACATTTTATATGCGAATCGACTGCACAGGCATCCTCATTTATGATATCTTTAGTTCAATTTAGTTCAACAATTTTTAAGCAACTGGTTATTAAGGATCTTTCGCTCTATTCTTGCCATGCTGTGAAGATTTGATCTCTTATTTTACAATAAATTTTACTATAATTCCTGGACATTGAATGTCGTATCTATAATTAACTGTTCCTCTTTTTTTCAGAATCGGCACCAATAATAAAAGCTTATTCCAGCACCCAGTCAGAAAAAATCCATCGGAATCCATTTCACCAATTTAGCTTTACATTATCATTCCATTTTCAATTATTTCATTAATAATTTGAAGATTAACCACATTGTCTCCTTTAGCAGGTCTTCTGGAAAAGATCTGAAATATTTTAGGTAAATAATTTTTCATTAACTATTTTAAATCAGTTAAAAGGTATTCTATGGTAAAGATCTGAAATAATTTTCCAACAGTAAATAACAGTATTTTCATTAAGTATAATTCACACATATATTATGACAATTAATTTATTCACAAGTGAGCGATTTCTGTGGTTCGGTTTGTAGGCTACTCCCACGATCAGAGATGTCGAATAACTTTCCCAAGACATGGTAGTCGATTTCCCTGGTCATTGGTTGTCAATTTTCCTAGGTGATCTGTAGTCGATGGAATATTAAAAATTTGAGATATCCAGACTAAACTCTGATACCATTGATACGGAAATATAGTGAATTTCAATGGTTCAACAAAGCGGTGTTCTCCTTCATCGGAATTTGTCGTTGGTAAGGTACCAGCCACATCTCTGCACATGGTAACACAATCTGCGCAAGCGAAAAAAAAAACTAGCCTGCTTTTGCAAGCAGCTAAATCATATTGATAGAAATGCATAAAATAAATAATCAATCAAATTTGAATAACCAATATATAAATCAAAAATATAAGTACATGTATATAAATCCAACCTACAGGTAAATCCGGCACTGCTGATATCATTAAAGACACCAAACCAGATCCATCCTAATGGGTATTTAATCTAGCTAAGGTGTTAATAGGTCGATCAGGTTGTTTTTAATCAATTAAGGTGATTAGACGCACCGTGCAAGAAATGTAAATTTAATGATCTTTTGGAAAATTAATAAGTTTCAACAAGTTGTATCACGATTTCTCCCAACTGCACGATCTATTGTCTGTTAAGAGGGATTTTCAATTGGGTGGGATTCTAAGGTGGGAGGGGGTGTGGCTAGTCAGGGGAGTACACGATGAACAATTTTATAGTCAATGGAGGAACTCTAAATTGTGGAAGAATAGAGCACACTGTGTAAATAAATATAAAATAAAATAACAACATACACAACGATCAGAAATGAATCAATCTGATTAAAACACAGATCCTAATTCGTTTCGTTTTTATAGTTCAAAATTTTGTTTCACCCGTCTTTACTATCTCGAGGAGTTGTTATATAGCTCACGTTCTGGTCCATATGAGGGATTAGCCAATGAAACGGACTGTTACGGCGAGTTCTTGGCGTGTCATGCACAGAACTGTGGGTTAACCACTATAGAAAAATCAACGCTGATTGGTAATCAGCCGCCATTGGGTCAAAAGCCTCTCGTATTACCCAAGATGCGACCTTCAGCTACAACCGACCAGATCTCACGCAGTATATAAAAATGAAATATAGATCAGTGTCCTTACAAGATTTGAAATGAAAAGTTCATGGTTTTAATGCTAGCGCTTGCATAACCACATCTTCAATAGAAGGCTTGATCTCACCTTAACTACGAACATGATCTTGTAAAACGCGTGGTCGTCGCCATAGGAAAGCCATGGCTTAACTAGAGTATAGACCGTTACGCCGCTGTCAGGGCAAAATTACCCTGCATATTACATTGTATGGCGGTCCGTCTTCAATTGCCCGGTTGGTGGAGAACCACAGGGCGTTAAATCCTATTTCATTTCAGTTTTTCAAGCTAAATGGTATATGAACTAGGTGTTCTTTGGACAATTTCCGGTACATTGGGCCTATATAAAATGCTATAAAAACCGCCAAATGTAGACCTATACAACCAACACACCTTTAAATGCATATTATACTGTATGATGGTCCGTCCTCAATTGCCCGGTTGGTGGAGAAACGCAGGGCGTTAAACCCCATTTCATTTTAATTTTAGTGTTTCAAGCTGGAGGGTATAACCTAGGTGTTATTTGGACAATTTTCGGTATATTATGCCTATATAAAGTGCTATAAAACTCCTACAATCAGCACACCTTTAAAGGCTCAATACCAATCTTGTTGTAACTGAATAATATGTCCCAATGTTTATTCTAGTCAACAAATTGTATTATTTTACAATATTCCAATTAACTGATGATACAAAATTCATCTTAACACGCCTAATTTGAAAAATTTGAAAAATTCAACTAAATGATTTGAAAAGCCTAACGTTAACCTTTTCAAAATTGATGTGACTTGGATTTTATAATATATTCTTGACAAGTAAAATAGGATGATAATTTACACAACAAGTAGGACACTTAAACATCTAGTACTTAGAATATGGCTATTATTTATTTTCTTGAGCTACCAAGCCAGCAAGAGTGTTATTGTCCCTTTAAATGTTTCAATAAACGTAATATTTTGCTCTAGATATCACACAATACCAGGTCCGGTTTGAGGCATGGGAGAACTAGGCCAAGCCAACTAGAGTATGTTCTAGGCCCCTGCGTTACCATTTCCTGTGTTTCACAACGCTCTCGTTTGGTTCAATAAATCATCTCAATAATCTGCTGGTACATGCTTAGAGCCCTATTATAAGCAACGGATCGGGTGACAGCTTGAAATTGCTTATATCCGATTTTTCTTATATCATAACAAAGTATAAATTACTAAATTGGGGTTTTCTTGGTAAAAAAAACTTCATAGAATTTACAGTACAGTAGGGTCATTTTGATACTTTGTATTAATTGATGAATGGATGGTTACGATGGATGCATGTGTACTTAGCCCCGATGAAATATTTTGGCCTAGAGCCCCAAATTTTAATCCGGCCCTGCAAATTACAAAGCGGCAAGGACAGGCCTTAAGCGTAGGATAAAGCACGAAACTGAGGTTATGCTAAGGAAAGAAAGTCTGAAGAAAATAACCAGAGAAAAACAAAAACCGAGGCCGGTAGGTCGAATCTTTTCTTTCGAGGGTATTTTCTGAATTCTTTCATCCCCAGCATAACTGAAGCCGAGAACTTTATCTTGCTTATAAACCGTCTATGTACGAAAAATGAGAATATCCCAGTATTCCAGTAAGAAAAACCTTATATCATGTTTTCTTACAGAAAAAAACTACTCTGTAAATCGGGACAATATGTGAAACACAACATGTAATACTACAGACTAATTTTCTGTTGCATCATTTGTCGGAAATATCACGCCAACACATGAAACAGAGAAATGCTTTAAAGTGACAAATTGCACGTTGTCTTGGTTTCGTTGTGGAATAATGACGCAACTGGTGTCAACGAAATATTGCCAAGGAATATTGGGAAACACTTATCAATGGTATATAAATGAAATGAATGAAACAAGGTTTAAATCCCGAAGTGTCTGTTCCTACTGGGATAATGAAGACAGGCATACGCCATACAGTGTTAGGGGGTGGGGGGATTGTGTGCGGGCAGTAATTGAATTCCTACTGTCAAGGGTTTTTTTTACTTCCACTCACTGACATTTCATTTTACGGGATGGAATAGTTTTCATATTTTTACTTTTGTATCCAACTGTCACGTACAAGCGGGGAATGAAAACCACGCCAATTGACTCAATGACAGATATTGTGACGTAACACTCACGCATTAACCATTTGGCCACCCAACACACAGAGTTTGGACAGGCGACCTTATTCCTAATTCTCACGTACAAGCGGAGAATCGAAACCACGCCATTTGAATCAATGGCAGATTCTGTGATCTCAAGCCAACACGCTAACCATTCAGCCCCCCCCCCCATCCCCATCGAAAGGTATAAATACACGAAGCAAAATCGAAGCAAAATATAGAACCGTATTTTGATCAGTGTTGAAAACAATTCTAATGACGTACTTTAAGTACATGACACTCCCGTGTACAATTTGTCGCCTCACCGAGTAAAGTCCAGGAATATTAGAAAATTGTTTTCAGCAAGTCAAAATAAATCTCGGTGGATTATCGACCCACTTATTTTTTTTAACCACCGCTTGACAAGTCTAGAAACGAAATGAAATGCAATGGAGTTTAACGCCTGCGTGCTGATGTTCTGCTCCGACTAAGCTAATGAAGGCAGGCATACGCCATACAATGTTTCATAAGGGAAATTTTGTCCAGACAGCGGTGCTACGACCTACTCTTAAATAGAATTCCAATGTATACACACCAATGTATACACGAGATCTCGGTTTTTCGTCCCATCCTAACGACAAGACGTACCGCTATCCTTGTCAGGCCTTCTGTCAAGAACCACTGACTAGGTGAAACCTAGCCGGAAATCAATGCCGACGAACGGGGGCGAACCCGAAGTCAATTAACAACGAGACTACATTCTGAGCTCCTGGGATTAAAAGTTTCTAAAATAGCTCTTGTATAATAAAATGACATAGGTGGTCCAATTTACTGTATTTTCGAAACAAATCGAAGTGTGTTTTTTCAAGTTTTACGTCTGTCATTTTTGTCTGTAGAGCAAACAACGTCGTTCCAATATGACAAAAAAGTTCTTCTGCTTTTAAAAGATTTTTCATTGATGGAATCTGGAGGAATATGAGAAACGACAACGGAAATGTGGTCAATTACTCTCAGTCAGCATTAAGACAACGGTCTGCATAGAACAGATTGATCATAGACGTTTCTATATTTTATCATTCAGCATTGTATCATGTGAAGAGGGAGAGGGCGGGGGGCAGGTGCAGATAGAAAGAAAGACATGGGGAGAGTGAAAGGAGAGGGTGGACAGGAGGCGAAGGGGGTAGAGAGAGGAAAAGGGGGTGGAGGGAGCAGGGAATGTGTGTTTGAGAGAAAGGGAGAGAGAGAGAAAGTAATAGTATTTAAGAGAGGTAAGAATAATGTCGTGTATTTCTAGCCTAGAAGTTAGAATTATGTCGTTAATCCATTTTTAGACATACTTGTCAGTCTTTATAATTATGTCATTTGAAGCGTCTCTGTTGTTTGTAATGCAAATCGTTGTAAAATTACACCAATTTTCACCTTTCGTCAATAGCTGTTTCTATATTTAGATATCTTACACCAAAACTGTGAACAGAAGCCATTTTAACATGGCCTTTTCATTAGTGGTTAATTGATATCGCTTGCTTGCTGTGGTCGAATTTCGTCCTTACTGGATCGTGTTTCCTCCACACTGTTTACGTGAAGAACAACGTAGGGCCTATACGGTATAGTCGTTCGGATGGGACGAAAAAACGAGATATCTTGTAGACTGGAAAACGAGCTAGTCACGCAGAGGTGTCGGGTTCGCTCCGGATGTTGGCCTTGGTAGTTCATCTGGATAATCCGGAGTCATTTCCCAATGTCAGTGGTGCAGGACAGAAAGCCTGGCAAGAGTATAGTCGTTTGGATAGAACAACAAACCGAGGTCACCTGTACACATTGATGGGCATGTAAAAGAGCTGTTGGCAGTCGGCATATTATGATAATAATATAATAGTAGATCGTGGTGCCGCTGTCTGGGGAAAAATTTCCCTCATAGCACATTGTATGGCGTATGCTAGCTATAGTTCATTATCCCAGTCGGTGCCCAACGATAAACTCTATTTCATTTCTTTCGAATCTGTTTACCGAATGAATTCTCCGCGACCCTGGACTGTTTTCCATGTGTTTATTTTATCTATGACAACGCGTGAGCTTAGAATTCAGACAGTGTGATTTATGTATGTGTCACGGTCGTAATGTCCCGAGGCGACAGAACAGCCCAATATCTAAATCGTTACCGGGGGGCCGGGTTGGACTTTTTAAAACATGTTAAGAGTCGATTTGAATTTGTGAAGCCAGAAAAAATATTCAATAGCTTTGTAAAAATCATTAAAATTAAAACCAAATGACTTTTCCCATGTAGGAGGAAGCCATCCCATGATGCATTCATTGCGTCCCCTTCGTTTAGCAGTTTTTAAAGATATTGATTTGAATGTAACGAATTCAATTGAATATTCGCAATATATGATAACCTCGACAATATCGCGCTTTGGGGGAGGGGGTAATTATTTGTTTATTGTGTACCGTATCGTGTGTATCTATTTATGTCGTCGTACATATATATGTAGAATACTGCTGGAATGTTATTCTGATACCCGAAACAATTTGAACTACATTTCCAATTTATTCCACATAAGCCGTTTTGTACTCTTATTGAAAGGGGCCAACTCATGTCTTCTATAGATGTCGACTCTCTCCGCCTTTAACATTTCTCATCCCGCAATTAAACAGATCTTTCGGTTTTGCGAGCCTCTTCTACTCCTTCAAGAGTTTCTTGTGGACCCCTTTCCCCCACCGCCCGTAACCTGTTTGCGACATACCTGAGCGATAACGGACAATGATACAAACTCTCTATAATGTTGCTATCAATTACTTTGTTTATCCAGTTATAGTAAACAAATCAATCAGAACCTATGAAGCATGAACAAAGTATTTAATAATATACTATATATATATTAATAAATGGATTAAGACCACGACATAAATCACCTATTATTTACTACCTACAGAGATCGTGGGGCACCCGGATTAAACGCTCTTGGCTTTCGATCTTGGGTGATTGACAAGGTGTAGTTCTAATTGGGTACTTAATCGGATAATCTTTAATCTCGGCTCAAATTGCATTGATTGTGTTTTGATCCCGTTGCGTAACACACCTGTTATAATCTGTGATTCCGTGCTTGGTTTCGACAATAACAACCATATTTAACACGACACTAGAGAGTTTTAACCACCAACTGTAGCCTGTCGTCTCTGTCTTGCGTTATGAAGAACTGACCGGAGAATTGTTTCGGAGCATAAAACATCAATTTGTGTTGTAAAGTGACATATATATCCGTTTTTACAGCTTGTCTCTCGTTATGAAATTGTTTCAGATACCAAAGATTTAATTTATTTCGCGAAGTGGCAGATATATCAGTTTTTAAAGAGACACGAACGACAATCTGTGTTGCGTAAAAGTCTATTATCAAAACGTTTTATTCCAAAGGACATATTTAAGAGACCCAAACGGCAATTCGTGTTGTGTAATAGACTATACTTACTATAGATTTATTCGGGAGCAAAGTTATTACTTTGACATTCATCCAAGATGTCTAGATCTAACGCTCCTTGGTTTCACCAGAGCCAAAGACGAAATCCAAGACCACTAGAAGTCAGTGTCGAAAACATCCAAGACAAATTGGCCAAGTCAGAAAACGAAGTAGATGCCATTTGTAGTCGGGTCAGTCGACCGACCGAATCGTCCCTGTGTAAGCGATCGTTACCAGTGACCTTGAGCAGCTATATGGAACGAGGGAGACATTCTTGGAGTAAAATGGAACTATTTTCAGACGTGAAGAAGTGCATGTGGAGCGATTCCGGAGAGATCAAAAGAACGTGCAAATTGAGACCGACGCTTTAATTATAATTCGGAAAATAATTGGACATTACATCGAAACAATTTAATGGGACATTACATCGAAACAATTTAGTTGGACATTTTGATTGATCACCAATTAATTATTTATATTTGTAAGCAAAGAAAAACACCCAAACCGAACATATGCGGGCTATGACTCAGTACAAGATGGCAGCTTAAAGAAAACTTGACCCATATTCAATGTGTGATAAAGAATTTTATGGAATAACAATTACTATGGTTTATTTCACTGCGACCTCTCTACAAGATTCCACATGTCGTAATCAAGCATATATCAACAGAAATAGATAAACCTATTGGATATCAATTATTTTCATTAATATCTAAAAAAAAAACTCGAACTACAACGCACATTCCTGGATTGTGATTTCTACATGAAAGAAGAAGTTATTACAAGGGACCCACAATCACGGATATGTTTAAGATATGATAAGACATGTTTTGTTGTTTAGTTTTCTTCATTAGACAATCGCTCTATACTTATTTAAAGTCTATATTAATGAAATTCGTTTCAGTTTGACGGACTCGCGCTGTTCCTATCCAGGCCCTCTGTTCTCTGCCCTGTTCTCTGCCACTAACAAAGGGAAGCCACGCCAAACATCACGATGAACTTTCTCGGCCAACCTGGGATGGAACCCGAGACCCCCAGGTTACTGAGCCAATGTCTTATCCACTGATTTAGCAGTGCCCACAGTAGGTACCTAAATGTCAGCAAAGATTAATAGTCATCAAAATTTATATTCCCCGAAACATGTAAATGACGCACACAGACTTTAATTTCAAAACAAAAGTCCAATCCCATACCGTACCTCATCACTAATCAGTCTGCGCCATCAAAGTTATTCTGTTAAAGGACAACGAATTTAATTTTCGAAAACCATCATCACAGACAACAAATTAACGTTTTGAAAATTTTACAATAAATAATAAACGAGAGACGTTTTAGAAAGGTGTCCACCTTTCAAGCTTTTCGCCATTTATGATTATTATCTGGTTTTGTCTGAAAATTGGTTTGTTAGTTATTTATGAATTTATCTATGGGATACAATGAATTCTGTAACACAGGTGTGAGTAAAGTTATTGATTTTACGGTAAACTATCAATTTACGGACCATTGTTTATTCTTCCGTTACAACAAGACATAATGTTATACACATATAGAGAAAGCCCACACGATCCAATTTAGTGATATATCACCCAATCGTTGTTAATTGTGTGATGTGATTATAAAACTGATTAAAAATAATAATGGTTGATGACTTTGTTATTGACTTTAGGAAGGGCCGTTCAGAGAAATATGCTATGCAATGCACATCGCCCACTTGGAAATTATAACGTCAAATTCCCTCCGCCAAACCAGAACTCTCCCGTACAAACAGATCGGTTGTAGAACCCTCCTCGTACAACCAGATATGTTGTAGAAGACTTCCCCGTCTATTCAGATTTGTTGTAGACACCCACCCGGCCCGCCGCTGCCAACCAGATCTGTTGAAGAGACCCCCCCCCCATTCCACCCAGATCTGTTGTAGAACTCTCCCGTCCACCCAGATCTGTTGTAGAACTCTCCCCGTACAACCCGATCTGTTGTAGAACTCTTCCCGTACAACCAAAGCTGTTGTAGAACTCTTCCCGTACAACCAAAGCTGTTGTAGAACCCTCCTCGTCCAACCAGATCTGTTGTAGAACCCTCCTCGTCCAACCAGATCTGTTGTAGAACGCTTCCAGGTAAACCAGATCTGATGTCGAACCAAAACCCTCTTCGCCCATTCAGATCAGTTGTATAACCCGAACTCTCTCCTGTCCAATCAGATATGGGGTTGCTCTACAGAGGAGACCTGATTGGACAGGCACGAGTTTATAGATGACCATTTGATAAACCATTGTTCGTTTCATACATTAATATAATATATTACCTTGGGCATGTTCGGGTAAAGTGTGGTGAGGCGGGGGGGGGGGTCGACACAACGTCAAGTTTGGCATGAGGTCTGAGGAATTAGCCGGATTACCCGAGAATTTTATAAAATCAGAAGTTCCCAGGCAATATTTAGATGTGTGTATAAGATTAGAGTTGAGTTAAGTCTTACAGTTACACGGTTGCAATGCTACACACGACGTGTGTTTGTTCGGCGTTATTTAGATGAATGCAGGATGAACTGGATACTATTGGAACGTCACAGTTTGGGCTATATAACCAATTTGATTAGCTGTAGTCCTAAAGCTGGCTTAATCTTGAATTAAGTACTCTGCAGGCCTGTGATAATAAGTACATGTTAGAATGAAGGTCGATCTAAATAAATGCTTTATATTTTTTTTTTATTTCTGGTGCGATATTACCATCTCTATTTAATCAACTAGTGGCAATGACGTCAGAAACAATTCCACTAAAATAACATGGCGGAACCTGCTCGGCGAAGCGATTGGTGTCGCCGTTCATTCATGTGTTAGAAATTATAACGAATTCAGAATTCCCAAATCGAAATATATTTGTTAAAAGCTGTCAACTTTAGCGAAGTCCAATATCGGAGGAATTAAAATCAGCCCTAGTGACAATAATCAATTTGTAAATTAGATAACGCCATCTCACGGGACTCCTCAATCATACTAAATGTACTAAATTCTATTAAACGGTTGAACTTAGGCAGATCTTAAGACGTATAACATACCGTTTATTCTTAATGTGTATCTAGATTTAATAACAGATCTGTTGTGTTGAACTCATCTAATCGGATTACTGGGAATAGCTGGTCAACCATAATGATTGTTTTTTTAGAGAGAAATAAAATGAAATGAAATGGGGTTTAACGTCCTACCCTTCAGCACCGATTTGCTATTATGAAGACTGGCATAGCCCATGCAGTGTGTCACGCGGGAAATTTTGTCTTGGCAGCGGCGCTACGACCAACTCTTATTTCAAATTCCACCTGTCCTGCACTACTGACAAGCGGGAACAACGCCGGGTAATTGCGATGAACACCAGGATGTCTCCGGGTTAGCGAGACAGCATCTTATTCACTGAGTCAACGAGGCTACCCAATCTAAGATGGGATTGCCCTAGTTGTGACGAAAGACTCCAATGCACCCAACTCTGGAAACAGCATACAAGGGAATCTACAACCAAGTAAAATTAATAGAGTACGCAAAGAATTGGTTTCAGAAAAAAATGGTCTATAAAAACCTTTCACAATTCCCTTTCATTGCTTAAAGATGCATTATGTAAGGTTAAAATGTAGAACTGGCAGTTCTTGCTACCATAGTTCAAAAATAAATAATACAAAAGGAATATTGCATATTTTAGTCATATTACTTCATTCTGAGCGGATTTATATGAATAGTAATAAACAAAGTATAAGAAATGAAATCCAACAGGTTTAACGTCCTGCCGTGATAATAAACAATGTATATGTATGTCAAATAAATGAAATGGGGTTTAACTCCCCTTGTTGTTTGCCCTATCCGGGATAATGAAAACGGCCATGTCAAATGACAGGAGACTAGTCGAGAGGGGCAGTGTCATCCTGTGTTGAACAATGAAAGTAAATCTAATGGAGACGGACACCGGTGTGTCCGCACAGTGGCGCCTGATCCACTCCTCTTCACCAAATTCCAACAGCCTAGGGTTCTTTTACGTACACACTACAGTCAATGCCCTGCTTTTGCGTGACAATGAGTAGGGGCCGCCTGTTTAACCTTTTGGGTCTTCTCTGGTCCCCCGGTTTCCTCCCACTGCTAAAAACCAATTAATACGAGCAAGCGAATTATTGAAATAAAATTGAACTATATGTTAGTCCCGAAATGACCCAGTTTGTGTCCAGTTGACTTTAAACCCTATTTATTTCTAAATACAGACAAGGAGCCTTGCATTTTTGTACCATCCGAACAGCTAGACGTTGTTCCGGTGACAATGGAATAGCACGCCAAACATTCGCGAGAATTATGGGACTAAATTGGTACAGTTTTTATTTCAATAATTCGTCAGGGTCATTAATAGTAGCAGGAACCGAAGAAATCTCACATACCCACATCTATCTCCCTTCCATTTAATCCACCCCAATCCATTCAACATTTCACTAATAAAATTGGGTTTAAGGTCCTAGATTTGTCTTCGGCATAATGTTGTGAAATTATCAATATCCAGTGTAAATACTGAATATTTTCGAAGGACAGTCAACTTTCACAATATTGTAGTTTGCAAGGAATTTAGAAATCACGACCAATTGCTTTTTTAATTCGTATCTGAAAAATTCTATAACAGTCTACAGTAGATTGGCCCGGTTTTCCCTTTACCGCCGTTTGTATCACGTGGTTACCTGACCTTGAAGAAGAATGGAAACAGAGCTAGAATTATCTTAGTTTAGTTCGTAATGTGAGTTCAAGATAACGTTTTTCAGAAATACGAAATCATGCAATATTTCGGATGTAACTTCTCTCAATTTGGCAACAGGTCTAGTCAGCCGCACGTGATCACTTACCACCTACGAGAATAGTGTTCAGGAGGCCTATAATTGTGATCTTATTTGCTTCCATTGCTAGGTAAGATTTTATGAACGGGTACACTGTCATTTTTTTTTTAGATATAAACCACAACAACAACGTAATATTTAACCTTTATACACAGCAATAGTATAATTTCCATACCTAAAAACTGGATCTCTCTTCCTAAAGATGGCGGTAAAGATGACGGTAAAGATGGGAGGCGGGGGTGTCTGGGGTCAGCACAGCAAGTAGTGTTTCCTGAGACCTAATTGATTCTGTTTCCTTTAGATTTCTTTGGGTAAAGTCACAAACTTTGCCTTCAGAGTAGCAGTGTCTGACGTTTCCATTGGCCCCTGTAATATGGTCCTTAAATATGGCTCAGGCTGTTTGAGGTGTTTGTTTAAGGTGTTAGGCTGTAGGTGTTAAGAGTGTTTGAGGTGTTAGACTGTATGAGGTGCCAGTAGTTTGAGGTGTCCAGATGCTAGAGCAGCCTAGGTGATTTCAACCATTTATTACATGCCATGCACCAATTTGTTCTCTTCTTGTGAAAATATGTTTATAGACATAGTTAACATTTTTACATGATTATAACTATAATATGATAAAGTAGGTGAACAAGTTAATATGAAAGAAGATATCATTCGCTAAACACAATGAGTCATAGGCTTAGTGCCTTACAGGGATGCAATGCACGTCTTTCAAATCATCCAATGCTAGAGTGTTAACCCTAATTTAAATCTGAGAGCCACAGAGGCTCAGTGAGTAAGGAGGTGGCTAGCTATACAGGCCTTCTGTTCGTTACCAGTTTTGGCCATCCCTGTGCTAGACTGTTAATCACACAAGATTTGGAAACCAGTCGCAGGACCTTTAATCTGAGTCAAGTTTCAAATCGCTGCATATCAATTTTGGGTTGAGTCTCAAGTCACCGACTTTAGTACTGAGTAGGACGAGCCCCAAATCGATCTTCACAAATTACATTAACAATTTGTGCTAAATGAGGAAAGTTAGAGTTATGCTCCTTGCTGTGACTCAAGTCTTAAGCTCTTTCAAGTTGTGAGTTGTCAGGACTGCCGAGTCGAGTCTCGAGTCACAATAAATATTTTACGTTGAGTCACAAGTCGGATCATTGATGCGACATTAGTCAGACTCAAGTTGCTGGACTCAAGTTAACCCGTATGAATCACACCAATATAAAAAGCTTCCTTTAAATGTGGCATAAAGCCATAAGCCTCTGAAATTACAGATGAAAACAAGATCTTAAAAATTAATAGAAAATTTTTAGGGCTTTTTAAAATATATTTTATTATATTCTGTACAAAATATCAAACAACTACATGATACGTTTTAGTAATATGAATGTATATTCAGTTTTTAAAGATGCATTATGTAAGAGCTAAATATGCATACTGCAGGTCTTTCTTTTGTCTAAATAAATCCTATAAATTATTATTTAGACATTTATTCTTATGATAAGCCTATAAAGCCGAGATTTATCTGGATTAAAACAACAGTGAGATTTGAAATTTAACGAAAAAATGGATAATCAAGACTGCGCTATCTCGTCAAACAATTATAACCTGACTCAGAATAAAGTAATTTGAATGAAATTTTCAATACATTCATTTTCATTATCTTTTTTTGAAATATTATAATGAAAACTGTCATCTCTTTATCTAAATCTTACATAATGCATCTTTAAAACTTATATTGTATGTGGAATTTCTAATCAGGTATGTTGAATTCTACTTTGAGTTTTTACTATGGAATATTATGGATAATATTGAGTTACAAACATGCCTGGAAAAAAGCACCGGTTACAGACTGTGTCAAGTACAAATTATCTCGCCATATATTGTAAATTTAAAAAAAAATGTGTAATAATTTATGTCTGACAAAGTCTGAGACAGTTGCCTTATAGATGGTATTGAGTTACAGCCTCATGCCCTTTAAGACGTCTTTCACGCACTAACGATCACACCATCTTGAAGATTCGAGTTTAATTATTTTAAACATAGAGTCAATGTAAAGATATGTTTACAGAGGATATCACCTGGACGTTGTTGTCATGACGATAAAGAAATACAGGATGTGATTATATTGAATATCAATAATATCTATGATAAACAAGGTAAACTATAGTAAATAGAGAGATACAGGTGGAAAGAATATAAAAAAACTTAACGAGTTAAACCTCTTTGATTTATAGAAAATAAAGTGTCATTTTGATCGTTTACAGCCTAGGATAGACTTGGAGAGAGAGGAATGGGGTTTAGCGAGTGAAATAACCAGAGAATCAACTTGGATGGTTTTGATTACCCGCTAGTACTGTCCTCTGGTTTCCTTCCATTTCTAAAAACCATTAATGCGCAAGCGAATTATGGAAATGAAATCGGAAATATGTTAGTCCCACAGTGACCTAGTTTGTATCAAAAGGACATGAAACCCCATTTCTCTCACTCTCTCTATCTCTTTCTTTATTCTTTGTTACATTTGTATATACAGGCATACCTTATGACATAATTCTTATGGTATCTAATGGTAGCAGGGCTATTACTGAGATAGCTAATAATAGCTTTGACTATTACTGATTGTACTTGCTTAGTTAATGATAGCTGAGTGAAGGTAGCTGATAATAGCTTGACTATTACTGAGGGTAGCTCAGGGCTATTATTGAGCATAGCCAATAGCTTGACTATTACTGAGTGAAGTTAGTAATAGCTTGACTATTACTGTGGGTAGCTGTAGCTTGACTATTACTGGAGGCAGCTAATGGAGCAGGGCTATTACTCAGGGTAGATAATGGTAGCAGCGCTATTTCTGATGGTAGTTAATGGTAGCTTGGCTATTAGTGAAGGTAGCCAATGAAACACAGCTATTACTAATGATATCTCATGGTAGTCTGACTATTACTGAGGGTAGCTAATGGTAGCAGGGACATTATTGAGGGTAGCTAATGGAGCAGGAAGATTACTCAGGGTAGCTGATTTTTAGCAAGATCTTTTTTCATAAATAATATGATGATTCTTAGCATTATCCCATTTTCTAAATATATTTCTAAGTATATTTACACATATAAATTATAAATTTACCTGTATTTATTGTGTTTTAAGGTACAGAACTTTAAAATTATAACTTTGTGGCATGTAACTTTACTGACAGGTAACATCTTCACCCAGCAGTCAATTTTACTGCCAGTTAGTCAAGACAGGTAAATATGCCTGCAATAAGAGCCCTGGACCCAAACTCAATCAAATTAACACTTTTATTTTATATTTAATCCAATCAAAGAGGTCAAGACACTTCCTTCTAATGCTATAAAATGGTTTCGGTCATATTCTCGTCACTTAATAAACTAACACTACTCTGTTCCCATTTTTTAGGGTCTTTCAGTTTTTCCGAAGCCGGCCATATTTGATGTTTGGAACCCCTGTTATGCCAGCTTTCGACATTTGGAGTCGAGCCCCATTCACTTAACAAGGGTTCGACTGAAGAATTTGAGCTAAGAGAATCATTGCTTATCTGTCTCTGGAGGGAAGATGAAGATCGGGCACATCTTTTTGAGGTATAATTTTGAATTTTGACAGTAGGGGTCACAGGAATAGGCCTTGTGTCATTAAGGCGAGTCTTCATGTTCAGGTTCGTCCCAGACGGCTTTGTAGATATAGAATCTGGAATGGTTATGGTAAGTTTTGGAAGGATGCGTCTTGTCGTCCGCAAATCCTCAGAAGATTTGGGCGTTGATTTATTTTTAATGCCGCTGTCGCTACTGGGATTTTCACAGGGAGATTTTTTTCCTCGTGTTGACGAATGTTTGGCTTCTGAGGAGGAATAATAACTGTTCACTTCGATATTCTGCGAGAGTGACGGCAAACTTTTATTCCATGAGTGATCTAAACCACAGGCAGATTTCACTAATCGCGGATCGCGAACAGGTGGACATGACGTCGGGATTATAGATCGCGTTAAATCTGTAGGTAATTCCTGAAGACTTTGGATTGAAAGAGGTTGCTCTTTCACCCATTGTGCTGTTGCCATAGTTACATCTGTTTCTAAACTTGGGAGTTTCTGAATTGCCTCCCTTATTTGATTGTCAGTGTGTGTGGCATCGTCTTTATGGACAGACGTTGGTGTCTCGACAGGAATCTTAACACTCACATGATTACTCACAGTTTCGTTTTTATCGTTCGTTATGATTATACTTGGTGGTGTGTCGATATCGGCACCCATGCTTGAATGTTTGCTCAGGTTAACAAAAGATGCACGACTTCGCCTCTGTTTACGTTGTTCAGACACAGTTTTGAAAAATCGGATGATGGCTTTTTTACATTTGGTGCGATACACTAGATATACTATTAACCATACCAGTATACCGCCCAAAACGGCAGCCGTGTGCAGACCAATTTTGGGATCGTACGATTGATAGAATTCTTCTTTTGTAGGCTGATGTTTTTCCGAGGATGTTGGGAATCTCCAGACTTGTCCTATTGGTTTACGCGATGGTTGCGAGTTGTTGGACGACGTACGAGATAAAATGGTGCCATTAACGAGATGGTTGTTGTTCGTGGTGGTTTCTAGACCTGGTGGATTGTTGTACATGTCAACACTAACAGAAGCATTCTCCTGATTTTCTGACTGGACATGGGTAAGTCCACCTACGTTCATGCCGTCATGAATCTACAAAATACAGAAGTATAGAATTAATCACATGAATCTACAAAATACAGAAATATAGATTTAATCACATGAATCTACAAAATACAGAAATATAGATTTAATCACATGAATCTACAAAATGCAGAAATATAGAACCAATCATATCAAAATAGAGAGATTTTATCGGTAAATGGAGACATGAACAGAAATGAGGTAAGAGTATATTATCTATATGGCACTATCTGAACCCACTTGATGCATCATGGCATCCGTTTCTCTGTCTTTTGAACACTCTAGAGAAAATCTTTCAGGCATTTGTAGTCTTTGTTTGGATTATTACATGTTTAAAAGATGGGGAGGTGGAGAAGAGAGGGAAAAAGTTAAGTATCCTCCCAATAAAATCTAAGTCATTTTGGGACTGACATAATATGCATATTTTTATTTCGCTTACTGATTGATAAGACACTGAGCCAACTACTTTATGGGTGCATAAATTATTATTTTTGTGGTAATCTGAGGTATCCAGAATATGATAGCTACATATATAACATATTATCAAGTAATATGTTCTGTTAAAACCTATCAATATTAAAACTAATAGAAGTTTGTTGGCACTATTTCCTGAGTCACAGGAGAGTCAATGAGGGTTCAGAAAATTTTGAAAAATAGATTCAATTTGGTGAATTCTTTGCAAAGACAGAAGTTAAATAAAATAAAAAATGTTCAACTAATGTATAAATGATGTCACAAGTACTGACAAACTGGCTGCACTTTGAACATAACTGATGTCTACCCGCAGACTTCATCCCAAATAAGCCACTTATTCCAATTTATTGTAAAGGGGGTCTATCCAATGCAACAGCCCCATGATTGTGTAGGCTACCAATAAAGGCCCAGACAATGATCTTTATATTTTCAACTTTTGATCTTGTACTCAACCTAAAAAATGTTTTGTGTAGAGGACATTTTTCCTCTTTGTCTGTTAAATCTTCACAAAAATAGCTCCATGTCCAACTGGCTGTATATACTACCCTTTTGGATGTGATAGGTCACATATTGATCGATATAAGTATATCAAATTTACCATCCTGTGTAAGGTACCAGTATTTGGAATAGAATCATTTGTGGGTTTACTTACTGATCTACTAACCCCATGACTACAACGCCCCACCCCCAAGATTTTGACAAGAATTGATAATAAAGAGCTACTATAATATATAAAACATGGCATATTGATGCAAAAATGTCTGTGTGTCAGCTATGTGGAATGGAATCATTATCTCTTTTATTAATTACCAGGAACATTGATTCCGAGGTACAAACATGTCCATGCTGGTGATATTGATGTATTTCGTAATCTTTGTACAAATTAATAAAAAGAATTCATGTAGCACATAGCGACAAAGCCAATATTTGTGATGGAATTGTTCTCTTTATGGTTGACTGTTGTCGATTAGAAATGAACAAAGTGGTATTCAAACAAAAACTTTGATAGTTGCCGGTTCCTGTCAATATTAGCTACCTTTCCCTCTGTTTCCTTCAGACCATTGTTCCTGCCTCGAGTAAATTCTATTACAAAATGTTTTATTCGATTTTAAGGCCATGACAAATTTGTTTTTCTGTTTTTATAGAACATTTGTTTAAATTTAGCTTCTTATTATTTCTTGGTGAAAAAGACTGATTTTAAAACCAAAAGTATTTGTTTGCACTGTTCAAAATTACTTGCTTGCATTCTTTAAAACATTTTAGTCACCTTTTTTTATGATTTGACATTGAATTTTTTACTTTTTTCATTGTACTGCCGGCAGGTCAGTACTATCGGTTTAATCACAAGTTGTGAAACACAACCACCCATTGTACTGCCGGCAAGTCGGTACTATTGGCTTTGTCACATCTCATTGTACTGCTGGCAAGTCAGTAATATTGGCTTAGTCACATGTTGTGAAACGCAACCTCCCATTGGCAGATAGCAGGCGGTAAATGAAATGAAATGAAATGGGGTTTAACATCCTATTGTTCTGCTGCGACTGGGTTAATGAAGATGGGCATATGCCATACGGCATGTTAGATGGGAAGTTTTGCCTGGACAGTTGAGCTATGGCCTACTCTTATATTGAATTGCAACTGCACGTCAATATGTACACAGGACCTTGGTTTTTCATCCCATCTGAATGACTATAAACTTTCGCATCCACCACTGGCATGGAGGAACTTGTTACTCACTGAGCCACCGCGCTCCCCATTTGTTGTCCCCCGCCTTTCGAAGAAAGTTGGGGGACTATTAAAATGTTTTCGTCTGTCCGTCTGTCTGTCTGTCTGTCTGTCTGTCTGTCCGTCTGTCCGTCTGTCCGTCACACTTTTTGGGACACAATAACTCTCTTCCTAATTGAGCTAGATTTTCAAACTTGGTGTATGTGTTTATTAGGTCAATGCCTTGATGGAGTTCGAAGATGAGCATTTTCCGCTTAGGGTAAGCAGAGATAAGCAATTTGATTGGTTGATGCTTTGGGACACGATAACTTTAGTTCTAATTAAGTGAGAGTGATGAAACTTGGTGTATAGTTTCATTACATTAATACCTCGACTAAGTTCGATAATGAGCATTTTCTGCTCAGGGTAAGCAGAGCGATACGCAATTTGATTGGTCGAGACTTTGGAACACAATAACTCTCCTTCTAATTGAGTTAAAATGTTCAAACTTGGTGTATATGCTTATTAGGTCAATGCCTTGATGGAGTTCTAAGATGAGCATTTTCCGCTTAGGGTAAGCAGAGATAAGCAATTTGATTGGTTGATGCTTTGGGACACGATAACTTTAGTTCTAATTAAGTGAGAGTGGTGAAACTTTGTGTATAGTTTCATTATAGTAATACCTTGAATAAGTTCGATAATGAGCATTTTCTGCTTAGGGTAAGCAGAGCGATACACAATTTGATTGGTCGAGACTTTGGAACACAATAACTCTCCTTCTAATTGAGTAAAAATGTTCAAACTTGGTGTATATGCTTATTAGGTCAATGCCTTGATGGAGTTCGAAGATGAGCATTTTCCGCTTATGGGTAAGCAGAGATAAGCAATTTGATTGGTTGATGCTTTGGGACACGATAACTTTAGTTCTAATTAAGTGAGAGTGATGAAACTTGGTGTATAGTTTCATAACAGTAATACCTTGAATAAGTTCGATAATGAGCATTTTCTGCTCAGGGTAAGCAGAGCGATACGCAATTTGATTGGTCAAGACTTTGGAACACAATAACTCTCCTTCTAATTGAGTTAAAATGTTCAAACTTGGTGAATATGCTTATTAGGTCAATGCCTTGATGGAGTTCGAAGATGAGCATTTTCCGCTTAGGGTAAGCAGAGATAAGCAATTTGATTGGTTGATGCTTTGGGACACGATAAATAGTTCTAATTACCTTGACAAAGTTCGATAATGAGCATTTTCTGCTCCGGGTAAGCAGAGCGATACGCAATTTGAGTGGTCGAGACTTTGGAACACAATAACTCTCCTTCTAATGTAATTGAGTTAAAATGTTCAAACTTGGTGTAAATGCTTATTCATTACAGTAATACCTTGACTAAGTTCGATAATGATTATTTTCTGCTCAGTGTAAGCAGAGCGATACGCAATTTGAGTGGTCGAGACTTTGGAACATAATAACTCTCCTTCTAATTGAGTTAAAATGTCAAACTTGGTGTATATGCTTATTTAGGTCAATGCCTTGATGGAGTTCGAAGATGAGCATTTTCCGCTTTGGGTAAGCAGAGATAAGCAATTTGATTGGTTGATGCTTTGAGACACGATAACTCGATACGTTTGAAAAAAATAAATGTGCGATTTATTAATATGTGTCATCTATTTATTTTGGGATTTTGGCGGGGGACATCAGCCTCACTGTTGGCTTGTTTATTCTATAATGAAAGGACTTTCAAAATCAAGTATTTTTTAAGGAGTTTTACATGACCTTGAAATTGCATCACGAAATAAGGTGTAGATTACAAGGCGTAGATTACTAGCAGTCTCCAGGGTAGAATCATGATGAGCAGGAGGTAATTATGTTATCTCTGTGAGTTAGAGGGAGTTTAATGTCCAGTGATACAAATCAGGTCATTATTTCAATAATTGACTTGTGCATAGAGGTCTTTAGCAGTGGGAGGGACCCGGAGTAAACCCACCAGGTTGGACAGACATCCCTGTAACATAAAACCACTTGACTCAATGACAGACCTTTTGATCCAAAGCGCACTTGTTAACGATTCGGCCACCCAGCTGGCGGTGTTCAGTGAAGATTATATGCTGTCGAGCAGGAGGTAATTGTCTTGTCCAATTAAGTTCTGTGTGTTTGTTTATTATATGTTTAGGATTTAGAAACATTAATTTTTTTTCGTTCCTGAATCATAATATTGTACTGCCTACTGTGGATTTTGTTAGAATTATCTGTTGGAAACATATAGGGTTATATTTATTTATCCTTGATGTTTGAAATTTATAGAAGACAAACATACTGATCCACATTAGAAAAACAGAAAATTAATAAAATATTTTTATAGGTTTTAAGGCACCTAATATCAAAAGAAGGATTGAAAAACTGGATTTTACAAAAACGATATATTCCATCCATATGTGTTCAAACATTACATCTGTCACATCATTCAAGTGAAGTGACTTTTTATTTATCAAGGCCGCGAAAAACTGAAAATTAAATTGTGTTGGCCTATATATGATCAATATAGCCCCAAGATAAATAATAGCGCTATCTCGTATAACGGTGCATTCCTTATATAAAAATATCAATATAATATCAATATTACAAAAGCCAGTATCCTCCTCTGTAAAGGTTAAATGATCGACAATTCCTCTTTTTTTTTACATCGGAAACATGCAAATTAATCAAGTTTAAAGATTTTTGTGTTTCATCTTTCTTGAAGTACATGGCTGCTTTTCAAAATAAAGAAGGACTTAATGTTTTATAATACAGACACCTTTATGGATATCATTCACACGATTAATAAACTTGATAGATTATGAAAATAAACAAAGACCCTTTATGGATATTATTTATTAACTATTATGTTTTTTAATAATAGACAACTTTATGAATGTCATTAACATAGTTTATTAAATGCGACGTTTTATAACATATAATAGACAACTTTATGGATATTATTCTCTAAGTTACTGAACTTTAATGTTTCAATGAGGGTGTTCTTATTGTTATAGAGCAATGATACAATCCATATGTATTACCATGGACCATGTATAGATACGGGTATTAAATTATAACCTAAAATGAAATACGGTTTAAATGTCTAAAAGTGGTCTGGGCTGACTGGGAAATGAAGTATCCTAAACTATCAGGGAAGTTTTACCCAGACAGCAGCGCTGCAGCCGTCTCTTGCATGTATATTGAATTGCAACAACCATGGGGTTTTTTTTATGTGCATGCCATTGTGTACACAGAACCTCAGGTTTTATGTCCATCTGGTTCTGAACGATTACATTATGTTGTCCATTGCCACACCCTCTGTCCTGCACAGTTATATACAATTGAGTGACAATTAATCAACAATTACCTAATTACCAAAAATGAGTCACGATGGGGTTTTTAACCATTAGTTAAACAGAAAATGATTATAGTGAGTGATAAATCACCAAAATAATAAGCGCAGGAGAACCGCACTAGATGATCAAAGTTTTTTTTTGTAATTTATTGCTGTTAACTTCATAGTACCAGCTGTCCTACTGAATTGAATAAAATTTTCAAATAATCTGTTTTGACAAATTTAAAATGTCTTCCCTTGTTGGCTGTCTGGGTGACTAGGCCTTATAAACGAATCTTTGGGCACACAATCAAGGAATCGACCCCAAGCATTGCCAACCCTCTGTATGCTACTGGATTTAACTTCTTACTGTTTCACCTCAACCAAGCTAATCGTGGATAAGTGAGTAAGATGTTGGCTCATTAGTCTGGAGGTCATCAGCTCTATGCTGGGGTTGTCCGAGAATGTACATCAGGATTTTCCAGCATGATTTCCCCTTGTCAGTGATGCAGCTTGGAGGGCCTGACAAGGACAGCTCGCTAGTTGTTTAAATGGTATGAAAAACCAAGGTCCTGAGTAGGCTATAGTGTCCCTGTCATGGCGTATGCCTGTCTTCATTAATAGCCCAGTCGGAGCAGAACAGCAGGACATTAAACCTCATTTCATTTCAGGTGAGTTTTTCCGCCAATCTGATTAAAACACAGATCCTATTTCATTCCGTTTTTATAGTTCAAAATTTTGTTTTACTTGTCTTTACTACTCTAGGATCTGGAAGAGTTCTTACCATTTATGTGCGTTGGATGATGTGAAGGATTAGCCAATAAAACGGTTTGTTACGAGGAGTTCTTGGCCTTTTGATGCACGGAACTGTGGGCAAGTACCAGAAACATCAACGTTATTTGATTAATCAATGTCTGACTTCATAGGGTCAAAAGTAGCTTGTTTGGCCCCTGACGTGAACTCACACTGTAACCTGTCAGATCTTCATGCAGTGTAGGCCATCGGAAGTATTAAAAAACGAAATATAGATCTGTGTTTTAATCAGATTGTTTTTCCGTCTGCTCTTGCTAAACTTTCTTCGCCACTGGAACAAATTAGGTCATTTTGGGACTAACCAATGGTTCAATTTTATTTAAACAATTTGCTTGTGCATTGTGGACTTTATCAGTGGGAGTAAAGCGGAGGACCCAGAGAAAATCCACAAGATTGGACAGGCGACCGACTGTGCTCTTTTATCACTATAAGCCCATCCACAATCCAACCCCTCAACCCTCAATGGTCAAGCCTCTGACTAATGTGATAGCGTGGTTGAATAAATCATTGAAACCGAAACCCTTTTGTGGTCATTTTGTCAGGTTATTTTGACCACCTTCAACCCTATAATAATAATCCGAATAAATTTACGACCCACCTTGTTTTCATTTTACGCATTGCGTCTGTATCGTTCATCGAGTTAATGGAAGGTTCCTGAAATATAGCAAAAAAACAACGAATTGGACTAAAATAGATAAAAACAAATGAGTCGAGGCTATGTATCTATAAATAAATTTGTTCAGTATTCTTATGTTTAATCACCATATTGATCTGGTCTATTTTCAACATATCTATATCCGTGACAACACATCAAGTTCCTGACAACATTTTGTTATTGAAAGAGAAGCCTTAACGTGATTACTTAAACAAGGTATTAAATGTAATTAATGCTCCCTGAACAAATTTATTCCTGTCCAAAATCTGATTTGGTCTTTGTTTGTTTTATTTTGAAGCTTTTAGACATATCTGCCTTTTGTCAATATATGTTTAGGATCATATAGTGTTCAATCGTGGCTTCCTCAATTCCTGGCTTTTTAAAACCATTTGGGCGTGAAGGTTGACGAGAGTTATCTTGACAATAAAACAATATATCTGGCAGTGAAATTAATCATGACGTCATTGTATTGCTGAGTAAATCGTTTGGTCAGAAACTCAGAATAAAGGAAAAATTTGAACTAAGATATAATATAAAGAGTTTGAAAATAATTTCTGTCCGTCCATATGTCAAACCTTTGGAACACAATAACTTTGCTTCTGTATAATTAAGGTAGACTGTTCAAATTCTGAGTTTATTAATCATATGATTATTTTTATGGCCACTTTTTATTATAGCAAGATACTAATTTTAGTTGAATTCTATATATTCTAGGTTCATCAGACAAAAACCTAAGTTTTTCTAGTCTGACCCTGATTAAAGGAGCTAAATCTCTAATTAAATATTGTTCAATTTTTATGTGGTTAGCTTGCTCTGAAAATATATGATCATTAATATTTATAATCGGTACACGAGTTGTGTATTCTAAGATTTTGGGTGCCATTTTTGTGATGAACAAATAAAGACATATGCTAGAAGACAATTGGAAGTAATTAGTAATGGCTGATTCACAAAAAAAAAATGAGTAAAAAAAAATGTAGAACATAGTTCATCGAACGTAATTGATTAGAAATACAATATTTTTTGCAAAACTTTTAATGTATAAATCACTTGACATACATTCATATTACATTAATAAGTGCTTTTTGTCTATTTCAAGGTTCCAAAATGTAGTGCCATATGCCCTTAAAGTGTTATTCTCTAATTAGTTACAAGAACCTTCCTGGTGTAATTATATAATGGCAGATCAAGTTATATGTAAAATTACCATCTAGTGAAGGTTAAATCGTGTTATATCTAAAATTACCATAATGGTGTAGGTCAAATCATATTAGATTTAAAATTACCATCTGATGAAGATGAAATTGTGTTAAATCTACAATTACAAGCTGTTGAAAGTTTAAGCGTTGATACACGAGTAGTCTAAGATATTCACTAAGTTTACAATACCAAGACTTTGGACACATAACAGACCAACCGTTTGCTGTGTAATAATGATGATACAGGCTACCATTTTAATTTTTGAAGATTAGTTACGTATGTCATATCTTATGAACAAAAATTACAGTACCAGCTTTGAAATGTGCATTTTAGAGTACTCAACATCCTTAAATATGAAATTAGGATCTGGTGCTGGTCGATCTAAAATTACCAGCTGGCGAAGATTAAATCGTGTTAAATCTAAAATTACCAACTGATGAATGTTAAATCATGTTAAATATTAAATTACAAGATAATAAAATTCAAATCATGTTAAATCTAAAATTACAAGATTGTGATGGTCCAATCATTTCAAGGCCACTACAACTGGAATTTTAGTTAACTGTATATAAACCACTAGAAACGCCAATGCTGATTGATTGATCAATGTATGACATCATAGGGTAAAAAACTACTGATATGAACCCTGACACGACCTTCCACTACGACCTCTAAGATCTTCATGCAGTGTATTACTATCTATAGTATAAAAAACCCAAACAAAATATAGATCTGTATGTTAATCAGATTTATAGAATACATAAATAACCTGGTATTAGACCTACCAAGTCCTATAATGTCTTGTATAACATTGGAGGGAGAGAAATGGGGTTTAACGTCCACTCGACACAAACTAGGTCATTTTGGGATTAACATATGGTTTCAATTTTATTTCAATAATGCGTTTGCGCGTAGGGGTCTTTAGCAGTGGGAGGAAACCGGAGTGCCCGGAGGAAACCCAAGAGGTTGAGAAGGCGCCCCTATCTCCATGCCACATACGCTCACACCGGAGATAGAAACCACAGCCGCGAGCCAGAGGTGACCGGCCAGATAGAGGTCGAAGCACGGCACTCTATACCACTAGGCCATCCCAACCCCTGTATAACATTAGAATTTGCCCTGGTATTAGACCCTTAATATCCTAATGTCATGTATGACTGTAGAATATGACCTGGTATTAAGCATGTAATAATCCTAATGTCTCTTATAACAATTAGAATATGATTTACCTTGTATTAGGCTGCTCAAATTAAACAAAGTGTCAGTATATGTTTATTACGGTTCTAATATTTCTAATGGAGATATATGAAGTCTCTGAGAGTGATATAGGAATCGTAATATTTTTAAAATATGAATCTCTTAAGTAGGGGACAGACAAGCGTTTTTTTTCGCCCGATCGCGGTGATTTTTAAAATCGCTCGAAAAATACGCCCGTGTGCCCCTTCAGGGCGACGACGATTCTGATCGGCGAACCATTCGCCCGATCAATCGCTCGTATCTAGCATGTTAGATATTTTCGGCCGACTATTTTTCGCCGGCGATTAAATTCGCTCGGGTGTCCGTGTCAAACGTATATTGTCGGGCGATTCATTTTTATAAGCCAATCATCGACATAGTTGATATCACATGATCTCAAAATGGCTGCCATTTTTTACAAATCACGTGATCGACAAGTCACGTGATCGGCGTAATTTCTCGTACGCTTTCGAGACGATCGCTACGTGTGCCCGTTCGTTATCGGCCGTAATAAATCGCTGGCAAATCTCAATCGCTGCGATCGGGCGAAAAAATACGCTCATCTGTCCATAGCATAATAGAAATATCAGTCCAAAAATGGTTCAATTCTGTTCGGTATTTACAACTATAGACTAATGCATGTGTGGTACATCACAAGGTCGGAGTCAAGTAACGTGGTTTTTTACATGATATAAGCAGTAGGGTTGCCTAGTTAACTAGTGTTATGTCTTATTCACTGATCCACTGTGGCTTCTGTCAGGGAAATCGTCAGAACATTTTAATCTTTGGTTGTTGTACTTTATGCAAAATATATATTGAGGAAATAACGTGACATTCATAGTCTGTAGCTATTGCATTCTATGAAAAACTGAAATGAAATGGGGTTTTACTGTCCTACTGTTCTTCAACGACTGGGCTAATGAAGACAGGCATACACAATGCAGTGTCCTACAAATTAAATCTGGCCTGGAGAAGTGTGCTACGGCTTACTTTTAAATTGAATTCCAACTGCCAAGGGTTATTTATACATGCATGCCAATGTTTACACATGACATAAATTTTTTTGTACACTCCAAACAACTAGACAGCTTTCCTCGAAAGGCATGGGGAAACCACACAGGAAAAGCCAGAGGAAATCTCTCCACAAATGTCTAGCACGAAGCAGAGACCTTCAGTCTAATGAACCAGCTTTAGGCATTTGATAAAGTGAGATGCTATAATTATACATAATTGGTTCATACATAACAAGTTGACATCCAATTTAATTCTTTTTGTCAATTTGTAAATGCTTTACTATTAGGCTACATCAGATTGAAGATCTGTTCTTCAAGATCACCTACTGGTATTATAATTTGATGCATAAAAAGTTGATATCCAATTATTGTTATAGGTTCACATTCATTATGGGGACATATATTGCCGTCACACCTTTGTGTGTGTATGTGTATGTCTGTGGTTCAAGTACATAGCACAAAACAGAGCCACACATATTTTTTCTATGTGTGTTGTCTGGGCATATGTATTCCTTATAACCTATATCGATGGCAACTGTTGATTTTAGTGCATGTTCCGACTCCCTGAGGCAGTCATGCCCAATTTTTGTGTTTCTCATATACAGGTCACAGTTCTGAACGGATCATCTTGGAACTTGGCGTATGTATTCCTAAGGAATGCAACTATTGATTTTGGTGCAAGCCCCATGCGTTTTTGGGTTTATCTTGGAATTTAGTATATTTATTCATTACAGATAGAAATTTATTTATGTAATGCATGGTCTATTTCACCTGTATTAAATATGTCAATTATAAACAGGATATAGTTGAACATCTTACGTAAATTATACGTTATAACAAACAATATGACACCTGGGAACCATCAGTGATGGGTAGTCAATAAATAGAGATAGCGAGATATCCAAGACGTACAACTTATAATCAACTTTAGTCTTACCACAACCTAATCAATGTGAATCTGAAAAGTCCATCACCCAATTCCTTGCCACCATGCCAACCAAGAACTAAGAATTATGTTTCAGTACAAACAGGCATATGCCATTCTGTGTAGGCTTTTTTCCGATAAATTGTGCTCAGACTTTGGCCTTTCTACCATTTCTTGACTTTGTATTCTCATTTGTACGTGACTAGGAGGGTAGCCTGTCCAACCATGTGGGTTTTCTCTTGGCCCTCCGCTTTCCTCCCACTACTAAAGACCCAAACGCAAAAGCATATTATTGGTTTTCTCCTTATATCTGAACGACTAGATGATATCATGCATGAATGCAGGACCACCTTGTTGGACTAACCAGCATCATACTCACTCAGCCATTGTGGTTTCTACTTCACAATCTTTGCTGTTCAGTTAATATGCGAGTGAGAGTTTAACGTCCACTCAACACAAACCAGGCCCCAAGTTCACAAAGCATTCTCAGACTTAAGTTGAGAATTTACACAACTTTAAATCACTGTTTATAAGAGATCCAGAAACACAAAACTTTGTGCCTAGTTACTTATTGGTGTATTTGATACATTAAAACAACAAAAGTTTTACAAAAGACTATAATATATTTTAGTTAAAAGAAGGTGAACTAATTTGAGCAAATTCCTAACTTAAGTCTGAGAATGCTTTGTGAACTCGGGGCCAGGTCATTTCGTGGACTAACAAACAGTAAAATGGAATTAATGTGTCTCCTCATCTGTTCAGAATTCAATGCTGTTCTATCAAATAATACAAATGCCACACATTTTATGTCAGCAAGGTTGTATGATGAACAAATGCCACAAGTACATGCCATGCATTTGAGAAAAAGGGTAACGGAAGTGATAAAATGTAATTTTCTCTAATTGAGTCTTGGGAGATTATTGTGTCACCCTTGTTACATTTTACAAAATGACATTTTCTTTTTTCATGTAATTAGTCTGATGGGTGATTAGGATGGAGAAAAGAAAACATGGCATTTTATTGCATGTCGAGGTATATCCGATAATTATCTTTGTGTAAGAAAATCGTTAGCCGTTATTGAGATACGGCAGAGTTTGGAAAAGAAATGAAATGGCGATTAACTTCTTACACTTCTGCTGCAAGTGGGTAATGAAAATGGTCATACGTCCGACTTTTCTGTACCTATTTGTCACCCAAAGATTTTCCAGCCTGCCCTTTCATCCTGACCCACTAACATGTGGAAAGCAAGTGGTGCACTGTGTTACATCAGTTTTGAAAACGGTTTTAACGTCTTACATTTCTGCCCCATTAAGTGAGCTAATGAGTCCGGGGGAATAGGGTATAACGTCCACTCGACACAAACAAGGTCATTTCGGGACTAACATGGTTAAATATTATCTCAATAATTCGCAAGCACGGAGGGGTCTTTAGCGGTGGGAGGAAACTGGAGGACCCAGATAAAAGCTTTCTGGTTGATGTCAGGGAATGGGGCAATCAATTGGTCTGTTGTGTCGAGTTTTTTGCATGCAGTGCCAGTCATAATATAGCCGGATGTTGCTCGAATGACCCCTGATGTGACTTCCCACCATAAACGACAGGCCATCAAACAGGAAAGTATAAAAAACAAACAAAATATAGATCTGTATTATAATCAGATTGCTGTTGATTGGTCTGGTTTTGACACCATGCTTGTGTGTGACATGGAGTAGATTCGCCTGCGCAACCTAGTGGGTTTTATTTGGTAGCTCCTGTTTTCTCACACTTCTATATAATGACCATGCAGTGACCAGTGAATGGTACATTATTGTTTAAACAGTATTACAGAGAGAAAGAATCATTCAAGGTCACATGATAGATCAGGTCAAATAGTTCTATCCGTTAAAGACTAGGTTAAATAGATCTATCTGTTGAAGACCAGGTCAAATAGTAATATCTGTATGTTGTAGACCAGGTCAAACAGTTCTGTCTGTCTGTTGTAGAATAGGTCAAATAGTTCTGTCTGAATGAAATAAATAGATCATAACCACCCCCATGAAAACTCATCCATCTTTTGATCAATTTAAACTGTATATTTGATAGCGCAAACAATGATGATAAGTACGAGTTTGTGTTTACATATGGCGGCAAAACTAATTCCACAAGATGTCTGCTAGAAAATGTATGTTTACATGTTGGCGTAGAGTTACTAACAACTTATTTCAGAATGCGATCATCACAATCTACTTGGTATATACTGGGATATATACAGATATAGCGTTCTACATATATATCTTATAACAATTATTTGAATCTATCAATCAATTATTCAAGTAATTGTTCAAGGAACAAACTTGTGGAATGTGTAGGGAATGTTGGGTGAGGCTATAAAGCTATTAGACATTTTTCCAACCACTGATATCGATAATAAAAAGTGCTGGATGACCACACAACACACACAATGAAATTAAATGGGGATTAACGTCCTACTGTTCTGCTCCAACAATACAGTATACTATGAGGAAAATTTTGCCCAGCTCTAAGATACTCTTGTATCGACTTCGAACTGCCAAGGGCTCTTTTAAGTGCATACCAATGAGTACACAGGACCTCGGAATAACTAGATTGCTGTCCTTGTCATTCTCTCCATCCTGCACCTCTGACAAATGGAAACACTGAAAACTTTTGATGGATTTCCAACTGCTATTATCCATAAAAGTTAGAGCAGGATGACCACACCACACACAAACAAGCAGAATCCCAAGCAGACACAAATGAAATGAAACAGACTGGGCTAATTAAGACGGACATTTGACAAACATTGTGCTATGAATTAAATTTTGCTCCGCACAGTGACGCTTTGGCCTATTCTTATACCGAATTATAACTGTACGTTCTGCTGCTGTCCATGCAAAATTTCCCTCATAGCTCACTTCATTAGCCTTGTCGAAGCAGAACAGTAAATTGTTAAACCAGATTTCATGTATAGTTTGATGGTTGAACAACAGGAGAAATATCTTTAATTAGTCCATGTGTTCTTCTCTCTGAATCCATTTATCATTCATCATCATTCACAACGTCTAACTGTTCGGATGGGACAAAAAAATGAGTTCTTATGTTCATGTTGCCATGCATGTATGGCATAGGAGAGTCTTCATTTGCCCAGTTGCTTCAGAATATTAGGACGATAAATCCTCCATCATTTCATTTCGATGTTTTAAGAAGGCATTTTTGTTCATGTCCAGATGTGATGTAAAACGAAGACCCCATGTACACATTGCCATGCATGGATGGGATATGAACATTTTCTTTGGCCCCGAGTTGGTTCAGAAGCGTAGGATAGTAAATCCCTCTTCATTATTTTTCATTTCATTTCCTTGTTGTAAGAAGCAATTTTCAGCATTGTTTGGAGAAGACAGTAAACCAACTCGTAAGTATCTGCCTTTACCCAATTGGTGCAAAAATATAGGACAATAAATCTCTCATCAGTTCATTTTATTTCCATTCTTCACCATCCACATTCTCAAGTATGTTTTTGGTACCAGATGATGAGAGCCGACGGGCGAATGGACTCAGAACATGTGAATGGATGTTGTTAGGTGTCCAGAGGCAAAATTTATGGAAAACAGAATCTGTTCATTCCTGGAGAGGCATGATATAGACAATGCTTGTTTTCTCATCCTTTTCATCCATTTAAAATAAAATTTTGTTTACATCAAATTAAAATCCTCTGCATTTTTTACTAGTGGTAGACAGTGATCAAGATAAGATAAAATTTACAATGAAATTAGCGATATCTCGGGCTTATTTTAACATACGAAATGGCCTACTCGTCAAGACACCATTCCTTAACAATTAAAGTATCACTGCCCTTGAAATTTTTAAGAATTTGCTTAATGTTTGTCAACGAGACTTAACATCCTTGGCAACTTTAAAATTTGGAACTTTGCCGTTTTTATGGAAATCATCAGGGTTTATCTACCTCCACAAATGCTGAACGCTTAAAAATGATACAGTCTCGACTTCATATTATTAAAAGGTGAGAGAAATTGGGTTAAATGTCCACTCAACAAAAACTAAGTAATTCTTGGACTAACATATGGTTCAGTTTTACTTCAATAATTCGCTTGTTGGGTATTATCTGGAAGTGTATTCCACGCAATTGATGCTCCGTATCTAAAAGTTCTGGATCCAAATGATTTTTAGTTATAGGTAGGTACTTCCAATGATAATTTGCCTTCTGATCATAATGAGTGTTTAGGTTGATTTTGAAGTTAACCTGGAACAGATTTGGTAATCGACCGATAGGTTCGATAAGATCTTAAAGTCAATCTTTTCTTGAACACGTAGTCAATGTAATTTGTTTAAGACTGGGACCATGTGAAATCTTGATTTAGTTGTTGTGACAATGTAAGCAGCACAGTTTTGTAATCTTTGGAGCTTTGAAACATGTTCATGCAAAAAGGGTTAGCTTATTTCAAAGGGTGAATTCTTTGAACCACTGTGAACTATTTATTATAACATTTCAGACCACCAATCAATATATAATGCACAATTATTTTAATCTGACATAAAAGATTTGCCACAAAGCCGTGATTTTAATATCGAATAAATAATCTGTAATGTGATCTCAAAAAAGTATTTGTAATAACAAAATCAGACCGCACATATAATACACAATCAGTTTAACCCAACACATCAAAGATTTGCAAGGAATCCATGATTTCAATATCGAATACACAATTCTATTATCAAAGACAAAAATCAAATTCCTGACAATCGTATCTAATCTCAGGGGGAAAAAGTTGACTATGAGTACAATTGTGTTAACCTAACATATAAAAGATTTGCTACCAAGCTATGATTTCAATATTGAATACACAATTCTTTTATCAGAAGCAAATATCAAAATCCAATTCATCATACGATCTTGGATGAAAAAAATCAGAATCGGAACCATAACAATACGTTAGTGAAACTATCTAACGGACAATTACGATATTGATCCTATTGCCTTTTATAAATATCATTATGGGTGTGATTCGCTCTTAACGTTGATTAGTAATTGATTGAACATTTAGATTGGCCAAACTGAAGAGAGGATTAGTCGCAAATAGATGGCTTCCTAAACAGCGAATTAAGTATGGCAGAAACGAGAAATAAATGTAATAGTTTTGTTAAGGTTCGTGAGAGGAATGTGAACCACGACTCAACTCATTTATGGGTATTCACGGAAAGTTGTTTAGACTCGGATTTAGTCTTGTAACGTGTTTGTCTCAAGTGGTTTTTGTTGTTGACTTTTGGAGAGAAATGTCACCTTATTTACAATTTTAGTCTCCCTCAATGAATAATCTATTTCTTTCCAGGTTGCTACTTTCCTCCAGAGCCCCCCCCCCATCTTCTAAACCAAATAACCTACATCCGGCAAGATTTCAATTGATTTGATGCTGCCATCTTATTTTTCACTCAAGATTGTTAGATGACACTAGAACAATATTACATTTCTGTCCACGAGGATTAAGAGCAGAATATAAAAACACTTTCTTGTCCACTTTCTACTAGAGGGCTATGGTCATTGTAGTCGAGCACTCTGGACCCCTGACTTAAATGTCCTGATTCAGTTCTTTTTCTATTACTGTTTCAGGTCTTTCTCCACTGAGAGTGATATCACAGACAAGTTGTCTCATACTTCATATTAGCACACACACCTTTACTGTGTGAGGAAAGCCGGGAGAAGGTGCCCCTATATCCAAGCCAGATAAGCACGACCACAAGTGAAAGGTGACCCACCAGCTAGAGTTCGAACCAACCTCCCTCCTGATTCACTAAACCTATTAGAACTTATATGAACATCCAAAGCTTTTTTTGCTGCCATCTAGTTTCTGTCTTTGATTGGTTGATAACAATACTTCATTCAATGAAGTTCATTGGGTTATCCCGTTCAGTGATATCCTCAAATGTTAAAATTACTATGTAAATCACCCAAAATCATCTAATTTGTACTGTGGTCTAGTTTAAAGCTGACTTGTGGACATTGACAGACTAAGCGCATATAGACTTTTGAACGTAAAGCTGAATTTGAAATGATAGGATAGTCCGGTCTTTATTAGCCTGATTTGAGACCATCTGATGCCATTATTAGTTTAAACATGCATTATGCTAGAGCAAAATCTGTCTATTGTAGGTCTTTCTTTAGGCCTGAAATCTATTAATTAGACATTAATTAACCTATTCAGACCATAATCAACTCTCGATGTTGAGGCTAGCATGAGATTTTTGTTGGATTGTAGTTCAATACGCTGAAATATTTTCTTTCGTGATTTACCACTAAAAATGGATAACCAAGACTACTGGTTTTGTCTTGCCGACTTAAGTAATGATGACTGCGGCTAAGCATAAATTTCAATCGCTTAGTTCAAAGCTAATAGTGGATCAATTTGACTGAAATTTACATTAGCTAGTTTTTAACTATTGTAGTGAGAACTGCCAACTCGTTCCCATAATGTATCTTTAAGTAAATATAATTTTGAAACTATAAGCAGGATTGAAAATAAAATAAAACAACTGACCTAGACATTGGTGATGATAGGTATATAAGAAGTTGTAAGTTAAAGATACATTATGGGAGATTAGATAGCAAGTTGGCAGTTCTCACTATAATAGTTAAAAACTACATAATGTAAAGGCAATTTGCTGAAAATTTCAGTCAAATTGATCCACTATGAACCAAGAACTAAGCAGATGAAAGTTCTGCTTAGCCTCAATCATCATTACTGAAGTTGGTAAGACAAAACTAATAGTCCTGATTATCCATTTAATCGTTAATCACGAAGGAAAGTAGAAATTTTGATAATGAAATGATTAGTTTATAAATTACAATTTTGAAACTTATTATTTTTTTTATTAAAATAATCAAATAACATCTGACCTAGACATAGGTTATAATATATTTTAAGTTTAAATTAATCTTGAAATAAGAAGTGAATGGCAGCAGACAGTCTGATCTGTTCAAGCAGATCTTCTTGTGTTGAAGTACGCACCTTAAGTCCATTAGCGCTAGATTATGTTTGTCTAAAGCTGAAGGTCACGATCAGTCTCACGCCATTCTCAATATGTCAGGAATTATATGCCATTCTCAATATATCAGGAATTAAAGTAATATCTGTAATTACGTCTGTATATTATAATTAATTTTGTTGAGGTTTTTTGTAACGACAGTGATTAGGGTTAGAGGATTGTTTGTATATGATATCCTTCAGAACATCCACGTATAGCTGGAATAAAGTATCAGGTATATTTAGTTGTAATTTTATCTTTATATGATTAATTAGGCCAGGAAGAGGTGATTCATTACCACGGTGGTTAGGGTTAGGGAATGGTTTGTGTAGAATATCCTCCACAGTACAGGTATAGGATTGGATTGTATAAAATATTCTCTACAGATCGAACATTTGCTTGCACCCAGTGAGATTCAAATTCATGACAACAACCAATTGACTTGCAGTTCCGGTCCTACTCTCTACTGAGCTATTGCGCAACCCATTTAATTGAGACACTCTTTATATAATAAACAAGCACCAGGAGTGCTTGTCAGTGGGCCGTAAGGTTAGTTCATCAATGATTCCAAAAGTATTTACGAGGTAATCATAATTCATAAATATAATAATCAGGAGATAAAGTGGATTTTATCAGTTGATTTATAATATTTAATTTCCTCCCTCTTCTTAAAATTGAAAATAAAAGTTTTTATAAAGAGCCACCAAATATTTTGTTTTTGAACTGATTTTTTTTTTCACCTGGGAAACTTAAAAGGTGTTCCTGAAAAACCAAAGGGCACAGAAATTTAATTTTAATTTAGTTTTTCAGAATCGTAATATATAAATAGGTGGACATTTGTGTCCCATAAACAATGTGTCATTCAAAATATCAAATTTAAAAAAAGGGGTTAACGGCTTTGAGAAGGAAAAAAAAAACGTCTGGTTTGCTTGATTTTAAAAAAAGGTTCCCAAGAAAAAAGAAGCCAAAATTCCGTAGTTGGATCACCTGAAGGGAGAGAAATGGGGTTAATTGGCAACTCAACACAAATTAGATCATTTTGGGACAAACATGGAGGAAAACGGGGAACTTGTAGAAAAAGGTTGGACAGACTACCGTCCGCCTTGTCACATACAAGCAGGGTATCAGAACCATGCCAATTGAGCATATAACAGACCTCGCGATTTCAAGCACACGCATTAAACCACTAGACTACCAGCCCACCCTTTAAATTCTTGTAGTCTGATAAGGAAGTTAAATAAAGAAAGACCCACAGCAAGATGTTATCAGCATGTTGTACATCAATATTACTAACATTAATCATAATATTGGCTATTAATAATGTAAACTTCCTGTGTTATAAGGTTTTGTTATCAGACAGGAATCTTAACATGTGTTCATAAACATTGTCTTCTAGATTTTCTGTTTATATTTCACACAGTATAACAGTTTAAGGGAGTGACATCAATATAGACTTAACAAAGACTCTTAAGGTGTGGTGATCTCCTCACAACCAAGTTGATCTCCTACCAAAACAGCTTTATCTCCTTCCCAGCCAGCTGGATATCCTCCCAACCAAATTAATCTCTCCATCCAACTTAATCTGCTCCCCAACCTGTCTGATCTCCTACCCAACCTGACAACCTGTCCGATCTCCTCCCTAACCCACAAGATCTCCATCCCATGCAGCTTGATCTCCTTCCCAACCCGCTTGATCTCCTATCCAATGCAGCTCATGATCTCCTTCCCAACTTATCTACTCCCCAAACATCTAGATTTTCTCCTTAACCTGTTTGATCCCCACACCAATCTGTCTGATCTCCTTCCAAACCCATTTGATTTCCTCCTCAACTACCAGCTTTCAAGTAGGCACAGAAAAAAGCAACAATTTGTCTTTTATACATACACTTTTAAATTATGACCAACCAATCATAATAAAAAAATATAAATAGGAAATGAGAGACAACAGCAACACTCCCTTAAAGCCCCAATAACACTCTTGTTGTAATTGAATAATATGTCCCAATCTTTATTCTGGTCAACAAATTGTATTATTTTACAATATTCAAATTAATTGATGATACAAATGTCATCTTAACACACCTAATTTAAAAAATTGGAAAAATTCAACAACATGATATGAAAAGGTTAACGTAAACCTTTTCAAATGTGACTTGGATTTTAAAATATTTTCTAACCCTCTGGACAAGTAAAATATGATGTAATGGATAATTTACAAAACAGGTAGGACACATAAACATCTAGTACTTAGAATAAGACTATTATTTATTTTCTAGAGCTGCCAAGCCAGCAAGAGTGTTATTGTCCCTTTAAAGGTGTGGCAAAGGCTGGACAGGTCAGACTGGATCAAACAATGATGCCGACAGATGAAGTAGACATTTATATAGACATTTATATAAATACTTACAGAGTATCTTTAAGTGACTAAGAATTGTATTTTTCCACTTGGCACAGGACATTACTTCTTTAAATGTACTTTTACATAATAGCCAATCATTAATGTAAATATAAACATATGTAAATACTAGCAGTCACACAGTAACTGCCTATTATATGTTTTATTATGTCTTGAAATAAGTAATTTTACATAATGACTCACCATAATAAGAAATAAAGCAGTTACGACAGAGAAGATTTGCAGAAGGCTAAATTCTGATTTGCAATTACCTAGGGACATCGTCTGTGATAAGATCTATGATATATTTGGTCGTGAATCCATTAATTGGTCATCAGTTAAATCCTCTGTGGTCAGTAGCATGTAATTGTATGACTATCAGTCCTATTCTACCAGAAATTGCTTTGGTCATGTAATATCGTATGTCAACGATTGTCAGACTTTAAATTGCTGTTTACTTAAATGAATGTCATTTGGTCCCACATGAACGATATTTCTTGATAAGAGTTAAATACTGGTCATCCGAGTTGTAGATGGAATCGTCTAGTAATAAATGTCCTGATATTTCTTGTCAAGAGTTAAATATTGGTCATCCAAGTCGTAGTTCTATCAGACTACTTAATAAATGGCCTGAATGATTTCTTGATGCGACCAGACATTTAAAGTAATAACAAAGGAAACATTATACTATTTATTATGTTTGGTGAATGTGGTGGTGGATGTCAAACTTAACTAACACCATCGACCGAGGAAATGTTATATTAAATAAAACCAGGGCTTTAATGTTCTTCTTTGCTACTCCATTCGAGCTAATGGCAAACACCATTTAAAGAAGTTTCGCTAGACAGTGGCATTTCCGATTACTATGTGTCAAATATCCAACAGCCAAAGGTTGTTTTATGTTCATTCCAAAGTGTTAATAGGACCACGGGTTCGGTTTTTCATCCCATCCGAATGACTAGACTAGGTGCTGTCACTGCCAAGCCTTAATGACTGAGTCACCATGACTCTCAACAAAGTACAAATGAAGAGCCCTTTTCAAAAAGTCTATATTATATGAATTAAATGATCAACAGCTTATTCATGTAGATCAAGGATTTTATTACCTCATTTAAACTTTTATCAAATAATATTACAATTTTATTGAGGGAACGGCAAGGAGTTAACATTGACGACACAAACTAGGTTATTTTAGGACTAATACATGGTTTAGTTTGATTTCAACAGGGATCTTTAACAATGTGAGAAACTCACAGTACCCGGTAAAAACTCATGAGATTGTAATGGTGACCCTACTTTTTGTCATGTACAAGTGTGGGATTGAAATCATGCTACTGGACTCAGTGACAGATCTTATGATCTAAAGCACACACATAAGACCAGTTCCCCTTTCCCTTCATTTGCATTGATCTGTGATATGTAAATTGGCGAAAAAAATTTGAAAGGGATGAATTATGTTTATTTCTTTATGGAAAACAGTTCTTGAAATTAATTATCTAATTCCTATATTCATCTACACTGTCCATAATCAAGAAAATGATGAAAACGCCTTTGATCTCTGTGTCGATTGAGTTGCTCCATATTATTGCTTCATATTTTCAATCAACCTAATCATATGATTTATGAAAGACTTTGATTGAGCAGACACCAGATCTATCCCAAAATATCTTCAGTAGAATTTATTTTGGCATGATTTTTATTGCGGTTAATTTCTCAGTGATGGACAGCTTGGTATCTGTCATAACATATAATTCTATATAAATAAATAGATCGTCAAGGTTATAGAGAGATCTGTCCAGCAATGGTAGATAGAGATGTCTCATTTCAGGCATGATTTTGAGGGCCCCTGTGTGGAATGTTTCAACACAAGAGTTCCACAACAATTCCACATTAGGCACATTTTACAAGATGACAGGATAAATTATTTAATATTCTAGGAAAATGAATTGAAAATATTTTAAAATGCCCCCAAACCTTCCAGGTCTAATTTATGTAAAGATTTGTGCTCGGTTTTTACAAGTTAACCCAGTTCAGAGCAGAACAGTAGGACATTAAACCCCCATTTCATTTCATAATTTCCATGATCTTGTAAGATGTGACCAAAGTTGAATTTCTGTTCTCGGTTCTAATCTGCTAAGATTTCCCCAGCACCAAAGAGAACAAATGAAAGAACGTATGGTGTATCATGTCATTTACCTATGATTAGGAAGATGGAATATAAGAGAGAAAGAGAGAGAGAGAAATGGGGTTTAATGTCCACTGGACACAAACTAGGTCATTTCGGGACTAAAGTATGGTTTAATTTTATTTCAATAATTCGCTTATTCAGTAGGGTCTTTAGTAGTGGGAGGAAACCGTAGGACCCGAAGAAAACCCACGAGGTTGGACAGGCGACCCTAATCCTTGTCACATACAACAGGTGATTCAAAACCACGCCTGTTGACTCAATGACAGGCTTTATGATACAGCACGCACATGCTAACCACTCAGCCACCCAACCAAGATAGAATATGAGTTTAATATGATATAAAGATATTTAACACAATATAAATATATACATTTAAGAATAAAAACTAAACTCATAATTCCATCTTTAAACCTTGGTTGGGCTTTATATAAATCAAGAATAAATGGCCGAACACATCACTTATCACATCTTGTTATGTCATTTTCTTGTAAGTTCCATACATTGTAAACTATTGTAAACAATTCCACATGAAAGCCCCAACGTATTTCACTTAGGTATTACAGTACATAAACAGATACTGCTAACTCGTATAATGAATTTGATTATCTACAAATTGTTAAAAGGCATCTTGTAAATTGTGTCTATTAGCACGAGGCTATCTCAATCATTCTACACCTTTCTCCTTCCATTGTATGTAGCAGACCAATGCTAAACTAATTTCACTGCTAATCTTAAAGACTTTATTCTTATGTTGTTTTCTCTACTCAATTTCCTTGTTTTCAGTCAAGTTGCCACAGGGGGTCAGTGAGTAAAATGTTGGCTCACTGACCTGGAGGCCAAGAAAGTTTATTTTGATTTTCTGCCGTTGCTCCCCCCATGTCAGGGGTGTGGGACAGAGTATTGTCATTTGGATGTATAAACATTGGGTGCACATATAAGAACCCTCAACAGCTGGAATTCAATATAAGAGTACCGTAAAACGAGGTGACTTTGGACAATTTTCACACAAAATTAATTGTAACTTTTGGAATTAAATGGATTTGTGATTTTTTTTTAATGAAGTTTTAAGATCAACATGTCTCTCTGCTACGCAAAGCACTATTTCTTTGATGAAGTTATAATTTCTCGCCTTTTTTTTTGATGAAAGGTTGTCCAATGACACCTCATTATTTGAGGCGCCTTTGGACAAGCTTATATTTTGCTCTTAATTCATACACATGACCAAAGATTTATCTTAAAAGGGGGTTCTTTGGACAATTAATGTGTTTTTAAAAAATAACAACTAAATTAATAAACATTTTAATAATATTTTTTTAACAAAATTGGTTAAAATGTATTTGAAGGGAAACATTTTCATCTATGCAGGCTTACCCAACAAAAACTGGATCTATATCAGGTAAAAGAATGATTTTGCATTGACTCACAGTCAGTAAAACTTTAAAAGTCAGTCACTAAACATGAATATCATTAAAAACCTTTTAAAATAATCTTGATAAAAACAAAACAAAAAAGTTCACAATAAACTGATTTGGCGCAATACATGTATTCAGTGAGTAGTTAAATGTAAGTTTCGAGATAATTAGGCAAATTTGTTTCAAAGTTAATCATGCCTCTCTTAATATCTGTTGGTAGGGTCAATTTCTAAAGAACTTGCTCAAAATCTATGTGTGCTGAATCTCTTTTCACAGGCCAAACAAAGTTACCACCAGCTCTTCTTAAAAAATACTCCCTGGTGTGAGCTTATGTGGCATGGAGATAGGGGCGCCTTCTCAACCTCGTGGGTTTCCTCCGGGCACTCCGGTTTCCTCCCACTGCTAAAGACCCCTACCCGCAAGCGAATTATTGAAATAAAATCAAACAATGTGTTAGTCTCAAAATGACCTAGTTTGTGTGAGTGGACCTTAAAAGCTATTTCTCTCTCTCTCTCTCACTTAAATAATCCACTTTTTGAAATCTTGAATGAATTCATAAATGAAAATTTGTTCAAACCAGACACTAATCTGTTCAACAAAGATGCTAATTTGTTCAAACGAGATGCTAAGTTCAAACGGTACTTGATAATTAATTCGTTGAAATGGGATACTAACTCATTTAAACGAGATACTAACTTGTTCAAGTTGATTAATTTTTATTGTTTGGCACTAATAATGGGCCTTAATAATGGGCCTTCATAGTTTTTTTTTAGTGTCTTACAATTTTGTAGACCTGGAAAGTAAGATTTTATTAATTGTACAGAACTTTCGGACCTGCAATTAAGTGTCCAAAGTCACCCCTAAACTATTAGCAAATTCAGGGGCGAAATTAGACAGCAGCACTATTCAACAAGGAACAAAATATCAAAAATGGTGATCCACTCAATAGATTGTGTAGATCTTTTCAGTAGTATGATATTATGTCTGTTCACTTGCTGTGCTTAGTCTTTTCTGAAGGACCGAAAGTTCACCAAAGTTCAAAATTCTTAAAAAATGAACCCTAAAAAAACAAAAAAAATTCTTCAATAGATAATAAACAATAAAGACAAAACCTCATTCTGAAGTTCATTAGTAAGTTCTAGAATGAGCACTGACTTTAAAAAATGTGAAATTTTAACTCGTACTCGAGATAGGTTGACCTGAATATTTTTTTCGGTCACAGTCCAAAGTTACCGCGCTGTCCAAAGTCACCTCATTTTACGGTACGCTGTATTGCCGCTGACCTGGCAGAAATTTTCTCATAACACAAAAATTGGTGTAAACCAGTAGTTATTAACCCAGTCAGAGCAGAACAGTAGATCTTTTACCCTTTTTGATTTGTTTTCCGTCAAATTAAATCACTTCATGATATGGTTGGCATTAATATATGGTAGTAATAATAATCGGAAGCACAACAATAATAGTCTTTTGTTACATCTGAATTATAGACACCAGGATTGAACCCATAAACCTTCTAGTCAGTGAGTCAGCGTCTTACTTACCGAGATCAGAAACACTCTACTAAGTCGCCAAAATACAATCACAGTTTGATCAAACACACTCAACCAATCAACTAATAATTACCGTGAATTGTTATTATAATATAAAACAGACAATTAATAAAAGACGTTAATGGAATTGCAATCTTGGCGTTTTGTTTGACCAGGAAATGGCTGAAGTTGATTGTTTTTGATAACGAAGGTTAAACGGACTGTGATTGGACAAGATGAATTATTAATTGGATAGACAACGGGGGATCTGGACTGTTGGTATCAGGATCACGTCAAATTATCTTCTCATTATAGTAACCATTCATGATTTTCATTTTCCGGAAATATAGAATTTGTCATGGCTTAAACCATTGTAATAGTTGATTTCTCCTGGCTTGGATTCAATCGGATTTGAAATAAGCCAATCATTTTAATCGCTCTGGGTCCTGATCGACAAAGGGTGGTGGCGGATGGTCGATTGGTAAGTGTGTGTGTCCTGCATTATAATGTCTGTCATTGAGTCAACTCTGTTTGTACGTGACAAAGTGTAGGGTTGCCTGTCCAACCATATGTTAATCCTAGAATGAACTAGTTTGAGTTGAGTGGGCTTAAACCTCATCTTTCTGTTGGTGCAAAAAACCTGAGGTTGGCATCAACATAAAAGAACCTTTGACAGTTGGAATTCAATGTATGACATATGTATGTCTTCCTTTACCCAGTCGAAGCAGAATAGTCGGACACATTTAATTTATTCATCCATTTTTAAAAAAACGGAAATCATAGAGTGAAGCCTGTATCACCACAGGACTGGCAGGATTGTACAGGCCCCAGATCCATACACTGTGATCTGATATATGCATTTGTTGTTTGATGTGTCTGTGTTTGTGTGTGGTGCAGTCCCATTGCATTTATTATAGTTACGAAATGAAATGGGATTTAACGTCCAACTTTTCTGCATCATCTGGGCTAATTTAAATGGGCATGCGTCTTGAAGTGTGCCATGCAGGGAAAATTTGACCCTGTACCACGGAGGAAATTGCGCTGGAAAATCCTGTCCTACCCAATGAGCCACCGTGTCTCCATTTACTATATATACAGTAATGATACACAATCCCCTTGTCAATATGGCTCAGATATGTTCGCTGTCTTATGTCACTGGTAATTGCCAGCTGAGAGCTTTAAAAACTTAGTGAACCATGCTAATGAAGAACTTTGGTCATCTCTTCAGTTCCACTGATAATTGGCTTTTATGTAACCATGACATCAGTAAAATGGAAAGAAATAGAGATGAAATGAAATGGAGTATCATGTCAGATGTTTCTGAAGTAACTCGGCTAATGAAGACAGGTGTATGCCATGCCGTATATGTTACAAGGGGAATTGTACCGGGATCTCATCACTACAGCACATTCGGGGTCCTGATGATCTGTTCCGCCATACAGTCTGCTATAAGGGAAATTTCACCCCTACAGCGCCACTACAGTACACCCGGCGTTAATTTGCAACTGAATTGGGATTTATAACATGCTGTCGATTGTCCCATCCAAAATACTATAAACGTTTTCTAGATCCTCTCTGCCAAATTTACAAGGGGGAGTCCAGGCTAAGAGATCCTTAGGAACTATCATGTACGTACCAGCTGAGTGAGATGTGAAAGAAATACAGATACCAATCGAGCAGTATTAGCTATGGGGGAAATTGACTCGACCAACACCAGTTTGCTGTGAGGAAATTTTGCCTGAACAGTAGCAGTTCTAGGTGGTCCTTGTTTTTTTTTGTCGCATCCAAAGAACTAGATGTTTTCCTTTATTAGCGCCTAATATGGGACGCTGTCATTAGTGAGCCAATACCTTACCCTATGAGCCCTGTGTCTCCCTTATTTATTAAGAATAAAAACTATATTGATTTAGTTAGCCTTTCATTATCATTTATTTACCTACATTGAATTGGTAGGTATTTGACTAGGATAAAAAAAAGTTGCTTTGAAAACATTCATTACTCTGGGTTTCGTTTCATTTCAGGATCACATTCCCCAGTTTTTTATTTCAAAGTATCATGTGACAAATGTCATCCAAATCTAATCAGATGTTTACTGTTGTCAAGGTGATTAAATTACTCCAATCAAAACCTCTTGTTCTTCTAGCAGAATCTCACCGTTACATGAGGATGCACATATCAGCCTATCAGTACTTATACACCCAATGACCATCACCTTATTTTGCTGTGAAATGACAAGTAATTATTAACACACTTCTCATAAATAACTCCCACGACTTGCCCATCCTGGTTACAGATTTATATTGATGTTTAGATTGATGTTTAGATTGATGATATCTTTATTCAAAATAGTCCCACCACGTTTGTCTTTTTATCAGTTTAAACGAGCTAAACCTCTAACTCATTATTATCCATAATCTTCGTCATTGAAAACATGAATGAGAGATACACACAAGCCAGATGATTTTGTGTCTAACATTAACAATAACATAGTTTGCTTGTCTTTAGAGGTTTTTAACTGTGGGAAGAAACCAGAGGACTCAAGAGAAACCCCACGAGGTTGACCACGTGACTCTACTCCTTGTCACCTATGTGTAGGGAATTCGAAACCACATCAATGATAGACCTTATAATTTAATTTTAAACCTTTCGCCGTCTTCCATTAGCCCAGGTCAGGTGCAGAAGAGTAGGACGTTAAACCCCATTTCATTTCATTTAAACCATTCGGCCAATCAACACAATTTAAAATTTAATGTTGATCCTTTTCAATCAATATAGATGTTATCTTAACATTAAAATATGGACTCCCATTATCCAGTATCCAAGACACATTTTAAACTCCATGTGCGAAATAGTTTTCCCTGTGCTGATTTGGGTTTATTGTCTGATTTGGATTCGCAGTGGCTCAGTAAGTAAGAAGTTGGCCCGCTAACCTGAAGGTTTTGTTTTTAATTCTTGTGTTGGAAGAGGATTTTTGGGGGTGGTTTTCCATCGGCTTTAGCTCTGTCAGAGCAGACACTAGGACGCTTTATTAAGTCATATATTAGTTTGGTTGCCCAATATGTTAGATAATATCTGATTAACACATATTATTGTACACTGTGTAAGAGATAATGAACAAAAATAACGTATAATATTATTATATTATTATATTAAATAATGGTTTATTGTATTAGCTTTTTTGTAGTTGGGGGAGTTGGGATGGCCTAGTGGTCTAGAGTGCCACGGTTCGACCTCTAGCTGGCCGGTCACCTCTGGCTTACGGCTGTGGTTTCGAGCCCTGGTGTGGCATGAAGATAGGGGCGCCTTCTCAACCTCGTGGGTTTCCTCCGGGAACTCCGGTTTCTTCCCACGGCTAAAGACCCCTACACGCAAGCGAACTATTGAAATAAAATTTAAAAAAAAACGTATGTTAGTCCCGAAATGACCTGGTTGTGTTGAGTGGACGTTAAACCCATTTTTTCTCTCTCTCTTATTGTAGTTGGGTGGTCATGGGGCGCTGGGGGGAGGACATGGGTGAGGAAGGTGAGGTTAAGATATGTCACTTCAGTATGTGCCTAGTACCTCAAGATCTATGGGCAAAGCTGGATTTACCAACAGCCCTGAGCTTGGTATGCTGAAGTCTATTTCCACTAATCTGGAGGGAGTGCTTAATTTACCTTGCCAGGCCAAAACCTAAGGCCTCAAGATCTTGGGGCCCTCATTCCAAGGTATATCATATTTTTGAAACTATCTTATCATAAGCCTTTCTTGCAAGATATTTAACATGATCCGACAACGCTCTCGGCTTAAAATTTGCTTAATTGTGTTTTAAACACCATCCACTAGTTGTGAGGGTAGGGAATTTGAAGGGACCTCATAAGGGGACTTGTCTAGACCTCTCTTCATCTAAATCGGACACTGTATCTTGTCGTACTGTTACATCAGACTTGTTACAAATTAGATTTCATGTAAGGACATTATTGATCATTCACGCACATACTTGTAATTTCAAACTGAACACCTTCCCGTATTACCAACAGCTGTTCAGTTCCAACATATCAGTTTTCAAAAAACGTCTAAAAACAATATTTTATATTAAATTATGAAATTTAAAGCCCAAATAACAGTCTTGTTGTAACTGAATATTATGTCCCAATCTTCATTCTGGTCAACAAATCGTATTATTTTAGAATATTCCAATTAATTGATGATATAAATTTCATCTTAACACACCTATTTTAAAAAATTTGAAAAATTCAACCAATTGATTTGAAAAGTCTAACGTAAACCTTTTCAAATGTGACTTGGATTTTAAAATATTTCGACCCCTCTGGACAAGTAAAATAGGTTGTAATGGATAATTTACACAACAGGTAGGACACTTAAACATCTAGTACTTAGAATAAGGGTATTATTTATTTTCCGGAGCTGCCAAGCCAGCAAGAATGTTATTGTCCCTTTAAATTCATGTAATCTTTATGTATGAAATATGCAAGAATGGACATAAGGCACCTGTCAGACATGAATTATTACACAACTTAATATTATAATATAAAGCCTATGTTGTAAGTTAATTTGTGTCTGACAAAGTCTGGGATATGTGCCTTAATTATGTCCAGCTTGGAATACTTTAGCTCAAATTTTTAGTCGTTTTCTTGAAGTTTAATGAATAGTCTTGAAGGATGCGTTACTTAAAGCTGGTCCATGTACAGATATTTAGAGGTGGATCTGATGTTATTTTTATGATGATACTAGTGCAGTTTAAAATTGAGATATTTATGATTTAATCATTAAAAAAAACTGTCCGATTTGATATTATACAAAACATTTATATAATGCTGTCATCCCAAAGTGAAATGGGATTTAATACCCTATTTATCTGTAACAACTGGTCTAATGAAGACCGAGTCTTATAACCTGTGTGCTTCGATATACTTTACGTGCAAGTAAGACTAAGAGTTAACAAAATATTTGAATTTCAAAAATATTATTTAGTCAAATTTGTTTCCATCAAAACAGAAATTATTCTTAGAAGTTTCAACTACCGGGTAATAGGTTGATGTGTGTACAAATTTTCATAAACATGCCTTTAAACGGTTTAGATATAATATGTTCTCAAACAAAAACTATAAACCCAAAAAATGAGTGAAATTTGTTTCCATGGAAACACCTAACTGATAGATTCTAATTAGTGAAAGACACAACTATTAATATGGCTTAATGCACAAGTTCATAAATATAATTTTATGAAATGAAATGGGGTTTATTGTCCTACTGTTCTGCTCCAACTGGGCAATTAAAGATGGGTGTACGCCATACAGTATGCTATGGGGGAAATTTCGCCTGGACATCGGCAGGGATCTTTTACCTGCTAGCCAATATGTACATGGGACCACAGTTTTTTGTCTTATCCAAACGACTATACTTTGTCTATTGCCAGGCTCTTTGTCATGCACCACTGACAAGAGGCACCACTGGAAAATCCTAATGAACTTTCTCCGCAAACATAAAGATTGAACGAAAGACCTCAAAGTTGGCGAGCCAACGTCTTACTCACTAAGCTACTGTGGCTCCCTGGTGTATGAAATATGATCTGGGGGTTGGATGGTCGAATGGTTTAATGTGTGCACTTTAGATTCTAAGGTCTGTGATTGAGTCATGTGGCGTGGTTTTTATTTCACATTTGAACGTGGGTTTTCCCTTGGGTTGTCCATTTTCCTCCCACTGCAAAGCCTACACAAAGCGAATTATTGAAATAAATATACACCGTATTAGTCCCGAAATAACCTGGTTTATATCGAGTGACCCTTAAACCCTTGGGCAATAATTTTAAAAGATGAACTTATAAATAATAAAACATGCATATCTTTATTTTCCATTTTTACGCATCATATTGATTCGTAATTACAATTAAAAACTAATCAGGCATTGATCGTTATTCATACTATTGGATATACTTGTATAACTTTCTATTTATTGACTACCAATCTCTGATGGCCCAGGTGTCATATTGTTTGTCATAACGTATAATTTACGTAACATGTCCAACTACATCCTGTTTATAATTGACATATTTAATACAGGTGAAATAGACCTTGCGTTACATAAATAAATTTCTATCTGTAGGGGGGCGACTAGCAAATAAAATCAGGTTTAAAATCTTACTTTTCTGTATCAGTGGTACTAATGGAAATGGATTTTTCATACAATTCGAGCACCTAGACACATTTCATTCCAGTGTCCTATATATTAAAAATACCTGAAGTGTAATCTACCTAACCTCAGGGATTTTCACCTATTTAGCACCTGTAGCTTGCTACTGCTCTCTCTTTCCCTCTCTCCTTAAATCAGGTTACATTCAACCACTGATAAGTTCAATCAGGTTATGGCCTACCACTGATTTAGGTTACAGACATCCAATCAAGTTACAGCCTACAACTGACAAGTAGCAATAGATATCTGGGCCCACCACTGACAAGTTCATTCAGTAACGACCTACAACTGACAAAATAAATGGGGTTACATTGTACCACTGACACGTTAAATTGGGCTACTGTACACTACTGCCAGTGTTCAGTTGGGTTACAGCCTACCACTGACGTGTTCAAACGAGTAACAACCTACCACAGTCTACCACTGATGAGTTAAAGGGCTAATCCCGATAACTTTTTGGAGAATAAAACTGCTTAATTTTGTGTTAAAAGCGCTTAAAATCCTCTACCCAAGGGCAGAGAAACTAACTCAGTATTTGTGTTACGTTTTCAAGCAACTTAAACCCGTCAATCTTCATCTCGAAAGGAAAGTGGTGCCCCAAGCTGTAAAACCAGGCTTCTTTTATTAAAATAATGTGTAGGTGAAATTTACCTTTTGATATCAAGTACAGTACATGGGTCATTCACTATATACAATGTAGACCTCTTAATAAACGAGAGTCAATTATCAGGTCATCAACGAAAAAAATGACCCAAATTCTTAAAAGGGTTAGTGTTCGGATAAGCAGTTTTGACGACTAAATAGTTGAGCTGAAATTTTGAGACACGATAAATACACCATTCTGCGATATTTTGGCGCTTAAATTTCATACATACTTGGACTTTAATTTTTGAGACCCTGTTTAAAACGGGATAGTCCCTTTAAGTTAGATTACAGCCTATCACAAACAAGTTCACTTCGGTTAAAGCCTTCCACTGACACATTCCATCAGATTAAAGCCTACCACTGACAAGTTCAATTGGGAGTTCAAAAATTAATATATATTATAAAATATAAGTGTTTCACAAATTAAATTTATTTACTTATTACAGAACATAAAACATACATTTGATTTGATTTCCTTTTTTTCTACTTTGTAATATAATATTTCCTACATATACATGTATGATGTAACAGCTTGTACAATATTAAACCATGTTATTACTACTTTTCTCTTAAATATATTAAAATATTGATTTGTTTCCGACATGACTGAATTATAACAATTGTCTACTTTTACTTAAGACATTTATGAATAGGTCTTTATCTACATTCTACTATGTCACTGCACACACGTGGTGATTGGTGTGCTTTCAATATTTGTCCACGTTTCCATGTATTATCTTAATATTATTTGTACACCTGTGCTAGACGTAGGAAAAAAAATCAGTCAGATTTATTGATGTTTTTTTTCTCTCTCATAATGGAGAGTGTTCTGTATATTTTTTTAGATAATAGTTTTGAGTTTGATTAAAGGAGTGAGAGTGAGTGCGAGAGGGGTGGGGAAAATTTACCCCGGTTTAATCCGTGCTAAAATGTACTCAGATTGATTATTTTCATATTTGATTAAGAAAATCAACGGTAATTAGTAGATAATCTGGCTTGGATTCACTCAGGTTAAAAAGAGGACCGTTAAAAGATTGTAGGTGCTGCTGGGGCTTGTGTTGACTATTTTCTATATAGTAATAAAGTAGGAGAACAGCACTACACACAAGCTCAATAAAACAGATAAAACAAACATAGATATCTTTGTAAATACTGAACAGAACTAAATTCTTTTTGTATTGACGTCATGTGATCTGTATGTACTTTACAAATTCTTAGATTTAGGGCAAACTTGTATTTTCAGTCTTCAAAGAAAATCCCCCAAACATCAACTGATAATTCAGCTGACAGCGAAAAAACTTAATCCATATATTTGTATGAAAAGGGGGACCACACCACACACAATTATTCAAGACAATCCTACGCACATTAGAAAGAGACACTTCAAGCAACGAACGTGCATATCAGATCAAGTAAATGGATCTGCGGGCTAACCGTATGTAGCCAGTCCACTGAAACATTTAAAAGACAAATGGCTCCTTTAACAATGCTTTTTGTTTACATTTTTATCACCTATCCATGCCCAGATATTTAAACAATTTCATGTGTGTTAGGTTTATGTATACAATGATGATAAACTATATTGAAAGTAAGGCATCTCTTCCAGAGAGAGATAATTTTCATAAACTGTGACAAAAAGAGATAGAAATGGGGTTTAATGTCCACTTAACACAAAACTAGCATATAGGTCACGTCAGGAATAATATATCCCCCGGTCCATTCACTATTTTTGAATTGTTTGTTTGTTTGTGGTCTCTGAGTATGATGTCTTGTCCATATATTTGTTTTTGTATAAATTATGTGTGGTGCAGTCCCCCTGCACTTACTAAATGGTTCCATTCTACTTCAATAATTCCCACGTGTGTAGGGGTCTTGAAAATTGGGAGGAACTGGAAGACCGAAAGTAAACCTTACGTTGTTGGACAGGTGATTCTCCTACTACTTGTCATGTACAAGTGGGGAAATGCAAAACCGCATCCCTTTACTCAGTAACAGACCTTATGATCTAACATGCATACATTTAGTCCCATTCAATCCCAGTGTGACTATAAGGCTTTCAAAACAAACAAAAAATTAGAAATGTTTTGTTTTTGTTGTGGCACGTTTATGCGAATCACAAAAATCATCAAAAAATATAACAAATACAAAACTTACCTGCTAAGTGAATAACTGCTTCATCAAATTTTATATCTCAAAGAATCAGCTTACGTAATAAGTTAATAATTCCACGCTTAAATTACCAAAAATTACAAGATGATTTCGTCACACTTAAATTAATGAAAATGTGCGATTTAGTAATTTTTTCTCAAGTTCGACACACTTAAAGAAATTGATAGAGTTTTTTGTCAACTTTGCCTAAGACGAGCGAAAATCGACATTGAGATAAAAGAAATATCACCACTAAAACATTTAGTCAACTTTCTCGACACAGAAATTGATAAAAATCACCATTTTTTGTTAACTTTCTTGAGTCATTCTTCAAAACAGAATAATAACACTAGAATTGATTAAAATCACCACTTTTTTGTGTCACACTTCAAAATATCTCTTCAGGTTTTTTTAAAATTTTCTTGACACTGAAATTAATAAAATATCACAACTTTAGTATAGTGTGAAAAAATCATCACTTTCTTGTGTCACACTTCAAAATCACTCTTCTGGTTGTTTTTTTTTTAATTTTCTTGACACTGAAATTAATAAAAATCACAACTTCAGTAACAGTGAGAAATATCAATCTGTTGTTTTAAATTATTGTTTACCCTAGTTGAATCACACAAACATATATCCAAGAGAAAGAGTTTTAGTATTACCTCCAACGTGGAGTACTCGAGACTGACTGTTCCTACATCCAGTGTAGTAGTAGTAGCATTGAGACACAAAGTGTATAATTCCTATACTAGCAGTAGTGTGGAGTATAGTATCCGATGTGTATTGATTCATCATAACATATTTTATACTCCTATAGAAATCTGCCAGTATGATAAACAATTATAGACTAAAAACCACATGCTTCTAAAATCAATTAGACACATACTTCCAGCCATTGTTTATTACCTATCCTTAGCATTCTGGACGTTATTTCTTTACAAAACACAAAAATCTTTACTTGCATACAATGGGTATATAAAACAATTCAAGAATATTGAAATGAGATAAAAATGATAAATTGTTTTTCAATATTTTATTGATCTTGTATGAATAATTAACACGACCATATGAAATATTGTTTTATATGTAATTAAAGAGAAGGTCAATATTTTTTTAAATTAACGCTATGTTTCTAGTTTGATTAAAGATGTCAAAATGTTGTTAATTGGTGTGTAGTGGGATTAGTCTAATATCCTCTTTGACCTGCCCCCTCCATCCCATATGATCATTATATAGCCAAGCTAGAATGGTAAATTATGACACTTAAATCCCATTTTTATATATATATAGTCTTCATTTAACTCCAGAAAATAATATATACATTTAAAAAATAGTTTCTACATAATGATATTTATATAGTGCATTCTTCAAGTCTAAGAAAAACGCCTTCTCAAAAGTGCATTTGTATTGCTCTCATTAGTCCAGGAGAGCCACAGTGGCTCATTGAGTAAGACATTGGCTGACTAACTTGGATAGCCAGTGTTCCATCCCTGCATTGTCTGAGAAAGTTCAGCCAGAATTTTCTGGCATAATTCGTCCTTAGTGGTGTACGATAGAGGCCATAGAGACTATCAAGGGAAAATGTATAGTACCACGGACAGGACAAAAATATTAGGATGCTTGAATAGAACCCTTTATTGGTGGAATTTGAAATAAGAATAGGCCATAGCACCGCTGTCCAGGCAAAATATCCCTTATAGCACACTGCATGGTGTGTGTCTGTCTTCATTATCCCATTCCACTGGCCTGGCTGGTAAAGAAAAGTGGAACTTAGAATATAAAAGACATTGCAATAAAGTAAAACAATAAGATAATTAAACTTGTTAATGTGTCAGCTGTCAACACTCTGTCATTAGATTTGGAGCTTAATGTCTAATTAATAATGAAGGATTATTAGAAACATAAGAATAATAGAAATAGGTAATTGAATAATGAACAAATGAATTATTGAAATACTGAACAAGTCACAAATTTATCATCATAAACCCCAATTCTTGATTTAACCCGATTGATGAGAAGACCTGAGTGTAGTAACGAGGTTTGATGAGAGGACTAGGTCTCAAGAAGGAGAGAAATTAGTCATTTTGGGATAAACATATAGTTCAAATTTAATTCAGTAATTTGGTTACTCATAAGGATTTTTAGCTGTAGAAGAAATCCCACAAAGGTTGGACTGGTGACCCTACGGGCTTGTGATGTACAAACAGGGGTATCAAAATCAATAACATACATATCTTATGATACTAGACATATTTACCGATATTCTAAGGACATAACTCTTTTTTTTTATTTAAGCAGGTGGATTTAGACCAAAATTAAAAATCATGTGTCAACAAAAATTATTAAAATTCGTAGATAATATAAATGGGTGCACCTTGTTATTCAGAAATGATACAACCCACATCTAGAAAGATAGGTTTAGTATACGAAACATTTAATATCATAGATTTAGCTGTTCAAGTTATCAAAATTCAAAATTGATACACCTGTTTGTTTGAAGACCTTAACTCTGTGTATCGATCTAAAGTCAATTGAATGATAACTTTGGTCTCTAAAGCATCCACAAAATTTTTCAAAGTTATCACTGTCAGTAATAATTGGAAATCGTTGAAAATCAATAGGGTTCTTCATCTCATGAAATCAAATACTGTGTACAAATTTGAAGTCCAAAGAGTGTCCACAAGCAATTGTGGATGCCAAACGAACTGATGGGTGGATGGGCAATGGCAATATACATCCATATTACAGTGTGGACATATAAAAACAAAAAACTGATTTTAAGATGATAGATTATAATTGGAATAATTATTTAAAAATCTTAAAACATCTGTTACCAGTGCTAATGACTAAAGACTGCAATTCTCAGGAGTCATACAACCCACAATCAGAAGAACTGAAATGAAATGGGGTTTAACATCCTGCTGTTCTGTTCCTAACCTGGGCTAATGAAGACGGGCATACGCCATACAGTGTACTATGAGGGAAATTTTGCCCGGGCAGCAATGCTACAGCCTACTCTTATATCGTATTCCAACTGCCAAGGGATCTTTTATGTGCATGCCAATGTGTACATGGGACATCGATTTTTTGTACCCATCAGAACGACTAGACAGCCATCCTTGTCAGGCCCTCCGTCCTGCATCACTGACAAGGGGAAACCACGCCGGAAAATCTTGATGTTTCTTTTCAACAATGCAGGGATCGAATATCCGAGCACCAGACTAGCGAGCCAGCGTCTTACCCACTTAGCCACGTGATCTCCCAGAGAAGAACTGAAGCCTGATGTTAAGATGACAGATTATAATTGGAATTATTATTCAAGATTATTTGTTATCAGTACTAATTCATCACTACCCACAACCAGAAAAATAGAAAACTGATTTGGAGATGATTGATAATTCACTTTTATTGGTAATCCAACACTTTTAATATGTATGAGAATTTTCCAAGAACTTTCGTGAATTTTTTCTGTTCTTCATCTTCTGACGCCACAAAAAAAAAAATTTAGAACACAGATTAAAGATGGCTGTGAGTGATATAAAAGCACTTAATCAAGGAAATGATAATTTCTAACTGTGCGTGCTTCTCTGTTTCAACCAAGTTCATTCAGGACTAAATCTTAAAGGGTGTATGGCTCTATTCTATGGAACCTTAAAATAGATGAAAATGGGTCTGAAAACACATATTAATGCTATGTGAATGTATACATTCGGGTTTAATATGAATGTATATAAATGGGTTTAATATGAATGTATATAAATGGGTTTATATTCATTCTTTTTTTCACATTGGATAACAATGTCGATATTGATTGAAATGGACCAATATTACATTTCGATTAGTGTTTTTAATTTTTAAATTTTATGGAAAATATTGAGTGAGAGGGTTAGCTCCTTTAAAGTAGCAACATCGTTATTAGTTTATAAAAACCAACCACCTCCAGTCTTTGTTTAAGTAGCAACATTGTTATTAGTTTATAAAAACCAACTACTTCCAGTCTTTGTTAAAGTAGCAATATTTGTCATTAATTTATAAAAGTCAACTACGTCCAGTCTTTGTTAAAGTAGCAGTACTCCCTTAAAAGTTGTTTGTATAACTATAACCCAAAACATTATGAGTAAACCACCTTCTGTAATAAATGAAACGTGGTTTAAAGTCTTGTAGATGCATATTCATCAAATTGTTTAATTACAAGAAGTTGAGTGATTGCTGTGGACATTTACAATGTAATTTTGATGAAGTAGATATTAGTTCTTGTTGTTTCATGACTTGTGAATGGATGTCGGATCATTGTGGGGGTTCACTTTCAGATCTTTATTTAGAGTTGGCATGTCGTCATGCCAAGTGGCCCACATTGAATCAATAACTGATTGTAGCAATAAAACAATGTGTATATCTAGGCAATCACAGGATCATTCAAAACAGCAGATCCTTCAATTTGCCATATGATGTCGCTGTTTAAAGCAAGAATTTCATATTTTTAAGTTACATATTTAAAATGTATTAATATAAAGCCTTAAAATAGATGGTATCTATAAACAGTCCTACCTTGTTAAAGAATGATCCTATTAATCCTATAATTCACTATTGCCAGTTGAGAAATTGGCAAAAATGTCATTTTCAACTTCAAATTCAAACGTTGGAAGATAGCTATTGCATAGGAGGAGGGGAGGAAATAGAAAACGGGGAGGTAATTTTGTTATTATTTCCTGTGTGAATGAATTGTAAGTGTTGGAAATAATGCTTATGATCATAACATAGTGAGTTGGCAACCTATCAGCAAAAGACATTGAATTAGTTATGTTTTGACTTTCTTAGAAAATATGAAATTCTCGCTTTAAATCCCAGTATCATCCGAGAATAATCTTTGACACTTTGGAAAAACTCATCCAATGTACGCGCACGTGAAAGAACCCTTGGCAGTTGGAATTCGACAAACATAAATCAGAATCCATGCTGTCTACTCTCCAAGCCCACATCATAGAAATGAAATATATCAGTCTAAAAATGACCTGAGTATTGTGGTGATTCTGTATGAAACCGGATTCCATTCAATATTTAATTTGAAATTTCCCACACAAATATTAAAATTGTTTATCTGTTTTCGACATCAAACGTTAATTCTATTGTGCTGCTGGGAATATTCCAGTATCTAAACATATTCATTATTGAAGAGTGTATTCATAGCGTGTGTTTTAATGCAAAAGATGTTATCTCATTCTCTGGTCTGTTTTTCAGTGGTTGAATGAAAATCTGATTTTTTATACCCACGTTTATGGTGGTTGTCAATATCTTGTGTTTTCAGATATTAATGTCATCATCTCCTTTTATTCAATACTTGTCGATCTGAACATTAATTTAATATTTGGGAAGAAAAGATTATTCCACGTCTTAGAACGACAAAATACAAAACTTTTAACAATTTATCTTCGTTATCAAATCCACGTCTTAGAACGACAAAATACAAAACTTTTAACAATTTATCTTCGTTATCAAAGTCGCAATGTGGTTTAATTTGTTGTTTGTCCTACATAAAATGCTTTTGTCATGAAATAGATTTAGAAACAAGTGACTTCTGAAAAAATCAATGAAAAAAAATTAGTAGGTACTTGAATTTTTTATATCTTTTTTTTTCCATTCTCATTTTAAGTGATTGAGACAACTTTTTTATTTTATCCTGGGTCTAATTAAGTTAAAGTGACGATGTGTCATTTGCATGTGTCATTTGCATTTTTCGTTAAAATATCAAATTTCTCACCCCTTAATCTATGAGAGAGAGAGAGAGAGAGAGAGACAGAGAGAGAGAGAGAGTGTTTAACATCCACTCCACACAAACTAGGTCCTTTTTGGACTACGGTATAGTTCAATTTTATTTTAATAATTCACTTGCGCGTAGGGGTCTTTAGCAGTTGGAGGAAACCGGACCACCTGAAGAAAACCCACAAGGTTGAACAGACAACCCTACTTTTCGTCACGTTCAACTAGGGAATAGAAACCATGCCAGTTGACTCAATGGCAAACCTTATGATACATCATAGGTTTGTGCATCCTTCTGACCTGGTTTTGTTTCTGGAGCATAAACCATTCAACCCATCAACCTATTATAGCAGTTTGTTCTTTTGCTTATTAGAAATAGACATTTCCTGGATTTAATCATTTTTGTTTCTCCATGGAAACTAATTTGTCTTTGGATGGTAAAACTTGAATTGTGTTGTGGACTTGGCAATAGGTTTCATACATTGTGGGTTGGGTGGCTTGTACTTTAGATCACGAGATCTGCCATTTTGTCAAGTTGTATGGTTTTGATTCCTTGTTTGTACATGATCCTTTGGATCCGCCGGTTTCTGCCCACTGCTAAAAGACCCCCTTAAGCAAATTGTTGAAATGAAAATTGAACCAAATCTTAGTCCCGAAATGACCTTAAACCTCATTTGTCTCTTTTTCTTAAGTTCATTCATGTTTTTAGACGAAGTAGACTTGTAACATTAGGAATTCTTATGAAGACCCTTTAAAAAGAAAAAGAAAGAAATATGGTGTAACCCATGGGTTCCATGTCGGCCGTATATGCCGGTCGGGATCGAGGGCTTTGGAAAATGACCGAAACTGGATCAGACCTGTAGGTCATTTCGCACGCCGGAAAGATATCATATTTTGTGCTAAATCTTAAAATCCGGGAGACGACTAAACTCTGTGCGTGCCGTTATCTAAACTGTCGGGTATAATAAAATTAACAGTGTTCAGTAGTCCACAAAGGAAACCACTGCCAATTAATTATCTCTGTGTATATTGCTCTAATCACAATTAATGGAGGAGCAATATCAAACAGATTAAAAGCTCAACATGTAATCAGTTTACTTCTATAGGTGTGTTTTGTTTTACAATTAGTGATACTGTGATCATTCTTTAAGTTGAGTTGTTGTTACAGCATATTTGCCGACTTTCATCGCTCGTGCGGCAATTCACTGTTTGAACATCAAACAAATTAAAAACTTTTCTTTGATGTCTTCACTTGATTACAAGAGTTAATTGTATCCACGTTTAGAATGATATAGATATATATATATATCAGAAATGTAAGCATTCTCTATATCATTTCAAAATGTTGAAATTCCTCACTTCTTAGAATATCAAAAGAAAAGAAAGCGAGATGACGATATTGCTGTCAATGAATCCGACCTCCTTTCTTCAACAACGGCCCACGAGGATGACAGTTCTGCTCTGAAAAACAAAGTCAGCCGTAAAATCTCTACTAAATGGTCACAAATATTCCCATGGTTAAGATATGATATTCCCACAGAAAAGATGTATTCCCAGGTGTGTTTTTAATCCATTTTTTCCTTTTATATAACAATTGATAGACGTCATTTGGTTAAAACAATGAGCTTTTACGATCGCCGCCATTTTGAAATATGTGCAAATGTCTTGACATGTTATAAGAGTTAAAATACTAGCACGATATTATTTGAGCTTTTAAAATATCAATACGAGTTAATAAATTGATAAGTTTAAGAATTATGTTAATTATTGTACATGTGTATGACTTTGAATTATTTACGTGAGCTAATCATTCGGAACTACTTTTCCCCCGTGTATGGAGAAAATAGTCAACCGCGGAATATGTCACGTACGCACTGAAAACGGGGATTCTCGCACCAAAACACAATTAAAACCAAGTAACGATGTTCCTTGAGCATGACAAATCTTGACGAATTAATGAGAATTTCTACGAAGGGGCCACCACTTGCAGAATTTCAACCGACACGTGCTTCACAGAATTAGAAATCCTGTAAAAACCGACGAGTATATACGGATGATGTCGCAAACAAATTAAGAAAATAGATAAATGAATGCATCTTGTTATTTCTACTAGCACATCATGCACAGACCCGGGGTAGAACCCTATTTCATTCATTCATCTCCGACTCATTAGAAAAAAAAGATTTGCTTAAGGACAACTTCATCCACTGTCACCCACCTACCTCATCAGAAGAAAAAGTACCTCAACCCAAGGCAGTAGTGCCTTTTTTTCTATTAGATCTCCTTGTTTAACCCTCCCCCTTCCTCCCTCTCTCCTAATCAGAGCAAAAGATACCTCAAATCAAGGCAGAAGTTCTTTTTTTTATTATTAGACCACTTCGTATCCCCTTCCCACCTCCCTCATCAGCAGAAGAGTACCTCAACTGATGGCAGAATTGTTTTACTTATGTATTGATGAATTTTGCTGACAGACCGATATAGGAGATGAATAATTAAAGGAAACTACATTCATTTCTAATGTCATTTATCTTCTCTGATTAGCCATCATCTGCATTCAGAATCAAATTCCAATTAGCATCCATCTTGCTGCATTAGAATTACAACCTAGGAAAGAAACAGACTTCAATCTAACCATTCGTTTGGATGCAGTTGAAGCATATACAATAGGCTATAATTGATTTTATGTATTTTTATTAATCATGTTATAAATGAAGCGAGGATATCCATTTCATATTACTTATTCTTTTTAATTATTATTCTCATCCTGTTTAGTGATCTGGATGGGAAAATTCTATATCTTACTTCTGGGACCCATGCAGAATCAATGCAAGAAGCATGTAATTATCTGTGTGTTCACATCAAAGTTATAAATAACAACGAACAGAATTATAACTAGAAGCCACAATCCATCTTATTGTATTGTCAACTAACAGAAAAAAATGACGAACATTGCAAAACCGGCCCATGGCCATCTTGTGCAGAAGTTTGTATAATGAACTATCCACATGTATGTTGACAGAGACTCCATTAATTAAAAGGAAATGATTGAATGATTCTATATTTTTACACTCATCTTCAAGTGCACCTACTTTGTCATATTTATATACTATAGCCAATTATTTGAACGTAACCTGTGCTGCAGATATATATCTTTGGTGATTTATTCAAAAAGTTCCCTTGTACAAAAACTGGGTGATTTGCTGATATATTTGGACTAAAAACATTTGTGTTAGCTGACTGACAGACCGATATATACGCCCAATTCAACACAAGAAAACAAACAACCGTGATGTGTGTGAAATGTCATTTAATTAATGACGGAAAATGGCATTTTATAAATGACAGAATATTTGTTTATCAAATATAAAAGAATACAAAATAATTACCAATAAAATTGTAGAACCCATTTTAGTGTTGGGCTTAACTAATTAGAAAGTGGCCACACGCTGATTACACATACAAGAAGGATATAAATAAAGAACATGGAAGTGGAGAACATAATAAATGAACTAATATTAAACCAGGTTAGCTGGAAGCGGGCTACCCAAACCCCCTCCGTTCATACGGCCGGGGGAGGTAGGATTTAACCAGAGTGCTAGGACCAGCTGAAAGATGTTTACTCATCCCCCTGGGAAAGAAAGGTACCGAGACTAAATATCACCAGATAACTAATAAACTGATAATGTAAAAGAAACAACATGAAAGACAAATTGAAATCAATACAAAAGTTATATAAATGTGAAAACACATAATACTTGGCGGGTCCAACATCACTTTTAAGGTGGAGAAGGGGAGGTGGTGGGAGAAAAAATTTAATTGACTGCACTCAGTGATGACAAGAAATCGAATGAACAAAAGCCCGGGAAAATTGCCTTGAATAGATGCAACTTGCGCGGGAACTGCTGCGATTGGACCAGCCAAGTGAACACAATTTATGTCGTCACAACACAAATCATATTATGCTGCGCATAATATTCATTTGTGTTAGCTGACTGACAGACCGATATATACGCCCAATTCAACACAAGAAAACAAACAACCGTGATGTGTGTGAAATGTCATTTAATTAATGACGGAAAATGGCATTTTATAAATGACAGAATATTTGTTTATCAAATATAAAAGAATACAAAATAATTACCAATAAAATTGTAGAACCCATTTTAGTGTTGGGCTTAACTAATTAGAAAGTGGCCAAACACATCACACCCATTAAGGTGGGATGGCGTGCCCAACACATATTCACACTTATTAATGTATAATAATTTTGCTTCAAATCTTTCTCAAAACATTGTTATTGCCAAGGAATACTCCTGCTATAAAAAATCGATTAAAGATACATTATGTAAGATTTAGATAAAGAGCTAGCCATTCCTGCTGTAAAAGTTCGAAAATAGATAATGTAAAATGAATAATTTGAAAATTTCATTCAAATTACTCTATTGCAAGCCAAGATATTAGCCTATGAAGGTTTGACAAGACATGTGCAATAATTTCAACAACAGAACTGGTTGTTCGAAGCTAAGTCTCGCCCTTCCATTTTTAGCTTAAATCAAAATACGGCTGAACTGTTCCAGTCTATTTGATATCTGAGAAATCTGATGCCATCAAGAATTGATTATTGCCTGGATAAGTTAATTAATGTCTAATTGATAATTTAGAAAACATTTCAGGCCTAAAGAAAGATTTGCAATAAGCTGATTTAGCCCTTGCATAATGCATGTTCAAAAGAGGTCATGTTTTTGTCACGTGACTCACCTCTCGTATTACTAATCAACAGGTAATTGAAAATACCAATATGCCTATTGTACACGCAAAACACAAATTTATAGAAATGGGATGAGATTTGACGTGTAAATACTGAAAATATATTCTACAATACAGTACGAAAAGGCTAAATTCACCAAAAGTAATACCTGATATCTCAAAATTGGACTCAAGTATTATGCAAAGACATATTTGTTGTATATATGTATACATCCAGGAAATTGTTTTATAATACATCACCTACCTGAGAAATGAAATTGTTACATTTCGTCTTTTTTATCATACAATTCCGCAGATAGCATATTCCAGTTGGCAAAAAAATATATTAACATGACTTTTACATAGAACTTATTAAACATTTTGGCAGAAAAAAATTGAAAGCCTATGTGAGCTCTGACCATAGAAATAAAATGAACACTTAAGTCTCAAAATAGAAATACAAATGGCCACATATTAAACCATTTTGATTCAAGACATGCTGAGTTTGATCAGTTGTTGTTTGTAGAAGCGGACGTTGCGCTCCACTGACTGACTGATTAACTTGATCATGTGATGTTCGTGGAATCTGTTGGATATTTAACACAGATTAACGTAATCTACTTTAATATCAGCCTTTATTTAATCTTCTAACAGACAGACAGACAAAATGGACACATATCTGATTTCTCTTTCCCTTTCCAATGGCGTAAGAAAAGACGTGTGCGATGACAACGTGAAAGAAATTGATGTAATTAGCTAATGTGTCTGCCCCAGACAATGGCAGTTAAAACAATCTGCATCAACACAATACATCGGCAATGACAAAAGTGAAACATCTCACAAGCAGACGGCAAGTTGCCGACATCAGACGCTATTCATCAAAACATGGAAATCAAGTATTGACTTGTGCCGTCTGATTTTTATGTTTTCTTCGAAGAACTGAAATTTGTTTCTTGATCTACCATACATGGCTTATTTGAAATCTACATATTCCGTTATCTGAAGGTTTTTGTGAGATCTATAAGCTTTGTATTAGGAAGAGTTCTTCTTTGATCTTTCTTTAAAACGACGTCATCTTTCTCGCTCATGGAAAAACTTTTCTGCTCCAACTGGGATAATAGAAATGTGCATATGCCCTGTACTGTGTGAGGAGGGATAATTTGCCTAAACAGAATGACTAGTCCTACACTATTTTGAATTCGAACCATCAATTGTTCACAGGACCACATTTTTTTATCCAATCTGAGTGACTAGACATTGTTACTGTTGACCACTAGTCTAGTGGCACTAGAAGCCACGATTGAAAGGAAAATCTAGAGGGAACTTTCTTAATTCCAGTAATTTCAAATTTGCATGAATTCCTCCGAATGGCATTTTGAAGAATTAGCACCTCGTGATTTATCCAGTGAAGAAAAATCTCAATGAAATCAATAAGCAAAGAATCAAAACTTCTTTAAAAAAGGATAAAAAAATTTGATATTGACGATAGTTTTTATTGTGTCGTAGATCAATAAAATCTATTAAACTTAATTGATTGCCCCTCAAAAAATGAATGAAAAAACACATGACCTATTTGACTAATTAAGTGCCTTCGGAATGTTTCCCGAAGATATCTCGTGAGTAATTTTAATGGAAACAAATATTTCAATCACTCAATTCCTTCAATCTCCGATTGCCGGCAATAAGGTATAGATTTCTTTTCAGTCCAGAGTAAAGGAAATCCAGGCTGCCATAATGAAGCCAGCGATTCCTTGATTTGTATGGAATAATGGTAAAATAATATTAATTTCCAGGTTGTAGTGTAAGAATCATTATATTTAATAAGAATCGTCATTAAAAGGACTAGTTGATTGATATAGATACATCAGACAATAGACAAGATGATTAATGTGTGAGAGAGAGGGAAAGAGAGAGGGAGAGAGAGAGGGAGGGAAGGAAGGAAAAGGAAAGAGAGAGAGGAGAGAAGAGAGGGAGGGAGAGAGATATTTCTATGGTTCCTTGTGCTAAGTGATGTAGAAATATTTTGCCTGGGCAGTGGCAATTTCAATTTGATTTCCTACAGACAAGGGTTCCACTACCTGCATGCGAATATCTATGAAGACAGGGGGGACTCCAGATCTGTGAAGGCCAGGTTTTAAACATTATGAAGATTTATTTTGGTCCACACCAGGACATTTTAGTTCATCAGTGCCCTGGAAAACACAGTGTCTACACATAGTGGAATTTGTAAAATAAATCAAGGATAATATATGTCCTGACACGAAGTACCTGCATTTCGAGTAGATCAGATGAACAAATAAAATCATTTGATCATTTCCTTTTAATTAATGGAGTCTCTGTCAACATACATGTGGATAGTTCATTATACAAACTTCTACACAAGATGGCCATGGGCCTTTGTTGCAATGTTCGTCATTTTTTTCAGTTAGTTGACCATACAATTAGATGGATTGTGGCTTCTGTTTGTTGTTATTTATAACTTTGATGTGAACACACAGATAATTACATGCTTCTTGCATTGATTCTGCATGGGTCCTAGAAGTAAGATATAGAATTTTCTCATCCAGATCACTAAACAGGAAGAGAATAATAATTAAAAAGAATAAGTAATACGAAATGGATATCCTCGCTTCATTTCTAACATGATTAATAAAAATACATAAAATCAATTATAGCCTATTGTATATGCTTCAACTGCATCCAAACGAATGGTTAGTTTAAAGTCTGTTTCTTTCCTGGGTTGTAATTCTAATGCAGCAAGATGGATGCTAATTGGAATTTGATTCTAATTGCAGATGATGGCTAATCAGAGAAGATAAATGACATGTGAAATGAATGTAGTTTCTTTTAATTATTCATCTTCTATATTTGGCTGTCAGCAAAATTCATCAATACATAGGTAAAACAACTCTGATGCCAGTTGAAGTACTTTTCTGATGATAGGGAGGTGGCAACGTCCAGGAGAAATACGAAGTGGTCTAAGTAGTAATTGACAAAAAAACACTTCACCTTGAGCTGAGGTACTTTTCTTCTGATGGGAGGGGATGAAGGAGGAAGGATGAGGGAGAGGGGAGAAGCAGTGTAAGGCTGAGGTACTTTCCTACTGATGAGATGGAAGGGGCCTGAAGGGTACATACTGTAGTGTAATAAGAAAAAATACTTCTGTTAGAAATGAATAAATGAAGTGGGGTTTAGCATCCAACTTTTCTTCAATACTAGGTCTAATGAAATGAAATGGTGTTTAACGTCCTACTTTACTGCTCCGACTAGGCTAATGAAGATGGGTATGCAACATCAGTAGAAATGACATTACTGAACATGGAGGGATTGGAATTGATATGAAAATGAAATGAAATGCGGTATAACTTCCTATTGTTCTGCAGCAGCAGGGCTAATGCAAACAGGCATACTCGATATACTGTGTATAGGCTACCATAAGGGAAATTTTACCAAGACAGTGGCGCCATGACTTACTCTTATATCAAATACCAACTTATATATAAAAAGTACATGATAATTTGTTTTCATTGATTTTCAGAAACTGCTTTATGATACAGCATATTTATGTAGGACAAACGGCAAATTATACCACATTGCGACATTGATTACAAAGATATATTGTCAGTTGTAAAAGTTTTATATTCCTTTATTCTAAGACGTCTATAATCTTTTCTTCCCAAATATTAATTCAATGTTCGGATCGACACGTATTGAATAAAACAAGATAATGACATTAAGTGTTTTACTTCCATTCATATCTGAAAACACAAGATATTGACAACCACCATAAACAGGGGTATAAAAAATCAGATTTTTATTCAACCACTGAAAAACAGATCAGAGAATGAGATAACATCTTCTGCGTTAAAACACGCGCTATGAATACACTCTTCAATAATGAATATGTTTAGATACTGGAATATTCCCAGCAGCACAATAGAATTAACGTTTGATGTGGAAAACAGATAAACAATTTTAAGATCTGTGTGGGAAATTGTTTTAATTATCATTATTTGAGTGAATTTCAAATTAAATATTGAATGGAATCAGGATTAATAAAGAATCACCACGATACTCAGGTCATTTCTAGACTGATATATTTCATTTCTATAATGACAAGTGAGGTGTGGGGTTGGAGAGGAGACAACATGGATTCTGATACCACGTATACGTCAGTCCTGACCAGTGAAGGTCTGGTTTAAGAAAATCCAAAATCTAAATCAAAATATACCCCCTGCAATGATCCAGTATTCATGAAGCGATCAGAACCATTATCTACTTCATCAAAATTACATTGTAAATGTACACGGTGATCTGTGCTGCACTTAATTGATCACTCAACTTGTTGTAATTAAACAATGTGATGAATGTGCACCTGCTTGATCTACCGAGAAGAATTAAACACTTAAATACGAATTGATCTTCATCAACATTAATTATTGCACTTGCTGAAAATATGATCTATTGAACTCTATAACGGCACTAATTCCATGCAAACTAGAATAATGTGAATCGGTACAAGTGAAAATAATGTGTTTTATATCATACCAATTGTAGGATATGTATACATGTATATGATTTTAGATCTTGATATTTCATTAATCCTTGACCAACAGTAGTACAAACAATAAACATACTTTATGCTGTTTCATCATATAGCATTTCGCGTTATACAATTTTTATGGGAGTTTTGCTGTTCCCAGCTTATGAAGACGGGCATGCACTGTTCAGTGTACTATTAAGGAAATTTAGTTCAGACGGCAGCACTACAGCTTACCATTATATTGAATTCCAATTGTCAAGGGTTTCTTTTTCAGGGATGCCAATGTGTACACAGGACCTCAGTTCTTTGTCCCATTGCATGTTCTTACTGGTAACTACACACCTACACATCCAAGTTGGTCTGGCCTCACTGGTAACTACACACCTACGTACCCAAGTTGGTGTGGCCTCACTGGTAACTACATACCTACACACCCAAGTTAGTGTGGCCACACTGGTAATTACACATCCACATACCCAAATGTACTATCGGCATGCAAGAATTGGGTGATGCCAAATGCCAACTCCAGGGTTGTGGGTCTGAAGACTTCTGTAAAAGCCTTACCCTAGTGTTCTCCCAGCTAAATGCGTGTGGCCTTAACATTCATAATTTGTTTGACTATTGCTCTATTACATTCTAGGTGTTGTTACAATATAGCCAGGTGTTGTTGCTGGCATGCCAAAAACTTACTTCATATGGATTTTTATACGCCCAAATTTTCATGTGGACGTATATTGTCGTCGCCCCTGTTCGTCCGTCCGTCCGTCCGTCCACAATTGTTTGTGAACAGTCTACAGGTCACAATTTTTATCCGATTTCAATGAAACTTAAAATATAGGTTTATCACCCTAAGATCTCGGTTCCTTTCGATATTGGCATGTATCGGACCGTAACTTCATGGGTTATGGCCCCTGATTGTACGAAAAATCACGTTTTTTAGCTTGTGAACAGTGTAGAAGTCACAATTTTGAACCGATTTGGATGAAACTTGAAATGCATGTCTATAACCCAAAGATCTTGGTTCCTTTCGAAATTTGCGCCAATCGGATCGTAACTTCCTAAATTATGGCCCCTGATTCTCCGGAAAATCGCCCTTTTTAGCTTGTGGTCCCTCTGGAGGTCAAAATTGTTATCCGATTTAAAAAACCGTTTGATTATATCACCGTCCCATGGTTATGAAGGTTGAGTTCGAATTTCGTGAAAATCGGACCAAAATTGACGGACAAAATGGCCGCCGTTTGTACGCGAATAGTGTGAAAATATGTTATATCAAGGTTGTGGACCTTATAGAGGTCACAATTTTGAACTGATTTTGATGAAACTTGACATGTATGTTTATAACCCAAAGATCTTGATTCCTTTCGATATTTGCGCGCATCGGATCGTAACTTCCTGAATTATGGCCCCTGATTGTCCGAAAAATCGCCCTTTTTAGCTTGTGGTCCCTCTGGAGGTCAAAATTGTTATCCGATTTAAAAAAACGTTTGATTATATCACCGTTCCATGGTTATGAAGGTTGAGTTCAAATTTCGTGAAAATCGGACCAAAATTGACAGACAAAATGGCCACCGTTTGTACGCGAATGGTGTGAAAATATGTTATATCAAGGTTGTGGACCTTATAGAGGTCACAATTTTGAACCGATTTTGATGAAACTTGACATGTATGTTTATAACTCAAAGATCTTGGTTCCTTTTGATATTTGCGCCCATCGGATCGTAACTTCCTGAATTTTTTCCCCCGATTGTCCGAAAAATCGCCCTTTTTAGCTTGTGGTTCCTCTGGAGGTCAAAATTGTTATCTGATTTAAAAAAACGTTTAATTATATCACCATTCCATGGTTATGAAGGTTGAGTTCCAATTTCGTGAAAATCAGACCAAAATTGACGGACAAAATGGCCGCCGTTTGTACGCGAATTGTGTGAAAATAAGTTATATCAAGGTTGTGGACCTTATAGAGGTCACAATTTTGATTAAAATTGACATGTATGTTTATAACCCAAAGATCTTGGTTCCTTTCGATATTTGCGCCCATCGGATCGTAACTTCCTGAATTATGGCCCCTGATTGTCCGAAAAATCGCCCTTTTTAGCTTGTGGTTCCTCTGGAGGTCAAAATTGTTATCCGATTTAAAAAAAACGTTTAATTATATCACCGTTCAATGGTTATGAAGTGAGAATTTGAATTTTGTGAAAATCGGACCAGAGTTGACGGATAAAATGGCCGCCGTCTGTAAGCGAATTGTGTAAAAATATGTTATATCAAGGTTGTGGACCCTATAAAGGTCACAATTTTGAACTGATTTTGATGAAACTTGAAATACATGTTTATAACCTAATGATCTTGGTTCCATTGCATATTTGCCCATATCGGATCGTAACTTCCTGAATCATGGCCCCTGATTGTACGAAAAATCACCCTTTTTAGCTTGTGGTCCCTCTGGCCGCCGTTTGTACGCGAATAGTGTGAAAATATGTTATATCAAGGTTGTGGACCTTATAGAGGTCACAATTTTGAACTGATTTTGATGAAACTTGACATGTATGTTTATAACCCAAAGATCTTGATTCCTTTCGATATTTGCGCGCATCGGATCGTAACTTCCTGAATTATGGCCCCTGATTGTCCGAAAAATCGCCCTTTTTAGCTTGTGGACCTTCTGGAGGTCACAATTATTATCTGATTTAAAAAAAACGTTTGATTATATCATAGTTACACCGTAGTTATGGGTGAGTTTGAATTATGATTTTCTGATGATTACCTAAAATGCAACAACTCTTGTTGACTGCCCGGACGATTTGGCTGCTGTGTGGGCGTATGTTTTGTTGCCTGGCAACCTATTTTTATAGATCAAAATTTCATTTTACTATAGTCTTCACAATGCTAGGATCTGGAAGAGTTGTTATATAACAGGCGTGTTATATAACAGGCGTTCTAGTTGAAAAAGCCTACACATAACTGTGGGTAAACCCCTAGAAATGTCAACGTTAATTGATTAATCAATGTCACACAGTCAACAGACCCTCATAAGACCCCTGACGCGACCTGCCGGTAAAACAGGTCAGATCTTCAAGTAGTGTAGGCCATGTAAAGTACAAAAAAATGAAACAAAATATTGATCAGCATTTAATCAGATTGGCCCAAAAACAATTTATTTTAAAAAAAACTTCAAGCAGATGAAGAACTATATACCACACATATACTTCTATTTAAGGAATGGAGTGAGATAAAAACAAATGAAACAGATTATTAATTCAGACAAATCTTATCAATATTTCTTTAATAAACCATTATTCATGTCATATTTCATTCATATAATCTCGTAACATTTTTACCAGATATTGATAAAATCTGAATTATCGTCTAGGTTTAGAAAGTCTCTTCATTAAAGATTGAAAACATGTGCTGTGTTAGGAGTGGTAATGTATTATAATGTAGTACAAAAGTTTTTTTTGTTTCATTGATGAATGCTGTTTAATGATCACCGACAGAGAGAGAAGGGTGGGGTGGGGTGGGGGATTGAACATCCACTTAATACAGAGAGAATGAAAAAGATATTATCCAAGAGAAAGAGAGAGAGATGGGATTTAATGTCTACTCAACATAAACTAGGTCATTTCAGGATTATCATATTTTACAAATAATTAATAATGTGTTTGTGCATATAGCAGTCTTTAGAAGTGTGTGTTTGTGGGGGGGGGGGAAGGGAGTCCTGGGGTTCAATCCCTATATTGGATGAGAAAGTTCTTCAGGAATTTTCCTTTTGTCAGTAAGGAGTACGAAAGGTCTAGCAAGAAATGGAATGGCCCCATAAAAGAACATTGACAGTTGGAATTCATAAAAGAGTGGGACATTGTGCTGCTGTCTGGGCATAAATTTCCTCATATTGTATAGCCTATACCCATGTTCATTAGCTGGAATTCATTTCATCTCATCTCTTTCAAAAATGTATTTATTTTGAGCATTTATACAGTACAGATTGTATGTGTGTGAAAAGCTCCATTTTGTCAATTCTTCACAGAAGTGCTAAAAACTTGGTTTGCGAACAGCGTCATCTGTCGATTTTAATTAAAGGTTTTGTTTTTGTGAAGGCTTGCAAATTTTTGCTGTGCACCATTTTTTTTACCTTGTGAAATTAAATACATTAGTTTGCTTCTAATTCCATTCGTCTTAATGAAATTATTCCGAATTAATCAGAGAGAAATCTTTTTTCACTTTTAATCGTTTTTCAATGTCATTTAGCCAGCTGGCTTTCACAGTTTTTAAGAATAGAATAGAGTTTAATGGCTAGTCACCACAATACGTCGGTCATTTTGAGACTAACATATGGTTAATGTCTCATCTACACAATACTACAGTCATTTTGAGACTATAGCATATGGTTGATGTCTCATCGCATTACAATACTAAGGTCATTTTGAGACTAACATATGGTTAAAGTCTCATCGACACAATACTACGGTCATTTTGAGACTAGCATATGGTTAAAGTCTCATCGACACAATATTACAGTCATTTTGAGACTTTCATATAAACTAGTGTCCAAAAGAAACGATACCAACTTTCTTTCCAATTAATTTTTTCTAAGTGAAATTTTAAGTATGAAAACATGCCAATTTGTATTGCACATCCCTAACACAGCATAGTCCATAAAAATACCGGGAACACTTGATCACTTCCGGGAAAAAACGTAAATTTCGGGAAAGTGACATTTCCTTCTCTAGCATGTTCTGCACGTGCATGAAAACTGTATAAAACGGCTGATCAGACACGTTGATATCACAGCAACAAAAAGAACACAAGATATGCCACGTATGACAGCCATCGAGAGAGAGAGAGCCGTTGGAATGGTTCAACAAGGAACGTCACATGTGGACGTCGCCAGAAGGTTGGGCTGCGCACGCATCACTATCACCAGGTTGATGCAGCGGTTCCGTCTGACAGGTCATACGTCAGACAGGCCCAGGAGTGGAAGACCACGAGTAACCACGCCCCGTGAGGATCGTTACATCCGGATATTACACCCGAGGAACCGCACCTTAACAGCGACATCCACGGCGGCGACAACACTGGGACACAGAATCAGTCGACAAACCGTCTACAGGAGACTACGGCAGTATGGTATCCGGCCACGTCATCCCTACCGCGGATCGCACCTGACGCCTTGACATCGGTACGACAGACTGATATGGGCCAGGCGAGTTCGACGTTGGCAACGGCGGGACTGGGCACGTGTTATGTTCTCTGATGAGAGCAGATTCCTCATGTTCCGAAACGATGGATGGCAGCTTGTATACCGAAGAGTTGGTGAACGTTTGGCGCCTAACTGTGTCCTACAGGTCCGGCCATATGGAGGTGGAGGGTTAATGGTTTGGGGTGGCATATGTGGTGACGTCACAACGAGGCTAGTCGTAATTCGTGGAAACCTGAATGCACAGCGTTATCGTGATGACATCTTACGGCCTGTTGTGGTGCTCTTTCTGCAGCAACAGCCCGTGGAATCATTTTCCAACGTGACAATGCAAGGCCGCACACAGCAAGATTGACACAGAACTTCCTTGCCAACGCCAACGTACACGTTTTGCCATGGCCTGCATGTTCACCGGACTTGAATCCCATCGAGCGCTTATGAGACCACCACGATCGGCAAATGCGACGTCGCCTTGTGCCTCCAGTCAACGTGGAGGACTTGGAACGATGTCTCCTCGAGGAATGGCAACAAATCACTCCCAACGTCATCAGACGTTTGACGTCATCAGTCCGCAGGCATGTATTGATGCTCAAGGTGGACATACCCTATACTGACTTGACTTTTAGACATGTGGTGAGTCATTCCCCGTTGTTTCTGTGATCAGTGTTCTAACGAAATGTTTATTTTTCAACCCCACCGATCTTTAACGGCTTGTCATATTGATTGTACAGATTTGATTGAAATGATTTTGTGTACAGATGTTGTGAAAGGATTTCTCAAAAGAAAAACACTAATCCTAAACTTCTGCTTTGTTTAGTTTTTCTTTTCTGTCGTTGCAAACAGGTGGTATCGTTTCTTTTGGACACTAGTTTAGTTAGTTAATGTCTTAATAACACAACACTTCGATCATTTTGAGACTAACAGATGGTTAATGTCTGGTCACCCAATAATTCAATCATTTTGAGACTAACATGTGTGCAATGTCCCAACTACAATGTTTCAGCTTACTCTTTTTTTTCTATTTTCAACTGATAAGTGTTTTTACAATGTATATATCAAGTTTTAAGATTTAATTCTGTGAAATTAAATGTTTTATTGTTGAATTTTGATAGGGGGTTGAAGGGCAAATGGTTTAACACATGTGCATTCGATCCTACTTCACAAGGAATGGGGTCCCCGGTTTGCCAGTTCCCTCTCACTGCAAACAAATTATTGAAATAAAATTGTACCATATGGTTGTCCCGAAATGACCTAGTTTGTGTTGAGTGGACATTACACACATCTCTCTCTCTCTCTCTCTCTCCCTCTCACTCTCTCTTTCTTAGGGCAAAATTGCCCTAATATCACCATGCTGTATGTCCCTTTTCATTAGAACATTAAACAATAGTACACATTCTGTAACATATGTCCCTGTTCATCGATGACTCAGGTGTGTAAATGGCAAATTTTTAAATCAACAAATTTTAGGTGTTTTTGTACAAAACCGTGAATTTAAATGGGGTTGAACATTCAACCTGCCTGCACCAACTTGTATACATAAAAACTATACATTTTAAGTCTTTCTAGAAACTTTAAGATTCAATCCCTTGTCATCTTTCTTTTTTCATGGCATGTATATATTTTAAGTGCTTCTAGAAATTTTAACTTTTATTCACTTGTAATCCTATTTTTTTGATGGAATTATGTGTTTCTGGAAATTTTAAGATTCAATCCTTATATATAATTCTTTCTTTTTTAATGACATGTATAACTGGCAGTAAATTCTCCAGTCTGACAGTCAGATTAACGCTATATATTTGTATTCAAATCAAGGGATTTAAGTCCTTTAAACATGGTCGAATGGTTAGCAAACGCCTGCTCTATCATAAAGCCTGTGATTAAGTCAACTGCCGTGGTTTCCAATCCCCGGCTGTACTTGACAAGGAGTAGGGTTGCCTGTCGAACCTTGTGGGTTTTCTCCGGGTCCTCCAGTTTCCTCCCACTGCTAAAGACCCCTACACGCAAGCGAATTATTGAAATAAAATTGAACCATATGTTGGTCCCGAAATGATCTAGTTTATGTCGAGTGGACGTGAAACCCCATTTCTCTCTCTCCTTCAAACATCATTTTAATTATAAAAATGCACTAAAATGCATTTTTTTAATGGATACAGCGTCTGGTAACATTTTAATTTTCAGTAATTAAGCAATTTAATTTTTAAACTGCAGGCTCCTAAATTTAATTAACATTCTGTAAGAAATGTCGAGTTAGACATTGTCCAGACGAAGAATACGTGATTAATTTCTTCCTCTGTTAGTTCTGTAGATATGTTAAGGATCTTAGCGAGTCTAAACTAATAGTAGAAAATAAGCCATTAGTGAAGAGTTAAAACTTAACGAACAGACAAGCCACTTGCAGGCCGAGATACACTCCTATAGGATATCACGGCAGCTCTTCATAATATTGATTCTAGGAGGAAATTAGAGTTGAGTAACGACTATTTCTAAGGATGAGATCGGGTATCGTTGCTCCTCTATAAACTTCATCTCTTATTTTATTACCACACTCCGAATATTTAACCCTACTTAATCACCTTATAATCAAGACTAACAAATCTCAGATTATCCAGAAGCGATTCCTCATTCGTAAAGGTTGAATAAAGTTCATTGATAAATACGCTTATTAGACAGATCATATATTTTTGATTTTGTAACCTAGACAATAAAACTGAAAATAGATATAAATTGGGAGGAAAAAAGTGGATAATTGTTTTGTGAGAAGCTGAAGGTCGGAGATAATGATGGACATTGTCTGTTATGATGACGTAAGTGAGGAAATTGAAAGCCATTGTATGTAAAATAACCCAGTGACAAACAAAATATGATTAATTCTAAAATATTAAGTTCAGATTGTCTGATAAATCATAAACAATACTTTTAATATGCCACATTATACGGTTTGATCATTTATCAAATATAACAAAAACATTTTAATGCTACACTAACCAGTTCTATCAATTAAAATGAAATGGGGTTTAATGTCTTAAACTTTTCTACACCAACACAGGAGAATGTGCCTTACAGAGGCATTAAAATTAACTTTTATTTCGATTTTGAACTGTTGGGAAAGAAACGAAATGAAACTAAATGAAATGGTGTGTAACATTCTTCTGTTCTGCTTTAACTGGGCTAATGGCATACGCCATATACAATGTGCTATAACAGAAATAGCCAAGGCAGCGGCACTACTATCAATAGAAATAAAATTAAACCATATGTTAGTCTCCCTCTCCCCCTTTAAAAATGAATAAAGTGGAAATGCAATAAAAAAGAATTTCCTGAAGTGGAACAACTCAAATTGCAATATAAAGTATTAGGTCTATTTTCTTTAATAAAACACATTTTGTCGATGGTGTTAAGTGCATCAATAAGTCGCACTGCAGAGAAACAAAATCAATTCAAAGCTTGCGCAAATGTTTGTCTCAAGGAAAACTATTTTTAATTTAACTGTGCAGATATTAAGAAATGAAAGACATGTCTCTTATTACAGTTCTGATTGATGAAAAGGACAAATTTAACCTTAACAACCAAATTGATTTTACCAAATGGGAATTTGCTTCCAGGTGGATTATTTCAGCCATTTCATGTGACTCAGTTGTTTATTGAAAAAGAATGTTTCTAGGGGAACATGCATGGATTTTTAGCAAAGACAAGAATAGTTTTCAGGAAAGACAAGAATGGATTTCATGAAGATTGAGAATTTATTCAGAAAGGACAAGAATGGATTTCATAAAGATTGAGAATGGATGTCAGGAAGAACAATAGTGGATTTCAGGAAGAACAAGGACAATAATGGATTTCAGGAAGGACAAGGACAATAATGGTTTACAGGAAGGACAATGACAATAATGGATTTCAGGAAGGACAAGGACAATAATGGATTTCAGGAAGGACAAGGACAATAATGGATTTCAGTAAAGATAAGAATGTGTTTCAGGAAGAGCAGGAATAGGTTTCAGAAAAGACAAGAATGGATTTCAGGAAGGACAATGAGAGATTTCGGGAAGGACAAGAACAGATTTGAGGAAGAACAGGAATGGATCTCAGTAAGATCAAGAATGGATTTAAGAAAGGATAAGAATGGATTTCAGGAAGGACAAAAATGGATCCGAGGAAGATCGAGAATAGATTTCAGGAAGGACTAGAATGGATTTCAGGAAGGACAAGAACAGATTTGAAGAAGAACAGGAATGGATTTCAGGAAAATCAAGAATGGATATGAGGAAGGACAATAATGGATTTGAGGAAGATTGAGAATTGATTTCAAAAAGGACAAAATGGAATTCATGTTGGATTTCAAGAAGGATAAGATTGGATTTCAAGAAGGACAAGAATAGATGTTAGGAAGGACAATAATGTTTTTCAGGAAACACTAGAATGGATTTCAGGAAGGACCAGAATGGATTTCAGGAAGGACAAGTATGGATTTCAGGAAGGACAAGAATGGATTTCAGGAAATAAAACAAAAAACAGAGTCCAGGAAAGAGAAAAATAGATTTGGAATATTTGTCTTTTTGAGAATAACATATAATTATTTTGTTTCAATGATGTTTCTGGTTAATTTTGTATTTTTTTTCCTTCCATGATTTTTATGCTGATCCATGAAATTGAAATAATTTAAAAACAAGAACTAATTAATTGCTCTTCTCAAGTCATGTGATTATTTATTCATGGTGCTTTGACCTAAAGGTTGTGTTATTGGTTTTATTCTCTTTGATTGTATTCAAATCCATCTGTTGGACCAGAACGAACATGTCCTTCATTGAGTCAAGTGGTTTTGTTTCGCTGCCTGTATGTGACAAGGAGTTGCGTGAACTGTCCAGCTTCATGGGTTTTCTCTGGGTCCTCTGGTTTTCCCCCTCTTCTTTTAAACAAATTATTGAAATAAAACTGAACCATATACGCTTGATACCGAGCATCTCCTTGACGCACTGTTGTGTGAAATTGGCGTGCGTGGTTCTGTTTTTAACTGGTTTGAGTCATATCTAACCAATCGCACTCAAGCTGTTAGAATTGGAGATTCAACATCCGACGATTGTACTATGCTTTGTGGGGTACCGCAAGGTTCTGTACTCGGACCTGTACTATTTATTATATTCACAAAGCCTATCACTAAGATTGCTGAAGGCTATGGGCTAAACATTCATTTGTTTGCAGACGATACTCAACTTTATATTGCATTTGACACAGTCTCGCAACATTCTACGATACAAAATATAGAACTTTGTCTCACAGAAATTCTTGCGTGGATGACAGAACATTTATTGAAATTAAATCCAAATAAAACAGAACTGATAGTAATTGGAACCAAGCAACAACTCCGGAAAAATTAACAAACTACAACATGTTCAAAACTCAGCAGCTCGACTCCTCACTAAAACTAGAAAACGTCAACACATCTCCCCTGTATTGCAATATTTACATTGGTTCCCTATTCAGCAAAGAATTAAGTTCAAGTTACTCCTTTTCGTTGAACCCTATACTACCAGCAGAAATCTCCGTTCTCAGAAAAAACATCTTCTAAAATCTCCAGCCATTAAATTACAACTTTGAAAACGTGCCTTTTTTTTACGCTGGTCCTTTTCTATGGAATAGACTACCACAGTCCAAGAAACAATTACCATCTGTGGTAACTTAAAACATTCTTATTTCAAAACCCTGATCTGTAAATAAACAGTGAATATAAAAAAAAACAACAGCGCCCTAGAAACTGATTTCTTCAGTATTAACGCTCTTTATAAATGACGATATTATTATTATATTAGTCCTGAAATGACTTGGTTTGTGTTGAGTGGATGTGCCACATTATATATGTATCACCTGGGTGCATATTCAAACCAAGAATAGCCTTGAACCGTTGGTGATATAAAGCTCAGTAATAAACAACCTATCCGATCAACTAATGTCTTCATAGTCATTATTATTACTACAGTAAAGTAAGACATTAAACCTATTTTATACCTCTAAAAGCGAAAACATCACTATACATAGAAAAGTGGATGGGGCATACCCTCTTCCCTCTCTCTCTCTCTCTCTCTCTCTCTCTCTCTTTCTTGAGTTAATGAAGGATTTTAGATTTCTATCTTTCTTTCTCCCCACCCCCTTACCTTCTGTTCCTCCTCCATTCTGTCTCTCTTTCTCATATCACATGTCCCTCAATTTATTTAACAAGTTGTTAGCATTTAAATAAAGAATGAATAATGTGTTTTTTGAAGAGAAATGATATTTAATTTTAACATTTATTATTTAAACTTCAATGAATGATGTTATTTACTGAACTAATAAATATGCTTTTATGTCAAAAGATAATCTGAATGAATAATGTGCTGTCTGAAGCACTAAACGAGCCCTGTGGGATTTGTTTGCTTGACAAGAGAATTATTGGCTTATCTGTTTATTCAGTCAGGCTTTAGAAAAAATAGAACCATCTATGCTAATATTTATGACTGTCGTTTCAGATCCTGTACTTTTTGCAGGAGGGTGTTTGCTAGGTTTATGTTAAGGAACTTTGACAGTTGACAATGCATGATGCCATCATCATCTCTAAATTGGTTAGGGATACATACACATTGAGCTTTTAAAAGAGAGAAATCCAACACCCCGTTTGATGTCAATTTTATAATGAATTTATAGGATCACATTGTGATTCAATTTCATTGATGGAAAGCATTAATAGTGATATTACAGATGTCTATATCATTATTTCGTGCTTTGGATGCCAAAATCATCCCACCAACTCATGATAAGGATAAAGCTCACGACAGTTAAACTTTTCTCTACAATTATTTTTATGTAGCTGAGTATAGGGTGGGGTTAAAATAGAATTGAACCATGTTTGTCCCAAAATTACCTAGTTTGTGTCAAGTGGTCTGCCCAAACTCATGGCATTTCTCTGGGTTCCATCCAATAATAGTTTGGGGCCGGTTATTTGAAGCAGTATTATTCAATCAAGTCAACACAAGCTCTACTGGTTCAATAGGATAATTATTTTGGTTCTGGGTCTGTCTAACTAGTATTCAATCAAGTCAAGCTAAGCTCTGCTGGCTTAATAGCACTATTATTGTTTTAACTTTGATGAATCTGAATGGACAAATCATTACTATAAATTGATTTATGACACAGGACACTCAAGAGTCACAAGAGAATGCTGTTAGTAAACCAGCTTCCATCCATTAACCAATCATTGTCTTATAGTACCATGACCATTTATCGTTAACAAGTTTTCATAATGGTCTGAGCTGTTTTGTTGACATTGATTCATACGCGAGTATACCATAGTGACCTTTAGTGTATGCCACCTAATCGCTATTGATTAACGATGTCCAATCAATTTAGAGACTTTTCGTTGATGTTCCCTCGGTCTTGATTTAACTAAACTACTGAAGTCGGTCATATGTAAGTCGTCTTTTCAAGTCCCTCTGTAAATATGGGATTAATATTCTGATAGCCTTCGACTATCAGCTAAGGGCTTAATTTCTTGTTATAACAAAGTCAGGGCGTTATTACCTGACGCGATAACAGGACAAATATTTGAAGGAATGATCAAGTCAATATGCCTTGAGGAAGATCATTGTTATTTTCGTTCTTATCGAATTTTATACCCCAAATTAAAACCCCAACATTTCAGAATTAAGTTCCATACACTATTAAGAGAGGTTGGTATTAAAAATAACCTAATATGGTACAAAACTCTGATGATGATTTGCGTTGTCAAGAAGATCAAAATGAAATGGGGTTTAACATACTACTGTTCTGCTCCTATAGACTAATGAAGACGATCATACGCCATTCAGTGTGCTACGAGTGAAATTTTGCCTAGGCAGCTGCGCTATGGCCTACTCTTAAATCAAATTCCAACTGCCTTTACATGCACGCCAATGTGTATACAGGACCTTGGTTTTTCTTCCCATCCGAACAACTAGACAGCTGTCCCTGTCAGGCCGTCAGTTCTGCATTACTGACAAGGAAAAACCACGCCGAAAAATCTGGGTGATCTTTCTCGGCCAAAGCTGAGATCGAACACCGACCAGCTAGTGATCCCTGTCAAATAGCCGAGACCATACACAATCAAAAGTACTTTGTTTGTAAACATTTTGGTCAAATAACGATTCAAATCAGTCAGTTGTGATAATGCAAGAAAATTTTTTTTATTAAATTTTGATGAAACTTGAGGTCTATCTCCCAGTTCCTATCGATATTTACATAAAGCAAACTATAATTTCATGGATTATATATGGTCCCTGATTGTTCAAAAAATCACTTTTTTTAGCTTGTGGACACTCTACAGGTCACAATTTTCATCTGATTTTGATGAAACTTGAAATACATGTTTACCAAGAAATCTTCGTTCCTTTTGATATTTGCACATATCGGATTGTAACTGATTTATGGCCCCTGATTTTACGAAAAAAGTCTCCTTTTGCTTAGCTGTTTCTCTATCCACCTCTTGCAAAATGTGGGCGTATATGCTTGGCAGCCACTGTTTTTTTCAAAACTCAGATATCTTTTATAACATGCAGTCTTTTTAGTTTTTACATCAGTTAATTATTTTTGACTTTATTAGACTGATGCCAACAATCTTGCAATGTTTATGTAGTCTTGTGTACAAATTTGTCTTATTATTTTAGTTTCGTGTGTAGTGCAGTGGTCTGTTTCACGAAATGTTAACTAAGATAAAATCCAAATTTTAGTTATTTGATTGGATAATATTAGCTTGATTTTAGTGCTTAGCCAATCAAAATTGAAGCATATATTTAAATTTGGATTTTATGTTTAGTAAAGATTTCGAGAAACAGGGCAGTAACTATTGTAGCAAGATATTAAACATGCATTATGCAAGAGCAAAATCTGCCCATTGTAGGTCTTTCTTTAGGTCTGAAATGTTATAAAAACTATTTACTTAGACATTAATTAACCTATTTAGACCATAATCAACTCTCGATGTCGAGGCTTGCACGAGATTTTTGTTGGATTGTAGTTTGATTCGCTGAAATATTTTCCTTCGTGATTACCAATAAAAATGGATAAACGAGACTACTGGTTTTGTCTTACCGACTTTGGTAATGATGACTGAGGCTAAGTGGAAATTTCATTCGCTCAGTTCTAACTTAATAGTGAACCAATTTGACTGAAATTTTCAGCAAATTCCCTTTACATTAGCTAGTTTTTAACTATTGTAGTGAGAAGTGCCAACTCGTTATCTAATCTCCCATAATGTATCTTCAAACTTTATTTTGTTACATTTTATACAATGAGTTGATGTGCAATATGGATGTTGTTAAAATGATATATTAACTGTCATCTACTGTAATATTATTCTAAACTTGATGATTCCCAGACGTGGTTCAGTGTCATTAGAAATAAGACCAATTAATCAATAAAATGGATATATAAAGGCTTTTATCAAAGACAATTTCATGAATAAATAGAAATATTGAAATTTTGTTTAGAATTTCTGGTTTTAGTTAAAAGATATATAATGTAAGATTTTGATAAAGAGGAAAAATGCATTATACATGTAATGTAATATTTTGATACAGATTTGACTGTTCTCATTTAAATAGTCTAGAAATAGATAATGAAAAATGAATATATTGAAAATTTGGATCAAATTACGTTATTGTAAGTGGTGTTATATGATTGTTTGAAGATGTATCATATGGATTGTATATTGCAGTAGCAAAGGTACTGGACAATCTTTTTTTCAATTTTAAATCTTGCATGTGTTCTAATACATTAAAATCTCGACCATCCAATGGTCTAGATAGTTGATTATAGGTTTGTCATGGACCATGTGCATATATGTCTCAATATAATAATTTATGTAACATTTGAAGCCAAAACTCTTACATACTGCCCTGCATTTTTAATTATATTTCAGAATTAGAGGAAATTTAATGTTTTTTATCCCATCTGAACGACTAGACACTACTCACTGAATCACAGCTTATTTCTGCCGCATGTCTAGACCTGAAAATCACAATCAATTTCATCAGTTATAACCTTGCTGACAACTATAATGAGGGCACAAAACAGTTTTTTACTGATTGCAGCATGTTGCACCATATTAAAATAGCTGGTGGGGGGGGGGGGCGTAGACACCCACCCTAGCAACGAACCTGTTGACAATGCCAATCTATTATCCCTCTTATCTAACCTTTCATTTATCTTTAATCAAACTTAAAAGCGGTTTTAATTTGTAGACACTGGTTTCATCCGTCTCTCTCTTTTGATTCAGTTAGCAAACTTCTAAGCGACAATTAATCTGTCTGTAAATGTCCTCAAGTGATATGTATGTCTCAAAGAACGAATTACAAATCCAAAATTGGTACGATTCCAAATATTTACATTAGCGCAAATTAGCAGACTGTCAAAACATTAATCTGGTGTCTGAATCAAAGTATGTGCCGAGTATTCAATATGGCTGCTGTGCCGATTAAAAGATAATAATGGATTTTTGAGCAGACAATGCAAGATTTTCTTCCACTTAAACAATTCGTGCTTTACAATAATACATGGCGGCTCGCAAACGGGTTAATTTTACCGTTTCCTCATCTCTGATGATTAAATACCCGTCCATATTTGATATGTCCATCATGCTCTTTGATTTAGAAATAATCTTGGAAGGAAAACCCTGGAAACCTTTAACAGGGATGATAATGGTTCTAAGTTTCAGACATGAGATTAATATGGCGTATTCCTTCCGGATTTTGGCTAATATCCTGTATTTGATTAAACCTTTCTGAACAGACTGATATCCTGCAGTCCTGGGATCTAAGATTTCGGATATAATGGGAATTCTTTTCATTTCGGTATAGGTTTATTTTCCAAAAACAAATTTTCCTGTTTATTCCAATTTTTTTGATTGAAGTTTGATGATTTTGGCATGGATATTTATCTTCAGGAAGAACAGATAAGCGGCTGTGGATGGCTTTGTAAGACCTCCGAGTACAAAATGACAAATTATCATGGACTTAATTCAAGCACCACTTCCACATTGGTATGGGACCATGTTGGTTCAGCAAGCAAGGTCGTGAGTGTTCCTTTTGTTGCTGAGAAAGTTGTTGAGAATTATTGTAGAATGATTTCCCTAGTGATGACAGAGAGAGCATTTGCATAATTATGTGCACATTGCAGAACCCCTTGACAGTTGGAACTTGAAGAAGAGCAGGCATGAAAATCGCTGTCCAGTCAGAATTTCTCTCATAACAACACTGCATGGTGAATGCTTTTGCTGTCTAGTTAGATTTCCTAAAATTTAAGTGGCTTCATTAGCACAGAAGATTCAGAAATTTAGAACCATCTACACCATTTTATTCTCATTTTTTGGGGAGATACCATGTGAAACTGGATTTGAGACATTCATTTATTTGGTCTATATATTTTCAAGTGTGGTGGGTGTGTGTGGCTGATTGGTTGACGCGAGCAAGTTAGATCCCATCCTCGGTTACCAAGTGTACTCATTTCGTTCTACTCCACTATATCCTGGGTTAATCCATAGGGTTTCCACGATTTCAAATTATCTGCCCTGGCGGATTGTGATATTTTTATCGTCCAATCCCATAAAGCGCTACTTGGAAAGGTAATAGGCGAAGGGAAGTAACTCTCATCGTGTTCCAACAAAGAATACCCCAAAAACATGGCTACCTTTACTTTACTTTACAAATATATCATTTGGGAAAAATACCTACCGCGTAGTAGAAAAATCATGTGTCATTTAAGAATTTTATGACAGAACTTTCCCTGCCGTCTTTTTGTGTGCATGTCGATTGTTTTATATTAAATCTTTTACAAACTTTCTCATAATCGATCAAACATTGTTTGTAAACAATGTAGTTCTATGGCGTAAAAAATGACGCTAAAGAGTCTACGTAAGACTGGTTTGTAAACTGTTTTTTGATTGGTTCGTACACTCTAACTACATTCAGATAATTTGAAATCGTGGAAACCCTATGGATTAACCCAGGGTATAGTGGAGTAGAACGGAATGAGTACACTGGGTAACCGAGGATGATGGCTAGATCCATAAAGTCTGTCATTGAGTTTAAGTGGGGTGGTTTTGATTCCCAGCCTGTATGTGTCAAGGAATTGGGTTGCCGGTACAACCCAATGGGTTTTCTCTGGATCCTGTGGTTTTCTCCCACTAATAAAAATCCCTGCTAGTTTGTGATGAGTGGATGCTAAAGTCTCTCTCTCTCTCTCTCTCTCTCTCTCTCTCTCTCTCTCTCTCTCTCTCTCTCTCAGTGTTCTTTTAAATAAACAGATGTGACAGTTTAAACATTGATATTTCTGTAAGGTATAATTTAAATAATTTATTAGAATTACTTTGTTAAAATGTCAAGCATTTATAGTTAACAGATCAGTTTATAGTTGAGTCATGTTGGGCAAGACAGAGGGGCTGGGGAGGAAGAACATCTAGTTGTTCGGACAGGACAAAATAATCTTTCTTTTGTGTGCACATATGTTGGTATGTATGTGAAAAAACCCGTAACTGTTGAGATTTAATTGCTGTTGTAGATCTGTCCTCATCAGGACATTATTTAAATACTAATTCATTTAATTCATTTCAAAGATTATTTCTGGGTTTAGCCTTTTATTCTGGGTGTGGCCTAAAATTTTTGGATGTGGCCTAAAATTTTTGGATGTGGCCTATTATTTCTGGGCGTGGCTAGACTGGTAGTTTAATTAGCATGGAGTTAATCAGGGATTAATTCATGGTTAATGTGATTTAGAACTTCATTAGGAAGAAGAGCTGTAATCTTAATTGAATTGAGTTCCTGGTGAAGAATGATGGAAAGGTCAAAAGTTTTGCTGTACTATATAACACTATACTTGTGAACTTCTTCATTATCGTAATCACGGAGATGTGGTGGCTCGGTGAGTAAGGTGCTAGCTCATTAGATGGGTTTGTTTGAAAGTCCCTAAGATGAAGAAATGGGGTTTAAACTCCACTCAACACAAAATAGGTCATTGAGGGACTAACATACAGTTTAATGTTTTTTCAATAATTCACTTGCACATATATCTTATAAGGGTTTTTTTTTGCAGTGAGCAGAACACTAGGATGTTAAACCCTATTTCATTTTATTTCATTTCTTTTGCAGTGGGAGGAAACTTGTGTATGGTTGTTGGGTACTGTTGTTATTGTGTACGTACAAAGTTGTTATGTTGTAGTGTTTTATGGGATAATGTATGTCACATTACGTTGTAGTGTTTTATAGGATATACTTGATATGTAACACGTTTATGTGTTTAATGGGATATACACTACAACATAATGTGGCACATATCGTATATATCCCATAAAACACTACAACATAATAGTTGTAGTGTTTTATGGAATATATATATGATATGTGCAAGGTTGTTATGTTGTAGTGTTTTATGAGATATACATGATATGTGCCAGATATGTTGTGGTGTTTTATGGGATATACATGTCATGTTATGCTTGAGGATATAAATAAATTTGATCAGATTATTTAATGCCTGTGTAAGTTGTCTGAGAGCCAACAATTAGATTAGGTAACTGTTGGTGATGTACATGCAGTGCTTACAGCTTGATAAATAAAATGTGACCAAAATGTGATATAATAGGGAAGGAGCGAGAGCAAGAAAGAGACAGAGCTAGAGAGAGGGATGGGGTAGAGAAGGAGTAATAGAGAGAGGGAAGAAGGGGTGACATTCAATACCAGAACATTTCAGGTCAAACATATGGTCCAATTGTATGTCAATAATTTGCTTGCACGTAGGGGTTAGTTGAATTCGACAAAAAAAGAGGTTCTGTGTGTCATCAAATAATCCTTGATATTTGGAATTCAAAGTAAGAGTAAGTCGTAGTACTGCTATCCAGGTAAAATTTCCCTCAGAGCACACAGCATGGCATGCATATAGCCATTTACATCAAACTGGGCTGAAAAGTATGACGTTAAACCTTATTTCATTTCAGGTTTCCATTTAAACTATTTATCACTTCTGCTCTATCAAGTGGTTTAAATCACCATAGTAATGATCGAATAGCAAATCGCCCTAGTCACATGATTGAATAGCAAACCGAGTCACATGATCAAATAGCAAATCACTCAAGTCACATAATCGAATAGCAAATCACCCAAGTCACATGATCGAATCACTTCATCAGTGTATTTTATTTTGTATAAATTTCAGAGACTGTTATTGAATCCTTGTTTAAGGTTAGAAATGTTTGATAGACTTGTTATTATTTGGTAATGGTGGTACAAGTTTCACATCAGATCATACCTCACAGGTGTATAGCGGTGTTATTTCCTTCTTTCATTTTATAAAAAGAAAAATCAAAATGACATTTTTTACTGTTGTTGAGTTATTTTAACAGGTTCGGCTGTGGTTCAAGTTAAATAATAATTATTATAAATTAAAAAAGTCTGAAGAAATTCTTTCTTAATTCACCTATTCCGTTCGTCGAAGACATATTAGTCAATATTTCTACGTTTAAAGAAACTGTTAGGTTATATGGGTGGGGCTGGAGTGGAGGATCAATTGTGGTTCAAATTAAAGTAATTAACTTTACTAAGTTATTGAGTCTGAAGAAATTATTAACTCACCTTTTCCGTCTGTGTAAGAGTCTCTGTCATATTGATATATCCATATTGGGTATTTCTTAAAGAAACTTAAGAAGATAGATAAAACACTGTTGAAAAGATACGATAAAGAACGATTTGTTGCCGTGTTGTTTTCCCAACTGAGCGTATGAAACAAACTCCCTCTACACATGTCACAGAGAAGATTATTGGAAAAACTTTGCTCTCAGTCATGTGTTAGGTGTAGACGACGAAGTCTAGTGCCACAGCCCAGAGCTGGTATTGCTGGTTTCTATGACAACAGAAAAAAGGTAAAGAGTTGCCTCAAGGTGACGAAAATGATGACACTTTTCACGTTAATTTGCCAGTGGTCCTTAATTGATGCTACGCGTAATTGTTTCCTGGCCAGAAGATATATCTTGATTCTGTCTATACAGTGTTAATTATAGTTCCAAAAATAAGTTGGGCTGACACACTCCAGTTGTTAACTGGATCCAGAATAATAGTCCTTCGAATGGTTGGAGGGGGGTTGGATGGCCAAATGGTTAGCACATGCGTGCTGTATCATACGACCTGTCATTGAGTCAACTGGCGTGGTTTCGAATCCCCGGTTGTACGTGGCAAGGAGTGGGGGCGCCTGTCCAACCTTGTGGGTTTTCTCCGGGTCGTCCAGTTTCCTCCCACTGCTAAAGACCCCTACTCGCAAGCGAATGATTGAAATAAAATTAAACCATATGTGAGTCCCGAAATGACCTACTTTGTGTGGACGATAAACCCCATTTCTCTCTCTCTTGAATGGTTAAATTCCATTCGGTCTGAAATTCCATTTGTCTGTGCTCTTTGCTATGTATGAATGGTACACTACCATCTTTATGTTTAATGAAATCTAATTAATGAACCGTTTCAAATCAATTGAATCCAAGCCAAGAGATTGTCTAGCCTTGATATTTTGATTTTGTTTCCTTAATTAAATGTTAAGTAATCATTCTGAGTTTAGTTAATCTGTCAGAAATATGATTTTTTTAATTTCTGAAAAATACATAACCGCCAAAATTACTTTAAAAATGGATCATAATATCATGTAATTTCAAATGCTCGGCTCTTCAATTTTGAAAATTAATTACATCAGAATAATAGAAGCACAAATAGCTAAGAGCTATTTATGTGATTCAGGCGATCATAAAAGCTATTTAGAGTTATTCTGGATTAAGTTTTAATAATGGAAGCATCTGTAAAAAAACAGATTCCACAAACTTGAGCAGGTGGCTGAATGCTTTAAAACATATCAATTTCACTTTCTTTGAAAGCTCTATAAATTCTATTCTAGTGAATGTTATAATATATCATTCCTTAAATACTGACCCAAGGAAATGAATTCTGCTTTAATGTCATATCTGTTTGCACCAACCAGGCTATTGAAGATGAGCATTGTAGTGTGCAACGAGGGACATTTTGGCTGAAACATCAGCACTAAAGTCGATTCTTAATTTTGATCCTTTTTTCTTTGTTAGAGCATGGGCATTGTATCATGGGGTCATTGAGTCAACAGTGGTGGTTTTGATTCCCTAGTTGTACGTGACAAGGAGTAGGGTTGCCTATCCAAACTCGTGTGTTTTCTATGGGTCATCCGAGCCCGAGTTCACGAAGCATTCTCAGACTTAAGTTGAGAATTTGCTCAACTTTCAATCACTGTTTATGAGAAATATATTTGAGGCAGAACCATAAAACTTTGCACATAGTTTCTTATTCACATATTTGGTACATTAAAACAACAAAATTAATATAACCGGCTATATTTTAGTTAAAATAAGGTGAACAAGTTTGAGTAAATTCTCAACTTAAGTCTGAGAATGCTTTGTGAACTTGGGGCCCGGTTTCTCCCACTACTAAAGACACCCTAGGCATTATTGAAATGAAATTGAACCGTGTGTTTGTCCCAAAATAGCCTGTTTTGTGTCGAGTTCAAACTCTCTCTCACTCTCTCTCTCTTGATTTTCTATTTTTAGGGTATCTTTAAGGTGATAAACGCAAAATCTCCTCCTATCCTTTACCTGCTTGATCTGATGTTTGCGTTTGTAGTGCGAAGTATCTGTAAATTATGTCCTGTACGTGTGTTTTACGACCACTGCCCTGCAATAACATTTTCTTTTTATATAATATAATTATAGAGTATAGACATTTAAGTTTCAGACTAATCTGTAATAATGCCGAGACTCAATTTAATTACCAATATTTTGTCATACATAATTTTAGATAATTGAATATAGATTCTACTTCGTTAGGGAATGTTGCAGAGTTACAATGGTTCAACCCGCAGAACTGTGTGGGTGGGTTGAACGACCCATAGTAGTGGCGTTTCCAGGAATTTATGCAAAGGGGTGCCCAAGGTGGAGACAATGTCAAATTTGGTATCAATTCTGTGGGGACCTACCTGCAAATATGATGAAACCAAAAGCTTTGAGACAATATCTTCTGCTCTTTTAGGTGTATACATGTACATGTATAGCATTACAGTGGAGTGAGTCAAAACGGTGTTATTTCCATGAATGTTCTAGAGAAAAAAAATTATTCTTTGCGTCAGCACACACCCAGAAGGACACGCGTCTGGCGTAGATAGTAAATGATAAATCAGATTCTGATTACATAAAAATCCATCTGTGTCAACATTTTCCCTTTCCATGGATGGGCAGGTGGCGAGTGAGTGGAAACAAGATCTATCTGTAGGTTATTCAGGTTGTAAGTTTTATTAATTATTATGTATTTTATTAACATTTAATCACTTGTAAATGTGGATCTGCGTATATACACCAGAAAGAAAATTTATATATTTCATACTGATATATCCCTTGAGATTCCGAAACTGGCCTTTACCTTTACTCAGATTGTCTCATTCGACTTGTGTCCAGTAAATAGGCATAACCCTGAACAACCTGATACATCCTGCTCCTGAGATCACCTCAATCATGTGAATTGTAGGGTGGCACACAGCTATTTATGTGTCCTAACAAACATTAATTTCTAATGGTCAAATTGCTGATGCAAATTTAAAAAGAAATGGGGTTTAACATTCTACCATTCTGCTCAGGCTAGGCTAATGAAGACTGGCATACTCCATATAGTATACCATGAGGGCAGTTTTGACCAGACAGCATTGCTACAGACTACTCTTATATCGCATTCCAACTGCCAAGTGATCTTCCACATGCAATCCAGTACATCATTGACAAGGGGAAACCTCGCCATAAATCCTGATGAACTTTCTCGACCAATGAAGAAATCAAACAGGGACCTCCAGGTTAGCAAGCTGGACAATATGACAGACGGCAAAGATTTTGTGTCTGTTCTGTCCTTGAAAACGTTGAGAGAATACTATTCGAAACGTCGCCTAAATAAATCAGTAATTTTTCTTCCATGTATGTGTTATAGTTTAATGCGCTTTCCAGTTGCTAAATGCCTCTAAAAGATTATTTTCTAATCTTGTGAAGGATGTTTCAACAAAAATCGTAAAATTTACAATTCAGGGACCTCTTTCACGAAATATTTACTAAGATAAAAATCCAAATTTTAGTAATTTGATTTTATAATATTATTTAGATTGATTTTAGTGCTTTTCCAATCAAAATTGAAGTATCTACTAAAATTTGGATTTTAGGGCCCAGAGTTTTATTTAAGAAGACAATTACCGGTAAGCATTTTTTGTAGATTTTAGGAAATGTTTTGATTAAAATTTCAAAATTTCAAATTAAAAGCTTTAAGGTGATCAATTAATTTTTTTTTATTTGAGATTATATTTTTGATGATTATGAAGCAAAGTTTTAATGGGTTTTCCTGACGAATTATTGGCATGTAAAGTGCTCACAGAGAGGGAAATGATTGTTAATTCTTTAAACTATGGTATTGAATAATATGCCCGATGTAACAGTTAAACTATACAGTCGAGAATCAATTAAGTGATTTAAACTACGACATTTGGTGGACGTGTAAACAAACTAGCTATTTTATCGTGACAACTTGTCATTCACCTCGGTACGCGAGGTCCACTCACAATCAGTTGGGTGATTAATTTTGATTGATTTTTGAGGCGATAATAGGTCAGGTGGTCGGACATTTCGAAAGGTTGAATATACTGGGTTGTTTGTGCAGTACTGATAATATTTTTAGCTTGTGTAAACAAACCAACTCTAGTGACTGTTCACTGCGGCTCATTCCAGCTGTCGTAACGCAGCACTTCATTCACACTTAAAGAGTTTGTACCAACAGTCGCATAAATTTTTCTCATAAACCTTTCAGACATATTGGAAACTTGTCAGTTATTAGGGATGTTATCACATTTGTTTTCCATAAGAAAAGTGTCTCGGGTGATTTGTCAATCGAGGCGCCGTATTTGTTCCGATTTTCTTCCGCTCTTCTGTTACACTCCTGATACCTCGCTAACCAGCGAATCGAGGACATTTTCAAAACTCTTTTAGATATCGGTCAGTTTATGCTGTTATCAAAGAAACGAACCAGCTTAATCAATGAGAAAATAGAGACAGATTTTGTGAATGGCGGAATCTTGTGTCTCGTCGTTATTATTTCGGTCAGATCTTGATAAATATGATTCATGTCAGAGTGGTGAGAGAGATGAAACTTTATTTTTATTAAGCATCTCCACATACGTTGCAGAAGTGCTGTACAATGGCATATTAAAGATTAAACAAGGATGATGCATAAAATAAAAGGTAAAATATAAAAACAAACAAAAAATAAAAATTATAAAACGAAACAACACAATTAAAGATTCATTATGATAAATCAGATAATGGAAATGGAATTTGAACATTTCAGTCAATTTACTTCACAATATGGCGAGAAATCTTATTTTAAAATTGCTGTGTCATTGTTAACACTGTCACGATAATTAACAAAGTCTTGATTATCCCTTTTTTGCGGTTGATTATCAATGAATGTTGAACAGCAGGCCGGATTCAAATCCAATGAAAATCAAAAACAAAAGATGGCATCGACAGTTCATTAATGGTTTATATTACATTGCAGGCTTAAAAAAGACCTGCAGTGGGCAGATTTCTTGCATAACACATGGTTGAATATATAGGAAATACATTAAAACATCTGCATGTGGTTGTTTAAACTTAAGATATTTAACTTTGCTAAAATTAAAATCCACTGAATTCAAGCAAGAGAATTTAAATGCCTATAGAACTTATAAATGCATTTTTAAATTAATTTTAAAAGAAGGCAGATCGAAGGACTTGTAAATATGAAGAAGGAAGGTTATTCTATAAATAGGTTAGCAATAATGGAGACAGCTCGCCATCCATATATTTAATTGGTATTTCTGGTATCTTGTCTCAAATGAAGACAAAGATTTGTGTTCGATGAAATGAGATTTGATATATCGTTCTATCAGTTGACAAAGATACGTGGGCGCTAAACCTAACAAGCAAGATTTTGAATACTAATAGAAGGATTTCTAACTCTATTCGGTTCACGAATAGGTAGCCAGTATGACAGTCTGTTAAGATAGGGGTAATACTTTCTCAACTTCTAGCTTTTATTGCAAACCAGAACCTGCATCCCTTTCATTGAACCACCGTGGTTTCCCTTGTCTGACTTCTTACCATATTTATTTAATGGTGTTTGTTTTTTTTCCGGTTCAAAACAAGATAAAAATTTCTAATCGAAGTTGTTTCTTTAGTCTTTTATTTTGCGTTATTTCCTCAATTTGACACGCGTCTGTCTTTTTATCTAAATCGATGTAAAGGTTAAACTGGATAATGCTCATTATATCACCGTTTGGCTTCAAAGGAAAAGCTGTTATGATGCATTACAGCAACTTAAGTCTCCGGGGAGTATCGTCAAATAAACAGGGAATCAATATAATCGTTAGCGACCTAAAGAACAAAGTTAATACAGCTATTGATGAAAAGGGCAATCAAAATAGGTACACAGCTTTATCAAAAAGCAATATATCAGCAATATTTCTGAAGACTGGTTAATTGTACTATCAGAATCTTTCAGAACACTGGTTAATCAAACTATTGACAATCTTTCTGAAGACTGGATAATTAAACTATTGGCAATCTTTCTGAAGGCTGGTTAACCAAACTATCAACAATTATTGCAGACGTCTGGTTAATCAAACTACAGGCAATCTTTCTGAAGACTGGTTAATCAGGCTATTACAAGTAGGCGACTTAGTTTTGTGTCTGCTTTGATCATTGGATTCTATCAGACGCAATCCGATTGAATTGTTGTGACATGAATTTGACCCATTCAGTTAAAGGAGATGTCCAAGGAATTCTGAAATGATATTCTAGAGAAAGAGAGAAAAGTAGATCTATATTTCGTTTCGATTTTTTATACTTCTATACTACATCTGACCAATTGTACTGGAAGATTGTGCTAGGGGTCGTACAAGTGGCTTTTGACCCTATGACGTCAGACATTCATTAATCAATCAGCATTGACATTTCTAGTGGATTACCCACAGTTCCGTATACCTTACACACCAAGAAGTCCTCATAACAGATGGTTTTATTGGCTAATCCCTCACGTCATCCAGAACGCCTGTTATATAACAACTCTCTCAGATCCTAGTGCAGTACAGACAATTAAACGAATTTCATCTTAATTTTTTCGACGTTACAATGTTACATCCTTGAATGCAAGAGACAAAAAAGTATGGTCTGCTCAAGCAGGGGAGGGTCCAAACCTCTTGAACACCCCTTCTAGACATGCATCTGTTGAGGTCTTTAGCTATGAGGGGAAACCAGAGAAAATCCATAAAGTTGGATAAACAGCCCTATTGTTATCAAGTGGGTGGGTGGGGGTTGTATCATGAGGTCTAGCTGTCATTTAGTCAACTGAAGTTGTTTCTATTCCTCGGTTCTACGTAACAAGAAGTGGGTTCACCTGTCCAACCTCGTTTTTTTATCTGGATCCTCCGGTGTCCTGTCAGAAAGATCCCTAGCTGAAGGGGATTATTGAAATAAAATTGAACCATACAGTAGTCCCGAAATGACCTAGTTTTTGTCGAGTGGACATTAAAACCTCATTTCTCTCTCTGTCCACACTAATTCATTCAGCCTGCACTGTATAGGTTAAAGGAGATGGATATGGTCACATTTGGACTTGTTGCACATTCAGACTTTCTTACATCAATGCGTAGAAATAAAAAGAACATCATCAGTCCGATTAAAATACAGATCTATATTTTGTTTATTTTTTTTTATACCTTCGATGGCCTACACTACATGAAGATCTGACAAGTTATAGTGGGGGTTAACATCAGGGGTCAAACGAGTGACTCTTGACCCTATGAGGTCAGACATTGATTAATCAATCAGCATGATCGTTTCTAGTGCTTTAACCACAGTTCCGTTTACAAAAAGGCCAAGAACTCGCCGTAACAGAGCGTTTCATTGGCTAATCCTTCACATCATCCAGAACATGTCAATGATAACAACTCTTCCAGATCCTAGTTTAGTAAAGACAAGTAAAACAAAATTTTGAAATATAAAACCCTAAAGAATATCATTAACATTGCTACTTTGATCCCCAAAGTTATTTTAAATGCTACAAGTACAAGTATATCAATGATATTAATTTACCACCTCCCCCAGTGGTTGTCGTTGAGATTCACAGACCAATTAAATTATAGCCCGAGTTAACAGATTATAATCTTATTCCGTGTTCCGGCAGTGTACGCCTGATTTAACAGATATTTCGTCCTCGCTCATAGCAAAGTTCCTTAAACTGTGTTGACAGTTCTGTGAGATGGAAATGCCACAAAACAAAACTGTAGGGATAAGAAATAATCTGTAAAGAAAGTAATCTAATCTAATCTGCTGAGATAATGAAATAAGTTTATGACTCAAGGGTTTTTGGATAGTGTGAAATGAAAGAAAGAAAGGCGGAGGAAGCCTATATGGATATAGACTATGACGAATAAATGTGTTTGAAATTTTATGTTTTTTTGTTCTCATGTAGATTGATGTAGGTTTTATATATCAGAAATGGGATCTTCTGCTCGAAGCCAAGGAAACACCCACAATCTTAACGAATGAATAACACATGTGTTGGTGTGAAATGTCATTTATTATTAAAAATGGTGATATGAAGACATAAATTACAAATATTTCCACAATCTCAATTAATCTGAATTAAATAACCTGGGGACTAAAAAAAGTACAAATTACAGGTGGAACAAGGAATGTTAGGGGAGGGGGGCTTAACTTCACAATTAAATCCTGGGCTCAGCAGAAATTTTATATGAACATCATTAGCTCAGTATTATCAAATGTCTTTGACATTGAAAACACAAAAATTTTTTGTCAAATTAAATCAACATTAATGCTGTGATCTTACCGGGAAAAGATGAGCTTCTAATATTTAATATTTAAAACGAAAAAAAACCATTTTACCTGTGGCGTTTGCAACACGGGACTAGACATATTCCACGAGGCATGTCAAACCTGTGACGCTGTATTCTTATCTGGTGAGCATTTGCAATAAATACTATCGGTGTAGACTGAACCAGATGCTAGATATTGCCTTTCGGTTGAGAGTATTTCGCCGAACATAACTACTGATTTGAAATTAGAGTAAAATCAGAAAAGATTGAATGTAAATCAGTTTATATAAATTCATATTACACTATTATATGCGTTGTGGCCTATTTTTGTCAATTTCAAGGTCCCAAATATTAGCGATTTAGCTCCTTTAATGGTAGAATGCCTGTCGTTGATTATAAATTCTTTTGATACACAGTATATTAACAACAGTGTCTTTTTGATCTATCTATATATAAAACTGAAATATAGAACATGATCTTTTCTTTTTGAATTTAGGATGTCTTGACAAGAACTCCTGGAGAGAAGAGAAGACATTGACAAAGAAGATTCTGGTAAGAAAACGATATATTAATATTAATGTAAGTATGTTAAATTAGCCCACGTCAACTGATTTGTATTTCGCTATGATGTGTGGAATCAGCCCACATAAACTGATCAAATGTGGAATTCAGACAAAAAACTTGACATAATTTTGTGACATTTGAGTTTAAGAAAATTGATGTGGAATAAAAATGTAATAGGTACACTAGACATAAAGAGGGAGGGAAGTGGATTTTAATGTCCACTCGATACATTTCGGGGCTAACACATGATTCAATTTCATTTCGATAATCTCTAGCACAGAAAGACACTTCTCTTTGCTACATACAAGTATTAAATCTAACCATGCCACTCGACTCAATGACAGATCTTATGATCTAAAGTGTGCAAAATAAACTATTCAGCCCCCAATCTGATTAAAACACAGATCCTATTTATTTTGCAATTCTTTGATGCATGTCATGTGAATAAAAATTTCTGAATTATAGTTTATGAAACATTTGAAGTCAAAATAAAATCCTGCAATTGGCAGACGTAACTCTTGATATGCATCTTTAAACTATGAGACGATCCTTTAAAAATCACTCAGCTACTTTTTAAAAAAGAAATGGCTCATTAGCCTGATATAGACGAGCTGACCTTCCTTTGTGCTATAATTGTAAAGTTTATTGTGACCTATAACATTTTTTAAATTAAAACCTGATCATAAAAGGATTGTTTGGTCATCACTTCAAAAAGATTGGCTCAGTAGATGTAGGTAGTTCTGTTGAACACAGCCTATTTAATCATTATGAATAAGAACTAACTTTAAGTTTTTATGTCACATCAGCAAGGTATGTTTTGATCATTATAGTTTTTATACGCCCACATTTTCATGTGGACGTATATTGTCGTCGCCCCTGTTCGTCCGTCCGTCCGTCCACAATTGTTTGTGAACAGTCTACAGGTCACAATTTTTATCCGATTTCAATGAAACTTAAAATATAGGTTTATCACCCTAAGATCTCGGTTCCTTTCGATATTGGCATGTATCGGACCGTAACTTCATGGGTTATGGCCCCTGATTGTACGAAAAATCACGTTTTTTAGCTTGTGAACAGTGTAGAGGTCACAATTTTGAACCGATTTGGATGAAACTTGACATGTATGGTTATAACCCAAAGATCTTGGTTCCTTTCGATATTTGCGCCAATCGGATCGTAACTTCCTTAATTATGGCCCCTGATTCTCCGAAAAATCGCCCTTTTTAGCTTGTGGTCCCTCTGGAGGTCAAAATTGTTATCCGATTTAAAAAACCGTTTGATTATATCACCGTCCCATGCTTATGAAGGTTGAGTTCGAATTTCGTGAAAATCGGACCAAAATTGACGGACAAAATGGCCGCCGTTTGTACGCGAATAGTGTGAAAATATGTTATATCAAGGTTGTGGACCTTATAGAGGTCACAATTTTGAACGGATTTTGATGAAACTTGACATGTATGGTTATAACCCAAAGATCTTGGTTCCTTTCGATATTTGCGCGCATCGGATCGTAACTTCCTGAATTATGGCCCCTGATTGTCCGAAAAATTGCCCTTTTTAGCTTGTGGTCCCTCTGGAGGTCAAAATTGTTATCCGATTTAAAAAAACGTTTGATTATATCACCGTTCCATGGTTATGAAGGTTGAGTTCGAATTTCGTGAAAATCGGACCAAAATTGAAAGACAAAATGGCCGCCGTTTGTACGCGAATGGTGTGAAAATATGTTATATCAAGGTTGTGGACCTTATAGAGGTCACAATTTTGAACCGATTTTGATGAAACTTGACATGTATGTTTATAACTCAAAGATCTTGGTTCTTTTCGATATTTGCGCCCATCGGATCGTAACTTCCTGAATTATGGCCCCTGATTGTCCGAAAAATCGCTCTTTTTAGCTTGTGGTTCCTCTGGAGGTCAAAATTGTTATCCGATTTAAAAAAACGTTTGATTATATCACCGTTCCATGGTTATGAAGGTTGAGTTTGAAGTTCGTGAAAATCGGACCAAAATTGACGGACAAAATGGCCGCCTTTTGTACGAGAATGGTGTGAAAATATGTTATATCAAGGTTGTGGACCTTATAGAGGTCACAATTTTGAACCAATTTTGATGAAACATGACATGCATGTTTATAACCCAAAGATCTTGGTTCCTTTCGATATTTGCGCCCATCGAATCATAACTTCCTGAATTATGTCCCCTGATTGTCCGAAAAATCGCTTTTGTTAGCTTGTGGTCCCTCTGGAGGTCAAAATTGTTATCCGATTTAAAAAACCGTTTGATTATATCACAGTTACACCGTAGTTATGGGTGAGTTTGAATTATGATTTTCTGATGATTACTTGAAATGCAACAACTCTTGTTGACTGCCCGGACGATTTGGCTGCTGTGTGGGCGTATGTTTCGTTGCCTGGCAACCTATTTTTTATCCAATCGGAACAATTTGTGTCTTGTCAGACCCTCCATCCTGAATATATGCCTACAGGGACCTGGGGAACCTTTCTTGATCAAACTAGGGACTTTCAAGTTAACAAGCCAACTTCTTACTAATTGAGCCTCCATAGCTTCATACAGTTGGTTTGATTGCTATAACCACAATGTATGACTTCATCCAGTTGGTTTGATTGGTATAAGGGGGGTTGGGATGGCCTAGTGGTCTAGAGTGCCGCGCTTCAACCTCTAGCTGGCCGGTCACCTCTGGCTTGCGGCTGTGGTTTCTATCCCTCTTGTGAGCGTATGTGGCATGGAGATAGGGGCGCCTCATGGGTTTCCTCCGGGCACTCCGTGTTTCCTCCCACTGCTAAAGACCTCTACGCGCAAGCGAATTATTGAAATAAAATTGAAACCATATGTTAGTCCCAAAATGACCTAGTTTGTGTCCAGTGGACGTTAAACCCCATTTCTCTCTCTCTCTCTCTGATTGGTATTACTACAGTGTATGATTTCATCGAGTTGGTTTGATTGGTATAACTACAATGTATGATTTCATTGAGTTGGTTTGTTTGGTATTACTACAATGGATGATTTCATCCTGTTGGTTTGATTGGTATAACTACAATGTATGATTTTATCCAGTTGGTTTGATTGATATAACAGCAATGTATGATTTGAATTTTTGTCTGTGATATATTGGTATAAACCACATAATGTGAAAGTTGAATTTCTAAAAGTATATAATTCCAATAGTGGTTCATTCTGTTCTATTTTTATACGCCCACATTGAAATGTGGTTGTATATTGTCCTCGCCCCCGTCCGGCCAGTCACAAGCAATTGTGGACGCTCTAGAGGCTACAGTTAATATCCGATTGACTTTAAATTTATACACAGTGTTTAAGGGCATGAGATGAAGAAGCCTATTGTTTTTCAGCGATTTCCGATAATAACTACCAGAGTTATGGCCAATTGACTTTAAATTTATACACAGTGTTTAAGGGCATAAGACGAAAAAGCCTATTGATTTTCAGCGATTTCCGATAATTAGTGCCAGAGTTATGGCCCTTGATCACTTTGAAAAATCTTGTGGAAGCTCTAGAGGCCGAAGTTAATATCCGATTGACTTTAAATTTATACACAGTGTTTCAGGTCATGAGACGAAGAAGCCTATTGATTTTCAGCGATTTCCGATAATTAGTGCCAGAGTTATGGCCCTTGATCACTTTGAAAAATCTTGTGGAAGCTCTAGAGGCCGAAGTTAATATCCGATTGACTTTAAATTTATACACAGTGTTTAAGGTCATAAGACAAAGAAGTCTATTAATTTTCAGCGATTTCTGATAATTAGTGCCAGAGTTATGGCCCTTGATCACTTCAAAATATCTTGTGGACGCTCTAGAGGCCAAAGTTAATATCCGATTGACTTTAAATTTATACACAGTGTTTAAGGTCATGAGACAAAGAAGCCTGTTTATTTTCAGCGATTTCCGATAATCAGTGCCAGAGTTATGGCCCTTGATCACTTTGAAAAATCTTGTGGACGCTCTAGAGGCCAAAGTTAATATCCGATTGACCTTAAATTTATACACAGTGTTTCAGGTCATGAGACGAAGACGCCCATTGATTTTCAGCGATTTCTAATAATTTCTGCCAGAGTTATCTCCCTTGATAACTTCAAAAAATCTTGTGATGCTATAGAGGCCAAACTTTTCATCCAATTGACTTCAGATTGATACACAGAGTTTAAGGTGTTGAAACGAACAAGTATTTTGATTTTCAATGTATTTTGATAACTGAACAGCTAAATCCATGATATTAAATGTTTCATATACTAATTGTTAGCGTGGGGCAAAACTTTTTGAAAAGCAAACAAATTCTAATGATTTTCTGATAATTACATAATGAGTTGTTATTCTTAGAGTTACATTATGGGAAATAAGGTAAAGAGATGGCAGTTCTCACTATAATAGTTAAAAACAAGATAGTGTAAAGGTAATTTGCTGAAAATTTCAGTCAAATTGATCCACTATTAGCCGAGAACAAAGCGTTTGAAATATTCACATAGCCTCGGTCATCATTACTCAAATCATTAATATAAACAGCATAGTCTCGATATTCCACTTGATTAATTTAATTATCAATGGCCATTAAGCGGCATATAGGAATTTAATCCGCCAACATCGAAGGCTAGCCTTGACATCAAGAGTTTATTATGGTCTGGATATGTTAAGTAATGTCTAATTGATTATTTAGATAACATTTCAGGCCTAAAGAAAGACCTGTAATAAGCAGATTTTGCTCATGCATAATGCTATTTTAATCAGATTTTAGTGTGTATTACAAATGTTTCATTACTGAAAAAGTAAAAATATGCGACAACCCTTGTTGACTGCCTGGACGATTTAGCTGCTTTGGGCGTATGTTTCGTTGCCTGGCAACCTATCTTTAGAAGATATTGAAACTTTGTCAACAATCGGTAATTTTTGCAAGCAATATAAACCAGATATGGTCCATTGTCATCTCCATGCTCTACCTGCAATCTTCACTAAACTATTTTTATGGGTCTCGTTTTAATCTGGTGTTGATATTTTGATTTTGTTTTCTTTAATATATATTTAATAATCAATATAGCTATTGAAACTTTGTTATTATTCAAAAACTGCAAATGAAGTTATTAAGGGAGATATTAATGAAAAGAACCTTTGACAGTTGAAATCCAATGAAGAGTAGACCAAAACACCACTGTCTTGGCAAAATGTACCTCATAGCATATTGCATGGGGTATGTCTGTCTTTCTTTGTCTGGTTGGTATAGAAAAGAGAGAGGGGAGAGGGGGGTAACATCCACTTGACACACACTACACTATTTTGGGACTAACATTTGGTTCAATTCTATTTGAATAATTCACTTGCGAGTAGGAGTCTTTAGCAATGGGAGAAAACAGGAGGATCAGGAGAAAAAACTTGAGGTTGGACACCCACCCTTTTCCTTATCACAAATAAGTAGGGAATCAGAAAAAAAGAACAACATACATCATTATTTTCTGTCTTTTCCATTACATTTGTTGACACGGTACTCTGTTAGAATATGCATGATGTATTAGCTCGATCGAAATGCTGTTTGCTGTCCTGGCAAAATGTCCCTTATAGCACACTGCATGACGTATGCCAGTCATCATTAGCCTTGTTGATGCAGAAAATTAACAACGTTTAACCCCCATTTCACTTCCTGTCTTTGCTGAACCCGAGTTAAAATATGCATGAAAGTATTAAATACTTGGTTGGAACCGTAAAATGAGTGCGCCCACGCTATCGACTGATAGTGTAATGTCATAGAAACACATGAGTTTAACGATGATAAGATTATCATCTTTCAACCAAACAAAATTTATATCTGTTACATGGTAGTCAGATTTTTATGTATGGATTTTTTACATCATGATTACCAAGTTCCGCTGCGTTAGATAATGTCTCTTGAGTTGATGAGATAAAATCGGGGAATGGCTTTCCTGTCTTCTGGAAATGACTATGTAGGTACCGGTGCCATACATTTATATGTGTTTTATGTGCCCGGCGCTAGACATCCAAAAGCTAATGAATAATAAAGGGATTTATTGGCATCGAGATTAATAACGCGGTGGTATACGGTTTTCTATAGTAGCTGGGTTAATTGCCTATTGATTTTGATATCGGTGTCATGAGAGCAATATGTTACTGCCGCCGCTATATCAGCCTGTACTAACACTCTTTATGTCATAATTATACCGTAAGTTAAAGCCAGGCAATGACAATCAAAGACATCGTACTGAGGGAGGCGTCGATCACAGCATCCATTTGAGGGGGCATCCAATAAGTTTTTATAGAATTGAAATATTGTCACACTAATTTTAATAAGAGAGGTGCTGAGGGAGGACCACGGTCCCAGCATACATTTAATGAGCGCATCCAATCAAAGAGTGGAATTAAAAATTGCTAAGCTTTTTATATCTGCCCTCTTGATTTGAATAAAAATTGCTAAGTTTTTATATCTGCCCTCTTAATTTGAATAAAAATTTTATTTCATATTTAAAATGTCTTCTTTTCTGAGTCATGGAGGACGCAATTAAGGAGTCAACCCTGGACATCACCAAACCTTTGTATGCCAAGGCAGCTAGAACATAATTTTGTTATAAACATCAGATATAGTCAGTTTTCATTTTTATAGATTTGGGGGAGTGGGGGAGGTTAGTAGTGGTTTAAGGCATGCACATGTTTCAAGGTCTGTCATTGAGTCCCCGTTGTATGTGACAAGGAGAAGGGACGTCCTGTCCAATCTCGATTTTTTGCAGGTCGTCGGGTTTCCTCTCAATCCTAACAAATTATTGAAATAAAACTGAACTACGTAACATGATAGTTCTGAAATAGCCTAATTTTTGTCAAGTGGGCTTTAAACCCCATCTCTCCCTCACTCTCTTTCTCTCTCTCTCTCTTTATGTGAATATGTCCATACTGAAACATTTGATTTCATCATGAAATGTTGGCTACAGGATAATCATCTTAGCTCTATAATAGCATCTTAGAAGAAATAATCACGGATCATAGCAGCTGTGGTTTATCCGATATTAGCCAAACCGCAGAAAATATCAAAGATCTCCAGCTTTTAAGATTTAATTTTTACTTTGTATATTATATGATGGTTTTTTTTTTAAATCAATCTCATGATCAATAAACAATATCTTTCGATAATAGACCTAATATTTTATTCTTCCCCATATCAATATGATTAATTATTTTAAACATTAATCCCTCCCACAGATTATTGACACACTTTTTGGACACATTAACTCTCTTTCTAATTGAGCCACAATGTTCAAACTTAGTGTAGGTGTTTATTAGCTGAAGGCCTTGATGAAGTTGGAAGATAAGCCTTTTCTGCTTAAGCTAAGCATGCAGAGACGTCATCCTGGCGAGGAAAATTATCCTTACTATTGCATTATCTACAAAATGTCATTATAAAAATGGTTATATAATTCAGATTATTGAAGATAAGGCTGATTTGGTGGCTGAATGGTTTAACATGTTCGCATTAGATCATAAGGTTTGTCACCGAGTCAAGTAGCATGGTATTTGATTCCATGTTTGTATGGTACAAGAAGTAGAGTTGCCTGTTGAACATCATGGGCTCTTTTTTTTTTTTTTTTTTTTTTTTTTTACAGGTGCCCACTCATTGCTGAAGACCCCAACGTTCAAGCAAATTATATTGATATGCAATTGAACTGATGTTAGTCCCGAAATGATCTTGTTTGTTTGAAGTGGACCTCTCTCTCTCTCTCTCTTTCTGATAATACATGCCTGTCCTTTATTGATGGGAAGTAGACCAGTGTATCAGTTGTTAAGACTTGCAAATGGTTATCATCAAATATAAACTGTTTGCAGAAGCGGAAATTGGACAACTCAACAAATATTGGTTCAATTATAACTAAGACATGTTCTAGTATAGTTGTTAATGTGTTGAAAGAGAGGGAGAGAGATAGGAGAAATAGAAGAAATAGGAGAGAGAGAGATGGGGAAAGAGGGATGGGGAAAGAGAGTTTAACATCCACACAACAAAAACTATGTCATTTTGGGACTAACCAATGCTACATCTTGATTTTAACAATTTGGTTGCCCGTATGGCTCCTTTCTAATGGGAGGAACCGAGAGGACCCAGTTAAAATGAGAGAAGGGGGAGACAACTCTACACCTTATAATGTACAAGATGCAGATCCAAACCATGGCACTTCACAACAACACACCATGATATTGATGGCCAATTTATTGCTGGGGATGCCTCAGTTGTTCTGTCCTGTGTTAGCATGCCATTAAATAGATAGAACTCAATGACAAGAGTGGTATTCAATGGTCGTTGAGTTCTGTTTTTATTCTGTAGCTACATGCAAATCTCAAAATACACTGTACTATTCAGATTATCCACTAAAATCGTCACCAATAATATTAAAATTCATCATAGGTTCCTCCCTTTTTTCTTTCCTTTTTATACACTCCACATTTTCATGTGGACATATATTGTTGTCGCCCCTGTTTGTCTGCCCGGACGTCCGTCCGTCCACAATTGTTTGTGAACAGTCTACAGGTCACAATTTTTTATCCGATTTCAATGAAACTTGAAATATAGGTTTATCACCCTCAGATCTCGGCTCCTTTCGATATTGGGATTTATCGGACTGTAACTTCATGTATTATGGCCCTGATTGTACGAAAAATCAGGTTTTTCGCTTGCGATCACTGTAAAGGTCATAATTTGATGAAACTTGAAATGCATGTTTATAACTCAAAGATCTTGTTCCTTTCGATATTTGCCTCTGATTGTACTAAAAATAACCTATTTTAGCTTGTGGTCCCTCTGGAGGTCAGAATTATTATCTGATTTAAAAAAAAACGTTTGATTATATCTCTGTTACACCATAATGAAGGTTGAGTTTGAATTTTGTGAAAATCCGACCAAAACTGTCTGACAAATTCGTTGCCGCTTGTACGTGAATAGTGTAAAAATATGGTATATCAAGGTTGTGGACCCTGTAGAGGTCACAATTTTAATCCAATTTTTATGAAACTTGATTAATGCATGTTCATAACCAAAAGATCATGGTTCCTTTCGATATTTGTGCATATCGAATTGTAACTACATGAATTATGGCCCTTGATTTTAGGAAAAATCTCTTTCTTTTTAGCTTGTTCTCTATCCATCTCTTGAAAATGTGGGCGCATCCTGCCTGGCAGCTGCTGGTTACAAAAATTATCATTGTCAGATGGTAACGTTATTACAGTTTGACGTAATTCTGAAAGTGACGTTATTCTGGACAAAAGTAGTACATGTCCAAGGCATTGAATACAACCATAGGTTATTCAATGGCTGCACGTATTTGATGATATTTTATTTTCATGTAGTTATAGAATAAAATTCCTTTTAACTTGGTCGTTGAGAATAATTCACCTTTGTCTAACGTTACAAGTGTGTATATTAGTGCTCCGTATTGCTAAGGCAGTCACAATACGATGCCTATTGCAATTCAAGTGCTACAATATGAATGGTATCATGATTCATAACTAGGTCAATATTTACCAAGTAACAACAGGTTGGCAAAGATGAGATATAAACACCATTCATTTCCTTGTTGGTTATCTGAATAAGTTACAGACCTGTCGATTCCATATGAAATGTGTTCAAGCTGGACCATTGACAGTTTGATAAATCTATTCTTAATAACATTCTTATTTGTTCAATATTGACAGTTTGATAAAGCTGTAGTTGATAGCAGAAGCCACGGTGGCTGAGTGAGTACGACCTTGGCTTGATAATCTTGAGGTTCCATGTTCGGTACCTGTGTTGGCCGAGAAAGTTCATCGTGATATTCCGACGTGGTTCCCCCTTGTTAGTAATGCAGGATGAAGGACCTGGCAAAGGACAAGGTATAGTCGTTCAGATGGGATGAAAAACACATTGGCATGCATGTTAAAGATCCCTTGACAGTCGGAATTCAATGTAAGCAGGCTGTCCAGGCAAAATTTTCCTGCATGGCAGACGGTCTTCATTATCCCAGTCAGAGCAGAACAGTAGGATTTTACACCCCATTTCATTTCTTGTTAGTTACAATATTTTTTTTTTAGCTGGAGAGATCTGTTGTTAATCAATGTATACCATGATTTTTCGCTGAGGACCCTTTCGTTGTGTTCTGACACTGCCCTCCCCATCAATAGATCATATCTGCTGAGTAATAAATCTGTGTCGATAGTGTAAAAGATCGATGAAAAGGCCATATGCAAAAAATTACCCCTATACTTTTGCTGTGTTTTGTTGGCATCCTCCTGTCTGTTCAAAAGATAATATTTTGCAAGCAATGCATCTGTTTCTAACGATGAAAGAGAATTTAAAAGGCGGCCATTATTTAACCCTTTTTACAAAACGTTACCCCTTCCCCCCTTCTATTGTGTTTTGACATCACCTCTCTCGTCAATATATCATGTTTGTTGAGTAATAAATCTTTTTCTCTAGGGTGAAAGATGGTCAAAAGGTTGTCCATTATTTAACTGTTTTTACAAAACAGAATCTATACAAACTGACAGATACGAAATGAAGCGGATCACGGAGACTGGTGATTGTGCCCTCTTTAAATATATTCCCCTAAATTGCTCATTTAATCGGAATCCTGATTTCCGAAATTATTCAATCATGTTAATAGGGTCATTTGCCTATTGATCCTGGTGTGAAAACGTGATAAAATTGAAATGGCACGACATGGTCATTTATGATTCGGTGGATGCCACGCTTTTGGAAAACCAGCAAGGACATTTTTCCTTCTTTAATCACATGTTTAACTCAAAAATTATATTGATGTTGCCATGACGATTGTTATTATCGACTTAATAATCAATCAGTTGTTTTTTGTTTATAACGCAAACTGTCACTGGAAGATCTGATGTATGATTGTCTTGTTCAACCAGTAATTGATACCAGCTTGTACGTAAAATGATGTCATTATCAAGGCCATTATCATAACGATCAGGATATGTTTGTTTTTGTCTGCCTATTTAAAAGGTTACTAAGGTTTTCATTATTGTGCAATTTTCGAGTTAAAAAAAGTTAAAAAACATTATAGGAAAGCGTAAAAAGCTATTGATGTCGGCCATCTACATTGATAAGTGAACAACTAGATGGAAGCCATTGACATGAATCAAAAGAACCAATTTTTGCTGCATGCATGTTATGCGATAAAGTTAACAGGATTTTAATTGCTTTTATCAGGAGACCATTACCAAAATTTATCACTATTTTAATGGATATGGAAAGGATTGGATGCAATTACACCTGATTTAAATTATCTGCTTGCCATTAACATCGTTTTATTCTATCAGTAAACGAATGCAAAAAAGCGTGTTCAGGAAAATGAGGGAAGTGTAGATTATCTGGAAAAACTATCGGAACCAACTTGATGCAGGATGATGTTATTCAGTTTGTTTTGTAAATACGCGAAGAGAAAAGATTTTTTAGAAGTCTGTATTATTTCTTGGGTACACTAACAAGATTAAAAGACCAATTGAATTCCAGCGTTATCTGATATCGCCATTGCTCAATTTCTGTATCTTGCAAACACTGTAGAGATCAGTGCGTGAGTGGGTGTGAGGTTATATTCGGGACTAACAAATGGTAAAACTTTATTTCAATACTTTGCTGGTGTTGAATCGTTTTGAGGGCGTTAGGATGACCTAGTGGTCCAGAGTGCCGCGCTTCGACCTCTAGCTGGCCGGTCACCTCTGGCTTGCGGCTGTGGTTTTGATCCCTGGTGTGAGCGTATGTGGCATGGAGATAGGGGTGCCTTCTCAACCTCGTGGGTTTCCTCCTGGCACTCCGGTTTCCTCCCAATGCTAAAGACCCCTACGCGCAAGCGAATTATTGAAACCATATGTTAGTCCCAAAATGACCTAGTTTGGTGTCGAGTGGACGTTAAACCCCATTTCTCTATCTGAGTGGTTTTGAGCAGTGGGAATCGGGTTCGATCCTGATGTTGGCCGAGTAACTTCTACATACCTGGTTTTCACCTTGTCTTCAGTGCAGGCTGGAGAGTCTGACCGAAATTATCACTGAAGATATAGTGTTCATTTTTGTAGCAAAGTACTTGATAACCAAAACCTAGCCTTGATTGTCCATTTTCTCCTTATAAATTTTTAAATATCAGGAATGTATAATCCATTTAAATTACGGGCATCACAGAGATAGAAATGGGGTTTAACATCCCCTCGACACAAACTAGGTCATATGGTTTAATTTTATTGTAATGATTCGAGGTTTGACAGTCAACCCTTGTCACGTACAACCGAGGAATCAAAACAACGGCAGTTCACTCAATGAAAGATCTTATGATACAAAATGGACGTGCTAACCATTTGGCCATCCAACACCCCATGGACATCCGATGATCTTGATAGTTGATTATAGGTTTTTAATATAAATAAATGTTTAAATAATAGTTTATATAACATTTGGAGCTAAAATAAAGATTTATCTCTTACATAATGCATCATTAATGGGGAATGTAAACCATAAGATTTAACTTGAAACAGAATATACACCAGACCAGTACGTCACTCCAAAATGGTTTATTTTTAAGTGAACGGTCCGATAATCAAAATACATTTTCATCTTACACGACTGAGTGAAAATATTAGAATGATTTATTGACTGGCATTATCTTGTCGATATCTCACTAATTACAAAGCTTAATGAAGATCAGAATAGTCCCAAAACGAAACCAATATTTTACTCAGCTTGCATGAAAATTCCGATCCCCTACCATCCTTGATTAACGCTAGTACTTGTACTTCCTTCCGAATCAATAAGAAATCAGTCTCTCGTTCAGTCAGCTACAAAATATTTGTGCTTACGAGTTCTTGATAAGAAATCTGTCATTCGGCAAAAAAAAACAGCCTCTCCGTTCATGGAATGGCAGACATATTGAACGATTTGATAGGTTTATTTGGTTACAAGAGATAACAATCCGAGAAGAGATAACAATCCGAGAATCCGAAGATCTATTAGTTAGCCCAACTTGTCTGTCAAATATTGAATAAGGAAATCTGTTAAAATGTCGACGTGTTAAGTTTTTAAGTTAATTTACAGACGTCTACAAGACCCTCGTTCGTAAGTTGTGTAGAGTAATTAACTAAAAATCAAATATCTAATTAAATGATGACAATAACATTCTCAAAACGCTGTAAAAGGAAATTAAAGGGGGTTTAGCATACTATTTTTCTTGAACAACCAGGCTAATGAAGACGGACATACACCACATACCTAGGATGATAAACCCTGTTTAATTTTATTACTCGAACCTGCTTCCTAAAACATCTCTTGATAATTTTACACAGGATCAGAGTTCACAAAGCATTTTTAGACTTCAGTTAAGAAAGCACTCCAAATTGTTTGCCTTATTTTAACTCAATACGCAGCCCTTTTGATTTTAATGTATCAAATACATCAAGAAGAAACTATGTGCTGAGTTTTGGGTTTCTGGATCTAGGATATTTCTCAAAAACTGTGATTGGTTAAATTACATAGGCCAGTTCATTTTGCTCTGAAAACATCTATTTCAGTCGGCAATATTAAGCCTGCATGTTTGCGGTGCAAGCGAAAGGGCTTGGCAAGGAAAAGTGTCTTGTCATTCAGATAGGACAAAAAAAAACATGATGTCTAATGTTGACGTTAATAAAGAATTCTGGCAGTGGAATTTGTTGAATGGAAATGTCACTGTCTGGATGAAATTTCTCTCATAGAACACAGGATGGCATATACCAATGTTCATTAACATCTAGTGAGGAAGATGTCTGCTTGTTAACCTAGAGGTCCTGTGTTCGAGGTCATGATTTTCCAGCGGGGTTTCTCCTTGTCAGTAATGCAGAGCAACGGCAAGGGACAGCATAAAGTGATTTGGTTGACACAAAAAAATCAAGGTCTTGTGTGCACTTAAAAGATCCCATGACAGTTGAAATTCGATATATGAGTTGGCTATGGCAGTGGTGTGCGGGTGAAATTTTCTCATATCACACTGCATGGCATATGCCCGTCTGCATTAGCCTAGTCATGCAGTTGAGAACAGTAGAACGTTAAACCCCATTTCATTTCATATAATTTAATGACACGCATTAATCTGAGTAGAACAGATTTAGATATACGATATTTTACTTGTGATTGTCAGATCTCGAATTGTTAAATGTCACGAATAAAAACACAAGCGACCAAACGTCAGTTCACAGGTAATCATTTTAAAATCAATACACGACAAATAATTAAATGTTGAATCAGAAATTAAATCTAAAGTTTGGTATTTAAATCAGGTCGGCCATTTTTTTCTTCCTTCAAATGGTAGTCTGCCACGACTTCTGACATTTCTGCACCACGTTTCTCTAATGCGATGTCTGATTCCAGAGCCTTGTTGTCATATACATGTTCCACTTCGTTTGATTGCCAGATTTTTCCTGGATGTGCGTTACGCCATTCGTCCATGCTGTCTTGACCTTTGGCTTGTTGCCGATGGCAGAAAAAGCAAAAGATGGATGCAAATGCAAACATAACAGATGCCGCAATGGCACCGGTGATTGCATATGATCGATATTTTTCCAAGAGATCTCCGTAATAAGGTCCATCAATATTGATACCCTTTTTGAACGCAAGGATTGATCCATCTGGTGATTTCACAATACAGACATAGACACCGAAATCGTCATCATCAAGTTTTTCAATGTCCAAAAGGTTTCCAAAGTTTGCAAAATGATAGCGGCCGTAATCCGTTTTGGTAGAGTTGATTTCGACCAAGTCTCCTGCGGGTAGTACCCACATTATCGTCGAGGAATTATCGAAAATCAAAGTCTCATTATATCCACATGGTAGATGGACGTGCTCGTAATAAGGTACCTTGATGCTCCAGTCATTTAAAGACTGAACTTGGCAGAAACACAAGGTCAAGGTGAAGATGGTCGTCAACTGGATCTTCATTTTAACTGAAACAAAAAAAAAGAGATATTTAAATGAAATGAAATAAAATGGGGTTAAATGTCCTACTGTTCAGCTCTAATTCAGGGCAATGAATACACCTTACATGAGGGAATTTTGTCTGGACAGAGGCAGTACAACCTACTCATATTGAATTTCAACTGTCAAGGGATCTTTTACATTCACACAGGACCTTGATCTAAAAAAAAACAATTCTGTAAAAACCTAAAAATTCGGCCCCAAAAAACGCCTTTTGTAATAATTGACAACTTTCAGATTTTCTTGGTTCTTCCAAAATGTTAGTTTAAAACTTGACAAACTTTTCTTCCTCTATGTTCTGTGGTAGATATTGATGCCATAGTTGGACCATGCAAAATTAAAAAAATACCGTACAGGTACCATATACCCAACAGCAATAAATCTGCTAGGGCATGATCTATTGCAATATGTTTAAAAATATGAAAAAAACAGGTCTTGCCATGCTACACATGTATTGGGTATTGTAGTTCTGTTGTGCAGATTCCATACCCAAACAGTAACAAGTCTGTTAGGTCATATGCATAAGAAAAAAATAAAACAGGTCTTCCCATGCTATATGGTACCATTCCCAACAGCAACAAATAATTTTAAAATAGATTGGGAAGAATCTATTTCAAAAATATATTGTCTCAAGAAAGAGACTCACCATGCATGGCTTGGGTATGTGTTATATGTGGTAGCACATACCCAACAGCAAAAAAACAGAATCTATCATGGTATGTCTAAAACAAACCGGACAGTTTTGTTTAGAAGTAGAAAGCAGGTAAAAGTTACCTGTTCAACTCACCTGAACCTCCTGTGGCTGTAGTCGTCTATATTTATGATGATGTTTTATCAGCATGCTGTAAGATTATATATGTATGTTTAGTCATGTCTCCAGTATCAGGATCATTTCGCTATGTCACTAGTCATTTACATATCATGTAGGACCTACTATAAACATGGACTGAGGGGTGGTGTCTCTTCTTCGTTATCTTAGGTAATCAATTCATTACATATTTATGAGAACACATCCAATTAAAACACAGATTAATTTTAATCTTAGGTCATGGTCACAGCAATTTGAATATATTGTTTCATGTTTCGGGAAATCAGAAAGTTGTGCGAACAAATATGAATTGAAAACAATGAAATGGGTTCCAGAGAGGGTGGGGTGAAAAGAAGTTTTGTTTCCTATTTCATACGAAAACCTAAAATTAAGACACAGATTAATTTAATTAAGCCACAGCAATTTGATTTTATGGGGGAAGAATGGGGAGAGGCCGAATGGTGGGAGGACACCTTTGAAATTCTGCTTTTAATTTCTACTGGAACTTGTATTAGAATGAAATATTTGTTTCATATTCCATCAGAAAGCTAGAAATTTATGTTAACATATTCAAATAAGACAGAGATAGTTTTAAATCTTAGGGCACACCAAATGGAATTAATGGGGAGGGAGCAGGGGGAGAGATAGAGGTGGTAAAGTCTTAGTCTTATTAAAATTCAGATCTATCTTTCATTTTTTTTTTTATGCTTTTTTTGACCTACACTACATGAAGATCTGACCAGTTGCTTTGGGGGTTGGGGGGGGGGGGCATCAGAGTTCATACGAGTGGCTTTTGACCCTGTTACAGTGTTTCTGGTGGCCATTACTCACAGTTCTGTGCACCACATGCCAAAAGCTCGCTGTAACCGACTGTTTCATTGGCTAATTCTTCACATCATCCAGAACAGGTCAATGATGACAACTGTTCCAGATCCTAATGTAGTAAGGACATGTAATACAATATTTTGAACCATCAAAAAACAAAATGAAATAGGATCTGTGTTTTAATCAGATATTGATACTTTGCTTCTCATTTCAAATAGATAACAACAAACAAAATTTAAATTCTTAGGCCACGCGAATTTGAGTTTTCTCAAAGGGGAACGAACAAAGATTATAAATTTTGCTTCTTGTTTCTAAACACTGCCAAAATTTAATTCTTAGGCCATACAAATTCAGATTTTTATTAATTTGGGAATATCTTTTTTTTTTGTTTATTTATTCACAGAAACTTGATTGGAGAACAGGCAGGTACCCCCTCTCTATAAAGATAAAAACATATATTGAAAAAATTGAAAGAAGTAAAGTAAAGTAGAATCAAATTTAGATGGCTATATCCATTAAAGATGTTTCTTCCTGTTTCTATTTTTTGGTTTTGTTGTTTTAAAGATAGGTTATTTATTTATCGAGACTCTGAAGAAATGAAAACTAATTTTGTTTGGCCTTATTGTATAAATAAAGATTAAATTACTTGGTTTACCTGCTAGAAGGCCCGGCTTATTGTAAAAATTTGATCCCATGTACTGTTGGGGCCAGGTCATTCACCTATATGTTGAGTGGTTCATGAGTTGTTGAACCCCTTTCCATATTACATTGAATGAAGTGGCCTGGGTTCGATTCCAAGGTTGTATTAAACAAGGTGTAAGTTTTGCATAAGATTATGTCTCACGTTGAGATAGCCATGAATGGAATCCATACACATCTACCAGGTGTGCCAAAGGGAATTCCCCACCACTGTGCCAGTAAAAAGTATATTTGAATTTGAGATCCCACAATCTTGATGTTTCTAACTCGCTATACGAATAGGGATGGATTTACCATTAAGCTAAATATAAGCATGTGAAAAGATGGGGTACCACACAAATTTGCTACTGCCAGATTTACCATGGATCAACATGCATTGCTAAATTACAAATGGCCTGGTTCACAAAATCCCCTCTGTTGAAATACATTAAAAATCACAAGAGAACAACTGGATAACATGTAAAATATGTTACGTAAAATTAGGTTGGAGGATCGATCAAACACTTAGCAATTTAAAGGGACAATAACATTCTTGCTGGCTTGGTAGCTCCAGAAAATAAATAATACCCTTATTCTAAGTACTAGATGTTTTATGTGTCCTACCTGTTGTGTAAATTATCCATTACATCCTATTTTACTTGTCCAGAGGGTTCGAAAATATTTTAAAATGCAAGTCACATTTGAAAAGGTTTACGTTAGACTTTTCAAATCAATTGGTTGAATTTTTCCAATTTTTTAAAATAGGTGTGTTAAGATGAAATTTATATCATCATTTAATTGGAATATTCTAAAATAATACAATTTGTTGACCAGAATGAAGATTGGGACATATTATTCAGTTACAACAAGAGTGTTATTGGGGCTTTAAAAATATCTAGGAGAAATTTTACAATTTACTATAAATAAGCATTATTTTCCATCTTAATGTAAATTTGTTTAATTTTGAAAAATATCCTCTTATTTTATGGTTTATCATTGATTTACATATACTCTGAGGGGACTAAGTCTGTTAAGTGCTTTAGGGCCTCTATAGTATAGATCTTAATCTCCATTTCTGTATATAAACAATCACACACAGCACATCATCGGCATATTTTCATTCATGCTACACATGAGGGGAGATAAATCCATTTTATTTGTGGATTTTTTTTAGAATGTTGAAGGCAATTTTAGTTTCTCTGGTTGGAAGGGGTTCTGACTAGGATAGTATTGTTACTAGGGGGGAATGTACCAGGGAAGGATAGGCGAGATCAGTCTGGGAGATAGGTGGAAGAATGGTCTGTATTCAGCTAATCTCTTTGAATCACAAGGCAACTTGACAAGACTGTTTAATAAATGGAAATACTTTAGTCCAGAATTTGTTGCTAGTAAGTAAAGTTGGCCCAGTTAATTAATAAGGCACTGGGTTTGATACTGTTGTTGGTCAAGAAAGTTCTCTGGTATCTTCAAGCGTGGTATCCTCATGTCATTGATGCAGAATAAGGGTCAGGCAAAGACAGTGTCTAGCTGTTTGGATGGGCAGAAATCTGTAGTCCCTTGTACACATTGGTGTACACGTAATAGTACCCATGACAGTTGGAATTCAATAGACTGTGGTGGGCAAAATTTCTCTTACAGCACTCTGTATGGCATATGTCTGTCTGTATTGGGCGGTCGTTGTAGATCCCCATAAATTTCATTTTATTTGAGGAATAAAATATTTTATTGTGAAAACTATATACATTTTAATGAGTATAATAACATTATAAAAACTGTGCATTATATTATATATCCTAAACTAACTTACATACACATACCTACAATATATTCACATTTAAATCATGTTTATATCATCTTTTAAAGAGCAGATATGTGAATTACAACAGCAACAAAGCAAACGAAATTGAAAATTAACTATGTCTCTGGGCCCCCCACCCCTGGATCTGCGCCTGGTAGGTCTGAAATAGCTTGAGACTAGTAGTCGGAGGACATCTAAACTGGGATCTCAGCGATACACAAGGGGTTCAGGAAGAAGATAAAATAAATACAGAAGCAACCCCTATAACCAGAAAAGATAGACAAACTCCTTGGTGGTGATAAACAAATTTATTGATAGACATTTTGGACTAAAGGTGTCGTCTGAAACATCTTCCAATAAATTTGTTTATCACCACCAAGGAGTTCGTGTATCTTCTCTGGTTATAGGGGTTGCTTCATTTATTATAAAATCAAATATTGGTAATAAAAAGATTGGGTGCTGCTCCACCCTCCACATTGATATCCATTTACATAATCAGTCTTCATTAGCCCATTTGGAGTGGAAAAGTAGGAGGTAAAACCCCATTTCACCCACCCATCCTATTCACCCACCATTTCCCTCATTCTTCCCTGCGTCTCCTTGGATGTAATTGGCATATGTCTGTTAAATATTTACTTGAATATATATTGCTATAATTAGTAGACTAAGAAATAGTACTATTGACTGGTAATTCTCTAACTGATGCTTATACATTATTTATAGAGGAAAACTGACAAAAACTACTCAGGTAGTACTACTACTCAAAAAACTTGGGGTTTTTGCCTAAATGAACTAAATTTTGTTTTGTATGAAAATGACTTTATTTTTTTGTTGGCCAAATGTTCTTCCCACCTCACCTAATCCACCTATATAGTTACTGCCAATCTTGTAGAGAATATTGGTTAGAGTGTGGGGTTGGTAACTGAATGCACAATTTAGATCATAATTTCTGTCATTGAGTCAAGTGGCCTGGTTTTGATTGCCTAGCTTTTATGTGGCAAGTAGTAGTGTCGACTGTGAACTAAGTGAGTATTCTCCCGCTGCTAAAGACATTATTGAAATATTATGTACCTAATGTTAGTCCCGAAAGGACCTAGTTTGTGTTGAGGGGATGTTAAACCCCATTTATCTCTTTTTCATAGAAGTTTGTCTGAAATTGCTCAAGAAAATTAATTATATGAAAATTTAAACTTATGACTCCAGCTTGACAAAGCTAGTGACAGATATCATGCATGGGGTAGGGTATGCTTAGTTTGTTTGGAACACTTAATACAAATTCCCTTTTGAGGAGAACACATAGCTACTACTTTGAGGAGAACGCATAGCTACTATACTTGAGGGGAGAACACATAGATACTACTTTGAGGAGAACACATACTTTGAGGAGAGAGAGAAATGGGGTTTAACGTCCCCTCGACACAAACTAGGTCATTTCGGGACTAACATTTAATTTTATTTCAATAATTCGCTTGGGCGTAGGGGTCTTTAGCAGTGGGAGGAAACCAGAGTGCCCGAAGGAAACCCACGAGCTTGAGAAGGCGCCTCTATCTCCATGCCACATACGCTCACACCAGGGATCGAAACCACAGCCGCAAGCCATCCCAACCCCCACTTTGAGGAGAACACTTAGATAACTGATTTTTGTATTTGGGTATTTTCCTTGCATTATTGAGTAATTTGAGGAGTTTGTATTTGAGTAATGCGCAAATAGTAAACTCATGATTATGTTTATATATTCTACTTGCTTAGTTTACAAATTTGAGAAGTTCATATGGCTGTTATACAGGTTGTGTGTATTTATTCTATCGCCTGATTATCTAATTTGAAATTACAAACCCATTAAAAAGTCTACCATTAGAATATAAAAAGTTTTTATCTATAAATGTGTATTGCTGTCATCTTTTTTGTTGTCTTCGGTTACCACAATTTCTACGTGTTTGGTGTGTGCTACTGGAGAAGATTTTCCATTCACAGTATCAGATTTCTTAATCTCATCAATCTCTATGGCTGCATTGTCGTAGGCCGAATCTTCAATACCTTTGTTGAAATTAGAAGATGGCATCTTCATGTCGGCGATGTACTTACTGTCTCGGCCAACTAAAACAGGATGTCGTTCAAACATGTAGCATATGCCCAACATCAACACAAACACAATGGCCGCCGCGACGGAACCAATGATGAGCCCTTGGCGGTATTTGTCCATCAGATCTCCCCAGTATGGGCCATCGACGTTGATTCCTTTCTTCACGACCGTGTATTTATCTTCGACAGCGGTGTAAATTAAACAGAAGTATATTCCGAAATCAGCATCGTCTACTTTCTTGACATGAAGCAGAAGGCCATCTTGTAGATACATTACACGATTATGATTGGTTGTCTTTTTATCAATGAGGTCACCGTTTGGTAAGATCCATTGTAAGTGTTTTGTTGATCCGGGTCTCTGCTCGTCTTCCTGATGTTCGGAGCAGGTCAGGTTAACAGATGTTTCATACATTACTTGGTAATTCATCTTGGACTCGTGGCTAGCAACCATTGCTAGGGACACAGCCATTACCAAAATTACTTGAGTCAGCATCTTGAAAGATAAATATATTATTACATAAATTATTGAAATTTTAAAGTGCTATCAGTTTGCTGCCATTAAAATGTGAAAGTATGACTGAACGGTCCTGTCTGCAAAGTTTTGCTTGAAACAATGATTTCCATGCCTGAAGGCTAACTTAAAAAATATAACTCACAAGCCTAACTACTGGCAACATGGCCACATGTGCAAAACATTTTCACTCCGGTCCCATTTCAAGCATCCCCTTTAATTTTTCTTTTTTATATGCCAACATTTTCATTTGGATGTATATTGTGAACACTCCTGTTCATGTGGACATATATTGTGAACACCCCTGTTCATGTGGACGTATATTATCAACACCTCTGTTTATGTGGATGTATATTGCTGATGCTGCAGTTCATGCAGGCACTCGAAACATCACAGTTTTCATCCAATGATATGGTGAAACTTGAAATGTATGTTTCTAGCCACAATATCTTTGTTCCATTGTATATTTGTGAATATCAGTCCGGACTATGGTCCCTGATTATACGATCACAATTTATTTTAGATTTTAAAAAATTTCTCGTCAAAATGTCAGCTCCTTGTATGCAAATAGTGTACAGGTTTGCAATCCAAAGTTGTGGACCCTCTAGAGGTCACAATTTTTGATTTTGACACATGTCAGACTATAACTTCCAGAATTATGGCCCCTGATAGCAAAATGTGGGCATATCTTGCATGGCAACTACTTGTTTTTATACTTTGTTTTTGGGTCAGACTCGAGCACAACTACAAAATCTCTGCGAGAATTTGAAATTGTAATGAAATGTGGTTTAACATCCTAATTTTCTGTACCAACTTGGCTAATAGTAATACAGATAGGCATGCATAGTGTGCTATGTAGACCATTTTGCCCTGAAATCAGCAATTCAAATACCAGCTATAGCCATTAACTTATTATTTTGCATAGGGCATATAGCAGGAACGTTTGCACAATTTAAACACTATACACTATATTTATTATATCAACCGTAGCCATTGAATTTTTACAGCTCAACAGTATTCCCCTTGGATGTATTAAAATCCCTATAAATACCCTTTATTATAAATTGCATCAAACCAAAAACAAATTATAATTTAAGAAATAAATCTTACCCTGTCTTTTAAAAATTATTTTAGTGATAAACTTATTACAGAATCCATGCATAAAAATTGAAAAGATTGCATTAGGAATTATAGCTTTACCTTGTCCGATACTGTTGGTATATCAAGAAGTACAAGTAGAAAAATTAAAAGTTATAGAAAGAAATTGCTCTGAGAATTATGACAATTAATAATATTATATATCTTACCTTGTCCGATGTTGTATATATATATCAAGCTGTATATTACCACTATACACTGTGAATTATACCGACATGTACATCTTGAGATTTATTTTACTTCACTCTTCTCTTCGATGTTTACCTAACATATTTTTCGGTCATTCTAGCCATCGGTAAACACTCTACTATGTGTTGTCCCTTACATCTTATTAGTATTCCAATATCACATAGCGAGGGTTTCAAGGTCCCAGTCAACTTTTTCAGTAGCTGGATCAAGGATTTAACCTTCGACAGCCCCATATTAGATATGTATATTATAAATCTTTGTTGAAGTAATATAAGCAAGCTCACGTAGATTATTCAATGCCTATATTAAAGTGACAGCTACTGGTTTTATTAATAATCCATTTCTTTAATGTTTGGCCCTCGTTGTTTGGATGAAACAAAAAAACGAGTTTGTATGTAAATTAAGTTGGCGTTGCTCTTTAAAGAATCCTTGACGATTAGCTGTAATTCTAAGAATATTAGGCAGATGAGATGCTACCTGGGCCAAATTTTCCTCATATCCACAAATAAATGAAGGCTATTGAAATGGTATCTGTCCATGCCACCATTTGATTTTGGAGTGTATCTCATAAACCGGTCAAGTTATCTTGTACATCAATAGTGTTAGGATGTCACTTTACATATTTTGAAAGATGAATAAAACCTAAACAATAAAATATAAAGATATTAATATTTACATGTAAATAAAATCATTCAAAACAGTAATAAAAAATGGGACAGTACATAATAAAAATAAGGGTGTTCATTGTATGAACTCCATCGCTCTCTTAGTTAACAAGTAAACTATAGAAAAAATATGTTTTGTTAAAATGTATAAAAAAGTGTTACAGTGTCATTTTGCTTAACAAAAATGACCCTAAAAGAAAAGAAATGAAATGGAGTTTAACGCCCTACTATTCTGCTCCTTATAACCTGGGCTAATGAAGAAGGGCATACGCCATACAGTGTGCTATGAAGGAAATTTTGCCAGGGCAGCAGAGTTACGGCCTACTCTTATATCGAATTCCAACTTGCACGTCATTGTGTACACGGGACCTCAGTTTTTTGTCCCATCCAAATGACTAGACAGCTGTCCTTGTCAGGCCCTCCGTTCCACATCACTGACTAGGGGAAATCACTAAAAGAAAAGGGTTAATCATGGGATGAACTCATTCGTTAAACATGCATTATGTAAATGTTATCTAAAGTATTAATCAGATATTAATTAACTTACCAAGACCATAATCAACGCTTGATGCCATGAGATGGTTGCGATACAAGAAATTAAAATACATTTTGTAGTCGATGTGGTTACTGTTAAAATGGATCAAGGATATCTGGGCACAGAGTTAAGTAATTTGACTGGAATTTTCAGCATATTCTGTTTTCATTATCTATTTTTGAACTATGATGGTGAGAATTGTCAACTCTTTATGTAATTTTCCATAATGGCGCTTTAAGTAAAACTGGACTCAGTTCTCGGGGTGCAAGGGTACAAGATATTGATGACTGTCATGATATAACCTGTCATTTCAAATCCATAATGCATGAGGACTTGTATACGGATAGAAGGACTTGGTGAGGTTTTTTATGTTCTTGTTTGTGAAAAATATCATGTCGTCCTTTACTAAGTTCAGATTGAGTAGTACTCAATTCAGTTTATTGGAAATTTTTGTGTATTTTGGCTGGTCGTAACTTTAAAATTAATTCAAATCCTTCTCAAAGAAATAATTCAAACAGTATTATTGTTGTAACTACATTGACAAAAGTGTCAAAAAGTTATCAATTGAATAGAAAAAAAAGAATTTCTTAACCCAATTACTTCTGTCCATATTTGTAGAAGTTTGTCACACAATGACCTGTCAAGGTGAAGAACTTATGTCAAAAAAGGCTTTAGAAAGTATAGACCTTACGTTATGACTTGAAAAAAAAATTGACCCAATTGTTTGTGTCTTTATTTGTAGAAAGTTTGTCACAAAGTAGCGTGCCAAGGTCAAGATCTTGTGTAAGAAAGGCTTTAGAAATTAGATCTTGCATCAAGTTGTTGGGACAGATTAATATTTGTTTATTGAAGTAGTTGTTTGTACAGACACTATCTATATGTGATCATAAGATTTCATCAATGGTGAAGTTTGATGAATCTTCAAGACTTGAACTTTGTCAGTAAAATGTAGGGGAGAGGAAAGTATGGAAGGATATCGCTGCCAATATTAAGTGCTCTGCTAAATGATAAGGTCAAAATACCTGTAAGACCAAAGTTAGATATTAACACGTCAAATGCTGTGTGACAAATGACAAATGTTTTGTAGTAAATTGTTGTTTTTTTACCCGTCTATATTTGTTTTAATGACATTTTCCTAATGCACTCTGCCGCATATCATATGTCTTTCATTACGCACAGCAATAACTTTGATATGCAAATATAGATATCCCATATCCCATATTAACATATATATAAACAATGTCAAGAGCAATCTGGATGATATTCACCACACAATACTGAGGAAATCAACCTATTAGAAATTGACTGGACGACCTTGACTGCTAAGAAATCACGTGATTGGTATACACCATTCCGAACCTTCAACAAATAAGATGAATTGAAAGTATAGGCTTTTTTTTTTAGTAATTAGCTTACTGTTTGACAGTGACGAATTTCTTTTGACGAAACAACCAGATTTTTTGTTTTTTTCATCTGAAGAACGTAATCATGAATTATGTGCCACACAGGATTGCAAGGTCTGACTCACAGAGTCACTGTGGCTCCCATACAAGTTTTCATCTAGTGAATTGTGTGTGATATAATTGATTCTTTTGTGCCATTTTCTTGTGAAAGGACAAATTCAATTAAAGTTATATTATATTCATAATAGAGTTGTATTATATATGTAACATTCAATTAAAGTTATATTACATTCATAATAGAGTTAAACAAATTGACCAGACTTTGTCAATACAAGTGTCTATACTTATAATAGAATATAGGGTGAGATAATAATATTCACCTGTGATAGTTTGTGTAAAATTATTTCAAGATTTTAATCATCTAGTACTCCCCTAGCTAAAGCTGACATATATGAAAGTTATGCCGTCTTTCTGTAGTTGACACCCTTTGTAGAATCAGGAGGGTTATGTGGCTGAATGTTTTTTTAAAATATGTACAGATTCTTGTGATTTTTTTCTGAGTACTTTTGTTTCCTCCCAAACCGCAATTAAATCATGGAAATAAAACTGAACCATGTCTTAGTACCAAAACTCAATTTCTCTCTGTTTGTACAGAATGACGCTCACATAGACGTGATACCAAATTAACCCTGTAGGTCTGACGATCCTTTCAAAATCTAGATAACCTTTTGTATTGGTCCAAATTAACCCTGTAGGCCTGACGATCCTTTCAAATTGCTGTTAACCCTTTGTAATGAAAATGGCTCTCTAAGATTAAAGATCTGTATGATTTTGCTATAATAGTTCAAAAATAGATAATGAAACAAGAATATATTGAAATTTTCATTCAAATTACTTTATTCTGAGCATAGTTATGACTACTATCGCATATATTGTTAATTATTGTAACAAATTATTTGCTATAATAGTCAAGTTGGATAAACACCTGAGCTTGTGCATTGATCACCTCATGGTTGTAGCTGTCTTAGTGCACAACCTTGGACATGCTCAAGTTTTCACCAAATTTGAACCTCTCTGTCTTGAGACACTAATCTCCAAATGTTTTGAGGTTTGTTATGGTACACAATAAAAGGTTATCAATATCTTACCAATAGTTTCTTAAAATAGAAAATTAAAATGATAGATAAAGTTAAAATTATCCAGATTAGGGTAAAGAAGGAAATATGGAGATAATAACTACTTCTCAAAGACTGTAGTTAACCCTTTGTATTGGTCCAAATTAACCTTGTAGGTCCGATGTTCCTTTCAAAATCTAGATAACCCCTTGTATCAGTCCTAATTAACCCTGTAGGTTTGACAATCCTTTCAGAATCTAGATAACCTCTTGTATCAGTCCAAAAATCCTTTCAAAATCTGGGTAAGCCTTTGTATCAGTCAAAATTAACCCTGTAGGTCCAATGAACCGTTCAGAATCTTCATAACCCGTTATATTGGTCCAAATTAATCCAAATTGATAGGAGGGTCGGGTGGTCTAGTGGTTTGACGAGGTCTGTCATTGAGTCAAGTGGGGTGATTCTGAATCCTCGCTTGTACGTGACAAGGAGTAGGTTCCTTTGTCCAACCTTGTGGATTTTCTCCAGGTCCTCTGGTTTTCTCACACACCTCAAAACCCCTATGTGCTAGCGAATTATTGAAATAATACAATATGTTAGTCCTTAAATTTCTCTCATTATTCACAGAACCCAAAACTGAAATATTTTCAGAATTCTACCACTTCATTCCTTCATTTCGCTATCAGCCGATGAGAAGAATGAATTCTTATAATATTGTAGTTTAATTTTACAGGAATAAGACCCCTGATTTTGCAATATGACATCTATTAGTTATATTTTTACTTTATGCAATTGGGAGTAAGAGAGAGAGAAATGGGGTTTAACATCCACTCGACACAAACTAGGTCATTTCGGGACTAACATATGGTTTTTAATTTTATTTCAATAATTCGCTTGCGCATAGGGGTCATTCGCCGTGGGAGGAAACCGGAGTACCTGGAGAAAACCCACAATGTTGGACAGGTGACCCTACTCCTTGCCACGTACAACTGGGAATTTGAAACCACACCAGTTGACTCAATGGCAGGCCATATGATACAGCGCGCACACGCTAACCATTCGGCTATCCAAACTCCTTCAGCGACTAAGACATGAGGGTTTATAGCCTGTGGGTCCTGTGTTCAATTTCAGTCACCAGAAAGTTGTGAAGAACCTGGCAACAGACAGGACGAAAAACTGAGCAAGGTCCGATGTACACATTGGCATGTAGAGAAAGGAATTCTTGACTGATGGAATTCAAAATAAGAGTAGGCCGTTGTGCTGCTGTCCGATCAATATTTCGCTTAGTTGGTGCGGAATAGTACAATGGACATTAAACTCCCATTTCTTTTCATTTCCCGTGTAATTGTCAATAGCTGGTGTTGTTGGGTGTTTCCACCAGCTGTTGATTGGAAGAAGATAGAGAGGGGGAAGGGGTAAAACAGGCAAGATATAGGGTAGACAAGAACTGAAGAGTACAGGGGAAAAACGATCTAAGTCACTTTTTCAACGAATCCCAGTTAATGGCGCCATCTGGAACAATCAATTTCAGGTAAAAACGATCAGAGTCGCATCGTATCAAGGCCCTTCTGAAATGCTCCCCAGACAAATACGTCCATTGTACCCTTTATTTGACCTTAATTTGGCTGAAAAGTTGAAGTCAGTTGTTGTACTGGTATAATGATTCGTATTAAACATAGTTTTGAAGTTGTAATTAAACCCACTCGTCGTTCTGTTTGCGTCACACATTCTTGTCCAAAAGTTTGTTTTGCCTTTTATGCGAAAAGCCAAAAATGTGACTTAAGATCGTTCTTCCCCTGTACTCTTCAACTGCTTGGGGAGACAAGGAGGGTAATAGTGAGGGAGGGAGAGGCAGCAGATAAGAGGGAGAAGACAGAGAATGGAAGAGAGGAGGATGGCAGAAAGGGGGAGGAGAAGAAAGAGGGAGAAGAAGAAAGAAAGAGAGGGATGTCAGAGATAGAGGAGACAGATGTATCAGACAACTGAACCACATTGTGGAAGACATATTCAAAGAGTTATTTCCCTTCAGTCATATTTTAAATTTTTTTGTAAATGGAAATCGAAGGGATTGGCTGGTCATAGACAGCTTATTATCCTGTGAGGAGGCTACCTTTGTTGTTGCACTTTCTCATTGCGTCATGAATTATGACCTAAAACTTTGTAAAGCTTGTTGTCTGTGGTTGTTCAAGAGTAAGTCGTTGGCTAGCCAACCTGATGGTCTCCTGTTCACTGTCCTGGCATAATTTCGCTCATAGCATACTTTATGGACTATATCCATCTTCATTGCCAAGTTGGACGTTGAACCCCATTTCATGTCATTTCTATATCTTCATCAAAATTTTATGACTACTTTTCTTTTTCTTCCTCTATATAGTTTTGTATAATTAGTTACAGAAAGATAGGGTGGCCTAGAGCAATATATAAGGCATGCCATAGGTCCAGTCCTCGGTTTCAAAAGTAGGCTTATAATGACTCAAGGTACATTTTTATGGATACACAATTACTGAGTTTGATACTAAGCGACGTTTTGAGGAGGATACTCTCGTCTTTATCAAGTATCATCGTCGAAACATCGCTTAGTATCAAATTCAGTAATTGTGTATCCATAAAATTGTACCTTGTGTTAATATGTTCAATTACTAAATGCCAATCAAAGAAGGCTTATAATGTTTCAAAAGGGTCAAAATGTAAGAATTTTTTCTATCCTTGCAAATTTCTAATAGGATTATCAGTCCAAAAAGGGTGAAATCACGTTCAGTAACTACACATGTGGAATTGAAATTTCGTGAATTTATGCTGCTCACTATGTAATAAGACCACAACCATTTTGTTGTCCACCACAATTTAATGATAGGCCTGTTTTAATCCAAATGAATCCAAACTGGGACATTATCTAGATTTGGTATTTTGATTTTGTTTTCTTAATTAACTGTTAAATAATCAATCTGAGTACATATTAGCATAAATTAAGTCGTTAGAAATTTGATACTTTATTGTCAAATACCAGGGGAGCATCAAAAATCCTGATTGTTGCATTCGATAGGTTCCCTATTTGATATGTTTGTCAACACTAATTTTGACATTAAAATGGACGTATTGGTAATTCTTACTTTGGCTTGAATTTCAAATAATTCATGAATTATAATAGAGACTATTTGTTTTCAAAAAGAACTGGTTTGGATTCGTAGTTTGAATCTCATTTTCTAATACAAATTTTTTTTCAGTATTTCTATTGTATTTAACAGGCGTAAATCTTTGTCCCTCACTGGACTCTACACTTTCTTAATTTAGTCCCCTGACTTCCTTCATGCTTTTGATTCCAGGACATATCTCAGTAATCACTCAGAATGGTTTAAAATGCTGTGTTTCTGTACAATTGTACAACACCTCAGTTTTTTGTTCCGTCTGAATCACAAGACAGCTATTCGGTGAAGGTAATTGAGCGGTGACAAATTATGGCCATATTAACATGTCTGCGTATAAAAAGGAAGACACAAATGGGTAACATAAGTTTTATTCAAAAACAAAAACAACCATAGCATTACAAATATATACAAAAATAGACCTAAATATAATATTACACTTGGATATATGGTTATAAAAGTTTTAGATATAAATCACCTTGGGAAAGACATTGATACACTGGGACATACACGTAGTCATCAAACTAATTTGATGCCTTGTGTTTAAAGACATAACATCCAACTTCGTGGGTTTTCTCCGGGTACTCCGGTTTCCTCCCACTGCTAAAGAAACCTAAGTGCAGGCGAATTATTGAAATAAAATTAAACCACGTCGAGTGGAGGTTAAACCCCATTTCTCTCTCTCTTTCTCTCTTAAAGACATAACAATGAGGAAGTAAAAGCCTTTAAGTAGACAAATCAAGTACTTTTTGTTTTGAAAAAATTAGCAGAAATTTTAATAGGTGTTCCCAAAGATCAAAGTAGAAATTGGTTTGATCTAATTTATTATTATATTCTCTAAATAATAGTCTCATTTTGGCAATTAAAAATAGATAAAAATATGATATTGATATAAAAAGGATATTGATATAAATATATTGTTATATGAATGTGAAAGAGTAATAAAAGTGAAATTGCAATTTGGTGCTGTGCTATCAAAAAACACATACTATATGGTACATAACATGAAATTGACATTTAAGAATTTTAAAATTGAAAATTTTGTGATTGATATTGATAACAGTCACATTTAATTAAAAATTTTAAAAAAGAATATAATGTGATTGATAAGAGTCACAATCACCATCCATAGTTACTATGGAAGATGGCAACCTTTTCTTAAAGTGGCTTTGAGGAAAATAGTTGCTGTGTGAGATGGAAACCACTTTCCATTGTTGCTATGGAAGATAGCACCACTTTCCATCGTTGCCATGTGGGATGGAAACCACCTGTCATTTTTACTATGGCAGATAGCAACCACTTTCCATAGTTGCTATAGGGCGACGTGGACAACTTTCCATGGTTGCTATTGAAGATAGCAACCACTTTCCATTGTTTGGCAGATAGCAACCACTTTGCTTAGTTGCTAAGGGAGATATTACCTGTTGCTATGGGAGAAATAACCTGGATATGTACATAATAATAACCTAACCTATACAAAAACCTTTAGAACCAATTTTATTACATATGTTCATCAATGACACCACTCTCTGCTGACTCACCATTAGATTTCTTGTGAGATTTCTCTTTTTCTATATCTAAATCATCATATGCTTTATTGTTATATTCCGAGGAGGCATTCGCAGCATATTTGATTTCATTACGCCGTTTCCTAGCATTGTAGCGATAATGCCAAATGACACAAGTGATGCCTAGAACTCCCAACAAGATTCCAGCAGCAATGGCACCAACGACTGCATGCCGGGCGTACTCATCGCGCAGCCTACTAAAATCAGGACCATCAATGTTGAGTCCCCAGCGCACTACTTTAACTTCAGCATTTTCGTTGACCATGGTGGTTTTATAAACTATGATGCATGTATAATAACCAAACTGGTCGTCTGCAACCCTATCAATCATAAGTGTGTAGGCAAGCATATTTCTTTTGATAACCTTGATGGTGCTTGTGCTTTCTGTAATGAGGCTGACATCAGGTAACATCCACTGGATGGTTTCTATGTTGTTGAAGTTCTGAGATACATTGAGCATATTACTGTCACAAGTTAGATTGGCGCCGCGGAAATATTCTACCTGTATGTCCGCTTTGTAGGTCATTGGAACCGTATATGTAACTGCACCAGACGACACAATCAACATGGCCGCCACCAGGACACTGGACCAACCCATTTTGGTTGATTTTTTTACCTGAAATTAGAAGAAAAGTGGATTATTCCTACAGTTTAATGTGTTTAAACAAGATTTAATCCTGCTTATACGTGACAAGGCAGGGGTCACATGTCCAACCTCATGGGTTTTCTCCGGGCCCTTTGTGTTTCTCCTACTTTGTACGGTGGCTGAGTGAGTGAGATGTTGGCTCACTCATCTTCATCAGGATTTGCGGGTGTAGGATGGAGTACATGGCAAGGGACAATGTATAGTCATTCGGATGGGAAGAAAAACTGAGGTTCTATATACACATTGGCGTACATATAGAAAAACTCTTGGCAGTTGCATTTCTATATAAGAGTAGTCTGTATTGCTGGTGTCCAGGCAAATTCATGTCTATCATAGCATAGCACACAGTATGGTGTATGCTAAATCAATAATATTTTGGATCTAGAAATTGACACAGATGGGTTGCAACACATATAATAATGTAATATGAATGTATATAAACTGATTTACATTCAATTGTTTCCGATTTCGAAATATGCCAGAATTCTCAATCGAATGGTAATCTTTAGTGTCTGGTTATTCCAGTCTACACTTAAGGTAGTTATTGCGCATGTTCTCCAATTAAGAATATGACAACACCGTTTGACATGATTATGTCTAGACTCATTCTTCAAATCTCTTGTTACAAATAGCGCTGAAACGCATTATGGTACATGATACGAATTGTGTACCAATGGTAAATGTTTATTTTGTCTTAAATATTGGATATCAAAAGCCCATTTATCCTTGTAAGATCACAACATTAATGTTGATTTAAATTGACAAATAATTTGTGTTTTCAATGTGGAATACATTGGTTGATATTGAGTTAGCTACTTTAACAAGATAAAATTTATATATTATGAGAAGAAGATGATTACAGTTCTTGGTTATAAAAGCTCATACATAAATCATACAATAGTCTCATACCTAATGTAAGAAAGACGAACTGCCACCAAACGTCTTCTCAGCCTTGACAAGACAAAATTCTTCTAAATATATATGGTGTTAGAGTTAGTATATTCCTGCCCTATATACCTGAATATTAGTTTATATCACATTTACATAAAAACTTGATATGAAAAGACGTCCAACAATAAACGTGTCGTTCTAAAGCTGTGTAAACAGACGGTGATAGGAGTACACAAACCAACTCTATAAATATTTAAAAAACCTACATTTCACTCAATGCTATTGAGGTGTTGGGTATGAGTTGACAAAATTTAAGTATTAACATTTACCAGATTAAATGTAATATTATATTTTTTAAAGAGCTATTAGCATGTTCACAAACAGTGATGGGTAGTCGATCACTAGCCCACTTTAAGCATCGGCCTACATAATATTAAAATGATATGTTTCGGTTGATACTTTTTAATAGGGGTATGAGTTGACAACAATTTGAATATATTAATTTCATAGCCTGGTTGGTGCTGTAGGATGTTAAACCATATTTCATTTCATATGTTCACATGTATGCAGAAAGTTTGTTGTATTTTAGTATATTCTTATGTGAGAGACTGTTGCATTAATTACTTCCTAACAAATAACCTGCATTATACCTCGACCCACCTATCTGTGCCGACAAGAGAAAGAAATATTTGACCTATTTCCGCTCTGTATTCAACATTCAATTTGTCATTTTCCATGTTTGATGTCGTTCAACCCACCCACCAAACTCCATGGGGCTATTCCTTTGGACACAAGTGTTGAAATTTTGCAAAGATCCCTATAAGTATTATATAGTTATAGTTCTGTGTTGGTGTGCATTTAGAGTAAGTATTCCCCGATATAATAAAGTATATTCAGTATAACGTTTGTTTGATCAAGTTATCTAGAAATATGAACTTAATAAACTAATAAGTATTTACATTGCATATAGATTATGTTCTCAAATATCTGTTTATTTTTTTGAAGTGCATGATGATTATGACAGGCGCATTATGGGCTGAGGGAATACATCTTAAAGTGCAGCAGAAATCTGTAAGTCCCCCTCCTTTTGCATCATCCATCCCCCATGAATTCTGATCTGTGAACACCACAGAAATGAAATGATGTTTAACGTCCTACTGTTCTGCTCCGACTGGTCTAATGAAAAAAAATATATATCCGATACAGTGAGCTATGAGGGAAGTTTTACCCAGACAGTGATGATACAGCCAAATTTTATTTTGATTTCCTCTGACATGATGAAACTACACCGGAAAATCCTGAGGAGCTTTCTCACCCATCAATCATTGGGAGTCAACCTGAGAGTCTCTTTACTCACTGAACACCTAGCTTCTAAAAAAAAACCTTGAAGGGTCCTTTCCTTTTAATGCTTAGGCAACATTAGTTCTTTCATAGTGTTAGTTAATTGGAAGAGCATTAGAAATGTTAGTGTAATCTTGCCCTATGAAAATATGTTGTTATTATTAAGGAATAATCCAAAACACCATTACTTCTTCCGCCCCAACCCCCACCTTCTCAAATTGTCTGTGTCCATCCTGGTATTTGTAAAATATGTTGGTTGTAATTACAGACCTACAGGAAACCAGATTGTAATCAGGGCCAAAGAACAGGGCAGTAAAATGCAGAACCAAAGAACAGGATAGTACATTCAGGACCACAGAACAGGGCAGTATATTCAGGACCAAAGAACAAGAAAAGGATAGTACATCCAGGGCCAAAGAACAAGGCAGTAAAATGCAGGACCAAAGAACAAGATAGTACATTCAGGGCCAAAGAACTGGGCAGTAAAATGCAGGACCAAAGAACAGGATAGTTTATTCCGGACCAAAGAATTTGACACTAAAATTGGAGGAAGAGTTGAGTTTACTGAGGCTAAGTCTATTCTCAATCCCACTCAGATATGCTGAATAAAATATTATTTTAAAAAACTGAAAAAATATCCTGATAATTATGATAGTACATGCCATCATGAATAGAACATTAAACCCTATTTCATTTCATAAGTTGTGATCTAGGATGTTAAACCCCATCTCATATTATAAGGTAACCTGTGTCGGTTTAAAATCAGTAAAGTTCTTCTTCTTCATGAGAAACATCAGAAAGATTGGGTCTTGGTAGAGTAATCAATAGAATGGAATTATGACAGATTAGACTGATATCTCCAGGGATTAACCTATATAATAAATCTTGTTAATTTCTTTGTTTTAGTTGTAATAAATACAGAATTTATTACATTATATCTCACTGATTATTGAACCGACCTTGTGATGCCAATACCAGATCAATTTTAAGATAAGGAGATCTATTCAAATGCAGGGAGTATTACTTCATTTTGTTCTAGTTCTTAAAGGTAAGATCAGATAAAATGCTGACAGTTCTTGCTATATTAGTGATTCAATCGTACGCTATCCTCGATTATCATGACAAGCTTTGGTGTGATAATCAGTCTTGATTATCCATTTCTACATTAAATTATCCATCACAAAATCGACTAAATATCGTAGACTAGCGATGGCATCAGGAGTTGATTATGGTCTGGATAAGTCCATTAATAATGTCCAATTAATAAATTAGATAACATTTCAGGCCTAAAGAAAGACCTGCAATAGGCAGATTTAGCTCTTGCATAATGTATGGTTAAACATTTATTGGAATGAAGGGTGCCAGTATTTTTTTGTTCTAATTATTTAAGCTGTTTTGGGAGATAAAAAATTATAATTAAAGTTATTTTTTTGCTCTTCATAGGCTTTTAATTTTTAAATATTAAATCAAATTCTTCAGAAGACTTGTGACTATTTATTAATTAAGGCCCACAAGAAATGAAATTGGGTTTAATGTCCTACTTTACTTTTCTGCACCAATCGGGTAAATGAAGACTTCACCAACTTGGTAAATGAAGACTGTGCCAGCTGGGTAAATGAAAACTTCACCAACTTGGTAAATGAAGACTTCACCAACTGGGTAAATGAAGACTTCTCCAACTGGGTAAATGAAGACTTCACCAACTGGGTAAATGAAGACTGTGCCAGCTGGGTAAATGAAGACTTCACCAACTTGGTAAATGAAGACTTCACCAACTTGGTAAATGAAGACTTCACCAACTGGGTAAATGAAGACTTCACCAACTGGGTAAATGGAGAATTCACCAAATGGGTAAATGAAGACTTCACAAACTGGGTAAATGAAGACTTCACCAACTTGGTAGAGGAAGACTTTACCAACTGGTTAAATGAAGACTGTGCCAGCTGGGTAAATGAAGACTGCACTAACAAAAAGAACATCCTACTTGCTACATCGAGTAAGTTATAAACAAAGATGGGTATAGGGCATAGGTTCATTGTTTGGGATATCACTTGAGTTGATGTGGACTTTAAATTAATCTATTTCACACATACAACATAGGTTTGAAGGGAGCGTGTCATCTAAATCATAGATATATGTTCTCCCCATTAAGCATTAAATCGTATGTTGTAAATACATCAAATTCATACTTTATTGGTAGTTACTTGTACTGGAATTTCAGAGAGTTTTATCACAACCACCTGGTGCATATTGCTAAAAGCCCCTTTTAAGTGTCCATTGGTCAAAAGATAAATAGGTAAAAGTTATAGTTATTGAAATTTCTACTTCAGAACATATTGATCTACCAAAATTAGATATTTGCTGTTACTGATGGGTAGGCCTATCTAACTGATTGGTGTTAAAAACATTCAGGAAACTCTCTCTCTCTCTCTCGTTAAAAATCCCCGTTGCCACCCCCACTCTTTTTTTGTCTTTCTCTCATTTTCCCCTACCCCCCTCTTTCTAAATGTCATTATTGTCAATAAACTGTTCAAAACTTCGCTGTCACTGAAACGTCGTACAAAGTATATATGCGTACTTACCGATCCGTGTAAGTTGACTATTCAACGATAAGGTAATAAATCTGTGCTCTAGTTTCTTCACCTACACTAAGATATAAAATCTTCTGACAATACCTGCTCCTCATAATATTAAGACCATTCCATTTACCTATATAGGGGTAGTGATAAACCTTACGTAGTAGGTCAGTGTCGTTTCCTTGACAGGCGAGTGTGATGTTTTATATGAAGAGTCTATTGAATATCCATTTCAATACCTATTCAAATACATTATTCAGCTACACGCCGGCATGTTGTAATAAGCTCCTAGTTGTGACTTTGACCCCTGTATTATGCGATAAGTAAAGCGTATCTGCGTCTCTCGTAGGCTATATCATTAATATCAATCAAAAAGAAATGGAATGGGGTTTTAGACCGGGAGCCCAGAGGGTCGAACCTAGACGAACGAGGTACCAATATCTGACCATATAGGCATCTACATACTAACCTGGGATGCACAGAAGTGGGCGTCTGCCGGGGCCCAGTCCATGGGTGTGACCCTGGTGACCCCTATAATGACCCCCAAAACGGGTTAAACTCATACATTCGAGGTACCGGTCAAAACCAATATTAAACGAAAGAATACATCCTACTGAGAACGAAATGGCCCATAACAGATGATTTTGGCCCTGGGATGGCCCAAACTGACACCCCAAATATGGATCCCAGAGGGCTTGAAAAAAAAATTATATTCATACATTCGAGGTACCAGTTGAAACCAATTACACATGGAAGAGTATATCCCATTGAGTACGAAATTACCCATAACAGACGATTAGACCCCTTGGGTGGCCCAAACTGACACCCCAAAGCCGAAGGGGGTGGGGTGGGGCAAAAATAGAGTTTGCTCATACATTCGAGCTACCGGTCAAAACCAATTTAAAATGAAAGAGTACATCTCACTGAGTACACAATTGCTCATAACAAGATTTCAGCCCTGGGACTTCCCAAAGTGGCACCCCATCCCAGGGGCTTAAAAAATGGTCATATTCATACATTCGAGTTACCAGTTGAAACTAATTTCAAATGGAAGAGTATATCCCACTGAGTACAAAATTACCCATAACAGACGATTGGACCCTTGGGATAGCCCAGACCAACACACCAAAGCCGAAAAGGGGTGGTTGGGGAGGGGGGGGGCAAAATAGGGTATACTCATAAAATCTGTGGTACCGCTCAAAAACCAATTCTCTCTGAGTACGAAATTGCTCATAACAGAAGATTTCAGCCCTGGGACTGCCCAAACTGACACCCAAAACATGACCCCCTGAGTTTAAAAAGGGTTATACTCATACATTCACGGTACCAGTTCAAACTACATTGTAATTCTAAATGAAAGAATATATCCCGCTGAGTACGGAATTGTCCATAACAGAAGATTACATGTGACTGAGTACGGAATTGTCCATAACAGACGCCTGTGACCCTGAAACGGCCCAAACTGACGCCATAGTTATGACCCTTGGGGCTTAAAAATGGTTATATTCGTACAAACGAGGTACCATTTGAAACTAATTTTAAATGAAAGTATAGACCCCACTGAGTACAAAATGGCTCATAACAGATTTATACCCCCACATTGTTTTTAAATTATCTGTTATATATGGTCCAGGTTAATTGGTTTCCCTTTAATAGTGTTAAATACATAAATCAATAGGTTGCCAGCCCACTGCCTTTTAATGCCTGAAAGAGTTTCCGCTGTGATGGTTCAGTTATAAATGGCCCCCTAATCGAAGAACTTGCGATTTTATTGTATTTCATTGTTGTCTCTGTGTTGCATGTTCTTTGTATATTTGTGTACTATTTATATATTTGCATTGTCTGTGTTATCACCCTAGGTGGGGGTGGGCGTAAAACCCCAGGAACGAGCGAACATATCTGTATCATTTACTTGATAACGTCGAGAGTATCCTTGTGGAAACATCGTTTAGTACCTTGTACATGTATATAGACGATTTTGGTCTAAACTGACACCCTAAATTTTACATCCCTAGGCTTGAAAAAAGTTATTCTAACAAATCTTGACACCCCCCCCCCCTTTCTAGATGGAAGTAGATGTAAAACCCAAGGAACGAACGAACGTATCTGCATCGTTTGCTTGATAACGACGAGAGTATCCTCGTCGAAACGTCGCTTAGTACCTTGTATGAAGATGATTCTGGCTCTGAGATGGTCCTAACTAACATCCTAAATTTTGCCCCCTAGGTTTGAAAAAAATATACTGGCAAGTTTGTTTTGCCCCCCCCCCCCACCCCACCCTCCACTTTGATTTGCCGAGGACTGCATGAAATGTTCTGGGCCATTTTTTGAAAAAATTGTACAAAGCCGATGGTTCCATAAATTTTTTACACTATTGCCAACGATGCTGCAAGGCCTGGATGCCGGACAGGAAGAATTGTTTTTATTTTGTATCCCCCCCCCCCCTAAAAAATTTCACATAGCTGAAATGGTGTCATCTCAACTAAGAAAATGAGGGCTGACATATTACTTTTGTGTTAGGTTTAGTCCTTTCAGTGGCAGATATTTGATAGCTGCCCTATAGCCAGTTATGTCCATTTCTGGTGATTCCTGGTGGGTTAATCACAAGATGGTCTGGTATGAAAACAATATTAACACTACAGGTGTAGTTCTTATGTCTATGATTGTACTTGTTGGTGGCAAAAGTCTGTTTCAATCTAGCCTCACAATACCATTTTATGCATTTTGTCAGTTTGAACCATCATCTTTTATGGGTCATTTCGTTATCAGCGAGATGCACACTTTCATTTAAAATTAAATTGAACTGATACCTCGAATGTGTGAATATAACTTTTTCTCGAGCCTCGGGGTAGATATTATTGTGTCAACTTGGCCCCCAGGTCCGAAACCAACTGTTATGGACAATTTCGAACTCAGTGAGATGTACTCTTCCATTTAAAATTGGTGTGACTGGTACTTCGAATATGAGTATAACCTATTTTTGACCCTTCGGCTCTGCGGTCCATATTTAGGGTGTCAGTTTGGGCCGTCCAAGGGCCACAAGCGTCTGTTATGGGCCATTTCGTACTCAGTAGGATGTATTCTTTCGTTTAAAATTGGTTTTGACCGGTACCGCGAATTTATGGCCCCATCGTCTTTGGGCGTCAATTTGGGACATTCCATGGGCCCAATCGTCTGTTATGGACAATTCCGTAATCAGCGGCATAGTCTTTCATTTAACATTAGTTTCTACTAATAACTCGAATGTATGAATATAACCCTTTTTTTAAGCCGCCCAGGGAGGACGGGGGTCATATTTAGAGTGTCAGTTTGGGCAGTCCCAAAGCCAAAATCGTCTGTTATGAGCAATTTCGCACTCAGTGAGATGTACCCTTCCATTTAAAATTGGTCTTGACTGGTACCTCGAATGTATGAGCAAACTCTATTTTGCCCCACCCCACTCCCTTCGGCTTTGGGGTGTCAGTCTATGCCACCCCAGGGGTCTAATCGTCTGTTATGGGTAATTTCGTACTCAGTGGGATATACTCTTTCATTTAAAATTAGTTACAACTGGTACCTCGAATGTATGAATATAATTTTTTTTTCAAGCCCTCTGGGGTTCATATTTGGGGTGTCAGTTTGGGCCATCCCAGGGCCAAAATCGTCTGTTATGGGCAATTTCGTACTCAGTAGAGTTTATTCTTTCGTGTAAAATTGGTTTTGACCGGTACCTCGAATGTATGAGTTTAACCCATTTTTGGGGTCATTATAGGGGTCACCAGGGTCACACCCATGGACTGGGCCCCGGCAGACGCCCACTTCTGTATATCCCAGGTTAGTATGTGGATGCCTATGTGGTCAGATATTGGTACCTCGTTCGTCTAGGTTCGACCCTCTGGGCTCCTGGTCTATTTACAGCGTCTTAGTTTTCTGCACCGACCGGGCTAATGAAAGTATGAATGAATAAAATAGTGTTTAACGTCCCATTCAAGACGGGAATTCATACGCAACACAGCGTGCCATAAAGGGAAATATTGGACGAACAGCAATTGAATTTCAAATTTCAAGGGTTCTTCATTGTGACGTCGCGGACATACTCCAGACAGTGTGCTACGAGGGCAGTACGACGGCCTACTCTTATTTCACATTCAATCTGCCATGGATTCTTGTACCCGCACGCCATGTTTACACGGGACCTCCACTTTTCGTCGTCCCATCCGAACGACTAGATGTTTATTGGGACGACTTGTACTCTAGTATAAGCCGTGTGCTATGGGGTGGGTAGGTAGGATCTTTTACGTTCCCTTCATTTTGACGTATGCTCGTCTTCATCAGCTCCACTGGCGCAGAAAAGTAAGGCGTTGAATCCCATTTTCTTCAGGCTGAAAAAACTCGAAAAACTTTAACCGATAACGCTATGGTTTTCCCGGTACGTTCTCAACATCGATCCCCAAACCAAAATACCGGTCTGACTATTGAGGACCCGTAAAATGAGTTATAGTATTGTTTCCTTGTAGATTCTAATCAGCTTGTTGTTGATAATAGTTTGTTTATTGGAGATAACAACGCAAATAATCAAGTTTCGATAAATGGATTAGTGAGTGAACGAATGCTTGACTACAGATGTCTTAATGAGAGGCGATGCCATTGTGTTATGTATGGAAAATCCCTTTCAAAAACCAAGATCATCGCCGTATTGACTGATGACTTCATATTAAAGTGTCCAAGGAATAAACATACCAGGTTTCCATTCTGTCCACTGAAATCCACCCACTTCATATCTCGATAATAAATCTTTGTCCTAAATGGCCGCCATATCCAAATACATGTACAATGTTTTGTAATGCGGCTCTACTCTGTTTCAAATTTGACGTACACACACACCTATTCGATTCCATAAAATGGAAGCAGAATAACGTACTTCTCAAGCTTCTCGAAGTATGCTTATCAAAATCATGATAAAGATTGGAAACAAAATATATATTCCATGTCCATTTCTCAAAAATGTCTTTAATATCAACTCAGTTCGGACAACTCGGTCTCAAGGATCGTTGTACGACCGATTTCATCGTTGCACACTACATCGAGATAAATAATGTCGTGGTCCGGGCTAAAGGCGTCTATTTGGGGTGGACGTGATTGACCTATGTAATCCGTTTTCAGTGATACAGAGCTAAAATATGGTTTGTAAAGCTATGCCCTTGGGACTTCGGTATAGATTCTAGTAATTACAAATGTGAGAGGAAAGGACTACATTTCAAATATGTAAAACAGGTGAATTAAAGCAAAACATTTCAAATATGTAAAACAGATGAATTAAACTGTTATTTCAAATTAAACACAACAGTTTGTACAAAAAAGTTAACATCGATAATTTCAAATTTAACAACACTTTATTTTGAAATTTACTCTTTCATTGGATGTTCCCCTCCCGCCGTAATGACTGCCCGAGCCCCTATCACCCTCTAGCCACCCCCCCCCCCCCAATCCTGCCATGAACGTTGGGTTTCATAACTTTTTCATAATGGACAAATTAAATGACAATGATAAACAGAATGGGAGAATTTAATGTTTATCAAACATTGGTCGATCTCTAAGGGAATGTGACTCATCCAAAAGTACTACCAAGGTATCAGGAATGTGGCTCCTCAAAAACTGTTCTCAAGGTATCTGGAACGGGTTCTACATAAGTGTTCACATGGTGTTAAGATCGTGGAGCAACCAACAGTGTTCTCAGTGTCAAGAATGTGGATAATCCAGATATTGGAAATGAATACGGATTAGTTACAATGCGGGCAGCGTGTTGAAGCTTGTTAAGTGTCGTCACGGAAGAGGTTTCCCTGTAACAATTGCAGAATTTTGGATACCACGATATTCAAATCGTCGACCAAGTGTATTTGCCTATAGGCAGCATGGTGAATTGGACAGATCAGACGCCACTGACGTACATTTCATGCATTTTATATTCAGACATATATTTGTGTATGTTTATTGTAGTTTTAGACTTATAATTTAGGAATTCCATCAAGTGGCATATAGTTTAGTATCTCCGATTATACGGTTGTCTGTCCAACAGTTACATGTTGCTAACAGTAACAAGGGTTAGCTGTAACCTCTCTTTTGGTCAGAATTAGCAAAAGCAAAATGTCATGGACAAAAGCAATACATTTTTATTAGAGGTGTGTATCAATGCTAAAAACAGCAGCCGTGCTTCACTCAAAATGGGAAAAAAAACATACACGGGAGACCATCTACTACTATAGTAAGACAATCGAGTAAGTAATTTTGTTAGAGATGTGTATCTTGGTATAAGCAAGATAATGTTTTCTAAACACATTATACATGATATTGACAATACGTTGCCAAAGGAACTAATGCATCACTCAAACTGACAACAAACATAAAACATGGGAGGCAATCCAGTATTACAGTAAGACATCCGAGTATAAGTCATTTCATTAAAGATGTGTATCTTGGTAAGCAGGGTTATCTATGCTATAAACATTATTATACACATATTTTGGTGAATAGCGAATAGAAATCGCAGTAATAGACAAATTATCGTCATTTATATATTCATATTCACTTGATTCATCACCAAAATCGAAGAATTCCTCCTGAGTTTCTTCCTCTAGGTCCGGTTTCGCCTTCCATCTGCATTCAGTGGCGCACCAGAGTAATAACATCGCCAGCATGAAACTTCCCGCGAGAGCTCCAGCAATGATGAACCTCGGGCGATAAATCTCCAATCTGTCCCTTCGCAAAGGTCCAATCAGGTTTAATCCATGGTTGGTTTTTGTATAAAACTCGAGGCCTCTGTTGACGAGACAATAATACACACCACTGTCACTCATTTGTATATTTTTTATTTTTAAAAACCCACCCCTGAGTTTGTTATCGTCCGTTAGTTCGTATTTTTCGTTGTTTCTCTGAGAATATCCATGTATTTTGGCATCGCCTGGAAGCACCCACCATATCTCGTCTGTACGTTCTAGTGTTGAGTTGCTGTTATTACAACGAAACGTTGTGTTATCGTTTAAATACACCTATAAATATGCATAGAATATAGTCAATAAAGTGTTTAAGGTCTTCCTTTCCCGGGAGCGATGGGTAAGGGGGTGGCCAAATTGTTAACGCGTGTGCATTGCATCACAAGGTCTGCCATTGAGTCAAGCCCTCTTATTCATTGGCCCGTTAGGTGCAAACAAGGAATGACGTTAAATCTCATTTCATTTCAAGAAATAAACAGCAAATATCAAACCAAGGAAAAGGATCCTGGGAACAGCCAGAAGCGTCCACTGCGCTGAAAAAGTACAACTCTCATGCAACGTGGGTTTGGTTGGCAAGAAGAGTAAGCCTCGTGCACGGCACACGTAACTAATATTTGCCCAGTCCCATGGTTGAAATTCCTCGCAGTCTCTCCCCTGACAACGATTCCTCACAGTTCCTTCCCCTGATATAACAAATCCTCCCAGTTTATCTCTGAAAACAATTCCGGACAACAGTTCCAATTCCTCCTCCTGACAACAATTCCTCCCAGTTCATTCCCCTGACAAAAATCCTCCAAATACCTTTTCCTGACAACAATTCTTCCCAGTTCTTCCCAAGGCAACAATTCCTCCCCATTCAACAATTCCTATCAGTGCCTTCCCATGACTACAAATCATCCCTTGACTAAAATTGCCCCCTTCTCCTTCCCGTTATTTTACCTGTATCGACCATTCTGGATCTGTGGACCAATCAGCTTTAATTGTAACGAAGATAACGAACAGAATCATCACAGACCATGTCATTCTAGCCATACCTAAAAAAATTGTCATCTTTATTTTATTATATTTTTTAGACTGGGGCATATTTCTAAAGCGATGGTTGGGACTTAATGATCTATCAGCTATTACCACTCGTTCTTGTTTCTCTGGAATATGATGCTATATGTTCTATCCTATTTTAATCATTAACTTTAAACCGAGCATCTGTGACTATTCCACCCTCGGGAATCTAGGTACCAGTCCAAATATTGCTTCAAATGAATCAAAACGAAAGCTAGGCGCCAATATCCGGAGCCGGAGTAAGACCTTTTAGACGTCATAAGCGCAGAAAAGATTATGGTGCCCGGTTGCAGCAAAAAAGTAGGAAGTGAAACCCCACTTCACTGATTCATAGAGGCAGGATGTTGTGAGCCCGTGTCGTGAATTCATAACATCGCGTATAACATTTAAGTTATAAAATGAAATGAAATTTAGCTAATGAAGAAGGGCGTACGGAATGCAGTGTTTTATGGGTGAACTTTCAACTGTCAATGGTCCTTTTATGTGCACGCCAATGTGTACACTGCACCTTGGTTTTTATTTATATCGGAACATTGTCCCTTGCACGGCCGTCCGTCCAACACTACTGACAGCGAACTGTACAGTAAAACAAAAACAAATTCTTGGCCAACATCGGGACCTCCAGATAGCCAAGGCAGCGTATTACTCAATGAGCCACCTCGACCCCCGTACATTTTATAACTAATGAAAACAACTCACCTGCTAAACAACCTAACATCAGGGATTCTTCATGGACATTATTTTACGTCACAACACCGCCATTTTCATGTCAAAACCGATCACAAATACCGAATGAAATATTCAATCAAAACACCAACACGTACAGTGACTATAAATATCTACAGTTTTTGTGAGCTGTACGAGTCTATTATTCATTAACAATAACTCCATTTCTTTAACTTTTCTATGATAATATTAGTCACTGATCGCGTTGTAGTATGTCAACAATAATTCTATTCATTCTATACACATCGGGATTTATATAAGATATCTATCGCTCTATGTTTATTACTACACTTTTTGGGTACTCAAATTACATGTCTGTCGATTTTCTTATAAAATATTAAAGATGCATTATTCAAGATTTAATAAAGAACTGGCAGTTCTGGCTATAATTAGGCCCGAAATAAACTAATTTGTGTCGTGTGGACGTTACACCCCCTCCCCCTCTCTCTCTCTCTCTTTCTCTCTCTCTATAATAGTTAAAAAAAGGGGAATATCTTTAGTCAAATTACTGATTTCTGAGCAACGTTGGCGATGCTTGAAGAATAGCGGAATCTTGATTGCAATTTCTAGGTCTAAAGAAAGATCTGCATAATGTTCAAACACTTTATTAATATCCCACCCGAAAGGACCATATGTTTCAAGCCAACAATCCAACATGTGTGACATATTAGATAAAACAATTGACCACCCCGGTCCCCTTGCGTCCCAGTCACCCATATATCTCCTTTAATATTGCGTGAGCCTTGTTATTCTGAATTTAAGTGCTTTCTGAAATATCTAACAGTGTTTAGTTTTAGAATAATGCACTACTTACCAGTACCATAAATGAAAGTTGGGGAGCAAACTGGGCAAATGAAATGGGGCGTTAACTAGAACAGGACTAATAGAAAGAGACATACGTCACATTGTGTGCTATCAGGAAAATGCTTCCCTCTTATTTCAATTTTCAACTGTCAAGGGATCTTTAACGTTGTCAATGCTATTCACTCGACACAGAGAGAGAGGGTGGGGAAGGGGGGGGGGTAACGTCCTCTGGACACAAGCTAGGTCTTTTCGGAACTTACATATTTATGTTCAATTTAATTTCAATAAATCGCTTATGCACTGGACTCTTTGGCAGTGGGTGGGCCCGGAGAATACCCCCGACTGTACTTTTTGTCACGCTCACGCATAAGCGGATATTCGAAACCACGCCTCTTAACTCAATGACAGACCTTGTGGTTTTACCCACACGCGTAATAAGAGTTACCAAATTAAAGACTATACAGTTCTGCGAAGCTTCAACTCTCTTTTAATTCCGATATTTTGCGTTGAAAGAAAAGTGCAGGGAATACCCTATCTGAATTATTTGGGTAGTGTATATAGCTAAACTGATGTTTCACAGTAAACCACAAACAGACATGAAGTGGAATGGGGTTAAACATCCTACTTTTCTGCAAAGACTCGGTTAATAAAGACGGGCATGCGCCATGCATGATTGTTAGGCCTAATGTTCGTCGAGTTCCAACTGTCAAGATTTAATTTACGTCCACGCCAATGTATGCCAGGGGTTCGGATTTCTGTCCCATTCGTACCAATAGTTGCTGTTCCTTGACACTGTCCCATGCCCGGTCACCCATCCTGCACAGACGTAGCATCAATAATACAGCATTATTATTACGTACATATCAGCGGTGCTTCATGAACGAATAAAGCAACACAGTCAACAACTGATTATTATTAAACCCAGTCAATTCTATATAATTTATTATGGTCATCTAAAGTTCACATTGCTTACTGAGTTCACACGAATTTATAATTTCTCTGTTGACGGCTGATCTATTCTTTTGTTCCACGAACATCAACACCTATCCAACCAACTTTTTTTTCTTTAAAATAAGTATCTAATTAACAATTTGTGATATTATTTTGGCCCTCGGCATGGGTCTTAAAGACGTTTTTTGACGTCTGCTTCCACCGAGGTAAAATCGCAGATTATGACCTTTAGTCGCAGCGCCTCTTTGAATATCTAGGTATGTGACACCCTCGGTGGTTAATTATCCGAGGTCAATTTTTTAAGTGGCATTTAAAAACAGGCAGATGTATAAAACTAAAACTTTATTTCCATTTCTATTCAAAATATATGACATAATAAAATGGGAAGGTGTATGTGAAATATTTTATTTAACGTGCACTTCCACAAAGATGATTGGGAATGAGCTGCAGCTTATGACTAATTCCGACTCAACGCCGAGAAAACCCCGAAGAACTTTCCTGAACCTAACCCTTGACCTTCTGGTTAGCAAGCAAGCACTGGCTCCCTGATCGATAAGAATCAACTGATGTAATAGTATAACTGTAATGGAGATACTTGTGGTTCTATAAAATAAGTATTAAAATTATGTGCATACAAAACTTAGGTGGTCTGTCTACAATAAAATTAGCTCCATCTGAGTGCAGACACAAAGCTGGCTGACCAAAATCTTTAGTTCTAAGTCGACGATTTTAGTCAAAACACTACGTATATTTCGACAATATTGAGAAGTATAATTCAGCTGTCATTTGTCTTTTTGAATATAAAAGATGCGAACTAGATCAGGACCGCATTACAAAACAGTATACCAAATGGTGGCCATTTAGAACAGATATCTATTCTGGAAGTAGAGTAGCTAGTTCTCTATGTACAGAATGTAGAACGTGCAGACATTTTCAGCATTATACAAGGGGTGGGGATGGGTACATAATGCATTATATCACCAACCGTCCATAAACAAAATGTCTCAAATCGTACCATTAATGAAGATAGTTTAAAATTCTCGCTACAACGATTGAAAAATGAATAAAACTTTAATTGAGCAAAGACAAATAAAGTTCCATGACCCATGCGAGGTAAATGGACTAAAATTTAAATTGAGCAAACAAAAACAAATGTGACGAGCTTCAGGACACATACGAGATGAATGGAGTAAAAATTGGATTGAGTAAACTAGACAAATGTTTCAAGACGAGGTAAATTAACAATGAGTACTAAGATGTATGTAGCTGACCTAAACATCGGTTGTTAACTCAAACGCACGATTTTCTTGGCCATTTTTGTTCTCTGTGGGAAGGTGACGACCTGCCTGTAAGGCTTTGTGACGTAACACTGCTTGTTTTTCCACTTCCTTTATCCGGAGCTTCTCGTCTTTCGTTCTGTACCGGAAGTGCTGTAATAAACAGAGGCCTACGACCGATATGAGGAAAACTATGGCGGACACAAAAGCAACGATGACATTGGTCCGATACAGGTTAAAATGAGTTCTTTCCAAGTGGCCATATAAGTTGAGACCACGGTTGATTTTTACTAACAACTGGCTGTTGACCTTGACCATACAATAATACATGCCACTGTCATTTAGTTGAACATTTTTAATCTTCAAGGACATACCTGGAGGATTCCCCTCTAGTTGATACTTGGAGTCACCCGGGGGTATCGGGAGCTTGTTTGGTTTGGTCCAGGTTATACTGGTGTTTTCTGTTATAGATATAGCTGCTACACTATCGTTACAGTGAACGGTATAATCATCATTTAAATAAACCTGAAGATAATACGTAAACAAGCCCATTTAAAGGAATTTGAGCAGGGTCTGGGGGATTTCCTGTGAAGTACAGATAACTAGAAACTACGGAGCAATATATCTGCTCATTTATATGTATAGGATTATGCTTCGAAGAATACAGGAGAAGAAAATATGGATATACGTTACTAAATATTACAAACTATTACTGTAAAATGAGTACAATTGTTCCTTGTTAATGGGTTGCTTAAATTCAGACCTTGAGCTATCATCCTAAAACCGGGCAATAACCATGCATAATTTTTTCTCTATCTTGCTTCTGTTTGAGAAATCTTACTGAATTCGTGGTAGTTCTCGGGTAATATCTGGATGTCATAGTTTTGGGATCATGAATTTGCAAATGTTGTACCACACTGATTAGCAGTGAATATTCGCTAGGCCACTACAGTCACTGATAAGGATGACATCGTTGGGACTTAATGAGTCCCCAATGTTAACTTTTTTCCACCGACAAATTAAATTCTAAAACATTTTTTATGTATTAGAAAAATAAATTAGGTAAAAAATATTTCCTATTTAGTGTAAATGGCTATTAAAATGAGTAAAAGGCATCATTCTCCCGAAGCAGTTACGTCGTATGTCCCCAATGCACGTGCCATTGAGCCAATGATTTAAATACATTGAATATGATAGCAGAATTTAGTGTACTAGTAGTTTTGTAAATAATAATAATTCACCTGAAATGACCATTCTGGGTCTGTAAACCAGTCAGCTTTCACGTTTATTAATATAAAGAACAACACTACCAGACCAATAATTGATTTATTGTGATGACCCATTCCTTGTGCAGCAACTACAACAAAACAATGATAGAGATGCGATAAGTTACTCGTTGAGGTAAGACGCTATCTCGTTAACCAGGCTCCAAGTTCACAAAGCATTCTCAAACTTAAGTTGAGAATTTACTCAAAACTGATCACCCTATATTAAGTAAATAAAGCCCTTTATAAAACTATTGTTGTTTTGGTGTCCAATACATCAATACGAAGCTATGTGCAGATATTTGTGTTTATTGATCAAAGATATTTCTCATAAACAGTGATTGAAAGTTGAGTAAATTCTTAACTTAAGTCTAAGAATGCTTTGTGAACACGGGAGCTGGTCTCGAGTAAGCTCCTGGTGTTGCTTGAGAGGATTCCGCGGACTTTCCGCCGTGCCCTCCCAGTGGTGCTTAATGGAAGGCCTGGCGAGGACCGTATTTAGTTATTGTGATGGGACAAAAACCCCAGACACCGTGTACATTATAAACACACACATTGTTGTGTACGTTAAAGGATCCCTGAAGGTTGGAATTAGAGATAAAAGTAAACCGTAGCGCTACTGTGTAGTATTTCTTCGTTGGTCCAGTCGGTGCAGGAAGTACCAATACAATAAATAAATATTAAACTTTATCGACAATTTACAGTCTTTTAAAGATACATTAAGTAAGATTTAGATAAAGAACTAGTCATTCTTGCTATAATAGTTCGAAAGTGGATAATGTAAAATGAATAATTTGAAAATTTCATTTAAATTACTCTTTTGCAAGCGAGGTTATTAGCATTTGAAGGTTTGACAGACGTGTGCAATAATTTCAACCACCGTACTGGTTGATCGGAGCTAAGTCTCGCCCTTCCATATTTGATTAAATCAAAGTATCGCTGAACCCTACTAATCTATTTAAAATCTGAGAAATCTGATGCCATTCAGGGTTGATTATGGCCTGGATCAGTTAATTAATGTTTAATTAATACTTTAGAAAACAGTTCAGGCCCAAAGAAAAACCTACAATAGGCAGATTTAGCTCTTGCATAGACAGACACGTTGCAACTATGGGGGACGCGTGTGGTCTGTCCGCCCCAAAAAACTACGATCAAACCCCACCCCAACTATTATTAATTTAGTTCCGACAGGACTGATATATATAAATATAACCTCAATAATACCTTAATATTACTCTTTTACCTCTATATCGTAGATTATCTTGACTCGTTGAGTCACTTCTAAAGGATTACTGCAAAGGAGACATTCAATAAAAAACGCCACCTTATCAATATTATATTATAACCCTTTCAATAACGGCTATTCGCGTAGGCTACTTTGTATAGGGCTATCACAGGTATTATATGAGAATGGAATGTTGAATCACATAACGTCTTCATGAATATTCATCAATAAATAATATCGAAAAGAAAAAATTGAAATAAAAAAATGCACCCACGAGGTAGGCGAATGAAGACGGGGATGCGCAGTGCAGTTTGCTGCGAGAAACATTTTGCCCGGACGATGGCGTTTTTGCATCTTCTTATTTCGAAATCCTGTGTTTGCGTTCCCGCTTAAATTGTAAAAAAACTCACAAGGTTTCAAATCTTCAATCCGATTCCCAACGCAGTTGGCAGATTCTGATTCTCATTATTTCTTATTGCTATAGTCCAGTGCCGGCAGTGGCTCAGATTTAATACAAATAAACTTTAGTTTAACAAATTCACACAGCCTAACAATTCTCGAAGAGTAAGCTTACCCCTGAAAAACCTTGCGTGTCTTCAATCTTACCCTGTATTTGGTTTCAAAATATTAAATCGCGTAGCCTACTCGCCGTTATTATTGTTTGTGGTCTCTGAGTAAGATTTCTTGTCCATATATTTGTTTTTGTGTAAATTATGTGTGGTGCAGTCCACCCTGCATTTACTATTACAGACACGATCTGACGTCACATCGAATTCTTTGGGTACATGTTTCTATAATGTCCATAATACATGTTTATGGTCTTAAGTAAACGTTTGGATGGAAAGTTCAAACTGGCGGCCATCTTAAATTTATAAATTAGAACCTTTCCAGGTGTCCATTTTGTGGAGATTTTGGTTTTTACATGCTAATTTTTACTACCTATGATAAATATAGAATCCAATGACCAACATCTCATCTTTAGATTTTATAGGGGTGTTACTATTGTTCATTAAAGAAATTCATTATGTAAGAACTAAATCTAACTGTTGTAGATCTTTCTTCTAGTTTCAAATGTAACCTAACATAAATTATTACATATTATAGTCATCTATTAACACTGTTCATCACGTGCATTTTGCATACCGATAGTTGATTGACCAATCATGCTATTTTACCGAGATTTCGACTAGTAGTTTGGGTGCTGCTATGGCGGGTGTTGCGCCAGGTAAGGTAAGCTTACTCTTCCGGACACCTGTTATCACTGTTTGTTGTGTATTTTGTACACGGCGAACAGTCCATTTGCTGATTACACTATTTGCCTATAATTTTTTTAGGACTTCAAATTTTGTCTAATGGTTTGGATTGTTCGTACTTGGTATTATTTTATTAACATGACAAGCCTATAGTCAACACTCTAGACGATCATATAACCTATATTTAAAAGGATTAGAACAAACGCACTATTTAATAATTTAACGATAAAAAAATTGTTTATTACCGTAGCAATGACAAACCAATCACTCATGACATTGTCCAGAATAAAGTAATTTGACTGCAATTTACAATATATTGATTTCTCGTTATTTATTTTGACCGGTTATAGCAAGAACGACCAGTTCTTTATCTTTAAACATGTATCTTTAAAACATGATGATTCGCCCTACATAATGTATCTTTAATAATTGAATCTCATTTTGGATGACAATAGTGTTTTACCACTGAGACGACATACCAGTGTTAAATAAATATTCACTCGCAGTGAATCAATCCGAGAAATTTTAGATTTTAGAGGATTCATTTTTCACCACTTTTCGTTCAATCAGAATCCAATGGATTACCGGGCACACGACTCAGGGACGCTTTTTATGTTTGGCACTGGTTTAATTATATGATTTCAATGTGGTGAAAGATCGGACTCACCCGTCCATATCGTTGGAAACCACGCCATATAATTATAAACCAAATGCACCCCTTCACTTATATCAGAGGCGTGTTCGGGCATTTAGGCAGTGGAGAGTCCAGGGTCTAGATAACGTCCAAGTTTATGGTACAAGGTGACGTCTGAGTGATTACTGATTACCCGTGAATTTTATACAATTAGAAGCCCAGTGACAATATTAGAGTGAAATGGTCTAGGACGAAAACGACAACAATGCTTCTCACGTTTGTTTATTCGACGTTATTTCGGTGAATGTGGCCATGTCACCCGCCTGCGACTGCTAGGGGAAGTTTCCTTTAACGCCAGATAACTCTGTGTTCAGACCACACCTGTTTTGGCAATTCTCCTTCTGGATATGTGCCTGCTTTGGTAATTGACCTTTAAGGCAGATAACATTATACTAAGACCGCTCTGAACACTCGCTTGCTTGGGTTACTTTCGATTAACGGTAGATGACTTTATGCGATGATCTCATATCTCTGGACACGCGCCTGCTTGTGTAATTTTCCTTTAACGGTAGATAACTCTACATGTATGTTAAGGCCCAGCAGGACTCAGACTAGTAATCGTTTGCCCATTGACTTCAATATTAAATGGCTGTAACATCACAGGCTGTAGCTTTCTGCTCAACATTCCGTTGGTTCCAATCTTCATAGGTACAATGGGTGGGGACCACATTTGGCAATCTCCCCATCATAAATTTGTACGGGGTTGATCGTTTAGATTTTTTGCTACGGGGATTTGAAGTTGACTGGGGTGAAAATCTCACTTCCGACACAATGATTGCTCTGCAGGAAAGACACTTTACACCGCCTACCCCTCCGCTGTAATATCATCACAATCACCCAAAACTGCTATGAAATTGAAAATTTGATGCCTTTTCTCCAATTCTAGACCAAAAAGTCAACCCAAAAATGCAGGAAGAGGGGAGAAAAAAAATAAGGGAAAAATTTCTATTTATAACTCCATCATGAAATAAGGTGAAATAATTACCAGTCTTAGTCCTTCTGAACACGCACCAGTGGGTAATGTTCCAATAACGGTAGATAACTTTATCTTAAAATACTTTTATTATAAAATGAACATACATATATAAAAAAAACATAATGATTAAGCGGACATGATACAATTTTGATTATGATTATAAACAAGTTCTAGCGTATCATTGATGGACCAGGAACTGTCTCTGACGCAGCCATCTTGCAATATCAAATGTCGAAGTGCAATTGTCCAAGGAACAAGTATAACAACCATATCGACCACCAGAGCAACAAGGTGAGTAGCCGTTGAGGGTCAGTGCTTGGTCATAACAATGGCGTTAAAAATTCATAAATGGATGGATAGGAATGGCATTTTAATCACCATACAACTATTTAAGATACAATTTTAAAAGTACACAAGAAAAGATAAGGATTAAGATAAATGACGAGATCTAATTAACTAACGGAGCTAATCAAAAGGCAAGATGTGGTTTACAAAGATACAAGGCAATATTCAAAGATGTATTAATATTAAAAGCTCTGTATTATTCCAGAATAAACGGGTAGTCGTTTAATGCGTGCGCTTTGGGTCATTGATTCAGGCATCACGGTTTGGATCCCAGTCGAGGGACAGTGTTTCCCTCTCAGGGTGCTCCATTTTTCTTCCACTGTTAACGGCACGTGAGTATAAGCGAATTATTGAAATATCGAAACACAATGTGTTAACCGCATAATAACCTAGTTTTTGTTGAGCAGGCGATAAATCTCTTTCTATATAGACTTTTCTTAAACACAATAAAGAGTAACTGGTCCAAAAGGCATGTTATCAGTATCCGCATGGTTAGTCTGAGGTCAGACCAACATAGGGGAAACTTTACTTAAACTTATCAAAATTAATGAACTTGTCGACTTGAGCTGCCCTTAAACCCTGGCCAGACCTAGTTAGCCACGAACCCCGACCGAACAGATAAATATTTGAGAAAAACATGACAAATAGAGTGACAAATGACTGATAAATGACAGTCAAAATTATTATGATATAAACTCAAAATATCGTCAAGTCAGACAATGTTCATCAAGAATATATGTCTATAAGAGGTTTATAAGTTTACTATACTTTAAAGATATATTTCTTCGATGTGATATTTGTAATAATCAGGAAAATAATTGTACAGAGACCAGAAGAGGTTAAATTTATTTTTGATAAACCGTTAAAGATGCATTATGCAGCAGGTAAATCTACGTATTACAAGTCTTTCTTCGGGCCTTACATGTTTAAAATTATATAAATTATAAATTAGACATTTATTAACTTGCCGAGACCATAATCAACTTCCGATGGCATGAGATGCTCGAGATTTTAATTGGCGGTTAATGATTTAATTTTAAAAAATGGATAAAAGGGGCTTTGTAACAACGACAATCGAGATTCTGCTATTATCCAAACAGCTCTAACGTCGCGCAGAATGAGGTATGTTAACTGAAATTCTAAATTTATTCCCTTGTCATTATCTAATGTTTAACTATTATAGCAAGAACTGTCAGCTATTTATCCAAATGCATCTTTAATCAGACTTTAATTGCAACTGTTAGTGAAATGCGTGTAATTGGAATGTATTTGAATGTATTATCCACTTGTTTTTCTGTCGGGACGTTACCGTGATTCAAAACGATTTGACCTTTATATTTTGCCACGATTAACACCGCTTTGCGTGTTTAAAGGTTTAAGCATACTTCACGTGTATATGGTGTGTGTTTTTGCTACATCACTACGAAGAAATACATCTTTAAAAGAGTCTGATAGATTTGGGGACTTTACAGATGCGTATCATAAGAGGGGTTATCATAGTGCTGGTATGGTTTGGTCGGATAATCGCTGCCATTTTCCAGAGCTTTATGAAGTTCACTGAAGTACTTCTCGTTGTTTCGCTTACGCTCTTTCTCTGTGTCGGTCATGTACCGGAAGTGGTATATGAAGCAGATTGCTATAAGCGGCACCACGAAGACTAAAGCAGCTACAAAAGCTGTAATCACCTGAGTGCGATAAAGATTGAAATTGTCCCTGTCCAAATGTCCATAAAGATTGAGACCACGATTTATCTTGTGGATCATCTCGCTTCCGTTGTAAACCATACAAATATATAATCCGTGATCGCTGGATTTAACGCTTTTGATCTTGAGTATACCGCCTCGGAGTCCGTTGTCGTCCATTAACTCGTATTTCTCATCTATTTGCAATGAGTAGCCGTGCATTTTAGCACCGCTTGGTAAATGCCACCAAAGCTCGGCTGACGGATGAATGTTTACCATACTGTCGTTGCAGCGTAAACTCGTGTCTTCGTTCATGTACACCTAAAATATACGATAAAAATATATACACAATGTTATGGAAAAACAGCTACTTCATTTATTTGGGAGATGTTTGACAGAGTATTTTCTCAACGTTACCAACCTAATAAAAATATAATACCGTTCAATGGCTTTGGTTGTTTATATACTAAGGTCTATAAGAATTACCGTTCAGTGGTGATGTAGGTGAGGGTTGGTTGTGCACCTAAGACTCGGGCCAGAAGGGGCGCAAACCTGACTTGATATGGATAACATTTTGAAATTTTCAAATCGTGTAGAAATGGTAAAATTAAATGCTTGGCAATACATTTTTTCATCGATGCGTCCCCTGGTAACGTATCAGCGGGTCATTCGGAGAAATGCACGGTCATCGGGTTGGCAGTTAACATGGGAACAGAGCTCATTCTCGATACTAGGCGGGTGGGGGGGGGGTCTAGTGGTTTAAAGCGTGAAGCCATTACGTTTGTCATTGAGCAAAGTGGCGTTGTTTCGGTTTTCCGTCTGTACGTGACTAGGAGTAGGCGACTGACTAACCTCGAGGGTTTTCGCCGTGTCCTTCAGCCGCTCCCCCACCGTTAAAGCCCTCTTTCACGCCAGTGGATTATAAATAAAATTGGTGGTCTGGCTCGTGTCGAGTGGACGTTATCCCCCCCCCCCTCTCTCGCTCGCTCTCTCGATAGATACATGTAAAAAATGAAATGGGGTTTTAAGTCTCGGAATAAAAACATACAGACGTCATACAGTGTTCTTTTACATATAATAAACCTTGGTTTTTCGTACCGTCTGATTAATGTGCTAGCATCTTACTCACTGAGCCGCTGTAGGTTATCACACTGCACAGAGAAATATCTACTCTACTTCGAGAAAAGATCTCTGCTCTAAATGGCCGCCATATCTAACAATTAGTATATTGTTTTGTAATGCGGTTCTACTCTGGTTCACATCTGTTTCACCTTTCCAATTTTATTCAATGAAAGCAGGTTTTATATTTCTCCAAATTCTCGAAATATACTTAGTGTTTTCGAAAAACAACTTAGATTTACGAACTAAATGTCGGTCAACTCGCTTAGTGTCTGTTTTTAAGCGGAGCTAATAGTTGCCATACAGTGTAAGTTTAGTATGAGATTGTACATATGCGCCACTGGTGCTGTTCATCATAACAAATTCTCCTAGAGGCAGGGTCGGATGGCCAAATGGTGTGGTTTCCATTCCCCGGTTGCACGTGGCATGTAGTAGGGTCACCTGTCCAACTTCGTGGGTTTTGTCAAGGTCCCCCGGTTTCCTCCCACTTTTGAAGACCCCCTACGCGCAAGCGAATTGTTGGAGTAAAATTGAACCAGGGGTGTCATGAGGTCAAATATTTCCAAAAAAACATACAAATTTCTTACCTGAAAAGACCACTCTGGATCTGTAGCCCAATCAGCTCGAACTGTAGCCAAGATGGCGACAATTACCACATAAGATATACTCTGAACTTCCATTTTATCTGTAATGTACAATGGGTAAATTGTTTAGGCGACATTAATTAGTAACTGTCTAATAGGAACACATGACGCAATTATATGGAATACAATTTACTATAGACCTTTATTCCTGGCGGCGTTTTGATGGGGGTTCTCTCGTCTTTATCAAACTTCTAAAGTGACTTGTATTCCATATAACCGTGTCACGTCTTATACAATAGGCGATATACGGGAAATATTTCAATATATTTATTATATAAAGCATACAATATCAACAAACCATGAAATTTGGTTTGTTCGACAGGAATTAATAGTCTATGAAGCTAAACATTGCTGGTTACCAAAGGGGTGGTGGCCGAGTGGTATAACGCGTGCGCTTTAGGTCATAAGGTCTGACAATGAGTCAAGTTGCGTGGTTTCGATCCCAAGCTTATACGTTATATACAAGGAGTGGGATTGTCTGCCCGGTTTTCCCTGGGTCCCGTAGTGTCCTGCTTCTGCTAAGGACGCAATGCGCGCAAGTGATTTATTGAAATAAAATTCTCTTTCTCACACACAATCCCTCTGCCTCTCTCTCCGCCGATGACTTTTGTTCACGTCATATATTAGGCAAATCATTATCTAATCGATTTGCCACAATAACAACATAGCACAACATATATCGTAAGCATTCACTGGGTTATACAGATACATATAGATACATATAGCACAACGTTTCGATACGTTTTCTCTTATTGTTATCAATTTCGAGTGGTTAGCCTATTATCTGCCTTCGATAAATTGGCTGTGTTTTCTTACATAACTATTAAATAATCAATGTGAGTAGGCCGCACTTATGTCGTAATGAGTAAAATAAATAAGTGCATATTGACATAAAAATGTTTATAATGATATATGACATATCAGATGATAAAATTGTTTATACTTGTATTTGTTGACATTATGACGTCATAGATAACGGTATTTCTGTTTAACGCAAACAATAATCAAAGGTTAACACGACATTATTAAAAACTAAGCCGTCAAAAATCACAAACGAGGGACAATACCTATATTGTTTACTAGCGTCATTGATTTCTTGCCTCACGTCTAATCGCTTTTGTCACAGCGCTCGAAGGAAAACGTTAAAGCCCACTCGACGCAAACTATGTCATTTCGGGACTAACCCCTTTAGAAAACCCACGAGATTCGGCAAGCGACCTTAGTCTTTGTCACCTAAAAGTTTTGGATAGAAATCAAGCCACTTGAATCAATGACAGACCTTGTGATCTAATTTGGGTGAAGATAAGTTAGATAGATTTGGGTTTATATAAGTTATAGGATAGATTTTGGGTGAATAGTTTTCTGGGAGGGTTGTAGTTGTATAACACCAAGATATTCGTTCCTAGACTATCAAAACTAACTTATTGCTAGGCGATGAAAACTAACTTATTGAATTTAACGAACCCTGACTTTTGTATATAAGTTGATGAATGTCTACCTTCAAATATGTGTGATTGTATAAAGATGTGTTATCATTCTGCGTTCAGGTGTGTAGTCATTGAATATTAGCAACTAGGTTTATCGTGCGTAACGATTAACTACCACACGATCAGCCGGGGTGGATACAGGATTCTTTTAAAAGGGGGTGGTGAGTGTCGAGCTCAACGAGGCATTGTGTTGGGGATTTTTTTTTGTTTTTTATTTTATCTATGGGTGCTTTTGCCGATAAATTAAACGTGCAAATTATTATAATAATACAGTTTATTACACAGCTGTCACTGTTTAAAGTTTTCGGATTGGTGTCGGTTGATGGATGACAAGACTCATTATTACCGACAATGACATGTAAGAAAAGAAGGACAGTCGAGTGTAACAAGCCAATAGCTTGATAAATGCAGACATAATTTATATTTTCTTTATATAATAAATGATAATCTAAATGTAAGATATTTTATATTGCAATTCGGTATATAGACTCGCATATTTTTGATCTCTTACAAGTTGCGCAAAATTAAAGTAGCTAAGTCTCTAACTCAATATTATCCAAAATCTTCACCATTGAAAAGACGAATTATTTGTCAATTTAAATCAACATTGATGCTGTGATCTTACCAGGAAAAGATGGGCTTATGATATCTAATATTTAAGACAAAATAAACATTTTACCATTGGTACACGAATCGTGTACCATAATGCGTTTCAGCCCCAGTTCAAGCAAGAGACTCGAGGAACGAGGCTAGAAACATTGCATTAAATCAAACGGCGTATTTAGACTGGAATAACCAGACACTAGAAATTTTGCATTCGATTGAGACTGCTGGATTATCGCCGAACATTACTGATTTGAAATTTGAGTAAAAACGGAAACCATTGAATGGATATATAAGTTTATATACATTCATATTACAGTATTATATGCGTTGCGACCCACTCTGTCAATTTCTAGGTCCTAAATGTTAGCGATTTAGCTCCTTTAATATAAACCTGTTATTCTATACCAGGGGCATGATGACACCTGATTTTGCATGAAGAACCGCCCCACTCCCACAAAAAACAAACAATATTTATATGTGTGTGCGGGGAGGGTTGGGAATGGCGAGTGTCAGTCCATCCCAGTGCAACCAGATAATATTGAGCTGTGTGGAACATGCTAGACGCGATCTTTAGCACATCTGACTCAGGTATATGTTCCATACTGGTTAAGCATTATGATTATGTTTATAATGTTGAAACCACGTGATTTTTGCCATTTGAGAGGGGCGGCAAAACTCAAAAACATGAATCAAAGCGGCTCATTGCGTCTCACTCACCTACCTCCTGTTCTATATGACTCTAAAGCCGCTGTCCGAGCAAAATGTTTCTCATAGCACAGTGCATGGCGTATACGCACGACTTCTTTAGTCAAGTCAGAACATTACAGTGGGAATTTAAACCGCGTTTCATTTTATTTCATTCGAATGCAGGCTCGCATGAGATAAGTAGTGGTGTCTCCTGTCTAACCTCGTGGGTTTCCTTCGGATACTCCGGTTTTCTACTAGTACAAAAATTGATGCGTACAAGCCAATTGCTGAAATTAAGAGATGTTAGTCCAAAAATAGCTTCGTTAGTTTTATTATTAATTTTTTAAAATAGATATTTAAAAATCCCCGAATAACTACAAAAAACAGACCATGGTTGAACAGGGGTGGGTTATTCGTCTTCATAACGTTCCCGAATTAAAACACCCTTTATCACATGCCGTTGTGTAAAGATTGATGTCTACTCTCTCCACCGTTAATATCAACGTTTAATGTATGTCCAGCCAGCCTATGCTATTCTTTTATGAGAGTGTTGCCGCCCACCCCCTCTCGTAATATCAGTAGACATGATTGATTATGTGGTGTCTTTTGTATATAGGTTCTTCCTGTCTTCCGTTTAAAATTGCAATAAATTTAGTATCCACAAATTTCTTCAAACAAAACACATATTATATTATACAAGTTAATAATTAAATACTTAAACGATTACTTATTGTCTTTTTCTTCCGTGTTTTCTTTTTATTTATTTGGGGTTTTTTTTGTTTGTTATGTTTTGTGTGACTAATTTCTAAAATGACTGGAAATGCAAACTTATGTCCCTGTATAATTTTATATGGCGATTATCAACTTTAAGTCCCTAAACGTGCTAATTTCGGCGAATAAGTTTACATTAGAAACTAAACTGTCGATAGAGTGTTCTTAAAGTTATAAAATGAAATCCTACTTTCAGCTCTGACTAGAGCATACCCCATACAGTGTGCCTTTGGGGGGGGGGGGGCATTTTGTCCGGGAAAGTGGCGCTATGGACTACTCTTATATCAAATTACATGCAACTGTCAAGGGTGCTTTTACGTGCACGCCAATGTGTATACAGGACTTCGATTTTTCGTCCCATCCGAACGAATATACCACCAGCTTACAACACTGACAACACCTGGGTCGAACACAGGACCTCCAGGTTATCCAGTCAACATCTTACTCAGTGAGCCACCGAGTTAAATATCTACATGCTGCAAGCCTATTTTCATATCGTATGTTGATCGAGAAATTCACGTATTTGCGTTTTAATTTCAAATGTTTAATCTATTGCTGTACACGGTGACCTCTTGTAGGATCTATATTACGTGAAATGACAGGATATCGGTCTATATTTCTATGATATCGGGTTTAACGTCCTACTTTTCTGCACCAACCGTGATAATGAAGATGGGCAGTTCGTGGGATCGACCCCCCCCCCTCTCTCTCTCTCTCTCTCTCTCTCCCTCTCTTTCTCTCTTTTTTCTCTCTCTAGGCGGATGTAATATGCGATAAAATCATATCTTATCTGATAATCATTTAATCAACAACACAAACAACATAAAAAAATGTAATAGATATCTGAAACGATAGTACGCATAAATTACGTTGTCATAAATGACAGATTAATCGACCCTATCATAGGTCAAAACACGTTCATTCAATCATGTCTTTTTTATACAATGCTCGTTCAAATACAATAGTTAGAATGTATCGAGGTCAAGAATGTAGACTCGTCTCTTCTCAATGTATACCTGTACAGCATACAGTATAACGTATGTATGCACATGTTTTCAACTTGGCGCACCTGTAATTTTATAATTTGATATATTTGCATGTACAACAACATTAATTAAAGACATATTATTTCCATGTAATTATTAATAATCGTTCGATGTTACAATTTCATTAAAACTACGAATAAATAGAATATTATATATATATAGACTCCCCCCATTAGATATATATTTTATGGCATATTTACTAGGTCAAATATAAATTAATGACAAAAATGCTTCTTTAATTAGATTTATTCAAATAAATCAAATAAAATAGAATTAATTGTTTACCTGTTTTATGATTAGAATATCGAATATCGGAACTGAACATAACCCGTGTAGGCTACGGCTATAAATGTATAGCCAATTCGTCAAGCAGGAGACGAAATCTTTGGGTGTGTTCATGCACTTTTATTGCAACTTTCGTCTCAGTTTATTATTATCATTTGAAATACGACCCGAAAACTTCTGTCATTGAAAAAAAATAAACTTCATCCGGTTATTTAACTTTAAAACAAACCTATTTTTAATAATTTGTGTTATAAAACTTACCTGTAAAGTTTCCCGGGTCTGTCGGATTTGTGTGTATATCAACCTGTTTACTAATATGAGTAAGCTCCCCTGTTTTATAGAGCGTGACGGTATTCCCCTACAAACAAGTTTTGGGCTTCTGTTTTGTTCTGTAAGCTAGAGCATCCCTCGTGTCGTATCGTAAATGAGGCTGATCGGCCGGGTAAACAAAAGGATGAATACACATTGACCTGCCTTGTACTAACGGTAAAGAGTGACGTCTGCATGGTGTATAGTACGGAATGCGCGGGGTGGGGCGAGAGTGGGTGGCGGGGCATTGCGGGATTAAACCAAGTAGGCTAACCATCTTACTACATTATGTGACATAAACGTGTCTGAAAAGATAAAATAAAGTGTCCTGTTTGTCTGAAAAAATAATCCGTCTTATCGTCGTAACATTATATAACTTTGTATGAAAAGGATAGGAAAAAAAATTTATCTTATGAAATCAGGTTATTATATTTCCGTCTGATCAAGAAATAAAACGCCCCCGTCATATTTCCTTGTCTGAAAATAATTTGTTACGAATAATAATATAATAGTTTGATCCATGAGAATGAAATTACATGCACAGATTATTATTCTTAAATTTGCTAAATTAATGAGGTCTTTGGCGGTGAATGCCTAATTGCTTTATTTATTTTAAAGGTAAATCCCCAGAAATATGTGAATGATATTGGTTAATATAGAGTAAAATGTCTTTGTAGGCCTTTAACCTATTGTTGTATATTAGATTCAGAATTCTATATAAATGTGTTAATGTTGCACGACAGTCTAACTTATTTTGTTCGTGTAAACCAGTGGTTCTCAACCTTGGAACACATGAAAACACCGTGACACGCCTGGTTAAAATACAGTGTATATAAAAAATGTCGCGACACACTTATGCACACTGGTTAAGAATCACTGATAAAAGCTATAAAATACTTTTGTTCATATAAAATATAAATTACTTTTGTTCATGTAAACTATAAATTAAGACAATGTATAATCCTACTTCTTTATTTGTTTCTTATCTTCCTATTTGTATTTTATTTCAAATCCCAGCTGTCAATGAATCTTTTACGTGCACTCCAATATGTACACGGGACCTCGATTTTACGTCTCACTCGTACGACTATACGTTAAGTCACCCCGGTCCCTTAACAAGGTGGAAGAATACCAGAAAGTCTCGTGGAACTTTCTCGGTCAACACTGGAAGCGAACACGAGACCCCGTGTTACCGAGCCAACGTTTTACACGGCGAACCACTACAGCTCCCCCGAAGGAAGTTAATGGAGGAATTTTGAAATGGTATTCGTTCTTACTCGGTTTTATTTCCGGGGCATGCCTAATATACTAATATATACTGTTCGAGATATATTTTTGTACTCGCAACAACCTATTACAATAGTTGTTCCTTTTGCTAATTAGACATTTCTGCGATTGAATATTTTAGTGTTTCTTTAATTTGATTGATTAGCATACGTACAGTTATAGGGTGAGTATGTTTAAAAAAAATATCTTAAAATTAAAAACTACATGCAGGACGGTACTCAGATACACCTTGTACGTGTATTATTATTGCTTTGATAGTGGAGGGAGGCTATTGCCCCCCCCCCCTCAACCGAAATAGATCCCTGAGACAGTCGCCTCCCTCGTCGCTATTTTTTGCACCCCCCATCCATTTTTTTCTATATTCATTCATATTTCCGACCTATAGTGGTTGAGAAGGGAAACATCTACTGTAGGCTTACGCCAACGGCCATGTCGTGAATATTAGATTAGACTTGAAAGCATCACTTATTTAAACCCCCCCTCAAGATTATTATCGTCTGTTTGTGATGCTGGGGGAGGGGTAGAATGGTGCGCTTTCGTAGATCATAAATATTACAGTCTGTCAAGTGGATTCATATATATATCCGTTTGGTCTGAATCGTACATATTATGTTGGAGGAATCGGAACCTTTATATTTATGTGAGCTGAATGGGATGGAAAATAAATATGGTCTGATTCCTTCAAGTTGCTAAAAATTATACAGAGTTACCTTTCTTGTTAACTTTTCTTGAAGAAAAGGAGGATTTAGTATCAAGCGGTAAATAAGAATAGTTTTGTTGTATTGATTACATTGGCCGTGTGTCATTCATGTCACACACTTTCTACGACCTCTAATCAACGATCCAAGCAAGGAAAGATCTGCACAAAAACACGTAACTGAAAAGTTCGGGTTATACCTTAGAAAAAGTATATTTCTCAGAACTCATCGTCAGTCCCGAGCTTACACCGTGTCTTGTGTAGTGAAGTCGAAGAGATTTTGTGCTGGCATTATCAGGCCACAGAACACTAATTATTGCCCCATTGACTTTAATGTTAATTCTCGTCTCTTAGACCGGCTGTAACTTTTTCCCAAATATTCGTTGGGAAAAACGCTTTCTGCCACAGATGGAGCAACATGTGGCAGACTCTTGCCCAAAAGCATGTATGAGGTTCTTCATGAAAAACTTGAGATAGACAAGCTGGAAGTAGAGACAGCTAACCTTGCAATTTTCGGCCCTCCCTTTCAACGTAACCAACCTCACAACTCTTGTATCCTTCTGCCTCAAAATCATGAATATTCACCAAAACCTGGCAGAAAATGTATTTTCAAACCCTTTTCTTCGATTCTACACCAAAAATTCAACAAAAATCGCCATGCAAAAGGGGGGAAAAGGGAAAGGGAGAGAAGGACTAAAAATAACTTTCGCCCTTGTTTCGTGGGTGACTGCCCATGAATATTTGGTGATCTGTGTCCATCATAGCAAAAACTTTACAGTTTCTGATGTCTTAGTAAAAATTGTTTTTAGCTATGATTATATTATAGTAATCATACATCATGATTATGCCCATACTTCATACTCATTAATATAGTCATCATGCCAACTCATTTTGTTTTATAAAGATAAAAGCTCCTCCTATATAATTTTATGACTATGTTATCACTACGCATAGGCCTACTTATAATTTATTGACATACGGTAGTGCATTACGGGAAGCATGGTTTACGCAAACCAATCAAATCTATCCAAGGCCATCATTATTTCAACTCATATATCGATATTTAAAAAAAGAAATGACAATTGGGCTTAAAAAATGGTAAATATGCAGCTTATGGTAAATGGACTGTTTATTTAAATTTCTATTTTTTTTATTTAAGGTGGCACAAGTGGCTTGTGATGTTCCAGTGGTGTAATAAGTAACATGGAAATCTTTATGTTTTTATCATGTCTCTGGAAACTGTTCTAAAAAATGTCTACACATTTGCCCAGATTGTTAGCCAGGCATCAAGTAATTCAGTCAGCCAATGGGATGAAAAATCATTCAAAAATGCACTTAACTGGGCAGCTTATTGTGAACAGGTACAAGTAACATACATTTTTACTTTCAGTAATTGTAGCGGGGCCTGGGGGTAGCCTAGTAGTGGTTTAGCATGTCTGTCATTGAGTCAAGTGTGTGGATTCGATTCCTCTCTTTTATGTGAAAAGAGCAAGTTTGCCTGTCACATCTTGTGGATTTTCACTGGCGTGGGTTTTCCGTTTTCATTTCACAGCTAAAGACCCCGATACGCAAGCGAATTATTAAAATATATGAGTCCTGAAATGTCCTAGCCTGTGTCGCGTGGACATTAAACCTCATTATTTCATTTACTTTATTTTCAGGTTTATGAACATGTTGAAGATAAACCATTTAAAGTGAATTTTGACGAACAGATACAGGAAATTACATCGTTATTATCACCACCATCTTGTGTTAGTTTAAATCTACAAAGTTTAAAAACAGCATCAGACATTTTACAAGAGGTAGTTTTTATGTTGATTTTATTGAAACCAATATAGAGAGAAATGGGGTTTAAAGTCTACTCAACATAAACTAAGTCCTTTTGGGATTAACATGGTTCTATTTTATTTCAATATGCCACTTGAGCATAGGGGTCTTTAGCAGTGATAGAAAATCAGAGCAAAATTCCTCTCATTCTTGTACATGTAGCATAATGTATGGCTGTATGGCATAAGCTGTCTTCAATAGCCCAGCCTGTTCATAAACATAAGACATTAAACCATTGATGCTATTTCGCCTGTACATTCCCACACTATTTTCAAAACGTCCCACCATGAATATCCCCAAAGCCCATTTCATTACAGGGTAGTCAATATCTGTATGTAATTAGTACCAAATGCTAAAGGGTTAACATTCATCAGTGTATTTTATTTTGTATAAATTTCAGAGACTGTTATTGAATCCTTGTTTAAAGTTAGAAATGTTTGATAAACTTGTTATCGGTAATGGTGGTACAAGTTTCACATCAGATCATATCTCACAGGTAGGCCTATATATAGCTATGTTATTTCCTACTTTCATTTTATAAAAAAAACAACCCACATAATGCCAATTTCTATTATTGTGGGTCAGTAGTGTTTTATACTTTTCTGGACCAACTGATCTAATGAAGACTGACCTCCTTCACGTAGAGTCCTGTGAGGTACAGCATTCTTTCCTTCTACTTCTCATGGAATTATAAATATCAAGAGTTTACCGTGCCATCTAAAAGACTAGACACTGATCCTTGTCAGGCCTTCCTCCAGCCTTACCTGGCCTGACATTGGAGAACATCCCTGGATGTCCTGCGGCCCACTTGACCAACATTAGGATTGAACCTAGATTCCCTGGTTAGTCAGACAGCAGTTTATTCACCATTGCTCATGTATTGAGTGGTCTTAATACAATTAAATCTAACATTAGCGATTTAATTAAATAACCCTGGCATTGCACATCATATTATCTAAATTTTCACCTATATTTTGCAGAAGATCCATGGCTTGGTATCTTTAATCAGTTCAGCTAAATTATCTCGTAATTTACTTGAAGAGATAGAAGAAGATCAATTGTGCTTACAGCCACATCAAATACCAGCACAATCCAAGATCTTATTTCAACATTTTACAGAACAGTTTACAACTATCCCCAAAATAGATAGGTACTTTTTAATTATTACAAGGGGGAAGGGGTCTAACACCGTTGGTTTGAGATCATAGGGTTCGTCATTGCGTTAGGTGGTGTGGTTTCGATTCTCAGTTTGTACACTACAAGTAGTAGGATCACCTGCTTAACCTCATGGATTTTTTCTGTGACTCATAGAGTCCTAAGTGAATTATTAAAATTAAACAGTACTGAATGTTAGTCCTGAAATGCTTTAAAACACCCCACTCTCTGAATCAGAGAGAGAGAAATGGGGTTTAACAGCCACTCAACACAAATTAGCTCATTTTGGGACTAACATGGTTTAATTTTATTTCAATATTTCGTTTGCTCGTAGAGGTCTTTAGCAGTGGGAGAAAACCGAAGGACACGTAGAAAAGCCACGAGATTGGACAGGCAACCCTACCCTTTGTCAGGTACAACCCGGTATTGGAAACCACGCCAGTTGACTCAATGACAGGCTTTATGATAAAGCATGCACATTCTAATCATTTGGCCACCCAACCCCCTACTCTGTGAATCAAGTCACACCTTTTAAAACAAAACACTCTATGACTCAAGTCACAACCTTTAAAACACCCTACTCCATGGCTGAAGGCACCCTCTTTACAAAAGCCCACTTCATGACTCACAAATGTTGTTATTGTTAATTTTTCAGATTTTGTAGCTATGTTAAATCTGTATTATCTAGAATAGCTGATATATCTGGTGGAATGGTAAGTGTCTATTTTCAGCATAACATCCTCGTATTTTTGAAGGTTGTAATTTTTTTCTGTGTTGTTACATGTAATATTATTACTATGTCTGATCACTGTATTTTGTTGTGTTGTTATAGGTAATAATATTATGTCTAATAGCTGTATACGAGGAGAATAAAAGTGATTATGAAGATGGCTGTGATAAAATAAATCAAATAGTATTATCCTGGATAGAAACAATCGCTAATGTTAAACCACAGTAAGTAATAATATTATGGATGGAAACAATCCTTAAAGTCTAATATTAGACTGTAATACAGTGTGCCATGCAGAATATTTTGCCTGGGCAGAGTCACTATGGCTTACCTTTTTATCAAATTCTAACTACAGAGGGATCTTTTACGTGCACATCAACGTGTACTTGGAATCTCAGTTTTTTGTTCCATCCAAACGACTATATATTATTTCTTGCCAGGCATCTGCATGACCTTTCTTTTCCAACACCAGGATCGAAACACAGGAACTCCAGGTTAGCGAGCCACCATCTTACTGACTGAGCCATCCTGGCTCTCAATAAAAAGAAATGTAATAACAATACTTCATTTGTTTAGTCGCTAGCCAGGAGGTCGGGTGTTCGATTCCTGCATTGGCAGAGAAAGCTCATCACAATTTTCCGGCGTGGTTTCCCCTTGTCATTGATGCAGGATCGAGGGCCTGACAAGAACAGCTGTCTGGTCGTTCTGATGGGACGAAAGACCAAGGTCCTGTGTACACATTGGCGTGCACGTAAAAGATCCCTTGACAGTTGAAATTCGATAGAAGAGTAGGGTGTAGCACAGCTGCCTGGGCAAAATTTTGCCTCATAGCACACTGTATGGCATATGCCCGTCTTCATTAGCCTCGGTTAGGAGCAGAAAAGTAGGATGTTAAACCCTATTTCATTTCATTTGTTTAGAGTTTTGCATCCAGTTATTTTTTTATAGGTGTACAGTGGGGAGTCATGGTAGCTAAGAGAGCAAGACACTGGCTTGATAGCCAGGAAGTCCCGTGATCACTTCCAGGGTCAATCGTGAGAGTGCATCAGGATTTCGGGCATGGTTTTCTCTTTTCAGTGATGAGCGACCTTTCTACTAGGCTTCTCTATCTGGTCTTTATCAAGCAATGATAATACATATAATACAATATAACCTGTTTTTTTCAGGAAGATTTTATCGGTAGAGAAAGGAATATTAAGTGAAATATCCGCTGGTAGTAGCAAGTTTTTAAACTTATATATACAGATTCTTGTAGAATGGGCGAAGCTGATGAAACCACGAACTGGTGGACTACTTTCTACTAAATCATACCGTTGGAGGTGGGTATTAAATTATTTTTAATTGCTATTTTAATTACATATAGTTTTATCTGTGTAAAAATTTGTATTAAATGTTTTCTCAAAATTACTTCATGGGTTGTTACTCTGGATCGGTTTTTAGTTTCCAGTAATTGCTCCTATCTGTTCCATCCAAAACAAAAAATATGTGGCAACCATTGTGAACTGCTTTGACTTTTAAGCTTTTGTGGGTGTATGTTTTGTTGTCTGACAACTTATCTTTAAGATGTACATTACGATACCATTCTGTGTTTCAGCGCTGTGAAAGAATGTAAACTTGGCAGCTATGAGAATCTTCTAAAACATTTTAAATTCCTTTCATCATCGCAACGATATTTTGAAAACTTGGTTTCTGATGGTTTGAACAGATTAAAAGGTTCGGACATGTTCAGTGTATGGTCAGATATTTTAGAAGAAATAAATAAAAAAAAATGACAGCCTTAAAATATGAGAGGCCTAAAATATAAACCACTCTAAGTTTTCAAGCTTTATCGAAGAAATGAAATGGGGCTTAACATCCTACTCTTCTGCTGCAACTGGGAAAATGAAGACGGGCATCCACTGTAGTGTACGTGCTATGAGGGAAATTTTTCACGGACAGCATCACTACAGCCTACTGCTATTTTAAATTTGAACTGCCAAGGGATCTTTTTACACCCATCTGAATGACTATACATTGTCTCTTGAAAGGCCCTCCATCCTACACCACTGACAATAGGGAATCAGACCGATGATTGTTAATGAACTTAGCCTTTGTGGCTCCCAAATAATAATATCTAAAATCACAATAGGTAAGGGGTTAGCAATCCCTCACGTTATGTCAGTGTCCTTAAACTATATATAATATAGTAGTACTTATTGTAAATAATGAGTAGATATTTTATGATATAATTCTGTTAAATTTGTTAATGAATTTGTTAAATTTTTGTTTTTTTATATAAATATAATATTGTTTTTCTTGAAATGAAATAAATATTTAAATGTCTGTTAACTCTTGTTTATATTTATTCTCGTGTTATATTTTTAAAACATCTTGGTGTGGGGATTTGGTGACCGAAATGCCGAATGTACGTATACTCGGTTATTCCAGAAGAGGGACTTCTACGTCAGAATCGCTTATTTTATTAATAGCATGACGTCATCTCTAAGTTACTATATTTAGAAACGGATGTTTACAACACCACGTGATCATAACAAAGCACACGGTACATGTGTAAGAAAGAATAGTTTCACAACGATTGCAAAATGATCTATTAATAGCAGTGTGTTCGATGTATAAATGCCGTTTCTCTGAGCCGGTTATGAAATAGTAAGAAATAATCCAAAGCTAACTACAGGGACAGCGTTACTAATGTGAGAATATTTACCTTGTAGAACTAGAAGACGAAATGTGAAAGTAACGACACGACACGTTGGATGTAGGACTCTAGGAAACACGGTCGTAACAATTCGACAGTTAACGGTAAAGTCAATTTCCAGGAAATGAAGAGTTGACAAACGGGAATAGCATGTAACATAATTTACATAACAACTGAGAAGTGAATTTATTATTTACCCGTATTTCGACACAGCAAACAAAATGGCGTTAATAATAAAGGAAGTAAAGAAATTGGTTAAAAATATCGAGTCCCTCAGCAATGGCCAGGCTCATATACTCGAGATGGAGGACACAATGGACGTCATTAAAATAGAGATAAAACCAAATGATGGCTTATACAAAGGGGGTACATTTATATTTAAGGTAGGTAAAACCATGGATATTTTATTTCGAGAGTATGGCGGGGGGTAACGTACATTTTTTTTCTGTGTGCGCCCAAGTCTTTGGCAGTGAGAGGAAATATGAGGACCCGGGGGAAACCCACGAGGTTGGCAATTTGACCCTACCCCTTGCCGTTGTATGACACAAAACTTGGTATATGGGTGGTGAATGGAGAAACAGCGAATATCTCGATTTCGTTATCATGATTTCTTCATCTTGCCCTATATTATATCACACACAATCAATAGAGACAATAAAATTTTTTAAGGAAAACAATGACTGGTTTATGTAGCACAATCTTTCTACAAATGCTCAAGTGGTCTCTTATCGGAATTCAATCGACAATTGTGCTTGATAACGATTAACGTGTCGAAACGTTGTGTGCTCAATCGCCAAATCGCAATCAATGATTACATTTTGACGATATTGTATATCAGCATAAAAAAACAAACAAATTAAACTGTTTATTAGCCCTTAACAATGAGATCTGGTTTAAGTTGTATATATAAAAAAAATAAAACACGCGCTTCTTCATCGACGCATGAGTCAAATACCATGTGTGTTGTGAGTAATTAATAAATTTGTTAAAAAAATCGTTATAATGGGCACGTAGGCTATTTGGTCGAATGGTTTATTTAACGTGTCAGATCACAAGGTCTCGCATTGAGTCAGAAAGCGATATTCATAAGCATGTTGCATGTTGTGTATCCTTTAGACTGACTGTACAATTGAATAAAATATATTGTCGTTTACACCACTGAGTAAAATGGCGTGCTGTCGATCCCGCGTGGCAAGCAGTGGAGTCGCCTATCCAACCTCCAGGTCTTCCTACAGCAAGCAAATTACATCTGGGTTAGGTGAGGGGTGTGCGGGCAGCACAAATGAAACCGACTGATACACAGTTAGCGGGTGTAAACTAATTCTTAAGGCGGATGGGGGCATGCTCCCCCAGAAATGTTTTTGAAAAAATTTCCTGGTCTTTGGGGACAGATTTTGCCGAAATCTAATGGCCAGAAAACACTTATAGCATGAGTTACAAGAATTTTGCAAGAACGCACAAGTACCGTGAATCTGTGATAATTTCGGAAAGTTACAATAATTTTAAATGTACCCTTATCTTCGACATATATTGTACATGAATCAATAAAGTTCAGCATTATATTTTTTAAAATTATTTTACGAATATTGAATATCATTCACAAATGACCTTGTTTAATCGTAATGTTATAAACAAAATCTCTATACATGGAAACGACGTGAATCTTTGGCGCGTATTGCGATATTCAATCAAAGCAATCATGTATACGTCGGTGCATAATTTTAAGACCGACTGCATTGACTTATTTTGTGACCGCCTTTTTTTTTTCATCATTTATTTTTTCATGTAATAGATTGGGAAACTTGTCTGTCTTATAAATGGGTGTGCAACACATGACGCTACACGTGACCAACAATTAACGCTACTTAGCGCGGTTTTCTATTACAATCAGGGATATATAGTTTCAGTAATTTGATAATAAGTAGTTATAAAAAATAAAATCGAATAGGATGAGATGATATGTGCGTCTAACGTCTGTTCTGATTGGGCTAATGAAGACGGGCATACAGTGTGCTATGAAGAAAAAATGCCCGGACAGCTACCGAGTTCCAACTGTCAAGGGTTCTTTCACGTACACGCCTATGTGTGCACGGGAGCCCTGGGCATTGCCCCATCTAAACGATTATACATCGTCCTTGCCAGTCCTCCGTCCTGCACGACTGACAAGGGCAAATCACATTTGAAACATTTGGGTGATTTTTTCGGCCAACAGCGGGGTTGCACCCAGGACGTCTTAGCCATTGAGTATTGAATCGGCGTCTTAACCTATTCTGTAACCGTTAAAATGTTTAACCACCCACGTTTTTTCTAACATAGGTCTAATACATATGTATTTTTTTTTTAATTTCAGATACGATTGTATCCTAATTTTCCAACCGACCGTCCGAACGTAGTATGTCTGACGCCAATTTACCATCCAAATATAGATACGACGTATGATGCGGATAATGAGTTAGATGACAGCAATATCTGCATTAATATGTTAGATGATTGGGAACCTGCTTATGGCTTAGATGGTTGTATTAACGCCATTCTATTCTTGTTCTACTACCCGGAAATAGAGGATTCCCTTTCCCCCTACATCGACGCCGAGTTAACTCCCGAGGAATTTGCCGAAAATGTTCGAAAGTCTTTACGGGGTGTTAGCATCGAAGACATTTTGTTCCCACGTAACCTGGACGTCGACGACGAAATGCCCATGGAAACGACAACCAGTGACGAAACATCTCAAAATGTCAAAAATACACCGAATGCAATTAGCGCTATTAAGTCCAAAGAGACGGAGATAGACGAGTGCAAGAAAACGGATGACGTTGAGGAATTTGTAAAGGCCATTGTTAAAGATTTTATAGACAATGATGCTGTTGATGTGAATAGCATTGATCCGGATTTTAAGGGCGGTGATTGTCAAAGTATTTCATCTAATTCTTCCTTCTTTACCTATGATATAACACAATCGACGATGCAGCGACACAATTTTATCTTTCACCATCAATCGCCACGGACAAATTTATTCTCTCGATTTTTCTCCAATTTTTTCCGTTGTTGTCGATCTGACAACACCATTAGTTAGCGACTGTATCGATTAACATATAGTTATTGGTGTCAATTATGTGGGGTGTATTGTAATTTATGAATGTGTCATATTTTTTATTATGATTGTGTAATTTACTGTAATGAAGGTGTATTCTTATTTAGGAATGTGCACTGCAAGGAATCAGTATTCTAATTTATGGATGTGTTCTGTAATGAACGAGCATTCTTATTTATGGAGGTGTAGATCTACTGTGCTAAGATTGTTTTCTAATTTTGAATGTATAGTGTAATGAATGTGTAGTGCAATGAATATGGAATGTTATGTATGAATGTGTGCTCTAATTTATGAATGTTTAATGTAATGAATGGGTATTCTAGTTTATGAATATGTAGACTTACATAGATATGCGTAATGTTATGTAAATACGGGTATTCTCATTTATGAATGTGTATTCTGATTCATGAATGTGTAACCCAATGGATGGGTACTCTAATGTATGAATGTGTAGATCTTTTGTAATGAATGTGTACATCTACTGATGTATATTCTAATTTATGAATGTGTATTCTATTTGATGAATGTGTAATGTGATGAATGTGTAGATCTACTGTAATGAATGTAATTTTTAAATTATAAATGTGCTATGCGATTGTTTGAATTCTGTTATACATATATAAATATACATTTTGTATAAACTTGTGATAATGCATTTGATATAAATAATACATGTTATACGTTGTTGTCACGTTATTATATAATCATTTAGTTTGGGCGAAAACCGAAACCCCATGTACACATTGATTGGCTGGCGTGCACGGAAAAGAACCATTCACATTTGGACTTCGAAATAATTGTAATCCACAGCTTACGATAGGTCGGATAACCGTAAACACGGGTATTTTTATTTTAGCCTAATGAACTGTTTATTTTCATAATGACGTAAACATGTGTAAGTTACTATTTATAAACCTCCATATAGACAGTCACGTGTAGATTGATCTGTTATTGGTTCGATCTATATAGCTCCATACTTCCAATACGGTTCGATCTATATAATCTAATACAGAGAGAGTCTAGGTGACTCAGTGAGTAGGGTGTTGGCTCATTAATAACCTGGGGACCCGTGTTCGATCCTTGCGTTGGCCGAGAAAGTTCATCGGGATTTTCCGGCGTGGTTTCCCCCTTTTCCGTGGTGTAGGCGTTTCAAGGGACTGCGTATAATGGTTTGGTGTGCATGTAAAAGAATCCTTGATAGTTCGAATTTGACATAAGAGAAGGTCGCAGCACTGCTGGTCGGGCAAAATTTCACTCATAGCATACTGCATGACGTATGACTGTTAATCAAGTCGGAGCAGAATAGAAAGTTAAACCGAATTTCATGGCAGTTCTAATACTAGTGGCCAGCTGACTCCAGGAAGTCACGAGTTCGTGCCTCGGAATTTTCCTCTCTCGTTTCTCTCTTTGACAGTGGAAAGTGATAGTCTGGCTCGAAACCGTTTCTAGTCGTTAGGGTAAACCGAAAAACTGGTTAGTAGCGTACGTTGAAGAAACCTTGGTAGGTGGAATTTTACATAAGAGAAAACGTGGCGTTGCATGCCAGCGAACACGTCATTCATATGATACTGCATGACGTATGGCCGTCTGCATTAGCCCAGCTGGTGCTGGAAAGTAAGACGTTAAAGCACATTTCATTTATTTTCAAAGGACCACATTAAAGTAACTAAGTCTCTAACTAACTGATTTGAAATTAGAGTAAAAACGGAAACCATTGAATGTAAATCAATTTATATACATTCATATTAGAGTATTATATGCGTTGCGACCAACTTGTGTCAATTTCTAGGTCCCAAATGTAAGCGATTTAGCTCCTATAAACACTGAAATGAAATTAGGGTTTATGCTTGGTCCCCACTGTCACGATTCGTTTTGCGACTGAATCGTCGTGATTTAATCGTGGTGATTCTGTCAGGTCATATCATATATTGTTGATCGAATCGAAAGATATCGGAACGTATCTACACGTACTTATCATAAAGGATCGCACGACCGTAGGAACCAAGCTTTACTGACCCATTTTATCTGCGCCGAACTATTCCTTTTCTAATTCCAACAGTTAAGGGTTATGTACGTATAGGCTACATGCCAACGTGTACATAGGGCACCAGTTTTTCGTATCGCCCCCTCCCCCCCACCCTGCACCACTGACAAGGAGAAACCGCACCGGAAAATTCCGGAAACGTTCGCGGCCAACATTGGGAGCTAACCCAACACCTACAGGTTAGCGAGCCAACATCTTACTCATAAAAGACTAGATTTTATTGAATAGTACTGGACAGAAATGGTGCTCAGCGTCAACTCCACGCAAACTAAATTACTTTTAGGAAGTAACATATGGTTCAGTTTTAGCTGTGGGAGGAATCCGGAGAACCCGCAGAAAACCAACGAGAGAAATGAAATGAAACAGGGGGGATACTCGATTCACAGTTCCGGAATTGAATTCCAAAACTGATGTCAATCGAGTGAAAAGTAGAATTTCGGAGTACAGCGCATGAGTCGATTGTATAAAATATATCTCAACCAATCATGACAGCTGAAACATATTTTTTACCTAGGAATACGTCACGATTCTACTCACTCCACCTCAGCTGTCGGGACCGACAGAACTGTGTCAGGACTGAATTCCGCGCCACTCGATTGTAATTCTGCCGATTCGGGACGTTCTGGACTGTGAATCGAGCATCGCCAGGGTATATCGCACACTGATCAGCAGTGAATATTCGCTAGGCCGCTACAATCACTGACAAGGATGACATCGACGAGACTTAATGAGTCCCCGGTATTAACTTTTTTCCTCCGACAAAATAAATTCTAAAACATTTTTTTGAAGTATAAGAAAAATGAATAAAGACACGTTTAAAGTATCTGTAGTTAAAAATATTTCCTATTTAGTGTAAATGGATATTAAAATGAGTAAAAGGTATCATTTTGCCCGAAGCAATTACGTGTTATGTAAACAATGCACGAGCCATTGAGCCAATGACTGACGCCGCGTGAAGTCAATGCACATGTTGAACACCGTCATCTGTGACAGAGATAATTCGTAAGTAATTCTCTGTGAAACAGATTGGGTATATCGGCCTACTGTTCTGTCAATCTGGGGATAATGAGTTCCGGTATAAGCCACGAAGAAAATATTGTCCGGACAGAGGAATTACGGCCTATTCTTATTTTGAATTCGAACTGTAAGGGTTTTATGTTAATGCACGCAAATGTGTGCACTGGGACTCGGGTTTTCATCCCACCTGAACGACTGTACGGTTTCCTTGCCACACCCTCCATTGTACATCACCGACAAAGTGGAACCACGGCGAAAAATCCGATGAACTCTCTTGGCCAACCAACGTCCTACCCACTGGGCCATCGTGGCTCCAGACTACCCAATAAACCAGTCACTATAGGAAATAACAAAATGATAGTTGTTTTACATGGAGATCACATACCTGATAGCGTCATTTTAATATTTATTGATGAGTTGTTCATAAATGATTCATCCACAGAATTATAAATGAATCACTTGGAACCATAAATAAACATTGACGAATAGAAAATGCGTCTGTGAAATAAACATCTTTGGCGTCATTATTTCTGAATGAGACCAATATATTCAGAGTTCGCACTGGAGACGATATTTTCTCGGAGTATACCGATTAAAAAAAATCAAGATGTTCTGGTATCCCCCCTCCCCCACTTCCACTCCTCGTCCAGCCTTCATTTTCATTAGGCCGGTATAACGTAAAACCGATTTCATTTTCCACCCAGTCGTCAATCGATTTACCGTGTGGATTGAGTTACGGAAATAAATTAGATCGGAAATAAGCGGTTGGTGTAATAACAGCATGAAGTATATACAGGCTGTACCAGAGACACTATAATCTGGTCAATTGTGTTGAGTAAAACAGTTGCGTGGGAACCGACGTCTGTGTTTGTGTGTGTTTGTTTTCGGGAGGCCGTCTTCATTAGCCCAGTTGAGGAGCAGAACAGTAGGATTTTAAACTTCATTTCATTTCATTTCGTTTTCTGGAGGGGGTGGAGTGGAGAGGGTGTGATTAAATTGTTTTACGGGGATGGAATTTCATCTCACTAAGCTGTGATCCCAACCCCACTAACATTATTCCGATGGGCAATGAAATGAAATGAAATGGGGTTTAACGTCCTACTCTTTTGCACCTAACCTGGGCTAATGGAAGACGGGCATACGCCATACAGGGTGTTATGATGGAAATTTTGCCCGGGCAGCGGCGCTACGGCCTACTCTTATATCGAATTCCAACTGCCAAGGGATCTTTTACGTGCACTCCAATGTGTATACGGGACCTCGGTTTTTCGTCCCATCCGAACAACTAGGCAGCTGTCCTTGTCAGGCCCTCCTTCTGCATCACTGACAAGGTGAAATCACGCCGGAAAATCGAGATGAACGTTCTCGGCCAATGCAGGGATCGAACACCCGACCTCCAGGCTAGCGAACCAGCACCTTATCCACTTAGCCACCGTGATCCTGTAACAAATTGGCATTTTTGTCTCGATTTATGGTGCTACAATGTAATTATAGATTATTCCACACGTCAACGTCTGTATAATTATATTATATGCAGAATCCCCATTCGGTTCAGAACTATAATTCGGTTTAAAACTATTATCCTTTTCTTCAGAACTATCATTAATTGGAGAACTGTAGTTCCGTTCAGAACTACCATTCCATTCAGAGCTATCATTATTTGCAGAACTATAATTCCGTCTAGAAATAAAATTCCGCTATCATTCCTTTCAGAATTTTTATTCCGCTCAGAACTATCATTCTGCTCAGAATTATGATTCCGTTCAGAACTATCATCCGTTCAGAAGTATCATTCCGCTTAGAAGAAACTATGTTAAAAACGATAATTCCATTCAGAATTATAATTCCGTTCTGAACAATCATTCCAATTAGAACTATCATTCCGTTGAGAACTGGAGTGCCGCGCTTCAACCTCTAGCTGGCCGATCACCTCTGGCTTGCGGCTGTGGTTTCGATCCCTGGTGTGAGCGTATGTGGCATGGAGACAGGGGCGCCCTCTCAACCTCGTGGGTTTCCTCCGGGCACTCCGGTTTCCTCCCACTGCTAAAGACCCCTACGCGGAAGCGAATTATTGAAATAAATATGAACCATATGTTAGTCCCGAAATGACCTAGTTTGTGTCGTGTTTATGTTAAACCTCATTTCTCTCTCTCTCTCCCCGTTGAGAACTATCATTCTACCGATGAAAATGACGCCACAATTGATAGATCCCCCCCCCCCCATACACCATCTTTAATATTGTTATCAGATGATAAAGACATATCAGCTTATCGTCAAGTTAATAATGAAATGTTACAGGCCAAGAAACATGTTAAGCACTACGTAATTATCTCCCTTTATGATTTAAATGTAAAGAGTGAGATATCGGTGTTTACTATTTATTGCGGTCGCGGTTGCTCAGTTAGTAAGACATTGACTCGCTAACCCGAGGGCCTACCGTGGGACAATGTAATATAATCGTTTGGATGACGAAAACCTAGGTAGGCTACAGAATAGCCATTGACGTGCATGTAAAATATCCTTTATCATTTGGAATTTGATATAAGGGAGGGCTAATGTTAACTTTTTCATTATTTAACAATGGTTTGTCATTAGTTGAGATTATTCTAAAGGATTTACTGGAGAAAGAAGGTCACTGGGTTAGCAGTGCTGAATTAGCCATTATGGAAAATCAGCACGTGCTTTAGGGCATCATGGTAATGGGTGCACCACATAATGTCTGGTTTGTTAGATGTCAAATTTAAAGTATTTAATTAGTTTTTCATTATTTATATCTTTTCGTACTGTTACCTGTTTTGTTGAAATTAAAAATGACGTGTATAAATCTCATAATATTTTAATTACATGGGGGCACCAGAATCTTTTAACCTGTGGGTTAGGTGGGCGAGCCAATAACGCACACGGTCTTCCGTTTATATAACACAGTTTGCTGCCTAGAATGCCTCGAAATACTATCACTGATTAAACACACCGGTCGAACCTAGTCGTTCGGATTTTATGAAAAACCGAGGCCGTGTATACGTTGGTGTGCACGTAAAATACCCTTAAAATGTTGAATTTGAATATATGCTATCGGGCCACTATCCGGGCCAAATGTCCCCATAGTGAAGGGATGCGCATTGCTTGATTAGAAGTGGCGCATTGCATTCCTATAATGCATTAAGACGTTTAGCTTAATATGTACTGATGCTTAAATAATCAAACTATTAGGAAAGATGGACGGCGGTGCACGAACAAATTGACGCATGGTATGTACAAGGTTGCCCACCAAGATCCATTTCCTTCATACTTTGAGATTAAATTTCCGTCCTGAATGTCCGCCATATCCAAATATTAGTACATTGTTTTGGAATGCAGTTCTACTTCGTTTCACATCTGACATACAAACAAAGACTAAATAAACCTAATTCAGCTCCATTAAATTAGAAGCATAATAGAATTTTTCTCAAAATTCTTGAAGTATACTTAGTGTTTTCGACTAAAATCGTGTTCTGTTCTCAAGCAGAGCTAACTGTAGACAGACAGCCTAAGTTTAGTATGAGTAAATGCCCGCCTTGATGCAGAAAATCAGGACGTTAAACCCAATTTCATTGCATGTCATTAGACACCCAATTTCAATAATTCGTTCATTGTGTTAACCAGGCGGACTCCTCGAAGTGGTACATGATTGTCGTACGATGGACTAAACTCCTTCAATTCAAATATTTACTGAAATGGGATATTTTATTTGACATAGAAATAATTTGAACAAACATACCGGGTACAATATAGACCCCCAAAACACTCCAAAATTACTAGATACCTTTTCACATATATTTTACATATAATTAACGGGACTCACTGTAACCGGTATGTCGAAACCACCCGATTACAGTGCTCAAAATGGCGGATACTTTTCAAGGGTTAGGGTTAGAATATCTGCTTGTGTCTTTTTATCTGAAATGGAATTAAATTAGATTGAATGACCTTTCTTTCCACTTTTTTAAATAGAATTACACTTGTCAAGGTTTTTTACGCACACGCAAACGTGTGCGCGGGACCTAGGTTACATGTCTGGCCGATCGTAATAAATATTCGGATCCTCTTCCACTTCGCTACTTAAAGATATATTATGGGAGATTGGATAACGAGTTGGCAGTTCTCACTACAATAGTTAAAAACTAGCTATAAATGTAAAGGTAATTTGCTGAAAATTTCAGTCAAATTGTTCAACTAATAACTTAGAACTAAGCAAATGAAAGTTCCGCTTAGCCTCTGTCATCATTACTAAAGTCGGTAAGACAAAACCAGTAGTCTCGGTTATTCATTTTTATTGGTAAATCACGAAGGAAAATATTTAAGCGAATCGTGCTAGCCTCGACATCGAGAGTTGATTATGGTCTGAATAAGTTAAAGTTACATTATCGGAGATAAGATAAAGAGATGGCAGTTCTCACTATAATAGTTAAAAACTAGATAGTGTAAAGGTAATTTGCTGAAAATTTCAGTCAAATTGATCCACTATTAGCCGAGAAAAAAGCGTTTGAAATATTCACATAGCCTCGGTCATCATTACTCAAATCATTAATATAAACAGCATAGTCTCGATTATCCACTTGATTGATTTAATTATCACCGGCCATTAAGCGGCATATAGGAATTTAATCCGCCAACATCGAAGGCTAGCCTTGACATCAAGAGTTTATTATGGTCTGGATATGTTAATTAATGCCTAATTGATTATTTAGATAACATTTCAGGCCTAAAGAAAGACCTGTAATAAGCAGAATTTGCTCTTGTATAATGCTATTTTAATTAATGTCTAATTAATAGTTTATATAACATTTCCGGCCTAAAGAAAGACCTACAATAGGCAGATTTTGCTCTTGCATAATCCATGTTTAATGTGAGTGTTAAAAGGGACACTTAAAAAATTACAAGGGGCTGGAAAATGGCCTCTCCCCCCCCCCACCCCGCCCCGCCACACAACCACCTTAAATACGCCCAGTGCTGTCCTGTAAGTACGAAACTGAATTAAACGCAAGAGAAAAGTCTGAATTAATAAAAAAAAAGGGTCTGAAGTTAGCAGAAAAAAGAAGTAGTTTAGTCAACAGGACTTGTTTAACTCCGTACACTTCAGATAAAAAAATGAAAAGACCGACAAAGCAAGTGAATAGAAGATCACGACTCGTTGATTACAGAGACGAGAAAGGGGAGAAATATAGGTACTCAGCATATTTTTTTTATATTATCATAATTTACAATATCAAATAAATATTTATTGTGAGTCCATTGGTTGAAAACTGTGTCCATTACGGGGTTTACGAAGGGGGTGAAATAAACTGAAGGCTTTTCCCCAATTTACAACATCAAATAACTATTTATTGTGAATCCATTGGTTGAAAACTGTGTCCATTACGGGGTTTACGAAGGGGGTGAAATAAACTGAAGGCTTTTCTCCAACAAATCCACGGATGCAGACTTATGAATGAAATAAAGTGGGGCTTAACGTCCTACTATTCTGTACCGACCGGGCCATGAAAGGAATTTTACCCGGACAGTGGCGCTATAACCCACGCTTATTTCGAATACCAATTGTCAATGGTTATTTTACGTGCATGGGTTTCTCATCCCATCCGAATGACTACACAATGTATTTCCAGGCCTTCCGCCCTGCACTGCCGATAAGAGTAAACCACGCTGGAAAATCTTGAGTACTCCCCAATACATTCATTTGTAAGCCAGGGGTGTTCCAGAATTGTAGTGAGTAATATGGGTTTTAAAGAGTCGATTAAAATACAATATTTTGGTCATTTTCAGACTAGCGTAATAGTAATACTTCGACTTTTCGACTAAGCCGAAAGTCAAAACTTTTCCCGCCACCGTTCTTCTTCTTCTTCTTCTTCTTCTTCTTCTTCTTCTGTTTAACGTCCGTTTTCACTGGTGCCTTATTTTATTATGTTGTGGGTCTTTTCTGTGGCAGGAAATCGCTCACATCAGGGATCGAAAACTCGACCGTAAGCCAGAGTTGACTCGAGGAATTCCATTTTGTAAGAGCAGCATTTGCTGATTGATCAAAAAGGCAATTTGCCCCTAGAGAGATTGCGTGCTTGCGCATACAACGATTGGTATACGATCTCAAATCGAACGCAATTCTTTGTCGCAAAAATATCTGTTGTCGTTACAATGATGCACCAGCCGGGTGGTTTTTTTTTCTACGGCAATATTGGGGCAATTAAAAACGCTTACCCAATGCCAAAGAAAATTTTCCGTGCGCTCCAGGCTCAATTGCGGACTTTCTATTTTGCACGTATTATTATTAGTCGTATTATAGAGAAAAGACATGCGCATTGAGACGTTTTGGTCAGTGTAAATTTTTTAATGTGCATTGTGTGCACCGAAATTTGACATATTATTATGACGTATTCTCTGTAGGTTCAAAACTAGAAGTTACTGGGTTTCCACCAATTGCCCTTGTCTCCCACTCGGGCAATACATACGCCGTAATGCTGTTTTCTCGGAGTTGTAATTAATTCAAACATTAACGACGATGCGTGAGACAAATTATTAAAAATTGCATATATTAAACGAGTATAACGGTGACAATAGTGACCGGTCTCGCTAAGACGAGTCGGTCACCAGACTGAAGTTACAGTAAACTGTAGAAACATTTAACAAGGGTTAAACTGATTTTATAATAATATTTGATAAAAAATGTTAATTTGTTCGTATGTTTAAATGTAGAAGATGACAGGAACATAGCAAAAACGCTTGTAAAGTATAATTATGTAATATTATATAGGCCTATCGTTACATTAAGTATAAACTCAAACAACTAAACGTCTTGATAGATATCAATTCGGACACTGGTCAGTTTCTGCACTAACTTTACCCTAAGATGATAAATAACGTGGCTACTAAGATATGTGTTATATAACACATACAAAGGGTTAAAATTGAAGTGAGGGTTATGAAGTTGCGTTCATTATTGTATGATAAGTATGCACTTTTATGGAATAAACGGCCACCGGTCTTAAGCCCCGTGAAAAAAAGGCACAGAACTAATGTCGGAGCAAAGACACTCGTACCTTGACATAGAATATAACAATCTTGGGAAAATGTAAAGATATTAAGTACAATGTAAAGGAATATAAGTAAAGTAAATATAAACAGTCGCACTGACGAGTATTGGTTTACGGGGACCCATTTTCTGACGTCTTCACAATGGATTAATATATCAAACACGCGCGACTAAAACATCGGCTGACCGACGATCTCAGACCCAGTTCTCCTGGGCAAATAAAACTGTATTGAATGCTTAGGCTATGATTTTAAGTGCACGTGAGATTCAATTACCGATTACCTAAATCAGTCGAGATAAGATTTGAGAAGATTCCACGCAACATTCTGGTACAATACGGAAAGTTAAATTAGAAATAGTTCTCGGACCTCTCGTCGTCTGCCAGCATGGTGGAAGATTATCTGGTGGCCAGCGATTATGTGCTGATTGCTATTTATTTCGTGCTTGTTTTAGCGGTGGGATTATGGGTGAGTATATTTCAGTCTAAAAGCAAATCTCATAATCTTAGTCTTAATCTATCGCTTATCCACCATGGCTCAGTGAGTAAGGCACTTGCTCACTAACAAGGGAGGTCCGGGGTTCGATCCTGGTGTTGACCGGGATCGTTCCTTGGGATTTTCAAGCGTGGCGTCGCCTTGTCAGTGGTGTAGAACGGCGCCTGACAAGGAAGTGTGTCTAGTTGTGCTAATCGAACGAACACCGAAGTGCAGTGTCTTGACATGCACGCAGAATAGCCTTTGACGGTTGGAATTCCGTTTCTGTCCGGACTACCCACATAACACATTGTGTGACGTATTCCTGTCTTCGTTAGCGTAGAATAGAAGGACGTTAAACCCCATGACATTTCATTTCATTCTGTCTGACGTTGAGAGTTAATAAAAAATAACACGGTAAAGTAGTAATATCTTGAGAGAAGCAGACATCTAGATATTATAAAAACTCAAAATAAAAACAATGCAAATCTTTAAAAACTATTATATTATATTATCTGAAAAATTCTAAAATTAATTGTTAATACAGATCCGTTAACTGTAACTTCCCATAAATTTAATGTATGTAATAAAACTGTCTTTGTCAAGTAACAACGATGCTTGACATTTAAAATGTGCAAATAATGAAATAAAATACTTTCTATTTCGTTTTCACCAACCAGTCTGACGTGGTATTCTGTGAGGCACTTTTGTCCAGACAAAGGCGTCCCGGTTACTATAATTCAAACTACTAAAGGTTCTTTAGCATGCATCTATATCCTTGCCAGACGCTCCGTTCTACATCACCGACAAAGATAAGTCAGAGGGTAAAATCACTGGGTTTTTCTTGGCCAAGACCGGGTTTGAACACGGAACCTACTAGTTAGTTGTTTTAAAGCCGCTAATCGACAACTGAGAGACTTTGAATCCCTTGCAAACTACGATATGTCGGAAGTTGAATATGTAAAAGTAATCACCGTGTTTTAGTTAAAGGTGCATTAATAAGATTTAGATATAATAGAGCTGACATTGTGGGGGTTGGATGGTCGGATGGTTTAGATGTATCATACAGCCTGTCATTGAGTCAACTGGCGTGTCATTGAGTCAACCGGTTGTACGTGACAAGGAGTAGGGTCGCCTGTCCAACCTCGTGGGTTTCCCCGTCTTTCACTCTCTCTCTCTCTCTCTCTCTCTCTCTCTCTCTCTCTCTCTCTCTCTCTTGCTATAATATTTCAACAAAAGAAATGAAAAAATGACAATAGGCTGTTTGGAGAGGTCATTTTTGTCTTGTGGATCAGATTCCTTCCTCGCTCTAACCCTAACCCTTTTGAAGTTTAAAGGCGCATAATGTAATATTTAGAAATATGACTGGCCATGGTTCAAAATAGATAATGTAAATTAAATATATTGAAAACATTACCTTATTCTGCGCGAAGTTATCGCTGTTTGAAGATGTAGAGTACATTGTTTATTGTCATGGTAACGGTTCTTCACAACCGAGGTCAAGTCCAGATTATCCATTTTTGAATAAAAATATTATTGAATTGCGATCGTGTTTCAATTCATTTTAATTATATTTAATATCGGCCATCCGATGGCCTTCAGATTTGGTCACAAGCTTGTCATGTGAATGAATATCTAAATAATAGTAAATAGTTTATACAACATTTGAAGTTAAAATAAAGATCTGCAATACATAGATGTAGCACTTACATAGGTATTTACAAAGCCAAAGGCGCCATGAATTGAAAAATTAGTCATACAATGAACGGTCAGCCACTTCAACTTAATAATATCTTAATGATTGAATACCATCTTTCCATTCAATTGGGATTGTCCGATGTGCCCCCCCCCCTTTGTAAGGGTACATAACATAAGGCCTAGCCGGGGGACAACGTATAGTCGTTCAGATGGGACGGAAAACCGAGGTCATGTGTACACATTGGCAGGTGGAATTTGATATAAGAATAGGATGTATTATCCAATGGATTATAGATCAGATTTCTACCTGAGTCAACTGTTTTACAGCTCTTGGAAGTTTGTAAACCCCTACTTCAACAGATTATCTTCAAATTGTTTTAAACACCATGGAATTGTCTAACCCTCTGTTAGAAGTTTGCGTTTGACCAATAAACATTTACTTGAGCTTCTACAAGAAGAAATAAATACTCTGTAAACAGTTTTATTGATAAAATAAGCCGCGTAATTGGCAGGGACGTGTGTTCAGAAAATTGATATTATTTTTGAGATTATAATATAAGTTGTTCACCTGTTTTTGTATAGAGCGATACATATTGTAACCTAATTTTATAATTTTATGTAAGTACACGTGTTCTTCGTTAAAGGAAACACCCGATTGAGAGTACTAAACCATGCATAATTAATAAGAATCCAGGTACCAAGCAATCCATACATAATTTACAAGAATCCCGGTACCCATCAGACCTTACATGATATACAAGAAACCTGATACTTGCAGGAATACCAAACCATACATAATTTGCTAGAAACCCGATACTTGCAGGAATACCAAACCATCCGTCATAATTTTCAAACCGAGCCCCCGTGTATACATCGACATGCGTGTAAAAGATCCCTTGGCAGTTGGAATTCGATATAAGAGTAGGCCATATTGCCCAGATAGAATAATGGTGACACTTTAAGCCGGAGGTATTTTTTAAGCGATATCTGTCATTGACACTTCTCACACTAAAACTTTATTATTCTAAACTCCGTAGTTTCTGTTGTTTAATATATAACGAAACCTACTGGGTGTCTGTTTGATGTTTGTCGAATCTGATATCTTCTATTTTGGTCAATATTTACGCAAGATGAAAGACCAGCCCTTTAACACAATATAAGTCCTGAATAACCTCCCCTTGAAATATCGGTTGCTTTTAGGATATAAAACATTTTTTATTTGTTTGGTAACACTATGTCCCCAAAGAACTTTTTAGAAAAATAATGTGGGAAAATATGTTTTCCCTTTTCTTGCAATTAAAGCCTGGGTAAAATATCGGATGGTTCCCATATATAGAATAGGTTTTACTTGTTTGATAACAATATACCAGCCCCCCCCCCAAAAAAAAAAACCCCTTAAGAAATGTCATGTTATTATAATTATGCAAGCGCTAAATCTGCCTATTTCAGGTCTTTCTTTATGCCTGATATGTTATCTTAAAGTGCACATAAAATGTCCCTGAAAATTTCTCTATGTGAGCAGTCCATGGTTATTTTATCCACTTTACGGCAAATCCACATCAATCCGACTAAAATTAATTCAGCTATCTTCATTCAAAGTCGTAAAAATAGACCCCCCGTAAAAACGACTTTGCCAATTATTGAAAACACTCTTAATCCCCTCAGACGCCAGTGACGTCACAGTGACCGAATGCATATTCGGAATGTTTATTCCTTATTTACCTATATACAGCCGGCGTGTGTATTCATTAACACCTGACTGATTCCTTAATCCCCCTAATTAAATAAAACAATTGACTACGGAATAATTTGTTTTATAATTCATTTTAATTCAAGATCCAATTTAGAATTTGTTTCATTATGTAAGGTCGTTCTGTTTTCTCACGGCAGCGATTTTAATACACTCTACCATCGTGTACGGTCTAAACGATTCGAGATACATTTTCGTCAGAAGTTTATTGTTCGAATTTAGAATCTGTGTCAACTGGCTGTGTGTATATACAGTGATATATTGCACGGGCAGTGATATATTGTATAGATGATGTGTATACTATGTGTAGTGCCTGTGACGTCACCAGCCAATCAACCGGATTAAGGTTGTAATTGAAAATTTGAAAACCGTTTATGGCAGTCAGAAACCAAAACGTAAATATCTGAATTAATTTTAATCAGATTAGCTTGATCTTGCCGTAAAATGGATTTTGTAACTATTGAGTACCCGTACGTAAAAATTGTCTGAATCATTTGATGTGGTCTTTAATTATTAATTAGACATTAATCAACTTTTCAAAACATTAATCAACTTTGGCCTGCGTTATTTTAGTGGATTTGAATATTTTTTGTGAAGGTATTTTAAGGTAGAAGTGGATAATCGAGACATTGTTTATAGGCTAGCCTAAAATTGAATCGCTAATATATCAGTTCAGAGTGAAGCAAGTTGAATGAAACTTTCGACATATTTCATTTTTTTAACTATGTCAGCTCTTTATACTAATGCATCTTTAACTTAGCGAACCAGCAAAGATTGAATGGAAATGGGTTGCCGGAAGACAATCTGTACGGCTTTGTAGCCCAGGGTGATGATAAACCGAGATCCCGAGTATCGTGATGGAAGTATGAGTAGGCCGTAGCGCAACCCTCAAGCATCAAAGCATACTGCCTGGCATCATTAGCTAAGTAAGACGTTAAACCCCATTTTAGAAGCCAAGTAACCATTATTTAACTTACTAGACGTGGAAACGTTTGTATTTTCAGTCAACCTTCAGACCAAACAGAAACAGTGCGGCTGGATATTTTCTGGCGGGAAAAGATATGCACTGGATTCCGGTAATGTGAACATTTTTTCTATTTTTTTTTATTGGTTTTTGGTATGTGTTCCTATTTTTGTTCACAACCTTTTCACGTTCGACATTTACCTATGTTAGGGGTGGTAGCCGATAGGCCCACGCACCAAAGCTTTCCTTAACACCGTTGTCTTAGAAACCTGGATAACCTTAACGGCCACCTCTGAAAACCGGATCGTGTACTATCCACCCCTGGAGACGCAGTAGCTCGCTTACATGCAAGTCACGCGGGTTTGATCCTGGTGATTCTTTTCCGGACTTGCCCCCCCCCCCTTGTTCATGGTGTAGGACGGATGACCTGACACGGGACAATGTATAGTCCCGTGTCCACATTGAAGTGCACGTATAAGTATCTTTGACAATTGATATTCGAAAAAAGAGTTTGCCGTAAAACCGCTGCCCGAACAAAATATCCCTCATAGCACACTGTTTTGCGTATGTCCGTCGTCAGTGGCCCTTTCGAACCTGGACTGTAGGACGATAAACCCCATTTCATTTCAATTCCTCTTCCTTTTCTTTTCTTGCGGACATTCCGTTTGTCACCACAATCAGACGTTTGTGACTCGAATCAACCTTTCATGAGGAATGTCTCAGGAACCTCGGTAAAATTTCTAATTCTGTAATTATTTTATTTTTAAGTGTAGATTTTAATTTTGCTGACCTGACAAACATCTTTGAATAATTGTATTTACTTGTATTTTATTAGGTGGGGGCGTCTATATTTGCGAGTAATGTCGGGGCGCCTATGTTTATAGGTTTAGCGGGAACGGCAGCAGCGTCTGGTTTTGCTGTGGCGATATATGAATGGCATGTAAGTATAGATTTTAATATATAAATATTTTGACAATGGCAGAATGTCGTCGTCTTAAAATGCCTACAAAGATACGCTATAACATTGCTATATAGAACTTAAGGATATGCCATTTACGACACTTATCCTGTATCACAGCTGCCCTTCGCCTAGAACTTCACGTTGTGTATTTTTTTACTCAATTAACTCTGGAAGATTGTGCTATTATAACTATGTTTATATATTTTCATAACATCCATAGTACAAAGGTTATATACAGCTATGACATTAAGTGTTACCTAAATACAAGTTTCTCGCCACTTAGTGTGTGGTCAGGGCAAGAGTTACGCACTAAGTGTCGCTATACAATGACACCCCCACCCCGGGGATCTACACGTAACCCGAGGCACATAAAGGTATATCTCTCGGAACACTGTATATTGTTTATATATCCGGTTTGGGTAGTCAGCAATTACGGTGAAACATTACCAAATTTGGGTAACCAGGTTATGATGTAAGTGACCGATTTTGATCGGCAAGGTACCTAATTAGTCGTTATCTAGTTGTCGTCCATGTGTAGCCAATATGTACACGAGACCTCATTTTAGCTTTCAATCCGAACGACTATACGTTGTCCCTTGTCAGACCCTCGTTCCTTCTCCACTGACAAGGAGGAAACACGCCGGAAAACCCGAATAAACTGTCTCCACCATCGCAGGGATCGAACATGGGCCCTCCAGGTTAGAACCAACGTTCTGTACAATATGTTGTTATGTTTACATGTTGTTATTATGTTTACATGCTATTATTTTGTTTCAGTCCATTTATTTATTGATAGCTCTAGGATGGGTTTTCGTTCCTGTATACGTGGCCAGTGGGGTATGTTATATTTTGTTTCTGAAATCAAAAAATAAAGCTATTGGTCGAATAAAGTAATCAACCCAAAGAGTTTATAAAAGACACAATAAAACAATAAACTATAACACATACGTATATGGAAGAACAATTACTGATTTATTTAGTTGACGTTTTGAAGAGCGTTCTGTCAATGTTTTCAAGCAGTAACAAATGTGAAGGGCAATTATATATAGACAAGCTACCGAATAATACAAACTAATGAAAAATAAGAAATAATGTTTGAAAAGGTGCTCTTCCACCTAGTCATGCCACTGCCTGATAAAAAGACTTAATTATCATTGCGGATATTCGTCTCGTGTTGTATTATAGTACCCTTCTTTGGAATTAAATAAATGAAATTTTTCTAAACGGTATAAAGCTATGTATAATGTTTTTGATTTTCATCTTTCAGGCATTCACGATGCCCGAATATTTGAAGAAGAGATTTGGCGGGAAAAGACTAAGGATCTACTTGTCTTCTTTAGCTTTAGTGCTGTACGTCCTAACTAAAATATCAGTAAGTTACCATTACAAATTAATCATAGGCTAGGTTGCTATCAACATTAGTCGTTCGGACGGAACAAAAAATCCAAGGTCCACTATACACCTTGGTGTGCATGTAAAGACCATTGAACGTCAACGAGCTAGTTAATATAACGTCTATATTGTGATCCCAGGTGCGTTAGCTGATTCTTCAGGTAATCTTGATTAAGATTGATAATTCAAGCAGAATGAGGCGAACTCTTTTTTAGGACTCTACCCATTTCCAACCGATATCCTTCAAGTACTTAGTATAAATATGGTTCTTTGCCTTTCTAATTGACGTATGTTTAGTAACTACTGTGTTTTACTTTGCGTGATGATTAAGAAGACAAATAAATATGTATAGGCGAATTGGGGACCTGACACCCACAGGACCCGCCCTTGCCAAACAAAACATGTCCGAATCGTGTTAAATGTAGATGGATGATAATCAATTGAATAATTCTTGTTTATTTCAGTCTGAGATTTATTCTGGCGCCATCTTTATGAGACAATTACTAGGTTGGAATCTGTACCTGTGTGTTGTTACTATTCTAGCTGTTACAGCCTTCTATACCATAGCAGGTAAGTCTAGCTGTTACTGATTCTATACCATAGCGGTTAAGTGATGTTAGTTTGTTACTGCCTTCAATACCTGTTACTGCATTATATACCATAGCGGTTGAGTTATGTTACTGTAGTCTATAAACGGTAAACCATAGCAGTTATGTCTAGCTGTTACGACACTCTATACCATAGCGGTTAACCATAGCAGGTAAGTCTAGCTTTTACTGCATTCTATATCACACGGTTTAGTTATGTTACTGCATTCTATACTGTTAGCAGTTGTTATCTGCCTTCTATATATACCATTGCGGGTAAGTTATGTCACCACCTTCTATATTATAGCGAGTAAGTCATGTCACTGCCTTCTATGCCATAGCGGGTAAGTTATGCCATCACCTATACCATAGTGAGTATCTTTATAGATCTTTTCAATGTGCTACATATTTCGTCTTTGTTCAACAGCCTGTATTCACCATCGGTATGTTATGTAATGCATACAACAATATTGCCATCAGTAGGACTCAGTGTAGTATTTGTACATTTCGTCAACAGATCGTTGGGATTGTTTGCGACATCAGAAGGACTCTATGTAATATTTGTATATTTATTAACAGATGGTTTAGATTGTTTGCGACATCAGTAGGACTAAATGTAATATTTGTATATTATATCAACAGGTGGTCTAGCCGCTGTAATATACACAGATACTCTACAAACTGTTATTCTACTCTTCGGTGCTTTTATCCTCACAGTAATGAGTAAGTCCTTTACGGTGTTATTTGTTTCTTATAATAACTCAAAATAAACTTTTCGCAACATTGGAATCTTAATCGGTCATTTTGAGACGAACTTACAGGGCTTGAATAATGCGTTTATTTACACATCGGCTTTTGATGTTTTCTGGTATATTTGTCAGGTCAGGATAGTAAAAGTTGGTTTAAATTACCAAAAAATAAAATTATATCTATACTCCAGTCTTCTAGATGTTATGTTCGCCCCTAAGGCCCAAACCGGCAATCCCCCTTCCGCCCCATTCGCGTAAGCATTGCTGCTATACCTTGACCTGGAAGCAATCAGATACGGAGTCCGACCATAGTGTAGTTTTGTTTTCTCGGATCGTACACAAACCTCCGGGTTAAATATTACTACTCTCCATTTCCAATTTATGTTCTCTGTGTCTAAGTTCCTCGTCTTCATAAACCCCATCGCATTCTGTACAGAAAAGTATGGGGTTAACCTCTATTTCATATTTTACTTGAAGTTCGGCCATGATGGCGTTTTATGTTCTGTGTGTCTGTGTTTTACAGGTTTTATTGAAGTTGGGGGTTGGGAACAGATGATGAGAAAATATTCCATGGCGGCCGCTAATTACACGTTGGCTAATCCTGAGAATTATTCGTGTGGTCTGCCACGAACAGACTTCAATCATATATGGCGAGATGCTGAAACTGGTGATATACCCTGGCCTGGTGCTGCTATTGGTCTTACCACTCTAGGTTTATGGGTTTGGTGTACGGATCAGGTACGTATCAATGCCTCTTTAAATAGGGGTGAGGGTATTTCGTCTAGCTTTTCCCTCGTCAGCAGTGCAGTTGTAGAGTCTGGCAAGAGTCATTCGGATAGGACAAAGAAAACAAAAAGTAACGTGAATTTGTGTACATGTAAAATAAATCATGCTGGAATTTGAAGAAGAATTTGTGTAAACGCCGCTGCCCGGGGAAACTTTCTTTAGTCCTTCCTTTAATAGGCTATGCCCGTATTCATAAGCCAGGTTGGAGTAGCAAAGTAGGTTGATAACCCTCATTTCATGGATTAGAAGAGATAACCCTGAAGTTAGGGTCCATGGGGAGGTGTCAGCCTCTACGGAAAGAAACCAAAACATGTGAGATTTGGTTTTATTGAGCTGGTTGACTTATTGATAAAACACAATGCACTGTACGGAAAGAATTATCTCCACTTGCCAAACCTTGTGAAAACTATAGTTGTCGTGTACCGTTAGCCTGTCACAAAATTACATCTCCTATCCTCACACATGCATTCATTGCTTTCTATAGATTATGGTACAGAGATGTCTGTCAGCGAAAGATATGAGTCATGCTAAAGGTGGATCTGTTCTGGCTGCCTGTCTCAAGATTTTACCTTTCTTTTTATGGATTATACCTGGCATGATCAGTCGAATTCTTTTCCCCAGTAAGTAATGTAACCTACAGTTTTGTAACTCATGTAACTTTTGTTGGCCTTACGAGAGACTTGGTTGTCTTTTATAAATGACGCAAGGCATAGGAGCACCGGAACTAGCGCCCCATACGTCAATAATCTGCGATAATTATATGTTCATTAGTTTAAAATTTGACACGGTACAAGCCGTCCGCATCCCCATTTTGACTCATAGCACACAGTATGTCGTATACCTGTCTTCACTAGCCCTGTCGGTGCTGTAGGACGTTTTGCTACATTCCATTTCATTTTCACCCGTGCCACCCACTCATACTCAAGACGGTTATAAAGCTACAAAAGTTGGAATTCAAAATAAGAAATGGGCATGCGTAGTGCTGTCAGTACAATTCCCCGATTGCCTGGCAATGTTGGATAGCGAGACTTGCATGTGAGAATGTGTGTGATGTATGCCCGTCCTCAACAGCCCAGTCGATGCGTAAAGTAGGACGTTAAACCGCATTTCATTTCATTTCAGATGAGATTGCTTGTGCCGATCCTGATAAATGTCAGGCGGTTTGTGGGAACAAAGCTGGCTGTACTAATATAGCTTATCCTTTACTTGTATTGAAAAAAATGCCAGATGGTAAGTATAATTAGTACATAGAAATAGTATACAAACATAGAAATAATGAAACCATATAACAATAGAACTAGCATAACCACAGAACTAGTATAATCATGGAAATAGTATAATCATAGGAATAGTAAAACCATAATATAACTGTGGAAATAAACATATCCATAGAAATAGTACAGCCAAAGAAATAGTATAACCATAAAAATGGTATAAGCATAGAAATAGTATATCCATAGAACTAGCATAACCAAAGAACTAGCATAAGCATATAATAAGTATAACCATATAAAGAGCAAAACCATAATATAACCCTTGAAATAGCATAACCATAGAAAAAGTGCAACCAAAGAAATAGTATAACCATAGAAATAGTAGAACAATAGAATAGTATATAACGGTAGAAATAGCAAAGCCATAGAGATAGCATAACCATAGAAATAGTATTACCATAAGAATAGAAACAGGATGATGTCATTGCCATATTAAGAAGTTATGGGGCGTGTGTCGGAAAACCTATATTTAGATACTTAGTTTGACATCATATCATGTGTACTTGCGAAGATATTGAATTATTGCTGAACGGCGGCCAATTTGGACGCCATCTTGAATTAGGCATGTAAATCACAACTTCAGCCTAAATTTAATGGTTCCATTGGTTTTCTTGTGTAGGAAAACCTATATTTAGATACTTTGTTTGGCATCATATGAGTATTGCAAAAATATTGAATTATTGCTGAACGGCGGCCATCTTGCATTAGGCATGTAAATCACAACTTTAGCCTAAATTTGATGGTTCCATTCGTTTTCTTGTGTCGGAAAACCTATATTTAGCTACTTCGTTTGGCATCATATCATCTTCATGTGCGAAGATATTGAATTATTACTGAACGGCGGCCATTTTGGACACCATCTTGGATTTGGGACGTTTAGAACTTGGAACAAAATGGCACCCTATTTTTTTTTATAAAACTTATGATAGCTTCTTTCAGAATCAACAGAGTTTTTGCTTTTACCAAAAAAATGACACGAAATTACAAATGGGCCTACACTAGTTGTCAGCCCCCCCCCCCCCAAAAAAAAAACGGAGCATGCAAAAGCTATTTCCATGCCCGAACAAAATGGCACCCTATTTTTTTTTATAAAACTTATGATAGCTTCTTTCAGAATCAACAGAGTTTTTGCTTTTACCAAAAAAATGACACGAAATTACAAATGGGCCTACACTAGTTGTCACCCCCCCCCCCCCACCCAAACGGAGCATGCAATAGCTATTTCCATGCCCGAAATCCTTAATCATGCAATGCAAAAGTTTTGGCCAAGAAGGTTACCCAGTTTGGCTCCCACGTGTAGGTAAAGGAATCCTTGACAGCTGGAAGAGTAATCGAAAACGCCGATTTCCCGGCAAAATTCCCTAATGGCAGCATTAACGAGTTCTTGATCGTTTAGACATTGTTATTGACGGTAGCTTGCCTACTAGTAGCTTTGACGATTTCTCTAACTTTTGAACTCTTCTATTGTAGTTAGCTTCCCAACTATCTGCTTTGACGAGTTCTTTAAAGATTGAACATTTTTATTGATGTTATCTGCCCGTCTAGCAACTTTAATTAGTTCACTGACGTCTGGTCATTGTTATTGTAGGTTTACGTGGTCTGATGTTAGCTGCCCTTTTAGCAGCTTTAATGAGTTCTTTAACGTCCATCTTCAACAGCGCTAGCAGCATGTTCACCATGGATATCTGGAGGCGGTATAGACGCCATGCTAAGGAATCGGAGTTGATGATAGTAGGTCGAGTGGCTATTCTGGTACTGATCGGAATTAGTATCTTGTGGATTCCTATCCTTGAAGAGGCTCAGAGTGGACAACTGTGGAGCTATCTGCAAGCTATCTCGTCCTACACTGCTCCACCGTGGTGTTGGGTTTTCTTATTAGCGCTCTTCTGGAAGAGAACTACTGAACAGGTTAGACGTTTGGTTATTTTACTATATTTACTTTTGTATGTTAAATCGCTTTGCGAAAATCTTGTCGTCGTATGTAAATATTTCGGGTTACAATATCCCAAGTTTGTGTTCGAATCACGAATTGAGCCTAAGATATATTAACTACCAGTTGGTCATTTTTTTTACTAACATACATTAATAATGAAGGTGTCATGCAATATTAAGGCCGAAACTATTTAGTGGAATCAATTGAGTGACTGCTTTGTTAATGCTAAGACTATTGGAAGCTTTAATGCTAAAGCTTTGTGAGTTCGCGTTGTTAATGCAAACCATGCCCTTTCTCTCCAATCGATTGTGCCTATGCATTGCTCTTTCGACGCTGTGATACCGATATAGTACATCTGATTGGTCGAAACAATAAACAAACACTAAGAGTTACTCACACGAGACACATTACCTATTATTACATTATTTGCTACCAGTAAAATCCTACGGGTACTTAATTAATTAATGTCTGTGAGTATCCCGAATACTAGTCTAATCGTTGGGAAGAGTAGAAAAACTCGAGGTCCCATTTACAATAGCATTTCTCATTTGATGGTGGTGGTAGTCAAGTCTTCCACGCAGTGACCTCTAGACAAGAATCGCGGCGAGGGCAAGAAAAAGCTTCCGGTCTTTACAATTACCTAGTGTTTCTGTGCAGGGATGGATTAAACATTTAGCAAAGATAAACATGTGCTTAGGGCGGCATGGGAATGGGAGGGGGGACCACATAATTTCTGCTTTGTTAGATGACGAAATCAAATGGATTGTTAATGGTTTATGGGAACCAAAATCTTCTAAGTGCTTGCGGCCACTATAGGTCTGAATCTGGCCGTGGTTCGGATGGAACGAAACCCCGAGTTACTGCCGTGTACACATTCGTGGGCACATTCGTGGGCACATTCGTGGGCACATAGAGAGAACTTGATGAAGAAGCTTCGGCTCTCTTAATTCTTGTCAGCGATAACCCTTTATTAGAAGCAGACGTTAAAGAACCAACATAGTAGTAGTAAAGCAGACATCCTCGGTTACCCAGTGTACTCATTCCGTTCTACTCCACTATACCCTTGGTTAATCCATAGGGTCTCCCCGATTTCAAATTATCTTCCCTGGCAGATTGTGATCGTCCAATCCCATAAAGCGTTACTTGGAAAGGTAATATGTCATTGGGAAAAATACCTACCGCGTAGTAGAAAAATCAGTGTCATTTAAGAACTTCATGACAGAACTTTCCCTGCAATCTTTTTGTGTGCATGTCAATTCTTTAATTTTAAATCTTTTACAAACTTTCCAAGATCAAACAAGCCGCCATATTGTTTGTAAACAATGTAGTTCTAAGACGTAAAAAATGACGCTAAAGAGTCTACGTAAGACTGGTTTGTAAACTGTTTTTTGATTGGTTCGTACACTCTAACTACAATCAGATAGTTTGAAATCGTGGAAACCCTATGGATTAACCCAGGGTATAGTGGAGTAGAACGGTATGAGTACACTGGGTAACCGAGGATGTAGCGAAGACGGCAACACCACTGCCCGGACAAAAATGCACCTGTATTAACGAAACTTTTATCCCAACCAATTCTATTCATCTAGTATGTGAAAAAGGTAACAACGCCCCTTTCTTATATATTCCATGATGTGTGTGTGGTTTTTTTTTCAGGGAGCTTTCTGGGGTTTAATGATAAGCCTGTTGGTCGGGGCAATAAGAATGGCTATGGAGTTCGTCTACACGGCGCCATATTGTGGCAGTAAAGAGGAAGATACTAGACCAGATTTCATCAAAAAAGTTCATTTCTTACATTTCGCCATCATTCTCTCCGTCGTATCTATCGTATCAACTGTGGGAATCTCCTTAATAACGAAACCAAGACCACCAGAAAAAGTAGGTTCATCCATGTTATGAATGCTGTTTTCTTAAAGGTGTATTATTTAAGATTTCGATAAAGAATTGACCGTTCTTGCTATAATTGTTCAACAATAGATAATGAAAAATGAATATACTGAATATGTCACTCAAATTACTTTATCCTGAGCGACGTTAAAGTAGATGTAGTGTAGATTGTGTTTGAAGATGTAGTGTAGATTGTGTATTGTCATAGCAACGGTACTGGACAAACAAGACTACACCGAGCGTTCTATTCCATTCAAATCTCTACCATCGATGTTCTAGAGAGTTGATTATGGGCGTGTCATGTTACATTTTAATCAACCAACCTCGACCTCCAATACGTGAATGTCCCTTTCTGTTGTTGTTGCCGAGCTTAACGTCGCGTTTGAGCTTAGGGTGACATCGCACCTTAAATGTATTATTTTATTTTATTGTTGCAGTTACGTCGTGTCACTTGGTGGACACGTCACGATCCTCTGGACCCAGAAGAAACTGATTCAGAAGATGAAATGGCAGAAGAAGACGAACCAGTTAAAAGTAACAAAAGTAGGTTTTACAGTTACATGTACATTGGTGCATTTTATCATGGGTGGGAAAACTGTGCAGATATCGCCAGGGCGGTTGTCGGGTGGGGATATTTCTTCAGGCCCTTTGAAGATATAGGGGGTAATGTTTAAGAAATTCGGGCGGGGGGGGGGGGGCATATTTCTCAGAAAAACATGAAACGGATACATATTACACAGATGGTGGAATAAAATATGCATAAAAGAAAAGGAATCGTGAGCACAATTTGGCTTACCGGTACATGTAAAAGACCCCTTGACAGGTGGCATATTCAATGGAGAGTCGAAGGGAACGCTGCTATTAGGAAAAATTTCCTGTGTAGAACACCGCATGGCGTTTGTCCGTCTTAATCAGCCCAATCGGAATAGAATGGGATAGGACGTTAACCTCCATTTCATTTTAATAATCACCCGGGTGTTAAACTTTAATCTAAAAGCGGTAACAATGAAAATGAAATGAAATGGGGTTTAACGTCCCGCTGTTCAGCTCACTGTACTAATGGAGACATAACTGACTGGTAGTATGTATACATAAGTTCATTTATCACCCAATAACACATTTGACAGCATATATCGCCTGTATGATAAATTACATAATCTACTGTGATATCTCCTAGGAGATATCGCTTTACATGAATTTGATTGGTCAATCAAAAATAACTACTTTCTTTTATTTTAAAGAAACCACTTATTTTCAACAAAAAGTTACTTTTTTGTTAAAAAGAAACTGTTTTTATTTAATTGACCTTGAAGGAAATACTGGGTCAATATATAGGAATTTGCAATAGGTAAACTGCTGTCAAAAAATATTGTATTACAACGCTGAAATGTAATCGGGTTCAGTAAAATTGAAATCTATACCAAAGAATTATATTTGATATGTGCATGTAAGAAAGGATTGGGTAATAAATAAAACCTCCAACTCGTCTTTTTTGATATCAAAAAATATCAACACTCGTTGATAAAGTAACTTGTGTTGATATTTTTGGATTCTCTATATAACTGTTTAGCTGTCTTGATAAAACCTATTTTGTCTTACAGAGAAAGCAGGTTTCGGCAGAAAGGCTTACAATTGGATCTGTGGAATATCAGAAGAACCGAAACCAAAACTAACAGCCGAAGAGAAGGCTTTCATTAAAGCTAAAATGACATCTTTAGCAGAAAATAAATTTTCTAAACGCGTAGCCAATATAGCTGCCGTTGCAGTTGCAACAATAACAGCATTCTTGTTAGGCTTTTTCTATTAGATATTGACACGTAATCTATACTCACAGGTACTCCAAAAATACAATCTGGGATTAGAACTTCACGAAATTGTATATAAAATATTTCAAGAATGACGAATTTTTATTCTTAGCCAAGGAAAACGCTTCATCGTTAAAATATTTTATTATAAATTTCTTGAATAAGGAAGGGTCCAGAAATGTCACACAAAGGAAAGAGAATTCTTACTTAGTTTATAAACAACTAGTGTTATATGCATGTATATATACATATTTTGTTTTGTTATTATTGTTTGAAATCATAAGTTAAAATCGATGTATGTTAGGCGTTCATTAAATGAAGGACATGCCATTCGTTAGTTACTAATCTCCTTCCTATATAAATAAAGACTCATTATAAAGCACGTGGTTGGCATTTTGTATTTTTGAAGCAGGAACCAATTTAAGGCACTTGATAATCTTCTTTTTGTCTTGGCCGACAGACCACTAGGGGTGGTTTGGATATGGTGGCCATTAAGGACAGAGATCTATTCTTAAAGCAGATAGTTCACCTTTTTTTAGAATATGAATAAACCAGTGAACCTTGTTATTATCTATGCACGTGAATATACCTGCAATATTTACTTAATATATACTTTTAATGTTATTATAGATATGAGTTTGAAATAATAATATGGAATGCGATATCATTAGATCTTATGTACATACACAATATAAATAATATGTAATACAACCCCTGCCTCTTTTACCCTCATTTGCATAATATGTGTAAATCTAGATATGTATGTTTTTAGATTTTATTTGACTTGCTCGAACGTGAATAGGATAAGAGTCACACTTTTAAACCACTTTAAGATCGGGTGGTGGTTGCCCTGTGTGACTATATGTATTATAGACCACACTAAATTGAGTTCCTGCTCTTCGGGAACATCTGTAAAATCCATATTCTTATTTCATTGGGAAAAAGACTTATCTAAAAACCCAAAGTACCTACTGGTGCAGTTTTTAGTTCGAATTTTTTAAAGACCACGTAAGATGAAAAATCTAAATTTCATGTACGTATAGCCACTGGTTACGATATCCACTTTGATCTGGCCGGCGTGAAAAAAAGATAATTACCTAATCAGCATTCTTAATCCCACTAATACTCACTGCTAACACCGAGGTGTAAATTAATCTATGACCCCATGTCCATATGAATACACACGATGGCGTCTGAGAGTATTAAGATTGTTTTCGATAATTGGCAAAGTTGTTTTTACGGGAGGTCTAATATTACGACTCTGAGTGAAGATAGCTGAACTAATTTCAATCAGATTGGTGTCAACTTGCCGTAAAGTGGATAAAGTAACCATGGGCTACACGTATTGAAAAGTTTTCGTGTCCATCTTATGTGCACTTTAAGTTTTGAAATTTTAAACAAAACATCGTTTACGTGGTTCAAGTGGTTATTATTATCAGCAACGCGAAGAACAAATAAATCATATTGGTGTGGCCTTATCTGTTTAATTTATAACATCAGGATTTGTTTGTACGAGTCAAGAGAAATACTGAAATAAAGCACTCATATATGTTAGTCTCGAAATAGCCTAGTTGGTTGGTGTTGGGTGTACCCCTCCCCATTCTCTCTCTTTCTCATTCTCTCGAGAGCCGAGCCGTTTCAGTCAGTAAGACGTTGGCTTGCTAACCTGGAGATCCCTTGTTAGATCCCAGTGTTGAGTTCTTCCGGATTTTCTTGCCTAGTCCCACCCCACCCCCTTGTCAGTGGTGCAGGACAGCGGGTATGGCAAGAGAAAATGTATAGTCGATGGGATGGGACGAAAACCCGATATTGGTGTGCACGTGAAAGAAGCCTTGACTGCTGTCCTGGCGTATTTAGCCCCATAGCACATTGTATGGCCCATGCCCGTCTTCATTAACCCAGTCGGTGGAGAATGGCAGGAAGTTTGCTTAGTTGTTTGGATAAGAAGTAAAACAGAGCTCATATTATAAAGTTAAATTCATTTGTGGTGACATGGCTTTATAAATTTCAGAAATTATTTATACTACCACTAGAAGGAAGGCATTATTTATTTTTTACAACTCATTCCCATATATACATAATCGATGGTATTTATTTAGGTAAAAAAAAGAATGCAACATGCATCTTTCGTACGCACAATGTACCGTCAATGCCAGGCCTTTGAAAATCTAAAATGTTGGTACACTATGTCTATGAATTTCTCCAATGATAGTTTTATAAATATCACTGAGTGATTTGTCCAGTGTAACTTAGAAGGCAAAGTTCATTGTGTATTGCTAATATGTTGTTTTCTATTCGTGATACATTGTTAAAGAATTAAATACTACTACTATTTATTGTAATCTATTGAAATGGAGCTTTTTTTTTTAAAAAGAAAGTCGATGAAAACGGCGGTTCCGGCAAAGGATGCACACTATAACAATTTATATTACTTTCATGCGTTACAATAAAATATTTCGACAAACATTTCCCTGCTAATGTAAACTAAGAATTACGTAGAGTATCGTGATGCTGTTAAGGGGGAATAACTTGCTTTCGATGTTAGAAATTCGTGATTTTTGGCTGTGTACGGTATTCCATAAATGGAAAATTCGTACTATTTGGCAAATGTGAGTATGCCATAATTTAAGTGCGCAGTAAAGTTTTTCACATAGCCAAGTATATGTAAAATATAGCCGTTGAATACCGGTTTAAGGTAATACAGTCAGTTAAGTTTTCACACAGCCAAGTATATGTAAAATACAGCCTGTGAATACCGATTTAAGGTAATACAGCCAGTTAAGTTAGGGGAAAAATTATGTATTTATACTTTTAGAAAACCTTTTAATACGGACCCAGGGTAATGAAATCACTGCGTTTTGAGTTGATATTGAAAATGGTTCATGGAATTACAACATTACTGTTTCATTGACTGTGGTATTTTATTCCATAGAAAAGGTCTAGCATAGAAAAGTCGCGTTTTCCTAGTAATAGCTGGATACTTTAGATTTTTTCTTTTTTAAAACGGGGATTTCTGTTGGTTCTACGAGACTTTTTTCATAAAACGGAGCTTGACCGTTTAACGCCTTGAACTTAATTCTTTGCTGGATATGGAGAGCCAATGTACGGATTGCGATACAGGGTAGATGTGTTGATATCTTCTAGTTTTAGTGTGGAGTCGAGATGCTGAATTTTGAATATGCTGTAAATCATTCGGCAATCTAGTATTTTTCTTTATTTTCATAATTGAGATGACGCCGAATCTTTGCAATTCGATGTATAATAGAATGTAGTGGAGAAAATACCTTGTATCTGATCTTTAAACGAACGATAGGTTCGCATCTAATTTAGCACCAATATTTCGAGCTTTATAGGTTCCTGAAATTATTTCTCTATCGAACACAAATTGGCGACCTATTCGCCTAGCGACCTATTCGACTGATCAAGCTGGCAACCTGTTGGTTGGCAACCTATTCAAAATAAAGACAACACTCGCCCAAACTCATCTATTTCTATCAACCAATAAAATCCAACGTTACATGTATCAAGTGAAAGTAGAATAAATTATTTTTCATCCATTCCCTCAGCTCAGAAATGGGGTGTAATTTCGCATTATCTTACTAAATATATTCCGAAAGGTAATTAAATAAGCTTTTCAAATATCATTAGTAAAAGTTGGCACAATCATATTAAGGGGCCACTTTTTAAAAAAAAAATTAAAGGGAAAGACCCTTAATATCCCGTGTCAAAATTCGGACCATGTACAAAATTTTGATGACCCAACTAAATATATTCGAAAAGGTAATTGAATAAACTTTCCCAATCGTGTACCATATTGCGTTTTAGTGCCCTTTGTAACAAGTGAACAGAAAGAACGAGGCAAGACATATTCCACAACCCAGTCAAACGGCGACGGCATATAACTTATCTGGAGAGCATGTACAGAAGACTGGAATAATCAGACACTAGAAATTTCTATTGGGTTGAGACTCGTGCCGTATTTCGCTGGGCATAACTGATTTGGCATTGCAGTCAGAACGGAAACAATTCAATGTAAATCAGTTCATATACAATCATGCAACCCATTTGGGTCAATTTCTAGGTCCCAAATATTTGCGATATAGCTCCTTTAAATATGGTCTACCACCTGTCGCACCTTCGTTTCAGTCTAAATAGAAATTGTTTATTGGAATTTTCGATTAATATACCTATTTGTAACACATTTTTACACCATATCTTTCTACTCGAATTAACAATAAATTGTTCATTAAATAAAACGGAAACATTAATTTGTGTATAGCTGTAAAATAATAAGTTAACATCTACCGTGTAATATGGAAATTTGCATCATGTTTTAACACCATATCTTTCTGCACTACACGCAAAACAAAAATCTAAAAGACCTAGGGTTTATCCCGATTTGAAGAGTCTCAAAATTGAAAGCCTCAGTACGTATGAAATTTGAACTCCAAACTATAGAGAAATGGTGTATATTTACCATGTCTCAAAATTTCAGCTCAAAATATTGAGTCGTTTGGACTTAACCTTTTAAGATTTCTGGTCAATTGCTTCGTTGGTTGACCTGATAATCGATTCCCGTTCTTTGAGAGGTCTATACAATGAATGGCCCGTGTGTTGTATTTGATAACGAAGGGTAAATTTCAGTTACACATTATTTTTATAAAACAAAAGTCTGGATTTATCCAGACACCGCATACTACAGCTCTCGACAACAGTTTCTATTTCAAATGAAGACTGATAGGTTACAGTTGTTTGAAAATGTATCGCATATATTTTGTTAGTTGCACGGCCCTCAGGTGGAGGATTTAACACAAAATTAAGCAGTTTTATTTTTTTCAGAATATAACGGGAATGGCTATTTAAAGATACATTATGGGAGATTTTAACAAGGAGTTAGCCATTCTTGCTATAACAGTTCAAAAATAGATGCTGAAACAAGAATATATTGAAAAATTCAGTCAAATTACTTTATCCTGAACAAAGTTGTTACCACTATAATTTTTTACTAGAAATGGTAGTTAAATTCATCGACACCCTTTTCCCATTATGGCCGATTGTTGATTGACAGGCGTTAACTCCACCTATATAGTCTCGATTATCAAGTAATGTTTACAATGACTAGTACCGATAGCGTATTCGGTTTGAGACAGGACTGCAATTCAATTCGTATACATTTATTTTTTACTATAAATTAGAATTAAGACTTTTAATATATAGATAAGAAGAGAAAGTCTGCGATAGGATATTAAAGTTTGAAAGGAATGGGCCAAATCAACGAGGCAGTATTGTAAATAAATTATAATAAATAGCCGACTTCTTGCGTTGCCTGCGTGTACTCCTTTGTACTTCAGGTATGCCTAAGCCACTCCCTAAGCAGACGAATAGAAAACAGTCCGGAAGTATGATGATGTCAACGTCACGGGGAAGCCCCGCCCACGACGCCATAGTGATTAAATCAGTCAACGAAATCCTGTTTTAATCCGAGCCCAATCCAAGCCATCCGTGGGTCTACAGAGTTCATTTTAGGCTTGTTGTTTAAATAAAGATCTAATTTAAAATTTCTATGACTTCTGGGGCCCAAAGGAAGACCGACAAAAGTCTGTTTTTGCTCTCCCATAATGTATGTTTAACAATAATTAATTCATTGGATTAAACCTAAAATTTTTCTTTTTATATAACTGTAAAATAATAATTATACGACTTATTATTTTATATGCGTATTTTTATTGTGATAACTAAAGATGTTAAGTAATGCGGGTATTTGAAACATGTTTTAACACCATATCCCTCCCCCCACCCAAAAAAAACCCACAAAAAAAAATGCCGGACAAAATGGCCGCCCCTCGTAAGCAAATGGTGTAAATAAAATAAAACCAAGTATGAACAAAACAAACCATAAGACAGAATTCGAGGTCCTAAAAAATGTCAAGGCAAAATAGTGTAATCAGCAAATGGACTGCTCCCCGTGTACAAAATACACGACAAACAGTGGTAACAGGTGTCCGGAAGAGTAATATCAAGGTTGGGGACCTTCTAGAGGTCACAATTTTGATTTCCTTTGATGAAACTAGAAATGCTTGTTTTTAACCTTGTGGTCCGTCCAGAGGTCACCTTTATTATCTGATTTAAAAAAAGCGTTCGAATATATCACCGTTGCACCGTAATGTTGGTTGAATTCGAATTTCGTGAAAATCAGACCAAAACTGCCGGACAATATAGCCGCCCCTCATTAGCAAATTATGTAAACATCTGGTACATCAAGGGTGTGGACCCGCTAGAGGTCACAGTTTTGATTCGATTTTGATGAAACTTGAAATGTATGTTTATAAACCAAAAATCGTGGTTCCAGTCTATATTCGCGCATATTGTACGAAAAATCGCGTTTTCAGCTTGTGGTCCCTCTAGAGGTTACAATTATTATGAGATTTGAAAAACTGTTTGACTTTATCACCATTACACCGTAATATAGGTTGAATTCGAATTTCGTGTAAATCGAATCAAAATTACCAGACAAAATGGTCGCCCGCTGTACGCAAATAGCGTAAACATTTAGTATATCAAGGCTGTGGAACCTCTCGAGGTCATAATTTTGATCTGATTTGATGAAACGCATGTTTATAACCCAAAGATCTTGGTTCCTTTCGAGATTCGCGCATATCAGATCGTAACTGTGGGCCCTTGATTGTACGAGAAATTGTGTTTTTAGCCCATGGTCCCAATTCACAATTTTTTTCCGAAATAAAAAACAACCGTGAGAATATGTCACCATTACACACCAAGATCTTGATTTCTTTTGATAATCGAGCATATCCTGGATTATGTTCTGTGATTGTTCGAAAAATCGCATTTTTAGCATGTGTATTCTTTAGAGGTGCGTAAAAGTACAAAACTGCCAAACAAAATGGCTGTACTTTGTACGCAAATTGTGTAAAAGTATGTAATGCGAAAAATGTTGTGGTCACAATTTTTATGAGATCTTGATGAAACTTAACACATATCTTTAACAGAACACAGTTTTTATGGGATACAATCACTAGTTTTATTCTATAAGCACGACGTTTCGACAAGTATCCTCTTATCGTTATCAAGCACAAATGACAATTTAGTAAACTTGAGGTCAATATATATGAAATCAATAAGAAACCATCTACGTGGATTAAAATAACAGTAATAGAAATAATGTAAAGAGTAAAGGATATTTAACAAAAACAACAAACTAATAAACACTTATGTGTTTTCCCGATCGCTAAATGCCACTAAAAGATTACATATCTTTATATCCCAAAGATCCCAGTCCTTTTTGATATTTGCGCATTTCAGACTATGAAATTCTGAATTATGGTCCGATTGTACTAAAAGTCACTTTTGTTTTTAGCATGTTCTCTACTCATCTCTTGCAAAATGTGGGCGTATCCTACCTGGCAGCTGTTATTTAACTATTATTGCAATGAATGTCAGAATTCTTTAACCGTGATGATTTAACCAATGTCGAGAATTTGTGTAATCAATAGTGAATATATAACGTATATATAAATTTTATTTGATATTAAATCAAACAGAAAGATAGCTAAAGTATGTTACAGTGTGTCATGTAGATATCCGTGGAGTTATGCGGTGGCTCAGTGAGTAATACGTTGGGTTGCTAGCCAGGAGGCCCAGGGTTTGCTTCCGGTGTTGGCCGAGAAAGTTTTCCGGCGTAGCTATCCCTTGTAAGTGGTGCAGGACTATGGGCCCCGCAAGGACAGTGTCTAGTCATTGGGATGATACGGAAAATCATAGCCCCGTGTACACATTCTATGTGCGTAAAAGTACCCTTGACAGTTCATCCCCACCCGACTATCGATGCTCCCCGAACCGTTCCGGCGGCCGGCGCACTCGCGAAAAAAAATCACCTCAGCACCAGTGCTCGGATGCTGCTGCAATTGCGAGATTGATTGGTTGCATTCTGTTTGGAACATGGTTGAATTTTATTGCGTATAGTGGTCTTTTGCAGTGGTAGGAAACCGGGGGACTGGTAAAAAACCCACAAGGTTGGACAGCCGACCCTACACCCTGCCACGTACAACCGGGGAATGGAAACCAAGCCAGTTGACTCAATGATAGACCTTATGACATAGCGCGCACGTGCTAACCATTGGGCCATCTACCAACCCCCCTCCCCATATCAAAAGGAACCGATATCTTTGGGATGAAAACCTAAAAAGAACGCTTAGAATTTTAACTATGGAATTTTGTGTGTCATACAGAACATATTTGAACTCAAAGCTTCAAGGTACTCGTGGTGATCTTTTGCAGTGGGAGGGAAACCGGAGGACTGGGAGAACACCCACAAGGTTGGACAGCCGACCCTACACCCTGTCACGTACAACCGGGGAATCGAAACCACGCCAGTTGACTCAATGATAGACCTTATGACATAGCGCGCACGTGCTAACCATTGGGCCATCTACCAACCCCCTCCAGATAACAAAAGGAACCGATATCTTTAGGATGGAAACTTAAAAAGAACGCTTAGAATTTTAACTATGGAATTTTGTGTGTCATACAGAACATATTTGAACTCAAAGCTTCAAGGTACTCGTAGCAACAGGATTTTTCGAGTTTTGCACAAATTACTTTGTCAGCCCTAGTCTTAGAGTTTTCGGAACAAAAGCGGGTTTAACGAATTTGACAAATACGGCCCTAGAGGACATGATTCATTTTGAATGTCTATGAGTCACATTTGCCCGTATGCTGCAGTTTCTATGTATGTGCAAATTAACAAATACATCGATTAAATTCCACCGGTGTGTTATCTGTCCTTCCAATCCATTAGACAGATTGTTTTTTTCTGAAACTGAGCTGCCTTCATGATAAATAAACACCCATCTATGTCTCATCTTCAGTATTGTATATTACTACACACAGTGAACTCTGCCTTCAAGATGTCGTATTGTGTTGCATTTCTTTTCTACCTATGTGCAGGTAAATTTGACAAAAATTTTTCTCATCATTATATTTGTATTTACCAGTTTCTTAATGTTTCTGATATTGTTAATTATTTTCGATTTTCAAGGAGAGAATTTTCATGTGTAACTGTCTAGTCGATGATTTTAAAAGTCATAAATTAATTTTGTGCTTTTTTTTTTGCTTTTCAGTTGTTGTAAGCTCCATTTCTATGGGTAAGAAAGGGTATATTTATGTAATATGAGAGTACAATAAATGATTTACATTTATTGTAATTTCTAAAAGTTTGATTTTTATACAACAGCGCCCATGCCTGTATCACTTGGAATAAACACTTTTGTCTTTATAATTGTGGATTCCCTTTAAATAAATGGAGTTTAATGTTCTACTTTTCTGGAGTTTTGGAGTTCTGCTCCTAAACTGGGCTAATGAAGACGGGCATACGCCATACAGTGTGCTAGAAAGGAATTTTTGCCCGGACAGCGGCGCTACGGCCTACTCTTATATCGAATTCTGAACGACAAGACAGCTGTCCTTGTCAGACCCTCCATCCTGCATCACTGAAAAAGGGAAACCACGCCGGAAAATTTCATTGAACTTTCTCGGCCAATGAAGGGATTGAACACCCGACCTCCACTCGGCCAACGTCTTACCCACTTAGCCACCGTGATCCCCAGGTCTACTATAAGTATCTCGAATGATATAATGTTTTTGGAAACAACTACATTTTCCTATAGTTTAGATAATTTGTTTTTGATTTTCCAGACAAGAAAGAGAATAAGTACGCTATCTGTAAGGTCAAGGCCAATACAAAACTAACTGGAACACCTGAAGGTAACATCACTGGTGAAATGTGTACGATTATAAGGGTAGGTGTTTACAAATGTTTTAAGGAATTGTGTTGTCTGCGAGGGAGAAATGTTTTAAGGAATTGTGTTGTCTTCGAGGGAGAAAATTTGTATTCCGTCTAAGACTACACCGACATATAAAGTGAAGAAATTACACTTGAACAAGGGACGCTAAACGTATGTTTGAAACCCAAAACAGAATTCAGTTACCATGAAAACCATATTAGATACAAATGTATATATATATATTAAAAGCAATATCTAAATTAAAGAGAAATCCCCATTATGGATTATATTTTAAACTTTTAACATCTGGGCTGTATTAATTATTTGAGAGTACAGAGTTCAACCAAATGACATCTAAAACGATGTTTTAGATTAACGATTAACTTAAAATCCACCAATTTGGATTCAATTTTGGCAGCAATATTGAATTTTCTACCATGTTGGATATTCAAAATTCATTTCTAAATCCAGAGACATCGAAAAACATATAAAATAGACAGTACACGTCATGGTTATATACGGATACAATGCCTTTATTACGAAATTTGGTAGTCATTTTGAAAATACGGCCGGTACCATGTGAACAATAGTTTTTTTTTTTTTAAAATTGATTTGTTCAAATACGTCATATTCGGAACATTTCGGCTCTATTACCACTTTGTATTGTAAGATTTGAATAAAAATATATTTATTGTCTTAACATTAAAACGCACTGTGGTCACGAGACATCACTCGCAGAAACGTCTTGAAGACCACCTTATTGAATTACATGTACGTTAATTGACGCCATTTCGCCGTGGAAGGCTTCTGCCGAATTTGAGTATAATGCTGTCTAATATAAGTATGATTTAACCACACTGCATTGGTTTCTTTTGCACTTTGTTTGGGGTCACTCCACTTTTGAGATTAACTTCTCCCGCCTAGTAACTTCTGAAAAGATTATCAACAACGTGCCATTTTTTTTTTAAAAAAAAGTATTGTCAGCTGTGAAAATATGTATTGCAAAAAATACCAGTCGATGGAGAAGATCTGACCAACGTCCACGTGTTAAAATTTATGTGGTGTCCCAGACAAGATAAACTTACACTGCTCCAAGACCCCATACTGTTAAGCCATACTGGTTCGTTCGTTCGTTTCTGGGGTTTAACGTCCACTTCCACCTTGAGTGCCATACTAGATATTCTTTTTGTATATATATTACAGACTGGAGAAACGGGAGTTGTAACAACAACAGTATACTGGCATCTAAGAGGATTTCCCAAGAACTCAGATCAAAAATATTGTGATGAGAAGATTAACAGTACAAAAAGTTGTGACGCCATAGACAATTATGACAAAAATGGGTAAGACAGGACCTTTAACTCATATCTGTTTTCCGCTATAAATACGCGTTTTCGATTTCAGCGAATATTAACGTTCAATATCTCAAAGAATGCATTCTATTGTAGCGTATGTTATCCAAACCCTTTAGCAACTGCAGACAATGGAACAATAGAGACCAATTTTGAAGTTCCTACTAAAGACATAAATGGTCTCATTGGTCAGAGTGTTGTGGTAAGTCTCTGTACATTTACTGAAACTTGAAACAACAGAACATAATTTATTAGATAATTTCACAGATTTATAGGTTTCAATTTAACGTAAATGTCGTTCAAGGTCCTAATTCCCTCCAGCATAATTAGGTCATCTGTTCGACCCTTTAAACTTAATAACCTGGAAAAATTCAAACGTGAGACTCGGGCTGGCTAATGATTCCTAAAAATGACGTAATTTAACACGCGTCCGAGCTCACGTTGAAGATATTCTGTGATTAAGCCCCACCATTCATTAAACGGCTTGTTTGGTAGGTGAAATGAAGGGGCAGTAAGGAAATCTGGAATTGTATCCGTTTCATTTGTTATTGGTTATCATCCGTTTAACAAACAATATTTTTACAGTTATGTTATGGAATAATTTCAGATCTTTAAAAGGGATTCGATGGATAAACCATTGGGTGAGAAAGTTGCGTGTTGTGTTTATGAATATATAAAAAGTAAGTATAATTCATCATGTCACATAGTCTCACACAATCTTTTGAAAGTTAACATTCTGCTGGACCCGAGAAAAGTTTAGAGAGAGAAATTGGGTTTAACGACCATTCTTTTGCTTGCGCGTAGGGTCTTTAGCAGTGGGATGCTACCCTATTTCGTGTCACGTACAAGTGGGGAATCGAAACCACTACACTGGACTTAATGGCAGACCTTATGATCTAAACCACGCGCTTTACCCAAAAAGTGTAGAACTCTGGTTGACAGCAGTTCATTTTTGACAGTTGATGATCAAATCTAGAGAGGAAAACGATAACGGCACAAACGAGTGTTTCATATAAATAATCAATGAACCTTCGACTTAGAAACCTTTATATTATAACCAATAGTCTAATTAATTAGTGATAAAGGTTTGTTATAAAAGCGGTATTTTCATATTTTTAAGTTGTTGTTTTCAAATATATTTAAAAAAAAGCCTTAAAATAGACGGTAACAATAAACAGTCCTACCTTGTTAAAGAATAGTCCTATTAATCCTATAATTTACTTTTGCCAGTTGATAAATTGGCAAAAATGTCATCTTCAACTTCAAATTCAAACGTTTAAAGATAGCTATTGCATAGAGTGAATAGAAAAACAAGGGAAATAATTGTGTTATTATTTCCGGTGTTAGAGATTCACAAGTAATGCTTATGATAGTATAATAGTGAGTTGACAACCTATTGAGCAAAAGACAAAGAAATAATTATGTTTTGACTTTCTTAGAAAATGTGAAATTATCGCTAATAATATTAAAACGAATGTATGTTACGTTGTATTTCAGTGTGTACATAAGAAGGATTGGTAGATCTTCAGATACTCATGGAGCAATAAAAAGTAAAATGTTGAAAACTTCAGCTATTATATAGTTTATATTAAATAGCTAAACAATTAATTATCTATCGTGTTATTGTTTGTTTTGTTTTTTTGCATCATTCCTTCTCCACCATGTGCCAGACATGGCGTCAGAGCTTAGTGTACAAATTAGGAGATAGTCCAAGCTAATTTGCAATAATATGTGCATGTCCAAATTAATACTTTGGTTGGGCAGTTTCTCTCCATCTTAATGCATGAATACCGTGCATATTTCTCGCATTATTTGACCAATTGTGTAATTATAATAGTTGAGGTGTTCAATGCAGGGTATAAAAGAGAGTGAACGCTGGGTTGTATTCTAGACCCATTGGCATTTCTTTTCTAGTTTAACAAGTTGCAGCGTCTTCAGAAGTTACCCGAGTCTGATTTTAAAAAAAAACCAGATCCCATTTCGTTTTTCACCTTAGGGATGAAGTCCCCTTTGAAACACATCTTGCAGCACAGAATTACCGGCCATGGCGAAGGGAAAGATAGAGAAATATAGCAGAGGGAGGAAACAGGAGGACTTCGATTAAGTAAAACCCACGAGGTTTTACAGGCGACCCTATACTTGTCATGTACAAAAAGGGAGTTAAAACCACGCCACTTCAAAACCATTCGCCTCCCCCACCAACGAAAATGGATGATATTTTGATATATTAAATGATCTATAGGTCAACATATATAGATCGGTGGTCAACATACCAACACTGGTCATTTTCCCTTTTTGGTTGTCATATCCCCTCTTGTTTGAACCTGAACCTGATACGATTGATTTAGTTGTACAAATCAGGTAACTGTCCTTGTTGGTTTTCAGGGTATGGGACATTTTTATTCCATATTTAGAATTTCGTACTTTGGTCAATTTAAGACGTAAAGCAATTAGGGATGCTGTCATCTTTAAAAGAGAGAGCGAGGGTGTAATTCGACAGTTATGTCAAACCAGATTATTCTTGAGAACGGGAGAGATTTGTGACCGACAATTGCCTCAAATTTTTAAAATGAAATGAAATGGGGTTTAATGTTCTACTCTTCTGCGCCTAACCTGGGCTAATGGAAGACGGACGTCATACAGTGAGCTATGAGGGAAATTTTGCCCGGGAAGCGGCACTACGACCTACTCTTACATCGAATTCCAACTGCCAAGGGATCTTTTATGTGCACGCCGATGTGTACACGGGACCTCGGTATTTCGTACCATCCGAACGACTAAACAGCTGTCCTTGTCAGGCCCTCGTTCTGCATCACTGACAAGGGGAAACCACGCCGGGAGATCGAGATGAACTTTCTCGGCCAATGCAGGGATCGAACACTCGACCTCCAGGATGGCGACGTAGCGTCTTACCCACTTCGCCACATGATCCCCCTCAAATTTCGGAGAATAAAAGTTAGAAAGAATCTGAAAACTGTAGTCTGTAGGAATAGTCACTAAAGAAAAGCACAAAGTTTAAGTCAAAGGTCCAGTAGTACAAGACCCCATAAAGGAATTCAACTAATAAACACATACACCATTCTAGCTAAAGTAGTGTTGTTATTGTGTTTAATAATATAGTCCCTTGATTTCTTCGAAAGACGAGTCACAAAAAATGAGATGAATCCTTGACTTCAAGGTCAATAACCCCGACCCTAGTTTTCAGAAATCTCTGAAAATCAATAGAAATTCGTCACATGAAAATGCATACTGTGTATCAATTGCAGGTCAATCTGATGACATTCCTCAAGAGCGCCCCTAGATTGTTCAAACTGACCAAGGCCCAACTGACTCTACGGGTCGCATTTGCTGTTGACATCACTACCATTCATAATTTCTACTTTTCGCCCCTTCAAAACACGAAAGTCGAAAAGTAGAAGTTACGACAAAATGTAAAGCGACAGCACGGTATACAAGCCAAAATGCAAGTCGAAAATAGGAAATAAAGAAAAAACGTCTTTGGACTTAGTCATATGTATGTATTTATTGATGTCAGTAAGATGGCGACAACACGCAAACCAAGCCACAATTTTATATAATGCAACTCGAAAAGTAGAAATTAAGAAATAAACACACGCGCTATTAGCGACTTCGTTATTTCTTAATTTCTTATTTTCGACTTTCGCCTCGGATGTTGTAGTAGGCTCTACTTTCCAGATTACATTGGATAGGCCTACATGCAATTTGCGTTAACAAAATAGTGTGTATGATAAAGTCTATAGTATTGATGCCGATATTAGCGACCTATGATTTTGGCTTGCTGTCGTATTCTCGACTTTTCGCCTGAGAAGTTGATGTAGGCTTAGTCTCTACTTTTAAGGTCACTTTTGAATACGCGCACTGGCAATTGAATTTCATTTACTGTGAATAAACAGGTTTTCACGATTAGATGTCATTATTTTATTTCAAATTATATCATTACCATCAGTAGGAAACGTAACTAAATACGGTATCTGCAATTAACAAATAGGCCTATTTTACATGTAAAACGTAAATTTAGGAGAGAGAGAGAGAGAGAGAGAGAGAGAGAGAGAGAGAGAGAGAGAGAGAGAGAGAGAGAGACTGGGGGTGTTTCACCCGACGCCCGCTAAATCATTTCGAGACTAACATGTGATTTAATAACTATTCCAATAATTCGCCCAGTTTCCCCCACTGCTAAAGACCCTAGGCATATTAAAATTAAAATAAAATTAAGTCATACGTTATTACCGAAATGACCTAGTTTGTGTCAAGTGTCGTAAGTTTTTTTTTATCAGACAATTTTTGCAGATTAAATATTCCAGTTGGAGGAGAAAAAATATGAATAATTATTTGGAATAAAATGTTTTATCCATTTTGGCGTAGACATGAGAAAGCCAGTGTGAGCCCTGATTGTACGTATTCAAGTGTGATCTGTATTTTGAAAATTCAAGTTAGTAACTCCGTGTTAAAATTATATTTGGAATGTGTTTAACCATTTCTATCACGTATACATGTGATAATGACACCAATATTGGCAATATTGTCACGATGCGCCATAAGAATTTTTCACTAAAATTCTTTACGACTTAATCCACAGCTCACACTAATATTGTCCTTAAAAACTTATGGTAGGCTGCGATAGTATGTAGGCCTACGGACCTTTTAGCACACAATCTGTGTACTGTAAGCGAAGGGGCATAACTCCAAAAGAGGGGGGTAGCACGATTTACCCAAATCCCCCAAATCTACCCAAATCAACCCAAATCCACCACTATTTCAACTCATACCACAATAATTTATATTGATATTTGATAATATACCGTTCTTTATGTGGAATTGACATTTTTAATTTAAAATCTCAGCTTTTTAATGTCAAAATGCCCCTCAAAATGCGATTTCCAAGCAAGTTTGGAAGTCGTAACCAAGGGAATGGCTCGTGTAATACACAAATCTACCCAAAACCACGTTATTTCCACATATATCACAATTATGTTTATCGCTTTTTAATCTACTATCATTCGTTTAGCTAAATACGCCATAATTACTCTTAAATTTTGTCTTAAAATCCAACAATTCATGCGTGTTTCGTCGTCGTATGTAAGGGACATAACTCGTGTATATACCCACATGGATGCAGACCACCATTAAATTTGTAGTTCTTCCAAAGTTACGTGGAAATCACATTCTGACACAAAAACGCTACGATTTTAAATTTAAAATGACAATTTGACAGAAAGAACTGTATATGATCAATTATCAATATAAATTATTGTGATATCAGTTGAAATGATGGTGGATTTGGATAGATTTGGGTGGATTTGGGTAGATTTGGGTGGATTTGGGTAAATCGTGCTACCGAAAAGGGGGAGCTGTTTTTCAAATGGCGGCGATTTCACTCCGTTTTTCTGAATTGCCTGGCACTATGCAATTATTTTAGTATATAAACCATGCTAATTCTATTTTTTGTGAATGTTTAATTTTAAAACATTCAACCAGAACACCCAAATAATTATGTGAAATAACTAGAATGCCAACGTCACATGGCGCAGCTACAACTCGACCTAAATAATGTAAATAGAATATTTTTGTTGACGATAAATTTCTGAGGTTTGTTGTCAATTTATAACTTATCGTAAGTTTCTGAGCTGCAATATTACAATACCACTCTACCCTCATTTCTATTTTAAATCTAAGTCTGTTTTGGAATCTTTCCCATCTATTTTTCACCTAGGCTAGTTACTTTTGCAACTGTTCTTTAGCGAACGATATTCGCTGACAGTTGCTTTCTAATCTTCTATTATAGCTCATTCATTTACATTACTCATTAGCATGATTAGCTGCAGTATGAAAATACCGTTCTTCCCCACCTCTGTTCTAAGGCTATTTTCGAATCCTTACCTACTATTTTTCACCTTGATTCTACTTTATTCGCCAAAGGAATCATTTCATGCCACAGCTGACACATATTTATAAAGATTCAACTCTATTTTCAAGTAGAATTCTGCGATTAAAAACATACACCAAATACGTTTAAACTGAAGAGCGATAACGAGACCGGGACATGCGCAAACCGCATATTTATTTCAGCACTAAATTCTACTTGAAAATCGAGTTGAATTATTATAAATTTGTGTGAAATATAGTGAGAAAGGATTCCTTTTGGTGGAAAATAAAGAATTGTTGTGAAAAATAGACGGCAAAGGTTCTAAAACAGCCTGAGAATAGGGGTGGGGAATAGCAGTATTTTACCGTATTTTCATACTGCAGCTATAGAAGGCTGGATAGCAACTGTCAGCGAATATCGTTCGCTAAAGGGCAGTTGCAAAAGTAACTATTTTTCACCGTTGAAATGAAATTGATCCGTGTCTTACTGCTAGTCTTGAGTTTAAGTCAAATTGAGATTAAATTCCATTTCTCTCCCTTTCTCTTTCAGTGTCAATTAATTCTAATGAACCAGACTATAATAAACATGTACATAATAATGACGGATTGAAGATGATTTAAATTCCTTGCAAAATACAATAAAGTTGAATCTCTGAAAGGAATATTGTTCTAAAATGGTTCAATTTTTTTCAGTATTTACACAGATATAATGAAGCGAAATGCTATAGATCTATATGCATGCCACCTATGTAAATTCATGTAATCTTATTGAATTCCAATCGCGAGATCTTGCATTTGTATTTTGAGTTTGTTTCTTAATTAAATGTTGAATAATCATTGTGAATAGGTTCTACCTAGAAGCGTGGATATAAATGTGAGAAATTTGATATTTTCTGAAAAATGCAAATTACTTTAATATATGTTTTTAATTTAGATTAAACATGAATTGTCTGGATGACCATGATGGGGATCATCATTCAGATGATCATCATTCGGATGACCATCACTCATCTAGTCAGGACCAGGCCGTTTCATCCCTCACTGGTTTCTTGTTTGGTAATATTGATAAGAAGGGAGAATTGGAAGAAGATTTTCTGGATGAGGTAAGTTTGACTATTTTGTGATAAAATATTAAAGTGCAGCATTTCCCTGTAACTCCGTAAACATATTCAGATTCTAGACATCAGGTATATCTGGGGGGGGGGGGATGGCTGAATGCTTAGCACGTGTATCATAAAGTCTGTCATTGAGTCAATTGGAGTGGTTTTGAATCCCCGATTGTACGTGGCAAGGAGTAGGGTTGTGTGTCCAACCTCATGGGTTTTCTCAGTCCTCCAGTTTCCCCCCACTGCTAAAGACCCCTACGTGCAAGCGAATTATTGAAATAAAATTAAACCATATGTTAGTCCCAAAATGACCTAGTTTGTGTTGAGCGGACAATTAAACCCCATTTCTCTCTCTGCTCTAAGTTATGTGATTAGACACAGAATTCATTACTTGGATGTTTTCCAACTTTTCCTGATTTCACCAGCATCTGTAGAAACAATTCAACGCAATACAGTATTAAGCAGTTTTCTCCAGCCTGAATCTCATATTTTATTATTATTCTACAGTCAAATGCATTTTCATTTCGTTTTTTAAACTTTGATTAATTTTCAAAACCTTTAAACTACATGCAATGATTGCATTATGATGAATATGACTGAATTGTTCACAATCCAATTTACAGGAATCCAAGAGACATCTCGGATCATTGAACTCATTAGGTGGTTTACAATCAATGGTAAGGGAGATAACTGAAGAAGCGCAGCCTGGTTCTGAAAGTCAGTCTGAAGACACAGGTATGATACAGAAATAAAATGTACAAGGGTTTAACAACCAACTTTTCTGTACCAAGTGGGCTTATCAAGACTGGCGTACTCCATGCTGTGGAATATTAGGGAAATTTGACCCAGACAGCGGCACTATGACCTACTCTTATTTCAAATTCCAGCTGTCAAGAGTACTTTTATGTGCATGGCAAACTATGTTATTGTGAATGTTAAATCTCCAATAGATATTTCACTCTGTTCCATTATAAACAAGCCAGAGCCACCCATAAATGTAAGGGGGTTGGGTTGCCGAATAGTTAGCGCCTGGGTGTTGGATCATTCAGTTTGTCATTGAGTCAAATGGCATAGTTTGTGCATTACAAGCAGTAGGGTCGCCTGTCTAAGCTCGTGGATTTTCTCCGGGTCTGGGTCATCCAGTTTTCTTTCACTTCTAACGACCCCTATGCACAAGCTAATTATTGCGTCAAGTGGACGTTAAATCCAATTTCTCTCTTTCTCTTTCCATAAAAGTAAGGTAAAAAATTTTGGTGGGCCTCATTTTAAGTAAGGTAAAAAATTTTGATGGGCTTCATTTTAATTCTACTGAATCAAAGCAGATTTATTGTCTACTGTTGATATTTCTGTTTAGTTTACTTAATTAAGATGTAAATAATTAAGTAGTACAGATCAAGCTGTGAAAAGTTAGGTACATGTATCATGATTTTGTGCCAAGTCTCAAACGACTTGATTTTTATTAAAACTATTTTTTGTTTTTTCAGATTATGATGCCAAGTCACCAACGGCTGTAGATTTTTCTGATATAACTGAATGTGTTGAAGAATCTGCTGAAGATATCAGGATTCGAGAAGCTATGGGAGGATTTTCCATGCCTAAAACAGGTTAGAAATGTACAAAAGATCATCCCAACTTAAATTTGAAAGTCAAGCATAATGACTTATGGATGTATTTGGAAAAAGTGAGCAATGTTCAAAATATCAAATACACAATCCGTTGTGTATTAGTATAAGTTTGGGCCTTATATTATTTGTACAGAATCTACCGAATTGGCCTACTTTAAATCAAGTGATATGATACGTAATTCAGTTCCATCACAGTTCTCTCGGTCCTGTTACAAAGTGGTGCTAGTAGAATTGTGACGTAATTAAACTTTATGAGTGTTTCATCTGTCACGGTTAAGATATTTTCTTATGCAATTGGATTGGTGCATACTTTTTCCCCCCAAATTCCGGGTTTCACTTAATTGTGGGAATTGAGAGTGACCAGTATTTTACTGGTTAGCTAAATATTTATTGAAACTAAAAGAAAATAGATCATACATGAATGATGTTGTTACACTGCAAAAACAGATGATGTTTGTGTGAGTAAGTCATTGAAAAGGTAGAGAGAGAGAGAAATGGGGACAGCCACTCAAACACAAATTGAGTAATTTGATTTCCGTAGTTCGCTTGCAAATCTGGCCCTTTTACCAGTGAAAGCAAACGAGAAAAAACACATGAAGTTGAACAGAGGAACCTTCTCCTTGTCATGCGCAAGTGTGGGATTGAAACCTTATGATCTAAATCAAATGTATTAGAAAAGAACAGACGTATAGAGTACCCACGAATCTAAATTTTATTTTTCTATTTTTATTACAGAGGATGAAGATGATTATGATGACGAAACGTCTGATAGGAAACTGATGCCACCTCCAGCATGGCTGCCGATACACAATCAATGCCCTACAGATGGTTTAACACCTTCTCATACTCCGGATTCACCTGGGCAAAAAACATCCATATCATCAAATGATGATGGATCACCATCTAAAAACGCTCCTCTGGCTAACATGTTACCACCAGAAATGATGTCTGTCGATGTCACAAAACTCTTTCCTGAATTCAGACCAAATCAGGTACTCTATACTAAAATTTGTCACTGTCGTCTGTCTGTCTGTTCAGGATTGGCAGCTACACTAGGTCTTTCCCAAAGCTGAAATTTGCTGTATACTGTATGAAAGGCATTTAGTAATTGAACACATAAAGATAAACACAAGAGTTCTACTAAATGCCATTCGAACAGTATAAATATGACTTACATAATAGAATGGTTTTACTGATAAGATTTTAAAATTTGTTCAACAGGTTTTGAGATTTTCTCGTCTTTTCAAACCTCATCATGTTCATCACTTGTATAAAAGAAAGAAAAAGAAAAAGGAAGACGAGGCGAAGACTAAAACCGATGGAGCACCAGAAGATGTTAAAATAAAAGAAGAAAAGAAAGAGGAGGCTGTTATCAAAGTTGAAACTGACGTATCTACTGATCAAGTTGCTCAAGAAACGACAACCAGTGATGCTCAGATTAAAGAAGAACCACTGGATGATGAAGATGCAAAGGAATCTCATCATAGTCCTGATAGTGGTATAGAAGAAACATATGATGATGATTGGGACTTGAAGTTAAATCTTGGTCGTCCAGCATTACCTGAAGAATGTGAAAGTGACGATGAGGTATAGTATGCAAGAAATTGATACTGACATTTTATTTGGTGACTTTCTGTTTCTGTTCATACATAATTACAGATTCAATGGTATGATGAAACAGAATTGCTCCTGTCCACTCGAGACTTCTACTGTGCTCTAAAGGGAACAGCTGCACAATCTCGGTTAAGTCTGATGAGTTTGAATAAGAATGAGTTTTGTAGCTTTAATAGAGAAATCTGGTACGGCTACATGCAACTTATAGATTTCTAGTTTTATGCTGATAATAATGTTAACAGATTGTGCATTAACTACATGTTACTCGAGTTGCCTGGGGGGTGGATGGCCGAATGGTTACCACGTGCGTGTTGTATCATAAAGCCTGTCCTTGAGTCAAATGGCGTGGTTTCGAATCCCTGGTGGTACATGACAATGAGTAGGGTCGCCTGTCCAACCTCGTTGGTTTTCTTCAGGTCCTCTGGTTTCCTCCCACTGCTAAAGACCCATACGCGCAAGCGAATTATTGAAATAAAATTAAACTATATGTTAGTCCCAAAATGATCTAGTTTGTATCGAGTGGACGTTAAACCTCATTTCTCTCTCTCTACTCGAGTTGCAGTGTTGGTATATGTAATAAATTAATTGACACTCTAGTATAAACAGTGCTTGAAATTAGTCATGGCATAAATCAAAACTGTGATACTAACCAAAGCAAGTACTAGCTTCTTAGGCAAAATAAACTTTTAGCTACAACGTTTTATGGTTTTGGGTGCCAAAGTAGAAAATCCGAAGTTTTTGCAGATTACATATGTATGAATATAAAACAGATAGGTAAAGATAACAATTTGTGTGGAGTTTAAACATATATATACATTTGTGTCATAGCCAAGCAATTAATGATTTTGATGCCACAGTGGAAATATCCTGGCAAAAAATCAGAAAATGATGATTTTAGCATCACATTTTAGCTACATCATTTGCTGATTCTTGGTGCCATAGCAGAAAATTCCTCCTGCCCTCATTAGTCCAGTCGGGGCAAAAATCCTAAGCATGAAACAAATCAAGAAACTCTTGTCTTAATTTTACAGGAACTAATGTTGAAAGATACTGGGTTATCTATCCCGGTTTCATGTTGTGCAGGACATAGGTGCAGATGAGACAGAACAAATAAATGAACTCTGACTTAAATTTTCAGGAATTGATGATGAAAGCTACTGAAGAGATATCTTCTAGAAATAAACAAGATGGGGGAAAGGACGGAGAACAGTTATACAATCTGGCTCCATGGCGATATGGACCAGCTCAATATTGGTATGATAAAATGGACGTAGATGAAACTGGGGAAGGGTTCGACTATGGTTTTAAACTGAAAGCGGAGGTAGGATACGATTAATGATTGTTTCTATGTCTACTCATTCATAGCTCAAACTTCCCCGAGACTAATTTATAGCTGAAACTGACCCGAGACTTGTTCATAGCTGAAACTGACCCAAGACATGTTCATAGCTCAAACTTCCCTGAGACTTGTTCATGGCTCAAACTTCCCTAAAACTTTTTCATAGCTCAAACTTTCCTGAGACTTGTTCATCATAGCTCAAACTTTCCTGAAAATTGTTCATAGCTCAAACTGACCCTAGATATGTTCATAGCTCAAACTGACCCAAAACTTGTTCATAGTTCAAACTGACTTGAGAGTTGTTCGTCCTTGCTCAAACTTACCTGAGACTTTTTCATAGCGTAAACAAACTGACCCAAAACTTGTTCATAGCTCAAACTGACTTGAGACTTGTTCGTCCTAGCTCAAACTGACCTGAGACTTTTTCATAGCGTAAACTGAACTGGGAACAGTTCAACCAAATCATCAAAGAGTGGTTAGCCAAATTCATGCCTAAAAACATCCACTGTCACCGATCTCGAATGTATCTACATCATAACTACCAAATCATAAGAGAGGACCTTCTATCAAACTCAACAGGAGAAGGAGTGGGGTGTTAGGTCTAGGGTGTGTGCTTTAGTTCTTAAGGTCTGTCATTGAGTCCCAGCTTGTACATGACAAGGAGTAGGGTCATACGTCCAACCTTTTGGGATTTCTCAGAGTACTTTGGTTTCCTTCCTGATGTTAATCCTGAAATGATCTAGTTTATGTTGAGTGGATATTAAACCCCCATATCTATTTATTTCTTTGTTTCAACAGAAAAAAGAAGGAGAAGAGGAAGAGGTAAAAGAAGAAATAAAGGAAGATCCAGATAAACCCCAGATGGAGTTTCCTGACGAAGCTTTTCTCATGATAACACAGGTTCAGTGGGAAGATGATATTATATGGAATAGCGAGGAGGCGAAACAAAGAGTTTTACAGTCACATAAAGCCAAGGCAGCGGCTGCCGGTTGGATACCTAGTACTAATAGTAGAACAGCGGTACAGTTCTCTCAGTTGAGTAAGTACTAGTTATGGAATCTTATTTCAGATGAGATATTTTATTTTCTAGGTATTTCTTGAAACATTAAGGGTGGCACAGTGAGCAGGGTGCCGTCTGATTAGGAGGTCCGTGATACAAAATCGGGAATGGCCCAAAAGTTTACTTGGATTTTTTTGGCCTATTTTCCTATTAAACTTGGTGCAGGATATAGAGGTTAGGATGAGACAAAAACAAAATAGGTCCACTTTTACACGTAACAGAAAATTTTACGGTTGGAATAGATTGAAAGTGAGAAAAATGTCTCTCATAGCGCATGTCGTATGTTACAGATCGTTATCCTAATGGAGGATTAATACAAAAAGCTGGTCCACTTGGTTCAATGCATAAATCATTCTTACCTGGACAAAAAGGTAAGGGTTATTCCATTTAATATTATTTAAAGGGAATTGGAACGATATTATGTCTAGACCCCCTTCCTACTAATTTATATGTAATTTATTAACTCCAGAGGAGGCAAGGTCGTTCAGTTAGTAAGATATCGGCAAGCTAATCTGGAAGACCCCATTTTCCAACCAGTGTTGACCAAGAAAGTTCTTCAGGATTTTAAATGTGGTTCCCTTTGTCTGTGGTGCAGGATTAGGGTCTGGAAAGGGATATTGTATAGTTGTTTCTTTGGACGAAATAATGAGGTCCTGTTTACACATTGGCGCACATTGTATTGTGTATTATCCCTGTCCGTGTAGAACAGTAGGATGTTAAACCTCATTTCACTTCATTTTGTTAACACCTAGAATTGACACAGTTGGAATTCGATAAAAGAATTGTGCTGCTGTTCAGGCAAAATTCCCTCATACGAGTGTTCATTTCCCTAGTTGGCAGAAAAGTAGGACATTAAGTCCTATTTCATTTTGTAAGTTAAATGTTCATTTAATTTCATTTTGAGGATGTTGTGTTGGTTGAAGGTACAACTTTTGACAAATCTCTTATATATGACGAAGACATTTAATAGATTTTTTTTATATTACAGAGATCGATACTAAAGCAGAAACATGGTATTCTATATTTCCTATAGAAAATGAAGATTTAGTTTATGGGAACTGGGAAGATAACATTATCTGGGACCCGGAGGTAAGAACTATAGTGGTGGGTGGAGGGTTAGTATTGGGTTGGGGGTGGGGAATAAAACGGTTATATTGATTTTGGGTGTTATATGTGACATATATGACTAGTTTCTACGTTTTGCTAACATCAAGGAAATTCAATTGTCTGACAATGGAAAAATCACTAGTTAATCACGTAGATTAATTTGAAGTAAGAGTAGGCTGTAGCGGCTGTGTCTGGGCAAAATTTCACTCAAAGGGCACTGCGTGGCATATACGGTCTTCATTTGTCCAGTAGAACGTTAAACCCCATTTTATTTCCTAGTCGTCCTGTATTAATGTTACAACATGTATAATTATTATAGAATATGGATCGTATACAGAGTCCACCTGTATTAACATTAGATCCTAACGATGAGAATATTATATTATCTATACCGGAAGACAGGGATCCTAATCAACCTGATGAACCTGCTAAAAAAGAAAAGGTTAGTTTTTTTATTGTAATCATAACATAAAAATTATTTAAATGTCTATGATTAGGTTCATGAATAAAATTGAAAAGTAATTTATTACCATCATACAAACTCTTTAATTTGGGTTTGAAAAGAATGTGATGCTTTCATTAGATTCTAATATACCGTAGTGGGTTGTTTTGTTATGTGGACATATTTGGATCGAACTGTCTAAAACGTGCAATTGAATATATTATTGATTTTTGGCATCGATGATTGTTTAATATCAGGAATTAAAGAAGTCTAAGATATTGCTGGGTAAAGCAGGAATCATTAAAGAAGAAGATGAAGATAAAGATGAGGTAAGTGTATTTGGTACTGGTATTATTACGTTGCTAGGATCGTCGCCTTCTCTCAGTCGTTCAAGCATATAAATTTAACATCCAAACAAGAACTGTTTATACGACTGGCACTACAAGGTGTGGTATATTGTAGATAAACCAAGAAACTATCATAGCAGTGACCGCAAAATGAATTCTCTTGTTTATGTCCGAACACTGGACATTTAGACTACATCCACAATGGATTTTCTTTAAAGACTGCAGCAAACTTATTACAGTTAGTTTCTATAGTCAATTTTTTATACAATTGGCATCACTTGGGGTTGCATATAAACCAAAAAAGCTATGATGTTGTGCCGACAATTATGTGCTTCTTGGTTTCTTCAATTATTTACATCCAGATTCCAGATGTCACTAGAATCCAATGTATAGGCCCCACAAAATTCAGGTTCCTACTTGTCGGTCAAACGGTTAAAAAGATATTTAGTCAAATTTTAAAGTATTCTCCATGATACATGTAAAGAGAAACACCATTCTAACTATTCTAGAAACATGTTTCACATAAAGTACTACTGTTTATTTACAGGATGAGTTATCTGTTCAGACTAAAGATCCATTCAATCTCTCAAATGATGAATATTATAATCCTAAAATAATGGACAATGCTTTACGTTCGAATATTGGTGGTGTTCTAATACAGGTAATTATGTACTGTCTTTCAATGAGTCAGGGAACTCAGTGACTCAGCGAGTAAAGCATATTCTCCAGGGATATTTCTGTGTGCTTTCACTTTGTCAGTTGTGCAGGATGGAGGGCCTTGTGTCTGGTCATTTGGATGGGATGCCCCTAAATGTACCCTTAAGAATTTGTCTCAGTGCCACTGTCCAGGCGAAACTTCCCCCATGCAACACTTATTAAAATATGCCTGATTTCATTAGCACAGTTAGAGTAGAAAAGAAAGATGTTAATTTTTATTTCTTTTATTATAACCTGTTCACATTACCAACACTACAAACCTTTTACTTTATGCCTGTAGTTAAACATAATTCTATCTATTTCTTATTTTTAAAAACATATCTAAACATATATGCCATAATATTCGAACATGATCATGTAATAATGATAATGAATTTATATAACGCATCTCATCTAGAAATGTGCACAATTGCTAGAAGGTACTCAAGGATTATATTGGGAAATCTTTTATGTAGTAATAATGTTTTTGTTTTTTAGCATTCAACACCAGCGGTAGAACTGAGGCAACCATATTTCCCTACACATATGAGTGCAGTTAAACTACGTCAATTCCATCGTCTACATTTGAAGAAATATTCCCATGGTGCAATGGCTGAAGGTGGCATACGACCAGTTCTACCTCTACTTAAACAAATTAAACGCAAAGCAAAGGTAAAACATACAACTTCAGTTTTCTAATCACCACTTGCATTCTCTTCTCGTTTTGACAAAGAGTAAGGTTGTCTGTTCAACTTCGTGAGTTTGCCGTGTGTCTTCTGGTTTCCTTCACCTGCTAATGACCCCTTAGCCCAAGCGAATTATTGATATACAATTAAACCAAATGTTATTATTCTATTTCTTTATTTCTCTGTATTTTCTTCTTCTCTCCTTGTGAACAGTTTATCTGCCACTTGAATCATCTGTTCATGACTACATAGGAGTGATTCTAGACCTAGTCAAACTTGTTATGCTTTACAAGAATCTGAGAAGAACTTTGAGTGGGCAAGACACTGGAATGGCTGAACACAATTTTTATGATTTTTCAGATTTGTTCTTCATTTGTCTTGGGTAGTGCCTTCAGGGCTTATAAGCAACATGTACCAAGATGTTTGGACTGAACGAAAAACCAATATCCAAATGTATGCACATTGGCATGCACCACGAAAAAATAGCCAAGACAGAAACGCGAAATTGTCCAACTTTATTATTTTAATTGGAGCAGAAATATAGGACATTAAACCCCATTTCATTTCGTTTCCTATATGCATTGTTGACATATCCATATTAATAAAAATTACCATATGTTAGTCTCAAATTTATTGAAATATTAAAACCCTATTCTATTTATAGATGAGAGAACAGGAGAGATTAGCGTATGGTGGCGGTGAAATGTTCTTTATGAGAACACCACAAGATCTTACCGCTATGGATGGGGAAATCATTCTCTGTGAATTTTCTGAAGAGTATCCACCATTGATGATGCAAGTTGGCATGGCAACCAAGATAAAGAACTACTACAAAAGGGTAATACTATATTTTAAATCTAAACAGTAGTCTTTGGATGGGTGCGAGACTCACTACGACAATACCCTGCCAATCAGTGTATATGAGAAATATCTTTGATCAACAAACACAAAAACTTGCACATCATATGTATGTAGTTTCTTATTGATGTATTCGATACATTAAAACAATAACAGTTTTATGAAGGGCTATATTTTAGTTAAAATAAGGCAAACAATTTTGAGTAAATTCTTAACTTAAGTCTGGTAATCATTTGTGGGTAGTGGGATGCACATGAGGCTGATAATGATTCTGTGATTTTGGTTCAAGATAACCCTTGATTTAACGAATGTATATGGTAGAAAATTCAGGCACTTCTATTAGATCATAAAAAGTGATTTTAGTTCTTGACAGTCACATCAATTTTAAGATTTTGTTCTTTGGAAATTCCTCACATGCCAAAGATGCCCAGGTGGAAGCCACTAGCCAGTAGTTGAAATAAAACTGTACCAAACCTTAGTCCCGAACTGATCTAGGTAGTGTTGAGTAGATGTTAAATCACATTTCTTTCTCTCTCTTTCTCTCTTTTTTACCCCATATATTTATTGACAGTTCTGTTCTGTTTCAGAAACCTGGCAAAGATTCCAATCCTCCTCAGTTTCCATATGGAGAACTAGCGTATGCTCATACCTCCCCGTTCCTAGGTGCCATACAGCCAGGTGTATGTATACAGGCATTAGAAAATAACATGTTCCGCGCTCCGTTATATGAACATAACTTTCCTTCTACAGATTTTCTAGTCATCAGAAACAGACAAAAGTAAGTGTAAAGTCCAACTAGGTAACCCGTGGATTGGGAATACCATTTTATAAAATGGTCGAATTAGATTCTGTTGGTAGATAGAGGGGTTGACAAATATACATACAGTACACTACAAGTTATAGTACGAAATTTGCCCAGAGACTGACCTGTGTGGAAACAAAAAAGATAATAATCCGCTCGGCCCACGGGCCTACAGCCAATACATCCATACATGTATCTAGTGTGAAATAGGTTTATTTATCGTCCATTTTCAGACATACACGAAACACGGTTTCATCGTCTGCTTATAACGTAGTGTGTATATGTACGCGTGTAATTTTAACTGTAATGCCCTTTAAGGTGTAACTTTTATTTTTTGGGTTTTTTTTTATGGTTCCAAACAATAAAGGGATGATTCTTTTTATATTTTGGATTATTTTCACCTTAATGATTACAAACTGATGGCAGAACAACTGGACCTCAAAAACAGCTGTATAATAATATAGACATATTTAGTATTTATTACAGTAAATAATTTCTAATCCTAGTCCTGATATATATTACAAATACATCATTATCAAATAATGTTTGAAACGGATTGTGTTTTTATTTTGTTCAGTTTTTATATCCGAGAAGTAGATGGATTATATTGTGTTGGTCAAGAATGTCCTTTATATGAAGTACCTGGTCCTAATTCTAAAAGAGCCAATAATTTTGTTAGAGATTTCCTTCAGGTAAGTAGTTCCTATGTCTGACAGATAATTAGTTACTGATTATTATACAGTTCATATAAATAAGAATATACTAGAGGTTGACCGGTGCCGGCGAAGCACAGGTATAGCCATGATCCTGATGTAGCATAACTCTGAAACCGGTATTGTAGTCCATTGCCACCAGGCCTATGTTACTCATTGGTCTAAGCTACCCATAGTGTAGCTGCCAATTCTGAACAGACCAACAAACAAATGACAGCCACAAAATATTAGTGTATGTTAAATAAATTATTCCCACTGATTGTAGGGAGTTGCTAGAGTAAGATGGACAACATTGGCCTCTTCACTGAATATATTGATTTATTAATCATTTTGACTGACATGGAACATGGTCTAGTCATTTTAGTCTGCAGCGCCACTGTCTAGGCAAAATTTCTCTCATAGAACACTGTATGGCATAAGCCTGTCTTTACTAGACCAGTTGATGCACAACAGTAGGACGTTAAACTCCATTCCATTTCATGATTATTTTGATTATAGGTATAATTGTCTATTTCTATTACAGGTATTTATTTATCGATTATTTTGGAAAAGTCGAGATAATCCTAAACGAATTAAGATGGAGGATATAAAGAGAGCTTATCCATCTCATTCCGAAAGTAGTATTAGAAAAAGGTTAAAACTTTGTGCAGATTTTAAAAGAACAGGTAAATATGATTATTCTTTTGTTCCTGAAGCAACGACTGTGAGTTTTACATCTGGACGTTGCTAGATTACTTCACAATTCCTGAACTTATAGTATAGCTTGGTTACCTGCAGACATAGCGACCTCCATGGAAACCTTGACATTGAGCGAACCTTGAACCTTGCATCTCGATTATCACAGGTAGACATTTTAGCTGGAAAAGTGCGAAACTTGGTATTTGCGATGCAAGGTTCTGATAGGCTCACGAGCTGGGTGAATACCCAATAGAAATTAGTGGCAAAATATGCAGTGTATTACCCGAAGGCCTTGATAACATGTACGTAGGTAAACTTAAAGCGAGATTGTTATTTGTCATAATCAGTTGAATATGACAAGAAATACAGTTGTTTTGTTTAAGAGTATATTTGTTTATATGTTTATTTTGTTTATATGTTTATTTGTTTAGGTATGGATAGCAACTGGTGGGTTATAAAACCTGACTTCAGATTACCAACAGAAGAAGAAATCCGAGCGATGGTATCACCTGAACAATGTTGTGCTTATTATAGTTTAATAGCTGCTGAACAAAGATTAAAGGTATGATATTCTCTTAGAAAGTGGCAACAGGGTTAAATTTTGTCTTTGTTGATTGATATATAAAAAAACAAAAAATCGGGGGCTAGAAATATATAGTGCATCGGTCAAATAAATTGATACTTTGTGGTGTCTGTCATTTTGGGTTTTTATACCCCCACATTGAAATTTGGTCGTATATTGTCGTCGCCCCCGTCCGTCCGTCCGACGGTCCGTCCGTCCGTCCGACGGTTCGTCCGTCCGTCCGGCGTCCACAATTGCTTGTGGACGCTCTATAGGCTAAAGTTAATATCCGATTGACTTTAAATTTATACACAGTGTTTAAGGTCATGAGGCAAAGAAGCCTATTGTTTTTCAGCGATTTCCAATAATAACTACCAGAGTTATGGCCCTTGACGACTTCAAAAAATCTTGTGGACGCTCTAGAGGCCAAAGTTAATATCCGATTGGATTTAAATTTATACACAGTGTTTAAAGTCATAAGACGAAGAAGCCTATTGATTTTCAGTGATTTCCGATTATTAGTGCCAGAGTTATGGCCCTTGATCACTTCAAAAAATCTTGTGGACGCTCTAAAAGCCAAAGTTAATATCCGATTGACTTTGAATTTATTCACAGTGTTTAAGGTAGATGAAGAAGCCTATTGATTTTCAGCGATTTCCAATAAATAGTGTCAGAGTTATGGCCCTTGATCACTTCAAAAAATCTTGTGAACGCCCTAAAAGCCAAAGTTAATATCCGATTGACTTTAGATTTATACACAGTGTTTAAGGTCATAAGACTAAGAAGCTTATTGATTTTCAGCCATTTCCGATAATTAGTGCCAGAGTTATGGCCCTTGATCACTTCAAAAAATCTTGTGGACGCTCTAAAAGCCAAAGTTAATATCCGATTGACTTTAAATTTATACGCAGTGTTTAAGGTCATAAGACGAAGAAGCCTACTGATTTTCAGTGATTTCCGATAATTAGTGCCAGAGTTATCTCCCTTGATCACTTCAAAAAATCTTGTGGACGCTCTAAAAGCCAAAGTTAATATCCGATTGACTTTAAATTTATACACAGTGTTTGAGGTCATAAGATGAAGAAGCCTATTGATTTGCATCAATTTCCGATAATTAGTGCCAGAGTTATGGCCCTTGATCACATCAAAAAATCCTGTGGACGCTCTAGAGGTCAAAGTTAATATCCGATTGACTTTAAATTTACACACACTGTTTAAGGTCCTGAGAGGAAGAAGCCTACTGATTTTCATCAATTTCAGATAATTACTTCCAGAGTTATCTCTCTTGATCACTTCAAAAAACCTTGTGGCGCTGTAGATGCCAAACTTATCATCCGATTGACTTCAGATTGATACACAGAGTTTAAGGTGTTGAAACGAACAAGTATTTTGATTTTCAATGAATTTTGATAACTGAACAGCTAAATCCATGATATTAAATGTTTCGTATACTAATTGTTAGCGTGGGGCAAAACTTTATAAAAAGCAAACAAATTCTAATGGTTTTCTGATAATTACATAATGAGTTGTTACTCAGATTTTAGTGTATTACAAATGTTTCATTACCAAAAAAAAGTAAAAATATGCGACAAAGTTTGTTGACTGCCCGGACGATTTAGCTGCTGTGGGCGTATGTTTCGTTGCTTGGCAACCTATCTTTCTTTTTGTGCTTTAATTGATATGTATGGCACAAGGTTAAAGTCAGGTGCTAGTTCAGTAGTGACAGGCACTTTTTCATGTATTTTGATCTGATACTGCTGACTTATCAACCTAAGCCATTTTTGGTACTGAAAATATTTACCATTAAATCATACAAATGATCATTACTTGAAAGATGTACTATATGAATGTATTAATTAAAAAATAATGTTAATGATTAGTATGCATGGAAAGTGGTTAGAAATTATACAATAGTCATTAATTAGCAGGTATATATGTTACTAGATGTAAATGATGCCACTTTTAGTGTAAAAGCATCAGCTAATTATGATAATACCCATCAATATTGAATACACGAAAAGACTGGACAATAGTACTAAACATTATAACTTAGTAATAGATGATATGCAATGAAATTACAACTTTGATCTGTTTGTGGTACAAATATTTTCATTTTTATAAGTCTTTATTTTATTAACCAACTTTACAATGTGTATAGCTCGAATTATTATTTCAAGCCTGAAAATATGCGATTATCGTATGTTTATTCAAAATGACTTAATTGTTTTGTGTGGTTGTGAGTTATAAGACATTGGCTAACCAGGAGTTGTTATTAAAGCCTGTTTTCCACTAGGCGAATTTTTTCGCGCGAAGCAAATTTTTTTAAGTACAGGCATGCGCAGCATAATTTCAGGCGGCGCCACACTTTTCGCTGGCTCTTTTCTCTGCGAAAAAGTGAGTTCGACCAGTTTCTACTTTCCAGCCACGAAAAAAGGAGCAAGCCTTAATCAGAATTCCGTAAACTCTCACATGGTTATACAACTCACGAGGCCAAGGCCACCCCATTCTCTTTTCTCCCCGCAAACAAAATGGCTGAAATGGACATTTTTCTCCTGAACTAAATGATGAAGAATAGAAATTTGAATCTTTTTTCTTCACGTCCATTCTACACCTTCCGAATCCAAAACCTTTTTCTGTACTTCTGCAGTCGAATTTGACGTCTGCGTAGCAGTAAAATGTTCATCAATCTTACCTTTAACAAGACTAAATATCTCAGATTAAAAGCAGCAACCATTGTGGAAGTTCGGGAAGGAAACCTTTTGTGCCAATTCTGCTATGAAACAAAGAATGATCAAAACAATCGCTTGTGTAGTGGAAAATACAAGCGCGCTTGCTCAAAATCTTTCGCGGCGAAAAAATTCGCCTAGTGGAAAACAGGCTTAAAGCTAATTACTGTGGTTATGTAATATTATAGGATGCAGGTTATGGAGAAAAGTCAATGTTTGCACCAGAAGAAGATAATGAGGAAGAAACTCAGATGAAAATAGATGATGAGGTAAAATTATTTTAAATAATTCATTACATTAACCCATTAGTATTTAGACCGCCCCAAACCGGCCCTAAATAGAGCTTCTTAGATCGCTCCAAACCCAGCGTTTCATTTTTATAAAATGTGTGTGTGAATTACAGCCTTCGCTGTAAACAACGTGCAAAAATTTATCATTTAAAGATAATTGCTGATTAATTCACTAAACCCAATAGCTTTTTGAATGTAAGTAATTAAACACAGTTACTGTTTTGAGCCACAATGATAAGCACAGATTTTAAAAATCGCACCATTACAGCATGCACAGGCACCTCACCTCAGTCCTGCAGTAAAAAACTCAGTAAAAAATAGTATTTAATTCATAGATTTGTGAAGTTTCACAAGATGTTGGCTCACTAACCAGGTCTCGGGTATGCTCGTGTTGTAGGCCAAGAAAGTTCCCCAGGATATTCCACCAGGGTTTCCCCTTGTCAATGGTGAGGACGAAGGTGCTGGAAAGGAACAACATCTTGTTGTTTGGAATGGGACAAAATTAAAAACAGAGTTGTAGCATTACCACATTCGTCCTCTTCGCAGTGTGACACTTTGTCAGCGTATTGACTGTGCCCTACACTCTTCGCAGACAGAGTGCCAAGAAAAAATAACCGATATAAAACTCAAATTTTGTGTCAACATATTTTAACCTATATGGATAAAAAGCCAATTAAATTACCTTTCTAGTGATACAAGTTTCGTTTTTGTTTTTTATTGATAATGCACTCAAAACACAAGTTAAAAAGTACCCACGCTAATATTAGGTCACTCACAGTTAACCATTGTTTTTCCATTAGCGAATTAATTATTGTTCATGGCACGCCCGGGTTTTGGAGCGGTATCTCGCTGGGGATTCTCATAGCTCGGAAAGTTCTGCCCGTACGTCATTGAAACTATCCACGAATCACCAGGAGACCCCCCCGCAAGGTTCCGCGGCTTCCCCGATGAAAATGGCGGGTATAGTTTTTGAGATACAACTGTTTTAAAAGTTTGAAGCGAAAATTCTCTAAAATCCAATGTTGCGGGTTGAATTTTAAAACGCTGAGTACCTTTATGAAATATCGTAGATTATAGTGATATATGTGTCGTCGGTAAAAAAAGCTATTTTCATCGAAGAATAAGCCGCAGAAGTGTGGTTGCCAAGATGAATTCTTACGGCGAAAAATTCACGGGAGATTCCATTCATAGCAAAATAACGATCCCCTATGACGAGCATGGTTGAAGTCAGGTGATTGACTTTGTCGAGTCTGATTGGACAAGCTCGCGTACCATTTCAGCAATAGGGGGTTGAAGGTGGGTAAATCCTTCGACGGAAGCTATTTCACGCAGGATATAAACAAAAAACTTATTATTTTGACATTAGTGGATTTGACTTGATAGTTGTCTTGAAACCGAAAGACAAACATTTATGTCTAACAAATTAGCTAATTTTATTTTTGATATTAATTGAATTAGTAAAATTATAATTTTTTACCAAACATTTCATCAATAATTAGATAAGATAGGCCTATCTTATCTATTAATATTATCATTTTGATTATGAAACTCAATAAAAATGGTTTGATTTTTAAATATTAATATAATTAATAAAATTATGTAAAACGTTAATTTTTTACCAATCATTTTACCAGTAATCAAGAAGGCTTATTAATATTATTATTTTGATTAAAGTGTAACTCATTTAAAATTGTTTTATTTTAGATATTAATATAATTAGTAAATATGGATGGAAAACTGTAATTATTTATCAAACATTATTAATAATCTAGGCTTATTAATATTATTTTTATTAAAATGTAACTCAATTAAAATTAGTTAATTTAAGATTTAGGTTGTTAGTATAACTTCGGTTTCAATTCCGGACTTTTAGTTTTGTCACAAGTCTGTTGTACTCTTAGCCTTCCGATTCAACTTTTTAATATTGAACAAAAACAATGTCTAAAAACAACTTCTTTATTTACTATGTTCTCTGGTGGGTATTGGACATTTGGAAACTGTAATCCCCTCTTCAATACCTTTCAGATGATATATTACAACCCATATTTAGAGCACCGAATAAATTACGTCGGACTGTAACGGAATCTGGCATTCCAAAATGGCTGCCATTTTCCGTTGAGGTCAATAAGCAGATCAAACTTACTTTATGGAGTGCAGAATTAAGAACTTTTGACAGCCGTGTAGTGTCATTTGATGCTAACCTCAAAGTTGTAGTACATTTTAATGACAGTTTTAACAACAATCCAAGATGGCCGCCGTTTCTCGGAACGCGCGTGTTACAGAGCCAATTTGACGACAGAATTGAACTCGTCATCCATTTTTCATCTGGGTTTCCAAATTTCAACTAATTGCTTTCATTATTACCAGAGTTATTGTAGGATCTTTGAAATACTAATTTGGCCCCAAAATGCCATAATTCAAGGGCATGTTTGGCCTATAGAGAAGTCCATTACTTTTTGTCACAAAAATACTGCCAATTTTGATGAGAAAAATGTTCATAAAACACTTATTTATTAACCGATTTTGAAAATTTAAAAAGTTTCTTCATGTTTAAAGCAGCCTGCATACAGTAAAACAGAGAAAAACACATTATCTGTTATTTGAAATTTTGATGTGGTTATGCTAGTATATATAAAAGAGCCTTTGACAGTTGGAATTTGAAAAAAGTGTAGGCTGTAGCACTGCTGTCTTGTCAAAATTGCCCTCATAGTACATGGTATGGCATATGCCTGTTTTCTTTTAATCCAGTCAGTCCAGAAAAGTAGGATGTTAAACCCATTTTCGTTATTTATCGGTTCAGACTGTTTTAGACTGATAATCAAGCATCCCCATAGAATTGTGACCTGTGTTTTTCCATTGAAACAATTCATTATTATATTTATATGTAATTATTTGTGTTATAGATTAGAACAGCACCATGGAATACAACCCGAGCCTATATATCGGCCGTAAAAGGTAAATGTCTGCTCAAGTTGTCAGGAGTAGCTGATCCAACAGGTTGCGGAGAAGGCTTCTCATATGTGAAAGTTCCTAATAAACCCCAGCCTAAAGAAGCCGAAGCCCGGGACACACCCGTTAAAAGAACAGTCACAGGTACAGATGCTGATTTAAGACGTCTGAATTTGAAGGATGCCAAGAATATGTTACGCAAGTTTGGATTGGCTGAGAGTGATGTAAGTATTTCACAAGTTACACAGTGCGGATAATTTGGGTATTGTTTAGTTGTGCTGTCTTACACTAGGGACCAGGTATCGTCCAGGTTTTTCGAAAAAAGGAAAGAAACTACGCTTACCGTCTAGAATCTAATGCACGTATCCAGTAAATAGATTGCCATTTAGAATGTGTTAAATGCCGTCAAGATTCATCAAAAACCGCTCAGTTTGTGCTTCCATGTAGATTTAGAAACGCCGTTAAGTTTTGACCTCGATCGTCTACTTTACGACCGTCCATTTTCTCGGGATGTTTTTAAAAATGAACACTACCATTTAGATTTGAAAGGGGTTTAGTTTTTAGACATTGTCGAGAAATGAACCGCGAGTGTTTGAATTATATGGTTACAATTAATAGAAAAAAAGATTTTGAAAATATTCACTGGTTCAGCTTGGTGATCGTTTTATAAAAATGGCTGATGTATTGCTCAACGCGTGTACAACACAACGATAATTTTTCATTGGTTAAAGCCGTATAAATGCGGGAAAATTTACAGTAGCTATTGGCTAACGCATAAACAAACTTATTCGCATACTATTACACACAATGGCCTATGATGGGTTTCAGCTATGAATAAGGCCACCGTCGCTTGGAATATACAGTCATAAATGCTCGTCATTACATTACAATTTAGATTATATTCTTTGAATGACTGCCTGCTATAGTTATATAAAGCAAAATTTCCAGCGACCTGTTTCGCAGACGTGTAATTACATACCACCGTCGCATGGAATATACAACAGTCATGTCTGTCGTTAGATTCTTTGAATGGCTGCTACCTATTATTTAATTAATCCCGTAAACCAGACACGTGTCTGGGTTCCATGCGAAACAACACCTTCCTGGTTAATATAAAGGATGGTAAATAAAATCTCTCTCTCTGGACGTTAAACCGGAGAAACGAACGAACGAAATGATCTGCACCTGTAACCTTTTATTTCTGGCATATGTACGCTATAGTTTCTAAATCTACACGGTACCACAAACTGAGCGGTTTTTGATGAATCTTGACGGCATTTAACACATTCTATACGGCAATCTATTTACTGGATACGTGTATTAGATTCTAAACGGTAAACGTAGTTTCTTTCCTTTTTTCGTAAAATCTGGACGATACCCGGTCCCTAAGTTTCAAACCATTGTTGGCAAACCGTTAAAATTCATTGAGAATCAGTGAAGTATATTGGGTTTCTACTGTCGTGTAATTTTAAGATGGTCCGTATAGATTAGATAATGAATGTTTGGTTTACAACTGCCTTCTTTCTCACTGTTTAATTAATTAAAGATACATTTACTTAAGAGTTAGATAAAAGAGTTGGTCATTCTTGCTGTAATAATTCATATTTAGATGATAAAAATAGAAAATATTGAAAATTTCATTCCATTACTTCATTTTTAGCCAGTTTGTAGTTTTGACAAAATGTGTGCATAGTGGTATTTAGGCCACTGGTATATTCGCTTTCCCATTTTTAAATTAAATTTTTAAATGACAAACCATTGAGTATCCGACGCCATCGAGACTTGATTATGGTCTGGATAAGTTTATTAATAGTCATATTTAACTCTTACATAATGTATGTTTAATCAGCACAAATACATGATAAACAGATTGTCATCGTTTTTATACGCCCACATTGAAATGTGGTCGTATATTGTCGTCGCCCCCGTCTGTCCGTCCGTCTGGCGTCCACAATTGCTTGTGGACGCTCTAGAGGCTAAAGTTAATATCCGATTGACTTTAAATTTATACACAGTGTTTAAGGTCATGAGACGAAGAAGCCTATTGTTTTTCAGCAATTTCTGATAATAACTACCAGAGTTATGGCCCTTGTTATTAGATTTTGTAATAATTTGTGTCTGACAATGTATGTGATGGGTGTCTTATGTCAGTGCTTGACTTTATGGTGTATGCCCTTCTTCATTAACCTAGTTGATGCAGACCAGTGAGATGTTATAAACACCCTGTTTCATATGGGTATTATTTATATTACAGATAAAGAAGTTATCGCGATGGGAAGTTATAGACGTCGTAAGAACCATGTCAACACAACAAGCTAAAGCTGGAGCTGAAGGTACTTGTATTATTTATTGTATCATTCTTCTTTACGCCCTGGATTATACGAGGGCTGGCTGAAAAGTTCTTAATCTGAAAATAGATCAATTGAATGAACTGCAATTGTAGTGTTATTATTGTCTTCGGATCAGACTAACCCATTGATGTCACCAGAAATAGACAAAACTGGCTATTGAGTAGTCATCAAGTACCTGTAAACGAAAGGACTTTGTAGGAAACCATCGACTTTGTGCAGGTCTTTCATAGAACCCCAGGTCTTCTGATTTCCTCCAGAGAATTACTGAAATAAAATTGTACAACCCAGGCCTTCAAAAATTTCAAAATTCAGTTGAATCATCATAGAGATCTCTAAAACGATACACATGCAAGAATCATGATATTTTTTATATATGAAAGGTTATAATGGAATGAAGGCTAATTGTTTTTAGTTGTGTATTAATAAGCTGTTTTTCAACTAGTATGGGTATTAATAGATAAGTTGTAACTTTTTTTCAGCTGGTATGAGTAAGTTTGCTAGAGGTAATAGATTCTCTGTAGCTGAACACATGGAAAGATATAAAGAAGAATGTCAAAGAATATTTGATTTACAGAACAGGTATTAGGTTATTCTCATACATATTAATAACTCTGGTAAAGCTCTGAAATTATTATTCATTCTTGATCTACTGGCAAGGAGTTTAACTGGCTTTAGAATTGACATACCATTGAAATAACCAGCCATTAAATTTGCATTTTGAAATTCAATTAACATGCCATACATGATTGTATTCTCTTTAGACCTACACAGTATTAAATTGTTTTGTCTGCTTGATAAGAATTAGCTATGAAGATAATTGAGAATTTATTTGAAATTTTTATACCTAAAGATAATTTTATTAATGTAAATTTATGATTTCGCTCATTTCACCCACATTGCATACTTTACAGAGAATTTACAGAGTAAAAACCCTTAACCCATTTTTTGCGGTAGCAAAACAACTCGCGGCAAGTAAAACCCGCGATGAAAAGGAATATTTAATTCGCTAATCATCCAATAAAAAATATATGTTTCAACACCGGATCTTTCAGTATTTACGTAACAGGTCAGAGGTGAAAATTCACACCGTGTCATTCAATTTGGCACTATTCCAATATTTTCACGCTGTCACTTACGGCTAATAATTATATGATATTGAGAGTAAAATAGAATCAGATTTTATGATTTACTGTCAGGTATATTGTGGAATATGATAATGTCGAAGAAATCAACTATTTATTATTTTTTTTGACGTTATGATGCGAAGAATGCGTATACTCGAGCCGAGATCAAGCGTGTCGCCGCCATTTTGGAATCGCTCGCTCAAACAGATGACAACAGGAAACATACGGCTAAGAATTCTAGACTTTGGAAAGCTAAATTGAATCAAAACTTTTAGGATTTAATACAAGCTAAATAGGGGAATATTACATTGTCGAAGATTTCAAATATATATTTTTATTTTCGACGCAATGAAGCAAAGAAAACGACAATTCCCGTTATATCCAAAGAGAGGCAGAAATGTTAAATGCCGTAGGCGATGAAGTGACCGTTATTTGGGGTGATATTTCTTTTTGAAAGTTATATTTATACTTACTTAGAACACTGCTGCCAACACGAGGGATTATTTATATTTTTGTTTTATTTTTAAAAGAAAAATCGTAAGGGATACTTTTTCACATTATTTTGCCAATATGATAGAGAAAAGTCATAATTTTAGTGGAACTGGCTTTTCAATATTATTTATTCTAATATACATGCTACTTTGTAAAATTAAATTTTATATCATTGGAAAGAACATGGCAATGTGTACATTTTTGTAACAGAGTATTTTTATGTATAAAAAATATTTTTTTAATTATTTGCAATTTTGTAGTGGGTATTAGGATTAACAATAATCCTGTAATTGGCTTAGGAAGATGGGCCCTGCTGGTTCAATGAGCTTAGGGTTAGGGCTGCAAATCTTTAATTGGCTCAGGGTTAAATGGGTTAAAGATATACTAATAAATGTCATATTCTTTGTAACTCTTTTTGATATTTTAGAATTTATTTGAAATGTTTATGTATTTATTGTATAAAATTTATGTTAATCAGAGTTCTAGCATCAACAGAAGTTTTATCAACTGACGATGAGTCCACATCTGGTGAAGATTCTGATTTTGAAGAAATGGGTAAAAATATTGAAAGTATGTTATCAAACAAGAAAACGAGTACACAGGTTAGTACAATAACTCTGATTATTCTTTTAAACTTCTGCAAAAAGAATCTCGACAAGAATCACAGTTTTTATTGATACATTAAATATTTTAGTGAAGATAAGACAAACAAGTCTGAGGATGTTTAGTAAAACTGGAGCCTGGTGTATATCATTGAGTCTGGCACTGGTTTGTCTTATGTATTAAATTTAGATAAAGAGCTAACCAGTCTTACTATCATAGTTCTGAATGGCTATTTTTGTTGAGTTTCAGACAGCGCATGCATTTGAATTTGGGATACTTTGTGTAAATTAATATATAAGACTAGAGCTGTTGTAATAGAATACATAAATATTTTTTATTAATCTGTCACTCAACATGTATGTGAAATATAGAATTAGAATATGGAATCAAATACAATATTACAATTTAAATCCTGAATCATATTGTATTACACTGTGTTGAACTCTATCGTCAGGCATGGGTGATCCTTTTGAATGGTTGACTTTCAACGAAAATATATCGGGCATTGCCATGTGAATAAATGTCAAAATTTTGATTTATATTACATTTGAAGCCATAAAAAAGTTTTAACTCTGACATAATGCATCCTAAAGCAGATATGACGATTTCTGTCTATTAAAAACATTGTAGTATTTTGTATTATAGTTGAATAGATATTTTGTTTATTATAGTTAAGTAGCGATGTCAGTCATCAGTCCTATTTTATATTATAGTTAAGTAGAGAAAGAGAAGAAGCAGAAAGACGAGAGTTACGTCAGATGGTGATGGGAGGATTCGATAGAGATAAAGATAAAAATAAAAATGATAATAGAAAAAATGATGATGAAGATTCTATGCAAGGATTGGGTGGTGTGAGTATTTTATTTTTGTTCTAAATTTATTTTTTCAGGATATGTGAATAGAATTGGGGAAAAGGCTTAGCCCAGTTAAAACTCCCTTGTGTATTTTTATAACTAAACCCAAATTCCCCAAATGTACAGAGTTTTTGTTAACATCCTACTTTTCAGCCCCGACTGGGCTATCAAAAATTGGCATACAATCGTTTCAGCACCGACTGGGCTATTGAAGATGGACATACGATCTTTTCAGCATACGATCTTTTCAGCACCGACTGGGCTATCAAAGATTGGCATACAATCTTTTCAGCACCAACTGGGCTATTGAAGATGGGCATACAATCTTTTCAGCACCGACTGGGCTATCAAAGATTGGCATACAATCTTTTCAGCACCGACTGGGCTAATGAAGATTGGCATACAAACTATTCAGAGGGAGTTAATGAAAATAGGTATACAATCTTTTCAGTACAAATGGGGCTAATGAGGATGGGAATACAATCTTTTCAGCATTGACTGAGCTAATGAAGATGGGCATAAGCCATTTTCAGTACATAATAGCGTGCAAAAGCCATGAAAAATTACATATTGTATGCAAAATGGGATCAGTAGCTGAAAGTGTATCAAAATTGTTATTCGAGTTTGTTCATGAAGTTATTATTCAATAATCAACATAAATATTTCTTTAATTTTACAGGGTGGATTAAAGTTAAAGATAACACGAACATTTAAAGATGAAACAGGGAAGGAATATACAAGAACAGAAATAGTACGAAAACCTTTAGTTATTGAAACCTACGCTCGGATACGTCAGACTAAAGATCCAATGTTTATGTAAGTTGAACAGAGATTGACTTTTAAAAATGCATATGCTCAAAACATTACTCTCTTGTTAGTTAAAGTTTAGAGGGATTGTTTAGAACACTTTCCTAAAGATGTTAAAGAGGATTGAAAAAGTTATAAAAAAACAGATTGAAGAAATTTAACCATTTTACAATTTGGAGAAATTAACAAACATACTCCACTCATTATTTGTTGTCGTTGTGTCCGTATGCAATCATCAATAGAATCATCTTTTCAACAATTAACACAGTACTTCATTGGGAAATAATGGCTTAATTTTGATGCTTATCAAATTTAAACAACCAGTAAAAATGGGGGATTTTAGATTGTAAGGTCATTGTATCAAGTACGTGACAAGGAATAGGTTCACTTGTCCAACGGTGTGAGTTTTCTGTGTCTTTCAGTTTCCTCCAACTTTAATAACCCTGCGATCAAGTTATTTTTGCGATTACCCCATCATTTTTGTGATTACCTCATTGGTATCACTGAGAATTTTCTTGGATTCGTGCAATTAGGATTTACATGAATACCGTGAAAATTTTCAAATTTAAAGTATAATTTTGAACATGCATATTAACTTTTGAAATATTTTAATTAAGGTTTAGTTTCTATCGGTGTACAAAATGGAGGCCATGGTAGTTGTAAGTAAGTTAGATAACATATTATTATTATTGTATATTTCAGAAAACAATTTGCAGCTTTAGATGATCAACTGAAGGACGAAATGAGGAAAGAAAGAAGGAGGTAATATTTGATCATTTTTATGTGCCCTCATTGAAATTGCCTGTTGACCCTCTAGGGGCTAAATATATTATACAACTATACAGTGTCTATGGTCATTAGATGAAAAAGCATATTGACTTCAAATAGTTTCTGCCAGAGTTATGGCCCTTGATTTTCAACAATTCCTGCTAAATAGAAAAGCTATATTCATGATATCACAATTTTGTATAGTTAACAAATTCTAATGATTACTGATATTTGACTTCTCAAACGATTTAGCTGCTGTCACTAAGGACCGGGTATCATTCAGATATGATGAAAAAAGGAAAGAAATTGTGGACAGATGACAGGCAAAGATGTTGTCGTTATCTACCATATTAAAAACAATTGATTATTTTATAGGATACAAGAACAGTTACGTCGAATAAAACGTAACCAAGAGAAACCACAGATGCCTCAACCTCCACCTAAAAAAAAGAAAAAGAAAGAAAATCTGTCACTCAAGGTAGAATGTATATATATCAGTTCTTAGGCATTGAATTCTAGGACAGAACACAGCGATGTCTTGTGACAGCTTCTGGAAACTTGTGGAAATTACAGAGGCCTTCCGATTTTACCTGGTCATGAATAGTTCGCTCGGTTTTTAAGATAGACCAAAAATGACATGTGGTGTTGGCCCGAGATGTTAGCTTTCATTTTCAAAAACCTTGTTCCATAACATTTTCATCCGTTTGGCAGCCTCCGGTGTGGTTTTGCCTTGTCAACGCTGCAGGACGGGCAAAATTTTCCCTCATAGCACACGTTTATTAGCCCAGTACGGAGCAGAATAGTAAGACGATAAAATCCATTTCATTTAGTTTGGCAGCCATAATGGATTTTATAAAAAAACCCATCAAATCAATATTCAGTTTCCATTTTGATCCGGATTTTTGAAAACTTTTTTTGTTTTGAGCCTACTCCAAATGGCAACAGTTCTTAGGAAATCAATTTTTGAATTCAAATTTGTTTACTTCCAGTTTCACTTTGAATTTTGTTCGACTTTTCACCATCTTTCTGGCGACGTATCCCCTTTTAACGGCCGTTGACCTTTGTGTATATTATGACCCTCATGTCTACTAACAATTAATATCCAAAAGTTTGGTCTTGAAGTACAACTTCTGGTTTTATAAAGAGTTCAAAATGACAGGATTTTTGCACTTTTATAATGGATCTTACTATACTCAATAATGCATGGTGTAACTTGATTGTTGACATGACACGGTGTGATCTGGCATACTAAAACACGTCAGTACCCCTTCAGAGTTCTATTTTTATTTGAAAATGAAAGTAGAAAAAGGTATTTATAGAAACATGTTTAATTGTGCAGATGAAATGTGGTGCATGTGGTGCTATGGGTCACATGAGAACGAATAAAGAATGTCCGATGTATAACAAGACGGGTGGTTCCACAGCGCCGGTACAGGTTGCCATGACGGAAGAACAGGAAGAGGAAGAAGAGAAAAATTTACCGATCGCTGATCAGGAACTTATCAACGTAGAAGGAACCAAAATTAAACTCTCCAAAAATCTCCTGGTTCAGTAAGTCATTAAACATTTATTGTGAAAGTTGAATCTCCAATGTCTGAATCATTGTAAATTTTAAACGAAATTTTTTGATTATGAACAAAGTACTTCATTATGGTTATTATAACCTTACATAAGATCCTTGATCAAATGCATAAAAAAAGTTCTTTCTTCAAAAATTGAACTCCTCACACAAATACCAGTATGGAAGCTAATCATGACGCTCATGAGAATCAATCTTTTCGTACAAGTGGGTGGCACCAGGGTGTGTTCTTATGTGCCTAATCCACCAAAAGGTTGGTTTTGATTCATTATACTTAAGGGTGATTGCTGATAAAGTTTAATGTTGATGTATTTCAGTGCTGAGAGTTTAAAGAGGAAATCTCTGTTATTGAAATTCCCAAAACAAAATATAGAGAGTAAGAAGAAGAGAAGAATTGGAACAGTTATACATTGTGATTATCTAAAGGTATGGAACAACTTATTACCTTATATAGTTATTGTCCCATTGTCAGTGGGCAGCTACGATACCTCAGTAAGTAAGAATTTGGCTTGCTAACTCGCATGGTTCCCCTGGGCCTGGCAAGGACAGTATATAGTTGTTCGGATGATATGAAAAAATGAGATCCTATGTTTGTGTTGTGTACTCTTTCTTGACAGTTGGAATTTGGTTGTAAACTTTCTACAGGTCAGAATTTTTTTTTTTCCAATTTTGATAAAACTTGAAATATATGTTTATATCAAGATCTTGGTTCCTGTCAATATTTGCATGTATGTATGGTACTGCAACTTCATGGGTTATGGCCTCTGATTGTACATGTTTTGTGAACACAATTCTAATCTGATTTTGCTATAACTTAAAATATTTGTTTATAACCCAAAGATTGCGGGTCCTTTTGATATTGGCACATACAACACCATAACTTCCTGAATAAAACGTGTTTTTAGCTTGTGGACCTTCTAGAGATCACAAATATTATCAGATTTTAAAAACCGTTTAAACCAGGGCTTCCACTTCAAAATTTTCCCAACCGGTCATTTTTCTCACGGAGAAAGTGGTGCTATTTTAAGTACATAATAAGAAGCCAAAAACTACACGCTATTGGAAGGTCGATCGGCTTTAATTGGGTCAAGGACAGTCACACAAAAAGTCAATCTCACATCGACATTTATATACCCACCCACCTATCCCCTTAATAAATAAAAGAACACATGTAATCATCAATTATTATCATTTAGTTATTTATACATTCATAAAGTATAACAATAAAAAGATGCATTCATTTATCGAAAGTACAGTATTTTCTTAATTTGTTTACGACATCACCCGTATATACTCGTCGGGTTTTTACAGGATTTCCATTTCTGTAAAGCACGTGCCGCTTGAAATTCTGCAAGTGGTGGCCTCTTCATAGAAATTCTCATTAATTCGTCAAGATTTTTCATGCTCAAGGAACATCGTAACTTGGTTTTAATTATGTTTTGATCCGAGAATCACCGTTCTCAGTGCGTCCGTGACATATTCGGCGGTTGACTATTTTCTCCATACACGGGGAAAAAATAGTTCCGAATGATAAGCACACGTAAATAATTCAAAGTCATACACATGTACAATAATTAACATAATTCTTAAACTTATCAATTTATTAACTCGTATTGATATTTTGAGAGCTCAAATAATATCGTGCTAGTATTTTAACTCTATAACATGTAAAGACATTTGCACATATTTCAAAATGGCGGCGATCGTAAAAGCTGATTGTTTTATCCAAATGACGTCTATCAATTGTTATATAAAAGGAAAAAATGGATTAAAAACACACCTGGGAATACATCTTTTTGTGTGGGAATATCATATCTTAACCAAGGGAATATTTGTGACAATTTAGTAGAGAATTTACGGCCGACTTTTTTTTTCGGAGCGGAACTGTCATCCACGTGGGCCGATGTTGAAGAAAGGAGGTCGGATTCATTGACGGCGATATCGTCATCTCGCTTTCTTTTCTTTTGTTATTCTGGGAGGTGAGGAATTTCAACATTTTGAAATGATATAGAGAATGCTAGTAGCAATTCTGATATATCTATATCATTCGCAACGTTGATACGATTAACTCTTGTAATCAAGTGAAGACATCGAAGAAAATGTTTTAATTTGTTTGATGTTCAAACAGTGAATTGCCGCACGAGCGATGAAAGTCAGCAAATATGCTGTAACAACAACTCAACATAAAGAATGATCACTAATTGTAAAACAAAACACACCTAATTAAATTGATTACATGTTGAGCCTTTAATCTGTTTGATGTTGCTCCTCCGTTAATTGTGATTAGAGCAATATACACAAGGATAATTGATTGGCAGTGGTTTCCATTCGTGGGCTACTAAACACTGTTAATTTTATTATACCCGATAGTTTACATCAAGCCACGCACGGAGTTTCGTCGTCTCCCGGATTTTATGATTTAGCACAAAATATGCTATTTTTCCGGCGTGCAAAATGACCTACGGGTCTGATCCAGATTCGGTCATTTTCCAAAGCCGTAGGTCCCGACCGGCATATACGGCCGAAATGGAATCCATGGTTTAAACATATCACTGTTACAACATATGTGGTTATATCCGAAAATAAATCTTGGTTCCTTTTGATATTGATGCAAGTGAAACCATAAAATCCTAGATTATGGCCACTTATTGTACAAAAATGTGGGTGTATCCTGCAGGCAACTGCTTGTTAATGTTATTCATTAATTAATTCATTCATTCACACATTCATTTTATTTATATTTGCTGATATTTTATTGATATTTATTTATATAGAAACCGAAACAATCATCCAACAGAAGAAGAACAGATCCATTAGTAACGTTATCAACTATATTTGAAAGTGTACTTAATGAACTTAGAGCTATACCCAATGTAAGTGTTCTAGTAATATTCAAAATCTTATGAAATGAAATATAAGTAATGCTGTAATGTTTATGAAAAGAAATGTAAGTAATGTAGTAAAATTTATGAAAAGAAATGTAAGTAATGTAGTAATATTTCAAACTTTTATCAAAATATTGGTGCAGGACAGAGGAACAATGTCTAGTCAATTGGATGGCACAAAAAACTGAGGTTCTGTAATTAGCATGCATGTAAAAAATCTCTTGGCAATTGAAATTTGAAATAAAAGATAGCCATAGTACCCCCGTCCTGAAAATTTATCTCATATCACATTGTATGGTGTATGCCCATCTTCAAGCTTAGTCAGTAGGACGTTAAACCCCATTTCATTCTTTTAAGAGAGAGAAAGAGAGAGTCCACTTGACACAAACTAGGTCATTTTGGGACCAACATATGGTTTAATTTTATTTCAATAATTCACTTGCGCTTATGGGTCTTTAGCAGTGGGAGGAAACCAGAGTACCTGGAGAAAACCCACGAGGTTGGACAGGCGACCCTACTCCTTGCCACGTACAACCAGGGATTCGAAACCACGCCAGTTGACTTAATGGCAGGCCGTGTGATACAGCGAGCGCACGCTAACCATTCGGCCACCTGCCACCCCACCTCATTCCTTTGAAGTCATATCTTATTCACCTCTGCGCTGTTTGTGTTGCGTTTTCTATTTGTCAGTTATCACATCTCATGAACATTAATATTTTATTTTCAAGACTCAACCGTTTTTGTTTCCTGTAAATCCAAAAGAAGTACCAGACTATTATCGTGTTGTGAGAAAACCTATGGATTTACAGTCGATTAGAGAGGTAATACTAAAAAATTTTTTTAGATCATTAACAATCTTTTAATAACACTATAAACCGCAGATTGCCTCGTTCGGCATTTCTGTCCAAACGAGGTAAAACAAATGCCTCGTTGTCTGGAGTTCCAAAACGAGTTTTTTTTTAAATTACCCTGTTTTTGAAACGAGGTATTTTGTTCAGAACGAGGCTTGGTAAAAATGCCTCGTTTACTAAACGTGGTTTTTTCAAGATAGTTATTAGCAGTATTTCCTATCAGCGAATTTGTAAAAATTAAAATTTATGTTATTTAATACGAAAATAAAACCAGTCCAAACTATGATATTATAATCAGAGAAATAGACAAGACAAGAATACACGGCATAGATGTAGGTGTAAAGCAACATCAGCTACCTTGATTGATTTATTGGCCCAATCAGTTATAGGTGTTAAGAAATAACTGTGGTGTTGTGACAATTTATTGGGGCCAATAAATTAATCAAGGTAGTTATGTGTCTGCAATAGTTTTGCACCTAACTGATATCGCAGACAACAAATTAGTGTTTATTTGGTCTAAATACAACAAATAATCCATTCTTATTAATCAAAAAAGCATATAATTTCATTTCTTATTTCCAATACGCCAGTTTATTATTTATATTTATTGTAAAACAATAACTTGACTATAGCATTGACTGTTTCTGTTGAAACCCCATAACATTGCACAAAATGTTATTGGAGCAAAATTACATAAAAGCGCAGCGATGAATTTGTTGGCTTATACCAATTAAATAGGAAATAAAGTACAGTTGTTTCTTAACACCTATAGTCAAGTTATTTCATTTCTTATTTCCAATACGCCAGTTTATTATTTATATTTATTGTAAAAAATAACTTGACTATTATAGCATCGACTGCTTCTGTCGAAACCCCATAACATTGCACAAAATATTATTGGAGCAAAATTGCATAAACGCGCTGCGATGAATTTGTTGGCTTATACCAATTGTCAATTAAATGGGAAATAAAGCACAGTTATTTCTTAACACCTATAGTCAAGTTATTTCATTTCTTATTTCCAATACGCCGGTTTATTATTTATATTTATTGTAAAAAAATAACTTGACTATAGCATTGACTGTTTCTGTTGAAACCCCATAACATTGCACAAAATATTATTGGAGCAAAATTACATAAACGCGCAGCGATGAATTTGTTGGCTTATACCCATTGTCAATTAAATGGGAAATAAAGCACAGTTGTTTCTTAACACCTATAGTCAAGTAATTTTTTTACAATAAATATAAATAATAAACTGGCGTATTGGAAATAAGAAATGAAATTATATACTTTTTTGATTAATAAGAATGGATTATTTGTTGTATTTAGACCAGATAAACACTAATTTGTTGTCTGCGATATCAGTTAGGTGTAAAACTATTGCAGACACATAGCTACCTTGATTAATTTATTGGCCCCAATAAATTGTCACAACACCACAGTTGTTTCTTAACACCTATAACTGATTGGGCCAATAAATCAATCAAGGTAGCTGATGTTGCTTTACACTTACATCTATGACGTGTATTCTTGTCTTGTCTATTTCTCTGATTATATCATAGTTTGGACTGGTTTTATTTTCGTATTAAGTAACATAAATTTTAATTTTTACAAATTCGCTGATAGGAAATACCGCTAATAACTATCTTGAAAAAAACACGTTTAGTAAACGAGGCATTTTTACCAAGCCTCGTTCTGGACAAAATACCTCGTTCCAAAAACAGGGTAATTTAAAAAACCTCGTTTTGGAACTCCAGACAACGAGGCATTTGTTTTACCTCGTTTGGACAGAAATGCCGAACGAGGCATTCTGCGGTTTATAGTGTAATATTACTATACCCCATTTAAATCATTAACAATGTTTATTGCTTTTAGAGAGCTAATACTACTATATCCAATCTACTTGAAATCAGACCTATCCAATGGCATCTAGAGTTGATTATGGTCTTGTTTTGTTAATAAATGTCTAATTGATCATTTATATAACATATAAGGCCTGAAAAGAAAGATGAGGAATATAAACAGATTAAACTCAAGAGCGTAATGCCTGTTCAACAATCTTTTATTTCCTTTGCCATCTATTTTGAGACTTGAAGTAGCATTTTCATGTCAAAATTTAATGGTCTATATTAAAAGCGAAAATGAATGAAAAAAACTACTTTCAAGTTTCTAGACATTTAAAATTTGATATTAAATGTACCATAATTTCTTACTATACCAGATTTGATTTTAATTTAATATTTAAGCAGATGTTTATTATTGATTATATTATAATGATATGTATATTTGTATTTAAACAGAATGTGAGAAATAAGAAATATAGATCAAGAGAAGATTTTTTAGCTGATATAAATCAAATTGTAGAGAACAGTAAAATGTATAACGGTGAGTTTAGAAGGTCATGTTTGATATTCTTTCGAGCTGCTCTCCTTGAGGTGGCGGCGGAATGGTCTGTCATTGAGTCAAGTGGTATGCTTTTAAATTCTCAAGAAGTAGGGTTGCCTATCCATCCTCAGGGGTTTTCTCTGGGTCCAACGGCTTAAGACCCCTACGCACAAGCAATATTTTGAAATGACCTAGTTTGTATCGAGTGAACATTCATACACATTGATCCTTCCAGTAACACACAGGTCTAAATAATAAAGTGACCCATTAAGGAAATGTTTTTAACTTGGGTGGCCAGAAGGACCAAATATGAGCAGCAGTATGGCTTTCCTTCCGATCTGGTTAAAGTGCAAATCCTATTTCGTTTTTGACGTTTGGTGCACGAACTGTGGGTAATAAATGTCTGATGTCATAGGGTCAAAAGCCGCTCGTATTTCCCCAGACGCGCCCTTCCACTACAACCTGTAAGATCTTCATGTAGTGTAGGCCATTGAAAGAACAGAAAAATGAAACGATATATAGATTTTTATTTTAATCAGATAAGCTTTCCTTCTGTATTGACTGGCATTCAATTGACACCACGGCCACAGTGGCTCAGTGAGTAAGACATTGGCTTATTTACTTTGATTTCTTGTGTTCGACCTAAATACTGAGGTCCTGTGTACACATTGGCAAACACTTAAAAAACATTGACACTTGCAGTTTGATATCAGTGCACTGCTGTAGTGCTGTTGTCCACTGCAGAACAGTAGGATGCTAAACTTGTGTTCATTGTTTCAGGTCCAAGACATACTTTAACTGTGACATCGCAGATGATGGTAGATCATGTGTTGAAAAGATATGCAGAGGTAAGCATTGTTCTTAATATTTGAAAATCTGAGGCTTCATTTTAAAAAATGAATATGGTCTTTCCAGTGGCCAAGAGCTGTAATTTGTTCTCAGAATTTAACTCTCATCCAATGAAAAGGCTGCAATATATTAAGGATGCAACCTTGTACAAATTTGTATTAGTATTTAAACCCTAAGCCCTCTGCTCCGACGGGGCTACTGAAGATGGGCATATGCCATACAGTGTGCTTTGAGGGAAATTTTGCCTGGACAGTGGCGCTACAGCCTACTCTTATCTCAAATTCCAACTGCCAAAGGATCTTTTACAAGCATATCAATGTGTACATGGGACTTTAGATTTGTGTATCATCTGAATGACTATACCAGGCCCTCAGTCCTACACCACTGAAAGGATGAACCAAGCTGAAAAATCTTGATGAATTTTCTTGGCCAATGCAAGTTAGCGTCTTACTCAGTTAGCCACCATAGCTTTCAACCGCTGGAAAGACCTCAACCTTGTCAGTGATGTAGGATTGAGGGTCCTGCAAGAGACTATGTGAAGTCATTGGGATGGGATAGCAAACGGAGCCCTTAATATTCAGAATTTTCGAAATTAAGAGAGGGCCGTATGGACAGTGATGAACAGCAGTTTTAAATAGATTTAAACTCTTGTATTTTACAGAAAGAACAGAAGTTGATGAGATTAGAGGCGGCCATCAACCCATTATTAGACGCGAACGACCAGAAAGCTTTATCTTATATCTTTACTCATATTGTAGACCAGATTAAAACAGTTGAAAATGTAAGTAGCAGTCTTCTCCATTCAGTGCCAATATTTCACATAAAATATGCCAACAATTCAGATCCATTTACTCCAACATTTCATGTGCGCAATTCAAGTGCAAATGCTCCAACATTTTGTGTGCAAATACTGTAAAATTTCAAACATAAATATGCCACAATTTCAGATACAGAGACAAATACTACAACATTTTGGGTTCAATTCTACCATATTTTTTATATGATACTCCAGCTTTTCTACCTTTTGAGTAAAATGCACCAACATCTATTACTTAAGAGTTCTATGTAATACAGACACAGTGTAAAGACCTCAGATTCTGTGTTTGATTGATAGATCAGTAGATTTGCTTCTAATTTATAGAAGATTTTACTGTAGCCAGGGTTTTGTTTAATAAATGACCCAATTGAAAATTTATTTGGTTAGGAAATGTAACACTTGTAAATTTAACACACGATTGAAGAACGATGCCCAGTTTACAGTTTAAGTCAATATAACATTGATATATACAAAACTGGATCCAATTCGTCCTTCCGTTCTACAACACTAAGCCCTGATTATAGGTGATTTTACAAACCAATCAAAAACATTTTACTTGCCAGTCTTAACGTCATTGTTTACTTTCACCTTAATAATCATATACTATTCAAAAAAAGTAGGGGATATTTGATTTTGGGGGCATAATACTAAAATATGCAAATGACTACGAAAAAAGTCACTATAGAACCTAACAGAAGAAACATTTCCAGTTACATGTGACGCCCAAACGCACCAATAGCTACCGCATGGAATGCAGGTGATGCTTGGGATCATCATGGGGGTCCAACCAAAGATTTGCACGTTCTCGTTGTTGGGTTTTGCTCCTGTTTGCTCACTACACTTATTATTTTAGCGTTTTCCGAGATTCTATCCGGATTATCGCCCTTATTGTTGAAATTGTTTGACGTTCTAACATCTGACGTCAACTGGCAGACTATCGCCATTGAAGAGACGACCATTGTCAAGATCGGTCGCATTATTTCTGTTACCTCTTTTTTTTCAAATCATTTTTAGTGAAGCCTGTACCATAACAGGCCCGGGACTGTACAGCGCAGTGGACGCTTACGGCTGGCCCCCGGATCCATTCACTTGATTTGATATTTTTCGCAGGTTAATCTTGTAGGTTTTTGTTTTTCGTGTAGTGCGGTCCTCCTGCACTTACTATTAGAGTAGAGTTTTAGCCCTTCGTACTGCAGAATGTTCTTGTTGTCGGGTTTTGCTCCTGTTTGCTCACTACACTTATTATTTTAGCGTTTTCCGAGATTCTATCCGGATTATCGCCCTTATTGTTGAAATTGTTTGACGTTCTAACATCTGACGTCAACTGGCAGACTATCGCCATTGAAGAGACGACCATTGTCAAGATCGGTCGCATTATTTCTGTTACCTCTTTTTTTTCAAATCATTTTTAGTGAAGCCTGTACCATAACAGGCCCGGGACTGTACAGCGCAGTGGATGCTTACGGCTGGCCCCCAGATCTATTCACTTGATTTGATATTTTTCGCAGGTTAATCGTGTAGGTTTTTGTTTGTCGTGTAGTGCGGTCCTCCTGCACTTACTATTTGAATGTTACAGTCATTGTGGCATTGAATTCCAGGGTGGAAACATCAGTTTAATTGTTTTAGTGACCAGAAAACAAATTTTGATATGCGTCGGCTTACCCAAAATGAAAGGTTACATGCCCTTGGCATGCTACAGATCGGCACAACACAGGCGGTGGCGCGGACGATGAATATTTCTCAATCTGTCATAAGCAGGCTATGGTCCAGATACCGTGATACACAATCTGTACAGGACAGACCACGCTCAGGTCGACCAAGGGCGACAACTCAAGCCCAGGATCGATTTATCCGTACCTTGGCCTTGAGAAATCGTGTCATCACAGCAAATCAGATCAGCGCTCGTCTTCAAACAGACACTGGTGTGAGAGTGAGTGGCCAGACGATTCGGAATCGACTGCATAGGGGTCACCTTCGCGCCCGACGTCCTCGCGTGATCCCTTGCTTGAGAGATCATCACATTCAGGCAAGACGTCGTTGGTGTAGGAATCGTCAACACTGGGATAATCGACGCTGGAGCAATGTGATGTTTTCAGATGAGTCAAGGTTCACTGTTGATTTTTTGGACAGGAGGGTGTGGCGTCGTCAAAACGAGTGCTTCCAAGACGTTAACGTCATCAGACATGATCGATTTGGGGGTGGTTCTGTTATGGTGTGGGGAGGCATCACTGTTGCTGGAAGAACGGCTTTACATGTTGTTGCAGGGCGTGTTACAGGCCAGTACTACCGGGACAACATCTTGGCAGTCCATGTTGTGCCGTTCGCACGACGTCATGGCCGCCGTTTCATCTTCCAGGATGACAACACAAGATGTCACAGGGCCAGGATCGTTACAGGTTACCTCCAACAAGAGGTTACGTCAAGGTCAACAACGTCTTGCCAATGTCCAAGAACTTGCTGCTGCGTTGCAACAGGAATGGGACAATCTGGACCAAAATGACCTTAGACGTCTCATTAGGAGTATGCCACGTCCGATCAATGCTTGTTTGGCAAACAGAGGAGGATTTACCCGTTACTGACTTTGTTGTGATGCTGTGGTAACTTTGCTGTTTGACCCCGGGTATCATTTTACCCTTATAATGGTCAGTCTGTGCCTTACTTAGTCTAACGATCATTTGGAATAAATCGATGAATGTGAACTTCATTTCATTTTGTCATTTGTTTCTTCGTCAGTTTCATTAGGTGACTTTAATAACACTTAAAAATCAAATATCCCCTACTTTTTTTGAATAGTATAGTTGCAATAAAATGTGAGAGAGAGAGAAATGGGGATATCTCGGCAAGGATGGGGTAAATTAAACAAAAAAATTAACTGTAGTTGAGCTTATGTGATCTTGCAGTGTATATTTTTAGATTTGACCCAAACCAACAGTTATATAATGATAAAACACAAAGATAAGGCAGTTTACATACATGTGTTATATTTCAGTCTTGGCCATTTCAACACCCAGTCAACAAGAAACAGATTAAAGATTATTATGAAATCGTCAAGAATCCAATGGATTTCGCAACCTTAGCAAAGGTAAGAATACAATTATCAATTCCTTAAAGTAACCCACATTTCAGCCCAACAACAGTCCAATGAGTCCCAAAAACTAAACTGGTGTGAGTAGGATCGTGAGCCCAGTCACAATTCTGTCAATACTGATAATGGAGATATTGTGATTAGAATCATGGTCAATATAATTAAACATGGTCAATATATTTCAGCTGTCATGGATGTTTGATGTACTCTTTTATTCAGTTGGCACATGCACTGAAGCCAATTACAGCATTTTCGGATTCGGTTGATGCATGCACTGTAGCTCGAAATTCCTCTTTTCACTCAATTGACACTATTGATGGGATTGAGAGTATTTTAATTCCAGTGCATTCAATCGAATATCCCCCTTAGAAAAACAATTAAATATTCATAACAAAGAACACAGGATATCACATGGATGTAACTACTACTGTGTTATTTAGTAACTTGTTATATATCTGTATATGTTAAGTCGTTGCTAAATAACAGAGAAGTAGTTATATCCATATCATGTGTTATTTGTTAAGATTGCAATAGATAAGAAAACTAGTCTAATATAGAACCACCTAATAATGGTGTTATGGTGTAGTTGAACATGTAACAACAAGCCCAATAGAGATCCTACTTATTGTAAGGTTCTGGTGTGATACTACTACTCCAGCAATAATAAAAAGATGTAACGTAATAAAGAAGAGTAGTCTCCCTTTACATAGTTCATCGCTTTGGTTATTAATGTGACTTTAATATCAGCTTCTGATATTCATTGTTAGTACCAGCATTGTAATAATGAATTTTACTTGACTATCATTTTTTCATGGATTCACATTTTTCCTCCCTGTAGATCCTTCTGTTGACCACTTTGGCATCGAAGACCCCCTTAATTATATCACAATTTTATGGACCCCTAAGGAGTTTTGTCAATGAATTAACATAACTTGACTATCATTTTTCATTGATCCCCTTTTCCCCCTTAGACCCCGTTTCTGTAGACCCCAGGTTAAGCTACCTTGCCATAGCGTAATATTTACACACAATGACCTGTAAATTAATTGGTTAACTTGTAGACTTTGTTTTAATCTTTGTTACAAATCTCTGTCGATAAAATCAATGGCACTTCTAAAAGTATGATTTATAAATTGTATTTATTCTGTGTGTAATATTGATGTGTGATTTATTATAATTTCGATCAGGATGTAACCTCTTAGTCTAAGGTATGCATCGGACTAAATAAACATCCTGGTATTTGTACAAGTATAGTTTGTATATCTGGTTGTAGTAATATGTTGTATATATGGATTATAATGCTTACTCTCTGTCTAGTAAAGATTCTATATATGTCTGAATTTGTGTATCTTATATAAATTGAGTAAAGAAAGGGGGGAGGGGGTGATAACCCCATGTTTTAATAAATTGACCACCTGGCATTTCAAACTTAAAGGGTGTGTGACTCAATTCTTTGGAACCTTAAAATAGATGAAAATGTGTCTAAAAGCACATTCATGTAATATGAGTGTATATAAATAACATGATTTACATTCAAGTCTTGATTTGAATCTTTTTGTTATTTCTAATCAATTATGATCTGTGATATATGTGAACAGTCCAAATTAAACAACAGTTGTTTGCACCTGCTTAGTCCATTCTACAAGTTTTTATTATGTCGTTTGTGAATCAGCTATTACTAATTTCTTCCACATTGTCCTATTTGTAGGATATGTTTTTCTAGGCTCATTACAAATGGCACTCAAAACCATAGAATACACAACCCATGTACTTATTTTGAAATGTTCCTTGTTTCTTAAATATTAGATATATGGATCCCTTATTTTCACGGCAAGATAACATCACCAATATTGATCGAAATGGACCAATATTAAATTCTGATTCGTGTTTTTAATTTTTAATTTTAAGGGCAATGTAGAGTTAGAGATTTACCTCCTTTAAAATCTATATTGTACTACTGTTGCGCAGGGATATTTGAAATATGTTACGTAATGAAGTTGTAATAATGTTATATGTTGCTTTATTATTATATGGATTATGGATAACTATGCTTACTGTCTGTCTCTCATAGATTCTGTTTATTACAGAAAAACCTAGTATTTGTTGTTGATTTTAATAAGCACTTTGACTGAATAGAGTCTAATATTAGCTTAGTGAGTAAGGTGATGGCTAGCTAACCTGGAGGTTGAGTGTTTGACCTCTATGTTGACTGAGAAACTTCATCAGGATTTTTCAGCACGGTTTCCTATTTTCAGTGGTGCATGACGGTAGGCCGGACAAGGGGACAGCACATTGTCAGTCGTTGGTATGTGAACATTGTATCATGAGGTCTTTCATTTGAGTCAACTGTTGAGTTTTCGATTCCCGGTTGTATGTGACAAGGAGTGGGATCCCCTGTCAAACCCAGTGGGTTTTCTCTAGGTCCTCCGGTTTCTTCCTACTGCTAATTAAAGACCCCTATGCGCAAGCACATTGTTGAAATAAAATTGAACCATTTGTTAGTCCCAAATGACCTAGTTTGTGTCGAGTGGAAGCCAAATCCTATTCTCTCTCTCCATTAAATCGCGAGATTAGAGAATATTTGACTGTCTTATCGTCTACTAACCTATTTCGCATGTACTAACCATAATAAGTCTGTAAATCAAATTGTGTAAGCCATCACCAAGGGCTAGAATAACAACCAGGAGAACTTCATCAACACGATATTAAATAGACAATTCATGCCACAAGGCAATCAAGTAGATTTAAGTTACCATTTTGAACTGCTTAGCATAATCATCATCAATAAGATTTAATTTCCACAGCAACATGAGATATGGTTGACATATATACTGAATTTTAAAGAGACTTAAACTCTGTTATTGTATCGTATTAATAAAAGGCAAAATATAGAGACATCTAGAAAATAAATCTTATCAAAAAGTTTCTTCAAGTCAATCAAATCCAGTACTGGTAAGAGAAGCTGTGATGGCTCACAGTAAGACCATGTTCTATCCCAGTGTTGCCTGAGAAAGTTCATTAGGAATTTCTGGCATGGTTCCCCCTTTTTTAATGGTGTAGGACGAAAAGCCTGGCAAACGATAATGTATAGTCATTTGGATGGGACAAAAAACAAGGTCCGGTGAACAAATTATCTTGCATGTAAAAGAAACCTTGGCAGTTAAAACTTAAGATAAATAGTAGGCCATACTGTCGCTGTCCTGGTTAAATTCTCTCATCATACCACACTGTATGATGTATGCCTATCTTCATAAGCCCAATCGCACCAGAACAGTAGGATGTTACTTAAACCCCATTTCGTTTTCATTTAACCATTGTGTCCCTTTAAAATCCACACATAAATTTTGTTCTTATTGTCCTAATTATATGCTGATTCATTTTATATCTTTGGAGTTTATTTGATAAATAACTGTTGTATAGATTTATATTTTGATATGTAATCAGATAATTTTACGTCACTAGACATTCAGGAAATGGAAGAGAAATGGCTAATTTAAGGATTTATTTTTTGAGTCTGGTGATCAGTGAGTGAGGATTAACAAATTTAATGTAGCATATAGGATTTATTTTACAAATGCAAATTGATGGAAAATGAAAGATTAAAGGAAATGAGACAATCAGCATGTCGTTTATATTGTATTGTCAATTTGAGATAATGGGGAATTTTACTTATTCATGGTCTTTAAAGTATGAATGTGCCATTTGCATTTTTTGCTGAAATGTCAAATTTCTCGCTGCCTAATCCATGCTAATATGATTATTTGATATTTTACATAGAAAAAGAAAAACTAATTAGATAATGTCCCGACTTGGATCCAATCAGATTTTAAAAAGGCCTCTTCGATAAATGTTTGCAGACAACAAAATGGTGGCAGGTACATATATGTTGCGAGGGCAGGCAGCGTAGAGCAACGGTATTTAAATTCCATAAGGCCTCTCAATAAATGTTTGCAGACAACAAAATGGTGGCAGGGTTAAATTACATATATGTAGCGAGGCAGCGTAGAGCGATGAGATTTCAATGCCAAATATCTTTCTGAATACTGAACAGAAATGAACTATTTTTAACTGCTTTTCAGGCCTAAAGAAAGACGCCTGCGGCCTGCAATAGGCAAATTTAGCTCTGCATGCTGACATTTAATATCTATCTACTTTTTAAAACAAAAAACAACAACCTGAAATCGATATATCATTTATGAAAATGCTGCTGGATACGTACCTAAAGCTAATTCTCATTGATTTGAATTCTTTCACCATTTTTATCCAGTTCTGAGTGCGTTTGGGTTTTTTCTCTCATAATCTGAGCCAATCAATCTTGTTGACATGTTCTTTGTGACAATTACCTGAACTTGAGAAATTATGTGTATCAAGACTTCATAGCCATTACGATCGTATTGACAAATAATGCAATTCTTGTCAAGGTTTGACAAGCGAAATGAATTGCTTGTTAATTTGGTCGAAGACTACAACAATGTATACAAGTCTCGATGCAGATAAAAACTGAAATAGCAAGATTTTAATGAAAGGTATTTCATCTTACGGTAGTTTTTTTATTTAAAGCATGTTATGACATTTACATAAGGTTTAATTGAATAGCGGAGTTCTTTTTAGCGTGTTACGATATTTACGTAAGGGATTAATTGAGTGTGATAACCATTTGATTTGTTGATTTAAAGTTGATTGATTGATTGACCAATCAGTTTGATGGATGTGGGTTTGGGTGATCTAGTGGTTCAACACATGGGTGTGAAACCATAAGTCATAGAGTCAAATGGTGTGATTTCAACAAGAAGGGGAGGGTTTCTTCCCATTGCCAAAGACCCCTACGTCAGTGCATGCAAATTATTTAAATAAAATGAACCATATATTAGACACAAAATGACCAAGTTTGTGTAGAACGTTTAAATCCATTTCTCTCTATCACTTGAATGATTTTGGGCAGTGGTATTAATATACCATTTCAGAACTTAAAGGTTCCATTGTTTAAACAGAAAAATTTGATTTACGTTTAAGCTGCTAATCGGCTCCAAAAAAAAAAAATGGGTTTAATATCCTTTGGTTCAATAAAGAGGACACCATCTTGCTTCATGCATTTTCTCCGGGTTTTCTTTTTTTGGCTCAAAAAGACCATGACGCACAAATGAATTATCAAATTAAGATTGACCATATTGTCATTAGTCTCTCTCTCTCTTTCTCTCTCTCTCTCTGTCTCTCTCTCTCAATAAAGCAATGAACCAAAGATTAGAGTTAATAGTAATAAATCAATGTCAATGTAAAACAAGGGATGAGTTAATCATAGTCCACAAGTTATAAGTGATTCCTACTGCTGGCCTTGTTGATACATATTATACTGGACAATCTGTACTCTATATATTTATCTACTTGTTCATCTTAACCTCAATCCTATAATTATTGTTACTGTAATTATATTGTTTCTTTTGTCTCACTGTGTAATTGTCTTACAGTTATATTGTCCCACGCTTTTCTGAGAAAGCAAGGAACTATTAGAATAGGTTCATCCATCTTTCTCGAATTGTTTCACAGCGGTGATGTGATAGCCTTCTTTTAACACTGCCTGACCTCCTGAAGGGCACAATTTTATCTGATTTTGATGCAACTTAAAATGTATGTTTATATCAAAATGTTCCTTTAGATATTGGCACTTGTTGGACTGTAACTTGATGAATTATGGCACCTGATTACACAAAACATTGGATTATTCTTTAGCTTATCCGGCCATATCTTGCAAAATGTGAACATATCTTGCATGGCTACCACTTGCTATATTTGTTATAACATTGTCTTTATTCTTATTGTGCACTTACCAATAATTATCACCTAGATAAGTTTTTATATGACATCTATGTAACTTTTACACAGATCCAGTTATTATTGTCATTATTCATCTTGTGTACTTAGTAATAATTGCAGTATAAGACATGTATATAATTTTTACATATCAATATAATTATGGTTATTATTGTAAAGGTAACATTTATCTTTCTATTGTAAAGTTTTTGACATTAACAGCTTCATTTGTTAACAGTTTGTCTTATTTAAAATCCACATTTCTGCACTGAAATCAAAATTGTTGTAACTATTAGATCTATAATTTTAACACAGATATTTCTTTTGACATAAGCTCTTTACATGTAGGTCATATTTTTTTTTTCATCAAAATATACTTCCAACCACTTGATTTCTTTATATACGCCCACATTTTCATCTGGACATATTATGTCATTGCCTCAGTCCGTCCATCCATTCATAATTCTTTTCATGTTTTATTTATTAGTGGACACTCAACAGGTCACAATTTTTATCTGATTTTGGCGAAGCTTGAAATAGAGGTTTAATTTATATCCCAAAGATTTCTGTTCCTAAGATATTACTTTTGACATAAGCTCTTTACATAGATAAATGAATTAAAAATATATAAAGGCAGTATATGAAATATTAACATTTATCCAGATATACATACATGTAACAAACACTTTTATTTTTTTTGTAATAATTTAAAGTTTTAGAATTTTATATAGAGACAAAAGTAGTGAGAGCTAATAACTTGTCCAGATGTCATCACATTAAGTGACAGCGTATATTTACGGCTGATTAGTTTGATACAGTTAGTGTTACATTATGATCAGATTTGTTACTTGTTGAAAAAAAACTCTCACATTTCCTGCAATTTGTCTATCAATGGGGGAAGGGGGGTGGATAACCGAATGGTTAGCACGTGTGTCCTGTATCTTAAAGCCTGTCATTGAGTCAACTGGCGTGGTTTCGAATCCCTAGTTGTAAGTGACAAGGAGTAGGGTCGTCTTTCCAACCTCGTGGGTTTTCTCCGGGTCCTCCGGTTTATTCCCACTGCTAAAGACCCCTACGCGCAAGTGAATTATTGAAATAAAATTAAACCATATGTTAGTCCCGAAATGACCTAGTTTGTGTGGAAAGGATGTTAAACCCCATTTCTCTCTCTCTCTCTCCATCAATGAGAAGAGAATTAAACTTATGGTAAACCGTGATAAGTGTATGCGATAAGTGTATGCGTGTACAACTGATTTGGGGAGCCATGGTGGCTCAGTAAGACTTGTGCTAGCTAACCTGTGGTCCCTGTGATGGTTGAGAAAGTTCATAGGGGTTTTCCGGCGTGGTTCACACGTGTCGGTAGTGCAGGGTAGAGAGTCTGGCAATGTACAAGGTAAAAGGACCCTTGGCAGTTGGAATTCGATATAAAAGTAGGCCATAATGCTGCTGCCTAGGAAAAATTTCCATCAAAGCAAACTGTATGTTGTATACCCATCTTCATTAGCCCAATAGTGGCAGAACAGAAGGACATTAAATCACATTTCAATCACATTTCATTTCATACGTGATTTTGTTGCTTTAAGTGAAATATATGTTCTTATTCTCCCCAAAACATTCCAGCTCTTTATTATTAAGACCAATTCGATCATAGTTTTTAGTTGGTCCTTTGAAGAAGTGGTCTGTCACCAACTTCTTCGTCTGATTGAGTTGGGCGACCCATTGGTTGAACTAGTCCATTTTACATCATAGATTTGTACAGGCACTAGGTGTTGGGTCCGATGGTTTTCTCCCACTGCTAAACAACTTCTTGGGAGTATTGGACTAAGTAGGAGGATTAACCTTGTCAGAATTTGACTGTCAAATATTTTAAGATCTCTTTTAAGTTTCAATTTTAAGATCTCTTTTAAGTTTCAATTTTAAGATCTCTTTTAAGTTTCAATTTTAAGATGTCTTTTAAGTTTCAATTTTACTAGGATTTTCAAGAACATCATACCATTAATACCTTGAAAACATTTACAAACATCGTGGGTTTTCATTAAAACCTTATTTCACTTAAAATCTGGCATTTTTTTTTTGTGAAATATTGATTTTTCGAGAAAGAAAAACATAATTTTCTTTCTTAAATTTCTAGATTGCATGATTTTGCTTTGGAATAGCATTTTACTTGAAATATAGATAATTATTTAATTAAAATGTTGACAGATGTTTTACACATGAGGAGAGACATGCATTGAGTGGCTGACAGAAATAATATATCATCCAAGATTGCCACATTCATCGAGTACATCTTAATTCTGTTATACTATAATTATATTCTTTTTCTTCAGAACTGTGAACGTCATAAATACCATAATCGTGATGAATTTATTGAGGACGTCGAGTTGATCTATACCAATAGTTTGACGTATAATGGTGCTAATAGTACATTCACTGCTGCTGGGCGCAAAATTGTAGAAATAGCAAAAAATAATATTCAAGAGGTAAGTATGTGGGATTTTTTTAACTAATAAAATTTTGAAATGACACGTACATACCTTGTGCTTGATGATAATGACAAAAGGATATATCTTGTTGAAACGTTGCTCTTTGCTAGTGATTTTTATGCATGTTATTTCAATGTCCCATTTTCAATAACCCAGTCACAGCAGAACAGTAGGACCTTAAACACCATTTCATTGTTCTCATATCACCAAGTGCCTTACAAACAATAAATAAAATATTGTACCCAAATTTGATGTTCAATTGCCACATATATAGGAAATAAGATTAAGTGTAGTTTAACTTTGTATTTTTCTGCACCAATGGCCTGTATAGTGTACAGGGTACACTCATTTATTTATTGTGATCTAACTCATTTGTTGTACAGTGAGTGAACTCACACATTATACATTTGGCTCACATCTTGTACAGTGGGCCCAAAACATTCGTTACTAGCTATTTCTATTTGATCAGTTGATATTAAATATTTTTTTATTATTGTAGAGTGATGAGCACATCAATTCTTTAGAAACCGCTATTAGAGGTCGTCAAGAAGCTCAATTAGAATATGCTGATACTGATAGTATTATAACAGGATCTCTTAATCCAGATGATAGTATGCTTGGTAAGCTCTCTTTTTCTTATATAGTTACTTCGCTCTGGTGTGGTAATACATTGCCACCAGGCCTGTGCCACTCCTCGGTCCCAGCTACATGTACCCTACACACCAAATTTCAGCGTTGGGACAGCCCTCAACAGACAGACGACAGTCACAAATATTAGTATCTGAAGTGAACCTGGAACTACAACTAAAACCATTGTTGGAAAACTGTTCAAATCATAGAAAACTATTTGGTAGTTTATATATGAGTTTAGATTAGATTAAATTATTGAGTGTAGGTTTACAAATGTTGAGTAATTAACAGTAATAACTGAACATTTTTCAAGAAACTAAACAGTTATAGAAACCCAACTCTATCTAATTTACTGTAATTTATTATTGATATCTTACATGTTTTAAACAGATAATGAGAGTATGGATGGTGAAATGAGAGATATCGGAGATGATGATTTTGGTGGACCAAGTATATCAAGACAGGTAATAATGTTGTATAGACATAGGTATATATATATAATTCTCTAAATTATGAGAATATGTCCAGTCAATGTTGTGAAAGAGCTAATTTTCAAGCATTTTATTCCTTAAAGTGGAAGACTCATCAAGTTCAAAACATAATTGCTTTAAAAACAAGAGAGAACTTGACACAGTTCATCGGCATTGTTATCTTTATCATCATTGTCATTGTTATCTTTATCATCATCATCATCATTACATTTTATCTTCATCATTGATTAAAAGCATGCCAGAAATCATTCTGTCCAATTCATGTATCTCTGATTAATCAAAATTCCTTTCTTCTGGAGTTTCAAATATGATAATTGCTTAAAGGCTAACTGGATGGTTGCTAAATAGTTGAATGGCTAGATGATAGCTTTATTTTAAAGGCAATAGATTTGCTAGAGGCTTGCATGTAGGCTAGTTTGCATGTGTACCATATCTTTCTGAAAGGCTTGAGCGGTTGTTATATTTTAGGCCAGTTTGCATGAGTGCTATACCTGTTTTATAGACTAGAGGGTTAGGTGTGTGTGCATGCCATGTATTTTAGACTTTTGTGCATGAACTTGCCATATTTTAGAGTCTAGAGACTTGCTATATGCTAGACTAGTTTGCATGAGTACCATTAGCTATATTTTAAAAGCCAGAGGGTTGGTATATATATATATTAGCTTAGCTTGAATGAGTATCTTACCTGTTATAAAGGCTAGAGGCTTGCTATATTTTAGGCTAGTGTGCATGAGGATTCTGATTCTGAATTTGTTGATATAGAAAATGAGGATATTAATATAGATAATAACTATAGTCAGGTAAGCTTGTTGAATAATCACTGCACACATCATGTTGCATGGCAACACAGGTAAACTTGTTCAATAATCACCAAACATTAATAAGTTGCATGGCATTCTCTAATTAATTCACATGATGGTTTATTAATATGCTGTTATCTTTTTTGAATGGTTAACATGTGCATCATAAAGTCTGTCATTGAGTCCTGGTTTCTATTCCCAGCTTGTGGGTGACATGGAGTAGGATTGACTGTCTAACTTAGTCGGTTTCCTCTGTGTTCTCTCGTTTCCTCCCACCGCTAAAGACGGCAACTCACAGGCAAATTATTGAAATAAAATTGAACCATGTGTTAGGGCCTAAGTGACCTAATTTATGTCGAGTGGATATTAAACCCATTTCTCTTTCTCTTGCTAATGGTTATTATCTGATTATTGGTACATGTTTTGTTAAATCTTGGAAGAACCAGAAGACAATATGATTTTAATTATTTCTGATAATTACTTCATGGGTTGTTACTATTTGTCAGATTTAGTGTCGTCTAAATGCTGCCATTACCCTCAAAAGGATAGATGTGTGAAAACCATTCTTGACTGTTTTGGTCGTCTGTATTGTTGGCTGGCAACCTGTCTTTAGACGTAGAAATAAATATCTTATATTTATCAGATAAGTAGGGAATTTCAATAGCCACTTTAAGATTGGAAGAGTACAAATCGCTAGAGTACAAGTTGAGATAAAGTACACTGGTTAAAACAGAGTGTCTGGTTGGTTACCGGTTAGATCATGGAGAAGTTATTGTAAATAATTAGACCAGTTAAAGCAGAAATAATTTGATTAACTTATGGAAACCCAGGATGGAGTTTAACTCGTACATGGTCATCTTTTGAATCTTATATTACACACTTCCACATTTGTCAAATCTAAGGTTTGAAAACTCTAATTGTTCAATTAGTAAGATACCAAAATAACGTTTGTTTGTATGAGAGATAAACAATAGGTATTATTCAAGTCACTAAACAAAGATTGTTACAATTTTAATAGGGGGGTTGGATGGCCGAATGGTTAGCGTGCGCGCGCTGTATAATGAGGCCTGCCATTGAGTCAACAGGCTTGTCGAGTGGAAGTTAAACCCCATTTCTTTCTCTCACTCTATTTTAATCTTCAAGGACAAACATTGTTAGAATTTCTATATTAAAGGGGAAGTATGTAAGATTTAGATAAAGAGCTGATTTTATGTTAATAAATGTCTAATTAATAATTTAATAGGTCATCAGAAAGGCCTGCAATAGGTAGATTTAGCTCTTAAATAATGCATCTTTAATCTGCATATTTAACCATAACCTGGACCCTGTTTCTTGAAATCTTGGCCAAAGATAAAATCCAAATTTATAGTGGATACTTCAATTTTGAATGGCTAAGCCCTAAAATCAATCTATATCCAATGAAATTACTAAAATTTGGATTTTATCTTAGTTAAAATTAGGTGAAACAGGCTTCTCTTTAATTAATAAAGATAAATTAGTAGGTTTGCATGGACTAAATGCTATTTTAAGCATGTTATTGTAAACAATTAGGTCAATTAAAGCAATAATGTTGTTGTTGTGAATATACCACATTGTTATATCATCGTTACCTCATACTCTTATGTTACGTCTCCACCCCTTTACTTTTATACTACTTAATCAATTTATTTATTAAATCATCCAAGATGTGTTTCATTTATAACAGCCACCCAAAAAAATCACACACTAAACCATTTTCTTCATTAGTTTTAACATCTAATGTAAAAATCTGAAATGAATTAACTCTCCTGCTTTTAATCTTGAGTAAAAAAATAAATCTCATGACATCATTTGTGCGTGAAGTTGTACCCGATTCCCAGAAGGCTGTTAATTTAGCGTGATGAAGACAAACACTTTTAATGGTAGCCATCCGTGAATCTGGTCTGACTGCTGTCGATGTTATAAAGTACATTTATAGACCATTGGCTTGTATCTGGTGTTTTTTTATTAGATTAAAAACTTCAGGAAAGTTAGTGTAATTGACCAAACTTGTTTTGTTTAACATTCAGTCTGAAAAGCGGGTGGGGGCGAATGGGTTAAAGCGTGCACGTTTAATTACAAGGTCTGTCATTGAGTCACATGGCATGGTTTCAATTCCTTGCCTGTACAAAATCGTCTCGTTGGTTTTCTCTGTATCCTCTAGTTTCCTGGCACTGCTAAGGATCCCTACTAAGAAAATTATTGAAATAGAATCAAACCATGCTAGTCCCGAAATGACATTTGTGTCGAGTGGATATTAAACCTCCCTCCCCTCTGTTTGTCTCTTTGATGATGTTAAATTCCATCTGCTGTGTGTTGTGTTTTGAGTTATCACTGTCTATCTATATATTATAGGGTGATAGTTCGATGGCAGAGAATGATGATGAATTAGCTAAAGATCTACAGATGACCGATAATGAAGAAGAACCAAGTGATCTCGGTGCTGAATGGGAAGAAAAACAAGATCCATTAGGTACAGTTAAAATAATGCAGAAAAAACCTTTATTTAAAGTAGCAATATTATAAATTTATAAAAAAACAGAACAACCACGTTCAGTCTTTGCATAGAGATAAAGCATGTATTCAGTCTTACAAAGCAGCACATTGCAATAATGCAACATTTATACATTCATGTTCTTAAAATAGTTGGTTACCAATTAATTTAAATTTTGTTTACAATAAGTGACATTATTATTCAAGAATATTGCACATATCACAGTTTAAACAGTCAGGATTTCTAAATTGATATTCAACAATTGGTATGATTAAAAGATGGGGGGGTGGCGAGCGCATGGTTAACGTACATGTGTGTATCATCATAAGGTCTGGCATTGCGTCAAGTGGCATGGTATATCCCCCCCCCAGCCCATGTCTGCCCACTACTGAAAAAGATCCATATGCGCACTCAACTTGTGCAGTTATTAAAGGCTTTATTAAAAAAAAATTGGGATGGATAGTGATAATGGGCTTCTTCAGTGTTACAGAAGCTATGGAATTCTAATGCTTCGTTATTTTTTTTAAGGTAAACTAAGTGACAGTGAAGAGGAGAGCGGAGGGGATGGGGAAGGACAACAATATTACGAGGAGACGGAAGAGAACCAGGAATACGTGGTTGAAGATCAACAATATTATTCCATGGACAATGAGTTCTCTCAGCAACAAGTCTCTGAGGTTCAAGACTTTGATGAAAATAGTTTTGATCCTACGGAGTTCTTTATGAACAGTGCCTTAGCTCAGCAAGCAGCCCAGGGTCAGGAACAAACTGATATCGGTGGTGATCTCCAAGTTTCTGAATCGGACAGCGATGGTGATGACTTTGAGCCAATTCCAACGCAAAATCAGGCCACCGAAGGTTTTGATTTAGACGAATACATGTGAACATAAGGAGTGACTAATGTGAATTAATTATAAATTGTAGCACATTTAATCAAATACTGGTTAATTTATTACTGTGAAGTGAAATTCTATTTGGGTATTGGTGAAGAACAAAAGATTATATTGGCATGGTCTAAGCTTTATAAGGCGTTACGAGCCCTGTTAAAAAGACAAACTTAAAAGGAAGTGGTCCCAAATCAGGACCTTGGGTCACCACAAAAAGCCTATAGCAATAATAGCAATGCATTTAAGTTAAAATATATTTTGAGGGGCTCCGGCAGAATTGAGACCTGTATCATTGTTTGCGTATGCTTAAATTGTCTGTGGAAATAGCTGATAAATTTAAAATTGGAAACATTCCCTATAAACTAAGATGGCACCAATCAATGAGTTAGTAGTCATCAACAGTGCTAAGTGGGTAGAAAACTGCTGAACACACTGGGATTCTAGTTATCCTGACGTCACTAGCTGACCTGATCTCTTTCACACTATAATGAAACTGTGAACATGGGGTAACATGGGACAAATCATTATTACTGTGTGAACTAACAAATCTATGCTTGATGATAGTATCCTGTTTATGTGAACCCGGGTTGAGGGGAACTGTGAAAGTGCTTTCCATTGAACAAATTATATACAGTAGTTCATTAAACTGTGAACTAACCAGATCTACACTGGTTGATAATGTGTTGTCTTTGTCAGTGAACCTTTGGTTCTAGCTGTAAACTGATACACTATTGCTAAAGATGCACTATGTAAGATTTAGATAAAGAGCTATAATAGTTCAAAAATAGATAATGAAAAATGAATATTTCATAAATAATGAAAATTATATTTAAATTACTTTATTCTGAGAGAAGTTATAAGTGTTTAAATATGTAGGTATATTGTTTATTATTATAGCAAAGGTACTGGACAACTGAGACTAAGTCTCAATTATCCATACTGTTGTGTATGGTTTAAATCTTGCCAGCTGATAAATAATCTAGAGAGTTGGTTATGAAGTCAAATCAAAGAACTACAGATTAGGCTCTTAGTCTTACTTGACACATCTTTAATGTCCATGGACTACTGTATAGTTCACATGAATCCAGGAACTACTGCACAGTCCATATGTCTTTCATTTGACTCATATTTTTCAGAGTGAAATTGACTGGCTGGAAAATTTATCTGTCAGTCAATTTTCATGCCATAAAATTGGAATTTCAAAGAATTAAACTTGGATATAGATTTCATTAATTATATAATACATGTATATATTTTGTAAATATATGTATAATAAAAACAATATAGTTTGTATATGATATTTGTGATTCATAAAGAAGTTGTTGTACTTAATGTCTTTTATGAAACGAAATAATAAAATCGGGGTTTAGTTGTATCGTGGGCACTAACCAGGCTCACAAAGACCAGTAGCGTGGGTGTAGGGGTCTTTGGCTGGGAGGAAAACCACGAGGTTGGACAGACGACCCTACTCCTTGTCACGTTCAACCGGGGAATCAAGACGAATACAAACATAGCTGACAAGACGAGCACCATCCAGGCTTTCTAATGAAGACGAGCACCATCCAGGCTTTCTAATAAAGACCAGCACCAACCAGGCTGATGAAGACTAGCACCGACATGGCTGATAAAGATGGGCACGGGCCTTGCAGTATTCTATGAGGTAAATGAAATGGGATTTAGTGTTCTACTGTCCTGCACCAACCAGACGGACACCATGTTCCTTAAGCAACGTCCGCGAGTTTTACAACATCTAACTGTTGCTTCAATACTTAGCAATTCCCGATTCGACCTCTAGCTGGCCGGTCAATTCTGGCTTGCTGCTGTGGTTTCGATCCCTGGTGTGAGCGTATGTGGCATGGAGATAGGGGCACCTTCGCAACCTCGTGGGTTTCCTCTGGGACTCCGGTTTCCTCCCACTGCTAAACCATATGTTAGTCCGAAATGACCTAGTTTGGGTTGAGTGGACGTTAAACCCCATTTCTCTATCTCTATCTCTAGCAATTCCCGAACTTTTGCGCCCGTTGTGTAGACACGTGACTAATTAGCATTCCAATCCGAAATCGTGGCACATAACGCACTGTAAACAAACAAGTATAATACAGCCGTTGAAATTTTTTTTGTTTTTTTTAAATTGAGAAACTCACGGAAAACCAGTAACCTTGAAATCGATTGAACTTTGCAACTCGATTGTCACATGTAAACATGTTAGCTAGAAGGGCGAGTCCTGGTATTCCCAAGCTGGGTTCGTTACCCAATCGAACTTCGTGGCGAAATATACAGGGTATTACATGAAGGGCTTGATAAGATGTACGTAGTAAAAGCTGAACTCCGGTAACAAAAACACCGAATGATTAAATAAAAAAAAAGTTAACGCCCTCAAGCCGCCATACTTGATTCCAATTTGTGAAATAAATATGGCGGACATTGAGGCTTATGACCTGGAAAGGTTAGCCGATCTCACTTCCAGTTTGTTTATTGTCAGCTAGCTATCCACATCCGGCGTTATTCTCTCGCACGCTTCACTGCTTGTTCTATTTTTCCCAACACAGTATACCAAATTATTGTCATTGAAGATTGCAAAATGTCTGATCAGGTAAGACCGTAAACAATTATATGAACAGCGTCTACTACAATATAGTCTAAGCTTTACTCTAAAACAAAAGATGCAAAAAGATGGCTTACCCCAACCTAAAATTTTCAAACAAAACAAATCACCTGTACAAACTATAGTCTACTCCATGTTGAATATTGTTCACGAAAACGAGCAAGACATAAGTACAGGTTTGGGGGCGGCTCTCACCGGGGAGTGTTTGACAGTTATGTTTTGTTTCTATTTTACCAAAGCTGAAGAAATTGATATTGTAGTAGACGCAGATCATATAATTATTTAGTCTTACCTGATCAGACATTTTGCAATCTTCAATAATTTGGTATACTGTGTTGAGAAAATGGAACAATCAGTGAAGCGTGCGAGAGAATAACGCCGGATGTGTATAGCTGGCTGACAAGAGACAAACTGGAAGTGAGATCGGCTAACCTTTTCAGGTCATAAGCCTCAATGTCCGCCATACTTATTTCACAAATTGGAAACAAATATGGCGGCTTGAGGGCGTTAACTTTTTTTTATTTCATCATTTCGGTATTTTTGTAACCGGAGTTCAGCTTTAAGGCGAGATCAAGCCTTCTATTGAAGATGGACGGACACAGACATTTAAATGTGCTATGAGTGCAGTCGTGTCCAAACAGCCGTGTACTGTCTGTTCGTATTTTCATTTCCTTGGGTTAGTCTTTTCTGATTGTACATGTTCTCCTCGTGATCCGTTCTAATATGAAACGGGAGAGGACGACCCAGATATTTGTGTAACAATCTTTGTCCATTATAGGAACAATCTCTGGTCTTTGTAGGAACAATCTTTGCCCATTATAGGATTTATACGGCGAAATGGATTTCGCCACACCAGCCAGATCAATATGAAACAAAATAAAAATGAAATGGGGTTTAACGTCTTAATTTTCTACAACAACTGGGCCAATGTTGTCTAGAGTATCGCGCTTCAACCTTTGGCTGGCCGGTGGGTTTGCGGTTTTGAACCATCGTGTGAGCGTATGTGGCTTGGACCTTCTCAACCTCGTGGGTTTACACCGGGTATTCTCACAAGTTTGACCCCTGTGCGTTCGCTAATGAAAACTAAGATTTGTCCGCGATATCACCTTCGGTGGAAGCGGGCTTTAAACAATAAGAACAGCGAACGATGGTGAGTGGATTCCTCCTGGGGCGTTTATGTAAGTGATACTTTGGTTTCTCCAACATGACGGGAAGCCACAGCGACAGAGTGGATCGCTAACCTGACCCAAATTTCACAAAGCATTCTCAGACTTATGTTAAGAATTTACTTAAAACTATTCGCTTTATTTTAACTAAAATATAGCCCTTTTGTTGTTTTAATGTATCAAATACTTCATGTGCAAAATTTTGTGTTTTTGGATCAAAGATATTTTTCATGTACAGTGATTGGAAGTTGAGTATTGGGGCCTGGAGTTTCCGTGATCCCGATGATGGCCGAGAACGTGACAACGTATAGTCCTTTAGGTGGGAAGGGAAAGCAAGGTCCCGTGTACATTTTGACAGTTGGAATTCGATATAAGGTTAGGCTGTAGTGACGCTTTCCTTGCAAAATTTCTCTCATTCCACGCTGTACAGCGTTTGTTCGTCTTCCTCAATCCAGTCGGTACAGAACAGTAGGACGTTAAACCCCATTTCATTTTCAATACAGATTATAAAGCATGTCCGTAATACGTTTTCTTAGCCAGTAGACTCGTTGGAATATATTTGAAACAGGACATGTTTTACAGATTTTCGACAAGGAAATATAACAAATTCGAAAGACTAATTATACAGTTTATTTTCAGTGATGATGACAGTAACAATGGCCTTGTTGATATATTGGTGTTGCCCAATGATTATACTGGCCGCGTTACCCCGACAGGGTGGTCTGAAAAGCATCAATTAACAGACACAAATTAAATACTGCCTTTTGCTATCACTTATTTTACGTTTTTGAATAATACACATTGGTTTGGCCATGGCTTTATTGTAATATACTTTGATTTGACCATCCATGGCTTTTTTGGTAATATATGTTTGTTTGACCATGGTTTTAGAGTAATATACGTTGATTTGACCATGGCATTATAGTAATATAAGTTGGTTTGAGTCTGGTTTTATTAGAACATTCTGTTAGAGTAATATACGCTGGTTTGATCATGGTTATACGTTGGTCTCACCATGGATTTATTCCAGTATTTTGCATTAAAGTGCATTATATTATACTTACCTCTACAAACGCAGCCTCCTTGCTGGTTACAGGAAGGTTCTTGATGGTTGGCACAGTTGGTCAGATGTCCACATTCATGATCGTCTCGACAATGAGCTGCCGGCAAGTCTGAAATGACATGTTAATCCACGTAGGTATACAACATTGACAGTTGAATATTAGTAATTACCGGTGAAATCTGGGCAAACATAGAAGTTGGGTTTAATGTCCACTCTTCACAAATTAGGCCATTTCGGGACTAACTTTAACCGGAGTAACCACGGTGGCTTATTGTGAAAGGAACTGGTTTGTTTCGGATGTGGCCAAGAATATTCCTTGGGATTGTCATATCACATAATATTCTTTGGTTGGACCATAACTTTATAGTAATATACGTTGGGTTAACCATGGCCTTATTCTAGTATCTTGGGTACTTACCTCTGCAATGGCAGCCATGATTGTCGTCACAGAAAGCTTCTTCGTGAGCTCCACACGTTAAATGTGCACAGTCACGACCAGTTCCACAATGAGGTAGATCTGAAATTATAATAGAACATGTTAATCAAGGTGGAAACGTCTCAGTCGGGACTAAATACTCCCCTCCCACTCGAATTACTCAAGTATAACAATATAAATAAAAATGTAATTTAATTCTAGTTCTGGGTTGGTTTGACCATGACATTATAACAATACATGCAGGTTTAGCCATGGCTTTATTAGTTGGTTAGGCCATTATTTTATAGTAATATACTGTACGTTGTTTTGGCCATGGCTTCATTGTGACATTAAGTGGCATGCGTACTTACCTCGACAGCCACAAATTCCATGCTCGTCACAGAAACCTTCTGAGTTAGCATTACATTGACCATGATCACATTCAGCATGGTCACGACAGTGGTGCTGTTGTCGTTTTCCTACAAAATGTCGATCTGAAATAAAATAGAATAGAAAAATGTAGTTTCAATATTTTACTAACCTTGGTAACTCGAATGCTATCTTTAATTACACTCACAGCCTGCCTTGGTGGACGGTATATCTTTAAGATTTACTAACAGGCAAAGACGAGAGACACGTGTGTGGGGTGTAACGCCCACTCCACAAAATCTAGGTCATTTCAGCTCATCTTGACCTATTTTGTTTAGAGACGGGCGTAAACGCGACCTCAGGTTTTCGTCTAACCTGAACTGCTAGAAGCCATTACTTGCCATTTGCCATATCCCTCTCCGGTGCCACAGACACTGTCGAACCACGCCGGAAAATATCACGTTAGCGAGTGAGCCAAAGTCTTATTCACTGAGTGACCACGACTCCCTACCTACTGTCACGAAGTTGCTTCCGTACTAACCTCTACATTCACATCTCCCATCACGACCACAGTGGTGTTCTTCTTGAGGTTGACAGTGGATGACAGCTCCACATTCGTGGTCGTCATGACAAGGGTGTTGTGCTTCAACAACCCATACAGCTGGAAATAAACCAAACATCAGATATAATTATTCTACAAACCTTTATTCTTATTGTGTCTTACCCCCTGGGGTGTCTCGGGTTCGATCCCGTTATAAACCGAAATAAGTTCTCTGGGTGTTCAGCATGGTTTCCCCTTGTTAGATTACACGGTAACACAGCTGTTGCCCATACCTAAGTTCACGCCAATGCTCAAACTATTGGACTATGCTTTTACATACTAGATCCTCTTCCTTGCCAGGCCTTTCTTCTTGTACCATTGACAAGGCTAGAAAATACTCAGGCACATTCTTGACGAACCTGGATTAGTGAGTCGGCGTCATATTGACAAAACCAAGATGACTCCAACAGGCTAAACACAACCGCTACAGTTTGAGCAGGTATCAGATATAACATAAAAATAAAAAAAATGGGGTTTAAAGTCAGAATTTTCTTCACTATCTTGCATAGGAGGAACATTTTGCCCTTTACAACTATCAAAGGTTAGTTTACAATTTGTAATAGTTTGATTACGTGCACTCCACGTGTTTTCTTCCCATCCGAAGAACTAAAAAATTTGACATTCCATACTAACATAGGAACATGGAAAGGACTAAACTCGAAGATCAACCCAAGGTCACAAGTTAGCGAGAAGCAGTGCCATATTGTTTCACATAAAGAAATAACAGTTTCATGATATTTACTTACCTGTTACGACCGCTACTAAAAACAATAATTTCATTTTGATGATTTTCTTACAAGTAAAGATTGATATAATACCAGATCGCCGTTTCAGCTGATTATTTATATTAAAGCAAAACTGTTATTTGGTCCATTTTAAAATTTAAAAATCAAGTACACCTTCTTGATAATAGAAAATTATAAAGTTTATGGACCACGGTTTTTGTTTAAATGATGCATTTAAAAAAAAAATCATTCTTGTTTTTAAATTCGCTACGTTTTCTAAAAATTTTATTATTTTAATCGAATTGTTGTCTTAAAATGCCAGCATTCCAGGATAAATGTGAAATATAGCGATAGGAGTCAGTGACAGAAAACGATTTTAAAATAATGACATAAGCGTGAAAAATACTAAAGCAAAAGTTTCTATTGTGCTTTTGCAAGTTTATAGAAACATATTTTTCGAAAGACACATGCAATGTAATGGAGTTTACATTTCTTCCTGCTCTCTTTTCTTAAAAGCACAAATACCAAAAAGTCCCCATTTTGCTAATAAATCATTATCTGATTCACAATTAAAAAAAAACAAACAGTACGCCCTAATGCCACTGTCCAGGCAAAATTTCACTGTGTGTTGTCGTATACTTAAAACAAGCATTATCTTTGTTGATCATATTAAACCAAAACCCTGGTCCATATACTTCATTTCAAATTATCAAGCAGGTCCAATTTTTTTTAAATTTTATAATGGACCAAAGAACATTTGCATTTTACTATAAATATTCCGTTGAAACGAAGACCTGATATAAACCAAACTTTACCTGTAAGAAAATCATCAAAATGAAATTATTGTTTGTAGTAGCGGCCGTAGCAGGTAAGTAAATATTATGAAATTACTATTTAAGTTAAACAGTATGGCGCTACTTCCTATGTATTTCCCAGCCTTTTCGATGATACAATAGAGAGAGGATCTAGTATATAAAAGCATAGGCCAATAATAGTGCATATTCCTGAAGCAATGGCCCGAGAAATTCCTCTCTGGCCATTGCTGGAATAGCGTCTGTTTCTTGAACTTATGCGAGAGTGTGTCTATTCTTTCCGTTCAATGAAAACTATCACTTAAGTACAGCAACATGACAGTCCTTCGTTTAATCTGGGTCTTCCCTAAAACTTTGGACAGTGATTTAAGGCATTAAAAACGGTGAAAGTGTGTTCGTTTCCAAGCAGTATTGTTTACATTTCATTCGACTAGATAGCCTCGTTTGTCACGCAATTAGTTTTACTGCAGTATTTTGCTATGCACGGGTTAATTAGGCATAATAAATCGTGAGCCATGACGTAACGTTATGTAAACATATTTGGTCCAATATTGGCACTCGTTTTAAATGAAAAGCTTTTGTAGGGCAGCTAGTGATTGGTTGGTAGACGGACTACTGACCAATCAAAATTTAAAACAACAATATCCACTCATAATAGCAGTGTGTAGTTGGATTACCTCTAATCAAACGAAACGCTGCGCGGAGTATGATAATAGAGACTTTTGGCAAGCATAAATTCTTAGTACGTTTCGGGTATCCGTATGGATTTTGTGTATGACGTCATCAATGTGTGTGTATTTATCATACGTGATACGGCACACGGAAACGGCAGCCCGTATCGAACGGCTTTCATAAGGAGAAGGTCCGTATAACACTGTCGTCTTTTTAGACGCTGAAATGTTGTATCATAGCGTTTTTTTATGAATCTATGTGTAGAACACGGAAGTGTATATTTGATGTGAATTTAACCATAATAAAGACTGGAATTTAATCATTATTTTTGATGGGTTTTTCTCGGAATTTTCATACTTTTCCCGTCTGTCTGCACGCTGGTTGATCTACGTGCTCGATTTAGGTAGATATGGGACCTCGCAAATCTGTAAATGATGTTATTCTATGGTAAATGGGTATAAATCATGAATTAGTGAAACCAAAAATTGCTGTCAAGTTGAAGTCAAAGATTTTTTTTAATAAGATGCGACATTTATTTTTTATAATAGCTCAGCGACTGTCGAACGACTTCACTCACTCCAAGAAATTATAGGCTAGGCACTTAACTAGTACTGATGGTGATTTTGGTAGATAATGCCTTCATGCTGTACAGAACTAAACTCAGCTCAGTGACGCATACGTACGCGACGCAAGAATCTGCCAAAACTCTAAAACTACTCTGACGCAACGTGTCACGGATACGTGATACGGATAGGGAAAATGCCACTTGCCAAAAGTCTCTAATAGTGTGACCAATGGTGTGTACGTAAAGATGAGGCACATTAGCACGCACGTAACGATTACGAACACCGACGTGCACGTTAGGATTAGGAATATTGGCGTGCATAAAAGTATGGGAAACATTGGTGTGCACGTAAAGATGAGGAACTTTTGTATGCACAAACGATTATAAGGAACAGCAGCGTTTCCACCGTCTGTGAAAGGGGGGGGGGCGGTATGCTGGACACTCCGGGAACTTTTCTCGGTTAATATATGGATGGCACCCCAGTGAATGAGACATCATTAGAATAAAAGTTTTTAGAATATTATATATGATGTTTTGTTTATTTTCAGCTGTATGGGTTGTAGACGCTCAACATAACTGTCGTGACGACCACGAATGTGCAGCTGTCATCCACTGTCAAGCTCACGAAGAACATTTCTGTGATGTACGTGATGGAAGATGTGCTTGTAGAGGTTAGTACGGAAGTCACTTCGTGACAATAGGTAGGGAGTCGCGGTGGCTCAGTGAATAAAACGCTGACTCAGTCGCTAACCATGAGGTCCAGGGTTCCATGCCGGCGTTGCCGGAGAAATAACCTCGGCATTCTCCGACATGGTTTCCTCTTGTCAGTGGTACAGGACAGAGGACCTGGCAAGTAACTGATTGTAATCGTTAGGATGTGACGAAATACCTAGGTCGCGTGTACGCCATACCTCAAATAAAATTGGTCCCGATGAGTGAAAATGACCTAGTATATAATAGAATCGTAACTGACTGGTGGATTAAAATTTAAACCAGCCTGCACAGTGTTTTTCAGGCATCATAAATATTTGTTTCTTCAAATTTTCGGAAGGTCCGATTGATTGGTTGAAATCCCTTATAAATAAAGTGGACAACTTTGAGGTTGTTATATACTGTCAGTCTAAAATAGCAGGACAACGCGTTTGGGTCCCGCCAATTTCAACTTGTTCTATGGGAGGCCACCATACCCCTGTCGTAACAGCTTCGTGGAAGAACATTTCTATGAATTATCATTATTTGTTTCGTCAAATTGCCGGATAATTAAAATTATGGTATCTGATTAATGCAGCTACAATAATTTAATATGATTGGAATTCAGGTCAGCATCAGAAGAACTATATTGGCCCACTTAGAAGTTCTTATATTTGCGGGTTAGAAAAGCATTAAAAAAGCTCTAAGGGACTGGAGCATCTTGGCTTTCGACTAAGCGACCAGCAGGTTAATTTTCGAAATTTTCTTCGGGCGGCCCTTCATATTCGATACACTTGCGGAGTTCACTAATGACTCATCATGCCAACATGAAGTTTTTCGAGCATATCATTTCTACGCCCGTAACATTCACGAGGCCCGTATTCCTATTCGGATTACCACGTTGAGTAACATATTTAAACTATGTTAATCTGTTCTATTTTCAGACCGACATTTTGTAGGAAAACGACAACAGCACCACTGTCGTGACCATACTGAATGTGATCATGGTCAATGTAATGCCAACTCAGAAGGTTTCTGTGACGAGCATGGAATTTGTGGCTGTCGAGGTAAGTACGCATGTCACAATGAAGCCATGCCCAAAACAACGTATATTACTATAAAATAATGACCAAACCAACTAATATTATTACAATAAAGCCATGGTTAAACCTGTGTGTATTATTAAAAATGCCACTTAATGCCACAATGAAGTCACGGTCAAGCGTATATTTCTATAAGCCCAGAACTAGAAGTAAATTACATTTTTATTTATATTGTTATACTTGAGTAATTCGAGTGGGAGTATTTAGCCCCGACTGAGACGTTTCCACCTTGATTAACATGTTATATTATAATTTCAGATCTACCTCATTGTGGAACTAGTCGTGACTGTGCAGATCTAACGTGTGGAGCTCACGAAGAAGCTTTCTGTGACGACAATCATGGCTGCCATTGCAGAGGTAAGTACGTAATGCACTTAGCACAAGATATTAGAATAAAGCCCTGGTTAAACCACCGTATATTATTAAAAAAGCTGTGGTCCCACATAGCAATATTATCTGGCCATTATGATATTGTGACGGGAGGCTTAAACGGGTCACGCTTGAAAATCCAGAGGAACATTCTCGGCTAAAACCGAGCGAATCCAAGATCTCCTGGTTGTTGCCCAGTACCTTTCACACTTATATACCATGCCCCTCCCCATTCTCTCTCTGCCTAGATTTCACCGATAATTATTGTTATTCAACTGTAAACATGTTGTCCACGCTGTAGATTAACATGATGTCATTTCAGACTTGCCGGCAAATAGTTGTCACGACGATCGTGAATGTGGCCACCTAGCACACTGTGCCAATAACCAAGACCCTGCTTGTAACCAGCAAGGAACCTGTATCTGTAGAGGTAAGTATGCAATGAACTTTATCGCGCAAGATACTGCTAAAAAGCCATGGTCAAACCAACGTATAATACTATAAAGCCATGGTCAAACCAACGTATCTTACTATAAAACCATGGCCAAACCAACGTATATTACTTTATAACCATGGTCAAAATAGCGTATATTATACTCTAAAGCCTTGGTCAAAACAACGTATATCACAATAAATCTATGATCAAACCAACGTCTATGGTCAAACTAAAATGTATTACAATTAAGCCATGGTCAAACCAACGTTATTACTACAAAGCCATGGTTAAACCAAAGTACATTACAGTCATTACTATAAAGACATAGTTAAACCAGCCCAGATATTACAATAAAGCCATGGTCAAACCAACATATATTACCATAAAGCCATGGTCAAACAAATGAGTAATACATTAAGACGTTACTTTTAGTGATATCAAAATATGCTCAGTGTAATTAACACTTTCTTGATCGGGAAGAAGTTGTCGGCAATATCACCTTTGACGTGAAAGCGGGTTTTAAACCTAATCTAATAACAGTAACATCAAAATATAGTAATTATTTTGTTTTTTTTTTATCCGTTACTTTTCAGACCGACCTGTCGGGTAACTACAGTGTGGTCAATGGGAAGCACTGTGATGTAAGCAAGGTCATTGTCACTGTCATCATCTGTTAAAATAAACTATATAATTAGTCTTTCAAATTCGTTCTGCTATTTCCTTGTCGAAAATCTGTAAAACATGTCCTACTTCAAATATATTCCGACGAGTCTACCGACTAAGAAAACGTATTATGCACATGCTTTATTTGATGATGTAATTTGGAGAATGAAATGGGATTTAACGTCCTACTCTTCTGTTCTGTACCGACTGGGCAAATAAAAACGGAAATACGCCATTGAGTGTGCCATGAGGGATATTTTACACGGACAGCAACGCTATGGCCTACTCCTATGTTGAATTCCAACTGGCAAGGGCTCTTTCACGAGAACACCAATATGTGTACATGGGATGTCGGATTTCCGCCCCATCAAAACCTTGTCCCTTGCCAGGTTAGCGAGCCAACGTCTCCCTTTCATGTTGGAGAAACAAAAGTATCAGGTTTGTCGGGAGGCTCCATATTGTCAGGCTGGTATATTGGACAGCATGTTGTCAGCACGGTTTGAAGAGTTTTTTGTCTGGCGAGTTGGGAGCGTATAATGTCAACTCGGTTTTTAGTTTATTGCCCTATTAGTCGGGACAGACTAATGGGAGAATCCATATTGTCAGGCCCGTAAGGACAAAATAATCCAAGACCGATTGGCAGAGTTTATTGTCAGACTGATTCGGTTAGTCTATTGGTTGATTTGTCGTTGCAGTCCATATCGTCAGGCCGGTTGGCAGAGTCCATATTGCCAGGTTCATAAGGACAGCATAATGTCTGTCTGATGGGGAGAGTTCATATCGTCAGGCCGGTTGGGAGATTCTATTGTCAGGCATGCTGGAAGAGTATATCTCTTGTCGGGCTGTAGTCTCTATCATCCAAACAAATATTCTACGAATATTAGTCTGGATGGGTCCTCAAAATTTGACGGAAAGCAGGTCATTGTCTGGATTATCCAGTCTTTTAAGTTACCACGCACTGAATCTATCAAAACACCTCGCTTGTCAACAATGACACTCTCTAAAATTTTGTTTGTAAAGGTTTTAATTGAAATGGTAATTTTCTCTCGTTATGAATCAGACGTATGGCTTCTCACAATCTTCTTAATTATTCATCGCGATTCACGCTTCATTCCTCGTATCTATTTTGTTTCTAATAATAGATGTGCCAAGTGAATTGTGGGAAATCGGCCCGGCTTCATAAGATCTAGCACTTACCGAGACTTTAGCCAAAAGGTTCCATTGCCCATGCGCAACCAGTTTGGTTTTTTATGGAGTAGATTATCCAGTAATTTTCGTCAACAATTGATAACCGTCCCAGACCCCCCGTCAATCTGTTTCACAGAGAATTTTTTACGAATTAACTCTGTAACAGATAAGTGTCCACAGCGCGTGCGTTGACTGCTTACCGCGCCAGTCATTGGCTCAACTGCTCGTGCAATGTTTACGAAACACCTAACTGCTTCGGGCAAAATGATGCATTTTACTCATTTTAATACCCATTTACACTAAATAGGGAATATTTTTTAACTTCAAATACTTCAAACGTCTTTATTTATTTTTCCTTTACCTCAAAAAAATGTTTGAGAATTTAATTTGTCGGAGTAAAAAAGTTAATATGCCGTACTTATTAAGCCTCGTCGATGTCATGCTTATCAGTGATTGTAGCGGCCAAGCGAATATTCACTGCGAGATCAGTTTGACCCTCCGTACGTTGAAGACTAGGGGGTTCTGGGTGACCGAGACTAGTCGGGCTGGTGAATTTATTTGTATACGCGACGCTAAGGAAATAAAATGGAATGAGGTTTAACGTCCGAACTAGGCTAATGAAGACGGGAATTTGTCATACAGTGTCATGGGGGAAATTTTGCCCGGACAGCGGCACTACGGCCTACTTTTACGTGCATTGCAATGTGTAAACGGGACCTTGGTTTTTCGTTTCGTTCCACCTGCACGGCTAGACAGCTGTCCTTGTCAGGCTTTCGGTCATGCATCAGTGACAAGTGGAAACCACGTCGGAAAATCTGGATGAACACCCGACCTCCAGGCTAGCGAGCCAACGTCTTACCCACTTAGCTACGGTGATGACCTCCCTAGCTAAGAGAGGCTAGCTAACATATACCGATGTGTTTAGTTTTAGTTGCGATTGAATGCCTTTAATGTGTTTATTTAATTCATGAAAAATCTCAAAAATAAGTTAATTTTACACTCTTGGGACTAATTAAATCTCGATCAGCCCAATGTAGCGAAACAACTTTCATTTATCTGCAAATATTGTCAGTAAAGTTAATCAAGCGTTGTTTTTTTTTTAAGAGAATTGATACGCTCATTCATAATTACGGTGCACATTCACTTCAGATAAATTACCTATGCCCGTATCCAGTCGTAAGGCAAGTGAATCATGCGCAACGCTTTGCTCAATCATTCTCAATTGTTTTCTCGTATTGTTCACAGGCCTTTTATATTGGAGTTTATCCTCCTGCACATTTCTTCCACAATCAGATCCGTATAGAGATCATGTCGGCCCTGACCTTCTATTTTGTCGATTTTTTGAAAACTTTGATACTTAATTTCTCCAAGGGGAGATATTTTAGAAAATTTATAATGATATCTTTCAAGTCGTATTAATAAGGTCTACTTACATTTTATGAAAATCGTGCTACTATTAAAGAAGTTGTCAAGTTGGTCTCAACTTCCAGTTCGAAATCACATCGACGAATTTTCGAATTTCGAAAATCTCAAACTGCAGTTGAAAATGATTTTTGTCAAGGTACTCAAAGAAAAAAGAATGAATAAAGTAGGTCAATAAACCACAAAGTTACGACTATGCAGTTTTTTCGTTCGTAAAATTGGTGATTTCGGATTCGTACATGTATAACGTTTTGAATTTTTTTTGTTGAGGGGGAGGGTAGGTCATAGTTTCAGAAAGATCCTATGGTGAGATTCTGAGAAATCCGATTTGCAGCAAATACATAAAAAAAAATGATAATAATAATTTAACAAAAACAATAAGCTTTCATATGAAATCATAATTAATGTTCACACATTTGCTTTGCTTAATTTCATTCAAACAAATTTATTGAATACATGCATACAAATTTCTGTAAAATCGAAACGAAACTGCCTAACAAAATGGCTGCTCTTTGTAAGCAAATATGTAATACCAAGGTTGTGTGCCCTCTTCAGGTCATAATTGTTATCCGATTTTGACGAAACTAAACATATATGTTTATATCACAAATACCTCGTTTCCTGTCGATATTCAGATCATAACTTACAGTATTATTGCCCCTGTATGTTTGAAAAATCGGGTTTTGTGTATAACTTGTTCTCTGTCCATTAATTGATATTATAATAAGAACACATAAATTCAATTTTTCAAGTTAAGTCTCTTTTCTACCTTAAATGTAATAAAAGCACAAATGCAAAATAAGAAGTTTCTAATTTGGTAATATTTAAATCATTAATTAAATTGATTGTGTTGACGGTGTGGTGCAGTAAGGAGACTAACTGGAGATTAATATCATCCCGCGAGTGGTTCTGACCCATAGAGCTCCGGGCCGGATTAAACACGGGCACCCTGGGTACTCATGTGGTTTTCATCAGAGGGAGGGTCTCCAGAGATTAAGTGATAAGTTGTTTCAATCATTAGTGGATAAATTTGTTTGAAAGAATGAGAGCAAAGTTATTAAAGATTGTCACGGGTCAAGGAATTGAAATGAAATGGGATTTAACGTCCTACTGTCCTGTACCAACCCTAGTCCCGAAATGACCTAGTTGTGTCGAGTGGACGTTAAACCCCATTTCTCTCTCTCTCTCTCTCTCTCTCTCTCTCTCTCTGTACCAACCCGACTGAATAAGATTTGGATAGTTCATGTCTTCAAAACAACGATTGATTATTGTTATTTAGTACATTTCTGCCACATCCAAATATAATAAAGCATATTAACCTACATGACACAGGTACAATGCATGTCTTTTAAATTGAAGATTTAAATGTTGGCTTTGTCCGACATTTTA